>JASTWQ010001261.1:0-2982490 GCA_035220615.1 Leptothorax acervorum | reverse complement strand
CTTCTATAGACAAATATACCAACAAATAATGTAATGAATAAATTATTAAAAGTTTAGATAATAGCGCACACTATAAATGCAATGTACGTATAATATATATTTTAATTATATTATTCCTTAAAATGTTGTGTTATGTTATATTTATATATTAAACGTGGCACGTACTGAATGTTTATTATAGCGTGTTTTTGAAATAAATATTGGAGACTTGGATGAAAACTAATTATAACAAATTCGAAAAAGTTGTATTTAAGGACGTACCTATTCGACACATTTCATAAATAACATTAATTATAGTGTACCTCGATTAATTATACTGATTGGATTACTTACACGTATCGCATCAATTGTCGGATTGCTGTAATCGCTGAGTCTCTGCTTTTGTGATCTCAAATTATTTCGACATCGAACATTATGCTCCGCACGACAGAACTGCGATCACGATCGAGCCCTTTTATAATATCCTGTACTTGTTTTGTCGATTTTTGCACGCCAACCAAAATGTCAGTCAATATGTCCAAAGGATTAGCATTGACCTAAAAAAAAACGATTTTTTTAAATAAACTTGAGTATTTTTAAGAAATACATATTCTTGTGATCTTTGTGTACTGCTTTTGAATTCACAGCTAATTTGGTTGATAAGAGTATTATACATGCATATATAGAACTTCGCAAAATAAACTTTAGACATTGATGGACAGACCAATTTGTTTAATTCAATAATTCATGATTTTTAAAATTAAATATCTTGAAACTTTGAACAAACATTCTTCAAAAAATATCAAAAGTAGATATTGTATATATATTTGTCGTGTTAGATTATTCTTGAAATAACTTACAGAACAAAAGGCAACTAAAAGGCACAGCGTTATAGCGATCTTCATGTTTATTTGTATCACTCGGGAGTTGTTCGAATTGATACTCAAAGCCCGTGAAAGCTCGCTGACTGACTGCAGCAAGTTAATTGCACTCTTATATATATCTACTTATATGTATATATACGTATATACACATATATTGTAGACAAATATCCTACACAATGTTGGCGTGTATCAGCTGGAATATAAAAGGAGAATCCGATAAAGCGAGAAATTTACGACATCTACCCGTGCAGGTATATGTATCATAATTAAACATGTAAATAGAACATGTTTAATTACGATAGTGTTCTAAGAATTTAGTCGTTAATAATTAATTTTTGCTTAGAACATATCTGTTTTGACGTAGAACTACGTCTTTGTCGACAGTAAGTAGGGGGTAATATTGGGAGCACAGATGCAACGAATGCAACGAAAACATGTCACACTTTGAACGTTTATATCTTCGAAACTAATAATCGTAGAGTAATGATTAATACGTCATTAGATAGCTTATATAGTCCCATTTTTTCTTGAAAGTCTCAAAAGTCTTAAAAAGCTTCCTTAATAAGGAAGCCAAACAATTATAAGCAAATAATTATGCTCAAGTCTCAACCACTTTCAATTTTGGCAATTTAATATTAATTATTGGCAACTTTTCTAATTCCATTATATTCTTCAGTCTTTTCTACCCCTATTTCATATACAATGCTTTAAGATTTGGTTGATTAGACTCAGCTTTATTAGGCTTTTATGTATATACGTATTCCTCGCAAATTATTAATTATTTGCAACTTTTCTAATTCCATTATATTCTTCAGTCTTTTCTACCCCTATTTCATATACAACGTTTTAAGATTTGGTTGATTAGACTCAGCTTTATTAGGCTTTTATGTATATACGTATTCCTCGTAAATTCTAACGTATGTAATTCAAGGACTAATCAATCATATTTTAAAGAATTATATATGAAATAGGGATAGAAAAGACTAAAAAAAATAATAGAATTATAAAAAAATTGCTAATATAATAAAAAATCAAATGGGCACAGTAACAATTACTGTGCCGCAATCAACAACGTAGAACTACGTCAACTGTCACTCTTAATGTTAAAGTATACAGCGGAGAACAGTTGACGTAGGGCTACGTCTGTCCTGTTTGCCAAAAACGTAGCCCTACGTCAACTGTTCTCCGCTGTATACTTTAACATTAAGTAGTGACAGTTGACGTAGTTCTACGTTGTTGATTGCGGCACAGTAATTGTTACTGTGCCTATTTGATTTTTTATTATATTTTTATTATTCTTATCTCGTAGTATGCACTATGTTATCCCAGGTACATAGCACACGTATCGTTCAGAAACATTTTCGAAATGTCTTACAAGCCTTTATGAAACGTTACAACGTTCAAATAACGTATATAAAAGCAACATATGTATAATATATGCTCTCTCTGTTGCCCTTTAAATACTTTTTTATAAGGTATGCGTGTTGAATTTTTATTTCAGAATATTACACAACGCAATTTTTAATAATATTCTAAATTTTTATGCGATACATAAGATATATGCGATACATAAACGCTTGTAAAACATTTCGAAAACGTTTCTGAACGATACGTGTGCTATGTACCTGGGATAACAATGATAACATAGTGCATACTACGAGATAAGGAATAAAAACAGATATGTTCTTAGCGAAAATTATTAACGACTAAATTCTTAGAACACTATCATAATTAAACATGTTCTATTTACATGTTTAATTTGCCTATTTTGAGAAATCATAGAATCAAGAAATAGATTATGCGTATCGTAAATCTGAATTTTGAAATGTGTGAACAATACTTTTAAAAGTGATCATAAATGGTGCTTTATGGTATAACCTTTACTTACGAAAACTCCTAATACGTTGTACAAACTTAATTAAATATCTATTTAATTTATTTCCTCGATGGAAGCGCAAAATAAATCAGCAAAAATGAAAAAGTTTTTCTGTATAAGATCACGATTGAAGGAGAAGGACCGATAAAAATCAAAATGCGATTATTAGTACGTAAATATATTAGGTACACAAATTAATAATAATTGTCTTAATTACGATCGTAGAGATAATGGACGCAAGAACGGTTTTTACATATGGAGGAGTTAAAGCCATAGTGGTGTAAAGTCAATTTTTTTGACCACTTTTTTTTCTTTTTCTTTCAACATATTTGCATGTGTAGACTGCATCTATGAACTCAACTCGATAAGTTAAAAAAGTGACACACCACTATGGCTTTAACCCCTCCATATGATCATAATCAAAATAATCTATATAGCGATTAAATTATAGCGATATAAAAACTTTCGCACCAATAATTATAACGTCTTACATCTTACTCTTATCAACCCTTAATTATCCTTTTATCAAGATATATCAAAAATCGTCTTCTTAATTTTGTTTCACTTATTTTTATTTGAGATGAGATCCACGAAAAGTTCGTGAAGCATCGATGATTTATATAACTTCTAAATTAAGCAGATACAAATATATGTATTTTATGTATGACATATCGCTTTATTTGAGCTCTAATAGATAATAAGTCAGATGTCAAGAAGTGTAGACAGATGTTTCAGACTGCACAAACGTATCTTTTTGCAGAAAATTTGTTATGTAATTTAATCACCGGCTTACTAAAGCAATAATACTTTTATGTCGTCGATAGTATATCATTAACGATAATGTTATAACAGTATATCGGTCTTTCGATAAAAAATAATGTGGAACATACCATATCATATACGCAAAAATAATTATATCAATTTTAACTGCATACAGGACACATATTTCACGAGAAAGATAACGTAGATTAAGCTCCATTTGTGACAACAAAACAGAAGTTAATTATAACTATAATATTGTGAATTTTTGCAAAATCGATTTTCCGAAATGTATCTGTAACGAAGAGCATTATTTCAATGCGAGGCATCTGGTAGCAGTCGACCTGGCCTCCGGGATCTTCGAATGTGCGATCGAGTAAACATTGTTCAGGCAATTAGTAGCCTGCTGAAGGACGATAGTGGATGCGGATTTAGCGGTAGATTTGGCGGAACTAGCATCGGTCTTTAAATTTTTCAGGTTAATCTTGCTTATCCCAAGCTGATTCCTGATGTAACCGTGCAATTTTAAAATCTCGATAAGTTTCGAATTGTTTTTGTAGCATTCCGGAAAGATGTTATTCAATTCTTCTATTAGCTCGCATCCAGTCTATAAAAAAAATTATACACGATAGTTTAGTGATTAATCATTCGATAGAGAATAGTTGATATGCGATATTATGCGAAAATCTTATACCGTGATAAGATGATTGATAAAACTAAGGTTGTTTTTAATAAAATTTTCTGCGAATTCTTGGCATCGCCAGGCGTCGGTGGATGTTACGTAGTTGATATTCTTAAAAATATTAAGATCAACATCGTAACATGGTTGAGCATTCTTGCCTCTCGTTTTGGCGTCTTCCATTTCTTTCTAATGATAAAGAAACCATCAGCGATTAAGCTATAAATGCATTAGGTATATGTTTTTATATCACCTGTTGTGCTTCACAATTATTAAGAGTGTACATCACTAAAATGATCGATTTTACCTGATATAATTCGAGATAGCTTACAATTAGTGGATTCACACATCTCTTAATAAATTTAACTATGCTTCTGACTTACGAAAAGCATTTAAAACGAGCGCTATCTAATATTTTTAATACAAAATAGCACGAAGAAATTTATTTGATAAAGATATAATATATAATATATATTATACATATATATATATTTTTGAGAATCTGTCAAACTCGTACAGCTTAATTACAAATTAATGCGAATAACTACTTACACGTATCGTATCGAGTACTGGATCGGCGTGATTTTTGAACTCTTTTATTAATTGTTGTAACCATTTTTTCTTAACGTTCAGTTTTACGTCTTGCTCAACGTTGTTATATATGTATACGTTCAAGTTGTTGTATGGTATTTTCCACGGTCCGTTTCGTATTCTCCACTTGACGTAGAAAAATGTCCAAATTGGTTGCATTGGCCTAAGGTCGAGAATAAAAGTAGTATTAACAAATGCGTTATTTCGAACACAGTGTATAATTTTCGTACCAGCATTGTCAATTAATGTATAACATATAAGTTTAATCGATGGCAATATTGTATGTATATACATATATTGTCGATAAAGAATGATGAAAAGATGACTTTACTTTGAGGGAGAGATCTTGATCATCATCAATTTGGAGTTGATTTTTCCTCGGCAGATATTCGTTTCTACAATCTCTTTTTTTTTACATTGTATTCTCTGTTTATAATATACTGCTGGTTACCCGGGCTTCGCTCCGGAGGACCTCTCGCCCCTTTGTAGACATTTGTGCATAGAATTTGAAATTTATAGATGTTTGTTACTTAAAACCAATGAAATTATAATACTTCCGTGTATATAGCATTTTTCGTTTTATAAATTGTTTCTGTTTTTCTTTAGTTGGTTTTGTGATATGTGTAAAAAAGAAAACTGTTTTCAAAAAGATAACTTTTGCTTCCTTATTCCACAATAAATTTATTAACGAAAATAATTTTAAAGGTAGGGGAGAGACGAAGAATTGCGAACATCTAAGGGAAAAATTAAATAAAACCGACAATTATTTATCAACTATGGAAGTCTTTATTTTAAATGATACTCCAGTTACTTAACTTTTCCCTTAGATGTTCGCAATTCTTCCACTCTCCCCTATCCTTAAAAATTTTTTCGTTAATAAATTTATCGTGGAATAAGGAGGCAAAAGTTATTAGTTTAAAAGTGATTGTTGGGCTGAGTATAAGAACCAAAAGAAAAATACATAGGAATTAATTTACAGGAGATACGAAGGGTTCTATAATTCACTTCTGAATCTAGATTTGCCCCTTTAGAGATTGATTAACTCGAAATCCTGAATTATGATTTTAAGGATTTTTATGGGTAACCTTTGTAAGCAAAAACCAAGTCGATATCTCATCGGGTCTAAGAGATATTGACGAATCCGTGAAAATACATTTTACCCCTTCTAACCCCCTTAAGGGTCAAATTTCTAAAAATCCCTTCTTAGTGGGTGCTTACGTCATGAAAAGAATACACTCCCCGAATTTCATGTTTCTAGGTTCAGGGGTTTGGACTGGGCGTTGATGAGTCAGTGAGTCAGTCAGTCGGGACATTTGTTTTTATATATATAGGTTACTTAAAATTATTTTCGTTAATAAATTTATTGTGGAATAAGGAAGCAAGTTACTTTTTTTTAAATAATTGTTGGGCTGAGTATAAGAACCAAAAGAAAAACACATAGGAATTATTAATTTACAGGAGATACGAAGGGTTCTATAATTCACCCCTGAATCTAGATTTGCCTCTTTAGAGGTTGATTAGGGCAAAATCCTGATTTATGTTTTTAAGCATTTGTATGGGTGACCTTTGTAAGCAAAAACTATCTATGGGTATAACTATTTTCTTACTTACTTACTTACTAATCGTACTTAAACTATCCTAAATCGCTTTCTTGTTCTATTAACGCAATCTTTTCCTTTTATTTTAGGTTCATCATTCGTGTAAACACCAGTATTTTGGGTTTGAGCGATGTTTATCCTGGCTATCTCTCTCGGGAATGTCCTTACAATAACGTAAGAGTATTCTATCTTTTGAAGAATCTATATTCGCAGGGTTGGACGATTAACAAATCATATAGAAAGACAGGGATTTGCGCGAGTCAGATGACATCGCGGATTTTACGTTGCTCAATCTGGCGATATTGCGCATCTACGCCTCTAAATAACTTAGCGTTATTTACTTTTCCCTCCAAAATACAGAATTAATGACAGTAACGAATACTGAATGATTACCTATATATACTTGCAGTATAAATTTGCAATTTTTTTTACAAACTTGACTTGGTTCTGAATTATAAAACGCCAATTATCGTAATATTATTATAGTTGCTCTGTTTAAAACAAGCGGCTTTAATATCATATAATTATTTTTTATACAATAGCAACAGCATTTTGCAACACGATATTTGCATACATTTTAAAATAATATTAATTGCTACACGATTATCCAAATTTTCATGCACGAGTTGATGTTAATTAGCACTTTTATCTTTAATGTAAAAAAATGTTGCTGAAGCAACTAAATGTTAACAAGTGCACCATGCATTCTGTATAAGACATGTACCATGCATAAAATCCTTATTTTTTACATAACAATTAAAAAGAAAAAAAATAATATCTATATCCACATTAATATTAAATTAGTATTAATCACTTAATAATATATAAGTATTACAGATATCTTGAAAGAAAGCTAATTATTGCCAATTAATTAAAGTTAATCGAAGCAGAGAGAAACCTGAGAGCGGTCATCCATTTGTTCTTGCGGTGGATGCATTTTCCGACGCGCCGCCTGAAGAAGTGGAACCAAACTACGCTCGTCACGGCCGGTAACGGTACATGGGTGCGTGTCCGTACTATGGTTGGTGTCCAAACTACTGAAAATCGATAAGGTGAATGAGTCAGACAAGGACCGACAACAATTGCTCCGTCCTTGTCTCACGTATCACGTTACGGTAGGCGAGCTAGCAGCGGCGAAGCCGAAATTTCCTTTTACCCGTCTCGCTCAGTCTTGCTTTTCTTACGCGCTGCGTTCCGTTCAACTTCAAAAATTAATATCTCTGGTTATATTTGTCGTAGAGAAATCTTTAAAAAAGCATTTTAAAGCTAAAGAGACAATCTTTTTAAAAAAAATAGTTTATGTTACAAGAAATTGCAAATTCCAATTGTTATCTACGGGAAATGTTAAATTTATATAAGAAATTAAAATGTTTAATTAATTTTTTTTTTTTTTTTTTCATTGGCCATGTTACCATCCCTGAGCGCGCGAAAATCTAACCTTGTCATTCGTTATCTTTAAACTTTTCTCATTTGAAAACTATTATAGCCTCGGCATTTTCGTATTAGAATTTTCGTCTTAAAATGTTACAAAGTATTTGTCATTAAAATATTTATCGCCAGTTTAGGTACACCCTGTATGATCTTATGTACAAAAAATATTTTAAAGTAAAAATATTACAGTAGTATTAATAGACAAGTAACATTTTTTATAATTAAAAAGGTGCATAAAATTTTTTCCGTCCCACTTACAGACTGCGGACTGTCAGGAATACTTTTACAGTATACCTGGTGTGGTTAAAAATATTTGATGCACAAAACCACCATGCATCATGCACATCCATCCATCCACACTACATAAATATACAAAGAATGTTTGGCGTAATATTAAAGTATAAATTAAGTATAAGTTAGCGAACGAGCCGCTCAAGTCTCTCCCTCTCACACATACGCATATAAGTTAGCGAACGAGCCGCTAAAGTCTCTCTCTCTCTCTCTCTCTCTCTCTCTCACACATATACGCATATAAGTTAGCGAACGAGCCGCTAAAGTCTCTCCCTCTCACACATACGCATATAAGTTAGCGAACGATCCGCTAAAGTCTCTCTCTCTCTCTCTCACACATATACGCATATAAGTTAGCGAACGAGCCGCTAAAGTCTCTCTCTCTCTCTCACACATATACGCATATAAGTTAGCGAACGAGCCGCTAAAGTCTCTCCCTCTCACACATACGCATATAAGTTAGCGAACGAGCCGCTAAAGTCTCTCTCTCTCTCTCACACATATACGCATATAAGTTAGCGAACGAGCCGCTAATTATTTATGTCCGCTAGAGTCCTACAAAATAGACTATTATTATCTATTAAGACCCTAAAGCCCCAGACACAATGCCAGGCAACATAATGTATTGAAAAATGATGCGACTATGTTATTCCTATTCCTATTGCCTGTTACCTGGTATTGTATCTGGGGCTTAATGTCCGCGTCGGAAACTCGGGTCCGTGGGTGCGTTAAGCCCAAGGAATTGCGCGGATCAATTCCCCCTGCGGATACACGCTCGTCTTTTACAGGCGCGGTGTCGCTTTTCAGACAAGTAACATTATTTAAAATGAAAAAGGTGCATCAAATTTTTTCCGTCCCACTTACAGACTGCGGACTGTCAGGAATACTATTACAGTATACCTGGTGTGGTTAAAAATATTTGATGCACAAAACCACCATGCATCATGCACATCCATCCATCCACACTACATAAATATACAAAGAATGTTTTGCACAATATTAAAGAATAAATTAAGTTTAAGTTAGCGAACGAGCCGCTAAAATCTCTCCCTCTCACACATACGCATACAAGTTAGCGAACGAGCCGCTAAAGTTAGCGAACGAGCCGCTAAAATCTCTCTCTCTCACACATACGCATACAAGTTAGCGAACGAGCCGCTAAAATCTCTCCCTCTCACACATACGCATACAAGTTAGCGAACGAGCCGCTAAAGTTAGCGAACGAGCCGCTAAAATCTCTCTCTCTCTCACATACGCATACAAGTTAGCGAACGAGCCGCTAAAATCTCTCCCTCTCACACATACGCGTACAAGTTAGCGAACGAGCCGCTAAAGTTAGCGAACGAGCCGCTAAAATCTCTCCCTCTCACACATACGCATACAAGTTAGCGAACGAGCCGCTAAAATCTCTCTCTCTCACACATACGCATACAAGTTAGCGAACGAGCCGCTAAAGTTAGCGAACGAGCCGCTAAAATCTCTCTCTCTCACACATACGCGTACAAGTTAGCGAACGAGCCGCTAAAGTCCCTCTCTATTATCTATTATCTATTAAGACTCTAAAGCCCCAGACACAATGCCAGGCAACACAGTGTATTGAAAAAAAATGCGACTATGTTATTCTTATTCCTATTGCTTATTACCTGGTATTGTGTCTGGGGCTTAATGTCCGCGTCGGAAACTCGGGTCCGTGGGTGCGTTAAGCCCAAGGAATTGCGCGGATCAATTCCCCCTGCGGATACACGCTCGTCTTTTACAGGCGCGGTGTCGCTTTTCAGACAAGTAACATTATTTAAAATGAAAAAGGTGCATCAAATTTTTCCCGTCCCACTTACAGACTGCGGACTGTCAGGAATACTTTTACAGTATACCTGGTGTGGTTAAAAATATTTGATGCACAAAACCATCATGCACCGTGTACTTCTCCCCGCGCGTAAGCCCCTATAATACTTATAATACGAACGCGAGTGCCGGCCTTCGGAGCCAGACCGCGGAGTACTTCTTCCCGCGCGTGAACCCCTATAATACTTATAATACGAACGCGTGTCGAGATATACAGAATGAATGACGTGAGATCCAAAAGAGACAAGAATTTCCGAAGCAAATATATTCACGCGATACTTATCGTAATCAACATATAATGAATTTATCGTATTCTCGCGAATGTGACATTTCTCTATAAATTTTCAGGTATATTATATGTATATTTATATATAAACGTCCCGTTATTTTTCTGCCAAACGTTATTAAAATTTTGTTTAATATGACATATGAAATATGTATCAATTGTGAGATATTTCTATATTTATATATACAGGGTGTACCTAAACTGGCGATAAATATTTTAATGACAAATACTTTGTAACGTTTTAAGACGAAAATTCTAATACAAAAATGCCGAGGCTATAATAGTTTTCGAGTGAGAAAAGTTTAAAGTGGTTATATTTCGCGCACAACATGGCCAATGATAAAGGTGCTTCCATGAATCGAATGCTTTTAACAGTAATGTAAAATTATTGTAAAAAATTCAAAAGTTTTATTAAGAAACTATTTCTGTTTGTCCGTAATAAATTATAAAACCAGTTTAAAAGTATTTATTCACTATTATAGCCTCGGCAATTTCGTATTAGAATTTTTGTCTTAAAATGTTACAAAGTATTTGTCTTTAAAATAATTATCGCCAGTTTAGGTAAATTCGATATATATAAAATTACTTTGTCACGCGACGAAGTATTCGCTGGATCTCACACGTCAGTTTATTTTATTTTATTCATTGATACAAAAGTGAAAGATTCAAATTATAGAGACGCTGAAAATGATCAATGTTTCAAAAAACAATTCTTACGTGCGTCTAATTCGATTTTTAATTAAATTTACTAACTTAATTATCTATTTATTCCGGAAAAATATTTACGAGAAAAAACTTTTATGAAATTTTAAATAGTTTTTCTTTCTCTAATTATTTCTAATTATTTTAGATAAAACGGCCCGAATAAATGAGAAAGAACAATTAAACAAAATATTGATCGTTAACACGTTCGCATAATAATAAACATTTCTTGAACAGGGCTAGCAAACAAAGCTCGTTAGTAATGCTTGAGTCATATATTATAAAAATAATACATTAAATAACAAACATATCATTACGAATCAAAATTAGGTTTATTAGATCTTATATTAGATCAGAGTTGATACCTTCGCATTTAAATATAAACGACGTATATCAGGTACGAAGAGAGCGACATATATGCGAGGTCTATCAAACTGACATTAATTTTAATGTACATGTAAAGTTTCGGTTAATTTTAAATGATTGTTTTTCACACACTGAGGAAGACCACATTCAGGGTCGAAACGTTTGTTATTTAATATATTATTTTTAATATATTACTCAAGCATTACCAACGAGCTTTGTTCGCTAGCCCTTCTCAAGAAATGTTTAAGAGCAATTAATTTTAAGATAAGAAATAATACTTACCCCAAGGTTGCCTCGCCGGTGCCCGATGCCTCTGCCAAGAAGGTCTCCTCCTCCTCTCAGAATGCCTAGGTTGAAGCCACCTTTTCCTCCTTTCGTTGCACAGGACACTCACAAAACCAATGTTCAATATTCCGCGATCGAGAGCGAAGTAACATGCGTCATAATACGATCGCGATACTTTATGAGACACTCCCGAGATGAAACGTATCACGGCGCACTTTTGACATTTAAATCCGACAGTTCACCGAGCTTCTCTTATTTCCACTGAAAGCGAATCTTTCGAAGAACACCATACGGTCGACACATCACATATCACCGCGCGTCTCGAACGTTACTGATCGAAATAACGCGATCCGCGCACTCTGTCACATTAAATCCCACGAAAGCGGCGGTCGAATTACACATTCTCAAATCAATTAATTCTTCGCGAGACAATCGTCGTCCGTAAAATAAATTGCGACGAAATGTTATTCCAGCACTCCAATCGTCTCCTCACTCCCGTAGGCGATAATATTTTATTCATCGAAATATTGCATGTATATAAAAAATGGAATATTCTGCGTACAAATTCTGTATTAATTAATCTCAACGCGCAAACGTAGTAATCCGATAGTTAATAGACAACGCCGCATCTATTTAGTACGTGCGATATATTACCGTAACATTGCACTTATCGCGGCACATCTCGCGATATAATAAAACGCAACACGGAGCGCCTCGCTCGGCTACCTATCAGGTCGAGTCGAGTGTCGGGAGTCGGGACGTGAATGAATGAATGATATAGCGTGGCGCGCGACGCGCGGCGACCGCGGCGTACGTGCTACCCCCACCACCGGCCCCACTCGCCATGCAAATACGAAAAAGAATGTCGGTCATCTGCGTGCGTGCCAACGGTAATATTCTCACCGCCGGCAATATTCACTTGACGATAACGTTTAATACTTATACAATAATTAATTATGTATTTAGCGGGAATCGGGATAGAATAAACGTACGCCGAATATTCCGTTTCTCGTATCTGAATGAATAATAGCGCGGCGCGCGAATGGGCTGTTATCGCATATCTTTCGCGTTGTTTCGTGGATCCGCATATTACCCGATAGCGCATTACCCGATAATTTCTCTCTCAATAATATTTCGATCTAATAGTAAGTAAGAAACGATTTTAGAGTAATAAAATAATTCAAAATAAAGAAGATGAACGCGATGAGCTATCGCGGGGTCGGCTCTTTGTTCGCAATTGTTTCGTTTTATTTCGAGCATGTAAGGTGGGTCACATAAAGGTTGCAACACTTAATTTTTGGATTGGTTTTGAAATGCACAAATATTTCGAGACTACAAACCACTATCAAAACAAATCACCCATCCAACAATTAAGTGTTGCAACCTTTATGTGACCCACAGTATTAAAATTATATTATGGAACTTTTCGGAATGGATTTCGATCGGAATTGTTTCGTTACACTCGCAACTCTTATTTTACGCGGTGGATACATTGTATATGCGTAAGAAGAAATTGCGTAATTTGGAAAAAACCGTATACGTTATTTCAAAACCATGACTAATTGTGAGTTTAAAGAGAATAAAGGCGAACGAACAAATAATAAGCGAATCACGATTGATAATAACAACCAATTAGCTGCTGAAATTTATTTGAAAAATATATAGTACCTACGTACATCTATAGATTCTATAGTATTACTCGCTTTTATAACATGATAATATACAATGGGCATGTGTCAGATTAAAAATTTTGAAATTTTTATTATTTATTATTAAAAATTAAAAATTAAAGTCTGCACACGAAAAATTGCATACAATTTCTCGAAAAAAACGCGTTATTTAAAAAAATCGCGTAAGAAAAAACGCGGAGAACGTAAGAAAAGAGTTGGGTGCATGCATTTTTTAGATTTCTATTGTATTTTCTAGGAAAAACGAAACAATTTCGATCGAAATCCATTTCGAAAAGGTCCATAATGTAATTATAATACATGCTCAAAATAACGAAAAAGGAAACAAGCAATAAGCAAAAAGCCAACCGCGCTATAGTTCATCGCGTTAATCTTGTTTATTTTTAATTATTTTATTACTAAAATCGTTTCTTACTTACAATTAGATCGAAATATTATTGGATCTTACGTCATTAATCTGTATATCTTACTTGACATCTGAGGTGACATCAAATAATGTTCGCGATTCGCAATTCAGATTTTGTATTAAAAATTGTTTGTCTATTCATTGATTTATTGATTGATTCATCGACTAATTTTTAAATTTTGGCTGTTTTGTGATTCTAGTTATAGTATTTGCAAATTAAAATATTTGCAACTCTTATAAAATTTTAAATAGTTTTTTTTCTTTAATTATTTTAGATAAAACGGCCCGAATAAATGGGAAAGAAAAAGAACAATTAATTTTGAGATAAGAAATGATACTTACCCCAAGGTTGTCTCGCCGATACCCGATGCCTCTGCCCCAGGCCTCCTCCTCCTCTCAGAATGTCTCGTTTGAAACCTCCTTTTCCTCCTTCCGTTACATAGGACACTCACAAAAAACCACTGTTCAATATTCCGCGATCGAGAGCAAAGTAACATGCGTCATATAATACGATCGCGATACTTTATATGATACACTTCCGAGATGAAACATA
The DNA here is from genome assembly GCA_035220615.1 of Leptothorax acervorum. Taxonomy (NCBI): domain Eukaryota; kingdom Metazoa; phylum Arthropoda; class Insecta; order Hymenoptera; family Formicidae; genus Leptothorax; species Leptothorax acervorum. The sequence continues at coordinate 2,968,274 of JASTWQ010001261.1, read as the reverse complement.
TCACGGCTCACACGTACGGCGCACTTTTGACATTTAAATCCGACAGTTCACCGAGCTTCTGTTATTTCCACTGAACGCGAACCGTTCGAAGACCGCCATACGTTCGAAACACACTGCGATACAGCTCAAACGCATACAAAAATTCCGCGAGATGCGAATGCAATTAAATGGTCGACACATCACACATCACCGCGTCTCGATCGTTACTCGAAATCACGCGATCCGCGCACTCTGTCACATTAAATCCCACGAAAGCGGCGGTCAAATTACACATTCTCAAATCAATAAATTCTTCGTGAGACAATCGTCGTCCGTAAAATAAATCGCGACAAAACGTTAGTCCAACACTCCGATCGTTTCCTCGCTCCCGTGTGCGATAATAGTTCATTCATCGAAATATTGCATGTGTACAAAAAACGGAATATTCGACACATAAATTCTGTATTAATTAAACTCAACGCACAAACGAAGTAATCCGATAGTTAATAGACAACGTCGCATCTATTTAGTACGTGCGATATTACCGTAACACTTATCGCGGCACATCTCGCGATGTAATAAACGCAACGTCACGCATGCGGAGCGTCTCGCTCGGCTACCTCTCAGGTCGAGTGTCGGGACGTGAATGAATGAATGACAGCGCGGCGAGCGACCGGTCACCTACGCGGAGTGACCGTTTTTGGCTGCATTCGGATATTTACTCTCAGTACTGAAAATCAAAATTTTTCTATAAAATTCACGAAGAATATGTGCACCAAAATATCTTTTGGACTTTTCATTCATCCGTGATACATGCATGTTAAATTTGTTTATACATTTTGCTATCTTGCATCAATTTCTGTAATATTTAATTCTGGAAAGGAAAGAAAATGAAAGAAAGGAAAGAAAAATGAAAAAATATTATAACACAGCTATTATTGGAACATAATAAATTCCCATTATAAGTTCACATTATAAGTTCTTTACAGTGATTTTAATATTAAATCGATATCGATTTAATTAGGGAAAAGAGAGGAAATTTATAATGTTCCAATAATAGCTGTGTTTTAAGTCCGACAAATAATCGGCGCGCAGTTAATATGTTGGAAAGTAGGTACGCGTATTTAAAATACATATAGAAAATAATATTAAGCTGCCTAAGATCCAAGCTTAGACCGTATGGCTATTTCCTTTGTATTGATTTATATATTAACGGTCTTAACGTATATTAATTGTTTATAAAAAAATTATTTTTACTTATTATTATTGTGTCTAAAAAAATATTTAGAAATATTTTTAAAATCTTATTGCTCAAAAAATAAACGTCGAACAAATTTCAAAGTGGTATTAATTTAATACTTGATAATGTAAAATATATAAAAATTAAAAAAATTTCAATAAATCGCCTATCAAGCGATTGATATAGTACTTCGCGGTTAGTGTTCTATGCAATAAACATTAAACGCAACAAATAAATGATGCGTCGACATAACGAGTTCTATTGTAAACTCAATGCGTGCTAACGCGACAGCAATCTCCCGTAAGCACAACAAATTTGAACAAATTGATAAATAATGGAGTTCCAAGATTAATTATTTTCAGCCTAGTCTGATTTAGTCTATCCATTTTGAGGCACCGGATCAGTGACAAGTCGCATTTACCTGATAATATTATTAGATAGGAATAATACATAAATATATACAATCTAATAATCACAGATTCGTTACCCTATAATAAAAAATAATTCTTCACCAGCCGATGCGCAACGGACAGAGTTATTTCGTATACGGAGTAGGTATACAGAATCACGTGATGATTTTGTAACACAAAAATAAAAGATCCAAATTAAAAATTTGCGAGGAATACGTATATACATAAAAGTCTAATAAAGCTGAGTCTAATCAATCAAATCTTAAAGCATTGTATATGAAATAGGGGTAGAAAAGACTGAAGAATATAATGTTAGAAAAGTTGCCAATAATTAATATTAAATTGCCAAAATTGAAAGTGGTTGAGACTTGAGCATAATAATTTGCTTATAATTGTTTGGCTTCCTTATTAAAAAAGCTTTTTAAGACTTTTGAGACTTTCAAGAAAAAATGGGACTATATAAGCTATCTAATGACGTATTAATCATTACTCTACGATTATTAGTTTCGAAGATATAAACGTTCAAAGTGTGACATGTTTTCGTTGCATTCGTTGCATCTGTGCTCCCAATATTACCCCCTACTTACTGTCAACAAAGACGTAGTTCTACGTCAAAATACATTTTTTATATATATTATATTAATTTATTATACTGCATATGGGCAATATTCCACGTCAAATCGAACGAGAAATGACCTCGTATTTTTTAAATTGATTGTAAAACTTCATTTACATGAAATATACATGAAATAAGCAGATACATAATTTTTACTCGTCCAAAATATTTTTTTTGCAAGTTATAAGCAATACAATTTTCGTGAAAAGTGAAGAAATCAACTTTAAAAATTAATATCACTGGTTATATTTGTCGTAGAGAGACCTTTAAAAAATTAAGCTAAGGATTTAAAGCTAAGAAGACTATCTTTTCGAAGAAATATAGTTTCAAGTTACAATAAATTACAAATTCCAATTGTTATAAGCAATTAAAATGTTTAATTAATTTTTTTATAAAAAAATACATTTAAAAATTTTTTAAAATAATGCTATCTTATTCTTTATTTTATTCTGATAGTATATACATATTTTTTTATTTTATGAAGAAACGATAGATTCTATTTTTTATATAATTTTAATGACTGAGGCTGCACCGCGTTGTGCCGCACTGTGCTCGTGGCTCTGGCTCGATCAAATAGCAGAGGGCACATCGATTTCTTCGGAAATCTCTTGTAGGAAGAATGTACAGTATGAATGACATAATATATAATATAATGTAATAACATAATTTATAATTGAATATAATTAAAATTATACAAATTACATTTTTGTTATGAATATTACATTTTAAAAATTGTGCATTGTTTCTGATGATAAAGTAAATTTTGTTACTGCAGTATATAATTTGACCGTTAATTTTCTTTTTTGTTTTGAACTGCTGGGATTTTCTGCAATGGATATTGTGTTCTAAATTTTCTTATCGGACAATTCCTATTAGACCCAGACTTTTGGCGCTCTACAAGTCTGTAAGTGACTACGCTATTATCTTTTTATCTTCTGCGTGGAGTTCAACAAAATTGTTATTTATACTGTACTTTATATAACTTTATAAATTTCCCGATAAGAAAAATTGGAGCATAACATTTATTACAGAAAATCCCGGCAATTCAAAACAGAAAAGAAAATTAACGATTAAATTATACAGCGCTGTACAGTAAAACAAAACAATTTACTTTACCAGAATACTACACAATTGTTAAAATGTAATATTCATAACAATAATGTGATTTGTATAATTATGATTATATTCAACATTATATATTATATTATTAATATGAGCTGTATGTACATACAAGAGATTTCCGAAGAAATCGATGTGCCGTGCCACTTGTGTGGTCGAGCCAGAGACGCAAGCACGGCGCGGCATCTCAGTCATTAAAATTATATAAAAAGATAGAATCCATCGTTTCTTCATAAAATAAAAAATATGTGTACATTCAGAATGAAGTAGAAAATAAGATTTAAAAAATTTTTTTAAATGCACTTTTTAGTAAAAAAATTAATTAAACATTTTAATTGCTTATAACAATTGGAATTTGCAATTTCTTGTAACTTAAACTATTTTTTTCAAAAAGATTGTCTCTTTAGCTTTAAAATGCTTTTTTAAAGATTTCTCTACGACAAATATAAGCAGAGATATTAATTTTTGAAGTTGAACGGAACGCAGCGCGTAAGAGAAGCAAGACTGAGCGAGACGGGTAAAAAGAAATTTCGGCTTCGCCGCTGCTAGCTAGCCTACCGTAACGTTATACGTGAGACAAGGACGGAGAGATTGTTGTCGGTCCTTGTCTGACTCATTCACCTTATCGATTTTCAGTAGTTTGGACACCAACCATAGTACGGACACGCACCCATGTACCGTTACCGACCGTGACGAGCGTAGTTTGGTTCCACTTCTTCAGGCGGCGCGTCGGAAAATGCATCCACCGCAAGAACAAAGGGATGGCCGCTCTCAGGTTTCTCTCTGATCGAAGTATATCACCCTTATCCACGATTCTCCGAAGGGGACAGTTAAATATGTCTTCTAGTTCCTCGGTCTCGTCGCGAGATGACCGTAGCCTCGGCGCAAATCGGAGCATTCGGAGCGCAAAGTGCGAAACGCTGGGTATTTAAAAATGGCGAGGCCCTCGGTATTGTTGTGTGTTATCAGCGCGGCGAGATTGCCGAGATTAAAGAGTGTTATTGGGTGTAAACGTCCGCATTGATGTCATCTCGCCGCGTCGTCGCTTTATTAGAGAGAGCCATGGTTACCCCCGTTCTCATTTGCGTTATGTCGTTGGCTGTTACGGGCCTGGGAATTGTTATGGACTGGACCTGGATCCGGTGTTGTTGCCTCTACATTGTATTAACTTGCTCCTGTCTGCTTGTCGGCCCGTTAATCATGATACTGATCAACATAGCTCTGTCGCCCAAGCACCAGACTGGTTCTGGCACTGTTAGAACTGTCGCAGAGATGGACGCCTTCCGTAACATGTTGATGGTACGACGGTAAAGCATAATGTATCGATATACTATTGTTATCATCGCTCACTCACTGACTGTCGACCTTCCAGAAAGGATACGAGCCCAAGTCAGCCAGCAGTAGAAAGCACACCCGTTACCCTGTTGTCTTCACTCGTCTGGTGGATGGTGCCCTGCAGAATCTCCTGGATTTGATCTTTCAGGACTTTGTCGGCTGTTGGTTGAATGATCTGGCTTTTGGCTCGGAACAGCTGATAGATAATATGAAGCAGGATGTGTGGGGCGCGATACAGAGCCTACACGATCGCCTGTCGCGTGTTGATCACACTAAACTAGTGGTCTGCAGTATAGTGAATAAGCTCACCTTTCACTTCGAGAAGATCAGGATAGCTCAAGCAGCTTCGTAAGCGTCTCTTTTCAATGGCGTGTTCCGAGGAGCAATGCGAGAAGCAACCTGATTCATTTGTCGCATTTAGGTCGGAGGGAGAGGACCCTGTATTTATTTTGTCGGCGCATTTGATGTCGCCTGTCGCTGAGCTGGAATACTTAAGGAAGATCAGCGAACTTTATATCCTGTTTTTGTTACCACGCAGTTACTCTCTTTCTCCAGTAAAATTTCTTTTAAGGGAAATTCTCACATGTAAAAGTAAGCGTTGTGGTTTCTTCTTAAAAATATACGCGACTTCAATTACACAACTTACTTATTTCTCTCATTCTATTTCAGTCTTAAAACCGGCGATAGATTTAATCACGGATCCCGATTATATCAATCAGAAGATCCTGATGTACATCGATCAGCAGCAGCTTGCCGAAGCGATGCACAGGAAAACGTACGAATATGCGGAATCATTCGAGGATTTTATTCGCATGATCAAGAGCACTAGGGATCTAGAGGTACTCAAACATATCAGGTATAATATCGTTACCGAGATTATGCAAGCCACCACGGTACAAAACGTGAAACGAGCCCAAGGTTTGGATCTTGAAAATAACGCGCTCGGAAACTCCGATGCCATTCGAGCGAGAAAACTGAAGAGATACATCAGCCAACTGACGTACGCTAAAAACACGTGCGAGTGTCACATGCAGACGTTGGGATGGGATGGATATCCTCGCCAGGTTGTGTAGAAAACTGTCCTTTACACTAATTACGATAACGCGACAATACTAAGTAATCATATCTTTCAGGATACAGAGATCTGCGAAGCCGCAGAGATCATGGAAGACAGAATACTTCCGCTGCAAGCTACTCTGGATAACGTGACTGGTCGACGATATCTGTCTCAGTTTCTGGAACAGGTCGCTAGTCAAGGATTGATCGGTTATTGGGCGGCGGTACAAGAATTACGCGGCGCAGAACGATCCAATTGGCATCAATTGGGAGCCGAGATCTTTTACACTTATATCAGATCACCCACCGCCGAGATCAAGGTGGATAAAAACGTACGAAAGCGGATGGAGGCCTTTTTGTTGGGTGATACGGGACCCAATGTATTTTACGAGGTCCAAGACAGCGTCGTCAAGACACTTCAGGAAAAGTACTATCCGTCGTTTCTCGTTAGCGAGCAATATAAAAGCATGCAGGAGGCATTACTCAATGAAAGAGCAGAAGGTCAGTATATATTTAATATTAAATTTTATTTAGTAAAAATTTATTTTTATTTTAACTGGATATGAATAATTCAGAAACATGATTTTATATATTGCGAACAATATATTTATAAATTTTTATGGTGCAGGTTTAGTTGAAGACCGCGAGATCGTTGATGGTACACTATCAGAATCCTCGACCTTGCTCGTTGGCGAGCGATCCAATTACGCTCGTAGCAAACTAGATCAACTGCACGAAAAATTAAACAATAAAATGCAGGCATTGCAGGCGCTCAAATCCTCTCTCAAGCCCGAAAGCAAAGTACTCAGTATATTGGCGAAAGAGGTCGAATGGCTGCAAGGTGAAAAACGACAGTTGGAGGCGCATTTAAATCATACGGAAATGTGGGCTGAACATCTAGGTCATTGGAGAGCCGACGTACAGAGCGCAGAGGTGATATAGTATGATAGTAAATATATACATTTTTCTCTGTATATATTTACATAAGAGGGTTTTCTTACGATTTTCTTATTGACTAGATGCCTGATAACGGGGATCCTCCGCATTTTGTACTGGTTGTCCACATGGCAGAGGATGATGACAATGACGAAAGCATATCCAGCGGATGGGTGGTGCTGAGAAAACTGCAGGACTTTCAAGATCTTCACAGGAAATTACGTCAGTTATGTTCTAACGTTAAAAGCCTGGACTTACCCTCGCAGCCTCTGAAGTTTTTCGGGAAATCTGACAAGAGCACTCTCGACAAAGCTAGGATGCAGATACAAAAATATTTAAATGTATGTCCTTAAATATGAACCTGAATTGTTTTATTAACGCTGTTCACTTTATCTTACTTAATTCTTACAGTTTGTCTTAGAGGACGAGAGGCTTAATCAAAGTGAGGCATTGTACGCCTTTCTCAGTCCAAGCTCGGAGCACCTCAAAGCTGTGGTGGCACCGTCTCCCAAGAAATCTCGCTTTTCTTTGTCTACGTTATTCAAAACGTATGCGTCACTAATTTTGTCGCATAACCATTGATCTATTTGCTGACTCTATAAATCTCCATGACAGATCTGTCGGTAGCAACGCGGAGTCACGCGACAAAGAAGATGAAGAGGATTATTCGTTGTTATTGGACGATAGCGAGACGGGCCGTACCGGCACAGACAACTATTTCAATGTCAGCAAGGATGCGATCGCGGAGCCGTTGTACACGCTTCTCGGAGAAGTTTTCGATTTAAGAGGAGTATTTCGTTGGCTCAGACGGTCTCTCATCACCTTTGTACAGATTACTTATGGACGTACTATAAATAGGTGAAATATTGCGTGTACAAAACTTTATTCGCCTTATAAGATTTTTAGAATATTTCTTTCCTTTTACTTTATTTCCTATAAATAGCTAACTTTTTTCAATTTCTTAATATTTCATAGTTTGTAAAGCAATAAAGATATTTTTCAAGGTAAGATTAATATATCATTGATTTGCAGACAAATCAGAGATACCGTTGCATGGGTGTTTTCTGAGCCAATGCTTCATTATTACATACAATTGTTTACGAGATCGTGGTGGCCGAACGGGCAGCTCGTGTCCGAGACGGTTCTTCGCACCGACGAGGAAAAGTTGAAAACGCGAGGCGAGGCGCGCAGGCAATTTCTTAACAATGTACCTGAAGTATTGACGAATCTAGTGGGAGCGCAAAGTGCTCAACGTGGCGCGATTAAAGTTTTCGATTCTCTGCAGAATGTGAATCTGAATAAACAGTTATTTTACGTAAGTCAATCTACTTGTAATCGTTTCATTTCGAAGTGTGTGTATGTATTTAGAGATTTTTATACACCTTTTTTTTACTGATTCCTCTTTTACAGGATATATTTGAAGTATTAATGTACGAAGTATTTCCAGAACTGCAGCATAAACAATGTTCCTTAACGAAATAAAGTATCAATGTGTTATACAATGAATATGCAATCCCATTTCACTCCTTTTAGCAGATAGTTACACTATGTAATTTCCAAACGCAGTGAAATTATAGATCCCAAAGTAAATAGCGATCACGAGTATATGGCCAACATTGAGAAAGATACATACGTACATGCTTCTAATGCGGATAACATACAATAAACTGCACGCTTTATTAACAAACATTCCTAAATATATTATTTCTTTACTAATCGAAATGTTTTTGCGAGAGACATAACAAATGGATATCATATATCATAGTGCACATCACGCAAAATTAGTTCGAATATTGCCTATATCACATAATGCATACGAGAAACAAGTAATAACTTAAAGCACTTTATAGTTACCGCAAAATTGATACGAATGTATCGCTATATTTATAAAAATGCTATCAAAGTCTATTTGAACACGATAATATTCATGTAATTGGATGAAATTCAAAGTACTAACAAGATTAATACTATTATAGGGTAGAAATATTAACTCCATATTTCGTCTGTTTCGTGAATTTTAATCTTCGTATAAGGATATAAAGTATAAACAATTGAGCGCACATAATTTGCAGTTTCAACAGTATTACGATGTATCTCATGTCGCTATAATACATGTTTAATACACTCTAATAATACAGAAATATCGTATATGAACAATGTTCTTCTTGTAATAAGGAAATGTATATAAACAATATGAAGTACCTATATCTGTCGCTTTACGAAAAAAGCATTACATATCCAAGAGAGGTAAACGTCTGTTTTGAAATTTACTAATACTAAATACTTTGGCCAGATAAATGTAATATTTAAACAATATACGTATATGTATATTACTTAAATAATAGACATTATTTGCTGGCGACGCAAAGTTCCCAATTCGTATTACTTGTATTGTAAATTATTTAAATAATAGACATATACGTGTAATTATATAATTTAAATAATATACATATATGTATTATACATATAGATATATGTTATTTAAATACTAGACATATATGTATTATTTAAAGAATATACAACTAACAAGAGATGGATACAAAAGTATAGTAATTAGAAATAAAGTAATGGACGTATATAAATCTTGATAAGGGCAATTATTCGTTTTATAAGTAAAATACTTTTATCATGCTAACATTTGGGTTCGCGCTTATGAATATCGATTTTACGGTAACTATAGCGATAAAGTACAAATTCTGTAAGTAGACATATGCTATTGACATTTGAATTCTAGAAATATACTCATACATTGGCGATACTGAAAATAGGGTGAATAAGCGACAGAGATACGCATTAGATACATAAACATATCAATGTAGAATTACATTTTTTTACGACTAAAAATAGCGATCGTCACAATATTATAAGTAGTTAACATATTCAAACGCAACGAGAATCACAATTGCTCGCGATTTCGCAGTCATATCTGAGGAAATACAAATGATCTATTTGCTTGTACGGTGCAATACTGCTAAATTTTTGGTAACGTGTTGACTAGATACAAGCAATTTCGAGGAATAGAAAGAGTATTCCCGAGTTATATAGGAACGGATGAAGTAGTAGTAGTATATAGAAAACTTGATCTATATCCAGAGAAACGATCCACCGTTCGGTGATAATCTTTCTCTCTCCTTCTATCTGCTATGTAACTTTTTATAATGTACTTTCTTTAACAATACTTAAAGACCAATCTAAAAACGTTAAAATGCAGGAAACTGTAAATATGTTTATAAATGGTACTTAGCATAAGTAATGAATATGTTTTGTCTTTATACAGGGTTGCGTCTGTGTCCATTCGAATCACAGTATATCTCGATGGAAATAATATTCCGTTGACTAGGCGAACCTTGTTATTGATCACTTTTGTTGAAGTATAAAGGAGACTGTGATACCTAGTAGTTCTTTTTGATATACTTTTTTGATTTTTTCGATTATTTAACAATTTCTTTCTTTCTTTAATTTCAAATACTGCATATTTACAGAGATCAAGTAAAAATTTGCAGTTTTTGAAAAGAACGCGTTTTAATGTTCTTTTTTAACGATCTATCTTCACTCGAAATTCATGTCTCTAGGGGTCATCCTCAAAAATAACGAATGTTTACTTCAATTGAATCAATTATATTCCGGAGATGTTACTTCTCTTGGAATTCTTGTGTGAGCGTTTCAATATTGCAGTGCACAATTGTGTATGTCTAAAATTTCTTAGCTGCAAATCTACTTTACGAGAGTAAATTATTTTCATCAAGCAAAAATTATTTTTTAAACAGGGAAAACGGGGATAATCTTGAACAATCTTTCAACAATAAATTTGTAATTTCATTTTCGTGTCTTTCTAAAAATTGCTTTGTCGTAAATTCATCCGCCCTCCGACATGTATCCCAAATTTGTGGATAAATTAAATTATTATGTTTGACGAATTTATAAATTAAAAGTGGCAAATATTCTTTAAAGCATTCCAAGCAAACACAGTGCTCTTGACGACACATTTTTATATACAGTAGAAATGCTAGCTCATCGACAAATGAAAATTTTTTATTTTTGTCTTTAAATACCTCCCCGTTAGTACGAACTGTATAAACGAAAGTAGATAGATAATGTACATGAAGTCCGTAGACTTTTGCAGCAGTATTTAAACTATATCCATAGTACATAATACTTGTAATTGCTTTCTCGTATTTATATAATCCAACGCAGTTTGTGTTTTCTCTGTTTTCGTTCTGCATTACGATAACCTACGAAAAAAAGGAAAAAAAATAAAAGTACCATGCCTTTTGAAATAAAGTTTTATAAACATACTAACAGCTAAAATGACATAAAATTTTAGTGCATTTGAACTTTTTTGTATACAATTTTTTTAGAAATTAAAAAAAGGTGTACTTCAAAATTAGATGTAATCTGTAAAAAAAAAATACTTACGAAATAGCCCAATAATGATTATTTCTAGACGAAAATTAAATGCTTGTACAGGACATGTACTTAGTCAGATTGTAAACATGTAGCGACTGAAGCAATGTCATCAAGCAGCCAAACTTAAGACTTTTTAGCGTTAGGAAGATAAATAGCATGTTCCAAGATATACAATATGTCCCTAGGCGTAATAGTCCCCTCTATACGTCTAGAAAAAACTTATTTCTCCTCTTCTTTTTACTTGGCAGTGAACTCGGGCCAATAATTTATATAATAACGTTGTGTTAATCCTTCGAACAATCTATCGAGCCACATCGGTAATCCATCTAAAAGGTTGTCCTGATATAAAATGTTACTTCCGCCCTGTAACATACGTAAAATTGTTGTCAATGTGAGTTAGTTACTAAAAATGGGGAACATTCTTCAACATTTAATATTGTCGTATACCTCGTCTTGAGATAGATCGGATTCGTTGGAACTATCAAAACCGATAAAAGCGCCAGCTTCCGGATCCTCAGGTCTTTGGGCAAGTTGTTTGGTCATCTTTTCAATACGCTATAATATAATACAAATTGTTTGATTTGGATAATTTGGCTTTAGCTTCAAGGTATTCGAATACGCACCTTAGAACCTTTACCCTTAGTACATTCTGGATGTTTGGCATGGTACATGCAGAAATACTTTCGATGTCCGTTTAAAGATAGAACCGTACCGACGCAGTTCTTGGCATTTATATTTAATTCCATCTGCTCGGGTAAAGTGAGAGATAATATTTTTTTGTACCAATCAAGACCTCTTTCTAATGACATATGTGCGAACATAAGCGTCTTATTCTTTCTGAGAATAAAAAACGATTTACAATAACACTCTCCTTTTCTATATTTTGTTACATACATTATCATTTTTATAAAAATTTCATGTAATTATTGTCATATGCAGCATAAAATACTAATTGAGATAGAAAATGCTAATAAACAGCGCGTACCTATAAGGCCACACAGCTTTATGAAAAGCTGGTAATAACTTTAATCGGCTTTGGGCGTCAACCAGCAGAATGATGGTTCGACATCCTGGTTTCAAAAGCCGAACTAATCCATTGTATTTCTCCGCGCGTAATTCGTGCAATCGTAGTTGTGGCTGCGACGGAAGCTGCTTGGAATTGTCCTTGCACTGGACACGTTCAGCTTGGACATTTGCTTCTTCTAGCTTACTAGATGTAAAAAAAAACAGAATACACAAATTCATTGTATAAACATTTATTTGATGTTTAACAAATTGTTATAATACGCAAGATATTATTTCTTCGCATTATATCAATTTTATATATAATTAATTTACAGGTTTTGAGCGACTAGTAATTATTTGTTATTTGGCGAAATTATTTGATGGTCTACTAGCGCCTAATCTTGAAATGGATTCATGCTCTGTGATGTTCAAATAAGAAATCAGAAATGTACTATATTATTATGCATTTTAATTATACTCACACTAGGTATGACATTCCATATCCTGCAACTCCTATTAGCATGAGAGTTACTAGTAGCGATATCAAAGGCAAAATTTGCTCTTTCGTCAGATTATCGGATATATAATCTACTGCTAATAATGCCCTTCCTATCAATCTGTCTACAGTACCCTGCAAAAATGTATTAAATTAATAATATGGTGTACTCATAATTTACAGATCATAAAGGATATTATGATTACTGTGGACACATACCTGTGCGTGTTCATCCGCCAATTCTCCTACGACAGCAGCGTATGGTAAAGCTTCAGTGGCGCGTAACAACTTTTGTATAGTTTTCTCTAAATGTCTACGCGTTTCATTCCATGTACGATCGTCCTGAATTGCCTCAACCCATTCATGAGGAAGCCATTCGTACTTCAAGTGATTGGCATCTCGTCTCCATATAATGACGATATGTAATAAAGGCTCCAGTGGACTGCCTTCACCAGCTGATAGTGCTGATACAAATTCAGGTTGGGTATCTTTGAATACGTATGCGTACCTGACACGTTCCGTGCTGTAAATATTATATTAAATAAAATATTTAAGAAACATACATATAGAAATTAATATCATATATCTCTATTAAAAACTATATTAAGTATACTTAAACGAGATAAATGATTAATATTTTATAATTATGTTAAAATAAAAATTCATTTAGTGTAGACAATACCTATAAGAAGACTCTAATGCTGCTTGTCTAAATTTGTGCCTAGCCACGTCGTGCAGAGGACTATTTTGCTGCGATATTAAAACGGCGCACAAACGCTTCTGCGGTCTCAGCCATTCAGGCGGACATATAGAATCCAACATAGCTTGATTTGAAAGTCTCGGTAATACCAGAAACTTATTGTTAGCGATAACATTATGCATGGTTTCGCTGGAAATGTCCTTCATACTAACAGACGCCATAGGTTTCTCAGAATTCTCGTTGAAGAGCAGTAAAGTATCTAATTCTCCGGAGATTTTGTATTTTGACGTTATGTTTTCAGTCGCCGGTATGCCAATCTATAAAATATATTAAACTTAATGATTAAGGAATAATTTGAGATTTAATATTGATTATATGTTACAAAATATTTACCTGGACAAAGCCGAAAGCTACTCTATCTCTGTAGTAAAAAGACGTAAGCAAATATCGCAAGCGGATAAAGTCTCTCTTCTCAAATATCAAAGCGCGTATTCGATTATCCGTCCAGCCCGACAGGAAATTGTCTACATTGGTATCACTAATAGTACTTATTAATTTATACGGTAGTCTATTTCGTACAAATTCTGCAAACAAACGAATTTATTAGTCCATAATGTGAGAGTAACAACAAGTATATAACATCTTAAAAGCAGCAAACGTACCAACAACTTTCTGAATGCTAAACAGAGTTTCTTTGTAGACACTAGTGCGCCCATCCACGGTAAGAACGAGACTCGGAAGAGAATGGATACCGAGTCTTCTCGCCAAAGTGGATTCCTTCTTGGCATGCGCCGTAGCCAAGCCAAGTCCCAATGGTTCCAACTCGTCGATCAATCGTCTCCAAGTAGGCTCCGCTTGCAGACACATGAAGCACCAGTCGGAGTAAAATAAGATTAAATATGGCATACGGTAAGTCTTGGGTACTATCACATTCTCGAACGATCTGCAATTTACGAGGCATTTAATGCGATATTTGCAACGATAGGTCATTGTTTTTCACGCGAGAGGTACCTACCGATATGTGATGCTCATCTTATGGAACAGCGTGATGTCTCTACTTTGATAGTGGAACTTAAAATTACCGGTAAACAATTCTTCTAACGGATCGAGAACATTGAAGTGACTATTGTCCCTCCTTTGCCTGGGGATACCTTCTTCCGTGATTCCATGATTATCAAACTTTCTCCTTCTTTCCGGATCTGTCAAAAGCTAAACAATTCGATACGACAGTTAGAAATCTTTTCTCGTAACTGCTTCTCGCATTGTTTTACACAAGATATGCCTTACCTCATAAGCTTTTGTTATTTCTACAAACTTATCCTCAGCCATCGGATGATCAGTTTTGTCCGGATGCCTAAGAGAGAATTGCATGACATTTATTTGTACAGAGAGATGTTTTATACTTAAAAAGAACACACTACACAGATTCTGGATAGAGGTATGCCACTTACCATTCCTTGACGAGGTGCTTGTACGCCTTCCGGATGTCCTGCAATGTCGCATGCTTCGTCACACCCAGTATCTTGTACGGATCACCCAGAGAGTCGCCGGCGACTACCGACGGTGTTGACTGGAGGACCGCGAAGAGGACCAGCAGAAGGAACGCGTGTTTCATCAACGAGGCGACTCGCGCAACGTCGCCGTGGGTTTGCCGCTCGCCCGTCATCAAAGAATCAATCGATATCATCATTCGCGACACAACGGTGAACACCACGGGGATCCCTCGTGTGTGGGCACTGTGCGAGCTAAGTACCTCGCCGAGTGTCACAGTCACGGGCGCGCGTGTCGTTACCGTTTCCCTTTACTCTCGGCTGCCGCTCGCGCTCTCGCCGTGCTCGGGATCAGCGGACATACTTCTCGCGCGGACCGTCGTCTACCTGTCGTCCTCGTGCGGAGCGTCACGTCGCGACACCGTCGACGGGGAAGCCTCTCACATCAACACTCCCCGGACTACGGCCGCCACCATGTTGCGCCGGAGCGGATAGGCATATCGAGGCATATGGCAGTGCTGTATAAATCGCGGCGCCCCCACCACTCGATGCGAAATGCAACTATATACCACGCAATATTCGTGTAACTGCAGTCAAAGCTCGCCGAAGCGAGCGTTTCAATTTTTTATTTCAATTTTACGTGCCAGTTTTTGTGGTTATTTAATTTTTGGATCACATCTTTCGGGATACAGCTGATTCACATTTTCACAAATGGCGCACACGGCCGGCGAGTTCTCATGCAGCCTACTCCGCGAATCAACGCCGGTTGTTTTTTTCGTTCTGTTCGCGAACGTTTCAGCGCGTGCTTCGGCCTTACCCGGCCTGCCGTTCAAAGTGTTCAAACTCCTCCATGACAACCTCGTGTCCGTTCGACGCGGCCCGGCACCTGGTGTACCATCACGTCAAACGTCACAATATTTTCTTCCACGCGCGTCACGATGTTACATCTGTAAATCACGTTATAATCATTACGATTTGTATCTGTACAGTTAATTATATTTGGCTCGTAGTTGTAAGGTCACCGGCAGGAATGCCTGGACATTTGACATCTGACAAATGTTCTATATCAGATGCCCAGGCATTCCTGCCGTTGCGTGTATGTACATGTGATCTCTGTGTATTTATTATTTTTTCGTGTTTTCTTTATTAAGGCGACTTCGATGAAACTCCGATTGTGTCAATGATTAATTCAACCGGCTGAATTGCTCGCAGCAAAATTTCTAACTACACAATCTAATCAATTTTCCATTGTTGCAAAAGATTAGTAATTCTGTCCATATTAACCAAAACATAAGCCGGTTGTTACAACCTGTTGGTAAACTATTAGTTAAATTATAAAACAAAGATATATATGATTTAACTATTAGTTAGTTTACCAACAGATTGGAGCAACCGGCCCAGTATGGTATTACTTGGCAAGTTAATCACTGGTTAAGCTAATTAAAGTTTGGCCGGAGTATTACTCTTAAGTTTATATCAAATTCTTAGCTTTTCTCTTTGTTTAAATTTAGATTGAATATATATATGTATGTATGTGTGTATATATGAATACTAATTTTATTTATACACTAGTGAGAGAAATAGATGCACCAAACCTTACACCTTGTCATCTTATTCCAACGTGGTTATGGACAGCTGAAGCATATTTCAGACAATCACAGAATAATATCAAAAGAATTACAAATATCCATGAGAGAAGAAAAGATAAGAGGAACCTGTAGAGAGATAGCTCTGCTTCTAACAATAGCCAAAGGTCAGATTCGACAAACAAATAGTTCAAAAGTATATATATATATATACATATTCAATGAGCCTGTAACACTGACGTCAATGCGTGTATTATAAGTGATTGTAAGGTATGAATATAATAATTAACATATAATAATTTATTGTTGTAATTAGGATTGTAATAATAATTTAATATTAATTTCTTATTTTCTTGACACAGCATGACGTCGAGAACCATATGTGTTGCTCAAGAAGGACCTGCAAATGCGTTAGCTCTTAATAAAGATAACAACCAGGTTGTGATAGCCGGCCGCAATGGTGCGTCTTTACGATTCAACTATTAGCTTAAAATAAGTGGATATACTATAAAATAATTAAAATATAGAATATGGATTATTTTTATTACAATTTGATCGAAGTAAATTGAAATAGTTATAACAGTAACAATTAATTAATTTTGTCAAATTTTCTATTTCTATAGGGAGTAATGATTCGTATCTTGTAGTAGTGCCATGTTATGTATGAGAATTATATCGCAGTAATATTTTATTGCAGTTTTCAAAATATTCACATTGCTGGAGGATAGATTTGAGGAAGCCTGTAATCTTCGTGTGGGAAAGAATCTGAACTTGAATTTTTCCTGCAACGATGTTGCCTGGAATCTTAATGATGGTATTTAATTGCTTGTTGTGACTATATTATATCTTTAAAATATCACATTTTGAATATCGCATATTGAATTTTGTATTAAACAATTAATGATATTGCAAAAGATATACCTGAATTTTTCATGACTTATGTCAAATCCTTGTGCATGTATTTAGTTTAACTACTTTTCTGTATGTCACATTTATTTATATATTAATACACTACATTAAGATAATTTACCACATTAATTTAAAATTTTACAATTTATATTAATTTACAATTTATATTAATTTGTAGATCATATACTTGCGACTGCTGCAACAAATGGTGCGGTCGTTTTGTGGAACCTGAATCGGCAGTCTCGATCGAAACAGGATCATGTATTTGTAGATCACAAAAGAACCGTGAATAAAGTAAGCTTTCATATGACAGAACCAATGTGGTTGATATCTGGCTCGCAAGACGGTACCATGAAATGCTTTGATTTGCGAATAAAAGAAGCTATCAAAACTTTTTATAGGTAAAGCTATCAAAACTTTTATAGGTAAGCTGCACGAATTCATGTAGTAGCACAGGCGGTCTACACAACAATTAAATATAATGACAAAATTTTTCTTTTTTGGTATCTTAAGATTTGTTTGATTTGGATAAAATCTTTATTTAATTTGATAGATAGATAATATATAATTATGTGTATTCATGTCTGTAGTAATACAGAATCTGTGAGAGATGTTCAATTTTGTCCACAACAACCTCACACTTTTGCTGCTGTGTCTGAAAACGGTCATGTACAACAATGGGACATGAGAAAACCAGAACGTTACTTTCAGCATTTTACGGCACATAGTGGCCCAATATTTGCTTGCGACTGGCATCCAGAAGCTACTTGGCTTGCTACAGCATCTAGAGACAAAACTATCAAAGTACTTAATTTTCTACATATTAATTTGAGTTTTTATGTGAAATATATTGATTACAATCGTATATTTATATCGCTATAACTTTACAGGTTTGGGACTTATCGGGTAAACCTAGTTGTGATTATACTATACACACTATAGCGTCTGTTGGACGTATAAAATGGAGACCTCAGAAAAAGTATCACATAGCCAGCTGTGCTCTAGTCGTTGATTGTAGCATAAATGTATGGGATATTCGTAGACCATATATTCCATTCGCAAGTTTTAATGAGCATAAGGATGTTCCTACAGGTGTGGCATGGAGAGGCAACCCGCAATCGTTTCTGTCAACAAGCAGAGTAATACTGTCGATCACATTATTTGCTTTTTTGTCACAATATACGATTTTCATCCTTATGTTTTTATTATAGGATTGTACTTTATACCATCATGTTTTTGATGATGCAGTAAGGCCGGCCAGTAAAGCAAATCCACAGAGCGTTGCAATAAATCTAAAACATGATATTACATGTGCTTCTAAAGTGAAATACGAACCAGCGAGTATCGCAAGACAGCTAAGTAATTTAATGAGGTAAAGTTTTTTATTATATAAAAATATTGCGATTATAAAATTTACAATATATTAGATGGAGTGAACAAAATTTAAATCTGGGTAAATGTGAGTCATTAACATTAATAGCCAACTTTTAAATTAATTAAAAAAAGATTTTTTTTTACAAAGAAGTTGATTTTTGTTTTATTAAATTTTTTTTAGATTTGTTATATATCTTTTGTAGGAGAACACCTGTAACAAATGATGATACTTTCTGCATGGCTTCAAGTGTAATGCATAGATTTCGTGGATGTGTACGTGAACCGAATTGGTTTAAGATAGCCGCAGAAAATTATTTGCTTTCTGGTAATTTAAGTGAAGCCTGTGATCATAATGCACGTGTTGCATACGACTTTGGCAACTACGTTGTAAGAAGATGCCTATATTTTTATAAATATACAATAGATAATACGTACAATAATTTTAATGTATTTAATAATAATAATATTTATACAGGTTAGCAAAGCATGGCAAGTCTTGAAGATTATGTATACAGATCCGTTCGAAATACTTCAAAAGAGTGTACCGACTGCGCCTAAAGAAGATATAGCTAATACGTCGAATATAGTACCAGGAGTAACAAAGAGTTCTGGTATGGAACAATCAAATGCGAGTAAACAATCAAGTAAGTATAAACGGCAATATCATGAATAACATATTAATATTCTGCTATTATATCACATTAATTCCATATATTTGTTATTTTTCTCAGGTCACGAACAGGACGCGAAATCTCTCCAAGGGGAAAATCCTACTGGCGTTGCTAGTGGCGGTGATGATGAAACTGAAACAGAAACTGATGCGCCGGAAAATCAAAATATGGGATCATCGACTAATACGGAAACTGTTCTGCCGAGGTACTCTATTACAATATCCTCATTGTCGTATAAGTCTCAGAGTTGTATTGTGCGCGTGTATGTCGAGAATAACTGATTTCTGTTGATATAATTAGAGTATTTGACATTACCTAATTACAGGAGACCGTTGCTTAGCGATATACCTTCAACATCGCGAGGCGATTTTATCTTTGGCGAAACTGAATATGAACCCGTGACTTTGGAACATCCTGGCGAAAGTAGGCAAACTGTGATGCGTATGGAGGATGACGAATGGACTAAGGAATTGCAGAAAGAAGCATTTCCTTTACGGCACGAGATCAAAGATCGGTCTCCGCCACCAGAGCAGTTTCCCAACCATCCTCCTGATCTCAACGAGAATTCAGCTTCCGTTATAGTTGAAGATCAACCTCAGTTAGTAGTTCCAGTTCTACCTAAGCCTTTACCCTTTGATTTTACGTCTCTCGTTCTGGACGGGCTGCGCTTTCACACGGCAATAAGAGATGTACAGACGACGGTATCGATGCTTATCGTCCTGGGGGAAATAAGGAAAAAGTTAAATATTCCTGTAGCTTTGCAGGAACATTGGATATTAGAATACTTGGACATGCTTGGCAAATTTAAGCTCTGGCATGTAGCTACACAGGTTTGTTCATAATTAAAGAATCCATTATATCACTTTACAACCGACGATATTTTTTACGATATTTTGCAAAAATTATTGCTGAAATTATGTTTTTTTAATTATTATGCAATGAGATGGATATATATTTCTTTTTCGATAATTTTTACTCATAAATACATATAGATAGATTTAATAAAGAATTTTATTTACAGATAATACAATTGGCGTGGATTCCTTCTATATCGCAATTGAATCAACAGTCGACTACGATACATGCATGTTGCGTAGCATGCACAAAATCATTGAAACGGTCTGCATGGTTATGTGATCATTGTCATACGCCCGAACATGCTTTGTGTTCTCTTTGTAATCAGGTAATTGAATTCTTCTCATTTAAACTCATGAAATAATGTATATTTATTTAGAGTAAAATATAAACTGAAATAAACACACAGGAAATTACAATGTATGAGATTACTTTTATCAAATGTGAAATATTTTGTTTTGCTCTTATACAATACCTTTTACTCGTTGCAATCGTTTATGTGTACGAATTTTCCTCGAAAAATTTGACTTATTATTTAAATAACAAAAAATTTGTATTGTTTTAAAAGAAACTAATTATTATATAATCAATTATTATACCATAATTATCATAAAATTGTTATAAATTAAAGGCGTTTAAAACAATGCAAATTTTTTGTTATTCAAGTAATAAGTTAAATTTTTCGAGGAGAATTCGTATACCTGAATGATTGCAAAGAGTAAAAGGTATTGTAAGAGCAAAACAAAATATTTCACAGTTGATAAAAGGAATCTCATACATAATTGCAAATATGCATTTGATGATAATAAAATAATTCCAGTATAAAAGATAAGAACGAAATTGTTATTTCCGGTTGCAGTTATTTTCATTATAATCAATTTTATAATATTTTTCGTGCAGGTGGTACGTGGTATCTATGTGTGGTGTCAAGGTTGTGCACACGGAGGCCATATAAATCACATGAGGGAGTGGTTTAATAATAATCAACAATGTCCTACTGGTTGTGGACATCTTTGCGAATACAACTGAGGAAATACGTCGACATTTGTTATAATTTTATAAATGTTGTAATTGAATAATTTTAAATAAAATACTACAAGGATATCGTGACATGAACACAGCAGAAGAAATCCCGTATTAAATAAAAAAACATTGTCATTTAGAGAAATGATAAAATAAGATACACATATCTATATATGTACATACATATAATTTCAAATGAATATATCTAAATAATATCTTATTCAATCCAAATAAGATATTAATAAATTCACGTAAATATATTTTACTAGTAATCCATTGTACATAAAAATATGCTTTAGATTGGTAATATGTTTGAGAGATATGTGAGATACAGTGTAAATTTTTTAATTTATAAATGTCAAAGAATGAAATACTTTGTATAAACTTTTTAGTTATTTTAAACTTTTATTAATTAAATCTTTTATTGTTTAAATATTAATTCAAATTTATTTATTTTGGAAATATTTGCTAATCTGCCAATCGATAGGTTTGCATTTGTAAGAGTGTAAACTAATCAAATTTTGAAAACGCTTAAAATTCACAAACATTTGTGTAAGTATTAGATTGTTAAAACAGAAAATGTGTATTAATAAATACAGAGTGACTCTACGACTCGGCTTTTCAGAAAAAACAACAAAAATTTCTTTTCTCTCGTGTACCTTTCTCTGATTCTTCCCTTCTCTGTCACTCTTCTTATCTCTATGACCGGACTACTACTCTATTAACTTTCTAATTTGTTACAATTCCTATTTTCTAACAAGCAGAGATTTAATTGATATATTTTTGTCTTTTTTTAAGAAATCCTTTTTATTCCCCTGAATTCCAGCGATTTATCTTGTACCTATATTGAAATATATTGAAATTAGAGTTTAATTTTCAGGCGTAATAGTGTCTTGAATTTAATATCAAAATGTAATAGCGCATTTTCGCCTTGACGTTAAAGTGCGAATGTATTAGTAACAAATGCAATTATGAAAAGAGATAATTGATGAAAAATACAATTGTGAAAAAATGATAAAAATAAAAATAATTTTTAATATTAAATTTAGATTAGTTTTTAATAAAAAAAATTGCAATTAAATATTGCGTTGAAAAAAATATATTAAGCTTTCTTCTCTAAAGCCAAAAAAAATGTTTCCGCCCGGGATCGAACCGGGGACCTTCCGCGTGTTAGGCGGATGTGATAACCACTACACCACGGAAACCGATGGAGAAAAGTGCTTTACTGCTAGCTTATTAGGTACAATAATACAATAATAATATAATAATACAATAATACAATTATGAAAAAACTGATAAAAATAAAAGTAATTTTTAACATAAAATTTAGTTAAGTTTTCTAATAACAAAAATACAATAAGAAATAATATAATAATAATACAATAATGCAATAATATAAAATTTTGGCAAATTGTGTTGCCATTATGCTAAAACAAGCTATAAATGTTAAGTACGCGTATTACTGTAGTGACCGCGTGTGTCCCTACCAGGATCGATGGCAAACGTATATGTTCTGTAGGCAAACGCATTTAGCCGCGCGCGGGCAAAACACGTTTTTTCGCGAGCGCCTGGTCGCACCGACAAAAAAATATAAACAAATTTAGCAACAAGATTCATTGCCTTGATCGTAGCCCTCACTGACAATCCAGACAGCACACATGTCCAAAATCGGGACATAAGATGTGTTAAAGATATCTTTTAGACATCTTTAAGCAGTCTTACGAAATAATGTATAAAAGTCGTCAATGACGTCTATAAAATGTCTTGTGTCCCGATTTTGGACATTGTGCTGTCTGGGAATCTCATCGTCGTGGGCACATAACGTAGTTGATAAAATAGTTCTTTCTTATTGATTATTAATGAACAAGCAATTAATCTTATTACCAAATTGCTAAAAGTTATTTCTGGAATTGCTAAAAATTATTTCGTTCTCTAAAATTGCTAAAAATTATTTCTACAATTTAAATCTTTTGCAGCAATAGTTGTAACAGTGCGATTACTCTATCAAGATAGACGAAGGTGGGTCGCAATAATAAAAAAAGTAAACGAGCTATACAGCGCTGGGATGATTTATTTAAAGGTGGTAAAAGCGGAGTACTTTGAATTCTTGAATAATGCATCCTTCGATATCGAAATATTCATTTATTTAAGTTTAATTATGCAGCTTCCAATATAATTTTAATGTAAAGAATTAGTGATGAGCAGCTGCTGCTTTCCTCATTTGTACTAGGATATTTCCTAGCTCTTCTCGCTTCCTCTTGGCACGGATGTGTGTACCCAACTAGAAAATAAGAAACATTTGGGAAACTTTATTTTCTGCTCTCTAAAAAAGTTTTAACGTTTTCCTGCTTGGCAATACTGATTCCTCCTGAAGCAGGAGGAGATAAAAAAGTTCCAGGATCTTTTAGATCCTGCGGCTACATATTTTTTATTTAACTATCAGTACTCCATTAATCTATCTATGACTACGTTTACACGGCTGCTTATAATCTGTTTTAATAACTACCGTATACTATTCGATCCAAAACGTTTCTTCTTTTGATCATAAATGATCGTTTAAATCAGAGCTTCTTTTGATACTTGAACTACACAATTTCTAGTATGTATATATCAAAAGAGATTAATTCAAATGTTTAGAGTATGAAAGAGGCTCATATTTAAGTGATCATATTGATAAAAAGAAGAAAAGTTTTGGATCGGATAGTATACGGTGGTTATAAAACCGGATTATAAGCCGCCGTATAAAAGTAGTCTATAAAGCAAAACGTAGAGTTACAAAATTATGTTATTATATTCCTAAAATCTGTTAATTGTGAAACTTGCAAGGAGGGACATTTACCCGTCTTTTTAGAAATTTCAAGGCGCGCTTATCCTTCGACACTTTCAATAACTCCATGGCGCGCTTCTCGTAAGGGGCATGCCCTGTAACTTCCCGGATCAGGTCCCTCACAAATTTGCTGTGCTTGGTCTGCTTCTGCAATGAGAAATTGAGAATGGATTACAACCATATGTAAGAGAGAGTATAAATATCATGACACTCCAGTACAGTAAATCACGGTGTATCATTTCATTGATCGACACTATGCTGCACTATGCACAATAACAATGAGAGAGGTTTATATATTTTTTCCACCCACCCCTTTTAGCCTGGACGGCCGCAGGCAGACGGTCTTCTCCTTCTCGGCTTTGCTCTTAGCCACGCGGATCTTCGTCGTTTTGTGACCCTTGTCGAGGCCGACGGCCAACTCGTATCTCGGAGCCATCCTGCGGACAGATATCGGGTCTTTTAGGTTATCTCACGGACAACGCTCGTTTAACGTAAATGTGCGCGAGTCGCGTCTCGATATATAGCAAAGTGCAAATTCAACTTGAATGCCAGAACGAATATGTCGCTCAGATTTCTCTGATCGCGAATGGATTGCGGTAATATTTCGAGATTCGAAATCTCGCTAACCTTAGCGACGAACGTCCACGTTGAGAGAGGTGTTTTCCTCCGTTTTCCTTAGCTTTGATACGCGCGCATGCGCGGCACAAAGCTCCAAATCGACGCTGATCGACGTAGATTGACGGAAAGGCAAGGCGACAATAAATATAATGCTAATTCCGTGTTACAAAGATTTGCAAATTTGATAAGCCATAAATAATTACGTCAATTTCGATAACATCAAATTTTTTAAATTAAAAATATTGTAATGTATTAAAAATTGCGCCGAAAATAAACTATCGCATTTCCGTTTCCGGTAAGACGCGCTCTAGCGGGATGAGCTTTTCAATGGTGATTTATAACCTCAAATTATGAGACACGTGTTTTTCTGAATAGAAGAGCGGCAGAAAGGGTGGAACATCCTGCGTCTTCCCGAAGGGAAGATATTTATTTAAAGAGGAGGAAGAGGAGGAGAATACGTTGCTTTTCTAACGCAGGGTGCAATAAACTAAGCAAAAATGGTTTTATACAATTTCAAGAAAATCGCGGTTGTCCCAACTGCAAAGGTTAGTTTCATATGTCTGTGGTTTGTCTTTTTATATATTTATAATATTTGTTGTATATACATTTTTTTCTATTTGATCTTTGCCTTACGGCTTTGAATGGACTTCCGTGCAATACATTGTTTTACATTGTTCTCTTTTGCACATTTTACTCAACTGCCACTTTACATTTTACGTTTGCTTTTACATTAACAGTTGCATAGATTTTTACTTTAATATTATTATAAGAACATTTTTATATTACATTTTTTTACAAAACTGACTTTTGTCCCCTTTCTCATAGGACTTCATCGATATAATCTTGTCGAAGACACAACGGAAGACGCCGACTGTTATTCACAAGAATTATAAGATCACGAGGATACGCGCTTTCTACACGCGGAAGGTGAAATTCACTCAACAGAATTTCCACGATAGATTATCCCAGATAATACAAGAGTTTCCCAAGCTGGACGATGTTCATCCGTTCTATGCTGACTTGATGAACGTCCTGTATGACAAGGACCACTATAAGCTAGCTCTTGGGCAGATAAATACGGCTAGGCATTTAATTGACAAGTAAGAAAACAGTTGTTTATACGCAACGCGCAAATAACAAGATTTGTACAAATAACAAGATATGTTTTATGATTGCAGTGTAGCGAAGGATTACGTTCGTCTCTTGAAGTACGGAGATTCGTTATATCGGTGTAAGCAGCTGAAGAAAGCCGCCCTGGGCCGAATGGCCACCATTATGAAAAGACAAGCGGCCAATTTAACGTATCTCGAACAAGTCCGTCAACACTTGGCTCGCCTGCCAAGTATAGATCCTTACACGCGCACGATAATTATATGCGGATTCCCAAATGTGGGCAAGAGCAGTTTCATTAACAAAGTAAGTGATTTTATGATTTATGTTTAGTACATAAGTAATACTTGATGTAATTCATTCTCACTCGATAGATCACTCGAGCCGATGTTGAGGTTCAACCGTACGCATTCACGACGAAATCTTTGTACGTGGGGCATACTGACTACAAATACCTAAGATGGCAAGTGATAGACACACCTGGAATACTGGATCACCCGCTGGAGGAGAGGAACGTCATAGAAATGCAGGCGGTGACTGCTCTCGCTCACTTGCGAGCCGCTGTGCTTTACTTCTTTGACTTGTCGGAGCAGTGTGGTCATACCTTAGAGGAACAGGTGAGCTATATGGAATACAATGTAACATTTGTGAGTTCAAACATAGTATTATAAATTTTGTTTTGTCCATCTAGGTAAAACTTTTTAAATCCATAAAGCCCTTATTCACCAACAAGCCTTTGATAGTAGTCGTGAACAAAGTAGATATTGTACGTTTGGATGAGTTATCCCCGGAGAAAAGGGCAGTTTTGAAGCCGCTCGAGGATGATACAAATGTGCCTGTATTAGAAATGAGCACCGTCACCGATTTCGGGGTGATGGAAGTGAAATTGGAGGCCTGCGAGCGACTTCTGGCCTTCAGAGTCGATCAGAAGATTAAGACTAAAAAGGTAATTGATCCAAAAATCCTTCAACGATGAAAAGTTCGACACACAGTCGTAATGCACACGATTTGTAACAATTACAGGTGGAAGGGCTTCTTAACCGATTGCACATTGCTCAACCGAGAAGGGTAGATCCTAATCGCGTGCCGTGTATACCGGAGAGCGTTCTCAAGAAGAGGCAGGCTGCCGCGGAGAAAGCCGAGAGAAAACGCAAATTGGAGAGGGAGATAGAGGAGGAAATGGGAGACGATTATGTGCTTGATCTGAAGAAGAATTACGATATCGAGGGAGATCAGAAATATGATGTTATCCCGGAGATGTGGGAGGGTCACAATGTCGCGGATTACATAGACCCAGACATATTTGAAGTCAGTGCAAACGTCATTTTCATTTTATCGAATTACGTGAGACCATGATAAAACCTATGTTTCTATGCTATGTTCTTTCGTTTTTAGAAATTGAATCAATTGGAAAGAGAGGAGCAGTTGAGGGAAGAGGCTGGCTTGTATGATTACAAAGTACCGGAATTGTCGGAGACGATGCGCGAGATTAGAGAGTTAGCGAAGCAGATTCGCGAGAAGAAGTTTGTCATGAAGGACGAGGCGCGAATAGTGAAGGCTTCCACGAAGCCGATTATGCCACGTACAGCCGCGGCCAAGACCCGTGACCGATCGGTCGCGAAGCTGAAGGAGCAGATGGAAGATCTAGGCGTGGATATGGAAGATACCAAAAACGTGAGTATCGCGTATATAATCTGAGGGCACTCAAATTAGAGAAAATAGGTCAGGACAATTTTTCACATCTGTTAATTCTTTTATATTCTGTATTATAACTAGGCGCACTTCAAACGAACGAGAGCACGATCCAGATCGCGGTCAGAACCTGCCAGGAAACGCATGCGTGTGGAATCGTCACAGTCGCGTGCCCGCAGTGTCTCGAAACCGCCGCGGGATGAAATGGGTGTTAAAGATGTAGTGGTAAGTCAAAGACAAATATTTGAAGGCTTCAAATATTTGCAACGATGATCTAATCCACATCTCTGGGTTTTTAGAAAATTAATCTTAAATTGAAAAAATCAAATGTAGATTAACTTACTCAAAAAATGGACATTATTATGCTGAATTCTCCTAATTTTAACTGTTTTCTAATTTGTATGAAAGAATATTATATCTATTCGCGCAATAAATGCAAACGTAACATTATTCTTGCTCGTATTTATTGCAGATGAAGACGAAGCTGAAAAACATCGCAAACAAGGCACAGAAGAAGAAGATAGCCAAGAAGGGTCTCAAGGGCGAGGGTGATCGTTTCATCGGCAACAAGATGCCGAAGCACTTATTCTCCGGCAAAAGAGGAATCGGCAAAACGTCCAGGAGATAAAGTTTTCACTCATATCTTACACGTTACTTATACCTCTTCGTTTCTATCGTATATACTTCTATGTATATAAAAATAAATATATAAAAATAAACCGTGTCACCTTTGTAAATGTAATTTTCAATCCAGATTGTATTCGAGGTACTATTTCGAATGTTTCATTCACCGACGCTCAGATACTGTCGCTAATCGATTTACATTTGATTTGTAATCAATAATGCGATTAGCTTGTGAATGAAACTCGCGTTTCGCGTGTTTATTAAAGAGGACAGCAAAGATCACTTTTCCGTTCCTCGGTCATTACCGGAAATATGCTAAATAATCCATCTTTGACAATAGTATTTTTGTGACGGCCCGGCGTGACATGAATGCGCGTGGTTGCATAATGCACACAAGGTAACCTTCGAACTCGAACGGGGTAAGCAGCGGCGTCACGCTCAATGAAACTTTATTGCTGTCGTAGCGAGATAACCCCTCGCGCCGATGGTAGATTTCACATTACGTTCTATTCATAAAATCACGACACTCTGCTCGAAGCGTCGATTTTGTAGTTGTACGATTCTAATTTTAAAATTTACGAAGTTATCACTTACGAAGTTACAATTATATAAATAATGAAAGTGATAGAACATTAGTAAATTCAACATTTTAACTAAACTTTGCTCTAATTTCATTACTCTGAATATTATTGAACCATAACTGATAAGATATCGAATTAAAAACTTGGAAAATTGTGGAAAGTTTTTGTTTTATCTTTTCGCTGAAGATTTACGTGATATTTTTTATTATGCTTTACAATTAGTTAAATATCAGTGTAAAGCGATAGGAAATAGATAAAGTAAACGAGCTTTTTTTATTGAAAACTGTTAGAAATTATGTGTAACGATCATTGATTAGCGTAAATTTTATATTGGACTTTTGTTAGCTTCTCGAAGTTCCGAAGATCTCGAGTCGCAAATGATAGAAATTAATACAGAAATATAAGGAAAAAATTCAGTTCGTATTTTGTAAAAATGTTTTGAAATTCGCGCCGTTTCGGAGATAAGTTTGCATTACTTCTTCCAAATCGTGTTCTCCTAATATCCTGAATTTAGCTACTGAATTTAAATATCTGAGTTTGCATCTCCAAAGAGCGGGATATTTGAATTGTATTTAAGTTCGTTAACCTCTTGTCGCGACATGCTTCTCTAATAATTTTGACAATTTTGCGAGTAACGAAGGACGCATGTTCCTAATTCTATCTCTTGTCGACGCAGTAGTCAATCCACAGGAAGCTGTAAACTAATCAAATTTAAGAGAAATTCGATTAGTTGATTAAACAAATGAGCTAATTTGTGAAAATTTAAAATAAATCCTAGATATATTGTTCAGATTTTAAGAAACGCTTCTTTAAGAATAAAATAATGATAGAAAAGCTATCTTGTATTGTTTACCTATAAATTAAGTTACAAAAAAGTATAAAAAGAAATAATATAAATCTTTAAATCGTTGAAACGGAGCCTATATCCTAATATAATTTTATTTGTGGCTTTATTATTAAGGTATCGATTTAAATTTAAGAAAATTGTGAGAGAAGCGACGGTTTCCCATGGTAGAAGATATTTATCCTATATATAATTTTGTTTTAAATTATAATGTTAGGTACTACGGTAGGAGATGAAAGAGAAATAAGCGCGTCTCCTTTTTATTGAAAACTGATAGATCATATATTTAAGACTTCGCTATAAATGGATCTCCAACATCAGATAAGTTGACAATAAGACGGACAGGAATAACGTTGGGTAAAAGGCCGCCGCCGTGGGTGATTAATTAGATTATAATTTACAATAGTGCGCGACCATAAATTTTTATACAATTTGATATTATATCAGCGCGCTAGTAAAACATTCTCATCGATCTTGTTGCGCGCTCGATAAATATACGATACATGTTATTTCGTAGATAAAATGCGAATATATTATTATCTCACAGATAGAGAGAGCTTGAAATATATGTTCACACATGCATGGAGATTAGCGTGCGGCGGCTATCAATCGGCGGCGAATATCGCAGAAAACGCAATTTTAGAATTTTTGCAACGACGTAACACGTGTTCGCGATCGTTTAGACTGCATTCGGGGGAAATCGAGAGATTTACGGGACACTCAGAGATTCTAGTCGTAATACTCTATAGGAACTAACAAAACCTCGATCTCGATACAAAACAAAAGGTTCGGTAGAGCGAAGACTTTAGCTTGTGTCACAAATTACGTTAATAGACATCGACCAGCTCGTTTCGCGGGAGCTTACGTGATGGTAATAAATTAACAGATAGGGGTATGTTATAGATACACGATGACATTATGGCGTTTCGTACGCTCGGCTGGCTAAAAAGAAAAACGGGTCAACGTAATCGTAATCATCGTTGCCTATTGTCGACGATTCGCAACCCAGACAGCTCCATGACCAAAACCGGGACATAAGACATCTTAAAGACGTCATTAAAACGTCTTTTAGACATTATATCTTAAAGATGTCTTAGGGCCAGTTTTTCAACAGTTGTTTAAACTGAAGTTTAGCTGAACTCACTCTTCGTCTTTTTCTAATGTCCACTTCTACCAATTTAGATTAACTTTAATCTCTGTTTAACTTACTTATTATCCTTTTCTAATTCTTAAAACTAGAAAAAGATAAAAAATCAATTAAACCGAGATTAAAGTTAATTTACATTGGTAGAAACGGACAATAAAAGGCATAGTTAGAAAGAGACGAAGAGTTAGTTAAGCTAAGATTAAAGTTGAGCGACTATTGAAAAACTGGCTCATGAAGATGTCTTTGAGACGTTTTTTATCCCGATTTTGGACATGCGTGCTGTCTGGGAAGGATTCGCTTCCTTTTCACCAGGCCCGGATACAGCGAGAATGTCCTAATAATATAAAATACGATCGCTATGCAATAAGGAATATAATGACAAGTAAAATATCGTTAGTATCACAGTCGATGCGAGACCCTGAGCGAGCCGCAGGGTCTGAGTGTTCGGTGATGCCTCGGATCGTCCGAATCACACCAAAAAAAAAAAAAAAAAAAAAAAAGAGAGAGAGAGGAGTAATGGAAGTCTAAAGGAATCGCGGAAACGCACGAAAATCCTAAAGTCGCTCAAACGACTGTATAATTTTCTTTACCTTCGTCATCATCAGTATATTTATTAATTATTATTAGTAAGATCTTAACGCGAATATATGTGCGGCATCACCGAGCCGCAATTCGGACGATTCTTTGGTGAGTCCTCGGTAGACTGTTTCGTTCACTCTTCCTTTTCCTTCTTCCTTTCACGAGCAGGCGCACTCCAGCACCTGGATATTCTTCCAGTAGGACACCTTCAGCTGCGTCGAGTCGTTCTCGTCGAAGTAGACGATCATCAGCTGGTCGAGCTTGCTGGGCGCGCAGCACGGCTTGGGCACCCGCTTCCGGTCCTCCTTCCACAGCAGGCTCTGCAGAAGGGCGTGATGGTGCGCCGGGTTGTAGCGGGGCGGGCAACGGCCCTTGCAGTAACCGGCGTCGAAGCCCTTCGGGTAAACGATGAACTCGAAGCCCTTGAGATCCTTGAACATCACCGTCAGCTCGTGCCGGCAGCACTTCTTGTTGTTGTCGCCCTTGCACTTGCTGCGCCGGCCCTTGTGCAGCGGCAACAGCTCCTCCGGGGTGGATCTCTTCCTTCTGCCGGGCTCCGACGTGGCGAACACGTTCAACGTCGCCTGGGAGACCTCGCGCCGCGTCGGCCGGCCGTCGTGGAGGAACTCCAGCTCGAGGCCGTGGTTCTCCAGGCCGTGCTCGAGCCAGCTCGCGGCCGCCTCGGTGGTGTCCAACTCCAGCCATCGGCTGCCCGTCGGCTCGGATCCCCGCGGAATTCCACGGCGCAGCAGGAGACGCCGGGCGACCGGCGTGCGGAGATAGATCAGCGCCTCGAGTTCGCGCGGACGTCCGTGATCGCCTTGGAGAAGGAATCTCAGGGACGCGTGATCGACCGTGACGTCCTCCGCGTTGCCGGAAATCGCGACGGGGAAGTACAGGGAGTGACGGTGGTGCTCTCCCCTCCGGCTGTAGCCGTCCTGGCTCGACTTGTTCCCCGGATGCTCTGTAACGAGAAAGATGCAGAGACACCGCCGATGAGTATTACTATTATAAGATCGTTACGTAAGCGAGATGCCGTGAATGGAAGTCGGAAAATTCGCGTCAGCAGCGATTACTTCTAAATCGGGTGAATGACGAATATTTTCGTGCCATTAGCGAATTCTTGCGACATTGACATATATAAATTCTAATCGCGACATTACGCTTGTAAAATGTGCGAACGTGTGTTATATAGATGCGCGAATTATTAAAATGATAAATTGTCTTTGACACTTATCGAGAGAAGACTTTAACGTTATTAGCAGAATGTAATGCATCCTGTAATAATATAGTACCATGTAATGGCAATATCGCCTCGGCGAAATGTGATTAATTATCAGTAGAGAATGTTGCATGTTACGCAACACTCGTTCGCCATTGAAGCGGCGATACCTGAAACGAATGGAGGATAACAAATTCTAGTCCTTGCGTATTTAATTGGCGCGCGGGGGAAAAACTCTGGATCCGTTTAGGTTGCAATTGAATTCTTGCAACAATCACACGGAAGACTGCGCAAGAGTTTTGCCCGTAACCGTGACTCAGTTTCGCTTTGTCATCATCATTGTCAACGTGACGTTTTGTGCCTCCGCGCACACTTATATATATATATACCTTGAGAGATTTACAGATTATATTCACGGTAAATTTAGAGCCACCGCGGGCAACAGCTCGCGCCATTGTCTACCGCGTTTACACCGTCGCGGCAAGAACGGACCTTTCCGTGACCCTTACACAAAACCAGACTACCGAAAAAGAAACGTGAACCCGATTTAAATTCAAGTCGATGCCTCGATGTTGACGTACGAGGCGACGCTTTAACACCGGCATTTATCGCTCTAATTTTCTCTCTCGCAAACAAACTGAAGAATCTTTTACACTTTTACGATCATGTTTTTCCAGAGGAAAAATTTTTTCCCCAAGAATCACGCTTAATAATGAATTTTTAATTAAAATAAATTATTGTGACGACGACGATGAAGAAGCGATAATCTTGTACATAATAAAATAATATATTATATTTTTAATTGAAATAATTCATTGACGACGACGATAAATAAGCGATAATCTTGTGTATTAAAATAATACAGGTATATATTTTCAAAAAATTGAAATATGATGCAAATTAAGACACGGTTGATAATTCTAATTAAAACAATTCATTGACGACGACGATAAATAAGCGATAATCTTGTGTAATAAAACAATATATTATATTTTCAAAAAATTGTGAAATATGATGCAAAATATAAGACAGAGTTGATAATTCGCGCGACCGTAGTTGCTGTCGTGCTCGAGATACGACGTAGCGCGGGAGGCGGTTGACGAGGGAGTAGCAAACGGAAACAACATTTTGTCGGGGTGTTGCTTTTAAAAGTCGCATTACATAAATGACAGGAACTGCTGAATTCCCGAGCGACGCGACGCGCGCTGTCACAATTGTCTCACGCGTATTTACGGGTGCAGAGATGCAGGCCTCGCGCGTCGCGCGTTCCGCGGCCGCGACGAGCATTCCTGGCGAACGATGGAAGATCTGCGTTAT
This sequence comes from Leptothorax acervorum, assembly GCA_035220615.1. Taxonomy (NCBI): domain Eukaryota; kingdom Metazoa; phylum Arthropoda; class Insecta; order Hymenoptera; family Formicidae; genus Leptothorax; species Leptothorax acervorum. Next base: position 2,934,506 of record JASTWQ010001261.1, on the reverse strand, counting down.
CCGCCTACGCGAATATATTGGCAGAAGGATTCTCGCGAATCGCAAACCACCGCCGGATACTCGTCGCGCATAAACAAACACGGCCCGCGATCTGAGTCACGGAACGGTATTCGGCCTTCCGACAAAATCGGCCGCGGCGTGTAAAGACGCCGATCTCACGATCCACGAAACACATCCTGGAGATGCTTCGGAGATGATTTTAGGCGAGCCCTAAATTAAATCCACCTCGACACTCGCGCGACACAGTGCTCGACTCGATTTAAAAAAACAAATCTTTTTATAAGAGTTTCAACTTTTATTTTAACTTTTTTTTACTTGGTCGAACTATACATAAATAACTTCATTCAAGCAAGTTTTCTTCATTGAACGCAATATTACGTCTCATTTCAAGATTACATATTGTTGCTATAAGTGATTTGACACTTTATTTTTTTTCCGCAGTGTAATAATAATCTACACAGAAAGAAATAAAGTGTCAAATCACTTATAGCAACAATCTGTAATCCTGAAATGTGACGTAATATTGCGTTCAATGATGAAAACTTGCTTGATTGAAGTATTTATATAGTTCGACCAAGTAAAAAAAAAGTTAAAATAAAAGTTGATTCTCATAAAAAGATTTATAGATTGTTTGTTGCACATATACGAGTATATATAAGTTTTAATTTGACACTTTTTTCTAGTATAATATCTATCTAATAGCAACCTAATCTATTCATTCAAATAGAAAAATAACAATTTATTTGTTTACTAGATTTGTTCCATAATATTTTCTCTGCTTCCGCTTCGCACGCGCTACGCGCGACTTTTCTGCGAGGAATTCGGCGTGTTTTGAATTTCGATTTAACGATGACGATCTGCTTAATTCCGAGAAAAAAAAAGAAGGAAGAAGAAAATGTCATTTTTTATCCGCAATATCTTACTTCTTCTCGAGATATTGCCGGGGGAATTGGTCGCAACTCGCAGGCCAATATCGTAAACACGCCCGAAAGGTCGTAATAACGGGACCGCTCAAAGGGAGGACTTAGATTTTGTAAATCGCTCGTTTCGGCGGCTGTAAAAGTCACACTCGTATAGAGGAGAGAGGATGTGAGGGCGCGAGAATCTGTGGGAGGGAGATAAATTCTTCGGGGAGAAAAAGAGATTCGAAAGAGAGAAAGAGAATCCTGCTCCGCGGTTGTCGGGAAGCTGTGGGCATCATCTCGCCTCTCTCCGTCCCTCCTTTTCACTCTCGGCGCTGATTAAGTCTTATTTATGGGGCCCGCGAGGCTCCGCCAGGAAAACTCTCGCGTGGCCATTAATTATCCATACGAGGCATCGGCGGCCACACACCGTTTTTCCGAGCCTGTTCGCGGCGCGTTCGAGTGTGGCGCCGGTATTAGGACATTACGAGTGCCGCGATGATAATTACGAGGATTCGGGCAGGAAGAACGCTTTGTAAGGGACGAGAGGGTCTCGAGTGGTACCCTGCGAGAGAAAGGGAGCGCGACGTACTTTCCCAGGACGGGGGGGGGGGGGGGGGGGGAGGGATTGGGAGGGATTTGATACTTTTTTTCTGCGTGTAATAGCTATCTAATATAGCACTCTAATCTATTCCTTTAAATAGAAAAATAACAATTTATTTGTTTACTAGATTTGTTCCGTAATATTTCTCTGCTTCCGCTTTGCGTGCGCGCGACTTTTCTGCGAGGAATTCGGCGTTTTCATATATGAAATAATTCCACGGACGCATTATCTGCTTTATTATCTGGTTTATCTGGTCGCCACTCAGATTTACAGCTGTAGCGATTAGGAGTTATCTCGATAACGGGGGGGGAAATACGAAAAAGGAAAGGCGGAAACAAAGGATCCGAGTGAGGGCTCCGTTTGCTTTATCTCGAGGCACACTTATGACTCGCGGCTAAACTGTAGCTCGGCAATTTCTCTCTCACGTGAAACTCTTTAAATAAGCCGCGAGAGTAGGCGATCGACGGCACACGCTGAGAGAAAGAGAGAGAGAGAGAGAGAGAATTGTAGAAAACAATAATGTTTATTCCCATCGGGATTTGCATTCCGCGTAAAATTTCGAACGATCCGTGATCGGCAACACTTCTCTCCACGCAGTTAAAAAAGAAGTGTCAAATCAAGACTCATAGGCCGGTATTCATAGTTGGATCTTATATGACCATCTTAAGTAATGTCTTAAGATACTAATAAACCAATCACAGAGCCGTATTAGCATCTTAAGACATTACTTAAGATGGTCTTAAATATAAGATCCGACAATGAATATACCGGCAATATACTCGTATATTAGGTACACAATAATCTATAATCTTGGAAATAAGATTATATTGCGTTAAATGTTAAATGAAGAAAACTTGCTTGAATGAAGTCATTTATATAGTTTAACCAAGAAAAAAAAAGTTGAAATAAAGAGCTGCAATTTTTATATAGGAAGATTATAGATTGTTGCGAATATACGAGTAGGTATATATAAGTTTTGATTTGGCACTTCTTTTTTTTCTACGCAGAGAGGTTTCTTTTCTCTTGTCGCTCGATTATTTTAATCGAGACATGCACGACAATGTGGTTATTTGTCGCGTTATTTAACGACGATAATTATGCGTGTAAAAGTGTCGAGAAATTGGGCGGTGGGAGCGTAGGTCCGAGAGAGCCTCTTCCATGCTTCGCCGCGTGCTCAGAATGCGTCACTGATTAGCGCTCTTATTTATGGGACGTAGCACACGGGAGAGGGTACGAAGAGGGGAGACCGCGTCCGACTCCCCCTGAAGAAAATTCGTGAGACCGAGCGACATTTGGAGGCCCGACATATTTCCCGGTTATCACGTTCCTCGTATAATTCACCCGGCGACAGGCCAACGCACCGCGTCGTTTCACGTTCGGTAGAATCGTACATTTTCTACTTTTCTCCTCCCTCTCTCTCAGCTCTCTCTTTCTGTTTGTTTCTCGTGGCGCCACGGGGTTCTCTGCTTTTAGAGCGAGAGCAATACTTAATCCTTCGTCCACCGAGTGTATTTCTGCAAATAGATCCACATCTATTTCTCGCAGGTTTTCTCGCGTGATTTGGATGAAAAATAGGATCTTGTAAATGTTTGATACACACGCGCGCGGAGTATCCGCAGAAAAGCGCCGGGTGTTCTCTTTTGTTATAGATTCTTCTGCTAATTTGCGGTCGGCTTTTCTCTTCGCGAAACAGTCGAGGAAGATCATTATTTACCGCAATTTTATATCTTTGTAATTACATATCTAATAAAATTCGCGTAAAATTAAATAATAATTACAGTTCTATCATCTATCTATCATTCTAAAATAAAGTTTATAAAAATCTCTTCAATATGTCAATCATCGATTCTCAATCGAGGACTGCATAATTACGAGAGCATCTCATTTTGGAACACCATGTATAAAATATAAGATTACACAAAAGATCTGTTTTTATATAAATAGTAATTAAATTAATTACACTATTCGGAATCAAGTGTGGATCTTTAATTAATGTAGACTTAATTTACGTGGTTCTATATGTGTGTTGCATGTGTCGATCGGCGAGATGAGCTTCCTGGATCGATCGATCTCTTCAGTTCTCCCGAGAGACGTTTCCCAGCGACCACGTTCGTCGAATAATCACGACGTACGTGCATCTCGCGCGGCGTGTTTCGGTGAAATCGCTTGGGTTTGTTTTTTCGAGCTTACGGCGCAAAGATCTACTTTTAGAGAGGGTAGATGCTTTTAGAGTTGCGCGTTTGATGCATGTCGCGCGAATGGCGAGGTGGCTCGATAACTTTGATAGCGAGAACAAACATCACGACAGCGATCGTGTCAACTAGGTACTATCCACTGCCAATTACTGTCCACTAATTACACGTAAAGATCTATATATACGAGCGACACGGATTCCGGTATCGGACTTGTTTCTTCCTCGATTATCCCATTGACGCAACATATCGCGTCCGTTTATAACTTTTCCGTAATGATGTTGCCACTTAAAGATTGCAACTCGGAAACTTATCGTCATCATTTACCGTTGATAGCCGTTAGATCGATAGTTGATGGACTATATTTTACAATTCATTGTGACGTTCGATTATAATTAGTTCTCATTTCCGATAGATTCACGTCATATTCCAAAATAAATTACGCGCGGCTGTCTCATTGTTAGACAAAAGCATCAAAAACGTATTCATTCATTGTTACTCCATTCCGCGGGGGTGTTACTTTTGTTAACACCCCCCACGATCAGGAATTTCAAACGCGCGAAAAGCGATCGCAAATATATCGAGTCGCGAATATTCGCGAGAGGTGCGCGAATACAAAGGCGTCCATTCCGCGAAAGATTCCTCAGGTAATGGATTTCTATATCCGGGGGATTACACGCGCGTTTTCCCGAGAATCAATTTTCGGAGCACCTGTGGGGGGACGGGACGCCGGACGCCGCAGATGCGGCCGTGGATGCGGCTCGCGCGTGACGCGCCTGACGCATCGGGAGCGCGGTTTCGTTCAATCAACCTCGGCCTCGGCGATGAATCGCGAATGACGTGATGACGCGAATCGCGACAGGTCCCGCTTTGGCGGTTGACCAGATATCGGCGCAAAATAACCGGCCGATAAAGCGCTCAAGCATCCGCGGAATCCCGGACGAATTTCTGGCGGTAATGATCCGCGCGCGCTGAGGCGAGGGCGGCGCGCGCGCGTGTTGACTGTTGCCCCGTCGCGCGTATATGGGCACCCTCGTCACCCGACGAGAATTCGCGTGACGACCGGGGGAGCGACGGGACGGGGGAGAGTCTGCACGCTATTACCCCAAATAACATCCGCGCGCACACGCGGGTGCGGCCGTCAATCGCGCCGGACGGCGTGCCGCGCTTATTATTATAGACACATAGACCCTATCGCACGGCGGCACGCACCGAAAATAGACGCCGCGTGCCGCGATTTACGCGCAGGTGACCCTCCGTGGACGCGGAACTTCCCCGAGATCGCGCTCCGGAACTGGGGGATCGGATCAACAGCGTCGTTAAAGGCGAGTTAACTTGGGACACGCGCGTGCCATGCCAAACGGCGAGGACACGTAATCGAGGAACGATTTAAGATTGAGGCCCCGATCCGAAGGCTCTTCGAGATAGAATCGAAAGACGGTACACGGTCTCCTGCTTGCGAGAATCCTGAATTACGAGGATCTTCGATTTGATAATGCACCGCGTGATACACAGAAAAAGAAAGAAGTGTCAAATCAACATTGATACTTATGCTTGTATTTACGCAAGAATATTTATAATCTCGAAATAAGATTATATTGTGTTGAACGAAGAAAACTTGCTTAAATAAAGTCATATATACATATAGTTAAATACTTATACAGTTAAACGAAGTTTTACATAGTTCAATCAAGGAAAAAAAGTTAAAATAAAAAATTGAAATTCTTATAAGGAGATTATATACTCTTGCGTATATATACAAGTATATCAGTGTTGATTTGACACTTCTTTTTTTTCTATGTACCCTATGCCCTATATTATTAAATTCGCAGTGTTAAATTATAGGTACTCAATTTGAGTAAATAATTTTTAATCCTGTATAGGTCGCCACTGCTCCTACTCAATATGCCGCTAATTTAACTCTAGGTATACACACTTATTTTTCGCACACGTATAGGTGCCACACTGGGGTTTGGAGGACCCGCTACTTTCTTCACTATAACTCTCGAGAAAAATCACCGTATTTTGACTCCTTTTTTTCTTACACGCGATATAATAAATAAACTGACAAATACGTCTTACATTTATTAAGAATCAATCTAAAATCATTATAAATACCAATAAACACGCGTTGAAAAATTGTGTCATTCTACCATGGTCGAGTTTCAAACTTTACTTGGGGTCTCGGAGATCCCCAGGGTGTATATCCTATAAAATTAACTAAAACAATGTTAATTTCACTAAACCAATAGAGTTAAAATGATACTGTTTTGTGTTAAAATAATAAATTTCGACACACACATGGTAGTTAAAAATAACAAAATGTTATTTAACTCAAGGTATTGTTTTAAATTTCATCCTTTAATATTTACAGTATACACCAGATCTACGAGCTCTCGTCAGATTCGAAGATAAGCTGAAGAGATATAGCAATCCCATAGATTGGGATTACCGAGATAACTTAGGATTCTGATTCGATTAACACAAATTAGTCTAACAAGTCGAAGAGGCGCCTTTAATCACCGGCCACGTTAGTGGCGTAATGCCATGCGACGCTCAGCAAATAAGCTATCTAGGCGATGATACGGCGTGTATTTTCAGACTAGAAACTCCGAAATTAGCCCAATCGATCTGACATGCCGTAATATTCCGAGGAATAACCAGCGGCATCTGCATTTTGTTGCCCCACATTTAGCCGGCGTCACTTCGTAGAATGGTCGAAATGGTCGACATATTTCGGAGATCATGCCTCTAGACTAGAATTATCGATAACGGAGGATAATCGGAGCCCGGAGGATTCGGAGATCCTATATAAATTTAACATTTCCCGTAGATTCAAGTTCAGGCTCAATCCCTCCATTTAGTCTTCTGCTCTATATTCATGTGCGTCGTTCGGGCTAATAACCACGATTAATGGGTACTCAAGTGTATCTCAGGGTAATTGAAATAAATCCCGAGAAACGGCGATTCAAGAGGTCGGAGGGCAGAAAAAAAAGGGGGCCGGAACGGTGGGGGGAGGGGGAGCCCGCTTCTCTTCACCTCTTCATCCCTCGCGTGTATCGGCGAAATCCTCGCAACCGACGACGTCTCGCGGATAAAAGCAAGGCAGACTACTTCTTGTTCCCGCGCGGTCGCGGTCGGCGCGGTGCGTTTCTGCGCCCCGGCGATTCGTTCTTATTGCATTCGGGAACTCGTCGTTCGGCATTCCGCCGCGGTCGGAATTTCTATTTCATAATAACAGCCGTGCAGCACACGACGGGGAGAGGCCGGCTATCAAGAGAGACCGTCCTCCTCTTCCTCCTCTTCTTCTTCCTCTGCTTTGCGCACCTCTATAAGCCCTGCCCGGTGTATGGACAAAGTACCCACTTCAGACTGGTTTCGACTCGACGGGACGGACTCGAGCCCACTCGACGTGTACGTGTACATACAATACATACACATGTTGTGTGCGGGCCGTACCACCCGGCGTAAAACCGCGCGCACACCGCGGTGGTCGCCGTCCCGTTTCGTCCCGTCCCGTCCAGATGCGTGCCGACTTTTTATCTCTTTGACCCACTCACTATTTTCAGGGCGGCCGTAATTGAGCGGAGTCGCGCGCGCCGACGAGCATCTCAGCCGCTCGTGGGATTCATTAGCGGGATATCCACGTCTTAATTTGTCGGCGCGGAGTGCGGACGGACCTGCGTCGCTTGGATTTCGCGAATCTGGCACGAGCCGATCGCCCGAGATGATTGAAAGGGGGCGAGTGAGCGATCGTTTTACATCGCGGATAAACGCGGCGAAGGGCTCGATGTAAGAATAACAAATTTAATTTGAAATTCAGGTGAATTGATGATCACGAAGTCGCGGAAATTGAGGATTAATTTATTGTAAATTATCACCACGCGTTGCATTACGCGATTAATTTCTTTCTGAGATTATATTATTAATCTTATCGTAAATTTAGATAATATATAACGGAATCGCTTGGTTCCAAATAATATGAATGTTAATATAAATGTTAATAATATTTAGATATCTCTCTGTTCCCTAATGTTTTCTAATGGCCTTCTTAAAATACCTGCGTTAAGATCACACCTCGAAGTTGGTCTAGAGTAAGTAACTTACAAATCGCGTATAAATAAAAAAGAAATAATACGTAAATAATGCAAATGATCCAAACGTGATGTTACCCTACTAATTTTCATTTCTACCATGTAGATTAACTTTAATCTCTGTTTAATTTACTTAGGGCAGGTTGTTCCAACCTGTTGATAAACTAACTAATAGTTAAATCATATATGTCTATCTTTGTCTAATTTGAAGGAAAAACAAAGACATATATATGATTTCACTATTAGTTAGTTTACCAACAGGTTCGAACAACCGGCCCTTATAAAGGATAATAAGGGCCAGTTTTTCAATCGTTTTTCAGTCGTTTAAACTGAAGTTTAGCTATAAAACTCACTCTTCGTCTCTTTCTAATGTCCAGTTCTACCAATGCAGATTAATTTTAATCTTGATTTAACTTACTCTTTATCTTTTTCTAGTTCAAAAAGTTAGAAAAGGATGAAGAGTAAGTTAAACCAAGATTAAAATTAACCTGCATTGGCAGAAATGAACATAAAAGTATATAGTTGGAAAGAGACAACGAGTGAGTTGGATTAAAGTTAAACGACTATTGAAAAACTGGCCCTTATTATCCTCTTCTAATTCTTAAAACTAGAAAAAGATAAAAAACAATTAACCCGAGATTAAAGTTAATCAAACATTGGTAGAAACGGACGTAAGCCATGCTATTTGCTACGGCTATCAATTCGGCCAGTTTGGTTTTCGGGGTCGACAACCTCGGAGCATTCTAAATGTTACATACATATCCTCGCGGTATCGACCACCTCGATTGCGAGACGTCGTCGGACCCGACGACGGAGCACCGGAGCCTTTCAGCGCGTTATTAAACTACCGCTCCTCGCTCTTCGCCAAGTATTCTATGAGTCGCAAAGTATTTTTCCTCACTCGGCCGCGCGAAAGAGAGAGAGAGAGAGAGAAATTAGGCGGACGGCCAATAATAGCGCGTATATTTTCCTATCCTTGAAGAAACACGCTTTTAGATCTCGCTTCCGGCAAGCTTCTTCTCTTTCCTCCTGCCGCGAGGCGAGGGATCTCCCGTCGCGATCGATCGCGTTCCGATCGACTCGCGAATACGCGCCGAACCGCGCCTCCCGTTTCCGCGAAATCGCACCTCTTGGTGAACGACGCGACGCGACGACGCGAAACGCGGGACGCGAGCCGCGTGCTCGCGGAAAAATCTCTCGCGGCGCGAGTTCGTCGACACGGGAAAGGCAAATAAGTACGTCGTCGTCGCGCCGCGGCAAGGAGACGTCCCGTTTCAGCTCGGTCAGGCTGTTTTCCTTCCTCGAGGCGCGACTTTAATTGCCCATCCTTGAACGATCGATCGCCTGTCGCCTCTCGCGCGAGAGTGCCGTGGCGTGTGGTGAAACCGAAACGGCCGGCCGCGCCGCGACTTGAATGCGCTCCGCCGCGCTGAGCCGCGGTGACGTATCGACAGGCTGCGGCGGAAAACTGCATCGTTACACCTTCCGCCTGTCCCACCTCCCCGCCACCCACAACCCCGTTTTCTGCATTTGTTTTTGTTGGATACAACCGTGCAGCGAATGTGCGCGCGAATGAGGTTTTTCGCTCGCACGCAACCGGCTGATCTCCTCTCTCGCGCGCGCGCGCGCGCGCGCGCGGACAGACCTATATAATTCGTGGAAGAAGCGGAAGAACGCGCGGTGTTCTAAGACTAATCTCTAAGATTAATCTAATTCTAAGATCAATCAATCGACGATTACATATCTACTTGGTTTTACCTGGAAACCGTGAAATCACGCGATTTGAAACAATCCTCGCGCAAGGATTGTCTTCGTGTTCGTGATTTACGGTCGCTGGAAAATCGCTCCCCTATCCATTGTATATTTTTACATTTAATTTGTTAAATGTTACGCGTTCGCGGTAATTACTCGATAAATAAACGGCGATAGAGTTATCAAAGTATACAAAGTAAAATTCGTAGGAGAAACAAGAGTATAAATAATCTCGCTTCCGCGAAAGTGCGGCTGATGCGAATAAATCCGACTTCCGAGCTTTGAGGTGCAGGAGTTAAAAAAGGTGATCTTACCAGAAGCTTGGAATACATGGAGGTCCCGTCGCGTTCTTAACTTCTGCCCGTCGTGCGACAGCTGCATTTGTTTCAGGTACTCTCTGTGCGCTCTCTCGTACTCGGCCTGGCTCACGTTCGCCTGGAAGCAAAACGCCATAATGGCTTCCTTAAAGCCTCATCATCGGCTCAGAAACGGCCGCTTACGTAACGTTGCGTGTATAATAGCGGCGGGACAATTACAACGCACATATACGGCGCGAATAAAGAGTAACTACCGGAAGCGCGTTCTCGCTTCTTGGAATCTTTGATAGAAATTTATAGATGCGCCTACATTCGACGTCTTACCATTTCAAATGTGAACAAAAAGGCCGACAATGATTTTTTTAACATCAGTATACATAATATAATAAAATATCCAAAAAATAGAAAAATTTTAATAAATGATATGCGCAGCTTATTAAAATTATCAAATACAATTTGTTATAATTTTCAAAATAAGAGTATGACAAAACGTATTCGCGCGAAACATTGATCTTTCAGAAACGACATTCACTCTCAATAAAAGACTAATTCTTTGTCGAGAAAAAGCTTCAAGAACCAGTCTCCTCGTAGAATTTAAAGATTAAAGGTAAATAATGGGAACCTCGCCGTGATCCATCGCTGATTGCCACCCGAGATTGAGATCTCGGTCGACTACCCCTCGAGAGCGCGAAACGTGCTTCACGAGGTCGCCTGAACTCGCCGGTTGAACTTTCGGTCCGTTTAATTGATTCCCGGCTACGTCCGGCGAGGTCGAACTCGAGAGCGATAATTACTTCGCAGACGTGATATCGAAATTATCTAATTTTCTGGGGTCACGACGCCCGCGTCGCCGCGCTCCTCGGCCCGGTTAATTAATAATAAGTAACGACCCTTTTCTCGGCTCTCTCTCTCTCTCTCTTCTTTTTACAGCTGTCCCATCCCTCGCGTTTTTTTTTCTAATCGCGTCTTGCCTTCCCCGATTCTTTCCCTTTGCTGCCGTGTTCCTCCTCGGTCGGCTTTCTTGAACCCACTCCCGGCCACGGGCTACTGTTCCACGATGATGAAACAACCGGCGAGCACCCCCTTTTCCCTTCCCCGCTGCCGCGGTGAGATAGACCAGACGACGACGAGCTCGGCGCTCGCAAAATTAGCTCGTTGAGGCCGCGACCACTGGCACTGGCGCGGTTCAGCAGACGGAGGATAATGGGCCACTATATAGAGGGTGTGAGAACTTCTCGTCCGCCGGGTTCAGAGTCCCGGATTCTACCGTAGGAAATTATCTACCTTGTGAAGCGCGACACTTAAGAGCTATACGATTTATCATTCTGCAATACGTGCGTATTATTATTACCTACATAATTTTGCATCGAAGACTTCTTCGTCTTCGGCGGGACTAAAATATCTTTTGCACAAAAATGAATATGTTAATTAAGATGCCATTACAAATTTTTAATCTGGGATTCGAGATTTCTATTTGAAAAAAGAGATTGCGAGCTCAGAAAAACAGATTTAGATTGAATTAGTAAAAGCTACTTTGCTCGGAGGAAAAAAAAACATGTTGAGGAAGTATCATATCGAAGTTGCATTTTTTATGTTAATTATTGGATTCCAGCGTAAAAAAGGCGTTATAAATAGCGCACGTTGGATTTACCGAATCATTTTCCTTGTGCATTAAATTAAAGCGCTCTTCGCTGACGTGCGTGATCTAATCGTTATGTTATCGCGGAATCTCCTCAGACGCATCTCGGATCTCGGTCGCTGCACCAAGCGCTGCAGAACTGCGTCGTCGTCGTCGTCGTCGTTAGCGCACTCGGCGTGCCATGCGGCGGCGGCGGCGGCGGCGGTGGCGGTGGCAGCCGGAAGTGGCGCCGTCGAAGCGAGCAGGGGACGACGATGAATCATCCGCGCGGGATCCGCGAAGAGACGCGCGTCCGTCGCGACTCGACGCCTCCGCAGTCGCTTTTTTACAGTCACTTAACCGCTTGAGAATCGTTTAACCGCGCTCGGCCCGGTTCCGGTCGCGGGATTGGCGCGCGAAAACAAATTTGTGGACCGCCCCGCCGCGCGATCTCTCGCGCACGCGGGCGAACGCGCCGCGCGCGCGGGAGCCGAGAATTGCGCCGCGGAGCGAGTGAGTCACGAGAGTCTCCTCCTCCTCCTCAACGACCCTAATTTTTTCAATTATTACAAATCGCCGAATTAATTTCCGCGATTGCGCGCGAATCCCGCCCGCAAGCTCGAATTCTCTCGCCGCCGGGAACGGAAGAAGAGCAGTTATTCCTAATCGCTATCGATCTCGCGTATTGTATGCTAATGTCGCGGCTACCGCGGAGAACGCGCATTGAAATATGAATCGCGTGCGTTGCCCGTCGAGAGAAAGAAAGAGAGGAAAGAAATATATAATTATACAATATAACGGCGATTTACAGTATTTACACGTGTCGCTCGTCACGTTAGATCGCGAGCCTGCCGCGCTCGTCGTCGGCCAACACGTGACACACATAAATCCGTTACGGTCCGGCGTCACGTCGCGCGTCGATATACTCTGCCGCGAACTTTATGCTAATATTAACGCCCACGCGGAATTCCGTACGTCACTGTCGCGACGATTAGAGAAATCACTGTAACGAGTGATATATATCGTTTTCTTGCCGCGGTGAAGTTCGAAATCACACGGCGCTCCAAGTCGGGGGACGTCGCGTCGTCGCTCGTGTCGTGGGAACGTGGGAGTTGCGCGATCTGTCTTATGTTATAAATAATGATAATAAATAAGACATTCGCTATGTGCGTAGAAAGCGCATTCTTGCCGCCTGGTTATATTTTAGACAAGAAACGCTCGGACTCGAGTTTTATACTCGCGATAAATCCTCGGGGGAACAATCCAATCTATCATTATTTTTTATATGTTCGATATTAAGTACTCGCATAAGAATTTTTTCCTTTCGATCGTTTGTAACTATTAGGCCGGTATTCATAGTCAGATCTTATATTTGAGACCGTCTTAAGTACAATTTTAAGATGTTATGAACCAATCACAGAGCCGTATTAGCGTCTTAAGACTGTTAAGACATTAATTACGGTCTTGAAATAAGATCCGACTATATATGAATACAGGCCTAATGCCTCGAAATTATTTCAATCAAGAAGAAGCTCAACTATAAATTACGCGACGATTACGTGAACGTGCTGAAATCACATTTATCCGCTACGAGTTGCAATTTGCAGTATTATATTGCAAATGCCCGCGCGTTAACGTTAATAGGTATGCGATAGCGTTAATAGACTCTTGCTGGCCCTCCGACGTTGTGCAACATTACCAATGCCGTTTCTCACGTTTATGCAAACGTATACATGTCCGCAACGTGACGCGAGGGACGATCCCTCAAGGCGCGCATCCCAGAGAGAAAAGAAATTTTATGTGCACTCTCGATCGATCTTTCCAGCGAGAGAACGACCGATAGAATGGTCTCTTCTTGTATTTAACGGGGGCGGTCAATTGTTCGTCTTGAATACGTATGTTTGTCCGGGAAATTATGCAGATCCTCGAGAGAATCCTCGAAGCGATACGCGATTCGCTATACGCGAAATGCACTCATCGTGCATCGTGTGCGATTTCTCCTCCTACGCGGCCTAAAGAGACGAATTTTGACATTTGGATTTATTTATTTTGCACGTGCGTGTGTTCGCAAAACGAATGCATCATCTCGTACGAGGCGTCTCTGACCGGCCGCGGCGCACGACGCGCCGGTTCGCTGTCCTTCGGTTCGAACAGGAGCCAGGAGCGCAGGTCTCAATTTTGTGCAACAAGTATGTCCCGGATGTCTTCAATTGCCGGGGCCATCCGATTGCCGTATACGGCCAATGACAGATATCCGGATGCCCGGATAATGGACGTTTCAGCGGCGCGCCGAACGCCTCGGATGCAGCGGATAATCGTAATGAGAGACGGCCGCGCCGCCGGTGATGCGTTAGCAGAAAACCATTAGGCTATTTATACTGTTAATGAGGATGATCGTAAAGCGCGGCCGGAACCTCGCACTTCTGCCGGTGAAAAAGAATGCCGTGATCTCAGGCTTAAGGTAGTCGAACCTAATTTGTCCGTTCCTTCAATCGCGATCATAATTCAAGTATCTGTATTATAGCTTGGTAAAAAGGATAATAAATGAGATAATATTTTCGTACTATGTACAGAAATTAATTTCTATCTTGTAAAAAAGTAAATTATTTTTCTTTTATATAAGCGGAGTCTACAATGAGAATTTCAGGCGTAAAATTTAAGCTTTAAACATTAAGCCGTAAGAAATTGACAAATCACAGTCGAATGTGAGAAGAACATTTGACTGTGATTGGTCAATTTCTTACGGCTTAATGTTTAAAACTTAAATTTTACGCCTTAAATTCTCATTGCAGACTCTGCTTTAAGAACACAGTAAAAAAAGAAGTGTTAAATCAAAACTTATGTACTCAAATTAACGCGTTCGTTGTTTTATAAGAATTTCAACTTTTTATTTCACTTTTTTCTTGGTTAAACTATATACATAAAATGACTTCATTCAAGCAAGTTTTCTTCGTTTAACACAATATAATTTCATTTCAAGATTTCCACTGAATCCAGTTGAAACTAAAGATACTTTCAAATCAAGAATATTCTTTCTGTGCAGAATCTAGGTCAGAAGTATTCGAGGCGCGTCGCCGAGATTTATTTATCGCGATTAATAACGACCACACAATAACAGTTATGATCGTAATAACGGTAATGATCAAGGGTTCCTCTTCGCAGCTCATTTTCTTATCCTTTATCTCATCTCGGTATCGCCATTATTTAATCACTCGTCGTCGCGAGTCCTTCCACCGACGTCCGCCGCCGCTTTCCGTCGTGAAAACCGCGTGAGAAATTTTCACGCGGCCTCACGCGTTTTACGCTTTACGAGAACGCAGTCGGCGTGGCGTGGCGTAATTCCGCGCGTCAATTTCCTCTCTTTTTTTTTCCCCTCCTCTGTCTTGTACGCCCGCGTACGTGTCGAAGAATGTACGAGGTATGACGTTTTTATAGAATAAACACGAAGGTAAAATGCAGCGCCGCGCGCGATCGGCCGTGAAGGGATTATAACGCGTCGCGCATTCCCGGGCTTCTATGCGTCGTCGTCGTTGTCGAAAGATTTCTCTTAAAATTGAACCTAATCATAAATCTCGTTAGCGCGTCGATTCAAACCGTGCGATCGTCGTGTTTATTGTCGCCCTTTATCGTCGGCCCGTCTTTGAATCATTTTCTCGGCATCGGGTTTTCGAGCTCGAGCCCTCCACGACCGAAGGCGTCGAGCTGACAAGCGCGCGTATACGGTTTATTGTACCGTATCGAAATAACGTACGTTTTGTTAGGGAGTCATTAAACCGAAAAATGTGAGATCCCCGAGAGGCGCCTTAAAACGTGAGTAACGTGACGATCGGTGATATCACGTTTGTTTATACTTCCAGATTATAAATATTTAATTATGTAAAATAATGCAGTGTTTATCTTCCTAAGCTAATAAATACTTCTCTTTCGGGTTTTTATACTTTTTTTTAAACACTGGTCGAATAACTGCCTCTTTGATATAAATAAAATTTTGATTAACTAATATTATACATATTACGTATATAAATTTATAAATAATACAATCAAATATATTATCCTAATTAAAAGTTCTTTAAAGAAATCTCTGTTAATTCGACGGCGTAGCTGCGGCGGCTCGAGCCGGTTAATAGATTCGTTCATCGGGGTTATCGAAAGAGATCGAGAAAAAGATATCAATAAACATCATGGCACAAGGTTTTCTCGCGATGCACTAAGCCGAGCTGTAAATAACGGTTTAGGATCGTTAAGTCCTTCTCCAAACGCCTTCTCCGTTCGTACGTAAAGCGTGGAAATTTATTCATTGGAACCCTGTTTATTGGAACGGACCAAATCTCTCGATTCCGTTCACAGATTTCTGATTCTACAGATCCTTGTTGAGAACACCGATCGATTATTCCTCGCGCGATCTCTATCGCTCGACGCGATAAAAGTCAAATTTATTCGCGTTTCCCGCGTGAATTATCTCGCATACCGATCACGCGATTACGCTACGCACGCAATTACGTAAATATTATTTAAAGCGTCGTCCTGCTGCGCGTGAAATCGCCCGAATGCCTAATAATCGGCGCGGCAACGCCTGGCGGATTTCGCAACTTTCTCGATGACTCGCGATATCCTGGGCCCCGTGCTTCACCGAGCGCGACGAAATCGAGAAAAGCGCGTGTGGTTAATAGTTAAATTAGAGATCTATAAAGCGCGAGAATTGCCCAAGTGCTCCCGATAAGTCCGACGGAGCTGTCATCGAATTATCGCCCGCAGAAATCCCATAAATATCCGGATACCCGCCTCACAAACATGCCAGGCTTTATCTTTCGGAAATTTATGCGTTCCACGGCCGAACGTGTGAGCCGTGAGATTCGAACGGACGATCGCACGTCGCGTCGTATCAACGCCGAACGTGCGGCAATAATAACAAAACATTGCGTTACAACATAACATTGCGTTATTGATTTTCTTCTTCTTTTTTCGAGAACCGAAACTCATCGGACAAACAAGGCCCGGCGCGGCGTCAAGTTGCACGAGAGGAGAGAGTGTATATATTTTTAAAAATACTTAAAAATAAAACTCACACATTGTAGTTAAATTAATTTACATTTATCCCATTATCGTACTCGTTTCTCTCTCGTCGTAATCGTGCGTGTGTTTCCCGCGTCACTTCATTAACGTAAAATTTATCACCTTAACATGCAGCTCTTATTATATCGAATGTGTAATCGTCTTGCGTATATGATATCGCTGCGGCTGGTATTACCCGGACGCACTTGACGTCCGTCCGACGCACCGAGGGACGTGCTAAAATTAAACGCATTTTCCTTCAACAACATTGCGCGCTTGACGCTTGTAAATTCCAACAAAGTACGCACCAAGATCACGGGGGACGTCTGTCTTAATGAGGCACGTTACACAACGTGAGCCCGCGAGAGGTGCAAGCGAGCAGGATCATGATAAATTACGATACGACGCGACGCATGCGGACGGGACGCCTTGGTATTCTTGGTAATAACTGGAAACAATTAACGGCTAACGCGATTGACCGGTTTACTTGTCCGGTGCGCCGTGGAAGGTGGAAGAGAGGCGAGGCGAAATCGCGGGACAATCTGTACCAGAGATACGATTATGCGGTTCCCACGATTCAATCTCGCTCGAGCCGCGGTTTAACTGATTTGCCGCGGCTCTCTGCACTCTCTCGCCTTAATCACGGAACTGCGTCAAGGTTCCCCGACCGGATTTTACATCGTATAGCTTCGGCGACACCGTGGCTTCGGCGAGAATAATAAACATCGTAAACTCTCCGGTCTTTTAATCCGTGAATTTAAACACGGTGGCGCTTTCGCCCCTCGAGCTTGCGAAATCAAACGAGGCGCTCGCGCGACGCTCCTCGCGCATCTCGACAGATAACGGATGAAGTATATGAGGCAAAATATTTTCTTAGGATGCCTCGTTACCGGCTACTTCTGAACTGAAGTTTCTATTTGTATCCTTACGCCTCTCCATTATCCGCATTATCTCGCCGTTTGATCCTCGCTTGACACCCAAGTAATCCGTCATAGTCTCTATCCGCGCGCGCCGTGACTTTTCCCGCTTCAGCACTTTACAACCGAATTGATGTATTCAGCGTTCGTCATCAATTTTATATATTCCTCTTCCTTCTTTTATTAGATGTTTCGACCACAATTAGCACAATAATAATATACTGTATGCGTGCCACGTGACATTACGTAAAGTAACTTGTATAAAATATCTATAGCTCGGTTTAGTTTTAGTCTTTCATATTGCAATTTTTTATTTTACATGTTTCTTTTAAGCTTAGGACTAGCTGTAGTTTGAACATTATCTATTTATTAATCCTCAAAACGGACTGTTGGTTTCCGCCAACATAAAACGGACTCGTGGATCTCGTGCTGGCACGTTATTAAATAATGTTAATGCGTAAAAAAAATTCTGAAAAATGTGTTAATTAAATGTCAAAATAATAAAGTTGGCAAAAAGTGTATTTTAAATATTTAATTTTTATATTGTTTTTTTTGAGGAGCATTCATATGTTACCATGGTATTCGCTATTATAGGGCACGAAAGACCCATGAGACGTTTTGAGAGTTAATTATGACATAAAATCCTACTTATGTTATTTTGTATCGGCTGAAGAAGGACTTGTCAGTGCAGTTCGAAACGTTCCGTTAAATTTTAGTTGATGATAAATCATATTTTACGTTGTCTTGCAAGTTTATTGTCCCTTGAATTTTCACTTTGCTTTGCAAACACGAACCTTAATTTATTAACTTGTAATACAGGGTGTCGCATAAAGTCCGAATATTTTGAAGACGAGGATCGCAATAAATTAAATTAAATTAAATTAAATGTTATAATGACGGAAAATGCGATGACGACAGATGATCTCGGACGGGCGATTCTTTACGGGCGGTCCCTCTTTTTAGAGAATGGCCGAGCATTCACGCGGATACATCCGGCACCCCCTCGTCGCGCCTCGCTCGGATTTCACGAGGCGAATCACCTTGGAATTTCCCAGCGATATAGGTATTCGGATCTCACCTGCGGCTAAAGTCACTCCTCGGTCCACCGCGGCGAAATCTTACTCATCACCCGGGATAACTTTCGAGTCAACCGGGATACGCGCCGCGATATATTCCTCTTTTACATTGTGACGAATCGCGCGTGCGCGATAAACCGGAATTTTATAATAGGCGATATGAATTTTCGGAGAAAGCGGCGGCGATTTTAATAAATTCGACGAGCGGCCGTTATTTACGGCCGCGCGGCGTGGTATTAATTCGCGGTCGTTATTTATGGTCGCCAACTCGACGAACGAGAAAAATTTACGTATATCAACGTGCCGCGTAACGTATAATTACGAACATTCCGAAGAGCCGAATGATTGGCGAGAAATATAATTTAGAAATGATGATAATTGAACGAGTCGCGACGTGGTCGCGAGCGCGGAAAGCTTCCTGAAGGCGGAATACCCTGACAGGTTTGAAGGTTTCAAAGAGAGTAGCGCGGACTTACTTTAATTCGCGAAATCGATATCTCGAAGATTAGCGGTAAATTAAAAAAAAAAAAAAATAATTAAATAAACGCTCTCGATTTCCCAAAGACTTAAATTTGCATACTCAGATTTACATAAGATCCACGAAAACATTTCCATATTAATCGGGCGCGTTGAAAACTTGCAGGCGCGATGTTAACAAAGTTGGTTCGGAGTCGCCTGATTGAATGGGACTAAATTTGGAGCGACTCCGATGCACGCGTCGTAGAGTTATACCGCGGAGAGCGGAGATCATAAATCTTGCCATTCATCAATCCTTCGACAAGTAACACAAGTATTAAGCTCTCAACGGTACAGAGGCGGCACAATCAATAACCGATCGGCGGGGAAAGAATTAATCACGCGTCGCGCGAGCGTCGAAAGGCGTACGATATGCAAATCGTCCTGTCTCGCTGGGGGGATCGAATTTGAGGTCAGAAGACAGATCGCCGCGAGCGGCGAGATTAATGCTGTTACACCACCGGCGGTGGCTCTGGGGCTCATTTGCTAAAATTCGCTCGAAACTGAATAATCGACGATCGTGTGACATCACCGTTTTCGCGCGAACGATGCCTCCATCATTTTTTTTTTTTTAAGAGCGAAATCATCGGGCTTTTGAGTCATTGGAGGCTCGTCATCGCTCTCGCGTGACGCCGCCGCGTGTGCATTTATTTATTATCTTTCCGCTTTTAGGAAACGCCGCCGCGCGGAATTATGTGAACGATCCACATCTTAGGGTACATCTTAAAAGATTGCCGTCAAGCAATCTGATTTCGCTCTTATAAAAAAAAAAATGATGGAGGCATCGTTCGCGAAAACGGTGATGTCACACGATCGCCGATCATTCAGTTTCGAGCGAATTTTAGCAAATGAGCCCAGAGCCACCGCCGGCGGTATAAGAATCGCCCGTCGGGAGGGATGGGAAGAAGTTACGGCCCGCGATTACGACATCCCGTTGGTTTGAACATACCGATCGCCGAGCGAGATCCGTGAAGTTATTTCGCACCTCGAAACTATTGTGTCCCCGTCAGAGGCTCGTTTCGGGCCGTACTTATATTTGACGAGGTGAAATGGGCGTGCTTTTTCTACGCACGTGTCGCACGCGAGCACGCACACCGACCGCGACGGCGCGAGAACGCACGCATATGTGTGTAACGCCTCGTCGTCGTTGGGTAACGCCTGTAGTCAAAGGTTAATCCTTTCGCGGAATCGTACACCGATGTAACTGCCTCGATACGCGTCTGCGGGATGCTGAATTGTTGTAATCCTTGATAGGCAATCGCGGCGTATCGTGTAATTCTTGATAATGTCATGTGTGACATTTATGCCCGCGCTCGCGGAGACTTCCTCGCGGCGATTTCGACGTCTAACGGCGCGGCGTGGCGCGGCGCCGAGGTCGGTTGCATTAAATCTTTCACTTTGTCATTTGACTAAGTAAGCTGAGCCTTTTCTGCGTGGATAAATATATCCCGCGCAACATTCCCTCTCTCACGACCTCCATTTAATATACACCCCGCGGTGCTGAGTGCACTCGTGCAACTTTCGTAACAGGCGGTTCAATGAGAAGAAAAATTGCATCAATATTCAAGTATTTGTATATATTTATACGTGCAGTGCGTGCCGCAATTATATATTTTCCCAGGCGGAGTTGCGATCGAGTTGCGTATGCTCCGACTGGACGGACGTTACCTCGTTAGCTATATACGCGCGCGTACCGTGAAACGCGCGTCTCCCAACGGTAAAGTTCGAGTTCATGTCTCATCTCGCAATTTCTTCGCGTCGCACGGTGCGCGGCAGATGGCAACTGGCTGTGTGTGCGGTCTCGCCGGCTTTCACGTTTCACAATAGAAAGACGAGAGCGACGTCTCGCCGTCCGTCGTCCGTCGTCGCCGTCCGTCGTCGGGCAGAACTGGTTGGCCGTGTATTAAATATCACCGAGTGCCGTTGCCACGCACGCACGCACGCACGCGGCCAGGTACTTATGCACGCGGGAATGCGTGTACCATCCGCAAGACACGGCCGCGCGCACGTGGACGCTCCGAGTTTCCGAGCTCGTCGTCGTCGCTTTTATTATCGGCGAGAGTACCGGGAGCACCGGCTTGGTGGCCCCGCACCGCCCGCGCCGGCACGCACGTGCTCGTGCATGCGTGAGCGAAAGTGGGGCAAGAAGACGGACCACCCACGCGTGTGTCCTAACGCCGCGCCGGCCGGTCCGACGCGAATACGCGCCGATAGTCCTGACAAGCCGCCACCGCCGCCGCCGCTGCGCTGATTTGTTGACAGACCTACATTGTCTCGTTGTTTCGGGAAACGTTTTACCGTACGCGTTTACTTTCGTGTCTGAAGCGAAAACTGCTCCGGATTCTTTCCCGCGAAAACGTTACTAAACGTTGCTCTATTATGTACATACCGGCATTTGTAACGCTGAGCTTTAACGTAACCGTTAGATTCGCGCTTCTAAAAGAAGAATGATATAGTATTAGGCTACTAAGATCCAAGCTCGACCGTACATAGAAAAAAAAATAAAGTTGCTTCAATTAAACGTCACGTCACGGGCTGCCACAAAACATAAACAGTCAATTTAATTGGATATTATTTGATCCAAATATTTGTCTGATGTTTTCGTTCAAATAATATCCAATTGAATTAACTGTTTATGTTTGTGGCAGCCTTTGACGTGACGTTTAATTGAAGCAACTTCATTTCTTTTCCGTGTAAATGGCAGTTTGTTCTAATTGTATATCATATGTACATGTATAACGGTCTTATTTCTCTTAATAGTAGGAATGACAATTCTTTGACTCGAAGCTTGATGGCCAGATGCCTGAGATTATAAATACATTTGTAAAAATCGCCCATCATGTTTCCGTGTTTCTTAATAATTAATGCTTGTAATCGCTGGCATTTGCATAAAAGAATATATTATTGACCGGGGAAACCCTGACTTTCTTTTTCTTTCCTTTTTAAGAGAGCTTGAAATACATCGTTTCATAATACAGCATATTTTTGCGCTTTCTATATATATCCAAGACGCCCACACGCTCGAGGTAGGAATTCTATCTGGCTATAAATATCACTAACTATATACATAATTTAATTCTTGGTCGACAGCGTCGACTTGAATTATGCGAATTCAGCCCTAATATCGATTACATCGAGAACATTTAACAGCATCGAGATAATTCTATCTAAAGTCGGAGTAACCACGTGGATGCGTGACACCTGTTGCATGTGGAAGATCAGCAAACGTCGCGTCGACGTGTTATATCTTCAACAATGTATACAAATTGTCGCAGTTGTATAGATATTTCTCATTATTATCTCTATCTTAGCAAATGTTTGAAAAATTTATGTCTACGACGCTAAAAGAAATCAATATCGAAATGTTAAACCACCACGTTTAAAGTAATAAGAAATTTTCCCTCGCTGGAAAGGCAAAAGGCTAATCAGAGATAAATAAAAATGGAAAGAATATGATTATAAAGAAATAATTTTCAAGCTACCGAAAATAACGATAATTGGAAATAATTGGCTTTATACTAAAAAAATTTATTTTTAACAAGAAAATTGATTTCTATAAATATAGTTTCCTTAGTTCTCAAAGAAGTATTAGATAGATTTGAGAAAACATATTTTTCTGAATTTAAAATATTTTCTCATATCTACCTAACACTTCTTTGAATTAAGGAAACTAAATTCATAGAAATTAATTTTCTTTCTAATATTTTTTTTTCAGTGTAGCTCATTAAAAAATTAATCTTCTGGGAGAGGTTTTGTTTTACATCGAAATGGTCCATTAATCGCCTAATGTGGGAGAGATTCGCGTCATCTCGGGACGGAAGAGCGAGAGAATTCGGAGCGGGCGGGACGCGCCGCTTTCGCCTTTAATGCGCGCGTTCGGCAGCGTGCACGAAAGGCCGCGTGTATGGAATAAAACGTCCAGGATTGGATAATGACAAGCCGCATCGCGGTGTAATTTCGCAGGAGGCGAGAACTATACTCCGGTCTGTCGACACATGCTACCGCCGCCGTCGCCGCCGCCATGGCCGGGGCCCAAGAAACGCCATTAAGCACGATGACGTACCGGGTCGCCACTCGCCACCGCGGTGACTTTCCCGCCGCGCAATAACACTGTTAATAATCGAAAAAAGAAAAGAAAAGAAAGAGGCTTCACCCTTTCGATCCCGGCCCTCGCCCGAGAAAGTTGCACACTCAACGGATGTAATTAGGGTAATCGCGGCGCGGTGTCGTTGGATATTAATTGAAGGCCTTAAACGCGAGAGTGGATCGAGCCCGTAATTTGTAGAACGATTGTGTTAGCAACATCGATCTCGGAAAATTTTAATTATCAAAGACATATTTATCGCCCCCTTATAAATCTCCGCCGTCTCACGACCAACGCGGACGGCTCGTTCCCACAAATTCCTGGCCTGCATTAGAATCAATCAGACGCATTGAAGTAAACGAGGCTGATTACGCGGTGTCCGCAACCTCGACTTATTTCGACGATGCTGAATCAACTCTGCCGCTTGCACCGGGGAATTAAGGGCAGTCGGCGACATGCTGACGTCCAGCTTGGAGAAATTACGCGTCGGTGCGTGTTCCTACTTCCTGATTTAGGGCCGGTTGTTCCAACATGTTGGTAAATTAACTAATAATTAAATCATATATATGTCTCTGTTTTTCCTTCAAATTAGACAAAGATATACATATGATTTAATTATTATTAGTTAGTTTATCAACAGGTTGAGAAACCGGCCCTTATATAGTTATCACTTATCGTTCGCATCGCGCGCGCGAGCCTGCACAGTTAGCCACGAAAAGCCGGCGTTAGTTACTTAATTGCGTCGTCAGGCTCTCTTGCCGGTCAACCTGCCGGTTTTCCCCTCCCGGGCGTCTTCCCCGGAATGCGGTCCACGCTGGACCGCGAGCTGGAGATCAGGCGCCTAGGCGTATTCCTTGACACACTTAATTACGCGATGGGGATCTAACGACATGGATCCCTGGGCCTTTGTCTCCGCGCCTCCAGCTCCCGGCCCGGTGTGTTAACGAGCGACTTCTCGCGTCTCCGGCGTCGTCGTCGTCGCCGGCTTCTTTTTACCTTCGCCGGTAGGTCGACGTGTGCGACACGTTGCACCGGGGTGCATTTGCAGAACAAAAGCCGCGCCTATGCGTCAGCAGCGAGCCCTTCGAGACGGCGTTCAAGCGAAACGACGTGGAAGCGACGCGACGAGACGAGACGAGAGGCCAAGGAAGTCTCGACGGAGGTCGAGCTCCTGTTCGTCCTTTCTTCCTCTTGCTTTTTTTCTCTCTCTCTCTCTCTCCCTCATCTTTCTCTTCTCGTGTAACTCATTATGCTCCTTTTAGTGGATGCGCGCGCCTTTTTGCCGAGCCGACAAACGCTTCGTCGCGATTTCACAGACTTGAAATAAGCGGGACACGCGACGTGTCCCCGAGATTCAGAGAATGAGACAATGTCCGAAAGTATATCCTTTCGAATCGCCCCATCCATCGTCCCGAATAGATCAATTTCAAAAGAAGAATGAAGATACGTTCTCTTAATGAGGATCATCGTTTCGAGGTATTTAATCCTGAGACCGTAATAATGGAGCGAGAGAGAGAAGCTCTCCGGAAATATATCTTCTTAAAGGATGCCATCATCCCGAGGTATTTAATCCAAAATTCACGAGAGAGCGTGACAATGTCCCAAGAATACATCCATTATCGAGATGCCGTCATCCCGCAGCGTTCGATCACGAAATCTCGAAGGAATGGGGTCACGATGACTGGAAATACACTCGAAAAGTGTCGTCGCTCCGAGAGACATATCTAAACGCCTCCATGATATGTCTCCCGCGGGTCTAATTCACGTCTCAGCCTCTCGTTCGACTCGCAATCTTCAACGCAACGTTGTACACACTTGTACAGCATCGCACGCAGCATCGCGCGCGATACTTTTTCTCGAAATTAAACTTTCTCCCGAGAGGCGCGCACGAGATTAACTCGCTCGGTTTCTTTCCTTTTATTTTTTTTTCGGTGCTCCGGCTTGGCCCCGTCCTTAAACGGATGCGGTTTCAATGGGACGTAAATCAACGCCGCGAGGGTACGAGGAGCGGGTAACATGGAGAACTCGCCGTGGCCACGTAATAGAGACGAGATGAGGCCCCGGTCGGTCGTACGGCGAAGATAAAGATCGCGCGCGCGCGCGCGCGCGCATATAATCCGCCGCGGCACGACAGCACGACGCGTTATCTGCGACAGGAACTGCATTCGGTCGTAACACTGTTTACCCGGGTCGGCAGGTCGGCACTCGACAAAGGGACACGGCGATTATTATAGCCGCGTCTAGGCAAACAGCGCGCATATATGTGCCAGATCGCGAGTTCTCGCGGATAAGTATATACGAACGGCACGCCGAGGTTCTCGTCGTGCGAGGTTTTTCGAAAGCCGGAAGGATCTCCCGACAGCACGGATCTCTTCTGACGAAATGCTCCTCGGCGCGCCGAGATTAGGCGATTCCCAGCGGAGCAAACGCGAAAGCCGGAACCGGAAAGAGCGGGTGTCCTTCGCGAGAAGTTAAAAGACTTTCCCCGAGGCTGTGGCGGAATTTGAAGTTTCAAATATTCACAGGGAAAAAAAGTGTCAAATCAACACTTATATAAATTTTTATTTTAATTATTTTTTCTCGGTTGAACTATATGAAACTTCGTTTAACTATACAAACGTCTTCATTCAAGCAAGTTTTTTTTGTTTAACGCAATATAATCTTATCTCAAGATTATATATTCTTGCGTATATGATATACAAGCGTATAAGTGTTGATTTGACACTTCTTTTTTTCGGTGTTTGCTCGAGGGATCTCCCATATGTACAATAATATAATATAACTATATAACAAAGTACGCGAATAATATAGGCGGAATGGAATGAAATAAATTAAAATGCGCACGTGAGAGATGTGCGCGACGCGATACAAAAGAGGAAAAAAAAGGGATAAGCGAGATCGAGGGATTAAAAGCGGCCTCCCGGCTTCCCATATGCAGGCTTCCCAGGCGCGCGCGCGTTTCGTTTCGTGCAGAGCGTTTTACGAGACTAATGATCTGGACGACCACGCGACCTGTCACGCGTCTACCCCTGGAGACGGCATTGTCGTGCTTTTTCATCGCGCTCTCCGCGACAGGTCGCGTTTCAGCCCGCGCGGCGCAAAGGCTAATACCTTTTTTCAGCCCGGCCCGATGGTCAACGAACCTGAGGGCTCTCTCCCTCACTCCCTTTCTCCTGCTCGCCGAAGGTCCGCGTATACCTACTCCGTTGTACTTTCGCGTGTGGACGTTAAGGTACGTTTCCCGTCTGATTTACGGGCGATCTATAAATACCGGTGGTACACACCGGCGCGGCGTGCGTACGCGCGGCGAATCAATGGGGGTACCCTACGTAAACGCGCGCGGGTTTGGCGCTCCGCGGCCGCGAGGACGACTGGATTTATACCACCTGCCTACCCTTGAAGAGTTTTGGTGCGGGAATACACCGCGTTAATAATTCGCGTGGTCTATTTTCGCGCGGTTATGACGCTCGCCCGTGACTAACTCCGATCGAGAAAATCTTTATCCTCTTTTCTATATGCCTCTTTCCCTCTCGCGGGGCGGGCGTAATTTTAATCTATAGGCGATATCGCGCTGTAAGTCTGGCCCGTTCGATCCGGACGATTTAAATATAGCTCGCACGCACGTACGACGCTATGACAAGTAGATATGTCGTAACTTGGTACTTGTTAAACAAATTTCGTTCCATAAATAAGGGATGTAGAAGCGAACTTTCCTTACCGGAACTTGTGAAAAAAGTCTCCTGTAGATCCGGATAATTTGTATGAATTTCTGCCGTTACGAAAGCGATGTAAAAAGAAAAAGAAACACGAAACTCGAGATAAGGTCGCCGGTAAAGTTCGACTGTCCTCTGGCTAGAAAGGCCGACGTTTTATTCGAGTAATCTCGACAACGCGTCGTCCTCGATCAACGAACTCGAAGGCGCGAATGAGCGCGACGTCGTCACCGCGTCCGCATTTGTCTCTTATCGCCTCTGTAATAATTTAGGATTTATCGACTTTTTTTCCATTGCCGAGGCGCGGATCGTCGATACGCACAAGGCGAGGCTCCCACTTTTTCTTTTTTTGCAAGATCGATTTTATGTAGCCTGGCAATAGCGTTCAACCATCCATTTTTAAACGCTGTTTCTAAATCGTTTCCTTCGAACAAATTTGTTACTTTTTCTTTATCTGAAAAATCCTGTCGTGTCCATTCCCTTTCTCAATCTTTAAACGTCTGTTAGCAAAATTAAAATTGCATCTCGTAAAATAATTAAAATTTTTTTGGATTAAAGCCCACTTCGGTGTAAAATGCGATTTCGTTATTTATAACGCGCAGCGCTAAAACTTATTTCGCAAAAGCGTCGTGAGCTTCGTCAGGTTTGTAATTTTAAAAAAATTTATTGCTCGACAATTTATTAAAAAATTCGAGCTATTGAAATAATTCGCGGGTCATAAAAGTGCGAGGAATTTGGAACGCCTTATACATCGGTGATATTTTTGCATCGATTTATGATACCTAAACGCAACGCCGTGCTTTCGCAATACACCATATATTCTCGTCATTCGTTCTCTCTTCATAAGAATATATATCACTCATACTGACGAAACCAACGGAAAGTATCGTAATTGCAAATTTTCGGAAGAAATATTTCCGTTATACTCTTTACGTTCTTCTCTCCAATAGATGGTCTGTCACAGAAAAAGAAAAAGTGTCAAATTAAAACTTATATACTCGTATATACGCAACAATCTATAATCTTCTTATAAGGATTGCAACTTTTTTTCTTGGTTGAACTATATATAAAACTCCGTTTAACTATGCAAATGACTTCATTCAAGCTAGTTTTCTTCGTTTAACGCAATACAATTTCATTTCAAGATTATAGAATGTATATACGAGTATGTAAGTGTTGATTTGATACTTCTTTTTTCCCGTGCATTTATCAATTACAGTAGAAATTAAATGTTTCCAAATGTTTGGACAAATACAAAATCTAAATAAATCATATGTTAATATATCCAAGAATTCTTGGCTTGTGCTGCTAATAAAATAACATTTAAAATGAACGAAAATGCACAGAAAGAAAAGAAGTGTCAAATATACGCAACAATCTTTAATCTTCTTATAAGAATGTCAACTTTCCATTTCAACTTCTCTTTGGTTGAACTATATAAATGACTTCATTCAAGCGAGTTTCCTTCGTTTTACGCAATATGATCTCATTTCAAGATTATAGATTGTTGTGTATATAATTAAGTCTCGATTTAACACTTCTTTTTTTGCTGTGTGTCGGAGACTGCAGTTACGATACTTTTCAGTATCGCCGGATGTTGTCGACAAGGCCTACCTTCGAAGGATCAGGTATCCTCTGGAGCCCGAGGCCTTGTACGATGCTCCTCCTGATGATCTCCAGCTCGTCGTCACCGAGGCCGTTCCTCGGCCGTTCCATCGCCAGCTCCTCTTCTTCGACGCCGTTCTCGTGGACCGACGACGACGGCGGCGCGGCTAGCACTACGTCGCAGAGCAGACTCGTCGCGAGCATTCCCAGCAGAAGAGCTCGCTGGACGAGGCCGATACTCGACGATCTCCAACGTGTGCCGGTCCTGGTCCGCGACGCGCGTCCGCCTGGGTCGATTTTCGCGATCTCGATCAGCCTGGCAGGATCGGTCAGAGGTTTCTCCGCGTTGACGCCTGCACTGTCGATCGGTTCTCCGACCTCGCGGACGACTGTCGATCGTCCGATCAATCCGCCGATCAAGTTATCGCGATCGGGCAAGTTACTTGCAGACACGTTACCGGATAAGGTACGTGCGTTGCACGTGGAAAAGTCCGTGGTGCCGACCGCGACGAGCGGAATCTCGAGAAACCGATCTCGATCCTCCCATCCTGTCGTAATACTGTCCGCCGCGTTACGGAATATCTGTTCGGATGCCGCGACGGGGGACCCGTCGCGATCCAATAAGGCGGTATCGATTTGCCGATTCTGTCCCTCGACGAACGACGGGCGTCCAGCGACGAGGCGATCGGCGCGCGTTACCCGCTCGCGGGCTCGTCTGCGCCGCGCGGGAAACGCGGTCGCGTCGATCGAGACGCAACAAGTGCGACGGTCGTCGCCGGCGATCCTGACGTTCCAAAGTCCTGCCGGGTTCGTCAGGTCGTCGCGAGCGCAGCTCCGCTCATCGGCGTGATCGTCGCCGATAATGTCGGTCCTCGGCGATTCGCTCGGGTCGCGAACCGTCACCCGCGCGGCCTCGCTCCTACTTTCCGCGTGCCACGTATTTCTGCGTGGCCGCGCGATCGCGGCATCCCGACGCCTACGGCGCGCGGCGAGATCGGTATTACAAGCGCCGCCGATCGCGATCGGCCGATCAGCGATCGCCGAGCGCTTTCCCCACCGCGCTCCGTATTCCTCTTCTCTCGACACGCGCCCGCATGTCGACGCGATAAGAAATCGACGATCGCGATCGGCGGCAGCGCTGGATCGCGCATCCGCATCACCGATTACCACCACCGCTGCCGCCGTCGTCGTCGTCGTCGTCGTCGTTTTCGATCTATCCACCTCCTCCTGGCTGTCCGCCCTTGCGTTGTCGCGAGTGATACCACTTGGAGGGATGATTGGGAACTCGCCCATAGCCAGGGACACGATCTCCTGGCCGGTCTCACGCCGGTTGCGCTCGACTATTGGAGCGCGAGGTGCCGCTTTGAAGTCTCTGCTGGATGACCCGTCGAGCGAAATATCCGTCCCGGATGTTCTTCGACGAAGACAAATAATATAATATACCCCGGATCCGGTTGGTTCCGGCTGATACCAGTCACTCTTCCGCGTTCACGGCGATCTCTCCGCGCGTGTCGTCCTCACGGAGGAGGAAGCGACACGTCCGCGAGAGAGAGAGAGAGAGAGAGAGAGCGAGCCGGGTCTTGTTTCGCTGGCGCGATCGAGCAAGGTCTTCGATCGATCTCTCAGGAACGGACGCGCGGCATTCTAGGAGCGCGCCGCGATACGAAGATCGGAGCCGGATGTCCAGCTGGGAAACTTCACGTCGTGCTTCCTCTTCCCGTTGGCGAACGGCGACGTCATCGCGCAAGACGTTGTCGAGATCGATTGATCGAGCGAGCGAGCAATTAATCCGCGTGATGTAATTAATCGTGGCGCGGGTCCTCCCGACGATTTTTTTTTTTTTCCCCGCCGAAGATTTCGCGTGGAAGATCGAAGATGATCGCTAAAACACTTCTTCGAGTCTCTCTCTCCCTGGTTACTGACGTCTCTCTTCTTTCCTTTCTCTCCCTCGGCCGCAGATGGGGGGAAGGAGAGCACGAGGAGACCCGTTTCGTACGAGTGCCGCGTGTCGACTGCTCGCCGCTATGATATCGCGTGTGCATGTATATATCCAGCGAGTCCGCTCCCGCCGCGGCGCGCCGCGCGATGCGCGCGCGAGGAAGAGAGCGAGCGAGAGCGCCTGGGGGAGCGAGCGAGCCGAGCTGTGAGCGTCGAAAGGTGTCGGTCGAATGGGGTGAATAGGAGCGCGTTTTCCACGTACCTAGAGTGGGACAAGCGACGCGCGTAGGGCATCCTGATCTCCGATCATCCGCAATCCCGATTCCTGGGAGACGTGCTGGGATCCCCTTCAAAGGACATCCGGATGTCACGTCGAAGATAACGACTGTGAAGAGATAAATGCACTCGATAAAACGTCTCTCGGCGTACTTATAATATAAATATGTATGAATTCATGTAACATTCTCTTTTGGAAAGAGATAACGATTATCCCTTATCGTTAAAATAATTAATTCTATATAATTTTAAATAAAATGTGATATTTCCATGTAAATTTATGTGTGTAGGGTATAGGACTCTCTGATGTGCCTGTTAGTGTGCATGCACCTTTCGAAAAATGTTTAATAGTTAAAAAATAGAATATTTCCTTTTGTACTATATACATAAATAGTTTAATTAAATTTTTTAAAAATTTATTCTTTCTATTTATTTGTGCAAATTTTTTTTATAATTTCTTTAAATACAAAGGCACACTAATAGAGACAGGCACAGTAATATGGACACCTACCCTACATTTTCTTCCAATAAAGTGAAAAAATTACTCCTTTATTATCAAAATTCTAGGCGGCGCATAAAACTGGAGCTTGCCATTCTAATTGTAAGATGAAAAATACTCGAGTCTCGTATAAATCGAGTTCGAAGGACTGAGAGAATGCGCAAGATCTGACGATTCAATTCCACACACAGTCGTCGAATCCCATCTTGAGATATCCGGTGGCGAGTGGCGAGTCCGTCTCCGTTCGCGTCTCGAGTGTCCCACCGTTTTTTTTTTCGTTCCCTCGCGATCGCAGAACTCGTCTTCTCGCGGCGGGCCGGGTAAAGGGCCGGCGCGGCGCTTCTCGGAATTTCGTGCACCGACTGCCCAGCGGTCAAACGTGGTAGCCGACGACCGCGAGAGAACGACTCGAGCGAGGGATCTTCTCCTTTCCTCCGTTTCTTTCTTTCTTCTTTCTTGTCGAATCTCCGTTGTCCCGTCATCACGTTGTCTCGTATTCTGCGGCTTCTTTGTCTTGGACTATGTACTTTTCTTCTTTGCCGGATTATCGCCATTCCGAATTCCTTCTTTCGTCTCTTCATCTCCGTTGAGAAGATGCTAACTGGCCCGCTTTCACGCAGCAAAAACAAAATCTTCTGCGCCGAATTTAGATCGTTGATCAAATTTCGATTCCTTTGGGGATCGCCAGGGTTATTAAGAGCTACGTACCTTCTGGCGCGTCGCGACGCCTTTAAGTGCATTGGCGTTTAAATTTCAATTACACGAGACGCGAAGTATAATAAGGCGATCGAACCTCCTCTCTCTTTGCGTAATTGTCGAATATATGTTCACACCATTTGAAGTCTAATTACGAGGCGTGGAAGAGGACGATCAGGAAGAGGAGCAAAGAGAATAGGAGAGTTCCGAAAGTGGAAATAAAAGCAGAAAACTGGCGGGACAACTCGCCCCAGCGTCTACGGAGGTGCGGGATAGGAATTATACATCCGCGTTGACCTCCGACCCGCGATTATTCCAATCGCGTAACCCCGCGCGCGCGCCCGCGCCTTCGATTTTCTCGTTAACGTTCCACTTAGCCTTTCTTCCGGTGATAACGAACGCCAGGTCGCAGCCCCGGCCTTTCGTCAGGTTCTGCCACTTATCTTCCGCGACAACGCCGTTTTTCTATTAAAGTCTGTTATACAGAGCTCCGTCGTCTCGCGACATCTCGATTCTCGCGTTTTGACTAATATATAAGATCCAAGATCTGCGGAGGTGATTTCGCAGAATCGGCGATTTCTCCGTGGGATGTGACAAACTTAGATTGGAACGAGATTCTTCTCGGAAGGAGTTAACGCGAACTTTCGCTCCTGAAAAGACTCGCACGTTAACGACCTCACCGAGAAAGCTGCACTTTTAACGCGATACAAAATCGTAAATACACAGTCCACATATATGATAAAGAATAAAATAAAGAGGAACACGAGTTTCCGCGAGGATGCATCTTGCCTCAATTCTCACATTGGACGAATCGAGAGATTAAATAAATAAGCCGGAATTCTTTCTACATAGTCAGCTTT
This sequence comes from Leptothorax acervorum, assembly GCA_035220615.1. NCBI lineage: Eukaryota > Metazoa > Arthropoda > Insecta > Hymenoptera > Formicidae > Leptothorax > Leptothorax acervorum. Next base: position 2,901,795 of record JASTWQ010001261.1, on the reverse strand, counting down.
CCGCAGAGATGCCCGATTCACAGAAAAAAATTCTTGATTTGCAAATATCTTTAGTTTCAACGTGGAAATCTTGAAATAAGATTATATTGCGTTAAAGAAGGAATAATTGTATTAAACGAAGAAACCTTGCTTGAGAGAAGTATTTATACAGTTCAACCAAGAAGAAAAAGTTAAAATAACACGTTGAAATTCTTATAAGAAGATTATAGTGATCTTGCGTATATATGAAACAATATAATCTTCTTATAAGAATTTCAACGTGTTATTTCAACATTTTTTTCTTGGTTCAATTATATATAAGTGTCTTCATTCAAGCAAGTTTTCTTCGTTTAACATAATTATTCTTTTTTTAACGCAATATAATCTTATTTCAAGATTTCCACGTTGAAACTAAAGATATTATCTATCAAATCAAGAATATATATTTTTTTCTGTGAATCGCGAAAGAGTTTATTCCAAGGCGAGTCTCGCGAGCTTTCGCTTGCACGGCAGACGCATCGCGGCGTTGCAGGTTGTTAATCAGCGGGAAAATCAATCATAAAAAGAGAACCGACAGAATCGATCGGCGTGCGAGGACATGACGATCCGGGTTTTACGCGCGTCCTTCTAACGAGGGTCGAAGTTTCCTCTCACGTGTGTGACGAACGGTAGTGGTGGTGGTGGTACCAGGGGGTGGCTATTCTCTATCCCTCTTTCGCTTTCTTTCCCTCTGTCTATCCGTCAGGTGTACACAGGTTGAACTAAGTAAACGAAAGGGTGACCGCGACGGAATCCCCGAATGAAGTCACCTCCCGGAAATCGCCAATCGATGCCGCGGGGCTACGGTCGCGCGAGCGCGACACGTGCGAGTCCCTCGCCCTTTTTCGCGGAAACGGAGCGATTTTCGCGTGATAATCCGTTAATCTCGGTAAATTAGCGAGATTCCGGATAATAGCCGGGATAATGCGTCGCCGAGGAGTGCCGTGGGGACTCCTCGCGATCTCCGTGGAAATCCCCGGAGAGGCTGACAATAAAATCTCGAACTCGCGCGCAAGCGTCTAAAAACTTAATCACCGCCGCCGACGATTTCGCCGAACTCGCTCGTTTTACATTAATTACTCGCTGTTCTCTCTCTCTCTCGTATATGATATAATATTTATGACAATTCCCCGAGGGACTGTCCGTTACGGATATCGGACTGAGATGCACGTGTCTTTCTTCCAGCGGAACGTAAAGCTGATTCCACACAGTTTCACGCGGTGATCGATCGCACTGTTGTGGAACGTTCCTTTCTTTACACAAATAAATTACGCTTATAAAATCTTTCATGATAGTCCAAGTAAACATTTTAGAAAGAATGTTATCTAAAAAAATGCTATTGGGAGCTATATTGAATTCTATAACTTTGACAAATTTTTGGATTTGTACATATATGTATATTAGATTATTAAGATATAATTAATTTGCATTTTTTAATCAATTTTTTTGTTAAAAGTATTTATATTTGTCAATCAAAAAAACCCTTAGAAAATCTAAATCTTCAACTTTAGAAAAAACTTTGTAAATATAATATAAATCATGACTTATAAATATTATATTAATTAAACAATCTAAAACTACACTGTAAATCATTGTGTGTTATTTTTATACACATAAACGTTTAAAAATGACACATTTGATTGAAGCTCTTTACACATGTTTCTTTCCTAAAAATAAAATTTAATTGTCAATTAATTACAGTCACCATGAATTTTTGCGGTTTCCGACATTCTAAATATTAGTCGGAATTTCTTTTGTAATTTTTATTACATTCTATAAACTGTAATAAATGGAATAGCGCAGTTTTGCTCGTTTGATAATAGATGAATGAATTATAGCGAAATAGCGATTCTCAGATATAAAAGTTATTATAAGTGAACATAAGCAAATTATTATATAACTGCAAATTATAAAATATTGTTTCTCATTTTGATCTGATGAGCCATAATTCGTTTCAAGAAGAAGATTGCATGCACTTTGGATGGAAATAAAAATTTGTGGATTACATATTGTAATCTTAATCTTTAAGGAGGTTCGAGCATTACTTGTGAGTCAAAAATGCGATTGAAATAAATGTCATTACAGCGAGCCCAAATTATTTGCAATATTAGTATAATGAATTGTGGATGCTACTTACGTGCTATATTCTTCGTAAATTATTAGTGTATAGAATATTAACAAACATATGCCGGGGTATGAGAGCGTCAACGACTCTGAAATTGCTTATTATCCAACATTCTAGGCTAGGATCTAAACTTTGTGACAGTATAGCCTTCAATCCACACGGTAAAGTCCGATTTTTAAAGTCTTTACACAATCCTTGATGTTTCATCTATCAAATGCTAGTTTTTCAAAGTCCTCAGGTGGCTAAGTGTGCACTAAACCAGTGATAATCTACCTCGGAGCGACTTTCTCCATAAGGGTAGACTAAAAGTGGTCAACTTCTGAATAATATTACAGAAAAACTATACGGTCAATATTGCTCAAGTTTTGCGATTATTTGTGTAAAGTGTTTATGTAAATCATATAAAAAAATTAAGGCTCTACGATGGCTTTCGAGTATAGAAAGATTATTGTCACAAAGTGACATGTTCTAACTTATAATGTTGGCCAAATAAGCGATTCCCGAGTCGTTGACGCTCTCATACCCTAGTATATGTTTGTTAATATTCTATACGCTAATAATTTACGAAGAATATAGCACGTAAGTAGCATCCACAATTCATTATACTAATATTGCATATAATTCGGGATCGTTGTAATGACATTTATTTCAATCGCATTTTTGACTCACAAGTAATGCTCGAACCTCCTTAAGAAGTCCATATTCCAGTTTTTAATTCTTTCATCGAAAATATTAAAAGACAAACGAATTTGCCTAAGTTCCCGTGACAGAATTATATGCGTGGCACATAAAGATCTTAGACGCATGCATGATTGTTACGGTATATGAAACGTTAGTTAAAGGTCGAATTTCTACTAACATAAGAAAAACAAACATCGACGACTTAAGTCGGCAATAAACAGCAATTAGTTTAGCTGAAATTTTATCTGGTAAACTCGATGTATTGGTGGCGATCATGGCGCAGAAAGATGTGCGCTGTTCTAATGAGCCGGAGATCCGAGTTCAAATCCGACCAAAAATCGTCGGCCTTTTTATATTCGATCGCCACCTCTCGGAAGGGTAATGGCAACCCACCGAGAGTGTAGGTATCTCTTCTTGTTCTTATATGATGACTATAAAAATTTCGTCGATCTGATCGATAAGTGATTACAAACTAAACTGATAAGAAGAGTCATGCCCATTTCGCCAAATTCGCAATAGTTGAGTAATTAACTAATACGAGCGAATAAGCGCACACTGCAAATCCAAGTGTGTTATTTTTGCACGCATGAACGTCTAAAAATGACACATTTGATTGAAGCTCTTTACACATGTTTCTTTCTTGAAAATAAAATTTAATTGTCAATTAATTACAGTCACCATAAATTTGTGCGGTTTCCGACATTCTAAATATTAGTCGGAATTTTTTTTGTAATTTTTATTACACTTTTCAAACTGTAATAAATGGAATAGCGCGGTTTCGCTCGTTTGATAATATATGAATGAATTATAGCGAAATAGCGATTCTCAGGTATAAAAGTCATTGTAAGTGAACAAGTACATTATTATAACTGCGAATTGTAAAATGTTGTTTCTCATTTCGATCTAATGAGCGATAATTTGTTTCAAGAAGAAGATTGCATTCACTTTGGATGGAAATAAAAATTTGTGGATTACATATTGTAATCTCAATCTTTAAGAAGTCCATATTCCAGTTTTTGATTCTTTCATCGAAAATATTAAAAGACAAACGAATTTGCCTAATGAGTTTGAAGTTCCCGTGACAGAGTACGCGTGGCATGAAGATTTTAGACGCATGCATGCATGATTGTTACGGTATATGAAACGTTAGTTAAAGGTCGAATTTTTACTAATAAAAGAAAGAAAAACATCGACGACTTAAGTCGGCAATAAACAGCAATTAGTTTAGCTGAAACTTCATCTGGTAAACTCGATGTATTGGTGGCGATCATGGCGCAGAAAGATGTGCGCTGTTCTAATGAGCCGGAGATCCGAGTTCAAATCCGACCAAAAATCGTCGGCCTTTTTATATTCGATCGCCACCTCTCGGAAGGGTAATGGCAACCCACCGAGAGTGTAGGTATCTCTTCTTGTTCTTATATGATGACTAAAGGGTTGTTTGCTCTGATCGATAAGTGATTACAAACTAAAAAGAAGTCTGAAAAGAAGAGTCATGTCCATTTCGCCAAATTCGCAATAGTTGAGTAATTAACTAATACGAGCGAATAAGCGCACACTCCATATCCAAGTGTGTTATTTTTGCACGCATGAACGTCTAAAAATGACACATTTGATTGAATCTTTTTTTATTTTCTTGCATTGTTAAATTACGTCATTTAACATGTTTAATCGTATTAAATTAAAAGTTGATATACGTTCAATCGTGTTAAAGGACGTGATTTAAAATAGCAAGAAATGTGTAAGAAGAGCTTCAGCTAAAATAACACACTTGGATTTGAAGTGTAGGTATATTTTGATTTATACATTTATACATATCTTTAATCTTTATTTAATCTTTAACGTATATGAAATATTCACAGACGCTATCAGACAGATTTCTCTCACGGTGCACGAATATCTACACACGAATACACCGAAATGATGCTGCTTCACGCAGCTTAAGATGTTCGTGACGTCTATACAAACGGATCGCAGGTGTGAGAGCGGTTTAACGGCGAGACGGGTCCGGCCGGTGCTCGCGCTCGTAAGGAAGACATCAGGAATGCACGATCACGACTATGTACGAGCGTCCGTGTGTATGTAGGGCCCTCGCTCGAGACATGTGTGCGCCTCGTCGGCGTTGCGGCGAGAAAGGTCTCTCTCCTACGCGTCGGAGGGTAGTTAGGTAGGTAGGTAGGTAGGAGATCCTCGACCGCAAATATGTCATAACTCACGTCGACCTCGCCGGGTGAGTACTTACAGCCGATGCACCGGTATGCAGCCGTCGTCGTCGTCGTCGTCGGGCAGGGACACGGGCCGATTCTCGGAAGTAGGCGTAGCGGCGGATTGACACACGTCTGACGTGACGCCGCGCCGGTGTTATCGCAAGCCGTAATGCGGTAACGCGAACGTTAGAATAATGAATGGGGGACCCCGCGGGTGATATACCCGAAAGGCCCTGACGTTTCCGAGGAAGCATTAGCTGATGGAACCCGAATCTTGCTGTGACAATGACACATGCCTGCGATTACACGTGTTAGGTAGCAGTGACATTATTTATTATCGGTAGGCGACAAAGGGCTTATTTACACTTTAATTAATTAATTAATTAAAATGTAAGCATTTACAATTTAAATATAATATGAGTAAAAATAGGAAAATATAAAAATCATTGTGAGTACTACATGATGGAATTGCCCACATTTTTCTGTTCCTGAAAATTCGAGTTTAATGAAATATTGATGAATATTAGCAGCGTGACTTTCTCATCTAAACGTCTATTCATGAAAGTCACGCGAGGAATGACGTTTTCCTTTTGCATCCGATAATGCAAAATATTATCTCGCGGGGGGGTTGGGGGACAAACTAAGCAGGAAAACAGGAAACTTATCGCCGCGTGTTTTGCGGCGGAGATAAAACCAATCGGCTCGTGGGAAAATATTCTCGGGAGCTGCTTTACCGGAACCGTCAAATTAATAAAAAAAACAGTGGAGGAGGAGGGAAAAAAAAGCAGAGGAATACGGGTCGTTACATTTTCTACCGATGGGTAATTCGCGGCGATCCTATGACGCATTCTACCGGGAAACCTGCGGATTCGCGGAACGGGCGGATAATGAGCGTGAAGAGTAATCGCACTCAGGTAGGTGGACAAAGAACGGCCGCTCCGATGTTGCGGCACTGTTACTGTCATACTTCACTACCCCCGCGTATTTCCGCGTCCCAGGATATACCGCGTGTGTCCTTTTAACTCTCTCCTAAATTAAAACACATGATATCCCCCGGACGCGTTACCCTCCCACATATATAAATTTCGCCAGAAACGTCACGGAAACCAACGCGGTAGAACGGTACAATTAATAATAGTTTACGATACTATAATGCACTGCTATATGTAGTAAATGCTAAATATATCGCATTATAATATATTTAGATATTTTCTTAAAATATATAATACTTTCCTCGAGAAATGCTCCATTTCTTTGTAGAAGAGATATTAATTTTAATTACAATAAATAAGTAATGAATATACTGCCCGAAAATCGTTAAAATTCACTCCACATCTTCGGGCGCAAATGTCGAAGTGGCAGATATCGGTTTCGATCTCCGCTTTTTCGACATTTTGGGACACAAATTTCACCTGTCGCGTTATCTTCTCATCGTCGCATTATATTTCATGTTAACGGCGTGCGAAAGGGACCAGGGACAATTATCTCGAATTCTTTGGAACAAAGACAGATCAGGAAAAATGCTTTACCTGCGAGACGTTCTCAAATTATTAAGTCGCGGTACCGTTAAGTGGCAAGTGGAGGCAAATTACTGTAAATTATCTGCAGATTAGTATCGCAGATATTATTCGTAGATTTACGACACCTTTGCAAATTTACATTTTCCAAAGTTTCATGCTTACATTGTACATCGTATTCTCTCTGACCATGTCGATGTTTCATAAAAGAACGAGAAGGACGCTGCACGTTTATCTCTAACAAAATATTTCTATATCTTTCTTGCTATAAAGTAATATAAAATCGATTTTGTATGTATCAAACTTTTCATCCAGATTATTTTAAAACGTGAACATATAATTTTACTGCGTTTTTTTTATGAGTCAACATTAATCCTGATAGCTCAATTTTATACATATCATGTGAAAGATATAGGTATAAATGCCATATTGATTTTTCTTCTCAATATTAATCCTGTTAATTCAATTTTCCTCCTCATTATTTAATTCAAGTTCCAACTGCATTATTTAACACAAGGTGCGACTCCTATCTCTCGCTTTTACAGTTCTGTGAATTCCGTTCTAAAAACCCACGACTTTCTCCGCGGCGTGTTAAGGTCCTGGGCGAATCTTCGTTCCGGGAACTGCGTTCTACCGATTACCGCGAACCCCAGTTCCTACGAGAGCCGGTGTTCTCCCCGATCTGCCCGGAGCAGCATCCGTCATGCTGCATCTCGTTGCGCTTGAGGCCTTGGCGACCTTCGGCGAGGGTTGGCTGTCCGGAGGTCGCGGACACGGCGAGGGAGAAAAGAGATAGGGACAGGAGATAGAGAGAGAGAGAGAGTTCGCGTATAGGAGGAGGTGGTATCGGAGAATCGGGCGCCGCGTGTGTGTGGGTCTCGGTTACCTACGTTCTGGGGTCGCGTGGGCGTACGTGTGCACGTATACTCGCGCGCGTCCGAAGGTTTCTCAGAAGTCGCGATCGCTTACGAGGTAAAGGTAAGGTTGCATGATTCACGAGCTACGTGACCTACAGCTACGTTCCCCCGCTCTTTTCTTCCTCCGGCCCGGTACGGGGTAAGTACATCAAGTACATGCGTCCGCGCTCGCACACACACACACACACGGACGTGCAAGCGCGCAAGCACAACACGGACATGGGGCCCTCGATACGAAGCGAGATGATGCTGGCCACAATAACGTCCCGTTAATGTCCCGTAATGCCCCGTAATGTGGCCGCTGACTAAGCCAATTTCGCCGACACGCAGCTCCGGCGTTTGCCCAGCGGGGGGGTAGGTGGATGGGTGGGCTCCTCTCTCTCTCTCTCTCTCGTTCTCGCGATCGCGATCACGATCGCGCGCGCGTTTATATGCGCACTCGCAGCCGCTCGCTCATTCCCCATCACGGAATCGCCTCTAATTGGACTTCCAGGTAAGTCACCTGCGTCCATAGGAGTGCCCCGGGAACGATCCATCGGCTCCCACCTACGCTTTTGTCATGATTCCTATCTCTCCGGCCGCGCTCGATCAACCCCGAATGCGGAGGTGGGCGGTGGGCTCTAGCGAAAGAGATATGATGAAAGTCTAGAGCATCACAGTTCTAACATTATGAATGACGAAGCTTATATATCTACAGTCATTAATATTATATTATAATATTATATTATTATAGGTATATCTATTATTATATTTTTCATGAGTATAAGAATCTATCCGAGCACAACATCTATGAATGTTTCGTTGTACATTAAAGATTAAATATGTAGGATTAGATATATATTCAACCAAATTGAAATTAATCAATCAAACTTCGCGGTTCATGGATATTGTATTTGTAAAGATTCTTCTAAAATTAAGTAATAAGTTATTAATAATAATTTCATTATTAATACATTTTATATTCACTAACCCTTTTGTTCCGAGAAACCTAGAGCCTCTCACAGAGATAACACAAAATCTTGGCGTGGTACAATATTCCCTTGTCCGTAACGCGTTCTCTATTAGCTAGCTTTCCGGTAATTTTAAATATTTATGGTACCTATATGTGTACCACTCGGGACGAAAGGGTTAATGTCATATTATTAACACATGTGCATTATTATATTAATAATCATGCGTTAATTAAAAATTGCTAATTACAGCATGTTAATCTAATTATCTTCATTTTAATAATGAAGATCACTTACTTTACCTATATTAATTCCGGGTATCAACCATGTTGGCATCTAAATTATTGCCATTTTGCGGTAAGAATTGTTTCTGATGTAAGAATGCGTTCTCAAAACGGCGAAGATCGCTCGGGCCTAAACGGGACCAAGGAATCCCGACGAGGAAATCGCGCGACGGTTCCAGCGGAAGGAAGAGCAACGCCGTAGGGAAGCCACGCGGAGCAACCGGAAGCCGATTGCTGTACAAGAGGCGAGTATCGGGATTTCATGGTGACAAGAGACACGGTGAATGCCGGTGTATCACTAAAAATAAAGAAGCCCCTTCCCGACAAAGTAACGAACACGATCCCGGCTGGCCTCGAAGTCTTCATGAGAAACTGCCGTGAAAAATTATTGGGATGCATGCTATTGCAACGTTTCTTCGTAACCCAGAAAATAATTTTCACACCAAGAGTTGTCAAAAAGTTTGACGACTCCAAGAAAATCAGATCTTCTAATTTCGCGCCGTTGTTCCTACGTTTGATTTATTCGATGTCCTACCTATTTTTCGAGGGTTTTATATAAATTGATACATTTCTCGATTAAATTGATACATTTCTCGATTAGCTTCTTCCATTCCAGAATTTAATTGCTTTCTTTAATGATTTTTAAATAAAATTTCTTTAAATTTCTCCTAATATCGCCCAGCAAGAGTTAACGTAAACTAGCGATCTTTTATTAATGTTATTATTGCAAAACGGAGAGATCATCTCCTCGCGAGCGCGTTAATAGTTCCATAAAACCATTCTAACTTCCATTATATGTTCACATATAATAAGTTTAACGCGGAAATTAATGAAATGAGTCGCGCCTCTTCCATTTACGTGAAAACGTATTTTCCCCTTATATATATAAAGTACTTTCCTCTTCCACGTGAACGTACAGACACACATATACATATATGATCGAATGTGTCCGCGATTTCACGGTTACACGCCTCCACGCATCGGAAGATCGATGTAACCCCGTTTCAGGTTGAGTAACTATATGACCGTGCCGACCTGTCGGCCTTTTATTACATTGCGCGCGTCCCAGATAGGTGAAGGGACGTCAATTCGCCCTTCGCGATCTCTCGCGAGTACCTCACGTCGCTCGCGATGCAGAAAGCCGACAATTATCCCCGAGGCGGGCCCCCGCGCGAGATCGCTCGATTCGTTAATAAGCTGCGGCTCGGCGGCGATACACCGGAATAATTCCACCTCGTTAACGAGGCGCGTAGTCGTTAATTAAACAATAACGGCCTTTCAGATTTCCGATCACGTACGAGATGCGTTTACGTGCGAGATCGCAAAGGAACGCGACCGCGAGGTAGGTATCGGAGGCTTGACTCGACCTCGTGATATTACGCGTCGAGAGAAACATGAGAGGCGAAACTCTTCGCAGCCTCTCGTTCCCGAATCCCTCCCTCTCGTTTAGTTCCCATTATGCGAGGGAATTCCATTAGATGATCAAGAAAAATAAGCTTTTTAATTTAGGACTCGAGTCTCTCGGAAACGGAGTCGTGGACCACGCGTCGACGGCCGGCTCATGAATATTTATCTATCGCCCACAGCCGGGGGGATTTGTCGCGATCAATTTCCTCTGGCGTGGATTAATTAGGGACTAATTCGGGACCTGAGAGGCGTGCGGACGTGATAATCGGGATAAATAAAATTCAACGCGCCGTGCGCGCGCGGAGCGAACGCGTCGCGAGATCGGCGAGACCGCGTGTGATTGTTGTGAAACAATGAGATTAGAATGTAGGTATGTTTTGCGTCTACCTTACGTGCGCCTTGTGTGCACAATCGCTTGTTAAACACAACCGACAATTACCCCCTACAATACAATCGATCAATCTTTCGCTCGTTAACAAGCCTACCGCTCTCAGGTACGAGAGAGAGGAGAAAAATAGTGAGGGAGAGAGAGAGAGAGAGAGAGTCGCCGGATTAATTCCTCGTAACTTTTGCCGAAAGGTTATCGAGTATTAACAACTTTTTTAAGCATGAATATTCATCCGTAAAGGTCATCTCGCATAAATTCAAAAGGATGTAACGATCATAAATGATTTAAAGACGTTGTACAAGGATTGCTTAGCAACCACAGTGGCGCCCTTAACGAGGCTCTTTCTCCTTCATCAGATAATATAATTGTTCAATAAATTACAATTTAAGAAACACAGATTAAAATCGGATATTAAATTGAAGTGAAATTATTTTTTATCGTTTCTTCTTAAAAAATATATGTCGAGGTCTTCGAAGTCTTAGGGCCAGTTTTTCAATAGTCGTTTAAACTGAAGTTTAGCTAAATCGCACTCTTCGTCTTTTTCTAATTCTACTTTCTACCAATGTAGATTAACTTTAATCTCGGTTTAACTTACTTTTCATCTTTTTCTAATTCTTAGAACTAGAAGAAGATGAAAAGTAAGTTAAACCGAGATTAAAAGTTAATCTGCATTGGTAGAAATGGACATAAAAGGGATAGTTAGAAAGAGACGAAGAGTGAGTTAAGCTAATTGTAAGATTAAAGTTAAGCGAATTACGAAGACTATTGAAAAAAACTGGCCCTAAGAGTTTCCTTGGGTCATGCGTGAATTCAGCTTCAATTATCTCCGAGACATTATCTAAACAAGCCTCTACATATATTGTCCTGGTTTCTCCGCTCTCCACGTGTTTTACACTTGTAAGAGTAAATCGCGCGGGTACAATCTAAAAACTTGTGGACGCAACGCGAGAAGGCAGAGATACCGCGAAAATATAACTGCAAGACGAGATGTTACTGTCGCGCATTCACGATGAAGAGGCTGCGCTCCATTATGGCGATGCGGGACGCTGCCAGGTTGTCGGGGCCGTGGAGCACAGTAGATTGTCCGGTTTATTGAAAACTTCCTAGGCGCCTCTCTACACGTCCAGCGGACGGCCGCGTGTGCCGAAAGTTCAGCCTCTATCGTATTCGTAATATATGTGATAAGCGTGACAGCACGCGGGAAAACCCGCTGCTCGTGTCGCTAACTATGTATATCACCTTCGAGCGTGACTTCGTTAACCATGCTCTGGATTATGCTTTCAAATGTAATAAAAAAAAGTTTACATAACAGTATAAATAAACTTTCCTTATTACATTTACATTATATTACGCGGTACATATATATATCTATATTATTATGTTTCGCGAACGACATAAACTTATTTAAAAGAAGATATACATTTATAAATTATTTTAAAACTTATAAAATACATTTTGATTTCTTAACAGGGTGTATCACCCTGCTCGCTAAATGCACTTGCTTTTTCTATAACAAACTGCCTGCCTATAATCATTATTGACACATTAATAGCTATTTCTTTTCTTTGCTTTTTTTAATATATGGATTGTAACAGAATATAATTTTTATTCTCGGATGGAATTAATTATTCTTGGGATAATCTTGCACCGTTACGGAGGATTATGATTCTCAGCGCGTGACCTTACGCGCCTTACGAGCGATAAAAAATGAGCAAATCAGTTCCCGGAGAACGAATTCTTCATTCGGAGTATCGGCCGGACCGCGTGAGTCAAGCTCCCCTTCGCGCGCACCGTTTAACGGACGGATTACTCATCTAATCGGGACAATCGTGATCTCTTTATTATCGCGCCGGGCAGCGCGTAAGCCTAATCAATTTTATGCGCCTGAAAAGCCGCGCGTGCGAATTTTCGGAACGCGCCTAAGCACGGCCGCTCCGCGAACCGCACGCGGGAATCGCGGAAGAATGCGTTGGTCGGCTATTATACGGACAACCAGCTGGGCAATCAGCGTAATAGCTCGTGATGGATATGTCAGATTCTCTTTCAAAGTCTCGCGAATTATATTTGTCAAAAGATTCGGCAAGTTCGAGATAGGCGCAATCATTGAATTTGATTTAATTTGTTCATCGCTTATTAGTCGCAGCTTATATCTAACATTAGATTTACTTATATTTAACATTGTGCTCAGATTATATTTTAGCTGTTCCTTTCTCATGTATTATATATTGTAAAACATATAATATATTCTTGGAAATATATATATAATTATATAATATATTCCATAATAATATGTATATTAAAGATATAAGTAAACAGTGTATGTGAAATATACAATATTATATATGATGGCTGCATTCCCCCCGATTTTTACTGTCAGCAACTGTCAGTACTGAAAATTTGTAGTATACGTGACATTAAATATAGAAAAATATCATAGATTTTCAGTACTGACAGTGAATATCGGAATGCAGCCATTATATACTTTAATGAGGTAATATTAGTAAAGTAAAGTTTCATTAATTATAAAATTTTTATGTATATACATATGTGTCTAGCGGTAAAACGGCTCATATTATTTGCATATAACAATCGTCACTAAAAATATCATATGGATTACGAATACGTGCAAATAGAAACGAGGATCACCACTCGAGTATACCGGGAATGTATTTGTCGATCAATTTTTCGTAGTAGGGCCATAGTTTCTCAACGTCCGGAACGGCGCCGCTCTTAGTATAGAGATCAAATTTGCTGTAAAATATTTTGCGTCGAATTAATTATCGACGATGTAGCTTTCCAATTTTAACAATTTATATTCAAATTTTATTATAAATTAGGTAATTCTTATATATATGTGTACATATATTTTGCGATAATTTTATATAACGAATTTATTGGAGCCAGTAATTGTTTACTTAACTAGTAATTTTTTCTCTCTCATATTCTATTGCATTTAAATTATTTGATATTTCACTTACTTAAATTCCGTGATCCATTTCATCATATCCATATCCTCCGGAGTGCAGAAATGCATGTAGTCGCCGCCGGCGTGCCAGGGGTAAAAGGAATGGTAGCGGATCATAGCCAAAGCCTCTTTCGGTAATTTGCTCTTGTTGTGCACGAGTAAACGGTACATGTACTCGTCATGGCCCCATGACATCATCAGATTATTTATTCCGCACCTAGGTTTGTACATTCCGTACTTTGTACTGCAACATAAACATCCTCAATGTAGCGCAAGTGCAATTGTTCAGTTATAATATATTCAGATTGTCCCTGAACTCTTTTCGTCGTTTTAAAAGACTATAAATTCTGCGACCAGCTTGGTATTAGAATTTTTCTTGGATTACTGTGTGTTACAAATGTATGTAATTTTCTTACTCACATAAATTAAATACACGTCACAAGTCACGTACTTTAAAGAAATAATACCTTTTTTATATCAGATCTTTTTATAATATCTTTTAATTTATAATATCTTTTATAATATCAGATATTTCCGTTATCACAAGAGGAAAGCTAAGAAAACTGGGACGTACTTGTAACGAGAGTCTTTGCCATCGGGATTGTTATCAAAGCTCGTCGCTCTGTACGCGATGGAATCGCCCCAGGCACAACCGACGGGGAATGTGTCACCCACCACCGCCCACTGGGGTTCTCCGTAAAACGCCATCACCTGCAATGTACAATCATTTGTTATTTGATTATAATTTATTGCTAATTGTGCATTTGAATCCAATAAATCGGGTAGCTATAAAATCGTAAAAGAAATGAAACAGCGAGTTTGGAAATAAGTGTATTGGAAATAGTAGCCAAGTCTGCCGTAAAGAAGTTAAATAATGACAAACCGAAAATAAAATTTCGAGATACGTACAACTAGATGGGACACTATAAGTAAAAAAACAAAAGGAAAAATATTGTATATATAGGACTCGTTGGGATTTTTGAGATAAGAAAAGAATATAATAAAGAGACAGGTCAGACAGGGAAAGCTCAGCGGGATATACCACATTTGGCTAAGGAAAGACCGTGATTGACCGTGTCGAATGCTGTTTCAAAGTCAAGAACAATAGCGAGCTAGGTCAGGGATTTAGAAGTGAACTCTCTTAAATACAGAGTCGAACATATTATGTTGAAGTTCTGTCGTGCATGCTAACCCGCACTGACATTCGAGGATAAAGTTAATGTAATGGTGGGTAAAGGAAGAGAAAAGAGACGAAAAAATAAAATGAGGAATAACGAGGGTCTTAGAAATTACGAAAACAATGGATTGCTTTCAGAAATGTGAAAATATTATAGTGTTTGACGCACAAATTATTTAGAAAGAATATCTTACTTTACATTATTTTCGAAGGATAGATTTTTTAGGATATCCTGTCTTTTTTTGAAGCATCTGTATAAGTTGTTAAAATAAATTATTCATCGGGATGTATTTTCATAGAGCTTTATATTTCGTCTCACCTTGCCAAGATCGTGAATTAAGCCGGTAAGATGGAACCAGTCGAGGTCCGGATGCTCCTCTCTGATGGATTCCGCAGTTTGGAACGCGTGAACGATATTAGGCAGGTTCGTGTCCGGATCGCTCTCGTCCACGAGATCGTTCAGTTTGAGCAGGGCGTCTTTCACCGTCATTTTGACTTTGTTAAACCGAAGCCAATCTTTCATGCGAGCTGCCAGAAAAAAAGTGATTCCCTCACTCTTACCTTATCCTCATCTCATCTTTCTAACTATATCCGGAGCAATGCAAATAAATGAGATACAAATTCATTGTCAGTTGTTTAAATTATGTGGAGATGAACTTTTATTTATTAATCTAACTTATCTTTTTATCTGTTCTAATTAATTCTATCTATTTATCGCCAAATATATATAATTTTTCGCTTTGACTAACATTTAACGAACTCGACGGTTTGATTGGTGTGCATATCTTCGTAGGTTTTGCGGACACGTTCCTTGATGGGATCCTCGAAATCTTCATCGAAATTTCGGAATTCACTTTTCAGCTTTCCAGCGTATATCGGCTCAGGTCGAAGCTGCTCCGATGGGTCCAACAGCGTAGCATAGCCACGGCTTTTTTTCTGTAAGAAATCAATTGCTTAACAATCCATAAAACAATCATGCCTTCAATCATTCCTATTAATAAATTATCGTTTGAAGAATTGAAGAATTATTGCAGTTATCACGTATTTCGTGTAACTCTTTATTGAAATTGCAACACAAGAAATTCTCGAGACACGCAGTCGCTCGGAATCTTTGTTATTTTATATATACAATAATCTACTTTACAGTTATATACTGCTATAATTATATATAAAATTGTACTCTCCATATATTTACTATTAAAAAATTTGATTTTTAAGTCTTCCTGCTTTTAATTTTGCTTTTGATTTTTATAGTTATACCTTCAGATTGGTAATGTCATATTAATAAATAGATTTATTATATGTGAAAATATATGGAGGGGTTAAAGCCATAGTGATGTAAGTCACTTTTTTTTAACCTATCGAGTTGAGTTCATAGATGCAGTCTACACATGCAGATATGTTGAAAGAAAAAGAAAAAAAAGTGACACCACTATGGCTTTAACCCCTCTATATAGAGTCAAAAAAATGTGTTACAAAGATATATAATAAGTCACCTAGAGTTTTGTGCTATTGAATATATTTTATTATACTTACGAATGTAAAACGGAACGAACATTGATAAAAATTCACGTTAATAAAATACTTTTCCTATTCGCATGAAGAAATCTATGGATTTAGTTAGAAAGATTAATGACCTAGTTAGATTAATAGCTATAAAAATGTTACGTAAAAGTTTCTATATATACCTTCAAGTAAAGAATGAAATAAATGCATCCTTCACTAAATATCCTTCGCAATATATTTTTTGCCTTATGATCATGTAATAGTTCTTATTTGTATGTATCTCTATGTGTAATACAAATGATAAAAATTGTAAAAATTAAATAAATTGTAAAAATCACGTTGCAACATTCGATGTTTTTTACTATACAAAATATACAAATATACGAGGTATAGGACAAAAAATCAGCGCTTCTTTAAGATTAATTGAAATATTGCATTTTTTATATCGCTTTATTCTGTAAAAAGAAATAACGAAAAAAAAAAAGATTTTTATAAGACCTTTTTATATCCCTAAAATGTAGAACGCGCTTCTCAATTTAACGATCTGTTTCAAGAACACTCATTGTCAGTATTCGTAGGATATTCAAATTCATAAGTTCTTTTGACGATTACGAGATGTACCGTGAAAGATTGTGGAAAAATCCATTGATAAAAAAAATCTGTCTTTACTGTGCGTCAATGCTTATCTATCTAATACATATACGTAAAAACGGACTACATATATTTATCGAAATTTTATGTATGAGATTTGTGACGCGATCTAATTGCGATTAACAGCTGATATGCATTGTGCAATAGTGCATTATCGGTCTTTATTTTAAATATATCTTGGGCTTCGGGTCGCGAACCATGAAGCACGTGTCGCGCAGATTTCACATCTGTAAAACGAATTCTATTTGAAAGAGAAGAAATTTCACGACGCGTCTACATGACAATTTTTTAATTACAAATTTAAAAAAGAGGTTTATATATGTTTAACAATAATTCCCACTAATTTATATGAAAAAAAGCAATACAGAACGACACAATAAAGTTGTTAAATGTTAGAAGCGAGATAATGATTTGGTCAACTGTGTTGCAAATGTCACGAAGAACAGTTATGAAATAATCGCCAAGATTTTTCGCAAAGCAGTTTTATTCGATATTATTAAAAATCTTAAGTTCTTCGAGAAATTTTCTCAGAAATAATGTCGGGATGATGTACTTACAATTGTCGTGACGGACATTCCGTAGCTGTTTAGCGTTCACTGGCGGAAATGCAACTGCTGTCTGTCTTACCCTGCGTAGAACTGCGAGTTAACTTATAAAGTCGAAGACAATTCACCCTTGATCCCCGTATCGCCTGATGGTCCAGCAGCGGTGGTGGTGGTCACAAGCACAGTGGTGTCAAATCACATCGCCGCAGTCTATCGCACCCTCCCCTCTTCCTATTCCACAATTCCGGACTATTGTGAACACGATACCGCAAACGAGATGGATTATTGTGAATTTTTATCCGATACCGCAATTTACAACGTTGCGCGCGTACAAATCGGTCCGGCGCGACCTGCGTTCGATGTCACGCGATAAAAATTGTTAAAGCATCTAACGTCAATATAAGAACGCTTTCAGATTCTTGCAAAATTTCCAGTAGAACTCGATTAATTCAAGAACTAATTTCCTAGATAAGTAAATGCATTAAAAACAAAACAAGGCAATTATCGCGATAACGTAGAAATTAGACCGAAAACGATGTTGAAGAATATCACTTATCGTCAGACGTGAATGACGCTCTTTATTTAACGAAAGAAATCATGATGCGGCTCTGAGAGCACCGTGAAAAATATTTACGATCGGAATTTCTTTATTTGGCGATTTGTTTTCAATGAATGTCTTGTTCATATTCGCGTCTCTCTGACAGATACGTTCGATTGCGAAAAACAGCGAATTTCAGATCGCAATAACGAAATAATAATCTAATAGATAATATAATTACAATAATATGCACATATTACAATAACAACATTATAAATTAAAAATCAAGCAAAATGAATATTCAACGAATAAAGAAAGCGCTTTAGAATGCACTATAATTTTTAACAGCTTTTAAAGGAAACTGAACGACTAGCTAGCTCCTCTCTCTTCTTCTTTTTAAAGATCGCAGAACAAAATAAAACAATGAAACAAATAGGCGCCGATAATAGCACACCTAAAAATAAATTTCTAAATCGCCTACTGATAAATCAGCGATTTGTAACACTGACGCACATTATAAATAGTTCGTTTAACCGCGTTAAACCGGATTGCCTTGCCATGATGATCGGCTGACACGCGGCGCAACCACGTGCGAATGATGTCAAATATATAATATAATTGTTACCATTCCGCGGCAAATGGATTCAATTGCCGCGCGTTTATGGGTTACGCGTGTTGCATTGGGATCTTTAAGGATTCGGCCGCCGCGCAAAAATGCGAAATGATATAAAGAAACGATAACGTTAGAATTCCATGGACGAGAAATGTAGCATTTTTGCAACGTGCTCGATGCGTGGAAATATCCAGTTCGATAACCTTTGATATTGCATAATATATCCCCAGTCTCAGGTCAAGAAATTTTTTCACCACACATTCGTATATTATCGGAATTTTTGCAAATCATCACAACATTCACAACCTTGTTTTTTTATTTGAACATATTTGTTTTGAAATAATAGTATTTTTCCAGAAAAGTTTATTTATTCCGACGAATAATATTTTTCATCTGCAACCCCTATTTCACATAATAATGTTAAAAATTGACTGGAAAATAAAGAGAATTATTGTAAGACGTACATATATATAAAACATTAAATATAAAACTAAATTTTTTATCGGATATCTATCATATCTTATCTCTCCAAACTTTCTCTTTTATACAAATATATGAATAGTTAAAAGAAATTCGGGAATAATTAAGAATTCAGTAAATATAGTTGAGTTTACAGGTAAATAAGTGACTTCGAAAAATGATATCATTGGATGAATGCATAATGGAAAACAGAGAGAGATATACATGTATAAGAGGCGAGAGAGGTAGACTATAAACACACAAACACATTAAAAAATTAAAGAGTAAACTCTTCATTTTTTCGTTAAATTTCATGTTTCTCTTCATGTTTCTTGATGACAAAAGGTGTATCAAATTTGTCACAATACGCGATTATAATATATGTTATCTGTAATAGCATGTGTATTGTGTATATATACAACATTTCCTGACGTAATCTTATTTAAATTAAGCGTAGAGACATCAAGGCGAGCTGGAGTCCGAATGGCTCGTATTGCTTTCCCGCCGCCGTGAATTGTGTCGGTGTCTGTGCAAAGGACTGCGCGAGCGGGATCTGTGCCGCGAGGATGATTTCTTGCTCTTCTTGGATCTGTGCGAACGGGAGGAACTCGAGCTGTCGTAATTGCTGAAACATACACGTGCATTTCACACTTAAAAAGACGAAATACTTTTAACAAGATTTTAGGTCACAATTCAAGAAGTGAATAATAGCGCAATTTAAAAGACGATATTTTAAAAGCGTAACTAAACAAGTAAAACTACAAACTTAGCAATAAATAATTTTGACAGGATGCAAGTTAAATATAAAATCTAGTTATAAGCAAATAGATAATATAATGTAATTATAACGAGTACGCATCTCTTTCAATAAAAATGAAAATTTTTAGCTTTATGCTATTATTCTTACTGCACCCAATGTTACAATTAAATAACTTCAATTACCTTCGATGAGAACTTTTCTTTTTCTTGTGCTTTTTGTGCAGTTTGTGTCTGTCCGTGCGACTTCCGCTCCGACTTCGGGAGCGTTGTCGCGATCTCTTGCCGCTCAGGTCCGCGCCCTTCAATCGATCCATCAGGGAATTACCGCACATCTTCGTATCTTGCGAAGATCTACTGTCTTTAGTGTCCTCGAGGGACGGCGATGGCACGGAGTGCACCTCGTCCGAATCGTCCTTTCGGGAATTCGGATTCACCGTGGTAGAAGCAGTCTTAAGTGTTGGCGTTTGGATATGGCTGAGAAATATAGCGGCTCTCTTTTTCCTCTCGAGTTGCAACTGTCGTTCCCTGGAAAGTAATTTATCCCGTGCGGCCGCTGCCAACTTATCCTTGATCCTGTCCTCCTGCGCCTGTTTATGCCTGATCTCCTTCTGACAATCCTCGAGTATATCGTCCGTCAAATCCACCAACTCTTTGTCATCGCTCTTCGGTTTCTTATCTGATTTCGATGGATCTTTGTCCCCAATGGCAATCGAAAAATTCGGATCGGTCGTGTTATCTTCAGGCGAACCGGGCTTGGAATTAGTATCCTTTTTGTCACTCTCCATCTCTTCGTCGCTCTCTTCCAATGGTAAAGCATTCCTCTTTTCGATTACCGGACTCTCTCCGTCTTTTGGTTTCTTGATGGAGAATGATACGGTGGTGATCTGTTTCGCGGATCCCGTGCTCTGCTTCACCTTCGTGTCGCCGCCGTTCTTCTTCTTCGCCTGTATCATTCTCACTCGCTTCTGCACCTCCTCCATTCGCTGTTGCTTCTTCTGCAGTTCCTCCAACTTTTTCTGCTTCTCTTCCTGTGGTTCCTGCTTCTGCAATAGCTGTTCTTCTGTCAACACCTTTGGATTTATCGCGCCCTCGTACACAGTCAGCTTGTGCGCGTAGTAACCGTGGTACTGATGCGACAACTCCAAGAAATTGAATCTGGGATCCCCTTTATTCTTGACAATCGTCTCGAAGTCGCGCCCATTCTTCGCCACGTAACTAACCATCTTGTCGATGATGACCTGAACATCCGCTGGTGGCACGATAAAAGATGGCCTACTCAGTGGTTTTTGGGAAGGAATCCCATACGGTACCAAAGGCGCAGGAGTTTCCTTGGGCGATGCGATTTGCGTCGTGACCGTATCGTTCAGTATGGTTGGCATGGCGAGTTGCGAGGGCGATTGCATTTGTCCGTTTGACCCGTATATAACTGGACCATGTGAGTACTGCATGGGCGTAGGATAAGGAGGAAAGCTCTGAAAAAAGACATCGTAATGTAATGAAGAACAATGAAAATAATATTCAATATGAAAATAATAAATCTAGAACTCTCAATAATAAAACCAATAAAGTAGGGTACAATTTGGACAATTGAGAATGCGACTCAGTTACTGGTATATAAACTTATATAAGTTATAATTTATTTAATAATTTACAAAGCCATCTTCAGCGTAGTCAAAACATTAAAAAATACAGTTACATAAATATGAGTTTTTTCGCGTACTCCTATAAATAATATTGGTAAACCCCGCTTTATTGAAAATAATATTAAAATGTTCTTCAATGTATCCTGCTATTAACATGATATCAGAATTATACCTGTGGTAGCACTGGGTGATAGTATCCAGCAGACGGCATCGACTGCATCGTCGGGTCTAATGCTTGCGGTGCCTTGGACGGTGGTGGTTTTCCTGTGATCTTGTTCACGAGCATGGAGTACGCGCAATCCGCCGACGGCTTATATTGTATACTTGGTATACTAGGTGCCTATAAACGGAAAAAATTTTCTTATAGTTCTGTATTTAGCTTATTTTAAATTAAATATCCCCCCTCTACGGTATCCATTAAGATTAAAGTAAAACTGGAAATATGATACATTCGGGATGCTATTATATCTACAAATGTAAACTTTGGAAGAATAATTTAAAAAGATATCAAAATTGTTTCAAAAAGCGTATTTTTTAAAAATTTATTATAAATTGCGATTGTAAATGTTTATAAAAAATAAGTGATTTTAATAATAATTGTATCAACTTGCAAATTTTATTTATATGTGATTCTGTTCATTTCTCTATTAATAACAAAATGATAAATAAATAATGCGTTTGCTGAATTTTTTGAATATCGTCAATATAATGTACGCGCGCAGAAAGATTAATTAAATAAAGTTATAAATGGTGCAATAAATTAATAAATAAAAATGTATGAGAATAAGTCCAATGCATACCAGAATCAGCCCTGGAAGCAGAAATATTTGACACATAAATTAGTGTTGCAGAGTATTATTAACGTTTCATCCTACTGTGATCCGTGTGAATATCGAGAGATCGCCATTCTTAAAAATAATTCAGCGTGGTCCAGCTAGGGATCTTCATATTTTGAATTACCCCAAATGCAAAATTCTTCTGCATGAGAGCGCAGGGACCGCTTATGCATTTTTAAGAACAGATTAATGTACAACGTGCAAAATGACAAAATGTACCGTGTAAAACGTACCGCTTCGATCTTGGTAAGGGACGACGCGAGACTTGGGTGCAGGTACGGTTCGTCATCTTGGTCAGACTCTTCCTCAGGTTCTGCCATTGAAAAAAAAGGATAACGATGAGACATCTCGAGCACATCTCAAGATCATTAAGGTAGATTATGCATAGGTTACCAATTAGAGTATTAACATAAATTTATGGCAATACTTACGGCAAGAAAAACTAAGTAGAATCAAAGTAGGTGTGGGTAATCAAATCCTGCTTTATGTCGCTTCAATTACTTCAACTCAACTTCAATATAATTACTATAAGACATCGCTTGTTATAGAAAATGATATGCGTACCGGATTCTTCTTTCTCAGGTTGCTTCTCGGGATTATATTTTCCACTCTTGATAGCTTCGAGGACATATTTGTAATACTGATGGAGCGGCTCGTCTATCGATAGGAACGCAAACTGCGGATTGTTTGCCTGTTTCGTCTTTATCAAGATTTCCAACTGGCTTCCGTGTTGACTTATAAACAGCGCCGTTTTCATTATAATGGCATTCAGTTTCTGCGTTTCCGGCTAAACATTCGAAAAACCGACGTTATCTAATCATATTATCTAATATCTACGAGTAAAATAAAACAAATATAAAGCGAGAATCTTACCAGGACCATTCCCTCGGGAAATGGTTCGAGTTCGGGAGGTGGCACGAATGCCTGATCTTCCTCTTGCGAGCCCTCCGATTGTTTCGGACTCTGAGAATCTTCGCCGGAAGCTTTATGACCATTTTCATCTTCATTGTAATTATATCCCACTTGATTGTACGAAGATTCGGAGTCCAGTGCTTGATGCAACCTCTTTATCTCCTCTTCTACAATGCAAATTCGCGATTAAACTTTATTAACGTCCAAAAAGTACAATCAAAATGTTCTCGGGAAAGAGGATACGTTACCATGATTCATGGACTCCTCCGCGTCATTGTTGTAAAGGGACCGATACCGCTCCTCGTCACAGAGTTGCTCTACTTTCAGTTCTTCCTCGGTAAGTATTGTCCGCTGATCGAAACCACCCGATGGTGGCTCGTGAATCCGTAAGTCAGCCAGTGCCCCTCGTCCATCGTATCTATACACATACAATACAACCGTTAGATGAGGAAGATGATATCGTTTTAGGTGTTTTGATGTACAGTTGGCCACGGCATCTGGAAATATTAAAGTCAAGGAGTAAGTCCCACCAAAGCGATTTCTCTGAAATAGAACAGAGCTACATAGGACGCCTCGAGTAACGTTTCTACCTGTTTTGTTTTTTTCAAAATATCGGCATACCGCGATAACATAAACAAGTATTTTACATATATAACCATTTCTTGTAACAATTATCTTGTACCGTTAATTTCTAACTTACAGCATTACATTCGATCAAGTCTATTTTTAAATTTACAGATACAGATTTCGTCTTGTTACGTTTACACGTTGTACGTTAAAGATCGATGTAACGAAATGTGAACGCAGTACATCGTCGATGCAGGATTAATTTGAACATATACATGTGCACGTAGAGAGCATGAAAAATCCATACAACTAATAAAGCTTGCGATTAATTAACAACCCCCTGCGCGCCGCCCGAGGCAAAGCCGAGTCTAATGTGCCAATACATACCGTGCTGAGCGGTCGTATAAATACCTACAACCGTCAGCTTTGCCCGTTTGTCTCTCAACGCCGTGTCTCACCTTGCTGCTGCACAGACGGCCAGCCATAAGCGTCACGTCTCACCCAGAGCACCCGCGTGCAGAGCGCGTAAATCGCGCTTCCACACACTGCGCGTTTTTCACAGCCGAGAGAGTGAGAGAGAACACCTGCGGAAGCCTTAAACAGTCTCCAGTTTGCTTATCCAGAGATTAACGATGAGAAGGGGGACCCCGCTCTTTTTTCGCTTCTAAATGCAGTACTTGGTTTTGACGTTTTATTTTTTTGGTTCGAATTTTGTGGTCTTTTTTTTGGTTTGTTTGGTTTTGGTTTTTTGCGGTCGAGGTCAGTCGTACTTTACGTTTTCGTCGTCGGGGAAACGTAAAAACGGTGCGTGGTCTTAGTTATGCATGAGAACAAATATCCTAGATGAGAAATTTGTCTAGGTTAGAGAAACGGACCTGTCTATCCTCAACGTGTCATCGCCCATCCATGGTATCAAATGCTTTCCCTGATCAATCATTTTCGCCTTGTCATCATCGCGAAATAATTTGCAGCTATATCCGAACACCAACAGCTCCTGCGGTTCCTCGTCGCTATTCTTTTTACGCAGAATCCCCGAGTCTACCATCCACCGTTGGCTTTTCGACGACGCCATTTTCCCGACTGCTCCAAAGTCCGACCCGACTACTCACTCCGATTCCGCGACTCCGCTCGACACTCTCGACAGTCGACGGTCGGCCGCAAAGCTTGGCAAGCAGGAGAAAGGGGAACGTGATAAAAAAAAAAAACACGCGTCATCCCCGCTTCCGGGATGCGCGCGCGTTTGGAACGCAAGGGGATGCTCTCGTCCGCGAATATCCGTCGCGCGCGTCGAAATTATAAAAATACATGTAATTCTTTACCTTTTGCGCCTTTTCCCTCTTTAATTAATAGTTTAATTACTGTTTAACTCCTTTTAATTAATAGAACTCGTACTGTTAATTAAATAAATACCCAGAAGTTGACGTCAGATTTATAAATATTTGAATTCGCGAGCTTACTTCAGTCAGTTCACATGTCGCTAAAAATTCCTACGCGAGAATTCAATTTCTTTCCTTTTGCGCGCCCTTCCCCTCTTTGATTAATGGTTTAAATATACTGTTCAATTTTCTTTAATTAATAAAACTCGTAATGTTAATTAAATACGCTGAAACGAATTGATAATGTAACAAAATACTCGGAACCTCGGAAGTTGGTCGTCAGATTTATAAATATTTGAATTCGCAAGTTTACTTCAGTCGCATCTCGCTAAAAATTCCTCCATGCGAATTCATTTTTTTTCCTTTTGCACGCCCTTCCCCTCTTTGATTAATGGTTTAAATACTGTTTAATTTTCTTTAATTAATAAGACTCGTAATGTTAATTAAATACGCTGAAACGAATTGATAATGTAACAAAATACTCGGAACCTCGGAAGTTGGTCGTCAGATTTATAAATATTTGAATTCGCAAGTTTACTTCAGTCGCATCTCGCTAAAAATTCCTCCATGCGAATTCATTTTTTTTCCTTTTGCACGCCCTTCCCCTCTTTGATTAATGGTTTAAATACTGTTTAATTTTCTTTAATTAATAAGACTTTTACTGTTAATTAAATACGCTGAAACGAATCGATAATGTAACAAAATACTCGGAACCTCGGAAGTTGGTCGTCAGATTTATAAATATTTGAATTCGCGAGCTTACTTCAGTCGCATCTCGCTAAAAATTCCTCCGTGCGAATTCAATTTCTTTCCTTTTGTGCCCCTTCTCTCTTTCATCAATTCCCAGTTTTAATTCCCTTTTTTGAGAAAAGAAGATTTCGAGAAAACGCGACAATGTCGATTCGAATAGCCCGCCACGGCGCTGGCGTCGCGCGGAGCGCGCGGCGGCGCCCCGATCGATGCTGAGTTGCCGATGATCGCGCGCTTATTTATCGCACGGCATTTCGTTACGGGCGACTTTTATCCGCGATAAACGACGCATTACGCGCCCGCGGATCATCACGCACGACAGCGTGTGCGTCCCGCGCGCGATTGGCCGCGCGGGTGCACCGCGTACCGCCCCCTCAGTACGTTATGGAATGCGCGACGGACAGCTACCGTGTTACGCGTCTCTGCACGATGCCCGGCCGTAGAGGCACGCCAACGGACCGGAATACGTGCGGAATACGACGCGGCCGCGGCCTCGAGGTAACGCCGCCCGACACCGGACACGGTACGCGCCCCTGCCGACCACCGCCGTGCACCATCAGCAGCCGATCGTCGCCGTCGCCGTCGCCGTTCCTCGATCGCGCGTGCACCCGTGTCATTTTTCGCCGCCGCCGCCGCCGCCGCCGTCGCCGTCGGTAGCACGTCGTATACGTGGCAACAGAGCGAGTGTGTGGCCGCTGCCGTGCGAGCGCTGCGTATGCTCCGGGCCCCGTGCCCGTGGGTGTCACTTCCTAGTCGCGAGGGGAATACCGTCGGCGGCAACGAGTCGAGGGGAACCGTTTCACCGCGTGCTGCCCTCCCTCGCTTAACGTTTACCACGCGCGGCCGTCCCGCCGCCCGCCCCGCGAACGGGAACGTCGCCCGTGTCCAGCGCCGACGCGACGGGGAGACAGGGACGGGGAAAGAGACGGGAGTCGGGGACGCGAAACGACGCCGCGGACCCTCGGACGATCGGAACCCCCTCGGGGGTGCCTCGAGCACGTCACCCGCCGACAGTGAGACATCGGCGTCGCTGACCCGGTGCCTGTACAACCTCTGCGCGCCAGTGAGCTGCCATTGAAGGCGCCCCTCGTCCTGGAACGAGCGTCGCGCCGATCCACGAACTTCGGCGGAATCGAGGGGCCCCAGCATCGTCGAGCGCGTCGCCGGAGAGAACACCCAGCTGCATTCGCGACGTCGTCTTGGAGCCAGGAAGCAGCCCCCTTCGTCCCGCGACGAGGATAGCGCGCTGGGAGTTTAATGGTGTAAGTTTGCCCGTTGCCTACTGGCTTCTGGTGTTACACACCAGTCATCGTCTACCGCGTTTCTGCCGTCCTACTGGCATCCAGGAAGGACGTGGCATTCGTACAAAGGCGTGAACATACTTTTTAAGCTCGCGCCGCAATAAATAAAATGAGATAATTGCATAAAAAAATATAAAAAAATTTAATTCAAAGAGAATAAAGTGTACTATCGCTCGGTAACTGCGCATGCAGGTAACAAGTTTTAATTAAAATTGTATAAAGTTGATCCGCTTGCCACAAGCTAAGCTATAAACCGAATAATATATTTAATTCGCCAGTGATGATTACCAGAAATAATTACTTTAAATCGACTTTACTGGCAATATTTAACATCCTTCCGATATAAACGCTGAAAAACTGCCAACTTGGTTTGTCGGTTCAACGTTCATATCGGAAAGATGTTAAATATTGCCAGTAAAGCCGATTTCAAGTAATTGTTTCTGCTAAGGTATAAACTATAAAGTAAATCATCGGCTAAAGGACGAGCAAGAATTGAATTTAGAATTTTAAATGTCAAAGAAAAAGGAAAATCAAGAAATAACCGAACGTTTCATCAGCGGTGAATTACTTAAACATTTAATAGCGAACGTTGAATTTTGTTGCATGATGTATCTAGGATTGATATCAAAACTTGTAGAGTACAAGTCTTAATTATTTCATCTTCTGTTTACATTTCTCACGTAAATATTTGGAAGAGAAAAGTCAAGAAATCTGCAATAACCGAACGTTTCATCAGTGATGAATTACTTAAACATTTAATAGCGAGCGTTGAATTTTGTTGCATGATGTATCTAGGATTGATATCAAAACTTGGAGAGTACAAGTCTTAATTATTTCATCTTCTGTTTACATTTCTCACGTAAATATTTGGAAGAGAAAAGTCAAGAAATCTGCAATAACCGAACGTTTCATCAGTGATGAATTACTTAAACATTTAATAGCGAACGTTGAATTTTGTTGCATGATGTATGTAGGATTGATATCAAAACTTGTAGAGTACAAGTTAATTATTTCATCTTCTGTTTACATTTCTCAAGTAAATATTTGGAAGAGAAAAGTCAAGAAATCTGCAATAACCGAACGTTTCATCAGCGATGAATTACTTAAGCATTTAATAGCGAACGTTGAATTTTGTTGCAAGATGTATCTAGGATTGATATCAAAACTTGTAGAGTACAAGTCTTAATTATTTCATCTTCTGTTTACATTTCTCACGCAAATATCTGTATGGTTTCTCTCACAACAGGTATTCCCGAGATGGGCCTTCTCATCCACTAACTACAATGGGCTGACCGCAGAATGCAAAGTGACTCGTCGGCACTCGGATGCTCCTCTCTCTGCGCCGTCACCTACACGAGAGAGCTAACTTGACGAGTTAATGATCGACTTGACGTTAATGGTGGCAACAGTCATTGTCCTCATGTCAGTGTAATGGAGGAGCCGGTTAAGAAGAAGCAGCGCATCGAGATTAGCGCGGGTGCCAAGAACAACGGGCCCGCCGACGTCGAGGAGCTGCAGAGGAACCTTCTCGCGCGATGCCTGTGCCATATGCCGGAGAGCAGTCTGCGCAAACCGTTCACCAACTTCACGGTGGAGGAGGCCGACGGTAGCGTACGCTACGCGGTGCTGTCCGACTGGGACACGGATCAGATTCTGGAGTATCTCAGCGCTCTGCAGCTGCTGTTCGACCTGGCAATCAGGCAGAACGCGAAGAATGTCATGTGCAAACGTGTGGCGGACGTATGCGAGGCGGTGGCGCGGAACGAGCACGGCATCGTCGATCAGATCATCGACCTGTCCTACACGACCGACAAGTTCGTGTCGTACACGGCGAGTCGCGTGCTCGCGTCGTTCTTCATCGTCGCGCGGGACAACGTGGAGGCCGCCTGGCTTGAGAGGCTCACGCAATCCTTGGTCAATTCCCATTCGCCCAGCCAGATGTTGTTCACCCTGGACGTGGTCAAGCGTGTGGTCGAGCACAAAGACTGCAGTATACACCCATTGGAGGAGGGCGAGACGTCGGTGCCGCCGACCGGCTGCAACACGTTCGTCATCACCGACTTCGACAGCACGGCGGTCAAGGCGTTGTGCGTGAAGGCGCTCGAGTCCAAGTGGACCATTCTCGTGTCCAAGTTCAATGACATTCTCGCGGCGTACACGCCGCAACACGCGTCCGTGGTGATCACGTTTCTGCACCTGTGGGAGACCGTGATCTCGGTGAAAGCCAATCTATCCGTCATCGACACCAAGCCATTCTACTCGCAGCTCAACAATCTCGTCCTGTTACTGAACGCCAATGTGCCGGGCGTGATCTGGCGACACCTGCTCGGGCTCTTCAACGAAGTGCTGTGCTACGGCAGCACTCTGGCGCTGCAGGATGTACTACCGGACGAACCGTGCTCCCTGGCGCATCTGATCGTACGCGCGGTCAAGGACTGGCGTCTGCTCGACGCGTTGCCGTACCGTCACGGTTCCGGCAGGTTCGGCGGCGGCTCCGGCGAGGGCGATCGTCCTCTGCTGCAGAAAATGGTGCTGCTAGTGCTGAAGAGCGTCGCCGTGACAGTGCGGGAGACGCGCAGCGACACCAGTGACTCGTCCCTCGGCTCCGAGGCCGAGGATCTCGACGAGGACATGGCGGTGATCGAGAGGAGTATCCGCGAGGTGCTACGCCAGCTCGATCAGTGCGTGAAAGCATTGATGCCCTTCCATCCGGAGATGCCGCTGTCGCAATGGGTCGTGCAGATGTTCCACGATCAGGATGACTTTCTGATCGAGGGTATGGTCTGCTGTCTGGATGTCGCCGTGGGTTTATTCTATCGCGGCCCGCCGCAGAACGATCTCGGCCAGATGCTCAGCCCCACATTGACCTTTGTGCAATTCATCCGCGCTGTGTCGCACGATCCGGATGTTCTGCTGGATCTGTTGGTCAGCAACGAGACCTGCTTCCTCCTGTATCTCCTGCGATTCCTCAAGTACATCAGGCGTAACTGGCTCGAGTTCGTCAGGTGTTGCGGCCGCGAGTTGGACGACACTATGACGGTACTGATAAGACTACGATTGGCCATCGATCGGCTGGTGTCCAAGAACCTGTTCCCGTACAACATTAGTCCGGTTCATCGTTTACTCGAGAAATGCGAGTCCTTCTACGAGGGTAATGTGGAGAACGTCTAACAACCTCGTGTAAGATAGAAAGAAAAGGATGTTCGGAGAAGTTCGAATGGTCATCGAGTCGAGCGCGTGTACAAATTGTATGAACGTAGTTACTCTCCGAGCTTAGCTAGATTTTGCCATGTGTAAAATATCACGTGTAGTGTACAGATCGCCGCATACCGTCCCGCAAAGCGGCTGGACTGACTCGCCGATCCCGTCTACCTGAAAAGCCTCAGAAAGACGAACGCGTTTCTTATTTATTAGTCTTTAGCGAAATTTTTCAATATAGCTGGAATTGCAAGATGGAGAAATCTCCGTTTGTTCACGGAATCAGTGAAGTTTTGAGAGTTGCACAATCGCGATCGAATCGGAGTAGTACAAAAAAAAATGAAGACAACGAAATTCGCGTTGATTGTCTCGAAACAAAACTGCATTCGTGTGGTGCTAATGAATTATGTTTCTGCCAAAGCACCAGAGAGCATACATATTGATGTATACCACTAGTGTAATATTTATATGTATACTTCGAGAGCTATTTGTACAATTTCCAGTCATATCTGTAAATGTAACTTTATTGTATTTTGATAAAATACCTGAGAAATCTGTACATATTTTACAAGCATCAGAGCCGACTTTGCAATACCGAGTTTTGCTGGATGAAGTTACATGTTCTTCCGATAATTCTGGAGAAAATTAAAAGAGAAAATTTTTACGGATTAGTCTTGCATAAATTATAACGCAGCAAATAAGGAAGATGTAATACGTAGGAAATTATGTTGTCGTCAGATCAGGTCTCGTACAGTAAAAGATGTATTTAGTGGCGTCAGACTTCTAATTTAGCCAAGCCGAGAAAATACAACGTAAAATATAATTTGCAAACATCGACGATTATAAAGAATACTTGTGGTTAGCATTTTCGGTATTATATTACGGACGAAAAATCATATCTCTTTGCGACATTAAAATTCTAAGTGGAAGAAAAGACACGACGGTTATTCGCAGTTGTTTCGAGATTTCTGATGGAAACGTAACTGTAAATAGTGACATTAACAACACTATACACGCGCGCTACGTATTCAACATAAGATTTCCTTCTGTAAGTAATGTAATACACTAAAATTCTCACGTTTTTACTTTTATAATTGTGGTGTCGTTTAATTCAATCTCCCCCTGTGCGATTGAGCGCCGTTCTCACGATTCTACCATTCTAGACTCCACATTCTTGCGGGAAGATCAGATTTGGTTGCAGCTGGAAGATATTTCTCATTTTTTTTTTTTTTTCAATCAAATATTTATTATCATCTTTCCCAAACGCAAGTCAAATACAATTGCCATTATCGAGACTTACGATTATAATATGTAGCCCGGCAGATTGTCAGTGATGCCCCGCGATTAATCGCGCAAAGTGTCCGATACATTGATTAGAGCGACGTAACGCGCTTATCTCACCGGGACAAACCGTCCGGATAACTCTTTGTTTCGCTCCTTTTATCTTAGAAAGATCCATATAGAATTAAGTTCGTAATAAGCCTTCCTCGGCTTCTCTTTTTTTTTTTATAAAATTACGCTACTCTCTATTTAGAATTTGCAAATATAGCTCTAATTATTTAAACGTTCGATCGGAGCGCGATCGAGGAATTTTGTGTCGAGATGGACATCTTCCAGAAACACAAAAATTTTCTTACTAAATATTTATATTTGCGTATTAAATCATTATTTATATACCTCTGTACTTCGTCAATAAATCACTATTTCACAGCATCATTTTCCCATTTAAAACAAAAACTTAGCGGTATGGTTAAGTTTTTTTTCCCCTCTTTTTATAAATTAAACATTTAATTGCGTTCTCTCCTCCTCTCTCTCTCTCTTCGGTTTGAAATGTTGCTTTGCTCCAAGTCGGTAAAACTAAGTATCGCATATTATACATTGATGTACGAAACTACGCTAAACTGTACATACCTCTGTAAAGTTTTACTTGGCGCGGAACGGTAAATGTCCACTGTTTTACTGTAACTGCAGCAAAAGTTAGTTCAAGCTACACTAAATTAACAACAGAATCTAAGTTACGTAGCCCATTATTAGCGTGTAGTATTGAACAGTGTGGATCATTTATCGCATTTTATCTCTCTCTTTCTCTTTGCGCTTAGTGTTTTGTTTGCTCTTTTTATTCGTTGCTATACGTGTTCCCGCACTATCGATATAATAAACCGCTAATCATCCGTAGCAGCATACAATGAAGCATTCTTTCTCTGTACACGTTATTTAAATGAAAAATGTTCAATGTTCGTCGCGACAGAAGCGGTTCAAGCGATTTACGTAACGACACATGCGCGAGGCATCAAGAAAATTAAAACGTATGCGAGTATCGTTAGAGACAGTCTTTCTTTCGTTACGAAAATATAGCAGACTGTCATCCACGCAATCCCGACGGTTTTAGGAAAACCGCCGGTCTGCAGTGTCTAACGCACGTGTATAATCCGCATCGATTAGAAAGAAATCCTACCTCCTCTAAGTTTAAAATTATCGACTAATTTATTTTACCCGAGAATAGGTACGTTATATCCGGACGAAGGAGGCGATTAAAACGATCATGCAAGGAAATGCAATTTACGTTGGCTCGTCAAACATTCGCGCATGAACGTGTACGAACATGTGTTACACAAAGCCGCACGAGAAATACAAAGGACATGATAATTTCCGCACGTGTCGCACTTATTATCTCATTGCTACGCATATATATAATATATATACTTATTGTTTCGACTATATACCTATCGGTGCACATGAGGCTTACTCAACGCTTTATTGCACTCTTACATCGAGCCGCCTCCTTTCTTTTCTAATAGGAAATCAATGTACAAGCAATTAAAACTCACTACGGAAAAGGGTTTCGGAGCCGTGATATTTACTGGAATTTAATTAAAATCAAGTTTCAAGTTTGCCTTCTCGTAAGAAACAATCTAAAAAAGAAATACTTGCGGATTTAATAGGGAGAGTGTGTGGATAGAGATTATTATATTAAACACACACGCGCGCGCACGTATATGTATATCGTATAACGGTGAAATACAGTCCATTAACACACGATCTCTCTACTACCCAGAAGCCTTTATACGCTCTATAGCAAAAGCAACGACTTTCTTTCGATCTCTCTCTCTCTTCAGTTGCGCTTCACGTTTAGCCTGGTAATTTAATTCCGATTCGCCGCTCGGCTAAACCGATGAAACTCTCATCACTCCGGTATTAAGTAGTCGGATGATATGAGCTAATTAGCGCCGCGTCCACCGGCTCCATGCATGACGGACAGGTCAACGAGCGCAGCAACCAGTCGTCGATGCAGATCGCATGGTAGGTGTGCATGCATGGTAGATAGCGCACTTCCTCGCCCACTTGCAGCTCCATCATGCATATCACGCACTCGCCCTTCTTAGCACCGTCGTACTCGCGCATCGGCAAGTGCTGTATCAGCCCTATACGCTTTGCAATCCTCACTTGTTGCTCTTCCTCGCTCAAACCGGCCGAGCCGGTGCTCTGCACCAGATTGACCCCAATTGCATGGCCGATGTTCAAGTTGGTGGACTGCAAGTGACGTTCCCTCGTAGCGATCGACGGGTAATAAGCAGCTTGCTGTGGAAACATTGAAAAATCAATTAGCATTCTATCATGCCGTTTTCTTCCACATCACTCGCGGATCCCTTGGGACTTGCAAAAGTACAGAAATATGTATGTCTATTTCAGAACTCTATGTTTTGTTAGATACCTATATGACTATAAGAATTGAGGAGTGAACATTTCCGAGATTAATTATCGTGTATTCCCTTTAACTTTATCCCAACGTCAACATTATAAATCACTGATGAAAGCAGTTGTAAAGAAAATGCCGCGTTAGACTGAACGAAATCAACACAGTTAATGAAATCAATGTCAAAGTATATCATAAGAAATCTTTCAAGCAATTATATACAGCCTCAGTGTTCAAAATTAAGTCGTTTATGTATTCAAACGAATAAGAAACGACGGACAAAGGAAAGAGATCGTAGAAAGGTTAGAGAAGATAGCAATGTAGCTTTTGGGTGATAAGGCAACAATGATGATAAGACAGCGCAATGGCGATGTACGTGAATTACGTTGTAGGGGATCGGCGGTCCAAGGCCCTCCTGCGAGGATCCGCTCGCGGACACGTTCGGCTCGGGATTGTTGCTCAGGAGGGTGGTATTGTCCTGTTGGTTGCCAGCGGTGCGCTTCAGACAGTTGCCCATGATTCTCTCTATCACTCTCTCTCTCCTCTCTCTCGCTCTCTCTCTCTCTTTCTCTCTGTCTCTCTCACTAGCGGCGAGCTGTCAGCTTTGCAGGTCGCTCGCGCGTCGCATCCGCGCGTCCACCCCGATCCCGCTTTCCCGTTCCGCGCGAGCGATTACAGAATCCCGTGCGAACGCGACGACGGCGGCAGCGCGACAGCGACGTTCGACGCACGTTGGACCGTGCTCCTCGTTGCCATTTCACCTGGACTGAGTGGACCGTCGCTCTTCGCGGCGCGTCAACATCCGCCGCGTCGACTCGTCGCGAGAGCAGCAAGGGTGACGCTCGGCCAACGCGATCGTGATACAACGCAGCCGTCGCAGTAGCCGTCCGAACGCAGCCGTCACATACCCCTCAGTGCCCCTCACTAGCCAGCAGCAGCAGGCGCAGCAGCCGAGTCACTACCAGCTGAGCGTCGCCATGATGCGCGGATTGCGCGGAGCACGGCACGGCAGGTGACTCGTCCGCGCATAATGGCCAATAATGGTAGAGCGGAAGAAGTTCGTCGATTTCGACGTATCGCCCGACTCGATTTCCTCGATTCTATCTCGGCTTTATCTGCGCGACAAACGATTTCCTAGCTGTTCCTCTTCCTCTTACGATCTCTCTGTCGACGCGTTGCGTTCATGCTGCTGTCTAAAACGAGAGAACGCTTGAAGAGAAGAGGGAGAATTAAGTGCAGTCAGGTTGAATCTCCGCGCTAAGCGGAGGTCTCACGATGCCGCGCGCATCGACGGGCGGCCTCACCTGGTTTCCCTAAATCACATCTCGGAACGCGATAGCGCGTCATGCTCCATGAGAAGGCACTTTCGACCTCGCCCGACGTTCTCGGAACGAATAGTAGCGGGATCATGATCATGGCGCGTCCCGACCGACGGAGCCTCACTGCGGTCGACACTTCTCATATCTGAAATAAAAAAACAGATGCGTGAGAGAGAGATAGAATCCCGCTCTGAATCTCGCGGGGAAAACAAGACGAACGCGTGACGAAGAGATCGCGATCGCCAAAAGACAGAGCCTCCAGGAGAGTTCCCAGTTAGCAAAAGTTTCTAAGGGACGCTTGGGTGACGTCTAAAAACGTTTTTGGAATGTATTGGAGGCTTTTGCTATCTGGGTTGTCTTGATATAACAGTTACCTGTCAGCGGGCTATGTCTCTGTTGCTAATCTACTTAATTAATAATAGGTCAAAATTAAAGATTAGTAAAGAAAAAAATTATATGATATGTACGTAAAGATGTTTGGTATAAATGAATAGAGAAAAACAGGAAGATATCCTTACAATATAGTTAATTTGTCTTTTAAGCATTCCTTTCTCCTTCCTTCCAATGAAGAAAGAAGGAGAAGAAGAACGCTTAGGAGCACTTGTAGCGTCAAGTGGATCGCATCCAGAGTTAAAAATCAAACATTCGATGAAAACCGAAAGGTTGTTGCGACTCAAAAAGGCGGTTCAAAACAGTCGCGGATCAATCGAGCGGAAAGCTTGAAAACTTGATTCAAAATAATAGCGTTTTCCATTGGGAAAAACTCGCAGCACTGAGTGCAATTTTATTGTTGTAATATAAAAATCAGTTCACGTATTTTCAGTGTTTAATGGTTCTACTGGCAAAAATTTGTCAAATTAAACACAGTAGAACATTAAACACTGAAAATATATGAACTGATTTTTATATTACAAGTTACAACAATAAAATTGCACTCATTGTCAGTGCTGCGAGTTTTTCCCAATGAAAAACGCTATAAAATAGCCAATAGGCGTCTCGCTTCGATAGGGATCGATAATGACGATCGCGACTTTACCGACGCTCGTACGATAAAAACGTAACAGAAGAAGCGTGGCGCCCTGGCGCCAACTGCCGAGTGTGCCGAGTGTGGTGCCGTAACTGTCGTGTCGTGTCCGCACTCGAACCTCAAACTTGCTCAAAAGGGAGTAATTTAAAGGGACAGTTTCCCCGCGTTCGCACCCTGATCCTAATCGGGCGAGCCGACACACGACCCTGCGTCGACGAGAGAGAGACTTACGAGTTGCCAGAGGATGGACGGTCACCGGGCGTCGCGGCTCCTGGCGCTCGCGGTGTCGGCGAGCCTGCTCCTGGCCACGTACACGCCGGGCCACGTAGCCGGCTCGGGAGTGCTGCAGATACGCGGCATACCGGTGGCGAAGAACCCGCTGTATCGTCCGGATCGTGACTTCGAGTGCCTGGACGGCAGCCGGCTGATACCGTTCACCCGGGTAAACGACGACTACTGCGACTGCGGGGACGGTAGCGACGAGCCCGGCACGTCGGCGTGCGCCAACGGCTTCTTCTACTGCGAGAACACCGGCCACAAGCCGGCCTACATACCGTCGTCCTGGGTGAACGACGGCGTGTGCGACTGCTGCGACACGAGCGACGAGTACGCGTCCAGGGTGGTGTGCGTCAACAACTGCAGCGAGCTGGGCCGGGAGGCCCGTCTGGAGCAGCAGAAGGCGGAGCAGCTGGCGCGAGAGGGTAACAAGCTGCGCCTGGAACTGGTTGCCAGAGGTAAGACCCTCAGGACGGAGCATCAGTCGCGTCTGGCCAAGCTGAGAACAGACTACACGGAGGCGGAGTTGATCAAGAAGGAGAAGGAGATCCTGAAGAAGCAGGCGGAGGAGCTGGAGAGCCAGGCGTTGGAGAAGTACAAGCCAGCCGAGACGGAACAACTAGCTGCCGAGGATGCGGAGGAGGAGGAGGAGGACTCGAGTATCTCCGAAGCAGAAGATTATTTCAAAATATTGGACTCGGATTCCAGCGGTACGATAACGGTGATAGAGCTGCAGACCAGGATTACGTTCGACAAGAACAGGGACGGTGTCGTGTCGGAGGAGGAAGCGCTGTATTTCCTCGGTGATAAGGAGGAGGTCTCGTTGCAAGAGTTTATAGATGTCGCGTGGGCAAACATAAAGCCTTTCTTGATGTTGGAGCAAGGTAGATAACGTTTAGACTTGCTTATCTTTTTTTTCTGCAGTCCGCGTTGCTATCAATTTTGTTATGTAATTGCAGGTATGTTCAAAGCGGCGACGGATAAGGAAGAAGAGATCGACGAGCAGCAGCCTACCGAAGACTTGGATCACGAGAAGGAGGGAGAAATTTCCGAGGGAGAGGAAGAGGATGTTCCTGAGGAGGAACACGAGAAGGAACCACCGGAACCGGAAGTTCAGTATGACGAGGAGACACAGGCGTTCGTCGACGATGCTACCAATGCTCGGGAACGTTTCCAGGAGGCGGAGAAAGCCCTCGGTGATTTGCAGTCGGAGATCAGACAGCTGGAGGAAAAGATAGACCGTGATTACGGGCCGGAGGAGGTGTTTGCGCCACTCGACGGCGAGTGCTTCGAGTACGCGGACTTGGAATACATTTACAAGCTGTGTCTATACGCCATGGCGACCCAGAGGCCCAAATCCGGTGGTAGCAGCGTCAATCTCGGCCACTGGAACGAATGGGTCGGACCGGCCGGTGCCAAATACACCAAGATGAAGTACGATCGAGGTCTCACTTGCTGGAACGGTCCGGCGCGCACCACGATCGTCACCCTGACGTGCGGAACGGAGAACAAGCTCCTGTCAGTAACGGAGCCGAGTCGCTGCGAGTACGCAATGGAGTTCTCCACGCCGGCGCTCTGCAATCCCAGTGCGGCGGAGACCGACAAGCACGACGAACTATAAACTCATTGATTCGTTAGTAAAATGAAAAAGCGCGGTCGGTTGCACGTACAATGTGAATGTCAAGCACTTACGCTCCTTCGGCAGGCTGCGAGACGAGTTGCAAGGATCGTTAAGAAATAATGTTAAAATAAAAAATCCATCTCTCGCAAGTATTTCCAGCATAATCGTGATTAGTAATAGCTAGTAATCTTTATTTCGATGGATATCTGTCCTTGAGATCCGTTTAAGATCCAATACCACTCTTCTTTTTTTTTTCAATGTGGCTAGCAATCATTACCTTTACCACTTAGTTTCACACAGATTTCGAGTCGTTATCGGTTGTCATATCTTTTAGTATCGAAACTTTGTACTGTCAAAAGCAAAATTATTGCGGATAAAATACATTGTCAACAAAGCCTAATCATATGTTGGATTGACCAAAAAGTGTTATATTAACAAATCGTGGACCGTCTAAATCGTTATATCCCATTGACGCTCTATATATTTTACCAACTATTATAATTCGCATATCATCGGTCCACAATATGTTAAAAGGTATAAAAGTTTCTTGGTCAATCTAATACGATACATGAATACATACCATTTGAACGATAATAACTTCGGTAGTTTCAAACAGGAATGACAAATGTATGATTAAGATTATTCAGGCGTTTCCGTTAAAATTTGCCGCTATATACGCAATTTACAACAATTACAATTGCGATCGATAATTCGTCCTTGCGTCCGAGGAGTCTTTACGTAGTATTGAACGAAGTTCGCTAGTGATAAAGTCCGAGGAGTAATTATCTTGAATCTTATCCCGTTTTGTGAAACCGCAGAGAGACCATTGTTACGCGCGAATGCATTGCCAACGTGTGAAAAAAATTCGCTGTTACATTCCTCTTTTTGTACACGAAGCATTTCTACGTGAATCTAAGAATAAAATCGAGATGTAATATAATGACACGCCAAAAATCTAAATAAAACATACTTTGTATCACATAGTATATACCTCGTACCGAGAAGGGAAAAGAAAATCCGCACCTTTTTCGGGATTTGATTAGCCACACGTATGTACGTACAGACGATGTCTTAATGTTCCGCATTATACACTTAAGTCGATAATTTTGTAATTTTTTAAGGACGCGCCACGGGGATGGCGCGATACTGTGGGATGTGCATGTAATAAAGAGAGAAAGGAATTCTGTTGTCGAACCGTAATTTGCGATGGCAGCTTTATTTACATCAATGGAAAGAAAATCTGTTCATTGTAAATGCGCGCGTGTATGTATGTCTGTGTGTAGAATTTCTCTTGTTATTCTGTATATTATTACATAATATTACAATGACGTGGTGGTTAAATCCAGTTTTCTCTATTTACTTTACGAGACGATCTTTGCATCTTTCGGGATCCGAAACGTACGCTCATCATCTGAATAACTAAATGGGGGAGGTTGATACAATGTTCCCGCGTCCTCCTATAAACGATTCAGTTCCTCGATTGGTTCGGTAAGGCACTTGAAAGGCTACAAAAAAAAACCATTTCTTTCTCGCGAAATTCGACGAGTGTAAGACGATATGCCTCTATACAGCCTTTTTTACGCCTCCTAGGTCAGCAAGAAAAACGGGGTGATCGGATGCTATCGCCGACTATCGACAATTTCACAATTTTCCTCTCATCACTCTCCTTTTAACAATCTCCTATAGGTATTTAGTTAAATCGAGACAAAGTATTAATATCACTTAGTGATAAGTTTTATCGACGAAAAAATGGTAAGCCCATTTTAGCACAATTCGGATTACACTTTCCACGTGTAGGCAGCCTATGGGCAATTTGTGTGGGAGATTAATACGTTTCTTGTATAGAATAAACAGTTTTTTTTTTTCGAGAGTATCGAAAATATATAATTGCACACGTAACATTTCTTAGACCGTCGCACAGCTTAAACACCTCGTGTCTCTTCTACATTTATCAATGTTAATACTATGGTGTGTGTGACAAACACGTTTATATATGTATATATATATATATATATATATTTTTTCTGCAGAATCATTAAACGCACAACTTTTCTTTCGTATTTACACGATATGGGATAATACACGATATATATATAAATGCATCACGCCGAAGGGATCACATCTTTGCTAAACTACTGTACAACTATCTGCGAGTGAAACAAAGCCCCCTACGAGAATGTACGCGCATTCGTGAATGTATTTCGGTAGTGATGAGCATCGTGCGCGATAAGGTATAATCTCAAGTGTCAAAGTTTTCAGTCGTGTAAAAAAAAAATACGAACACGATTGTTGAAAAATACCGTCGCAAATAGGACTGATTTCTTCAATAATAAATGCATCAACGACGAAGCACAGCCGGCTATTATCAATGTGACTGAAAGCTTTTTTCGACTTTTGAAGTTAGAGATACCGCGCCGTTGTGATTACTTTTTGATTAATTTATATACAAACATGCGAGCAAATTATTTAGAAATAATCTTAATACGTTTATTTTGGATACTTCAAAAATGTTTACCTTCTCTAGATATATATTTGTATATTTAAAATTTAAAATAATATTTTCCGATTTATTACTTTTATTCGTATAATTACTCGTTGATTGATTTTTCATTATTTCTTCGAATCCACAGCTCTGTGGATGATCAAAAGAAGTCCTCTACGAAAAATAATTATCTGTAATCTAATCCTCGATTTCCTGTTTTTATTCCGTTCGTGATACAAATAGTTCCAATAGCGAGAACACTAGTTTACAACATGCGTATTTACCAAGCGCTAAACGAGATCGTTTATCTTTTCTCACGTTTATCTTTTCCCGTGTCTTCTTTTCTTACATTAAGCATCGATTGTTAATCGAAAAGAAGAATCGCAAAAGAATGATTCCATATCGTTCTATCGCGGCGCGTTCATTTCCCAAGTTTCTCGAACATGATCAGTTTCTCCTTAAAGCTCTTAGTGTCGGTGGACACCTCCGATATGTTTCCATTGAGCATGTTTTGCAGATCTTCGTCGTTCTTATTGCTCACTAGCAGATTGTCGAAAAGCATCTTCGTGTCCTCTTGCTTGGCTACCGGCGACGACGGCTGCGACGTGCTCATTTGCTTCTTCTTCGGATAGATGACGGAGCCGCGTTGATTATTTCCATTGTCAGTCACCCTGGTCATTATTGTGATGGCCAATAACTGTTGGATACCTAAGTTCTCTTTAGATACCGGCTCGGAAGACTGGCGCCAGTAGTATTTATTGTCGGCGGAAATGAGCGACTTGGAGTCTTCACTGTCGTCTCTCATCGACGTTTGATCGGAATCAGTCGCCGGTACGTTTCTGCTGGACCAAGAGTCCTGAAAGATTATTAGAAATTAATTTCTGTCACTGAGAAAACGATTGGGAAAATACTTGGAGAATACAGCTAGAAAAACTATTAACTTACACAGTTCTTTCTAACACTAATAGCAAATTTTGTTATATCTTGAATCCTGATAAAAAAATAAATTAATTCCAAGCTTTATTCATTTCACTGGGAGGCATAATTTCTTCTCAGATAAGAAGAAAAAATAAAAAAATGTTTTCCTAATTTATGTTTTCCCGTCATCCATAAAATCTTACATTCTTTTCACGCCTGTCTATCACGCTGTCCGTGATTTCTTCTTCCTTCCTATCCTGTTCCAAGTCTTTGTCCAGACTATCCAGTGTCTCTGTGCTCTCCGACGACTTGTTCCTCCTCTCCGAATCCAGGGTGTCTGTGCTACCCAGCTCCGAGCTTTCAGAGGATTTCTGGAGCCTCGATGGCTTTCTAGTAGGAGTCGGTCGCTTCTCTCCCTCGTGGTCATCTCCAGAAACTACTACGTCTACTATACTGGTACTCGGTATCCTTTTAGGCGTTCTTCTGACCCTCCTGTTCTCCAACCTGTCCTCCACGTCCAAATTATCCGAGCTCTCCGAGGACATTCTCTTGCTTGACCGTCTACCGCTCATCTTCGGCGTGTCGTCATCCAACATCACATCCGCCTCGACATCATCCTTCAAATCGCTCATATCGATTCTCTCGAAGCTCTCGGACGACTTGGAGATACTCTTCGACAGTCTTCTTCCACGTGATAAATTGATGTCGGATACACTGCTTCTCTTCTGCAACTCTTGGCTGATTTCTTCGCCGACAAAGCCGCTTTCGAGCACGTCGAAGCTCTCCGACGACTTGGACATCGCTTTCGAACTTCTATGCGCTCGGAAGTCAAAGCTACTTCGTCGTCGCTCCATCGAATCGTCGCTGGTCAGTGGCTCGATTGCTTCTAAGCTGTCCGATGACTTGGAAACGCGATCAATGGACTTCGAGATCGGATTCAGCAATTGTCTTCTGACCGCAGCCACCGGTTTCGTGGTCTCTTCGTACTCCACCAGCTTGTCGAAGCCCTCCTCGGTGGATTTGGAGAACCAACAGCCGGGAGACGAATCCAGGCTGTCAGGCGACTTGGATAACCGGTTCGACGAAGATCTTCTGCGCGGTAATTTCGCTTCCAGCTCTTCGAACACGTCGGAGCCCTTGGATATCCGGTTGGATGGCTTCCTGGCGACCGGTACCCATCTGACTTCCGCCTGTTCCTCGGTAGTGGTGTTCATCTCGGCGCTGCTTCGCGACGCTGTCGTAGTATCCAGACTATCCGGTGACAACGACGTCGCGCTTGGCTTCCGCGGCAGCCTCGATTCCAACTCCTCGAAGATGTCGGAGTTGCGAGACAGTCGGCTCGATGACTTCCTCGTCACGCCGATGGCCCTGGGCGGTTCCGTCGGTGACGGCGCATTGCTGGTCGATTGGGGCTGTTGCTGCTGTTGCTCCTGATGGTCTAAACTGT
This sequence comes from Leptothorax acervorum, assembly GCA_035220615.1. Lineage (NCBI taxonomy): Eukaryota > Metazoa > Arthropoda > Insecta > Hymenoptera > Formicidae > Leptothorax > Leptothorax acervorum. The sequence continues at coordinate 2,858,724 of JASTWQ010001261.1, read as the reverse complement.
CCAGAGTATCCTCGACGATGGTCGGTGGTATCGACGGCGAGCTGGGCGAGGTACCGTTGGAAGATGTCGTCGTCGGCGACGTGCGACGCGGTGGACGCCGGTTCTTCGGCCGCACGGAGATCCGGTGATGCGCCGCGGTGTGGTTCAGGCTCGCGCTTTCTAACTCCGCTGTTAAGTGAAGAAAATTGCATTTATTGAGATTATCATTGCGCGAAGTATGATATAATATGGATGTAATATAGAATTTATAAAATGTAATAGATATATGTAATCTACATCGTTGATGTGATAATAATTGTTGATACTAAACGTATTTTTAAGGCATGTAAAATAAAGAGCTTATATTAACTCTTTTCTCAAACTCAAATTCATAACAATCTAATCACCGTTTTAAATAATCCAAAATGATTTATAATAATTTTTATTATAATATGAAAATTATTATAAATCATTATAATAAAAATTATTATAAATTATTTCGTATTATTTAAAACGGTAATTGGATTATTATGAATTTGAGTTTAACGACATCACTGGCGTAAAATATCTATTAACCAACTTCCTCTCACTTTTTTATGTCTGTTTAATTTAACGTTCTCTCATATTTTAATGTGCAAGCTTGTATAGCTAATAGACAGTGTAATAAATAATGATTATCTGAATAATTTGGCGTGTTGTAAAGCATTGAAACTGTAAGTAACATTTTTTGTGGAACTCTCTCTTACGTAAATCTTCCTTGGCCACCGGAACGATCCGATCAAGCGAGTCCTTCGTCGATCTCGTAATCTATATTAAAAAAACCAAAATCGCTTTTAATATTTAATTGAGTTCTGATATTGAGCTTGTGTCACGCACTGCCAACGAATTTCATTCCGCGATTTCTCGTTTTGATTGTCGAAAGTTTATTTTTAAAAAAACAAAGGAGAAAGTTTGTAATAAAATCTAAATTTTCATGGGTCTGCTATTTCTAAGTTAATATCAATTAATTATCAATTACCAATTAATTAAAATTAATTATAAGCAATTTTCCTAGAGTCTCTGCTCCAAGAAAATACGCGTTGCAAATTACGGCGAGTATTTCCTTGTCCATTATCAACAAAATTAATTTGAGAAATTGATATTATAGGATTGATATTAAAGTTGGTATTAATTGCAATTTAAAATACGCATCTGTTTTTTAAATTTTCTTTTTATGTATGTTCTATATTAATTTGTATCGATAATCTACATGTTCGTGAATCTGGCATTCCTGGTAGCTAATGCCGATTAAAATTAACGATAAACCAATATTCCCGGAGTCTCTGCTCCAAGAAAATAAGCTTTACAAATTATAACCAGCATTTCTCTGTTCATTATCGATAAAATTAATATAAAAAACATTCGAAGAAACGCGTGCATTAGAAATGTCTCCGGGCAAGCTTCATAAAAATAGATCTCTGATTGATCTAAACCTACACTGTTAAATATTAAAAAGGATGAAATTAAAACCAATACCTTAAGTTAAACATTTTGTTATTTTTAACTACTGTGTGTGTGTGTGTGTGTGTGTGTGTGTGTGTGTCAAAATTTATTATTTCAACACAAAACAGTATTATTTTAAAATTTGAAATATAGGCTCGCTTTGGAACAACCAGTGTAGATAACGGGCTAAATAAGAGCCAAGCGCGGTTGGTGGTGCGCGATTATTATTAATAGTTTAATTTAAGTATTATTTTAACTCTATTGGTTTAATTAAATTAGTGAAATATTGAGTAAAAGCAGTGGCGACCTATAGGAGTGGTTAAAAATGTCTCAAATTGAGTATAATTTGACAGCACGAATTTAACAGTATATAAAGTCCCAAAAATGCGAGCCCGCAATTATTTTCAATTTGCTAATTGATCCGTTTTGAACACAAGGAGAGATTTCGTGCGACATAACGTGACTCTCGGCGCCGTTACCGGCGCCGATAATTCTCGACGGGCGAACCAGGCAGAGCGAGCACGTCGCCTGGTTGGTCTCTAACGGTATTGACCACCGTGCGAGTCGAGTCGCCGAGTACGCGGCCACTTAACCGCGATCGGCTTCGGAAACCGGTCGCAGGTGCGTCGCCGCCTGCTTTCGGTCGCCAACGTCATTTTCCAAAAGAGAAGGAGAGCTGTCGCGTACACGCGCGTAAAAGAGGAGAACGACGAAGGAGAGGAGAAAGGGTGATACGGATGAGCTCTCGGATCGTTCGTCTCTTTAACCGATGCGTAATTTTGCGCTGACGATCGTGCGGTTCACGCAATTCGTCGATCGTCACGTGGGTGTAGACACGAGAGACGACAATAAGGCACGAATGAGCAGCGAAAGAACGTTATATGGTCAATTCTCAACCCGTTAAAGTCGTTTGTACGCCGAACACGTAACTCAATGTAACATCCCGGAATTATAATATTTATATGACACAGCCATTTTGTCAGAGAGCATGCAAATCAGCTGTAATATTTTAAACAATTTTACACTGTTAAATATTAAAAAGGACGAAATTTAAACCAATACCTTGAGTTAAGGCTCCTGCAGGGTACTCGCCGCGGCCATGTTGGAATCGTGACGTCAGAAGCGAGAAATGAGTGGAAATGCCACGCAGAGCGTTCTTGCACTTTATTTCCAAATAAATGATATTTGCACAAAATAATACTACAGATCACTTCAGCACACTTTAAAAATACTCCGGCTGCATCCCTTTCCCTCGGCAGTTATTAAACAGTCGTAAAATAAATATGTAAACATAAGCCGACATGGTTATGCTTCGTATTACATTCATTTTACGGCTGTTCAATAACTGTCGAGGAAAAGGGATGCAGCCGGAGTATTTTTGAAGTGTACTGAAGTGATCTGTAGTGTTATTTTGTGTATAACTCTCACATACCGCGGTGAGTACCCATCAGGAGCCTTAAATAATATATTATTTTTAACTACTACATATATATAGGATATTGTATATGTAGATATTTATTATTTTAACACAAAACAGTATTATTGTGTTTCCATATTGCTTTAGCTAAATTAACATTGTTTTAATTAATTAAAGAATTTTTAAATCGACCTAACTGACCAAATTTCAATCGTCATAACGATCCTACGACCATTGGTTTCGGTCAATTAATCGCCCAGACGTTTCGATCCTGGCTGAGATAATATTTTTCGCAATAAAATTGAATTATTTAAATAAGATGCTTATATATATATATATATATATATATATATATATATATAAGCGTTAAAATACAGGGACCAAAACCCATGTCAAAATGTCTGGACGATTAATTGACCGAAACCAATAGTCGTGTCGTTATAAAGATTGAAATTTGGCCAGTTAGGTCGATTAAAAAATTCTTTAATTCTGTTAGTTATATACTGGCAAAGTAAATGTGTTTATTGTGTTTGTTTTAGTTAAAACGACATATTGAGTAGGAGCAGTGGCGACCTACTTATAGGAATGGTTATAAAAACGACTCAAATTGAGGAACTATAATAATACGAATTTAACAGTGTAAGTCTTAATATAAATTACAAAATATTATAGATATTATATAAAATGTAGATATCCCTCCACAGTCACTCTTAACCCTTAAAGCGCACACAAATTTAAAGCTGGGTGTCCGACACCCAGCCCTTAAATTTGTGTGCGCTTTAAGGGTTAAATTAATAAAAATCTTACTTCTCGTCTCGCCGCGATATTTCGAAGAATCATTACGAATCTCACTTAATAAAAAATGTAAATCTCGCCATCGACCAACTTGGCAAATAAACGTAAAACGTTCAATTAATTTTTCTTATGAACATATTCAGGGCAACATTTAAGGAAGTAGCTACCGATCGATTACCTCGACCGTGTCCTCGACGCGAGGCTGTTCCCTCACGATCGTCGGTTCCCTCGCAGCTCGGTGGATCCTTACGCTCGCCGTCGTATCTGGCTGCCTCGATCTGAGACGATCCTCGATCTTGTACGATGGTCTGATCGACACCGCTGACGCGTCCACGACCTTGTCCTTACAGAGTCGTACACAGACCGATTACATGATTATTCGTTTATTAGTCGCGTAATAGTTACGACCGGGCGTTGAAACGCGCTTATCGCGGGACTCGCGCTAGAGAGATCCCGCCTATTTATCATACGACCGATTACCTCGATCGTGCCGACGTCAATTCGAGCAATGTGCTCTCCTTTGATCGCCGTCCGTTGGCCTTTCGGTGGAGTCTTCGTCGGCGCCGGCACTGTCGTCGGTCTCGCTCGGCTCTCATCCTTGTTAAGAGACGTATCCTTGATGAAGGAAGTATCCTTGGTGAAGGAAGTATCCTTAGTGTAGCATCCGATCGACACTATCGGCTGGCACTCAAACTTGCCCTTGAGTTTCCACACAGCTCGGATTAAGGACTGTATTATCCGCGTTTTCGTGCGATCGATCAATTTGTGCCCGCGGCTTCGTTCGCGCGAGGATTCGATTAATGGGATTCCGTTGCATTTAATGTATCGAAATACCTCGCCAAAGTCCAGAATGTGTCTACATTATAAACGTAGACTTGCTTGACTAAAATCCTGCGATGCAATATAATACTAATAGAAACTGTAATATTATAAGATGGCTAACGTAACATTTCAACTATAAAGTACTTCTGATTAATATATTTCAGATACGGATGTAGATAGAGATGCATGATGTAGGTTTATCATAGCATATCTATCAGCCTATTATTAATTTAAGTATTTCATCGTAGATAAATAAGCGAATAGATTGTTGATTATTAAATTTAGAATAAATTACGACTGGCAATAAATAGCGATTATCTCTTGGCCGAGGCAACGAGCAGCCCAGTAAGCAAATCCTATCGCACGATAGCGATCGACATCGTCGGTTTTACCTCGTTCGCGCGTTCCGCCCGCGATTGTCTCTTCACCGGTGCGGCGGGCGCTTCTTTCTTCACTTTGCACGCGGGGTGCGCTTCCTTCTTCTGCGTGGGGAATCTCTGTCGCGTCTCCGCCTTCGATCTCGACCGCTCGATCTCGATCTTGCGCGCCGCGATCACGGTCTTGCCGATCGGGCTCGGTATCTCGTAATCGGCGCTCCGGTCCTTGCAACCGTAAACCCCGATGGTGATCTTGGGCGCTTGCGACTCCACCACTATCCCGTCCGGGAAGCTCTTGCATCGCTCGTTGCCGCCCTGCCGCCTGGTCTTGTCGATCAGCCGCCGCCTCTCCACCGGGTTCAGGTTCAGCTGCTCGATTATCGCCCGTATGTTCGACGAGATGCTGGACTCGCGATGTGACACCACCATGATGACAGCGATGACGAGGAGGGTAACCGGATCGCGGTGCTCCTCTTCACGTGGTCGCACTTGCTTGGCCCGACCTGCGATTCATACGCAGCTTCCGGCTGCGGAAGCACGCGCGTTTCGTCAAAATGAGAGAATGTCACGACGGTTTCCTATCGTCGTAAATCTACGTCGGCCACTGGAGTGTCAATTAAAAATTCTCTCGTGTCGCCACGATGGTTTTCCAACTGTCTGAATTTACGTCAAGCTCGTATACTTCCTACTTTTCAATCCATAACAATTAATTTTTCAATCAAACGTGACTGATATTCTCCACGGGATTTAATCGCGGTTCATTTATCTCGTTTTCCATTCGAGCGATTAGATTTTCCACGCACGATATTATTATGATTGTTGCTAATTTATACCGATTCCGTAGCTTCGTGTCTTTCATTATAATTTATAATTAGTTTCAATTAATGGTCCAATCGCGCGGCGATTGAATTCTTTACGCGTGTCAAAGGTGATGACGTTTTTTAATTATCATAAAGAATAGACTCACTTTAAATTTATACGAGTTCGCGTTCTTCGATTAAGACCTCGCTCAATGGAATTTCCTACGCGATCATCTCGTGCCTAATTCGATTAATTCTACATTCAAGCGCATCGATAAAACTCTCCACGCTTCATCTGGAAATGAATCCAACGGGGTCACCGTGGTGCGCTTACCTAATTCCCACGGATTCATACCGAATTCGCAGCTCCTACGACTTCATTCGTCATCACGATTAACTTTCCGCACGGACGCGTAAGAATTCAATTTTCCACGCGTGTCTTCGGAGGAATGCGGCGGAGATTTATTCGCTATCTCGATTAGGTTTTCTATTTAAGCGTCAATGAGATTTTCTACCGTGCGCCGAGAACGAGCCACGTGGGCTACTTTATTCAAGCATCCAGCCGAGCTGGGACAATATTAAGGCCCCTCCTCTAACGCCTCGCGCTAACGAATATCAACCGGCGAGCGCGCCGCGCCGCGCCGGCCGGGCTACCTGGTTTTCGCAATTAGCGCGCACCCTTTCACAGAACTTCACACGAGCAAAGCCAGCCACAGGCAGCACTCCTCGTCCTCGTTTCCCCGACCTATAAGGATCCACCGCGATCCCGATCGCTTCCCACGCGATCATCTCTCTCGCGCTGCCGCGCTGTCTCCCCGTCTTCCTATCTTCGCGATCGTAAACCAAATCTTACGTTGATCTCGACAAGATCGCGCACCTCGTCGAGCTGACCTCGAAAATTCTATAAATATCTCCTCTCTCTCTCTCCTTTTTTTTACCCCGCGTTGGTCGCCGACTCCGCGAAACGTTAAAGCGCCGCTAATTAACTTCGAGACGCGCTTTCCAATTCGCGTAATCGATTAAGGAATCGATCGACCGCCTCTTTAAACACGGTTCTTTCTTTTTCGCCCTCTTCTAAGGACAAATCTCGCGCGCGTGACGTTCTCGATTTTGCAACGAGAAAGCGAGCGCCGTGAGAAAAACTCGAATTTCGATTTCTTCATTAGCCGACGGTCGAGAGGCTCGGTACCAGGAGATAGACGCGGCACGCCGTTTCGGATCGAGGGATCGACCCACGTAAATCGCCCACGTTATTTGCACAACACTACCGTGATTCCTCTCACGCAATCGCTAAACGCCGCGCCGTGCGTTCACATTTGTTATAACATTGCGCTAACGTGACACAATGGAGGAATCAAAATATCGCCCCCGACCTCGACTTAACTAATCGGATTTCACTCTGAACGGGCCATGCTCTTGAAATCGTGCGCTCTCATTAATTAAAATTCTCTTCTACAGCTCGTTATCTTCTACTAATTGAATTGTTCTTTTCAAAGCCGACGCAATCCATCCATTTCATTAACAAGATGATCACGTTATCTTCTTTGTTAATGATAGGGAATGAGATTCTAAAGTGTAAAACTTACGGCATGAAAATATAAGTTTGCCTGTGAAATGTGAAATTTCGATGTACGAAGGAATCCGAATTTAATTCAGTAACTTTACGGATCGATGACGTTAACTTAATGAAGCAATCTGACATCTCGGATCGTAATTATGAGGTAAATGATGAATATACGTATATAACACACGCGTATCGCGCGTACAATCGTGCGTGGTTCTCAACCATCCGCGCTATACGATATTCCGTAAACTTGGTCGCGCACCTATCCATCAATAAGCGTTTACGCTCTATGCAGAGATATCACGTAAGCACAGCGCGCCTGCACGTGTCATAACTAACGGATATTGCGGAATACAATAATTTTTTACGCAGTCGAGAGAAAGTAGAGTCGATAACTCCAAGGAAACGGGCTAAACAAGGCAGAACCTTTTACGTTGTCGCAATCAATAATTACGGCAATTGCGTAATTCCAGCATTTGTTAATCCTTCAGGCGCAAACGTTCTCAAAGGGGAATGTTTTTGTTTTCGATTTTGCACCAGCCGACCGCATAGAAATGCTTAAAGCTGAAGCAGTGTTGAAAAAAAAAAACACTGCATCTCGATCTTTGAGATTATTGGCTTCTGATGGCACGAGCTATTGTAAGTTGGTCACATATATAACCGTATGTTTTTAATCGCGTTTTACAAATAAAAAATAACTTTGCTTTGTTAAAATATATGTCGTTCCTTCGTGCACTTAAACAAACATCTCAAAGAAAATGTCCATTTTTTTAAGTCGCTTTTTGACCGAGAAGTATTGAGAAAACATCTCGCTGCAAACACCGACATTTAAAAAAAATAGCTTTCTTCGAAGAAATTCTCAAAACGTTTAAAATTTTTCTTAAGTGTGTTGCGAACGAGTTTTGATCGAGTTAAAGATCTGCGAAGACGTTAACTTTTACGTTCGAAGGCGGTGCGGCAATTAAAGGCTCAAAGACGAGAAGAGGCTACTTCACGCTCCGACGACTCCGTAACTTTTTCTCTCGTTCGTCGACTTGATCGAGACCTCTACTTCCACGTCGGACCTCCGTCCGACTCGGTTTCTCCGTGCAATCGCGTTTGTAATTTGCGGACGCAGCAGTGCCTTGCAATTTCGAATGCACCTGACGGATGCGGTGCCGCGCCTTCGGAATAAAATGCATTATTAATCGTTCCTGCAAAAATGTATTAGTTGCAGAAAACGTGATAAAATATATTAACGCCTGATGAGAGGAATACTCTCTCTCTCGTCTCGTTTGCATCGTTAGAAATAATTGCGCGCCACACGAGTCGGGGATCTCGCCGAGAGATCTCATCGCGATTGTGATACTGAATTCCCTCTTTCAACAACAGCCGCGTGAAAGTCGCGTCGAGGAGCGGCGAGATATCATTCGGATGTTATTTATTTGGACAAGTAAAATAAAACGTGGAACAAGGAATCGCGCTACCAGCCACCTGCCGTCTTCGTTAAGTATTTATCGCCGCGCTTCCGCGCGCGAGGCCGATCCGGCGCGGCGGGACGAAAAATCGCGCGGCGCGATCGCGCGAAGATAAACATCGGACGATTTCTTCAGCTCGATTTTTCAAATTTTCTTCCTCACTCCTTTCTCTCTCTCTCTCTCTCCTCTCCTATCCTATCATGGTATTTCGCGCGGAACAACGACGTGCCGAATGCGCGGAGTCCGTCGAGCTGTGTGCGCGCGCGTGATTTTGCGCCACAAGAGAGGAGGATGTTGGAAATCTGGCACGCCACGCGCGAAAGCCGCGCTCGCGTTTCCGCGGCATTGTAAAAGCCGGGCTGAATCGAGGGAACAGGGGGGGGGGGGGGGAGACGGGAATAAAATAGAGACGGGAGTACAGCTATGCGGGTCAATTGCGCTTGAAAGGTCGCGAAACGAACGCGCGTTAGATGTGGACAGAAACCTGGATTTTAAAATTAAACCTCCGCGAGGAATCTAACAATAAGCTGCATGTACAATATGATATGCTATACGCTTAAAAGCGCGAATGAAAGTTGCAATAGTTGTTGTCATAATTTCTCCTCCATTATCTCGACGCTTATAATTGCTGAAGGTGCGATTATTACAGTTATTAGTTCAGCATCAGCCACGAAAAATAAATCAGTGCTAAATTTAAAAAAAAAATAGTCATAATCTCTCTGTTTTTAAATTACAGTATTGAATAAAGTTTATTAAAATGTACGTAAATTACTGAAGTTCTTGCACTGCACTTTGTCGGAGGGCAACCCGTGGGTTTTGTTAATGTTAAGGCGTCCGGAAGTGTAATAATTACAACTTCTATGCTGCACAACAAAACGGTGATTACATCCTTGCGCCACACGAGCATTTTCTTTTCCTCTTTCCACGCTGCAGCCGCGGTCACGCTTCTAGTACGTCCCGAGAAACCCGTTTCTCGAAAGAAAGAGAACTTGCTCGTAAGTGACACGCGAATACGGTTTGAGGTCCACCTAGTTCTCACGACGCATTTCGCCATCACTGCACCACGACTAGGATTCATGCGACATTAATAAACTCAACGGTTCACCTGCTTTTTATAAAATGTATCCTTCCGCTCCTTTTCCTTCGATCTGTCAATTACACGTTGGAGAACGTACCAAAAATAAACGCCTTCTTCAAATCGGGAGAGAAATGTCTTATTAACTTATCTTTAGAACGTATCAAGGCGATGGTTTTGATAAAATTATTTTAATTAAAATAATGAGCGTCACTATTTTATCTCAATAAATGCGATAAAATTATTTTAATTATTATCAAGATTGTTGTAATTAAATATTATTAAAAAATAAAATTATATTCCAGAAACTATAACTTCCATCAATTTCATGAATCACTTTTTCAAAATTTTACATTATAGTTACTAACAAACTAATTAGTTAAGTCTATAATTCTTCGATACTTAAACATTGAAAAATAATTAAAGCCACAATGGTTTAAAAAATTGAAAAAGTTACATACATACATCTCTATTTAAAAAAATCAATCCCTTCCTGAGACAGTATCACGGCAAAAACGCAGGATAAATCACGTTCGCAAAATTATATCAAATTAAAACGACGTCATTCGCACAGCTATACACATGCATACATTCGGATATTCGAAAAATGTAGTTCGCATATTATCTACTTTCTAAAAATATACAGCTGTGCTTAATTGAAGATTACTCTGCAGTGTAAAATACTTCTTTTAATCTTCAAACGATATAATCTTAAAAATTTAAGTGCAATCTGAGGTACCTATCGGGAGAAAACAATAAACCAAATCGCCAGATAAATTATCAATATTACGTTGCGTCGATTAAAGATATCATATATCATACATCTGAAGACATGAATTTCCTTTCTTACTTCTTCAAGAATCTTGTAGAAATATATCATGCAATTAAAGTCATATATAATGCTATAGTATATTTTACTAAACAAGAGAGAATACTATATATATTTAAGAATGTTCTACGCAATTTTATTTAGGCTGCAGAAATATAATAAGCAGAATATTTTGGCGTTATTCCAAATTGCGTCAAATTGAAAGTTTCTCGGATCTAGATCGGATCTAGATCGGAATAAGATAGTTGAACGAAGCGCCGTAAAATCTCGTAATTTAGAATTAACGTGACCGGCCGACGGGTTCCTAATTTACACGCGGCCCGGCCGGTTTGTTAGCCTTTCCGGCGCATAAACAACGGGCCATTTCACGCGAGACGCATCCGCAGGAAGAAAGTGACTGACTCTCGCAGATCGCGCGGCCGCGATAGCGACACGAAACATTACCGCAGAATGATTTACATTCCGCCAGAATTTCCCGTGTACTTTTGCGACGGATCCAGCATGCGTTCGCCGCATACCGGAGATAGATAGCAAGGAGCGAGGAGAAAAAAGGGAGAAAAAAGATTCGATTTGTTCGACGGCACTCTATGGATCAATTATAATTTGAGACTGACAATGAGGGAAAGAGAGAGAGAGAGAGAGAGAGATCAGAGAATATGGAAAGTGAATTCGAGAGATTCAGCTTTCCGACACTTTTCATCATCGGCGAGAAATCGAAGGTGGGACGCGCATCCGTGATTTGGAGAAATTAGACGCGGCAGAGAGAAGAAACCGAGACATCACGGAGGACCGTGAAGGAACGATGTCGTAGGAAAGTTATCCGAGATATTGTGTTACCGCGCGGCAGCTTGAAAAAGAAAATCACCATCTTGGATTTCCATCTGCGAATCTCGATGGTTATCGCGCGTTGACGTTTCTATATGAGTTCCACTTACAAAAGAGATTTGCATGTTGCATGTTTATTTCGTGATTGGCACATCACACACGCGTCTCCAAAAAAAGATCGGAGGATGAATCGATCGTTTAAAGAATTTTGTTGTAAAAACGCCGGATTTTTTTCATATGATATAAATAAATAAATAATCTTTATTCACGGGAAGAACCCTTTAGTATATACAAAATGAGAAACAATGTAGTTTACAAAATTTAAAAAGAAATAGGTATAAAAAGAGCGAATTAAAACGTATAATGTATATATTAAGAGAGTAAGCGAATGAGTTTCAGTTTAAAAGTAGACGCATTGCCATTAAAAAAATCAATTACATTAGTATAATTTAGTATATAATCGATATATCATGACGCGGTATTGATTTGAAGAAAGTGGTTATAGGATTCGCGTGGCTCGATAAAAATGCTACGAAGCAGGGATTTCGGGAGAAGCGTTGCATTGTTACATTTACACCTGCATCCGCCCTTGTAGGCGATATACGTATGTATAAAGAAAGTAAATAGATCGCCGGAGCGAGATACCGGCGATCGCCGCTCGTTATATAAATTACGGACGAGGCGTTTAACTCGGGCTGCTGCGGTTAATACAACGAATGAACAATGCGGCAATTAAACAGCGCTGCATTTATGGCGGATAACGACGGCAGGTTGTTGCACGGCGCGATCGTAAATGTTGTGAATTCGAAGCTATAGGTTTTCACCGGCTCTTGCTTGGCTAAATCACCGGGCTCGATTTAATAATTCAGCTTTGCCTTTAATTGCAAACTCGCGAGCGGCTTCGTGACGCGATAAGATATCGGTGATGCTGTACTTCCTTTCTTAATAAGGCGCGATTCGATTCCGTGCGAAGTTTTGCGGATTCCGTCTAATCTAATCGCATACGTAAATCGCATACGGCTCGTATTATTCGCGAATGAGAAAACAAACAAGATTGAAATGGCTACGATTAATAGTTAATCACGTCGCACTAATTAGGGTAACAAAAGATCGAGGAACTCGTTCAATAGCAAGGATTATTTGCTAAAAGGAAAATATACGCTGAAGGGTTTGCGCGTTTTAATATCAAATAAAATTCATGATTTATATATGCAATTTAGTATAAAAAATAAACCAATTCAATACTAAATTGAAAATTGTAATACAATGTAATTTGATTAGATATTAACTCATTTTTATTTAATATATTTACTGCAAATATTTTTTGAATAGTAACATATTCGCTAAAAAAATGATAATGTACAGAAAATTTTAGAAAAAATAAAATATCCGACATAATTGAGCAGAATATGAAAGAGTCAGCGCAAATCTGTTCTTAATCCAAGTTATTCTCATTAAAAGGAGATACCGAGTGTGAAACTTTGGAAATGTGGCGTTCGTATAAAATGCGAGATTGCACAGAATAGAGCGGCGAGTGAAAGATGATGAGAAAACACGTTGCATTTGCATACGGCGCGCGTGCGTATATTGCAATTTGAGTCGGCAACACATTGAAAGAGAGAGAAACTAATATTATCGAATACGGAGAAGATTCATGATACTGCGGTTCGACCCAGAAATGTAAGAAATTGCGGAATTGCTCGACCGAAACGAAGCTAATGACGATATCGTTTCAAAATAAAGAAATGATAAAAGGAGGGTATAAAACGTGCCTGCAGTTATAATATAAATTAATATAAAATCAAGTAGGACGTGGTGTGTGTAGCAAGAATTAAAACAGTATAAAAGTGATCTTTGCAAAAACAGTTAGAAGCGATATCTTCAATATTTTATATGTAGAACAAAGATGTAATTAAAATATTATTTAAATACTCAACTATATTAAATATTAAAGTACATATAAGTACGGTGATTAGAGAATTTTATTTTCTCGTACTGCTTCAATCGTTTCCCCGACGGAAATTTTACTAATAATAATTTGATAAAATGCATTCGTATAAATCTATATTTTGTTAAATACCATCCGCTTGTATCCTGGTCGAAAGTACGATCGCAAATCAGGACAAATCCGGGAGACAGTTAAAATGACTCTTAATTACCACCTTTCGTAACGTAGTATCTTTAACGTGCATTAACCCTTAAAGCGCACACAAATTTAAGGGCTGGGTGTCGGACACCCAGCTTTAAATTTGTGTGCGCTTTAAGGGTTAAAATTACCGAAATGCAACAACGCAGTTTCCACGACACAGCGAGCGACACGAATCGAATGCGCCGACCGACTTACGATTACTGAATTTGACACAAGGCGAGCATAAGGAGAGTAGTTGCGCGCGATCGACCGTGCGAGAGACGGCGCGATAAGATCCCAGATATCGTTTCGAGTGTGCGTGTTAGAACGATCGGTTAAATGAAGGTGCAGGAAACGCGAGAATAACTGGCCCCATACGATCTACGGAATATCGATCTCTTCGTAGCACGCGAGAAGTCGAGAAAACCAGAGAAAAAGAAAAGAGAACGCGAGTCTGTTCCGATGAGTGCGTTCGTTAAGCGATGCGAGAAAAGAGGAAGTACGAGAGTGCACGATGCTAATTTCCATCGTTCGCTCGTAACGACAACGAGAGTTCGTCTGTCCGTCCCGCGATCGTTATTAAGACGATCGTTGCGTGGCTCGTGTGTCTATTCTAGCTGCGGCTTGTATAACGAATCTCACGAGGGTGATTAATACATTGTAACATTATAATAAGCGGAATAATAATTACGCGATGTAATTGAGTGTCGACGTATTTGATATAAGAGAAAATTGATGTCGATCAAATATACAAATACTTATGCAAAGTTAATTTCATACAGAAGAAAAGAGTATTCTTGATTTGAAAATATCTTTAGTTTCAACGTGGAAATCTTGAAATAAGATTATATTGCGTTATTCCATTAAACGATTATATCAAACAAAGAAAACTTGCTTAAATGAAGCATTTATATAGTTCAACCAAGAAAAAAATGTTGAAATGAAGAGTTGAAATTTTTATATAATAACGCAATATAATCTTATTTCAAGATTTCCACGTTGAAACTATAAAGATATTTTTAAATCAAGAATATTCTTTTTTTTCTACGTAATGGTTTTAAATGCAGAAGTCAATGTATTTGTGATGTTCAAAGTACAATGGACGGACAAACGTTGCAAAATTGCACTTTGCGTTTATCTTATCGATTTATAAAGAGACAGATATGGATTATGGAGTGTATTCGAGACACGATTGTTCCAGTTAGTGGCCGCGAAATTCGGCGATAGGACAAAACCGATATCATCTGCGGATGTCCAAACGTGTACAAATACGCACGTACAATTGCTAATTAGCTTTACATGCGTAAGATACCAAGAGCGTGACGGATCTGCGTGAAAAATTCCTTCCAGCGACACTTTTCGCTTCTCACGCGCGGCGTTAACGGCTCGACGAAAGCGCGCACATCCGCCCTTCTGGCAGTAACATCTCCGCTTTTTCTCTCTCCCGGCACTCTCGGCTCGCGATTAACTGGAATTATCGATTAGAAACGACACATCGAGAGAACGGAGCGCATATAGTCTCGTTCCAGCGTTCGGTTCGTTCGTCGGTTCCGGCTGAACGACTGACACCGTCGACCTTCGGCCGATTGGGATTTACGTAACGAGAAGCCCTTCACTCGACAGATGGTGACGGATAACGCGAAACGTGATTTCCCCGAGTCCGGCGTGCTCGTGACACGAGCGCGGAAAACGCGTCGCGGTGCGATACTGACTGACACTGAGCCGAGCCGCGCCAAGCGGAGTCGAGTCGCGCGGATTCCGGCTTCTCGTCCCGCTGGAGTTCGACGGCAGTAGAAGTGGCAAGTGCCGGTCAGACCAAGTGGTGGAGGCCCCAGGAACGTACACGGACACGCTACGCGCCACGATTTACAGCTCAAACACGTTTTCAGCTCAAAGGCTTAAACAGCTTTGAATTTCGTCCCGAGAACACTATATACTTCTCCTGTGTCTTAATGCTATTGTAGGACAATTAAAGCCCGAGACAAAGAAAAACAGGAAAACAGTTATATAAATTTTTTGATATATACGAAAGGAATAGAAACTGATAAAAATTGTAATTTTGCAATCAAAAATATTACAATATATTTTACAAGAAGCTTTTTGTATATAAGAATTAATCTTTTGACCCACAATCATAAGCAGCATTTCCTCAATGTTCGATTAAATTCTTATTCACTTTTAGAATTTAAATCCAAACATTTCAAAAAATTATTACATTATCTTAATTTTAACTTATACAAAAAATTGCAAAGCGACCGGTGGCTTTTGTCGCGAGATTTTCCGTAAGGAAAAATCGGCTCCATATTCAATCGAGAATCTATCATTGATGAGCGAGGGGATCAATCTTCGGGTCACAAGTGGTTTGGGTATGTGCCACCGTGATTTCCCTGGCGGACGGTGTCAAGTCCCGTACGTTCCTGAGCACTTAATGGCCCCTGACAAGAAATAAAGAGAGGCGAGGTACGATCGAGAAGGCTGATCTACGAAGAATCGGACGAGCCGCGCGCTAACGGTGCTACCCATCTCCCTGCTTGCCAGCTGTTGGCCGGAGCCAGGAGTACGAAAGCTCTCTGCCCGATCTCCTCTACCATTCGTCATCTCTCGCCTAACACCGTCCGACACGGCAGACGGAGGAGAGAGTAAAACGATCGCGCTCTGAAAAATTACCGCCAGCATAACGTGGAACTTCAGAAGCGCTCGAGTTACCGCACGAGATTTATAGACTTTGTCCCGAATTTAATTTCACGACGAGATAATGTACCGCAATATCGCGGAACTCGATTATACCACCGATGTATTTATCGATTAGGTCATTAGGCGTTGGCGGCTTCCGAACGTTCGCGATTTGTTAACAGACTCTTTTATTTTTTTTTCTTTTAAACAGCTCGAACCGGTCGATTTTCGTGTCACGCGTATCAGAAAAGCTGTATATCTCGCCGCTTGTTACGCACGAACGAAATTTAAAGCCCTCCGGCGTGCTAATATTAGCAATCGGGTAACCGATATGGAGCGCCGATCGTTTTTTTTTACACGACGCGCGACTCTTGTTGCAATTAATGTTGCAAGTCGATATCTATACTTATTCTGCGAAACGGTCTATTTTCTTTTCGCCGCCGACCATTCACCTACAACCGCTCCTGCTCCTTTCTCGACATTAAACGAGAGCCTATCCGTAGCCTCGCAATAATTGTCGCGGCGCGGCGCAACGATTTACAATCGCGAGAACACGGATCATCGAGCACTGCACTCTCAATAATGTTTTACTTCCTCGTCATGGAACGAATATATGAACGTGATTGGATCGGAGACGTGAGATTGATCAAAATCGTTTACTGAATCGAGTTTACTGAAACGAGTTCGATCCCTGATATCTCGCGAGTTCCTGTCGAGGATGGAAGAAAATAAACGTATCTGCTGTCATTGCGTGCAAAATTAAATGGCAATAAATTTCGTAACGTCGAAGCATGGTAACAAGGTGTGTTAAAATGTACGCAGAAAGTTGTCTCATATATATGCGCGACGAATAAATTACTCCGAATGTATTTTACTGCTACTTGGCGTCAGAAAAGCTAATAAATCACTGATATCCAAAGAGTTCTCATTTATATCTGTTTCCCCTATTCAATTATTGTTCTTTCAGGACAAATAATTTTCTAAATTATAGATTATTCTGGCGAAAATAATTTCAACGTATGATTTTCCTTTAAACTTTTGATCATCGCGATAAAGAGCAATATTTCATTAGAAGCGATAAATGCCTTACAGAGTTCAGTCCTCCGTAAGGACTTGTGAGGATTCCTCGGCCTTGCCGGCATGCATGCCGTGACGACGCGAAGGCAAATCGCGCGATGCAACAAATGCCAGGCAAATACCAAACTGGCTTACGCCGACAGTCTGGTGGATTCGCATCGCGAAATGTCAAGCCGTAAAAGCTGCGATTAGAGGCCGCGTGACCTCTATAATAAATCTCCCATCGATTATCCGAAAACTGTTCGACATAAAAACACGTGGCGCCTATTTGGCGAACGACGTTTCTATTCGCAAAATGAGACAAATGACACTGGTAGCTGATAGGTAGCTGCAAATCTCCCGGACGAAATGATTAATCGCATTCGATTAACGATCCTTCACTACTCGATCATTGCCGCAAGGATTTAGTTCGCGTCTAGTTAAGCCTTCGTTAGCCTAAATGTATCTTGGCACTCTCTGACAAAGAACAAAAAAGTGTAAATTATTTATTTAGGCTCTTGTCATTAATAAATTACCCGAAACTCAATATTATCTCATCAAGAGAGAAATGTAAAAAATAATATAATATTAATACATGTTATTGCATATATAATCTTCTAAACTGTGTCATTTTAAGGGTGATTTAACGTCCGTGCAATTTTATATATTTTACATTGTATATCTAAGAATATATAAAATTAAAATTTGTATATATAGGATTAAAATTTGAAAATTTCTAAACGCGTGCCTCGATCGTCTGTTTATTCGGCATCTTCGAGTCTCTCTTCAAGGAAGAGGATCGGTAACTCGCACGCATCGAGTCAACGAACTTCGGCGCTCGACGTGTCGACGGAATCCGCGGCACGTCTCGAGAAAAAAAGAAATTTACATGAATGATATTCTGACTGATAATGAAATGCGTTGGAAGTCGCTCGGTAACTTTTTTTACACCGCGATAACGGCGCGCTTTATGGCAAAAGATTTAGCGTTACGAGCCGAGCGTTGCAAAAATAAAATGAAATGCAGGTCTCGGGGTTGCGGTGCAATATTTTAATAGCATATTCCGGAAGTCGTGAATCATGAAAAAAGTCGAAGTCGCGAAAACGCCATTTTCGAATCGAGGAATGACGTCGGAGAGCGCCTGACGGAGACATAAATCTATGATAGTGGTCGCGAAAAATGAAGAAGAAAAAGAAGAAACATAACGATAGAGCGTCGCGTAATCGTCGATCATCGATCGACGACAGAAAATAAAGAAAAAAAAATTTTAAAAGGCCAGTCGCTCGTTTTCCACTTGCACAAGCGTTTACTCGCTCGAATGCGCTCGGGACATCGTCGCGAACATTACGACGCTTTATGTAATTCCTGGAAAGTCGATTTAGACGATTATTCTTAAAAAATGCGCATAACAAAAAAGAGAAAGGGAGAAAGAAAGACGCGTTGTACCTATATCAAAGAAATTAATTATAATCGAAGGTTCAATATAGGTTGCAGTTATTAGTTTATTATTAACGTAAAGGGTGCATAATCGATTTTAAAAAAATCGAGATTTAATAACAAACGAAATTGTTCTTAAAATTGTCTCGCTTTTTTATAAACATCATAGATTCAACGTTATAGATCTATCGCAGAAGAGTCGTAATATATATTATTTCTGTGTTTTTTAAAATTATTATTTTATTTTGATAGTTGTGAGATTTTTCTTAAAGATTCGAAAAGATAATTTTGCCAAAATTTTTCGAGGTAAGTTTGCTAAAAAAGGCTTATAATTTATAGCGTCCTGAAGAAGGTTTTATTGCGTCAAAATGGCGATTAGCCACCAAATCGCGATGGAAGGCGAGCTAGTGCTCTCTTGTAACATGATGCAGCATCTGTTGTGTTTCGCGGCGATTTAAACCATTTAAACGTACAAGTGCCGCCATCTCCATTGCTCGCTACAATACTAATGCTGTTCTGAGTCATTTTACCGACGCATGTTTCAGATATTGCACCTCCTCACTGGCAATGAGCTGCCTGCCTAATTGCCGACAGTGGTAATTAAATGGTAAAGCGAATGGGCGATTACATTATTCAACACATTGCAATGTAAACAAACAAGATGCAATAATCTTTCAAAAATCATGTATAATCTTTCTGAAAATCATTAGCTTTAGTAAGGGTCAATTTAATGTTTGCAATTAACCCCTCCCCCCCCAAAAAAAATAAAAAATTAATATTAAGTATATATTTTATGTCTATTAAAATTTATCCCTACAAGCAATAATATCTGCTAAATAATAATTTTCGTAAAAATTAAACGATACGATAGATGATAACTCGTGTATGATTTGCCAAGAAGGATCGACTACGAATTGATAAACGATGGCTCGATAAATCCGAATTTTATGCCATTGATGGATTCGCTGTGCGCGCAGCGGTATTTTTTTTTTTTCAGGGATACAATTTATTGTATCGCCTCAATCGCCTGTCGGTCCGACGATGAAAGCAAGCCAGCGAGCGAGGGGCATTGAAACGCTCGGCGTGTTGATCCATGCGCCGCTGCCAGGCCACGGGCCAAGTAACAGTAAACTTCGTATCGTGCCCCCCGTTATTACGTGCCGTCTCTCGCTTCTGCTTGTTTCTATGCTCGCTATCGAAACGTCGTTTGCCCCCCCCCCCCCCCCCCCGCATCCTGTGACTAATGCCTCTCGTATCTCTAAAGTTTGCGTCACATTGAACGAACCAACGTGGAAGAAATGTGTACAAGAAAACGTTGCCGATCCCTCAGCTCATCAAATCTGTTCGAGTCTCGACTCGGGCTTTAATCAAGATTTTAATTCGAACTCTTCAGCTTTTTCAAATCCCGATGTCGAAGAAATATAGCGGCAAAGTTTTTGCACTGCCGTGTTATTTTCGTGTCCTATCCCAAGATCTTGGGCGATGATATTCGTTAAGATATTCGTTAAGATATTCGTTTAAATATTCGTTAAGATATTTGTTAAGATATTCGTTAAGATATTCGTTAAGATATTCGTTAAAATATTCGTTAAGATATTCGTTAAGATATTTAAATACAATATAATTGGCCATGAGAGTCAAACGCGGTACTTAGTGCGTATTTTTAATCAAACTGATTAAATTATATTCCGTAAGTTTCCAACATATTAACTGCGCGCCGATTATTTGTCGGACTTTAAACACAGCTATCATTGGAACATTAAAAATTCCCTGTCCCTTCCCTAATTAAATCGATATCGATTTAATATTAAAATCACTGTAAAAACTTATTGCGAAAAATATTACCCCAGCCAGGGTTCGAACCTGGAATCTCCCGCATTCCGTTCGGGTGTCTTAACCAATTCGACTACCAGGGCATGTGGTAATATTTATCGCAATAACCAGATAATAATAATTTGAACGTCTTTCTCAGGCGACGTGAATAAACAATAAATCCTTGAGGACTCTCGAAAATTCAAATACAATATAATTGGCCATGAGAGTCAAACGCGGTACTTAGTCGAATTGGTTAATACAATGCGGGAGATTCCAGGTTCGAACCCTGGCTGGGGTAATATTTTTCGCAATAAGTTTTTACAGTGATTTTAATATTAAATCGATATCGATTTAATTAGGGAAGGGACAGGGAATTTTTAATGTTCCAATGATAGCTGTGTTTAAAGTCCGACAAATAATCGGCGCGCAGTTAATATGTTGGAAACTTACGGAATATAATTTAATCAGTTTGATTAAAAATACGCACTAAGTACCGCGTTTGACTCTCATGGCCAATTATATTGTATTTGAATTTTTGAGAGTCCTCAAGGATTTATTGTTAAGATATTTGTTAAGATATTCGTTAAAATAGATGCTATGCTTTTAAAAGACTTGGCGCTTAAAATTGCTGCTCAACTCGACGGATTCATAAATACACCTAGCGGCTATAAATAGTGACGCTTTGATAACAATTTAATTGGCCGCTGCAATCAGTTTCCCTTTCAAACGTAAAGCCCATTCGACTCTTCAGCAACGACAATACGCCATTGTAGCGACGAGGCTGCAATATAACGCAAACGCGTATTTTAACAGCTCTGAAAACTGAGCCAGTTGCAGAGCGACAAAGAACGTGATTTTGCGGAGCGGCTCTCGGCCCCGTATCGGGACGAGGGTATTGTTTTAAACGGCGTCGTCCATCACGAAGCCCGCAATAATAGCCGCGGACGGGGAGATTCATCACCGTGCAGACGGAAATAATGGTAGCGCGCGGGTAACGCGCGAGAGAGAAGTTGGAAACAACGGGGAGAACGCCGTAAAAGGGACACGGGACGCGTTCCCTGTGTTCGGCTTCGCGTTCTCCTTCCTTCTCCACCTCCTCCCATCTTCATTGTCTTACTATTTCGCGGGACGCTTGCTCTCGCGCTGAAAGATCCATAAATGTGTCACGATCCAAAAATATCTCTCATTTAGGCGCGGTGACAAACTCGGAGATCCCCGGGAATAACTCTTCTCCTATCCCCCACCTCATATTCATCGCGTTTTATCATTTTCCGCTCGTCGAATAAAAATGAAAAATCTGCTTTTTTTATTTTTCCCCGCATTGAAAAATAGAGCATCGCCTCGGAGAGAATTGTGTAACGATGAAATAATAATAAATCATTAACACTGTTATTAAAAGATTATAGACATATTAACGTAGTTAATTATTGTTAATATTAAATATTAATAACAATAATAGGTTCATGTACTAATAATTAATGCAAAAGCATTACGGTCGATATTCTTCACTGAACGTACCAACATTACCTATTCTGTTACAATTTTTCATTAATATTTTCATTAACGATAATTTTTTATATTACTGTGTTTTTAAAATTATGATTTATTGACCGTAATTAGACGCATTGAACGTTTGGAGAACGATGCGGAGGATTGGCGCAAATCGCTATACGTCGGATTTATCTCAAGGAAATAATAGTTAAAGGATATTAAGAAGAACTTTGAATGCAGCATAACGAATACAGGTTTTATCGTCCGCTTTGCTGAACAATGAACGCGAAATATCAGCACATCCGCGGCATGCAGGCCACAAAGAGCTTCCTGTTAGCAATTTCTCGCTGGTGCATCCACATCTTTGTCCCCCTCGCGACAGATTACGGCATGCAGGCCACATTTTTGACGTTCCGAGAATTACGATAAATATACAGGGTCCACCGTCCGCATAGCGTTGCTTTTTCACGACGTGCTTTATGACGGGGGTCGGGCTAACCCGGATATTTCAGGTGGATGGAACAAAAGGTGCCGAGACGCGCCGCGGGCGTTACAGCTTTTTCGGTCGTGCGACGACCTCGAGTAAGGTTCCCGTTACAAAGCCCGGTGTACCGGTGTCACCCGCACGCGAGGTGACGACGATAATGCGCGACTCGGCGGTACAACGGACTCATATCTCGTAGTCAACAAACGCGATCGTTCCCACGTTACGCGCGATTCGTTGGCAGCGCGAACATACAAAGGGTTATCTAATAGCGAGAGAGACGAGATTTCGGAGATTTTAACGGGCTCCTCTATCTCTCTCGCTCCCTCTCTCTATCGGGTTCGCCATTCGCCACCTGTTGCAGAAATTCGCCGGTTGATTTACGGCAGTCTGATTAGCGCGGTATTCAGAGTCAGAGGAGGAGGGAGAGGATGTGCTTTTCTCTTTCTCAGCACGCGACGAGTGGCGAAACCGGTAGGATTGTACAACTGTATGAATGATATATTCTTCAGGTCGTGCACTCACCTTCGCCTGCTGGCTCTCCTCCGCGCCGCTCCTCTCTCCATGCCTCTCGAACACGGAGAAGCGATTCTAAAAATGGAGAACGACCCGATTAGTTCGCTATGACGCTTCGGGTGCGTAAAGGCCTGAGCAGAATTGCTGACTTATTTTGAGACAATGTTTTATGCCTCAAATCTTTGTTTTTAGTAACGCACAATACTGTCTTGTGTCTCAAGTCTTACAAACCATTGACATTTCGCACACACGTTTGAGACTTGAGACACACAAGACAGTATTGTGCATTACTAAAAACAGAGATTTAAAGCATAAAACATTGTCTTAAAATTATAAGGGCCATGGCACACAAAAGAACTTAAGCAGTAAAACTTGAACAGTAAGCGAATCAGCCAATCACAGTCAAGACCTTAAATTTTAAAACATAAACGTAAGCGCTAGCGAATCCATTACTGTTGATTTCCTTACTGTTTAGGTCTTACTGCTTAAGTTTTTGTCAAATGTATAAGGCTCTGAACAAAAACAAACTAAGTAAATAATGGGCTATGAGAGCCGACGCAAGATCTGATATGCGAAAAATTATATTTAACAATTCATAGTCGATACATAAAAATATCAAACGTTTCAGCCCTAAATCGGGCCCTCTTCAGTGATCATAAGTCAAAAGGAACGCATATATATGATGTACAACAAATAGTCGAAAAGAACGTAAATATATGATGTACAATTATTAAGTTTTTGCGTGTGCCACGGCCCTAAGTCAATCATTCTGCTCAGGCCCTAATACGCGAAACGTTCAATCCCGACGAGTGGTCTCGACGCGAATCTTCCGGCGAGATAATGTTAAATCTCGTTCGCGAATTACGAATATTCAAATATGTATATAACTTTAGCCGAGAGACAGGCCGAGCGTGAGTGTGACGTAAGGAAGGAAAGTCGATGACAGGCTGTCACCTCGGCGAGATCGCGTTCTTTTTTTTTCCCCGAGCGGTCGACGGAGAAAGTTTACATTAGCTCGGAGTAATGAGAGAGGAGACGAGGAGATGCCTTCTCCTAGCTGTCATCACCTCCTCTTACCCCGATTCTAGTCCTCAAGGTTGACACGAATGAGGACACGAGCAGGACTCTATTGAGCATCCGTCGCACAGGTTTCCGGCGTGCCGCATCGTTGCTCATTTTCGGGAGAGATCGCGCACTTATCACACCTGTACACGTTGTACACTGTCGCGCGCGATTTCGACAGATCGACGCCGTTACGTCATCTTATGGGAAAAAAAATTCGAAGGACGATCGCGGTGATAAGAAGCGGAACGCGGGATGCGAAACACGCGAGAGAGCGACATGAAAAGAAAAAATCGATGGTCGACTTGGCTTATACCGCGATCGGTTTGCCACCGTTTTATAGCCGCGCTATATCGGCGAGCGATACCGGACGGCCGCGTCGCGGATCGAAACTGCGGCCGACAGCGCGCGCGGAACGCCGACACGCCGAGAGTAAAAAGTAACGCTCGTGGCGCACTTTATCTCACCTCGGTGGTTTCCTGCTGATACCGCTCGCCGGCAGCCTGAAACGCAAAAGCGAAACGTGACGTCACTTACGTATGCGCGCCGCGTGTATGTAACGTATTAGGAAAAAATTGGTGAAACGCGCGCGCCGGTAATTAGCCGCGGCGGAGAGGAGCTATCACTGCCTGGCTTTCTGTCTTTATTAAGAAGAGCGGCCCAGCTTTCCTTCGGCGGCCGCACGCGCGGATCCTCGAGATTGGAAAAATTTCGCCGCAAAAGTGAAAAAATTAACTTGATTGAAAAAATGTAAATTAACTTTACTCATTAAATTTTACGTCGTAAAATTTAATTATGACGAATAGGGCATTCGGCTGCAATTGGGCAACAACGCGGGTAACATTGCGTTATAATAATTGATAAGACGATCAATTTTGTAATTTAGTACACAATAAATATTTTAATAACCACCTATAGAATGTATTAAGCGCAAACACAGGCAGATTTTTTTATTTTAGTGAAAGGTTTGCGGACCGAATAATTATAATCAGACGAAAGTCGCGCACGTTTCGGGAGATCGACAGACCGAAAATTGTCGTTTGCCCTTTCGAGACGTATTAATTCGTTCGCCAAATACTTACGTGCGCTATACTGGCCGTATCCGGCGAGGTCGCCGAGGCCAGTTGGTTCCGGTTCTCTATGACCGTTTTTATTTGCTCGAGTACCTACGAACGAACGATAAAGTGGCGGTCAATAATTATGCGCGCGCGGAGTGTTGCATGCTGTGTCATTTGCAGAAACTTTATCTGACGCAGAAATCTTATTTTTCGAGAGAACGGGCTTCTCGCTTTTCATCTTTTTTCCTCTTATTAGTTTATAGTTATTACTTGAAAGCGAAATATCCTCGCCGTATTGCAGAACGCGAATTTTATCTTCGTCATTATGTACGTCGCATCCGTATTACAGAACGCGACATTTTAACGCCACGAAAAGGGGAAAAATATATATTTCCGACACAGAGAAATACGGCGATAAAGATTATTATGCGCTTCGCGCGCGCGAAATGTTTATCGCTAAAAGTGCCGGCCTCGACTTGTAACGCGTCGATTTACGAGCTTTAAAAGTGTGTTAAAAGCTTCCGCGAATTACCCGAAGGGATATCCGGTGCCTTTGTGCGACGTGATGATGATTGTACTCCTTGTGCTCGATGATCTCGTTACTCTTCCTGGCCTGCCTCCGCTGGAAAACAGAGACGAGAAGAAAAACGTAGCGTTACGCACAAAGTGAAACCATCGGGGAGTCCTCGCGGGTTTCGGGTTTTCCACGAACGTGAAAACTATTCGCGACTTTCCTCAAGTATCAGGACGGAACGCGCTTCTCATTTTTCTCTCGAAAATAGAAAGGATGGAAAGGATCGTCCCACATATCGCGTGGCATTCTGACATGAACTATCAAATAATTATCAATTCGCGATAATTGCGGCCGTCGGGAGACGCGCTCGAGCTATGATTATCGCCGTTCTAATCGAAATGCACGATATAATTTGCCGGAATATAAATTTGCGAAAGCGGGAAGTGAAGTCTATCTTACAAATATTACGTTCCCACAAAATCGAATTAATATCTATATATATATATAATATATATATATATATATATATAATATATATATATATATATATATATCACCTATACTATTAATAAAAACATATAAATAAAGTATAATTATACCTCTCATTCTAATCGAAGCATAAAATATAATTTATTGGCATATATATTTCGATATGCAGTACGCTTTGTAAATTATATATTGCTTGTAAATTTTAATTGAATTAATAATTGTCGCGGGCTGTAAATATGTAGATTAATTAAACAATTCTTATCATAATGATATTCCTATTAATATTACTGTGCTATTTTCGAGTGGTAAAATGAAGGCAATATTAATATCTAATACTTTAATATTCCTGAAAAAGTATTATTATTATTTAAATGCAATATTAATAATAAATACTTTTTCAGGAATACGAACACGTCTATACAATTTAGTTTTTTTTTTAGATTCTAATATTGCTGACAAAAAAACAATGAACAATATTCACCAGTGTTTTCAATGTTTTAAATTCTCATTTTCTTTGCTTAATCGCTATGGATTTAAATTGAATGCAATGGATAAAATATAATTGAATACAAAAAAAGTTAAATTACTTCTTTGACTTTAAAAATTCGTTTCTGCCTTAAAATAACTGTTATTACTTTCGTCATAAACGATACGTGCTCCCGTGGTAGTAAAATGGACGGAAGCGACAAAAAAAAGCGGAGATAACGATCTACGGTCGCGCGAAAGGAAGAATAACGAAAGAGAGTAACGGTGTGCGACGAGAGAAAGAAAAAGTAAGCCGCGCATTTGTTCGAGGAAATACAGAACATCGGCCGCCCGCCGCGCCGGTTAATTAGCAGCCTTGTTCGTTAATTATGCCCGCGGCGCATCGTCATTTATGCAACCCACCGGTAACGGTAATCGGTTCACCTGAGTAACGCGAGTGCGAGTGCACCGCGATTCCTCGCCTCGCCGCGAAGATTGAAAGACAAGTCACGAGCCCGATCGCGGACATGTGTAATCGCGTAGCTCGATTCGCGCGTGCTTAGAATACCTCGGGTCTCCCGATGACCGCGAGATGAGAGACGTGAAGCACCGGCCGTTTTTGCAGCCGTTCACGCTTCACGCAGTGGCGAGCACGACTCCCGCGAATACCCGCGCACTCGTGTATATAATTCGCGGATATGTAAACGACACGAGCAAATACACGTACGCCCGTACTTGCGTCACGATTAACGAGCTCTTACGGATAATTCGAGTGTCGCCGGGAGTTTCACCGGCCGATGGAAAGGAAAACTTTACGAGCGTCCGCCTAGCGAAATGATTGCGTGAACGTTGCATCAATCTTTCAAACGCGCAGAAAGTAACCCAACGCTAAATATTAATTTACTAACTTAAATACTTTATCTGTTATATCGATTGTAAAATCCGATGAGCGAATTATTGGCATACCGCAAATTTATTTAGAAATTAAAAAAAATAAATGTTTCTGCCTCTTTTTTAAATTTTATGCAAATTTGGTGATTTTGGGTAATCATATTTTTAATATTTCTTTAGAAGATTTCCTTGTATCTTAGGTTTGGACTTGACAAATTTACTGGTCCTTAACATATCGCAATTTAAAAAAATAAAAAGAACGTTTTTCCTCTTTTTTTTTAATTTTATGGTATTTCGGGAAATCTTATCTTCAATATTTCTTTAGATTTCCATGTGTCTGAAGCTTGGACTTAAATAATCTACCGGTCCTTCGTGACCAATCCCTCGAGAAATACGCTAAAAGCAGTTCGAACGTTTTACAGAACATCTGTGACATCTGAATACGTGAATAAATACTGACCTCGAGCGTCGCCAGGCTGGCCAGCGAGGAGAGAGGCCGAGTGTGAGGAACTTCTCCCGGGAAAACGCTATCGTGGGACACTGACAACTTGCCGGCGCCCCCTCGTAACTTGACGAAACTATCCTCTACCCCGCCTCGTCGGAGGAATACGCTAAAAGGACAGAGAGATAACGAAACGTTCAATAAAGTATGTTACAAGAGATCTCTTATCTCGAACTTTCCTGATGGCATTTCATTTAGGTAGGTACGTAAAAATAGAAACTTCGTGTTACATTATTAAATCGAATTATTTAAATTCAGTACGTGTATCCAAATAGACAAATATATACACTGTACAAAAAATATATCGTATAAATAAGTAATTAAATAAAATAAATTAATAATCCTAATAATATAATGCACAAAAATATTATATAAATAAATTTAATACGTAAGAATGTCATTCTCTCCTTCTGTGATAAAATTATCGTTTTATATTCATTGCAATGAGAAAAAATATGCGCGCATAGCGCTCAACGTAAAATTTATTCGATGCTATTAATACTCGTAATTAAGGCGATGAGTTATTTGCCAGGAATGTCACTACAGACATCAACAACGAGAGATAATTATGCGGCCTTTCTGTGATGTGCTACAGCCGGTATCGCTCGAGCGAAAGCAAACCGCGTCGTCGTTATACAATACAATACGATATCGACCCATACGTAAATCATGCAGAGCACGCAAAACGCCCTCAAGTTTCGTGCTACTACGAGGTAAGCTACTACGAGGTACTACGAGGACAAAAATAAAAGCTGAACGAGAAAACGAGGCCAAGGATCGTAAATTGATAACGAGCCGAACTGCACGCTCGCAGTTCGATTCGCGCTCCGAAAAGGCTATAAAAGTATTTTACACCTGTTCCAAAAAAAGATGAGATCCTTTTTTGTTACTAGTAGTGTTATTTTTAGAAGAAAAGTATCAGAGTCGAAAGGCAAAATAAAGCGTTTGAAACGAATTATAAATAGAAATTCAAGAGAGAACTTTTGTTAGAAGTAACAATAATAATCAGCGGTTACCCACATTTTTTAATTAAATTTAAGCTTTTGTGATAAAATTATTTTGAAGTGTCAATAGAGTTTTAAATTTGAACAAGGTCAATGTTATTCTACGACTTTTCTACTTTTAATTCTTTCGTAGTTAAACATTATATAGGAAATAGCTAGTTATCAGTAGCTGATATTTTGGTAACATGATAGCGCTCTATTATCTACGTTTGCCGTTACGAAATTATTTTCGGAGATGATAAATAGGTTCTCCGAAATTTAAGCGACTGCCATATAACTCAATGATCTACTGGCGCGGCGCCGAGATAAATTTCGTGATATTTACTGCTTAAACAATCTGCGTGTCTTGAAAGACGCGATGAAATTGCATCTTTTTCGTCCACTGAAAAGATTTAACATGGTATTGTTGCAAACATAAACAAATCGATGAATACGATGCTCCAATATCGCATTTAATCTGCTAAGAAAGATCTGCATAAATATTTCGCGTGCACTTGAAGTAGGTAATCTTTATCTTACGAGGAAGCAATTTTTAAAAAATTAAAGATATATATATCTTACGTGAACCCAAGCTATCACTGTATCGATTAACTTTATATAATCCATTTAAGATAGTAATTTCTGAGATTATTATAGTATTAAAAAACGATTACGAGCCGCATTTATTTTTAAATTTTTCGATAATTATTTTTAAAAATAATAATATCGGCGAATATAAAATATAGCGAAATATTTTCACGTGGAACCGATCTTTTAGACTGTCGATCTTTGTATTCATTATTTTAAGTAGAGAAACATTTTTTAAGAGAAACTATTTCTGAGATTGATAATAAAATATAGAGAGATGTTTCCTTACCTTTCACGATCACAGGAGTCAGTGAGGAGCTCGCTGGCACTCCTGCTACGGGCTTCCTCGGGACGTCCCGCAGGATGCCTCATCGTGATCTCCTCCCGTGGGAGACGCGCCAATTCGGCATCCCGATCGGCAGAATTGGAAACGGATCGTGCATCGGCGGCACCGCGGCTCTTTCGCCGGAAGATCTTCCGAAGACCGCGCAGGGGATGAAAACGGCGCTTCTTTGGTTCTGCATGCGAAAAGGGTTCGGTTAAATTCTCTTCAAGAACACTAACACATATGTATACGTTCAGTCCATTTTTAATTCTATAAATATATTGTTAACAGAACGAACAATATTTCACTTCAGTATTTTTAATTTTCTTTATTATTTTCTTTTTGTTATGAATTTAAATTAAATAAAATATAATTAAATAAAAATTAAATCACTTCTTTCTAACTATTAAAAATTCATCCTAGAAGAGGTTGATACAATATTACAATAATTAAAAAGTTATAGAAATCAATTTTAAACCAAGTGACAACACACGATTAAAGTATAAAATAACTTCTGATATTCATTAATTAAATTCTAAATATTTAGAAAAGAATATTTAGCGACGCGTGTGAGATATCCCACATATTTGTGTTATCATCACTGAAAATAACAATTTTGAGATCCCTGCGAGATGCACGACGATCGGGCGATATTTACCGAGGAAATCTACGAGCGAGTCGAGAGAAGGCATCCTACGTGGAACCTAGAACTAGAATTCGCGTATTCCGTTTGCACGATATACACCTGACTGATCTCACGGATAAATACGCAAAATACACAGTAACAGTCGTGACATGATAAGATTACAAGCTCGGCCCCTCGATAATTCTATATCGGTTCGATATATCGTGAGCCGAGAGAGCCTCACCTTATAAGGTACGAGCCTAATGTTGTGCCGGTACTCGATCTCTCTCTCTAGTGGCCTTTACCCTCTTCCTGCCCCCTCTTTTCTGACCTGTCTCTGTCCCTGTCACTCACGAGCACTTCAACTTTATCGCTTGACGTGACGCATCGATGTTTCTCAAGGAACCCTCGCGATGCCTTCGACGTTAATGTATAAAGACGAGATTTCAGACTTTTAGTGGGTAGATGGGCAATTTCGACGAGATGGCAGATCAAAAAATAAAAACTTAAGGCAGCCGTCATACACATTCACGTCGCATTTCGCGATGCATCGAAACAATAAATAAATAATTGTAACAAAAGTAATAAAAGTAAGACTGGTAAAACTAAATAAGCGTAACGGATGCAGAAGAGTAATGAAATAAATGAAAAAACTTCTCAAAATTATCGATATAATTGTACGAAAAAATTGTACTTATAGCTCTCAAGGTTCCAACAAAATTACGACCGACAGCAATGCAGATGACCTAAATAAAGTCTAGGCTAGTCTGTATTTTTAATATATAAGAACGCAATCTCTTTTTGTAATAAATATATACAATAGTGGCCTTCGAATAATTCTCGTGGTAGTACATTTAATTTTATGTACTTCGCAACAACAATACAGAATCGATATTCAATATTAAGCAATATTTAAAGCCAATGCATCCTGATTCGCTGTTGCATACCCAATTTCGACGCGGCGTGATGACGTCGCGCTTAAAGTCGATCTACTAAAATCCCATCTCGATGCCGCGTGATACTGGGCTTAAAGTCGATCTACCACCATGTCTACGTATGTCCCGCGATCAAACACCGTCCCACGCGGCTTTAACGAGACAAGGGAAGAGGAAAGCACGCTTGATCGGGAGTGATCTTTACTGTGTGCTTGACACTCTCTGAGCGCACTTTACACGCTTCAGCGACAGCTCCGGCGTCGTTGAAGCGCGGAAAATAATGCTACGCCTGAGTCGCTCGCTCGCGGCTGTCTATCGCATGTAACGAGAACATCTGTTTGTACGATATCGAAGAATAATACACCGTCACCGCGGAAATTCTTGAAATAAAAAAACCGACAGATCTTTTAAAGGCAAAATTATCTGAGGTGTAAATTGTATTGCAAAAGTCAATCGCATTAATACAAATGCGTGATACAATAAAATTATGAAAAATAATAAAGTCGTGATGAAAAGAACTGGGAAATTATAAAATTAGACAATTTTATAAAATCTTATTTTTATCGCAATTAAAAGCAACTCTATGAAATATGTCTTGGTTACTCAATGCCTTATGTTTGTTAATGTTCGAAAACTGTATTTAATGACTAAAATAATGCAAGACATAAATTAAATTTTTTATAAGAAAAGTTAAAATTGAAGTTCTCTTGAAAGTCAATGTATTAATTACGAAAAAATCTCAGTCAGAGCAATGACAAATGTCAACTAACCGAGAATTCACAAAGTTTCCCCGCTAATTATGCCCTCGAGTCTAAAAAATTAACTCCCGAGTTAATTTGCCCCCGCGGTCGCCGAGCTCTACAATTTGCCGGGACCTAATCCAATGGCGGGGATCGTTGTTCCGACCCGGAAACTCATCCATAATGACACATAACGCGGTTACTCCGAACAATAGTCACGACTTACCGTAACGCAAGACGAGGAGAAAAAAAAAAAGAAATCACAGCTCGCCGCCTACCGTAATCATAATTGTCGTTTTAATCTCTGTCCGCTCCTAATTAAACGTACGCGCTTCTTACTACCGCTAACGATGACCTCGATTCACTATCCTTGCCCGAGATGCGGAGGACGTTCTCGCATTTGTACAGCCTTGCGGATTACGGACGATACCGTAACGCGATGCTAACTTGGGCGTAAACTTGAGAAACCGTTGAGTTAATTAATAATTTATTTCCTCCAAAAGCAAAAAATTCTAAACCTCAAGCAATAAAAAGATAAATAAAATATTAAACCAATTCTGTTTCAATTAGATATTATTTCTTTTTTTTTTTTAGTGAGAAGTAATCTTCATTATTATTTTTATTACATATAAAAATGACAGAACTACAACCGTAAAAACTATGAATAACTACTGAATTAGAGGAACAATTTCGTTGTTAAATTATCACGATGCGTCGTGTATTTTTATAGGAGATCGGCTGTATTTCGCGCAAACGTGGCGTTCGACGAAATCCATATGTTTCATCATACGCCTCGTTTACCCGCGGCTTTTCGTAATACGCGCCTCAGGAATTTGCATGTCCCGAACGAACGCGACGCCGAGAATCCGATTCTCGGAAGAGGAAATGCAGTTTTTCCGACGGCGTGTCTAGACCGTCGCCGCCAGCGTTGTAGGTATTTCTACTATCTTCTAAAATTTGACAGAAAAAACAATTCCCAGAGAATTTCACAGTATTTGAATAATGCAACAAATTGTCAGAAAATGCGCTCGGTAATCATGATCAAATCTTATATTAATCTATCCTATTATTAATATTTTAACAATTAGTATATAATATATATAGGTACCTTAGTGAATAAATAACACATGTATCGATAACGATCCAATCTCGGATCCAATGCATGCATATGAATGATATTGTAAGCGGATGTCCTCGTAATCTCATAGAGGACAATAAAGTATTATATATTAACATCAATAATCACGGACGACTATTCTATTAATAAAAAATGATTAAAGTTGCACGAATAAATTGCAAAATTATGATGCGCTCATTATATTCCGTAATTGAATTGATAACTACTGAAAGATTGCCTTCAGAACGCTCTGCGTGCATCTCGTAAGGATACCGTCGAAGTATGCTAAGAGTATTCAAGTGCTGACCTTTGGGTAGAGGATCGACGCTGTGCTGGGTCGCCGGGAACTCGCCGAGGCCGAAAGTGCGATGCTGCTGATGATGATGGTGCTGATGATGGTTCTGAGGG
Source organism: Leptothorax acervorum (assembly GCA_035220615.1). NCBI lineage: Eukaryota > Metazoa > Arthropoda > Insecta > Hymenoptera > Formicidae > Leptothorax > Leptothorax acervorum. The sequence goes on along the minus strand of JASTWQ010001261.1, from coordinate 2,825,000 downwards.
GGCGGCGAGGCCTCCCTCACGCAACCCATCAGGCTGAGGGCACCGCCAACGCCTCCGCCACCGCCACCGAGGGCGGTGCTCGTCGACATTGTTCCGCTGCTCTGAAACACCCCGAAGAACCAAACTGCGACGTAGGACTCTCTCACGCGCTGATAGTGCTGGTACCATGCCGAGAGAAACGAGCTCTCCGACCTTTTCCAACTCTTCCAGCCGTCCATCTCTCCCGTCACGAATTCACGGACGTGTCTAACACGACGTGAAAATACTTTGCTTCTCTCACGCCTGACGTTTAATAAGCGCGAACGGAATTAAAAAGCGAAGGTGTGGTCCTTCGTGCGGCTATGTTGCGCGGACGATTCGGGGAATATTGATTTCTATCAGCTGACCTTACTTTCGTCTCTCTCGGGACGACCTTGCGCAACTTAATTTGGCACAAATAAATACCCCTTGATTAGAGGATCATAATTTATTTCTGTGACGATTGATCGAAAGGGAAATAATCGATCGATTCTAATAATGTTTGAGGAGAGGAAACTTTTTACATAACTTATTATTTAGGGGAATATTTCAAATTGCAAGCAGTCATATATAGTTGTTTTTACAGGAGTCAATTATTTATCATTACCATTTGATTTAATTAAATTTGATTAAACAACGGTACAATAAACACTTGGTTAACTGAGATAATTTTAAGCGTGTTTTATCATCAATTTTATTTTCGTTTAAAGTGACATCGATGTGTAGCGGTTCAAAATATTATAATAAACGTTTCAATTATACTTTCTCGTGTTATTCCATTTGACTTTATATATGCACTATTTGCCGACGAATAATGTCTATTATCGCATAAGACGCGGCACCAAATGAACAACTCACAGAGACTTTCACCGAGAGGACATACGCGAATATTCTTCACAGCGCGCAAAGAGGATTAAGTTCCCGAGGGTCTCTTTCCCAAAGAGGATCGCGCTCCGGACACGGGGATAGGCACGCGGAAAAGATTCCTCGCAGCTGAATGTCGCCTTTAACGAATCGCAAAGAAGGGAAGAAGAGCGAGATGAGAAGAAACGCGGAATGCATTAAACGCGCGCCTTCGTCACTCTCTCGCGCCACTCCGCGACCGTGCAGCAGGATTGATACTCGATCCCCGGGTCCCTCTTCGTGCGTCAACGGGCTGCCGCTCTTCGTTCCTCCAGGCAATGGGGGTCAGGAGAGATGGTCTCCATGGCAACTGCATCCGGCGAGGGGATGCGCGGAGCGACGGCGGACGGTGCATCGATTGCACCCTCTCGGCTGGCGTGCGCGCGACCCTGACCTTCGCACAGCTGACGAGGATGACGGCGAGCTGGTTCTCCGCTCCGCACCACCACGACGGGAGAGAACGTGGGGAAGCCCGACGGAGAATTAACGCTGCCGGTTCTTATTAAGCTGCCGTCGCCGTTAGTTACGCGACGGTGGTATGTTAAAGTGCGATGTCGTCAAAAATACGCGCGCGAACAGTCGCGGGAGAATTTATTCCGCCATATCCTTGTCATTTTAAATTTCAGTAATTTAGAATGGCCGAAGGAGCCTAAAATATCTGCACAAATTTCGACGGAGATTGATAGATTTGTTGAACAGTAATTAGTCATTTCCTCATTAATTTTGTATTAATTAATTGATAATTATTTTTCACATTAATTAATGATTTTACACATTTGTAGCAAGATTAACGTATGGATTGCATAAAAGGGCATTATCTCTCTTTACCGTATCGCTAATTTGTTGCATCAATCATAATCAAAAGCGCAATTATTTTCTGATTGCCGACTGGAACGATGAAATAAATCACGACCGATAATTATTTTCGCTCCGCTTATTTCTGTTATTAATCATGATTATTAATTATTCAAGGACTATAAGCATAAATCGTAGATTTTGCTACTATATGTATAATCATTGATTTAATTGCATTTTGCTTAATTCTGCCTGATAATAATAAAAAAGTTAAAATTTCTGTTCGAGAGTTTCGTTTATGATACCGTGTTTAACATAAGATACAAGTTAAATTACACTTGACCGGCTCGATGCTAAATGTAGTGTGAAAACTATTGGATTTCGAGTTATCGCGAATTCGGAATACGACGATCTACCGTGAGAATTGATAGCCTCGTTGCTCGTGAAATAGTTTTATCGATAGAAGCAGCCACGGCCTTGACGCGGTTTCTGGAATGGCGTGCGCTTACCCGGAATTAATATCAAATTTTGCGCGTTTACGGCGCCGTATTCACAAATGTCGCGCTCGGGAATGCAGCTGGCGTAATTTCGCTTAGAGGAACCATCGAGAGCTCTCGTAAGGAAAGTTCATACGTTGAACGAGTTGGAGCGGATATCTGTGTGCCCTATTTTTCAAAGATCGTCGGCCGACTTTGCAACAAGTGAGCACACAGACCCACTAACGCTAATGTCACATCCATTAATGTCATATCCGCCTTTCGCACTCGTTAAATCACCTTTCAATCTCATTAAACCTCTTTTCTAATGTTAACTCGTTTCATCGAGCGATCGCCGAGATTTGTAGATTAGTGACATATATGGCAATTTTTCTTATCAAAATTATTAGATAAATTAAAACTAATAATATTGTAAGAATATTGCTTGTGAATTTGTATAATTATGAAATTTTTTTATTTCTGTATTTATAACATGATGATCTTAGCCGAGAAGAATGTACAGATAAGATACATTTTGTTTATTTAGAGATATAAAGGGAACGAATGTTCGATTTTTACGTAGATTTAAAAAGGTTTGATTTTTACGTAGATATAAAGAGTGTGTTCGACTTTTTTGTTATACCTATTTTAAGGGACAGTTTATTTTTATCCTACGTTGCAAAATTCCACACCCTCGTATTAAACATCGACTATAGACGCTAATCACGAGTACTAACGATTTTTATTTCGTAAACGTGAAAATGTTTGCGCACTTTCAATTGTCTGTGTAACATGGATACGGCTGGAATTGCTGCAAAAGCTGGGCGGCGCACGTATCCCGGAATGCATGCAAAAGCCGTCGAACGACGGCGCACAATTTTCCATACGATACGTAGCGTAATTACATGCTTCCGGTTTCCCGGAACAATTACAGTCGGGCGACCATCCGCGACGACGAGCCATCGATCCACCTCTCTCTCTTTCTCTCTCTCTCTCATCGCGATGGCATCTAGAAGCAATGGAATGCGAAATAACATCGCTCTCATGCCACGATGCATTTCGCGTGCATTTCGGAGTAGAACAATGCGAACTCTTCTGCAAAAGTTACCGCGTAACTTTGTTCCCGTAATTGGAAAAATGTTACCGAGCCTTTACTAAATGCTTGGCCATAAATCTCGCTCGATGATCGCCCGATAAACCGTCAAGTCAAATGACTACGTCGGGAAGACGCAATTATTACGGCAATTTAACGTACGATTTCATAAAGATATGTATCTTTCACTCATAGCAGAGCTAAGTAAGTTCTAAGCTACAAACTAGCGAATTCAAACGAGAAAATCACGTAACTAGCAGAATAATTTTTAAAATTGTATAAAACTATTAGTGTCGAAAAACAATGGAACATTTATAGAAAAAAAACATTTTAATACGATTAAAATTACTAAAAAAAACTTAACGCTGCATCTCGAGAAAGTCGAATAAAAATTAGTAGTTAAAAAAGACATTTTCCTTTTGCCTCCCTCAGTTCTGCTAGGATTAGGAGAATTGCGTCAGCCGATTACGATGAAAAATGATCCATATCTTACCTTACAGAAGGCGTGGCATGTTGAGTCGTAGTTCGTACACGCGCCGAATATCTGTAAGAGAGAGAAACATCTGTCAAAATCAAAAGTATAGCAAGAGCGAGAAATAATAAAGGGATAACTGGGCAGAAACGATGACAGTGTCGGGGTCATGGCGGGTCAATGAATAATATCCGACTTGTGTACCGATCGTGCTTCGCGCGAACTTTACTACCTACTCGTTCCGCGAATCCCCGCCTGATTTATGCAACGCCGATATATCCGCAACAGAGAGCTTTCCTCGGAATTTATGCTCGGCTTAAATTTCAAATGTGTTCGATTCAAAGCCGCTCAATTCGACGCTAAGTCGACCGCAGGATTCGATTCAAACCGGCCATCAAGGTGCTTCTGCTACTCGAATTCACGAATAAAATACCATCAAATGTCAGATCTTAAAGTTAAGTAACCGTGGAAGAAATATTTTCAACACTTGTGTGTGCGTGTTTTATTTTTTATAAGTTAATATAGCATCCAGCATAATAAAGTCGCGAGTGTGGCTTCGAGGAATAAAATAAAAAATTTTTAAAAGTAATTAAAAAGTAGTAAAAAAAGACAAGTATGTTATAGATGGAAATAAGCCTTATCCAGTCAGACTGGATCTTTGTGCTTAATAATATTATTGCGGGAAATTTATATACACTTTTCAGATTAACTATGTAATAATAATATTAGGCATAAAGATTCAGCCCGACCGTATAAGATTTATTTCTATCTACCTATATTATCCACATATCGGTCAAGTTCACTTATTAATTATAGATATAATTAATAATTAAAAATTTTTAATTCTTTCGGAAAATAATTGAAATATATTTTTGAAGATCTGTATTTCGGAACAGAAAAAAGAAAGATAAACGATGTTTTCTCGGACTAATTGCGAGTCGACGGTCACATGTGAAACGTTGTTATACTCGCGAGCTAACGAGGTATTTCGGCAAGAAAAACGAATGTTATGTGAAATAACAAGATAAAAGGAAATTAACGCGGCGTCGCGCTGGGACACGAGACGAGAGGGACAGGGATGAACGAGCGGATCGCGTTGAATGATGTATATATGCGTTTCGTGACTAGGATCATCGTAGATCTTCTCCTCTTGCGTCCTGCCACGCCCGACTCGCGACAGAATTTAAAGTTTCTATTTATAAAGAGTGAACGAACGCGATGGCAGCCCCGACACGACGCATCGGGTCAGAATGCACGCACACTCGAACGAACGCACGCACTCGCGATACGCACGCAGCTCTCGAGGTATTCCGTACTGTATTAATGCAGTACAGAGTACCGCTGACGGTCTACTTTATTTCGAAGCGATACGCCTTCGGATTTCTCGAGAAACGAGCGAGAATTAGAGACAAAAAGAGAAGCGGCGCAATTTTAGAAAGTCAAAATTTCTACGTCAAAAACAAGAAAACTTCGATAAATTGCAAATACGTTCGACAATTTTTATCTAATTCATTTTTATACATTTTTTTGCAAGAGGCAGGTCACTAAATATAAGCATTAAAAAATTGGTGGCTTTAATTACCTGTAATATTATCATTCTTCGTAATTTAATAATTTATAAGTTGTATAGTACAAGAGAGAGTTTCAGTACCTTGGTGATTTTATTATTGGAAATTCACAGGATAGAGCATCGCTTTTTTACTGTGTTCGAGTGTAGCAAAAAGAATATCCATTGTTTACCGCGCAAAAGTTCTTTTCTAATACATTTTCCTTAATCCCGCCCATCCCGCCGTCATTATTTTCTCCCGCATTGCTTATAGATGACGTTGAAAAGAAAATTGCTAGCGGGCTGATTAACTTTACGGGACACGGAATTATTCTCTCGGTGCTTTGTTAGCAGTTGCTGCACCTCGTGTGGAAATTTCCTTTCAAAAGCGGAGCAGAGAGACAGAGAAAGAAAAGAGGGTTTGTTACGAAGGAGCACGGAAGTAGTGCACAAGACTAGTGTGTGAAGTGTGTCTCTCGTTTCGACAACGTGCGCGCATCCCCCGGTCTCCTTCCCGCCCGTCTTGCTTCTTTTTTTCAGGAACTTTTCCGCGTTTTATTTCCAGTGGCGTCCGCTCCAGTCCGCTTTGGAACTGTGCGTCGCCGCGCCGCGCCGCCGTGTGTAGGTATTTTCGTCTCGTAGGGGATGAAAGAGTGGCGAAAAATAGTAACCCGCCTACTCCACCTCCTTTCTCCTCTGTGCGCTTCAAAGACTCTTTTGATCAGGGCGGCCGATTTTCCGAGATTTCTTTGCATTGTCCGTCTCCTCTTTTTCTTCTCCACCGCTCCCTCGACGGTCATAATCAGGATCACGACCATAATTTTCGTGAATAGACACATTCATCCCGATCATACGACCCACGAAAAAAGCCCGGTATGTATTGGGCTTTCGCACACCGTCATTTATTTTCTGTAGAGAGCTTTTCGTTCTTTCGACGGTGAATATAAAAATCGGAGGAAAAAATATGGCAAAATGTATCGTGAGCTGTCGTTTATTTTTAACAATCTGCAGGTCGTACGCAATGTTTCATTCGCTTCTTGTTATTGCACATAACGCCTACTCGAAAGAGATATCACAATGGCGAGAGATAAGTCGCGGTGTAATGACCTAAAAATGAGCGAAAACAGATGAGGCGAATCGACGCGTTTTATTGAATGTGCTTTTGCGCGAAGTTAATTCATCACGATTTTAATGATGACGCTTGAAACTCCAAGAATGCATGAGAGTGATTTTCAACAGCTCATAGATTCATTATTATATATATATCACCGCAATTAGAAATTTGCACAAATATCTCGTCACAAATAAGGTATTCAGAATGACAGTTGCTGAGTTGCTGGGGACACAGTTCCTCTTAATTTTTGAAAATAAGTAAATATGATCTCAAAAATTTTTACCACCTAACATAGCCTGTTCTATAAAAAAATTATAATTAAGTCTGTTAAATACAATTATTAGTCCTTAATTGTAATATAAAATCTTGGGATTCCTGCTACTCATTTTGTCATTTTAATCAATTACGTTATCTTTTTTCTAGAAAAACAAATAAAACTTTTATTCTCTGCACAATTAATGAGGAAAAATACAATATAATACAACAGCTCTCCAAGTTTATTTGGAGCAATTATTTTTATTTCCCTTCTTTTCATATAAAAGAATAAAATAAAATTAGGAGTCCGTAGGACTCCACATCCGCTATCCGTGTAATGTTATCGGCTAATTAAAATTCTTTTAAAGTTTTACTCGAGTTTCTTGTAAGTCAGCATATGTCGTTGCAATATCAATCATTTATCAAAATGTTTAAATTCGAGGATGACCATCGTACATATCGGGTTACACGCGAAAAAGAAACAATCTGCGTCCCTGGTGGACGACACTGCGCGGAGGTGAGACGCACGCTATGTATGACTCACGTCTGTTGTCCATCCTCGTTCGTTCCCCGTCGCCCCGACAGGCCTTTCTCCGTTCGAATTAGCGGCTCGCACTTCGGCACGCGTGCCGGGGTTTCACGTTCGGATGAAACGGGAATTGGCGCGCACGTGCGTGTAACACACGCACGCATACGCGCGCCGGAACACGCGTGTACGCGACACTGTGTGCGACTACTCCGCAGGTTTCGCCGAAACGCAGCGGCGCATCCGCGGAATTTCTGGTCGACCAGCATCGTCACCGACGCGACTCGCGCACGTCAAGTGACTCATTCGGCGATCTCGTATATTAAGTACGTGCCGCTCGCGGTTGTATAAAGCGATTGTTACGACGTGGCTGTGCGGCGTGTTGTCTCTCTTAGGGACAAACGCGGTCTTTTACGTCGATACCACGCAACTGGAACAGCCATTCGTTATATTCAACTTGTCCTTCGGCTCGGCTTCTCGGAGATAGAAGAAGCCACTGGAAGCCACTTTTGAGCCGGCAAAGTGACACCGGTTGCAACGGTATCGACGTATAGCTCCCGCAAAAAATTGACTTTCCATCAGACGGACGATCTCGACCTGTCTTTCTGCTGTACGAAAACTGATTTGTCACAGACGGTTGAGCGCGGGGCCCCTACATTTTAATCGGATGGACACATCACGATTTATTACGGCTCACTCGTTTTGCGTCAATCAACGAAAATTAGATTTGCGTCACGGACTAGCGAGCTCGCTCGTTTATTTCAGGGTCATCATTCTTGGGACACAACGGTGAAAAAAAGAGACTATAACTCTTCGGAATGCTATCGATAGGAACATGATTCATCGAACTATAACAAAAATAATCGTGCGATATCTCCGAAAGCGAATAACTTTGTCCTCACCAAAGAAAATAAAACTTACTGAATAATCTTATCGCGTTCAGTCGATATTATTTCAGTTACCAATGAAACGAAAAAACAGTATAAGAAAATATGTTGTATAAAAATAAATTTAATATTCTGTATCGTAAGTTTATTGATAAGGATGTGCATAATAACTGTAACAATTCAATAATAAAATGAAATTAATAATAAAAATGTAGAACTAAGTGAGCAAAAATAAACGCGACCGCACTTGCCTCGGCGTGTCTTGTTTTATAAAAGCTGATATCGAATTAATTAACTCCTCCGGTGACCGAACCCTCGGTAATTGTCGGTTGAACCGTTACGTCACGTGATGGGGGTATGACCATCCGGAAAACCGGTAAGACGGTTAATCGATGAACGCCGGGTGCATAAAAGATCATCTCGAAACGAGATGTCTCGAAATAAGACTCGCGTAATCCGCAACGAGAGCAGTAGGAAAGTCGGCGCGCTTTATCCGTTTCGCTCTCTCCTTTCCTCCTTCCTTCATTGGAGAATTTCTTTCTCCCCTCGCGGCACGGAAGCAATACAGAAATTAATATCGCGTCTTCATCAGCCGCGCTTCCTCTTTCATTATCACGGAGATCCCGCCAGGACGTCGGATGCGAAATTGAATCGATCCCGCGCCGCTCGCGCGCTCATTACGCCTTCGATGCATCTCGCGGATGCAATCGCGGAGATAGCGCAGATTAGGTACGCAGTTCAATTCGTCAGGAGCACCCTTGACTAGTCATCGAATTTAATTCTATAGCGATGGTCATCGCGGAAAAAATATAACTATTTCACGTAGCACGCAACAATTAGATATAAAATCCCACCCAACAACTGAAAATGCCAGTATCTATTTATTCTGTATTCATTCACACATATCGGTCACTTTACTTATTAAAATCTTATATCTATTTATCGATTGAAAATAATTTTTGAATGCTATTTTAACGTCAAATTAACTGCAACGCGAAGATGCGGTTACTGCAATTGCGACGCGTTTCTCATCTCGTTATCGAGAGACAGGGCTTCTCCGAAATTCGTCAAAGAGGAAATGCAGGAGGACGACGGCGAGACTCGACGATCGACGTAACTTCCGGGCGCTCGAATTCGGATTAATCGCCGCAAACGGCCACGTACTGCTCGGCTAATTGGCACGTTAATTGCTTTCGACGAGCCGCCAATTCCACCGGAACGCCTAGGATTGCTCGCGGCGTCGAAAACCTCCCCATGTCCCCTTTAACGCAGGGTGGCAATTAATGAGACTTCCGAATTTGTTTACCGAGAACTTTGAAGGGTGCGATGCGATGAGATTTAAGCGATTAAGTTAGGCAACTTAATCTCGATTATTAGTTTTTCATATTAGGTAAGAAAAAAATTTGTATGTAACAATATATTCACAACCAAAGTGAAAATTTATGTTTTATTAATTTTATCGATTCATTATGTATAAGTACACTGAGAAAAAAAATTTGTTGAAAAACGCAAAATGTGTTTCATCCAACTAAAATATTTAGTCCGATACGTTCAACTAAACATTACTACGACAAAACATAATATTGTTTCCAAACCCCATAATTTGTTACTATTGTAAACAAAACACTTTGAACCAATAAAACACTATTTGAACCAACCAATTTTAAATAACAAAACAAATTTTGCACGCACAAATTTTTTTCTAAATGTATATATTTTATGATAAATAAAAATGAATAAAGGGAAAATTTAAATGTAAAAATGCAACATATATCTCTGTGATAAAGATCGATCCTACACCTACCTCGAGAATGACTAATAGGAAGATTTAATGAAACAATGCTATCGTTTTACGTCAGAGAAACAACGTACGCTTCTTAATCGCCAAATCTGTGCGAAGCGCAATTGCGTCACGGACGCAGAATCATTCGGCACAGAACGGATACATCGTATAATGGACGTTCGATGTGATTGCCCGCGGAAATGTTCCGGCAGCACGAAAGATCGCATGTCAGGACTTTTGTCGCATGTGATCGGTCCGACGTATTCAGTAATTAGTTCTCCGTTATTTCGTAAGTAACCCGGAGGGCACGAAAATTTCCAGATATTATCGTTATATTTATAATCATGTACTGACCCCAAGTCTAATAAGCAATCATAAAATAGAATACTTATAAAATTAACGGCATCATTTATTTTTGCGATAAATTAAGTCACGCAAATCCCTCTTATTAAAATAGCTAAACATCTGGTACCAAATGTATCATGTGAAACTCTATAATTCGCTATCTATCCTATCAAGATTACTTATTATAACTTTCATTTTTTTTTATTTAATATGCCACATACACAATATGCAATTAAATGATTCAATTTATCGGCGACCTTTTAAACGCGCGTTGGCAATTCGCTATTGTCCCTACCTTTCACCCGTACGATCTCGGATTATATTTAGGCTATCAAGTGTCGAAAGAACTATTCAAATGCTATCCGAGCACTCAGGAAGAAATAGCACAGGTGGATCAAAATAGGGGACAGAAATTCGTTACTCTCCGTTTTGGAATTCCTCGGAGAATTGTCATTCGCCTAAGTGTCAATAAAAAAAACTTTCATGTATTTAGTTCACGTAGTGTTCTCTCGGTTACGTAAACGTTTGGGGATCACAATAGTGTAGCTAGTGCTTGCTATGCGGAAAACAATACACGTTTGCAATTTTATTTTAATTATAACGCAAGTGAGATAATGCAAAGACAATATCTCGCGAAATCTCGATACGGAAATGGTTAAATTAATCCGCGAAGAACGAGTTTTATTTTGATTATCATTAAAAGTGGAAACAACATATTGAATAATGAAAAGACGATATCTGCTAATTGTTTCTCTCTCATTCTCCTATTTCCCTCGCTTCGAATTAGTGTTCTTACCGTTGAAATCCAAGCAGTTGGATCGAGTGTTCGGGACCGCAATCGAGACGGTTCCGTGCCGCACGCCGAGTATGCGAGACGAGAGCGATGCAAGAGCGAGCGGGCGATCCGATTGCAGGGGATCGTCTCTTTCGCGCTTGATTGTGTGCGCCGAGCCGACATGTACCATTAGTAGACCGTCTGGGGATCGGTAAGATGAGGGAGACGCGGCGCAACGTGCGGGAAGAAAGAGAGAAGGTGCGGCGCGAAGCAGGAGGGAATAGGAAAAAGCCTGACGCGCGGGCAGGCAAGAGAAAGAGAGAGAGAGGGGGAGAAAGAAGGAGAGAGACGGACACGGAACAGCTTCTCTCGAGGCGTATGAGAGTTGATCTCAGGGCGGATTCCCACCGGAGGATCGGTCACGACTTGGAGTCGCCGGCGCTGTAAACGCCGTCCGCGAGAGCACTCCCGACGATTGGATAAATGCGCGCCGAGTTTCGCTATCGTTCTCCTTCTTCTCTCCACCTCCTGCTCCTCCTTCCGATGTATTCGAGAGAGAGCCGCGATCATTACGGATCGCCATGTAAAACGCTAACCTATGACTCCGGCGAGAACACCTTTCTACCGTTTGTACTCCAAGTAGGGAGTAATTGGTACACTAGGATGGGCACGGTGCGGTTTCGAAACGTGCCATGTGTGGAGGGAGGTGCTTATTGAATAATATCATCGTGCGAGATACGGTAAATTACATCTGGACCGCGATTTATCACTTATGCTCGTGAAGGATGAATAAAATTCGCTTAGGACCAACGACGCGGGCGATTCGCTAAAAGACTTAATATAACAATTGAAGACTTCATAACGACTTAAAAATTCATTATTCAATAATAAATAATAGCTCGTAACAAAGTGGCCATGCTAGTACTATTCTCCCTCGACAAGCACATTTCGCATTCATTAAATCAAGGGTCGATAAAACATTTCAGCATGAAATTTAACGCAATGCCTATAAATAAGGAAAAAATTAATAATTATGGATTGAAATCAATTAAGCTAATTCAAAATAATATTAATTCAAACGCGTAATATTAATTCAAATAGAAGCCTGGCAATAATATAGGATAGAAGGATCCATACATGGAATTCATGTTAATATTAATAATAATAATATTAATTAATATAATAATATTAACATAAATTCCATATATGGATTCTTCTATCCTATTATTGCCAGACTTCTATTATTATTAGAATGGATTATAGAATAGATTCTATTAACGATATTTGAACACGTCGCGAACGTGTCGTACATCGTCGATCTTCGGTTTAAGTCGTCGTCGGGTTGCCGGCGGGGCGCGCGCGAATATGCGCGAACGTAAACATAAGGAAGTCATTAATCGTGCTTGTACTCGCGGTGGCTATCTTCGGCCCGTGCAAAAGGACCGAGCTAAGCCGCATCCGCGGCTGCACGCACAAATGCGGCCACGGCTTCCGTACGAGTTGTATACCACGACGTGTCCCGAGGGGCGACATTCCGCGCAGTCTCGTTTCGGAACGGAGCAAAGAAGAGATAAGATCGTATTAATTCACGACGCGATAACGCATCGCGCACTAAGGGTAGGATATTAATAACGTCGTGTCATGAGGCATATAAAAAAATATGCATGTATATATAGACACGCATAGTCATGTTTCATTTAATTTAATAGAAAACTTATTACGGCATTTATTATTAATTTATCATTAATCTGTTGTTAATAAATTACGATTTTCTAATTGCAAATTTATTAATTATAATTATTGTGTTGCCTATTATTCCTGTTAAATTAACTGCATCAGGAATTTCAATTCTAAATTTTAGTTTTCAACTAAAATACGAATTTTTTATTGCAAATTTATTAATTATAATTATTGTTTCGCCTATTATTCCTGTTAAATTAACTGCATCAGGAATTTCAATTCTAAATTTTAGTTTTTAACTATAGAAATACGAATTTGATTACATTTTCCTTTCAACACGTAAAAGATAGGGTTCAGTCGAGGGTTCAGTGTTGACGTTCTTATACGGAACGGAGGATCTCGGCGAGTTGGAATCCGCGGAGCCGCAGACAACGATTATCGCGTCGGACGTAGAAATGAACGCCAACGCTCGAAAGGTAGACGCTCGGGACGACTATCGATCGTTTCTCCGGACTCTAGTCTTCGTCAGTAGAGTTTCGAGGTCGACGTCCTTTGCAGTTGCACGGCAATCGATAGTGCACGACCGGCTCTTCACGGCGATGGTAAAACCGCTACTGCCAATTAATTTACAATGCTTGTCCATTGTAAAAGCGCCGTATAAACCGCTGAGCTGACTGGCTTAGCTCGACCGCGAAGTTGGCGGCGTTATATTTGTAGATCCGGCCGTATCAAAGTTTGATAACGATCGTCGCACCAGCCGATCGATAATACGTCGACCTCCTTTCCATGGCACGACACGCCTGCCTTTCGAGACGCATGACACTTCGACATTACGCTTGGTAAAGCCATGAGCCTTCGAGATTACCTCGAGATTAACGAGTCATGATCGGAATTACGGCCTCTCGGTACGTCAAGTCGAAGATAATTAACCAGTCAGTGCTTCATTATTTTCCCTATTTTTACGCTTAAAGCGATCTACCTTTTTGCTCGGTCGCATCGTTGCAATTATCATATAAACTTGAAGATCAAAATTAACATAAACATCATATACATATATGGAAATAAAATTAAAAAACAAAAGAAGATATATGCGATATTAGAATAAAAGAGAATTCGCTGTAGGACAAGAGGAAATTAAAAGTAAGAGAGTCAAACAAAAATAAAAACGGAAACTTTCGCCTGTCGTATCGATTTTGCGAATCTCTCGTTTCGTAAAGCTCTAATAATCCACTGCTAAATTAACTGTCAGTCCAAACGTCAATTTACAGCTGAAGTGCCACGCTCAACAGGCTTTCTACGCGTCTCGGGACGCACCCCTGCAGATTAATCAGCCTACATTTTTAATGTGTTTCACATGTTGCTCACCTCGATACTCGCAAAAAAGAGGTATACCCGGGACGGGCGGACATGTTCCGCGAAGGAACACGCGGGGTACTACTATGCCGGTAAAATATCATACACGCTGCACAGAGACGAGAAAGGAAGACGAAAAGGATCGCGCCTCAGACCCGTCGGAATGTGGGCGTGCAGTGCTGCGCTGCCACATACATGCACCGACGATGTCCGGGAAGCCGGAGTCAGTCGGCTGATATGTACACTCGAAACTTCACCACCCTCGTGCTTTTTTTCCCCTCGGTTATCTCGCTTCCCTTCGACGCGATAATTCGCCCCACTTTCACGCGCGAGTCAACTTTGTGAGTCAACCCGACGTTTCAGGGAATCGCGCGAACCACGAAGACGTCGATTTTACGCGAAAAATAATGAATTTTCATTCAAATCGGAAAAAAAGATTTAAAGCCTACGTAAAGCGGAGTCTACAATGAGAATTTAAGGCGTAAAATTTAAGTTTCAAGCATTAAGCCGTAAGAAATTGACAAATCACAGTCGAATGTGAGAAGAACATATTTGACTGTGATTGGTCAATTTCTTACGGCTTATGGCTTAAAGCTTAAATTTTACACCTTAAATTTTCATTGCAGACTCCGCTTAAGAATCGTTTCGATCTGACTTTGCTTTATTTTATAGGAATATTAAAATATACCAGAGACTTTTATATGTATTATAAGACTTGTGAAAGTAAAAATTCTACTGCTTTGATCCAAATGGAATTTTATTTGTTAGTCGAAGGCTAAGATATAATATGCTAAGATATCACTTTATTTTTTACGGATTTCTGACTTTGATGTCGCACGAATTTTATCACGTCGACCGGCACACGTGCGGCGAGCATTTTATATTCAGATATTTTTCAACGGATCCAGGCGGGCCCTCGAACGAGCCTCGACCTCGCGATCGAAGGAGAGAGAATCCGGTCGGGCAACGCTCGGTGGGGTACGGCGGGGAGATCTACGTAGGGATCGTGACGATCAGGTTCGTCGGACCGGCTCTCTTGCGTAATACGGCCCTGAGCCATAGTCTTACAACGGTAATGGAAGCCCAACTCGTCGGGCTTCCTCTCCTATGATCCCGACAAAACCCGTTCCTTCTTACAATTTAACGATCGGATGGACGGACGCGTCAGAATTCATGTAGCCCAAGCGACGATTCAGAAAAAAAGCAAGAGAGAGAGAGAGAGAAAGGAGAGAAAAACATCTTCCGGAAAATGGGGCGCACCATGTTACAGACCATGTTTTACAGCAGACCAGCATTACTAGCCTTGTTTCTCGAGGGCCGTTCCTTTACTTTACTACAAGAAGATATCGATGCTCGCGGGAAATCTGCCTGAGTCACATAGCGAATTTACGTGCCGACGGAAAACATCTCCCGCGAGATTTAGAACAGAAAAGGAGAGCGACATCCCTGGAAAACGAAAATTTATCGCGCGAATCCGAATAACATACCATCGCAACAACAGATCGAAAAGGGTACCAATCGTTTAAAGAACGTACACGAATTTGTTCTGTCTGTTACGCGTTGGAAAGTAAATGTCGAAGATCAAAAGCTATTCATATCCGATATCGTAAAATCGAGTCAATAAGAATAGAGAAAGTCAGATAGCGAAAAAGACGATCTTGTTGGTTGCTCTTGCGAGCAGGCAATCGTATTGGCTAAGCGACAGTAACTTTATAAAATAATAAAAAGAAGTGGAGAGTGTAAAAGAGAAAAACCGGTGTAATAAAACTCATCGCTCGGACGACACAATTTTAATAAGAACAGCAACAAAATAGTTCCGGTAAGTTCCTCAATTGTTGACTAAACATTTACCAAGTTACCACGGATTAAAAGTTCTATTTATTGGTCATTAAATTAATCATGCCTCGTTCTTAGCTTGAAAAATCATCAACTTGAGATTCACACAATGTTTGTAAAATACATGAGTCGACGAAAATACCGTAAAGTGCTAAACACTGTGCAGTGCTCCGGATACCGCGAAAGATATCGACAAAAGTGGCGTTTTAAATCCAGGAGCAAGACGGAAAGAATCGTGCGGGATGAAGACGGAGGAGGAGAGGACGCGTCATAATGAGTCGCGTTTGCGGAGGCAAGCAGAGCGTGGCGGAGCGGGCCAGTGCACATCGCATTCGCGTCCGCGATCTCGCCGCGATCCGTCTCTCACGTGCGTAGGTATATCGTGTATCTGTGCTTCGCGTACGGCTGCCGAACGAAATGCGGTCGCGAGCGCATCGCGGAATCCGCGGGCAGCTCGATGATTCCGCCCGCAGGGATCATCGCTTTTTCGGGATATACGTGATAGGCGTTCGTGGGCACATCGCCACCGCCACCGCCGCAACCGCCTGACCCCAATACCGGTTTGGCCGCGGTTATTTATAGAACGTTATTGCGACGGTTAGGCGATTACTGCGAAAATTATGGCGTTATTATCGCACGCAAAAGATCCATGCATTTCGCAATCGTTGGTGATGAACGTTAATCAGCGAATTTCGGCTTGATCGTGAACAAATAATACTCAAACAAGTAATATACTTGAAGTATTGACAGAAGTAGGTATTTGATAAATTTGAAAATTTATATTTTTATATAAATAATTTGCTGGACACAGATAGCGCGGTTTTTTAAACCTATAGGACGCATTTTTCGAGTATCTGGAGTATATGGAAATTTATTTTAGCGATAATTGGAGAACGCCTGTCGTTTGATGCGATGCAAAGACATTGAGAGCACTTGAAAGTACTATAGTGTAACGGAGAAAATGGGCAGGGATGCAGATAGGCGAATCGCTTTCTAAACACAGACGGACGAGCGCGTTATCCCGATTAAAGCTTAAGCAATCTTGATCCCAACGAAAAAATAAAATTCGCGGAAATTCACGGAGAATCCATGCGAGAAGCCAATTCTGTTCGCGTCGCGTACACGGATCGTAATGAGATATGGTCGCGTTAATTGCGCGGCTAATTGCGAGCGCACGTACAGGTAGGTCTGTGTGAGAGGATGCGCCGATCAAATCCTTCTTTATCTATTATCTCTTCAGTCTATTTGCCTGCGAGAGGGAAACCGCGAGTCACGGTGAAAACCCGGTCGTAATTGCCTGAGAATTTGGGTTAGACCACTTGCCTGTCTCGCACCTGCCGGTATGTCGCGCCTCCGCACCTGCATCGTGAATAACACCGACGTAAATTGACGGTAAACTGATGACGACACGCGTGTTTCGACCGGTGCGCGAAATAATAACGAGCAACAACGATCGAATTGTCGGACAGTGGCCGTCACGTTGATAATTCGCGTTGCGCGGCTGATTTTCTTCAGATTTCTTCATAATTTCTTCATAAATTAAATTACTATAGAAATTAAATCCTTAAATTAAATATCTAGAAATTCTATTTTTGAATTGTATAATTTTTCTAAATATTAATAGATCACGATGTGTTTTCAATGTTAAATTATATTAGCTTTTACACAATCTAATGTAATTTAATTATAACATCACGATTTCATAATATACGCGATTTTATAATGGTACGTTTTTGCGATGCGTGAAATTTTTTAAAATCCGGACGAACAGTAATCTCGAAAAACGAAAATTTTTTCTACCGTAGCGTGCACTAAAAAAACGTACTCGCCGGAGCAATCCTTTTTTTTCCGCCAAAGCATACCGGAGCCCGGAAAGTGGAGCATCCAGGCCGCAGAGTGCGCAACTTTTCCAACTTCCACAGATTCCGCGGAGCGTTTCCGCGACCGCAATTACGCACGGACGCGCGTAACAAGGGCTCCTAATTAGCCTAATGAAATCCGCTAATGAAATACACATGATCCCGATGCGCCGATTCGAATCTCCATGCACCGCGTTGCTCTAGAATCGCGCTGAAACGCGCTGAAAATGTAAACACGACCGCTAATACATTGCTAATGTTAGATATATTGACCTCCGGCACTCGTGTCTACATTCAGCTTCCATGTAGTATTCAATATTCAATCGAGCCTTTCGAACGCGGTCTCTATATCACGCGCATGTGTTTTTCCCCGCGTCCAAATAAATTACAAGCTTATAGAGCGACGGTATTAATTTGCTAGGAAACTTTAATTAAGACTAAATAATAAAAAAGAAAGTATATTCATGTAAGCTTGATTGATTGAAACACAGATAAAGGGTTAATTTACTATTTCGCCAAATGGTGTGAAACGTTGATTAAATGATACGATCGAGAAGGTAAATTGAATTCCATTGTAGCTTCTGACGAAATGTAATGAAACTGCAATGTGGCAAGAGGCAGTTACGACACGTCGAATATTTTATTGGTTAGATGTCAGTTATCGGAGACGCCGCGTAATCGTAACAAATAAGTGTTATCCAATTTTTGCTCTAATTCCATTAGTACCTATTACAACGTCACGGCTGATAAATCGGAGTGGGCATAACGCAATAAATCACGTCCAGTGCGCACCAACGATCTTAATCCGCGCACATTTGCCTACATCCCGTTGCGTTACAATGATGCATTGCCGTATCACGAGCGCCGCGGAAAAAAGATAGACATCGTGTGCATTATTTCGAAGTGATCGATTGGCTTGTCCATGATTCATGGATCGCTTGAGGAACATCGTCAATAAGTACATTTAATTTTTGGAGCCAACACAGAAAAAAAATATTCTTGACTTTAAAATATCTTTAGTTTTAACGTGGAAATCTTGAAATAAGATTATATTGCGTTAAACAAAAAAAATTAGCGTTAAACGAAGAATTATATAGTTAAACCAAGAAAAATAAAGTTGAAATAACACGTTAAAATTCTTATAAGAAGATTATATTGTTTCGTATATACGCAAGATCACTATAACCTTCTTATAAAAATTTCAACGTGTTATTTCAACTTTTTTTTCTTGGTTTAACTATATAATTCTTCGTTTAACGCAATATAATCTTATTTCAAGATTTCCACGTTAAAACTATTTTAAAATCAAGAATATTTTTTTTTCTGTGAAAGAATGAAGTCTCTCATAACGTTGCATCGATCTTGAAACAATTTTTATCTTAAACAATTCAATTTATATAAATTCTCCTTGTAGTCCATATATAAATAAAATAAATTTATAATCGTTAAAATCTTTAAATTTTTGCTTATACATAAATGGTTTAAAAATTAATATCCCCATCTATTTTGTATCTTGGAAACAAATTTAAAATTCTTTAATTAAAATTTTGGATTAAATTAACACACTTTAAAATTAGCTTCAGGTTAGAGTCGAAAAAAAAATATAAATAATTGCAGAAATCTTTATTTATATACAAGCGCTGCGCAATTATCGTGACTCCTGCCATATGTCCATAATTAATTCGAAATCATACTTATTTGAATGGGAATTCAATCGAGTCTCAGACTTTCGATTTAAGCGTCGGATTTTATGTTCCATAAGGCGCGTTTCGCAAGATTTAATAGCCGTGATCTCGAGGCGCCTACACACGTACGCAAATACGATTTCACCGTAATTTGCGTGGCCACGAATCCACGTGACAACGAAGGAGAGGATATCGCGCGTTTGCGAGGTCTTCCGTCAGTGAAAACGAAGACTGATCTCTCGAAATCCGGCTCGCACCGGAGTCACCGACGTTTCCGGAGTTTGGACGTCGCCGGAGAACTTTCTCCCCATCCGTGCTCGACTCGCTCGCGTGCGTATGGAAATAGCGAAGCTCGTGTGTTCGCCGCTCTGGTTTCGATCGAAACACAACGTGCCGCCGATCGCGTGCTTTAATTTTAATTTTGACTTTTACGTCACGTCAAAAGTTTTGCTCACGGATACTACTCCAAGAACGTTTGACCTATTTCTGATACCATCAAAAACGACATTACGATAAAACTCGTAAAAAAATTAATTTCACATTAAGGGATATAAAAAGATAATAATTACTTTTAAATTTAATTGACATTCTTCAGTTAAGTTTTCTCCAAACATCTTTGATAATACATGTAAACACACAAATAATAAAACGTCTTAAAAATTGTTATTAATTAAAAGTTCTTGTATTAGCGAAGAGATATTAACAATCGATAATAAATAGATCAGTATAGCGGAAGATATTATTCTTTTTAATGGGAATAATCGCGTATGTATATCTACAGAAGAGATTACTTCGTGTTACGTTGTATATCGGGCTAATTGCACGAGAACGCATGGTGCGTGCAATTAAAAATCATGGCGAGTAGAATAAGAAAATAATTAAGTCCGTGAGATGAAAAAGGAGGAAAAGCATCCTGCGTCTGCATTCGACGAGACACCAGGCTTACGCAAAGCCGTTTCCCTGATATTATCGCAACCTTCCGACAAGAGCAGCAGCGACGAGAAAGTTTTCTTGACCCGCTGTTAACTGATGCACCAAGAAACATCTCTAAAGGTACTAATCTAGATATAATGCACTCTAGCGTCGCGAGGAAAATTAATAAGCTTTTATAAACTAAAGATAATAAACTCCGCGACGAAGTAAACAAAAACCATAATTATAAAATATAAAAGCTTAAAGACTTAAAGATAGACAAATAAAACATTTTTACGAATTATTTTATGAACTAAAGATGATAAACTCCGCGAGGAAGTAAACAAAAATCGCAATTAAAAGCTTAAAAACGCATACTCCCCCTCGTTTTTCGCCAACCTTCGGTTGGCAGCAGTCGGGAGTAAAAATAGACAAATAAAATATTTTAACGAATTATTTTATGAACTAAAGATGACAAACTCCGCAAAAAAGTAAATAAAAATCGCAACTAAAAACATAAAACAGACAAATAAAAGATTTTTACAGATTAACTTGTATGTGTTAAGCATATATATATATATACTTGATCTTTCGATGTAAAATTCCATGATCCTTGACATTTAATATTCTGATAGTTTTGACACGGTAAATCCTTAGTGGATCTTGGTTTCTATCAGTCATTCCGCGGATCCTTAACGCAACCTAATTTACGTCCTTTGTTATACCGAAGTGGATCAAGCGCCATCAAAACGTCACGAGCATAAGTTCTCATTTTCACGACCCGTTTACGCCGCAGATCCTGATCTTCTCGTGCCCCGATTATTTAGTATTATGCAATATCTTCGAAATCATATTCGATACCTACAATTTCATATCACAGATATCCTTGGCATCACGAGTCTGTTTCTATAACACGATCCATTTTTTCTACGGATTCCCATTTCCACGTGTCTCACGACGCGAATGTGAATTATAAAGTACAGGACGATTCTCTCTCTCTCGGTGCGGCTATGCTTAAATTATTTTACGGCCGGCCGTAAACCTCGACGACGACGAATGTGGCAAGAGCACGTGCATGTGCGCTAACCAACAGTGCGCGATCATTACCATCGCCGCCGTCGCGGCCAACACATCGTCATCGTCATCAGCCGCGCTATTGCTCTCCCTCTCTTTCTTCTAGAACACCACCTCTAGGCAGCGAGCCTGGCGGCTAGCGTAAGGTTAAAGACCTTATCCGCGAACCAGTTTTGATCGGAGAAAAGCCGTGTATACCGAGACGAGGGCACGAGTTGCGTGTGCGTGTCTAGATCCTCGATTCGATTCGATCGCGATCCGTGATAACTCCTTTGAGCTACGTGCTCCATTTTACTTCGTACTAACCAAACTCCAACGGCGCGACGATGAATCCACCTGGTTACCTGTGCAGGGCTTCCCTATAATCGAGAACGTGCGTGTGCACGCTCGTTAAGTAAATGCCGCCTAGACGAGTCAACCAGTCAACCTGCGCCCGATAAGAGACGAGACGACCGCGACGCGACGCGTCTTGACAAAAAGTACTTTGCTAGAAGGTCAGCGCTTTCGAATTATAATTAATAGACATCATTTGGTCTACAAAGAGTAAAATTTTTTATATGACATTAATAAAAATAAATGACATTCTGTAAAATAGGCAGAAAATTATCCTGGTAATCTTCTGGCAAATATAAAATACGCGTTCTTTAAGAATAAAATATTGTCTGTTTCAACAGTGATTTTATGGGCCTAATTGAACTTTATAAGTTTATCCGCTGAATTAATATATTGGCTTCTTTTCAGTTAAGACGCTTTCTCCTAAGCTGCAAGTTGTATTATAAATCGCGACGTAATAATTGGTCACAGATGCAGCTATTGAATCGCGGAAAAGCCGCGCGATGAAGACGTTATAATCTCCTTAATTGCGTCTCGCGATCGTTATCGTATAAGCGATGTGCGATTACGCGATATTTAAGTCAACGACGTTCAAGCTGGATCATTGTCGCAAGAGTAAACAGGGGGTCAATCATGAATCTTTTCCCCTAGGGTAAAAACGTGAAAAGTGAAAAATCTCTCTTTCTATTCGTGTTGAATAGAAAGAGAGATAGTCATATGAAACTTCACTTTTCACGTTCCACATTAATACATGATTGACCCCCAGAAGTGGCTTACGAGCTTCGAAGTCGCGACAAAAAATGCGATTAATTATGACCGGTTATAGGTGAAAATCGGCGAAAGACTTTACACTTGTGACTCTGGTCCTCTTTTTTCCGCTCGTAGAATATAGAAACCGGCAATTGACAAGCTTCTTTACGAGCACGATGCACGTGTGAAACGACGACCGTCGTTAACGACATTCCCGCGTGTTTATCACTTCACAACCTGCCTCGGAATCCAAACGAATGATGATACCGTTGAGCAAAGTTTAAATATACTCGCGTGCGGGCGTTTACGTAAAGCTCTAAGGTAAAGTAGATTTAGAATGCATGCAGAAATTTGCACGAACGATGCGAGAGATTTACGAGACAAGGAGAATCTATGCGATCGCTATAAATAGTATAAATGATTAAACTTGTACAACGGTCTTTGATTTACTGAAAATCCTGAATCTCTGAATTTTGGGAATTCGCGAAAAAAAGCATGATAGTATCATTCATGAAATCAGGAAATCATGTAAATAAAGATTCGCAGATCCAAGAAAGCAAAAATAAAAATTTGTACTACCAAAGATTTGTTAAATTAAAGATACTTATAAAAATAAATACAAACTTTTTATCTCTTTCTAATTCTTAGAACTAGAAAAAGATAAAAAGTAAGTTAAACCGAGATTAAGGTTAATCTACATTGATAGAAATGGACAATAGAAGATTAAAAATATATATAGAAATAGGCTTTCGTTGGAGCGAAGATCGATGAAGATAAAAATTCGTGGTAACAAAAATCTATGAGATAAAGTACATAGAAATAAAATTCTGTGTAATTAAAAAGTGATAAGTACAAGAACTTGTGAAACCAAAGATTTAGGGAAAATTAAAGATATTTATAAAAATAACTAACCATTAAAACAAAAATTGATATATAGAGATAAAAAATCACAGCAACAAAGATCTATAAGATCTTAAATACACAGGAATAAAAATATGTGACAAAGAAAATGATGTAAGAATTCGTAGCATTAAAAGTTTGTAAGATTAAAGATATAAAAATAAGTAAAGTTAAAAAAAATAAAGCTCGATAGACATAAAAATTCGGAACACCAAATGTTTAAATTAAAAAGCAAAATATATATAGATAAAAATAAAAATCGAGAATCTGTGGTATTCGAGATCTAATAAGATTCAAAGCATGTAGGCACCTACATAAAAATCGATGAAACCGAAGGTCGAGAAGACGCGAGAATCCTCGCTACCAAAGATTCATGCACGAGATCAAAGTAGACGATACAAATAGAAATCTACGGTATCAAGGGATCGTATTATAGAAAGAGGCACCAAGGTACCGAAGTTCCGATATTATCCAGGATCTCGACGATAGCACACTACGTGATAGCACACTACGACAGTGCAGTGTCGCGATACCAAAGCTTTGTTGTGTGGAGAACGTGTTTCATCTTATCGATATTCGAGTATTGAAGGCTCCGATAAAACGCTATGCAGCCGCACGTGGAATATATCGGGATATCGGCGTGGTGCCGAGAGATGTGTATCCGTTCGCCAGCATCGGTGCCTGACATTTCAGAGGCGTTCTGCTTTCCTCACCGTGCTCAGCGTTCTAGCGGTTGAGGCACGCCTAAACCGGGTCGACGCGATACACCACGACTCTTCTTCGCGTTTCCTGCACCTAATGCAACGTGTGCGCGCGTACCTCGTAATAATACCGTGTAATATCAGTTTGAACGCGCCTGCCTGCCTGCCCGTCTGACTGTAAAAAGAGCGAGAAAGAGAGAGAGAGAGAGAGAGAGAGAAAAAAAGACAGACAGAGAAAGAGAGAGGAAGGCGGCCGTGTATTCCAACGCGCTGCGCGTTGCGTAATTCATTGTTCGGATGCAACACAACGAACACCCGCGCCGAAGTCCCAAAAGAGTCGGCAGGAGTCTCCCGCTTTCACGTTTCATCATCGCACGGACTTCGTCCGTTCGCGAGAGGAATAAAAAAAAGGGTTATATTAAATAAGCCCTGAGGTATTCCCTTTAAAAAATTTACTAAAAAAACACCGAATTTTTTAATTATTTTAAATTTTTATCTGCCCCCGACAACGACCGAGATGAAACGCGTGTCGAATGCATAATGAATTATTAATTAATTAAGTGTGCTATTTATCAATTAAGTGTGCTGATAAATTATTAATTAAGTATGAGTCAATATCTAATCTCTCGAAAGGTCAATAATTATCTCACTTGTAACATAACACAAGTCTCTTCTTTTTAATACGCTTTATTTCATTTAAGTGCAAGATACTGAGTTGTAAAATGAAGATAATTTATGTGTTTTTAAAGATATTCTTCAGCGATTTCAATCATAAATGTGAATTCGGCAAGGCCGCATTTTCACGCAACAATTTCTCCCTCGTATGGCGATCGGAACTGCGCGGAGTTCTGGAATTTACGTACAATAGAAGCCGACGCACCCGAGCAACGGAATCAACAAATGCCTGCACGCATTAGTACCAATCCTACAAATCGCTGATTACATAACGACCCATTATTATCGGTCGGAGGAGCGATCATGTAACCTTGTAACCGTGCCCACAGCGATTACGCATTCTAATTTTTGAACGCCTTTTACGCGTCTGGAGATTCACGTTTGTAAAATTTATTTTCGCAATCAGACATCATCGTCGTCAAAAAGTATGCATGAGTTTATAAATATTTATTCCTACTTTGCAATTTTCTCGTCTTACGAAGATACACGCTCGCCAACACTTATTTTTCCATCATTCGCTTCTTTATCCTTGATATATGAACATCATGAGGCAGTGACAATTAAATAAAAGTTTTATATTCCAGAAAAATATCAAATATATTCTATAAAAATATATCTAAAGATATCAGATAAAAATATAAATATTTTCTCTTTATATAATTTTATTTCACTTCTTCCTATTTTCCTTACTTTTCACAAGCAGTAAATAAATTAAATTTAATTATGATACTAACTTGATACTCAAATTAATTCATTATATCCTCATGACATTCTCATGATGAGTTTTTGAAATTCTTTGTATGCAGAGCGCTTGGCAAAAAAAGATGGTAATATTTTTGTCGGATTCAAAGAACACTTTGAGAAATAAATTCTCTAATAAACAATTACATCATTATAATGTACATCGTAATTCACGATGATGCAAGGTCGCTTTGGATGTAATATTTAGCCTCGCAATCAACGTCGACGCGATGTTACACGGTCCGGAAATATTTCAAGCCGCGTTTCGAGACGTCCATCACTCGAGGCGAGGCTCGGTGAACGCAAATATTTTCGCAGAGCGAATCGCGTGCCGCCTGTGACGAATTAAACTATCGTTCGCGCGATTTTAACGGTCTCGCTGCCACGGGGCCGCCCGCGCCGGTACGATCCTCGCCGTCAGTCACGCGCGTAAACGTTAAAGCACTTCGCATTTCGAACGACGTAGGCGTATTTCTGCAACGCGTGTTTTATAAACATATCGGGACCATGTCAGTTGGCCCGATTTCGCGATCCGCGGACTCGCTGAACCGCGTCTCGAAGCGTCGTTCTAACCGAAGAAAACGAACGTCGGAGAGAAAAATAACTCCGGCGCGGGCGTGTCGAGAGATAATAATCGCGAAAGAAAAATACGAGCCGCGAGAGAGGAGAGCTGGCTGGCAAACTTAGTTCAAATCCGACAAGCGTATCTCGCGAAGTCAAATTCAACGGAATCTAGGTATACCTCTCACGAGACAAACGAAATTCAAGTTGGATCCGACCTCGAGCGCGCATTTCGAGGGAGATTTTATACGCGAGGATACGGGCGAGATATTCTCTCTCAGAATATCCGAGAAGGCTCGTTTTAAAAATTCCGCGAATAAACGTCGAGATGAAAACAAACACCGAGCGACGATGTGCGCTTTGGCGAGCGGATGCGCTCGCGAAAATAACATCGAATTCGCGATTCGAGAGATAAACGCTGGTAGAAAAATCACCGAGGATCCGTAATTGCGACGCGCTGTGTTAAGTATTCCCGCGGTAAGTATTGTCTAATTCGTTTCCGAGCTGTCTTCCGCGAATTCGTTACCCTCGGAGTTCCGTTATTCTAATACTTATTCTCTAACAACAATACGGAGTAGAAACGGAATGCGAGTCAATCGCGGAGGTACGTAGAATTTTTCTCCTTCGATTAATATCTTATTCTCGGCTCGCGTAATCCCTGATAGATCTCGTTCCGCGATCCGAGAAATTAAATAGATGTTGAGTCTAATGCAACGCTCGCCGCGATTTCTCGTGTTTAGCATCGTCGACTTTTAGCGGTATTTGCACTTCGCTCGAGCGCAATTAAATTCGATTAAAATCGAGATTTCTAGCGAGCTCTTATTCCGCTCGAAATGAGCGTTTGTTAAGTGATTTACGCAAACTTAAAGGTCACAAATAAAGAGGGAAATTAGATACCAACAATAAGTGATTGTCTTTTATAAGATATTTCTATTGAATTAATCTGATTAAAGGATTTTGTAAGTAAGTTGCAAGCGAAATTTTCTTAAAATAACAACGAGATTATGAATTTTAAATTGACTCTGTAAAAATCACAAATAAAGTGGAAAATTAAAGATATTAAGTGATTGTCTTTTAGAAGATATTTCTATTAAATAAATCTGGGATAAAAATTTTTTTAAACAAATTGCCGATTTAATTTTCTTAAATAATAAAGCGAGACTATGACTTTTAAATTACTGGCTTCTTAAATTAAAAAATCATAAATAAAGAGGAAAAACAAAAATAGCAAACGATTGTTTTTTTTATAAAATACTTCTATTGAATTAATTCTGAGATAAGAATTTTTTAAACAAATTGCAGATGTAATTTTCTTAAATAACAACGAGATTATGGCTTTTAAACTAGTGACTTCGTAAATTAAAAAATCACATATAAGGAGAAAAGTTAAGCAATTATAGAATTTATAAAATATTTCTATCGAATTAACCTGAGTTAAGGATTTTTTAAATAAATTAGACGCAAATTTTTTTTTAATAACAAAGGGAGATTATGGTTTTTAAATCATTGGCACGGTTAATTATAAGAAGTCTTCGCAAATTAATTAAATAGCAAATAAATAGCGAGTCGTCTTTCTTCGCTTGGTTTCCAATGCTCGTTAACGCGTCTCTAATCTTACGGGCAATTTCAGAGAATACCTATATGTATAATAGCGAAATACGATAGATTATGGCGGATGATGTTTCCTCTCGCCGAGGAAAACCGGATTCCGACAACGATCACTAAGTATACCTACGTACAGAGTACAGACCCAGCCGCGCAAATACTCCAAACATCGTCGCGATCCAATCCGAAATGCGCGATCGTGTCCGCGATTAAATAAACCCGGGCGCGTCCTGTACACGATTTGAGGCATCGGCCGTCACGAGTCGTTGCACTTTTCCATGGCCAACAGGTGGTAGTGGCTCCCGCTCCGGAGCGAGGAAACGCGGCCGAAAGGGACCCCGAAAGTACGACGCGCTCGCGCAATAATACACACACACACACACACAACACACAGTCGTAGGCACATACCTCGAAAAATGAATCCTCCGATGAATCTCGGCGTGGCGATAACGCTTCTCCGACGAGGCAAAGATCCTTCTCAGCTCCTCTGTCTCTCGCTCGGCCGCTCCGACGTTAGCTCCGAAAAGAAGGACTCCCTCGGGCGAGCCTCTTGAACTCGGGCACAGAGAATGTTTCACACGATACCCCGGCACCAGAGGACGACAGGCACGCGCGAACCTGTCGCGCCGCGACGCGCGACTGTTACGGGCGTTTCGTATTCGCGAGACGGGACGTACGAAATCACGCTACGCGACGGCGCGACGCAAGGAGAAGAAACGGCTGTGACCGACGCGCAGGCCACAGATGAAACATGGAGTGGGACGGGAGCTCGGAGCTCCAGACTACTCCGGAGCTGCGGCGCAACGAGTTACGAACGTTCGGCGGCCGTTACACGAGTGGCGACGGAGACAGCCGAGCGCCAGCGACGGCGCGGCGCGGTGGCTCGACACGAGCGGCGGCGAAGATAGCCGGGCGCGGCCGACGATCAAACGGTAAACAGCAAAAAAACAGCTCGCCGCGCGGCGGCGGCGCGGCGCGGCCGGCGCACTTTACTCCGAACTCCCGTACTGTTTAGCTCGTTTACGCGTGCCGTGCAGGGTTATCGGCGATTGATAAAACGTTCTTCTTATTTCTGCGGGGGAACAAAAATTCTCAATACTAACAAACCCGTTAACAGAGAGATTAATTGAGTAGCTTAATTAAGATTACCAATGGCAAGATTCTATTAAATCTATTAAAAGGATTAATGTAGTTTTTCCCTTTAATTAATTTTATTAAAAGGAAGAGAGTTTATTACAAATCATATACATATGTATATGTTAACATTATTTGCGTAATCTATTTCGCAATGTACTTTCTTTGAATTTTGCTTCTTAAACGCTGTTTATTCATTATCGATCACGCGATCACGCGAATCACTGATAATTTATAGTAATTAGCGAAACGTTTTAAGCATACAAAAATTGTGTTACATCAAATCGTTTGAAATAAAATTTTGTGTCTTTCGTGGAGATGAGATTATACGCGTCGCGCACGAATCACTATACGATCGTTATACTTTTCAATTGTGATTTATTTGCAATTTAAAACTGTAGTAAAATCTAGTAAATTACATAAATATTTACTCTCGACCGAATGGAGTAGATTTAATTCATTCTTTCAATGAATAACGTGCGACAATAGACAGTAGTAGGTATACATATATTACGTGAATTTATTTTGTAAAGTTAAATATTTCAAGGCAACAATAAACTGAATAAACCGACCGGTGCGCGGCCTCGTCGTTTGTTTACGCGCGGCGTACGTTGGTTTACGTGGCAATTAATACTCGGGCAGGTAACGGACCAGACTGCGATAGTGCGCACTACGGGCGTGATCGTTGAATGAGCTCCTTGAATCAAGGTCGGCGCGTGCCACTTATTTTCGTCAACGCCAACGCTCGGCGTAAGTATACTGTTGCCTACGGAAATCACTCATTGTACGCCGCCCGTGATTGCCCGCTTTTCGCGATTGGCACTCCTGTTCCTTGTTCCACGGCAATCTGCAATATCGACATTCCGCGGGTATATAATCGAATACCTACGCGAGAGTACGCGCTCAACCGGACCGGCTCAACAATTTGCAAGTGTATCAATAGGGTTTGTCGAAATGGATGTGTCGTGCCGTGCAAATCGCTCGCCCGGGTCGGAGAATGCGGAGCGGGAGACGTCGAGGCGAATTAAGGTAAGGCAATTGTGTGAATATGCAGTTTCGTTGCGATATTTGCGGGTGATAATTGTTCGTCCCGCCATGTCTGCATAAAGCATTCATCTGTCTCGCGTCGCGTCGTACGTGATTTATCTCCGATTCTCTCCGAAGGGAGAAAAAGGGAGTGAGTGATTTAAGTAACGGAACGCCGCGCCGTGATACTTGATACATACATCGATACATCGCCCGTTCGTGAACGCGCGCCGCTTAATAATTTCGTATATTTCGCGTGAGTACGTTGCGCCGGTACGTAGGTTAACGCCGTGCGGGAGTCGCGATTCTTTGTCGTGCAAAGTATTAAATAATGCAGTTTTACTTTTGCAAGATTCACGAGTTTGATATACAGGTATACTGCGCGTGTGATATATTTAATTTCAATTGCGTATTTGCGTAGTATCGCGCAAATTTGTCGACATCCTCTCGAAGATTTCGTCGCTATTTACTATTAACGTAACGCGGTGAACACGGAACGAATCGGTGTCGCGACTTTTCCAAATTTCGAAAGAATCTATGATAGATAGCGTTCAAGTATTTCGAGGAAATCGTTATAAATATATGGTATCGGGGGTGGTACGCGGCCTCGATGTTTTTTTGTACGCGGGGCTCACCTTGTTTACGCGAAGTCACCGTGCGAGAACAATTAAGTCGCCGGCAGCCCCGGCAGGCAGCGCAAAACACTGCTCCGCGCGTCGCAGCGTTTAGTACATACGCCAGGTCGATTGAGCATTTTTATCCAGGTTGATGGCTAAAGTTAATGTTTTTTTATGTTTTTTGGATCGTAGAACAAGAATCTGTAAATAGTTTTTTCGTAAATCAAACGCCATTTTATTTGTCGTGAAAAGAGGAACAAATTTTCTCTACTTTATTTTTTTATAAAACGTATAGTTTGATCGCTAGGGCAATTTAAACAAATAAATTGTTAATAACTTTTTATTGCATCGACTTACGAGAAAACTATTTACAGATTCTTGTTCTACAACCCAAAAAACATAAAGAACATTAACTTTGGCCATCAACCTGGATAAAAATGCTCAATCGACCTGGTGTATAGACTATGTTATCTCTCGACCGCTCTTCGCGTACAATTACTTTTCGGCGCAATTAACTATTACGTTCAGTAATTTCCGCGGACATCGAAGTGGTGATCGAATACTTTATCAAGCGCGGTACTTGACGCGATTTATTTTCGCTTGCGGGAATCAGTATACAATATTATTATAACGCGGAACAGGAGTGCCGAATAAGTACGGATTATTTTCGCATCGTGTATTTTCGCACATTTGATTTCAATTGTTCGTTTAAAGTACAATAGAGTCTCGCGAACAGCTAACGTCGAGGATATCTATAAAATGCCGTGCGATTATAATTGATAAATATAGTACTTTCGTGAGTGATTATTTAATGAAAAAGAAGACATTTAATTAATTATTACGTTTATTCTCATAATTAATTTTATTCTAATTCTTCGTAGCCTATCTAGCCACGTTTATATAATATCGATAATTTGATTTTATATTTCTTGATATGCATATAATAAAGTACATCCTTCCCATGGGTACGACCTTGGGCGTGGTGGGAAGGCCTAGTACCCCGAGGGTATTATCCAAGCAAAACTCTCGTTCTGCTTGAATAAAATTCCAAAGACGGGGAAGCTAACGTACCCTCGTCGCCGATTTAATTAAATAAACGAACCGCAGCCGGTTCGTCGGGTTTGCTTCGGGAGTGCCGTTCAAGTAATCGGACTAAAAGACTTTTTCAAAATCCATTTGAAGAATATTACGACCTACTTGACGGAATATTCTTCTCATGGACTTTTTAAACGGGAGTGCCGTACAGTATCGCGCGAAAGACTTTTACTGATAATTAGTCCACGCGCGATTGTAGTTTATCATCCGCGAGTGTTTCCCGCGAGTGTCCTGTGCGCTAGGAGGAGTACCAGGAGGAGTACCAGGAGGAGGCCTGACGTCCTGAGACTGAGAGGAGGAGGAGGTCTGAGAGACAACGGGCCCCGGCGGAGCAACCTGATGGGGTGAGTATCATCTCTTATCTGCATAATAATTCTTTTCCATTTATTCGGATTGCCTTGAGTTAGAAATAATTAAAGCAAGAGAAATTATCTAAAATTTTATAAAAGTTCACTCTTGTAAAAATTCTTTTCGGAAAATAGATAAATAATTGTATTACCTATGCTATCTCATTGAAAGACGAATTAGAGGCGCGTAAAATTATGTTTTGAAATGCTGATCATTTTGAGCGCTTCTTTAATTTGAATCTTATGTTTATATGTTACAGTATCATCCAGCTACGAGTAACTCCGCCCACATCGAATCGGTGAGTCAGAAATTTTTTTATTGAGGTAACGAATCTACGATGAATTAAACCAAATATAAAGAAAATATATCTCGGTACACATATCGAATTACGGCAATAAAATCTGATATAAAAATATTTTTTCTCGTAGATCCGTTGCCTTAAAATGGATGGGTTAAAATTGATTATGGCAAATATTTAATCTTGGAGTCACTTTTTTATCCATTGATATTGTGCGACTGTGCTTGAGGAAATACTCGCACACTTCGCACGTACCGAGCTCGCAAAGAGTTCATCCATCAAATTGTATTCACAAACCGCGCCGCGTTCTATAATTTTTGTAAATAATAATTTTTTAATAAAATTTTTGATCTTGAATAAAATAAATAGATAACAAAATATTTAATCGAAATTATCAGAATTCTATTTCGCGAATTTGAATTAGTGGAGAACATTATAAATTAAGTTTTCGTAATTTTGCTACGTAGATTAATACTACTTACAACTTGAGTAATAATTTTTTTAATATAAATATTTTATTTAGATTTTTTTATAAAGAATTATTTTTATATTATGTTTCTTGAGCAAAAGAGTAAAGAATAAGTTATTGTGTTAGGTGTTATAAAAAAAGAAATATCTCTAGGGAAAAATTATAAATTAGCTAGGATGTGTTATTAATGCTCATATATTCTTTTCTCACATATTTATCCAAGATTAAATATTATATGTATAAATCGATGTAAGGAAGCAATATATAGATTATAGAGAGTTTCAGTATGCATAAATATATTAAATATAAGTATGAATATATACATATATACTTATATAAAAAGGCCATAAGAAATGGCCAAGAATTTTGGTCTTATTATGCAATTTATTTTATAGAAAACGTGATAATGGTTAATTACTAAATTTTAACAAAGCATCGATTTTACCCTAATCTTTTGTAACCTATCCATCTATTTTTGATTTGAAAAGATGGCTTTATGCCAGGTAAAATCAAGTAATATGACGTGAGATTCCAAATATTCTGTCGAGAAACGCTGAAACTTTTTAAATTATTTTAGTTAGAATATAGTACAATTAATTCAATTTTGTAATATGTATATATGACTAATATATTATATAAAAATAATTTTGGTAGTAGAAAATAAAAAATATAACGAGATATATTTATATCGATATATTACATATCGTAAGTTTATAAAGATTTGCATATATTTTCCAATTATAACAACGTGGTTATTGATTAGGTAATTATATTTAATTATAACAACCAATCGTGCGGAAAGTTTCTTTGTTTGGATCTCACGTCATATTTATTTTGTATCTTATTTGATGCACTTTCAAGATGCGTACCGCATGAATAACATGCACAGTCACGCATTTTCATATTTTCGCGGTCGGTTTTTACGGTCATTTTTGCATCGAGAAATTTTCTATTATTAATTTTTTAATTTTGTTTACATTATAAATTTCAATTTTTTGCAAGTTATAAGTGAGATTACCTTTCATTTAACGCGAAGTAAATTTTTGTTCGATGTTTTATTCTAATTTTAAATTGAAAGAACGGCTCACAAAAATAAGAAACGGTCAATTAATATAATTTTCAAGCAAATAACAGAATCAATGAAAATATTTTTGCTCAATGTTGTGTAGTCAATTTTTATGAATTAATATATATTTTTTTAAATTAACTTATCGTTGTCGTGCATTTTTCGATACAATCGATGTTCGCGTGTAATTCAAATCGAACGTAATATTATCTGTCGGCGATGATGATCCGACAATGGAAGGAGTATTTCTCCTTTCTATTGATCTCTGATCGAAATGCGATCAGATGGTATATGGCCAGGACAAAAGGTACTTATGTCCGTTCTGGCCCGAAGAAAGAAGATTGCATGGATACAATAAGGTAAGTGGTCAACATTGACCACAATGGTTGAATAAGGTAAAGTACAAAGTGGTTTCATATAGATATCTGTTTATTTGCCCAAAATAGGGCTATTCTCTCCATATTTTCTCGCATATGTGCGAGATTGGAAAGACCCCCAATTAAATCTCAATCGCGCGCGTGTTAAAACTCCCAATTCCCACATTTGCCACATATCAAGTGATCGTGTCACTTTCGAGTACCCCGTTTAGGTATTCCGCTGTATTAAGCAGCAAATCAGGCCCCTTATAAATCGCGTCGCGGTCTTAATTAATTAAAAACTTGAATAATAGATTGTTATACGGGTAGGTAGGAAAATGGATAGGTATAAGAACTATAGATCGGGATACGGGTAGGTAGGAATTCGGGTAGGCAGGGACAAGGGGATATAATTCGATAATTGAGAAGGTTTTAGATAAAATAAAACTAATAACTTTAATATAATTATAATAAATATAATTATATAATTGTTTATATTATTATTATAATTATAAGTTGTTATTACTAAAAATATATTATAATAATAAATATAATTATATTTATTAAATTATTATTATTATATTTTTAGTAATAACAACTTTTAAAAACTACATATATTAAATAATACTAAACTAATTTTTACAGACATTGTATTTTACATTGTACTTTATAGTAAATATTATGTATATATTTTGTATATTAATTGTATATTATGTATATATTTTGTATATTTTGTATATATTATGTATATATTATGAAATTAAATTGTACCTATATGTTGTATATATCAATTTAATTAATAATTGTATATATCAAAAATATGAAGATAATGTAATATTAATTATGTAATCGGATGCGTATAATGAGACGGAAATTATGATATGTTTGTTAGACTTTTACTTTAAAACTTTAG
Source organism: Leptothorax acervorum (assembly GCA_035220615.1). Taxonomy (NCBI): domain Eukaryota; kingdom Metazoa; phylum Arthropoda; class Insecta; order Hymenoptera; family Formicidae; genus Leptothorax; species Leptothorax acervorum. Next base: position 2,790,025 of record JASTWQ010001261.1, on the reverse strand, counting down.
TGCTTTTTACTTACTAAAAGATTGTTAATAAATTTAGAAGATCTTTCATTCAAAATTCCGTATTAAAAATTATCATTATAACAAGTAATATAATTTATTGAATAAAAGTGTGAAAAGATTCGATACTAATTGTATAAGACAATGATCATTTACGTATAAAATTTTTGCTCACGAAAGTCGATATCCGCGTTTTACATTACATATTATGAAATAACAATAAGTTTATTTATTTTTGTGAAATTCCGGCTTTTAGATTATCGCCCGTTATAAAAATCAGTATTTAAAACGTCATATTTTATCTTATTCTCGATGAAACATTTTCGCGAATTTTGTATAATATTAAATATTTGTTAAACGAAATTTTTAATTACGTTTGGCGTTAAATATGTTAAATCGTTAAAGTTAATGATGTAAATACCGTGTTGTTTTCACGTTCATAGACATGATCGCTGCCTCGGCGAGGGGGCCTTATCGCTGTCCCTCGCGTCAGGTGGACGCTAGCGAATGCGTGATGGTTTGTACCGATGGAGAGTCGTAACGATCTTTATCGTCGAGAGTTATTTCTCGTCGGTTTCTGTAGGACTCATCTGCGGCGCCTGGTTCGGTGCTTCGTTGAATCTAAGGGTTTCTGTTGCAGGGCTAAAATTAATTTCGGGTTTTCTTGGCGGTTCCCGGAAGCAGTGGTTTTGGCAATAAGTTAACGATGACATACTAATCGCAATTTTAAAAGTCAAATCACGAAATTGATCGAATAGTATATATTCTGAGAGAAGAGACTTTATTCTTTTTATTAAATATTCTTCCATTAACTGATATTAAATGTTGCTTTGACGCTAGAAGAACTTAGCAGATTGAACATGGATAGTAACTATTTATTTTAGATAAATTTGAATTGTATTAAAGAAATTGGAAACTTTAAAAATTTGATCGTTTCATGCGACTCCTTTGAGAAAAAAGTGGTTACAAATAGATATATTTTCTTATTTAATTTTTAGTTTCTTTTAGGAAACTTTTTCAGGCACTCGATATTCCATCATTCCAGGACATTAATTATTTTTTAAATCTTTCAGGTTATTATATCTTTAGGTTATTTAATATAATAAAATACATATGCATTGCATGATACATTACGTAAAAAATTATTATATTTTATATATTGTACATAAAGTTTATATATATAACTTTTACTTACTTGATAAAATTTTATGAAAAAAATTCGTATTTGTTTAAATAAATTATTATGATAATATCTTGATCGTTATAGTTAAAAATGTGCGAGCACTTAATAAATTCGAGACGAATCGATTGGGTACCCCGATATTAGTAAGATTTTGACAGTTCTATAATTATCTAAATGTTACATTTAATATTTAGATAATTTTACTTAATTACTTGACTATACAATTGATAAATATTAAAGAAAAATAAAATATGACATGAGTTTTATACCATTAAATATTTAACTATGAAATTAATTGAAATCTTATTGTTATCGGTTCGATTCATCTCGAACAGTCGGTACCCGAGAACTTTTATACTCGCACATATAACAAACTACATTACGACAATGAAGGCGTATGTATTTTACTATTTCTAAATATAATTATTTGTAACCACTCTTTGATAAGAATTGTTCTATCCATGTTTTTTGTAATTAAAAAATGTATTTCTTAATAATGGAGGAATATATTTTCGCGCGTGAATCTTGATCTTGTAAGGAGTTGTGATAAATACCAATCAAATATCATGAAATCATTCGGGAGTTGCATAATACCTACTTGCATTATGCAAATATTTGGAAAGAGGTGAGAGTCGTTAACTCGCTGCCGAAATGACCGCTATCGGGAACAGTCCGGAAGATCCGAGATTCGTTTTCTCCTGCAGCGGGGTCTTTGGTGTTCAACGGGTCATTTAACTTTGCTTCGTGGATTGATTCCGTGGAACACGACAGAAGCAGAGCACAGCTCGCTTTCCACTATGCGGATCGTTCTCCTCTGTGTCAGATACTACCCGGCGTACCACTCGGCGGAGGAATCTTGATTTGGTCAAATCATTGGGCCAGTTATCCTCCACTGAACGCGGCGATAACGCGGTTTTTGCTCGTGGTTTTCTGAAGTTTTGTAAAGTCTTACCGTTGAAAGTAAAACGGGAATTTGAATTCATTATACTCGCTATCAGTTATTTCGTTTAGTTTATTCGGTTAAATAATTGAAATGGTAAACATGATATTGCGAAATGTTTAACGTTCGACAAATGACATTATTATTGCGTAGAGAAATAATAATTGTAGCGGACTTGTAACGGGTAATATAAAAATTACATATATCGGAATTGGCTTGGGATCGTTTCATTCGTCGCGTATTTTTCAGCTTGATCATTGCCTTACATCGAAGCTTTGTCTATTTTTTCATGTACTGGACATTTCCTTAGAGTCTCGCGAAATTTAGTATAGTATGACAATAATTGACATTCTCCTTGAATGAGATACAAAAATAATAAATTTATTAACGATCTTTTTGATCATGGTTGCTTGCGTAAATTAAATGAAGTAAAGTAAACTTTGAAATTGTTATTTCAAAGTTTATTTCATTTTACTTTAACGTTATTCGATAATTAATTAAGAATGTTATATAATAGCCACATGTTTTTTATTATAAGAATTTTCCTATTATTGTACGCATACCGAATGTTGCATATGTAATTTTATGTCAAAAAGAAATCTATCTATAATTTTATTGTATATTATATTTTTGATTTTATAATGTAACTCTTTTATAATGTTGTATAATATACCTATATATGTATTGTAAAATAAATTGTAAGAAAAATAAAATAAATGATAAAAATGTAGAAAAAATGTATTGTAAAGAAAAGAGGACCGTCGATCGGAATCGGCGGGGGCGGTGGAGGGCCTCTGTAGGTTGACCTGTTTCTACCTTTTTATCGGATAAAATTTTAGTTAAAACCTGAGATAAGAGTTAATCATCCTGTATAGCTCATTGAATAGTTCATCTTAACTAGCTGTGTCGTTATATAAGATACACGGCCAGTCTCGCGGCTCGTTCGTTCACGCGTACACTTGGAGCGAGCCACTACCGTGTCTCTTGACAGTGACAAATTTGTGTAATTTTTTACAGTGACATAGTGTTTTGATTGTAATACATATGGTGAGAACAAATCATTTTTGATAGACGCTTATTTTATCAAAGGTAATATCTAATTATGGATTATAAATTTACAACATAAATCCCTTATAAAATTGTTTAACGTATATCATTAAATAATAAACATTATCGTTTAAAAGTAATGTAAAAACAAAGAAACGCGAATTCAAATATCCTCCTCTCCTTCTCCTTTAAACAAAATATACCTACGTATTTTTTTAATGTTCTCATGTACGTTAAGGAGATGGAACATGCCTTTGAGAGAAAGAGATTTTTATATTTTTAAGTGCATATCATCGAAAAGATATGCAAAAATTTTTTAAGCAAAACTTTTATGGTTTCAAAGACGCTGTATAATGATGTATTTAGATTTTTTTGTAAATGTTATATTTTTTAAAATATCTCCATCGCTCGATCGTTATGTTGCTGAAAAATTTGAAATAATTAAATTACAGTTTATCTGTAAAGACAAATTCAACTATATGTAACGAAATTATTTTCTGAAGATTTTTTTCTACAATTTTCAAAAATGAGCTATGAAGTTTCTATATGCATGCCATCAGCATCTTATCGACCCACTACTTGACAGTTTTCTTTTTTGTACAATTTTCACAATATGAGATCTCACACACATGCACGCATGATTAAATATAGATATTCAACATAATTATGAATAATTTCTATAATATAATAATAATAATAATAATAAATGTTTTGTTAAAATAGTAAAAGAAAATTTAACTAAATAAATAGAATGTTAGTTCGATTTATTCAGTTTTATTAAGACTTTGTTCAAGGACATTTGAAAAGATAAAGTTAATTAGAATAATGCAGCATAATGGTATAATACATGCATTGACGCAGTAGCATAAATTTAATTGCAAGTTAATGCAGGAATTCGTTCTATCAACAGTTATCATTCACTGCAAATGAATAAGAAAATACAAGTCTTATCCTAAAAATTTCTCTATTCTATTGCTCCATTATTGCATATACCTTCTATATATTTTTATCGCTATCTTATGTTAATGAAGTTTTTACATAAATTTTATTTTTTTATTACAAAAATCGTGCAAATAAATTTTGTTATTTTATATAAAATATGGCAAATATATATGTTTTTTAATAAAGTTTTCTACAAACAGACTTTTGGCATTCCGATAAGCTCACCATTAACCCCCATTATGGCGGACTTAGTTATGTGAGACCTTGAGGAAACTGTGATTGATCGCCCTTCCCTTCGTCCTTTTTACCTTTGATATGTTAATAATATTTTTCTCTCTGCAACTATCCCCAATTAAAGAATATCCTTCAGCGATCTTCAACTATCACAATCATTATATATATAGATATTATAGATGATGTCAGGACCATTTTCGAACTTTTATAAATCTTATATACTTTTATAAATCCACTCTCTATCTTATAGGAAGATATTTAAATTTCCATTCCCACCATCCTTTAAGTCATAGAAAAGATATTATTTTCGGTTTTATTGAGAAAACCGTTCTTTTGTCTCATCGTTTCCATAAAAAAACTTTGATTAGATTGATCAATATTTTATGGAAACGTTGCTATCCACTAAATTTTATATTTTCCATAAAGTAAATTGGAACTGGGTACGAATTCCTGCAGACATTAAGCCCTCCTATACTATAAAGAGACCCATTTCGTAGATGGTTCATTAAAAGAATTTTGGCTTAAATAGACAGATCGATACAGAATTTCTCTCAGAGTTATACTCTTTATTAATCCTTTCTCTTAATACTCCCTCCTTCCAAAAATGTTTCCCTACTCTCTCCCATTCCCTCACTCTTCCTGAGTGATCTGACAACTCTATGCCTTCCACACTTATTTTGTAACAACAGATTGACACACGTCTCTTACTACCTCTCATTAGGAGTGATTTCACGGGTGCTCAGGTACAAAATTGCTTTTTATTATATTTTTATTTATAGTTTTTTTTTTATTGTTTAAAATATCACCTAGTACCGGAATTTTAACTTTAATATTTCTCAAGTTTTTCTATTCTTATAAGGCTCCCGCTGGCTCGATTGCCAAGTCTGCGTTGACAGTACATATACAGCATTACTTTTAGCAAAATTGTTAATCATAAGGCGTGAAAATGACGTTAAAAAGCTAAATTATTCTTGAAACGTACAGCGTAATTTTTCGTTTTATAGTGCAGTGTTTTATATTTAAAATAATTGTAGTAGTGTTAAAATATACTGAAGATTCCCATTTTGTTATAATTTAATATGTGAAAGCAAATATTTATTTTATTTTGGCAGCTGTCAAACAGCTGATTAGTCCTTGATTGGGCACAATTCAACTTGACATTTTATTGAACTACTATTTTATTTAAAAACATTTGTTTTAATTTTATTATTTAACTATGACTAGATATTCATGGATTAGATATTATTTTTTAATTGACGATTTTTATTATACCATACTGAAGATGATCTTATTTCAAGTCAAAACGTATATTATATTGATTATCTAAATTATAATACATTCTTAGACGTACATTCAACTTGGTTTGTTAACCCCTTTTATCCCTTTTTTGTTTTTAATTTTTCGAACCTTGGTCTATTATTGTTTTTTAAAAAAATATATATGTATACCTATACTTATAATTAATATATAACATTTTAATATATAACATTTGTACATCGTTAAATTATTATTCTTTTATTATTCAAGCTAAAGACAGCTATTGTTAATTTTAAACAAAAGTATCATAAATTTGATATTCTGTTTGTAATTTGGTGATAAAATATTATTACTTTTTGTTAATATTTATTAATTATTTAAAAAAGGTAGATATATAATGTGTTTGTCTATAAATGAAAGTTCATGAAAAAAATACTATTTTATTAAAATTACAATCGTACAGGCAATCAATTTTTATTACCGCGATTTCAGAATATATTTAAACGTGTATCGTACAAGAGTAATTATGTATAATACGAGTATATAGAAAACAATAAATAATCAGCACAGAGTTAAAAATACAAATGAATCATCAGAAATAAAAACACATTTTTTCTCTGAAGAGCAATTTAAAACATAGAGGAAAGTCCCCAGTTATGAGATAGGCTCCTAATATGCGATAGCGAGGTTTCTGCTAAACAAATAGGCCTTATCAATTGGTTCCACCATGAACTTATTGCTCTTGGGGTAAAACCTATTTAGTGTAAAATTCATTGTTTGATCGTGCGTGTAGTCGTTGCAGAGAAAGAAATTGTGAAATTGGATGTTGTCAAGTGCCGTGGATATGAGACTTTAAACCTTGTTTATTATATAATTAATAAATATTTGGCAATGAGTTCTGCATGCAGCGATAGAGTAAGGTCGTATTAATAGGTCGTATAAATACGGGATACGTTGAGTTGCTCATAGAGATTAGATTTGGTGATCGCGAAACCGCAAGGCGTGGGGCTCGTAACATGAGATACTCAGGGTACTCTTGGGTTGCCGGAGTATGAAAGTTATTGTACAGTAATAAAATAAGAGAAAATACTATATTAACGTTAAGGGAAGGTTTATACGAAATTATAAGTGTGTGCTGACCTTGATTTGAGGGGGAAGAGTGGAGGGGGAAGATTAGGTACAATATTGGGTATAAGTGGATTTACGATTGTTGCAAATATGCTTCTCCATTATATTTGTCTTTCAGAAACTTTAAACAAAGTTGTCTAATTACAATATGATGTATTTTGCACTTTATTAGCGATTTCCCGAGGTCTCTCATATTAAGAGCACACTTTTTCGATTTTGCCAAAAGCTTATTTTTTACATTTTTCTAATTTTTAGAAAAATCAATATTAAAATTAAATTTTACATTTCAGCATCTTAAAGCTTATTAAATTCCCTTCAAAATGACCTACTATATTTTTCAATTCTGCCCAGACTTCCGGCAATCACACAAAATAGATGTGGTATCTCATAATCGGGGACTTTCCTCTATACATATATGCAACAGATAATTGTGACGATAATTGCTTGCTACTGCGTCATTGCATTTATCAATGCGTCATAACTGCATCATTCTGATTAACTTTTTTATTCTTTCTAATTATAATACGAGGACTTTATAGCTTTATAGTATAAAAAAAAATAACAAACAATAAATTAATAATAACACGATTACGTCATAGTTGACATAAGAGACAATGACACAGATCAAGTACATAGTCACCAGACAATACTTAAAAATGATGATTCTTTATAAACGCAAATGCTTTTAGTCGATGGTTAAAAAACGTTGTCAAACTTGTTCATCGGTCAGTAGTGAGAATACGTTGGCTCTATGTGTTAAAAGAAGTTGTCCTGTTATAAACACAAAACAAGTGACTTCTATCCTTCGCCAGTAAATAAAATTTAAAACAACAGTCGTTTTTGTTTGACCCAACTGGCCAAATTAATATATTAAAATCTCACATTATAATCTCACGACATTTCGACCGTAATTTTGGTCCTTATCAAGTGAGGAAAGAAATTTAGCAATCGATCAGCATAAAAGACATTCATTACGTCGCTGACATTGTGCCCTAACTACATCAAGCAAACGTAGTCCAAAATTGTGGTTTAGTGTAAAAAGAAAATTTTCCTCCCAATCCTGAGGTAAAGTTCGTTCTTTTAATGTAAAAAATGGAGAACAAAATTATAGGTTTATACATATAGAAATTTATATAATTTTAAGTGGTGCTAAAGTTATGTATAATTAAGTTTGTAAAATTGGACAATAAATTATTAAACATTTTTTAACTTGTAACAATCTTTTTTGCTCGAGTTTGGTGTAGAATTAATTGGTCGCGGAATTAAGTTTCGGGAAATATTAAATGTTTTCGAAATTAGAAACTTGTTTCGCCGAAATCTTTCTACTTTCGGCACAGTCTTTCTGCCTTCCCCCGCTCGCCAGCTTTCGTTGACGCTCTCCTTTGTCTCGAGTATTTTTTGTCTTTATACTCGCGACACTCGCTAGGAAAGACTCTCGCGGCAATAACAGATAATCGGCCGTTTACGCCTTGACTCATCGCGTCCAAATTACAATATCGGGCGATTCTGCTCCAAAACTATGACGCACATTGGCTGACGATCGTTACCGGGGGATGCGAATCCCGGAATTCTCTCAAAGCCCGAGGAAATAAAACCCCGAGCCTTCGCGACTCCGGTGCCACTCGCTCGCAGTCTAACGGCGTGTCATTATAAGAATATAAGCGAACATTTAAGCACAGCGAATTTCCGTATCGGGAGTCTCGCGATAACCTTCGCAGTCAATCGTGTTTTCGGAAATCGTGACGCGCGACCGAGTCCTTGCGATCTGCTTAAGTTGTAAATTCGAACTTTTATATTAAAGACTCTATTGAAACCTCATCCGCCTTGACTCGTTTTCGATCACCTCAAAAGAATCCTCTAGCGCTCGCGGTCGCTTTGCGAACATTTGGCCTCTTGACTCTTTCATTTTATGGTTTTAACGAGTGTCTTTCTTATTATAATTTTGTTGTACATATATAGTTAAATTTGCCTTTAAATTAACTTTAATTTAGCTATAAAAACATTTTTAATTTCTCAAGAACAATAGTGGAGCAGTGCAAGCAAAGTGAGTGTCTTGAATAGTACAAATGTTGAAAACATACAAAATGATTAAAAATTAGATGATATAAATTTTGTTTTTATTACCGCAAAATTGTATGACAAAATTGTTTATTGTTATATTTCAGAGAAAAATATCAGTCTGCAATGCTTACGGAATTGATCGGGGCTGTCATTGTTGTTCTGAGTGTGGTATATATTTATTACAAGTACGTGTTGTTCAATTTCTGGCGCAAAAGAGGTGTCTTTTATGTCGAGCCCGTTGTGCCAGCTGGAAATTTAACAGCTCTCGTGACTGGAAAACTGTCAGTAGGCGAGTATCTTTATGTAATGGTAAATGCATTTACCTGTATACATACTTGCATATATTACAGCAATTTCACTTTTTCTCTCCTTCTCATTCTTTCTTTCTCTTTCTTTCTTCCTCAAACACTTGTTTAAAATTACAATGACTAAAGTTATATAACACACACAAACAAAATTACATTTTAAACAAATAAAATGGTTTATCTGCTTTTCTTACTAGTTCTTGAAATTTAATTCTCTTCTAACTAATAATAACTACGATCTTTGACCTACAATTACTTATGTTCTTCGTTTCACGCGCACGCGATATAAAGTCACCGCATATAACTACTAAAATATTTCTCATAATAGGTATAAGTTTCTCTCAGTATAGGAAAGATATTTTGCATTATCTCAATTAATTCAAATTAATTCTGGCAGAACTATACGTGAAAGAGACATGATATTTTGGTCGCAAAGTCGTAAAATTTATTATGTATGACGTCTTTCATTATACGTTATACGTCGCCGTGACATATAACATGCGACGAAAATAGTCAGACTTAATAGGTAGTTTGTTGGATTTTATGCGATTATGTGATTGATATTTCGTAAATAAATTTTATTTTTTATTATAAATTTAAATTTTACACGTATAACTATATCGCACGTTACATAGAATAATTTAAAATTATTCGAAAATTCTTTAAAATCTTGATAAAAGTCCACATATTTTGTGTATAAAGATGATAGTATAAAAAGTTATTAAATATTGCGCACATGTGAAATTACTAAATCGCTCTCTTATATTTTACAAATCTATAAATTATCTTTGATTTTTATGAGATTAACAATTTATTTGTTATCGCATTATTATATCTTCTGTATATAAAAAGATGCGGAAATTAATAAATGATTTATCAACAGGTGAACTCTTCTGTGATGCCTACTTAAAATATAAGAATTATCGCGCTTTTGGAATGTATACGTTTTTCAAACCAAATCTGATAATTGCCGATCTCGATCTTGTTCAAACGGTGCTGACAAAGGAATTCAAGTGTTTCCACGATCGCGGGCTGTTCTGCAACGAGAAAACTGATCCATTATCCGGCCATTTGTTTTCATTGTCTGGGAAAAAATGGCGGAATTTGCGTCTCAAGTTAACACCCTCTTTTACTTCGGGAAAAACAAAACAACTCTTTACGATTTTAAAGGAGTGCGGCGAAGAGTTTACAAAGAGTTTAGAGAGCAAAGCTCTGATGAAAGATTGTATTGAGATAAAGGATATGTTTGCAAGGTAAATGTTTTTTTAATAAATTCTTAAGCGACAAAAGTATAAATAATTAAAATTTAAATAGAAAGTTGTTAGAGTAAAAATTATAAATGTTCTAACAAGATAGAAGTCGCAATTTTTTTATTACTGATAATCTCTTGATTAATCTCTAGTTGGTTTTTGCTCGATGAAAATGATAAGACATTTTTTTAATTGCTCGACAATTAGGAAGAAGTTCTTGGCGGATAAAATTTCAGAAATTGAAAGATGATAAAATTGTGCGCGCGATTTTTATTTATTCAAAATAAACTTACTTTTTGGAACTTTAACTTAATAAAATATTATTAGAATATAGTTTAGAATATATAATTTAAGAATATAATTTAATAATTAATTAAAATAATGTGAAAAATTAGGTTTTCAACAGAAATAATCATGTCAACAGCATTTGGAATTAAGTCCAATTGCATAGAGCAGCCGGATAACGAGTTTCGATACTGGGGAAAAAAAATTTTTGGAGAGAGGCCTCTTTTGATGGCTTTCTTATTGTTCGCACCTCAAATAATGAATTTTTTTTCCCTTCCTGTCACGGAGAGAGGTGTTACCAAGTTTTTTATGAAACTGTTTCGTGATAATGTGGAATACAGACAAACTCATAATATCGTCAGGAACGATTTTATGAATCTGCTCATGCAACTCATGGAAAAGGGCTACGTTGAACGTGACGATGAGAAAGATATTACCAACATATCATGTAAGTACATACATTTTAATAATGACTCTTTTTCTTGTTTTTTTTACAAACCAATTTGATAACCGTTGCGTCTTTAAAAATAGCAAAATGTATACGCAAAATGTGTAATTGTGTAAACAATTAAACATACCATCAGTCTCTTTTTAAGAATGTTTCTGCATAAGATTACAATAAAAAACTATAATGTTTTATTTATATACAGCAAACGTAAGTAAACTTACTATGTCGGAAGCGACTGCGCAAGCTTTCATCTTCTACCTGGCTGGCTTTGAAACTTCAGCGACGACAGCAACATATTGTCTATACGAATTAGCTTGTCATCAACACTTACAAGACAAAGTTCGCAAGGAAATTGACGAAGTATTAAAAAAGCACGGCGAAATGTCCTATGATGCTTTGAATGAAATGACCTATCTTCATAAAGTAGTAAACGGTGATTATGATATATATATTTTCTATTTGTACAAAGATGTAATTTTTTATGAATTAGGAGTATCAAGAAAATGTTTATTATAAACACATTTATTCGTGTATATGTACATTTAAATAAACGTGTTTGATAATCGAAATAATAAATACATTTCAGAAAAAAATATATATATATATATACACAATATATCTATATAGAAACTCGTATATAGGTAAATACATTTCTAAATATTCTTTTTTTATCTGCTTATTGTAGAAACTATGAGAAAATATCCACCTGCACCTGTCTTGAATCGCATCTGTACCAAGGATGTGACTCTTCCAACAACGAATATTCACGTGCCAGAAGGGACTTTAATCACTATACCAGTACTTGGGTTGCATCGAGATCCGTCGATATATCCAGATCCGGATAAATTTGATCCTGAACGATTCAACGTAGATGCGATAGCAAACAGACATCCATATGCTTATCTGCCATTTGGGGAAGGACCACGGATCTGCATCGGTGAGAAGACAATCCTATTTAATTTACACATTATATTTTCCACTTTTCAATTTTCCCATCATTGTTTAAGAATCTTCGCCAGTCTTTTAAATTTCATATAATTTTTTTTATATAATAATTTTGGTAATTTTTAAATTGATGACAAACGTACCTTTTATTATGTACATTTAAAAATCGTATCGTATGATAAAATTGATTGATTTTTATTTATTCCAAATAGACTTTTTGGAACTTTAACTCAATAAAATATTATAAGAATATTTTAGAATATAATTTAAGATAAATCGATATAAAAATATTTTATTTATATATGTCATTATATACATACATATGATAAATATAGTTCTTAGAAATAATAATAAATAAAAGTATACAAATATTATATTAAAACATTGTAGTAAATTTTATTTATTCCGGGAAAGTTTATTTGAAATGTTCTACTACAGTTTTGAATATATGATATAATCTCTCGCAGAAATCTTTTAACAGAAGTATTTAATTAAGTTATTAATTTCGTCTTATATCTTTTGTACCTAAGGGGCACTCAAGACGGGTGCAGGTGGATATTTTCTCATATAGTTTCTACAATAAGAAGATAAAAAAGAATATTTGGAAATATATTTATATTATATACTTTCTACATAGATATACTGTGTATATATTTTTTTCTGAAATGTATTTATTATATTTCGATTATCAAACACGTTTATTTAAATGTACATTACGATAAGGCATACATGTGAAGCTTGGAATGTAAGTTATATTGCTCTATTTTCTGTAATTCTGTACGTATTACTTTCAGGTATGAAATTTGGTTATGCGCAAGTAAAAGTTGGACTCGTGAGTCTTCTATCAAAGTTCAAATTCAAACTCCACCCCCAAACTCCGGTCCCGCTCACTTTCGACGAAGCGTCCATTCTAGTGCTTGCGGCCAAAGGTGGTGTCCACCTTATCGTTGAGCAGCGATGAAGCAATCACGCTCTTATTTGTCAAAGTACAAAAGTTTTTTGTAAATACGATTATTATATTATGCTTTGCATTTGTAGTTTATACTAACGGAATTCTGGAAATTGCGGAATATTTGATGTATATGATTCGAGTGACACAAATATATTTAAACTTGTAAGTTTTTGTAAACTTTTATTAGAAGGATAATCATATGTAATTTTATTGTTAAGTAGAAACGAAATTGCAAATTAATTTATAATATATGAATATATGATTACTGGAGTATAAGTTCACATTGTATGTATGTATTATATTCGAACAAGTAGTGAAAGGTGAAAGGAGGTAATGCATATTTGTATTCGTACATTTAAATACAATATTATTAATTTATATATAATATTATACATATATTTACATAAATTTTAAAACGTGAAAATGTATAATTGACTTGTATAAGACGAAAATTTTAGATTAAAATTCTATTAAAGGTTTATACTTATTTATTAAAGAATATATAATAATTAATTGTTATCTATGTATATTGACGCACTATATTAGGAACTTAATTTGCCAAAGTGTATTAATTGTCAATGTTAAATAAACTGATCTACAATCAAACATCTACGTGATTAAATATATATAGGTATTTATTAAGAAAAAGTTAATTTCGAATTTAAACAGAAATTAATAATAAAAAAATCGAGGGGACTGAAGAATAGGATTAAATATTCTTCGAAAAGGGAAGAAAATGGGTAATACACATAGAGTTCAGAGAATGGCAACAATATTTTTACTGTGTAGTCTGGCACGTGAACACACACTGACACACTGGCTGACACTGGCACAGTTTGTGAGTCTCATAGAATAGAAAAGGAAAAAAAGATGACACGAGCGCTGTTGCCGGACAAGTACACTGCAAATCCAAGTGTTATTTTAGCTGAAGCTCTTCTTATACATTTCTTACCGTTTTAAATCACGTCATTTAACACGATTAAACGTATTAACTTTTAATTTTAATTTAATGTATGATTAAACGTATTAAACAACGTAATTTAACACGCAAGAAAATAAAAAAATATTAAATAAAATGTAATCATTTTTAGTCGCTTAAGCGTGCAAAAATAACACACTTGGATTTGCAGTGTGCGCTTATTCGCTCAGACGTATTAGTTAATTACTCAACTATTGCGAATTTGGCGAAATGGTACATGACTCTTCTTCTCATTCAGTTTAGTTTTTATGGCACTATACTTACCTATAATACCTATTGCCAATGACGCCACTGCTGAATGACTTTTTGGTCATCATAAAGAAGAAGAGATACCTTATACACTCTCGATGGGTTGCCATTACACCCTTCCGAGAGGTGGCGATCGAATAAAAGCCGATGATTTTTGGTCGGATTTGAACTCGGATCTTCGGCTCATTAGAGCAGCGCACATCTTTCTGCGCTATGATCGCCACCAATATATCGAGTTTATCAGATAGAATTTAAGCTAAACCAATTGGTGTTTACCGTCGACTTAACTTAAGTCGTCGATGTTTGTTTTTCTTATGTTAGTAGAAGTACGACCTTTAACAAACGTTTCATATACCGTAACAATCATGCATGCGTCTAAGATCTTTATGTGCCACGCATATAACTCTGTCACGGGAACTTAGGCAAATTCGTTTGTCTTTTAATATTTTCGATGAAAGAATCAAAAACTGGAATATGGACTTCTTAAAGATTGAGATTACAATATGTAATCCACAAATTTTTATTTCCATCCAAAGTGAATGCAATCTTCTTCTTGAAACAAATTATCGCTCATCAGATCGAAATGAGAAACAACATTTTACAATTTGCAGTTATAATAATGTACTTGGTCACTTACAATGACTTTTATACCTGAGAATCGCTATTTCGCTATAATTCATTCATATATTATCAAACGAGCGAAACCGCGTTATTCCATTTATTACAGTTTGAAAAGTGTAATAAAAATTACAAAAAAAATTTCGACTAATATTTAGAATGTCGGAAACCGCAAAAATTTATGGTGACTGTAATTAATTGACAATTAAATTTTATTTTCAAGAAAGAAACATGTGTAAAGAGCTTCAATCAAATGTGTCATTTTTAGACGTTCATGCGTGCAAAAATAACACACTTGGATTTGCAGTGTGCGCTTATTCGCTCGGATTAGTTAATTACTCAACTATTGCGAATTTGGCGAAATGGACATGACTCTTCTTTTCAGACTTCTTGTTAGTTTGTAATCACTTATCGATCAGAGTGATGAACCTTTTAGTCATCATATAAGAACAAGAAGAGATACCTACACTCTCGGTGGGTTGCCATTACCCTTCCGAGAGGTGGCGATCGAATATAAAAAGGCCGACGATTTTTGGTCGGATTTGAACTCGGATCTCCGGCTCATTAGAACAGCGCACATCTTTCTGCGCCATGATCGCCACCAATACATCGAGTTTACCAGATGAAATTTCAGCTAAACTAATTGCTGTTTATTGCCGACTTAAGTCGTCGATGTTTGTTTTTCTTATGTTAGTAAAAATTCGACCTTTAACTAACGTTTCATATACCGTAACAATCATGCATGCGTCTAAGATCTTTATGTGCCACGCATATAACTCTGTCACGGGAACTTAGGCAAATTCGTTTGTCTTTTAATATTTTCGATGAAAGAATCAAAAACTGGAATATGGACTTCTTAAAGATTGAGATTACAATATGTAATCCACAAATTTTATTTCCATCCAAAGTGCATGCAATCTTCTTCTTAAAACGAATTATGGCTCATCAGATCGAAATGAGAAACAATATTTTACAATTTGCAGTTATAACTTACAATAACTTTTGTATCTGAGAATCGCTATTTCGCTATAATTCATTCATATAATATTATCAAACGAGCGAAACCGCACTATTCCATTTATTGTAGTTTGAAAAGTGTAATAAAAATTACAAAAGAAATTCCGACTAATATTTAGAACGTCAGGAATCGCAAAAATTTATGGTGACTGTAATTAATTGACAATTAAATTTTATTTTTAATTTTTTATTAAAATTAGCAGTAAAAATTTTGATTTTATAAAGATTAAAAGAAATACAATTATTATGGATGATAATTTAATTTTTAATGTGTATTTATTATGTAATCTATATCTTGGTTATATCTATCAATTTTTATAAGATTAAAATAAAAATTTGACACTTTAAATATTAATTCAATTCAACTTAAAATTTAAACTGTATTGTCAAATTAATTATTAATGTCTCGATTATGGTAAAAGATAAATTTATATATGTAAATGCGGATAATTTAAAATGTTATTTGAAATAAAACAACAGAATTGTAATAGATATATATGTATATATTTATGACTTTTACATTTATAATTACAAATGATTAGAGATTAACTATAAAATCTTTATATTCTGATCTCTCAACGACGATTATATTTCTATAACAGAAAACAATTTCCATGAATATGTCGTAAAGTGATAAAATCATAATCAGAATTCAATCATTGTTTTAAAAATAATTGAAATTTAAATTGTATAAAATGACGATAAAATTGTAATATAATTTTCTTCTAGATAATTTTTACAAGATCTGAATCAAGGCATGCGGTAATCTATGTATTAATATATTAGGCTAATTGTAAGCCCTGATAAAAGAATTTACATAATATGTATTAAAATCCGATATTACATTTTCAGTATTAATGCAGCGTACCCAAGTATTTCTTTAATATGTTTTGTGTATGTAATCTAGTCGCCTTGGGGTAATGTGAATTTCACTGCTTGACATGATAAAAAAATATTGTATATCATTTTATATCTAACGCTAAAAGTAGGATATCTTAAAACGAACAATACTACAGATTTAGTTATTCGTTGCACATAGTTGATGATAAAAATGCCCCGCGCACATTCACCCTACATAAAACTAATATGTAGAACCACATAATTGTACCCAAAGAGAGATAAAAGAATCTTCGCGATTTTCACGATTTGAATAATACTTCATTTTACTTCCCTTTGAGAATTATTTCTTTACGAGACTATAGACACTTCTGTTTGTCACCACGCTGTTCATTTCCCTTTATATATAACATTACATTTTTGGTCCGTTTTATATTGCTGTACAAGACTTCGATATCCGATCGCCTCTTCTAACTGCATACTGCATAGCCAATTTGTGAAGCTAACCATCGCTACGTAAAGAATAAAACGACATATTTCTTACTGTAAAAGCGGTAGACGCTGTCTTTCTGTAAGTACTGCGTCGATACCACGATCTTTCGTTCAAGTTTGTTCACATTTCTCGCACAGTACTATACTATTCTAACATGCTAACCTAGTGCTTAAAATAGGAAAAATCCTCTCTTTCATCTATATAACATAGCAAAAGTCCACACACATTACTTAATCTATTTAATATCCGTATCTATGGTTCGTATGATACAAATTCGCTCTCTACGTTAACTCGTCCGTGCACAGTTTTCTCTCCTCCTCTACTCGCTGCCGAGTGCGATTAAAAGCTTCCGTTTTCACGAAATCCACGGTTTTGTACACTGTCGTATTCGGGAGGGACTGCGCGAGCGGTAACGTCGAGGAACTACTAAAGCTTTCTGTCGCTTCCAAGTCGAGATCCAGATACTGCAGCACCACTAAGCGATTGGACGCCGGAATAAACGTGTTGTGATCTTGATAATAGTATATCTGGAAATCGAATTACGCATAGCATATGAAATCACGTATCGTGCCACGTCACGTGCAACAACTAAGATTACGCGCGATTCTTAGAATCGTTCTACAAACCTCCTCTTTATCCTCGAATGCGTTATTGTCTTCATCCGACGTCGATTGGTGACGTGTCGAATGTATATGCGACGGAGGCGTTGGACTGGGTGCCGCCCGCATTCTTCCTCTTCCAGGGGGAGATGCTAATTGTAGATGAGGTGCTGCAAGAAAAATTACGTGTCACACATATTTCTTTTACGCATTGAATGATATGTAAAAAAAGAAGGGGAAAAAAAGACAGAATCTTACCTTCCACTGGTGATTTATTCAATGGCTTCAGCTTCCTGTTGATACTCGGCGGTTCGGCCGGAGAGTGTTCGGCGGAGCTCACATCGTATAGCGCTATTGTCGGACCCGGTGACGGTTCGTTGCTTACGACAGACATCGAGTCGCTGGTTTTTCTGCCTGGCTTTAGCTCTCTGTACACCATCGGCGGAGGCGGCGCCATGGTGGTCGGTACACCGCTTGAACTGTCTCGCACGAGCGGGCTCGGTAGATTCGAGTACGTTGCCGTGGTGGAGTTTTCAGAACGTGGACTTGACGGCTCGTCCACGTGGAAATCGTAGCGAAAAACGTTCTGCGTCTCGTCATTGATGGTGCTTGGTGCGGCGTTCGAGTAAAAGTGCTTCGACGACTGATCGACCGCCGCCGTGTTGCTCTCGACAGTCGTTTGTGCCGCTTGCGGTTGATGAGATCTAGGAAAATCGTACGACTCGTCGGTCACGGCGCCCGTTGCCGTTGCCGTCGTCGCGGCGGCAGCAGGCGTCGTCGGCGCCGGCGTTGCCGGGGTACTCGGTTTCGAGCTCTCGGTGGCACCGTCCAGGTTCAGGTAGTTGTGACCGGGATTCTCGGGTAACATATGAGGCGGTTTCGGTGGTCTGGGCGGTGCTGGTAACTTCTCCACGGCCGGTGGCACCGCGGAATCGACGATCCTGAGCTTACCGAAGCGTTTTCTCACGCTCCATGAGCCGATCTCGTTGTCGCCTGGACCGTGAGGTTGTCGCGCATCACCTGTCACGATTTCATTTTATTAGCGAAAATAAGAAAAAAACGCACTGAATCACACGCATTGTCAAACACTCACCCGTTGACGGTAGCGTGTCCCAATTGGCGCTCGTCACAGACGTCGTACATTCGTCGTCGGTGAAGACACTCTCGGCGTCCGTCGTCGTGGGTGACCGCGGCGGGGAGGGTGCCAATCTTCTCGGGGCGTCGTAATGCTCGGGTCCCTGTCCAAGGGCTGAATTCAGGGAACTGGTATCGTTGAGCCGACGACCGGAAATGCACTCGCTAATAGGAATGTAGGGACCGGAGATCGTGCTGGTGGGCGAGATTGGCGGGGATTCTTGAGACTCGTATTGAAACACTAAAAGAAACATTGACGTATGCTGCTGTTAAAACTTACTGTCAACGATCTGTAATTGCGTCAGATTTCAGGATAGAACTCTACTTAAAATTTTATATGCATTTCAATACGTATGTGTACTTTAATATATTTCGTATGTGTATATTCTGTTTTTTTAAACGGTTTTTTTGTATTGCCTATAAGATTGTAGGTAGAATCCTGATTTCTGACGTGAGTTGTATATCGCCTAAACCTAAAGTAAGTTTAATGCAAGATTGCATAAGCAACAGAGTAATACGAGACGAAAGTTTAAATTCCATTACTTGGTTGCTCTTCATCCTGGGTGTATGCCTTCAAGCCGCAAACTTGACACACCGCATCCACCCATTTGTTCATATCCGCATCGTTCTCAGCGACTAAATAATAGATCCGCTTTGGCGTCCTCACACTGAACATGGACTGAAACTTGATCTGTTTACGATTTTCGAATCGGAGACCTGCGTCCACCTGTGACAGAGTATTAATAAGCATCCGTAGCTCATGGGAACGGACTTCATAAAGATAATACGACAAGCACACCTGCTCGCACTGGTCCAGATCGATACGACCCTTGAGTTTACGGCAGCGTCTGTCTGTGTAATACTCCAGAAAGTATTGACCAGGCAGTTCGCCGCTATGACGAAGGGTAAACCACCGTTTTCTCCAACGCTATTAAAAGAAGATATTAGAGATAAGACTATTTACCTTCACCTCAAACTTAAACACTAATCGTGATACGCCTATCAATAAAATTCCAATAAACGACTGATAAACTTGCTGCGTCGCTTATCGCGAGAGTTATACTTCAAAAGCACGAGTCCCAAAAGTAATCGAAAGTAACGGGAAGAAAAATTCGCGTATAAATTGTCCCAGAATTAGGTTAGGTCGAGGTATCTCTCGCGCGAGCAGCCAACCAGGTCGTCGCCGAATTGGCTCTCGAGCTTTCTATAGGAGATCAAACGAACGTTCTGGAGCCTACAATTGACTCCGTTTGCAGATAAAAGAGAAAGAGGGTTCTGGCAATCACCAGGGCGGACGTAAACAAAGATCAGGCCTCCGTCTGGGAGCCTCGCAGGCGAAGAGACGACGAGAGATGCGGACGCGACGCGCAAATCTGTTTTGCTCTTAATACCGACCGCTCTCCATAGCTTCGTGGGCGGCGATTTGATGAGCCATCCTTCGTGGACGATCTCCTGGGACGTCTTGTGCACCTCCATCTCTTCCTCCACCCGGGGGCGGGGGGGACGGTGGCCAGGGTGGCGCGATCGTTCGCTCGCACGCACGTCAGGCGATTAGAGGCGGTCTCAGTGGCGCGAGGGCATTCTGGAAAACGCGCGCGAGGAAGTCGTGGAACCACCGACGACGGTGACGACGACGCGTTCGTCGTCCATTCGTCTATTTTTGGCCCTCGACGGCGCGCAACACGGAGAGACCGAGAACGAACCAACACGAACGACAATCACAATCCCTCACGTACATACGTACACCGTTGACGACTGCCTCCCTCTCCTCTCTCGAGCGCCCTGTCACGCTCGCGCGCGCACGCGCGAGGATACAGACTACCGTCACTACTCACTACCGACACGCGGAGAAACGGAGTCAACGGAGACTGACACGGAGCAGCCCGCAACGGGAACCTACTGCGGATCTCGGGTCTCGACTCTCGACGCGGCGCACAAAGAGACGGGGACGGGACGGGACTCTGTATTCTCCGTCTCGCTTTGTTCCGCGTTTACCGCCACCCAGCTGTCGCGGCCACGCGTGCCAAGGCTCGCGCGAGTGACATGACACGCGGCGCCCACTCCGGGGGCCCGTCCCGTCCGCTGCTCCGCGTCCGCGATGACAGCGCAGTGACGTACGAGACCCCGCGACCGCCCGTCCGCCCGAATCCTTTGATACTGATAAGGCGTTGCCTCCGCGTGCCTTCGATATCTCGCGATATCTCTCCCTCCGATCGCCGAGAGAGAATAAGTAAAAGACATAGGCGCAGTCAATCGAGGTCCAACGTGGTTAAAAAGTCGGCGCCGGAATTGTCGCATCGCGGAGAAAAGTTTTGCGAGAGGAAACCGAGAATTTGCGACGCGGAAAACGCGAGTCAGACGGCCGATTCTTTCTCTCCTGTTTTGTCCCTCCCCCGTCTTCTCGCGCGCCGTCGCGATTGTCGGCAACTTCGCGCTGCCCGCCATTGCGATGGCTCGCGCGCGATCGCGTTCATGTCATTCATGGTGCTTAAAGTATATAGGAATGAAATAATGAATCGGCGTCCCGCCCGCCTCGCTTTCTCGCGGGGGCACTGTCTCCCCGATATTCGAGAAATTTCCAATAACTCGCACCCGATCTTTCGTCACTGAGAGAAAATGCAAAGCGTTCACCCGCATGTTCTTTCGTTTCCGTCCCGATCGCCTCAAAGGTTAATTAATATCAATCGTGTGATATTCGCTCTATTCGCGATCTGTAACGACCCCCAACAATTAACACACAGCGTTCCAAAGCGTTCGTTAAGACGTCTTATGTCCCGATTTGGAACATTTTGTGTTGTCTGGAGACGTTCTTGCGTAAGGACGACTTCGACCGAGCTCCGATTAAAATGATCGATTCAATCGGCAGAATCGCTTTTCCAATTAAGCTTATTGTCCCTAATTTTTTTCTTCTATACATAAAACGACAATATATTATAACATCTTATTGTTAATTAAATAGTTAATATACATAGTATAAGGTTATATCTGCTGGTAAGTTAATCGTCGATTTGATCGGAGTTTGATCAAATAAGTTGCTCCGAGGCCGCGCTCTGATTACTTAATTCGAGCTAGAAGGAAGAGACGAATTGACGAGATAATTCATAAATTTCACGGTATTTGGATAATGCTTCGGAATGCCGTGTTCCGTTTTATCGGCTCTCTTCTTTTTTTTTCCTCGCGGGTACCGCTCGAACGCCCGGAGCGCAACGGCGCAGATTCGCGACGCTCGCGGAAGGGCAATGCCACGGCGCGCATAATGCGGGAAATAAGTAGCAGTTAATTTGCAATTCAATGGGCCAACGCCGTAGACCGTGCCGATCGATATTCGAATCCGGTTCTCGTCTATCGCGCCGTAATCTCGCAAATCTAGCGCGGAGAAGCGCGCAAAAACGGCGCCTCTCGCGCGGATAACAATTGAGTTTATCCGTTTACGATCGCCCCGTCCACTACTGGCCGAGAATCGCCCCGTAAAAAATCGGGAAAAACTCGCTGACGCTATGGAAAAACGCTAAATTCCTTCTCCTATCGCCGTGTCTGTCGCAGACGCGCAATTTTTCTCGTATCGCGAATGACTGTCATGTATAAGTAAATGGAAGATGACCTCCCGTTTTCCCTGTTCTTTTTTGCGCTAAAACACGAGGGGGATATTAATGTCTTGCGCGTGCAGGATATAGGAAGGATGGCGAAGAGCCATCATCGATGTTAAAGCCAAGTTTCTCCATCGGATGTGGGTGATTGTCCTTATCTTTACAACTTACGCATAAATCGAAATCCTGTAATAGTATAATAAAATCGGAACTACAGTAAGCATGAAAGTTATGAAATGAAAAAAAGAGTATTTTTCTCCAAAACAATCTAATACGTACGTCACTTTATTTTACACGTTTTATATACAGAAAAGAAAGTACATTATAAAAAAAAAATACATGAAAAGAAACGCTAAAGAAACAGTAAAGGGGGGAGGAAGGAGAAACGTAGAGATCCAACGACAAAAATATACAGCGAAGCAATCAGTCCGCGTGGAGGTGATAAAAGGGCTCGATTTTCGCAGCTTCTCGCTCACCCTCGTTCACTTTGATGATGGCGAGAGCGGGGATCAACAACAACGGCTAACGAACGTCGTTTCCAAAGGCAAGAGTTCTATCTGATCGCGTTTTCTTTCTCTTTCTCCCTTTTTTCTCTCTCGATTGCCAGACGTTCGATATATATATATATATATATATATATATATAAAATTTCCCTCTTTTTATCCCCCCCGATTCCTAATTAATTAATCAATCGGACGCGAGAGTAATTGGCACGCGCGGTGTTCGAACGTCGGGTATTCTATCAAGAGCGTCGCTACAGCGAGGGTGCACACCACCACTTTCAGATTTACAACACTGCCCTACAAACACAGCCGTACTAAGCCAAATACTTTTTTGGGTTTTCGTCGTTTACACGATCACCTCATTTTCTTCACTAGTGAAATCGTTTATTTAAAACATCTACCGTCATCCCCGTGCGTCTTTCCCTAACAATTCTCGCTCGTTTCTCACCGATTGTTCGATTAAAAAAAAAACAAAAAAAAACAAAGAAAAAAAAGGTGAGAAGGAAAGGAAAAACCGCGTACACGGGATACGCCCACGATCCTGTTCGATTTTGGGATGGAAAAAGAAAGGGAAAAAACTTGGCGGAGAAGCGAAAAACCGTCACGCGAAGTGAGGCGACGCGCGTTCTTCCTCTGCGAAACTTAATCTACGAGGGGCGTTCAATAAGTAATGCAACACATTATTTTCTTATTCAAGAATTGTTTTAGTACAGTTTTAAATGCATCATATTTTTTTCCCCATTCTTTGGCTACAGAAATCTACTTTTCAACATAGTCTCCGTTTAGTTTTATGCCTTACGTCACCTAGATGTGAGCCTGTATGCTCCGCTGGTCTGCCTCTCAGCCACTTTCTTACTTTGACAATGACTTCCCTGTTACTGCCATATCTCTTCCCGCGGATTGCATCTTTCAGACGACCAGAGATGAAAGTCAGAAGGTGCAAGGCAGAGATGAGGTTCCTCTGGGTGAGGAACGACATCCTACAGATCACGGAACTTACACCTACTGACTTTCATCTCTTTGGTCCTCCGAAAGATGCAATACGGGATAACGTGAAATAACAAGCAAGTCATAGCCAAAGGAAGTAACTAAGAAGTAGACCAACAGGGTAATACCGCAACGGCTCCGCATACAGATTCTCACCTCTAGGCAGCGTAGGGTCATAGAATTTAACGGAGATTGTAATAAATTATAGGCTGTTGTAGCCAAAGAATTGAAGAAAAAATGATGCATTTAAACCTGCAATAAAATAAACCTTGAATTGGAGAAAAAAATGTGTTGCCTTACTTATTAAACCCCCCGTAGAATAAGGAATGTGTCTCGGTACCAAGTTTCCTTTTCTCTCTTATTTCTCCTTCTTTCATCTCTTTATCTTAATCGAGACTTCTCGCGTTACTCGGGGAAGGGGGGCGCAAAAACGAGGTCTGGGTCCGTAACGCGCGTCGCAATCCGCACTGTCGACGTTCGCCGGAAGCGCGGGCGAACGGGGAGGACGGTGAACGTCGACGGTAAGGAGTTAGGAAAACCCCGATTGCACTTGTAACGATCCGCCCGAGAAGAATCACCGGTGCACCCGATCAAGGTCGACCGCTGACTTTGATCGAGTTCCGTCAAGTTGGCTCGCTCTCTTTCTCTCTCTCTAATCTTTCTTCCTACGTATTTTCTTTCTTTCCCTCTACGCACCGTTAATTCCGCGAGAGTGACTTAACGAGGAACACGATCAAAACGCGTGCCGCTGAGAGTTCAAACGAGAATTCGTAGCGCATCGTTGTACCTTCGAATGAACGTACGTCTTGAGCGAAGACGTGTACATGACGACGTGTAACAATTTTTTAAGTGTTAATCAACTCCACTCGTTGCTTGATAAAGGACGCCATCAACGGTGGATTGACTCTTATATTGGCTCTTGAGTATTTGGAGTATTTGGTTCTGCTAGTCGGGCGTATATGGGCTCCTGAGAGTCTGCGTCAGCATCTGTATCTGCAGCCTGCCCTGCTGCTGTTGCTGTGGCTGCTGCTGCTGCGGCTGTTGCTGTTGGGACATCATATGCTGCAAACCAGGTTGTTGTTGTTGTTGGGGTTGGTTAGGACCCAATGGGCCGCCGACTCCCCCGTCATGCTGACCAGGTTGTTGCTGATGAACAAGCGCAGTCTATTTGTTAAGAAGATCACAGAGTAATCAAATCTGTGTAATAATATAGACACATAATAATTTTTTTAAGTATTAATCAACTCACTCGTTGCTTGATAAATGCGGCCATCAACGATGGATTGCTCACGAGTATTTGGAGTATTTGGTTCTGCTGGTCGGGCGAATGTCGGCTCCTGAGAGTCTGCATCAACTGTTGAAGAGCATGCTTCTGCATATTGCTTGCCTGCGGGCCAACCTGTCCAACCGGTCCGATCACGCCTGGTTGCCGTGGCATTTGCGCACCGATTGCCATCGGTTGAGCCTGATGCTGCTGCTGTTGCCCAGCCTGCATTTCGGCTACAGGTCCGGTGGGCTTCGTATTCATCACAGCCATTCGTCTCCTACACGAGTAAATGCGAATATTAACAAACGTTTTCGATATATAAAAAGATATATAGATACAGATAGGTAGACAAACGGCTCTATTTAAGTTTGAAAATAAATAGAAAGTAAAGTAATTTATAACGATATATTATTCAGAGAAGAAACGATCGAAAATTAATTTTAAGTCTTATGAGCAAATTAAAAAACGTAGAGACATGCGAAAGAGTCGAATATATGTTATACTCGTCTTAGTTACAAATAGCATTCTGAATTTTGCTATTTAATAAACATTGGTTGTTTAAAAAAAGTCAATAGAACATGTATTTTAATTTGCATTAGCGCAGTAATATGTACGCATACAAGTCGATAATTCTACTGACCTAAGCAGTTGCGCCTGTTGCAATCGTTGCTGCAATTGTTGCTGCTTTATCTTGTGCTTGATGTTGGAGCAGAATAGAGCGAGACACTTGGTCTCTTGGCAGTGTTTCGCATGATAACAACACAATGCAATCAGCTGTTTACATACAGGACAACCACCATTGGTCTTTCTCTTGCAATTCTTTGTGTGCATAACCACTCGCTTCATCTTCTGGCAACTCGGTAGACGACAATTAGCCTCTCTGCACTGGCAAGCATGCACTAACGACTGAATGCATCTCTGTATCGACAATTTCCTAGCCTTCTACATTGCAGAAACAAAATAGATATAAGCGCATTATAGGTTTATCGTAATAACAACATGGGTATTTTTAGAATAAGCCGACAAGTTACCTGTGGATTTGTTTGTTTCGCATCCGCTGGCGAAGAGCCATCATCGAGGTTAAAGCCAAGTTTCTCCATCGGATGTGGGTGATCGTCCTTATCTTTACAACTTACGCATAAATCGAAATCCTGTAATAGTATAATAAAATCGGAATTACAGTAAGCATGAAAGTTGTGAAATGAGGAAAGAGTATTTTTCTCCAAAACAATCTAATACGTACGTCACAAACTGTACAATGGTATCTGATCTCCACATGACTTTTGCAGTTATTGCAAGTGTATACAAACTTGCCTTGGCATTGATTGTGCAATTCGCGCTCGTCGTCCATTTATCTATTTTTGGCCCCAACGGCGGAACACGGAGAGACCGAGAACGAAGCACACAGATGACGAAGTGAACGAACGACAATCGCTCACGTATGCACACTGTCGACAACGACAACTGGAGTAACTGGACAACTGCTTCCCTCTCCTTTCTCGAGCGCACTGTCTAACTCGGATCTCGACGTGGCACACAAAGACGCGCGTGCGAACGGCGACGGGACGGGATGACAGGACCCCGTGCCCCGTACTCTCCGTCTCTCGCTTTGTTCCGCGTTTACCACCACCCAGCTATCGC
Source organism: Leptothorax acervorum (assembly GCA_035220615.1). NCBI lineage: Eukaryota > Metazoa > Arthropoda > Insecta > Hymenoptera > Formicidae > Leptothorax > Leptothorax acervorum. Next base: position 2,763,140 of record JASTWQ010001261.1, on the reverse strand, counting down.
GGCCACGCATGCCAAAGCACGTACGTCATGTGGTACGTACGTACCACATGGGTCCATTCCGAGTTACGCATGAAGCGCTGTAAGCATCGCTCCATCTTCGTTTTATATACGATGTGCAACAAAGACAGAATGATTTTTACAGCGCTTCATGCGTAACTCGGAACGGACCCCATGACACACACAGGTTAAATGACAGTAATGACACACGGCGCCCAGTCCACTCCGGATCCCGCTGCTCGTCACTCGTGCCCCGTCCGCTCCGCGATGACAGCGCAGTGACGTACGAACTACGAGCCCCCGCGACCGCCTGAATCCTCTGATTAGGCGTTGCCTCCGAATGCCGTCGATAACTTGCGATATCTTTCCCTCCGATCGCCGAGAGAGAAGGAAAAAGACATCGCGCGGTCAATCGAGGTCCAACGAGGTTAAAAAGCCGGCGACGGAAATGTCGCATCGCGGAGAAAAGTTTTGCGAGAGGAAATCGAATTTTTGCGACGCGGAAAACGCGAGTCAGACGGTCGATTCTTTTTGTCCTGTCCTCCCTCCCCCGCCTTCCCGCGTGCCGTCGATCGTCGGCAACTTCGCGCCGCCCGCCATTGCGATCAGATGGCTCGCGTGCGGCCGCATTCATGATGCTTTAGGATTCTGGAATAAATCGGCGTCCCGCCCGTCTCGCTTTCTCGCGGGGGCACTGTCTCGGGTCTCCCCGATATTCGAGAAATTTCCAATGACGCGCACCCGATATTTCGTCACTGGGAGAAAATGCAAAGCGTTCAACCGCACGCTCTTTCGTTTTTCCGTCTCGGTCGTCTCAAAGGTTAAATATAATAATATCAATCGCGTGATGTTCGTTCGATTCACGATCTGTAACGACCCATGACAACACAGTGTCCCAAATCGAAACAAAGACGTCGTAAAGATGTCATTAAGACATTAGGACGTCTCATGTCCTGATTTGGGACGTGTTGTCTAGAAACATTCGCTCAAGGAGCTTGCGTGTAAAGACGTCGTGCTTACATACTTTGACCGAGCTCCGATTAGCTTAATCAATGATCGGTTCAATCGGCAGAACCGCTTATAGCAAACTTTCCAATTATACTGATTATACAGCTCATTGTCTCTAATTTTTTCTTCTATACATTAAACGACAAAATAATATCTTGTTAATAAAATAAAATAGATAAGGTATCTGTTGGTAAGTTAATTAACTTACCTACAGATACCTTATCTATTTTATCTTTTATATTTTTTATACCTTATATCTATTTTATTCTTTTTACGACTAATCGTCGATTTGATCGGAGTTTGGTCAAATAATGTCCATTTCTACCAATGCAAATTAACTTTCATCTCGGTTTAACTTGCCTTTCATCTTTTTCTAATTCTTAAAACTAGAAAAAGATGAAAAGCAAGTTAAACCGAGATTAAAGTTAATCTACATTGATAGAAATGAACATAAGTCGCTCCGAGGCCGTGCTCCGATTACTTTTGAACAGGAAGGAAGAGACGATTTGACGAGATAATTCAACGCGGTATTTGGATAATGCTTCGGAATGCCGTGTTCTGTTTTATCGGCTCTTTTCTTTTTTTTTCTCTCGCGGGTACCGCTCGAACGCCGGAGCGCAACGGCGCGGATTCGCGACGCTCGCGGAAGGGCAATGCCGCGGCGCGCATAATGCGAGAAATAGAAGTTAATTTGCAATTCAATGGGCCAACACGCCGTAGACCGTGCCGATCGATATTCGAATCCGATTCTCGTCTATCGCGCCGTGATCCCGCAAATCTAGCGCGAAGAAGCGCGCAAGAACAGCGGCGCGTCTCTCGCGCGTATACCAAGTTTATCTATCCGTTTACGATCGCCCCGTCCACTGGCCGAGAATCGCCCCGTAAAAAATCAGGAAAAACCCGCTGACGCTATGGAGAACGCTAAATTCCTTCCTATCGCCGTGTCTGTCGCAGACGCGCAATTTTTCTCGCATCGCGAATGACTGTCATATAATTAAGTAAATGGAAGATGACCCTCTCTCTGTTTTCCCTGTTCTTTTCCTTGGACTCAAACGCGAGGGGAATATTAATGTCTTGCAGAATAAGAAGGAGATGGCGAAAGGAGATCAGTTTGTGTATAATACTCTGCGTTATACGCTTCTTTATTTTACACGTTTTATATACAGAAAAAAGAGTATACATAAAAAAAAATACATAAAAAGAAACGCTAAAGAAACAGTAAAGGGGGGAGGAAGGAGAAACGTAGAGATCCAACGACAAAAATATACAGCGAAGCAAATCAGTCCGCGCGTGGAGGTGGATAAGTATCTTAGCCATTAATCAACGTCGCTCCAATAAGCGAGGGTCAGATCCCCGCGGCGTCCGTCGCTTTCCTTCGGGAGTGAAACGAACGAAGGCCCAGGATAAAATCATCCGTTGCTCAAAACACTCGTCCTCCATCGTCTCGATTCCCCTGCGTGTGGAAACCGCATCTTCTCTCGCGAGGAAAAGTATTAAAAATCACGTATCGCGTAGGCTCAAAACGACTCGATTAAAAATCGCCCCGATTTAATTCGCTCGGGTCCTTCGGGTTGAACGTCCGATTTCAGGAATAACGCAACTTCTTCTCCCTTTTTCTCGTCGAATTTCTACAAAGAGCCTCTCTCTCCTCTCTCTTTCTCACCGTCGCTATGCAACTCGTACTAAATTCTAGTCTATCGTACATAATTTTTACATTGAGCGCATCGTCGGAGACGTCGACGTTCGCCGCTCTCCGCGATAGGTGTTTCGCGTGCAACAGCATCCCCGGATAGCAAAACGCCTGGTCGTATTTACGAAATATGTGCGTAAACTCGTGACGAGTGTTTGCGCAGATAACATGTAAATGTTGTGCGAGTGTCCCGCAAATGCTCAGCAACAGTATTGAATTTGTTTCAAGCAGGTTTACTCAATATTCGTCTCATTGTTGCAGCAACTCCTAGTAGAACAATACATTGGCAATACATATTGACTGAATATTTGTATTGGGAATGTCTTGGCCAATATTTCCCAATGCAAAGCTAATATTGGTTATTAATAAAATGCAGGTCAATATTAGCTCAAAAAGAGACTACATTACAATATAGTATCAATATAAAAAATTAATCTATTATAGTCTATACCCCCAACATAAAAATTTGATATATATTGTTAGCCAATATTGTTGCAATAAAATTGTGCTACTAGAGAACAGTTTACGCCCGGAAATTCCATTAATGTACAGTTTACATGTTATTGATGAAAACAATTTACACATTATTGCTGCAAACAGTTTGTAGCAACAATTTACAAATTCTTGCTGCGAAAGCACCATAAATATGAATCCTAGACGAAACTGCGATTTATATTTATACATTATTTGCGGCAGCAATGCATAAATTGTTTTTATCAATAATTTGCATTATTTTGCACACTCTTCACGTTTTGCTATCCGGGATATTCGTCACACGTGTCATTCGCACGCGTGAGACGCGCGTGCACGTCCCCGAGGGACACTGAACTTCCTCCCTTAAATTGTTCGGCGTCGTTATCGCGCGGCGCGAGGAGTAAAACGGTGAAAAAACGACGGGAAACCCGAGAGCGATCGCTTCCGGTTATCGAGATATCATTTATATGAGCGAGAGCGTCGCGTATGCTAATAGATTTACAGGTCCCTTACGCGATCGTAAAAGCGATCGTCTTTAGCGAACGGCAGGACGCATCCTATCGCGATAATACACGCGCGGGATAAGATTTTATCGGAGAGTATCTCAGCGTCCTTGGCAAAGTGTGTCAATTGGATTCATCCTTTATTCGGTATTTTATTAATTACTATATCTCTAAGCGCTGGCGGCGGTTAACTGTTGGAGATCCACGGGTTTACAAAGTATACTTCTCTCTCTCTCTCTCTCTCTCTCTCTCTCTCTCTCTTGCTCTCTCTCACATTCTCTCTAATTCTCTCTGATAAAAATGATCATCGCGATCACACGTGAAAAAGGCGTGTCTGAAAACGCACAGGTACAAACACATGCGGTGCCTCCGAATGACGAATACGCAAGACTTTATTTCGTCGGATTCTCTCGCGTTTTTTGCGTTAACGGTATATAATGCATTTATGTATAAATATATACAACGTATGTATGTGTCAGTGTGTATGTGTTGTGTATTGTAAGTATATAAAACGCATCGCGATACTTTCCCCATATCTCACGTTGTTACCCTCTGCAATTAGGGCGTTAAATTGCCAGCTACATGGAAAAAAAAAAAGATAGGGAGAAACGGGGAACGAGAGGGCCATAGCAACATACGTGGCGAAAAACGAGCGGAACTGTAGCGATCACTCGCGAACTTTGGTCCCAGCTCGTGTTGTCGACGAAGGAATCTCTGTAAAAATGCCGACAAGGAAGATCTCTCATGAAACCTCCTCGAAATCGAAATAAAGGAGGAAGCGCGAGCGGGACCAAAGCGCGCGCGAGTAAATGGAGCTGTCGAGTTCCACGGAAATCGAGCGGAACTTTGGCCGTCTTCCCTACAGACGGCTGTTTCTGTAGCTTTTAGTTTAATTGAAGCCACAAGGCTGTTTCTCTAGTTTTTAGTTTAATTGAAGCCACAATCTTGCGATTACTATCTTCCTTAACGATTTCGTGACGGCACTCGGATTGAAATCATTTCATTTATACTGAATTTTCGCCGAATTTATACCGAGGGTTGTGTAATCAATCGGGGATTATGACACACAGATCCGTTCGCGTTGGTTCTCGTTACAGAGCATATATGTAGAAAAACTTTAGTCTCCTCTCGAGTGTCAAACGCCAGCGGAGGAAATCCAAATAGCATGTCCGCAACGTGGGGTCATTTCGGTTCTAGAGTTCTAAAAATGCGGGATGTAAACGACAATGTAAAGGGTGCTGTAAAAAAAAAGAAAGGGGGGAAAGAGGGGCCCAACTCCCTTCCTTTGCGCATCAAGTCGCACAGTCTACGAAAGCCGGCGGAAAAATAAAAATGGAATGTATTTTCGAAAAACTCTTTCTTTTAATAATCATATAACAATACTCGTTATATTCACGATCAACATACATTACTCTTATCTATACGTTGCAAACGTTACATAAAAAAGATATCCGTTCTGCGTTTTTTTTTTCTAAAATTATAAAAACGACGGTAGCAAAAGTGTTTCGGAACCTGGCGGGGCGGTGGAACGTCGTCGCGCGACGTTTTCCTTTTTTATTATTATTTTTTTTCTTTCCTTCTGTCTCGTATTAACGCTAAAAACGATAGGTAAAAAAAGGACGACGGCGTGGGGGGGGCGGGGGGAGGGGGGAGATATAAGTGTAACGTAACTAAAGTTTTTTCCTAAGTCACTCTGCGGTTTTTCTCCTTCTCTCGATCGATCTTAGGACACGTTTGTCTAGGAGTCGTTCCGCGAGAACGGCCGAAATCCCGTCTGGCAAAAGGAAGGAACACACGCATATGTCATCACGTCATTGTGCAATCTCTTATCACGAACGGGCGAAATGCACTGTCGGCGCGAGGACGAGAGTGCGGCGCGGCGCAACGAAACGAGGAAGAAAGAGGGAGAGTAGCCGGGGAGAAGATCCTCCCTCTCTCTCTTTCGTTCTTTCTCTCTATATAAATATTCCTCTTGATGATCGGGAGGGACGGGGGAGAAACGTTACATTATGCGTCTCATTAATCTTTAATTAGATCATTAATTCACTATTTACGAAAAGTCATAATAAAAAGTAGTACTCTATACTCGGTATTTCAATAATATCGTAATAATTTTATATATACATATATATGTATACTCCAATAGCTTTTATCTGCAGTTATCGTCTATAAATTGAATAACTAATTAATTCATAATTCTATCGTCGCGCGCGCGTGTATGTATACAGATCGCGGCGTATATATATCCTCTCTCTTTCTCGATTACGTTTCATAAATATAAAAAAGAAAAAATCGTATGTAATATTCATATATATATATATATATATAGCGTTGCATTAACATTCACCTCTCTTTCTCGTTCGTTCGCTCGCTCTCTCGCACTCTCTCCCTCTCTCGCTTATAATAGTAAATCTCGTTACGAATGCCTCGTGCACCAACGAATCCCTCTCTCGCAGCATCGCTCCCCCTTTCTCCCTCTTTCTCTCTCCCTCCTCGTGTGTCACCGATATTAATGCAACCATCCGAGAAGAGAAAGAAAGAACAATGCCCGCGTCTGCTTGTAAGCACCGTTGGTTGGTATTGTCGATCGACCGCGTCTCGAAAGGGCCCTATAATATATAAAGGGCTCGATTTTTCGTATGTTCTCTCGCCCACCCTTGTTCACTTTTTCGATGGCGAGAGCGGGGGTCAACGACGATGGCTAACGAACATCGTTCCCGAAGGCAAGAGTTCTATCTGATCGCGTTTTCTTTCTCTTTCTCCCTTTTTTCCCTCTCGATTGCCAGACGTTCGATATATATATATAAGATTTCCCTCTTTTTATCCCCCCACCCCCGATTCCTAATTAATTAATCAATCGAACGCGAGAGTTGGCACGCGCGGCGTTCGTAAACGTCAGGTATTCTATCAGGAGTGTCGCTACCGCGCGAGGGTGCACACCACCACTTTCAGATTTACAACACTGCCCTAAAAACACAGCCATACTAAGCCAAATACTTTTTTGGGTTTTCGTCGTTTACACGATCACCTCATTTCCATCATTATAGTGAAATCGTTTTTATTTAAAAACATCTACACTCGATTACCGTCATCCCCGTGCGTCTTTCCCTAACAATTCTCGCTCGTTTCTCACCGATTGTTCGATTTAAAAAAAAACAAAAACAAAAACAAAAAAAAAACAAAAACAAAAAACCAGGAAAAGGAAAAAGAAGATGAGAAGGAAAGGAAAGGAAAAACCGCGTACACGGGATGCGCCCACGATCCTGCTCGAATCTTCCGAAGCCTCTAGGGCCGGTATTCATAGCCAGATCTTATATTTAAGATCGTCTCAAGTCTGGTCAAAGGCAGTCTTAAGACTCCATCCAGCCAATGAAACGACCGTATTAGCATCTTAAGATATTACTTAAGACGATCTTGAAATAAGATCCGACTATGAATACCGGGCCTAGAGCATCCGGGAATGAGTAGCGAAATCCGATTTGGGGGCTGGAAAGAACGGGGAAAAACTTGGCTCTCCCTTTTCGGAGCAGGCGGAGAAGCGAAAAACCGTCATGCGAAGCGAGGCGACGCGCGTTCTTCCTCTGCGAAACGTAATCTACGAAGGGCGTTGAATAAGTAATGCAACACATTATTTTCTCATCCAAGGTTTGTTTCAGTACAGTTTTAGATGCATCGTATTTTTTCCCAATTCTTTGGCTACAGAAACCTATTTTTCAACACAGTCTCCGTTCAGTTTTATGCCTTACGTCACCTAGATGTGAGCCTGTATGCTCCGCTGGTCTGCCGCTCAGCCACTTTCTTACTTTGACTATGACTTCCTTGTTACTGCCATATCTCTTCCCGCGGATTGCATCTTTCAGAGGTGACCAGAGATGAAAGTCAGACGGTGCAAGGCAGAGGTTGAGGTTCCTCTGGGTGAGGAACGACACCCTACAGATCCCGAATCTCACACCTACTGACTTTCATCTCTTTGGTCCACCGAAAGATGCAATACGCGATAAAAGTGAAATAACAAGGAAGTCGTAGCCAAAGTAAGGAAGTAACTAAGAGGTAGACCAGCAGGAGATACCGTAAGAGCTCCGCATACAGATTCTCACATCTAGGCAGCGTAGGGTCATAGAATTTAACGGAGATTGTAATAAATTATAGGCTGTTGTAGCCAAAGAATTGGAGAAAAAATGATACATTTAAACCTGCAATAAAACAAACCGTGAATGAAAAAAAAATGTGGTTGCATTACTTATTAAACCCCCCCGTAGAAGAAGGAATGTGTCTCGGTACCAAGTTTTCTTTTCTCTCTTATATCTCCTTCTTTCATCTCTTTATCTTAATCGAGACATCTCGCGTTACTCGGGGAAGGGGGGCGCGAAAACGAAGTCTAGGTCCGCAACGCGCGTCGCAATCCGCGACGTCGACGTTCGCCGGGAGTGCGGGCGAACGGGGAGGACAGCGAATGTCGACGGTAAGGAGTTCAGTACGGGGTATATCTTTTTAACGACAATTTTCGGATCGCTAACACGACATTCAGCTGGTTTCAATCAAATAACAACTCAACGTTGAAAAGAATATTCTCTAAACGATAGCGAAAATTGTCGTTAAAAAGTTGGAGAATCCCCGTACACAGGAGGACTCCGATTGCACTCGTAATGATCCGCCCCAGAAGAATCGGTGCACCCGATCAAGGTCGACCGCTGACCTTGATCGAGTTCCGTCAAGTTGGCTCGCTCTCTCTCTTTCTCTCTCTCTAATCTTTCTTCCTACGTATTTTCCTTCTTTCCCTCTACGCACCGTTAATCCCGCGAGAGTGACTTAACGAGGAACACGATCAAAGCGCGTGCCGCTGAGAGTTCAAACGAGAATTCGTAGCGCATCGTTGTACCTTCGAATGAACGTACGTCTTGAGCGAAGACGTGTACATATGCCGGCGTTACGTGTGTATGCATACGTTCCTCGGTGTAGCCAGTCAAGGAGTAATCCAATGAGTGTCGCTCGATAATTAGCTCGCGAGCCTTATAGGAGTCCCCGATAATCGCGAAAGTCGTTCTCGCGATCGCTCTTTTTTTCCTCTCTTTTTCTTTACGGTCAGCCTTGCTTTTACGCTGCTACGGTGTGTATGTGTGTATGTGTGTATGTACGTGTATCAGTTTTAATCTTCCCTTCCTTCCGATTTGCGTTTCTATCTCAATCGTCAGTTGACTTAATTGTACACGATATAGCTATATTATACAAAGTATGCACTTCAAAAATATCCGACGCCACGGACCTTTTGAACCACAACATGCTCACGCACTCCCACGTTATTACTAAGTCGTTTTTAAATAGGGTGGCGAAGAAAAAGGTGAGGGGGCTGAGAGGTGGATCAGGGTGGCCGAGCGAAGGGGGCAGGTGGGAGGAGGGAGAGGAGGAGGAACTTACACTTAGAGCTTTACTATGATACAACACTGGCAATAGTCATGTAATGTGGTTCGGTGTGTGTTTTGTACGCGGGCGAATCTCTTAACCCGTGTGTAGTAATAACGCGCGTGAACTCGTCTCTCGTCTGTTTGTAAATATTACAATAGATTTATGAATGAATTGATCATAGTAATAGATTAATGTTGATAATAATAATAATAATAATATATTATAATATATATAATAATAATATTAATAATAATTAATCAATAATGGGCAGGTAAATCAATATTCGTCGATAATAATGATCTAGTATTTACAGTGTTTTCGCGCGAGGGCCCGGTATCGAATACGCACTCTCGTTAGTTACATTTTGATTGAACTGTACACAGTGGACCCTCAACCGGAGAAAACAACGTCACCTCTCTTCCTTTCATCAAAATTAACGTGTTTTTTTTTTTATATATATAAACCTTCCCGCGCGCACTAGCTGCAGCCTGTTGTGAATTTCTATTTTTTGGTTACGACAACGTTAACTCGTCACATGAAGCGATCCTCTCGACAAGACACTCGGTTGAGCAGGCATCCTGTCGACAGTATCGCCGTTTTTCAAGTTCCACAGTCGACACGCGGCATTCGAGAATGCGTCACTCGCGATAAATCCATAAAATTTCATGGTTTAAGGTACAACCTTGGGTGTGGCGCTTAGGAATATCCTCCTAGTAACAAATCTTTTTTCCTTAAACGAATATATTACTTAACGTACGATCTTATTTTTTCCCCGTACATCCAACACTCTAATGGATTCTCCCTATCTATGTTATCATTTATCTTTCATACAAGTCTTTATCATATACTTTGTATTTTTCGTTACGTTAATATTAATAGCGATATATAATTGCGTACATTTACGATACTAATTACGGACTAATAGTATTTGAACTATTAATTATTAATTAACGTTAAGTATACACAACATACATATATGTATATATATATATATATATATATCTATATGAATGTATATATATATATATTTGTACGATTTCACTCACCCCGCACGAGTAGCAGCGAGGAAGAGTGGTAGAGTCGAGGGGGCTCTGGAGGATACGAGGGGAGAATACGTAATAATAGTCTCTCGATAGTTTCGCTTTAGTCTTTCGTTCCTCCTCGTCCTACCGATTTGCATATTCTCTCTTTCTTCTCGACCAAGGACGAAAACAATTTTGAGTCTATTTGAGCCAGGCCGAGTAGAATTGAAAAGCACCAAACATCGCGTTATCTTTCCCTCTTGTCTTTCGACGTGTCGCATAATGTAGAAAATCGAAGAAGATATGCGCGCGCGCGCGAACCGAGCGTCTCGTTCGCATCATCGAGGATCACGGAATCAGAAACTATCCTGCGGCCCTAAGGGAGTTCAAGCCCTCAGGCGTGTCAGGCTCAATCGCTCGACGTAACTTAATGAAACGCGCTTCAGCTTTCACTTTCAGTTTCTATCTGTGTGCGCGCGCGCGCGCGAATTTCAAGATAAATTATCTAATGCTCTCGTAATTTCGCGAACGTTTCGTATTACTTATAAATTCACGCGACGCAGACGGTCGCAGCCGTCCGAGCGCCGCCATCGTCGTCTCCGTTAATGGAAACACTTACATAACCATCGACCGATGTGATCGTCCGTAACAGTCACTACAACCCCTCGACGAATTTGGAGAGTTGGTCCTGCGGCGTCATTGGCGTCACCTCGTTGGCGTCTGCGCCGCCATTCGTGGGCGCCGGCGCCGGCGAGGGATGATGAGGCATAGCGGCGGGATGGCCGGTTGGCGCACCTGGACCGCCACCCAGCTGCGAGAGCATCATCTCGCTGGGACCGCCGCCGAGCTCGTGGGCCGGCGAGTGCGTTGGCGTGCCGTGAGGCGCATGGTGATGCGGCGATGGCACCGGACCCGATCGCGGCGACGGTACCGGCTGATTACGCGGGGATGGGACAGGTCGTGGCGAGGGGTTGGGCTGTGGAGATCGGATGGGCGGTGGCGAACGGACTGACTGCATCAATTGTTGCTGTACGGAGATCCCCGGCGGACCCATGACGCCTTGCGGCGAGGGCACGGGCGGTGGAGTAGGTTTTAGACCTGGCTGACCGTAGCCTTGTTCGTTGAAACCTCCGTAACCTAAGGAGTTGGGCAAGCGTTGGTGTCGAGAAAACACTCTACCTACTATAGCCCCACTGCTTTCTAAGTAATTACGTTGGATCATGTAATTACCAAGAAGAGATGGTCGTATAGGTCGTTGTTGAGCATAGGGTGGCGCTGGCGGCTGAGTGAACGGCTGCTGCTGCTGCTGCTGCTGCTGTTGCTGCTGCTGCTGTTGTTGCTGCTGCTGCTGTTGCTGTTGCTGCTGCTGCTGCTGCTGTGCCACCTGCTGTTGCCTCTGCTGCATCACCATCATCTGTTGCTTGTACCATTGCGACTGCTGCTGCACTGGCTGCTGTTGTTGCGCCTGCTGCGTCAGCATCTGTATCTGCAGCCTGCCCTGCTGCTGTTGCTGTTGCTGCTGCTGTGGCTGCTGCTGCTGCGGCTGTTGCTGTTGGGACATCATATGCTGCAAACCAGGTTGTTGTTGTTGGGGTTGGTTAGGACCCAATGGGCCGCCGACTCCCCCGCCATGCTGACCAGGTTGTTGCTGATGAACAAGCGCAGTCTATTTATTAAGAAGATCACAGAGTAATCAAATCTGTGTAATAATATAGACACATAATAATTTTTTTAAGTATTAATCAACTCACTCGTTGCTTGATAAATGCAGCCATCAACGGTGGATTGCTCTTGAGTATTTGGAGTATTTGGTTCTGCTGGTCGGGCGAATGTGGACTCCTGAGAGTCTGCATCAACTGTTGAAGAGCATGCTTCTGCATATTGCTTGCCTGCGGGCCAACCTGTCCAACCGGTCCAATCACGCCTGGTTGCCGTGGCATTTGCGCACTCATTGCCATCGGTTGAGCCTGATGCTGCTGCTGTTGCTGCTGCTGCATGAGCTGTTGCGGTGTCTGCTGTCGCGCCAAGTTGGGATTTTGTTGCATCACCGCATTCGACTGATACCTGCTAAGAGGAGTAGAAACACGCGCAGGACTAAAAAAACGCGTTCTTCCTCCACTATAATTCGTTAGTCAGTCATTGATGAGAAAAGTTATATAAACATAAGAAAAATATATAAGAGAAAACATGGGAATTTAATGAATACCTTGCTGCCGACCACTGATCCATCGGGATGAGATGCGTGCCGCTGGGATTCGGCATCTGAACCGGCAACGGCCGCTGCATCTGCGGCGGTGGCATTACCCCGCCTGTTTGGCCACCCACGCCGACACCTACGCCAACACCACCGCCCGGCGTCACCTTGCCGTAACTGACATGCGGCGCTTGTTGCCTCGCTGCTTCCTCCTGCACCTGCTTCACCACCTGTAGGACATGAGCTGGAGGCCCCTGCGCCCCAGGTTTCAATCCAATACCTGGTTGATGCGGTGACGGCAAATTCGACGTGCTGACGCCAGGTTTCATAGCGACTCCAGTCGTCATGGCAACGTTTGAGGTCTGTTGTCCAGCCTGCATTGCGGCTACAGGTCCGGTGGGCCTCGTATTCATCACAGCCATTCGTCTCCTACACGAGTAAACGCGAATATTAACGTTTTCGATATATAAAAAGATATATAGATACAGATAGGTAGACAAACGGCTTTATTTAAGTTTCAAAATAAATAGAAAGTAAAGTAATTTATAACGATATATTATTCAGAGAAAAAACGATCAAAAATTAATTTTAAGTCTTATGAGCAAATTAAAAAACGTAGAGACATGCGAAAGAGTCAAATACATGTTATACTCGTCTTAGTTACAAATAGCATTCTGAATTTTGCTATTTAATAAACATTGGTTGTTTAAAAAAAGGCAATAGAACATGTATTTTAATTTGCATTAGCGCAGTAATACGTACGCATACAAGTCGATAATTCTACTGACCTAAGCAGTTGCGCCTGTTGCAATCGTTGCTGCAATTGTTGCTGCTTTATCTTGTGCTTGATGTTGGAGCAGAATGGAACGAGACACTTGGTCTCTTGGCAGTGTTTCGCATGATAACAACACAACGCAATCAGCTGTTTACATATAGGACAACCACCATTGGTCTTTCTCTTGCAATTCTTTGTGTGCATAACCACTCGCTTCATCTTCTGGCAACTCGGTAGACGACAATTAGCATCTCTGCACTGACAAGCATGCACTAACGACTGAATGCATCTCTGTATCGACAATTTCCTAGCCTCCTACATTGCAGAAACAAAAAAGATATAAGCCCATTATAGGTTTATCGTAATAACAACATGGGTATTTTTAGAATAAGCCGACAAGTTACCTGTGGATTTGTTTGTTTCGCATCCGCTGGCGAAGAGCCATCATCGAGGTCAAAGCCAAGTTTCTCCATTGGATGTGGGTGACCGTCCTTATCTTTACAACTTACACATAAATCGAAATCCTGTAATTAAATCGGAATTAAAGTAAACATGAAAATTATGAAATAAGGCAAGAGTATTTTTCTCAAAAACAATCTAATACGTACGTCACAAACTGTACAATGGTATCTGGTCTCCACATGACTTTTGCAGTTATTGCAAGTGTACACAAACTTGTCTTGGCCTTGATTATGCAACTCGTACAGCATAGACATGGAACTAAACTTCGCTCTTCTAAGAGATGAAAACTCGTAATGCCTCTCCCTTGCCATTGTGAGAAAAGCGTCACGACCGTCCATTAGATCACAATTGATGACAGGATCGGGATCTTGGATAGGCTAAAGATTTAGATAAGAGTTAATAAACGTATGAACCATGCTTTCACGGGGGAAAAGATTTGTAAAATATTTAAAAAAACTTACTGCCAAACTGGCTGCACTTTGAGCGCTGTGCAACCTAATAACGAAGAACACTTCTTTGTGTTTTTCCATAGTGGCAAAGATTTTTGCGGAAAGATCATTGCCGGTCTGAGGAGTATTCGATTTCTTGCTGTTTTTCCTTTGATTTGCTTTAGATTTGTTGGATTTTTTCGCTTTCTTCTGGCCCTTCTTCTTACCGTCTGGAGTTTCTGCGTCTTCAGATAGCGAAAATATCTAAGGAGATACAAAGCCGAAGACATAAATATATGAAACGAGAAAGACGGTTATCGCGTGCAAGTAGGAACATTTATCTTCTACAACTTACCGCGTTCGCCGCAGCAGCAGCCGCTTCCGCCGCTTCAGCTTGTTTACGTTTCTCTTCTTCTTCCTGATCTAATTCTTTAATACTTTCTTCCAACACATTCGGCCAAAAGTCGCCCTCAAAATACGGTAAGTCCGCCGCGGACGAAAGCCTGTCTTCCATGGCTTGTTTTAAGATGTCCTGTATACAAAAGTTTCATTTACATATCTCAAAATAGAAAAATGCATGCGCAAAAGTACTTGACAGAAAAATGTCGTCTGCAAATCCTACGTTCACTGCTGTAAATGTAACAAGAACACTAGCTTTACCGCAGACGTTAATTTAAGTCTCATTTGACACCGATACGATACCGCGACACGTAACGGAAACACAGGAGACTACTCTAAAAATCCGTGAAATGCATTTTTCTGCTAACCTTGTAGTCGAGCACGATTCTCTCGACCATTCCCTTGTCCAACATTTTCTTGTACCACTCCTGCAATCTCTTAGGCTTTGGTATTTTTTGTTCTGCGGGATGGCAGTGGAAGATATAATCGTCCCCTTCGGAAGGTGGACAAGCCCAAATGTGAGCCATAGTGTATCTGCAATTTCACATTTTCCTTGTTTTATTTTTTCTTAAATATAGGTATACAAAATTTATGCTTTAAATATATATTATCATGTGTGCGCTACACATAACACCCAATATAATTTCGTTTTGCTTGGCAATAAACTTACCCAAGTTGTTTCGCGTAATCGAGATATCCAAGAAGAATCTCGTGATACACAGCCGTTCGAAATTGTCTAGGCCGGAAGAAGTGGACAGAGTCCAGATATGCGATGTAAACCCGTCTGGTGTTCGGCGGCGTGCATTCGCTCCCGTACTCTTGCACGTGCATACCGAAAAAACAGACGTCGGTGCCGTCGACCTCCTCGAATGCAAATAGAGCCTTTGCGCGATATGGGAATTCGCCGGGCATGTCGCCATTCTCGACGAATCTGCTTCGCATACCGGGTTTGACTTCAACCACTTTGTCGCTGGAAGCGACCACTCTGATCGCAACCTCACCGGCGCCCGCCTCCTTTTTCTTTAGGAAATTATTCACGCGCGTCTCGATATACGTGCCGAGTTTCGTTACGGGCAATCGTTTAGCGTTGAACTTATTCTCTTTGCGTTTCTGTCCCTTCTTCTTTAAGCAATTATCACAGGTAAACCTGTCAAACAGAAAGTAACTTCTAAGTACACGAGACATTTCATAGCTTTCTCAAAATTGAAATGCAGACAGTAAATAACGCGAATGTTTTACTTTAATCGCGAGAAGACATAATTCTTCAAATCTTTTCGCGGTTTCTTGGTAGAATAAAAGAGAATTATTTACCCTAATGGCCAGATTGCTTCCATATGGAGTACACAAATTTGATGTACTCTCCTACCACAGTCAGTGCAGGTTACAAATGGTTCCAATTCTAAGTGATCATTCTTCATTTCCTGGAACTGTTCCTTTTTGATGGCACTACGAGGAACAGCGACGTCGTATAAACCACACGGATCGGAATAACGTTAATAAGGTTTGTGCGCGTTAAATCATTCGATATCACTTACGTTTGAGGCTG
Organism: Leptothorax acervorum; assembly: GCA_035220615.1. NCBI lineage: Eukaryota > Metazoa > Arthropoda > Insecta > Hymenoptera > Formicidae > Leptothorax > Leptothorax acervorum. Next base: position 2,747,239 of record JASTWQ010001261.1, on the reverse strand, counting down.
CGTTGGATCGTCTCCCAACGTCACTGTGTCGCCAGGAATGTCGTTGAAACATTTCTGACAGAAGGTGTATCTGTCGGAAAGAAGACCAATTCCCTTTAGACCCTTTAGACTATTATATTGGCGCCGTGTGTGCGTTTTATTATGTAAATTCGATGTACGACGACCAATTTATTCCAAATGCGTGTTCCAAGTCTCGGCGTATCAAGTTCCGTCAATTTTCGGCAAGTATTTTTTTTTATATATACACTCAATTTTTTCGCAATTACACGTGCATGCAATGGCCAATTGTTTTGGATCCGATTTTGGTTTCAAAAGACCGTGGAAAGACATCGTTTGGGTTTTTTTTTTTTTCAATTAGAGTTTTCCAAGTATCAAGTTTTTCACAGTAGTAGAGTCGAAAAGAAGCAAGGTCGCAGGCAACACAAGAAGTAAGCGGCAAACAAGGATTTGTGTATGCGTGCGCAACCCATGGGCGAAGATAACATACAAAGAAGAGAACAGTGCCAATGTTAAAAAAATATCAATTTATACGTCATTTTCTAAATCCTAAATCGCATATACCGAAAGGCTATGTAAAGCCATTTATATCCAGCGATCAATAAGCTTTTCTTACAAACGCTGTAACTTTCCCCACGGTCTACTTTAAGGCTACATTTTCTACTATTAATAAGATACAAAGATACATATCCCTTAAGTATATGCGCAACTAATATACAAACTTTAAGTGCGTGAGTTTAATACGAAAGAAAATTCGTACATGTAGCTTCAAAAAAGTGTAGATCAGGGGACTGACCTGCTTTTGCAAATATTGTCAAAAGCAAGTTAATTAACCTGTCAATTTAATTTAGCGTATTCAGCGACAGAACACTTTTATATTAAAAGGGCCTATAAAGATGAATACGCGAGAATCACCGTTCTTCAAATGCCCTATAAGCCTAACACAGCCGTATAGAACATTACTTAAAAAGTTGTCATTACATTTTGTTACAAATACTACAAATGTGTCACCATTGTGCCTACTGATTACAGAATTGCTCAAACTAATGTAACATAATACTTAAAATGCCATTTGCCCATTTCTCACGTACTTAATACAGATTGAGAAAAGTATAGTGGATTAATCAAACTTCAACAATTTGAAGTGCGAATATATCTATTTATACAATATATTAATACTTCGATGTATTCAGCATTAATATCTAATATATTTAATATTAACATTTTAAGCATTAGTCTTTTCAAGTAACGTATTATCTCTCACATCAATTAAGTTTTATGCATCATAATTCAAAATGCATTGAGTGTACTGTGCATACTGACCTGTTCTGATACGAGTAATACTTTGCATCCCTAGGTATAGTGCAGAGCTGCTTGCCGTAGCAACAAAGCACCTGCGGGTTGAATGTGTATTTTCTGCCGCAACAATAACCCAGTGCCTGCATCACGGGGTCTATCTCCTGCTCGAACACTTCTGAGAGCTGTTTGAAAAAAACGAGAGATAAATTATACACGAACACGTAAAATATGTTTGCAATAATGTCGTCAGATAAACATTACCTTAGTGCAATATCTATAGACTCGAGACGTCTTGCGGTTGTAGAGCCAGGCATTGTCAAACATCATCCACACGTCGTCAACGTACTCCCACGGATCGCTGTACTTCTCCGTGTCAAGTTTCTTTTTGATCGTCGACAGATCCATCGGCTTCTTTACGATGGTTGGATAATCCGGTATACCCAACGCTTGCGGATCCACTGGTTGTCGGAACGGTATGGACTCGGGATCTTGTCTGTACAGTTTCTCCAACGTCGGCATCAGTGCCTGTCGAAGCTCATCGGGCTTAAACAGGCACTTCTTCTTGTCAGTAGCCGATCCACTCGGTTGAATAGGTTCCGGTACCAAGGGCTTGATGTCGGAAGCGGTCATGCTTTCTTCTTTAATACCGGGAGTCATGCTCTCTTCTTTAATGCCGGATTCTTCTTTCACGGTCGCCTCGTTTGAGCATTCTTCCATTGGTTCGGTCTTCGGCTCGGTCTTGATATTAATCTCATTGTTCACGCTCTTACCGTCCATTCTGTGATTCTGTGGCTCATCTGGCGGCTCTTGCTTGATCTCCATCTTCATCTCCTCCTTGATAGAATCCAACTTGCCCTTGTTGTTATTCATCGGCGGGCTGGGTGAATTGTCACGATCCAGCGCTGCCGTGATGGCAGCCATCTGCGAGGACATGGACGTGTTGCGTGGAGTGTTCAGCGCTGCCCGTTCCTGCGAGGTCATACCCTTACCAAGACTCGCAAGGCCAGCTGGGGACGGTGTCGGGCCCGAATGAGGCGGCGTCTGATTTGATGCAGAAGAGACAGTTTGATTTGGCGTCATTAGCGACGGTACAAGCGGCGTGTTCGGCGTGGAAGTGGTCGACTGAGGTCCGTTCGTCGTACCCGTAGTTGTCGCAGATACACTACCCGTTGGACTTGGTCCGCTGGACGCAGGCGGTGGTATCGTCTGCGGTGTTGATGTCGCAATGCCATTGTCATTAGGCGTGGAAGCTGACAACGGTCGAGTTGGGAATTGTTGATTCGGTTGCTGTTGCTGCTGCGCGCTTGGTTGTTGCATGCCGCTAAACGGTGATGGTGCTTGCGGAATCGACGTTACCGGAGTACCGACCTGGCTCGGAGTACTCGTTGGTTGTGGTTGCTGCTGACTTTGCTGCTGCTGCTGCTGCTGTTGCTGCTGCTGCTGTTGTTGTTGTTGTGCTGCTTGAGCCTGGGCCTGCGCCAATCTAACTTTCATAAGGTCGGGGAACTGATGTTGGTTCTGAATAGGAGAACTGTTGGGTAAACCGGCAGCTGTGCCATTGGACGTCGGAAATTGACTAGTCGTCGCGTTGTTGGACGAAGTGGTGGTCGTGAGATTAGCCTGGGACATTTGAGGTTGTCCAAACGGGCTGAGTCCAGGATTAGGCACCATATTAGCATTGGATGTTGATTGCCCGTTCGGGCTAGGACCGGGAGGACCGACTAGGATTCCTTGTTGTTGTTGCTGTTGTATTTGTTGCTGTGCTTGCACTTGCTGCTGCTGCTGTTGCTGGGCTTGCTGTTGTTGTTGTTGTTGAGCCTGCTGCTGTTGTGGGAACTGCATCCTATTGTGCTGCTGAATGGCCATCGCTGGTATTGATCCGAGTTGACCCATACTTGGTGAATGACTTCGTAAGGTAGGTGGTACCGTCCCGACAGGTTTTGACGCTCCTGGTATAACGGTACCTACATTCGGAGGTGCGCACGGCCTTAGTCCAGGACCAGATGTACCCGGCGGTTGCTGCTGCTGCTGCTGTTGTTGCGCTTGCAGTTGTTGCTGTTCCTTTCGTTTTTGTCGCTTCTCGTCTGCGTCATTCGATAAATCGCTTTTAGAATTTAGGTACGGGTTAACTTAAAAAGAAAAGAATATAACTGTTACTTTTCAAAAAATTAATTAAAACGTGTGTGTTCCGGAATGTTCGACTGATCGAACTGATGTCAGGAAGGACTTGGGAGATTCAAATAAATTTGCTTGGAGTGCGCGATTAGTTTTAACAATTTTAATCAAGTCGCTATCTATATTTACAATATCTACACGTCGACTTTTAACCACCGTCACGAACTATTCACAAGAATTATCGAAGAGCGAGTCGTGAGGGTTCGAGTGCGATCTGCCGTTACTATCTAGCGAGACTGCGGGGAGGAACCTCCGTTTCTCGGCTTTTATTACAGTTGGGCTTCTGGAAGGTTTCTGACGGAAGAAGGGTGGGACGACATCCGCAAATGCGCGAGTTAGAATCTTCCAGAAGCCCTCGAGCTGTTTCACGAAGGTTCCCACGTTTGAAGAAACGTGCTCTTTGAATCCGCGTGCTAAATGTTATTGGACACCGCGGTTTGGGGTGCTAGAAAGTGTTTCGCGCTAAGCGAGGCGCGCAAGCGAATAGAGGCACGCACTCGGAGTGACGATTTACGTCGACTGCGCGCTGCCGCGTGCGAGTCGCGCGTCTTTCGGACGAGTGAAGTCGCGGGTCTTGTTGCGATTCTGAACAGTGTGTGACTACGTAATATACATGTATTTGTGACGTTTTCCAACGAGAAACACAGACGATACGGTGTATTACAATAAATTTTATCCTCGTGTTTGCCGAATGTCAAATAAAGATAAAATGATTCACTATATTCTTTCATTAAAAAAAAAAGCATAATAATAATAACGAAATATTTGGAAATTGACTATAAAACTGTGACTTTAATGAATCTTTCGATGTTGTTGAAATTACGTACCAAGTTCCTTTTGAATCTTGTAGATTTTCTCGGCCAGCAGATGATAATATTCCGACCGGGAGTTAGCCATTTCGTACATGTCACCTTCCACCTTCCTTGCGTACGCGACCAAGTTGTGCATTCTTTTATCGAGCATAGCTTGTGGATCCGGAGTCGGGAATATTGCTTGAACCCTGAGAAAATAGGCAAACACACATGTTGGGCCATGAGTTACAAACGAGTACGCGCTATTATGTGTAATAAAACTCTCACTAACAATTTATGAACGAGATGGTTCCTGAGATCTGGAGTGACGGACAGATGCCACTCCTTTGTTCCTTGCACCGGCGTCGCCGTAACTTGACCGGGTTGAAGACCGCCTGGAAGCTGTAGATTCCCTAATCTATTATCTGCGCTTATCACACCAGGTTGTCCAGACTCGTTTAATCCGAACAATGTTTGCATATTAACGGACTGCTGTATATTGGCAGCTGCCGCTGCCGCGGCGGATGTAGGTCCGGTCGTTGGTACCGTCTGATTGCCGGCTACCCCGACCGTACTAGGATCGGAATTTAAAGGAAGAGATACGTTCGGAGCGACTACTTGTTGTCCAGCACCGACTACGGATTGTCCCGGTGCAGCTGAAACACATATGGGCGCCCATCGCTTGTTGCTTTTCGCGTAAAAATCTATACAAATCATATTTTATATTTTTAACAGAATAAAAAAAATAATATAATAAAATATAATTTTTACATATATAAATTTTGTAAGATGGTTTAAATTTGAAAGAAAAATGCAAAGCAATTTATAATAAACTTTTTATAACAAAACGTCGTGCAACTCACTCTGTGTTTGAGGTTGCGCTAATCTAACGTTGCCTAGCGCCCCTGGAGGACCACCCGCCATGCCGGGAGCAGGCATTCTAACGCCCCTACCAACGCCTTGGCCGGGCAAGAGCCCCGGTGTTGTTGTCGGACATTGAATCCCTAAAGCATCATAAGCCCTTCTCATCTCGGATTGGCTTGGCTGATTATTTGGTTGAATTGCGGGTGCTAATAAAAAACACACATACATACAACGTAAATATACATCGCCGAAACATTAAGACATAAGATATATATGTTTTCGCACAATTACCTTGCGCAGAATTTGTCCTGTTCTTATTTGCTTGCTTTATCGGCAAGCAAACCGGACAATCACTTCGATTACAATGTTTCCAATGACTGATAATCTGCCTGGACATACTACAGTGCGGCACGGTGCAATTCTTTCCGGCTTGACAATTCGTCATGTGATTTAAAACATTTTTCATGGTTTTGCAGTCCGGCAAGGTACATTGTCTCATCTCGCCGTTTGCTTGACTTTCACGTCGTTGACATTTATGTGCATGCAAAAGTAGCACTAGCTGTTGCTGTATGAGTCTACATTTCTCTGGATCAGGTGTCGATTTTGCGCCTAAACGCACCAGAAAAAGTTTGCATTGAGCAAAGACTCGTTACATGAGTAACATGATTTACAAGGGTACAAGATAATCTTACCTGTTGGAGTACCAGTACCAGCCATTTGTCCTTGCGTAGCTTGCTGTGGGCCTGGCTGTCCTCCGGTCGGCGCACCCGATTGAGGTTGAGCCGGACTTGGAGCTGGTGGTTGTGCCTGTTGCGCTGCCGCTCCACCTTCCTGACCACCCACGACGTTCGTAGTGCCGATCGGACCAGCAGTACCGGTAAATCTGCTGGCGGCGGCTGCCGCTTGCATGGGGCTCATATTTGTTCCTACACCCTTTTGTTGCGGTTTGACGACACCTACGGGATTATTGGTGCATACAGTTACTCCTGCTCCTGGCCCAACAGTATTCAGAGAACCTGTATTATAAATTTTGTTTTCACCGTTCTACATCTACATCTACTTATCACACCCGGTTTTTTTTCGATATAATTATACAAAACAAAAGAGAATATATTTCATATACCATAGCTGTACGGATTCGTTGCGCCTAATTGTCCCATAGTCGGAATATTTGCCATATTAGGAGGAGCTTGCATTCTGGGACCACCCTGGCCGGGACCGACGATGCCGACTTGATGCACTTGTTGGTGAGGACTCTGTCCTCTCGCCGGACCAACCATATGCGCCTGTTGTTGCTGCTGCATCGCTACAGCCCTCGTGTTCATCATTCCGGGACCGTTTTGCATCGGCGTAACCCCATGAGGAGCACCCGGATGATGTATCGCTTGAGTATTAGGGCCCATCATGGTTACCTTTAAAAGATTCTTCGTCAAATATCCAACTGCTTATCTCTTTACCAAAGAAAATGTAAGATTACGTTAGTCAACGTACTGTATTTAAAGGTTGTTTATTCAAACTGTTGGTTACTATCAAGCTTCCGCCGGCCATTCCTCCCATGTTGTTCCCACTAGCGGCACTAGTCATCACTAAACCGGAATTCATGCCGCCCGGCATCGACATCGCGGGGTTACTTCCGGCCATGCTCATGGACGATTGTAAACCGCCCATCGAATTCGCGATCGACATTTGATTATTCGCCAACGAACTGGCTATACTACTTGGTAGATTACCAAGACTCACGACCATCTGCGGATCGACTATCCCTCCCTTGGAAACGGAAACGTTCGGTGGCGATTGCATATTCGGACTTTTGTTGCCTAACGTTCCCGCAGCCATTACTAAGGAATTCGCCACCAAGTTTTTGTTGCCCTGTTCAACGATTGTTTGTAAAGTATAATGTTTGTCGTTTAACAAAACTATAAGATATCTATGTAATATAACGCATACCTGCTGCTGCATGAGATGATGAGAGAGTTGTTGCTGCTGCTGCTGTACATGTTGTCTGAGTTCTGTATCGAGAGCACCATTTTGCTGCCCTGGGCCAGGACCGGTTGCTGGTGGCTTAGTGCTCTCGGTCGTGGAACCCCAAGATCCAGATGATAGCAAGTCATCGGGAAGATCATTTTCAAGATCGAACATTTCTGTGTTGGAAATGTAATCTGAGAATGAAGAAGAGAAAGAAATTAAGAATCACCGTTTCTTAAAACATCCATATCGTGTTTCCGTCGTGATAACAGACACTGGATATCAGAAAAGTACATCTCTACATTTGCTACACCTATGCAAGTAGAATGTGACTTATAGTATCTTCATTCATTACTCTCACTTTTACTGTTTCATTGTACTCGCATACCGTGTGTCAAAATCAAAATAATCACATGTTTGTCTGTTTCAAGCTTGTCGTGAATGCACATTAGTACATGTACTATTTCCCGAGATAACCAGTTCGCAGATTTAAATGATTATAATATTTGAGAATAAGTACCATAGATACCAAGAAATCATTAGTAATTTTACAAGGGTAAGATTTTAGCGCCGTCACCATAGCTTTTAGCATCAAAATTTTAGCAAAGTATCGATATCTTTTCGATATTACAAATGTACGTGTTACATCACTATGTGCATAATGTATTGTAGCCTTATATACATGTATACACATATAACTGCATGTAAATATACATATATACATGCGTGTATATATAGAGACACGTACAGGCAAAGAAGCATTCAATTTTCATCTATATTACAAGGAACTTCCGATGCTATTAACATCACTTGAAAAATGTCGACGTAAACATTCCTCAGCAAATAAAATTGTTGAAACTTACTCTCGTCTACCCACGACTGACCATACATTGACGGAGAAAAAAAGGGTGTACATATAAATATATACGTATGTATATGTAGGAAAAGTACAAATGCAAAAAGGAGATCCTATATATTAAGAAGAAAAACGGGGGGGGGGGGGGAAGAAAAAAATATATAGAAAACTGTACGTGGTTGTAAACAAACATGAAAAATAAGACATGAGACATACACTGCATGAGCATAACGTAAAGGAGCCTTATTCTACAGCAGAATGAAAATTTTCGGCACAATAAATTAGTGCTAAACTAAACAAGCATCCAGCGAAGCTACCGATGGCAAACTTTATAGAAGAGAGTCATGCGAAGAAATCAGTCACTCTAAAAAATATCTGTTCAAGCAAATAATACTCCTGAGGAGACGCGCTACGTTCGTAAGAGTGCGTCACTTTTCTTCGTCCTAAAGTCAAAAATGCAAAAAATTTCTCAAGAAACTTTAAAGAAGATCCGTCCGCGCGCACGCACAGTGTTTTCACTCTATTTACGGTTTCAGTTATAAATATCTGTAAAAGGATTTAATTGACATAGACCTAGCCAACCCCCCCTGCCCCACCTACGCTATTTATTATGTGCGCTGTATATCGTGAACCCTTTATGTTACAAGCACACGGTTGTATGCATATTTAATTTCACCTTTGCAATTCCTCCGCAAGTCCACGAGCTCCGCGCGTGTGTGTCGCATGTCTATATATATGTTACGTTTGATTCACAATTAGAATGTCTCACGGTGTTCATTACAGAAAGAGGGGAACTTGGCTTATCCTGAATCTTATGTACCTTTAGCAACACCGATCCAATTTTTCTCCATTGCTATGTAAAGTGAATCAGTCCGTGATCAGAGTAAGACAATACTTAATATATCCGTATTGTCGGCTCTGTGTATGCTCTGCCATATATATTTTTCAAAGATAAATTATCACGACATCCGTTTTCTTTCACTTTCTTCTCTAACTGTGTCAATAGACTAAAGTTACTGAGAACCATAGTGACAATATGCCAAAACTATCACCCATCAGAAAGTACCGCAACTGGAAGATGTCACTGAAAACCAGAGACTGAGACAAGTAAACTTTACGAGAGAACGGTATGGTACTATGAGATGATCGGACGGACAAACAGATTTTTCATTTTCTTTACTTTTTTTCTGCGTTGCTGGACTTAATGCTTTTATTTTTTCTTTTTTTTTTTCGAAATTGTTTCGCTTTTGATCGGATAGTGATATTTACTTCGTTTTTGGACGGTATTGTTGTTCCAATGTTGCTGCAGCTGATGCTGTTGCAGGTGTAGCTGTTGCGGTTGAGCCTGAATTTGTTGCATGTTACCACTGCCACCTCCCCCGTAGTTCGTATAAGCATGGTGCATCAATAAAGGCGGCATACCCACTACTATATCACAGTTTTTCGTTTTAATTTAGAATAAAGGAGAGAGAATATACTTGTTCAAGCTTGTTCTCTTGGATTATCGGTACTCTTAAGTGGTAGAAACAGTTTGGGAAATCGACTTTGCGATATCAACAACGGCACATTTCTGCACGCCCGCGACTTTACGCCACGCGTACGCTCACTTGGCGAAATCGCGTGATAAACCCGAGTCAAACTGTTTCTGCGACTTTGTCCGCTTGCGACTTAGTACCCTCGCGAAGAAGCGATTCCGAAGAAGAGTCCGCGTTATTACATCCGAATAAAAAAGGTAATTATAGTCGGTATACATATAATATAGCGTTATGTGCGTCAACTTCGAGACTGAAAACCGTTGAGGGATGATTAAAGATGTGTGTTCGAAGGGATAATTAAAAAAAAAACAAATTTAAAAAAAAAATAAATAAATAAAAACGGGGAGAAGAACAAAGAGATATATTAGCGCATCGTTCATGCCAGCGAGATTGTAATCTTTAACATTAAAGTGTCATGCACCCTCATGCACTACAGGATCGCAACTATGGTTTTTTAAATCTAGAGTACGTCTAGGAAGAGAATGTACAGAACTGCACACGTCTCAGTATGCCACATTCGTCTAAGAAATAAACAGAAGGAGGCGGTGAGAGCGTGGTAAGACGCGAGGAAGTGTGAACGGGGCAGAATTGCTCTCCCGACGATCCGCGCGATCCGCGCCGCGGGCTCTCCTCGTGGCCATCCATCTTGCGTCGCCGTCACGAGGGTGTCGCGAAAAACGTCCGTCCCTCCGATCGGCGTCGCGAGACGACAGCGGGGGAGAGACCGTGAGAGGTACACGCGCGCCGTAAACGCGTGAATTCCGCGTTCGATCTTGACCGGAGCCGCCACCGCCACCGCCACCGCCACCGCCGGCCGACGCGTCTTCGCGCGCTCTTAAATCGCGCGGCGCGCGTCACCGGACGGTGACGCGTGCCGCGATCTCGCTCGGGGATTCGGCGACGCCTGGGGGATCCATCGCGGGACCGCGTCGCGTCGCGTCGCAAACGCAAAACAGACAGCGGGCTGGCTAGCGATGGCGGTCAGCTGCGCCCGTCGCGGGCGACTCGGCCGCCGCGCGAGAATCCGAGATTCACGACGAAAACCGCGCGCGCGCGCCCGCCGGGTAAGGTATCTTTTTCTTCTCCATCAGCAGCATCCGCGTGCATCGCAAACTCCTGCGTAAGGTTAGTCGCGGAAAGTGCGCGCGGTTCCCGGAGGAAAAAGGAAAGGCACACGGTCGTCAGGTATACCTACAAAGAAATCGGAAGGACAAATATCGGAAGTAGATGGAGAAGCGGGGGGGGGGGGGGAGGTCGCGCGGGGAGGGAGCGAGGGACCGTAGCGCGGTTGAGATTGAAGATTGAAGAACGTCGCTCGGCGACTCGAGGGGGTTAGCAGGGGGGATCGGGGGGGGGGGGGGGGGGGGGGGGGCAACTTACCCGTCGAGTCCGACGTCCCCTGGAACGGATCGAGCTTGGGCCGCTTCGGCGGAGGGCCGTCCACCAGGTGGTCGGCCATGGCTCCTCCGCGCGGCTGTTATCTTTCTTCCGTAATAACCTAACCTCTCGCTCTTCCTTCCCACTTGCGCCCGTCTCTCGCTGGATCCTTCGCGACCACCAGCGCGCGAGCGATCGAGTGCGGCGCGCGCGCGCGCGCGCGTACGCACGCACGCACACACACACACACGGGTAGGCACGACCGCGTCCGGTCGTGTGCAACACGCGCGCAGCAGACCGAACGGCACCGCGGGTGGCTGGGGTTGAAGACCGTCCGCGGGTTGGCCCCTGTCCACTCCTCAACTAGAAGACCACCGTCGCCGTCCTGATCGGCGCTGGCGCCGTTGTTGCTGCACACGCCGTGGTTGCCGTCGCTCTCAATTCTATCAGCAATGACGCGATCGACACGTACGATGACGACGATGATCCAGCTATCACTTCCACCCTGCCGCCGGCGTAGCCGCGGGACAACAATTTCACCGTACCGTAATCGCACTCGCGTGCGTAACAACAACAACAACGACGTGAGCCGCGGCGCGTGGAGCGTCCCCGTGTAGCATCCTGCGGTGCACGGTCAACCATTGGGCATCGTAGGTTTCGGGGTACGTCGAACCCCCCCCCCACTGGCGTCACACGGGGATGCCCGCGGAACAGGTATACACACACACGCGCGGTACAACGCACGAGCAACAACCTGCACCAGCAATCGCTGCTGCGGCACCGTCAGCAACACCACCACCACCACTATTAGAAACACCACCACCGCGACAGCGACAGCGACGACGACGGCGGCGACGGCGACGACGACGGCGACGAGCAATGTCTGATGCTGCTGCTCCCTGTGTCTCTGTCTCACTCTCGCGCTCTCCTCCTCTCCGGCGGCGGCGAACGACGACGGGACGGCTGCGGCGCCGCGTCGCCGGCAGGACGGTACGGCAGATCAGCGCGTTGGAAGCGAGAGGGCGACGACGACAACGACGACGACGGCAGCGGCGACGGCGACAGCGACGGCGACGGCGAATCGCGACGACTCCGCCGCTCCGAACGCCGATAAACGGATGAACGCGCGACGACGCACGGCCGACACGAGTCTCGGTCTCGGATTGACTCGCGCCTCCTCGTCTCCGTCACGACTCGGTTCACCTCCGAGTTCCGACACTTCCGACTACGATCGCGAAAACTCCGATGCACCGCCGATTGCCGAATAATCTCGCGGCTCCCGCTCTCCCGTTCCCGTTCTCGCTCTCACTCTCGCGCACTCTCGACTTCTCGCTCTCTCTCTCTCTCACACCCTCGGGGTGCACACACACTTCGTCTCTTCTCGTCCGCGATCCGCGGTAAAATACAAGAATCGTGTATTGTATATCGTCGCGGTCGTACGTGCTCACGGCACGACGACTCGCAAAACGACTGGCTGCGCGCACGGCGCTAGCTCACGGCGACGATGTCGCTCCCGATGAGGCCCTCTGGTACCATCTTCCTCTCCTCTTCTCTCTTGCCACGGCACTGCGACACACGGGGCGCGCGAACGATCAGCGGGAAATGAGCGTTTATCCCCGTGTACTCGCGCGCGATATCGGGATCGCGAGCATGCGAACGCGATCGCGGGTATCGGCACGCACGCGGCCGCCGTGCCCGCCACAGAAATTCGCTCGGGAAAACCGATCGCGAGTACCACCGTAACCGCACGAGCATCGGCTAACGTTAGCTAACGTAAAATGGCGGCCGCTGTTGACGAGTTTTTCTACGCTTGTCAGAATATGTCCCGTCTTCTGACTCGGCGACAATGGCCGTGACTCTAGACCGCGCCGTCGATTGGCCGGGCCGGTCACGTGACGCGGCCGGGCGTGCGCGATTGGGCGCGCGACTCGCGGAGGAACAGGAACGCCGCGGTTACGTCCACGCCGCCTGTCGGGGAGACTCGGGGGAGAGCCTCCGTCGCGGACCGCTCGTTTCCGTGCGGCGCCGTCGTGCGCAATCATGGCCGTTTACGTTTACCGACCCGACGCGAGGAGCGGGATGTCGATGTCGCGGATCGCCGAGATGCGAGATCGCTCTTCTCTCCCGACGGGGGGACACGACGGACAGTGCTAGCGCGATCGCGTCGATCGCGACTCTCCGCGTCTCATACAAACTTGCTAGTTGTCTCGCACGATTCGACGACACGGCGTGGATCGTGCCGATCTGTCGCGTCGATCGAGATGTACCTCGCGACTCGCGAAAGAGTGACACTATGTCACTCTGCCGATCGCGAAATCATTTTTTTCGAACGACCCCTTTCTTCGATTCCTCTCGCTTTTGAGTCTTCCGGAGAGAAGGCTCTCGTGACAATTATATGCAATATTTAACATGTATATATTTTTTTATTCTTCTTTTCCTAAACGCAAAAATCTGTGCGTCAGGTTTTCTTTGCGATGATTGAACCAAGTTGCGTCGCAATTAATTATAATCCGTGCTGTATACTATCTATTTCTAATCATTCTAAACATTAAAGGATATATTTACCTTTCTTTATCTCAGAAAGGAAAATAACGTAAAATAACACGTTTTGTATAGATCGTTGACTTTATTAATCCTTTTACAGATCTGCAGTCCTTAAAATTACGTCGCAGCAGAAATTTCGCGTGTGATCTTTCACATTATCGACGTTATCGAAATTATCGTATTTGTCCTCATTACATTGTAACACAGTTATGAGTATAACTAGATAATTAGCGTGATATGATTACATGCGTAAGAAAATCTCTGCCGAGTGTCTGCAGATAATTACCGAAGTAAATTTAACCGGAGTAAACCGCGTTATCCATCGGCGGAGCTGCTAGGAATTTGTCGCACGTGGTCACACGTGGTTTTGAAAGAGAAACGCGTTCGACGATCAGTAATCCCCATTTCTAGCGTAATTAAACTTTCGACAATGAAGAATTCTTTTTTTACAGTATTATTGCATCAAGGATTCTCGAAAACGCTGCGCGCCTCATCTCATTTCATTAAAAATCGATGGTGCAGAAATAATTAAAACGCGCTCCGACGTAAAATATATCACAAATTGATTAAAGCAAATTGAATTAAAATGTTAAAAAAATAAATTACATATAATTAAATTATACATGTTAAAATGTTATAGAGGGTTGGATAGATCTGTGTGTGAGGCCACGTTTTCTCAAACGCGTGCCATCCGCTCGTCTGTCAATCGCACTGATGCCACTGATTCATCCATCACGCGTTGCGTCTATTTCCGCGAATCGCGGGTGTCCTCGGGGTGATCAGCGTCGCTGAAAGCAAAGCGGCACGCGCCATGTCATCTCTTTTTTCTTATCTGGGATCACTTTCGCCGGCGTGATATACGTCGCGTTGTCCCTAAATAAAGGGGACGTTTCAATTTTCATGCGCGTCCTTTCTCTCTCTCTCTTTCTCGAGATAAAACCCTCATCGTGTTTCTCGAAATTTGAGAAAAAATTCGTGAAACATCAACGGTTGCAAGATGGCCAAAGGTGATCTATCTATTTCTCTATGCCTCTCCCTCTCTCTCTCTCTTTTTCGCGATCGAGCCGAGAGGAACGGCCGGCCGCGCACAGGGGGAGAGGGCACGTTGCGCGGAACGTTCGTCCCGTTTCGCGGAGTCCGCGGCTGGCCGCGCGCGGGACGGAGGTGCGAACGGCACGCGACCCGACGCACGCATCGCGCGTGAACCTGTCGGCGTCTCCCTCTCGCGCGACGTCGGCCGTCTCCGTCGTCCGCGGTCGGCGGTGGCGGCGGCGGCGGCGGTGGCCGCGACGAGGAGAGCGGAAAAGAAACGGGTGAACGCGCTCCGACGGGCGCGGAGGGTGGAGGGGTCTTTCAAAATGGGACGGGAATCGGATGACGGCGTGGCAGCAGCCGCTTAGCCACCCGCCTCGGTGACAGCGGCTCTTTGTATACCAATATCGCCCCGCACGTATTATGTACGCGGCCGCGGCCCGTCGCTCGCGGTTTCCGAGATGACAAGCGCGGCCACGCTCTCGCACTCTCCTTCTCTCTCTCTCTCTCTCTCGGCCGAAGCCGTGAAGAGGGAGAAGGGGGAAGGATAGAAAAAAATCCGCATGTAGTCCTCGGAGACGGCGATCCTGTTTCCGAGAGATCCGAAGACGCGGCGAGGACGCTGGAGCATCGCTGTGCACAGTGCACCGCTCGAGTCATCTCCGTCACGTGACGATCGAGAGGACAATCTCGACACGGGATAGATCGATTTTCGTACGCGTGCGATGGCATTCGATAACGCGAGGGATGAAGACCCGCGGATACCTATATATGTATGACGTATTCGTATAACATCGCAATGGGGGGTAAGGGGGTGCGGGGACGCGGGGAGGGCCGCGAGGAGGTGATCGCGCGAACCATTATTCGATGGCGGTTACGTAACTCTCGTCTTCGCTCGAAACACTTCGGGCGGAGGTGGGCCGCCACGGCCACCGCCGACGCCGCGGCCGCGGCCGCGGCGGCCTAAGCGCGTTCTCTCGCGCTATCGCCTCTTCACGCCGCGGCCGCACGGAATTCCGGAAAAGCGTAATCGATCGTCGCCGCGTGAGCGCGCGGCGCGACGCGGCGTGAGCGAGCGGCCGCGCGCTCGCTCGCTCCGGTCGCATCGCGGCCTCACGATTTATGTCTGGTCTCTCGCGTGCACGCGACCGCGCGCCCGCGGTGCATCGACCCATCTCTCGCTCGCTTTACGCTTTACGTCGCGATGCTACGCGTACACGCCTCGCGCGTCATCACTCGCGTGGCGAGGGCGTCGCGAAGGATCGTCCGCACTGGTTATCGTCCTCTTCCTTCTTCCTTTCAGAATGCCAAGCGCTGACGAAAACTGCATGGGGGAAGGATCATTGGGCTGTTTATAGTATAGGAATTGTAGGGATTACAGGAAAACCGCGAAGGAAAGCCGAGAACGCGTTTCTCGTGTCGTTCACGCAAAAATCATTAAACTCACGCGTCTACATTAAGTCATCTATATGTATATAAAAAATCGTTACTGCTATAATGCTTCTCTCTATTTTTCATAAAACTCACTTTAGATTTTACACGGTTCGTATAGAAGAAAACATGATAGTTTCATTCTTTTTTAATATATCTAAATACATGGCGTGTAAAATTTTGTAATTCTATCCTGAATTCTTGTATAAATTGTGAAACATTGAGGACTGTAGGATAATCTTACAATTAGATGAGAGACGATTGATTCTATGTGTTAAATCATTAAATCATCTACATATATCATTTACATAAAAATCACTTGTTATTGCGCTATGTTTTTCTCTCTTTTTCGTAAAGCTCACTTTAGACGGTTTATAAGAAGAAAGTATGACAAAGTTTTATTCTTTTTCAATATAGGTATCTAAGTACACGCGTGTAAAATTGTAGTTCTTTCCTGAATTCTTGTATAAATTGTGAATCGTTTAAGATAATCTCAAGTGAGAATTGACTGATTCTATGCATGTGTTCTTGAGATTATCGAACGACACGCGGTCAATAAACTACAACCGTGGTAACAGCAATTAGACTCTGTCGCTTTAAAAAAAAGAGGACTTTCCGAGAATCATGAAAAATTTCGTCTCTGCTGTCGACGGAGAAATATGCGCAAGTCGCTAGATTAAAATAGACTAGCAAATAATATATAGATAATAAAATAAATAATAGATTAGCAAACTTTGATACACTCAAAAAATTAGGCCAATCCATTTGCAGCTCCGGCGTTATCAGAGCTAATTAAATTAAGGCACTGTGGCCACTGTGAAAGAAACTGTCAGCTTAATTCTTCCTTTTATCTTCTCGTTCGTTGTTCGCCACGCTTATTTATTTCGCAGCAAAGATCCGAGAAGTTATAGATCACATTCAGATTCGGACCCTACGAGACTTAACGTTGAACATTTCTCAACCGCTAAATCTATGAATGACATCGAAGCCGAATAATTCGCGGCTTCCTGAAAGAAAGTCATCATACGAGGCGCAGAAAAATCAACGTACGGCGTACCGCAAATTCATTCCGAACGTTCGAGGAATTTGCATTGATTTTCTGATACGAAAATTCTTCCGCTTGCGACAGTAAATTTGTCCTCTCTTAGAATAACTCGTAGAGTAAAATCGTTTTGCTGAGCAGAGCGCGTAATTATCGCGAGAGCTCTATCTGTTCGGTTTGCGGGATATAATTTCCTGTTAATAGATAGATGCTACCTGATTGCCCATTCAGCCACGCTCTCGACCCCTCTCCTCCGTTCAGCTCGTACAAAGATAACGCTTTTGGCTAAATAAGTAAATTAAGAAACGCGAAACTATCCTCTTAATCTCCGTAGACTGTTCGTAGATCATTTTGGACCCATCATAAAATTTATTAACTTCTAATTGAGAAAGAAATTATTTTTTATCTTCAATATTTCTTGACTTTATTTTTATAACGGGGAATATAGTTTACGTATTTCCAAAATTTAGATTTTTAAAATGATAAATAGATCAATTTGGCTTTAGCGTAAAATCAGTTTTAACAGCCAGCCTATGAAAATTAAGGGTGAGATAACGCTTTTGGCTAAATAAGTAAATTAAGAAACGCGAAATTATCCTCTTAATCTCCGTAGGCTGTTCGTAGATCATTTTGGACCCGCCATCACAAAATTTATTAACTTCTAATTGAAAAATAAATTCTTTTTTATCCTCAATATATTTCTTGACTTTATTTTTATAACGGCATATATAGTTTATGTATTTCAAAAATTTAGTTTTTTTAAATGATAAATTCTTACAACAGACTGAGCTACACATGGATCAATTTTGGCTTTAGCGCAAAATCAGTTTTAACAGAATAACATAGCCTACAAAGGGTATAAGGGTGCATGGAATTCTAATTGAAAAAGAAATTATTTTTTATCCTCAATATTTCTTGACTTTATTTCTATAACGTAATATAGTTTATATTTTTAAAATTTGAATTTTTTAATGGTAAACCCTTACAACAGACTTACGGATTAATGTGCGTAAAATCAATTTCAACCACTTATGAAAGTTGAGGGTGCATGAACAGGTGGTTATGTGATTTGCACAATTTCACACAATTGATTACAATTTTTAATAGATAAAATATGATAAGTGAATTTAAAAGTTTAATAAGTAAAATTCTTTATTCCGTTTCACATTTTATCCTGAAATTTTAATCATACGGGGGAGAAGTTACGCCACGCGATTTGATGCAGGCTTATCGCTCTCGCGCGATAAGGAGACCAAAGTTTTTATAATCGCCAACCGATACGTTCCTTTCTGATTCGTCATGAAAACGCGAGACAAACAGGCGGCAGTGGCTTTCCGATTTTCTCAAATGAGTCACATTTTTTCCGTCTGTTCGACAATTAGACGCGCCGCGAATTCGAGCGCGCGTTGACCCGGTCGGGGATGATCGAGATGACGCTCTTCTTCTTTCTTTGACTCCGGAAAACGAAAGATTTCGTTCTCCGGGAATAACCGGGGAAGGTTTATCGGGTACCATCTGATATCGGATGTGATAAACCACGCAAAGCAGCTGAGAAGAAGGCGGATTCTTCGCCGCTAATTACATTTCGTAAAAATAAATAAGTTCGTCTTGTCTATCGACGATCCTGATTGCTCTCGGCGGTATTTCACGAGTCTAAAAATGTATTTCGGATGTGCAAACTGGTGCCTGAACGATTTGTCCATTGCGTAATCTCAATTATGTCCGGCATAGAGACAATACGCAGCTCTCAAATAATTCAGCCGTAAACGCGAAGCGGTAATCGATGGCAATCTACATTAGAGCAAAAGTTGATATTACAATTATATATCGTAGTTACCGAAAACTAAGGTAACAACCGATTCGATCTCACAAGGAAACCTCGCAAACCTGAAAATTCTTAAAAATAATTTAGACAAATTTTTTCCAAAATATATTATTGGTGTGATTAAATAGAGGTGTTCATAAAACTCGCTCGACTCTAAAGTATTCTCCGGACGGAAGAAGAAAGAGAGAGTGGCCGGGGGCATGTTTAGTTTACAAGAATGAGCTCGTCGGACGTTTATCTTGCCTCGTAATAATCTTCTTGTATATAAAACATTTTTTAATGTCTTAAATGCTCTTCGAGATATATCAAGAAAGCAAAAAAGCCGCTTTGCATATAAGGGGTTTTCACCCCCATAGAATCGTTTTTAAGCCGCAACTGATTAAATTCGTCTATTTTTACCCCTCCCTCTACATGCGTGTCATTAGAATTTTCGGGTTCGCGAAATTTCCTTGTCAGTGAAACATATATCTTCCCATCTTTTGCCGATCTTCGTTTGATGGTCGATTTTCGATCGGGAGTAAAAAAAGACGGGATTGAACGCGTTTCTTTCCGCGAATATATCGAACGAGAGTATAAAACGGATCTCTCATTCTCGAAACGACCCGTGATTTGGGGTCACGTGATATACGTCTCCGGGGCGTGCTTTTCGCAAGGAAAGGAGCTTTCTCAAGGAGCTTCCCGGCGTGGGGTTTTCGCGCCACGCTGGCTCATTAGATAACGCCTTGGCCTTCATTCGCCGATCGAGAATCGATCCTTCGCGTTGCCGCAAGGTTCTCGTAGGGATGTCCAGTCAACCGTGGTATATACACGACGACGTGGCGTGTAATCACCGCGTTTACGCCGCGGATTGAAGAGGCAAGGTCGAAGCCTCGCTCGAGTTCGGTCGCGCGTTCCAAAAAGATTATTACGAAGCGAGATAAATGTCCGACGAGAGCTCATCCTCGAAAACCAAACATGCCCCCGGTCACTCTCTCTCTCTCTCTCTCTCTCTCTCTCTCTTTCTCCTTCCGTCCGGAGAATACTTTGGAGTCGCGTGCGATCTCTCGCATTTCCAAATACAGAATACTCCAAAACTTGCCGAAACCTAGGACCAATATTTCACACATTTGTCGTAAATACAATTCGCATAATGCTTTAATCTCGATTAAGATATATGAAATAGAGGAGAGGGACGGCGAGCGGTCTGGGCGGTCTGGTAACTTTGAATAATTCATATGCAAATAGCAAATGATGGAGAATCATTATTCGTTGTAAGGAAACAGTCGAGTATTTCCTCGCAAGTTGTCGAAAGGGTTTCTATCCCGTGTGCCAATGCAGAATCTCTCGGCTCGAAGATCTTGTCATCACGTCGATAAAATAGCGAGCGAACATATAACACTGCTGTGCTACCATCTAGTGGGAACGGGTCTGTTCTTTGCAATTGAACTTTGTTACACTTTCTGCACTTAAAAACACATGATCAGACATTGGAAAGGTAATGGAGAATAAACGAAAAGTAAAAAAAAGCTTAGCTACAAAGAAAAAATTTATTGATATCTTGAAGTTGAGTATCGACTTCGAATGGTTGAAATGCGTGTAAACTTGCTGCGAGTTTCATTCCGACTGCTTCTAAAGCTACTTAACTTATATTTACTCTTATCAATCAGACTGCAATATTACTGATCACATCTGTCAAGCAATACATTCGTTACATTCGCAGTTTCTTTTCCGTTTTTGTCGCTTTTCGTCTACGTCATTCGATAAATCGTTCCTAAAATTTAGATACAGCTTAACTTAAAAAGAAAAGAATATAACTTTGCTACTTCTCAAAAAATTAATTGAAATGTGTATGACCATGTAACATATATATATATATATATATATATATATATATATATATATATATATATATGGTGCATTTTCCAGCAAGAAAGACAGATATAAAGTGTACACTGACACAGTGTAATACAGTAAATCATTTTATCCTTGTTTATCAAATATTAAATAAGGATAAAATAAAACTCTGTATTTTCTTTCATTAAAACAAGCAATAATACTAGTGACGAAATATTTGGAAATTAACTACAAAACTGACTTCAATCAACTACAACATTGGCTTTAATGAATCTTTCGATGCTGTTCAAATTACGTACCAAGTTTTTTTTGAAACTTGTAGACTTTCTCGGCCAGCAGACGATAGTATTCCGTCCGGGAGTTAGCCATTTCGTACCTGTCACCTTCCATCTTCATTGCGTACGCAACCAAGTTGCGAAACCTTTTATCAATTATAGCTTGTTTGCGAAACCTTTTATCAATTATAGCTTGTGGATCCGGAGTCGGAAATATTGCTTGAACCCTGAGAAAATAAGCAAACACACATGCTGGGATATGAGTTACAAACGAGTGCGCGCTATTTGTGTAATAAAACTCTCACTAACAATTTATGAACGAGATGGTTCCTGAGATCTGGAGTGACGGATAAATGCTACACCTTTGTTGCTTGTACCGGCGTCGCTGTGACTTGACCGGGTTGAAGACCACTTGAAAGATCCTCTAATCCATTTTGTATGTTCTGTATATTGGCAGCGGCCGCTGCAGCGGCGAATGTAGGTCCGGTGGTTGATGCCGTTTGACTGTCGGCTACCCCGACCGTATTAGGATCGGAATTTAAAGGAAGAGATACGTTCGGAGCGACTACTTGTTGTCCAGCACCAACTACGGTTTGTCCCGGTGTAGCTGAAACACATATGGGCGCTAATTGCTTGTTGCTTTTCGCGTAAAAATCTATACAAATCATATTTCATAATTTTTAACATAATAAAAAATAATATAATAAAATATATTTTCACATACATGTATAAATTTTGTAAGATGTTTTAAATTTGAAAGAAAAATGCAAAGCAATTAATAGACTTTTTCTAATAAAATGTCGTGCAACTCACTCTGTGTTTGAGGTTGCGCTAATCTAATGTCGCCCAGTGCCCCTGAAGGACCACGCGCCATGCGAGCTACATGCATTTTAACGCCCCTATCAACGCCTTGGACAGGCAAGAGCCCCGGTGTTGTTGTCGGACATTGAATCCCTAAAGCATCATAAGCCCTTCTCATCTCGGATGGGCTTGGATTTGGCTGATTATTTGGTTGAATTGCGGGTGCTAATAGGAATCACACATACATACAACGTAAATATACATCGCCGAAAATTAAGACATAAGATTATATGTTAACGCACAATTACCTTGCGAAGAATTTGTCCTGTTCTTATTTGCTTGCTTTATCGGCATGCAAACCGGACAATCACTTCGATTACAATGTGTCCAATGACTGATAATCTGCCTGGACAAACTACAGTGCGGTACGGTGCAATTCTTTCTGGCTTGACAATTCGTCATGTGATTTAAAATATTTTTCATGGTTTTGCACTCCGGCGAGGTACATTGTCTCATCTCGCCGTTCGCTTGACTTTCACGTCGTTGACATTTATTTGCATGCAAAAGTAGCTCCAGGTGTTGCTGTATGAGTCTACATTTCTCTGGATAAGGTATCGGTTCTGAGCGTAAACACACCAGATTTTGCATTGAGCAAAGATGTTACATGAGTAACGTGATTTACAATGGTATAAGATAAACTTACTCGTTGGAATACCAGTACCGGCCATTTGTCCTTGCGTAGCTTGTTGTGGGCCTGATTGAGGTTGAGCCAGACTTTGCCGATTCCTACTAAATCTGTTGGCGGCGGCTACCGCTCGCATATGGGTGGATATATGCACAGGACTCCAATTTGTTCCTATCGGATACAAAGCAATCGGAAGGCCAAATATCGGAATAGGGGGGAGAGAGAGAGGGGAAAAGGTCGCGCTGGAAGGGAGCGAGGGACCGGAGAGATTGTGGAGATTGAAGACCGAAGAACGTTGTTCGGCGACTGGGGGGGTGGGGGTGGGCAAATTACTCGTCGAGTCCGACGTTTCCTCGTACGGATCGAGCCTGGGTCGCTTCGGCGGAGAGCCGTCCCCCATGTGATCGGCCATGGCTCCTCCGCGAGGCTGTTACCTTTCTTCCGTAATAACCTAACCTCTCGCTCTTCCTTTCCACTTGCGCCCGTCTCGCTTTCTTCCTCTTCTTTTGTGTTAAATTGCCCCGATTCCCTGAAGGGGTTGGTACGGCCCCGTCTCTCGCTATTCCTTCTCGAATTTCGACCACGTGCGCGCGAGCACACAGGTAGCACGACCGCGTCCAGCCGTGTACATACAGCACGTAGACCGAACGGCACCATGCGTGGCTGGGTTGAAGCCCTTCCGAGTTGGCCCTGTCCTCTCCTCAACTAGAAGTCCATCGTTACCATCCTGATCGACGCTGACGCCGGCCGTTTTGTTGCCGCACTCGCGTGACTCGCGTGGTTGTCGTCGTTCTCAATTCTATGAACAATGTGGTCACCACGGACGATGACGACGATGATTCAGCTATCGCTTCCCCTCTGCCGCCGGCGGAGCCGCGGACCAACAATTACACCGTACCGTAATCATACTCGCGTGCGTAACAACACTAACAACAACAACGGGAGCTGCGGGCTGCGGCACGTGGAGCGTAGAGCGTCCACCGTCCACGTGTAGCATCCTGTAGAGTCCCTGGAATACATAGTCTGACTAGTAGACAAAATGGCCGTGTGTCTGTACACAATGGAATAGTGCTTAATTAAGTGTATGTATATACGTATTACTGTTTAGTGTCTAGCAATGTAGTGGTGTGTCTATGACTGCGGTCCACTTTGACGCTCCAAATTGCCCCAAGTGCTTCGAAGCATTCCTCTTCTCCTTTCTTTCAATGAAGAAAGAAGGAGAAGAGGAACGCTTTAAAGCAGGTAGCGTCAAGTGGACCACAGCCTATGTATACTGTGATTGGTTACGCCATTGTGTGTTCTGCTAATTTAAACCAATGAAAATAGGTCTAGGAGATTGGCAGACTCTGTATTCCAGGGACTCTAGCACCTGCGGTGCACTAAAGGCTCGTTCAGATAGGACGCGTCAAGCAGCGAGCAGCCAACCAATCAGTGAGGCGATATTTTCAAATATTATTAGAAAATATCCTGGCCGAATGAGCCTTAAACCAAACATGCCCCCGCCGGCCCCGGCCCCCGCCACTCTCATGGCACTCCACGTTCTGTGGGCACTAGTTTATTCTTCGGCTTCCGCCAGGAAAATACTTGGGGGTCACCCGATTTCTCGCATTTCCAAGTACTCCAAAACTTGCCGAAACGTAGCTAGGACTAACATTTCATTTGTCGTAAATATGATTCGTATAATGCTTTAATCGATTAAGATGAATTAGGGAGGAGGGATGGCGAGCGGTCTGGCAACTTTAAAAAATTCAAAGGCAAATAGCAAATGGAGCATCATTATTCGTCGTAAGGGAACAAAATCGAGTATTTCATCACAAGTTTTTGGAAGTCGAAAGGATTTCTATCCCGTGTGCCAATGCAGGATCTCTTGGCTCGAAGATCTTGTCATCACGTCGATAATAGCAAGCGAACAGATAACATTGCTTACAATCTAGTGGGAACGGATCTATTCTTTGCAATTGCACCATTACTCTTGTTATACTTTTTGCACTTATTGTTAAAAGCATATAATTAGACATTGTAGGAAAGATAATGGAGAATAAACGAAAAGTAAAAAAGCTTAGCTACAAAGACCAAATCTATTGATATCTTGAAGTTGAATATCTACTTCGAATGGTTTAAATGTGTGTAAACTTGCTACGAGTTTTATTCCGACTGCTTCTAAAGCTACTTAACTTATATTCACTCTTGTCAGACTGCAATATTACATCTGTCAAGCAATACATTCGCATGAGCAGGGTAATGATGCTGCCCGAGAATGGAGGGGAAAAATCTTTCGAAAATAATTAGAAAACAAAAGTATCCATTTATTATTTGTAAAAATTATGGATCATATTTTATTTGCGAATGAGACAATTATTTGCAATACCATTGTCATTAGAGTTTTCTCATCATAATTATCATCACAGTTTCGTCCAAGTCTTTTCTAAGGTTATTCAGACAGGCTTCGATTAGATTTGTACAACGTACAAATGCATCCAAGGTGTGCATTCTAGCCTGGTTGTACTCGTCAGTTGCTGCTGCTACTGTTGCTTCGTTACATTCGTAGTTTTTGTCCGGTTCTTGTCGCATTTCATCTATGTCATTTGATAAATTGTTTTTAAAATTTAGATACAGCTTAACTCAGAAAGAAAAGAATGATTTTTTAACTATATATTACGGGGCGTTTTCCAGCAAGAAAGACAGATGTAGTGTGTACACTGACACAGTGTAATACAGTAAATCATTTTACCCTTGTTTACCAAATGTTAAATAAGGATAAAACAATTCACTGTATTTACTCATTAAAAAAAGCAATAACATTAGTGACGAAATATTTGGAAATTAACTACAAAACTGACTTCAATTAACTATAACATTGGCTTTAATGAATCTTTCAATGTTGTTGAAATTACGTACCAAGTTTCTTTTGAATCTCCCACACTTTATCGGCCAGCAGACGAATATATTCCGGCCGGGACTTAGCCATTTCGTACACGTCACCTTCCACCTTCTTTGCGTATGCTAAAAAGTTTTGTATTCTTTTATCTCGAATAATTTGTGGATCGGTCTGACGTATTGCTTGAAACCTAAAAAAATAGGCAAACACACATGCTGGGACATGAGTTACAAACGAATACGCGCTGTTATGTATAATAAAACTCTCACTAACACGCGTTTAAAGAGATGGTTCCTGAGAGCTGGAAAGATATCCAATTGCTTTGTCAGGCCGTTCTTAATTATTTGTTTTACCGTCGAGCAAACTGGACAATCAC
The DNA here is from genome assembly GCA_035220615.1 of Leptothorax acervorum. Taxonomy (NCBI): domain Eukaryota; kingdom Metazoa; phylum Arthropoda; class Insecta; order Hymenoptera; family Formicidae; genus Leptothorax; species Leptothorax acervorum. The sequence continues at coordinate 2,721,658 of JASTWQ010001261.1, read as the reverse complement.
TTGGACGTTTACAATGTTCATAATGATTGAGAGTCTGCTTGGACAGAGAACAGTTCAGCACCTTGCAATACCTCCCGGATTGACAAATCATCATGTGATGTAGAAGATCTTTCATGGTTTTGCAGTACGGCAAGGTACATTGTATCATCTCGCCGTTTACTTGTCTTTTACCTCGACATTCATTCGCATGCATAAGTAGCACTAGCTGTTGCACTAGGTATCTATACCACTCTGTATCAGGTTTTGCACTCCGCATCGGTATTGCTAAACACACCAGATTTTGCATTGAGCAAAAATGTTACACAAGTAACATGATTTACAATGGTATTAAGATAAACTTACCCGTTGAAGTACTAGCCATTTGTCCTTGCGTAGCTTGCTGTGGGCCTGGCTGTCCTCCGGTTGGCGCACCTGATTGAGGTTGAGCTGGACTTGGTGGTTGTACCTGTGGTGCTGCCGCTCCACCTTCCTGACCACCCACGACGTTCGTAGTGCCGATCGGATCAGCAGTACCGGTAAATCTGCTGGTGGTGGCTGCTGCTAGTGCCGCTACTCCCGCTTGCAAGTCGCTTAAATTTGTTCCTGCCAGATACAAAAAAATTGGAAGGATAAATATCGGAGGTTGAGGGAGAGGGGGGTAAGGACGCGCGGGGAGGGAGCGAGGGACTGCAGCGGTTGAGGAGATTAAAGATTGAAGAACCGGAAGAACGTCGCTCGGCGACTCGGGGAGTGGGGGGGGCAACTTACCCGTCGAGTCCGACGTCGCCTCAAACGGATCGACCCTGGACCGCTTCGGCTTCGACGAAGGACGGTGCTCCAGGTGGTCGGCCATGGGCTCCTCCGCGCGGCTGTTATCTTTCTTCCGTAATATAACCTAATCTCTCGCTCTTCTTTCCCACTTGCGCCCGTCTCTCGCTGATCCTTCTTGATCACCAGCGCGCGAGCGAGTGCACGTGGCCGCACGCACAGGTAGAACAACCGCGTGCGGGCAGCGGGCCGGGTGTATAACACGCAGACCGAACGGCACCGTGGACCGTGAGTGGCTGGGTTGAAGCGTGTCCGGATTGACCCTGTCCTTTCCTCAACTAGAAGACCACCGTTGCCGGCCTGATCGGCGTTGGCGCCGTTGTTGCCGTTGTTCTCAATTCTATATTTTATCAGCGATAACGTGGTCGCCACGACGCCACGGACGATAACGGATGACGACGATAATCCCAGATAATCCAGCTATCGCTTCCTTCTTGCCGCCGGCGGAGCCGCGGGACAACAATTCCACCGTACCGTTATCGCACTCGCGTGCGTAACAATATAACAAAACTAACGAGAGACGAGAGCCTGCGGCGCGCCACGTGGGGCGGTGGATGCCAGTTAGCGCGTGGACTGTTGTAGACTGTGCACTGGAGCGTCCTCGCGTATCAAATATCCTGCGGTGCACTCAGCCACTCAGTTGCACTAAAGTACTGAACCAAACATGCTTCTGCCCTCTGCTAGTCTGCTCACTGCTGGCCACTCTCTCCTTCCGCTTCCGTCCCATTCCGTCCGGATTCGGGAAGATACTTGGGACTTTGGGAGTCGCCCGATTTCTCGCATTTCTTCTTCCTTATTCCCCAGTGGATATCCGGCTCCAGAATCCAGATGGAGGCATGGAGCCCAATGGAGCCACAAGTCACAATACCACGCTTTCTTCGCAAGAAAGGAATGGAAAGAGTCGCCCTCTTGCCAAAATTCAATGAGTCTTAGACTCAAAATGTCGATAAAGTAAACGAACTCATACACTAATAATAATGAATGACTAAGCGGCAAACATTTTCTCGCATTTCCAAATACTTTAAAACTTACTGAAACCTAAAACCAATATTTCGTTCGTCGTAAATACGATTCGCATAATGCTTGATGAAATAGCGGGGAGGGATGGTGAGCGGTCTGGCAACTTTGAATAATTCAAATGCAAATAGTAAATGGAGCATCATTATTCGTCGTAAGGGAACAAAGTAGACTGTAGAGTATTTCCTCAAGTTGGCGAAAGGGTTTCTTGGGGTTTCTATGAAGTCTGTGGATATAGGTGTAGCGCGTGTAACGACAAGCCAAAAGAAAGTTAAGTGGCCAAAAAGATGAAATAGCTGATGACGTTAAGTGTACTAGAAAGTTGATATTACACAACAAATATGAGATGATCATAAAGTATCCTTGCTATAATATAACTGCTTTGATAACAAGTAACTATGCAAAAGACTAAAAGAAAAAATGTAATCGGTGTATATCTAGTTAGAACTTTTATCAATAAAATTTTTGCAAATAATAATGTTATTTACAAAATTTGTTGTAAGAATTGCAATACCTCTTACGTAGGCCAGACTAAAAGAGGCTAAATTAAAGAAAATTAAAATAAAGCTATTCTACAAAACTATTATAAATATTTAATACTAAAAAGTTTTTTTAATTATATTTATAAAACCTTTTTATATCATATTTGTATCGAACTATATTAATTAGGAATAATATTGTTGCGCCCGAGTTTGCTCGCGTATCCGCACTAGACTTTACGCGCCCGCGTCTGCGTCCGCGCTCTCCCGCCGTGCTTGCGGAGAAATGAAAACTCAGCTTCTTGAGACAAATCAGAAACACATTTATTCGCAGCACTTTTACAAATGTCTTGTAACGTAGCGAGTACGTCCGAATGACTCGATGGTTTAGCTTCAAATTTCTAAAGCGCCCCTTTACAAACAACTCTGCTTGTCGTAAAAAGAATGCTTCACGATTTCTTCCGATAGCAGCTCGATTTGGTTCGAACCTAAAGAACGTCTCAGAGCGGGTGACAAGCGGGGAACAATATTATTTGGTTTGCACGTTTATATTTGAGAAAAACTTTTCAACTGTCTAAGTGCATTTATTTTCCAATAATTGTACATTATCAGTATATTCGCGTTATTAGGAAAATACTCATTGTCAGTATATTCGCGTTATATTAGGATTAATCAGATGCGGTCGGTGATGCCATCGAGAATCTGAATCGCGACACGCGCAATCTGATCAGATCTGATCAGATTGCGCGTGTCGCGATTCAGATTCTCGATGGCATCACCGACCGCATCTGATTAATCCTAATATAACGCGAATATACTGACAATGAGTATTTTCCTAATAACGCGAATATACTCATGACAATGAGTATTTTAGTGAATTTATGTATCCAGTACAACCTGCAATACATACGATCAATTTATTTCTTGAGCAGCGCATTGTAAGTAAAGGTTGCAAGATAAAATAAAATTGGAAGACTTACCTCGATAATCGATTTCGGGCGTTGTTTAAAGTATCTAGATTGTCCTTCAAAATATATTTTCGGATTCCTAACATGTACTGATGTAAGTACATGTCCCAATCGACGTTTCTAATATCTACATCGAAGTTACTACGATCTTCCGACGATCTTACAAATTTCATCAATTTCGTCATGTTATCCGCGTAAAATTTCCACTCGTTCACCGCGAAGAACTCCCCGGTTTTAGCGGCGCGCTCGAACCGTTTGGCTATCTTCACCATCCTGAAAGGAAACGGCGCGTTGTATTTATCGTTATAAATAAAATTAAAATTTCCGCGCGGTGAAACCGAGGAGAGATACTTACATGGGTTTGCAACCTTGAACCCTCAGTAGAAGGTCTACGACAAATGCAGGCAAATAGTGCAACGTGGCCACCATGATAGCGTGAATAAATTTGTTTGTCCTAAATGTGAAACCTGGATACCACATCACGTATTTCGATGGAGATTCTATAGCATGTTTCCTCACGAGGTATCCAAATTCGCCCCATCTACAAGAATCATATATATGCATATACATATACAAAATGATAGCACTATTCAACAAGAATAAAAATGCACAAAAATTAGGGTAATCGTTTCCCATAGTTTTTCGGATGCTGAACGATCCCGTTTACCAAATGGCTCCATTCTCACAATTTTCAGAAATTTGTTGTTAAAGTTACAAAAAAATAAAAGAACTATTTTACTATTTTTACTGTATTTTGGCATACTATAACTACGATAAGTGACGTGTTGGAGAAATTTTATTGCAATGAAAATTAAATATATACAATATATGTATGTTGTTAGGACAGTTTCAGTCCTTAAAAGAAATTCGCTGTATCGATTTTAAAAAAATTGTGATTAAAATAGGATCTATTGCATCAAAGTTGCGATTTATATATGCCATTCAAAATCTACTAAATGTTTTTGAATTAAATTATCAAAACTTGAAGTTGATAAATTTAAAATAGCAGAATAAAAATTAAAAAATGTTCGAATTTTTGTTACAATTTATGTACAGGGTTAGGGTTTTTAATACAATTTAAATTAAATTTATTAAACGATGAGATACATTTACTTCGCCAGTGTATAAATAACCAAATTTTCTTAATCGACGAAACTGGCAATCACTCCTGACGGTCACAAACGTCAGGACTCTTTAAACCGAGAATTCGGTCCTTCTATCAAAACGCTTAAAATTAAGCACCTTAAATTAAGATGGAAAAATTCCCTCTCCCTTCCCTAATTAAATCCATATCGATTTAATATTAAAATCACTGTAAAAACTTATTGTGAAAAATATTACCCCAGCCAGGGTTCGAACCTGGAATCTCCCGCATTCCGTTCGGGTGTCTTAACCAATTCGACTACCAGGGCATGTGGTAATATTTATCGCAATAGTACATCTAAACAATCATAAGATGGAACACCGATATTTTACGTCGACGGTGTATATTCAACGATGAGATACATTTACTTCGCCAGTGTATAAATAACCAAATTTTCTTAATCGGACGGAATGCGGGAGATTCCAGGTTCGAACCCTGGCTGGGGTAATATTTTTCGCAATAAGTTTTTACAGTGATTTTAATATTAAATCGATATGGATTTAATTAGGGAAGGGAGAGGGAATTTTTCCATCTTAATTTAAGGTGCTTAATTTTAAGCGTTTTGATAGAAGGACCGAATTCTCGGTTTAAAGAGTCCTGACGTTTGTGACCGTCAGGAGTGATTGCCAGTTTCGTCGATTAAGAAAATTTGGTTATTTATACACTGGCGAAGTAAATGTATCTCATCGTTGAATATACACCGTCGACGTAACATATCGGTGTTCCATCTTATGATTGTTTAGATGTACTATTGCGATAAATATTACCACATGCCCTGGTAGTCGAATTGGTTAAGACACCCGAACGGAATGCGGGAGATTCCAGGTTCGAACCCTGGCTGGGGTAATATTTTTCGCAATAAGTTTTTACAGTGATTTTAATATTAAATCGATATGGATTTAATTAGGGAAGGGAGAGGGAATTTTTCCATCTTAATTTAAGGTGCTTAATTTAATATTAAGAATAAAGAAACAAGTTTGTATGTTCCTATTATAAATGTAGATATGGCACATATTGTATTAAAATAATATCGGTTTTTGTAGATTAATTACTCAAAAAGATTTAAATTAATATAATTCAATTATGAATAAACAAGTTTCATTAATTTAAATTTTAAAAAAGTATCTATGGAATTTAATTTATACGTGTGATTATAAATCTCAATTTTTCACTTAATTCTCAATTAATCTATTTACAATAATATGTTGTCATTTAATATAAAAACATGATGTCTAGATGAGTAATGCAAATAATTTCAAAAAATGTAGGATGTCTAACAATAAGCTATGTCGTAATTGTATTATGTAAATTTTCAAAAAATATATTTTAAGTGTTTACAGGGTCCGTTAGGTCTGTATAAATTGTTTTTAAAGTTTGTGGCGACCGCGATGATACAGAGATCTCTACGAAAGAAAAGAGTCGTGGAGAGTTCAGGGACATAACACATAACATAAAAGTAAACAGTCTTTTATAAAAAGTAATATAAAAAACAAATTAGTAAATATTATATTAAAAATATATTTCAATCTTTTATACTGCATGTCACAATGTATGAATAAGGCATTATATTAATTTCTTTTATGTATAAAGTTAAAATACAAATATTTAATACAGAAAAGAAAAAATACAAGAAAGATTTCTTACAATTAGTTATGAGGAAAGGCCCCGATTATGAGATACCACATCTATTTTGTGTGATTGCCGGAAGTCTATGGGCAAAATTGAAAAATATAGTAGGTCATTTTGAAGGGAATTTAATAAGCTCTAAGATGCTGAAATGTAAAATTTAATTTAAATATTATATTTTCTAAAAATTAAAAAAATGTAAAAAATAAGCTTTCGAAAAAATCGAAAAAGTGTGCTCCTAATATGAGAGACCCCGAGAAATCGCTAATAAAGTGCAAAATACATCATATTATAATTAGAAAACTTTATTTAAAGTTTTTGAAAGCCAAATGTAATGGAGAAGCATATTTGCAACAATCGTAAACCCACTTTATACCCAATATTATACCCTATCTTCCCCCTCCACCCTTACCCCTCAAATCAAGGTCAGCACAGTCTTCTAAATTTGTATAAACCTTCCCTTAACGTTAATATAGTATTTTCTCTTCTTTTATTACTATACAATAACTTTTATACTCCGGCAACCCAGGAGTACCCTGAGTATCTCATGTTACGAGCACCACGCCTTGCGGTTTTGCGATCACCAAATCTAATCTCTACAATTGAGCAACTCAACATATCTCGTATTTTCCTATTAATACGACCTTACTCTATCGCTGCATGCAGAACTTATTGCCAAATATTTATTAATTATATAATAAACAAGGTTTAAAGACTCATATCCATGGCACTCGACAACATCCAATATCACAATTTCTTTCTCTGCAACGACTACACGCACGATCAAACAATGAATTTTCCACTAAATAGGTTTTACCCCAAGGGCAATAAGTTCATGGTGGAACCAACAGATAGGGCCTATTAGTTTAGCAGAAACCTCGCTGTCGCATATTAGATCTCATAATAGGGGACTTTCTCTATTAATAAAATTACTTTATGTTATATGTGTATTATAATACATGAATTGTATAATAACCTTATGTTTATTTAAGTAAAACCTTTCAACTACCTACGTATTTATTTTGCAATACATGTAGTACATATAATAAAATTTATGTTTGGTAAAATTAAGATTATACATATCACATTCAACACTTGGGTGTGTGTGTGTGTGTGTGTGTGTGTGTCTGTACACTTTACTTTGTTGATAACAAATAACTTTTTAATAAGTAGTGAGCTACGATTAAGACCATTTAAAAATCACTTAGGATCATAAACTTGACAAGATATGCATATCATGTTAGGAAAAGATTTTTTTAAGGTGAATATTTAATAGAAGAATAACATATGTATAAAAAGACATGTAAAAGTTATATAAACACTTTTATAAATATAATCCAGATGATCCAAACGACGGCAAAGATAGAGTTTTGGAGGTTTGGTGTATCCAGTAAAGTCTAAAATTTATAATTTTATTGTTTAATAAAAATTGAAATAAAATTAAGATAAATATCCCCTAAATATCCCTTAATTATCCCCTTAAGCTTACATTTGAATTTTGTTCTTAATTATGGGTCTATTGTTTGCAACTGCAATTTGTTATACTTTTTGCATGATGATAGACATTGGAAAGATAATGGAGAATAAACGAAAAGTAAAAAAGCTCAAGTGCAAAGAACAAATCTATTGATATCTTGAGAAGTTAATATCTACTTCGATGGTTGAAATTCGCGTAAACTTGCCACTTTTACTTCAACTGCTCTTAATGCTACACTTAACTTATTCGCTTTTGTCAGACTGCAATATTACATCTATCAAGCAATAGATTCGAGCTGCTCGGGAATGGAGGAAATATCTTTCAAAAATAATTAGAAAATAAAAGTATCCATATATTATTTGCAAACATTAAGGATCATATTTTATTGGTGAATAAGGCCATTAGATAGTGGACGGTGATATTTAATTCTGTCAAGTCGATATTGCAATACCATTGTCATTAGTGTTCCCTTATTATATAGCTTTCATCACAGTTTCTTCCAAGTCTTTTCTAAAAGATTATCCAGACAGGTTTCGATAGGAAGACGACGTACAAATTCCAAGGAGCGCACTCTAGTCTGGTCTGTACAAGGCGGTTGCTGCTGCTGCTACTGTTGCTTTGTCACATTCGCAGTTTCTTTTCCGTTTTTGTCGCTTTTCCTCTACGTCATTCGATAAATCGTTCTTAAAATTTAGGTACAACTTAACTTAAAAAGAAAAGAATATGACTTTGCTACTTTTAAAAAAATTAATTGAACCGTGTATGACCATGTAACATATATACATATATATGGTGCATTTTCCAGCAAGAAAGACAGATGTAATGTGTACACTGACACAGTAAATTATTTTATCCTTGTTTACCAAATGTTAAATAAGGATAAAATAATTCTCTAAATTTTCTCTCATTAAAAAAAGCAATAATGTTGTTGAAATTACGTACCAAGTTCCTTTTGAATCTTGTAGATTTTCTCGGCCAGCATATGATAATATTCCGACCGGGAGTTAGCCATTTCGTACATGTTACCTTCCGCCTTCCTTGCGTACGCGACCAAGTTGTGCATAGCTTGTGGATTTGGAGTCGGGAATATTGCTTGAACCCTGAGAAAATAGACAAACACACATGTTGGGCCATGAGTTACAAACGAGTACGCGCTATTATGTGTAATAAAACTCTCACTAACAATTTATGAACGAGATGGTTCCTGATATCTGGAGTGACGGACAGATGCCACTCCTTTGTTCCTTGCACCGGCGTCGCCGTAACTTGACCGGGTTGAAGACCGCCTGGAAGTTGTAGATTCCCTAATCTATTATCTGCGCTTATCACACCAGGTTGTCCGGACTCGTTCAATCCGAACAATGTTTGCATATTAACGGACTGCTGTATATTGGGAGCGGCCGCTGCCGCGGCGAATGTAGGTCCGGTCGTTGGTACCGTCTGATTGCCGGCTACCCCGACCGTATTAGGATCAGAATTTAAAGGAAGAGATACGTTCGGAGCGACTACTTGTTGTCCAGGGCCGACTACGGATTGTCCCGATGTAGCTGAAACACATATGGGCGCTCATTGCTTGTTGCTTTTCGCGTAAAAATCTATACAAATCATATTTCATAATTTTTAACATAATAAAAAATAATATAATAAAATATATTTTTACATACATGTATAAATTTTGTAAGATGTTTTAAATTTGAAAGAAAAATGCAAAGCAATTAATAGACTTTTTCTAATAAAATGTGCAACTCACTGTGTGTTTGAGGTTGCGCTAATCTAATGTCGCCCAGTGCCCCTGAAGGACCACGCGCCATGCGAGCTACATGCATTTTAACGCCCCTATCAACGCCTTGGACAGGCAAGAGCCCCAGTGTTGTTGTTGGACATTGAATCCCTAAACCATCATAAGCCCTTCTCATCTTGGATAGGCTTGGATTTGGCTGATTATTTGGTTGAATTGCGGGTGCTAATAGAAATCACACATACATACAACGTAAATATACATCGCCGAAAATTAAGACATAAGATTATATGTTAACGCACAATTACCTTGCGAAGAATTTGTCCTGTTCTTATTTGCTTGCGTTATCGGCATGCAAACCGGACAATCACCGGACAATCTTCGATTACAATGTGTCCAATGACTGATAAGCTGCCTGGACACACTACAGTGCGGCACGGTGCAATTCTTTCCGGCTTGACAATTCGTCATGTGATTTAAAATATTTTTCATGGTTTTGCAGTCTGGCAAGGTACATTGTCTCATCTCGCCGTTCGCTTGACTTTCACGTCGTTGACATTTATTTGCATGCATAATTAGCTTCAGCTGTTGCTGCAGTATGAGTCTACATTTCTCTGGATCATATATCGGTTCTGAGCGTAAACACACCAGATTTTTCATTGAGCAAAGATGTTACATGAGTAACGTGATTTACAATGGTATAAGATAAACTTACTCGTTGGAATACCAGTACCAGCCATTTGTCCTTGCGTAGCTTGCTGTGGGCCTGGCTGTCCTCCGGTCGGTGCACCTGATTGAGGTTGAGCCGGACTTTGTGCTGGTGGTTGTGCCTGTTGCGCTGCCACTCCATCTTCCTGATCACCCACGCCATTTGTAGTGCCGATCGGATCAGCAGTACCGGTAAATCTGCTGGCGGCGGCCGCCGCTTGCATGAAGCTCATACTTGTTTCTGTCAGATACAAAGAAATCGGGAGGATAAATATCGTGTAAGATTATGGCCGCCGAACCGAGAGGTTAGCCGGAAAAGGCCAGGGATGTCAGAGAAGAGAGGGCAAAGAAGCTAGGGATCTGCGTGAGGGAGGTTATTGACGCACAATTAGAATGTACGGGAAACTTTATTCGAGACCACGACGATGGTACATACAACCGCGAGAGATCACCGACGAAGTGTAATGCACGGCGGTCAGGTCGAGTCTGTTCTGTACTTCTGTCTCGGCCTTGTTCGATTCGAGCCATGAAGCCCGCGCAAAATCCTCACGCCACCTACCAATCAGAGCACATCTCGACCAGGCGCGGAGTGGCCCAAGCCCGGAGCGCTGTCGCCCGCCGGCGACCAATCGTGGACGTAGTAGCCGATGCGCGCGCCGCTATGCAACCCGCGCGCAATACAAAAGAGGCTTACGTCCTTAGTCGACGTTTACAATCGGAAGTAGAGGGAGAAGTGATAAGGTCGCGTGGGGAGGGAGCGAGGAACTGCAGCGGTTGAGGAGATAAGATTGAAGAACGTCGCTCGTTGACTCGGGTGTGCGGGGAGGGCTACTTACTCGTTGAATCCGACGTCCCCTGGAACCGATAGTAGGAACGGAAAACTAAATTAAAATCGAGCTTGGGCCGCTTCGGCGAAGGGCCGTCCACCAGGTGGTCGGCCATGGCTCTCTCCGCGCGGCTGTTACCTATCTTTCTTCTCGTCCGCGATAAAATACAACAATTGTATTTACATATCGCCGCGGTCATAACGTGCTCACGGCACGACTAGCCAAACGACTGGCTGCGCGTACGACTATATCATGGCGACGATGTCGCTCCCGAGGGCCCCGAGGCCCTCTGGTCACTCTGGTACCATCGTCCTCTCCTCTTCTCTTTGTTCTGCTCTGATCTCTCGCCTGGGCCTCGGCACACTGCGACAAACGGGGCGAGCCGCGCCCCGAAATGCGAGCTTATCTTTATCCCCATGCACTCGCACGCGATAACGGTATCGTGAGCATGCGAACGCTATCGCGGCCATCGCGGGTAATAACAGCAGCTGTTGACGAGTTTTTCTACCCTTGTCAGAATGCCACGTCTTGACCTTGACCGTAAATACTTATATATGTTCTTTGTAACTGCACTTGTTATACTTCTTGCTTCCTTAAAGGCACGTGATTAGACATCGGAAAGATAATGAAAATAGATAAAAAGCAAAAAAAAAGCTAGCTACAAAGAACTAATCTATTGATATCCCGTTACATCATGGTTACATCTACTTCGAATGATCGAAATGCGCGTCAACTTGCCGCGACTTTTACTTCGACTGCTTCTAATGCTACACTCAACTTATTCGCTCTTGTCGGACTGCAATATTACATCTGTCAAGCAATACAATCATGTACAGAATAACGATACTGCTCGAGAATGGAGGAAAAATCTTTCGAAAATTAGAAAATAAAAGTATCCGTATATCATTTGCAAACATTATGGATCATATTTTATTGGTGAATAAGTCCATTAGCTTAATGGGCGGTGATATTTAATTCTGCCATTTCGATGTTGCAATACCATTGTCATTAGTGATCTTTTATCATAGCTTCTTCCAAGGTACATTCCTAAGGTTATCGTCCAGACAGGTTGCGATGCGAAGATGACGTACAAATTGCAAGGCGCGCATTCTAGCCTGGTTGTACTCGGCGGTTGCTGCTGCTGTTGCTTTATTCGCAGTCTCTTTTCCGTTTTACGTTACGTATACTATAGATTTTCAGTACTGGCCTATCTTCAGGTGGGAAGGCTTTAATGACGCCGTCTGTACAGCTTAATTTAAAAAGAAAAGAATATCACTGCTAGTTCTCAAAAAATTAATTGAACCGTGTATGACCATGTAACATATATATATATATATATATATATATATATATATACATATATACTGATACAGTGTAATACAGTAAATCATTTTATACTTGCTTATATAAAATGTTAAATAAGGATAAAATAATTCACTGTATTTTCTCTCATTAAAAAAAGCAATAACATCAGACGAAATATTCGGAAAAATTAACTACTAAACCAACTTCAATTAACTATAACATTGGCTTTAATGAATCTTTCGATGCAGTTGAAATTACGTACCAACGTGCCTTTGAAGCTCGTGGATTTTCTTGGCCAGCCGATGATAATATTCCGACCGGGAGTTAGCCATTTCGTACAAATCACCTTCCACCTTCCTTGCGTATGCGACCAAGTTGTGCATTCTTCCATCGAGCATAACTTGTGGATCCGGAGTCGGGAATATTGCTTGAACACTGAGAAAATAGGCAAACACACATGTTGCGCCATGAGTTACAAACGAGTACGCGCTATTATGTGTAATAAAACTCTCACTAACAATTTATAAACGAGATGGTTCCTGAGAACTTGAGTGATGGACCGATGCCACTCCTTTGTTCCTTGCATTGGTGTCGCAGTGACTTGACCGGGTTGAAGACCACTTGAAAGCTGTAAATCCTCTAACCGTAGATCCTCTAATCTACTTAGTATATCCTGTACATTGTCACTATTGTCAGTGGTTGTTGCCGCGGCGGATGTAGAGCCGGTCGTTGACGCCGTTTGATTGTCGGCAACCGCAGCCATACCTGCCATACTAGGATCGGAATTTAATAATCGGAATAATGGAAGAAATAGACGAAATAGACTGACTACGGATTGTTCCAATTTAGCTGAAATACACATAATATTAATATATGATGCTCATCATGGTGTACTTACACCATGATGCTCATTGCGTTGCTTTTCGCGTAAAAATCTACATAAATGGTAAATGTTTACTTTACCCCTCTCACCTTAAATCTTACTAAAAATACACTTGTATTTTTAGCAGGGTGAAGTAAACATTTACCACTTATTCTGTGTTTGAGGTTGCGTAAAATAGTAGTAAAATACCGTAAAACAGCAAGCAGGTCAGAGCAAATAGCGAGTGGTAGCGAGCACAAATTACAAAACGAATCCAAATAATTGTTATGCTACCATCCTAGTGGGAACGGGTCTGTTCTTTACAATTGCACCAAATTGCACTTTGTAATACTTTCTGCACTTTAAGGCTCCTGTTCACTCACTGCAGCCATCTTGGATTGATGACGTCAGAAGCGAGAAAAATATCATAAAAATTCTTTCGACGTATGTACAGACGGCGTCATTAAAGCCTTCCCACCTGAAGATAGGCCAGTACTGAAAATCTATAGTATACGTAACGTAAACTATAGATTTTCAGAACGCAACCGGGAAGGCATTATTGACGCCGTCTGTGCATACATCGGTACATACATTCAAATAAAATTGTTTTTCAATAAGATAGCATTTGTAGTCGATAGAATAGAGTTGTAAAATATACCGAAAACACTCCTTTAATCCACATATGTCGAATTGAATTGTGCTAAACAAGGACGAAAACTAACCGTTTGACAGCTGCCGAATTGAAATAAATAAGTTTTCACATATTAAATTATAACCAAATGGGAATCTTCGGTATATTTTAACACTAGAACAATTGTTTAAAATATAAAAACGCTGCACTAAAACAAAAAATAACGTTATAAATTGCAAGAATAATTTAGCTTTTTAACGTCATTTTTCACGCCTTTTAGCTCATAATTTTGCCAGGTGTGAGCTGTCAACAGTGTCAACGCGGACTTGGCGATCAAGCCAGCAAGAGACTTGAATATAAGTATTGGAGAATAAATAAAAAGTAAAAAAAGCTTAGCTACAAAGAACAAATCTATTGATATCTTGATGTTGAACATCTACTTCAAATGGTCGAAATGTGCGTAAACTTCCTACGACTTTTATTTCGACTGCATAAACTGTATTACACATTACATCAAGCAATAGATTTTTGTGTAATGCAGAATAACGATGCTGCTCGAGAATGGAGAGAAAAAATTCTTCCCAAAATGATTACAGAATAAAAGTATCCATATATTATTCGTGTACATCACGACGATCAAACTGAACGTGCACTCTCGCCGTTAGATTAATATAAACAATAATAAAACTTTATTTGCCACAATCAGTACTATCTAACCATGATAAGTTATATACACCTTTTTTTCAAGTAGCTGACACGACGCGTGGTATATAATAAATAATTACTCTTGCCACCTTTAAATGCCAACAAGATGTAAAATACAATTTAACTTACGCTGACCGAGTTTTAAATTATATAAGAAGTGCATGCAAACATATTTTTACGTGTATGTAGAAATATATATATTATATATATATGTATATAACATAACTCTAATATTAATCTTTATTCATAAACTTATTTTCAGGTATAACTATTTACCAAAACCATATTTTTTTATTGGTGAATAAAGCCATTAAACAGCATTAATAAATCGATGCGTCGTAGCGTCGAGATAAAACGCTACGCGGAAGTACGCGAATACTTGCGAATGTAACATCCTATTGTGCCCTTGTAACGAAATTTTACAATGCTAAAATGCACCACAGAAGTCTCATATGTTTATTACTTTCGTATGTGTAAAACAAACCGTATAGAGACGCACGCGTTACGCTCGGTTTGCGGTACTGTTTCAGCGATTAAAACTTACACGAAAAAATGCGATCTGCCTGATCGAACGACCTGCGAGAATCGGTGTATCTCAATCCATTTCAATAATAATCACACGCCCGATACGATTGCGCATTAAAAATGTAACATAAATATAACTATGTTTAGCGCTTTGTCGGAATTAACGAGCGCCAAATCGGATTATTCGCAAGCGTATTATTCCAAAGTATATACGTCTTTGTGTGTGATCCTCTTCTCCCGCGATTCGGTATCGCGATTCTTTTCAATCGCGAAATTGCACAAACGCGAAGTGGACTTACATTCCATAGGGGCAGACTTAAAACTAAACTCCAAATGCATGTCGTGTCGCCGTACTCGTGCAGGGTTCGGATACGCAGCGCATACCGTCACCGTGCGTCGTACAGCGGGGAAATACAAGTAATTCAACGAGAATCTACAATGGAATATATACGTTGTTACCTGCCACTGATTCGGCTCCTGGCGTTTCTGTAGAAAATCTTTTGTACATATATAAAAACATTAAAAGACACGAGCGCCCGCACGCTGACCGGTGTGAGTTAAACGCTCAAACAAAGTCTTCACGCGTAACCACCAGCTTTATTCGGGAAATGTATTTTATGTACTTCCAACGCGATTAAAAGCCGACCTTTCGCCTCCTTATCCGATTATCGTTACGAAGTAATAAAATATACGGCCGAACGTCCAGAAATATATTCATGAGCGACAATTTCAAGGATTTCTGTAACAACAGCGTGTGCGTAGTGGGCTTCTGAAACAGTTCTGCCGCCAATGTACGATCATGCGGTCAATCGCTCTTTGACTTTGCGGCGCTCTCGCTTTGATCCGCTTTCTTTTCTGTATCATTCTCCGCTTTCGCTTCGGTCTCCTGCTGGCTACCCTCGTCTTCTTCGTCGGAGTAGTTTGTTGGTGCTTCGCCAGGCTTCAACAGTTTACCGACGTAATCGTATCTCTCTGGAATAAAAGGAAAAAAATAAACGTATTTATAGATATATTTTCGGTCGCTTTTTTAGATAATTTGACCACGTGTCTCAATATTTACCGAAGTTATATCCATATCATACTCATAGGCTAAGACGGATATGTGTGATAAAAAAAGCCTTGAACCATGCTCTCATTCATTATTCATGAGACTCGAAGCTTCTGTGTATTAACTTAGAAATAGAACTTGCCATCTCATTATACTGGCAAAGAGTATCATGATGTTAGACAGACCATTATGTTTATGTAGGGTTAAAAAAATCCATCTCGTCTGTAATATCTTTTCAATAAGACGTTACGTTAGGTTTTTCTTTTTTTTATTAGAATGCCTTACACGGATGACATCTCTATAAATAAAGTGCCCTATTAATGAGTATTAACTCGAGATAAGATCGACTCCGAAAGAAAATGCTCTAGTAATGAATATTAGCTCAAGATAAGAGATCGACTTCTGCAAATATTTCTTATATAAATTACGTAGATACATTAGCGTGGCGTCGCAACGCAGCTCGCTCTATCTACTGTCATAATTAGACAACGGATTTTTCATACGCAGATTGGTGGAAAAGAGCACTTAATAATTAAGATTATGTAATTTACAATATCCAACATATTTATACTGCAACATATGTTAAGGTATAAATATGTTGAATATTATAAATAACAATCTTACGATGGTTATTAATTGCTCTTTTCCACCAATCTGCATATGAAAAATCTGATGTCTAGTCGTAATTTTCCCTTATGGCTGTTGGGAGAAGCATCATTGCCCCCTCGAAATGCGCTCACCTTTGAATTGCTCTTCCCACTCCTTGATGGAATTCATCTCTGTGGTGTTCAGGTCGCTCAAATCATCGTACTTGTCCGTCGCGGCGTCCACCGCGAACCTCGCGAGTGCTCTACTGGCATCTTTACCGCCAAACGCCTCGTAGGGACCACCTGTGCAACAGGTACATCAACCGTGAGATTCTCGAAGGACATATTTGGGCGCATCTCGCGTACAATACCCTTCCTGATCGACGCCCTTTAAGTACCTTATTCTTACTAGAAATCATCGACGACGCGAAGCGAGAACGAGAAATTTGCAATCGTCACTTATCTACTCGCAACTTTATCGCTCCTCCACTCGGCGCGAGGCTTATCGATTCCGGAGGCAATTTGGATTAGAATTCTCGAGTCTCGCCGACTGTATATCCGACTGTATATCTACATATTTAGACAGACTTTCTCGCCCGCGACATACGCGTCATACGGAATACGTGATAAACCGCTATCGTCGGCTCGGGTATCGCGGCGCAATTGGACGGGCACAATTGCTCGTGACGACCCGCGGAACTTTCGCGATTTTTATTTTTGCGCGCGTGGCGCGTGATATGATGATATCATCGCGGGCACTCCTTGCGGAGTCGCAAGCTAATGGAAAAAAAGGCGACTAATAAAACGCGACCTCCGGGAGACCCGAGACCCGAGTCGACCGAGAGACAGAACAAAAAAAACACTCGACGGAGTGGTGGGAGGGGGCGGAGGAAGAGACGGAGGACCAAATCACGAGCCGGGGAAAAAACCATCGTTCGATCGCGCTAATACCGCTAATACGCCGCGCCGATAGAGAGATCGGCGGTGAGGGAGAAATTAGAATTGATCGTCGATGACGCGCGGGGGGGGGGGGGAGGGGGGGGGGGGGGGGGGCCGGGCCGCGGGCCCCGGCGCTCGCGGACTCACCAGGGCCGTAGAACTTGGCGCCTCTGGTGACGTCGTACACGCTGCCGTTGACGGCGACCAGTATCCGGCCGTCCGGGCCCTTGCCGTCGTACTTGGTCAGATCCTCGATCGCGAAGTCACGTCGCAGCTTCGGCAGCTTCTTCACCTCCTGCACGGGCTCCTCGGTCCGCGTGCGGCTCTTGACGATCTTGTAGACCAGGATCGCGATCACGCCCACGAGGGCGAGGTTCACCGGGCTCTTGACGATCTCGCCGATGAAGCTCGACAGGAATTGCGGCTGCTGCTGCTGCTGCTGTTGTTGCTGTTGTTCCTGAGCCGAGGCCGGCGAGCCGCTCTTCTCGGCCATCTTGACCAAATGCAAACCGTACCTGTCTGTCTACCCAGCGGGCGAGGAGTGTCGCTGACGCTGTGTCGCTGTCGCCGAGGAAGACGAGAGGTTACGAACGCGCCGGGAGAGAGAGACCGAAACGGCGTGCTGCGCGCTCCCGAATTCTTGACGCGATGTGTCACGATGTGCGTGCGTGCGTGCGCGCACGTATACGGTACGACGGCTACGACGCGTCAATGCGTGTGGCGCGTGCCTGACGACGCGTAGGACTTTCGTCGGCTCGTCGCCCTCGTCGGCCGTCGGGTCGGGTCTCGCCGTCTCGGATCTGCGGCGGAGTTCTCAGTTCTCACGCGCGCGGGAGAGGGCGGGGAAACGGAGTCGATCGTCAGAAGCCGCGTACTGATATCGTCGACTAGGCGCCGCTCGCCGATGGACGACTCGACGCGCGCGACAATACGATAATCTCACCAAGCAACGATGCGTAGTGCGTACCCGGTACCGGTGCGCGTTACGTAGTCCCCTCCTCCCCGTCCTTCTCCCTGATATGTCCCACTCCTTTCTAACCGGCCACCACGGGCGTGTATGTGTGTATACATACGCGCGTACGCGCGGCGCAGCGCAGAGAGAGAGAGAGAGAGACGAGATTCGAGCCACGTTCTACGTGGCCACTGGCCGCACCGCGGTGGTGCGTCGCAGGGCCGTATACGTCGGTCCCGAAGACTTCGCTTGGCGCCGGGGGGCGGGGGAGGGGCACGGAAACGGAAGTCATTTTTCGCACGAAAAAGTATGTCGCGGCCCGTTCAGTCTTCGTAAAAATTAGTCACCTAATTAAGCTTGTAAATCAATCAATTGAATTATAAATTAACTGTTTTGTTGATTAATTTAGTCAATTTGGCTTATTAATTAGCTATCGCGGGCTGTGCGCGACGATTGGCGACGATTTCGGTTTTCGTAAAAATTAGTCATTAAGTTTATAAATCTATCAATTGAATTATAAATTGTTTTGTTGATTAATTAGTCAATTTGGTTTATTAATTATCTATCGCGGCCTGTGCGCGACGATTTCGGTTTTCGTAAAAATAAGTTCTCTAATTTTTAAAACAGTCCTCTAATTAAGTTTGTAAATTAATCAATTGAGTTGTAAATTGTTTTATCGATTAATTAGTCAATTTGGTTTATTAATTAGCTATCGCGGTTTGTCCGCAACGACTTCTGCAGTTTTTGCAAAATTAGTTCTTTATAATTAAATTTATAAATCAATGAATTAAGTTATAAATTGTTTTATCGATTAGTCAATTTGGTGCATTAATTAGCTATATGTACTTTACTACCGTATTAATTAGTCTTAATTCTTCTTCTCCGTGTCTATCTTAATTATTTCTCTTGAGACCACGCATTTTTATCAAAATTGGAGTCTCACACAATTCCTGTCGCGACGATAAGAAGTTTGCGTCGCGTTAATAATACGCCAGTAATGATGAGGATGTATCTAGGCAAAAAAATCGAGACTTTGCATCCTCGCGTGATCGTCGATGTAACCGGTGTCAACGTACACGCAGGTAGTGGCATGAAATTCAATGACGGGTCGTTTCAGCCCCGTAATTCAGCCTTTCGGGCATCGTCGGTCCCGCTATATTTTTGCCGCTCTGCTCGTTCATCTATATGTATTTTGACACATTTCGCCGATCCATTCAGATCCATTCAAAGTCGAAAGGGACGCGGAGCGGATCATTCAGATCGTTGTATCAACATACGAAACATACATTCGTAATCTGTATACTTATCGTTACCGGCCATTTGCTCTTCCGCGAAGTTAGAATGTACCGTTTTCGCTTCCTCTCTCTCTCTCAGCCTGTCGAGCGAGAAACAGTTATGTCGCGAGAGTACTTAAAAGAAAAGATTG
Organism: Leptothorax acervorum; assembly: GCA_035220615.1. Taxonomy (NCBI): domain Eukaryota; kingdom Metazoa; phylum Arthropoda; class Insecta; order Hymenoptera; family Formicidae; genus Leptothorax; species Leptothorax acervorum. Next base: position 2,701,887 of record JASTWQ010001261.1, on the reverse strand, counting down.
CGATGAGCCACGTACGGCCCGGCAGATTATCGACCTCCCCGTTAAAATTCATGGAATCTCCGTAAACATAAAATGGGAGGATCGCGTTGATCCCGCCGCCACCCGCCGCGGTATCGCGGGGTCTCGGTCGCGCATGCATCGCGAAATGCCCGCCCCCGGTCCGGTGATTTGCGAAAGAAGAAAAAACCTATAATTATGCGCGTCGATTCTTCAAAGTCATGCTACGAAAAGTCACGTGTTACAGATGTGCGACGCGCGCGTACCGCGTATGTGTGCACATATATGCACGGATACGAGCGCTCCGTCGCGATTAGGTTAGCCCCGCCGTAATTATGGCGATCACGGGACTGAGCGTACGCTATTATGATCACGGTCTTACATACCGTGATTATGATCATGATAGGATCCTCGTTACTTTTACCCTTTCTTTTTCACACTTTACGTAACGCGAAACGCAACCTCATCCCGTATCCCGTCCCAAGGCTCCGCGTTCAGTTTTTTTTTTTTTTGCAAATCACTGGCGTTATAATGATTAATCTTGTTCGATTCAAGAGATTTGTTTTTTTTTGCTGCACTATACACTTTCCTTCTAGCTAATATTTCAAACATATATCTGTTTCACTTTAAATACGGAGAGCGCGTAAAAAGAGAGTTTAGTTTGTTCTTTGCAGCTGAATTCTTTCCTCCTTCCCCTCCAACGTGTCTTGTCTCAAGTGCGAAAAATAATGCAGCTACAAAGAACAGAGCTAATATTTTGTTATGCAAATTTTTTGGACGTATCATGTATCAGTCATTTTATTTCACATATATATATGGCAATCATCTACATGAAAACGCAGCTCGCGTAACAAATGACACTTTTAAGATCGGTTGTTTCAACCTGTTGGTAAACTCATGACTTACATCATGGGTAAACTAACTGATAGTTAAATCCATATATGTATATGTCTTTGTTTTTCCTTCGAATTAGACAAAAATAGACATATGATTGAACTATTAGTTAGTTCACCAACAGGTTGGAACAACTGACCCAGTCTTTTATATACATATAATATACATATATTTGTATATATATATAATCTACTTGTACTTGGATAAATTGTACTTAAAATGGACGGCACTGTTGTATCGAGAATACTGACGCTCTGTCGCTTCAATCAATCAGAGTAGTCTATTTAGAATTGTACTTTCTATCGCTATTGTTTGAAGTTGAAGGCACCGCGCTACTTCCAGTTTCCAGTCGCGTTTGCCCGAGGCTCGCGATAATAACAAGGCACCTCTGAATCGTGCAGCACAGATGCAGATGTTTATAAACTGCATCCTTATCGAATCCCTAGTTTATACGTGAGCCAAACTATAGCTATTTCTCGTACATTAAGGAATGTACTCTACTCAAATATGTAAAAATTGGTTTCACACACGTTTAAACTCTCATAATCTTTTAAGCCTTTATAATCGCCTTCTCCTCCTGGTAGTCGAGGTACGGACGGATATCAGTGACGGACGACACGGCCTCGGGATTAACTCTCTCCGAGCACATCGGACAAGTCTCCTCGGATTCCACGATTCTAGCGCGGCAAATTAAAATTTTATTGCAACAGATAATCTTAAATAACACTCGCACTCTCTCTTGTGATATTTATATTTACCTTAGAAACTCACTTCTGATGGCCGGGAAGTCACATTGAGGGCATACCGTAAAATCATCCTCCACGATATGTCGTCCCTGTAAGCACGATAGAAACGAGAGAACTTGGCTGGCGCGCTCTTCTTCTCGTTAGCGATAATTAACGGGTCTTACCGTTGCAATGCAAAAAGGTATGGTGTTTTTACACTTATCACAGGTTACTTCAGTCTCGGAAACTCTGCTCTTGCAGTACGGGCACGGGGTAAGGGGCTCATCCTCATTTTCGATATCCTTCATTCTCGGTGGTTTCCTAACGATCGCCTCGATCTTCTTGCTGTACTTCGCGTCGACCTGTCCCCGATACTCGGGGCGCATCAGCATAGCGGCGAAATTGAAAGCCGCGTTTTTCAGGCCCGCTCTATGGCATTCTATTACGGTCGAAGTTAATATCGGTACGATATCTGAAACGTGAAATCGGACCACTGTACCGTAAGCCGAGTATTAATTCATTCGCGTTAATCGCCGCCGGGAAAACGGTTTTCGTCGTACTAACGTGAGGGAAATTTCGATATGTTGTTGGCTACTCTTATAAGCATCCGGGCACCTCGTAAGTGATCGCTTCTCTTCACGTGTAATCTCACCAAGATATAGGAATGCAGGAGTCTTAAATTGGTCTGCATCTCCAAGGGTATGGTAATCTTATTTCTCTTCAATTCTTGGTACATGCCGAACAGGACGTCGTGAGCGTTTCTGTAGTTTCCTGAAATGAAAAAAGATCCATCGCTGTAGCGTTATGCATTTTTGGTACGGGCATAAGTACACACCATTAACTTGCTCCTCATTTGCAATTATAATCGCCGTCTTAGCCGCTTCTTTATATTGCTTCCTAGCCATGTACAATCGGAACAGATATTTCGGGTCCTAATAAGGAATACGAACATATTAGAATCTTTTTTTAAAAAAGCAATATCTATATATAAATATAATAATAACCTTGGGTATTCCATCGCCACCTAATAAGAAATCTATCAATTGATTAGCTAATTTATCATCCTTGGAAGATGCGATAGTATCAATGGCGTAGGTAATCGCTCTGTCGTCATCTGGGACCAGTTGCGCAGCTTTTAATAAGTGTCGTAGAGCCTAAAAAGAGAAGCTCGTTAAAACGTCGGTATTATTTACATGATCAAGCTTGAGATATTACAAATTCACCTTGTGATATTCCTTAGCATGGAAATAGTATTTTCCAGCTAAGAGATTATTTTTCTGAGACTCGAAATGCAACGCGAGGCTTCTAAAATCTTCTTTCCGTACATTGGTATCATCGATCGTGTTCACCAAGATTTCCCCGTACAATTCCATTTTGCCATGTTGATTGGCCAATTGAAAAGCTTCGTCATGACAATTTGATAGAATCAGAAACTTGATAGCTGAATTATAGTCGTTCATCTTTTGGAAATATTTCGCAACCATCTTTGCACCTTCTATGCTTTTTGTTTGTTGAACAATTTCAACGCTACGAGCTGTAGGATAAAATCATTTAGTCAAACATATAATTTAAATATTACTAGTATATCCTGTTGTGGAGTAACAGAACGTGATACAAAATAATATACTTACCGGGATTATTTAAATGTTCCAGATTAATCCTGATTATATTATCGTAATCCTTGGCGGTTTCGTACGCTTTGGCAGCTTCTTCATATTTACCCTCAGATTCTTTGGCTTTGGCATATTGTATGTTAATTTTCGCAGATGATATTTGCGGTAGGAGCTGTCCCACTTTGTGCCAATTTTTCAACTTTATATATGCAGATGCAGCCTTGTCAAAATATTCGGCCTTTTCGTATAACTGCGCAGCTTCGCTAAATTGCTAGAGATACACAAAATATTTATGCAATACAATTAAACCTTCGAGAGATTTAGTAGAAGTGAATATACCTTCATTGATTCTAAAATCTCTGCGCATTCTTTCCGTAACAGCCTCGAACTTTCATTATCCATGGCTATTCCGACGCCTTTTCTGCTATCACCGCATCTTATAGACATTCTCGCTATTCCTGCTAAACATTGAGTTCGGTGGTGAGGATTTTGCGCAGCCAAAGCGGACGTGTTGTAATCAACTAGACCGCGTTCGTAATTTGTTAGAGCTTTTGGGTAGTTTCCCCTGCACAAAGAGATACATTCAGTTAGTAATTATTTACAATATACGACAAAATAGTTGTACATATTTTTATGAAATATTTTGTTGAAGATAAGTACTTGGATAATAATGATAATGTATAATTGTTATATATTATTACCATATAAAAAATCTGATTTGTTTGTAATGGAATACTTAATAAGATTAATAAAAAAAATCTTACGTGAACTCCAATTGTTGGGCATACTCTCTGGCGATAAAAGGGATCTCGTCAGGTTTTAATTTTTGCGCCAAACTTAATGCTTGTTCCCACTGCATTAAATCTCTTCTCAGATACAAAGCCTGCACGGGCTCGGAAGATTGCAGAAAATACTTTTCGGCTTCGTTATAATTTCCTAGTAATATACACGCGTGGCCGCATAACAAAGCCAATTCGTCTATATTTTCCATATTTTGTAAAGTCCATACCATTGCGGCATCTTCCATGTGCCGATATACGCGAATAGCTGCATATAATAAATTTAATATAACGTATTTTAATAACGTAATATATAAAGTTAATGAAACATTATGCTTACCAAATTCAACATTTAAATTTGCAATGGCGCTTTGTCCCAGTTTTAGCCAAGCATCTTTCTCGTTCAATTTTTCGCAGCTATTCCATGCTTGTTGGAACCTAAGATAACCCAGAAACATTCTTTCAAATATTTTATACAAGTTTTCTTACTTATAAATTGGGTTGCATAAATCTTACCGCCTGCACAAAATCTGATTATTCAAAATCTCATTAATTTTTTTCGCTTCCACGATATTCCCTACTTCTTCGTGGGATGTTAATGTTAATTGTATTAATTTACTACCCATTGTACTCAGCGTTACTTCGCCAGAGTACATTAGTAAAGGCACTGAGTCCGATGGCAACTTGGTCGTACTTATTTTTATTACTTTGGTACCTGTTCACAATATAATGAATATGTGAGATTTCGAAATGATAACTCGTAACGCTCGTTCAGGTCTCACTTGCCTTCAACGAAGTATTTTACAAAAATGTATGTTACAATAACGCTTTTGTTGTACACTGCAAGAATAGCACGCTCAAATATGTTCTGATCCCAGAGAATGCCATTAATGTTATCAGGACAATCAGGCACGGCAATAGCCGCTTCGTTTATCGGATCAAATACATAGACGTCCGACTTATTGTCAACGAAGCACAATTGTGTTCCATTCGCGTCCAAATATAACTCCTTTATTCCATTGTTATGTATAAATTCGTTACACTGTTGAAATGTCTCCAAGCAAAAATATATAATATGACCCATCTAAAAAATTCAAAATAGGCGCCTTTTCATATTTTCTAATTTATAACATTGTCCAAAATTATCTCAGGATGACTTACGTCATTACCATAAACCAGGAAATCCGAGCAAAGAGCGTGACACGTTATTCTACTGTGGGAAGAATTCGAATCTGGGAATATCTTTGTATCCTTCCCGTTATTTATTAGAGCCTGATCGGATTTAATCTGCACATGAAGTAAAATTAGCAAACTTGCCTTGTGCGATTGTCGCTATTAATTCGAAACTCATAATTACCGAATGCAACTGCAGTTTCCCGTCAAATAGCGCCGATACATATGTTTCATTCAAGCGCATACTATCTATCGTAGCCAAGTAATCCCTCTCGAAATGTATATTGTCATGATGGCTTGTAGATAAATCCCAGAAGAGCGCTCTATTGTTTAATCCTACTGCTAAGTGTGCTGGACCCACTGCTAATATCGCCGGCTCTATTATAGTGTTGATTACTTGCGGGCTCGGTTTGTCCTAAAAACATGACCATTAGTGAAAAAGTCCGCTTTGTCACCTTGCATCGTCGATGGTACCTTGTCTAACGTATAAAGATGTACAGTCACTTCCATCAGGCTCGTTAATAACGCTATTTTGTTCCCGCAGACGCTGGTTAATTTCGGAATTTCTATTAAATAAATTAAAATATTGCCGACGTAAGTCACGACTGCCAGCATCGTTCCGTCCGTCGACCATTCGATATTGCTGATTCCATTCTCGTTGGTCACCGTGATCAACGTCTCGGTTTCCTCGAGATTCTGCAGACTGTGCACTTTCAGCGTATTGTCGCCGCAAGTAGCCACTTTTCCGACCGCTTGGCTCAACGCAATATCCGTCAAAGAATCTCTGTGGTTCTTGACTTGAAATAATTCCTGACCAACTTCCTTTATGTGCGTCGATATCGCAATAAAGAAACCAGCTTCAAATCCTACCAGTATGTAACCATCGCCATACCTGTAAGATAGAGATGTATGTGTATCGTTATCAGTACTGCTCATTACAATTATATTTTGTGTTACTAGTAGATAATTACCACTTATAAGTTACAATTAACCCGTAACGTTTCTGAAAGGCCAATTCAATAGGATTTTCTGGATCCAGAATGTTGTACAAGAACAATGTCGTTTTGCTAACGATGAGGGATACCTAAATACATTTTTGCACACATAAAAGTAATAGCTTTGCGTAAATATTTTGCAGATGTTTTTAATGGCCTAGTTTACACCGATCTCTTGATACGCGTATCAAATAGTATATTTGAACTGATCGCAGCCAATAATCAAACTAATTTACTAGATATTTACTATTTAAAACGCGTATCAAGTGATCGGTGTAATCTAGACCAATAGCGGGTATTAATGAAATATTATACCGTATTTTCACCGCCTAGTCTGTGGTCCATTTTCATCTCGCTAAATTGTATGTGAGACGGATCGCCTTGAAGAGTTATTTCTCGACGGGTGTCTCCTTCGCTCGTACTGATAGTCAGAACCTTGTCCTCACTTGCCATTGCCAGAAGACCGTCTGTCGACCATGCACCGGATAAAATGCGCTTTCTATGTTTTCCCAGAATAGGTATCCGCCTGTACAACGTAGAACAATTAAATGGAGTAACTTTAAAACATTTTACATACCTTATTGATTTATTTGTCTCGTTTTTAGCTGATCGTACTTGGCATTTATGTGATCGTAGAGCACCAGATTCCCCTTTTGCGTTCCTATCGCCAGCAGACAGCTCTTCTTTGCCCACATCATGCAAGTAAGCCCGTCCCTCACGCCCGCGTCTATCTGGGACTTTTTCCCGGTCGTGGCGTCCCATAGAATTATACTCGACGAATTCTGCGATATTATTGCCAACAAATCCCCGTCCGAGTCCCAGCCGAAGCCGGTGCACAATCCGGAAATTTGTATCCGCTCCTGAATATCCCCTTGCCTGTCGAAAATAGCAACGGTGGAGTCGCAACCTGTTGTGGCCAGGTGCGTGCTGTTACCAGGACGCCAGGAAATGTAGACGCTTCCGCTGCCATGGGGTTGGTCTAGTCGATAAAGGACCTGTCGTTTAAAATTGTAATTAAAATTTAAACAAACACTTCCTTGCGCGCAAAAGTAGAGGGAAAACCAGCGTAAAATCTACGTAGCGGCAGATTAAATGAGACGAATAGATTACAAATTTAACAGTAAAAGTATTTTTTGTTCTTTATATCGTTAACATTGACATTTTTATTAAACAATTTCATATGGAGTAGGACTGTCGACGCTAACATAACCTACCTTCTCCGACGACATCGTAACGCGGAGAATCGTCTCTGACGGGGTAATTGGTCAGTCCGCGCATCTAAATGATATATCTATACGGCATTACGATGTGCATAGCTTAAATATTGATTTATTAAGCAGTGTCGCTTTCGCGCACCGACATATCTCCTATGTCGGCCATATTGTTTACCTTTGTGTGTTGTGCTCTTGCGATTTGCGATCAATTTGCATCTGTACGTCGACGAGGGAAACTGCTAGCTAACTGCTAACATATAACTCGATAGATAAGCAGTAACAATCGTTGACGGCTGGTCGAGGAGAAATTTGTCAGGGATCTCTAATTATTAATTTTTACATCAATCTTTAATTTTGATGATGATTTCGATAATAATTTTTTAAAGCAAGAAGGATAATTCAATTTCGGCCTCGTAAAAAATAAATTATCTCAGCTAAATAATAATTATTATATCAGTTTAAATTTCTTCGGACTCTAATAACATTTGTAAACTTACAGTTCCGAAACTGTTAATTGATTTTTTTAGATTTTACCTACTTCAGACATAATGCATCATTCAACTGTAGAAGGAAAATGATATCGAGAACATTGAACGTAAGAGAAAAGGCGTGCACCTGTAACTTCATTGAAAAATATATTTTGCAAAAAGGATTCTTTTATTTGAATATTATGCTCATTTTGCGAGTAATCGCGGCAATCCGCTATCGCGTCCGTCAATATCTCGGAATTCAACATTGCGGATTCATATGGAGACTATGGAGAGTAATACTAATCACACGAATGACATTACCAAAAACACCCTGTACCATAATTTGTATATACAAAAAGCCGATAGTTAATTAACTGTATCTTATATTACACGCATATCAACAGCTATAAGTAAAAAGAAAATATCGATAGCATGGTTTTATCGATTAAAAGTACGTGAACCCTCGTAATTACATCTGGATTCATATATTTTTTTGTTTGCAATGCTTCGCTAGAACGTCATCAAGTTTAGGGAGTAGCCTTCGGTTTCAGTTCATCGTAACATGGTCTCAGGAAGATCTGATTTTTCTTTGCCGGATTATAGTACTCATGGCCCTGAAACATTTGCAAGTCGATAATGATACATGTAGACGATTTAACGATTATCTTGCTTTGAACGACAGCAAGTCGTGGGATTCATACCTTGGACCAATCGTAAGAAACGGCGTACGCAAATATCTGCCCATTGTGATTGAAACAGCAACGTGTGATGGGTTGCTCCATCGTTTCGGAGGATTTCAACTTGGTACGTGCATCCTTATCCCAAAAACCGAAAGTACCATCGCCGCCCACGGTCGCTACGGTGCCATGTACTGGATGGAATGCTATATCGTTTACCTGTTCACAAATCGATAAATTACCGTTTGTCTAACAATAAGAAGATAAAGGACGTAACACGATCCTAATTAAAATTTATTTAAAGTCTACAAACCGCGTAGATGTCTTGGTATCCGTTAGGCGTGCCGTTAGTCCTGTGGCACTTAAAAGTAAAGTTCTCCTTCGTGCTGAGATTCAGATGATGAATCGCAACGCGTCCTTCCGTGCTTCCTATCGCAAAACCGGTCGGCACTTTCTTTTTGTCCCTGAAGATTGCCACGCAACGATACTGATACTTCAGGCTCAACTCGACAGGTTTATATTCGCGCGGACTGCCCTCCAGTTGATAGACTATTAAACCACGTCCGGCTGTCCCCACAACCGCCATGGGATAGTCCTGTGATATCATTAATATCAATGACATTGCACAGTGTAATGTATTTTATTATTATTATTAGACATCGGATTTTTATATGCAGATTGTTGGAAAAAAGAGCAATTAATAACTAAGATTTAGATTATTTATAATATCCAACATATTTATCCTGCTATATACATATATTACAGTATAAATATGTTAAATATTATAAATAACTTAAATCTTAGTTATTAATTGCTCTTTTCCAATAAAATCTGTAGAAAAAATTCGACGTCTATTTATTATATACTTGCTTGCACTTACAACATCCGAGCAATAGCATCTTTCAGGCAGATTGATAGTCATTGCGGGTTTAGGACTGCGCAGATCCCAAAACTGAAAATTTCAGGCAGTATTAGAAAAATATTTTAATGATAACAATTACAAACATGTAAGAAAACTGACGGACTAGTAAACAAAAGAATTTGAGAAATAATAAATTATAACATTATCTCTTCAAATAACATTGCAAATTGAATATTAACCCTTAGTGTCTTATCCCAGGAACCAGTCATCAGGCAAGAATATGTAGACGCCTTTATCCAGTGACACGTTCTGATCGGTGCATCATGAGCCGCCACTTGTACACTCTGATTTGTGGCTAGGTCCCAGCACTTTGCAGTCTTGTCGCAGCCCGCCATAAATACTTTGGTGCCATCCTAACAATTATTACGTAGCCATTATATTACATTCTTTCATGTTGTTATTTAGCACAGTTATGTGTTGTATATAACTGCATAATTATTAACAATAAAGGGACTTACGTCGCTCCAGCACACATCCAAGACTGGCGCTGCCATACTCTGCATGGATTTCGGTACCGTCTTGCCGGATTGTTCCACTTCCCAACAACGAACATTGCAGTCCCAGGAGCCGGCCACTAAGAAATTCTGCGGTATGGACGCCGGACTGAACGCCAGGCTGGATACCGAGTCGTCCGGCGGCGAGACAACCTCAAAGTCTTGCATCGGATTCGACGTGTTCGACGTTGCCGTCCTCAACGAGTTGCTCTGATTGAACATACTTGATCGGCTAGATCTCGCTCTCGATTTTTCTGTAAGGAAATATCAGTGACGGACAGATTTAATTCCCCGCGACCAGTCTCCTCCTCGTGCGAAATGTTAAGTATGCGATTGTTTACCTTGCAGTTTACGTTATGCAGACGAGAACGGACTCTCTACATCATCCACGCCCGAATCAAATCCGAACGAGATGCTGACGAAATACGGAGCAATACAGAGCAATACGTAGCGAACGTTTTAGCGATGAGGCTCGCAATTTACGAACTTAACCAAAACAAAAAGGCCGACATCTCGTTATCGCTCTCAGCTTCGCGCACGCGTACCGGACGACAGGAAGGAAAACTGGAAAAGTAAAAGCGATAAAAACGACATCTGGCTGCGATACAGATTTATTAGGGGCTGTATACACGATGCAAGAACTTGGTCCAAGAATTAACCAATCGCATTTAAACAATTCGTCCAGTTGACCAATGCGATTGGTTAATTCTTTCTCCGTGATCTTGGACCAAGTTCTTGCATCGTGTATACAGCCCTTTAGAAAGTAGAATGTGTGGTTATGTTTCCCGCGCGTGCTCGTTGCCCGTGCGTCTGGAAAGCACTGAAAAGATGCAACGATAAAAGTGATACAGAAGTGAGTACGAGCGTGAGTTTCTTTATCATATCTCTGTAATTACGAGGCAATTAAAAATACCGAACAACCATTTACATACACAGAATAATATAATTGTGAGTACGCGCCTGTTGGAGATCCGCGGGATCTTTGGGAGTAATTTGAGGTTACACGACGACAGAATGAAGAGATCGCACTCGCGAAGAGACGGGGATGAGAGCGAGGAACGTTATCGCAAGCGTAGGGACGACAAACGTGACGATCACAAGGAATCCAGGCACCACGATGATCACAGGAGTTCCAGGCGCAACGACGAGCGCAGGAGTTCCAGGCGGGACGACGAGCACAGAAGTTCCAGGCGGGACGATGATCACCGGAGTTCCAGGCGTAACGACGAGCACAGGAATTCAAGGCGCGATGACGATCGGAACGCTCGACGCGACGATCACAGAGATCGTAGGTACAACAACGAGCGCGACGATCCCAGGGACAGCGACGTCGAAGCGAGCGGGAAGCGGAATTCGTCACAAGAGGAGATCGGCAGCAGGTATTACGGCGAACCAGATAAACCGCGAGAGAACCCGGAGGATGCCAAACAGAAGCGAACGGTGGATCTTCTTACCTCGAGGACTGGAGGCGCATACATTCCGCCCGCCAAATTGCGGATGCTCCAAGCAGAGATCACCGACAAGTCGGGAGCCGCCTATCAGCGTATCGCGTGGGAAGCGCTGAAGAAGTCCATTCACGGATATATCAATAAAGTTAACACCAGCAACATCGGGATCATAACGCGGGAGCTGCTACGCGAGAACATCGTTCGCGGCAGAGGTTTGTTAGCACGGTCGATTATTCAGGCGCAAGCCGCGTCTCCGACGTTCACTCCAGTTTATGCGGCACTGACGTCTATAATCAATTCCAAGTTCCCGAATATAGGCGAGTTGGTGCTAAAGCGATTAGTTCTGCAATTCAGACGTGGCTTTAAAAGAAACGATAAACCGTTGTGCATATCTTCGGGAACTTTCATAGCGCATTTGGTTAACCAGCGTGTGGCCTACGAAATTATTGCTTTGGAGATTTTGACTCTATTGCTGGAAACGCCGACGGACGATTCTGTCGAGGTAGCCATAGCATTTTTAAAAGAATGCGGTATGAAGTTGACAGAGGTATCGCGTAGGGGAATCGAGGCTATCTTCGAGATGCTGAGGAACATCCTGCACGAGGGACAATTGGACAAGCGAGTGCAGTATATGATAGAAGTAATGTTCCAGATAAGGAAGGACGGATTTAAGGATCACGAGGCTGTGCCAGAGGAGCTGGATCTCGTGGAGGAAGAACAACAAATTACTCATTTGATAAGATTGGATGATAACTTGGATGCGCAAGACATTTTAAACGTGTTCAAGTTTGACTCCGACTACCTTGCCTCTGAAGAGAGGTACAAGGAGTTGTGTAAAGAAATTCTTGGCTCCGACGTCAGTGACTCGGAAGGTGACGACGAGGATGGAGAAGAGGACAGCTCAGACAACGATAGCACAGAACAGACCGAGGGAAAGGAAGGAGTGATAGTCGATAACACGGAAACAAATCTGACCGCGCTTCGACGAACTATCTACCTGACAATACATTCTTCGCTCGATTTTGAGGAGTGCGCGCATAAATTGATGAAAATGCAACTGAAGCCCGGGCAAGAGATTGAGCTATGTCACATGTTTCTGGACTGTTGCGCGGAAATGCGGACGTACGAGAAGTTCTTCGGCCTCCTGGCCGGTCGGTTTTGCGCCATTAATAAAATATATGTAACACCGTTCGAGGAAATCTTCAAGGATTCCTACAACACGATACACCGTCTTGACACCAACAAGCTGCGGAATGTATCAAAATTTTTCGCACACTTGCTGTTCACGGATTCCATATCGTGGAGTGTGCTTTCGTGCATAAAATTAAATGAGGAAGACACCACGAGTTCCAACAGAATATTTATCAAGATTTTGTTTCAGGAACTATCAGAATACATGGGTCTGGCAAAGTTAAATGAACGCGTTAAAGATGTGACGTTGCAGGAGGTTTTCGAAGGACTGTTTCCAAGAGATGATCCGAAGAACACACGTTTTGCGATCAACTTCTTTACGTCAATCGGCTTGGGTGGTTTGACAGATGACTTGAGAGAACATTTAAAGTCCCATCCAAAGCCAGTTGCTGTACCGGCAATAATCACCAAGGAAGAAGAGCCCTCAAGCTCCGACGACGAGTCTACGAGCTCATCATCCAGCTCAAGCTCGTCTAGTTCGACATCAACCGATTCTTCTTCGTCATCGTCATCGGAGGATGAAGATCTAGTAAAGAAGAAAAAGAAGAAGAAAGTGCAAAAATCTAAGAAGGCGAGCAAAAAGAAGAAAGGCAAGAAGTTAAATGCATCATAAATATTCTATTCTGTACAAATTATATACGATATTCTACGATTTACATTTTACATTCTTTAGGTAGAAGCTCTTCTTCCAAATAAGCAGAAATAATAAATAAAGATACAATATTTATTCTATTTGTATACTATTTATTATTCGAAAGAGAGATAAAGATTACATTAAGATTAGGTCCATTCGTTTTTTAGTTAATAATTTAATTACGTGGGAAAACTACTTATGTCGTTCCTATTTTATTATATTCTGTGATGTTTAATATTCTCATAAAACGGCGATGCGCCTGCGTTGCCAAATAATTTTCTCGGAATTTAGCTAACGATCTTTTTCATTTTCACAACGCACTAAGGATGGCGACCGGAGCTGGCTGCTCTAGGGAAAATGGGGAGAGCGCGTCATCGTGAAGTCGACACCGGATATTTCGTTTATGAGATTACGATAATACACACAGTAAATATACAGTATTTCAAGTTATGACTGTAGACTGCAAGGCAGACCGCTTGTTTCGACATTTAATAGCTAGTATTAATTTATTATTTATTATTATACTCGTGAGTTAAGAATGAATTAAATTAAAACTCGTATTAAAAAGGTCTTCCTATTTCATACAAAATGTCTGTTACAAAACTTGACGTTACAAAAATAAGACACGAGAGAATTTCTTTTCGATGATTTGTACAAAAAAATTAAGTTATTTGCATTTTATGTTAGATTTTATAGCTTTGAACAGTACCAAATCCACAAATACGATTACAGTACATATTTGTTATTATAATCATGATGTAAGAGCTAAGAATGAATTAAAACTTTAAGTTTTTCTTTTTCTCACAAAATCGTGTATTTGTTAGAAAACTTGGCGTTACAAAAATAAGACACGAGAGAATTTCTTTTCAATAATTTGTACACAACAAAAAAAATAAGTTATTTGCACTTTATATTAGGTCAATTACGTTTTATAGCTTTGAGCGGTACCAGATCCGTAAGTACGATCCCAATCAATGTAAATGTTCAGGTCCGACTGAGACACGCTGGGTCGTACGTTGATCAGCGCTTCCTCGAAATCACGATTCGTTATGTGCCTCACTTCCTCCATTCTTATATCCTCGAGCTGACTGAAAGGGATACTCCGGATCGGTTCCATGCTCGCTTCCTTGCAGAGATTTGTCATATCGGCGCCGGAATATCCCGCTGACTTCTCCGCGATCTTTGCGATTTCCTCCTCAGTGAGATCGTGACGCACCGATCTCAATAAATTATTTATTATTTGCCTGCGCGCCTCGAGCTCCGGCAGAGGAACGTACAATCTCTTGACGAGACGTCTCCTTGCCGCCTCGTCCAACTCCTGAGGCCGATTGGTCGCGCCGACGATCAGAATGCGATCGTCCTCGGACGTCGCCGCGCCGTCCAGTTGCACCAGAAACTCCGTCTTCAGCCGTCTGGAGGATTCGTGTTCTGTCTCCGAACGCTGTGTCAGCAGCGAATCGATTTCGTCAATAAAGATGACGGACGGCTGATGAACCTTGGCCACCGCAAACAGCGCACGGACCATCTTCTCCCCGTCGCCGATCCACTTGGAAGTCAGGGAGCTCGCTGAAATTGAAAAGAACGTGGACTTGCTTTGCGAAGCTATGCACTTGCCGATGAGGGTTTTTCCGGTTCCGGGTGGGCCGAAGAGTAAAATCCCCTTGGGCGGACGGCGGAGACCCGTGAAGATGTCCGGCCTCAACATGGGGAACACCACCACCTCCTTGACGATCTTCTTGATGTACTCGAGCCCGGCGATGTCGTCCCACGTTATCGTTTTACCAGAATCCATAATCTCGTTCCTTATCAGCTCGATCATGTTCGGATCGATGTTCCTCAGCCTCTCATCCTCCACTTCCTCGCTCGCTTTGCCTTGCGGCATATTGTTACTTTGCTCTTCGTTGTCGCGTTTGAACGGACAGACAAATTGAGCGTTGGCCGCCCCTCGACCGCCCAAAGTCTTCTTCGGCGCCGACTTATTCTTCTTCATCTCCTGGATGTACAATTCTTCCCTGGCGCTTCTGAAGGAGTCGAGAGTGACTTTTTGCGTTTTGGCGTCCTCGCTGCTGGACTGTGGAGGAGCAGCTGGTTTTAATAGCGGTGCATGCGGATTTATCGGTCTGTACGAGTTTTTACCACTCATATCAGTATTGTTTAATTTAGGAGGCACTTTTTGCAAAAATTTATCCAAATTCGGATAAGAAGATTGGTTGTTTGATTGTACCTTGGGTGTATTCTGTTTGGTATAACTTACATGTTTATTAATACCATTTCTGGGAATATTCGTGAAATACGTAGATATATTCTGTTCACTGTTAGGCCTCAATGAAAATTCTTGACTTGAATTTTGGCTAGAAGTTGCTTGTAACTGCGATGAGATTTTTCTATTTCTTTCTGGTACATCCTTCTTCTTTGAACTGTTTACTATTTTCTCTATATCCCTATCAGTGTAAGATCTTCTTTTGCAAGGTAGAGTATTGAGCTTCTGACAAGCCAAAGGTTTTATAAAATTCAGCGTGGCATCCTCATCGTCTAACCTCGACTTCCACTTCAATGGATCGTTCTTCACGACCGACAGTTGAGATTTAATCGGTTTCCAGTAATTGTTTACTCCGTTCTGATCTCTCATCAGAGTGTGATAGTCTTCAAGACCCTTTCGAAGCAGCTCCGCTGTCGTACCTTCCGAATCACTGCGCAATAGTTCAGAAGTAAATAGAAATGTGTGATAAACTTAACATGACAGAAAACTATGATATGCATGCGTGTACTTACAATAACTTTGTCGTCATATACTTCACAGCGAGAGACCTGCGTTCGATGTCTGCGACATCGAAGCAATCCTTATTTTTCTTTGAAAATTTCAGGGCATGATAGGCAGCCAAAACATTGTTCTTCTCCTCTTTCGAATTTTGTGCACCATGTGTCTTTGTACTGGCAGAACTTATATCCCTATTCATGTCTGATACGTACGTCGACACAGAATATAATATAATAACGCACCTGAGGAGTGAGAAAAGTAGCTTTCGAGCGTTATCGCAACTGAAACCTCATAGCGTTTTAATAAATTTATTTGGCGCTAAGATTGAATGTCTCTGACACGTGACTGACGTGACCTGCACGGAGATTAATCTTCGCGGACGTGACAACGACTACTTCCAGAGAAAAGCAGAGAAAAGCCTGAGAACGGCCAGCGTAGAGTGTAGAGAAATAAGTAAATTTGAAATAACCTATTAACTATTAACCTCTACGCTTGAGTGTGGCCATATGCCATATGGGCGCCGTTTTATTATTATTTTGAAGCGCCTCTATGTCTACAAAATGTGGATATCGAACTACGTAGCCAATATTTATGAATCCCGTAGGTAATGTCCACGATTTTGTGGTTCTCTTCCGTGTTATATTCAGGATCAGGATTTTTAAAATTTTTTGGTTTTCTTCCAAAAAGAACCAAAAATGGTTAATCGAATCGATAGCTATTATGCGTTCTTCGAAACTGTTTTTCGGAACGACTTAATTGTTTAAAGGAATTGAAGTAATATAAGGAATGCGAGATGATGGTGATGGAAATTATAAATTACAATTACTTTGTATTTTCGAACAGTCAATCATTTCGTAATCAGGCGCCAATTTGACTCGCGTCGTGTCGCGCGGCGTCGAATAGAGTGAAGTTGGCGCGCGTCACTCTCGAGTCTTTCGTCGCCGCGAGCGGAACGTCGCGGGTACAGCACCGGATTTATCGTCGTGGAACTAGGTAAATTAATCGGTAAGTGCAAAATGAGCTTCGTATCCATATAATCTTACAATTAGTATATTTGATACTCGCGCGACACGTAGATTCGACGCGCAGTACAGCGCTTAAAACGAGTATCTCGCGTGATGCGTTCGATCGAAATCTATCGCGCACCGTGCGGTATCACGGTAATGATGGCAGCATTGGCAGCGTCGCCGCGCCGGGCGCCGGCCGGCGTCACTCTCGAGTCTTTCGTCGCCGCGAACGGAACGTACGTCGCGGATAGGTACAGCTAGGAAGGATCTATTTGTCGCGACACGTTTAATCGGTAAGCGCTATAGTTATAACAGATAACTGTTATAAGTTTTGCATTCAACCATCATGTCTTATTATTTGGCGCTATCACGCGACGTAGAGATTCGACACGCGGTACATATACATATATCGCTTAATATTATTAAAACGAGTATTTCGCGATATCACGGTATCGATGGCGGCGTCGCCGGCGTCACTCTCGAGTCTTTCGATGCGCGTAACAAAAATATTTAATCGAATCGTTTATTTAAATTTCAGACAATAACGATGCGAAAAATCGCATCGTTGCATCGAGGGAATCCAAGCTGACCACCCGAGAGGTCAGCCTGAGAGGAAGAGGAGGACTAGGAAAGGCGTCGGGCGTCGTCGAAACAAAACATTGTGGTAAATATTTTTTGTGTGTAAAAATAATCTATTTTCTTTTCTGTTCTTGAGTTATTTTATTTTGCAATGATTCAGAAACAATGATGATTTGGGGATGATGAATAAGATGTTTGATGCACGTAAAAATAAATTAATTAATCAAATCATTTATTTAAATGTTTCAGACAATAACGACGCGGAAAGTCACATATATCGTTGTATCGAGGGAATTGACAACTCGAGAGAACAGCCTGAGAGGAAAAAGAGGTCTGGGAGAAGCATCGGGCGCTAGCGGAACAACTGCGGTAAATTTTATTTAAAAAAAGAAAATATCTAAATATATGTCTATTTGTTTTATTTAAAATTTAAAGTATTTGGCACTGTCGCGTCGATATAAAGTCTTGAATCCAACCATTTGGTGCGAGTCCATGCTACGCTCATCCACGATTTTATGATAATGTCCACGCTTTTGTGGTTCTCTTCCGTGCTATGTTCACATTTTTTTTATTTTTTTTTGGTTCTTTTCGGAAGAAAACAAAAAAATCGTGAACATTATCACAAAGTAGTGGACATAGCACGAAAGAGAATTATAAAATCGTGGGCATCACCTACGGTGTAATTATTGAATTAATATTTCTACACGCGCGGCACTAAATAGAAATAGTGAGAAATCGTGAGAAATACTTCAGGTTAAGTCAAGCTTTTGAACGGTTTTAAAATTTATATCTTACGCGTTATTAAAATTTTTAATGTTATATTATTTGTCTCACAATTATTACTTAAATTATTAATTATAAATATTTTTAGACATTATATGTTATTTTTCGCGATATAATGTTTATATATCACGCGCGCTAAACTTGTAGACCGCAATTTGAGCAACTTTTAGTCTTGATTCATATAAAATGAAACAAATTGTTTTCAGATGTACCTATATACATTATAATCTTTGTTCCTCTAAGTTTATAATTTATATATCTCGAGAGCAATTGGAATATTGAAATTATCTACAGTCTAAATAACTATAAAAACACTATAAAAATAAAAATTTATTTACGAAATAAAATTGCATTGAGCATTTTAATGATAACTTTATGCTCTTGTCTGTTTATTTTTATTTTTAATTTTACAATCATATTAGGTCAATTTGATTAACTTTTTGAGTTTAATAAGATTCATATTTTCATACTTTTAGTAAATTTATTCATTATTATTATGTAATATAAGGGTTCACTTAAATACTAGAACCAATGACAATGAGATATAGGTATACTGAAGAGGGCACTTTGGCTCAATTAGTGCGTGCCGAGAGAGAGATAAATATCAAGGTAGGATGTCTTTGTATATCCAATTTGTATGACACTTATTTCTTCTCAGTAATATGTCTTGTACAACAGATAAAGGTAGAGATCCCAAACTTATCTGTCTCAGGCACCTTTTTCGCTTACGGGCGTAGCATAGCAGTGTGCCCACTCCAGTATACTTATATCACAATCAGTGACTAGAACACATTCGAAAAATTAAATATCCAGCAAAAGAAAGTTTTTACTTTTTCTTATAATATAAAGAAGTACAATTATGTTTAAAAAGAATCGTATTATAATTATCCTCCCTTCGCTTTCGATTGCATTTCGTTAATTTGTTACATTCCGAACTTTTTAATTCCATGGAAACTCACATCATTTGCGCATCTAATCTCGTAACAATAATACATACATAATACTATTCAACTCGTATATGTATAGTTATCTCTTCATAACAACGTCTATAATTCATAGCAATGCAGTTTGAATTGGAATAGCACCCGCGGTGCGCA
Organism: Leptothorax acervorum; assembly: GCA_035220615.1. NCBI lineage: Eukaryota > Metazoa > Arthropoda > Insecta > Hymenoptera > Formicidae > Leptothorax > Leptothorax acervorum. Next base: position 2,682,437 of record JASTWQ010001261.1, on the reverse strand, counting down.
CCAGTTTCGAAACATTTAATTATTAGCTATATAAACTTTGTAACACGTCCGTTTATGCCTGCTCCCCCCGGCAAAGCCGTATTAACTGCGGTAAAATCCGATTTGCACCTCGCAATGGATTCTACTTACATACGACAGTAAAATGTCAAAAGTGAGGCAATCGGGTAGTAGCAAACGAAAACGAGGATTGTTTTATTAACGTAATAAGTAATTAAATAATGTTGATGTAAAAAGTGAGAGAACGTAAAGTTACTTAATGGAGTTAAAAATACTAAAACCACGAGATAATCAGGCAATAAAATGAAGGAGTGGGTAAAACAAATTTTTTTTATCCAATAGATTGCATATATCGCTTTTTCCATATATAGAAATGTATTTTCTCCCCGATGCATTCCTGTTTATTCATCTTTTATAGCGAACTGTCCGAACTGTTTCAGACTGAATTCCCTGCATGACCAGCCACAACTGTTTGCCATCTCGTTATAGATCGCGATGATGACAGGAACAATCGCCGCGGAAACTGCTGCGGGGTGAGTATACGCAGTTACATTGTTCCATTGGGGTTACATTCGATCGCCGTCGTGACCGCATTTGTGTTCGGAGACCATAAGACATCGGACACAGGGTGTTTCAAACTCTACGTTTATCCCGAATAAATTGCCGTTAATCTGAAATCAGCTTTTGTCAGAAGCTTTCTAAATCGCGAGAACCGCTAAGGCAAAATTGTCTTCGAATCGGCTGAGGAAAACGCTTGCGAAATTAAAAACCGGAGCTTTGAAACATCCTGCGAAAACGTAATGTGTCGCCTGAAAATGAGAGCGATGCAATTGCGACGAGCAAAATGAGTTTCGCGCATAAAATTAAGCGCGTTTATTGAGATATATATATATATATATACGTGCTTGTCGCGCTGTGTAAAGAGATAACATGTTTTACTTTTTTGATCGAAGCTCAGCGACTGTAAAAATTTAGCTTGTATATTAAAGATGTTATTATTTAGTAGACAATTTAACGAAACGCTAAAATCCTGAATTATAACACAATTCTTGAGAAAGAAAGAGAGAATTATTATCCATGCTTTTTATAACAATTATACAGTATCTTTTATATAAATAAATTAGTTCCGCCTTTCACCTTCAGGGAGACTCTCGTTCAAAGAGATAATGACACCAATAACATCTTATGTAATCAATTATTATGAAAACCATTGATATTTTAGTCAATTCATTTTAATGCATTTATCTCCATTTGAGAAATAGAAAGATGGATATATAAACAATACGAAATTAATTTATCACACATTTATTTGCCGCGTTTTTGCAGTGATACGTTTTGCTCGTTATAAGTTAAAGTATATTCGCGTTTAATTTGTTTAAAAATTCGTGCGTCTTGCAAGATAAGCAGTGATTTATTATCGAAACACGTGAAGCGAATTCAAACAATCGAATTGGTTTACGTAACGCCGAAACGAGAGGGAGAAGTTTACAAGCTCTTGAGAAAAGAAAATACCTAATGATTACGCGAAGATTCTTCACGGTTGAGCCAGTTACAATAAAGTTCAAATTTAAATCGTAATAAAAGCTTACCGTAAAACTCGTGAGAATTTCGCAGAGCGTTCACAATGGTAACACGATAAGACAGTTAAGACTTGACGTATCAAGCGTCAATAGTGTTCTCCCGACAGTAACTTCCGTAACAAGCTTACGAGAGAAAGAATGACATCTCTCCTATCTACATTGCAGACGTCACAAGTGTGCTTCTAAAGTATTGAATTTGCGAAGCGAACAGGATATAAATTTTTCAAAGATATTGAAGGCGACAGTTTATCATTCCCTCGCTTATTGAAGTTTTCTTATAAATAATAGATATTTATCAATTTGCATTTAAAAAATATATCATCTAATTCTCTTAAAACAATTAAAACGATTAGAAAGGTGTATATAAGAAATAATTTACTTAACTTTTTCAGAACTTTAAGTGTCTATATTAACTGTTATAGAACGAAATAAATTATTACTAGAAAATAGAAACTTTTTTATTTTAAGAAAAATAAATAATTTATTATAACAAAGAGAAAAGGTAGTTTTTTTATAAAAGAAAATCTGAAATGAAGTTTTTTTAGAAAGAGGCATAAAAATAATTTGTTGAATTAATTTCTTTAATTCTGAATATAATGTTTTAATTATTGTTAAAGGTGTAAATTATTAATTTGTATTTATAATAGAAATAGAAATAGATATATATAGAAAGAGGTACAAAGGATATCAAAGAGTTGTTGGCAATCGTTTTCTCAAGTCGGATCGAAGGATCAAGTAGGATCGAAGGTATTAGCGAGATTGGTATAGTATAGGAGCTAAAAGTTAAAAGGGGAAATTGTGACGTAAATCGCGCTATTCCCTCGAAAGAAAACCTTGATCCTAAACGGTTGATCTAAGGCAGCTTACTCGACTTCTGCGAATGGGCTTTAACGATTGCCAGACACGCTACGTGTACTTAATGTGCAAAATATGCTTTGCGTCGGTGATTTCTGTGATTAGTAGCGATCAAACATCGATAATGGTGTTTCGGTTTGGTTTACTAGTCTGGAAATTCCTGTTCCAAAATTGGCTTAATTTCCGCTGATTAATTTTATCCCCGAGCTTCTACCTGCCAATCTATAGGAATGCTCTGTTGATGTAGTGGATAAACTGTGCTTAATGCTACTGTATAGCTATCGGTCATCGTTCAGAGAGAATTTATGAGCTTCTAATTTCAGTAATTTCAGTAGGAACGAATGTACGAGTACAAGAAAATCGGTGACATTTAAAGTAAAGAAACATTATATCAAGAAATTCTGTAAAGTAATTTTCAAGTAGCAAGTTTAATAATTTATAGCAATAGTTTAAAATTACAAATAAGAGAAAAGTTTCTTTTCAATATCTCTTTCTGTTTAGTAATGTTATTCTAATAATCCCAGGTAGCAGGATGACGGCTAAAGATATCTTAATGACGTATTATTGAGGCGTTATTAATATGTCATTTGACGTCACTCTGCTATCTGTGGGATATATATCATAAAAAATATTTAGCTTCAATTGGTTGAAGAATTTTTATCCACTTTTCAATTTTATGTAGCTAATTATGTCGATTTTTTAGTTATTTTCTGCAATAGAAGTAATGTTCTGTGAACTGTATCACATTTACCGAACGATAAATTTATTCTGTTATATTGCACGTGTTATTGTACTGTTGTGAGCTTTTCTCTCGTACGACCTGTTGATTCGGAAATATCGAAATGGATTAGTATTGGAACTTGCCGAGGAATGGGCGATAATTTTTATTCTCTGATTATTAAATATTATTGAAATTGATAAGTGTATAAAATATATTCATAAAAATCTGGTGAAAAGTGTCAGAATGATTTAAAAGATAAAAAAAGTATTTTCAAAATTTAGTAATTTATTTTTATTGTAAATTAATAGATATCTCACATAATCACATGTTTAAAATATTAATATAAAATAATAATACGAGAAAGATAAGAGTATTATTATCTATGAATTGAATAAGGCTCATATAAGCTTAAAATGCGGGTATATATGAGCGATAAAACTTTATTAACTTTTTTTTTACTTCTCTCATCTGCGTGCAATTTAATGTTTCGTGCACGCCGTAGACTTCTAGTAGGGGTATCCTCGATATTAAACTTAATCTTTACCAAGATTCTCATCAGTCGATAGATTTGAGCGAAATAAGAAAAAAAACGGTTTTTTTTTAATTCAAAGACTCATCAAGTTCAAGATTGCAACACTTTTTTAGGATATTTCGTAGTTCTCTCTACATTCATGATTTACTAGCCCGATATGTTTCCCGCTTTCGACCCGCTGAAGCGTTTTCACAAGAACAAGCGTTAACGGAACCATTAAACGCCGAGGAGGTCTTAATTACAGAAGACACTCAATCACTCGTATCGATGACACGCCGACCTTTCCGACAGTCGGCGATTGGCGGCCTGGAAGTTATTTAGAACTTGGTAAATTAACGAGCAACGAAGTTAGTTGCCACGGCACTCCGAGCGCCGAAGTCGGGCGAAGTCCCGATTCTCGCGGGAATGATCGCGCAATTAAATCTTTTGGGACAGATGCGACACACCCGACCTGTTTAATCTGATTAATGACGAGAACTGTTAGGACTTCGAGGGTTCTTACATTTGCACCTCATTTTACTCCGCTGTTAGGTAGCGATTACGAATGAGACTTTACGAACCGGCACGAAAGCACGACATGCAGTAGAAACACGGAACTTGTAATTACGAGTTCACGAACAATATAAATTCACTTGATAGATTTATATTGTCCGTGAACTCGCTAGACGCAGGAAACTTATGCCATCAATATTCCTCAAGTATTTATAACGTTATTTTTATTGACACACTTAATACCGCACTAAATACCACTTAATAACGGCGAACGACATATTTTTAGCATTTTCTTACTTTATTTTTATTTCGAAATTTCTCAGCTGGGATACGTGATTCTTTTTCTTAGAAAGGTGTAATTATAATAAAATAATGAGAGAACATAAAATAACGATTTTTTATCTCAGGATTTCAGTGAATGAATTTACCGCGGTTTTGTCCACCGAGAAAGATAATCAAGAAAAGTATAGATATAATTAAACTTTCTTTAATTAAACAGGCGGAAATAATGCGAGAAATAGCGAGCCCAGGATGTTCTCTTGGAGAAATTCCAGGACTCTTAATGCACTCTCTTTACATGCATTCCACTACCTGGAACTTTAATTTAATACCTTGCCGAGATAACGTTACCAGTTTTCTAAAAGATTCTTTTGGGGGAGTTAATATAAAATAACACCGGACAGACTCGTTATAGCATAATTATTTTACATCAAAGAATAACGTCATGTCATAATTATACGCGTAAAGATCTAATATAAATATGTACATCGTTTGGGGGGGGGGGGGGGGGGGAGGGGAGAACATCTGTTTGAAAATTTATAGCAGAATATTAAACCGATTGTTTGCTAAATAAGATTATTTAATACTGTGTCAATTAGACATTTTGACAAAATAGCTTTAGAGGTAATGCTATCATCATGCTTGCGTCATAACCCCCGCATAACAAGTCTAATATTACGCTTTCCGCGAAACATCGTTATTTCTAATGCTAAATTACAGTAAAACTATAAGCTGCACAAGTGCAGCCTCTTTCAACTACCTTGATGTTCTATTGCAATATACTTACCTTAGGATTGTCTAACTCGTATTTCTGGTAATTTCGTGGATCTGGTAACATAGAGAAATTAATATTCTGAAGAATATTCTTTACACAATTTGGTACATAATCGGAAACGTTTGAAACGTTAATCGATTTGAGGATAATTCACAGTTTTTATTTAACAATAACTCACATAAGGTTTGCGATTCTCATAATTTTTTTACATATCAAATGGTAAATTCTGCAATCATACTCCGTTTTGAAACTTTAATTTTGCTATTATTAGATTTACTACTAGTTCCGCTACGTTTATCGAAATGCTATTATTGAAATCTTTTCTCATTGAAATAAATGACGTTATAGTCTTATAGTGTATTATCGGCAAATTAATGGACAAACAGCGATTACTAGAAAGCAAAGTTTTATTTGTCATAATGCATCTCGTTACATTCACAATGTACAGACGATTAAATCGGACGTAGGTACCCGCGCTCGAACGAAGTCGATGCAGCAGCGTTGATCCACGCTCGCGAGCCGCGAGAGCGGCTTTTTTTACGTAAGAATTTTCAATCAAAATCCCGGATTTGCCGCTCGCGGACAGAGAGCTAAAAAACACTTTACCACCGGACCGTCCGTACGCGGGCTTACGAGCGTTTGTCTCGATAATCGATAAATCTCAGCGACAGTTTATTTGACCTGGGTTCTGGAAATGAAAATTCTCCGATTATAACGAAGTCTCCCGCGGCGGCCGCGCGGATACGAACCCCGCCGATTTTGATTTTATTTCTTTTCTTTTTCTCTCTGTCTGTCCAGCTATCTCATGCCCGCTCGACCGCATTTGTACCTGAGGCACGAAAAGTAATTCCTTTACCGGCGTTCCCTCAAGATTACCCCGCTCGCGAGCAATCTTCTGTACGAATACATTATGAAGTCCCTTTTCTGCATACGTTATCCGTACGTGTACACACAGACACACACAAGCACGCGCATTTCGTACGTACAATACATACTGATACTTTTATCCCTTTCGAGTACAAGGCCGCGATAAATACGAGCTCTCTTTTCTAAGCTCTCTTTTTCACGAGTTTTTTTTTTTTGGAAACAGCACCTCAATCGCGAGACTTTGTGTCTGTTTATCCTGTGAGAACTTTGTTCGATTTGAGACGTGGTCTCCCTTGAGCGTTACACATACCGACGAAGGCGCTTGTCAAACGCGCTGTTGATCGAGTCCACAAAAGCTGCCCGAGACGCGTGTCCTATCTGTACCGTCGCGTCGGCAGGATATGCCGAAGATCCGATAAATATCTGTCTGTTCCCTCATCGACAGAGAATCGAGGATTTCCGAGAGGAATTCACGTTCCCCGGCTCTTCGCTTTGCGCATCTCATTATCGAGCGTTTATTTCTCCGCGCGGTATACCGAGGTGTCCGCGCGATTCCTTTGAATGATCTGAAAATATGTAGATAGCTCTTTATCGACACATGTGTCGTTTTGTCTTTTTAGACATCATTCCTTTTCCGTGCACTGTAATACTCTATTTTTCACACTTGCACATCGAATAATTGTCGAACGATCGCACAGGCAAAGCGTCGATAGAATTTTCAATTATGTTGCAAAGAAATTCTATGAATGATAAAATAGAGTTATAAGACGAGAAATGATTTTGATAGATTATGCAAATATGATGCTCGATACACAGTTGAAAGAATCTCTTTAAATGTATAAAAAGAGATAATATGATCTAAGAAGATCTTTCTTCATTAGGGTAAATTCAGGAGACATGCCACCCTATCGAAAGCCATTGACAATGAGACGAAAGTCGAGAGACGCCACATGGGGAGAGATGCCACATTCCTAATATTTTTCGATATGTAACGAGAGACGACTTTCGTCTCATTGTCAATGGCTTTCGATAGGGTGGCATCTCTCCTGAATTTACCCTAAAATTATTTTATTTGGAAAAGTTTTTTTGTCATATAAATAAAATGTTAAATAAATATATTTTACATGGATTAGAATAGGATACAAGGCTGGAGTTGATTAGAGTTGTTTTCTTGAGATTACTATGATAAAATAATTGATAAAGTAATTATTAAAAAATTATTAAAATTAGAAATTTCTGAAATGCATGGTCTCATTAATAGTTTTTTGAATTATAATTATAATTGAAAGATTGCAACTTTATGTTAATTTATGAATGGTTGAATGTTGAAATGTGTTAATTATTATTGTTTAAGCTTCGAAATATCTATAGCAATGTGTCTTTCTTCACATCGCTCTTCTTCCAGTCTTCTATACTTGGAATTACACACATTAGATCATTTTGTAACTTGATTTTGTCATTCATATATTTCCTTTGTTAGCGCGAATTTACGTATGAAATATGCCTTGTATTAATTAATTCATTTAATTACGCGGAATGCGATTAATTTCGTGAAATTTTCACTGGAAATTGTAACGTTCGATAGTGTAGTAAATTAATATATAACGTATTAACATTGTCAAACTTTCTTGGTTCGATATTGTTTGTCACGAGCACTTCACGATTTCGCTTGTGGAGGTTTGTGTCATTTAAACGTAACTTTCCAAACTCGATTCTTCGTCCTGGCCACGAACACGCTCCTCGAGGAGCAGGATATCGCGACACATCTGCCTCTGAAAGTTGTCCTTCAACGCAGGATAATGAGCAGCATTATCAGTCTCATGTACGCGAAAACGACACGGTAGCTTTTTGTCAAGGATGCGAGTGGTCCTTATGATTCTCGCGCCGTAACATTTCTTCTTTTTTCCGCCGCAATAAACCGGAAATCAGATACACGTCTCGTTCGCCACGATCGGAGAGATGCCGTCTCTCATTTTTTCGTTCGATCGATATTTGGTCCTACCGTTACTCGAATGCGCGACGAAGGAGGATCTCCTCGTATTTTGTGGCTGCATGTCAGGACTGAGGAAGTGCGGCGTTCTCTCCATGTCGCAATGGCTCGTGTCATCATCCTCGTCGTCGTAACGCAATCTTATCGGCGAACGAAGTATCGCGCTTGAATGCGACACGTTGCATCTGAAAATAAAAAAAATTGCGCTTGTTTCAATTATAATAGCAGATTGATAAATAATCCCAATTTCGGGATTATTTAACGTTGACAATTAGGAACAATTAGGAACAATTGCTGAGAAGATCGAACTTTGAAATGATAAGTAACAAGAACTTAAATGTAACTGTTAGTAAATGTAATGTTCATATTTCGAAAGTATTAAAAATGTTAAAAAGAAATTGTGGAAAATTCAGGCATACGTTTTGATAAGTAAACAATCTTGATACTGATAGACTTGACAAGGGAGGGAGGGTAAATTAAGACGTATGTGCTTACTTGAAGCTACGTTGGTAGTGCACACTTCTTACGCGAACCAACTGGGACCCTCTTCTGGATCCGCATCTGCATATCGTGCTATCTTTCATACTACTGAGGTCGTCCCTCGTGATGGTGGGACTCGTCGGCGTGCAGTACAGCGTTTTCTTGAATGCCAGCCTGTACTTGGCGCTCATCACGTTGTACAGAATCGGGTTCACCGTGGTGCTGAAGTAGTACAGGCAACCGCCCAGCGGATACAGCCACTCGTTAATGTCGTTGAAGGCTGACACCTGATACACGTACATTAAGCGCTGAGCGTGAAAGGGCGCCCAGCAGATAAAAAATGTTATCACGACCGCACCTGTGGAATGAAGCCATCGATATCTTTCACGTAGCCGTATCATTGTCACCACTTCGAGGATAAGAGAGAGAGAGAGCGAAGAGCGTCACGCAGGAGGGATTATCGAAAATAATACAAAACTTTAAGCGTCCCGCGTAACTCTGACCTGCTGAAAACAAACTTAATTTCCGACAGAAATTAATTAAGCAATTAATTAAGCATTAATAAAATTTTAAATAAAATGTTTGCTAAAGCATGCAGGATTCTGCTTAATTAAGTAAAATTATAATCGAATAAAATATTAAAATACAAGCTTAAAATTAACAAGATGTTGAGATATAAGCTTAAAATTAATGAAGAGATAACAGCATTTCCAAACATTTTGATTTGCCGAAATTATTATCCATAAGAAGAATTTTTCATGAATTGAGAATGTAAAAACGTCATCGCTAATATAAATTCATCAATTTTTACTCCATTCCGTGATATCTGGCCATAACAAATGCAGACATGGAAATGTTGCTTTATTGCTACCTTATATTGATTATGGAAATGTATTCACGTGATAAAAAAATTTATGCTCTCTGCTCCTGTTCTTTTTGACGTAGCGAGATATTTACGGAAACACCAGAAATGGAAAGAATTCAATATTTATTACCATCAAGTATTCCAAATTGTTTAGAATAAAAAGTACGTAACGGTGATTTAAAACTGTACACCAAATAAGAGAATTTATGTGAAGCGATACTGAGAAAGTCATGGGACGGAACACAGACGTTGGTGGAAATTTAAATGATACTTTTGCTATCGCGCGACAGGCTATTCAGGCTCCCGTGTATTGCTATAATTTATTATATTGTCGCGCTTGGATGCCCTACGAGCGATATTTCGCTACCGTAAATCAGCGAATTTGCGTTGATATAATACAACCATACAACTTCTTGTTAGATTTTAACTGAGCCACGTTATCTTCGTGGCCATGGAAATAGGAAATCGAAGCAGCTCGATGATTAATAGGGGCTGCAAACGACTCTTTCTTATCTTTGAGGGAGTATTTTACATAACTGTTTACAAGCGCGACATAGAGGAACGACATCCATTCTTGAAGATGAACGGGCGATGCTTAGGCGAAAGTAAAACATTCTTCCGTGAGTAATAAAACTAGAAAAATAATTATTAGGCAAATAAATTCCACTTAATTTAAATTACTTAAATTTAAGTATAATTTAAATGATAACTTTTTAAATCAAAAAAACATTTATTACTATAGTAATGGTTAGATGCAAATAAAATTTGCCAAAAGAATTTTATTTATATATTTTACACGCATCATTCTCGAACATGCGCAGAAATTCCATACTTTAATGTTTTTTAACATTTAAATTTACTCTTCTGAAGTGAACCGTATTTTCTCCCTGAAATATTCAATGAGAAATTGAGGATATACCAGAAATCTGAAAAAATCCCTTCTTATATTATACACCGCGATCGGTAGTACCTTCATTCCTTTTTAAAGAACTATTTTTCAAGAATAACATTTTTCTCCCGACTCACGACGAGAAATAATATACTAAAAATTCTACGTTGTTATATAACGTCGTATCTCTGAGAATAAATGAAATTAAGGAACTACTTGCGTTATGCAAAAACATCACTCTTTCTAACGACGTTGAATAAATCTTTTTAGCGATATAATTGCCCATAAAGTTAATTTTAGATTGCATCGACTGAAGAGCCGAGGGGCGACGCACAAGTGTTTCATAAAAAAGTAAAAAATAAATAGCAGGATTGCGTGACGGAGGATAAAACTTTCGTTAGATATCTTGTCATGAGGTTGATGTGAGAATAAGCTAACTTCGGGCTAACAACGCAGCTTACCGCGTTGGAAATTATCCGTTATTACGTCCTCAATGTGTTACAGAACTTTATTCGCTGTCATGAAACACGCGCGCGAAAACGAAAACCATGCGGTTATCGTATGGAATTTTGACACCTCCGTAATAACTGCTCTCGAAAATGGCATTCGCAATATGACCCCTCGCAATTTATCGCACGTCGAAAATATTAAAGCACGCTGATACAGAAGCTTGGACAAGATTTATGTAACGGAAGAAAGATTATACAACTCTTATGTACTCTTTTTACCGAATCTTTCGTTTTGCCCAAATAAAATTCCCATATACTTCACGCGCAGTTGCTTTCAACTTTAAAACGATATTATATGTCGATCAGAAATATACACGTGATATCTTTTGCGGCATTATTACTTTAGAAACAATAAGTAATGTCCGTTTCGCGTCGAGTTCAATCGATTCTTCGACTTCATCCCTTCTAATAAACGAATACCGTTATGACGGATCGACAGTGATACAAAATTCCATCGCGTGTGATTTATAAAACATACGAAATTATGTCTGGCGGCCTTGGGGGTGTAAAAGAAATGCGATCGAAATAAAACGCGGCGTGCGTTCGGGCCGGAGAAATAAATTCGATGTGGCGTGTTGCGCAAGTTCTATGTGTGTGTTTTCTCTGTACGGAGATGTGGTATTTTGATGTCCGGAAAAGACGGAAATTTACTGAGCATTCGGATGATGGCTTTTCGTGATTGAGCCTGCCTCGTCTCTCCGTGAACGGAGCCCTCGATGCTCTGCCCGAGACCGTTGCTTTGTATTCGGAAGCCCATCCTCACGTAAAGCACCGCTATGGACAACATCGGCACGAGGAAGAATATGAGACAGCTGAGCTCGTAAAGCGGGAACTTTGGCATGTTAGGCAGCAACATGGCACACATTGCCGATTCCTCGGACTGACGACCGGATCCTGCAAACAGATGCGGGAAACACGTCCCTCTTCTGAACTTCCGTCATTATTTTCCGGTATTCTCTCCCTATAGATAACATAAACCCTGTAAAGGTCGGGTGAAGCTTTATTACATTTTTTATACTGATAATGTAAAAGTTAATAATTAATTGCCACTTAGCAATATTAAGTCAAAACATATTCATTATAGTTTTCTCCGTGAAACTACAAAGTTCTAATTTTCGGAATAGTATCGGAATTGTAGCATAGATACTTGAATGAAAAATTCGTTGCAAACAATCGTTGATAATTGAAACCTGTGACTTGGGTAATATTTTTTTATAAAATTTATTTCAGTTACGCGAATGATATAAATCTGTCATAGACAGCCATAAATTGTTAAAAAGATTTTAATTTGAAAAATTTTAGGGATTACGCCGGTTTTATTATAATATCCGATAATCTCTGAAATATAAATTCTCTTGTAATTGGAATTTCGTTATAATCTGTCAGCTACATATTGCAGTTGTCGGATTAAAAGTTTTAAATCATATCAGTACAGAAGCATTATAATATGTTCTAACTAATTAATTCACGATATAATAACCACTTATCTGTGCAATGTGTAAAACGTATTTAAATATTTGAACCGGGGTTTTGTTAAGTACACAATTTGAAATAATAATTCGCATATGTACGATCATGTAGACACGGGGATAGAGAAAGTTGTTCTTGCAAACAAATTCATGAAATATATAAATAATTGATTTGTAAATATCGATTTAAATTAAATTCAAATATTCTTAGATCAATATTATAAAAATTTGAAAAATCATAATGCAGCATTGTATGTTCTAATCTAATTATCTCACTCTATATTAGAGACCCTCTATACAGAGTCTGGCCATAAGCGATTTTGTCAAAATCCTGCGAGAGAGAAGGATATACATTATCTCTATAATATCGCTGTAATATCGCTATTATTCGCTATCTACCTATTGCTGCACTACTTATAACACTTTTACAGCTGCCAAATGTACTTGAGCGTATTAGATGAGGCTAAGTTAATGAGTAAATGTATATCCGTCTCTCTCGCAGGATTTTGACAAAATCGCTTATGGCCAGACTCTGTATAGAGGGTCTCTACTCTATAGTATATGCTAAATAAAAAAATTAATTGTATCTTATTCCGTTTTGCATATAAAAATCGTTGCAGTCGGTCCCATAATTCGTATAAAAACTGAGAATAGAATTCTACTTATAATTTTACATGTCATACATGTCATGTAATACAAAAAAAAACGGTTTGAAAATTGAAGAAGAATCTTTTAAGATTATTATGCAAGTTAAAATTTAATACGCAAATAGCTAATTACGCAAGTATTAAATATTATTTATATAATCTCTCTTATATGTTATATCTCGATTCGAGTTTTGAATATAATTTGTCCATTATTATTTCCGGATTTTGAGGGATTGAAATAATACACGAATTGCTGGGATAAATAATTTGAATAACGAAAAATTATGTGTAATACATCGTTTATCGATAATTTCGTGTATTTCGCGAGATTGCGCGTTGCGTGTAATTAACGTCGTATAATATTGTGTGAAATTTATTTTACGTCTTATTAAATAACAAAATTACAGGAGTAATTTATAATATTACAATTATTTTTGAACAATTTTAAAGCAGCTTTGTTTCAATATAAATGTGGCATGAAGTTATAATAATAAGTTAATTTGCATAAATACTGTCTCGATCAAATAGGATACAATAGATGATATAACTGTTTTGAATAAACGTGAGAGAGGATAATCCTTTCATCGAAATTAGGTTAAATTGCGTGGGACAGAATACATATGTTGAGATTATTTTGTAAATTGAAATATTTCGTTGCGACAACCCTCCACCCCAAGGCCATGCATCGGTAGATCGGTTTGCGTGTAGCCTTGGGGTTTTTGTTATTGTTGCGTACACCGGGTCGTTACTCATTCAAGATTTCCGTCCTACGTATTCCCGTTCCGACACTCAAGTAAACCGGGCGGCAGTGCCGCATGTGCCGCTCCGTGCGATTTATAACATTATTATTTCTCGAAATGCGATTATTCCTTCGCGAGTTTCAATTTGCACGATTGATTGATTGACTATTACGATTTGTATGTGACATTTGCAGCTATTTATTGACGCTGTTATTTCACGAGCTTACTTTATTATTCTACGTCGGAATCGGAGCATTAGGAAATGAGAGTTGTATATCGTTCCGTTGGCATACTTTATTGCCGGCAATTATTCTTTTGATGACTCTTGTGGAATATATCGCATCGCTCATTAACTTCTTCGCCCGATTAAAATACGGTTTATCCGTTATCGTTCTCTGATGAGAGTGCAGAGTAATACACGAATTACCGGTTCGAAAGATTTAAGTAATGAAGGACCGTTCTGTACGAACTATTTATTGATTTATTGGTTATAGTATTTCGTATTTATTGGTAATATTTTCGCAAAAAAGCATATCGCATTTGATGTCGGGAGTGCAGTGCAAAATACCGCGCGATCTGTATTCCGAGAGTATTCTCGTGATTAATATACGTGCGATTCTAATTAAGTGTTATGACAACGAGGAGGATGAGGAGATCTACGAGACACCGGCGATTTAGTTACGACATATCGCTGCTGCACATCGTATTGGTGATAAATTATCTTTTAGTTTACATGTAATCTAAGATAATTAATCTGTGAATAATGTTACAGGTAGATATAGCATCTTATAGATCCATTGTTTATAATAGATAGGTTAAGATAGATCGATTTATTTAACCCTAGAACATTTAATCTTCCGTCAATTTACTGCGTGCATATATATACTTCAATACACAAAATACTCAAAATAGAATTAATTGGATAATAATTAATATATCTTTATCCGATTTGATTATTTATTGAGAGAGATGCAACAGAATCATATTATATTTAACGAAATACTGATTGCACACAAGATGCATAAGTTGTTTGAAACTTTGAAAAAGTTTATGCTGATATATTGAAATTATGCTGATACATATATACATATATTGATTATACAGAAAGTATCTTACATTTCAAAGATAGACATGTCTAGCACATATCTTCTTGAAAGATCAGACGTTTATAAAGTAAGACAATGTTTCGAAACATCTCTGAAACATCTCTGAAATATTCAAAAATACACGAGAGCCCGAGATACCACAATATCAGAAGCATTCTGAAGTTGCTCATAAATTTGCCCTGTTATTTTCATGATCATATCTTCATAGAAGGAAGAGAACAGGTATATGAATTATAAATTTATTGTAAATGTACTATAGTTTTTTGGAATAATTAAAGTGCTATATAATTAAAAATTATTAATTTATGTACTTGTACATACGGAACATTTTGATTTAATTTAAAAAATTCTTCAATTGAATATAAAGAATTGATCACTGTCACATATGAAATAATTGATCTAATCTTTGCAGTATGTATATTTTTATAATCCATATATTTTTTCCTTCTATAACATGATCTACGCGAATAATAGCAAATATAATGGCAATTGATTTGTATGTAATTTCAATATTATATTTTTGTCTGAGGGAATTGACTAAAGTTTGCTTTAGGCGATTTATACGTAATATAAGAAACATTTAAAAAATTGAAATATGTGTATATATATATTCCTATATATAATTAAATTACACACATATATTAAAAAATACACATATAAAATTATGAATAAAACTCTATCCTGAAATCTAATGTGAATTATCGTCTAAAATGGGTTTTACACTATCTGATGTTATCCATTTATATGGAATATAAAACGTGACATTAACATGGCGCGTCAAACAATTATAGCGATTTATAATCTTAACGATGCACATTAGGTAACTAATGTTAGTACTGTTAGTATTATAAGGATTATAAATCGCTAGAACTTAAGGCGATATTTTATAAGCACATTAGTGAAGTTTGCGATGAAAATTAAATTCTGTAAAGATGCGTAATGCGCGTTTGCCGCGTTTGTATACACTTGATAAACACCGCTATTATTATAAGGGTAGGTATTATTTCATTCGTCATACAACAAATTTTTCAAACGTGTTTAGTTGTATGGTTGATTAGTTATATAATAGAAAAGTTCTCGAGTTTTCAGAAATCCTTAATTCCTGTAACCAATCAATACGCTTGAAGTCGTACAGTAAATGAAATATTGGCCTAATTGATTTTTTTACTCATTTTTCGTAAAAATGTTAGAGTAAAATATACGAGACATTTTTAACGTTATATCGTCACTTTCTATTTTCTTTTTGTAGCACAGTGTTAAGTCCGCGATTGCCGAATTGTTATACATTGAAACAGAGTCATATATACCTACATATAATTATTTGTTTTATTGATAATCCTTTGATAAAAATATTATATAATCACGAAAATGACATATGATAATAAAATTTATTGCATTAACATGGGGAATACGAGCGCAATGCCGCCATATTTATATAAGTACGCATATTTCATATATTCCCCTCGGCCGGACGATAAGTCTTTCGTGCGATCGGACGCAGTTTATCGATAATCGCGATTTTCATCGGTCGTTAATGATAATAAACGTTGATGCGCGCCGTGAAAAGCTCCCCTTTGTGCGATATGATTGCGCTTAGTATATCGTCGTCATGAGGAACGCCGGTTTCTCATTGAATATCGCCGAACACGTTATTATCACGTCGCTGCATATGATGTATAATACCTAAGAGCTTGCTTTTATATTTCGTAAAAAGAATCTATCTCAATTTTCTTTTTCGATTTGCCTATACTCTCTGTGGAGGGTAGTGCAACCGACGTCAAGTACGAAATAGGAAGGAATTTTTTCTCGGTATATTTTATATCTGATATCTGCAAGAGATTGAATTTCTAGGCGCCTTTGATAAAACTTACAAATAAATAAATACTAATAGAAACTAATTTAAACTTATTTAAGTACAATTAAATAGATAGATACGCGAAACCGAGATTAATAGAAATTAATTTAAACTCACACTGTTTAATATTAACGGATGAAATTTAAACCAATACCTTGAGTTAAGTAACATTTTGTTATTTTTAACTACCATGTATATGCCAAAATTTATTATTTTAACATAAAACAGTATTATTTTAATTTCATTGGTTTAGTTAATTAATGAAATTTTGAGTAGGAGCAGTGGCGACCTACATAAGAATGGTTAAAAATGACTCAAATTGAGTATAATTTTACACTATGAATTTAACAGTACCTACAATTATATAAGTAAAATTAAATAGATAGATACGCTGAAAAGAAAATTCTAAAATCAATCTCCAATTTTGAGACTGAAAAGTTTATATCTTTATGAAATAATTTTCTATCGGTTCTTTTAAATTCAGCTCTTTGCAATTTACGTTGAGTAGAACTCGAAATGTGCGCGTAATGCTGCGATCAAGGCTAGAGATAATTGTCCCGTTGATTTACCGAAAATCTGTGGCGAAACGGTCCATTTGACATATTCACGTGACCACAAGGGTGTTTTACACCACCACATGTTGCAGTTTGGAAACAGCTATTTCCGTAATATAACATTCAACGTCTACTCACGATCAAATCAATTCCGGCGGAACATGATTGTGTTCCGAAACTTCCGAGATTGAAACAAATGTTCAGAAATTCTCTAAAGAAAAAATCTTAACTTTTTGCTTTTATTGCTACTTTTTATTGTCTTTTTAATGCAGATTATTGGGTTTGTTATAAAATTTTTGTAATCTAGTTAACTTTTAATTAATCTTTCCTTTTTCCTTGTCAAAGGAAATTAATAGAATCTAACTCTCTCTCTACCTTGTATCGATTTTAATTATTTTGTTTTTTTATTATGGAGCTCCGTGATAACTTCAGTAATTATTTATAATAATACAGAATCTCATAACCGCGCAGAATTAGTTTAGATATTGATTATTCAAATTAAGAGATAGCTCGACGGTGTCACTTTAATATATTATTTTATTATTATTTAAATGAGCGATATATATATTTAATTTTTATTTATTTATTTTAATTCTTCCGAAATATTTTGAATATTTCTTATATAATCTCTCTTCGCAAATTAATTTTTTATGTGACTTGTTTAACCTTTAGAGGACGGAAAGCCTATTTTTAGGCTTCACGGGGGTTGCTTATTTTTTGTAGTATAACACTTTAAAACATTTAATTTTGAAAGTTATAAATAAAAATCACAAAAAGTCATGAAAATACCTTCCCGTCCTCTAAAGGTTAAACCTTTTTATATTAAAAATTCTCTTATCGCAAAAAAAGTCACTTTCGGTAGTTTCGGTTAATTATTTTCTTTCGGAGTAAATTATTTCCTTGTGTCTATACGATTGAAATCGGAGAACAGATGAAAAATTCGCAGGGATAATTGAACGTGCGTTTGCTAAACGAGTTTACTCGTCGATAGTCCGCAAGTGTACTCACGGTGAGCAAATAGACCGGCCATAATTACACGTAGAACGCAAACTCGCTACGTTCATGCATCTATTCAGTTCTCTTCCTCAATGATCCATATGCGGTTAACATATTGTTTCTGACTCGGCCTATTTTCGGAAGGCTAACAAAAACGGCAGATTTCCTCGAAGAGAGAGTATGAGATAAAAATAGAAGAAGAGATAAATAAGGAAAAATGAATTGAAGAACAAAGATCGAGCAGAATGAAAAGATATCAGCGAGATAAGAAAAAGGAGAATTAAAGGAAGATCGAAGGAGGATGTGAATGAAGAAGATTCAAAGAATTGGAGATGCTGATTACGAATGGTAAATTATAAAATTAGAATGCAGAAGTTTAAGAGGATGAAAGAAAAAATCAACGAGGAGAATCGAACAAAGTGAGTGAATTGAGAAAAAACAAAAATAAGAAAAAAGGAAATAGAAGAGATGTAGATGAAAGGAGGCTGGGCGAAGTAAGCTTCATTAAAAGGAATTGAAGAAAAAGGATCAAAGAAAAAGAGTTTCAGGAAAATCGCGAGAAGAAGGTCTAAAATGTAGGGGAACAAGAGGCAATTAAAGAAAGAAGATTAAAAGGAAGATTAGAGCAGAATTCCAATATTTGTCTGTATCCATCTAATTAATATTTAATTCTTCCTTAAAGGCTCACATTTGTGAATACGGGTTTGACAACCTAAGGTACCCAAGCCGTCTAGGTGTTTGGTCAGATCATCTTAAATCCACTTTTTGGATGATTTACAATTTATGAAAATTCAGGACAGAATTCTGTTTATAATTAATTTTTATATAAACCACAAATTTTGCAAGTATTTTTTATATTTTATAAAGTACTTACATAAAATTATAAATAAGAATAGTAAAAACTATATATATTGTATTACAAATATCTCAGATTTGTAATTTTTTTATATCTTGTTATCGATGATATTATTCTTGTATTATATTTCTCGTGGAAAATGTTAGAACTTTTATTTATATCACTTATATAGCTGAGCACTCAACTGAATACGAGTAGATAAGTTATTAACACAAGAGATACTCACTTGGCGGATACTCAATGTAATTGACGGTGGTGTAAGCGGCGAAGGGTAGAGCGAAGATGAGAGCCAGAAGCCAGGCTCCCAAGATAAATCGTATAGGTCGTTTCAGTCCGCTCATCGAGTACAAATGCAGGGGGTGGCATATAGCTAGATACCTCTCCAACGAGAACACCACTATCGTCAACACCGACACGTAAGACGACCTTAAAAAGAACACAAAGTAATTTTATAGCGTCATTACACGGATTTCTATTCATACGACAAAAATTATTATCTTTAAAAAAACATTATTAACCTTAGGCTTTGTAATATATTCTATAATATATTTCTACTCTCATTTTTATCTAAATTTTTAGATATTTTACAATTTTCTTATAATTAAAGCATTTCTTAATTTAAATTTTAAAACGCATAATTAAATTTTAAATTACATTTTAAAACGTATAATTAAAATCTTAAAACTATAGTCTTAAACGCAAATCGTAAGATATTTCTAAATTTTATTGATACATATTTATAGTTTCTTCTAGTAAAAATATATCTGCAACAAGGGAGATGTAACGCTTCCTGAATAGGAAGATTATTTCAAAACAAGTTTATGTTTTGTATATGTACATAAATGTTGCAAGATCACATTAGTTTCTGTATTCCTTCTTCATGTATTTCTTAAGGTTATTGCATGGAAGATCTCATACGTAACCTAAATGCAAGATAAACGCGTTTCGGGTAACTACACTAACTACTAATAGCTTTAAGACTCCGTGTAGTGAGCTAATTTATTGTACATTTAGATACTATAGCATGTGCATTTCTTTTGCATTCTCTATATATTTCTAAGCTTAATTGTCTAAAGTTTGTTTTAGGATCCAATTTACTTTGTAACTAGAAAAAGTAATAAAATTTATCTATGTACTTGTTGCTCAGTTTTATCAAAATATATTTTTTTGCTGTTCTTATTATAATAAAATATAAATTTTCAGCTCCATTGCATTAAAATTAATATAGAGTTTGCAATTAAGCTATTAAGTGTGCCTCTAGAAAAAGTAATAAAATTTATCTATGTACTTGTTGCTCAGTTTTATCAAAATATATTTTTTTGCTGTTCTTATTATAATAAAATATAAATTTTCAGCTCCATTGCATTAAAATTAATATAGAGTTTGCAATTAAGCTATTAAGTGTGCCTCTGTTTTTATTTTTTCTTTCGATAGTTTTTAATGTCTGAACTTACATTTCTGAAACGTACGCTCGTATTTTGCACAGACCCACTCCAAGTGTCCACGGATATTGCTGCCAAAACACGCTTAATTCATTGGGCAGTCCTAGAAGTAAAAAAATATTATTGATTATTATATATCATGTGTTTAACTCCATAAACATGGATTGGAAAAAATATTGGCGTTGAAAAAGGGGATTGTGTGGTGTATAATTTACGTTTGTTATTCCCATGTCACTATTTTGCGAGACGCTACTTTTACAAAAAGAATAAAGCTACAAAAAGTCGAAATAATTGCTTACAAAAATCTATAAACGTTACTTTATACACTTTTTTTCTCGGATCATTAATTATTATACCTTTATTGATATACAAAGAACGTGAAACGTTCGTCCAATTTCCAAATAGAAAAGTACCAAGCGACATAAAAGCAAACCCTCAGAGTAATATTAGATTCTTTGTTAAAAGCTAGCACAGGTATAATTGTAAACGAATCGCAACGAATACGCGTAAATGAAAAGACACGGAAACACGGCGAATCAGAGATCCAATTGTCATGATATACATAATTTATGCAGAGAACTTCTCACGACCAATCACTAATTACAAATCAGAGCACAACTCGCGTTACAATTTGCGCTTCGGTGAATTTGCTATAAATTAATTTTTGCTGTTAAAATTTATACTTACAATTAGTTGTTCGAAACTGTACTTTCTTTATAAGTATAAAATAAACTTTCAAAACTTTCTTTTCGGGAGTTCTCGTAATAATTACATCTATTTGATAATAGATTTATGATGATCATTGCGTGTGTGCATTGCACATTGCATGTGTGTGTATAATTTAAAGTCGAGCATTACTTTTAGTTACAATAAAAAATTAATTTAAAAAAGTCATATTCCACATGACAGAGAAAATCCTTGAACTACATTATTTTTTCTCTTGCGTGATAACAACTGAACGAGATTCTGGTATTAATTGTGTTTACAAGCGGTGCAGCAATTACCTGTCACTGCAAATTACTTCATGACTCGCTACGCGTTATTTGTGCCCGGGCAGCCCGGGGACACCGCGTATGCAAATTCTTCTTATATTTTTTTACAAAGAAGAAGACATGGTTGGTTTCCCGCAACCATGGGACACAACACTGATTCGCATCGTTTATTATATCCGGTTGTTGCACATGTTTGCAAAATGTTGGATTTAAAATAAAAGTAAATATTTTCTCTCGCATTTGTTTGTTTCCCTTACATTATGTTAAAATATGCAATATTTCTCTCTTCTTTACATTTCGCAAAAATATGCTCCAATTTTTACGAAATGTTTGTGACTTGCAAGTTACAGTAAATAATACCTACTATATTTCATTATTTTACTGTCTAGTATGATGTCATGGAATTAGTAGTCTGAAATATAAATTTTAATTAAGGGGTTACAAGATTTTGACAGGAGTAAAAATTAGGAAAAATTTGGGGAATTGTAAAAAGTTGTAAGTATAAAATTTTGTTGAAACAATATTAAAAACTGATATTTTATTATTTTATAGAAAAAAGCATTGTCATATAATTATTAGAAAATAAATATTGCATAAGATATTTTATCTTTTATATATATTAGAGTAAAGGCTATAATACACGAAATGCATAGCGTAGCATAAGCATAGCATAAGACCGCTGGACCAATGAGCATCTTATGTAAATTAATATGCCGATTTTATGCTGGATGCTCATTGGTCCAGCGGTCTTATGCTATGCTTATGCTACGCTATGCATTTTGTGTATTATAGCCTTAAAGCATGAAATATGTATAGATATTGTAAAATCTCAATTTTCGATGATTTCAGAATCTGAATATTTTTGCAAAATAATGAAGAGAATCGATTTATATAAAAAATATATGGTTTTATTTAAAGAAAGATGAGAAATTTTCGTGACAGACAGTATTCTATTTATTCTATAAAAGAAATAAGTAAATTATCAAAACACCAAAAAAAAATTTATTATATATCTATTTTTATAACAGTCCCCGAAAAAGATAGTCTATATCTATCTAACACTTGTTATTCTGTTCCCCTGGAGATCACGTCAGAAAAGTGTTGATAAAACATTTTTAGACAACGATCTGATATGATAAATTAATATATATTGCAGAAGGATTATCGCAGGCGATAATCTGCTGCTTATTTGGCAAGCTTCGCCTTTATGGCAAACACTAGACATCACAAATGCGCAAACAATAAATCTTTGCGCTGATTATACGAGAGGAAACTGACAATATCCGTGAACTGGCAATATCATGAAGTAATACCTATTTAATATGCATCGCCTGACGCAGATGGCTCCATTTTTTATTTGTTTTGCGCATTGATGTCCATGTTCCCGATATACTATTTATGGATTCCAAAGATATATAAAATATGTTCATAAATAATGCAAGAGACGGCGCGAAGGCGACGTTTTATTTAACGACTTATCCAAATGCTTCGTATCGGGTGTCGCTAAAACGCATCTGGCGTCGTAAAATAATGACACTGCAGTTCGATGGTGAAAGCTTTAGCTTTTCGTGGCGGCATTAACGCCTTGTCACTAAAACTTTGGACAATCCCAATATACCGTATTCGGATTATGGGATTTGTCCAAAGTTTCTATACACATATATCAATATTCGCGCTGCACTTTTCGCAATTGATGGTCTTCATCCAGAATATTACGAAAGATTTTTGTCTTTTATTAAATGTATTTTTTAATAAGTATTAGATTGTATAAAGCAAATTGCACACATCACAATGTCAAAAGATTCTCCAATTATATTCAAGAATATCGAAAACTTTTTTAAATTTAAAATTTTGTAAATTTTTAGTTCAGTAATATTGCGCTAAAACTATTACCTTTTAATTATTTATATATCTTCAAACTATTTCGAAGCCTTCTGCATTCCAATATATTTACTATGTATTTCCGGCATATTTACTTGCGCATCGCTCACTTTATTTTTCATTAACGATTCGCATTTAGTTTACTTTACTTCACTTTACCTTTACTTTATATATACTTTATGCCAGGGATTCTATTAAATTCATCGCCGTCGAGAAATAAAAGAAAACAACGCGCGGGCAAAAAACGTAATAAAGCTTGATGCATATTGTTTGCGTGGATCGTTTACGAGGGTGTTGGTTTTATCGGGTTTCATTTTATCACTTGGGATACTTGTGCGCGCAATCGGACGCCGATACAAGTTGTAAATCGCAATTAATCGAAGGCCCGGCGGAATTGCATTAGCCATACCGCACGGAGTCGCCCATTTTATCCGACTTCGGAAATCACAAGATCCATTAACTCGCGGTTAATATCGAGTACGTGACGAATCCTCAAATCACGTGATAGAACGTGTTCTCGCATAGACATTGGCTTTCACTAGGCTCAATGATGGGCCCTTATTAGCCCATCATTAACGAGGATATCGGAAGATTCGTATTTGAGAAGTTTAAAGTTCACAATTGAGAGCTGAAGGCTCAGTTATATGGACAACGTAACTCTCCACATAATAAATTTGAAACTTTTTACGTGAATACGAAACTCCACCTAAATCTGATAAAAATTCGTTGCTTGTCAATTCCTTTTTACATTCTTTTCATTGCTTTGGAGAAATACATTGAGAAAGAAACGATAAAACAATCTGTAGACTCGTTCATTGTGCTTGTGCGTTTCCGTACGCTCAAGATAAATATCTTCCTTTTTCACCGTTTAATTAAATTTCCAATTAATTTCTTTAATCCTATGTATTCTTCTATTACGTAAAATGCAACATAATGTTGTAGTAACTGGAGAGATCCGTCGTGCGAAATCAACGTTACTTCGTAAAATTGAAGTTTTTTTAGGGGAGGGGGGAGTAGCTTATTAGATACGAAGTTTTCGTATTTTTCTTGGCAATCTGATATGTGATCAATGAAGGAGAACGTTGAAACTCAATATATAAGAGCGTAATATATATATCCGGATTCACACGAAGATCCTTTTAGCCAGAGATATCGAAACGCAGAGTTCTGGTTCTTAAGTTACGAGCTGCTGAAAATAAAATGATTTTCACGAACTAAAAGCTTTAGTAAATCAACTGGAAAAGAAATATTTCTACGAGGAAAGCATACGATAATCTGAGACATCCTGTACGTTCAGGCAGTCTCCACCGAGAGTCACGTCGTGAGAAACGGATTATCGCTAGACCATAGATATTCGAAGCACATATGGGTCTATACAAGCGAGCTTCTTGCATTTAGATGAGAAACGATATTTTCCCAAGACGTCATTTTTTATTTGCCGTTTTTTCTCCCTGCGAAAAGTGACTTCTGGGGTACTTGCAGTTCCCGAGACGCACTGATATACGCGGATTAAGCATGACCGGATTCTGAATCCTCGCGCGATAGCGAGCTTATCTGAAGATATCACTCTAACTCTACAATCGCCGAGGAATCGTTAAAAGAGTTTCACAACTTTAACTTCATTTATTAAGCAGATCGTGGGGATTATAAACTGCAAACTTGCGCTCAATATAAAATTTCAATTATCCTATTACATTATATGTGTATGAATCTTTTCTACGCTTCTAAGAGAAAAGAGATTTTAAGGAGAAAAATATGGAATTTTATGCTAGTCCAAAAAATACTATATTGTTACGACCGCGAAAAATTGTTAAAATAATTTTCTACTACTCGATTTTCACTCGATTCGGGATATCTTCGGGATATCGCGTGAAAATGTTCATTGGCTTTCATTAATCTCTCATTTCCGAAATTCATAAAGTACAGAAGGCAAGTCCGAAGTGGCATATCAATTAAGGCCAAACAGTCACGAGATATGCCGGTTGCACTAAGGGCGAACAGTGTTTGAGACTTCGAATAGCTGCTATCTATCGGGATAGAATGCTCGGCACTCGAGAAGGACGGGAAGAACGGGAAAAAACGAAGGACGCGATGCATTCAAGCTCAATATATCGGTTGCGTGACTTTAATTGCAAAGTAAGCTGGATTATTTGTATTTCTTATCCGCGAGTTTTCATCGTATTTTACTGCTGACGGACGTTACGCCATTGTTAATTACGAGACGAAAATATCGATGTTGATTGTACGTTTTAAAAAAAGAATCGTTCGATATGCCTATTTTTAAGGCTGAGAAGTCGACAATAATATTATTCATTGCACTGGAATATTCATTAAGCGACGAGCTCGCATGTTCGTTTATCTTCGTCTCGGTTAATTTATCTTTTAAATCTGATTGGTAGAAACTCCGCTCATTGTTAATCCCTAAAGGATATTGTAATTCCGGAATTTATGAAATAAAATCTCTGGAAAAATCGTTTATCGCGTATTTATATAAATTGGATTTGCGAGAGGGAAATCAAATCGACCGAACAATATTTTCGTGTGTATCCATATAGCATGAAATAATGGTTTCGCAATATGTAGATGCTTGATCGTTAATCAGTTTTATACATATACCTGACAGATACAGGATTTATTGTTCGAAAGTGCTATATGTCCAAGTTCATGAGGCAAAAGTATCGGATCATATGCCAAAGGGAACAGAAACATTACACTGTCAATAGTGATTGGAAAACCGGAGATAGAAAATAATTTGATGCTATAATTTCTACGTATTCATTCTGTGTTAAGCACAATTGTTCTAGAATATCAAGAGATGCTTTCCATATCATTTTTGTATCATGTTTATAAAGCTGACAGATGAGGCTTCTATTTTTTATTTTAGTAAATATCAATACGATGGTATCTAGTAAATATCAATTTGGTATCAAAATACGACACTTTATAGTACCTAAATATTAATACCACTTTTAGTTAAGTAGTTAGAAACAAATGGAATTAGAAAACAATGTTGTTTTGTATACAGCATTAAAGCGAGAATGTTCTCGTACTCGCGTTTATTTCAGAGATCAATGATTGTGGTGATGAAAACGATATTTTCTCTAATGAATATTTACTTTATATTAATGAGGGATTTATGATTATTTATTCATCAAGGGTTGACAGGGTGTAAATCAATATCCGGGCTGTTCACTAGTTAATCACTGGCAGATGCTGCTCGTAATTCCGACAGATAAACTGTTTAAGACAGCGCGCGTTGGGAAAATATCAGAGGGAAAACGGAGGCATTTCGAAGATTGCGGGCGCGATTTATTCACCGCGTGAAAGGAAGAGCTGTCGATTGACGCCGACGTCTGAGATCGTCTGTCGTATACGTTCCTCTCTTTAATACACGCGAGGGAAATATTCCTATTGCAAGAGATTTCTACGAAGGGACTGATAATAAAGAAATACGATTATTGGTCCCCTAATGGCGATCGTTCGACGGTCATTCGCGATAAATTCCTGCAGTTCGCCATGTTCATCGTCGGAATACTCGGAATGCAAGTAATAGATAGCCCACTCGCTCGAGGAAAACATATTGAATCCGGAAAAAGTATAT
This sequence comes from Leptothorax acervorum, assembly GCA_035220615.1. Taxonomy (NCBI): domain Eukaryota; kingdom Metazoa; phylum Arthropoda; class Insecta; order Hymenoptera; family Formicidae; genus Leptothorax; species Leptothorax acervorum. The sequence continues at coordinate 2,655,467 of JASTWQ010001261.1, read as the reverse complement.
ATATAACACCGAAAAGGGAAGTTAATGAAATGAGGAAAACATCATGAAGCCAAATATATCACGTTTAAACTTTTAAAAATATCATCAAATTTTTTAAAACGCGGATTATATTCGATTTAAATTAGTGTATTTTGTTGTAGTGTATATTTAGTATATTTTATTAGTAATTAGTGTACCTATACTTCTATTAATCGGTGCAAAAATATGGAAGATAAAAGGCGGCGCGTTAAAGTTTTACGCTGACCCACGATACGCATGACGAAAATATCAAAACTAATCCTTGTCACATAACACTCAATCGTATAATTAACACGTAATGAATAGGACACGGTGCTGTGTATACCTTCATTATCGTATACGTGGTGAGATTCATTATGATGATTATCGCCCGCGCGAAGAGACAATACAATAGTTACGTTACAGCAACTTTGTTTCAGGTAGCAGCGACATATGTGCCTATTCTTCAGTCGCCTAAGGTGCGACGTTTTGATCGCGACAATATCAATAGCTGATTAAATTAATCGTCGCCAGCTAAAGCGAACTCATTACGCGTATAATAATCTCGATCAAAGCGACGATAAACAAAAGCGGACGATTCTATAAATTTCAAATTTCAACGGGCTGCGGTATAAAGTAAACCATTATTGTCATTAACAATTTACGTACGTGTACGCGTTTTTCTGTGCACTTTAGCCGTTATTACGAAAGCCCGGTATAAATACTTAATGCGATTACTGCTAATTGGATGGGCAAATAATTATTACGCCCTGGTGTGAAGCTTATGGCCAACTAATTGGAAATGGCTACAGAATTAATAAAACGTAAAGCCGTATTACCAACGCCACGCAACTCCTAAAGGAAACGAAATTCCGGCGGGCGCGGAACAGACGCGATAGGAAAACTCAGATAGGAAAACTTTAAAACTTAGACTGGTTTATAACTGCATATCGGATCGAAATACCAAGCGAGTCACATTTCCGCGGATATTATGCGAGCTGCGCGCACGGTGTCAAGTAGAACGAGATGAGATAAATCAGACGCAGGGCGAAGTGGTGATCTTCCGACGAATCGAGCGCACTGAACAACTTAGAATGCCGCGAGGAGAAAATTTTCGAGCAGAGAGAAAGAGGGAGAGAGAGAAATTTCTGTAACCCGAGAAAATATCTTGTACTAATGTAACTAATTACAAGTTGCACTAAATTTCAGAGAAAAAAGCAATTTTCCAAAAGCGGTTTATAATTTGAATAAATAATTTGTATTAATTTACGCACTGGTAAGTAGCAGTGAGAAGTGAGAAGATTTTGTGCTAAATAATTAAAAAATTTTGTTTTTTATATAATTCAACTAACCAAACAAATAACTTGCATTGTTTTGCGAATTTTAACCAAAAAAGGGATTTTGGGTATTCTATAATTTATGTAATATAGCTGGTATTGTATTAATTAACTCATAATACAATTCATGTAATGTGTACTGTATTAGTAATTAACTCATATTATGCAATTTGGTAATTTATTGCGGTTAGAAAATTAAGTCAGAGAATATGATAGTGTATTATAAGAAAAATGTGTAAGAAATGTTTTAATAACTCGATAATTATTTGCTAAATCTTAAGTGACATTTACTTTTTATTAGCAAAATTAATAGATTATTGTATAATTTTCACTTTAATGTTTCACATATTCCCGAATACGTTAAAATTTTAATACAATTATAACTTTTAAATGAAACATGACTGTAACTTCAAATAATTTAATTCAAATGTTGAAAGTATAAAGAAAAAATAAATTTTTATTGTATAAATATTACAATTTTATAAGAGATTACGATATAAAAATTTATCAAATCCGTCTTTTGTTTTAATCTGAAATTGATTTCCGAAATCCAGCAATAATTTATTAAACAGTTATATTGACATTTTAAACAGATATAGGTATTGTGTAATAAACATCACATTTATTTATTTTTCCAAATTATGAATTAAATAATAAGATATTTTTTGCATAATATGCGTATTGTCATTGCATAGTCCATAAAAAAATTAAGAATAAAAAATCTCAGGAATTGCATTTTCCAATTTAGGATTAGAAAAATTCGCAATTGAAAAGGGAAGATAACTGACAGGAAGTCTCGACTTACCGAGAATCAAGAGAAGCAGATCGGATATTGCTAGATTGAATAAATAGTAATTGGTGGCGGTTTGCATGACGGGATTTCGCCTGATGACGATGCAGGTGACCACGTTGCCGAACACACCGGTGACGAAGATCGCGACGTAGACGAAGGTGATCGGCAACACGAGCTTCAACGGCAGGTGTTTCGGTCCCAAGAACGACTGCAAGTACTCGGACTCGCTCAGGTTCAATTCCGTGATGTTGTCGATCTTCGCGGCATATAGGTCCGAAAATTCCATACTTTGCGCGTTTCTTCAGCCCGATCGAATCGTTTTTCCCCGTCAGTAGTATCACCGATCGAATCGTCCGCCGTTTCTATCCTGGATAAGGAGGCTCGTTCCTTCTTCTCTTGACAGTCATGATTCTGCGCTACATTAAATTCCCATCAAGCAATGCACAGAAACTTAACGTAGTCGATTATTCTCTTGATTCTCAACACATCAAATCGAATATCACGCAAGCGAGTCGCTATTAACTGATTCATTGTTTTTCCTCAAAAATGATGATCACTGATCGATCAGTTTCGCTTGCTTGGTTTCGTAGATATTTTCGAGAACGGGCTCGTTTTTTTTTCGGGGATAATAGTCACGATACGCGCGAAAAAATATATAACGGGGTGAAAAGTGCTCCACTCGACAGACCGTGAACAAGTGACGACCGCGGAGCGCTCCGGTCTTCGCTATCGGACCACGCGCCCATCCACCACGCATCCAACCCTTAACTTCAACCCCCTCGAGAGAGCACACTGCGCCACCCGTCCAATAGAATCCCACTGATCGCCGCGTGCAAAATATTCCAGATATTCGACGCATATTGTACTAAACGATGTAGCGATATCTTGGAGCGATCCTGATTAGGTGATATTGAAAGATTTATCTTAATCACACGGTCGATTTATCCGAAGGATTTTATATACGATTTAATAATAAGGATTTTATTTATTTTATATGTATTGTTAACCCTCAGAACACCTACTGGATTAGCGTAACAGGCCGATTTTAAAAGTTGCAAAATATCTTTCGTGCTACAACTCTTTCGACTTTCTTATCCAAATATTCTTTTTTCTAAGTCTTCAAACTATTGATAAAAAAAAAAATTAATTAAAATCGATGCATTACAACCCAAGATACAAGCAAAAAAGGATAGAGGCTATTTTGAAGTAGGTGTACTGAGGGTTAAATTCGTAGTGTTAAATTATACTCCAATTTAAGTAATTTTTAACTATTCCTATAGGTCGCCACTGCTCCTACTCAATATGTCGTTAATTTAACTATGTAAAACAATGTTAATTTAGCTAAACCAATGGAATTAAAATAATACTGTTTTGTGTTAAAATAATAAATTCTAACACACATGGTAGTTAAATTCAAGGTATTGATTTAAATTTCGTTTTTTAATATTTAACAGTGTGTTCTGTTATTGACAGTAAAATTGAGAAGTATAAGCCCTATAGAGTTGAAAATGTACAATAAAATTTTTGTACATGAAAGTTCACCAGAAATTAAATCGGAAAATCGAGGTGTTAGCGATATTCATTTAACACGTTAAATAGAACGATTATATTAATTCTTATAAACTTTCCTGGAAATCCTATTTGAAATCGCGTTGAACGTTCTTTAGAGCTTGTCACGCGATGTTTGTGCGAGCAAAAATGATTTGAGACTGCCAAATGGATTTTAGAAAAGGAAAATTCCGTCTCAAGTCCACTCAACATGGACTTCCTTTTAGTGGAGCGACAAATATTATTTGGCACAAAATTCACTGAATTTCTGATTTTATATATCTCCGCGTTTCTCAAAGACGAAGCAGTCCGATCGTGTCATCTTTGCCTGCAGATGTTATCTATTAATTTCATTTATCATATGTATACACTTAAAGCTCATAGTTTGATTCTTAGCGGCACCTAATGCAGCATTTTTGCAATAAATTATTTTATTTGTTATCTTGGAGAGAAGATGTAATAATTGATAATTCTTTCCTTTTTTTATATAAAACTACCAAAAAGTGAAAGGTTTTAATAATGCGATATAATTTTATACCATATAGATAATTCTTTTAATTGGCAGCGATTGTGGCAAAACGCGTGTTTAATATAATAGAATTGGCTCTATTGTTCCGTGAACGTTTCTCATTTTGTACAGCAAACTTCTACTTTCCCTGTTGCTTCGCTTTATTTTATAAATTGTTTAAAACCGCTCCGCTGCACGTTTCGTTCATTTGTCATATTATTCATTTCACCGTGTTGTTTTCCATCTGTATTATTGCCTTTATTTTAACACGCCATAAAATAACATGCCATATATTATTATATTATTAGTGGTTTAATTCTCTATCTATATAGGTACAGATCATATTCGCGATTTCGATACGGTTTAGGTGTAATTTATCAAGTATCACTCACACGAATTCTAAAATCGTATATCACGTTGCGTGTGTGCGCGGCGTTCATTATCAAAGTGGTTTCGCAGATAATCGAACGTTTCAACTTTCAACAACGAGCGACACCGCGCGCATTACATAATTAATGAGCATATCGTTTGGCGAATTTATATCGGTGCGTAAATATGAAGTCTAAACCGTATATATACGATACCAAGACCTGTTTTCAGACTTGATTATACCTTACAATTAGACGTATCTACTTGCAACCGGAGAACTCCCTTTCGTGGTACATCAGACTCACGTGTTAATTATGGAAACGTGTTAAATACATTATCGTAACCCACATTCTACAATTCTCCAACACGTGATACTTTCTGAATACATTTTATACAAATATAGTTCCGACTAACTAAAACTGAGAATTATGCATTTCTTTGTTATTTATAATTAGCAATTATTAACACTTTAGATTGATAATCAGGAATATTCCTTTTATATAATTTTATCGCTAATTTTATCGTATCGTTATTGAAATGTCCTGTTTTATTGTTAAATGTATTGAAAGAAATACTGTTTTGATTTTTTAATTTATTTTTGCTTAAGTTTTATATGTATATGACTATAAATATTGCATACTGCACTATTCTCGATGGTGCTTTACATAAAACTCCTACCAAAAACTGAACTGAAATGAATGCAACTTTATTTTGCAAAATAATATTATGTTTTGCATTTAAATAAATATTTTGAGAAAACGTTTTATATTCCGCGCGAGTTAACTTCTCATATATATAAAATGACAAACTCTCGTAGCAACTAAAAATATACTACAAATATCAAATAGGATTTCTAAAAACAGGTCCTAAAACTCGGAGAAAAAAGGATTCATATGCAGTATATGGTTTTATCTGTTGTTTGAAGCTAGAAAAATGTAAATTGCTAGAGAAATGTACCTAATACGACTGTTTTTTTCTTTTTTTTTTATATTTAAAATGATTTCTCTTATGTGCCGAAAATATGACGCTTCATATTTAACGTCACGCTTCATAACGGAATACTCAGATAAACAAATGTTTCCTCTAATAATATCGGCAGATATTACTTGCAGGACTCGTACATTATAGTTTATGCATTCCAAGATTAAGTTTACAAAACTAGGCGTAGCTACGTGAGTCCCGATCTGTGAAATGAATTCCTGGTTGAGACATCACGAATTCGCGGAACGTCGCCGACCGTGAGAATGAGGGAAATAAGTTATACGGAAATGTTAATTTTCGATATTTATGCTGAATGAACGTGCTGCGAATATGCAACTCTCTAAATTCACTCGGACGACGCAACGGTCCACTCTGTGTTTTCCGCCTATGCATATATACATATAGCATATCATTGATTGCGTAATAAGGACATTTTGATTAACTCGAAGAGCAGAGCGCTTCCGAGATCAAAGTGTAAGTGGCTTCTTTACAGAGAGGCACAGATCGGATTTATTTTTTAATCGCTCTATTTATTTTCATTGTGACCTATTTCTAAGAAATTTTATTTGCGCAGAATGAATTATGTTCGCTTACAGGTCTATTTAGCAAGGTAAAAGCAATGAAACCGAAATGGCTTCGGTGAATTAAATCTCTGTACAACAGACGCAAAAAAATGTTCCATTCTCCTCAATTACTGCTCTTTTATCGCCGCTAACAAATGAGACGCTCAGCGCAACAATGGCCCGTATTAATGGAGACTTAATGCGTGGAAAAGATAAAAATCATTTTTTAGTTTTAATTTTATCTGACAATTTCTCTATTTTATCTTTTTATTTATTGGAGAAGAATAAAAAAGGATCTCTGCGACGCTGTTCGTGGACCTGATATAAAGTTTTGCTATAAATTCAAAATTGTGCTACTTTCTTGCTTTTATTGCATCACTATCGCGGCGAATAGTTTTAATATAAAGATTTTCGTGTGACACATGCGAAATTTAAACTTGTCGGTTTCAACAATTGCTGTCGCATCGAGATGTGATCTCATTGAGATTTCAGTGAGTTTCAACTTCTGGAATAAAATTATCGCCTCGCGTGTCGATTAAAGTAGCTGTCGATCGCGACAAGTCATCGTGATTTTGTTCGTCGGACAATACGTTCGTCGTGCAGCTTTTATCCTTTGAAAGGACCCGGGTGAGTCTCTTGTCGGTTTAAATGGCATTCTACAACCTCGGAGAAGCCCTATACGACACGCATGACCGATTTTTCCATTCGTCTTTACACCGCTCACAGTGCATTCGAGCGGATTTCTTCTTCAACTGTGTGTCCGCAAACATTACACACTCCAAGAATTTCCGTAAGACCATCGGTAAACCGTGAATATTGTCTCTCCATCCGCCGCGTATTTCTGCAAGTTATAATTCTATTTATAGACAAAATGAAACTTGCATCTAATATTCATAATTTTACAGAATTTATAAATAACAAATAGAAAATAGAAAAAATTAATATTGCATCAATTAAGAGAGTTAATCGATATCAATGTAAACATCTTGTTTTTTAAATCTTTAATTTAATTTTTGTTATTAAAGCAGAGTAAACGTATGCAATGGACCTGAAATATGTTATTTTCTTATAACACGATTATTTCAAAAGTAAGTCTCGAGGTGATGGAAAAGATTGATGGAAAGAAACTGATGAGGCTCAATGATGGCTCAGCTTTAATCGAGTCGTCTACATAATATTTGAAGTTTGCTTTCTAAATCCCGTCGTACGTGTCTGGAATATTTATGCTCTAAAATTTAAATACCTTGCGCCAAGAAGCCATTTTTATTGATTAATGATAAAAATCGTTTCAGCATGAGGGATATCTTAATTTTTTTTACATCAGCCGAAAAATGTTAAACTTCATTTAGGACAGCTTTTAGTCTGAAAGCACGCGAAGATCAATATTGACGCGATAGTTACATAAAATATTGAAGTAGAGAGGCAACTTGCAATGTAACTATCGTTACTTTTCGTTATTATCGAGCTATTTGTCAACTATGAAATGAATCACGTTCTTCCGGTGATGTCCCGCGACGCCTTCCAAGACATAGGACATTCCTCTGCCGCGTGCCTGCAATGCCATCGCTTCCTCCGGTAAATACACTTGATGGTAATGGCAAACGCCATACGTACTTCTCGTAGGAGGCAATTTCGTTGCTCCGGCATACGAGTCCAGCAGCAGAAATATTGTGCCGAATAAGTAAAAATAAAACGCGAACTGCAAAAGATCAATAACATTTTATTGCTATATCGCGCTTTATTGCTATATCATACTTTGACCGGTGGAACAGCTAAATCAGATCGTCGAGTTTCAGAGGAGATAGGAAGGCAAAAAGAGGTAACAGACGCGCATCACGCGAATACGATATCATAAAAATATAACAGAAATATTGAACTTCATAAAAACTATCAAACCACGTGAAAAATAACGTTTTGATACAGATAACGCGCTTCCGAAACGACCTTCCGAACGACGTTTCCGAAATGATACTTTCAATTGTCTGCGTATATTTTATCAGATGTATCATTTTTCTTAACATTTTATATCAGATATTTTACAAGCGGTTTAACGAAAGGCTGAATTCAACACAAAAATATTGCCATCTAAAGAAAGGTTCGAATTATATGTTTTATCCTTCTATATATTTCTTTCGTAACATTTAATTAAATCATAAAAGAATATCCAGACTTATCTAACTACGTGCAGTTGTTGAAACTTTATCTGAAGTATATGTATAATTGTAAAAAACGCGATTTTTATTGAATATTAATAATTGCCTACGTGTATCTCACAGTTCGACATTAAAATATTAAATAAATGTTATGCAATTTAATGTACATAACGGGTATCGTCTTTCTACGTAAAGTAAAAGGCCATATAAAAAAGGGAAAAAATATTCAGACTCTTCAAGAAACCATTTACAGAGAATCGTCTCAGAAAGTCCGTTTAATATGCACATTCTCAGTCTTTTATTTATATGCAAATAATGCATCTGCAGTGCTTCATTTTCCTTATATATTCGTAAACTTTAACGATCGATAAAATGCAATGCGTGTTCTAATCGAGTCGACTGAACGCCGTATATACATCGCAAAAATGTGCCATGCAAAATGTATTTGCGCGAAATACAATATTTACGGCCGCCGATGAACATTATCGATGATTGCGGTGTTGATCTTCGGATAAGTCGCGATATGGAATCTCAAAGCTTATAAGTTTGTAATTTATTAGGGCGATTGTATGCGCTTTTATTTTGCAATATGAGAGTATGTTACCGATAGACAAGACGTATCGTCGATCTACTTTATTTTATTTATAGATTGACGTACCATTAATTACCAGCGACAACTTGTCGCGATTGGATCCATAATCTCCTTAACAGTTGTAATACGTGACGTAATATACGCGCGTTCACACGCATATCACGGTGGATGAATGCGGGCAAAAACGGGAATCGTTAAGCACACTGGAATACAATACGAGGGATTGTAGTACCTCTTTGTCAAGCGTTTCCCGCCGTTATCTTTTACTTCTATAATTAATGCTTACCGTGATAACGATAACAAATGTGTCGAATTAACGTTTCTTCATTTTTGTCCTTATTCATGCCATACATATAGAAGATTTCGCACGAAATAGGATAGCGAGACTAATGAACATTTCGCGCCTGTAAGGGAGAAAGCGGGATCGATCAAATAGGTCATTTTTCAACAGGTCGTTTCGCTGCAAATCATCGAGGCTTTACCCATCGTAAAGATCTTGGTCCCGTTAATTGCGCGATCACTGTCGGCAGCACGAATTTTACGATCGTCGCAAAGGGTTGCGCTATAACGAGGACGGTCAATTCTTTCAGGCAGACGAGAAATTTTACGAGAGTCAAATCTATCATTTCACCGCACCGCGCCGCGCCGGTCAAAATTACTCGCGCAACATTTCCGCACGAGCGAAAAACAGTAGTTCAGAATACATCTCTGTCACGAATGTTGCTAACGTAGGTTACATTTTGTACGAGAGAAATTTATCGTGCGCTGCCTAAATACTGTAACAATCTGAAATCTGTCACGTAAACAACAAAACAAAAAGTAAGCTCCTGCTGAAATTATGTCTGTTTTTTAGCCACGTTACGTTACGTCGCATTTAGAATGAAAATTACTTTGTAAGAAAAAAAGAGAGGATAAAAATCATAAAAAGAATACAAGGTGTATGTATTTTAAAACAGACAGAGCTATTGCCTTTCAATTTTATTTAATTTGGGCAGTTTTATTTTAATACATATATGCAATTTTATGTTTATTATTCAAATTCGAATTTTCACATTACATGTATGTATGTATTTCTGAAAAATTATATTTTGTTTAGTTAATCCTATAATTGCATCTACGATGTGCGTTAATTTATGATAATTTATAGTCAACTTGAAGAACATGTCATTTTATTATAATTAGTTACTTCACGAAGATGTGAGAGTCTATTGCATTGTATAATAGTAACGAAACTTCCGGACACCAATGCTGGACAGATAGTCCAAATTATTTTTTTTTCGAACATCCGGATATTTGAAGAGAAAAATAATAAAGAAATAATCCAAATATTCCAAATTATCCCGATACTCAGGATATTGAACGGAACAGAAATCAATCTAACTTATACAGTAATTATTGTTAATAAGCCGAAAAGTAAATAGAAGTTTTTAAAAAATTAATTATGTCTTACTCTTGCATTTAAAACAATTGTATAGTTTTTCTGAATATTCGGATTATAGGATTTTATTTGAATATTTAAATAATGAATTACACGCGAATATTTTATAACGTCATTATTCGAATATTTAAATATTCAGATATCCGGAGAGTCCCAACACCACAAGACACTTAGTCTCAGCATTTTACGGATTTGTTAAATTTATAAAACACTTTCCCCTTCTGGAAAATTAACTAGACCGAAAAGATACGAAGGATGTAAGGAAAGCATGACACAAAGTAATGGGGGCCATTTCTAAGAGAGATAAGATGTTACGGTGCGTCAGAAAATATCCTCTTATTTTATTTGCGGCAATCCGCGACCCGTATCTTCTTCTGCATTAGTGAAATTTGCACAAGTGAGGTTTTGCGTATTAACTCGGAGTATTTAATGTAGTACTTAAGTATTCGCAGAACTGCAAGCGGCAAACATTACTGCTGCCGTAATTGCGCAGTTACTACTTACATATGACGTGCGAGAGTAACTATTTGTTTTGTCATGTTGCATGAAATATGGCTACCGAAAGAGAAGTCACGAATTGTCAAGAAAAGAATAGTTAATATAAGACGTTTCAAGAATCAAGAAGCGTTATCTTGCAGAATAATTCAACACTTTTTATTACTATTTTGAAAAATAAACTTGGGTTACAAAACAGCGTTATAATTAAAATTTTTTTATTATTTTGGATTCTCTATCTGCTAGTTGTAAAGAAGTAGTTAATATAGTGATTTTTAGCTATAAAATATCAAAATATTGGGCAAAAATAACTTTTAAGAATAAGAGGAAGATTAATTTCTCTCATAAAGGAAATCACGGATTTCTTTAGAATTTATTTCACTGGATTTCCGCGTTTGCAACTTTATTCGCGCATTTTCGGTGCCTAGATATGTAGATAAGAGATTTTCTCAAATTGGCCTATAACGTAAATAGGATCTTCTTGAAATCTACTTAGGGGAACCACCTTTTGCAACATTACATTCAGATAATGTAGCAAGCCAATTTGGGAAACGGCTCGAGCATCCGGTAAACGTACAGAATAAATGAGCTTTGATTTATATCAGAATATGTAAATCTTAATTAAGTACGTAGATAATTGTGTTAACTGCGTTTTGTTATATTTTCTATTATTTTTTTTTGGCACTTCTAGAGTTTTAGAGTAAAATCTTTAAATTCCTTAATCCATATATGTAAAATAGTTTATAGCATTTTGCAGGTGTAATTTAAGTTTGCAGTTAACGAAATTCACGTAATCGTATATGTTAGATTCAGTTTTCCAAGCATACAAACATACGAAGCTTATTTGTAAGCGCCTCAAACTTTTAGCCAGCGATTCGGAATAAATCTTCATTCATCGATCGCTTACGAAACGTTAGCATGTTCCCCGGTCCTAATATGATTACGGCGCGCCTGAAACTTCGCTAATTCAGCGCTTTCTTTAGGAGAATCCATTCGTAAGACGAATGTTCGTATTTGAATGTCAGATGTAGTGGGTCTTGCAAATGTCACCGCGAAGGAAATGTCAAACTAATGTCGTCTTCTCGGCATCATATGTAGTACAAATCTTATGATTGATATAAAAAATATTATTTTACAACGGCGATAATGATCGATAACAATTGTAGGTATATATGATTTGACATTTTTGTTATCATAGTTTTATACATTGTTTAACACCTGAACAAAACTAAATCTTGTAGTCTCTCGTTCGACAAATTTGCTTGGAATAAGCAACGTGGATTTTTCGCGAATTTTTTCTTCTTGTATTTATACATCTATGTTTTTATATAAAAAATTTTTTACCGGGTATCTACGTGACAATACACTCTTCGCTCGATTTTGAGGAGTGTGCGCATAAATTGATATTAATAATGCAACTGAAACCTAAGCAGGAGGATCGAACTCTGTCACATGCTTTTGGACTGTATAGTTGCGCGGAGATGCGCACATATTAGAAGTTTCACGGCCTCTTAGCTGGCCGCTTTTGTTCTAATAATAAAATGTATGCGACGTTGTTTGAGGAAGTCTTTAAGAATACGTATAGAACAGTACATCGACTGGACACTAAAAAAACTACGGAATGTGTCTAAATTTTTTGCTTATTTGGTATTCTCAGACTCCATATCATGGAGCGGGCTGTCGTGCATTAAATTAAACGAGAAAGACACGACAAGCTCGAAAAGAGTGTTTATCAAGTTTTTAGTCCAAGAACTATGTGAATACATGGGTCTTGCAAAGTACTCACATAGTTCTTTCATAGACTAAAAACTTGATAAATTATACTCAAGGAAAGGCACTTTTTTTCGCCAGTGAAAATATTAATGTATTCTACAACGTTTCAACCCGGGATTTGGGTCCTTCTCTTTGAGAAGGTTGAAACGTTGTAGAACGCACTAATAAATGAGTTTTGCCAGTTAGCGTCAAATATATTTTTCCTTGATAAATACTCTTTTCGAGCTTGTCGTGTCTTGCTCGTTCAATTTGATGCACGATGGCCCGCTCCATGATATGGAGTCTGAGTATACCAAATAAGCACTTAACGTCTCTTCTGAAAGACGAAGCCCAGTTTCTCCGCACGAGAATCCCTTCTCTTTATTTCTCATACGGCGAGTGCAGTTTGAAATATAAAATTTCTCTGATCAGGTGGACTCGAACCCGGTTCTTCCTTGTTACGAGTCTGGCGCTTTACCACTAGACCACACTGCCACCCTAAAAAATGATTACACTTACAAATGCAAACCTATCGATTGGTAGATTAGCAAATATTTCCAGAATAGATAAATAAATTTGAATTACTATATTTAAACAATGAAAGGTTTAATTAATAAAAGTTTAAAATAACTGAAAAGTTTATACAAAGTATTTCATTCTCTGACATTTATCAATTAAAAAATTTACACATCTCACATATCTCTCAAACATATTACTAATCCAAAGCATATTTTTATGTACAATGGATTACTAGTAAAATATATTTACGTGAATTCATTAATATCTTATTTGGATTGAATAAGATATTATTTAAATTATTTATTTGAAATTATATTTACATATATATAGATATATGTATATATCTTATTTATTATTTCCCTAAACTAAACAATATTTTTTTATTTAATACGGGATTTCTTCTGCTGTGTTCATGTCACGATATTCTTACATTGTAGTATTTTATTTAAAATTATTCAATTCCAACATTTTATAAAATTATAACGAATGTCGACATATTCGCAAGTTGTATTCGCAAAGATGTCCACAACCAGTAGGACATTGTTGATTATTATTAAACCACTCCCTCATATGATTTATATGGCCTCCGTGTGCACAACCTTGTCAACCTTGACACGACACATAGATACCACGTATCACAAATATTATAAAATTGATCATAATGAAAATAGCTGCAACCGAAAATAACAATTTCGTTTTTATATTTTATACTGGAATTATTTTATTATCATCAAATGCAATTAATTTCTATATTAATTATTATATATCTAATCAATTATTATAACATAATTATCATAAAATTGTTATAAATTAAAGGCTTTCAAAACAATACAAATTTTTTGTACTTTTAGAAGCGAATATAAAGACAGTTTTTGTAGAATTTTTCTTAATCTTTATTTAAATAAAGATATATATTTAGTAGTAGGTACGTAAGATAATGTAAGATCACACAACACATGCGTCTTTTTTTTGAAGAGATTTTTTCCAGCTTTAACACACTTTCTTTCAAACTTTTGTAATTTAATTTGAAAGTTTGTCGGTATTCTTATATCTGCTATATCTATAACTTAATAATTATTTACTATATCGGGAACGAAAACAACCATATAATATTTACAAACCATAAATTATTTTTACTTTTATGCCGCAAGAAAGTTCTTGATACTGTATGTATCTTCAGTCTCTCTTCACGACATTTAATAAGACAACTCCTACGCTTTTTCCAGCAGCTATGGAAAGACTGGCAAAAGTGGCACTATAAGGATTTTATTTTTGCAAAACTAAGATTTATTGCGAGGAATATTTAAAATTAAATATTTAGAGAGATCCTTATACCTCTCATTAAATTCTCGTTAAAGGAAAATCGATTTACAATTAGTATTAGCTGAAATATGTACGAGGAACGAGACGCCACGTGTGTACACTTTATTTATAATTAACACGTTAGTAATTTGTTACCGGCAAGTGAAACCAAAAAGACTTCCCTACGGTCTATGCAGTCGTGATTAATTGTGTAAAATATAGCCAACGATTGTAATAAATCTGTTTAGTGGAGCTTTCACCGAATGCAGGAAACCGATCGATCCAACTCTCCTTGATTCAAAACAGAAATTAATCTATCCATAGAAACTTAAAAGTGCGGTAACAGAAATAAACAAACAGAAATAATATTGTTATATTTCATATAACAATAGGCTAAGATTACTACCTTATACGTACAACTTGACGTTAACATATTTTTCTCAGGATCAGACCTTTTCTTTATGAAGGAAAAAATCTAGATTTTCCATATAATTTTCATTCTAGGAGACTCTTGGTTTTAATCCTAAGGGAGGGACTTCTCATATTTCGACCGACTCTATAGATCTGTTCTTTATGATGAATTTTTTGCACCGTTTATTTTTCCTCTTTTTCTCTTTAATGTAGAGTGAAAAGGAGGAAATATAAAAAACAGACCTTATATATCGCTGAATTAAAACTAGAACTTATTTTATTGGTTTAGTATAGGCACGTACGTACTATGAGTTTACTTCAAACAAATTCAATAAAAATCTAAGTGTAACAGGGATATCAAGTGATCCTAGAAATCCAATTCAGTAGAAGGTCTCCTAGCATTAAGAATTTCTGATTATCTTTGAGACGCGAGACGCCTTTTCAACGTGGGGAAAATGAATGTACAGATTATATCGGTTTCTCATATCTTAAGTTGCTTTATATAGCAAAAAGTCATCATTTAAGACTGGTCTACGCGACTTTAAAGCTACGGATGTGTAAATAATTGCACGGCACTGAATATTCTCCCAGTTCTTATTGACGTCGAGAGGCGAAAAAGCAAAGGAGGGTGTACGGTGTACGTTATGCATATAATACGCATCTCATTTAAATTGAAATAAATGCATGAGCTACGTCACTTGAATATAGTGCGGAGAAATTATTGCTTGAGTACGTCTATCTGCTATATGCAAAACTTGGGCAGAAAATAAAGCAAGGTATTGTAAATTAGAGAAAATAAAAGAATTTGACATAAAAGAATATAATTATTTTCTTGGAATAGAAGGATATTAATTGCTACAAATGACGTTTTATTCATGCAAAATAGTGTATGTTACATGTCGAGAATTAATCGGGAACAAGATGATAATATTACTGCTGAAATGAGTTGGAGCTTGACAATGAAGCTTTTTATTAAAAACTCATTTGAACCATTATTACTGCAAATTTATCTTTATTAAAGTATAGCTCGCCGATGTAAAGCATATCACGATTTGTATGGAAATAATCGTATCAGCATTTTGACGAAAATTATTATTCTTGTGTCGGGGATCTAAAAAATTTGCCATCTAAAATTGCATAAATTCACGAACGCGTAAAATAAACATCAGGCATAACATGTGTAAAACTTTATTCTGGAATAAATAGTATAAAATAAATTTTGACGCGTTATTATAATCGATAAAAAAATAATTCGGGCTATCTACCTATTTACAATATAGTAAAGCCTCTCGCGCTTATAATATATACTTCAAACTGTCTAGTTTTATTTACAACAATGCGCGCATTATATCTGTATATCTAAATAAAAGTGAACGAAAATAGATCACAGACTGCTTTTAGCTACGGAAACAGTATCTTCTGATCTTTTCGTGGACGTTGTGCTTGCGTTGCTAGGCTGCTGGTGAGCGAGAAGATGCCCTCGTTCAAAGAGAAACGTCGAAGACGAATCTTCCTTTTGTAACGAGTAAGCATTTTGAGGAAAACTGCTTGCGTTTCCATTATTTCTGTTGATATCCTTGATACTTTCCTGTCGGCTCGACGTAAAACAAAATATCTCTTTGGCTTGAGCAATCGTATACCTAAAGAAAGAACGTAAAATTATTGTAATATATATATATATGTATATTGTAATACATACATTGTATACATATGTATGTTTGTATGCATAACATATATTGTAATTTATGTACGTAGTGTCTGATTAAAAAAGAGATTGATGCTTTAACAAATACAGCTTACTATAAAATATAGGATAATTATGTAATATTAAAATTATCTTATATAATATTGATATAATTATTATATATTACATCTATGATTCTTAGAGCTTTAAATCTCTGACATGAAAATTTTTGAACTTTCATACCTAACAGAGCATACAACACTTCGATCGTAGGGTTCGTTCGAGGAATCGCATCTGCGCGGATGAGATTCCTTGATCATTAAAATTTTGCTCGCCGGCCTTCTCGTTCTGCAGCATATCGTTTGTTTGAATGCTTGGCGGTATTTGATGCTCATCAAATTGTAGAGTATCGGATTGACGGTAGTGCCGAAGTAATACAGACAGCCACTCAGAATGTAGAGCCATTCGTTTAAGTCTGGGTAATAATCAGATTCCTGTGCGTAGATGTAAAGCAAACGTTGAGCGTGAAACGGCGCCCAGCAAAGGAAGAACATGATAACGACCGCGCCTGAAATAAATCACGTACAGAATTTGAAAACTTAAAGAGTAAAAAGGAAAAGTGAGCTATGAAAGTTTAATTACCAAAACTTTTATATTAATAATTTACCAAAATTTTTATGTTAAAAATTTTGGTAAATTATTATGTTAAAAATTTTGGAAATAAAAAGAGTAGGACAGAATTACCGCCAATAATAATCACAGAGCGATTATATAATTCTACTTAGCAATTAAATTTTTTTTAAATTTAATTTATTATTAACTTCAGCTACCTCTTATAATTCTACTTAGTAACTTGCCAACTTTTCAATTGGACGCAGTTCTGCAATGCGGAACCAACTCCAAAAACTTTCTTTTCCGCTAGAGTAAATTTCGCAAAACAGTATAAGAAATAAAATTTTGCGTCAACGTTATCTCAAATAATAACCGAATTAATCCTCCTCAAATACAATTCTATATATATGTATTATACAATATAAGATTTTTTTAAAGAAAATCTGTCCACGTAAAGTATTAGGACACAATAGGAGCGTTTGACGCTTCTAATGGCATAACTGTATTTATTTATCGCTACAATTAAATTATTACTAGGAGAATAAAGATTATGATTATCGTACTTAACATCCTGATGACGGATTTTCTGGTTTGAACTTGTCGATGATCGCCATGAACGTGGGAACCTTGTATCGGGCCAAGTGTTTCTTTGGTACTGCTTTTGATCTTCAGTCCCATCCTTGTGTATACCACAAGGATCACGAGCATCGGTATTAGAAAGAATATGATACAACTGAGTTCATAAAGGGGTAGCTTTGGCATGTCAGGTAGAAGCATCGCGCAAATCTCCGAATCAGCCGAATAATTTCCCGATCCTGAAAAGAGTAACTTAATTTTAACGTAGGTCAGACCAATTATTAACTGTTTTAAATAAATTTACGTATTAAAACTACAGATTTTAGATTATAAATATATAATATTTAAAATTAAATTTTAAATATTTTACATTTTAAATTGTTGCATACAAGAAAAAATTCTGAGGAAGAAAATTTAATGATCGACGGCCGCGATGCAATGACAAGCTCTTAATAAATAATTAAGACTCGAGATTACAAAATAGCATGTAATTAAAGGACTATGAGATTTGAATAAATTAATTATCAAATATTTATTTATAATAATCAACAAAGAAATTAATGTGTCGGCTTAACCTGGCGGATATTCGACGAAATTGACCTTGGTATAAATCGCGAACGGTATGGCCGAGACCATTGCAATCGACCAAATTGCAAGGATAAACCATGTCGGTCTTTTGAGACCGCTGATCGAATAGACGCGCAACGGATGACAGATGGCCAAATACCTTTCCATGGAGAAGGCCACGATCGTGAGAACCGACACGTAGGATGACCTGTGAAAATTGATGCCTGGATTTAGTTGGGCGTGTCAGGATATCTTCGCGCGATAATAAAGGACCAGACGAGATGATATTTCTTACATTTCTGACACATACGCCCGAATTTTGCAAAGTCCCGTGCCCAGGGCCCATGGATATTGTTGCCAGAACACGCTTAGCTCATTGGGAAGACCTGAAATAATTAATTAGCATTTAATAGATCGATTAGAAAATTATCTCAACAATATTGTACAGGCTTCGTTAAATCTTCGATAAATTGATTCGAAAATGATCTCAAAATTCCGTAGACCAAGGAAAATACGATTAGTCTATAGAACATCTTGTGTGCTCTAAAAATACTTATTAGATCGTTTAAGAAGTAATTAAACTTTGCAGACGTATGTCTATAAATTAAATATATTTTCCGTAATAAAAAATTACACCTAAAATTATAGGTACATGGCCGACACTTTTAAGTTTAGCTTTTCTTTCTCGCCAAATTTGGGATGCTCGACTTTTTGCTTGAATCACCTTCACGTTTTCATAATTTACTTTAAAATGCACGTCGCGTCAGCATCAAAGTTTCGTACGACATGCTTTTGAGTAAAACGCTTGCGTAGCCCTCCCCCTCCTCTTTGTGTGGGCGTAAATTAATTTTCCGAAAAGCAGATTTACGACTGACTTAAGCCTGGTTGGTAATTAGTACGAAGGCATCACACCGTATCATATTATGACAATATTAACGAGGTTGCGCGCACTCCCCGTGCAAATTAAAATAACTTTCACGCATTACCTCCGCTGTGGAAACGAGCTGAACATTCGCCGCGTATTGTTGTGACCTGAATAAATTCAATAAACGCCATTCGTATGTTTGTGTTTTAATTAATGATGGTGTCTTTCAACAAAAATCTTTATTCTGGCTGTTAATGGGAAACCTGTCTTTTTCTATTGCTTTTGTACCAACTTTTCACTTTCCTTCGTTCTCTTCCCTTTATGTTTTTTCTCTTTCTGTCTCTCTACTTTGATTTTAGCTATTTTACAATGTAAATTTTAATTCTATTTAAATTCTAATGAATATTTTAACTTTCATGAATAAATATAATTCACATTTACTACGTGTATAAGGTAATGGAAATCAGAGTACAAAGACTGAAAAGTGAGAGATTAAAAGGAAGCAGTGAACAATTCTATTCCCATAAATTAGTCTCAACTACAATCAAACTTATACATATATCAATTTGCATTAATTCTTTTAAGCGGCGATTTTTTTCTAGCGCACGATACGAAGATCGTTCTTCTAACGATAATCTAGCAGGAACAAAAATCTAAACAAAAGCGTCAAGAATAATGTAACATCTTACAGAGTTCGTTAAAAATTAATTGAAAAGTAAAGCACGGTGTAATTTTTATTAATAATATTAAAAGTGCACTTTTTTCTCGGTATTTTTTGTGTATGTCGGATTTTGTACTTTCTAATCATTTCCCAAAGCATGAAAGCTGTCCAGTAGTCATCCGATATATGTATAGTCGTCCACGTTCGTCTTTTTGTAAAGCTTCATAATAGGCACCGAAATCTGCAAGTTTTTACCACCCTGTTTCTACTATCGGAAGTTGACGTGAACTTATCGTGAATGGTATAGCTTTCTCGAGTAGAAACCCTTCGGTCGTTCCTATTGTGCCTAACGTTTTCTAAAAGCAACGCCCATGTTATACAATAACATTCGTCACCTGACGAAGCACGGAGTCTTTTATTGCGTTTCAAAACCGCTGTTTTACTCGTCAGCTTTATGAACATGGGATTATTTCAGTTTTTCTGTCTCTTTCTCTTTCTCTCTCTCTTTCTCATGCCAGACTCGACAACTGATGTATAATTAAATTCTTCGTGAGTGGCGCATCCCTCTCGATATTCCCGACCTGCGGTACGTTTGAATAGTTTGAACGTCTATCTCTGACTTTTAACGATATTTTCCCCACAAAGAATTTCTATTTTAACTTTCGCGAACATGCCAGTTTTAATTTATTCGCGAGGCCGAAATCATATTTATCTGTATCTGATGTTTATTTTAATAAGAAATTTGGATTTTTACGAAATCCTTATTTAGCATACTAAATGCTGTTCAGGTATTATTCAAGGTGCTATTGTATGTACGGGCATTGACTTTTCTCGCATTTACACATATTAAAATAGTTAGCTGTTCAAAATAGCGAGGAGAATAGCCTGTCTCTCAGATGTAGAATTGTTATCATATCCAAGTCTTCAGTCTCGCGAATTCCTCGCAATGACGTAAATACGAACGTCGTTGTTACCATCGGCAAACAGACCACTGTGCAGATAACAATCGCGATTGTACACATTAAAACGGAGATTAATTTCAAGCTTTTATCTACCTGCGTCAATGCTAGGAAGGCAGGAGAGTATCTCATGTCAAGTTGCTGTATGTGATCGCGATAATACAGATAACATACAATAATTGATTTTATTTATCCTGATGAAAGATCGCCTGCGTCGCGCTTTGAAACGTTCGTCAAGCGTTTATACTAATGATACAATTGAAATTAATCAAAGTTACAAATTACTCAGATATGAAATATATATTGGCGACTGAGAATACATCGACGGTATCGATGAAAATGATTTTAATTGCATCTTTGAGCACGTTCTCAGTTACAATCGTTTCCCCGTTAGTATTTCATCTACAGCCTCAACAAAGGGGATTTATATTGTATCTTATATTTATCTAATATTTCATTTCTATTGTAAATGTAAAAATGTGCGAATAATACTGAAACGTTACGGTTTTACAATATTTTTTATCGATCGATATCGTTCGTTAAAATTACGTAAACTGTTAGAGATTCTCAGTTTGATTTGTCACCACGCTAAAGGGATTGGTTCCATTCTGTCACTCCATCGGCTTTAAATCCGAGCCAATTTGTCCATTTGATAGAATTTGGCCTTATTCATCATTAAGGCCTTTTTGCACCTTAACTTTGCGCGGCTAGGAATAGTCCGACGAAACTAATACATTTTGCAGACAGGTTCTCGACCAAATCGACACCGTAACATATCTATTAATCCGCGTTATCCAAACAAGAACGGTTTAGTCAAACCAGCTATCGTTATCAATCGCTTTACCAATTATCAAAATCGCATTATCAGCGAGCGAAGTGCCATCGGCAGTTAACAAGCCAGAGGCGATTCGGTCATCGACGTTGCTTTGTATCGATCCCCGATTAAAGCGAGGGCGATAAGGAGGACGAACTTTCCGCTCGCGGATATGTAATTTGCGTTATAATTTGCGTATAAAGTTCTACGCATTATGCGAGATAAAGAACGTACATGAAACGCGAACAAAGAACGTGCGAGTTGCGAGAAGCCGGTCCCATTAAATATTACATTTATGTCATCTGCTATTTTCAGAATGATAAAGAGGAAAGACATTTCGAAGAAGGTGAAGGCAGAGATTTTGTTTGTATACTTAGGCAAACTACCTAAAGCTCGTGTTTTATTTAAATAGCAATAAGCATGTCCTATATAGTATCATATATATTCTTATTTCTCTTGTTTTACATTATAGGGGTATTCTTTTATTCAAATCGTCTGCGAGCGTCTTTCATTTTGCTACCATTAAAATCCAAGTTGTTTAAACATAGATTCCGCATCAAGTATTGACCTTTCGGAAATGTTAGATCTGTTATCTGATGCTATCTATCTTTGTTTATTACTAACATACTCTTTTGCATTTTTAAAAGAACATTGTAAATTCAGTTTCTTTACCTAAAATCGAGCATTTCATCTCGTTTGAATTCTGTGTTAAGAATATTTATTTTGCACAAATTATTAACAGTTTTTAATTATCGGCAATTATAGTCATCATATCTGACAAGATAATCCTAATTAAAACGTCATCAACTCGATTTCCTTATTGATTAAGATTAAAATTTGAAAAATATTGGCCTGCAAAAGTAACGCTCAAAGTGCAAAAAAAAAAGAATATTCTTGATTTAAAAATAAATTTACTTTCAACATGGAAATCTTGAAATGAGATTATATGCGTTAAATGAAGAAAAAAAATTGAAATTCTTATAAGAAGATTATAGAGTGTTGAGTATATATGAAACATAATGAGCGCGTTAATTTGAATATATAAGTTTTGATTCGATACATCCTTCTTTCTGTGTGCAAAGGCAACACCGAGAAGCGATTACATTCCGGCATTTAATTGCGTGTCGCCCTTACAATTAGTTCGCTCACCAAGTATGAGTAGAGTGAGATCAGATATGGCCAGACTGAAGAGGTAGTAGTTGGTGGCGGTCTGCATGGACGAATTCCGGATGATGACCGTGCACGTGGCGACATTGCCGAAGACCCCGGTGATGAAGATCACCACGTAGGCGATCGTGAGCGGTATCACCAGGTTGAGAGACAGGTACTTGGGCCCCAGCACCTTGCTCAGGTACTCGGCCTCGGTCAGGTTGCTCAGATCCCAGTCCCGCCAGAAATCGAGCGTATCGTTCTCGTCATGGCTCGACGTCCCCATGCTTCTCGGAATCCTCGCGAGGATATCACACGTTGGTTCGACTCATCGCGACGATACCTTCGCGTATGCACATCTCACGTATCTCGGTATCGCGCACGCAAACAAAGAAACGTCTCGGGCCTCGATAACCCGTCAGCAAACCTTCTTTCGCTGATTGTTAATGGGTCACTCACTTGCGACGGTAGAGCCTTCTTCTCGCAGAATCCTTCCGGGAGAGTGGAAGGAAGCTAACGCGAAGCTGATAAGATAATAGTGTCACTCTTACGTCCTTAGCTTTTCCAACCGAATCCCAAGGCTGCGTACGCGGAAAGCAATTTCATTCTAAATGCAAAGTTCGTATTAGCCTTTTGAGGACAATCTCCCAAAATTGAGTAAGGTGCTGATAAAAGCGTGAATACGTTTATTGCTGTTTGGCAAAACAAACGTTTCTCGTTTCCACTCGCGCTACGAACAATTTTGTTTCACGCTCCAGTTTCGCTCAAGCTTCGCTGCCAAGTATTATCGCAAGAATTATAATCATAATTTAATTAGAATTAGATTATTATTATAATTATACTCGAAGAGTCAATAGGCAAACGTCATACGCTTTCAATTGCCGTTTGAATATATTTGCGCAGCGTTACAATCCACGATCGGCTGTCACTACACAATTGTCGCACATTGCTACGGTTTCCACTTTTGTTGTTTTTTTTTAATTTTTTTTTATTTTCACATACTCTCGAATTTCCGCTACGATAAAACCGCAATGTAACCGGGAAGCTTGCAATATTGCAGTGATCGAGTTCCACTTTCAATCGTTATAAACGAAATTACGAGCTCCGGCTCGTTGCTGGAAGACGCGCTGTTTACAATTTAGCGCTCGCGAGACGACACAACGTTCAGTCGGAACAACGTCGACATATGCTCGAGATTCGAGAAGCACACGAAGTGTTTGTAATTTCAAATGAAATACGTGTTTTCGCGGATTATGCAAGGTCACCGATCGGCCGATTGTTTGGGCATAAATAGTAGGACGTCTAGCGAAGAAGATGTTAGAACGAGCCGTCATCCGCGATAGAACGGCGCCGAGTATAAACTGATCGCGATGATCTCGATGATACCACCGCGAACACCTGTCGACTGCTCTGTCCGTAGATTCCGCTGATAGCGAATTTCCTTCTATGTTCTATCAACGTAGCATCGGATCAGATCTCTTTCTGAAGATCGTCACTTCGCAGAAAATTCCGCATCACTGGCCAGTACCGTTTTAATATTCGATATGATCTTTCTGAAGTTCAGAAGAAGTTTCTTTTAGAAAGATTCAGTTCCTATCGGGATGACGATGCAACGTTTTTGAGAGCAATTTTCTCCACAGAGAAAAACATGCAAATTTAATAAGTTATATATTATTTTTTTTGTAAGAAAAAGGAAACTTTTCTTAAAACCACACTTTCCGCCATCGTTTCGGCATGCATTTTTTAAATCTTCTTGGAGAAATTAATAAAAAAGTACATTTTAAAAAATATATATTTTTTATACATACTTTTTCTCGATCGACGATTGTTTTTAAGTTCTCTTGAAACCACTTTAAAGTTTTGGAAGCAATATGAGCATCTTAGATTAGGTTTTTATAAATTGTTTGATTTGCTAAGCCGACAAAGTTTTAGATAATTTAACAAATAATTTAATTTCGCAGTTAAGTTTTTAAAACACTCCTCTCTGGTAGCCTTTCCATTCTTCGATAATTCTGTGTAAGAAATCATCATTATCATAATGACATAATTGATTAACGAGTTGAACTATAGGTACAGCTTATTTGTATTATAACTCTATTTGCAAATCATCTTTTTGATGTGAATAAAAAAGCGCATTGTTTAATAAACTTTTTACTCTACAAAATTTGACAGAATAGACAATTGTACAATAACATTAATAACATTATAAAGAATATATATAATTTGTCAAAAAAGAAATATAGAAACTAATTTCATGTGTCATGAAATAAATTTTTACAGTAAATTCTGTTACTGCAGTGAGAGAGATAATGCTTACGTGTCCGTAACATACGCTTTTTTTTAATTGTTGAAAAAAATCTCGGTCAAACCACGCAACCATTTTTCGAGATACATGAAAAACTCACTTTTCAATCTAAATTTTAAAAAAATATTAAAAAGAATAGTAAAATCAATGTACGCGTTATAAAAAATTATTTAATATACAAAAAATTAAACTTAATCTACTCTTTAAAAAAGGCATCTAAAGTAAAGTCAGTACTATTATATACTCGCATCTAATTGTTATTTGTAATCGCATGTAATTGTCTTTTTTCCGAAATTAAAAATAGAAAATTCAAAAATTTTAAAATATACGAATTCGAAAACTTTGAAATTTAATTTTTATATTGTCCTAGTATGTTAAAATAATAAATATCATAAAATTCACACGAAAATATTATTATTAGGCTACCATGAGATCTAGCCCGAACCGTAAATGGCATTTTCTCTAATTGATTTTATATCATATCGGTCCTGTGTCACTTATTATTATAATAAACATGATAATTCTTCTTGTTGTTATTTTCTCTCGTTAAATCTCTTTTCCATATGTTAGATAACAGAAATTTTTGTTTTTTCCATGCTATACCAGCATTTGTGTGTAATATTTCTCCTTTTCTACTTTATGCGTTATTTGCTCACGTCAAAAGGATTCAGTCGAGCCAAAGCCAGTAAATCATCCCTTATCTGTGCAGAAATGACTTCTTAAATCGAAATAAATCGTTTTTGCTAACGTCGCTAACGTCTTTCCAATGCGAGCCGTAAGCCCGTAATACAACTTTTTTGTATGTCATAAACAGAACATTCGTCGTGTAAATACATTTTGCATTAAACATTGTATTTATCCTCTTCTAAATGAAAAATAACAGAAAAATATTCTCTCGCGTTATTCTGCGAAGGAACTATCGGCGAAAGGAAAAGAATATTTTTCAAACGGTAAAAGGAACAGCGGAGTTTTAATGATTCTATCCCGTTGAGTCGTATCCTTGAAAATATTCTTAAGTTTTCGAACACACATAGTTTTCATAAAAATCTGCGAATTCTACGAAAAGCAACCCGTAGAAATCTGTTATTAATTTGATTCGTACATTGTCACTGTTTAATTTAAAGTTTTTCCATGTGTCCGGTTGTTTCCAATTTGTAGGAAATGAAGTAAAATTGAACATTTTAAAAATTGTTTTTATAATTAATTAATAAGTCCAAAATAATTAGTTTTTGCAGAGAAAATGAGATAGAAGATAAATTTGATTTTGAAAACAATTCTTATTTTCACAGAAACGGTCCATTAGAATTTCCTTCTATTCACTTGTTTTTATTGCAAGAGTTCTATAAACCCTCTGGTGTGATAAGAAAAATTGCTGGAAGCAGTCAGGAAACTTGAGCATTATTCTCGCGTAAATACGGAAACGACAATTTCACAAGTTCATTTTAGCTGAAATGGATGAGTGTATACTGTATGTCATTCCGTCGAAACTTCTGCGATAGATGCAGCAAAAAGCGTGGCGTAACCGAAACTTCTGATAGACGCGGCAAAAAGCGTGGCGTAACTTTTCTGAAATCACGTAAATCGAATTTAGCAAGTTGCGAGTTTACTGCAAAGATGTGAACCGTCGCCAGGACAATATCAATTATGTGCATCGGATACAGGAAACTTGATAAAAAAAACTGGGTCAAGCATACGAGTACGTTTTAAATCTTTCAGATTTCCTCTACTATAGTAACTCCTTGACTTCAATTTCCTCTTCTTGAATTCGCTGAGATAGCAATCGAGTAATCTCCTTGGTGAGGAAGTAAGCAGCTTTAAGATTGCTCAAAAAGCAGTAAGCCGCTTGATTGAAAATAATAAACGAATTTTACTAGTTATAGAAAATAATAAGTGAAATAAATGCTCAAATTGTTGCAAAAAAATTTATTTTGATTTAAAAAATGTATTTAGAGAATGTAAGCTGAAAAGAATTTTCAAATTCTTTGCGAGAAGTTTAAATTAAATTTTACGATAATTCTGAGTAGGATAGAAAATCAAGTTCGATGTTATATGCAAAAATAGTTTTATTATTCAATTATATACACAGCAATAGTAAAAAAAGGAAAAGTCACCTTTTATTACAAAGTTATATATATCAACAGGAACATGGGCAGACGACAGCGATGAGACTGAATTATCTGCCAGATCATCTTTCAAGACTTTTAACAAGGGCCCTAAGCCCTAAGAATTATACATCACCGGTTAATTTTGTCGCTGATGGTATCTAACAAGCGAGAAAATCAAAAGAGAAACCGCGGAGGCTTTCAGAAATTTGCAAGACAATTATTATGAAGAGTCACAAGATGGACGAACTTGGTGAATTAGCCAGCAGTTTTGTCACTCGTTGGATACTATCAAAGATAAAAGATTGCCTGTTCAATTGCAATCCATTGATGCAACCAAAATAGCCGATTAAAATATTTTAACAGTGGAAGAGTATCTCGGAGAATGAAGCTAGAGTACAACTCTTTAGATACGGACTATGCACTAATACGATCAATTAGTAGTATGCTTGGATACCATCGATCAGAGAAATCATACAATAAGTCTTTATAATATAATATAATATACATTTTTACATCATATACAAAAAGAAAAGTCACAAGCTAATGAGAATCGGATTCACTGGAATCTGAATCACTTTCATTGTCATTTATTTTCTGATTAGTGGGGCACCTATTCGTATTTACGAAAAGCTCTTCGTCGTCGCACGTAGTGTAATTCGTCGG
Organism: Leptothorax acervorum; assembly: GCA_035220615.1. NCBI lineage: Eukaryota > Metazoa > Arthropoda > Insecta > Hymenoptera > Formicidae > Leptothorax > Leptothorax acervorum. The sequence goes on along the minus strand of JASTWQ010001261.1, from coordinate 2,627,749 downwards.
TATTGAATGTCCATTCCTCTTTGGATCCTCATCGAATTCCGGCGGCCAACAATTCTCCGCACGATACCATTTTATGTGATCCTGAAAATGCATATATTTATACATATATTAATAAAAGATTGGTCTTTTTAACGCGTGCAAAAAAACTAATTTGAATCTTTTTCTTATAATACTGTTGATAAAATCAGAGAATATTTCTGTGAGACGATAAGTAGAAGGTATTAAAAAAATTGCTAAATTGCTGTAAGATAATATACTACCTTTGTGAGTATCTTCACAATTTCGCCCTTGACTTTCTTGCCTTCCATGATTGGCTCGATGACAATGTAGTCACCTCTCTTCACCCATATATTTTGCCTAAATTTTGTGGGCATCGAGACGATGAACTGTTCTCCGGTGGGCGTGACAACTTCGTGAAGATTGTGGCCGCGCGCCTGTACAATTCGTACGATGCTTTGCGAATCCGTAGGAAGGCTCATATCACCGAGTTCTTGAAAAACATATTTACGCTTCGTTGCAGACGACATCGTGATCTGTGAAACTAAAATTAAAAATACCATAACTTTTATTGTTCCTCCTCCATTAATTTTTCTTTTAACTGAATATAATGAGATAAAAGTTTACATTTTCAAAAATCGTGATACAAAATTGGTTTTATAATTTCCGTTTAAATAACTTTTTGAGACGATTTTTCAGCGGTGGAATCCGCGTCCGATTTAACTTTGCGACTTTTCGCATCGTTCCAATAGCCTAGCGAGCGGCTGGATTTTTCCAAAGCGGCCCAGACATCTAAACTCTCCCCAGGTGGTACTTCGTATCCGTTCTGTAAGCCGTGAGGATTCGACGGGGTCTTGCAGTCGTGAGTGGACTCTTTGCGAAGGACGGTATCGACTTCCACGGCAGCAAAGAACGCTACCGACATCGGCAAATCTCTCATGCCTAGTTTAGAGGCGCAGAACGATCTCGTCATCAAGTTGGTCACATGCATGGCCAGCGCAGCGTTGTACTTGTACCTGGATGGGACCAGATATCTCACTTCATCGTGAAATGACAGGCAGAATCTAGCGTTATCTCTCATCAGCCATCTCATGGAGACCAGCATCAGGTGAAGGAAGTCTACCGCACCACTCTGCACCACCCAATTAATTTTGGTGGGCAAGAACTTGTCGTCATTGTCGGTATTTGTGATCTCCAGGGCGCGACTCAATCTGGCGTTGAGGAACGGCGTGACTGGATGTTCACTGCCGGCGATCTGTTCTAGCCGGTTGAACATAGCTGATTCCGAGCCGCCTATCCACTCGCTCTTCTGGAAAATGTCCTGCAATCCTTTGCCGTGCATCTTCGCTATCTGATATGCCTGAGAGGAAGTGTAGGGGACATCTTGCAAGTCATCGTTGACGGATTCAGTCTTCAACCGAAATATCTTCTTACCCTTGGTAAGAGCAAACATCTTGCGTGATTTAGAAGTGGCCTCGGCATCCGTCATAGACGGATTGAACTGCTTCAGCAGTCGTTCGGCAAATTTCTGGCCGGCACCGTAGATTCGGGCGTAGTTGATGACCTTGGCGTGATCACGCGAGATACCGATGGCCTTGGCAGTGACGCTGTGCATGTCGGTGCCGTTGGACTTGGTACCGATGAGGGTCATCCAGCCGAAAGGCGTCGCTCCGTGAATACGCTTGTAATGTGCGTCTCCGATGATCGAGGCAATCCACAATTCCTGACTGTCCACGTCGGCGCCGACGATGTTGTACCCTGGCGGCGCTTGCACCATGCATCTGAGCTCGGAGCCAATTCGTTCGGCGTGCGCGTTCGACGCCGTCATCCACGTGGGCTCCACGGCGCGACGCGTCAAAGTACCGGAAACGATCACCTGAGGTATTATCGCGCCGTAACGCGTGTGTCGCCTCGTTCTCTTAACGCTGCCGGGCAGAGAGTGATCGTCTAGCCATGTCACCATCTGCGACATGATCCTGTCGCGATTGTTACGCCAGTAGGACAGCATACGGGCGATCTTCAGCACCTCCGAGGCGCTGACGTCCAAGCCGGCGAGTACATTTTCGGAGAACTTGTTAAGGAAGTCCTTGGCGAGCGGATTGCCGACGTTGTAATTGGCGCCATCCTTGTGCGGCAGCTTGAAAAAGTAACAGCAATTGTCGAGATCAACGTTGCACCACACGCCGGTGCCCTTGTACGTTTCATTGTGTGGCTCGTTCTGCTTCTTCTTAAATCGCCAGAATTCCGTCCTGTGAAGATCGTTTTGCACGTCGATGCTCAAGGTGGCCATCGCGTCGTCGGAAATGTCCCTGGACGGATTGGACGCTGGCAAGGGACACTGCGCCAAAAGATTCTTCAACGGCAGTCGAGTCTCAATGTCGGGATCGTCGTTGTAAGGCACCAGAATTCCCCAACCGTGATTCTTTATATAATGCAACGGATACTTCTCCCACGTCAGATTCAGCAACTTCGGAACCACCTGCATGGAAGTGCTAATATTCTGCGGACCTGGCGCCCAGTCTTCGTCGCTTTGCTTGGGACAGAGCTTCCTATACCACGCTGGATATCCCGGCATGTGCGGCATTCTAGCTGGTAATAAGTGCCTGGTTTTCTCCAAATACGCGAATTTCTTTGCCAGAGGATCCTCCTCTTCTTCTTCGTCATCTGATAAATACTTCTTAGCGTCTGACTGCTCTTTCGCTTTTTTCGTTACATTTGTCTCTACGTCAGCAGACTTTACTTTCGCGGTCGATACTTTGCTCTTCATCTTAATTTTCTGCGTGCTCCAATCTTGATCCCACATCCACAAATCTTCCTTGTATTTCTCGTCGTGCATGAGATGGCAAACAGCGTCGGCCCTCTTGGAGAGAGTGAATTTCGCTTCGTAGTTTAAATCGTCGAACGTCGACTCTGACTCCTCCAAGTATCTTTGCCAATTAGAATTCACCGGCAAGTATGCCGAGCCGAGTTCCAACATTCCGGCCAGAGTAACCGGATGAGGGAATCTCTCTTGAAAGAGCGGGAATAGATTGCGTAGTATATTGTGAGTAGCAACCGCATCGGAGGCGCAGTAAGACATCAACATATTGAAATTATTTTTAATATCTTCAATAGTACCTTCGACGAATAAATCTCTCGCCTCTTTACTTATCTCAGAGCCACAGTACAACTTGTGCACTTCTTTTAAGCTGTTTAATGAAGTAGTGGACTGCCAGATCTCCTTCTCCGTGTTTGCCTTCTTAGATAATAATAACGCTCTTTGGTAACTGTTGAGACCACTGACGCACACGTGTAACGACATGGTGTCTAGGAAACGAGTTCCTGTAGAATTCAGCCAATACTGCTCCTTAATTCTACTTCTGTCGTACGACACGTTGTGACCTACAACAATCTTTGGTTTTTTCTGATGCTGATTAAGTCTATATCCGTATTCTTCTCGGTTACTCTCCATAGGAACAAGCATACTTGGCGTGAACTGTGTATCAAATGTTTTACCGATACTTTGCGCCAAGGAATTCGACACCCAACCGTACCAGGCTTTATTACTGACCGCAGTAGCTAGAATAGGCAAAGGGCCCTGTTTCACGCAAACTTCAACGTCGAAAATTACACCGTCTTCTAGCGGATAATCTACGCTTTCTGCTGCACCATCCGCCGTATATCTGGTCCATCCTTCTTTAAAGAGCCATTGCGTCGGCATCTCGGGAATGTCTCTCATAATGTCATTTATGATCTTTAAATACGGTTTAGCTTGCGCTTTCCCAATATTGTAAAAATGCTCTTCTATATCTTTTCCTTCTAAAGCTGGTAGCTTGAAGTCCACATCTGAAAATCTGGTTGCATCCTCCACATTTATACCGTATGTACCTAAATTTTTCTTTATACTGTCAACTTCCTCCTTGGAAAGACGGTCTTCTTTATCATCCTTTCGAAACAATTGGTGGTGCAGTGCTTCGGGCAACATTTGCATATTTATTTCATTAACTCTAACATTATTTTTCTTCGAATTCGTGTCTGAACCATCATTCGAATCGACGTCCGTATCATTTTCCAATTTCCTTAATTCTCGAGTGTCATTTTGACACAGCTGTGAATCAGATCCAGTCATTCGCATGTTTATATCATGAACTTTTATATTTTTAGGTACTATATTTGAATTTACAACTAGTTTTGTTACCGACTTCCTCGACACCATATTAACGTTTGACCTGCTCGGTGCTCTCTCAGGCTTTGTGAATAACTTGTGGAAACCCGCTTCAAAATTAACAGGTATCACAGGCGAGTTATAAAGAGAATTGGTAGATTTGCCACTGTTAGAGGTTAGACTTTCTTGGTTAGGTTCCACGTCTTGGACGTTCTTCAGACGCATCCTCTTCCACGTAGTCTTCTTGGAAGCTCGAATGCCGTCCTGCGCGTCCATGCATTTGTGCCGAATGCAAATGTTAATCAAGCGAGTCCTCAGTCTCATCTTATCGGCCTCGCTCCCCGTTCGAATAACACGTGGCTACAACGAGACACGTGCTTCGACAGCCGAGGCTGTCGAAGCCGCCCGCATTACGAAGATATCTCGCTAGCAGTTTCAATAAAAGAAAAAAAACGAAATCTTACCCGAACCAGCGCTGAATCAAGCAAACTGCGTTTTCTCTTATAAAAACAATAAGCCGATGAATTATAAAATCGTATTTTGATGAGATATAGCAGAGATCCATTCGAGATGCGCGTTACGTCTGAAGTTAGGCGTTATCAGGTAGGTTAGATCCCGTTCGAGTTGTGGACGTTGTGGTTCGAGCTCCGCGCACGGACCTAACTTCACGCCGAAATACGCAAGAGCCGCCATATTGCGCTCTCGATCACGCGATTTGAAAATCAATAGCCGGCAGACGCGCCTCTCGCTTCCTATTTTTAATTACAACCGCGAAGCTTTCTCTGTGACAATTATAAAAATAATGAAATAAATATATAAATGTAATTAGCTAATTTAGATACATCCGTAGTTCGCTAACAAGTCATTTTCATGGTTAATTATAGTAAATTCGAGAGATCTGGTTCACACAAATACTTTGACTATAGAGCATAAATATTATATATATGTACAATTTATCTGTATATACATATTATATAAAGGCATCTCGTTCGAAAATCTGGCTCATATATATATCGATTCTCGTATCGTGACCGCGACGACATCTCGGCGTCCGCGGTCCGCCAGTGGTCCGCCAGTTTGTGTTGGTTTGTGTTCATCATGGCTTCGACGGGTTAGTGAACGTCCCGAGATCGCCGCTTATTTTTACGTTTTAATTTATTTACCGCGCGACGACGGCGGCACGTGTCGCGGGCGAGAGATCGCATCGCTCGTCTCGCGCCTCGCGTCTCTGCGACCGCTCTTCGTCCCAGCGCGATTTACTCTCACAATTCTCATGCTCGTCCGCCTGGCTTTGCTCGTCGTTCCTGTTTACAGTTTACACGCGTCGCGAACGCTCGTGGATTGTGTTTGCGTGAATACTGACGGCTCCTTTTTCGTTTCCAGAATCTCTGGTGTGCGACACTCTCGACCTGAGCGGCCAGGGCCTCAAGAAGATCAGCCGGTGCCCCTCGGACGCTGATATCAGCACGTTGATCATAGACGACAATGACCTGCAGCGGCTCGATAATCTGGATTCTTACCACAGAATTACGAAGGTAATACAGGCAGCCTTGAATGGGAATTATCATTAATCCGTTCGTATAATCGTAAAGTTCTGTAATGGAGCGATATTTCTTAGCTCTGCGTTCGATCCCTTTGCTAAATTATCTTCATTGATATTCCTATGTTTAAGAGTATTTAAAACTGTAGATTTCATGTAAGGTTTCAATAGAAAGATGATAATGTAAGATTTTTTTGCAATAACAATTTGCAGTATTAAAGTTGATTTGAAGTTGTTTATTTTATGAATATAATGCTTAACGGTAGCTTATTGTGTTGAAATACATGTATGTTCTACAGTTCTATTCCTTTCAGCTTTCGATAATCAGAAATCAACTGCTACGGATGTACGGTGTGTCGAAGTTACATAATCTTGTTACCCTCAATTTGGCGAACAATGGTATACTCACGATAGAAGGTATCAAGGACATGACTAATTTGCAGACTCTCTGTTTAGCGGGTAATAATATCAAGGTACGATATATACTTGTTACATTATATAACACATGTAATTGTATAATTGTAGCAATATATTTATACTGTTACTGTTATATAATAATGGTATGTTACAGTCTATTGAACATCTACACACAAATACCAAATTGGAGCATCTGGATTTGTCTGAAAACAGCATCAGCCATATCTCAGATATATCTTATCTGCGAAGTTTGAAGGTACATTATCACATTTGTTTAACATTTTGCGTAGAATTGTTTGCATAAAGTATAGTGATAATTAAATGCTTTTTATCAATTTGTCATTTTATTTGATAAATTGAGTTTATAATTTATATATGTTTTTTTTTGTATTTTTACAAGATAAATAACATTTTAGGAACTATTTTTGCATAACAATCGCATAATAACACTGCGCCAGTGTGAACGCTACTTACCCACGTCCCTGGAAACGTTCACATTAGCAAATAACAATATTACTGACTTAAATGAAATGTCCCACCTGGCTAATCTAAAAAATCTGGTGAATTTTTCGATTGCTAACAATCCGTGTGTCAGTATAACAGGTAACAGTATGTATCCTTTTTGTAAATCACACACGCGCGTTATTATTCCATGTAGAAATCAGCAGACCTTTCTCGATGTTATTTTTAATATTAATTATAGCTGCAAAGAATTTTATTCTGATATGGTGTTATAGTATTTTTCCCTTTTAATTGTCATAAGCATTAATTTTTTTGCCAATTAAATATAGCTTTCACAGTTACTAGACATAAGAAAATTAGTTTACATTAATCGTAGCATTGTTGCAATAGCATATTATTCTTAACAAATGGTCTATAGCGGGTTTGACTATCGGCCTTTTGTTATTAATTGGTGTATGAGCTTAAAGTCAATCGATGGTTATGCAGTTGATCCTCTTGAAAGGTGGGTTTTCTCAAAAATACATTCTTACATAGTTAATATTGTATGAAAATAAATCCGTTGGACCTCGACAATCGAAACTGATTGGCAACAACTCACTTTGCTTAGCTTGAAAGCAGAGTGGCTGTATTCTCAGGGACGAGGTAGACAATTCCGCGTTGGTGAACACGCCTTACTTGCTCAATATCTTGCGTCTGTTTGTCCACTTTCGGGCGAGTCCTTAGAGAACGAGACGGACCGGAAACTTAGACTTATACTGAGCAAAGCTCAACATCACCAACAGCAGTTGAATCAACAGAGCGATACCGGAAACGTGCACAGCTTGAGTAGCGTGACTATGAGTCCTTCCCCAGCCGCTAGACGTAGACTTAGCCATAACAGGACAAATTCTCCCAGACGACCTAGTGAGTCCAATAAATCCATTTGTTTTTTGCGTAGTGCCATACCAAAGACTGTGGAATGAATTCTTTTTTCGAGGATTCTTAGAACTAGGTTTACTCATAGTTGTGACAAGTGGACTAGTATAAGTGATTTAGATTGTCCAGCTGTCAAGTTCTTCAGTACAAACACCCTAGTTATAATCTGTTTTCTCTAGTGCCAATGTTGACATTCTATGAAGATAAATACTTACAATCACCAAAATTTTATGAAGCAAAATACTGTGTCTGCCATATTCCTTGCAAAGGTATCCAAGGCCATATTGAGGATTTATCATATATTAAATAAAGCCACATAGTAGGAATGTGCAAGAATTTAAAGACATTTTTGTTTTTTAAAAATTATGCTAAATAAAATGATATATTTTAGTTAATAAAGTTATTGTATTATTATTTAACAATGCAAATTAAATTGAGAGGGAGAACGAGTAGGACTTATATATTTTATTTTTAATAATCTTTATATATATTTTTTTATTGCATTAATATTAAATATGTATAAATGATCTTATATTTATTATTATAGTTATTATATTTTATTTTTTTATGTCTCACTTTTAATAAATATTATTCAATTATTCATGAGACATGATTAAAATCTAAAAGAATCACCTAGTTTGGATTCATGCACATGCCTGTAGCTCTCTTCATGCATAGTACTTTCTAAAGCAATTGCTTCTTTAGACTTATAGTGCAAACTACTACTGGCCGATGAAAGCAGTTAAAATATCAACACAGAGGCGCTATACTTAGAAGATTTCATTAGCATATTAGCATAGGACGATTTGGAAAAGATTTATATCTTTTTTTGAATAGTATTTAATTTCGATTAGTAGACTATATATCGTTTGCATGCTTTTGCTAGCAATTCTAGCGTCAGAAATTTCCCAAACACAAATGGATATAAATATAATATAATTTTGTTTATTGCACGATAAGTGTTGATTATAGTATTAAACAATATTTTGTGTCAGCTTCTTCGAGGAACTCCTTGAAAATGAAATCGCCAGACCGAATGGTATCCAGCTGTCATACCGATGCTATGCTTTCTTCGTGTCATGGTTTATTGAGTGGTGATCACGAATCGACTATGATGACCCAAAGCTTAGATCCTAATATGCTCTCTGGTACACTGAGCAACAAAACGTCAAATAATAGTTTGCAGGACGTGGAAGGTAAGGCAATTATACAACTGACTGAATCAGATTAAACGGAATCAGATTATGATAAAAGATATTCCATCCAGAGACATCGAGCCCTCTGCAAGCGGCAACAAAATTAGTACCGGTACCAGAGTCTCTGATGAGTCCAGACTTTCGTCCACCGTCTGGTCTTTCGCGGATTTTACCGAGGACTCCCACGTCGAGTAAATTAAACTCTCCCTGTCAAATCACAATACCTAGTAAACCATCCATGGACGGCGATGGAAAGGCAATTCCGATCATTAACACCGTAAATCCAATGGCAAAGACGAATCTAAGCGGTATAAAGGCGAATGCACTTGTGAAAAGTAGTTCCGCGACAAACTGCAGCGTCGTGAGACCGAACATAGCGAAACCGATCGTGACATACGCAAACAGTAAGTGTCCACATAGCGTGAAGATTAACAATTACGTTCAGAGCAAGACCTTGCCTGCAAAGAGAAGCACAAGGAGTCCCAATTTAGCTAGAAGCATACAGCGACCGAAGAGCGCGAACGAGAGACTCAAGAGCAACTTGAACAAAGACGAGAAAGACGGCGACGCTGGAATTCAGAGCAGCGACGAGGATAGTGAGGTGTGTCAAGCGAAATTGGATAGTATTCGACATAGGGCTATCCAAAGAAGACAAGAAGATAGTAACAAAGGTAAGATATGTAAAATATTTTAAAATATCAGGTAAAAAGACAAATATTAATTAATGAATACTGTATTTAATTGATACTTTCTTGCAGATCAAGATCAGACAGAGAAGGCTGCTATCTGTATTCAAAGAATGTGGCGAGGCTACCATACAAGGAACCTTAATAGAAAAGCCACTACTATATTAAAAACGATCGACATGTTAAGAACGAACAAGTACATCCAGTAAGATTTCATCTTTCCTATGCGTAACATTTTATTTATAGAATAAGACGTATACATATAAAATATTTTACAGGAAACTGTCGACAGACATGGAAGCTACGAGAACCGCTCTCGAAAGCGAGCACAAGTTACAATTATTGCAGATGCAAGCGATCAATGCATTGTGGAAGAAAGTAGTCAGTCTGCAACCAGGCGGCAATCGAGAAAACACCTTCAGTGATATGGACAATACTTTACAACCGAATGCGGACGTAGTCAATAATCTCGCGCAAACATGCAACCTGCTTCATACCCAGGTAAGTTTTCAGAAAAGATTTTTATATCCTACCAAAGAAAACGTATAATTTTTCTGATATCTTACACCTTTTTGTTTTTTATTAGGTCCAACAGTTGCAAGACTCGATGACCGAGATAAAGCGTTGCATGTCCAGCATGAAGCCGAAACCCGTTCTCGTCGATAATGGCGTTGCTACTCAAACAGAGATATCTGCCGTGCATACACCGGCAGGCGAAGAAAACACGTTCCCCTATAGTCGTCCTAATAGACCGCAAAGTCTGCCGATACATCAAACGATACACGAGGGAATCGAGAACAAGAGTTTCGCGTCAAATTTGGTGGACAGCGTGCTGAAAAAAGTGTCGCAGTCCACCGACACAACGGATGACGAAGTCAATACAGATATCTTGAACTCAAACGAAAATCCTGAGGTATTAAACTCAAACGAGAATCCCGAGATGTTCAAGAGTTGCGAGGAAATAATAGAATCCGACCTCAAGGAAGCGGTTGAGAATGAGACAGCGAACGACTATGAAAATATAATCGAGAATGCGGCGATGGACGGTGAGGTATGCGAGGAAACGTTGTGCAAGGAGTTGCATAATTTGATTGAAACGGAAAATGGAGCAGACGCTTACGGAAACCGTGAGGATAACGCGGTTAATGGGGACGACAAGGAGGTCTGCTAGATTTGACTTTGTCGAATCAAATTTCCGCACCATATGCCTTGTGAGTGACGCAATGATGGTAAAACGGTACGTATAAAGCGAAGGAAAGCGAACGTCTAAAAAATGCTCACTGTAAATAACAAAAGTTAATTGTATTCGTAACGATATTATAAAATAGAATTTAATTTTAATCGTGAATCGTTTTACTACAAAAAAAGAGATACTTCGATCACGAACAACAAGCTGCCATTCTGACCGAATAAAGTATCTGTGTAGTTTAAGTAAAAGTGTAAAACAGATTAATAAGAACAGTGCAGTATAAAGTATGTCAATGACTATAACGTTTGTCAGCTTGTGCAAGTTTTGGTTTAGATTATAAAGTATACTCCGTGAAACATTCGTATTACATATTTGTTTATTGTCATAAAGAATTTCAAAAACTTTCCGTCCGGTTTTTGACGGTAGTATATGTATACAATCGCATAAAACATATAGTAGGTATATATTTTATCAAACTGGTCATTGGAGAACCGTTTCCCCAAACATTCCATTAATTTTAACCGGAACTCTCTTACCTCAATAGAATAGTTTTACATTCTCCCAGGAAGTTGTATTTAACATTTTGGGAAAAAATAGTTTTTTTTTTTTTAAATTAAAACATCTGCACCAAATATATATTTATATTATCAGTAAAGTATATCTCTACTTTATAAGTTTTTAGCTCTTATAAGTAAAATTTGGTATTTAATTTATTTATTCGTCTATATACAAAAAGTGTTACTTTTAATATAGTATATTGAAGCATTGAGAAAGAATAGCAAAAATATGATTGAATCTAGTCAATATAGAGTAGCTTTTACATTTAGATACATTGCATTGTAGATATTCCAGAATTGTTAAATAGATATTACTCAACGTTATGAAATAAAACATTCATTTGAACCTACATCGTTAAACAGCACGATTGAAGTCATAAAAATGTAACTGCATTTCTGTAACTATCAATTCCATGATTATTGGTATTTATGTGCGACAAATAACTGTTGATTGAACAATTTAATATTCTGTGAACTACGCACACGCGAGCTTAATAAATTAATACTGTACATCAGCGCTACAGCGTATTATTCTATACACAATTGAATCTCTGTATCTTTATTCTCAGACATTTTCCCTCTTACACTATGCGTGCTTCAAATTTGCTACGTGATCATGTATGCACAGAAATGTTTGCGTGATAATTCCAAATCAATTTAGAGTAAGAATAATAAACAGAGATACGACTGATGAAATTTTTCTCGTTTTGAGGTACTCTCGAAAATTCTTATTAGTTAAGAAAATATATTTCAACAAGGAATAATATGAGCTAAATACGATTCACTTTGTGCTTTCCTGAAATGTTATTTTATCTCTTATACATTATGTTTTAATATCGAAAATAAAATTCAAATTCGCAACTTGTTTCAACTTCTACTTCATTTTTCAAAGTAATTTTCCGATTAAAAATCTTAATTGTTCGTCGAATTTTTCATGTTACCTTTCGCTAAAATATGTTCCGATAACTTCGGTGATATCAAGAATTGTTCTTGATATTGAAAATATTCTTTTAATATCAAGAACTTTATCGAAATATATTTTAGCGAAAAGTAGCATGAATTAAATCCGACTAGTCTCTTACAAAAATTGTAAAAATTACATGAACTAAACTTCGAGGTTGGTTTTTAGGTACAGATTTTTTAATATATTTTTTTTACGTATTTCTGTATATTAAAATATTTTTCAATGAGAATCTCCCTAAAATTTCAGGTATCTGAAGTTAATATTCTTAGAATATCTGTTATAAAAAATTTGTTTTACAAATGTATGATAAAATAGAAGGATGTGCTTAGCTTAAATACATATTTTTGTGATTCTTCGAAACACATATGACCAAAATAATTTTCTAATGGTAACAGGTTGGACAGATTTATTCATGAAATAAGAATACAGAAACGTAATTGTAATGTATTGTATTTATTTCATATTTCCTAATTGATAAATTATAAACAAAATAGCATACTTTCTTATGATTATATTTACATTGCATTTTAAATTGATATCTTATTGTCTTAAAAATATGTATACACAGCCAGAGTTAAACATATATATTATTGCCTGAATATTAAACATTAAGATGTTTTTTGGCCATTTTTATTGCGCTTTTGATAAAAAAATTTAAAAAGACATATAATAACCACAGATAATTAATATGTTCATATATTTAAGTACTATGACACATTATGCACTGTTATATAACACATTGAATATTGATTTCAGGATTGATTGAAATTGAACATGATTTATTTACAAATTAAAAAATGAAATAATTCGTTAAAAAATTGTTTCTTTTTCACATGGTTCCTCCATTAATAAGAACGGTTCAGGGTTTTCTGATCAATCTTGTATTACCCATCAAAATTTAAAAAAAAAAAAAAGGTAAATTAATTCAGTTGTTTAATTTACAATATTTACATAAAAGTAAATTCTACATATGTAAAAGTAAGTTCTACATAAGTTTATTATCTAAAAAATAAAAATGTAAAAATTTATATTAAAATTATAAATGAAAAGAATATTCTCTCAGTGAAACATTTTCTGATACGTTGCCTTTTCTAATTTTAAATAAGAGTTGTACATCTTTTTTACTTTTTTTACTTCCTCTGCGATAACCTTGTCAGGACACATTTTAAGCACCTGATGGAAATCATCTAATCCTAATTTATATTCCTTCAAGGAAGTATAAGCTTGTCCTCTTCGAAATAGCGCTTTACTATTCATATTATCCGTTTCCAGAACCTGAATTAAATAGCGTGCTGAAACATAATGCAATACTTCTGATTTTCTCACAAGATACGTTTTACTTACCTCAGTACAAAGATCTATGACTTGACGATACTGTTTCTGCTTTAAATGTACAGCAGCTAAATTAAGTAACAAAGTTAATCTAAGGTCCGCCAGTGAGGCATAAAATGTATCTGCCATGTTTTCCTGTTTGGTCATCCAGAGGTAATATCGTAATGCTTTCTTGTACTTTCTACCAGCGTCCACAAAGTTCTGCCGTACGAAATAATCATTTCCAGAATTTTTTATCTTCTTTATTACCGTCTCCATGAAATTGTGCTAAAAAATGAACGGGTTCAAATTAAGGTATAATTTTGCACACATCAGCACTTAATAATTTTCAGGAATGATACACGAATGGCAATTTACAGTGAGCCGTGACGGAGGATCCCAATCTTCCGGCCAAGGCGGAAAAACATCTTCAGATCCATCATTCTCCTCCAATCCCCAATTCTCACCATTTCTCAATTCTCCACAATCAACTATTTTTATTACCTAAACAAACCAATCGCGAAGCTAGATTGTTTTAGATCCAGGAAGCTATTATTTTTGTGACTTAAGAGATGGCCTTACATCAACTGGAGTATCCTTTTCTGTCTGCACTTTACTGATCTCTAACACCACACCCATTCCTTTTACGACTTTTCCAAATACCACATTAATGTTATCCAAATGCATGGACGGTTGAACGGTGATAATAAATTGGGAACTGTTGGTGTTTGTTCCCTTTCCCTCGTTCACCATGCTAAGTAACCCAGCAGAGGTATGTTTCAACGTAAAGTTCTCGTCGTCGAAATAAGGACCATAAATACTCTCTCCACCACTAGTGCCGTCAAAATTGACAATGTCACCACCTTGGACCATGCACTGCGAAATGACTGCAACAATATAATATTACATTATTACATATATATTCTAATTAATTTTCATCTTCGCATCTTCGCAGAAAAAAGAAGAAATGATCTATACTTCCAAAAATACTGACTGGCGCTACAACATTGCATGTGTATGATAGGCAATTGTCATAATAAATTAAACTCTAAAATTCTGTGTTCATCCTTAAAAAAAATATAACTCTATCCAGTCTTAAAAAAATAAACAAATGATCTACATTTTTCACAGATACTGGCTGCGATGATACAAAATTGTGTATGCATGACAACTGATTGTCTTAACAAATTAAACTCGAATTGTACTCATCCTCAGAAGAATTCTAATCCTATTCAACTTCAAAAAAATAAATAAGTGATCTATGCTCAAGGTAAAATCTGGAAAATGCGCTTCTATCGTAACAGAGAATCGCTGACAGTGTCAATAAAGCTGGAATGAAATTACATGGAGCAGCAGAGAATCTGACACTCCAGGTAACGCGCACCTTTGTGGAAAACGGATCCCTTGTAGTGTAACCTCGCGGCCTTCGTCCCGGCACCGATCTCCCCGGTGCACAGCGCACGGAAATTCTCCGCGGTTCGGGGCACGACATTCCTGAACAGTTCTATAACGACTCTTCCCACTGGAAAACAACAGAACCGTGAGCCGGTGTTTTCACGAGTGATTAGGGTTAAGCATAACCTCGCACGAGGATACCTTTCTCGGGCCCGATCGCGACGTCGAGAAAAACCACGGGATTGTTTTCATCAGTGAGCAGATCCATCTTTCCTTTCTCGTTGCGAGATCACCGCGATGAAACTCACGAAATCCTTTATCTCGCGAGCTTGAACGTACGCGACGCTCGCGTGAACGTAAAACGTCACCGACTTGCGAGTCGGGCCGCGGGCGACCGGCGAATCCTTAAAATTGCTTGCTTATTGGGTTGCTTGCCTGCTCTCGAACAATGGGTTAATCATCTTAAATGACCGTAGCTCGATATAGAGACGCAACTGCAACTACAGTTGCGACTGCGACTCGCGACTGACGGATTAAAATAGCAAGAATATTCGAAAATTTCGAAATTGAATTATACAGGATGACTCATTATTTTTTACTCGCGCGTTTTACTTATAAGTATATATAAGTGATTATATATAAGTAACAGTAATTATCTCAATGAAACGTCTGTATGTTAATTATATATATAGCTTATGAAAATAAGCTCTATATATATACATAGCTTGTGAAAATAAAGGATTGTTGATACGATCGAAATTCTTGTGGGTAATACTCGACACATTTAATAATTAAAATTATATACTACATGTTAGGAACAGAACTGGAGTAGGATAGATTCGAACGAATAGATCCACAGCAGCGTGAAAAATACTTTCAAGGATGATATAGAGCTTTCTGATTTAAAGTCGCAAATTAATCGTCTGTTTCCACAAAGTCTTTAATGTCTATTTCTACCAATGCAGATTAATTTTAATCTTTGTTATTTAACTTGCCTACTCTTTCATCTTTTTCTAATTTTTAAAACTAGAAAAAGATAAAAAGCAAGTTAAACCGAGATTAAAGTTAATCTACATTGGTATAGAAATAGACATAAGTCAACTGAAATCATGAACGTTTGTTAATAATACGCACAATGTTTAGCATAATATACGATCATGCATAATTCAAACGTATTATCTCTCCTTTTTCTATTTAAAGACAAGATTTGCGATTATATTTCCGAGGTCGTCGTAAGAAATATAAAGTCCCAATAAATTTTAGCTTATACTTCCGATTTTTCTATTATTCTTAAGTAAAATGTAGAAGGAAAAATCATCCTTGTATAATAAAGCACGATCTTTAATTATTTTAAGCAAATAATTAAAATTATATTTACGTGGAGTATTTATAAGTGCCATTATATTTGAATATTGACAAAAAAAAAGATTTGCACTTTCAAAAAGTTAGGTCCCACCGAGATTTGAACTCGGATCGCTGGATTCAGAGTCCAGAGTGCTAACCATTACACCATGGGACCTCTCACAAACCACCCTGTTGGACAGAACATACTTTATCTACTGATTGTTAGAAAAGCCCCGACCTCGCTTAGCAGAAATTTCAACCCCATTTTACGGAGACCCGAACCCCAATTAGCAAAGACTCAAACCCCTTAGCGGAGATTCAAACCTCATTTAGTGCAATTAAATCAAAAGCCTTGAAAATCGACAATTACAAAGTATCAGCTAGGAGAACATAATTTCCTGAATTTCTAAGAATTCGGGATTTTAAATCACAAAAATTAAAAATCTTAACCCTCCCTGTGTACATTTATTTTTTACATCCTCGAAGTGTACACTAAGTCTGTCACATTCGACGTTATTTCTCCTTACCCTAAAGCATTTTAAAAAATCTGAAAAAATTCATGAAACATCTACATTGTATAGTTGACGATTTTATAGTCATTTTTATTAACATCATTTATTTAATATTTTTTAGCAAGCATTTTCTTGCAAACTTTACAGTTACGAGCAATGTTGTTTTGGCTCGGACGTTGTAGACCCATGTTCACACACGGAGGGTTAAAAATCGACAAAGTATCAGAAGATCTCGACAAGGAGATCGCAAAAAATTCCCAAGAATTTTCTGAAGTTTCAAAAATTATGGTTTTTGGAACATAAGGAGGGGAATATAAAATTCCGAATATCTCTCCGTTTTATCGTTGTAATAAGTAAGTATAACAATGAAATATCTCACAGAATAACGTGTAATTGCTTTATATAATAAATTTTCATACATATACGTAATATTTATTATTTTTTATTTATATCTAAGAATTCTTCCTCGATAAGAATTCTCTATATGTATATATATATATATATATTTATAGGTATATATAAATTATAGTACTATATAAACAAGCGAGATATTAATACACTTATCATATTTAGTAAGTAGTCAATCTCTAGAAGCTTGTCTAATGCTAGAATGTATTATATTATACTATCAGAAAACTTGTTCATCATTTATTCGGAAATAATAACGAATCGTATATGCCGTCTCTTTACGCGATTTATTTTGACTTGTCAATTTTGCACAAATTACGATTTGACATGCGCTCCACGCAGTTACGTTCTTCAGTGATCTGCACTCAAATGAACAATGCTTAAAATGAATAAGATTATTGATTTAAAGCATTGTTCGTATTATTTTGAGCAATAAAAATGTACATTTTTCCCCCTACCATGTATAACATCACATAAAATAGCGTTTGTATGTTTTCCACATGTATTTATATGCGAAAAAAAGGACTGATTCTCTTTATCGTTCCTTTTATTCGCATTATATCCGTTTCACACGACAAATTTGGCAAATTATTTTAAATATCCTGCTGTTTTCGTTCTATATAAATACGATTGATAGATATTACGATCTACACGATGCTCTCCCTTAAGAAAATCGGTTATATATTATACAAATACGACCCCACATAGAAATGCTCTTTGCTCTAAAGCCAAGTTTAATAAAGAAAAAAAGGTGCAGATTTAATGGTTTCTTAATAGAAAAAAAGCAGACGCTCCTGTGCGCTCCCGGACAGTAGTCTCCAACCACGTTTGATGTTTAAATATTGAATGATGGCACGTACGCAAATTAGAACTCCTGGAACGTAAGCGTCATATTTTACTTTCTTGTAAAATATACTTCGATTATGTTTCTTAAAAGTTATACAAACCGAATGCCATTATCAACCACCACAGCCATGAATTCTCTCGCGAAGCAAGGTCGGTGGAGTGTTTAACAATGAGCGTCCACTTTGTCAGGGACAATCCAAAGCCGGCTAGCGCACCGTAACGAGAGGCAATAGTGTGACAGAAACACATCAGTAATAAAAATCCGATCCAGTTGAATAGGAATGCGACTATAAGAGAGACATATTAATGCAGATGATTGTCACTGTAGGGGAGATTAGATTTTGTAGAATATAAAGGCACCCCACCGAGAAACGCTGTGAAGAACATAAAATCTGTGCCAAGCAGCCCACTTTCTGGATCTCCCTCTGCAGCTTCGGTATCTATAGCCAGTATTGTCAGAGGCTGCTGTGGTGGTCTAATATTTCCTGGCTGCAAAAGAAGATAGATTTAGGGTCGGTTGTTCCAACCTGTTTATAAACTAACTAATAGTTAAATCATATGTCTATTTTTGTCTAATTCGAAGGAAAAACAGACATATATATGATTTAACTATAAGTTAGTTCACCAATGGGTTGGAACTGACCCTTAGGATAGATTTAGAGTTTATTAGAGAGAGAAAAAAAATGCTATTTACAGTTTGGACTGGATCTTGGAAAGATTTAGAGCTCTTCATACAACATTTCAAATTATAGATGTCACATACCATGTGTATTTGAGGCTGAGGCTCGCCTTGTAGAGTCTTTTCACGCTGAACCTCTTCATAACTGGGTAATTTGGTAGCTACTTCATAAGGAGGTGGTGCGGAGAAGTCTGGTTTCGGAGGCGGAATCTCTTCCCCTTCAACCTGAATAATTTTACTCAGTTAATAGTTATTCAAACTATGGCGTCATATCTATCTTACGTAATATTATATAACTACACTATTGGCGTTTTCGATTTAGCGACCCAGTTCCAACTTGGGTCACATGGACATAGAATACATATACATATTATGTATATGTCCATGTGACCCAGGTTGGAACTGGGTTCGCTAAATCAAAAACGCCATATGTTATAATATATTTAATATATTACCATTCGGTTTGTCGCAGCCAGAGCAGCAGCAGTAGATGCTCCGGAATGGCCGAGCATGTCGACTTGCATGAAGGGCATTGCCACAGTGACTGTAGGAATTTCGTTCTGAATCGACGTTTCGCCACCGGTGTCCGTACCCGCTTGAGGCGGCTGTGGAACAGTGCGTAAAACAGATCTCAACAAATACATACGATTTAAAAAAATATTATTTCTGCTTCTGACAAGAGTAAGTGACACAAATTCTTAATGTCAAAATGTACATCTTTTTCACCAGATCATAGATAACAATGACGTTATCTTTTTGCATACAAGATGATCAAAACAGCATGACACGAGCACGGGCAAGAACTTGACATGTCGGAGTAGACTACGATCGCACGAAGAAACATCCACGATCGTGTGAGACGCGTCAACGTCGTGCTCGTGACAGCGGGATACATTTTGCGGGAGAAGAAAAAGACTTGTATTCGAGGAGTGCACGATGAACGCGAGACCGTTTGTCGTTCGTCGTGGGGTGGACGTACCGTGTTGTGACGGGCGTTACTGTCCATTTCCGGCCAGATTTGCGCGGCGCGGCTGAGAAACGGTATCACGAAAACTCGACCCCGGGGGACGGTGCGAGCTTGCGGGACGCGAGACACCCTTGCTCGAGTTTGAGACAACTGGAAAAAGGGTTTGCAATCGATGTCTGACAGCTGGTAAGTCGTAACCGACGTGACGACTGACGGTCGTTCTAGCGCGACGTCTGTCATTCTCGAACGACGGACCGATTGGATTCCTTTGGGCTCCGATCGCACCGACGATCCGTAATTCCGTACGAGCAATCGTTAATTCCTTCCTTCCCCCTTTCGACGTCTCTGCAAACATTTGTTTCTCTCGTAATTGCGATTATTGGCAAAATTAAATTTTTTCTTCACAAAATCCGATGTGGTAATAAATTGCTCCCAGGGTGTGCCTTCAATCTGCACGTAATATAAATTTGGAAATTTCGGATTAAAGAATGTTGGAATGGCGATTAGATTCCAGTGTAAAATCTTGCAAAAACTCATATTACATAAAGCAGTAAAATTAAGCAATCTGCATCTAACATGGAATATATAAGTTTAGAAATTTCGGATTAAAGTAATGTTGAAATGGCGATTAGATTCCAGAGTGTAAAATCTTGCAAAAAATCACATTAAAGCACAGAAAGCAGCAAAATTACGACCGTCGCGTCGAGTTATTTCCAAAAATTCGAATCGCGACTCGCGAGAACATCGGAGCGCCGAACGGCGATTGGTCATTCGCTATCGCGAATCGCGCGTTGCGGATCGTTCCTTAGGACGGGATCGTAGCCGCCGGAAGTAGCGCGACGCGCAGGAAGCACGAAACTGACGATCTCAAAAACCTTCCTCGTTGTTTTTTTCGAGCAATCGGGTGATTCATTTATTCGCGGCTCGCGGATAATGCATTTTTATTTCAATGCGCTGCACGCAGAAATGTTTTCTTACATTCGCGAATACGGTCGCTCGCTCGACGCGCCGCTTACCGACGAGCGGTGGGGGAAGCTCGAAAGGGGGACGGCGCGTAGAGGGAGCAACTGCGCTCACGTCGTCGGTGCACAAACGACGCTTCGCGCACGCAAGTCAGTCGCTCGCTGACGTTCGAAGGCGCAGGTTGATTGTTTTCGTCGTTCCTCGCGATGTCGGAAGTATTCAAACTGGGTGATCTAGTATGGTGCGTATTTGGAGTGCCGCGACATAACGTGATCGTGTAAATCTTGTGTGCTTTACACAATCTAATTCCTTCACGTATCATTTTTTCTGGCTTTCAGGGCGAAGATGAAGGGATTCTCGCCGTGGCCCGGCCGGGTAAGTGGGCACCCTCTTTCCCCCCCCTCCCCTCTGTCTGCCTCTCTAAGCCCGTCGCAACGCGGGCTCGTGCTCCTCTTCCTGTTAACGTCGCTCGTACGCGCGCGCACTCCTGTCCTCGCTCGCTCGTACTTGACGGTTCTCACGTCGTTCCGCCTCGTCGACCCTCGCCGGGACGGAGCGCACCAGCTGTCGACGCCACTGCAATCTGCATGGTACCGCGGCGCATCGCGTCGTACACCGCGCCGGATCGCGCCGCGCCGCCTCCGGAGGCGGCGCGGCGCGGCGCGGCGCTATCTCCCGCCACACCCGGACCTTCGAATTCAAATTGGCGCGCGATCCGCGGGGCTTATAACCTAAATCCCCCGTGCAACCACGAGTTCTCCCGCCCTTGCCCCGGAATCGAGTTCCCTCCCTTCCTCCCCTTTATGCTGCGCGGCTATTTCGAAATTTCTCAGGGGGGAATCGAACGTCCCGGTGCCGCGATCCGCTGAGTCTTTAGAATTTGTCCCGCGTAATCCGTCTCCTCTTTTCCCATTGGCGGAAACGCGCGTGACGTCAGCGGCATGCCAGACGAGCGGCCGCGATTACGCCTTCACATCCCGTGCGAGGTTGTCACCGATGTTTTTTTACACGTTCGGAGCGAGACAGGCCGGTATATTTGCAGTTTCTTTTTTTTTATTCGAGATCGTCTTAAAAACGACGAGATGCTGTAAAATTTTTCATTGGTCGGATGTGTCTTGAGATTGAAATTGACCATGATCCGATTTAAAACGATCTTGAATAAAAGATCGGATTAAGTGAATACCGCCCATGGACATTGGAGACATGTAATCTATCTTGTGAGAGAGAAAGAGGGGAGGGATAGAGTGTAGGAATAGGAAATGTGGATAGCTCGCAGTTCCTTCAAGTGCGTTTACGCGGCAATCGTTGGCAGGGCCGTACGAAGATCGTGGGCGACTTACGATGCGAACTGAATATGACCCGAGCTCGAAAATTTCGTCTTAATGTAAAGAGAAAGTTGTATGTAATTGTAAAACGTACAGACGGAGAATTATTTAACAAAAATGTTATTTGACGGAAATTTATTTTTAAGGTACCTTTTTTTTATTTTTAAAATCAAAAATATGGTGAAAAGTACTTAAAGTTTACAACTGACTGTTTATAAATGAGATAATTGTGTCGTATGTAAAATTTTGTTAATATTAACCTTCTGTTAAACATATCTACTTTTTATTCTGTTTGATATTATTGTCGATGATATTGCTTCCCAAATGGATTGTAAATTGAATTGGAATTCAAAATGTACATAAGAAAATAAATGTTACCATTATTTTTATTATAGTGTTGTATAGATTATATATTAATTTTATAATGGCATGTAAAGGTGTCAGTTCCTTCAAAGGACTTGAAGAAGCCCGCGAACACTAAAAAGGGACCCGTCCAATGTATCTTCTTCTTTGGGACAAACAATTAGTAAGTTCTGTTTATGGATCGTTTATTTCATTCATGGAACGTTACTATGATTTATAATCCTTGACAATGTCTTTCTTTCCTAGCGCATGGATAGAGGAATCCAACATCAAGCCCTACCAGGATTATAAGGATACTTTAGTGAAATCTAGCAAATCTGGCGCATTCAAAGATGCAGTGGAAGCTATAGAAGAATTTATCGCCAAAGGAGAGGTGAGCAAGATTTTCATGTCTGATAACTATCTGTAGATACATAAAAATAATTTAGATAATTTATTGTAATATTATTAAAATAGTTATAATAAAATAATATTTTAACAACTATATTATTAATTTAACTAAATATTAAATTAGTGGTGATATTTTATATCTATCTATATAAAAAATATAAGACTGATATAAAACTGAAAGCTTAATATAAAATAAAAAATAAAATTCATATTTTGTTATTGAAATATACATTCATTACATTGATGATTAAATTTCTTGTATTAATGCACCAGGTATTCGAGGATGGCTTGGATCCGGACTCTTTGTTCGACAGGCTTAAAGAAGACACTGTACCCGAAAAGAAAACGCCTGTTGTCAAAACGCCGAAGCCGCGCAAGGTTAATAGCGAATCTATTTCTCAGCAGCAACTGTTAAAAATGTTTAATTGCGTTTTATATTATACATGCAAACTGAGAAACTGTTGCTACAGGAGGCTAGTACGAAAAGCACCAAGCGTCTAAGCGACAGCGGCACAGGTGATCGTCGACCGGCTAAAAAGCAGCGTAGGGAATCAAGTACCAGCAATAGCAACAGAGTCGGCAGTGTCAGTCCTACTATGAATCATTCTACCCCGGCTAGAAAAACGGGGCTTCTAAACAGACCGGCAAATATCGCCAGACCTGTAAGTAATCAATATTATGATATATATTTTTTATTATTGAAGATTTACTTACCTATCTGTTATTATTAACACGATTGAGGTCCAGCTGACAGATAATAAATAATGATTTAACAATGACACTATTAGGCGACATAAATCTGATTTCAATATTGAAATATAGGTTTCCAAAATGGATTAGGATTACCATCTCGTACCATTAATTTACACCCCTTAACTTTTCAACTTCTTACAAAATTGAACCCGGAATCAACCCGGTACTACGAGTCGATCACTAGTACACAAAACCACGCGTCTATCACCCGACCATCTCTATTGCACAATTTTTGATGTGTATCAAAATTAATTTTTAGTATCAATTATCAAGTAGAATTAAAGTATCAATTATTAAGCTATAAATGTTTAAAAAAGAATATTTCTTTTTCACAAGATTCTAGCATGCGTAAAATTTACTTTTATTTTTATTTTTATTTTACAGTACATTTATTTCGATACACATAAAAAATACGAGTTTGTTCCTGAACATTTGGAGCTTTATATCGCGCATTCAGCGCTAAAATGTAGGATCAAGAATCAGGTTGGTACACGCGCGCGAAATGTCTGCACACTCACACAGACACACGTGTACACGTACACGATAACGCTGCGCTCCAGTACCGTAGTTAGGCACATGGTGATCCCGTTACCACCTGTTGGTTCCATAACCTTAGCATTAATGTGAAATATTTAAAAAGTTACAATTATAAAAATGTCTTACAAAATCTGAAGAATTAAGATTTAATTTTGCACTTGAATAAGTACTATCGGAATTATATTTAATTATATTCTCAGGATGATTTATCTATAAGCGCAATCTGCGAACCCCGAACATTCAAGGATCCATCTAATTCTTTTTAATGCCTTTTGATACTTTCAAGGATCCATCTAATTTTTTTTAATGCCTTTTCTCTAAAGTGTTTCTAATTTGAGAAACTTTTGCTGTTATATTATTAATGTATTATTTAATTAATATTTTTATTATATTTATTATGCTTTTGTTTATCTAAATGCACTGTAAAATAAAAATAAAGGTAAATTTTACACATGCCAGAATCTTGTCTAAAAGAAAGGTTCTTTTTTTAAACATTCACAGCTAATAATTGATCTTACTTTAATTATACTTGATATATATAATTGTTACTTTAAAATTAATTTTGAGACATCCTTTATATAGGATATTCTAAAAAGATATCCTACACCTTTCCCAATTGCGGATATCTTCTTAAAATGTATATTTTTTAATTAAAAATTTTTTTTAATAACTATTTTTAGTGCAAATATTTTAAAATTAAAGAAATTTAATAAATTTTATTGAAATAAATTTAAAATGTATTATAATAAAAATTGCAATAAGATTTTGTTACTAATTTCTTTTTGCTAGAAATTAATAAAAATAATTACATTAATTTTTTAATTAATTTGTTAGAAAATCAAGGAATTAAATTTATTTTTTATCCCTGATAAATTACACTGTAATCACAATTTTAATTCGAGTTATCTACAATCTATCGACAATTTGAAGATTTAGAGATTAATTCAATTATCTATTGTAGAAGGAACATTTATCATCGAGAGAGAGAGAGAGAGAAGAAAAAAAGATACATTTTAGGAATGACGTAGAACTCGTAAAGTTATTCCTTTTTGCGAAAAAAGTATTAGGAGTAGCTGTGTATTATTCCTCTCCTGTAACATTCCTTTACCTTGTTCCGCAGATTACGCCACCCTTAGACGTCGAAACAATGTCGCAAACTCTAAAGGAGAAGAATATTCTTCCATCGAATCTGAAATTTGGTTTTCTTGGTCTCGGCATAATGGGCAGCGGAATCGTGAAAAACTTGATCAACAGTGGTCATAGTGTGATCGTGTGGAATCGATCGCAGGAAAAGGTATGTGCCGATATTTATTTTCTTTTTTTTTTTTTTCTAGAGATTATGCCCGAAAGATTTCTGCCGATGGCAAATGTAGTGTATTATAATTAAATTATAATTAAAATAGCGTTTATTATTAATTACACGATGAAAATTTTGAAGTGGTCATATATTTTTTTAGTTACCATTTAAAAAGAATTAATGCAACGATAGTATGTATTAATACGCGTTTCTTACTAATTTCTTTTTTGCTAGAAATTAATAAAAATAATACATTCAATTTTTTAAATTAATTTGTTAGAAAGTCAAAGAATTAAATAACATACATATAATTCTTTATTGATTATGGATTTATACTTTGTTATAATTAATTATGTTTGCCTCGGCAATTTTGTTTTAAAATGTGATATGTCAAATTTTGATAAATGGGGTGGGAATCGATAAGTTGTCATAGGCTCGAATTTGATGAAGCTGGAGTCCACTTTGTGAGACACACGCTATAAGTTTTTATTTTGAGAATTTTGATTATATACATAATTTATTTTTAATATTTTTGCACCTAATTAAAATTTATACAAACGAGTATAATTATATACTCGGAGTGAGTATTACTTTCGTAGTCGCTCCGAAGAAACTTCTCTATTGTGCGCGACTTGTGCAATTTATTGTTGTACATCCAATAAACGTACTGAATAATATTATTACAAATAATAATCTGTTAATCGATAATTAATTTACGTCAAATTTTGATAAATCATTACGTACTATAAGTCGTTATGTGCGAAAGAGGGTTGAAAGAGTGGGAAAGAGGTTGTTGAAGGAAATCAAGAGTGCCGCAATAAACAATTAGATTTATTAGCTTTGAGAACTATAGTAGAAGTTGAGCAGATTCGCCGACGTTATCATCTCGGTCGGTAGAAGTAACTTGGGATTATTTTCATAAAAGCGAACAAGTCGCTTCGTTACAAATGGCTTTAGATCTTTTACATCGCTCGGTCGGAACATTAAAGCGATTTAACCGCTCAGTCTCTCCTAATTTTCCAACATGAATAGCAGATATAGATCGTTTTTTCCGTGTTGCTTGTTCTGCAACCCGCAAGTTTACGACGTAGGAAATGACAGTTTATGTCATCGTAGTTATTCGTCAACAGTTTTTTCTATATATCCGTTAGAATATCTCGGGCAAAAAGATAGGAGTCCACCAACGGGAAGCTCGACGAGATACTTTTAGGCGTTAAGTTTTAGAAGGTTTTAGATTCTTGGCAAGTTACATGTAAGAAACTTTGAACAGGGTGTCAGATAGTTTCCTGCGGAGATAACTGTAAGAATTGCTTGGTCGTTTTAACGATCGTCAAAATCAATGGCAGCCCCGATAATACGAAAACTGCGCTTCAGCGTAAAAAAGAGTTGGCGCGTCAGAGACTTTCCTTCTTTGGTACCTGGTTTCCAAAGTTTGAATTGTAACACAAGTAGCTACTTGTGATACAATATACGAATATATAATGTCGATATTTTTAACAAATTCAAGTGACTGGCAAACATTACTTCGTGGAACAAACGCTATAAGTTTTTATTTTGATTATACATAATTTATTTTCAGTATTTTTGCAACTAATTAAAATTTATACAACCGAGTATAATTATATACTCGGAGTGAGTAATACTTTTGCAGTCGCTCCGAAGAAACTTCCCTGTTGTGCGCGACTTGTGCAGTTTATTGTTGTACATCCATTAAACGTACTGGATAATATTATTGCAAACTCTGTTCTACATCGATAATTTACTTACGTCAAAAAAGTTCAAATCACAGCGTTTAAAAGATTCGTTAGACAAAGTACTGAAGTCACACAGGATGTCCCAAACGAGCGGTCGATAGGCTCAGGACATCTCTTGCATATTAAGAAAATAAAGTTTCTCTCACTGTCGCGTCACTAAAGATACACATTTATATATAATTTTACAATATATAAATTTTCGCTACAAAATTATTTTTTTACAGTATTTAATTTTCGGTGAGAGAGAATACCGTTCGCCAAGTCACAGATGGAATAAATTCTATTATTTATTATCTAGTTTATCTATGATAAAATATTCGATTTACAGTGGCATAATTAATTTTTAATGCACTAACACGTGTCCGATCCTCAAGAAAAATGACGATAAAGCCTCCTCTTCCATTGCTTTATTTGAAAAATTAAGAGAAAGTAATGCAAAAATTTACGCAGTTTATATGAAAATATTTGATCGATAAAATATTCAATCAACAAAAATATTTATATTTTAATTTTATTAAAGCACTGTCTTAATTCTTTCTGAGAATTATAAATCACCGCTTACTTGCATTTAATAATAATTATGCCGCTGTTGATATAACTTACTGGAACGTAAGAAGTCATTTCACTACGCGCGAAAAGCAACTATGCGCGATTGAATTACTTTAATTTTTACACGCCTAAATCAGTGTCACCGATAGCGGTTTTTTCATTAATTTTAATTTACACGCCCTGTACATGCGTTATCCCCTCCATTAAGGCTTCTCGGTTTAAAAATGACGTTGTATAAAAAATATACTACATGCTGGAAGCATAAGTACGAGCATTCGACATACGAAGGAACAGAGAAAAGATTTTCTCGTCTAAGATTCGATGTGCCGTGACGAGAAGTAGCTAGTTAAACTTCAAACTATTCTCTAAGCGTAATAGATTTCAAGTTTCCCTCATTTTGTCGCTCCCAGGAACGTTCTGGCGTAATAGATAATACTCGTTTAATCAACGTTAAAACTACGCCGGGTAAACGCACCAGTCGGATTTTATTTCCTCTTACATTCTCTTTTCCAAGTATTTATATAATAATCTTAAATAGAAGAGTGACATATCATGAAAGGACCATGAAACAATATTGGTCTATCCATAATCGAGTGTTCATAGATATGAAAAGATTAGAAACTGATTTCAAATAATAATCATCAAATTTATATCAAATTGACGGTTATTAATTGAACATTAATTCCAAATACTTTCGATGTTGATTATATTTGCGCGCGATAGTGGTTCCTTCAATATGGCATTAAATGCAATTATCGAATTGCTCTATAATAGAAGAACCAATAAAAGTCAAACCGCGGATGATATAAATATGTTAATACATTGCTTCTTTATTAAATAAATTGCTTTATTTGTAATTGAAATTATAATAAGTGCCTTCGTTGCAATGCGGATATTTCTGTTTTCTTTTTTTTTTTTTTTAATTTAGTTTACCGCGCCAAGATGGATTCACAGCGGATCGATAAGTTTGACAAGCATTAAAGAACCCAATTATATTGACATGGAATTTTATATCGATGCCTACAGTGTTCGACTTTTATTAGCTCTTCTCGAGATTTTACATTAAAGGTCCTTTTTCGTTTTTTTTTTCATCGCACTAATTAGATAGTTCAGTAATAGAATGATAAGACTATCATGACATATATTGGGAGTAGGGAAAAGAGGATTTTAAATAGAGAGTAATTGTAAATTGACTCACAGTTTTGCCAAAAGCCTCGACAAAGATACCGACAGAATTATTTGGGACAGCGTTATCAGAGACTTCTTATTACTTAAACTTACACAATTGTGCCACTTTCAGTGAATTACAAATAATATCTCCTAAGATTCTTGGTTCGTTGCCTGATCTATTTTATATTATTTGTGATACACCAAAACTGGTATACACGCACAAGTACTGCCTTTGGTGAACCTGATTTCGAAATAAAACTCATTACAAATTAAAAATATATAGAACCATCAAATGTCAATCTGTTTAAAGTCTAAATTCTTAATAAAGTTACGAATCGAGTCTATAATCACAAAGCGTATAATCTTGTTTGTTACTATTAATCAGTTTTACGTAAATTAGAGCGAAAACAACCTTCATTTGAACTAGCGCACGCGAGTATTATCGACGAGATTTATGAGACCGGCTACAATTAGGTTGATCGATTGCGCTATTTGTATAGTGCTACCATTCCGATTAGTCGATCTACGGCGAAATGTCGGGTGTATCTAAAAAGTAGGGAATCAGCAGTCAAAAAATTTCTTTGATGAATACGGAGATGTTTTCTTACAATTAGTAAAAGCTTGAATAAAGGTCCATCAATAAAACTATGAATTCCAAAATAACTATCTCGGCGGTTTGTATTAAATGTTTGTGTGATTAAATTTTCAATGTGAACATTAATTAATCCCTTTAGAATGAAGATTATTAAGAAACTCTTATTTAATTAACATTTTTTTATATATAAAAGATGTTGCATAAATGAAAATTTAATTTGGATATTTTTGAAATAAAGATCTTTTTGTGGTATGAGCAATTCAATTTCTGTTAAAATAGATACTACATTTTGCATTTTTGGTTTAGATATACGAGGTCTAATCAAAAAGTTCGTGCAATTTTTGTTTATTTGAAAAAGTATGTCTTTATTTATCTATATATTTATGTTGTCCCCTTCAAAGTAAGCCCCATAAGATAAAACACACTTATGCCAACATTTTTCTAGTCTTTAAAACATTTCTGGAATGCACTTTTTGGTATAGCTTTCAGTTCGCTCAGCGATTTTTGTTTAATGTCTTCAACGGTCGCAAATCGTTGTCCTTTCATGGTTTTCTTTATTCTTGGAAAGAAAAAAGTCACACGGTGCCATATCTGGTGAATACGGTGGTTGCGGTATCATTACAGTATTATTTTTTGCTAAAAATTCGCGAACAAGCAATTTTTAGCAAAAAATAATATCGTAATGATAGAATGATACCACAACCACCGTATTCACCAGATATAGCACCGTGTGACTTTTTTCTCTTTCCAAGAATGAAGAAAACCATGAAAGGATAACGGTTTGTGACCGTTGTAAACAAAAATCGCTGAGCGAACTGAAGGCTATACCAAAAAATGCATTCCAGAAATGTTTTGAAGACTGGAAAAAACGTTGGCATAAGTGTGTTTTGTCTGATGGGACTTACTTTGAAGGGAACAACGTAAATATAGATGAATAAAGACATACTTTTTCAAATAAACAAAAATTGCACGAACTTTTTGATCGGACCTCATATATTATTAAAAATTGTTATACATCTGGCTAAAATAAAAAAATTTTTTTTTTAACAACGTATGCTGAAGGTCGATACTTTAGCAACATCTAGTTTGCTTTTACGACTTAACTTCGCATTTAATTCATATTCATACCATGTTCATACGTGTTCTTATATGTTTTTAAGTGTTTCAGTCAGAAGCCAGAAGCTGTTCGCGTAATAATTTTATATGTTTGCATTGCTGTGAAAGCCGTGAGAAACACCACGGTAATTTAATTATAGGTTTGCGTTATAATTGCAGCATATTTATATAGGTACTTGCAGGCAGAACTCGACATTCACAAAACTGATAGTTCTGATGACGAGTTATCAATTTTGATATAAGTTTTTATTTGATTTATGTTGAATTACAGATTTGCAATAATATTAAACGATTATTGATGTTGAAAATCATCGATGTTTACTGATCAATTTATTTTAAAGAATATTGCTATGTGCAATTACATGATGCAAGTTCGAATTCTGACAATAACGAATATTCTTTTATCACTTATGCATGTATACATTTATTAAAAAGTTTTCTGATTGATTCATAGAGTACTACCATTTTGTTGAGACATGGAATAACATGAAAAATAATTTTGTTTGCTTTATGATGGACTACGCCGTTTAATTATATTGAAAAACAAATTTGGAGACTCCGTAATGACGCTTCAACTTT
Source organism: Leptothorax acervorum (assembly GCA_035220615.1). Taxonomy (NCBI): domain Eukaryota; kingdom Metazoa; phylum Arthropoda; class Insecta; order Hymenoptera; family Formicidae; genus Leptothorax; species Leptothorax acervorum. The sequence goes on along the minus strand of JASTWQ010001261.1, from coordinate 2,596,829 downwards.
TCACTGAGGAAACGTTGACTGCAGCTTTATCAAATTTGAGCCTATGACAACTTATCGATTCCCACTACTTCGGATTTAGCCCGGACAGGTTTCTCTCGACATAGAATAGGATTCCCCTTACAATCTCACCACGATACCGAGACCGACTACATGCTTTCCACCATGGTTCTGCTTCGTCTTGCGTATCCCGTGCGCGGCTTCCCCCTCTGTTTAACGGAGGAAGCATGATAAAACTTTATCTCTCTCGCTGACGCGATCCAAAAATAACGACAACGCTCTCCTGGCCGCGATCATTTTTCTTTCTGTTTCGTTCCATTGGTATCGTTGTCGTGGTGACTCAGTCGTTTCTGCATCGGCAGCAGTTATTTAGATTTTAGATAATCGCTATGCACGTGCCCTTTTATCACGTGATTTTTCCGACACGGAAGTATTGCATTCTTGGCGATTCAATCGAGACGATTTACGAATTTCAAACGAGAGCGAACCAAGTCCATAAATACATAAACTTATCTCTCCAGATTTTACGTCCTTTAACAATAAATTGCTTTGCTAGTTTGTGTTACATCCATTAGAAAAATAAATATTACCATGAAGTATATTTGTATACATCATTTAAAACTAACATTTAATTCGTAAACTATAATTATTGTTTTTAATGTAATTTTTTTATAAATCACAAAATTCTAGAAATTACTTTCGTGAAATAATTCTAAATTAATCACTTGTATACAAAGTCACTTTTCATGAACAGATTTATTTTCCCCTGTAATTGCCCTGTCAATTTAAATCTAATAAAATGTAGATTTGATACATAGAAACAATAGAATATTTTTTATTTGAAAATATCTTTAGTTTCAACTCACCGTGGAAATCTTGAAATAAGATTATATCGCGATATTATATAATATTAAACGAAGAAAACTTTCTTGAAAGAAGCAAGAAAAAAATGTTGAAATAAAGAATTGAAATTCTTATAAGAAAATTATAGTTGTTTTGTATATAAGCAAGATTATCGATAATCTTATAAAAATAACGTTTTATTTTAACATTTTTTTCTTGGTTGAACTATATAAATGCTTCAATCAAGCAAGTTTTCTTTGTTTAATATAATCGTTTGATATAATAACGCAATATAATCTTATTTCAAGATTTCCACGTTGAAACTAGATATTTTCAAATCAAGAATACTCTTTTTTTTCTGTGTAAGAATATGAAATAAAAGATATCGTTCTACATAAAAAATTTGATATTAATCCTTTTTAGGACAAACTTGTTTTAAAACATTTAAAATGAAACTTTGTTACACTATAAAAAATAATCAGTTTTTATTTTATTTTGAAATTATATTATTTTATATTCTAAAGACTTATATATCGTGTTAAATTTTCAATTCTGTAGTTGGCTACAGAATGTAGTTGAAATTTTTGTTAAATCATTTGCACAATCCGTTAAAGATTTAAATCGGACAAATTATGGACTATTCTAACTATTTTTATTCTCTTTCAATCGTCGCTCTCTCATCTCTCTAATTCGACTACTAAATGATAAATATATTGCGAAGATATTCTCTCGATGATTAAAGTCCGCGTTAATTGAATTTTTTACAGTTAGCAACTTCGCTAATTAGCAATGAACTAATTAGCGCGGTTAATAGTTCTCACTTTTCTGTTTAGCACGTATGTCTCTAAAAAAAAGAATGAATAAATTATGGCGTTCCTTTAATTATTGATTAGAATGAATAAAGTTTTCAATATATTCTTCAGCAAAGTCTAATTACGAGATGGAATTTGGATAGGGGATTAAGACATAGATGCTTGGCGACGATTCGTCAGGATTTATTCAACAAAGGGGCGCATCTTGCAAAATTTGTATAAGAGCAACTTTGTTGCAACTAAAACCGTACATACAATTTTCTTTCTCTGAAACGCTGCTTTAGTTCAAAAGATCCAATATAATTTTTCTTTATTACAATTTCCTCTCCCTTTAATTTTTTTCCGCGAATGATAAGCCTGTTTTGGAGATATATTGCTGTAATGATTAAAAAATTAAGTACGTACGTCGGTTACTTTCTGGTATGTTTCCTTCTTTTCTTTCTTCGATAGGCATATACTTCTATGTCTCGAACAATTTGTAACCTACTACGCTAAACACAAGCGGTCAAAAAAAAAAGAGAAGAAAAGAAAGGACGCGAGCACACGATCAAACGCTGATGTTTTTCGCCGCTTCTTATTCACGAGAAATTCGAGACGAAGAAGACGAAAAACAATTCAAACGAACAATTGCTGGCGTGTCGATCTCGCCGCCTCAGTTTTTCGCAATGAGAGGATAATCCGACTTTTTCTCGCGGTATCATTGATACATAAAACTTTCACGCACGCCTATTTACAGAAAGGATTGAGAATGATTCCTTACGGAACTCGCAACCTCAAGACTCGTGGAATTGACAACTAGGCGAAGTTACATTTCCTCCTCGTCGCGCTTGTAAAAGGAAATTAGTTTACACTCGAGTTGACGAGGACACAAAATGCAATTCGCGTCTTTTTTCTTTATCCTCTCGGATGATGATAGTCATCCAAAAACGATGACACTGATGAAAAAGCACACGTTGCTTAACGAGAGACGGACAGGTTGCAAGGTCGATCATATCAAGAGAAGTCCTTGGAAGCTGTCCGCAATTTTTTTTTGTTCTCCTAGATTCGCACACGCACACACTTTTCCTTGCGATCGACAGTCATCGATCTCGACAAAGGAAGGATCTCCCGTGTTTCTTGGCACTGACACGAGTTCTTCTCGAACTGTCTTCTAGGGCACTCTCCTTGAATCAGTCGTACAATCAAAAGCGGAAGAAGCTTCAAACAATCTCCTCGATATCGAAGACGCGATTCCCATTTATTAGATGCAGGATGACGATGACGCCTTCCATTACGCTCCACTTCCGTTGATTGTCCGAGAACAATCTCCTTTCCTTTATATTTCTGATAACTTAAATGATAAGCAGGAACCCATTTTTGGCCATTTTACGCGCTTGAATTTCTGTCGGCTAGAGTTTAGTCTCGCGTGGAAGATCAGGTAGACTGTTGCTAGGTGCTAGAAGCCCCAGGACTTCTGGAGTCTCTCTCCTTAGCCAGGGCTCCTTAGCCAAGACTGTACCGTTGGAGCCTGTGAAGATCGGCTTGTCGTGCTCGTAGTTGTTGTACACGGACCGTGTGCTGCCGTATTCGTCGATACATTGCAGTATCGTCGAAGCAGGTAGCAATATAGGCAGTCCCAGAGGTGGCGGTGGGCCGCTTTCCTCGATGTAATTGATGTGAATGCCATCCATCATGTTCTGGCCGTGCGGGCTGGTCGACGATAGCTCGGTCGGCGTGTAATACTCGCTGTTGACGTCCTCCAGACTCGCTCCCGCCACCAGATCGTCGATCTTCGCCTTGAAATAGGTGTCCATACCGTCGAGGTCGTCCTTGGTAGGATCGAATACCATGGAGTCGCCCTTGCCGCACGAGCCGCTTCGGCAATTGTCGAAATACAGATTGGGCAGGTTCTCCAGCACCTTGGCCAGCGTCTGCTGCTGGTACTTGTAACTCTCGCGTAACCGCAACACCTGATGGGCGCTGAACTTGCGGATCTTGTTCCGTTGGAAGACGTAATTCTCGCGTACCCAGTTTAGCTGGCCCGTGGAATAGTCCCGCACCCTTTTCACCTGCGGAAGAGTAACAAAATAGACGCGGCTAGATGCGTATCTATTGTATACGCGAAGCTGTCTCGCGTTATCTTATTGTTTATTCGGCCTCGTTATGTTTTCTCTTGACGGAGAATCGTTTCGCTAATGTCGAAAAGCGACGTGTGCGCAACGATGTGTCTGATAAATTTTTTATTACTTCGCACACATAACAACTTCGCGCGTTGTAAAAAGATCACGTAGATTAGATATAGAAGTGAATACGATAACAACAGAAATTGAACCAATTATGATGAACACAGTTCCGCGAAAGAGAATTCCCACGGCGTATCGTACCTGATCGTAGTACTGATCTCTTAGCGCGGTCAGGTGACTGGTACCGTAGTCCCGTATGTCTCGTATATGCTGCATCTGACCCTCGTAGCTGTCGCGTATCCATTCCACTTGCTGAACGCAATTGTCCTTGATTCTGTGTACCTGCTGCGTGTAGTTCTCCCTCAGTCTTTCGAGCTGCTGACTCTTGTACTGCTCGATGTTGTCGAGCATCTGGTAGATCTGTTTAGCCCGTGGCGTCACGCCCACGCGTCTGCAGCACAGGCACCACTTGACGCATCCGTACCTGCGGGAGATTCGTGCGGGGGAGAAACGTTAACGAGGGGGGTTGCGAAAGGAATATAGAGAGTCGCCGGAATCGTCAGGTGGAGTTATCGATCGCGTTTCTGACCTTCCGTCGACTTGCTCGCTCTACTCGTCGAAGTTGACGCTTTCGGCGAGCGGTTACTGTCACTCGAACTGTTAACGGCTCTATTAACTCACAATATAAACGTATATATATAATATATATATATATGATATTTTGACACAATCACGAGGTACGATATGCAAGAAGATTACGGCGTGTATCCCTAATACTGGTTCTACGTGTTGCTACGGTTACTCACCTCACGATGAGGTATCGCAGCAGCTGCAACGCTAACGTAATCAGAAGGAACGTCGCGGCGCAAATTGCGCCGACGAGGATGCTGAAGATCTTGATGTTGTGCAAGGTGACCGGGTCCATGTGCAGCGTTACGTAGGTGGTCTCATTGCCGATCGGATTGACCGCCGTGCACTTGTACTTGCCCACATCTTGCCGCAGCAGCTGCGTGATGTAAAGTGAACCGTTGTCCAGGACTTTAATGCGATTATCATCGACGACCGGTCGGTTCGTCATCCAGCTGTGGACCTTCGCGTGTTCGACGAACGCATCGGGAAAGGTTGGATCCGGCACCCAATGGAGCACCAGACCGCTCGGGGTCACCCAGGTCAAGGAAGGCGCGGGGTTCCCGGTGAAATCGCATTCCAGCAGCACCGAGCTCAGAAGGAGGTATTGCTGAGTCTTGGTGGCACGCACGAGGCTCGGCGGGCTACATTGGAGGTAGCGCAACGTCTGCAGGGTGTCGACGGTGCCGCTCTCGTGGCCGCACTTGAGCCCGCTCTGAAAAGTCGTGCGCAGATGCGCCCTGCTCTCTGCCCACTTGACGAACCAAAACATACGACAGTCGCATGCCCACGAGTTGCCCTGCAGATGCAGCTCGTCCAGGAACGGTAGATTCGCCACGTTCCCCGGCAGGAATGTCAAGTCGTTGTCACGCAGATCGATTCTACGAAGGGACGGGGTCTCGTTCAGCGTCAGCTGGCCGATCTCCCGTAGCGTGCCGTTCGTGACCTCTAGGGTCTCCAGCTCGGCCAGACCGGCCAGATTCTTGTTCCGCAGGCTCTCCAGTTTGGTGCCGGACAGCAGGAGGGTCCGCAGCCTGCCGACAGGTCGCCAGACGTCACCGGGCAGCCGCGAGATCGGCAAACGGCTCAGATCGAGCCATCGCAGGCTGGCGAGGCCATGGAACGCGGTGTCCGTGAGACGCGCGATCGGATTACCACCGAGATCGAGGTGCTCCAGGACCGCGAGGTCGTTGAAGAGGCCACGCGGCAACGCGTCGATCTCGTTGTCGGCGAGATCGAGCACCTTCAGGCGCGCCAAACCGGAGAACAGACGCGACGGCAGCTTCGTCAGCCGATTGCCGGCCAATCGCAGCTCCTCCAGCATTCGATTCGGCTGAAAGCTATGATCCGGCAGGGAGACCAGACGGTTACGACTGAGATCGAGCCGCACGAGCACCCGGGCGGGCGCGAACCCCTGATAGGGCAGCACGGAGAGCAGATTTCCCGCCAGACGGATCTCCTGGAGGCGGTTCAGATGGCGGAACAGCTGCTGCGGCAACGAGGCCAGCCGGTTCCCAGTGAGGTTCAGGTACTCGAGTTGATGGAGCGGATGGAAGACGTCCGACGGCAGATCGGCCAGTCGATTATCACCTAGATCGAGTCGCTCGAGGCGCGCGGTGGCGCGAAACGCGCCCGCCTCCACTCTCTCGACGCCGCTCGACGACCATGCGAGAATTCGCAGCCCGGCGGCTCTCTCCAGGACGTTCGCACGGATCGCGATCACCCGTACATGACTGAACGACACGCTCGTGACGTCGCGCGGCAGGACCAGGCCGGACAGGTCCCGGCCCGAGCACTTCAGACCGCCACCGTTGTCGGTGTCCGCGCACTCGCATCCATCCGGGCATTCCCCTCGCGACGACGTGGACGACGACGACGATGGCAGCTTGTCCGAGGACGCATCCGCGATCCGCACCACCACCACCGCCACCACTGCGACCAGAAAGAACAACCACCTCAAGCGCGGACCATCACCTCCCCTCGCCGCCCGCACCCGCATTCCTAAAACCTGCAATTTGACGATTTGCACAGGTACAGCGATTTCCCATGTCCTTACGGGGGGGGGGGAGGGGCTTCTCCTCGCGAGGAACTTTCTCGAACTACGGTTTTGTTACGAACCGCGGTTTCTCTCTCTTTCTCTCTGCCCGACGGCGTCGACCTTTTACATGCCGTCGACCGGCCGAAGGACAAAGATTTTATTTACCCGTAAATAGACTAAATATTCTTTCTCTCTCTCTCTCTCTCCCTTTTCCACACTACCGGTAGTAGTTTAAATATATCGATCACTCGACCACGTGCTCGCGGCCCTAAGAACTGGAGCTCTCCGCTCCGCTACCTACCTGCCGAGAATCACGCTCGTGTTCCCCGCAGGCAACCCCCGAAAATCTATCGCTCCGAAGGGACAATAACAGAGGACGGGCGGTAACGCGAAGAGAGAGGACTCGTCTCGAGGTCTCGAGGTCTAACCATTCGCGAGCGGTCCGGCGGTGCGGCCGCGGCGACCCGCGACGACGTCGAGGTGTCTTCCGACGGTGACGCTGCGTGAGTGATGACGCTGGGCGGCCTGTCGTCGTCCGTCGGTGCCGTCGCCGCGTCGCGCCGGTAACATAATTCCGCCCGCCGTTATGATTATTCGTATATACCGTGTGTTGCAGCGAGGTGGCAGCTGTCGAGAGAACGCGGGGGGAGTACCAGGTCTAGGTCTATACGGTGAACGTTAAACCGTTGATCTCACGCACGCACGCACGCAAGAACGTTTATTTTCCCTCGTCTCTACCCCTCCACCTTTTCTCCCTTTCTCTTTCTCTATCTCCTTCTTTGTCTCGTCTTCTTTCTCTCCTTTTACTCTACCGCCGTACGCGATAACGTGTCTCCGTCCCCGTGTGTGCAGCAACGTCACGGCCGCGCACCACTTGTCACCGCGTGTCACATGACACGCTCGTGCATATCGCGCTCTCTCAGCGGCCGGCCGCGTTCGCCCGCCGCGCGTCAGATGCGAAAACCGACTATGAAGCGGAGCTCCGGCAACGGCTTCCCGACCGGAGCGGGTTCCTCTCCTCGTGGTGTGAGCGCCGGTTTGAGAAAACCGGCAACACCGTCGACTCCCCAGTCGGTCGGCGCCGACGCAGAGTACGCAGACCTCGCTTAGCACGTCTCTCAGCGAGCGGGACGTGCAATGAGAGTGACAGAGAGAAGCGATGTCAAGAGTGAGAGAGTAGGAGAAAAAGAGAGAACCGCCGTGAAAGAGCGGCTCGACGAAAGGCGCGGACTAAGTAAGGGAGGGGGTTTTATGTATCGTAGAAGGCAGCCCCCTCGGCGACGGCTGTGTCGAATGCTCGGTGAGAGTTTGGGATTTCTCGCAAGCCGTCCTACCCGGTGCTCCGAATCCATCGAATGCCCGCCGAGACTTGCTCCATTTAATTTGCGTCCTCTTCGTGTCATCATTGGCGCGATGACCAAGTTTATTTCAGCGTCGTCGATTGTATCCTCGAAGTTGCGCCCGTTCTATCGTCAGACACCTTGGCTGCAGGCCCCCCCAAGTCTATCGCGATATCGCGATTAACGGGCGAAAATAGTTTCAAGTTCAGTGCTAAATTAGCTGTCACCGTTTGCTAGATCGCTAACACGCTTGTGCGACCGAGGAACAATTGCGTTTTAGCTTTGATTAGCTCATTTTTGTTAGCGAGGTTTCGTCTGCTTCGAGCTCTATTTCCAACAAGAAGAAAGCTATAAAATTCATCAGCCCACATTAGCTGACATTGTCAAAGTTAAACAAATCCGAAACCTTTAGCGAATTGCGTAAAATAAATGTAAAATTTATTGTATAATTAAAAGAACAAAAATTTTGTCCCTTCTGGAATTATAAATAGAAATTTTTGAATAAGACTATAGAATTACGAATAAAAAAACTTAGGACCCAGAATAAACTTAGAATCGTGAAGGAAAGATTTTGCTCCCAGGTGGATCGTAAATAGTAACTACCAGGTAGGGACGTAGAATTGTAAATAGAATATCGTAATGGAACTTTTCTAGAACTCTTCTATAATGGAGAAAGCTTAGAATGTATATAGATTCGAGAGAAATATTCCACACATTTCTCGTAGGATTATATAAATAGCCACCACGTAATATGGTGCAACTGTATTTAACGAATTGAATATTTTACGAATATTTACTGATCCGTTTTCGAAATTGGAAACACACAGAAAAGAAAAGAAATGTCAAATCAACACATATGCTTGTATATACGCAAGAATATATAATCTTGAAATAAGATTTACTTGCTTGAATGAAGTAATTTATCAATAGTTAAACAAAGTTTTATATAATTCAACCAAGGAAAAAATGTTGAAATAACACGTTGAAATGTTTACAAGCATATAAGTGTTGATTTGACACTGCCTTTTTTTTCTATGCAGTACGCTTTATCACGGGTCGCTCGACGAAGATAAATGTAGAGATAGAGAAACATTCGGCAACCGCTGTGCTAACAGACAATGCCGGTCGGCCTCGAGTCTGCTCTACGAGACCTTAAACTTTGATTCTCGCTAATGGAACCGGTCGTGCAGACGATAGAGTTTCACGAGCATCCGGACCAAGAGGATGCTCCCACGCTCTTGCTTGCGTTTAATCAAATCTATTTCACGCTCCACGGTGCCATGCCGGTGCCTCGACGTCTAGCCGTCATGTGAATCTCTCGAGAGAAAGCGCCGATTCTTCAAGAAGTCATTCTGGTAGACCCACAATGGTTAAAAAAAATTCAGCTAAAATCTCACACATATAAATTTAATGTTATAAAATATCAATTACATATTTTAATATGTATTAATATTTCTTAATATCATTTAATATTATATATTTCTGGATATAAAACTAAAAAATTGGTTAGTGTTAAAAAAATTATGTTCTGATCTTCTAATAATAATACTTATTAGTCTTAAAATAGCACTTATTAATCTTAAAAATTGTATACTGTTAGAAACAATGATGCGGAATACTGTAGTCCGCGCATTGCTGTCTAAGGTCTAATTTGAGATTTTCCATGCATTTTACACGAACATGTAAGTAGATATATTGTGCAGATATCATTAGAACACGTGGATAGGAACTGTCTATTCTGACCGGGAACAAAGGTATTAGGTCTCATCGTTGATATTTGCGTTATCGAACTATGAACGTCGTGACGTATAGTCCAGCTGCCTGAAATATAATCGCAATGACGCAAGCTAGAAACGAATGTGTTTTCACTTTTACTTCGAACGCTGTCACGCTTTCCCGTGGAATCCGCTCGTTCGCTTCACGTTTTTACCTCGTAACCCGCGCCTCGGAAAAGTAGCATCGAGTTTTCGACTGCGTCGTCGAAGGAGTTATAAAAATATCACATGCACCCGCATGTTCGGGCACCAGTAGAGTGCCTCCCTTTATGCGCTCGCTGCTCTGACATTTCGTTGATTTCTGCATGAACGCGAAAAGCGTGTCGTGCTGGCGCATTTGAACGAGGGATGGAGGCGGGTGTCCCTTAGGTCTCCCACCGTGCAATATCGATCCGTGACCTAACATTGTTCCTCGCTTTTGCCACACATTACGACATACAGGCCATTTAGAGCCAAATCGGAAACATCGTTCAACGCTGTTTCCAAGCTTAAAGCGAAGGTTCGAGGTTTAATCCGAACCCGAAATCGGTTTAGCAAGGCTTCTCGCGGATCAGTGCTTCAGTGTTCTCACTAACAAGGACGAGAATCTAATCTTTCACCGAGTCTGGAACATAATATAAAACGTAGCAAGTGTTTCAAAACAATGAAAAATATATTTTAGATTTCTGTCATTCGATGAGTTTTAAAATTTTTGCTGTTGGAACAGAAACGCACTATTTGCAACGCGATTCTTACTTATTCCGTAACAAGTAATTATGTAACGCGACGCTTATTTGCAAACAATCGCTCCGGTGGCGGGGACCTCGCGTAGATATGCGATATCGCTTTGCGAGCCGAGCTCGGTTAATTACGCGCAATAGTAACGCCCGAGGAAAACAATTTCGCGGCCGAATTAATGGGAACGAACGTCGCGGTGTGGCACGTTTACGGCCGTAATGCTGCTTATTGCGCATATCAGGAGCAACCATTTGTCAATAAACTTCGCGGCAATGGCGATTTCTCCGTTTGCCACCGCGTGAGGTGGTTATCTCTCATACCAGGCGCGCCTCGCGAATAATCGAGGCTGTTCGTCCCGTTAATAGATTCGTCTCCTCCGCCGGTGCATATAACGAAGGTCAATAATCCGATAAATCTATTTGTGTGACAGAAGAATACGCGACAGCATGCGTTATTCATTGGAACATCGATCGTCAGCATGTCAGCCACGGGGGTGAGATCGCGTCGCACCCTGCAATATGCGATGTAACATAATGGCACGCGATATAATATTATATTGAAAGAATTATAACGCAGTTTTGATTTTGCAAAATAGTGACCATTACTGGAAACCAAACATTTGGAAATCTCTTATTGTTCCAACATTTTTCCCAACTGGAAATACTTTTCGCTCTGTTAAATATCAAAGGTTAAATTGTTAAATATTAAAGGGTGTGAAATTAAAGCCAATACTTTGAATTGGATAACATTTTGTTATTTTTAACTACCATGTGTGCCGAAATTGATTATTTTAACACAAAATAGTATTATTTCAACTCCATTGGTTTAGTTAAATTAACATTGTTTTAGTTATATTAACGACATATTGAGTAGGAGCAATGGTGACCTATAGAAATGGTTAAAAATGACTGAAATTGCACAGAAAAAAATTCTTTATTTGAAAATAACTAGTGTTTCAACGTGGAAATCTTGAAATAAGATTATATTGCGTTAAAGAAAGAATAATTGCGTTAAACGAAGAAAACTTCTTTGAAGAAGTTATTTATATAGTTGAACCAAGAAAAAAATGTTGAAATAACATGTTGAAATTCTTATAAGAAGATTATATTGTTTCATAAATATATAGGTACGCAAGATCACTATAATCTTCTTATTAAAATTTCAACGTGTTATTTCAACATTTTTTTCTTGGTTCAACTATATAAATGTCTTCATTCAAGCAAGTTTTCTTTGTTTAACGCAATATAATCTTATTTCAAGATTTTCACGTTGAAAATAAACTAGATATTTTCTAATCAAGAATATATTTTTTTCTGTGTGAGTATAATTTGACACTACGAATTTAACAGTGTAACGCAGAATTTTATTTCAATATTTTTACGTTTATTTCGATATTCAAAGAAATTTGGGATTTGTTAATTTTGGATAAACGTAGTGTATTGCTTTATTCAGAATTTTTTGTAAAATGCGGCAGCAATCGGTCTCTTTGTGTCAACGACAGTTATTTTTGTGCCGTAACTGTGCAATAACTTGCGTAACGGTATGCCGCCTGCGTAAGCGAAATTTTATCTGCGTAATCGAAAGCGCATCTGTGCGTAATCACGGGCTATCACGATTCGGCCCGAATCATTTGAAAATAGATATGTTGCTGCCCCTTTGCTGCGCAGTCGTTCCGATCTAAATTATTGATCCCCGCCTTTTGTTCCTTCCTTTTTAACAGAAATAAAGGTTCGTGCAAGGAACGAGCATCTCGCATTCGCTCGTTCTAGACACCCGAGGCCGTGTATTTTTAGAAATATCTATGAAAGTCATTCTCAGATGTTATTTGTCCAGTAGAAATATTTGCAATGTCATTTAGCTTAGCTTGACCGCTGGTGGACTAGCCTTTCTCTGCGTTACGGAAACGACAAAACAGTTGTAAATGCGCATCATCGTTATCGTCTATCGAGATTCAAGTGTTTAGACTTGGGCTGATGTTTGCAACGTGACCTACGCTATTTCGAAGATAAATGCCTCATGTGCGCGTAACACCGTTTTCATCAAATATATATGTATAGCTCTCCTAAATTAATGCGCGACGTTTGCGGGAAGAATTAATGGGCAACCTTCGACCTACTCGCAGAAAAGGATGGGCAGCTTAAACTTGGCGAGCTATCGGTGCTGTATTGCTCATGCTGCATATTGATCGATTACGAGTACCGATATCACTCTGAATTATCCGCAAACCTATTAATACTTCGATTTATCGCTATAAAAATAACTGTGTAACAAGATAATGCGCATATGAAAGACGAGAGATGCAATAGACGATGGCGATGGCAGTAGACGAGAAAATATTCAATCCCGGGTCACTAATTTATAAGATTCATTATATTAATTCCCGAAGTGTATAATAATTCTATGAAAATATTGTCCCTTTGGATATAGCGATTCACAAACGTTGAGATTTTTCATGTATATTTTTCTTGTTTTTTTTTCCGGGGTTGTGTGTATTTTTTCTGATAAGGTCGTATTTCAGAAGAGCTTGAAACTGAATCCTCAATTCAAACTGACCTTACGTTGACCACACCTCATATATTGACTCTTGAACCGGGACTTCGTGTGCTCTCAAATATTTTCGGACGACGTTTCGTGCCGCTGTCACTTAGCTAGTTCCGGCATGTCTCCCTTTCGGCGCTTCGCGCAAATATGGAGGGTGGAAAAGGACCACGAGATACCTGCCCTCCACTTATCTGAACTGTCACGTTCGTTTATTCGCCGGCACGGTCTTGGGCGTTGTCCGGGAGATCGCCGATCGAGGGAGGGTGAGAAATGCCATCGCGAGAGGACACCGTGTACCTGAGCGGTGCTATGTTTCAAAGGGAACCTTGTACGCGAAGAACGTTGATCGATAATAAAACGTAACAATTGAAATGCGAACGGTGAACTAAAAATCTATTGTTCTCGAGAACGGTATTGTCGAACAAATAAGACACTTATTTCCGGTGCCATAGGTATATATAGACTTAATAATTTTACGTTTATAAACGTTTCATAATAATAATTAAATCTCTTTTATTGCTGTTATCATCTCTGTTGTATTTTATTGCTGTCTCAAGACTTCTGTGAATCTATATTTAGTCAATCTAAAGAAGGATCGTTCACGAATCTGTCTTGAAGAAGCTACCAGCGAGATTTCGTCCGTTTGAAAGAACATTCCGCTTCCCAGCGTCAGATTGCGTCTGCAATCCAGAAGGGTTGAGGTATCGCTTGCGATCTGACGTCGGCGAAGCTGGACCATGTGGCTGCGAGTGAGGTCGGTCGGGCCGGGGAACGTGATTGCGTACTCCAGTTACCTAATAATAAAATCAGACCCCGTTCTCGATCGGCGAAGTTTTTGTGGGTTACGGGAAGGCCGCGCGAAAACTCCGCTTCCCTCTCCTTCGCGTCCTTGCCTGCACGTCGTCGCCGTCGTCGGTCATGGTCAGGGGGAGGGCTCCATAGGATCATTTGCTTTTTGCCTTGATGTCTCTTTTTATCTTTCTTTCCTTTTTTCTTTTTCATTAATTTTTTTTCTCTCTCCCTCTCTCTCTTTTTTTCTTTTTATGGGCACCAGAACCTTCCTTCCATGGCTCCATGGTCATACGCCAGCTACAATGTGGCGGTAGATTACTCTATGAAACGCCGCTTTACCTGGAACGTGCTTTTACAGAGTTTCGTATCGATCTCACGACTTTCGTCTCTTTTGTCGCGCACGACGGGGATATGGAAATCAGGATGCGGGAATGTGAAACTTACTTACCGCAAAAAGAGAACTGTTTGGACGAAAGAACGCTCTTCTATTTTTTAGACCGAACTAAGAGGAATTTTTATTGCCTGGTACCTTATTCCGTACTTTTTTCGAATTTTTCTCGTTAAAAAAATAGACCTCAGCCACTTTAAAATAGAAGCAATAAACTACGACTGCAGAATGAAAGTTTCGTGGAGGATGGTTAATTTCAAAAGTGTTGGGAAGGCTAGCAGAAGAGAGGAACTTATCTCTTTCCGAACATCTATTTCACTTGCGCTCCTTCCATTTTTTATGTTTACCTCTAGAGCTCTCCCTGTATCTTTATGTATCTCTATTCAGACAAAAATGAAAAGCGAGGCCTCTATCGTCCATAAATTTTAAAGCGACCGATCTCGATGCTTAAATAATTCAGCAGCGATCGTGAAAAATGATACGAGCGCTAGCAAGTTTTATTTTATCAGGAGAAGTAAGAATTTGTACGTCCCTTTTTTAAAAAAAACGCGATTTCGGGATTCTAATTAATACAATTTATTAATAATAGTAATTTCTAAAATAACTGCCTAAGCAGTCCGTCAATTCTCTTGCGTAATACTAGACCTTCCCGAATAGGAACGGCGATACGAATAGCTCGAGGAATTCGTTCCCAAAAGATCGCGCGCCGCTTTCGGCAACGCTCTGCATAATTCATCGAACGTTGAAAGCACGTTTACCCGAGTACAAGATCAGTTACTGCGCGCGTTAGTGTTACGTAACGACGCAGTGGCTGACGATAAGTGGCAGTCAGGTGGGTATCCTTTGGACGGGGAGGAGTACATCGAGGAGGAATCGATTGCATCTAGAACGTCTCATAAAAACCTTGTTGCCCATAATACAATATATAAACCGCCTTCCGGTAAAATAGAATTACGTGCAATAATCGCGCGGATGAGGCATCTCTGTCTCGAAGAATCTTGAACTACAATTCGCATGAAGTTATATGTTATATCCATATATGTAGCTCTAAAATTTCAAAGTACTTTGGATGCGGCGCAAAATGGCCGCGCTCGGGAACTGTAAAAATAAAGATGGCTGGGTACGGGGGGGGGGGGGGGGGGGGGGGAGTTGCCTCTCTCTCTCTCTCTACAAAAGACGCGATTTTTCGGTCGCATTAATTTTAGGCGCGTGTCACCGACTCTTTCGCTAATCGCCTACGTTTCGTTCGTGGAAAAAAAAATATATATCGGTTACATAACGCGCTAAAAAGCGCTGCCAAGAGCAGCAGGGAGGGAAGGATTCGGTCTTCGTATCAAAGCATGCTCTTTCGCGAGAGGAAGGGAAGAGAGGGGAAGTGTATGCGTGTCTTCGCTCCTCTCTCTCTTTCACAAACGAGCCGGTCGTTTGCTTGGGTAGGCAATAGGCATATCGTGCCTGCCGCCGTGCATATCGTGTTTCCAGCTGCGCGCGTGCAAGGAGACGCGGTTCCCGTGAGAGCGAGAGGGAGGGAGACAGCTTGCCGGAGTAGCCGGAGTCGAGCTGTGCTGTTCTGTGTCGAGCTGAGCGGAGCAGAGCTCCTGATCAGCTGGGAGCCGCGCGGCGTTGCCGGCTCCGCTCGCGCGCGTGACCCCCGGCCACACCGCGGATCAATAGTCGACCGATCCGGCAATGCCGCAAGCTACCGTCGACTCTTTATTTAAACGTGCCAGTCGCTCAGCTCGGCGTGCCGCTCCGCCCGCCGCCGGTCGCCGCGCCGCGGCCGACCGTTTTCCTGGGTTCCTTCTCTCCCTTCTTCTTGCATTCTGTTTCTGCCGTTCTCCTCCTTCCTCGCCGACCTCTCTCTCTCTCTTTCTCTCTCTTCTTACCTCGCTCTTGGCAGTCTCGGCGCTTCGTCGGTCGGATTGACATTTTTGAAAGATTGATTCCCGTTCGAATGTGCATGGGCTCGAAAGGCTTGCTCTAGCCATTGCACTCGCGATTATAAATACTTTGCGCGGGAGGGAAAAGGGGGGATCAGGGACGTAGATGCCGCTCGCGGTTGTTGCACCCGGGTGTTACTTGAACGGACGTAACTGTTGCGGGTCGCGTTATGTGGAAGCCTCATTCGAGAAGCGATGTCTGTTAATTAGCCATATGTCGATATAAATGTCGACAGCACACGTGGTGTATTTGAAGAGAATTCACCTAGAATCTGACGTATAATTCTTACGTTTCGTATAAAATATTTCACTTCGAAAATTGGTTTCTTATAAAGTCAATCAAGTCAGAAATTATATGATTGATTTTTGTTTAATTATTGGAATTAAATTACTTTTAATGAGGGTTACTTCGACCAACTCCGATTAACTTTAATCGACGAAAATAAAAAATTAAAAGATTTGTTATATTAAAAGCAGCTTTTATTCACGAAATAGTAAATCATGAAGAGATAGGTTAAAAAAAATAAAAAAGAATGACATATTACATTATACAGTTAAAAGTCTTGCTGTTGACGAAATTGCTGATCGGGTTAATCGTCGAAAAGTTAATCGGAGTTGGTCGAAGTGACCCTAATTCTGTTAATCATTACTGGCGGAATAAATATACTATTCTTGCTTGTTTAATTATCCATTTCTCGAGAAGCGGCCTGAATGTGAAACCGATATTTCACGCGACCCATCAGTATTATATTTATACGGCCTTATTTTGTGAACGTATATAACTGCCGGCGATATAGGTTTCCGCGATTCGTCGCTAAACCGGGGAAAGTGTGTACACAAAAGCGGATATTTCGACATCGAGCTCTCCCGACGACAAAGTTACGCGTTCGCGTTGCTTGCTCAAGAGCCGCGGTTGTTTGCTCAAGCTTCCGGCTGGTCGATGATAAGGCAATGGCGCGTGGCAAGGGTCCGCATTCGCGCGGGAAGGTGAAAACAAGAAAGACTCTTGGATCTTGGATCATGCACTTTCACGCTAATCCGGCTAATCCGATCGATTGCTCCACGCTCGCTGACCTGACCGCGACGACAAAGAGACGCGAACGCACCGGACGCGGAGGTCCGACCTCGAGAAAAATCGGACTTCGTGTTCCGTCCGTCCTATAAACGTTGTCCTGGCCTGTCGCCCGTTCCGTGACCCATTTCCTCCCGCTGCTGGGGAAAAAGAAGGATACACACCCCACCGCAAATAACTGTAATCCGCCGCGGTCGTTACCGAGGATTCTCGTAATAAAACGAATCGCGCCGGGCATTTGTTTGCTATTTTCCAGGAATCAAATTGCACCGGCTCGCTCCACCTACGCACTCTCGCATTGTTTGCTCGGACAACAAATATCTTTCATTTCCCTCTTTGTTATAAAATATTTGACGGCGTATTTTCGAGAATACGCTTGTAATTTCAGCAGTTTCTCCGTGCTCGGCGAAGCGACGGGTTTATTCAACAGAACTCCGCATTTCTTCGAATTCTTTTCTTATCCGCGAAATTGTTTAGGTATGACTTTATTCCTGAAAATTTCGCAGTCGTCGAACAGTCAGTGACCGTCGCGATTCTGCTGGCCATCTTTCTGCTGGCTTTGTCGGTTTTGCCACTTGTGTTCCGGGCTTTCGCAATAACTCGCTAATTATTCCGCTGTTTAACATACCCCGCTAGCGTCCCGCCTTTGTGCGTTTCCTCCCGTCCACCGTGCGCATTCCTGCCAGACCCGCTGGTATCAGCAGAGCTGGGTCAAATTTAATCGCCGGATAGGCTTCCGCTCGAACGTCTGCGGTGTCCGTATGGCGCCAGAAAAGATCAGAAGCGCGTAGGTACCTCGCTTCTCGATTGGCATTTTCATTCGAGACACGAACGAGACAACAGCGAGGGGAATCCGATCTGGGAGAGACTACGGACATCGGACTCGCGACCGTCGTCGAACTTCGCATAATTCTTGCGATGACGTTCAATTAAATGCACGTCCGCACGCAATCGCATTCGCGTGTTTAATTTGCACGGTTCTCTAGCGCTGTCTCAATCGAGGTAAAAGCTATTTCATATACCGGACGAAACAATTTGATCATCGCCGAATCGATATTTATGGGCGCGGCGAGATATGTACATATATCTGGCTTTGATAGGACGCTAAGCCACGCGAGACGAACTCCGTAGCACCGAAGATTACCACCTACCCTCTTGCTGGATTTAATCTTAAGTGTTTGCTCTCTTTTACTGTTTTATTTATGAAGATTTTCATTAGCGATACGGTTTTAATAATTGATACTCAAGAGTTGCTCAATTTGAAGCCCTCCCCTTCTGTCAGAAACGTTTAATCGCAATCGTCTGCATTTCAACAATTGCGCGCTCAATTTCGCAATCTTCAATCGCGGCTGTTCCGCTTTCGTTGTAAACACATATATGTGTATCCTACGGTTGCGATAGCACGGCGAATGGTACCGATTGCTCCTTGACCTTATAAAGGAGAAAGATTATATATTGAATAGTTTTAATTTTTGATCACTGTTTAGCCGCAGTAAAGGGGATAATTATTTTGAATTTGATTACCGTAAAGCAGTAAAGAAGATAAACCTACATTATTTCGAAATTATTTATTTATATAAACGGTTCTGTAATTATCCTGAGGTTTGGCCGTTTAACCCGGGAACGGCCTGTACATTGATGGAATAGAAGCAGCCCCTTTGTAAATTAAAGAAATTAAATTTTTAAGTTCAATTTGAAAGCTTTTCAATCTCATCGAATCTTTTCATCAAGTATGATTAGAACGTTTTACAATATCAGCTTGAGTCGAGTGAACTGAAACGCTGCAAAATAAACGACGCGGTAGCAATATACGGAGCGTTAAAGTTTCAAATCAAACTTGGAAGGTATTGCTTTTACTTGTAAAAGTTAAATGGATACGTGATCGGAGTGTTTGAAGACCAAGCGACGCGGATTGAAGGGACCTTTTCGTGCGTTCGAGATCCCACGCGATTGAATAAAAGCAGCCAATCTCGTTGGCAAATACTTGATCCGATGAAGAGTTGCGTGCACGATCGCGGAGGTGTGTTGCAAATGCACAATCGGCACGACGCGGGAATGGCAAATGGTATTGTCCACTCATCGGCCGTTAAAGCGGACGCTAAACTGTCAGTCTCAATGTTAAGCAAGTGCAGCTGTCCACCCACATGCGTTTACGTAGGCCCAGACGTGCGTGGTGTGGAATAGCGAGTATTCCACTTTCGTATAAGGTCACACGCGTGAGGCGAACTGTATTCGAAGACGTTTGTAAATGTATCTCCTTTCTCATTGCGCGATCTACGTCTGAAAATAATTAACCCTTAACCGTGGACACGTACTTTTTTTTATCGCACACTAGCGGATATCGGCCTTAGGGAATCCTACTTTTAGATATAAAAGTACGAAAATAAAAATAATTGCTTTTTATATATATATTTGTTGCTGTACATTCCTGAATTCTTGTTTGCATTAATTTGTTTTTAGATAAAACTTAATTTTGTAGAAAAGTGACGCAAATCCCAGAGGCTTTACGTCCACAATTAAAGGTTAAAGATGTCATATATCTAATAAAGAAATTATGCATCACTCTTATATGCTGCTAAGATATAAATATAATAAAATAGGTCGAGGGTGAAAGGGAAATGCAATACAAAAATAAAATACAATACAAGAAAAAATCTCCTAAGCTCGGTTAACATCATTATTTAATTAGCGCCATAATCGCGCAGGCATCGCCCAGAGTGAACATTTATGGACGTAACTGCGCAAGATAATTGTCCATTGCACGAATCGATCGTTAAAAATAAGTTCATAAATCAATGCCTCCAAGGCGCACAATATAAAGTAGTCACACGATCGCTGTCCAATTTAATATGATAATTTCTGTTGGCTGCGCGAACACATTTAACTTTATTAAACGCTTTATTAAATGTTTCATTTCTATAGGACGATTTATGTGAGACCACCACTTGGAATATCTCTTTTATTGCTTTCCAAGATAGCAGGAGCGATCATTACGTTGTCACCTCTTGAAATTCAGAAGGAGAAAGAGTTTATCTTTCTTGAAAGATTTAATATAAGATAACTAGATTCTGCAAAATATATCCATCGGCATCTGCGACGTTGATTCGAGGAGAGCGCGTTATTGCATCAACAACATGTGTGGTATCGGACATTGCCGACTTAATGCCGCGATACGTCAGAGCTATCGCATCGCGAATGTTGCGAGTTAAACCAGAATCAACGTCGCGGTATGTTATTGCGACGCGAGATGCAGACGTGCGCACACGTGCGACATGCATCGCGTTCCTCCTGGAAAACCGTTGGATCCCTTCCATCATGGAAGCCGCGCGAGTTGGCCAAGCTGTTTCAAGGTCGACGCGCGGCACACACGCACACGCACGCAGAATTTCCGCGACTTGTTGTCGCGACCGCGCCTCACCCTTCCCCGTCGATCGTATTTTACTTATTTGATCGCGAGATCACCTGGAGACACATATACCCGCTTTTCCTACGTTCCGCGCGTCGCGATATTGGAATTTTCGCGTCGAAGAGATCGGCATGTTAACGTTGTAAATGTCCCTTGGGGGGCGTCTACCTGATAGCGTCTGCTTGATAGCGAATTCTAAAGGCTAATGAAGTTATTTAATTATGAAAACATAATGTGAGCATATATCTAACCGATATCTAACCCGATATCACAGCGGAATACATGATATTTTATCGACCAAAGGCACTTTAGATTATATTTTTGCATTTGCATATCTCTTCACGTAGCAATCTCTAAAGTATAGTAACGCGGAATAGTGCATGCAAGCAACCGAATTCGATGCAGATTTCACAGATGCATCGTGATGATTGAATGAGATTTAAATTGAGAATTAATGAGAATTAAAAGAAAATTCAGAAGTTTTTTATATTCCTCGCCCATAATTTTTTTTTATAACATATTATAATATACATATTTTATCTTCATCATTTTTATCTTGTCTTATCACACACGTTGAATTGATTAGATACCTTAATCTTCGTATTATGTTTGAACACATTTAAATCACTATCAAGGAAATTCAATTTGTGCAGCTGTCGCTCGAGGAACGGGTCTATCAGATTGCCGGTTGATTTATTGACGAGGATGTATGGAATTAGCGGGAGAATAGCTCCCTTCTTTCGCTGCGGGCCTGAAATAACGAGAGTTCAACGGTAAAGCACTTTGCAATTATAAACGACGCCGTTTTCGTCGCGTCGAACGAATCTATACGCGCTTCTCCCCGAATCTGGGAACCCGGGGTCGAGGATATTTTTTGTTCCCTCGGAATGTTCTCGAGAGTCATGTGATAAGCATCTTCGGTGGCGATGTTGCCAGGCGATCGATACTTCGCCAAGAAGTTAATTAGTAAACTTAATTTAGTAAGAAGCTTCTTTCCGTTCCAATTGAATTTCCACGCTTACACTTAGCTAAATGATATTACTTGTGTACAACGTGTCTCGGAATAGACGCTGCAAAATGCCGTATCCTTGAGTTAATCCGGAATAAAGTGTCCCTCGCAAAAATGAGGCAATATCATTTAAGTACGTGTCGTAATCTTGAACAGGAAACGTTTTTGAGGAATTTCGGAAATATAGATTTATTATATTATCTAAACTAAATTTAAGGAATTTGAGAAATAACTCGTCAGTCTCTTGCTTGGTTTGGAAACGCGTCGGTATTTTCGTCAAGGAAGCGCCGATTCTAAATCGGTGAGAAGATCGCTGTGAAAATTCATCCCGAGACACCCTGTATACTTAGTGCGCGTCGCAATTGAAGATGTACGCATGATCGCTTAACGCTGCGTCGTGATACACGTCACGCGAGAAGAAAGAAACGAGGCGATGGTTCTTTGACCATTAATCGCTTAGAACGATTCCCGCCTTGCTCATTCAGCGCCGCTTCCGTCTTCGGCACAATGGCGGTGAACGAAGGTCGTGCCGAGCCTCCGAACGCGACCGTGTAATATTTTACAACGCAAGCGCGTCGCGTTACATCGAGAAACGAGCTCGCAGCGGGTGTAAAAATATAACGTCGAGGCGATCGGAATTAACTCAATTCCCGATTTTGCAGTCGTGGAATGCCTGTCATTGAAATAAAAATGAGATATTCAAGACTGATGAATCGCATGAAATTACGCGTCGTCCTCGGATGATGACGGTTGTCGCTCTGGCAGTCTATAATATAATCTGGCGGATTTGTAATCCTCTCTCTCTTTCGTTTCACAATAGAATTCCTCGCGTCGGTGGATGCGTTGGGAATCGTTCGGAAAGCTCCTGGAATTTTAGGAGTGGGGATTAACCCTTTGCAGTTGAATTGGACTCGACATAATCCTTTGCAGTAGCCTTTCGCATAGTTCTCTGAATATTCGAGATTATAATCGTCAAACTATATTTCTGAGATCTCTATTTTTTTATAATAATTCTTTAATTTAATAATTTATACTATATCCTGATTAGGTTGAAAACAAGATATTTGATCCTCGCTCATTTATGAGAAATATATTGAACTGCAGAAGGATCAAGTCGGTCGAGCTCCAATTATATATTTCTGAGATTATATATATAAATTCTTTATAATAATTCTTTGATTCATATTATATAGACTGATTAGATTGGAAACAAAATATTTGCATCTCGCTCATTTTTTGAGAAATAGTTTGGACCGTAAAAGGATCAAGTCGGTCGAGCTCTCAAACTATATTTCTGTGATCTCCATAAATTCTTTATAAGAATTCTTTAATTCATATTATGCACAGAAAGAAAGAATATTCTTGATTTGAAAATATCTTTAGTTTCAACGTGGAAATTTTGAAATAAGATTGTATTAATTGCGTTATTATATTAAACGATTTTATATTAAACTTTGTTTTCTTCGTTTAATATAATGACGCAATTAATATAATCTTATTTCAAGATTTCCACGTTGAAATTAAGGATATTTTCAAATCAAGAATATTCTTTTTTTCTGATGTATCCACTGATTAGATTAAAAACATTTGCATCTCGTTCATTTTTGAGAAATAATTTTGACCGCAAGAAGATTAAATCGAGCTCGTATAACAATAAAAATTCTTTTTTTCGTTATTTCTGCGCGTCGACCAGATCGGCGGGAATGCCAAATGTGTACACTGCCCGTCATTAATTAGCTGGGTCGTGCAGTAGTGCAGTAGCCCTCGGCTTCGCCCAGCCAATTAATGACGGGCACCGTACGTTGAACGCAACTCTCGAAGTAGACCGTGACGACGGGGATGTTACTTCGCAAGTTAAGTCGGCTTTCCGAGGAGGAAGAGGAACTCGCCGCCGCGACGAAAGCGGACGAAGCGTACGTGATTTCGAAGAGGCACGTTTATCGGTTGTGTGTCGAATTTAATCTCTAATCGAACGATCGTTTACGTTTACAAGGTCGTAAGCTCGCGAATTGACACGATCCACGATCCATCTTCTTTTACAGTCGCCAAGAAGCTCGACGCTCCGTCCCTCCGGTTTCTCCCTCCCTCCCTCCTCCTGTCTTTCTCAAACAATGCTTTACGCCAGGGATGAGATAGACTCGTAGATAAGGCACGTTCGTGTATAAATACAAGAATTGTATGTTTATCAGCGACGATAAACATCCTGGTCTGACTCGTCTTATGCTCTCTCTGTTCCGAAATTATATGAGTTTCATCAAATCTGTAGGAAACTGATATTCGACACGCAATCTATGATGTTATTTGGTGTACATACATTGAACGATTGAACATTGAGCCGTGTTTCGATACGACATGCGATAGGACGCGTACTTATTTGATACGTGCGTCACCGGAAAGAGGAACGCTCGAGTGCTTCACGCGGCTTGGAAGGTGCAAGAAAAATGCGTGGAGCATACCATTCGGGTGGCTCAGAGAAACGAACGTTAGGAATGTTATTTTTGTTTCCCCCAAGACAACAGTAAGTCCGAACAGGTATTTCTGTTCAGGCTTACGGGATCATTAATGCTTCAAGATGACATGCAAAATGACTTTTTGCGCATCGATGGATCATATATCATTTTTGTGCTGAATCATGCACAATTGTCTCGAGGTAGCTTCGAAACAAAAAAACTTCGAGTAGAAGAATGGAATCTTTTATGGAATTGTTGGCCGTTGGGGATCGTTAGAAGCATTCCGGGGAAACGTTCAAGTGCTTCATCACATTCTCCGACTTCGTTTATCTGACCTCGGTTCCGGGAAAAATGCTCGAATATTCCAGAACCGAGTTGTTCTATACAACTCATATCGTGGCAACTCTCGACGTCGAAGTACATTTCTTGGCCGTTGTCGAGTCGAGCTGCAGCAATATGGTGTGGCGAGCACGTTGTGAGTTGTGAGAGACACACGGTGAGACCGAATGGCGTCGGTCGTCGTGTCGTCGACGCCCGAAAGACCCTCGGCGAGCGATTGCCTGCCGGTGCTCGGCGTGTAAATTTTGCAGATGCCGAGGAAAGCTCGTCGCATCGTATCGACCTTAGGGTGGGAAAAATGCATCGTGGCGGTAACCACGTGACGAGATCAATTCGCGAGACACCGGGCGAGTCGTCTCGTCGTCGACCTCGTCCCTGATGAAAAGCCATCTCGGAGATCTCGCCTACGTCATAGACAGCCACACCCTAAAATCAGTTTATCGTAGGGGACACGCGAGAAAATTCTCGAAGATGCTCGAGATCGCGAAGAGCTAAAACGGAGAGCCAACACGCGGCTCGTCCGCCATTTTCCGTTGCGATTCGAGATAATTGGAAGATGCGCATCATGCATCGCGAGATTCGCGAGGCTTTCACGGGAATTCGCGCCGGACGCGCCTCGCCCGTGGTTCCCGCAGGATTCTCGCCGGAATTCCGCCGAGAAATTCCGCACGGGAATCCGCGACGGGTGCTCGTCGGGAGTTCTGAAAAAAGTCGCATCTCCCAGCCGCAATGGCGTCGTTTGCTGATGTGGCCTGGTCGGCGTGGTGGAGAAACGTTGCTCGTCACGGCATGTGCAACGAACGGAACGACGCGAATGGCGCGCGGCTGTATGGTGTCATCTGTCGGCGGCAGGTGATACTAAACATGACTGCGCCGCGTCGCGTTGGATGGCGCCATGATACTGAATTTCACTTAAAGCGCGCGCATGATTATACAAATGGTTATTTCTTTATAAATTAATATACATACATTTTTAAATTTATATATGTTAAATATTATATATGTATAATATATGTTAAATATCAGTTACATATAATTCTATATATAAATTGCATATATTATAATTATATACATAAAATTACATAAATAAATTGCAATTAAATATTATAGAAATATTTGCAAATAACGTTTTAATTCCCGATGCTGCAAATATAAAAAAAGAACTCTTACAGCGTGTTAATTACAACTAACAAACATAAGGAAATAGTGGATTTTCGAATGTTTTTAGTGTCTGTAAACTTAATAAAATTATATTTCAATCCCTCAATCTCTGTCTTTGGTTTCGTGTTTTAGTTTTTCAAAGTCTTCTCAGAGTTTTAAAATTCTCTCAAGCTGTAGATTTTGAAAACGCGAGATGTGGGTGATCGAGAGATCAATAGAGCTAATTTGCGCGTTGTGTATTTTCTTTTTGCAGTGCACAGACTTTGTGAAGGCAGGAGCGGAGCAAGGATTAACGCCATCCGATGTCGTTCTGGCTGCCGATATCACCTTCTCGTGCGTGGCTGACCCTCAAGCAGCTAAGGATGTAAGTGTTGGAAAAGTTGAGAAATATCATTCTTTAAAGATAAACTATCTTATCCTCCAACATAATTGTGCTAAGACTGTCCGGGATGTGTGCGGAATTTGTCACTTTAAAATTTTCCAGATGGTTTTCGGTAATTGCGGTGTCCTGACGGAGATATCACCCGACAAGAGCTACGTCGAGATGACCGGCATCGACGCGGAGACGTCTCAAGACATCGCCGAGGCGATAAACGGCAAGGGTGGTCGTTATCTCGAGGCGCAGGTACAAGGGAGCAAAACGCAAGCGCAAGAAGGCACTCTGGTCATCCTTGCCGCTGGTGATCGGTCGCTCTTTGATGAATGCCAATCCTGTTTCGAGGCAATGGGCAAGAACAGCTTTTACCTCGGCGAAGTCGGCAATGCTTCCAAGATGAATCTTGTGCTTCAGCTAATGGCAGGTGTTACATTGGCAGCTCTGGCTGAGAGCATGGCACTCGCGGATCGCGCTGGACTCCAGCAAAAGGATGTTCTCGAGGTTCTGGAGTTGACATCTTTAGCGTGTCCGGCAATTCTCGAGAAGGGCAAAGGTAGACGTCGATTTGTCTCAGCTACTTGTTTCGTCCACGTCTGCATTAATCCTCAATCAACTCAACTCAACGCAACGATAATATATAATACGCACTTTCTAACAATTTTATAATAATAGAGATTCTATCTCTAATAACCCTATTATATTTTAATTCTAACAATAATATAATTTTAACGATGTTATATCCCTTCTCTACCAAACTGATTGACGATTAAGAGTCGACGTATCGAACTCGTAATTAATATTACTCCTATTTTGCTTTGCAGCGATTATTGAAGGCGGTTTTCCTACCCAGTTACCGCTACAACATATGCAGAAAGATCTGCGACTGTCGTTAGGCATGAGTGACCAGTTGGAGCAACCTTTGCCGTTGGCTGCAGCGGCGAATGAGGTGTACAAGCACGCGAAGCGTCTTGGATACGGCGAACACGATGCCTCGGCAGTTTATATTAGGGCTAGGTTCTAACGCAGCATGCGCTTCGTGTTGTCACCGAGCTTCTTCATATTTATTGCGATACCTGACGTTGTTTCCCGCCGCTAAGAAAGAGAGAAAGAGAGGGAGAGAGAGTACATTACTGTATACATAAAAAATATATTCATATATTTTTTTGTTTTATATAGGTCGACGATTTTTTTTGAACGATATACACGCCGTCATTTGTGTAAACATCTGTGAGATTTTACGGAAAGTAGAGAACGCAATTGAAGTAACGAGGAAACAAAAACGTGGTAGTGAATCGCAGAAGAGCTTTGTCGACGCGCGTCGCGAAGAAAAATGTTACAATCATTTGCAAAATTGTTTTTTTTTTTTTTAAATCAATTTCTCACACTATATGACAATGATGATTTTGATTATCAATTGCGGTAGAATTCTTTCTTCTAATGTCAAAGCGATAGTTCCCCGTGCGCTTGTCGACGAAAGGAATATTTTTCTTCGCGCGCGGACGGAGGATTAGCGTCGGTTTGATTAACAGTCGATCTACCGAGTCGCGTTTCGGTTTCGATCGCACGCAAGACGCCCGCCTAACTCGGTTTCGAGAGATTCGGGACGTGTCGAAAAAAAAATGTGCCTTACGATACCGATTGAAGGAAAAGGCTAAATAAAACGTTGCGCGTGACAGTCGCATTGAAAGCGGCTCATGATAAACGATCATACTGTATCGGCGTGAGATTATCTCGACGACAGGGAGATTGACGAGCTCGACCACGACGGTGACGTTAATGACAGTAGCCACGGGGAAGTGTAGAGACCGCATGCTTTACGTGGTGCAATTGTAAACTTTAAATTATGCGAATATCTTGGAAGCATCCGCCAAATCGGAGCGATAACGGCAAGGGGACTGATCCTTCCTCGCATACTTTCGTCTTCTTTATGATCTAAAGGATAGCTTTTAATGGACTATTTTATAGACGCACTTTTATCTTCATAGCTTTCTCGAGTTTGTATGTCGCACTTTGTACAACGAACAGATGCCCTATGTTATCTTGCGCTGTTTATTAGTGAATTATGAATTAACGTGAGAAAGGTCTAACTGAAGGATTATATAGCTTTTTTTTCTGGGGATTTATTGGCAAATCACATGACAGTACTCGTTCATCAATTCGTCCGTGCAGAAAAAAAATTTGCAAATTGTGAAATTGTCGCCGAGTTCGACGTTTGAATTGAAAAAGGAAAGATATAAGCGCTCGCATTAACTCACTTTTACCGACACTGCTGTTGATCGACAAACCGACGTGCAGCGCATTATAAATTAGTGACGATACAGAGAGACTGAGGAGAGTGTTATTTAGAATAGATATATATGTGTATATTATATATGTTGCGTTTTCTTATCTCTTTAACAACAACGTTAGCGATATCAGCTCTCCTCGAAGGCCTGGCCTTGAAAGCAGCAGCATATAAATTGAAACTGTACGTCCGCAGATATTTTGTACTTTCAGTCATTCCACAGTTTTGAAAAGGGACGTTTCAAAATCGAAGTTACAAGCCGAGCATAATAAAATCTGAATAAAAAGTACACTGATGAATGATTTTTGCGGGTTACTTTCCCCAAATCCTGACGTAAACTCGTTCAGTATATCGAAATTTATCTTCGCAAAGGTGAATCGCGTGTTCGACGGACGTCGACTTCTCAGAACGCGATAACGTACTTCACTACCTCGTACGAATCGCAAGATCGCACGATCTCCGCGAGAAGGGAATCCTGAGGAGGGAAGTGAATGAGCGAGGCAGTTCCGTTTTCCCAGGAATATGATCTCGTGGGCGACGCGCGTCGAAATCGAGAGTGACTGTAGGATCGCGAATTGGCTTGCGGAGCAGACTGGTCGGGAAATCAAAATAAGGAAAAGACGCATGAATTTTTCCTCTGATCTCGATGTGCAAGAAAATATTGTCGGCGTTTTAAGATGCGTGAAAATCCGCAGAGTTAATTTCTCCACGTTGAAATAAATTTGCGCCATTCCTATAGAATTTTATCTTTTTCTATAGAAAATGGCAAAATGGACTTTTGTAAATTTTTTCTAAACCGTTGTCTGATATATTTTTTTATATTCTTACATTAAAACTGCAAATTTTTACTTAGTGTTAAGTGTTTAATTATGACTTTTGTGAGAGGAAATATTTGAAGAAATGGTTTAAAAATACGGAGAAATTTTCTCTTAGCGGAGAATCCAAGCGAGATTATTTCCACGTTGAAAAGTTATCTTTTTAAAATGTAGTTTCCATTTCTCTTCAGGCAGAAGAATCCTTTAGGATCACCTGCACTTTTATCTACAGATACTCCTCGAAACGGATAATCGCGTCATTCACGCGGCACGGATCTCGAATTTATGTAAGCGTATGCGGGAAATTGCGTAGCGTATAGCTGAAATAACAGTGGCTTGGCGCCATATCACGTGCGACAAAACATGTAATTAGACACGTACACAATCTACAGTTAAATAATAACATCGCAATGACAAATTGTATGTGTATGAACCTGCAACTTGTGAGGCGGAGATAGAAGAAATATTATATTCTACTGCATAAAAAAAAAGCATAAAGAAGGATATACATTAGTAAATATTAAGTTTACTAAAGAAAAAAACAAGAAATCGAAGGAGGAGGAGAGAATAATGTGGGAGTAATTAGTGTGAGTGCGAGCGAATGAATGAGGGTATACGTTATGCGCGTTACGTCGGCAACTGACGTTATATGTTTTGTCACGGATACACAATGGTTTTTGAATAAATATCTATTTGACCTATGAATTTTGTCTGTCCTGCCCCTGAAATTGTATCATACTTTTCTATAAGCGGCGACTCATTTATCTACTTTGTTTACTTGAATAATTTGATTTATATCAAGCGTTGTGTTGTGTGTTTTTCGGAACTTTGTTCTTCGGCAATTAATTCAGCAAACATGTCGTATCGGTTTTAGATTAAACGTTCAGTTTAATACACTTATATCTTGGATTCTCATCAATCTTATCTAGATGTGTCTAGAGAATCCAAAATATAACTGACTTATATGTATAAACTTTTTCGATTGTCATACGTTTTAAAGTTTTATATTCTCGGGAAAAATTGAATTTTACGTTTCTATCATTTAACAATAGCAATAAGAAAAAGCGGACTTTCGATAAAACAATCGTTTGAAACTTAAGACTGTTGTATCTTTACCTTCTACCTTGTTTATTGTGAAAGCGCTTAGTTAGTCATCTAGGTAAGTAACGAATAAAGCGCCTTAGCTTGCTAAAGTTCAGAAATACTACTTGCGCGGATTTAGACTTGTTTTAGTTAATGTACGCCATTTTAACGGTTGACCTATGTTTATTTTAATTGAAACTAGAGAAGAAGATGGATGTACAAGTATTTATGTTACATATCGCAGAGTGGATCTAAAAATACAAATTAAAAAATATAATAGTGGAGTGTCTCAATGACCATTTTCTGTCGCAGACAAGGTTCAGAAAATGACTGTTTCAAAATTATTCTTCTGTGCAAATCTGCTGAAAATTCACTGCAGTGAAGTTATGCTTAGCGTTTGGAATTTTGCAGCGGCCGAACATTTCGAATTTCCTTTTGCTTGAATCTGAAATAGTTCGGATCTTTCGAAGTTAGTTAAGTAGATTAGGCATACATATCCAAATAATTTGATTTGATTCGATTGATGGATCTAAATTCTAATAAGATATAAAAGAAGGGAAGAATCAGAAGTTTCTTATTTTTATTTGCGGTATTACTTTCGCTCTCTCGAGTTTTCCTTTGTTCGAACTGTCCGAAGTATCAAGCATCGTGAATCGATCATTTTGATTATTCATTCCGTTCGAAAAACAAAAACTGCCCAAATTTAATGCTCGAGTGTGTTCTCACATATGCTTCGAATTGTTTCGAACAATATGTAATATTTTAATTTTAATATTCTGGAAATTAAAATAACAATTCTGAAGAATAAATAGGACAGAAAGAAACTAAATGGATTTAAGAGGATTTTTCATGGTGATTAAATTTATAATATTGATGCTGTTAAAATATTGTGATTGTAAAACGTTCTATCTGGTTTTAGAAAGAATGGTTAGAGAATGCAGAAGTGACAAGTCTCTTAACTCAGATATATATAGACGCTAAATAAAGCAATAAATATTAAGTAATGCAAATTGGTTATCTGATTATCTCCTTGTTTAAAGAAATCTGAGAATACTCTCAATTTTTTGCTGCAAAGTTATCACATAGTATCTCTGAGATTATTTTATTAGACATTGTACGGAATACTTGAAAAAAATCTACATATTTCAATGTGTTCGTCGAATGGTAACAGTTTTCGTTTTAAAAGATATACATATGGTTATTTGCGCAATAATTTTTTGGCTTATTGTTAGAAGCTGCACGCACAAGTTGCCACGCTTAAATATTGCTTTCTTTAATCAATTTGTAACGCGAAAGTTCCGTTATTGCTTCCCTCAACCCTCAACTTCCCCATCCTGGAAAAAAAAATAAAATATCGCTAGCCGACAGGGTTGGGCATTTATGCATATTAAAATATAAAATTTACATCTACATGTATACAATGTAAATTATATTTAACGTGTCATGTAAACAATGAGTAATCCATAGATCATCGAATATTCATATTTCATCAGAAATATCGGGAATTTATATTTTGTTCGTGCAATTTCATTTTCAGCCTACTAGGTATAATTATTTGGTTTAGGCACAATTTCT
Source organism: Leptothorax acervorum (assembly GCA_035220615.1). Lineage (NCBI taxonomy): Eukaryota > Metazoa > Arthropoda > Insecta > Hymenoptera > Formicidae > Leptothorax > Leptothorax acervorum. The sequence goes on along the minus strand of JASTWQ010001261.1, from coordinate 2,565,287 downwards.
AGCATACCCCAAAAAATTAACAGATCAGATCAGCGTAAATAATAATATTTCTATATTTTAGTATCATATATCTCTTATATCACTCTACTGCAGTTAATAATTAATAAATAAATTATAACTCAAATGCATATCTAATTTAAATCTAGTCTAAAACTATTTTTTTTTTATTCTTTAAGAACTATTTGTAAAAATACAGTTCAAAAAATCAATTAATTAATCAAATAGTTAATTTATCGTAATTTACATTGCTTATATTGTCTACATGAAAGAGATTCATGTAAACAATACGTAAATAATATGTTATAAACAACTCATATAGCTGTAATCTTGAAAACAACACAAAACCCTAGTTACAAGTATCGCTGGCCGATATCTTCGGCAATCTTCGGCTCAAGTTACACGAACGCGCGCGCGCACGTGTGTCAATGTAAAAGAGAAGCGACAGAAACCGAGAAACGCCTCCGCTAATACTTACATGCTTTTACGCGCGGCGAGGAAGGGAAACGACGAGAATGGTGGGGAAGTGGGGACTGCAACGCTGGCGCAGGGAAGGGGGGGGGGGGGAGGCGAGCAGTGACGTAGAAGCGGACGAGGGGAAAGGGACGCTCACTGCCGTCAGATGACACCTGTGGCTCGACCCCCACGATCAGTACAGCCGCGACTCTGCACGCGTTGCTCCGCCGTGTTGTTTTTACGGTGTTCTCGCTTCCGCGCTCGCGCGCTTGCGCGCACACACACACTCGCTCACTCACCCTCGTGCTTGCGCGCACCTGGTCACACACACACACACACACACACGCGCACACATACACCACGTGCGCGCGTACACCCGATAGCGAGAGAGCGTCGCGTCGTCGCGCGTACGGTACGCACGCACACGCGCTCATCGATCGCGTGCGTACTTGCGTGTAGTAACCTAGCGACGAACGCGGGGTGGTGCACGTGTTGCGTCGTGCATTTTGTTCGCCCCACGTGCACGACTGTCGCGCTGTTTGTCATCGAGCCGCAGTCATGTAGCCGCGCTCGAGGAGAAGAAATCAGGACGGAGTGGAAAGGCAAAGGAATTAAAGAGAAAAAAAACGGTATTTGTCTCAAAATGTACGCTTATATTGCGCAACGCCGCGCCGCGCCGCGCCGCAGCGGCGGTCCCGATTCCCGATTTCCCCGAGTTCGGAATTTCGGTGCCACGCGTGCGCACGCGAAGATGCAGGCCCCTGCACACGCACTCTGTCCCTACGAACGGTATCGAGCAGAAAAATCCTTTTCTCGTCCGCCCGCGTGTCCACTGACACGGCAGGACACGAACGAACAGTGTGCCAGTGTGTGTGTGGCCGGAGCGGCTCGCGGCGTCCGGATTGAGAGCGATCGATGACGTCATTAGGTTCGCCTCGGTTCGAAGGTAATCGCGTTCACGTTCGAGTTTGAATTTCGATCTTTTTCAGGAACGATCCGGACACCGCGCTTCGATCGAAATTAGCTAAATAGCGTCGCGAATAATGGATCAATGGAACGAATCCCCTCGTTCATTCCCATCGGGGATCCCGTTTCCACCGTCGCGGTCGCGAGAAAAGGGGGTCACTTTTGCGTTACGCGTGGCATCGGAACGTCGATCTCGTCGCTTTCAAGACGCGATATGAGGATCCTCTCGCGAGGATTGCAGCATATGCGAGCCGTCGGGGATTACTTTCGTCCTTGCGCCGAGAGGAGAAACGCCCCCCCCCCGGCGCGGCCGTCGTCGACGATCGACGTCGCGTTATCTCGCGGGGGCGGGGGGGGGGGGGGGGGGCCGAAAGCGGCCGATCGGTGGTCGCGGATACGCCGCGCCGCGCCGAGCCGAGGCCGAGATCGACACGGCGCTTCGGCGGCGGCGGCGGCGGCGGCATGTAGATCCTAGGAACAAGGTCGTCGATGTGGAGCGTTACTTTCTAGACGGCGCGGCGTTTCCGACGCAACCGAGAATTATCGAGAACCGTCCTCTCCGCGCGTCGCGTCGCGCCCGCGCCGTGCCGTTCCCACCAAGAATCCGCGGGTGGGACATAATAATAGAGGACTTGTCCGCTGAATACATATCTATCGTTTTCCGGCTCCTCGAATTGGCTACCTGGAACGGTCTAAGAAATTAATGTAGGGATTGTGAGGTAATATTGATTTATTAATCTGTGTCAGTATTAACGAAGATCTTTAATGTCCATTTCTATACCAATGCAGATTAATTTTAATCTCGGTTTAACCTGCCCCTTTCATCTTTTTCTAATTCTTAAAACATAGGAAAAGATGAAGGGCAAGTTAAAGCGAGATTAAAATTAATCTACATTGGTAGAAATGGACATAAGTCGAATTTAGCTAACAACATATTCGTTAGGTATGTTGATGCATTTTTTAGAGTAAAGATTTTTATTCGACCTAATTAGCTGTCTTTATTAATTATAATCGTCATAACGTTTCGACCATCAGTTTTGGTCCTTCTCAATCGATGCGATGTAACGTTTGATGCTAATATATACATGTATTACCGTAAAAAATTGCGAAAAATATATAAATAATAAAGTATTTTTTATTCAAGATTTTTCGGAAATGGCTCATTATGCAAATGCCAGGCCTTCACCTGCGGACGCCGCGCGTTGACGTATACAGGATGTTTAGCGAAATGCCGACAAAGATCTTCATACATAGAATTATCTTTCTCGAAAGCCGTTTAATTAAATAAAAGGTGTATATTTATCTACGATCTTTTATCGGTCCTTTTGCGGTATCCCGCGTACGATCAGCGATAATCGAGACGTTCTCGCGGTAAAAGAGCGGGTGAAATTCCAAACGAGCAATTACAGGCACGCCGGTCGATTTATGAGGACGTCATCTTTCTTGCCGATTAATACGGAAATAAATCAGGGCAATCGTATCGCAATTGGCGTTGCGACCGGCGCGCGGCGTCGCGCACCGCTGCCGCGCTGCCTCGTTGATAATTCCAGCTTCGCGCGTCCGCGATTAAAGGGTCAAGGCGTTAAGTCGCCTCTCGCGCGCGCGCACACCTTTATCTCACCCATATCTCTCGCGATAGGCGTGTCCTTTTCGTAATACGCGCATCCTCGCCTTTTATTCTCGCGGTCTCGCTCACGGCGAGAAAACGGAGCGCGGCCCGCATGCCCGCCAATGCGAGACGGAGGCACGTTTCGCTCGCGAAGAGACACGCGAAGAGACTTGGGAAATCCCGTTCTCGGTGGCTCACGGCGGCGGCGATGCCTCTCATCTGCATTCGCGTTTCGAAACGGCCGGCGTCGATTACCGATCGATACACCTCGTCCCAGCGGAATAGCACGGCCGAATCGTGAGACAGAAGGATAAAAAAAAAGAGCGGTACGGAGCTCCGCGCGCTCGACTTCTCGTTCCACCTCGAACGTTGCGACTCCGGCCGTGCAAAACCGTAGTGTTTCTAATTCTCGAATTCCGGCTGTCCTGGGCAAACCACGTTTCACACGACATTCTGATCCTTCGGCCAACTCGGACAATCGATTTTCATTCTCGGAAGAGATCTCTTAAATATTTATGCAATATTTGGAGATCAGAAATTTCTCAGTTTACTTGAAATCAAACAAGGACCAAGACTGTCTGTACATCTAATCTTACTGCATATACTTTTGAAGCTTAGTTTTTGAAAAGCTCTTCGTTGCTAAAAAAAAATATTGCCGGTCTCCCAACATTTTTCTTGAAGAAAGATTAATCCGAGGATTAATCGTTCTTTCTGCAATACATTTGGCATTTAATGAAGACTTCTCTTGGTAACAATCAAAATCTATAGATAATGTCACGCTATTTAATCTTGAGGCACGATTGAGATTCATTTTAATCGCGTTTTGAACATTTTTTACGTTTTTTTCTATAAACGCTGAATTTTGAGAAATTTTGAGCTTTAAACTTTTTATATTTTATATATTTTTTGCAATAAATTCTTTACAGTGATTTTAAAGAAGATGCTTATATGTATTAGTCACTATATTAGTATCTAAAGTTACATCGATTGAGAAGGACCAAAACCCACGGTCGACATGTCGTGACGATTATAATGACCAAAACCAATGGTCGAAACGTCGTGACGATTATTATTAATAAAGATAGCCAGTTAAGTCGAATAAAAAATCCTTACCTTTAGAGCCAGTTTTTCAATAGTCGTTTAAACTGAAGTTTAGCTTAACTCACTCTTCGTCCCTTTCTAACTGTCCCTTTTAGAAAAAGACGACGAGTGAGTTTAGCTAAACTTCAGTTTAAACGACTATTGAAAAACTGGCCCTAAGACTTTTTCATGCAATGTGCTATTGTCCCTATATCTGTCGTTTCCGAGAATTCTTTAAATTTTTTAAATTCATGTGGCTTTCTAAAAGACTGGCTGGAGTATGTTATGGGAACAGGAATCTTTCCAGAGCGTATACTCATTGTCAGCATAAAAAATTTTCCGTAATATTTAAGAAGAGTCTTTTCGTTTACGTAGGATTATTTACGGAAATAATCGAACATTTTGAAAACTATATAAGACTTCTTGATATAATAAGAGCAGTTTAATGTGTTAAAAGATTATTTGTGTGACTAACGTCCATTTCTACCAATGCAGATTAACTTTAAGCTCAGTTTAACTTACTTTTCATCTTTTTCATAGTTCTAAGAATTAGAACAAGATAAAAGGTAAATTAAACCGAGATTAACGTTAATCTACATTGGTGGAAATGGACATTAGCAGGATTCATGAATTTTTAAACGAATTATTAATTTTAATATCTATTACTTTTACATTAATTATTTCTTATTACTCTTTCTAAAATAAATGGAATAGGTGAAGAGCAATTCTCTCGATGCGAAAAAAATGTGATTTTTCTGTCAAAAAGATTTTATTTTTCAAAAGCCTGTTTGAACTCTCGTGCCTCCCAATCAGTCCGGATAATAGAGATTCTACTGATGTAATTTCATTGAATTCAACGGAAGTATCCTATTGACCGTGCGATGACAAAGCTGTTTTATTGAAACAACACAAAATGTTCGCGTCGTGTCGACGATACTTTGCGGACGTGGTTACGTTCGTGAGCGTAACGCGCGTGTTTGTGTGAGGTATCGGTCGATGAGGCGATCTCGGGGAAGAGTGAGAAAGAGAGAGACAGAGAGAGAGAGAGAGAGAGAGAGAGAGAGAGAGAGAGAGAGAGAGAGAGAGAGAGAGAGAGATGCGAAGCTGCTTGTGGGGGAAGCAGCGTGGACAAGATTACGATGGCGACGTCGTGTCGACGTCGAGTCCAGTCGAGTCGAGTCTCTCTCTTTCCGTAACCCGAAGCAGAAAATTCACCTCGGCTCGAGTATCCTCTGGAGATTAACCCTTTCCGTTCGGACGATTTCAGTCGTGCGTTCACGACGCATTGTGTCTTACTTCAAGCAGGACGCGATCCTGGGAAAGCTGCATCATTTTCTTTGAGGTTTTCTTCACGACGAAAAGACTCGAGATAGGAGGACTTAAAACGCGATAAAAGTTTTTAAATTAGTTTTACCTGCGCGATAGTATAGATAGCAATTGCTTTGAATAATATCTATTATGCGATGGTCATTGAATTATGAAATTGACGTGTGCTATGTTAAAGCGGTGTAAATGCGAATATTAGCAGGGCGCGTTTTCTTTTTTGAGTTAATATTGCAGAACGCACAGTTCATTAACTCGATAAAACGAGCTTTTGCCGATCCTGGACACTCTTGCAACACTTTGACACGTTTCAATTATTGAATTACTGATAATACAGAGACATTATTAAACCGAAGAATATTTGATTACTAATTATAATTATTAAATTATACGAGTTATATACGCAGGCATTATTGTATCAAAGAATATTTAATTATTAATTATATGGTTATTAAATTATACTAATAATAGACGTTATTAACGCAGACGTTATTAAGCGAGTCTAACGAACGTTCAGGGAAATTCGACGAGGCTGTGGGGAAATCGGTTAGGTGGACAGGTTGCGTTTGTGCTAACAAGTCGAGTCTCGTCGTCGTGCATTCCAAGGCGTGGATTCCGGAGCGGTTTTCTTTTAGTAGAGAGGGAACGAGAGAAAAAGAGAGAGAAAGAGAGAAGTGGAGCGCTTACGGTACTGATTTTCCAGCGTACATTTAATGTTCGCTTGACTCTCTTTCTTTTTATCCTCTGCCAGTTTTCGTTTGCGCAACAAGTGAAGGTCTGACATACGGGACAGAATATGCAAAACGTAACCGAAAATTGTCGGTACGCGCTACAGAATTCAATTCAATTTCGTTTCGCCGCGATACTAATCGATAGCGATGTTTTCATGCATACATAAATACACATTCTAATTGCATTTTTTTCGAAAGACAGCGACATTCGAAAAACCCAACGGCAGGAGATTCATATATTCGCATGTAAATCTAATTGACAATTGTAAATCTAGATGTAAAGAGAGAGAAAATGTTTCGAATCGAAAAAGGAAAGATGAGGAATGATACTTCCTTATTTTTTTTTTTTGTAAAGAAAACGAAATATTTTTTTATTACGTTTTGAGTTTGGGACTCGACACACAACTTGACATATAAAATCTCCTCTCTCGTTTAACGCAGTTTGTCCGATTCGCACGGTCCTTTCGTAAAAAATAGATAAATGTATTCACGGGACACGAAATATGGTTTATGTGTTATGCTTGGGAAAATCACAACCGAAAACGAGATCTCATCGCATCCAGGGTCCCTAGACATTGCTTCTTTCACGACGACGTATTACGTAAAAAGCGCAAAGCAAAGCGCCCATTAACGGTCGGTGAAAATAACAGCGGTGGTGTGCCATGGAAAATAGGGTAAGGCATCCGATCGGCGGCCCGCTCAGGTCGCATCGCGATAAATTTGCATCGCATTGAATCGCATTTGAATTCGAGCGAAGACCGGAGGAGCGCCGCGCCGGCGGCGGCCAATTCGCCGTTTAACAAATCGCGACTCGCGAAAATGTCAGCGACTCGACTCGAGTGTAGGTCGTTTGCCCTTGTAACGCCGGATACTTTCGACTTTGGTGTGAACGCCGTGTGTACTGTGTATCAACCGGTTCGTGTAAAAGGATCTCGCTCGCGCTCTCCCGCGTTCGGCCGCGCGCGCATGTGTTTCCCTGATTATTGCGTTAACTTTCAACACGCAGCCGCGGCGCTCGTCTCGGAATATTTCTCTCTTTCGTGCCCCCGATTTTGGGGCATCCTTTTTTTTTCCCTTTTCCCCGAGCCGCTGATTGCGCCTACCGCCCCTGGGGACCCCGTCCGTGCAATTTACGCACTTCCGAATCGTTTCCTTTAAGGTGTACTTATCGGCTCGAAAGTTATCGGCTATTAGGATTTACGAGCCTCGAATTGGGGCCACTTTTGCTGTTAAGTTGTTTCACTGTTTCCAATCGACGGTATATTCGCCCTATCTTTAAAGTAAATTATTGATGCTCCTTGGAGTAACTTGAAATTATCGAGTATTCAGTTTGGATTCGATTCGAACCGCGCGGATCTGGAATTAATCTGGATATGAAAGATTTAATACGTGGAGATCGCCTTGGGATTTTCGAGAAGTTTCTTATAGACCTATTGACGCATTGTGGTCTCTCCAAAAAATCTTGCGAGCTTCGTGCTAATAAAGGTTCGTCCGTGGTCTGTATCCGTTTTTTTCTCAGGCTGCACACAGAAAAATATCGTTCTACAGCCAAAAAAAGCAATTACTCATTTTATTTTATTTGGTTTGAGTAATAGTTTTCTTCAACAAAGAATATTTTCTTAATATTAGTTTTAAGATATACTCATCACAAGTATTAGAAAAGCTTATCATCATGTGCTTAAAAGAAGAATTTATTCTTCTTTCAAGTATATTCTGAAACTTTATCTAAGAAAAGCCACATAAGCTTCATTTGAATATTTGATGATATATTAAAGTAAGAATATTTATTTGATGTAAGTAATTTAGTATGAGTCTTTCAATTCTAAGGAAGAATCAGAAGAAATAAAATATAGTTTGGAAGAAAGAAAGTTATTCTTGCTTCAAGTAAATCCATTCTCAATTGAAATAAGTATACTTTGTCTAAAAACAATGTTATCTGAGAACAAGTAATTACTTTTCTTTTCATAAGCTAGTTTACTGATTCTTTAGGTAAGAATATGAAATACTTGAAATCAATTCACTTCTGTGAAAACTAGACACTGCAGCACTAAGAATATAATCAGAGATGTGGCCTAGTGATGAAGTGTCAGACTCATAACCACGAGGAACCGGATTCGAGTCCACCTGATGACAGGAATTTTTAATATTCTAAACTGTACTCCTCTGTACCGCGCACGAAAACCTCCTAACCTACATTCCACTTAGGAACTAAAGAATTAAAGAAAATTAAAAACATTAAAATAATATCAATTGTAATCATCAAGAATACAAATTCTTTTTTGAAGTGAACGATTATTCTAGATGAATAAAATTTTTACTTGATTCAAATAACGGATAAACTTCTCTCAAGATAATGTGATATCTTTATTGAAGTATATGCTTCTCTTCCGTGGACTCTATATTGCAAGTAAACAGAATGTTCGTATTAATTTAATATTCTTGTTTCAAGTACTAAACTTGCTAAGATCTAGAATATGTTTTGAGTAAATGTGATACTTATGACGACTTTATGGTAGATTTGCGGATATATGAACTTACCAAATACTTGAAGCAAGTATAATATTAACTTGCAGGTAGTATATATTTTTCTGTGTGTGCGGCAGTGCTTTTAAAAAATAATAATTAAGCTCGTAGATCCAACACGATTCGCGTCGGCGAATCTCGTCACGATGACCGAAAAACGGTAAAGCCGATCGCGGTACTCTCTCAATATCGCGAGAACGGTAACTCGAGCACGCGAGCGTAGATGTGTGGATTCTCCGGTAGCGGAGCGGAGAGAAAGAAGACGCACGCGGTGAAAGTGTATACTTAGAGACGAGGAGGCGGCAGAAGCTGTGGGAGAAAGGAATAATTACGGTTTATGATACGCGCCGAGTGTCGTAACGGGGAGGATTCCTGGCAGCCGTAACCAGCCGTAACGCTTCTTACGCGTCCTTCGTTATCCTGTTTAGTTCCGCACCGTTGTAAATCGTCGCAGCGCTTAGGCCGGGGCTGTGACCTGTGAGCCTTAAAGCACTCGTCGCGCGTTTAATTTTCATGAAAGAAAGACGTTCCTTCCTGCGAAAGGAAGGAAGGAAGGAAGGTACGAAGCTTTGTCATTATCTCTTTGTGCTTAGAGGTCCTTTTAGCGGAAATGTCAAGGGATGCCATAAATTTTGTCGTTCGTTTATAGCACTTTTCCCATTTTTCGTACCGCATATGGTTGTGAATCTTTTGTTCAAATCTTAATACAATATCCGCGCCGTGGGATTGAGAAATGCTGGAAAATATTTTGTCATTTTCTCTTTGCTTGTGAAAGCCGCTTATTCTCGATTTCCAGCTGCGCGTCTAAAACTCTACATTTAAACAATAAGTATATTGATATTCCCATTCAAGAAAAGATTGATTCGTTACGGAATCTATTATGAAACGTACTTAAATTCCGCGAAGAACCTATTTCTGTGGTTCAAAGATTTCATTGTTCGAGAATCCAATTTTCGAAATCGATGCCAAATGATGTTGCATATTAATATTATAGAATTGTTTCATGGAAATTCGGAAAATCAAGCCTTTTAACTTGTTGGAAAAACCAAGTGGATTTTGTATTTGAGATACTTGGAACTTTAATATTGATAGGGTCGACTAAATCAACCCAGTTAGCAGCTACTCGATTGTTAATCACGTCGGTTTACACCGAGATTATCGCACCGCGCTTCTTGTTTACGCGCTTTTTTTTATCGCGAACATTAAGATAAACAAGTAGCCTCGCGCATGGCGCTTTATCGGGATTTGCAAGAACGGCGCCGGTTAAGTTCGGTCGACGCCTGCTACCGGGGAATAATGTAATTTGTGCAAATGGAAGTAGGTAGGGATTAATTCGCGTTAATCCTAGAATGCAAAGATTTCTTTGAGACCCAGCTGCAGTATTCGTTTTTTTTCACGGTATTACCAAAATCTTCGACTAAATCTTTTTCTTTTTCTGTGTGGATAGTTTTCCGAGAAACATTAAATGCTATTTTAATTTATAAGATTTAAGTCATGTATGTATATCGCTACTTTAATTGTCACGAATTTTTATTAACATCATGCATTTTAAGGATTAAGAGTGTAAACAAAGGTGGACGAAGTAGTCATCTTGTTTTCCGAGGACTTGTCTTGAGATGACCTCGCGATTTTTTGAAACTTTTTGTGGCTTGTTTTCTAATTTTGTCATCGATAATAATTAACCCTTAAATGCGCAATTTTTCGTAGCATTCTGAGCTTTTTAAATAAATAATGACCTGGGGCTTCCTATCTATAGTGGGGAGAAAGAAGGGCTAGAGAAGGCCCTTTACAGATGTGTAAAAGCCGCGTGTTTTCAATTTGAACTTCATATAAGAGAGAGTACATGGAGCATTGAAAAGTCACTTTGCATGTATGCAAAGCTGCGCATTTAAGGGTTAAAGAACAAGACATATTCTGCTCTATATATATTTATCGTCTTGCTTTAACAGCTGGAGATGAGTCAATAAGAGCCAGACCGCAGATGTCGGTGCGTAAATATTAATACCAATATGATTGCTTCTGTAATGATCGCCCCAAATGTTTCGATTCGCTTTGGGTCCTTCTCAATGGCAAACTAACTGAAGGAACATCAACGGAATGTCCACATTTCGCATGTTCATTGATTATTATCGAAGCAATCGTATATATATCGACATAATCAATTATACATCAATAATCAATATATATCTATGATCTACTATCTTTTTTATCGACTCTTTTCTATTAAGGGGCTTTTTATATATCAAAATGTTTTTTCATTGTTTCTACTCCTTTCATAAAAATTCTTATATTAACAGTTCATTATAACACGGGTTATAACATCACTAATAATAATTTATTTTAATGTTATCTCTTGTCTCATGAACAAAAAAGAAATATCGTTGTTATTATAATAAATCTTGGATATCGAAGATTTTTCAAAGTAGTCAATAATTACGCTACGAAATAAAATTATGGTCTCAATATCATAAATAACTCCTTAGGGCCAGTTTCACCATCTCAGCTTAACTTGATCCTCCGATTAAACTTACTCTTCGTCTCTTTCTAATTGTCCAGTTAGAAAGAGACGAAGAGTGAGTTTAATCAGAGGATCACGTTAATCGGAGATGGTGAAACTGGCTCTTAAAGTAGTGCAAATGGAAGTCTTGAAAGTTTAACGCGCCCGGCTCGGCCCGGCTCGGCCCGGCTCGACCCGGCTCGGCTCGGCCCGGCTCGGCCCGGCTCGGCGAGCCGCCATGTTGGAATAGTCCCGACGCGGACCGCGGACGCGCGGTCACTTCGCGCGGTAGCTCTCCGCAGTTTGCGAAACGCGACACCGGGCACGCGCGTTCCTTTCCTCGGTTTTCGCGACAGTTTATAAATAAGTTTTGCAATAAACTTCACCGGAGCTCGTCGCCGTTGCGGCTGCAATGCGTAGCGTCTCCGCGTGCTGATCGTTGGCTCCCTGAAGTCTCGCTCATTCGCGACGAGAGAAACGTATCGAGGGACGATCGTCGAAGTGGCGTCGCGTGACTCGTTTAGGACGGCGGTGATCGAAGGAAGGTGCAGAGGGTAGCGAGCGAGGACGCGCCCGGGAAAATGCGTCCTGAGGTTTGCGAGGACACTTCAAACGCGGTAAGGGATGTATATGTGTATTACGTCACAGTAATAATTGTACAGTAATCGGGCATCTGCAGATACGTACACGTACGTCTTCTTGCGACGTACTTTGCGAGCTATACAGGGAGACCTGTAATTACGTATTAGTTGTCGCGTATTAGTTGTCTTGTTGAAAGAGTTACACGTGCACTTCGAGTCAGGTTCCCCGAAAGTGTTGAGGCCCTAAAAGTGAATCTTGAACCTGCGACATACGCGAAGTTCTCTGTAGCACAGCATCCTCTGGGTAGTTTTCAATATGGCGTCGAATGAAGCCGGGCGTCGCGCGTCGCGTCGGTTTGAAATTGAGGGAGAGTTTACCTATTTGTTTCGGTGCTAATGGTGCTATATTTGTAAACTTCTCGCTTATAGAAAGTATTATTCTATTCGCTGTTAATTGCGCTGTTAATATCACATAAAAATTAATTAAACGAATGCACATTGCTCGATTCATACACTGTTAAATATTGAGAGAGAAGAGTGAAATAACTAATACCTTGAGTTAAATAACATTTTGTTATTTGTAAGTGCTATATGTGTCGAAATTTTTTATTTTAACAACAGTATTATTTGAACTTCATTGATTCGGTTAACCCTAATTGGTCACACTTCCGAAAAATCCCGTAATGGTCACACTGGGTCCAATAGACCCCAGCGTGTTTGCACGTGTATAAAAAATTGTAGGTAACCTTTAAAAAAAAAAAAAAATATCCTGTTGTACTTTAAGTCTTCCTTAAAAAGACTGTATAGGTTTGATTTCCAAAAAATTAATTTAACATATGTAAAAAAATAGCCCATTTCCATTGGTTTACTGGGTCGTTTTCGAAGTCAAAAAAACGCTTGGGTCTATTGGACCCAGTGTGACCAATTAGGGTTAAATTAATATTGTTTTAATACAAAACACTATTATTTTAACTCCATTAATTTAGTTAAATTAACGACATATTAAGTAGGAGCAGTGTGGTTCCTATTATGCTTATAGGAACGGTTAAAAGTAACTCAAATTGAGTATAATGTGACACTACGAATTAAACAGTGTAGATGAGATATTATGCAGTGTATAGATATTATGCTGTCGCGTATCGGTCATTAATTATTTCTGCGTAACATTAGAAGCCGGAAATAATACCTCATTCTGTTGAAATAGCTGTATTAAAATTTTTTTATTGTTTTTTTTTTATTCATTCTATATATCGCGCTTGAAGCGACCATTGACAAAACATAGAGCTTGTTGTTTTATATAAAATAGAGGGAGGGGGGAGGCAAAGAAAGTTTCTCTGTCAATGTTAAACTGTCGAAATCTTAAATTTAAATTTCCGGTTCGCAGAATGCTTCGTCTAAAAGAAAGAAAAAAAGTGAAAGAAAAAAAAAGCCGATCAGAACGAGGGCAATTAAGACCAAATTCCCATAAGCTGCCTCTTAATTAGTAGCGCGTTTGGCGTAAAGAGAGGATTGCTAAACATTCCTGGCTTCCGCTTTTACGCTCAACTCTCTTCGGTTTCCATTCGAACTCGCGGATACGTTTCGTGTGGCGTGAAACACGTAAATTAAGCTTAATTGCCGGCCGACCGAAACCGAAGGACCGTGTGAATTGTTATAAAAAAAAAAAGATCGTTCCGCCGAACACAGGCCTTTACTTTCGCGCGACGCGCGACTCGGCGGGGAATATTCCGTTTGTTTACGTCAACGACAGCCTTCGCGCGCGGATTGCGAGCGAGCGTGCGTGCGAGCGAGCGAGAGAGCGTGAGAGAGAACAGAGCGGGACAGATAGGGAGAGAGAAAGAGAAAGAGAGAAACAAATGGAAAAAGACGGGAGATCGACTCGAGCGACTGTCGGCTGCATTCGGCGCACTTTCACTCGGGCGATACGAGCGAGGCGCGCGAGCGCGCGCGATTTCGGCCGTCGGCGGCGTTGAATCGTAACAGATTTCGCGCGGAGGATCGACGATCGCGGGATCGATAGGCGATTGACACGTCGTCGTTGATCACCAACGACGGTGCGAAGCTGAGGGAGAGTCGGTCGCGCGCCGAAATGAAGAAACTCGCGAGGGAGCGTCACGAGAATCGGGGAACGTTCGTCGCGTCACGTCGCCTCGCGTCGCGTCGCGTCGCGTCGCGTCGCGTCTTCTGCTACTGGGTGAGGGGGAGGGGATTGACAGACGGCCATGTTTGGTAGCGGCGGCCGCACGTGTCGTGTCGACGCGGCCAGTCGCGGCCAGATGGTGCACGTGTGCGCACGTGTGTAGATGAAGAGAGAGGGAAAGAGAGAAAGAGAGAGAGAGGAGAGTTGAAAACCGTCGAATTCTGCCCGCAGGTGTAAACGAGACCGGCAAGGACGAGTGGACTGAAGGTATTCCGGAGCGAGTCGACGAGGCGACGCCGCCGTCGCGACGCCACATCTGGTGATCGCGAGGCGACGGAAGAGTGCGAGAGAGAGAGAGCGAGCAAGTTGGAGAGGAAGGAGACCCCGCGCGCGGCGTTCGCGCAGTCGATCAGTCAACCGGTGGCGAACGTCTCCTGGTTATTGGAGTTTCTCCGGGCGGAGCCTCGCGATCGAGTTTTATCCAAGTGCCCGGAATCGTATTCGCGCGCGCGAAGAGTGTCCTTCGGCAGCCGAGTTTGTTTACGACGCGATACGCCGTCCGTCCGTCCGTTGAAGTTGAAAGTGCCGCGCGCGACTCGCCGTGACAATCGGCGCGCGCCGGGCGATCAGTCCGCTTCCGGCGTTTGCGATCGCCGCCGAGGGAAACTGGATTCTGGAACGAGACCACGCACGGGGATCTTTAAACGGACGTCACATATGCTCGCGCGAGTTCTGATGTGCAGCAGATTTTTCTCGGGAAAGAGACAGAGTCGACAGAGACGCGAAATTCGTCGGTGATAATCGCGGAGAAATAACGCGCGAATTTCCAGAGTATTTATTAATTGTTGAATTATTGAGCCAGATAGAGGAAGACAGCAAAGAGGACTTATGAAAAAAGATATGTGCATCGACACCAGAAGAGGAGAAACATCGAGATTGCTACAACGAGGAGGCCGCTAAAGAAAGGAAAGCAGAGTACGATAACGAGGAGGAAGAGTGAGAGGAGAGATAAGATACCGGCCGAAAGGAAGAAGAGTGACTATTGATGACTACTTATCCTTGTACTCCTCGAGACTTTCCGTGTGTTTTTCCGTTCGGGACGGGATTGATTTTTCCGCGGATTTGTTCGTGAGTTGCGGCGCCGCGTTTTCATCTCTTTTCCAACGTCGTCGTCGTCGTCGTGGCGCCTGTTGCTGTCAAATTGTCGCCGGGACGATGTGCCGTCGCGCGTGTAACAATCCGAACAATCGCCAAGGTGAACCGTCGCCCCGACTACCGGTAGTAGATCATCGGCGGTGAATGGAGAGCCTAACGCAGTGGATCATATCGCACGTACAATTAATGCAAAGTGATGCAGTGCCGTAGTGCTAGTGACCAGTGCCCCGTGCCCGTTGTTTGGATTACTTGAAGATGCCTTCGAACGCCGGTGGATATTATGACGACAGGAATCCTCTGCTCAAGGGCACCTTATCGAGGTGAGTGCAGTCCTCGTTTCCTCGATCGACGCGAGATCGATCGTATAACATTTTTAAACGTCTTATAAGTCAGCGGAACAAAGTGAGCAGATTCAATTCTGACTAATATTTTTATTTTTTGCTCATTTGTTGCTAAGAAGTTGCCAAAGAAACAAAATTGGTTAGAATTGATTCTGCTCACTTCGTTCCGCTAACTTATAAGACGTCTGTGGTGCACACAAGTCTGTGGTGCACACGTGCCGACGTGATACGTGATACGTGCATAAACCAGACACAAGTCGGATATCGACGCGAACTGCCCTTCGTTCGCTACTTTGCATTTCACAGGGCCGCGCCAAGGACAACGGTTGCGAATGCACCGCGACATAAACGCGATGTCGTGCGTCGCGTCGCGCCGATCGAGGCCGTCGTTTTTTAAGAACCGTGCGCCGAAATGTTCAACAAAACCAGGCGTACCTAATATGCTGAACGCGATCTAAATGCAGCTTGCCGCGGGCTGCCTGCAAACTGTCGTAGCGAGTAACGGATTTAAATTCATCGTGCGGCTTTCTAGCGCTATCCGTGACGTCGACAAAACGTTTTATCTTTTGAATAATATCAGATAAATATAAATAGATTATTTATTGATAACTCTCCGGCTAGATAACCAAGAAGTGGACTTGGTTTACATATGTTCCTTACTCATTCACTCAATCCACACTCTAACTATATTCCTTATCTCTATAATTACTATATTGCCGTATTAACATATTGCACTTCGTTTCAACCTATCTTACAATAATCTTACAAAATACACTCGTCTCGCACGCAACCTTCTTCTCTTCTAATTCTCTCGCCAACCTTTCTCTGTATAATTTTCTCAATACCTTTTCTTTGGTGGTTTTCTAACTCATCGCTCCACAACCTCTCCATTCGTTCTTTATTATCCTTTCCTAATTTTATAAACCATTCCTTTGTCCAACTACACTCTTCTAACAATAAGTAATGATTTATATTATCCTTAACCTTATTTACAAAATATACACACCCTTTTCTCGTCTTCAAGCCAATCAGATAAATATAAATATTAAAGATAAGGAATGAAGAATAAAGAATAAGGAATAAATATTAAATATTAAATATTAAAGAAAGCACTTTTGATTCGCAGCTCCTCGCAAATATGTAGATAGAAAGCCCCGAGCTACATCTTGTCATGTATTTCAGTCTATCAATGAGATAGGTAGTTGTTATTGACGATAATTGAAAAGGTTGTCATCGATTTACCGCTATTACGGGCTGCGCGATCATAGGGCAACGGCGTAGTAGGTATATTGTGATAAAAGGAGATATGGATATTTTCAAATATTGGTATAATATTAAAAATTTCAACAGAGGTATGTAAATGATATTGACATTTCGCGCCGCGTTCCCGTTTAGCGCGCTAGCGTGGCTCTTTATCCTCTATCTAAATTCTAAATTTCACCGGGACATAGACGCTGTATACATATACCGTGTAAATAAGGGTGTTGTATTAGATAGCCGCGCTGAACATGCACTGAGAGAATGCTGACCGTTAGTTTGTTAACTCTCAAACTGCACATCTACTGCGGGAACGTGCTTTTCACTCTGCGATCGCAAGAAGCAACTCTCTCCCTCTCTCTATCTCTCTTTCTCAGTACCTCTCTTTATGTACATTTTAAATAGAAAATAATAAAATGTATCTTCGCGCTCTTCCGCTTTGAAAATATACGAAAACAAGATATCGAAGAAGGATGTACGTATCAATGACCATAAAATTAAGCAGCTGGTAATGGATTTTACCAATTAACATTTTAAGCGCGGCAATGGTACTATCATGATTTTCTATTATCACTCCGCTATTATAGAGGAATCAGATTATGAAAATTAACTGTGAGAATTGATAATGAACCTAGATTTATATGTGTAATAACAAGAACTTAAAAAATTACTGATATTAATAATTTAATCATTTGTTATTGCACATTACGGATATGAATATCATCGTCTAACATTTTCAAGATTTTTTATGTTCAAATAAAATTTGTCATCTATATCAAAATTTATTTCATATAAATTTCATTATATAGGGGAGAGAGCTACGTTTGAAAAAACTTTCTCCCCGTGGTGCACTCGATATTTTTCACACCTTTACGGAAATGTTCGACTTTTTAATGCCTGTAGCGCGTGTGCGTTTGGTGTTCGATTCATACAGTTTGTACGTGCGTATCTTTAAATAGAAAGAGAAAAAGAGAGGGATGCGGGGTCCAGGGGCGAAGCCCCCCGCACCCCCCACCGGGGCTTTGCCCCCCACATTACAAAACTAAAATTTGAATGAAATAAAATTATATATACTTAGTATCAACATTATCAAAATTATATATACTAAGTATCAACTTTCCGCCCGCTATGTTATCAATTTTCTTCCCTAGAGAGGAAAGTGAGCCCTGGCGTGAAATTGGCCACTTTCGCCCCGCTCTACAGGCATGGAAAGTCGAACTTTCCGTGGAGGTGTTGTGAAAAAGATTTATCCTCGGATTTATCTTATTGCCTATATTATTTATGATAGATATCAATTTTTTTAATTCTTATTCTTAATTCTTTGTCGATATGGATACTCGCGCGTATAAGTCTACTGCTCCCCGTATAAGTAATGCAAAATGTATCGTGACTTAGTGAATCGCCAGTGAAGATTGCGGTATCGCCGGAGTGTCGGGTTCATATACATATAAGTACGCACATTTCGCATGTCAGCCCCGTTGAACGACGAGATACTCGCAACTCGCAACGATGTGCACGCAGTATCGTATCAGCCGGGCACTTGGAACAATACTCACGTAACGCTGTCACGGCTGTCCTCGAATTTCACAAAATAACATGAAGGCTTACGCGGTGACTTATATTCAATGTAAACGTAATTAACGACCGCGCAGCTGGTGGAATAATAATTTTGCTGTTTGCACGCCTCCCTGCTGGAAATATTCACGCCGGAATTTCGCCATGGTAGGACTCGATTACAGCCATAGGCACCATATGTTTCTCGTTGATCCTAGACACACAATTAATATGTACATAGTTGACAGTATAACACACAGTCTATCCGCGCGTAATCGATTCCAAATTAATTAAGAGACATAGCGAACAAAGCTTTTTTCGCTGTTGTTAAAGAACATTCTGTATGTTTAAGTTAATACCAATTTTATAATGGTTCTGTTTAATATTAATAGAATTTAATAATAATATCGCATTAAATTATCATCAATTGATTGTATTATTAGTGAGAGCTGCTATCAAATGCCTCCGTTATTAATTTAACTAATTTAATCTGAATTAATAACGGTATTACTATTAAATATGTAAATTTCACGAAAATCGATATATAAAGATTTCTGGCCGGCGAGTTTTTAACTTTCTCGATGTTAGATAAGTTAGTGAGATATACCCCGTTAATTCCACGACTCTGTTGAATCCTCAAATCGTCGCGGTGGAACGGAGAGAAAGTTGACTCGAATGAATCCGGCCGATGACAATAATAACTCAATAACGAGGCAAGTTCGAGCGAGTTCTATTCCCGATTCCGCCGAAAGAACCGTTTCGAGTGACGCGCCTGTCAATAAGAATCACAGGCGTGGAATTCCTTTCACCATCGCGCGATCATCGTTTCGCTTCGAAGGAAATTCCTTCGAGGACGACTCTCGCTCAAGCAGGACGTGGATCGATTTTTCGCGGCACAATTAACACGTTAATTTTTAATCGGAATCGAAATATTAATTATACGATTGGTAATTATCATGGTCTCGTGCAATATATGCGCGATGCGATAGGAAGTTTGATATATATATTATTTATATCCTTTTTTCGTATTACTTTGAATAATTATTATTCACGTATTTTTAATTTAATTTAATTAACAATTATTTTATATTTATATAGATTTTATTTCAACATCCGATAATAGGTGAATAAGATCATTGAAAATTGAAAAATAACTTTCTTTCTACCAAAAAATTTAATTGGATGTTATATGCTCTTTGCACATTTTGAAATATTGATTAGATATCTTGGTGCAATATGCACTGTCCGGAAGCAAAGTTTTATTAAAACTTATCTGATTGTAAGATTAGCTGAAGAGTAAGGCTCTGCTATATACTTATGCATAAGCATTTTTAAATCAGTAATAAATTGGCAAAATCCACTAATAATCAATATATTAATTTATAATTAAAATTTATGAGAGCAATAAAATTGTAATTAACACGAGATGTGTGTCTCCGTGCTATCGTATAATATTTTAATACGCGATCCATCTTTATTTTAACAAGTTAATTACGATAGCAAATTGTTTTTATTATTATACGCGTTATTTAAATTTGTGTATACAGAGATACTTTTCTTTTTTTTGTTCTTTTATAATAATATATTTTTAAATAAATTCTCTTAATTACTTTTTTTAAATTATGGATACCTATAATAGTGAGCTTTGAATTATATACTTAAACAACAAAGATAACCGAAAAAGATTGTTCATATCCAACCATTTTTTTCAATATACACTGAGAAACTAATAAGTAATAATATAATTCATGAACAAAATTAGTATCCACTTATTGTTAGTAGCCGCAACGATAAATAACTGATTTTTTTTAGCAGAATTTACTTTAAATATTATTTCTATATTTATATATATTTAAAATGCTTGATTTTTTAATTAAAAACGTCGTAAACAAATTTCATGTACGCTCAATGATAAGGAATTAATTATAAGCAATTGCATCTAATTTATAATCGTTTATAAACTGCACAAATTTCATATGCGTTTAATGATAAAGAATTAATTATAAGCGATTGCTTGTAATTTAATCCTTACAATAATTAAGTACTTATAAATTCTGTATTTATGTTAGTTTTATTCAAAGAAAAATTGAGCATTTTTATATAGATATGAAAGTAGTGTCTAAAATTAATTTCATTTAGCAATCTATTATTTTCGTCGTGTCTGTGGCTTTATTTATATTATAGTACGTCAATATTACATTGTAGTAATACATCAATATTTGAAGTTCGTGAAACGTTATTTATAAATACTTGATACATGATATCTTTCCGTTTGAATCATTCGACGGGACGATTTGTGTATGATCATACATTATTAATTGGAAGAAAAAAGAAAACAATAATGAGCAAATTATATTTTATAATCGGCGAATTTAAAGCGCGATGCGAAATAAATTTGACTCCAATTATATATAAGCACCGTTAGACAAATATTTATCTCCCGATATTTATCTTCCGGTAAATATTGTAAAAGATGAGACAGTCAATTTATAATATCGACATTCTCTATCTCTTTAATTTCTATTTTAAATACATAAATAGTGCTAAATATTTTCTTTTCGATAAATAACCACCGACTCGATATGTTTAGGACTCACAATCATTATAGAGATAATTAATCTGTGCTAACTAATAATCTTTGACCATTATCAAAAAATAATCATGGTATTTTGATATCTCCTGATGGTTATCGCAATCGCGACAGGTAAAAGAATAATAATGTTTGACTAATTGCATTTAGACAGAATCATTTAATATAAACTTTACTTCTACGAAATAAAGTTTCTTTCTTCAAAACGCAAAAATTAGGAAAAATGATAACATATACATAATATACCAAGTTACGTAAATATTTTTGCAATTAGAATACATTATATTCCTCAAACGAATATTAGATTTGTCGATATAGTCTTTAAGTGAACTAATTAATTAAATATCTGAATTTTTATTACGAAAAAGAATTATAACGCGTGTAATCGTTGAAATCTGCTAGTAATAATAATTCAAAATATGCATTACATTCATACAGAGATATATACACGTATATTCGTATGCATACGAATCAAATTGCAGTGTGCTCGTCGCGTCAAGATTCACGTAACGATTTCTCCACACATTAGTCTTCTAAATCCAACTCTCGAGAGCGGTATTAATCATCTTGCGACGACGTTAGCGAGTCCACAATACGAAGCGTAACGTATGCGATAATGACTATATTCCGATCCGAGGAACCGAGTATTCTCGACATGTATTTCCCGTCACTACACATAAAATATTTCGTGGCGGCCGTGTTTGGCTGGTACGAGACTCTCGGCACGCCGTTAAAGCCCATTGTTTACATTACGCGGTTACCTTGATGTTTTTGCGCGACTCGGCTCGCGGCAGGCGGGCCGGACACCTGGCCAGGCGGGTAGGTGGTGGGGGGCGAGCTGCGTGACGACGACGGCGCATTACCCTTCGAGACGTTAGAGCGACAAGATGCGAGCGCGCTGCGATAGTGCGATATACTCGTACATCTCATTGTCAAGCGCGATCATTCCCTACGAAAAGTCGACGATGATCGAAACGCGCGACCGCTCAACTCTTCCGCGTTCGACGACTCGTAAAGCGTTATCGCGGTGGTCGTTCGTCGAGACGAATGTATCTCACGCAATTGATCTACTCGAGGCGGTACAAATGTAGCACGCAAATGTATCGAGAAATCCTCAAGTAACGAAAAGATGTGATATACCTACGTCGACCATTTTCACTAACGACGCGTGCCGTTCGCGGAATTTACGCGTACGATATTGAATCTCGATTAAAATTCGTTGATGGTCTCTTTGTCTTACGTATATTCGTTAACTCGACTTTATGAATCGTATTGTATAGTAATATAGTATCGAGATCGAGCGCCGAGTGATTTTTCAGTTACTTGTTTCGCTTGCAATTCATCTAATTCGTCTAATTCACGAGACGTCGCGTCGCTGATGTCGAGACGATTGTACTCTCGTGTGATCTCCTATATATTGCTTTCGTCGTAAACGTAAGATAATAAGATGTGCGTCACGTGCGACTAACGTCGGGACTGTCGGGAGTGCCGCGCAAAGCGCCGTGCGATCTGATCTAATTAGCGCACGCACAATCGTAATTAATTCGCGTTTTCGCGAGTGTTGTGGGAGTGTAATGAAGACACCTGAGAGGAGCTGGCCTGGGAGGCATCGGGCGTCGGCGGAGCACCGATAAGGTCGATAAGGTAATTTATTTATTATTTCTTATTTGAATTATTAATGCAAATTAGATATTTATTTATTGAATTTTACAAAAGTTTACATTGAAAGAGATCTTTTCGAAAGTCACAGAATTATTTTACGCGTGCAGTAATTATTTATTGTCGATGTTAACTTTTATGTATATATTTATTTACAACAAGATGGATGGAATGTTTCACAGATTTATTGTTGCGAAATGGATAGGCTAGGACAGATTATCATTAATATTCAATTCTGGAATGTGCGTATCATCTATCGATTTGTGACCTCTACAAGGATGCATACATGCTCATTTATTATAACATATTTGGTGTCCCGTAATATGATAGACACCAATTGCAAAATCAGTCATTTAAAATTTTACTTACTGTTAATAAACCTCGGCAAAAGGTAATGAACAATGACGTAGCGATTTTATTCGTGAAGAAAAATTGTTTTTAAATCTGATAAAGATTTATATTTTATTATGACTTTTTGTCAAGCGTTCTACAAACTCTATTATAAACAGGTGAAATTTTAGTGAAAAACAATTAAAAGCACTATGAAGATGTGATATACTAATAATATTATTCGGGTAATTTTCTAGTATTAAACGTATGTAATAATTAATTAAAATTTTTGAGTTTATTATCTTGATAAATAATAAAATAGAATGATAGAGGAAGAAGTAAACTACATATCACGAATAAAATACGAATGTTTTTAGAATACAAAGCTTCTTGATGGTGTTTATATCTCATAGACGATGTTATATTTTTCAGGGAGTCAGAAGAATATAATTATGTATTGTGTCTATTTAATAAATGGAAATGTATAAGTAAAAATATATATGAAACAGAATTAAATATTTATGAAATACGTTAGAGGAAACGCGTGTTTTTGAGTATGTTATGTTCTCTTCCCAAATATCGCTTTAATAGACTTCAAAGTCTGCGTTTGGTCTCTCTGTACTTTGGTCCAGTGTTGAATATTGTACAAACTGTTGCAGGAAATTAATACTCTTGTCGGATAGTATTTTTAGTATGCATTTCACAAACATATATGAAAGAACAAGCGTGTTCCAATTAATTTCTTTAATAAAAAATGCGCTAATAGAGTTATCAATTTTATCTTCACAATTTTATTCTAATCATATATATATATAGCCTATCCATTTATAGATATTTATTAACAATTTGACTTGATATCGTTCTCATGTTGTTCGAAGCAGAGATAAATTATATGAAATATGAGAAATACTCATCGCAGAACGGACTGATTTTTCGCTTACGGTATCGCGTCTTTTTCTACGCTCAATCCCGTAATGACGGTCGATGAAATTAAATCCTCGACGTCCGGCGCGGCGGCGCGAGCGCATTCTCTCACTCGGCTAACGAGCTTTTGCGTTTGTTCAATTTCATGCGTGCGGAATATGTCGGAGCGTACGCGGCGGTAGGTACCTACATAGATAAAGAACGCGCGAACGCGACCAACGAAGGGGGAAAAGAGTGCGCTGGCATGGCGCCGCCCTTCTGTTCTCATTATCGTGCACGGCGATAGGGCGCCAAGAGGACGCGGGGAACCTTTGCGGCACTTTCTCTATTTAATGCCCCTCGGACTCTCGCAGGCCGTATATACTAATATCGATTCGCACATATTCGCGGCAAATTGCGAGTATATAAGGTAATTGAACGAAATTACGGGGTGGATAATATCGAACGTCCAAGTTTTGAGGAAATTACGCGTGTCCCCCCCCCCCCCCCCCCTCCGCGGCTCTCGACGCACACTTGCGTATGTAAATCGCACGGTTTTCTCGTCGCCGCGTACACAGTTGTGCTTTTTTTTTTTTTCATTCGAAATTAAGAGGCGTATAATTTGTATGAGCTTTTTATGCGGCTCTCGAGACGCGCGCGAGATGCGAGCCTAAGATATTATACCCGCGAAGAAACAAAGTCTGTGCTTTCTCAGCTGCTCTTTTTATACAGTCATTTTTTTCGCTTTAAACTGCATGCACGCCGCATTTACTGTATGCATTCATACGCGCGTCGTCTTTTTTAGGATTTTATATATGCGTAATATATTAATGCTGAACATAATTAAAACATAGGGATATTATAAATTCTCGCTTT
Source organism: Leptothorax acervorum (assembly GCA_035220615.1). Lineage (NCBI taxonomy): Eukaryota > Metazoa > Arthropoda > Insecta > Hymenoptera > Formicidae > Leptothorax > Leptothorax acervorum. Next base: position 2,540,719 of record JASTWQ010001261.1, on the reverse strand, counting down.
TAAACTTTCCCTTAGTTCTGAAACTAAAAATATATGAAGAGTATTTCATGTTTCGAAAAATTATATAGGTATACGAGACACCGCGCATTATCTCTTATAGAATTCTATAAATAGATATATTTTTATAAATTATATAAATAGATAGATATATATTTTTATAATATTTTTATAAATTTGTTTTGTTGAAACAGTTACGTTATTTTCCACTTTGCGCGTTTAATACAAGGCGCGAGTCAAGCGTGAAACGTGGAAAGAGGGGAAAACGGAGAGAAAAGGAGGTGGGAGGAGACGATGGCGCCGTGTTTCTTTTCTCATTATCGTAGCCGCAGGGTTCCGACACTCTGAAACGCCGTTAGTACGTTGACCTATTTTCCGCCCTCTAATCTTTCTCGTATCTCTGCACCGTCGATTATGTGACAGTTTTAACTGAATATCAGAATTATTTCGTATCATAGAAAGAACTTTCTCGCTTTGAGTAGGAGACATCCTGTAATTGGACATATTTATGAATGGACATTGACCATCTTTGTTTCAAAGAGCTTCAATGTATAATAGTAATTGCAAAATTAATAATTATAACAAACTATTAATTTAAATCACCAGTGAATAATTGACAAAATTAGCGTTATAGGTATCGTGTAATCGACCCAACTGGCCAAATTTATTCATTAAAAAACGCTACTATACGTTTCGACCGCAGATTTCGGTCCTTTTCAAGCGTATAGACTCACAGATTATTAATTAGTTAGACATAATGCCCAAACTACGCCACATCTAAAAAATAATTTGTTCGTCGAGATCCAAAAAAGTAAAATACAAGAGTTTAAATTGGAACGGCATATTCGTTAGTCGTTAGATTGTCGAAGGACGTGTCGGAGCCGTGCGGTAGCAAAATTTCCACTCAATTAATTATATTTATTTCGAAACCATTGAGAGTTGCTCAGAACATCGTGAAGAGCCGAAGTTTATTTCACAGCAGCGATTAAAAGATGATTTAATAAATAACAGTATAATTTTGCGATTGCGATACCTAGTCTGTGTCGCGACGACGCGGACGGACGCAGTAATTTCTGCTCGGAGCTAAAATATTACACGCGATATATATCCCGCGTGCGGAACGCGACTTATAAGTTATTGCACAAGAATACGCTTTGATTTCTCTTTTTTATTATCGCGTGATCGTGATGTCAGGGCGCGTTCTCGAGACGTTTTCGCCCGCTATATCGGGTGGGTGGCGGAGACCCGAGCGGCAAAAGTGATCGAGTTGGTTCCGACACGAACGCAAAACGGGCGGACACGAGAAAAAGAGATTTTTTTCCTCCTGACTTGGGTCAGGTTAGGAGTTAGTCGAATAGGGGCGAGCTTATCGAGCGCACGCATCGTCACGCTTCGGGCATAGCTTCGAAACTTCGACCCCCGTGCCGAGCGGCTACGCTCAGATTAAAGTTATTTTCCCTCCATACGTGACAATTATACGAGATACCGTTTTATAACTTTACGTGTCTTGATGTCCAACTTAGTACGATATTCTTTAAAGCAATGTTCCACTTTGAAGCAGCAACTACGAGCATTCTCCAAGTGCCTTGGAAAGTTTCTCCGAAAATTTATTTCTCCCAAATTTGATCTCTTTCTCCTTTTTTTTAAATCGCTTTAATTAATTAAGGAGATGCATACGTTGTGTGCGCAGGAATTTATTTATTGCCTCTTTATGAATCTCTTTACCGCTCGGAACTGTTTTATTTTTTTCTTTCTACGATTCTAACGTTGTTCTTATCTTTTTTTTCGCGACGCGATCGAGTTAATCATGGAAATCTTCGTTAAAAATTCCTAGCCGAATACGCAACTTCGACTGATAAGTACCTACATACGAATGGGGGGGAAAGAAAGGAAAAAGAATTCGTATGCATAATCTTATCTGGGGTTCGCGGTAACAGCGATATACGCGCGCGTTGATTCGTCGTAAATTGCTTCGAGAAAATATATTCGGTTTGTTAGCGTGTCGGTTGTAGGAGCGAGGTAGGTAATTGGAGCGACCGAGAATTCTTTTAAATACGTTAATTATTTTCAAGCTGCCCGAGTGGTTAATTAAATTTCTGGCTACAATCAGATGCGAATAAAAAATTATTCAATTCTCCGACGGTGAAACTAAACTGAAAGTGTATAAAGTCTGATAACAAAATCGGTCTCCTTGACCCGCAGAATTTTTCCGAGTGATAATCAGCATTTCTGTACAAATTGAAAAGAGTATTCTTCTATAATATACCGTATAAAACGAGTGCAATTTTTTTCTGTTATGTCTGTTATTTCTACCAGTTTTAACAATTGTTTGATGCTTTTAAGCAGAAATCTCAAAGAATGCTTAATTGACAAAGCACTAACATTTTTACGAATAAAGGAAAGATCAGAATTTTTATATTAGGTATATCTATAAATTAAAATTGGAAAGTGCGCGTTAATCGAAATCGAGTATTGATTTTTTTATATGCGGAAGGAAATTCGTAATTCTTGCTCTAAGCTATAAGCTATAAAAATCGCTGTTTAATTCCAATCGGCTTTCAATTTCGGTTTATATAATTTCTACGCAACGCTAAACACGGAAGGAAATAACGTCGTCTAGTCGTACCTCATCGAATTGACAATGATTGAATAAAGCGAGGCACTCGTGCGCCATCGATAATTCGTAGTCGAAGAGAAAGGCCGTGTAGGCGCTTTCGCCAGTTACTCACCGGGTTCCTTCGACTCCGTTGCAAAGTGCGCCGAAACAACGAGACCGTGCAGTAATCCTCTTCGAGAAATGAAACGGCGGCCAGTCGAGGCCGTCGAACTCGTGCAGACGATCGTGCGACCTTGGGCTCCTGATAATCGTTCGATGATAAAAGCGACAGAACGCGATCGCGATAATCATATCGTCGAATTGTTAAAGGAGCTTTACTTTCTTTTCTCAAAATTTGCATATATTGATTACTTACTGACCGTTTTGAGCAAATAAAAGCGAAGAAAATTCTGTTATTAAAAAGTTAGAGGATACTTTTATTTATTTTAGAATAAATAAAAGCATGAAAAATATAATTCATAACTATGCTTTTCTATTTAATTATGAATACATGTTTTGCATGTTGATTAGGTAAGTTGCTCTTGTCTTGATATATTTGTTTTATATTGAAGTATTTTTATATAAATGACATTATTAGGATAGACATTAGTAATCTCTTACAACAGCAACAATATATAATTATGTATAATTATATGATATGTATAATTATATATAATTATATATATTATGTAAAAATTAGTGTTGCTGTTTGAGTGACGCGAGACGCGATATAACGTCCATTTTCCGATAACGTGGTGACTTTGAAAATCAATTCTTACCTTGTTTTTCATTATCCTGAACGAGCGATGATTATTCGTCATAATCCTGTAATTTGACATTTTATAGAACTTATTAATACGGTGTATGATTCTGCAAGGACTGATTTAGGCTGACAGTTCGAGAATACGAGTTTCGCAAAATTGTACGCAATATATTGTACGGGTGGAGGATATAATTCGCGAACAGCGCGCGAGTGCACGCCCTGTCTCGGACAATGTTGCAACTTGGACGTTTGTAACTAAGCATTAACCGCATAACAAATAAGCACAACGTATTGATTACGGACGCGTTATTTTCCTCGGCGTTTCCCTCGGAGTTACGCGAATTCCCAGCGAAAATTGTTGCAAACGATCGTCCTTTACCGTAGCAATGAGACTGTAACTGACATGAGACTTTCCTGTCTGCAGTCTGACTGCTATTAACCGCACGCGATTGATTTCTTCATATGTATGCGCTGTATTAATTATGCAGATGGCACAGCTGATTGATTGGCCTTCCTCCGAAGTAAGTCTTTGAAAAGTCTGCCTGCGGCAACGCCCGCGCCGCGAGTATTGACAATTGTACAATTTTTATTCTGCTTAGACACGAGTCTCGCTATATTTAGAATTCTTTCTTAGAATAGAATACCCCGGAGCTATTGATTTCTTCTCGATTTCTCTCAATTGTGGATTTTTGGATTAACACAGATTTCTTCTTGACGAAAATTTGGATGTAACGTGATTCGCGCAATGCAAATATGCACAATAAAAATCCACAGTGCCGTAATGTACTGTGCGTTGCGAGATAGGACGCTTGCTAAAGATTAAACGAAGATTACAGTATTTGGTCGAAAGTCATTAAAGCTTTCTCAATGCGCGTTTAAAGAAACGCATTTGTTTACGCTCACGGTTTGCGATAACTTTGCGGATAACTACCATTATGCGATTATTGGATTTAATCGGCTTTCACGTCGAAGTACTGACTTCGCTTTTATTTTCGATCGTTTGCATCAGACTGAAATTTTAGTAGAGCTTATTGTGTGTGCTTTACTTTCAACCGACTATATAAAAGGGGAACTTACAAAATGTAAATCCATTCTACTTCGCCCAGCTGAATTTAGCGGCAATCGGAAGCTCGAACGTGGTCCTGGCATTCGTTCGCGTTTTAACGAATCTTTGCGGCGAAGATTTGGCGACGCGAATTCCAAAATTCGTTTCGGTTCTCATTTCTGTAATCGGGGCTACCTGCTCGCGACGTAATATTTAGAAGGCATCGCTTTACTTGTCGGATATTCTAACGGTCGTTAAGTTTGTGCCACGAGAAGCTGCCGTGCAAATCCAACACTTTCACCGGCGGATTTCTAACGTGGACTCGGCCGTCTTCGGTTGCGTTCACACCTGACGAGGCAACCCTTTGATAATGCACCACGCAATATGATGATCAAGCACGCGTTTTGCACGATATATTTCTTTCATTAGCGAGCAGCATAGTGCACAAGTATGAATTAGTAAAACAGGATTGCGTGTATTTTTTAATGCAAGTAAACTCTAGTTTACTTTCTTAATTGCCAGTAGTATGTACGCTAACCGACTTAAAATTCCAACATTGCAAGTAGTAACAAGTTTTTTAAACACGCTTTTAAACAAATGCCGATTGTTAATTGAAAATTACAATATCTGCGTACAATATCTGGTATACATATATTTTTCCATTTACAGCTGGATGTTTTACTAGTGAAATTGTAATTGCATGATGCAACAGGTAGAAAAATAGGAGGGAAGATCAGGATGAATGATTTGTTGCGTGACTTTGTAATTCTCGCCAAGTGATAATCTTATTTTCTTTTATTCTAGAGATAAATTCTCAACTCAAGAAACAACTTGATGAAGTTGTTTCTTGACTTCCTGGAATATCTTGATAACCTTTGTGCACATTGACATCTGGTACGCTAAATTCTGGAATTAAAAGACTGAAAACAACTTAAAGACTTATCCCAAAAGTACAGAAGTAAACAAAATTATTTCATAAGAATTATAACCCTCAAAGACCACACTTCAAAATAGTTCCTATCCCTTTGTGCTTGTATCTCGGGTTGTAATGCATCGATTTTAATTAATTTTTTTTAAATCAATAGTTTGAAGACTGAGAAAAAAGAATATTCGGGTAAGAAAGTCGAAAAAGTTGTAGCACGAAAGATATTTTACAACTTTGAAGATCGGCTATGGGTTACGCTAACCCATAGTGGTGTTTGAGGGATAAAATTGTATGACAAATTATTCAATGTTATCTATTAGTATCTCTTTTGTGCACTGCGGTTTCTCCTCTGCATCGAGCTGTAACTTATATTAATATAATTCATGTATAATTAATATAATTTCGAAATTTTTATTTGTGTGTACTAATATATTCTTTAAAAGTGCATATACTGCGGAGGGAAAAAGAGGAAGATATCAAAAACAAATTAATGGAAGACTATTTATTTCGAATGATAATTTTTCGTATAATCATTTATTATTTATTTTATTTCATAATCGTATAATATAAGGAAAAGATTTTTGAGATCGTCGAATGGCTATTCTATAAAAAGTTGTCGACTTAGGCAAAAATAATGAGAATAAACAAGTTGTTTCCACAGCCATCATTTTCTACTAGAAAGATAACGTCGTACTTAAATATAGATACTGATAACAAATGACACATGTTTCGCATATGGTATGTAATAAATTGTGTTTAAAACCAGAAGTAATTTGTTCTCGCCTTGCTGCGTCAGTGATAAATAAGTTGTTGACTAAATACCACGGTATTATATCATCTTTCTAAATTGTTCTATAAAAAGTGACAGAGAGATCTATGTTGATCACATGTGTGGTAGGTGACAAAGTTTCATAGCTGCGAAGTAACATCGTGCGTTTACACGATAATATATTTTTAACGTACATATATATATATACGGCGTGTCGGGTACGACATTTCGGATTTTCTTGCATTTTCTTACATTCCATTCGCACACGAATTTTCGAATAAACTTGAAGCGGATTTGTCGTCGGCGAGAACTCGCGGTATATATCCATCACCCTGATGTAGCATATTCGCTGTATGTTTAGCTGTTTATTCGAAAGCGGGTACTTATTCATAACGTAAGACCGTTTGTCAGTCGCTTCGCTGACCTGCGCTCACTAGTAAATGTAAATCAGCTGATATTATCGCGCCGTTAATGTCAACTGCGTGCGATCGGCGTCTATTCACATAGGTACGTTTTCGCGGATTATATTGCATCACGCTCGCAATAAAGCTCTCGCGCATAATATCCGGCGTTGATAATCACTGTCGATAAACATATCCAATGAGACCATTAATAGTCGAGAAAATCCACTTCGTCATTTAATTCTGATTTATCGCGTATACGCATGAAATTACACGGATTACCGTTTTATTTATTTGTCATTTAATGATTGACGTAACAAGGCAAACCGTTAACATTTTACATTTAATTATCTATTTGCTATATTTCATATTTACATAACGTATATCGGTCAATAATAATAATTATTATTTAACGTAACCAAGTGAAATATGTTGGCGAATTTCTTGTTTCGGGCCAGCCTCGTTCGTTCGCTTTAACGCGAATATTTCGTGACTTAACGAGAATTAACGAAGGACGATCGCGTTCCGGCGTCGACGGTGGTGAAAGTTACGATCGCGTCCCTCGTCCGCCTGTACATACATACGTGGCCTCGTTCGTCGCTCTCTTACAGGCGCGGTGTGAACGTCCCCTAACACGAGACAGTAGCAATAGTAACATGGCACAGAGCAGGGACCGTGTCCGAGGGACACACGATAGATGGCAAAGTGAGAGAAGGGAAGAGGGTGAAGATACCGGCTAGCCCTACCTCGATAAACGGTTTATACTTACGTCTCCTAGGACACCTGAACTCGTGATAAATATATATCGCCTTGTGTTCTCAGAGCGAAATGAGCGTCTAACGAACTTACACCCATGATTTTTTATTTATGAAGATTCCATTGAGCATTTTTTTTCTTTTATTGTAGCCAATTAATTTTACCTAGCGATGCTAGATTAGATTTTGATAATTAAATCACTCATGAAATATATCGAGTCTCTGTCTCTCTGTTAATACAGTGCGAAGTAAGACGTATGTGAAAAATGACTTAGACCGACAAAGAATTGATATCACTTCGAATTGATTTACAGCAAGTAGTTGTATAAATAGATTTTACATTTGTCAGATTTCACTTGGTGCATTTGACAAGCGCAGATGAGGTAACAGATAAGAGATTCGCAATCCCATCGACTCGCTGATTGCTCGCTCGCTGTGATAAAGAGAGCAAATACCGTCGGGGAAGAATAACAAGAAGGGAAAACTTTCCTCTTCATGGCGTTCCGACTGAATGGGCGCGCGCGTTCGCGATGGTAACTTTCGGCAAAGTTGATAAATTGCCGGGGGGGTGGCGAGACGGGCTTTAAAAGGTAAATGGCATACTTCGCGGCCGAGTTATCGGCGGGATTAGCCGCTTAGGAAGCGGCACGGCACGAAGAAAAGAAGTTCGACGGCGGCGGGAAGGAAGCTCCGCGTTGAAAGTAGGTCTCCCCGGGGAGCAGACTGGTCCCCGCGTAATACAGTCTCGCAACGTTCCACCGACGGTATTTTCCTAGAAATATGAATGGTGAGACGCGCCATTATACGGTTTTCTGCATGATATAGAAAATAGAAAAGATCACTACTCCCTGGGATAAAAATATACACGCATTTTGGTAAATCCCATGATAGAACGAACTGTACAATTCCAACGAGGTGGATCGATAACATTCTAAATATCGCGTCTAATTTTCTCATGACTATTCCCGTCCGCACGATTTGCTTGAAATGTTCAGGGTGTTTCATAATTCGTAATATTAATTTTTGATAATGGATCCCGTCTGGAAAATTTGGAGTCTACGTTCTACTAATTGTGATCATTAAAGGAAATTGTAATGTAAGAAGATATTAATTTCTCGGAATTTCTGTTAGGTAAACTATAATTTCGAATTGATTGAGGAATAAGTAAGATATAGATATACACGCGTGTATTATAGATAATTAAAAACTCAAGACGATTATTATCAAATTATTAAGATGACGTAATTTTTGAATTAAACAGTTATAAGTTAATTTGACAAATTATGATATGCTGACGCTTGCGTTTTGAGAAAGATATTCGTTTTGAAATGGTTGAAATGGCTTGATGAGCCGCATTAGGGCGGAAACATGCGTAGAAACGTGGACACGTGCTCTGGCCGACATTTTTAGAACTTCTCTGCAGGAGTGCTCAATAAGCTGCTCTTTGCCGCCCTTTCTCGCCGACCCTAGGGTTGCATTCAATGCGCTACCCGTTTGCAACTTCCGCCATCGTGTTAGGATCCCGTCGGTTAAGCCTGCGAATACAGACCACCTGCTTCGAGAATCGTCGGTTTAATCTCCGTCGTGTTTCTAAACTCTTTATTCTTCTATCTTCCAATTTTCAACTCTTCATAAACTTTCATTGTACATGAAGTTTTTCTTATCGATTGCCACTCAATTCGATAACACAATAAAGTTTAACCTTTGAAGTCGCAAATAAAAATGTTTTAGTTTTTATTGGTAACTTAATTTTCGTAGATCCAAGTAAAAGTAACAGAACGCAAGATAATTCAGGACGAGCTAGAAACGGTAAAAATCTCTCAAGGTCTTTCGAGAGAAACAGAGAACCCGTTACATTCGGCTGGGCTCTATTCGACAGAAATCGCCTTGCATCCGAATTCTGCCATGATACCGTGTATCTTCGAGGTCGTCGGCGTGGTCGACGACCGCGTGATCATTATTATTTAAGCGTTACTGTTACTAAGGCGAAAAGAGGTGAGCAACCGAGTTGAACAAATCGCGCAGAATGCATCGCCAATGACAAACGTGTCGGTGTCGTAGCCTCCCTGTTTTGCATTCAAGGTCGCTATTTCGAGGCTGAGACTGCCTGAGGACCTGTTAGCTCGTTATAAACTCAGATATCTTGTTATAAAAATAAAATAAGGGATGAATCCTTAGGAATTATTGGTGCGCAAAAACAGTGATTAATTTGATGCGACACAAAAGTCATATAATTGATATAAATCAATTCTTAAAGAGAAATCTTCTTTGATTATACCAAAGGATACATTTGTAGCATTAATCTTTTATCGATGTATTATTCTTTCAGTCTTTATTAACTTAGCATCCTCGTCATTAGAGATAAAATCAGGATTTATCGCATTATTAGATATTAATTCATCATTAATTAGTCATTCTAGTCTCGAATTTATTGCTTCTCTCTGCAGGAGAAGAAATACATTTGAAACTATGGTAACTTATTAATAGTGAATTAATATTAAGTAACTAATTAATATTAAATTGTGGGGCTAACTTACCCTTATGTTAGTACCCTGAAATTTTATTAATTTCCTATTAATGTATAAAAGCAATAAGTTCGATAAAAAGGATAATTACTAATTAATTAGCTTCTAATGATGTAACATATCCGAATTTTATTTTTAGTCGCAACAGTGCAAAATTAATCAAGGTTTTGTTTCGCATTGTACCTACAAGTAATTTTTTATACAATATAAAGGCAAGTAGAATACCATTATATTATAACACAGAATAAAAATAATTATTGTAAAAAAATTGAGTAATACAAAAATATAACTAGTGGTTATCAGTCGTATAGCAATCATTTATGTAACATCGTGATTTACGTCAGAGACGTTTAATAACCTATTGACATTGTAACATTGACATTTAATAAGTATTTTCTAGAAATAACCAAGTCAGGTGGACTTGAGATTAGACTGAGAAAAGAGAATTCTTTGTTTACGAAATAAGAAAGAAAATAAGAGAAAATAGATTAAGAATTAGTTATTATTCCTGGGCTTTTTATACCAGTATTCAAACGAGGATAAATGATCGTTCGCGACTGTTAATTATAGAGCCGTCGCCGATCGATGTATAATTATTACGCCACCGACACTCTCTTGTCTCTGTTTTAATGTTATTATTTTTCTCGTCTGTGTATTCTCTTCGTGCTGCTTGGCAACTGCGTTATACCTCCTTACCCAATGCTGATTGCGCCATTGTAATCGCGACTCTCCGACCGGGTGCTTTTTCATCATACAATTAGCGACCGAAACTTGAGACGCAATCGCGATTGCGCGGAAACCGACACAATTTCTCGATTCCGCCTGTTAACGTCGCGCGACTTCCGCGTGGCAGTCAACCGTAAAAGCTTCGAACACTTATATATAAAATGTCTTACTTTATTTCATAATACAGTAGTTTATCGTTGCTTTCAGTAGGTTGCTTTCTCCCTCTGTCATTGTCGTCTATTGCATTAAAGTAAAATAAGAACGCTATGTCATTCAGCCTTTTGTCCGAGATGAGATTCATAAATTCGTGAGAATTTTGCTGATATTACGTAAAATTATAAGTAATAGCATATTTGCCTTGCAATAATATGTTTCAAAGCATGTCACAGAAAAATATATTTTAATGCGATAAATAACAAGATTAGGAGTCAAAATTAGGAGTCAATTAGTAGTCGCTTAAGTGCAAAAAAGGTACTGCGTATAGACTTATCCTATTTGGGACAGTCTACTTTTGTCTCTATGCATTTATTCGACAATGAATTTTTGATATTTTGACAATTCGAAGGTGAGATTAAAGCGAGACGTTCCTCGCATTTTAGTGACGTCAGGTTCGCGTAGAGAGAGTCCCGTTAGGAACTCCTCCGTCCCCGGAGCATTGTTGGAATCATCCGGTTTGAGCCTCCGCCGTTGCCTGTCTCTTCTCTCTCTCTCTCTCTCTCTCTTTCGTCGACATGCGAGAGGCGGCGACCTCCTCCACCTCGGTATTCTATCCACCTGCTTTTCAACGACCTACCTACCTACGTGCATCTTGCACACGTATGTATACATCCACATACACCGCGCTCTTCGCTCTCGTTATTTTTGCCACGTTTTATCGGCGACAATTGCTGAATCGCGCACCCCGAGATCAGCAAATAAATTTCCGCAAGTTTCCTCAGGATAAGCGAAAATACAGGATGTTTACATAGTATTTTGCGTTTGATAAACAGGACATCGTTGCGAACAGAAATGATTTTTCCTGAGTAAAATGTTGATTCGATATACATTGACGATCTTTGAGTTGCAAAAGGAGAGATCTTAACGAAAGAAAGATTAGGTTTTAAGAATTTAAGAATCCCTTCTACGAAAACTGAAATAATTAGTTTTCGACAAGATTACAGTGATGGATAAACATTCTGCATGGCTTTTAACCGCGCGATAAACGAATCGTGTTAATAGAAGAGAAAAATGCGAACACGCGGCGCTCCGTGATTTAATAATTTTACATCAGCAAATTAATCTACGTGGCGTTATGATATGCGTACACATACTGCGAAAGATAAGATATTTATACTTGGCGACCCGAATGCATGTGTTAGCAAGTGTGTCAGCTGGCTATGAACGGAATGTTTCGTCTTTCGTTCAAGAGTCGATACCTTTCATAATCGTGTCTTACAAGATACTCGTAAGGTAGCTGATACTGAAGTGAAAGAAGAACAGGTTTTTCGGATCTAATATCTTAGAAAATGATTAAGAAATGGAGAATGCCGCATTCTTGATCAAAATTATTTTCTCAGACATTAGTTGTGCGTGACTTTAAAATTATCTAAGGGAAAGAATGGTAGAGAATAAAGTTTACTGGAGGTATTCTAGAATAAATAATTCTACGAGATAGTAATGCGTTATAATTTTGCAAAATATAAAGAAGAAGCGATAATTGTTATAAATATTATCAGGAAATAATTGTCGATTGTAGAAGTATGAAATAAGTTGTGAAAAGTGCGAACAAAAATGCATTTTAGGCATTTATGAAATTAATAACGACAGAATCAAAAGCAGGCTGAAAAAGTAATTAGTAAGGAATCCGCACAAGTTTAAGACGGAAAATAAAACGAGGTATATCTGCGTGCAATATTCTGTCAAACGTGCCTGTCATCGAATACTCTTGTAGGAATGAATCCGTAGAAGTTACTAAACAAAAGAAAAACGCAGAGAAATATCACGTTCGGACCATTCTGACGTTGACTATATACACGTGCACGTCGCGGATTCTATCGTGGAGGAGAAAGGTGGGATGGGGAAAGGGGACACACGAGAGGAACCGGGTGAAAGACGGAGAGGAGAAGGCGGAGGACGTGATTTGATAACACGGCATCGATCCAGGTTCCCAGAATGCCTCCTCTACCCTTCTCTTTTCTCTGCGTCTCCGTGCACACCCTTACCCCGTTCCCTATCTCTCGCGTCACCCCCGCGTCGTTTCTCCGACTGTGAGTTGCCGCAACCCAGGACTGTAAATACCGACGATGGTCCGTTTCGCTCTCGAGAGCCACCACGAGCATTTTCCATCCTTCCCCCCTTCACTCTCTCTCTCTCTCTCTTCAGTAGAATCCCCGATAAATTCCCGTCACCGGGGTTATTCCGACCGTGCCGCGAAAATATGCGGCGCGCGTGGCGCCGTTAATAAGTGCGCTATATCATTGCGAGAGATTATGCACGGCTCACATCTGAGCAAACATCTGAGGCAGTCGAGCTCGTGCTGCAAGATCCTCGATCATCTGAGACTACATCTTCAAAGAGATATATATATATTTTTTTTTTAAATGCTTTTGTCTGCAATGTAGGTAATAGAATTAGTGATAATAATTTATTTCCTTTTTTTCGTTAGCGAGAAGAACCTAAATTGGTAGTCAGTAATTTAGCAATTAGCCGAATTATAATAAAATAAATTGATAATATAATTAATACAATTTAGTAGCGGGTTGTGAAAATACTATTCAAATGCATTATACATACATACGTATAAATGTATAATTGAGTCGCAAGCTTTAATGAAATGTTTATTAATTGCGGAATGCATATTTGAGAAGTATATAAAAATGAAATATTATCTGAATATTTATGCTTTTATTTCAAAATTGAATTAAAAGTGCGAGATAAATAACACGAAGTAAATTAACTACAAAATAAGTAAAACCACATTTCTGTCTAATTGTCAGTGCAATAAAAATCTTGCTTGTATTCATTTTCTAAATACCTTCGATAACTGAGTGAATATTATCAGTCAGTTAACTAATATCGATAAGACTGACTAATAATAGCGTAAAGTCTTTTTAAGGCTGTGCTTAATGAACATAAGTATAGCTTCGCTTCCTGCTTGGATATGTATAAGCCGTTCCAAATTAACCACAGGCGTGAATTGAAAGAATACGGTCGTGCGGCTACCGGACGTAACCGGGGTCGTATCGCGCGGAATACACATAACCGGAATGTCTCGAGTAGTATCCTCGATAAATTCTCCGTCGACGGAGTTATTTCGGACGTGTCGACCCCACGGAAATATCCGGCGCACGTGGTTGGTGCCGTTACGTCGGACGTCCGTGCGGCGGGCGGCCGGCGTTACGTTCGCGACGGGCCCCCTCCTGGTCCGCCTCCTACGAGCCTCGCGGGGCCCGTGCAACCGGCGTACCGCAGAAGGGAGAGGAATCTATTAATACATGGTTGCGGGAAAGCCCGGCTTTTCATTTCCTACTCGTTATCCGCTTACGTCGCCGACCGCGCCAAAGCGTCCGCGTCCGCGCGAAATTGCTTTTATCTTTTCCCGTCGCGAGAAAATAGAAATGCGTACTTACTTGCAGAGTTGCTAAAAACGTATAGCAATCTGTCGAGCGGTTCAGTAAACAGAATGTAATGAAGACCGATAGTACGGGGAATGGTGCAAATATGCAGTAAGTAAAATGTTTTCAGATGCGGCTGCAGCTGGAGACATTAACTAATGATTCAAGTCAAGAAAATAGAACTTTGTGGTATCTAAATGTAAATATAGGTATAAATAGAATATTTCTCCGTATTCTACACCAGCGAACAATGTCTGATTAAACAGATTAGGATTCAAGATAAAGTTTAACTATATTACGAAACGGAATGCTGAAAGAGAAACAGTTGCGATTTTACGTAATACGTAAACGAGAGTTTCGTAAACAATTTAATGAGGTTAGTGATTTTATAAATTGAAATACTGGTGCACATTTTTACGTTATTATTAACGAATACGATTCTCAAAATGTAATTGCATCGATAATGGTAGGTACATAAGATACAAAACTGTATACTGAATATATGTATCAGGAAGATGTGAGATTAATAGTTATATATACATATGCGCGCGTCAGCTTTTTGTTTGAATTTTTAATATCAATATAGATTCGTGGCTCTCGTATTTTGAAGATAGATCACGACGTGTCACTCTGAAATCTGCTACATTAACGATAAGATTTGCAACTTGGACCGTCGCAGGGCACGATCGCGGTTCTAAAAATGTACAATCAAGGCTCGACGGATAGTTGCTAAGTAGCAAAATCTGGTAGAGTCACAAAAATCGCTTATCTTAATTTCCCCTTCTACGTGCTTATCGCGCTGTAATTGGCCATACAAGTAGCCGCTGTCTGCAATGTGCGATATAGAATTATCGGGGGGGAAACACTTATATTTTATTAAATCGTTATTTGCGACGAGAGCAGCAGTATTGCAAAACCAAACTCACAGCGAGAGTGAGAGAGATCTGTGTTGACAGGAGTAAATATTACGTATGAGCGAAAAGAATATTCAGAGAGTTCGTTAAGTCGAATAAACAATTCGCGATGACTTGCTAATTGTGTAATTACCACACAATCTTATCATTATTAGAAAATTCCATAATTTCTATTTTCAATGACAAATATATAAGCTGATAAATATCATAAGCTGTAATGCAAAAGATGATAACATTTTCCATTTTTCAAATTTTTTTTAATGACAACAGTTTTAATTGGACAGTTTCCAGCGAAAGGATTGAGACTCTATTGGTCACATAATCGAAACACTTCGTTTAATTTAGTTGAATGATTGCTTTTGAATGACTTCTTAGCGGTGTTCGTGGTGCGGCTTCCGAAACCCTCGAGAGCATCTTTTTTTTTCCTTTTTCTGCTGTCGTGGTTAGAAACGAATTAGGTAAACCTAATCACGGCAAAGCCGCGTCGCGTGCGTAGCTGTATCTTGTTTACATTTGTTATTCGAGTGAAAGTTCCCGCTAGCCAACTACACATTGCAGCTTTATACATATATATATATGCTCATGCGACTAAGTGCATACCTGATAACGGCTAATGTAGCGAAGCGAATCTCAATTTATGTAGACTTTCCTCAGTCTCATATAGAAAATATTGACTTCTTAATGTATTTAAAAATTTAATTATTAGCATGACGAGACGTGAGATTTTTGTAAAAAATTATTCTGCATTCTAAGGACAAAATGTCAAGAAATGGCAAGAAACGACAAGTAACTGTTCTCCTCTTTGCCACGTATCGGTACAATACGTTGCCACGCACATCTCGCGTCGCGCAATAACTCTTGGTTTCTCGGTGCGAATAAATCACGAGTCAAAGAGTGTCGAGCCTACCGCAAAAATTCTCGCCACGGGCGCGTCTCTCGTCCGTGCGCGCGATAAATTGATTAAGGGGTGAGGGGATAGGCGAGGATCGGCGAACCGTAAATTATGGTCGAGTTATTAAATTATCATCCGGCGAGACAACTTGCGTTGCACGCGGAATGCCAGCACAGGGCGATTGCTTTCAAGGCGACAAGTGGCTTGGCCAATGAACCGACTGCCGTTGCTTGCTTCGAGTCGCTTACAGAAAGAGAATATATCGCGATGATCCTTTAGAGGTAGCCGAATACTGAAGATAAAGATTTGAGGAAGAAATAAATAATAATAAATATAAATAAAGAAATGAAGGAAGACTAACGAATTTAGATCGTCCAGTATTAATAGTATAGGAAATATGATAAAACTATTCCAAAAAAGTAAGGGGCAAAGATTTAGTTAATAATAATAGTTTGACAAAGTAAAAAATCAGGTGTTAAGGTATTAGATATTCCTCGAGATATTCGTAGTTCTTTAATAATAAAAATGTGATTTCAAATACTTATTATGAATTAGATTTTAAAGAAAAAGGGAGAGACATTTAATAGAATATTTTAAGATATTTAATGTAATTATGATTAAAATATTTTAAAGAGAGCAAGAAAGAGAGAGAAAGAGAGAGGGGTATTAATAGAATATTTTAATGGAGATAAAATTGTAATTAAAATATTTAAACTTAAAGTTCTAATACTTTATGCTTTATTTTTAGAATGTTTTGGATTTAACAAACGTAGATTTACGAGAAATAATGGCTAAGTGTAAATAATTCAAGTTTCTCTTTGTTTTGTGGAATTTAAGCCCATTGGCTTTGCATAAAAAAGCGTAGCACGAGTTGCAACGTAAACATTAATTACTCGATCATTCATATTAATATTATTCTATAATTAGATTGGCATTCTATTTTTTATTTACCGAACCGTCTGTCAGAGCGTTCAAGTATTTTATTATCATCGTTTGACGTGGCTATAACAATGCCACGGCACGTTTTCACGGCGATAGGAAAACGCGCATCGATCCAATCAACTTGCGTTACATAATCGACATTTCGCTGTTATCTGAATACTCATTGAAGTGCGAGTCGCGTTTAAGCCATTCGATCCAAATTGCGAATACTCGATTCCCTTAATTATTATCTATTCGAAATTTTCTTCTTACAAAAGCACGTGTTTTTGTGTTGTTTTCCTTTTAAATGCGGAAGAAGAGATTACATCGGAAGGATGATAGCGACAGAGGCAACCTCGAATTAGACGGTCACGCATTTAGCACTAAATGACGTTCCGTACGGGGCCGCGGATAACGATAATTTCGCGTTGCATTTCTGCAATTTTCTCCTCGTATAAGGCTTTGCGCGGATCTTTTCGCGAGATATAATCGTATGCGAAGTCCGTTTATACCTGCGGTCGGTACGTTCTCTCATGAACAGCAGGTGAAGAGAACTCGATCGTCGATTAACAATAAGACTCGGGTTTTCGATTCATATTCTCACCGCAGAGTTAGTCACTAAACGTATCCGACTGACTCTAATTTGTCTCACGCGGAAATTGCATTCGATCGAAATGTAGAACGAGACTTTGACACTCAAATTGAGCACAAAAATGTGCAGACATGTATGTCACGGATCTTTAACAGTCGAGGAAAAGTATAAATGTGCTTCTGAAAACAGTGTGAGATCTCTCATGGCTTGCAATGCGTGTGAAATGACGTGTGTTTCTAAAATTATATATTATGAATAAAGATTCTTTGAAATGGAATAATTACGATTCAAAACCTTGCACGACTATGATACGTGGAATAATCTTTATCTGTGGTCCTTAATCATTGTCGCACAAATGTGTCGCCGTAGAAGGGATCGTTTTGCTCGGCCTTGGTCGCCATCTGCCTGCTCTGCGTGCTCGTCGCTTCGTGTTCGATGATTATGACCTTCCTCGCCGTATTTTTCCCGCACTCCCGCGCGCCTTCCTCGTTCCATTAACTTCTCATTAACCGGTTGGGATTTTGTAATTAAATGCCGGCGCGGCGGCGCGAACTTCTGTCGCGGCGCAAAACGCTGTCGAATTATATACAGGGAGCGATAGAGAGAAATTCTGGTCTGTGTAAAAATTGTGTAACCAACGATGCTTAACGAGCTAGGCTCAACTAGATTAAAATGGTCCGAAATATATTTTAAATCGAGATATTTTAGTGCATTTTTAGAGGAAGATTTTTCTGAAATCAAATAAAAAATTGAATTCCAATTTGGCCAATTATTTACACGTCAACATAGATTTTGCAGTTTTGGCTAATGTTTAAAAGCATTCCTGCCGCTTGTAGAGTTAATTAAAATGGTGTCGACAATTTTGATATTTTATTACAAATTGATTGCGCGCTTTCTGTGTAGTACAGAAAAGTTTTATCAAATAAAAGCGGAGGTATTACATTTTTTCCCTCAGATTTATGTATAGTTTGAGAAAAATATCAAATATTACAAACATTATTTTGACCGTATTTTACGTTGAAAAAACGTTACGTAACTGTATTGAAAATTTTATTTATCGATTTATTTTTATCGTGTAACGGCGATCAGCGCGATCGGGACAATCGCGTTATCGGTCATGAATTATCGCGCGCGTATTCGCCCGTGAGAATTAATTATGGCCACCTCGTGGCTACTCGATGCAATATGGAAGACTGCATTGTGTGTTGCGCACAAAGGGAACGAACGAACGCCGTGCACCCGTTAAATTACCGCAGCGCCGTCAAAGGGTTAACGCGCCGAGCTGAAATAGAAATGTGCCGTAGATTCCCGCGCGCAATCCGCGCGCGGTTCATGCGTTTTCTCGAATTTTCATTGATTTACAAGCGATTCAATTTTGTCGATCAGTGGGAGAAGCAGAGGCATGTACGTTAGAGACAAGTAGAAATCTGGAACGAATACAGCTTTTGATATTGTGACGCGGACGGAGCGAGCGTAATATTTATTTGTATATAGCCAGGATAGAATAAACTGATTGAACCGCGCACTCCGTAAAATCTGGTACAAACGACCTTTTGACAGGTTTACATTCATATGGAAATTAACGGCAGATTCGTTTTGCATAATACAGGAGGTATTATTATAATAATATGCGCGCATACGAAATTCGGAGAATAAAGAATTGTAGTTTCTCGAGGAATAAATTTAGAGTAGAATTTAGAGAGACGATTTGAATGTAGAATGGAAATGTGCGATAAAGAATTTATAAGGATGAGCACATTAAGGGGGGGTTAGACACGTGTACGGAAGTAATAGGATAGGAAGTACCAGGTTGTTAGCATACTAAGGATGGTACCGACACATCGTAGAACAGCCTCGACCTCGGTGTCACGAGATTTTCGTTAAGGCGCGTAAATAGCGCGGATACCGGCCTCGCCGGCGAGGCCAAAGGTCCCGACGCGACAGATTGACGAATCGATTTCTCCGCGGTGGGAGTTGTTTCAGGAGAAGGCGATGCCCGTTCGATCGTCGAGTAGAAAAAGACCGTGGGAGAAAAAAGAGCGGCGTATACGGGGTGTCAGACTTGACCTGTTGGCGCTAACTTGTCTCTAATAGAATTGTTGCGACATCACGCATCTCCGCGTTATGGACGATTTTGGTATATAAGCGTTTTCGTGAATTATTAGATTACCGAAATGCGAATAGATATAACGAAAACTTATCGTCTGAACTGACTTTGTATTATCAGAGGTTTACTCACAAAGATATTACATGTTACAAAGTTAACGGGGAATCTGATAAAAGAAAGCGCGGAGAACCGTGTTGGAGCACCCTATATATGAGAAGGGGAAACCGGGGGTGGAAAAAGAGTGGAAGAGACAAGAGGGAGAATGAGCTACGGCGGGAGACTCCTTTTGCTTGGAAGGTAAATGAGCCTCTCAAGGAGAGAGAAATGCTCGTGACTCCGTCTTCATCGCTTGCGTCCCCTCCTTCTCGCCCGATGTATATTTAGCGAGCGCGGCATTTCGCGACCCACATACTCAACGGAACGCAGAATGTCTCGGTAAGCCTCCGTAGGTCGTACTCCGCCTGTCGACGACGAAGAAGGCGGTGTTGCCTCTTCGCATCATCGTGATCTTCGATTATGTCGGCACGGCGATCGGGATGCACCTGAACCCTTTCACTAATTGTAAGAAGGGTGACAGTGAAAAGTCGCCACGACGTAATTAACACGTACTGTGCTTGGAATTTAGATCTGTTGTCGTATGATAGAGGATATTTGTCAGCGCATGTCTTATCTAGATGTCGATCTGAGAAGATTGATTTTTATCGATAAATACAGAAATCGTATACATATATAAAAGAAATATGTTGAACAGATATTTATTTTTATAAGTTGATTTTGTGTTTATTAGATTCATTAGATGCACAGAGAGAACGGTTTCTTTAAATTTAATAAATTTTATTGCATCCAAACAAATTTGATGATTGGAATGGTCCAAACAAACTAATGTTTCGATCAATAAGAATGATTGTTTGATTTTTCAAAAAATATATATCTTTGTCTTAAACAAAAAATTGTTTGAAACGAGACATATTAAAAGAAATATATTGCTTCACACAAGTAATTTTAGCTTACTTTACTTAAATATAATTATTTATTTATTTATATATGTAGCGGTCGGTCGACCGCACACACCCGAGTCATAAGCGACTCATTTTTTTTTTTATACGGATTCGTGATTCCAATGATGTGTATAACTGTGAGTGATAAACGCTTTCGCTGTGGGGACTTATATATTGTCTCTGGTTGAATTTTACATTTGAGAAACTAGGCCATCTAGTGGTGAAAAAGCTTGTCACTCGCGGTGATAACCAAATAATATATTATTTCATTGAGTGATATTACTTGAAATAATAGTGTTTTTTCCGTCAAATAATAGGGTTTTCTTGAATCAAAACAAAAATTTTTCATTCAAAAAAATATTATTTTGTTTAAGTATATGTTGTTTCAATGAAACAAATTTTAATCAAATAAATAGGATTACTAAATTCAAAGAAACTGTTCTCTCTGTGTGTTGTGTAACACAGTTATTAGGAAACATGATAAATGCCAGAGATAATTGATTAGAAACATAAATTTTTAAGAAGGATTTGAGCAATAAATTAATATACACATTTTAGAGACGAATTAAACAGACATCTATCTTTCTAATAGATTACATTTATTAAATCGTTTTTTACTAAAAACTTACAAGACACAGATTTAGTAGTTGAAAAGATGAAATTTCACTGATGTTTACCCTTGGAAAATACTATAAAATCTCTTTAACCCTTTCGTGTAGTAAATCCCAGTTGGCGAGTTGAAAATTGTGCGACTTCATGTTTCAAAATTAGCGTTTGTAAATCATAGCTTACCATATCACTTCTCCGATCGCTTCGGTGTATAGATGCATACTTAGGAGTAGGTATTGTATTTGATGGAGAAGAAACAGTGACTCATTGTCGAGGGGAGCCCGGGTAACCACCACTAAATCACTCTATACGGTAGCGCACTGATGTAGATGCATTATCTTGCTGACCCCTAGTCACTCGTTTTGCGCATCTGTGCGTGACTCCGATTTACGGGAAATCGATAAGGGCTATACAAATTTTGCGTTATAGTGTCCGCGAGCCTTGCGAAATATTGCACGAACGTGCGCCGCGCGCCGCGTCCGCTTGAGAGTGGAAGTTACACGCAGCAAATCTATTTCGTTGAATTAAACATACATTATGCACGGTCGAGCGAAATCGCGATACCGCGATGATATATATTAATATTCATACCGACGTATATTAATCCCATAATTAATAAAATATTCTATAAGATAGTCTGCTCGCATGTATGCATTATCGCTTAACGATGTAAATGAATGGATATCATTAATCCCACTAACATTAACGCGCTGCCATCCGAGTGTTAAATTGTTAACCAGCGCGAAAGGCGCGTACAAATGGTCGAAAATCTATCGGGCGCGACGTCGACATAAATCGCGAGTAAATCAAACTTCATTCCTCTCTCCGACAATGCGCCTCGTTTCGACACAATTACGCAAAACACGTCCGTCGTGTTTCTGTCACGAAAATAGTACACTAGTACAGATTACATTGGCGCGCGCGCGCGCGCACACGTTGGTTTAAAAAAAAAAAATGTTACAATAAACGGTGCAACAATGGAATGGGACAACACAAAGCGTCCATCGTGAAATGGACGATTTGATTCGACTCGCGTCAGCGTATGACCGCGACTCATAAATACGGGTCCATTGTTTCCCGTCGAAATATTCCGTACGCTTCCTTTAATTGATTTCCCACGCATCTGTCGTCTGTGTGTTGCGCCGGCCAACGTAAACCAATATAGGGATTTATCGGCAGGAGACGCGCCGATTGCTGAGCTATGCGGTGCCCTAAACTATTTAAGCGCGCCGCCGCCGACTGGGAATTAGACGCTCCCCAAGCAATCAAACTCTCGCGTACAATTCAAATTATCCGGTCACATCGCGTTGATCTTTTTTTTTTTTCGCGATGCGACGCGAACGCTCGAAATTGTCGCGTTAAATACGGGTGTCGAAATGCAGCGCAAATAAATTACCTGGTAAATAGAAACCCTGCGTGATTTTAAAGAAGAGTACCAAGTTTTGTCACTTCTTATCTAATGATACACACACATTTTTTTTTTAATATAACAAGTTTCCGAATTTTAGGATTACGGAATTTTATGCACTGAATGTAATCGGAGCGAAATATAAATAGGTATAATGGTAGCCCGCAGTTTGTAATACATAATGAAACGAAGTTTACTCTTGCATTTGTGCTAAATAACGTTTGATAAACAATAATTAGAATTAAAGAGAAAAATATGTCGCGCTGATGTTTCGCATCTACTTTCTGTACTTTATTTCTCGGGAAATAACTGTAATTGATGAACAGCATTCCGAGAACCCTCTTGCATAATTGCGCCCAATTAGGATAATGATTTTGTAGAATCGAAGTACACGAAACGTTTACATCGCGCGATCTATCTCTCGTCACATTGTGCTCCGATGTGATTGACACAAATCTGCCGAGAGGTAGCTGCATTAATTGATTTCCTAAGCGAGCCACGCAACGCCGATAACATCTATTATGCCACGATGATGTAGGGTAAGCGGGCGAGGGCGACCGATTTAAATGATATGTAAACCAATTACTAGTTAACAGTCGAATGTGTAACCGCTGTTGATTTCTCTGCGTGTTCGCGCGCGAGCGTGTGTGCATGTTTATCGGCAAAAGAGATTTTGATCGCGCTGTTTTGCGGTTGTTACGGATGAACGCTATTATTATGGAACTCGATATTATCGTTTACAACATGTTTCCCATTGCTCTCTTTTGCGCCACGCAAATACTACTTCCATCACGTTTCCTTTTCATTCCCCAAAATATTGAATAGCTAATTTGGATTTTCTCTATAAGAATATTATAATAATTATTATATTCTTACAATATCCAAATATTTTTAAAATGTTCTCTCTCTTTCTTCCTTAAGGGGTTATATCCTTTCTGGAGGCCGAAAAAGAGCGAATTTTTGAGAATTTTTTCTGAAAAGTTATAAGCATATATTTGTACAGAAGTTTGGTACTCGAAAAAGTAACATTTGAAAAACATTCAGTATTTTTTCATATAAAAATATTTATTTATAAAAAAGTTGCAACCGATGTCCGGAAAGTACTTTTGCGGTGAGCACTGCCGTTCGGAACCAGGTTATCCAAAATCAAAAAACCAAAAATATTTTGTTAGTATATTAGTTTATCCTGCGATTGATCGATGGAATTTCCAAAACAATAAGTTAAAACAAAATTGCGAGTATTTAAAGTTAGTCTTGATTTTTGCGAAAAAAAAACGAAAAATATTTTTCGTTCATCAAATTGAAAGTATATACATCGGAAAAAAAATCCTTTGACTAAATACTAGATTTTTATATCTAAAAAAAGCACAAAAAATTTCAGAAAGATTGATGCAGTAGTTTTTGAGATATCTTGCTCACCGACTTTGTAACGTCATCCTGGACATCGGCTGCAACTTTTTTATAAATAAATATTTTTATACGAAAAAAATATCTACTGAATGTTCTTCAAATGTTACTTTTTTAAATACCAAACTTTGGTACAAATATATGTTTATGATTTTTCAGAAAAAATTCTCAAAAATTTGCTCTTTTTCGGCCTCCAGAAAGGATATAACCCCTTAACAATATAAAAGAATCATGTGGTTTTAAAATTATTTAGTAATCTAAAGGATATATCTTTATTTTTTATATTTTTTCAAAATAATCAAGTATTATTTAAATAAATATATTTACAATGTGAGATATCAGGCACTTTCTCATTTGTAACAGTATGCGCACGATTGCGTGGAGATACGTGGGAAAGATTTTATCGATCAGGATAGCTTAACGGAAGTGTCAATATATTAAGTAAATATTAAAGACCACGTTATCTTCGGTAAGCGGCAGCCGGTACTCTATACCTATTATTCCACGTGATTAATATTGACGATATATTGTGGTCATTGAGGTGTTGGGAAGCGAACGGGCTGCGAGAGGAGGTGCGGATTTATGGCTTATGTCCTAGGGAAGCCATTTAAAATTTGTTATTTACGGACCGATGATACCCGTGCAATCCGCGTGTGAAGATTCGCATCCAGAGAATAGTCCCGATATTATACCCGCTGATACGGATAAAGTTGGGACGATAAAACCACGGCCGAAAGAGAGGTAGAGCGTGATGGAATCGCAATCGGTTCCTTCGAGCGAAAGCCGCGTTCGCGTTTCGTCATCGCGACGAATTTCTCCGCGACGAGGAGTTTCACGGTAAAGGCTGACAGTTAAAATCGAGCCTAGAACGATCCAATTACGAGGAATCTATAATCAGGCGTGTAATCGCATTACGGACTATCGCC
Source organism: Leptothorax acervorum (assembly GCA_035220615.1). Taxonomy (NCBI): domain Eukaryota; kingdom Metazoa; phylum Arthropoda; class Insecta; order Hymenoptera; family Formicidae; genus Leptothorax; species Leptothorax acervorum. Next base: position 2,515,850 of record JASTWQ010001261.1, on the reverse strand, counting down.
GCGATCCAACGTGTGTGCTGATCGGTCACGAACCGTTACTGTTGCGTAACCGTCTAATCGTCTTGCCGGGCATCTTTCTAATCCCCAAGAAATCGACTACACGCGTCGTCGGATCGCTCGACAGGCATTAATTACTCCGCTTAAGCTCCACTGAGATCGTATCATCGATGTTATCGAACGAGGGGAGACAACGATATTGCTGGAAATATATTAGAATAACGTTTATTGTACGTTTTGGACGGGGACGATTGTTCGGCATGCTAAGAACGGAATAGTATATAGAAATTGAAAGAGAAAAAACTTAGATTTGGTAGGGCAAATAATAAGGAAAGTAGACTTTTCGACTCCAAGCAATCAGGGAAATATAAATCATTGCGACAAGAAATTAGTTATAAAATTAATAAATGATGCTTGTTCATATTTAGGTTTTTACGACATAACGCGGTTAAAGAAAATGTTGATGCTTCAATTATGATAAAAAGTAAAAATATGTGGAATATATTACGATAATTATTGGCAGAATGCCCACGTTATTATTCAGTGTTTCACGGTAGGGCTTCTTTCGCTCCTTCTCGTTGGGTATCAAGCCGATGGCGAGAATAAACTACGGCAGTACACCGAAAAAACGTTATCGTCATTATTCCGCTTATTATACGCATATTACATCACAGTACGTGTGCCGGTATTACGGGGGTATACCCGTAACCGGCGCGTACGATCGGCGTCGGCGTCGCCGCGGCCGGCGCGACCGATACGTCGATATCGGCGCGGCGCGGCGCGATTACAGGTCGCGTATCGGCGATAGTCGCGTGTCGACGCTACTGCTAATAATACTCTCGCCGTTTACTCTCGTCGTGGGCAGGTCTGCGGTGGTTACTACTACCACCACTATCGCTGGTACTACGGAACTGCCGTGCGACCAATACGACGAGAGTGGTTACCGCCGCCACCGCTGCCGCTCTCGTTCTCTCATCGGCACGTTGTAGCTACGCCGTTTACCACCGCGAACGCGAAGCTTCGACCGGCTTCGAAGAGCGAGCAGGATGTAGGACACGACAGGTCCACGGAGGAAGAGAGACGGATAGGCCCGAGCCCGAGGAGAGGCCAGTCGAGAGAAAGAGAGAAAGGGAGAGATAGGCTGGTTGTGAGACGCACATAGAAGACATAGTCACTCATCACTGACGTTATTCTTCGGTTCTTCCTTGTTTTCTTCACGCTGAATTTTTTTCAATCAAATGTAATTCCACTCGTCTCGGTTTTATCATCTCGACGTGTACCTCTACCTCTGCGTCTGTATCAGCGTACTTTGCATATGAAATTTTGCTAACTTTTTCGGATTAATTTGTCGATTTAATGTCACGTGCGCTGTCTGATTTCGGTTTAGACTTTTTACTTTTACAATGCCATCTTTGACAAGATTGTCTGTCGCTCTCTATTGGGTTATTCTGCGTGTATCATTAACTCGACAGTGTTCATAAATCTTCTCTTCTCTTCCTGAGCTTGTGTGATTTATGAGAAATTTAGGATTTACGACCGGGCAACTCTTTACCGACTTGAGTTTTACCGAACGGCATTTATGCGCTTCTTTTGACTGTAGGAGGCTCGTTCGTCATACTTCTCGGTGACCTTCTACTCTCGTTTGGACAGTTTGTTTGCTAAATTACTGTGGACTCGTCGAAGAAACGAAGAAGAGTGGTAGAGGGATGAAAGAGAGACGCCACGGAGAGACCAGCCGATACCTAATCCTCCCTTGGTTGGCCCACTCTCGGCCCACTCTCGGCAGGAAATCAATAGAGAGGGACTTTCGCGTCTCCCTGCCTCCCTCTCCCATTCCCTTTCCTGCCCCGTCTGTCCTTCTCTCTTTAACGTCCTCCCGCTATTCCCACTTTTCTTCCCGAGTTAGTCAGGCTGCACAAAGGATCCTAAAGAGAGACGGGAGGGAGATAGATAGGTGCGTTTGCCCGCTTCCATCATCGAAGGTTTTCTTAGGATTCAAATCTCAGAGACTTAACTTTTTACGATTTGCCGATTACTGCCAAGTGCCAACGCAGATATTTGTCTGCTCAAATAATATATTTAGGAATTCATAGGAGATGTATAACTAGCGCTCGTATCTTTGCAAACCTATCGATCTTACTTTGTATGAAAATTATTATGACCTTTTAGTTTAAAATATGAAGTATATGAAATCCCGTCTATCTTGTAGAAATCGATAATTTTACTAATATAAAAATAGTAGTCATTGGATTGGTCACTTTTGTGTATCGTTAATTGAGATTGCACCGGTATACGAATACGTCCGATCGTTTATGATGATTCATTAGTCGCAGCTCTTGTTCATCCCACGAGGTGCGCATAACTCTGAATAACGGCACGTGTTTCTAGAATTCCCGCTGCCTTGCATCATCGCGCATTTCAATATGTGCCGCCCACGTAAATTAATAATAATTGATGTAATCGGACGGTATTTGCAGTAAACGTCAATGGTGTGGCGTTTCGGGAGCGAAGGTGGGGGGAGGGTTGTGGTTGTGCACGAGGAAAGTGTGTACGTCATCGAGCGTTGGCGCGTCGGCGTGACGTAGCGGAAGTCATGCGTCACCGCTGACGTAGCGACGTCGGAAGAGGAGGAACGTCCGAAAGAGGCCATTGACGAGGACTTGTTGCACGTGATCCTTTTCTGCATACGTTGCCGGCAAAACCGCGAGATTACCGCGCCGTCGCGTTGCGAGCAGAATCTAATCAAACATATGAAATCTGACGTCACGATGGAAAACCCGTTCCTACACCCACGATCGAATTTCTTGCACTTAAAATAAATGTCTAACAACGACAGACATATCGCGCTATTTTTCGTTGTTCAACAACGATGCAAAATATATAAATTGCTGTTTTATAAAAATGAAAATGGGCTTCTTGTCGCAATAATTTTTATTTTTTGCGTGTCGAACAGCCACTGGCCGTTATTAGAACGCAATAGCACTTGTTAAATCATTTTCTGGAATCAGCCTGAAGTCAAGGAACATCCGCGATCCAAGACACGGAGTCTGCGTAGGATTGCAGCGTAAGACTGACGTTTAAGTACCTACTCGTTGCATATCCGCTTGCACATACCTTTCTCTTTCTATCTGCCTCTCGGCGGCTAATAGTAAAATAAGAACATAGAACACTTGAAGATAGAAAATCACATTTAATATTGAATCGCGTTTATCTAAACGCACATGTTATACATGGCAGTTAATTACATAAACGGTATCTCGTTGTGCAGACTTCAAAAGAATTACATTGATGAAAGATAAAAGTGTAGAATTTTTCGTTAATTTTATTTGTCGTTTATTTGCGTGGTAATATGAAATCTTATTGTATTAGCATAGCGACCTTTTTACGTCAATTATTCTGTTTTAAATAATACCTATTATACTTTCTCGACTTCCTCGGTAATATAATTTAAACGCCCATTTATCTTCGCTATATTTAGAAGAAATTCTGTCTTAACGGAATTATCGCGATATCGCATGAAATCGTTACGGCGAGAAATTTTTCCGGTTGCGTCATAGCGCCACTGAATCAGCGGATTTTTCACGGATCTCCGCAAAGCTTCAATTCAGCTTAACTCCGCACTTTGATCAAACAGCTGTATCTACGTTTAATCAAGACGATCCCGTCGCACAGACTGCGATGGGAGGGTATTTCGATTAGGCAAATTGTGCCGGACTGTAAATTAGTAATTTTCCGCTCGATGTAAGGACACACCGTGACGACCGTCGCTGTCATTTGCATAATCCTTTACCATCTTGTTTCACATTTTTGTTATCGCGACGCGCGACAAGTCGCGGAAAAGTGGTTGATTGTCTATGAAGGAACATGGAATAAATAAATTTTCTAGCAATAAGCAGAACACGTGATAAGAGCTAGACGGTAGAAAAGCAAATGTGCAGCCTTTTTACTTCAAATTGAGAGAAGTTTTAAAAAATCTATAGAAAAAAATATAATGCGGGTATAATATTTTGAAATACGAAATAATTGCCAGTATATGCATGAATCTCTATCTATCGCAATTTATAATTCTTGAAGCGGTTTCAAAGAAAGTCTTTGGCATAGAAATTGACACAATTTTTTTCCACGCAAACAGTCACTCAATTGCAAATTTTCTATCACTCTGACGATTTAAAAACTATTAAAAAACGAATAATTTCTGGTCTTTTGTTATCATCCGAAATCGATATCTAAATTATTAATCGCGCGCACAATTGCGACATTGCGAGCGGATTTCAATTGGTGGATTGATGGAACAGCGGCTGCGATAACGACGACCCCCGACAACTAATGCAGCGATAACGACGATCGCGATAAACACAATCGTGCTCGTTATCTGCTCATGACGTTTAACATACGCAGGTTTGTGCAAATCGAACATGTCTTACCGCATAGATTGAAAAGCACACTTGAATTTTTCAAGGACAAATTTCTTTAAGTCGATAAAGTTTCGGTGCGTGTGTGTATGTGTAACTAATAAAACGAGAGACGAGGAAAACAACTGTGCTGCCATACACAATCGCTGCATACAGAATATCGGGAAATATGCGACCGTCGTACGCAGATTACACGATTTATTGAAATTATGGTCCGAAAATAACTGGATATTTTTCATACGTTACATGGGAAAATAATGGGAAAATATGGAAAATTTCTGCAGCGTTAAATACCTCGGCGTTACCTACTTTCCAGCATTATTTTCTGCGCAGATTCGAAACGGTCTACGTAATACGTTCGGCATTAATAATATCTAACGACGACACGCCATTCGTGCGTAATTGGCTGTCGCAATTGTCTTATTGATAAAGTGTTGTAGCTAGCATATGAGGCCGCCATATGTCGAGATACAGAAACTAAACCGCAAAAGAGACGGTATTTCCTGTTTTCTCGTTCCTCTGCGGTAGCGAGGTATTTCCTGAGCGCTCGCGCGAAAGTAGGCACATTTCTACCGTTTTTATTTCGCGCGAGATACATTTATTACGAGACGTAACAGGAGAAACGTAATTAATTCATAACAATCTAACGTTGCCAAGCGGGTTATATTGTTGATTAAACTGCCATATGATATTAATAAAAATAAAACGTAGAAAATTTATTAAATTTAATCGACAAATTCCATTCAGCGTATAAAAAAGATAAAATATTTTTTATTACATTGAATTAAAAGATACAGATTAATGTTCAATAATTATTCCGCTCGTCGGATTACCAATTTGATTCAGTTAGGATCTCTTCCCGGTTTGCACACTGGGACGATTAGAATGCAAAATTAATTAAAGTATGAAAAGTTTTCCCTCGCGCAACTTCGCCCGTGCTACTGATAAACACGAAAATCGTGTTTACCTTCGCGGTAAATGACAGCTCGTCCGCGTATCGACCTATATTCCGCCGCTGCAACCGCGGAATGTTTCTAATCTCGTTCTACTTGGCGCGCCGGCAGATCCGTGCGACAAAGTTGTGCGGCTTCCTGTTATCCTTTTGTTTTTGTTTTGCTGCGCCGCAAAACGAGTCTCCGCGGCGCGTGGAACGATCGATCCCCGGCCTCTCTTTCTCTCTCTATCTCTCGCGGCGACCGGAACAACGCGATCATTGTTCGATAATGGTGCCAGTAGAAAGTTGGAAGGGCTTATACAGGTGATCGAATGCCCTGACTAATTATCTAACCGGTTGAGGGTTGGATGGACGCGATAAGCAATTTATGCGCGGGTAGTATAGTACGGCTGATGGACCAAGTGTCCATAGCAGGCGGCCATTATCCCCTGCGTTTAACCCTCTCGTACTTGAATTATTCCTAAATGTCAAAGAGAATATCGAAGCACCTTTCTATCGTTAAATAATACATGTTATTGTCCTAATCGCCCATTAGATAATACGACAGTTTATTGCCTGTCATTTATATTTAGCACGGAGCAATTTTCTGTTTCAATTCAGAACCTCACGATTATATCACCTAATAGCACACTGTCAAATACGGAAGATTTAACCTCAGGTATATACTCTGCCTGCTCTGGGGTTTCCGAGATCCCACACAGAAAAAAAGAATATTCTTGATTTGAAAATATCTTTAGTTTCAACGTGGAAATCTTGAAATAAGATTATATTGCGTTATTATATTAAACGATTATATTTTAAACGAAGAAAACTTTCTTGAATAAAGCATTTATATAGTTTAACCAAGAAAAAAATGTTGAAATAAAATGTTGAAATTCTTATAAGAAGATTATAGTTTTTTCGTATATAAGCAAGATTATCGATAATCTTATAAGAATTTCAATGTTTTATTTCAACATTTTTTTCTTGGTTGAACTATGGCTGCGTTCCGATATTCACTGTCAGTACTGAAAATCTATAGTTTACGTCACGTACACTATAGATTTTCAGTACTGGCAGTGAATATCGGAACGCAGCCTATATAAATATTAAATGCTTTATTCAAGCAAGTTTTTTTCGTTTAATATAATCATTTAATATATAATAACGTAATATAATATTATTTCAAGATTTCTACGTTAAAAATAAAGATATTTTCCAATCAAGAATATTCTTTTTTTCTGTGCAGGTAAAAATATTAAAACTTTACCATTGGTGGAATGATACAATTTTTCAACACGTGTTTATTGGTATTTATTAAGATTTCAGACTAATTCTGAATAAATGTATATACGTATTTTCCAGTTTATTTACGATCGGAAGAAAAAAAAGAAGTCAAAATACGGTGATTTTTTCGAGTGTTATAATGAAAAGAGTAGCGGGGGTCCTCCAAATCCTAGTGTGGTACCTACGTATGCGAAAAATCAGTGTTTATACCTAGTGTTAAATTTAGTCTCTCTACCACATTACTTTTTAATACCTAATAAATCTGGCTAGTGTAAAGAGGCTTACAAAGAATCAAACTCAAATAAAAATTAGGCCTTATGGCCCGTTATCATAAATTTTTATTTGTTTTTAATAATACATTCTCAGGATAATTTGAGATTTTTTAGCGGAGATAGAAGGGACTTTGTGTAAAAAGGGAAATCATTTTTGCTCCGTCATCACATTATCTTCTTCTGCCGAGTGTCTTTTAGCGCAATCTTTGTATATACGATTCGTGGCGCGGATCGAGTGGTTAATCGCTCGGAGCTTGAAAGTCGCGATTAAACGGCGGAAGTAAAGGTCGCGCGGTGCATCGGAAGCAATGCGCCCAGATTTGCGTCGTATACAACTATAACACGAAACCGCGTCGCGCGGGTGTGTTGCATCTTGCATGGGTGGTAAAACAGAGCGGCCGGGCCGGGCCGCGCATGTCCGCCCGCAGATGTCGCCCACGTTGCCAGGTGCGCTCGACCAATGGGCGAGCGCTCTCGTCCCCCGTCCCGCCGACGATTGGCTGCTCCTCTGGTAGCAGCACGGAGCACGGGCAGTGATCGCAATATGGCTTCCGCCAGCGCCAGCGAGTGAGAGTACCTCCGATAAAGGTGACATCGGATCATGGCGAGATATTCGGGGACGCAGGTGTCGTCGCGCGCGTTGAAATCGCCGCGCGTCATACTCGCCGTCGCGCGGACTCGTCCGTTCGCGTAATTAGTGCCGCGAGCGCGGTTTTGCGAGTGCGGCAAAACAATCGCTACGTGCGAAGGGAGACGGAGTGCAGAGACGGACAGAGTGAGAGACAGTGCGAAGGAGCGAGTGAGAAAGAGACACACGGGAGTGAGTGAGCGAGCGAGCGCGAAGAGAGTGGAGGGGGGAAAACGCGACAGATCTTCTGTACGTTCCCCGCACCGTTCGAATCGAACGTAAATCTCGATTAATTTCGCGCGGCAAGTGGAAAAACTAATTGCTCGCGGCGGATCGTAAACGCGTAGCGACGCTGCCCCGCGCGCGCGGTGCTCGCGCGAGGGAAAGCGCTCGCGGGTTCTCGGCGCATCCGCGGATCCGCGCCGATTGTCGCGCGCGAATCGTGCCGAGTGGCGAGTGGCGAGAGACGAAAGGGAAAAAAAAAATTTAAAAGGAGCGAGCGAAAGAAACACGGTGCGAGGGGATTGTGGTCGCGGCGAGTGTCTTGAAGTTCGGCGATCGCGAATCCGAGTCGGCGACGCATCGCATCACCCGGTGGCACTCCGCGCCGTCGTGTGCGTGCGTGCGTTCGCGCGCGTGTGTGTGCGAGTCGCGTGCGCGCAGGTAGTAGAAGTAGGTGCACGTTCGGGCGCGCAGGGAACCGACGAGCGGACACATCGGGAGTAGCGGCGAGAGCGGTTGAATGAGCGGAAAGTTGCGAGCGCACAGTGAGGAGAAAGAGAGAGGGAACGAGTGAGCGAGCGAGGGACCGGAGAAAGAGAGAGAGAGAGACGGCACGAGCGGGGTTTATGACGGCGTTTCGGTGCGGCGAGGCGACGTTGCCAGAGTTTCCCCCCCCGTCGCGTACTCCGCTGTTACACGCCACTACTATACGGCGGCACGAGGGAGAGGAGGGTGGCGGACACGAGAGCGACCGCGACGACGACGACGACGACGACAACGACGACGGCGGACGGCGGCGGCGATCGCGGTGGTGTTAGTACCGCGTTGCTCTGGTAGTGGTCCGTGATCGCGTCGCACCAACGAGAATCTAGACGCGCGCCGATCCCGTCCCTTCCCCCTTTACGCCCCGCGAGCATCCCGAGAACCCGCGACGAGAGAGGATATACGCCGCGGGTACCATGGAACGACGCCTGACGACGTACGTTCGCAGCGACACGTGACAATGCCGAGCCACAAGCCAGCGCAAGCCATGAAGAAGCCGCCACGGTGAGTGGAGAGTTGGTCGTTTTTCTTTTCTTCGCGTTTTCTTCTCTCCTTTTCCCGGAGTAGCGAATGTCGCAGGTAAGACATTCGGGCATCGGGTGTTTTTTTTTTTTTCGGTCACTCAAAGATATTTTGCGACGAAAAAAACACGAGGGTTCGAGTAATCCTTCTGTCAGACTAAGCAGGGTTTAACATCCGGTTGAATGAATCCTTCCTGAAAACTTTCGGGACTTTTTTCTACCTGCGTCGCCTTTTTGCGACCGTCGTCGCAACCTGCGAGCCGTTCGAGGGTGGAAGGGTTGCTCGTCCACCATCGGCGATGGAGACGTTTTAAAGGCTCTCGAATGGCGTTCGAAGTTAATTCTCGAAAGTTTTTCCGCCATTGATGGTGGCGTTTTAAAAGACCCCCGAATGGCGTTAACGAGGAACTCTCGGGGGCTCCGGGTCTTGCCTGGGGGTAATTCGGGGTCACTGATACGTCACTGCGGCTACAGAGAGAAGCGGGTACCACGTCCCCGTGGTGGTGAAGCGGCGCGATTATGGGGGGATGAGTCACAGAAGATTGACGCCTTGTTTATTGATCTTGACGCAGATGCATGGCGCTTGTTATGGCACCGTCGTTAGTTGCTGTCGTTAGTTTATTAGGGCCAAAAGTGTAGAGTGAATTTTAACGCTCTAAGGGTCGTTAAGACGATTATCTTGAAGATTTTCCGAAAGAAAATACCCTAAACGCCCCGACAACCGCATGCAGCAACCTCTGTGAAGCTATAAGAAAGGATTTTAATAGGATTTTATTTTTATTTCCTTTGGGTATTAATTATCGGAACCCTTTTTTTGCAGCGTATTAGGAATCTCTTTGCGAAAGAGAGTCTGAAGTTTATCAATTATATCGAAATTTTATGAAAATCAGGAGTTAACTTTTAAGAAGTTTGCAAACGGTTTCTTTGGCTAATTCGACGTCAATCCTTCCTCGGTGAAAAAGTCGAAGGTTTTTCAATTTTCACGTTATGCATTGCTATAATTTAATTTCCAATTAATTTTCCGTCGAAGCCATGTTTATAATTAACCGAGGGATGTAATTTTATTTAGTTTCCGGAAACCTTTTACTTTCGATTATTAATTATGTGTGAAAAGTACTGATGTTATATTTTTATCAAGATAAAAACTACTCGAGAAAGTAATTGAAAACTGATAATTTTGTTATCTGTTTGTATTCTGAATGTGTCATTTATCAAGTAACAATTTACTTTTACTTGTTAATTATTCGAAAAGTATTAGTAACTGCAATATCTTGAGATTCTTAAGGAAAGATTAACTTCGAGGATTAGCCAAGGAATCCTCAATTATCATTGATATAATAATAGGACACCGTATATGTATATTCGAACGTGCGAATCTGATTTCGTATTCGGAGAATCAATCTGAAATGGACTGCGTTCTTTTAGAGGAATTCATTAACGATTTGGAGAGTGATTTAACCAGGAAATGTTTGTCATGGAATACGCGTTGCTGTGAATTAATATAACAGACACAGGGAAAAAAACGGCGGTAATTTTAATGCCGAGGCAGGAAGTCGCTTAACAATGAAAGTGAAGAGATTTGAATTAAGCTTATACAGAGTGAGGATAACAGATTACCCGGCAACAGATAAATAGTACAAACTGTATATTATCGTGTGCAATTCTTATACTTCCTACTCGCGCACAAAGCAGTTACTTCAAAGTTCAATTAGCAAACGCGTAATGGCCGCTAATGATTGGCGTTTTCCCCGAGAGGGGGATTCACCCCCGAGTTTTTACGGGGCATGGAAGTTTTGCTCCCAACTGCCTGGAGTAACAAAAGTTCCTAATTCAAAATACTTTAGATCTACGCTATACCAGCAGTTAGCGAAACTTGAAATCCGAGCTACTCGCCGTCCGTCGCCGCTCGTTCACGGGAATGAATTTAATCGTGTCACGAGTTTTATTCCCGAGCCAACTTTCGACGAGAGGAGAGGAAAGCGCCCTCGATCGCGGTTCTTCGAGCCGGCGCGGCGAAGTGTCGAAGAGATGAGCACGACGTTTAGGAATTCGAGGGTCGAACTCGCGCAGCGACGAGAGAACGTTCCAAATACTTGCCTTGTCGTCGGCGTCCGTCGACGAAGAAGCTGCGTAGGTCGCTAAATTATGGAGCAGCGGGATAAAGGAGAGCCAGGGGAAATGAAGAGAAGGAAAAGAACGGCTGCTCGGGTCGTATCGTTGACGCTGAATAATTCTCCGCGCGTTCAAAGGCTTTAATTCGCGATAGTTGCAGTGAAAATTTTGTTATTTCGCGGATCCGACGTTTTTCATGACGCGGCACTTTTCTCCGTGATTTTCCTTTGTGTTCACGCTTTTAATTACTATCGTATGTAAATTGTAGCAAACAGAAAATACGTGATAATATAAAAACTTAATTAGGAATTTATTACGAAGACAAATAAACATTCATACATGGAATATGAATGCTATCGTATTTATATTGCTTAGCTACTTATTTATTACACTTGTATTGTATATTAATTTCTTAAAGAAAATTCGATAAGTTGTGACTCAAATCTAAAAAAAAACTCATTATTTTACATGTATGATATTAAATCGTACATTATACAATTATACATATTTATAACGTATGTAATACATTTAAATCTTTTTACGAGATGCATATTGATAATATTCATTATTAGATATTATTTCAATATTTTTTAACATATTCAAATATTATTCAGAGAATATTACTCTTTCCTCGGAAATCATATAATTATCTTCTTGCACTTTTGCACAGTCTTCTCATTAATTATTCTTCACTTGATGTTATTTATTAATTTTGTTCATTCTCGATGACTATCACGCGACATTAATCTCTGCTTTTTCTGTATCTTTTTTTTTGTTGATATCCGCACGCGCATATTTTCTTCTTTATTATACAATGTTTTAAGAGGATTATAGACACATATTCTAAAACACACACGTGCGATAAACTACATTCTATCTTGCTTGTTCTGTCAGACGCGATGGGGAAACGCTTGGGAAATCTCAAGGTTTCCCAAAGCGATTCGCGCGGCATCGCGTAATTATAAATCTAAGCGCGGTGTCAATTACTCGTAACCAGAGGCGATCACTTCGCGAGAGAGGCGCTAACGAGTCGACGACTGCAAATCCTTTCGCGGCCTTGAATGCGACTCTTCTCCTCCGTCCTCGTCCCGACGCGACGCATTGTTTGTACGGCGGCGCGTTATGCATTTGCCTCTGGGAGTGCCTCGTGTAAATAATGGAACGCGTCTGCGAAACGTTCGATCCTGCGCATTGGAAAGATGCGCGCCGAAGCACACGCGGTCGCAGGAGACCGCGCCTTCTCATCTTGACTCCGTTTCGTGACATCGCGAGACTCATAATTAGACTGATAACTGATATCCCATCTCAGTCCAGTATAGGGTTGTAATCCATTTGTCAATCTCGGGTTTGCTTAAAATTCTCCGAAGATCTCTCAATTCTCTTCTCAAAATTGTCAAAGATCTCGCAAGGGTCATGAGGATTAATTATTAAATTAAATATTACAAGTTAGACTGATTATCATTTTGGGTCGGCAATTATACTCATAATTATATTATTATTAATTAACAATAATGATTTTTTACTCGGCTTAACTGGCCACTTTTATTAATTATAATCGTCACGACATTTTGACCATTGGTTTTGGTTCTTCTCTATCGATTTAACTTTTGAGCATCCTTATTTAAATCACTGTAAAGATTTTATTGCGAAAAATATTACTCCAGGCAGGATTCGAACCTGGACCTCTCCACAATTCGTGACGGGCGTCTTTACCAGTTCGATCACTGATTGTGAGGCATGTGCTGATATTTTTGCAATAATCAGTAAATGTTAAAGACAGCGTTTTGTTTAAAGGCGACGTAAATAAACAATAACGAGATCGGTACGACACTATTCCTCAAATCAAGTATATAATTAAACAAAATCATTATTGTTAATTATTTACTGGCGCAGCAAAGTTTCTGATTTGGTTTTGTTATTACAGTGTTCACATTGTTATTAGTGGTACACATTATTATCGAAACACATATGTCTCGTTATTGAAAGAGCTTTCGTCATCTGGCTATCTGCTTATTCAACAATTTTCTTAAAATAACATTTTGAAACCAACGTGTTACCAAGTTTTCTTTTGTCATTTCACTTTTCTCTCGACCCTTTTCTCGACCTTTTTTCTCGATCCCTTCACAATAGTTTTCAGGTGTTTTCGCGAAAACTTGTGGCACAGCAAGCAAACATCATTGTTTCCAACGGAGCATTTTAGATTTAAAAAGAATATATAAAACTTATGCATACCTGCGAAACATTTGAAGTATGCGGCCGATGCCCGGTTCAGGAAAAAGCGGAGGGAGGAGCTGAATAAAATATGTAGAAAACGAGCACCGTTCCACGCTTGATTTTATTGCTTATTCACCCCGTATGCTTCGTATCTCTTCTCGCGCTCGACGAACGTGTTTAGGGTCGATCTCTACTATCACGGAAGAAGTATCGCGAAGGTAGTGAGCCCATAAAATCCGAGCGCGTTATCACAAATTTCACGCCTCCTATCCGATTTAATCCTCGAACCCCACCGTGATAATTGTAAATTAGTCGATCGACAGACTCGTCGATTAACCGGTCGCTTCTTTGCGCCGTTTCCGTGATGCGGCTTAAGCCCGGTCTTATTTTTATAAGCATATCTCTCGGTATAAATTACTTTCCCGCGCGATTTACGTTACACTTTCTTGTTCCCTTGTGGCCAAAGTTATTTATCTTCCGAAAAAATAGCTTTTCTTTGAAGAAAACAAGCAAGGAAAGAGGTTCTTGACACTTACAGTGTTTTTTAAAACTTTTGATCGATTAAATCTTGCGTGTGAATAAATGTCTTAATCGCAGGGTTATCGATAAATTATTATTTCCGTGTTGAGCTGTTCTGGACGAGAGTCTTATGAAAATATGGCAATATTAATAATGCACGATGGAAATTTTACGACGCGACGCGGTAGATGAGCCCATTTAACAAATGGAGGGAGATATAGAGAGAAAAGAGAGACAGAGAGGGACATACAACTCGTAGTTTGCGGAGCATGCATTTGCACGTACGCGCGCACACGTGTAAGCACTCTCGTATTTCCGGCCGATTTGTAACGCGGAATAACGTGCTCGGCCGCTTGGCGCAAGGCTGCATTACCTATCTTTGTATTTGCAAACACGCTGTCGGGACATAAACATCGGCCGTGCATACGTATGCGCGCGTGTGTGCGTGTGCGTGTATCGCGCACGGCGGTGCAACGGTCGCGGGAGAGAGACGTGATAATTACGGAATGGCCGACTTACGTGCACTACCGACGACGTCAATACTTGAAAGGCATTTCAAATCGATCGTTATTCAAGACACTTCCGATTTGAGGAGAGAAGGAGTATCGATTCGAGAAAATATTAGTTCGTGCACAGAGATACAGAAATAATCTTCTATATCATCTTCATTTTTCTTGAAGCTTATAATCAGCTTATAATCACTCGTTTTAAGAAGCACCTTGCTTTAAAAATATCTATTAAAACGGGCTATATCATATTTGTAATATTTTAAAATGAATTTTTGCGTTTCTCTTAAAAATGAAAGGTCTTTTAATGATTTCGGGGCAATGTCCTTTTTAAAGCAAAATTAATATGTCTTATCGGAAGTTAAATTACAGATTATTTTTATATCTTAATGTTATAGTTATGTCTCAATATTTATTATCGGCAGCTTCAAGCGGGACTGCTTCAGATGATTAATATGTTTGATCGTAACATACTTATCAGATGTGTTAGACAATATCGGTAATGGTCCTATTACGAACGAGATTATAGTCTCGGCGGCAATAATTATCCTAGGCTATTGGTCCGGTCGGTGGCGAGTTGCTGCTTCCGCGGCATCGATTTACGAGATAAAACCGCACGTTCTCGAAGCCGTATCTCGCTCTCGTTTCGAGACGAAGCAAGCGCTCGCTAGTAGTTTGCTCCGCCAAGTGGATTACTTAATCGCTATTTTGAATTTCATATTAGACGCGCTAATAGGCGTCTGATCGTTAGTTATTAAAAATTTATTAGTTCACGCACAGCCGGTTCTCTGAAACGTGCGACCGTTTATGTAAAACCCACTGAGGTTTCTTCTTAGGTCAAGCCAATTAGATTGTCGAAACGTCTCTTTATCTCAGGGAAGCTGAATTAGAGTGCGATTATCTTGGAGCAGTGATAAATGATAAGAGCGGCGATACTAACAAAGCAGCGAGAATAACTGCATTAATTTATATGAAAGTGCTTATATGAAGCATATAAACAATAAACAATTGTAAGTATACAATATGTAAGTGTTTGTATGATTTATGATGCATATAAACAATTACATACAAATTAATGCATTTATACTTGCTGCTACGTTATAGTATCGCCGCTCTTATCGTTTATCATTGCTCCAACATAATCGCACCCTTAGAACGATTCGTTACGCGTTATGTCGTTATTAATTACACGTTTTTTTTTTTCATCTCTGATCAGAGACACGCTGTTTATCGAGGCGTACGACGGTGACAAGGCATCGAAAGGCATTGATTCGTGGTAAAAACCGACTTGTCCTGCTATTTTTTTTTATATGTATGCGTGCTGTATACATATACTCCCTTCTGTATCTTGCTCGGGCCGTGACGTTTGCTTCTCTCTTTACCCCGATAACTCGACGATAAAGGCCGCGGCTGACAAGCCATTTTGATAAAGGCCGTCCCGACTATCCGTCGGACATTGTTGTCGTCCTCGTCGTTTACAATTTCAGGAACTCAAAGCCGCCGCCATCGTCGTCGCCGCGCCCCGCAGTGCTCGAACCGTCGCCACTGAGGCAACAATCGAATTACATAGCGATACTATCGAGGCAGGTTAATGGAAGAGTCGTCGTCGACGTCGTCGTCGACGTCGTCGTCGTCGTGGCCGTCGCGATCTTTCGATTAACGCGATCGATCTCGCTATCGCGGAGAAATCACTTTCCACATCGAGATCGACGGTTGATGTGCTCGGTGTGCAGAAAAAAATGATGGCAAATTATGATTTTTAATATAGGATTACTCGGATATAGAAATTTTAAGTTAAATAAGACTGTATTTCTTCGTTCTGATAATTTTAAAAGTTTTCGGCATTTTATATGTAACGATCCAATACGTTAATTAGTCCTGGAAATATTACCGTTTCTTCAATGAAATATCCGACATTTGGCAATTTCTTTATTCGTTTACCGCACACGAAGTAAAAATCCGAGCGCGTTGCGCGTGAAAAATCATTAAGAATCCGGCGAGAACGTTATCGCGGGATCTACGGGTGATTCGCGGAAGAAAGACGACGCCGGTGGCGCGACGTGGCCGGCTTTTTGAGCGGTATTTCACCGCGAGAAAGAAATTCTAGTAAAGCTGCGAAATAGAGAGTGCAAAGGGACGGTTTATGAGAGAGAAGACCGAGTGAGAGGGAAGAAAGAGAGAGAGAGAGAGAGAGCAATACGCGCGCGCACATGATGCACGAAGCTATAATGGAAGAATGCAACTGCCTGCCGTGGTGGCCGCTACTTTATTATCGATACTTTATCATCTGATATGAGAGAGGAAAATCGATACCTTTGGAATTTGCGGAACGAAAGTGCCGATACGTCGCGATGGGAAAATCGAATTAACGTCACTGCGCAGTAATATCATCGAAAGCCGGCTTGCCGGCTGCGAATTGCGTTTTTGGGAATTAGCATAGAGCGGAGTACGTAATATATAGGGTCGTTAATGCTTATTAATGCAGGAAACATATTTCGAGATATTTACTTGTGTCAATTGCCACGACGAGAATCGCGAAGGATAGACGAAATGAAAGGTGAAAGGCGCGTAGCTTTAGCCGGTATTGATTCCGCGCGGGACATTACGCCACGACAATTATGGATATTTTATTTATCTCAACCACTCGCTCTCTCAACGACTATAGTATTTGCGAGCTGTCGTGCGTGCAACTTATTCTACACACCGCGTCGGGGGATTCCCGTGTCTTTTTTCCCCGTCACGTTCGATGCACTTCAACTCCCGGGCTTTTTTTTTTCCTATCGCGCGGTATAACTCATCTCCTTTCCCTCAATCGAACTAATGCCGATTGTCATGCGAAACTTCCGTGGAAAAAAAGGGGACAAGTCTCTTAGGCGGACGTTGTAACATTGTAGCGAGATTATGCCAACGACCCCGCAGAAGCGTTTCGACACGGTATTCGCGCCGAATTATTTGATATTCCCTGATTCGGAAATCGATATATATATATTTTAAATGACACTTAATTTTCTCTTTAATAGTCCGGCGAATGATATTGAGAAAAATAAACATATAATATACATATATAATACGTTATATAGTCTTTTATATAAAAGCAAATTTATTTAATTAAATTTTTCGGTTTGTCGAATACAATTTTCTTCCATAAAAGTAACAGAGTGTCTCTTTATTATGAGAAGATTGAATTTATGTTGATCAAAGAAAGCCGCTTTAATTGTTGGCACTTGTTTGGCAGGTTTAAAATATTTTCTGTGTCTCAGGTATAGATCATTCTGTATATACAAATTTTTGCGTTAGAGAATTAAGTGAGTTTTTTCTCAGCAGGCGGTAAGTCAATGACAATAGAGTCCCTTTCTCTTGTAGAGGAGCTTTTACTTCGGCATGATTTTTTAGAATAATCCTCGGAATAATCCCTTGAAAGCCTTTTTTCAGCGTTTTGCTAATGAACTTATTTCTTATAAGTCACGGCTCTAAGTCTTTTGTTATTTAGTTGATTTTGAATCGTATACGAGTCTTATTGTATTATTATTCTTATAACATAGACATTTGAACAGTGTCCGAAATAACCAGAAAAACCTACCGTCTCACGAACAAGCAAGTAATCGGTTAATGGATCGGATAATGGAGATTTTCACGTTGACAAAGATTCATCATTCCGTCGTGTCACGACAAGGTCGAGAATGAGACTTAATAGTGCAAAAACGGAAACTTGCCGATCGAAAATTCGCATTTCCGATTAGAATTGTAAATAATAGTTTTGTAATCGATCACCCCTTCTTCGTCGGCCAAGCGTAGGCTGCGAAGGTCGATACGACGATGCTCTTGTAACCTTTAACTCGCGGATGCAGGAGAGGAGAAGAGCATGATTGCAGCGGCACGTGGATTATCGTGTTCCCTTCCGAATGGGCGTCCCCGAAACATCGCGTCCCTTCGTCCGCCACCATGGGATCGATATGCGCTCCGTTTCGCTACCGCTATCTCCTTCCCTGCCCCTTATTACATAGTATGTTACAACTTGATCGTAATTATCGCTTCCGCTCTCGCGCACGTTATTATTCATGTTGTCAGCAGTTCGCAGACTGCGAAGTTTATTTCTGCGAAAGAGGCGAATCTTTGTTTCTAAAGGGAATTGTACGTATTAGTTAACAGCTTTGATGAAAATGCCGAAGATGTATAATGTAAAATAAATTCGAGGAAAACTTATTAAAATTCCATGTTGCTAAATAAAGAAATTACGCTTAATCGCGCAGCATGTGAAATATGATTTAATTAAAGAAACAAATATGACGGATTGTGATATCATGGAATATAATTATTAGCAGCTGTCTATATTACTTTGTATAGTATAGTCTTTGTATGAAATCTTTTCTTCGGCTTTTTCTTCAAGGTTACTCTGACAATTTTGCTTTATGAAGAAAGGCCTAGACAAAACATGGTACTCTTAGCCTGAAAGGGCATCGGTATCTTCAAAAACAGAAAGGAAAGCGTGAGTGTACCTACGATGACACACGTTGTAACTTTTTTCTTGTGTACCCTGATTTATGGAAGAGATTTTGGATATACATGAACACATTGAACACCGTAGGCGTGACTTAGGGTCGAGCGAAGGGAGTGGGAGATTCGTTGTAGCGAATAGGAAGATCCTCTACTCTTGTGTTCGAAATTAGGTCCTCATTTTTTGGTCACTTCGTCTCGACCATCTGATCGGAAAACATCTCCGGCATTGTCAAGTTTCCTCGTGTGTTCTAACGGTGTTGTGTTACATTGCATGGTGTCGATAAATATAATCATATCCACCTGATCCAAGTGTGTAACGTGCCACTGTGTAATATTGTGGTTTCCACCCTAGCAACAGGAGATCG
Organism: Leptothorax acervorum; assembly: GCA_035220615.1. Lineage (NCBI taxonomy): Eukaryota > Metazoa > Arthropoda > Insecta > Hymenoptera > Formicidae > Leptothorax > Leptothorax acervorum. Next base: position 2,496,821 of record JASTWQ010001261.1, on the reverse strand, counting down.
GACATGGCCTGGATGTGGAAAGTTCGGCCTATCCTCGAAACACGCTAGTACGTATATCGCATTGTTCAATATTTGAGAAGACGTGCGTTTTAAACAATCTGGTTTATACGTTATTTAAACTAGTATGTGTCGAATTCGACTCTTGGTTAGAGCGTTACTCGATTTGCAAATAAATATTTTGCCGGATTTGTTTATAAATATATCTCGGCGCGGCCAAACGCTCGCGAGAAAGCGTGTTTGCCTGTGCGGCTATGGTTAGTGTAGTGTCGGCCTGCCATTTTGTTAGGGCCCACACGTGGCTACCACAATACGTACCAATTTTTAATTTTCGAAAATTTTACACTCTCCGGTTTGCACTTTTCTTGTTTTTTACTTCTAGGGGTCAATCATAAATCTTTTCCCCATAGGGCGGAAACGTGAAAAGTGAAAAGTGAAAAGTTTCTCTTTCTGTTGGTGTTGAATAGAAAGAGATAGTCGTATGAAACTTTTCACTTTTCACGTTTCCACCTTAATACATGATTGACCCTTTGATCAATCTGTGTTCTTAAGATTTTATTCTTCTTGAACGCGTCAATCGAATTTGAGTATTCTTCAGTAAACCGAGAATATTCTTTCTTGTCATCTTTCGTTTTTTTTTTTCACTCAAGTCGCGAACTGTATTTTGCTATTTCTGAAACTGCCAATTTCCGACTTTATTTCGCGGGAAATGTATCTCTATTGTATATCATTGACAACTACGTGCAGCAATCAATAGGTCTGTTAATCAGGTAACAAAAATATAACACGAAAACAATAAGTATCTGTTGTAAGTTTTAAAGCGTAAAGCGTATAAACTACGTGTAGCGCGAGAAAATCAATAACTTTCAATGTAACGTTACATTTTCGCGAAATCTCGAAATGGCGAGGCGATCTTTGCAACAGTCACCAACGATCTTAATTTTCTGACAAAAGCAATGGAGACGCGTCCGACGCGATCGCCTGTGCTTTTTTCCAGGCAAAAGCTCGGAAAGCTCAAAGGATCCTGTGAATGCAACGGCTTTTTCTCGTAATTCTTTTGAGAATCGCGATGTGCGACACGATGCATAATGTTTTAATTGGATCGGCTGTTCAATACGGATTGATACGATGTAGCATCGCGTACATATTGCATTCGGAGGAGAGGAAGTGAATGAGATGCTTATCTTTTCATTAGTATTTCGATTAATCTGAAATACTCGGAGTCTCGTCAGTCATCAAATTATTATTAACCATTTCAGAAATTTGAAAAATATTCATTAATATAAAATATTGTTTAAAATAATTATTTATTGCTATGCTCTGTAAAAATAATTAATGCATACGCGAAGGGGAGATTTTGTAGCGAACTGATTAAATCTCGGGCCGACACCGAATGTCGATTTTAAAATTACTGGCAGGCTGTAAAGTTATAAGTAGGCGAGCTGATGCTTTGATTTTGTAAGGAAGATCTCTTTTCCCCCTACGAGGCGCGACGGTATACCACGGGCAAAATAAGCTTCGAAATTTGCATTCCCCTTGAAATAAACTCGTTAGAACCGTGACTCGAATTCTGTGTAAACCGAAGCACGTTTTCCAGATTCTATTTGCTCGTAACTGAAATCCGATTATCCGCGTGAGGCCGCAAATGCCCGGAACTTAAGAATTTAGATCCACCATCCGATTGGATACATATAGTATCCAAATGAAAGAGGAACGTTTTCGCAAATTGTTTGTCAAGATTGCCACAAAGTATATCTATTTTTTGTTTTTTTCATATTATTATTTATTATGATTATCTGTAAAAACATTTTTTCTTTAATATTAATGCTACTATTGCATATATTATTTTTAATTTTTTATTTTTATACAAAATTTCTTTTTTATGATGTTCTTTTATGTTCAAATTTTGTTTTTATTTTGCTAATGCTATCACCTTATGGTAGCTGTTTGGCGTTATTTGAGATGTTAACTCCGCTGAAAAAGAGTTTGAGCTTTTAAACGTTTTTTTAGTTTTCCTGGTTTTGTATATTTGATGTTTGAGAAATTGCAGGTTGCTCAATGACATATAATTAATCATTCTTTCCTTCAGACCAATGCGGAAATTGACCATTTAAGATTGAAAGAAATTGGGTTTTTCTTAGCAATGGTGTATTCTTATAACTTTCTGTTTTTCCCTCGGTCTTTCCCTTTCCTTGTAAAAGAATAATTTATAACAAAAGCAGGTAGAAAAACGTGCATTAATTTGAGATGTTAACTTCGCTGAAAAAGAGTTTGGACTTTGGAACGTTTTTTTAGTTTTCCTGTTTTTTACTCCCGACTGCTGCCAACCGAAGGTTGGTAAAAAACGAGGGAGTATGCGTTTTATTTTATGTATTTGATGTTTGAGAAAATGCAGGTTGCTTAATGACATATAATATAATTAATCATTCTTTCCTTCAGGTAAATGCGGAAATTGACCATTTAAGATTGAGATAAATTGCTCGAAAAAACTATATTTTATTATAACATTTTACTTTTAAGCATAACCGAGCGATGCAAACGGCTAATTAGTTTTGATGTATTTTACATATCAACGGCAATTTTTAACAATGAATATAATCTCATCATTCTTAGAAATGTTACGAATTTGAAATTGAATTTTGTCTTGCTCTTATGAATAAATTACTATTATTATTTATCTTTTTTCGAATTATTTTTGAAATTATCGCTAATTAGCTGACTACCGATGACCGGCTATAGGAGAAACAATAAGCTTTAAAGCGCAGTAATAAATTTCGTTAATTTATCTCTTTTGTTTGGAGCATATTTCGAGACAGGAAGGAATTATTAAGATACGATACCTCTACTGTGCACTATCGTACGAAACAGCAGCAGGCTAAATTAATATTGTTACACGAATTCTTTGAATACGTAGAGCACTACATCCGTACAGGTTTTATTATCTTGTAAAATTTCGTTTTTTAGATAGATTTTACTTAATTATTAATATAATAATTAAAATTTTCATTAATTTTTGTTTATATTGGAATACGATACTAGCTCGCGTGTTGTTTCCACTGGCTTGTTTGCAAAATGTCTTGTTGATAGAAGATTCAATAATAATCTCACTAAGTAGTCACGACGTATTGACCACACTCATATCCCCCTCGCGGAAATTGCGTGCTCCTTAGTATTATCTCGGGGGTTCCATGCGGAAGATCTCAAGGCCAAATTAAGTGCGACTAAAGGCCACTAAGCCGGTCAATTATCTTTACGAGGAATCTCGACGCTCATCAAATAACAAGCCGACGATTCGAATACAAAGAAAGGGAAATATCCATCTCCGCTTGAAATCCACACAGCGATAATATTATTGCCTCTGCTCTCTCGTGCGAGTTTCCGTTTTCCCCCATTTTCTCCCGATGTGCAGGCGAATGCCCATCGGCGAATCGTGCAAACGATCTCTCGTTTCATTTGACTATTCTGTATTATTATGTCTCGAGTGATACAGCCATCGTGGTGTAGCGAACTGAGGGTCCGAGGAGATAGAAAAGAAAATTGGCAGGAAAATAGGCGAGAGCGTCGCGACGTTTACGAGAGGCGCAACAGTTTGGTCTTAGGAAGCTTATTACGGTCATTTAAGTCCCCTTCGATCGATCTTAAATATGAACGTACGAAGAAAAAGCTGCTGCCGCGATTAGCTCTTAGCATCGATATTTAGTTTCATGGTGCATCCTTAATGTCGCATGGCGAAATAAAAATTAGAAACGGTTATCAGATAGAAGAATTTTTGCGTTTAAGGATACATTTATATGAAAATCAGGAGTCGAAGTAATCCCCATGGAGTTGAAGTAATCCCCTTTCTCAGTAATTTCGTTAAAAAATTTTCTTATAAATTTGGAATTATAACTCTATTTGACATGAAAGAAATATTTTCCGGTTTGTGTGTGTGTGTGTGTGAAAGTAAATGTTCTACTAATAGAATTTTCCCATTATAAAATAAAATATTTTTCTAATTAGGATAGATATAAAATATATATAATTTTAATCTTTTATACTTGGAGTAAAATAATTGTTTGATTATTATTAGCAAAAATCTTTTATTATTTTTTAAATATTTATTAAAGATTTATAGATAATTTTGTATAAATAGTTGCTAAAGTAGTTGATAATGTTATAAATGTTCCAGAAAAAGTTACGAAATTGGTTTTAATAGATAGGAGTTTTATAGAGCGTAACTTTCAAAGTTAACTCTTTCGTTGCAGCAATAATGAGAATTATGCATATTTATCCTATATGTATCGGATTTACATTAATCAAATACAAGATAGCGCGCGAAGGATCTCTTTATTTTCAATTAATATGATATTACACGTGAGATGTGTTGAGGAATGTTACAAGCATTTTGACAATCGTCATTCAGGTTAATTGATTTCTAGTTAGGTCTTGATGGTCCACCTCTGAGTACTCTCAGCAATCTAATCTATTGCCCCTTTTCCATCTCACTAATCTCCAAACTGGGACACTTGTTATCGAGAAAAAGGTTCTCATTAGCGTTTCAGAAACCTATTCGTTGTGCTTTCAGGTAGCTCGCCGATCGCGACGACAGTTTAGAAACAAGCGGCCTTTAATCAACATTTCAACTGTATGTACTCTGTATACACAAAACGAGCGTTTCACATAGTGTCGCGTGTACGTTGTCCGTACATCTAAATGTCAGGTAAAATATGGAAACGCGCTCGAGACCTTTCATTAAATTTCAACGCGACAGATTAACAAGACACTAAAATAATTACTTTTCGCTTAAGATACATCGCATTATGGGTGCACGCACGTGCCTTGTGCGAGCCTTTGTCAGATGAATTAATAAATAATTATTAATAGCCGTGTAACCAAGGATGACTAGGTACTCGATATATTCGAAGCGATATTACGCAAGGGGATCATCGATGTAATGAGAAAACTTATCCTTCTCTGTCGTTGATGTTGACGTATTCATTTATCTCTAAAGCGATATTGTACGGAAATCTATTTCCTAATCTATTAATCTATTCATTAATGCACGTTAGGTAATGCCGATCTTTCAAATATTATACGCATGATTCCACCTTCTATGACATCAATTATTCAGACTATTATTCATTAAGAGCCCTTTTGAAAAGAATTTTGATGTTATAAGCTTATATCTTATCTCGTAGTCTTTCTCTCTGCTTTAATCATTAAGAAAATACCGTTTATTTCAATGATGGCAATAAATCTACACGATTCTATCGATCTTTCTATTCCCCGACACACGCAACACCGGTAGTTTAGCTTTAACTCCGTTTTCGTTACAGCAACGAAAAATATTAATAATGAAAGATGCCAAGAAACGGGCACGTTTGCCACGGTACGTAATAGCGTAGCTTGTGTTAGTTATCCTCGCGGTGTTAGCTCCCGCAGCTCGTTCATCGTTTCCGAGTGGGACAACGATGCCGCGATCACCGCGCTGCAAAAAGCGCGACTGGAGGCTCGATTTTAATTAACCGCCTTGAAGAATCGCTCGTACCGCGCCCGCGAGGGGAGCACGTGTGGCGTGCATCATGTGGGGCGGCGCGGCGCGCAGCACGTGTGAGTGCAGCGCGAATGCACTTAGCCGTAAAACTGGCCCCGAGCTCGTTTCTCCGCTCAGCTCGTGCTGGGCAGCGCGGCAGCGGCGAGCTCGCACCCGCCGGGCGATACTGTGGCCGATAAAGCAACCAACGCCATTATAAATATATAGTGTCGTTAACGTACGTATGTTGCGCCGATAACGCGATAACCCGTAAATAGCCCGCGCCAAGCGTCGGCGGCGCTCGGGGGTGGAAAAGCACCCCGTTGGCATTACGGCGGCAGATTTTTTCTCTCTCTCTCTCTCTCTATTTCTCTCTCCCCCCCTCTCTCCTTCTTCACCGGTATGAAAAAGAAGTTGCGCGTGTTGCGTTTTACGTGCGGGAACACGCGGTAATTCTCGACTCGGCTACGGGCAAAACGATACACAGTGTATGTACACGTATACGAATACGCCACTCCGTCGTAACACGCGCGCGCCTCTCTCTTTACGATGCACCTCGCGTATTACAACGGATAATACCGCGAGTACATAATTTTCGTTCTTTATATTTGCTGTAATCTCTTATCACGCATCGACAAGAAAAACATATGCTCGAGCGCGAGCGCGATTTTATTCTACGTTCTATGAGATTAATTGGGGGACTTAATTTCTAGTTTAGTTCTTCTTCTTTACTTTTTACTATCAGATCACATATATGTGTTTATGAGCTTATCATGAGTTTTCCATAACTTGATAAAGCAATATTAGTTTCTTGAAATATGGATTTAATATGATTGAGAATCGAGCTCTTCAAGATTACGAGGGAAGCTTTTTCTAATTCCTCGATTGTGTTATAATTAAAAAGACTTGTTTATCAAAGCATACACACACATAAAATATAATAATATTTTTTCGAGCTGGCAATTATAGTTAAAAATATTTTTGAATTTCAATGTGGACATACTTTTATCTTATTATTATTCTATTGCAGTTTTAAAAAAATGGGTCACAACAGTAATACACAAAGGAAATAATACGTAGATGAAATTAATTCGAATAATTTGCATTGAATAACAACTACAGCAATGCGCGCAGATATAATTATTTCTACGTCCCGTTTCAGGTTTTGTACATAATTAACTCCTTCCGCGAAACGAGCTAAACCGGGCGTCGGCGTGAAAAGGTTCGGTCTGTCCCTGGAGCATAAACAAGATGGGGTTGTGTCTCGTGTATATATTCAACGACGGTGTGCGTTGTAACCCTCGTTGTAATTTATAAAATAAGAGGCCGCGCGGTGTCGCGCCTTCCAACTTGCTCGAGCTCGTCGCCGCCACCGCGAACAAATTTGCCGGTTATATATTTGCAAATTATTATCGACCTCTTGCGCGCAACGAGGAAACAACACGCTGCGAAAAGTACCTACACATAAATGCGCCGACACTGCTTTCCGCTATGCGAAGTAGTATCTGAAATCTCAATAAAGGATATTATATCCGTTGCTCGGATTTTTCTCGCGCGCGCGTCATGCAATATACATGCTAATATAATATATCATGTAGTTTTTATCATGCAGAATTTCTTTAGAATGTTAATTGTTTAGAGAATTTTTTTAAGCGTATTACATTTATTGAAAGACACTATAAAAGCCAAACTACTGAATATTTATTATTTAAAATATCAAGTACCGAAATTCCTTCTTTTGTTTCAACAAGGATATCTCTTTTTCAGTTTCTTTTGTATTTTTATGACGAAAAGACATAGCTTAGTTTAGATATGACCGTATGGTGAAATCTCACGATTATCGTATGATTTCTGCGACGTGTCTGACAAGCCAAATTTCGTATCTAAAATTTGTATTATTTAACGTGACGATGTTTGGCCGACAGTGCAGGCTGGCACTAACAATTCCGCGGCAATAACTCATAACGGAATGACGGATCGATCAAGTCGACGTCGGTTAAAATCGTTCGCTTCTAACAGCGAAGTTCAGTCATTTTCGCTTTATCGGGCGGCATAAGCGTCCGCACACGCGCCGAAACATAACTTACTGCACATCCGTTCGGCGAACCGTTCCGCTTAATGGAGGAGAAAGTCATTTTCGACTTTGGTGCATCCTGCGTTACGACACCGCTCCACCTTGCAAAACTAATTGACATGCCTTTTTGGCAGCGGAAATGTCTTTTTTGCAATCTAAACTAAAATAAATTAGCTGAAAATACGATTTATTACTCTTTCTAATAGCACGAACATTACATTAGTAGACTTTTAAGCGATTTTCTGATCGCATATCTCCATTAATTATTTTTTGATATCTTGCTCTTTCGCGATGCTAAAAATTTCATTTTTAAAGCAATAGTTTGCATATATTTTTTCTTAAGATACACCTATTTTGTTCTATCACTTATGATACACGTTATAAATATTATTATGTATAGAATTTTTAATCTCAGAAATTATATATTGATGGATATTTATAATTTTAATACTTTTTTTGCTTATTACAGAACATTAAACATTAAAAGTAAATATCCATTAGAAAGATCTGTTATTGGCGATACTTATGACAATTCTAACTTAGAAAGTAACGATCTTGCATTTGTGACTGTTTCCCGTTTTAGAAACAAGCTTCCGTCAAAATCCGAACATGCGCTACCTTATACTTTAGGCGAGATTATAGTAATTTCGCGATAATTACGGAGAGTATCGTTAGTTTCCCAAGATTGTCGGTTGAACTCAACGCAGGAACTTTCCTCGGGATTCATCGCGATAAACCAGCGTAAAATCTCAACTCATCCAATTCCGTAGCGGCCCATAAAACTTGCTTCCGTCGACCTATTATATACAGCGCCCTGAGAAGTATCGGCGATATTTCGCGGGGCTTTAGCGTCGACAGGGACGAGAAATTTTATATATGCATTGCCGGTGGCGTCCTCGCCTAAGCTCTCGCTAACGTAAGAGGCCATTCTGCTACTCCTCGCGAAGGAGTCGCGGGGTGTCACGGGATGATGCAGGGAAGGAGTGCACGCGCGATGGGTGAGGTAGCTGGTCTTATCTGGGGCATTGGAACACAACCACACGCCTGTAGCTTCTTACCGGCGCAAACTGCATCCTAGAGCAACAAAAGTGGACACCGCGACGCCAGCTTGCGCGAACTGATCGGAAAACTTACCGCAATTATTACAGGCACAAACTCGACGCGAGCTCTTTCTGCTCGCGGATGTCATAATGCGTCATTATGCGGTCGCGCTAATCATCCACGAGTTTTCGTATAATCTTATATTGGATGTCTGTTGAAGAAATAATTCTCCTTTTCTCGTGGAGTTGTAATCGGATAAGACCGTCTTTCTCTTTAATCTTTACTTAATAATTCATAAATATTAGAAGATATATTTGATTTGTATTTTACTGTTGCGCGTGTGTGAGAGTTAACTACATTGCTTATAATGCTGAAACGCTAAATAATAAAAGCAATATTGAAGGAAAGACTTCTAAATCTATTTGCAAAGAGCGTCCCTGAAAAAAATTGCGAAGATTTTATGATATTCTGTATATATACGTAAAATTGTTCGGCCATGTTACACATTTCATCTAAATCGATCGGATAAATTGCGTAATTTTGATATTGAATCATTATCTCTGGATGTTCTTTTTACGTAATAGCTCGTGATCGAGGCTCGTACAAATGTTGTTATTATCGTCGTTATCAGGCGCGTTGCCGTATCAAAATTGTCTCATCTGCCGATCTCGAGTATACGCCGTGTGTTTTGCCAAATCAGCTGGCTAGTTACGTCCAAGGCCGAAGGCAGGGAGATATAAATCGCTGTAGAAACCGCCGCGTTCAAGCGTGGTGGAAAATGAGATTCGTCCCGCTCTCGCGCGGTGCGCAGATAAAAATAATCCACTGACTAAGATCTAGGTTTCGGCGGCTCTATTATTACCTCGAGTCTTACCATCGGCGGCAGAAAGAAATCACGCGTTCCGTTTACGTGGAAGCGCTTCTTTCTTGTGAAAATGACTCAAAGATGAATCCTATAAGCACTATAAGGGATAGCATTCGCGCGTCTCTTGCGAATTGGATATTTCTCTTCGTTTATTTGTGAAAGTCGGTCATCCTGCCTGGCGAAAACAACTGAGAAATGCAGACCGAAGGTCGAATTATTAGTTAACGATAGGTACTAAAAATGATGCACTGACAGGCGACTCACACGAACTTAATCACCATGAGAGCAATTAAGTGAAATTTCTACAATCTCTTTACTCGAAATGTACTTGCATTTCCGAATATTTTGACTTAAAACTTGCAAGTTAAATTTAAAATGTGTGAGAAGCCAAATGTGCCTAATATATATCTTGTTTTCATGTACATGTCAAAAATATTTCTGACGACTTTATGTTAATTAGTATTAATTGCATTTGCTCTAGTCAGAATCGTATAGATTGAAAACATTATGAGTTAACGAGGAAAGTTACAAAAAATTTTATCTGTACAAAGAATTGATTTATTGAATAAAGGCTATTCTACAATAAGTAATAAGAGTAAAAAATTGATCAATCAGTCAAATTTGAGGAGAATTTGAGAAGAATAATCGACTGTGACCAATTTCTTACTCTTACTCCTTGCTCTTACTACTTATTGTGGACCCAGCCTAACAGATTAACACATTAAACTTGACATAAAACGATTAAATTTAAAAAACAACGAAAAATTTCAACACGGATGCTGGATACATAGAAACCTGATTGTGAAAGCTGATGGGCAATGTTTAGTGAAAATATTCAGCGCGTTTCCGAAACTCGCGAAATTCATTGCGGTCGAAATTTTTTCCCGCTGCCAGAAACGGGTTTATTCCAGGCCGTAATTGCGGCAAGGAGAAGCGATCCTCGTTTTGGTCGGCTCCTTTATTCGTGGCGTTGAATTTATTCCGCAGCCCCGCGCATTTCCACAGATACCGAGAACATGGTGTAAATTATCTCTCCTGTTTCGCGCTGCGAATTTCCATAAAGTCGCGGCTGTTTCACATATTTATTTCATGTACTTTTATTGGTAGCACGTATTGTATTTCCAATGGTACTGCAATCCTACTAAAAGCTTCTAATATTTATTCATCTGACTAATTATCGACCGCAACTACTATTTTACGAATAGGACTTAATAACAACACGATTTTATACTGATCTTTCCGAAAATTATTCACGTTTGAAATGGATAATTGTGTATCTGTGATTTTCTTACAATTCTAACAATAAAACTAATTAAGTTAATATTAAATAATAAATAATATTGCAGCAGTTCTACTTTGAGATAAATTTTTAATGGAAATCTTATCGCAAACATAAGAATTTAACACTATATTTAAAATATATTTTTATTAAGTATAATGATTTGAGTGTATCGAAATACCTGACGGAGATGCCGGTGATGAGAATGAATTTTGAGAGCGTATTGCGATGCCAATAAGCTTGAACGTTCAGTAAACCTTTAGCGCTCTAAAAAAAGCGGCGTGCCATTTTCCTTGCTGTCGCATATATCGTTAGCATTTAATAACGACTAAACTCTGCGACTTAATAGCGTCAGAAATAATTGTCCTTTAAAAATGTTTAAGCACTTCCTCGATTCAATAATTACTTCGACAAGATGACGAATAGATCGCAGTGGCCGCCGATTAATTCACGGAGATATGATTTTCACGATTTTCCCTCTTTCTTTTCCCTGCATAAACGCGGATTTGCATTTTCCCGTAATCGTTATTTAATTCCATGACATCGCAGTGACCTTCGATAATGGCTTCGAAAATTTTTCCATATTTCGCGTATTTTTATAGATCAACTTTTTGTCATTCTGTCGTTACTCCTAATAATTAAAGTCTTCTAATCAATCGACGACTATTATCAATTGCTTGTTGGAAACTATATGTATATGTTTTATTCACATCGAAATTTTATATATTATACTTTATATAACTTATAAGAGAAAAAATGAGAAAGAGAGAGAGACTGAGTTATCAAATTATACAAAATTATATCTTTTAAGGCATGCAGTATGTCACTTTTATCTACAAAAGGAGTAAATACTTGAGTGATTAATTGACTTGAAACAAATGCAGATTATTTGTTAACAGTAAAAATAGTTTTGTGGGAAAATTCACCAATTCCGAGAAAGAATTATAATGCGTATAATTTTCGTGTCGTGAACGGTGACATGATCAATTCTACCGTTGTACAACTTGTTCGTCGCTTGTCATCGGAGCCGTACAACCTGATAAAGTCCGTTATCTCGCAACATTGCTGCTCTTTATCTACATAGAAAGAGAGAGGGCTCTACTTTGTTTCTTTCTTGGCGACAGACAGGCGATAATTTGAAGCGTTATCGTCTTAATAGATAACAAGCGCGATAAATCAGAAAGCTATTCGAGGGACGAATACGGTTCATCCCTTTTTTCTTTTATCTTGACTCTTTGCGCTGCTTTCACATTTTCTACACTTAACAATGTAGCGACAAAGAATGTGAAGAACAAAACAGTCAGATTACTAAGTGCACAGATTACTAAGTGCGTCATAAATGGATACAATTTAAATTCTAGAATAACAAAATTATGAAAATTATTTTAAGTGTTCTCAGTAACGATTTAAAGAATATCTCTTGCATTAATGATGCTCAATTATGGTAAATAAAAACACAAATAATCTTATTTAATAATAAATTTTATTATCTTTTGTGCCTAATATACATAGGTATGTATAAACATAATATTTGCAGAATAATTAAACGATATTTTTTAACTGTGAATTATAACAATTGGCTATTCGTGATGGAAGAAGTTTGAAGAACATTGATTCGCACAGTGTTCTATATCGACAAATTAATAAAAATAATTAATGCTGTTATTTATTTTTGGACTTGTTATTCATGAATGCGTGGTGATTTCTGATTTAACGAGACAAAACGGTGTATTTTGCAGTTATTACTTAATTACAAAATGCCGTCCATACTTAAAGATAAAACTTCGTTGCGAAGGTTAAGATGATACAGCGGCGGTCCAGGGGCATAATCGATTACTTGAGATAATAACGGAGCGGTGGATGGCGGTCAAGGAAAAGTAAACGGAAGTCGCCGAAGAGAAAAGACAAACAGATCTTGGATCTTTTTCTTTTCCCCTTTCTTTGTCCCGGTTTCCGCTCCCTTGAGAACAACAGAAAAGTCGCGTTCCGAGTTTAGTTCGAGAGAAGAAATATTTTCAAGAGTAGAGGGTTTAAATTAATATACTGAAGTCAATGAAAAATTAACATTATTAACATTATAAAAATTAACACATTATTATAACATCATAAATCGTAATCGATACTTATAAGGTATACTGATGCAGATTAATGACAACGAATACTGCCGGGCGTTAAACAAAAGAAAACACGGTTGATCCTTTCTCTCCCTCGAATTCCTCTCTCCTTCTCTCACTTCCGCCCTTTCGGCGAAACGGACAACGGCGAAAGCCGCGGTGTAGGTCAGGGCATCAGCCAGTCGAACTGAACGGACTCTGGCGGTTGTTGCGATTGTCAGCGCGAGAGATCGAGCCGAATGGTGGAACCGGCGGGATTTCCCCGGCACGCCAATTTAGCGAAGTGATTGACAGACGGCGGCGGCGCGGCGCGGCGGCTTGATGGCGTTTGACTTCAAACTCACCCGGTAGTATCAGCAGCGATGAGTTACTTCGACCGAATGATTTCCACTCGAATCGCCTTGAACTGCCGTCGGCGTTCGTTCGACTGTTGCATGTCGCGATAAAATTTCCGACTATCTCGCCTCATTATTCAGCAATTATTGCTGTAAAATATATATTGGCTTAAGCGATTGTTACACACAACATGTGGATAATAGAAAAAATGTTGTAAGAGTATTCTTATCATTGGTTACGCGAAAAATCGAACAATCGTGTCGAGACAGTATTAAAAGACCGAAGATAAAATCTTTATGCCGACTTATAATAGTCGGCTAGACGTGTGAGAAATTTGCGAATCGAAGACCCGGCATAAAAGAGGACCAGCATTTTTGTTTCACACGATCCAAATCGGTCTGAATTCAGATACAGTTTTATGAACTCAAATTTAGTCAACAGTTTGAAAGAAGCCGATGTGAAGGAAGCCGCAATTGCTTGTTTTTAGTATCGTGTTTTATATTTTATATTTGGATTTGAAAGAACAGAATAAGGACCGATAGAAATTGAACGATATCATGTTGCGTTCTTAAAATAACAATCTGTACGAATGGAAAGAATCTAAAGAGAAGAAAAGAGAAGAATCTAGATAAAAGTATGGGAAAAATGCTATTTATGATGTATGGTTAAAGTAAACTTGGCTGTTTTAGAACAGATAAAAGTTATTTATTTTTTCGAAACAAATAAATATCCTGAGATTTGTATAATTATAACACTCAGGTTTTTTTTTTTTATGTAGAGTCTTAGATCAATTAGATCGAGTCCGAGAATCTAGCCGATGCGTCACTTTTAGGGAATGCAAGCCATTTTCAGGTACTCCTGTCGTCCGATTCTCTCGCCGTGCTACAATGTAACGGCGATTGTTACATTTTCGCATTCGCTGTGTGCGGGACCGCGCGTGTATCGATCCGGTGCATTATATGCAAGACGGTTTTCGCAGTCAACCGCCCGCCGAAACCGACAGACGCCGCCGCACCGCCCTCGCCGCCTCGCGCCGGGCACTGTTTTCGCTGTAAATCGCTTTGTTTGGAAATTAATCGTGTAGGTGAAATCAACGGACACATCTCGGATTTCAAAGCTAGTTTAACGCGATATATTATGCACTCCGTATCGAGCGACAGGGCAATTGTATCGCAATTGGCAATTTTAAATCTGAGTTATTTGCGGACGAAACACTCGCGTCGTTTCCGCTTGACCCCTCGCGGAACGCTAAAGGATCTCGCTTGGAAGGTTTTTTTTTATTCCTGCGACCGCGTAAGTATGTATTCAATGCGCGCATATACGCGTAGGCTCACCATACATAGTAAAATCAGCCACGTGTGCAATTAGAGTTTCCCTCCTCAGAAGGGAGCGAAATAATTGGTGCCATCCGATTTTTTGCGATGTCGTTGAATTATTTCTGCATTTCGCTTTACATTACGCGCGACATGTTAATTATCGTAATTACGAATCGCGCACGCAAAACGCGCGTGCATAATGCAGGTGTCTTGTCGTTCGTGCAATATCTCAAAACAAATTGCCGCTTATTACTCATAAACGACGATTAATCGTCACGGCTAAAACAGTGAGCTATCCGCTTTTAAGTTATTTACATGCTGGGCGTAAATAGGCTTTGTCGTGGACGCAAGTTGATGCAAATCATTATTAATGGAGCTTTTTTTTTATACATTAATGAAGTCGATTTCAATTCTTCCTCAGTAAAAGTTCAATAGGAGTTTTTTTTTCTATTAACTGTACCTACATTCTTTGTCAGTGAGATTATTTTACTTCGTTTCTATTCTTTTTCCAGCGTCTCCTCAATGTTTATTCTATCAATTTAGTTTAACTTATTATGGAATTACGTCCCTCCTATGATTCTTGAATTACCATACAAGCCCGTTATCTTTCTATCTTTTCGCAATAACTTTCGGCCACAAAATCCGAGTGTGTCTCGTTGAACACCGTGAGGGTTCTCCTTCATCCCGACTTGGCGCGGACGACGACAGCTTCTGTTTCCATCTCTCGCTCTCTCACCCCGCCGTTTTCACCGACTTGTATACATTACACCGCATCGAGCACGAGCCACTACCACCAGCGGCCCGCGAGACTGTCACGATAGTCCACTACCATTATATCGGACGGCATTGCGCCTGGCGGTTTCCGCGTGGCGCGGCGTGCTCGGACGAGGTGGAGGAATAGCGGCGTAGGAATAGAGGCGGTGGAGGTGGCGGAGGAGCAGGAGGAGGAGGAGGAGGAGGACGTGGAGTAGGTTGCGCGCGCGGCCATTTTGATAATCTCCCACTCCTCCGTCTCGCTCCCTCCTCTCTGTGTGTGTGTATATCTCTCGATCCGATATAACTCTCGCTCTTTCCCTCTCGCGGTTTCTCTCGTTTCAATCTCTTCCCGACTGCTCGTTCTCTCTCTTTCTCTCTCTCTCTCTCCCTCTCCCCCGCGTGCACGCACACGAAAATCACCGGATGCGTACCTACTCGTGCGCGCACACGCGCTCGCTCGCTCGCGCGACTTTTTCTCCTCTCCTCGTGCTCTCGCGGCGTGTGCACCGAGCTCTCGTGATTCTCTCTCTCTACAATCTGTCTCCCTCTCTGCCTCCCGCGTTCACTGTTGAAAGAGCGAGGAGTAGCAGTCGGCCGTCCCCGTGACGGTGGTCGCTAGTGTCGCGGATTTTCCCCTCCGACCCCTCCTTCCCACCCCCCCGTTTCCTTTCCTCTTTCCCACTCTTCACTCTTCGCTCTTCCTCGTTTGGTCTCCATCCCTCTCTCCGCGCGCTCTCTCTCTCTCTCTCTCTCTCTCTCTCGGCTCTCGGCTCTCGGATCGCCCGACACGCGCTCGCTTCTCTCGCGTACCGATACACAACGTACCGGGGGCACCCGCATACGTACGTGTGTACGTGTATATCTCGCTCGGCGTGCGCGTCTATCTCGCTCCCGTCCCGCGCCCTCCGCCCCGTCTCGACCGGAAGGTGATGCCAGTTTCTCGTCGACCATCGTCTGGTGCGGAACGCTCGTTCGCGCTACGTTCGTCTGCGATTCTCCGTAATCTCGTCTCGATAACCCGTCGTCGATTTTCAATTCGCGGCGAGTGTGCGTGTCTGTTCCCTATACGTGCGTGCGTGCGTGTGTGGGTGTGTGTGTGCCGCCTATGAGATAATCGCGTAAAAAGGAGGCGAGAGAGAGAGAGAGAGAGATAATCGCGTTGTCTCGCGCGAGACAAGCAGTGTCGGTGCGGATATCAGGTCCCCCCTTCTCCCCCCTCCTCCGGAGTGTTTTCCGCTTATCCACTTTCAGCCGCTTGGGTTTCCCGTCTATAATCTAGCCGCTAGCATTTATCGCGGATATGTCATTGTCATCGCCGTATAGTAGTGAGCGCGCGACGTAGTGTCCGCGTAAGTATAGTTCTCTCATCGCCGCGAGTGTTACCTCCCGAAGGATTTTGCCCCCTTTTCGCCCATCGCCCCCCCCCCCCCCCATTTCCCCCTTCACCCCCGATTTTTCCCGTTGCGCGACGAGCAGGAGCGCGCGCTTCTTGGATTAGCCGCTCCCCTCGTGCCGCTAACGTCACGGCGCGGCGCGCGACTCGGCGAGAGAATGAGAGTGCCTTCGCCATTGTTGACGAGTGCCTCGTGTGATTACCCCGGTAATCGTAGTGATAACCCGACGTCGAGATCGCCTACGGCCTGCGTGACGACGACAGCAGGCGTCATCGTTCCTCGCTCCTCCTGAACGCACGGTGAGCCCGATGTTCCTCCTCTCTTTTGCCTGAGCGAGCGAGCGAGCGAGCTGGCCAAGCTAGCTCGCGGCGCGGCGGTCTCGTTGTGAAACGACGCGTAATCAGCCAACGCTGCGCGTAATTCTATCGCGGTGCATCGCACGGCTGCGTCGCGCCGCGAAACATCGCGCCAGCTCGTAATCCTCGTTACTCGGAAAAGCTGGTTCAGAGCTGGCGATCTACAATTTCTTAATAAGTTGTCAGGTTGATTATTCAAGGTCGCGAAATCCCGAAAAACGTCGAGTTTTCGCTCAAAAGATTTCGATTTATGCAGCACGCGTGTATTAATGACAATTACGTGTCACGCTGCTTAATTGATTAAGATGATACGAGAGATTACGGAAGCTGTCTGTTTCTATTAAGAGAGCCAGTGCATATTTTAATAGTTTTCAGTTTTGGAAATGTTACGTTTATATACGTGACAGGTGGTCTCGTATATAATTTGTTTATCGTCGAACGACGCGTGAATACTTATATTCGAGATCGAAAACGTGAGAGCCTTTCGGTACTCCGAATTGCGTATCTCACGAACGTGGTCGGATTATTTGTAGGAACCGATTATCATGTAACTGTCGATTTCTCAGTAATCGCAAAATGATGCAAGATCACCGAAGAACTGCGCGTCAACTCGATGCGGTACATCAAAAGGTAATCGTTCGTCTGTTCGCTCCAATTAAGAGTGTGGGTTATTCCGACGTTATCATACGGAAATATTATGTTGCGTTTATTTTAGAGTACAGATCAAGTGAGTCCGCCACTGTCATCATGGCATATCGAGTATCATTTCACGGTAGCGAGTGGTTGCGTCGAAAGCGTCCGTCCAATAATGTTGAACGTTGTCTCGAGATAATCGATCCGGCTCAAAAAGTCAGGGTCGTCCGCCGCGATTTGCGCTTTCAATTCCAGCGTTTAGATGAAACGCCGATCGATCGGTCGATAGCCGACACGTGCAACAAGATGTACCTTGCACCTTAGCTGGCGACTTTTTATTTTTTTCTCAACGGCAGGAAAACCGATGATTAACACGAGTGAAAAGTCGTGACGACGCGACGACGACGATGACGTTGCTCGTGATTATTATCGCAGTCTCGTTCTCTCCTCGCCGTATCTCGTTTCAGCATATTGCGCAAGTGTTTTCGCGATTATCCGCTACTTAATTTAATTTTTTCAGAACGGTGTCTTCTGCAGATTGCGCATTACAGAGCGTACGCTCGATTTACATCTGTGATCGGTAATTCCAAAAGAGACAGCACTATATTCTATGGTTTATTCCACTTTAGTAAAACTTTTCAAAAATTTCTCCGGACTTTTTCAAGCTCGTTATTTTCGGCATGTTATTTTCGGTTGTTATATTTGACACACGAATGTCAGGACCGCTCGATTTTACCTACCGCTCAAATCCTGCCGTGTAAACGCACCGCTATTGTTTGATTCGACGCTTAATTTACGCGACAAAAGCAAAAGTTCCCAAAATAGCGCGCCGGAAACAATGCGCCCGCGCAAACCGATGTGATTCATCTTGCGACGTTAACATTGTCAAAGCTCCGCTTTTATGAATCATGTTTGTTCAATGTGTGCTCGCTGTTCCAACGGGAAATCCGCCGTACGCGAAGAAAGCAATTTTCTTGCCGGTGTTGTTTCGTCACCGGACGATAACACTGTCGTCGGAGCACTCGGAGCGACGTTGCAGCTCCAGCGCGGCGAGTATTCGTTCGCATTATAATGCCCGTTGTTTACTGATGGAGGATAAATCTCCGGTCAAACCATCGCGTCGTGCTTTGGTTGCCTTGGTGTTTATCTAATCTTAAAAGCGGAGGTCTTATACACTGAGAGAAAAAATCATAGTGATGACAACTATACGGTGACAACCATACAAGTTGTATTCATAGAATTATTGTACATAATTAAACGAGTTCATTTTATAGTTATTGCCACTAAATTGATGGTTAAGAGAGAACTAATAAATATAGTTGGTTTGTGCAACAAAATAATTCCTGCACGGAAAATAAAAATAAAGTTGTTTCAATTTAACGTGACGTCACGGGCTGCCACAAACATAAACAGTTAATTCAATTGGATGTTATTTGAACGAAAACATCAGATGGTTGTTTTAATAATCCAAATATTTGGATCAAATAATATCCAATTGAATTAAATGTTTATGCATGTGGCAGTCCGTGACGTAGACGTTTAATTGAAGCAACTGCATTTTTTTTCTGTGTGTCACCTATATAGTTGCCATTTTTCTCTCATTGTCAGTGTACTAGTCCTGGTCGAAGAATCGTGAAATATGTAGCTGAGAATTTGTGTAAGACACTCGTGCTTTGTTTCTATAAAACAGAGAGAAAGTTGGGTGAAAAATCTATTAAGAAAATGTTCCCTAAATTGGCGTAAAGTTTGTTCAAAAGACCACCCTGTAGTATTGTTCTGAAGTGACGAGAGCAACGGTTTTTTCTTTCACAATACGGAGCAGAAAGAATCGGAAAAATATCGGACAATAGTGTTTGGGCATAATTCAACTTGAAAAAACGCCACGTGTTCAATTTCGACAGGTATCGTGGAGGTCTTTCCTGTTATTTAGCTACCCTGTGGTTAGTCTCTGCTATTTAGCTCGGTCTTTGAAAAATGAGCACTTCTACAATAAGTATAGTTCTACACACATATCGTACATAAAAAGGGAATAAGCAATTATAACAAGGAATAGTTATATTAATTAATTATTTTTATTTATTTATTTGCCGGTTTAATTTTAGCTTTATTACTATTATTTATCTGTTCTATTATCTTATTCCGCGATGATTCTTAGAAATTTATGATAATATTGAATTTTTACCATGCTTTTGTTAACGGTTAAGTATATCTATTAGCAACAAATAATAGGTTAAGAAACCACGCGGGCGAAATGTTGCGTAGCTTTGAGGAAAACGCCGAGGATATTAGGAGCCGCTTTGTGCTACCGCGTTGCAAGAAGCAGGAAAAACGTCACAGGTCGTTTCCGCAGCGACGTTTTACGGCCGATCCATCTCTGTCCATAAAATAAATCTCGTTATTTTACGAACCGGCCGCGTGTCCCGGATTTTCTCTCCCGAGACTTTATCGTTGTCCAAGGACGATGAATCTTCTCCGCTTCGGCCGCATTTTTCTCGGAGCGTAGCAGGTAGGGTAGGTACGTTCTTTGGTAAAACATCACAGAAGCACGAGGTCAAAGGCCCAATTGTGACGAAAAACGAGAGAAAAAAAACACGAAGAATAGGATATATAAAGACGTTTCTTAACTTCATCGACGAGGTTTTACTGATGTTCACTTCATCTTACTTCAATGTCAATTTTTTCTCAGACAAAATTTTATTGGACGCTGCTTACCTTATACTTTTTAAATTATTAAATAAACATTCTTGGTAACTAAACATCAAACTAAAATTTTGTTATTTTTTGCGAAATGAGAAAACTAAAACGAAATGGTAGATTTATAACTTGTCATTATTAAGCATAATTATTTATGAGTCATAATATTCGCATCGTATATCGATGCATTTTATTGTAGCTTGTATTCTCACATTTATTTCTCGTTGATGTACAATTTTTATGTCTTTTCGCGTTTCTACATATAACATTGGCGAAGAAAGAATGATTCAGTTAGCGGAATTTTACGATCTTGGAACTGGGTCTTGAAACTTCATCTCAATTCGTCATCCTGTTTCGCATCTTCTTGCTCTTTCTGACGCTGTCTCGCTCGGATTTTCTCGTTGCGCCACCGGTACACGCGCGGCTATCATATACACGACCCGATCTCATTAGTTGTCTTCTATTTTTTATTAATAATAATGCGTTGTGTCGATAGTACTGCTCGACGTAGATGTTTACTTTTTTCCGAAGCGCGGTTACACACTTACATGTGCCGATAGTCGCTAATTAATTATGCCCGACTGAACGGAGTGTTGACGTCACTACCAACGTTATTCTTCTCGGAACACGAGACATCGAAAGTATTTGTCGTCTCCTGTTACCGATAACTGATTTGAGAAAGTGCTTAAATAATTCAAGGAAAAAAACGGTCTGTATGTAAATTGGGACACTTCATATTATATACTTCCTCCTAGTACAAAACAATATATATATATATATATTTACTCCTAGTTTAAAAAATTATCTTATACCTGAAAATTTTATTTACATACGTACACATACGTATTGTTTTTATCGTACAATTTTTCATATGTTTAAGAATTAATAATCAATAGCATTAGCTTGATAGGTATTTCTTTTCGTTCAGTCGAAAGAAACTGTGGTGATAATCAAAATAATAAACACATTCTTCGCCGACTTCTTTCCTTCTTGCTCGCCATCGTGTGTCGTGTCGTCGCGCTAACTTCGTATTACATAAGCGAGAAGATGAGGAGAAGTAGGACGATCTCGAGAGGAAGGAGAAAGATCCGATGTTAACGCCGAGGAGTCATGGTTGCCTTTTAAAAATGGCCGCGTGCATCAACCTCTGTCAAAAACATCAGGTCGTTATACATCGCGATTATTCCCTTATGCACATTTTATGCACTTTGGTTAGGAAATCGAAGCAACACCGAGAGATACATAACATAACATTTATTTTTCAATAATATGTTAAAAAATTAGAAACAGCGGTTTTTATATTAATTAATTTAAAAAACTCAGATAATTAAAAAAAATGAGTTAATAGATAAATTGCATAGTTTGCATAAATATTGAATATGCAAGGATTTTATATTTTTTGAATTATATTAAAAATATATTTAAAAAAAATACTTATAATTTATCTTTGAATTGAACTAAATAATAACATAACGTCATATATTTTGTCATGAAAAAATTATTTGAAACGTTTTCCAAGATTGTAGCGATTTCCGTCACCAGGACATTTGAAATGCGCCAATGATTTACGAGCGTAGGTCTCCGGTCTTCGGAAGGGAAATGCAGGGAAATAAGCGAAAACACTTTAGTATACTCGATAGGAAAGGAGATATAACGAGGGCGATAAATTTTATCGGCGTTACGGACGCGTGCGCTATCTCGTCTCGCAGAAAATTCAGGATCCACGTGAAGAAAGTCTTTTATGATGATCATTAAAAGAGTTCAGTACGACAGGAAAAATCCTGCCGTCGTAAAAGTATCGAAGAATGTAGTAGTTGTTGCCGGACGGTGAGACGACGATGGTTGTCTCGAGGAGCCAGGAAGAATTGTCGTAGCGGCCTCTTCGCGCACAAAGTGTTGCCGCGGGGCGTTCGACTTCATAATAAAATTACGACTTCGTGGTACACGGCTAATATGAATGAACCCGAGTTTGTTCCTGTGCGGCTTGCGAAACCTCTGCTCGCTGCGTCAGGTGGATTTGATTTGATTTGAAAACGGCATTTGAGAGGCGAATCAGCACGTCGTGATGTATGCCGACAGCATAAGAGCGCTGATAATATTCGATATGTGCACCCGCCCGTCGTGATAATGAACGCGAATGAATTGAGTGCGCCCGATGAGTTTGAGTTTCTGATATATGCAGTTGATGAACGATTTATTATTATTATTAGCGCCGTTTATTTAGTACTCCGCGGTTAATTCTCTCCATCAGACGATGTTATGTTCAAGATACAAGCTTGAGTAGAAATTGGTTTTTAGATCTATGATGATGCGACCGTTGCGATTAATCTTTGCAATGTGAATTCAGCTTGATTTTTTTATTACTTTTTAGAGAGAGAAAAAATAGAATAAAGAGAGCGATTAAAATCGCACAATTCTGTCAGAGTAATCGAATTGTGGTCCATTTTAAAACGTCCTATTCGAATATAGTATACCAATTAATTCACGCACATTCACGAAATTATAATTTATTTATATTATATTCAGCTTAAAGCAATGCTGTATTTAATATCGTTAAATTCCATTATTTTTCCAAAAATTCTCGATAACATTAGTAAGAAAAAGATCGCGATGCTCGTATCGATTCGTTATACCTATGCTACCGATTTAAAAAAATTTTTTAATTCGTTTTCTCTGTCGACGGATGCCTTTTGCTTTTTGCGAGCGATAAGCACATTTACACATATTCATAAGCTCAGCTCGCCACCAACCGCGTTGCCGTTGCCTGCGTTGCGTAATCGATTATGCCCACAATGAGTAAGCCGTAACTGGACGTACGGATTTCAATTATGCCGAGGTAATACGAAGCTAAACCGTGCGTTGGGAGCTCTCTTTGGCATTGTGGTTAGATGCGTTCAATGCCAACGCGGTAGAAAAGAAAATCGAGATCCCGATGTAGTTGAAAGAACCGCTGTTGGTCCATGAACTCGGTGACCGAAATTTCAACATTGTTATGTGACTATTTTTGAAAACAAAATCCTAGCCACAACCGCGGTAATATTCTCTCGGAAAATCTCTCGATTTTCGTGCGTGTTTTGTATGCATGTTGTTATTTATTTACATTATTTCTGTTATTATATAATTTATTAACAAATTGATAATTTACGTATTATTTAGTAATAAATAATAAAGTTAAATATGCAATATAATTGAAATGACTAACTGTATTTTGAACTGTATTAATAGTGAAAAGTTATGAGGATTTATTATTATTATTATTTCGGTTGTAATGTCAGAAAGAGAAATAAGAATTCTTATTACTATTTTTATGAAATAGTTTAATGTTATTGATTGGGATCCAAAATAGATTCTAGGACGCACGGATGATTGATTATCGATTATTTCTTATTACGCTTTAATATCTTATTAATAATTGCATTGTTTATTAAAAAAGAGATTAGGTACTCTAGAATAATATGACTATTTATTATCGATAAAATCGCAATTACATTGCATCGCATGAAGTATATGTAGGTATATATTTGAAAGCGTCGCATAAAAACACACTTGTGAGCTGCGCAAGCCGCAAACGTTTTGGGTTACTTCCGCGAATACAATACGGTCGATCTCCAGGTTAAGCGAGTGCAATTGATGACTTCTCGCGAAAATCCGTATATTCTAAACGAGAAGCGAGACGTATTCCCAGGAGGCGGCGTTCGCGGAACAGTCTCTCGCGGCCGCGTTTAATTTCGCGCGAAACCGAAACGCCGAAGTGTCGACGAGCGGCTGCGCGAGCGGCTTAAATCGCTTTAATAAGGAGCATTCAAGGAGATTAGTGACGAACGGCGGACAGCAAACGCTACGAAAATCTCGGCTTTCGAAGGTCGTCGCGCCATCGGCGTCTTACTGCCGCCGTGCGAAACGATGTCAGTGTGTCAGTGTCAATGGAGTCGAGTCATCGGGTCCGCGTCGTGTGTCGATTGTGATTCAACGGGAAGATTATTTCGTTAATCCGCCGTAATATCGGCTCCTATCCGTAACGGTGTCAGCAAGCGAGATCGAACGAGAGAGAGAGAGAGAGAGGGAGGGAGAACGTGGGCAATGCATCTCTCGCCCGTAATATCTACATCATTAGGAGATTGAATCCATTTCCGATGCCTCTGTCACATGCCTACGTCGACTCATGCGACTGTCGCTACCACGGGCGCAGTTGGTTTGGGTTATTTCGGGTTTCTGCCACGACCTCGATACTCTAAAGATACATTAACACGTGCGAAATCACGTGGATGTATTTGTACTCGATAGATAGAGCTCAAATAAGATTTCATCCCGTAATAGATCGCTAAAAAGCACGCGCGACGAATTAGACCTAATATTATCTCGATTTATAACAAATATTTACTTGCTTCTTCTGAGAAATACAATACTTTAGTTTAAATATCACGAGACGCAAACATCTTACATCGATATTTCTCCACGTTTCGTAACACGAAACTATAAAGTTGAACAAACAGAATTTCGAAAGCAGGAAATATCAGATTCTCGAAATAACAGATTCGTATATTAAGTCAGCTATTTTCTATGTACGTGTTTTTGATTATTCCACAAAATTTCCTATCCTTTCTGTCACATACACACACACATACATTAAAGTTTATATCGCGGCGCGAAGGAAATAACGAATTCAAGTAATTGAAGTGCGTCATCGGATGATAAACACGTCGCTGTGGCGCAGAGTGCGGTAACAGCGATTATTCCGTCTCATCCGTAAAACGACAATCGCGCTGTTCGAGATGCATCTTTGCTCTCGCGATTATATTCTTAGCTGCGCACACAAACTCTGCGACACCGCTTATCATAACATATTAATAGCGTGCGTTAACGGGAAACGCGCGACGAAGGGCGGAAGGAGTAGCGGGACGTATCGGGAAGGAAGGAGAGACGAATAAGCGCTCGAGGGGAAGCCGCCGAATCGTCGAGAATTCGCAATCCGCCGTTTAGCCTTCGCGCTGGGCTCAAAATAAACGCGACAACTCACTTCGCGCTCGCCTCTCCCGCCGCCTTCTTTCCTTCTTTCGGACTTCACGTAGGTATATATCGTCGCGTCGTCGTCGTCGTTTCTCGGTGGTTTGTCCTATATGTTTATGCAACATGTCAGTGCAGCATCGATGCGTCGCTGATCTTTTGCGATGAGTTTCTTTCATGGACTTTTAGCGCTTTGTTTATATACATATATATAAAAGTCCATGAAAGAAATATATATATGTATACGTTTATCTTTATGGAACTGTATGAGGTTTCACGGGCTCTCTCGCAATCGATAAAACCGTCATGTGACAGTCGATAAAATGCTTTCAAATTTGTGACACGTAAAATACCGTACAATGATATTCCAGTGCGTCAAAATAAAGGGATTTTATTTTGGTAGAATTTAAATCACCGGTATATTTAAATACAATCGAGTTACAATAGAAAATGTAATGTACGCAATTTTCGTTGAGTGACAATCGATTCCGGAATTAGCTTTAACGAGGGGCGGGTAGATGAAATTTGTAAGAGGTATTTAGTATTCCATTGTAATGTGCTATTTTAACTGGGAGCGACACGGGTTTCTTGACGCGCAACACACTCGAGATCTAAAATGGACGTCGTCAGTCCTAGTTCGTGTTAACCGGAACGCTCTTCTCCCTCTCTTTAGCGCTCGCTGAGTGGTTAACGAAGCTCGCCGCGTTGAATTCTCCACACGTACAGCCGTGTGCGTGTGCGTTATCGTGTGTACGTGGTACAAGCGTGCCGTGCGGTCTCTCACGCGTGCTCGCTCGCATAGACGAGTGGCTCTTTAAAGCGCGTACAGAAGGCTGACACCGCGCGAGAGAGACGCGGGCGGTGTCTTTATCGTTTTGTTAGAACTTTACCCTTGTCTTTGTACGTCGCGAACAAGAAGCCGTGCTGCGAATTGGCAACACGTGCAAATTTCGATTCGACACATGCAAATTTCGCGGATACAGGAAGAGATCTTGACAGTAGCTATCTTCCTGCAAAGAAACGACAATTTCGAGCTGGGTTACGCTTCGCGAAAATTTGGAATTAGTGAAGGCAATTTTTACTAAAGCAAATGATATGTTGCAATTTAAATAGTTGTAAAATTATATCTTTATCTCGCGTTAAATGTTAATGTTGCCTGTAATGGGCGATTCATGGATAGATACATGTATTTGATTTTGTTAAACTACTGAAAGTTTTGAAACTATTATAATACAGAAAATACACTGATTGGAGTGTATTATTTTCTAATTTAATTACTCGTACTTATTAATTGTCGCTAATTGCGTATACAATCAGCATATAATTATTTAATTTTCTAATTATCGTTAACTCTTATAATGTTAATTATAGTGAATTTGGAGTAGGGTGTATTATCCGGTGCATTACGCAGTATATTTATCTCCCATAAATTCGCCGCAATATCGTTTTTTTTTATCTATTGTACCTATATATCGTAGCGCCATACGAAGGAGACGCATCGAGTTGCTATAACGGGCGAATAAAATCGGCTACTTCCTTTCACATCGTCTCCTCCCAGTCCGATCGCTATAGGGAAAATGATCGCGCATTAAATCGCCGTGTTATTCGACATTCGAACGTCACGCTGACGTCGGCGCGTGCGACCAAGCCGTAGCTCCTTCGTGGAAGCGTCACACAATTTCATCACATGGCATGTCGTAACCGGCTCTCCTTATCGCCAGCTCCATTTTCACTACACTATATACTACACGAAAACAAGATTGCTTCCATCTAGTTATTGATTCTGCAATGCTTTAACGTTATCGCACGCTTCAAACATTATTCCTCGACATGCCTTCTTATTCGTCTTATTATGTGCTCTTAAATTTCCAGTATGCTTAAAACATAAACATCGCTGAGATCGGGGAAACTTAGTAATCAATTGTATAATTTTTGGTAATGTCAGATATATTAAGAATGAGAATTGTTTTCTTAATCTCGTTTCTTATCCCGCATTTTCTGGTCACTTGTTTTTGTAGTCGAATTATTTCGTCTGTTCTAAATCGTAACGCGACAAAGTCACGATGGGGTTGCAAGGGTGCGCCAGTACATGGAGCTCGTTCGACGTTTACAAAGTAGCGAACCAAGCGGAAAGAGCCGTGCAACGCGCTTGATGTCCCTCGTAAAACATGGCCACGGTGTTTTATTGGCCGACCGAGAAGACGATCCCTTCGTAGTGGGTGGAGTCGATAACGCAATAATCCTTTATCGCGCAATTGAAAAGGACGGCGTAGGATCGCGGGTAGGGGGGGAAGAGCGAAAGGATATTCTTCGGTCATCGAACGACCCAGGGATGATGACGTTTTTACGGACCGACGACATAAATCGACTTGCCCGCGAGTCGGATAAGGAGCACGAGAAAACGGTTTTATCCGTTCGAAGCACCACTAGTGATTCTTTTGACGATAGTTTCCCTTTGCATCTTTTGTCTCCGGAGGATTCCGCGAAAAAGGGTCAGGGGACGGGAGAATAAAAGGCTACCGTGTAAAATACACCGAGACAACAAAGCTGAACGCAGCGTTGATTTTCGTAAGATACATATTTGAATCGTATTATATTATATAAATAAGGATAAGTATATAGGAGACTTGAAAACCAGTTTAACTGGGGAACCAGTTTGTTATCTATGAATAATTAATATAAAACTATTAGTAGAAGCAGGCAGGTTATAAATAGACATTATATAAATAGGATACAAATAGACGAACATAAGTAAAAAATTTTACTCTGATGCGTTGTAAACGTTTTTCTCGCTCGTTAAAAATGTTTTTTTACGTTTTTATTTTTCGACGTTGCATTAATACAATCAAAGAAACGGAATTCAAAAGAAAATTAAAATTCTGAAACGTTGATAAGAATGATAAGATAGACGATTTGCTATCGTCGCAAGAGCAGCGTGGAAGCTTATTGACAATGTAGATATAACCGCGAGAACGGCCGATAAATCGCGTTGAACGGAAGCAAATCGCGGCATCTGCCGATGAAAACGGCGATAGCTGAGGCCGGTCTATTACGTGTAATCCGGGATTTAAAGTCAAGACGATGGATCGAGACGGATTAGAAACTCGGAGTAATAGACGTCGAACGGATCGGCGAGGAAGAGGCGTGCGGTTAAAGGCAGATAAAGTCGGCTTTTCTATTCGTGTTTCGTTTATTCAATCACCGTTTATTCCGCCTTCTGCATTAATTTCACTTTCGGGCCTTTATATGCGCAGAGATAACGCGCGTTTTCTTTTCTTATTTTTTTATGCTACACTGAAACTTTTATGGAGATAACGGAGTTGTTAACATATGAACATATTTGAACCTTTATTTATTAGTTTTTTTATCCCTTTATGTACGTGATACCTATTGTATATCGAAATACTTATGTTGTATCATTAAACTATTAGATTACCAATTAGTGTATATTTTGTTTTGCCCCTGGAGGGTTCGTTTATCTCTATATCTGTCTCATTCCCTCTCTCGCTTTATGTATCTCCCTCTTTCTTCTTATCGGCGAACTGCGAATCGCAGCTGGCGAGGGCCGCTTTAAATCATCCCTTTCTCATTACCATTTCAAATGGGCCGCGATTAACGCGAATTAATTATCTACGATGGCAATATCCCGCCTCCGGGGCGGATCGGGGCGCTCGCGCCGTGCCGCCCGCGCCGCTGCTAAACGTTCGCTCGAACGAGGAGAAAAATCCACCTCGCGGTACATTCGCTCTCCCGATATTGAAAAAATATCGGCTAATTCGGCCGCTACTACGTCGGTCGCGAAAGAGGCGCGAATTAATCCACGGAGGATTAAATCGATCGCGACGCTCGTCGGGAATTGAAAACGCCGTCGGAGAATCGCTGGTACTTAAAAGTACATTAATCGAGTAAAATAAAACTCGGGATACATGCGCACCTTACGGACTAAACGATAAAAATAACGGATAAAAATAACGGCAATAATGATAATAAATCGTTTATTCTAAAAATGATTTATCTCATATAATGGAAAAAAGACTAGAACCCTTTAAAAGACTAGAATATGGGGAAATGGAGCTTGGGAATGAAATTTTCAATATATCATATCTTCTTTTGAGAGCTTATTATCTTTTCTTGAGTGTTATACATTATCAATATAATACTGAAACATGTTGCAACAGGTGTTACCTAATGAAAAGTGGATTCCACATATTTGTAAACTTTATCATTAAAATTTTAGAGAGTCGTAAATGAAGCTACTTATATAAATTGCGATGAGGCGACGTATTGCATAATCTCTCTGAATATGAAAGTTAATTTGCTAGCCAAGTTGATGGTGCGAATATACATCCTTACGTTATTCCCTGTACCTCCGTAATGGACCATCATGCACGCAAACAATCGCGGGCGCAAGAATGACTGTGGGGCGCCGCCTCATCCATCTTCGCAAGATAATGACTTATCGGAATAAAATTTCTTAAATCGACGTAACTGGCAATCGACCAATAATGACTTATGTTTGTTTCAATTTATTGGTGGGGCGTAAAAGCATAGCTTGTAAAGCCCAACCTTCCAAAAAATAATGTGTATGCCGTTTGGAAAACATAAAATATGTATTCATATTCTGTCTATTATAACCAATTGTGTATATTTTTGTATACGAGAAATTATTTATGCCTAACTCCATCTAGAATGTGAAAGTGACATAATCAGGGAAGCAAAACTGTTGGATGGGACAAATGTGTTGTTTGGCTGACAGAACTGTGTAAACATATAAGTGTATCCGCACGGAAAATAATGTCCTTCCATAGGTGCTACCTATGGAAATATTTTGATTTTTGGGGCGGCAACACTTACGCGGAAATACTATTCCATGTTTTCGTGGAAATTAATCAAAAACCAAGAACCGATATGAAAAATAGCGAACGTGGAAATCAAAAAGGCAATCGATTTCGCTGCGAGAACGAGCAGTGATTTCCGCACGCGGCTCTCCTACGATAGACGCCCACCGTCGACGTCGCTGATTGTGCCGGATTGTTAAACGAACATTTTTGAAAACTGTCCGATCCATTCCTCGCGCGGGGACCATCCGGGTCTCGATCGCGCAAATAACCGACAGGGAATACGCTCGCCACTTGTCGAGAGCGGTTCGAGCTCGTTAGCTCGATGAACTTCGACCGTTCTGTGACAATATTCCCAGATATTCAATAAAGCCGAGCCGACGAGCCGACCGAAGTGTGTTGGCTTGAAATTTCGCTTCCTCGCCTGGATAGAGATGTTTTGGTATCTTTCGCGTTTTTCATACGGAGAAAGAGCGAGTCAAAAAAAGCTGACTACAGAGAATGATCTCAATTTAAATGTTTGCGTCAATTTTCGTTCAGGATGAGAAGGCACGGGCTAATATTGTCGAATCAATAATTAAATTAAATTAAAACATTGTTAAATTTTAGATGATTAGAACTAAAATTCTTTTTTAGAAGCGTGGGATTTAGAGCTAAAATAGGGACTGAAATAGGATAACTGTGCGCAATTATGCTAATGAAGATAAATTTATTCCTCTATGAGAATTTTATTCACATTCGTCTCGCACTTTTATCTCCGAGCGTTACGAAATCGCGATTAACGACAAGCGACTTAGGAGAACGAGCAGTTTGGTTTTTTCTTCTGGCGTCGATTTAGTTAAGAGTATACTTTCTAGCTGATTTAGCGAAGCATGAAGCGGCGCGGCGAAAAGAAAAAGAGAGAAAGAGCCTCGACGACACGCGGAGGGACGGGTCGGGGTATCGGTCGAGAAAGTATCGCGACGCGACGCGGCGAGGAGACCGCATTCGGCCGTAGAAATACCCGCGCGACTAAACGTGCCATCCGAATGCACATGCCTGTGTGTGAGTGTATGTACGCGGAAAGGGATTCTGCACCGGCGGCAATGGGATAAATGTATTCCAGTAGCGCAAGCGCGTGCACACCCCGGGACAAATAGAGTCGTTCTTAACTTCGCTCGATTATATTACGGGCCTCGAGAAATTACCGAGTCGCTTACATGCACGACTGGGGACGCGATTAAACTTTCCATCGGATATTTCTCGCCGTCACGAATAATAAGCAGGCTTGAATTAATAAGAAGGAAAGACGTTCGTCCAAGAGAGCGCACACTTGCCTGAGCCTGATGGAACGTTAATTATAATTTGGACTAATTCGTTATTTTAGCAAACGGGATTATATGATTTTTATTATGCGAGATGTGCATGACATGTCCCG
The DNA here is from genome assembly GCA_035220615.1 of Leptothorax acervorum. Classification (NCBI taxonomy): domain Eukaryota; kingdom Metazoa; phylum Arthropoda; class Insecta; order Hymenoptera; family Formicidae; genus Leptothorax; species Leptothorax acervorum. Next base: position 2,465,195 of record JASTWQ010001261.1, on the reverse strand, counting down.
CAAAAGTTTTCGTATCTTTATACCTTTGAGTATGTGGGAATTAATTATAACAGCGAGATGATAATAATATTACAACATTCAACCGGTCTCGAACGTCTCAAATGTCGGATGCGACGAAAATGAAAGTTTACGCATACCAGCATTTCTGGAGCCAGAATTGCCAGGAATAATCCGGGAATAGAGAAGTATTGAATACGATAGTGTAGTTCCTTACTATTCATCCGCAATTAAGCGGTCGCGGCGAACGGTGATTACTGCCGGTACGTTTAATTTGCATGACAATGCGGCGATTCGCTCATCGACATGCACGTTTCGTTTCGGTTCGTGCGTTTCGACTATCGAGAAAGTATCGCGCGACGATGCGGGGATCGCGCCTCGGGAGATCGACTCCTAATCGGAATACGTGCTCGCTTTATGGAAGACAATCCAGGCTTCGCCATCGTTATCTGAGTTAAGTGAACGTTTACGCTGGAAGTGTCAGGCTTAAGGTAAAGATTGTCATTTTATATTCCGCCCCGAAAAACGAACACTTAAACTTTTATGATATGATGCGCAGATTTTTTTCTCGGGAATAAATCTCTTGACATTACATCGAATAAGTATTATGAGTGTGTATAGGGTAAGGAAGGGCTATTAGGAGTCAGTTAAAGAAAAAAATTGGATAAAAAATTTTCAAGACAGGTAGTTTTTCAATTTTCAAGATAGGGAAAGGCTTTTTTATGCGCATGGGGTTTTTTGGGCCTTTTGGGCTTTTTGTCTTGAACATTTTTTCCGATTTTTTCTTTAACTGACTCAAATAGCCCCTCCTTACTTTACATATGGCATTAACAACTGTAATAAATAATTAGTTGATATCTTTTGCACCTGAATAACTAATAAATAACTTATATCAAATCTCTAATTCTTAATGTCTCACGACTGGTAATTTGTATGGCGATTTATTCATTTATCGCAAAAACAGCTCGTGACCTTTTATACTTCGTATAATACGTATTCCTTTTTTTTATGACGTACGATGTTTCCTGTCAGACGTTGTGAACGTGTTAAGAAAGTACTTATCGATTGTACGTTTTTTTTATCGTATCTATCGTACTCGCCGTGGAGAAAAGTTTCTATCTTGATTAAAAATGAGACCGTACTCTTTGCGGCATTCCCGTACTCTCTCGCTACGCGTGCATTACTTATGTTAATGCATTTGGAAAAATTTTGCGGTAAACATACCAGGGCGCGCGGCATTAGCATCGCTTCTTGACAAGTCGTTCAACGTATGTCAGATAACGCACGTACGAGAAGGAAAACCATCCCGACCGACCTTTAGACGTCTATTTAAAGCGCTCTTCGTTCCATACTTGCCATTTTGATTGCCTTACGTGCTGCGAGTTGAAATACAAAAAAGCGGATAATTTATACATGCGGTACTTCTGGAAGAAAACACTGCTATGGTTTATAAAACAGTAAGAAAAGAGGAAGTAAATTTTATTATTAATGTTGAAAATGACACATTTTGTTGTGCAAATAATATTGTACAATTTTTTAATTATTATTGAAATAACTTTTAGTCTATAATTTAATCATTATTCTATATAAATCAACGATAAAGATTCATAAATAAAAAATTCATTCAGAGATTTCTACATAATCTAATTTGTGATTATTAATTATTAATTTAATTGTAATTATTACAACCGTCTTTGCCTATGAGTGGCAACGATCGTTACAAAATTCTAGTGTTTCGTTCTATATGTAATATCGGCGTCACCGGAAACGCGACTAAACAGGTGTTTGCGCCAGCTGCAATCACCCTCGCTATGCCTCGTCACGAATCCCTTCTGTCTCTGCCTCCGTCTTCGCCTTGTCTCGACTCTTCGTTCGTCGCTTCCATCGGTGCTTCCTATAAGGCCGGTAGTTATTCTCGGCACTGCGTCATATGAGCGAATTCCACCTTCGTCATATAAGTGAATTCGCTTTCCGTGAAAGACGAGGACATTCCTCGTTCTAGAGCACCGATGTTCGCGTTTGACAATTAATATGCGGAAAATTGTGCCCGACAACAATAGATAATTATATTTTTATAATTTAGAAAACTTGACAGAACAAGAATGGCAGCAATTCTGGGCGTATTATATATCTACAATTTTCAAATATGTTTATTAGATTGTAGGAGTATATTGTACAGAAGCGATTATAAAAGCTTGTGCGAAGATTAATTCTGACACTCTGTTACTTTTCCTTGGAAGGTTTTACTCTCACATTTTATGTGAATATAGGTACATTTGGAACTAACCGAATGGTAATTTTGATTTTCAGCGTGGATCGGGACCGGCTTCGGGAACGAGAGCGACAGGCCCGCGCGGCGATGTCGGTCCAGGCGGAGCAGGCGGCTGCGGGAGGTGGTCCTGATACGAGACACCATCATCACCACCACCATAACCACGCGCATCATCATCACCCGAACATACATGTCTCCGCGCCGAACCTCTTCCGTGCCCCCGTCAGGGTGAGTACATATTTCATTTTATTCTGTCTCGATGATCGGCGAAATCGTTTTTTTTCCGCCACTGTATGTTTCTGGATGTACTCGCGTACGGCGATATTGATTATCTTTTCTTGCAAATACTCGGCGAGCATTCACTCGTTCAACAAAAGTGTAGTAGGTATTCTATCTTTTTTCTAAAACATTCGGAAAATTTGGTTATCCTTTTTTAAATATCACGTTATTGTTATTGATATTTATATACATTGATTTTTATGTGACCAACATTTTCTAAATATAGCTACGCGAGCGTCACAGACTAATCTAACTAACGCTGTATCGTGATAAAATATTTTCGCAAATGGAAATTAAAATAGCTACTGTCTGCTAGCCATTAATTTATTGTCAGCCATAATACTTTTTTTCTCTCTCTTTCGATAAAGAGAACAGCATCATGTATCAGTTAAATTGACACACCGAACATTTTGCGGTCTTTTTTTCTCGACGAGATGATGCCAAAAATGTTTCTGTACGGGGAAATGAAAGTAGCGATGAATACCGGCCTGTCGATCAATTTCGCCGCACATGACGATTGCATCTCGCTGCGCGCATTTAACGGTCATACCGAGTTCTAAAACGAGTATGAGTCTATTGTGCCTTATTAAGTGGCATTTTATTAAGCAAGACTGCTTGCTATTTGCGGTGATTGCAAAGTCGCGAATAATTAATGAGCGAAAAGGCAAGAAAATCGGACTGACGTTTATTTCTTACCGTTTTTCTCTCTCTTTCTCTCTTGTCATATTTATTCAAGCAGAATCCCAGCCTCGCGTTGTCGGATCGCTTAATGGATCTTTCTCTTGCGTTTTAAGAGCCATTTTACCCTTTCTCGCCCATGTCTTTTCACTACCGTCTAGTAATCGTAGGTACCTACCTTGCCAAGTAGATTCACTGACCGCTTCAATTAACGTTAACCGATAGCCTATTCCTCTTTACCCTGTGTATAAATCCACGGTAATACGCAGAGCGTTTAATGAATTTGCTCTCAATCGCAGTCATTAACGCTACTCAATTTAAGTCCATGAATAAGATATTCGAATTTTCGCTTGCTCAGATATCGAGAATATTAATGGTTATATTATTATTATGTAGCATTTACAATATAAAATTGCGAATTTTACGAATGATGGTTAAACATTATGTCACAGCAGCGTATTTTCCAATATCGATATGTGGAAAATTCCAATTATTTACTTAAGACAACTTTGTGATCACAACTTTGTGATTACCATACAATTTAATCGTTTCTTGGAAATCGGCAAGCAGAAATGCGATTTATCGCGAATATTGCTTCCGTTGTTCGCCAAGAAATGACTTTGTAACTCAACAAGTCTTTTCGCGCAGCCTGGAAAAATGAGTAGCGTAATTATCTCAGCACCGAGATCCTTCGCCTTCGACCTCGAGAACTTCAATTCGACCTTTGGCGACAGCCATTGTTCAAAACGATGTCTTCGCGTTACTCATTACTCGCGTTACCCAGCATTACGTATTGCATAACGCTGTCGTGGGCGTTAGCGCATCTTAATGCATTCGTTTCGCAAGACGTTCGGTTCGTCTGCCTTAAACTTTCTCTTCGTAGACTTTTCTACATCCTTTATGAAACATTTTAGGATCCTTGAGTATCCATGGGTCCTTAAGACTTTCCGACATCAAATCTGGCGCAGCCGGTAGCGGCAGCTACCTTAAGGGCCTACAGAGAAACTTCACACGGTCGTTATGGCGAAGTCAAGCTCGTTGAATCTTCCCCATCACTCGTAAACATGACCTTCTTTTCTCTCTTTCTCCTCTTCACTTTCACCCTTGGCTCTTGTCCGCGCTGTTCTCTATCGGGATTACTCTCGTCGAAATTTATTTCCAATCTGCGAGGCTTCAGCTAGAAGAAAGGGATGATCACTTTTGGGGAATCGGTGTCACAAATATAAATTGAAAAAGATCTTTGCCCTCTAACCGGTTATCATGAAAGAGATTACCTCAGATCGCGATCGTTTTGACGGTCCTTTTACTCTCGAGAGCAGTTCTGGATACAGGATAGTAAAAGATTCTACGGATAATAATTCTCAGTTACACCCAGTTTCTTTTCTACGGACAGTCGTTCTCGAGAGTAAAAGCTCTTACGTTGAACGAAAAGAGATCATTTCATTAAAGCGAAATGGCGGTGAAAGCATCGATAATGATAACCGATAGAATCGCACGAATTTCCGCGCGGTTGAAATTTTCTACGATCTTACAACCGGTCTACGACGTGACATTAAAATTGCCATTTGAATATCAATGACTTCGGAATCGTTACACTCTCGTCTCTCGAGCGGGTGTTTTTTTTTTTTAATACGGCGATAGAGAAATGAAAGAAATACTCGGTTCCCATCGGTTAAACCGCTTAATTGCATAACAGCATTCTCTCATTACGCTCGCGCGACACTGCCCCAGCTTTGGATCGCTAATACTATTTCTTTCGCGGGGTGCGAATGAACCCCGGCCATGCTCCGATTGGTCCTTTCGCTTACTCAACAGGTGTTTTCTCGACTTTTGACCTTCCTTAACGAGTGTTTTAACCTTCCTAATGAGAACGTGATGAGAGCGATCTGATTCTCTCGAGCATCGCAATCAACTACGAATTTCTTCATTTTCGACAGACAATCATTCATACGCATTTTGATTAATGGAACAGAGTCTTCATTTTTCTATGACTTCAATAATCGTCTAAGTATGCCAGAACGTAGAAGAACTGACATACTGATTAACTCTTTATATATTTTATTCGCACCTTTTTATTCATATTGCCGTAATAATTTTATCTCAAGTTCGTTAAAGTGGGTGAGAAGATCAAAGGCAAACGCGCGTAGGTATGCATCGGTTTCTAAACACAGTTATTACAAAGAGAGACATGTCGTCCGTTTCTTCGCCGAGACGCGGCTGAGAATCTGCCTGATCGGCTCCTTAACAATCATAACTGTAACCGCGCGTTAGTAACCGTACGATGAGTTGCGAAGCCGCTTAGCGTCTTTGTCGTCCAAGCGGAACGTAGAGGCAGAAACGGGAAGCTCAGAAGGATGAAGAGGGAGAGAGAGGGAAAAAGCAAAGGAAAGGAAAGCGGACTATAAAAGCAGGAGGGATGTAGGCAGAAAGGAAGGAGAGAAAATGGCGCCGGTTTCTTACGAGTTCGATCAGCTTTTATGACTTCGGGGTCTCTTATTCTCTTTTTCTTTCTCCTGTCTCTGTCCGTCTTTCTCTCTCTCTCTCTCTTTCTTTTTTTTTTCTCTTTTTCTCTCTGTCTCGCTTTTCTCTCTGAAGCGAGGCGCAGCCGCGAACGGAAAAGCGGATTCTGCAACTTTTCCGCGACGCATCACGTAGCTCGTCTACCACACGGAATACCGTATCCGGATAGCGTCGTCGGTCGCGCACTCCCAATATCGGGGAACGTGACGCGTTGATGCACCGCGCGAGGTCGACGTGAAATATCGACTGCAATCTGTAGGATTATTCACGCGCCGCGAAAATATGCATGCTGGTTTGTTATGCCTCGTAAGAACAGTGTGTGGCTCGAATTGATTAACGAGGAAACGTATTCGGATTCCGGTGGTTTAAATAACGTAAAAGCCGAAGAGACGTTTAAAAAAGATGTCCGGAAGATTGCGATGCGCCTCGCAGACTTTCGTGCTACGTGGAAAGTCTTTAAGAAAGTTTCTAAGTCAACGTGATATCGTAAATATTGAGATTTTTAATTAACTAAATAGATATCAGTAAGCAATTTCTTTATGCAACACAATATGTTGTTGGTTATAACGTGAAGTGAAGACATAATGTTGGAAAACTATATAATGTTGAAAAATAGCATTTTATCGGTTCTCTTTTTCTTTACTTCACTGTTCCTCTTTTGAACTTTACACTCGTCGAAATAGGAATCTGCAGTTACATTTTGCGCTGGTATATTTTTATGTCTATGGAAATCGTTATCCCGGCTTGTCCGTCGCGAAAATTCCCTCGAGTGCGCGCGCGCAATATAGTTTATCGTGTTCCAGCTCGGTGTTTAAAGTTCGTCGAGATTAAAGCTCGCTAGTTGGGAGATTACCCGGTCCGATAAATAAAGCAGTACGCGGATCGACCTCGGAGAGACGCTATTAGTTGTGTTTTCCTAGCAAAGTCGGATACTGTGGCCTCTAATAGCGACATTAGTCGATACAGCGCGGCAAGATTTTCCTGTGTTTTTTATCGGTGCGACCGAAGCAAATTGATTAGATAAGAGTATTAATAAGGTGCCCCGGTATACATTTATTAAATAAAATATTTGTACGCGTGCTCGGAAAGAGAGCGATCTATCACGTCCGAAATCTGAATTCCGGAATATACCGGTTTCAATCGCCGGTTCTCCACCTCGATCAGCAACATCCGTCGCGAGATATCGTTATGGAGCCTCGTCGGAATCTCGCAGATGGAGACACGCGAGTCATTCGCGCGGGCGAAAATAAAGATGCTGTACATGCGGCGAAAGAGGGACGTTATTGCGCGAGCGTAAGATTCGACGCTGTGCGCATCGCGGCTGCAATGTTAAACGGAATTGCGTGTACTTATTACCGAGATTAACGGTTCGCATTTGCATCCCTTTCCCCGTATCCGCGCGAAGTCCGCGCGCGGAGAAAATTCGCGATGTAACGTGGGCAACGCTGTAAACATTCGGCTAGGAGGAATTATGATGGCTCTTGTGTGCGCATCTGCACTGAAAGAAAAATGCAGTTGCTTCAATTAAACGTCTACGTCAAGGGCTGCCACAAGCATAAACAGTTAATTCAATTGGATATTATTTGTTCCAAATATTTGGATTATTAAAACAACTATCTGATGTTTTCGTTCAAATAATATCCAAGTGAATTACTGTTTATGTTTGTGGCAGCCCGTGACGTCGCGTTTAATTGAAGCAACTTTATTTTTTTTTTCCGTGTGCGTGTACATATTTCTTGCAACGTGGCTCATGCGTATAATAACGATGAAATTTGCTTGCCTCCGAATCTATTTAAATTTTTCGCGACTTAAATACGATGACGTAGTCTAAAAGTAATGTAGTCTTTTAGAAATATAAATTTTTTTACTGACTAGATATTGGAGAAGTATAACGAGCAAAGAACATGAAGATTATATTTTATAGATATATTTCACTGTCATTTAAGATAACTTCGTGACGTTAAGATTTGGAACATTTCATTTTTATTCTGATCGAATATCTCGTTGAAGCTACGATAAAACTGGTATTAATATAAACTAAAACTCGGAGGAAAGAAAAATTCGAAGACGAAGATACTTAACTGCATCATATATTATCATATTCAGGAAATAACATTCTGTTTATGTGTATTGTAATGCTGCCGTAAGCTGGGAGCGTCGTTTTTACGGACGGTTCTTATTTTATCTCCGCTCGCGGACATGATTTGTCAAGAACCGCTCTTTACACACTCGTGGATGTCAGCACGCGCGATAAAGTTATTTGTCGTTCTTCCGCGGGAAAAACGCATTCTCCGTGACACAACGAAGAATGCGTTTTAGTCCTTTGCACGGTATATAAGAGAGCTCGCTCCCGCGGATTTTCCTGTCTTTTTCTCCGCGTTCAAACAGAGACGAGCAAGTTGAACTGTCTTTTTCTCTCTCTCTCTCTCTCTGTCACCTTTGAAGCTGCTGCAACGAGAGCGCCACTTTTTTATTTGCACGAACGCCGCACTTGCCTGGATTTAGGAGCAAGGCACAATAGAACATAAGAACGAAGAATACACATGAAAAAGCGTTACTCGAGATTAAATTTTATTCAATTAGTGCAACTAAGAAATTAAAAACAATTCATATATTTAGTCGAAATGTAGAATATATTTCCTACTTTTAGGACATCATGCGGGTCTAATTTAAATTTTTCCTATAATTATTAACAGCTACGAGCGCACAAAAACTGCGCATCTCTTCGAGTCGCAATATGCTATTCTATTTTAAATTAAATATGTTATAAAAATCTGTTTATACTAGCATTTTGAGTAAAGCGATACTTTGGTCTCTTGTTCTACATTTTCCCCATTAAACTTGTACGTTGCGTTTTGGTACACTCGAAATTCTGCGGGGCGAAGTGCAGAATGCCGAGCGTTTTTGTGTGAGCGATCGATTGCGACATGCTTTTTTCCGTCGGGGCGGCTTTTTTAATTCGCGTCGAACGAGAGGGTGGCCGCTCTCGCGTTGATTACGTGGTCACTCCAGTCGGCCGCAATGGGTTCGCGCTGCCTGGCATGCATCCTGGTCGAATCGTAATTCCCTTTACACGCGCGAACGGTATAATTAGCCGATCGTAAAGATATCTGATAAGAAGACGGACTATCCCCGCGGAAAAATCCCGGGCTGAGCGACTTTCCCTCGCGTGTGCACATAAGGAAGCTGAATCTACCCCGGGCAGAAAATTCAATCGAGCGGATAGCGAGTCTCTCTCTCTCTCTCTCTCTCTCTCTCTCTCTCTCTCTCTCGCTCTCGACATGGCAATTCCTATTCATCTCTCTCGGATTCCGACGAGAGCTGGTTTCATTGGAACCGCCTTCGGTTCTGCGATTCCGCAAACTTCTCGGATTCGCCGGTTTCAAACGGGCGGCGTTATCAACAGCTACGCGTTGTGAAAACGCGAATGCAAATTTATGGAAAATTAACGAGCTCGCGAAATTAAAAGAGCTGGGTATCGGCAGGCGAGAACAACTGTAGGAGATAAGAGGTGCGATTATTCGGATAAAGATTATTCGGTTAATATTACTATCGAATTTATTAGATACGTTTCGTTAATTTATTACATTTCGGCTAGATTAGTTTCATGATAAACAAGGACTTAGTATCAGAGTTAAACTACTCGCGAGATTGAGTATCTCCAAATGTTAGCTTCGAATATTATTATCCGTCAGAAATGAATCGCGGATATTTCATTGCGCAACGCGGTGCAGCAGTAATGGTGAATTTATTACATTATGAAATACGAGACATGCGTCGCGAGAATATCTCTCGCAGCCATAAAAGCGCATTTATGTGACTAGGAACCCCTCCCCGCGCGCGAGCCCATATGCATTTATATGTACGTAAATATCTATCTATACATATATATATATATATATATATATACATATACATATATATCTCCGTCACGTGCCGATACCATTCTTCCGGCATGACGTCGCGATATGCTTCTGTTAAACGCGCCGGAACTAAAGGGGCCAAAGAAACATCGCGTCGCATCGCGGCGAGGATCCGCGAGCAACAACGTATCGGAGAGATATCCTCAGTTTCCTTCGTGGGCGGACGGTGGGGAGAGAGAGAGAGAGATTCTGTCTGTATCCTGTCGGATATAGCCTGCGTCTATATTATATTGACTTTACGTTCGAGCCGAGGCGGAGCCGCGTCGTGAAAACTCGAATAATAAGAGAACAGGGAGAACCGGAAGCGCTCGAATTTTCTTCGATGAACGACCAGGCGGAAACTTGGACTCGACACACCACCGCGGGCGATCTCGCGAAACTCTGTCGTATTATAGTCCTATACTATTGCACTGTATAGGTTATTAATTATTTCTTTGTCGTGTGATTTTGCGGAAAATTGGGAATGTCAGGTTTTTAAATTGTTTAATGGGTTTTCCGATTGAAAAGAAAATTAAGAAAGAAGATACCTATATTTTTAAAAATATGTTTATATTTTGGACTTTTTCTCGTTACATATCTTTTATCATTTTTGTATTCTGATAAAGATCGAGATTCGATTGAAGTTAATTAAAGGAATAGTTAACTCCAAGCTATATAGATAAAAGATGAGGGTTTCTTCTTAATTTAAAAAGTATTTTATCTAACATATTTGTGTGGATATTTTTTATAATATTTTAAATTGAGAAATTTATCCGAGCTTGTTAATATCTGCTGAATTGAAAAAGTTAATATTTGTTGCCACATATTTTTCTTGTTCTCTTTGTTTCTTTGGGAAACATATATATGTCCACTGTACATATGTAAACTACGCTCACACGACTAGAGAATGTTATGAGTTACGCAATACGCCTTTTGTCGCGCCTGAAAATAGCAGCATCCCGGCGGATTAACGGGCACCTTTAACGAGTCGTTTCTTCCTCGTTGAAATCTCGATTACTCGCGAGAAGCATCGCTTATTAATACACCGCGGATGAATGTCAGTGCCGCATTTGCGCTCGCAGAACCGCGCGTGTAATTAAACACTCTGCGCTCATAATCTTGCTTTTGAAGTGATGGTGATTAAACCCAATTTCGTGTGCGAAAAGTAATAGACTGCGATAAAGGCGTCGGCATTTATCCACGGGAGTTTCCGTTTCTTCAAATTAATTATGCCTTATATTTTGCATCCCAAAATTTATGCTATAAATTTAAAAAATATTAGGCCAACAAATTTGCGATAGGTATATCATTTTTTTAAATTACACGTTTATTTTAGAAAAAATTTTATTCTTTTCTTTATATACTATATCAAAAACATTAAAAATCTTGGAAAAATCAGTTTTCTGTGGAAGATTTTTCTCAGATAAGTGATTCTATTGTATACAATGTATAATAATTCTAAGCATAATGAAATAACGCACACACGTATAGAAATTTTGATTAGGGTATAAATGCCAATAGACTTTAAATTTATCGGATTTTAATTCCGAATCATCAATTAACATGACGCATGTGTAATACAGCGGTATTGTTTTCTCAATGATCGTTTATCCCTTATCCTGCGAAATATCGCGCTTTCAGCCATCTGTGTCGAAACATTCGCGATAAGCTGGTATATCGTATACACCAATAGGCGGATTACGCAATCCGCTCCGCTCGGTTTTAATGGCAATACATACCGAGCGAACGCAGCGACGACGATGACGATGATGCCCGGCAGCGATGATGGCAAACAACGATCATTTCTCGACATGCGTTCGCGTATTGGTAGCCGGGAATTCATTAGGGCTTCCTGCAGCACTCACGCTAAAACCAATCGACCGATTGCCATTGCTTTCATGCAAATTGTCTGATCCAGTTGTTATACGTCGACATATACACACCGATATTCCAAAACTTTGTGGAAGCATTTAATATGAAACTGATTTTATTTGCGGTAGCACTTCTCGGTTAATCCTTGCGCGGCTTATCAAAAGTTTGATAAGAGTCTTTATTATTTAATACCCTATAACATTAAGATGTAACATTAATTCTTGTTTGCATTTATTTTGTCGTTATTATTTATAGTTATTTGTTTAGTACCTAGTTTTGATGAGACGTTAAAAAGTTTTCCGGATAAATCGGATATTATGAAAGATTATTTATGCTTATCGTATCGCGTATAAGGATACGCATAGCAATTAAGTTTAATCGCCGAGTAAGTATTACTTGCGAGTAGAAATGACATATAATACGTTTGAAATGCTCATTGAAGATCGTTGCAACGGAGCATGCGATATACAGCGATATACTGTTAAGGATCAATTTCTCAACGCGCTAATCCCAAGGCAATGAACAGAACTGGAATATATGATTATTCTTTTCGTATTAATGATACCGCACGAAGCAATTTTCTCACGGGGATGTAATCCGGGGCAAAAAATTACAACTTTCTGCGTGAATGTAATTTATCGTAGAACGCGAAACATATTTTACACGCAAAACGGCAATTTAACTAGTTAGAACGTTAATTAAGTTATTATTACTGAACTGTTAACTGAATCAGTAAATTCTATATATACGGGTTCTGAATTAAATTAAGTTAAAAAATTTTAATTAAATCATATTAATGCTTTGTTAAGAGTAATTTATGTTTTAACATGAGAACGCTTGTGTTTCAAACGTACTTCATAATCTCATTTCTTTTTTCTTTCTCGATAACCGCGATGTTGATAGTTGCAAATTTTAGGTATTTTGATTAAACTCAGAGCTATGGGATACCAATTTAGGACAATGTAGAACAAAGCCTGATACAACCTTCAAAAATATTATTAAAAAGAAGTAGAAGGGGGACTAGCGTCGCTTGTTCATTAGTTATGCGCGACGCATAAACGATCAGTCACGTAAAATTGGCGCCGGCACGGCGAACGTGTTTGGCAATCTCAGTTCTCTTTGTCCGCGTCTCGTTTTTGCGTGCATTAAAGACAGATAGGCTTCGGGAACCACATATCGTCCGCTAATTCCTCGATCGCTTCGGCGAATCCGCCTTTCGCGATCGCGCGTTCCCGCGCGGCTCCGACGCGGAGTTTAAATCGCGCTTTGCACCAAGCGGAAAGCGAAGCCCCAGCGATTTGTAGGTCGTTTGATCGCGTTATACCCGGCCTCGTGGCTTTACGTAATCCAGACGCGCCTCCGCGTGTGTCGCGTACGTGTACATCCCGTTGTCGCCAACCGTGTGCATCTCTCGGTTTGCGCGCGCGTGCAGGTACACGTGCGGCGATCAGAGTCGTCTGTGTGTGTGTGTCGGATCGCGCGGTGTGTGAGCGAGTTGTGCATGTGTATAACATGCCGTGTATATACGTTCACACGCCGTTCCGTCGAGTACAGACACTGGCGCCTACGTGAACGCCAGATTATAGACTGGCTAGGCTAGATCCGCGGGGACGAGTGCATTCTCTCCGCTTCTCGCTCCGTTCCGTACGTGTTCCGAGCGCGAGAACGTGTGTGCGTGCGTATCTCCGCCATGCTATCGGCCCTCTTTGTCTCTATTTCTCTCCTGCTCTCTCTTCTCGTGAGCTGCGCACAATGAGATATAAAATGAGACGCAGAGAAATAAGACGTAGCATTACCACCGCATAATAAGGTACTAACTATAAGAAGCAATCAGTCGGCGAATGCGACCGCGGTGCGACAAAACAAACGAGCGATTTTAGAAGTCTATTCTTCTCAGGGCTGCACCTTGTTTCCGTACTCGGAAAAGCGTCCGTAATCCTGACCCTTCGACGAAGCGGTACTTTCTGTAAACCGTGGATTTTCAAAAAGTTTAGCGAGTAAATCCTTTATCGAAAAGGATTTTATCTCTGGGAATTAATATTATACACGGAAATTAGATAACAGTCTATTTGGTAATCTAACGGTCTGCCAGTAATCTAGGATCGAGAGGCGAAAACATATGAATTAATGACAGCTAGAGGAAAGCATGGGAAGTATGGCATGTAGCGTATGAAATATAAAACAGCTCGGCGCGCGGCGCTCGTAGAGGAGAATACGTGGAGGGAGGAGGGACATCCGCGTGCACGTTGTGCGGGGAGGCTTTTGTAGAATCGGCGGATAGCAGTCGGGAATATAGCGCGTTTACTCGCACGAGATCGTCGGATTATATTGTACGTTAAAGGCCGGGGCGTCGAGCTGCGCCCCGCGTGGCCCCGCGACAAGCGTCGTCGCACCTTCGCCGCCCGCGGTGTTTCTCTTTCGCTCCGGCTAGGACTGCTCGATCGAGCGTGCCGCGTCTCAAGGAGAGATCGCTTTATACTTTATACATTTTGCTCGCTGCCCCGAGAGCCGTGGCTGGCTCGACCGCTGCTCGAATAATGCGCTTTTTCGCTCGTCCTCGTTTAAGGCCGATTCAGCGTAAAACGCCTGGCTGTCCGACGCCTGTCGTCTAGCAGCGCTAAACGCGATCCATTCAACTTTTTGTCGGATAATGTGTGACACTTACTCGCGTTCAACCCGTCGAATCTGCATAAGCGCACGTGCACGCGCAACATATGATCGATGACACACGTATTGGTAGTTACAGCGGCTCGTGTGCCGCCACTTACAATAAGTCAGTTTTGTAAGCAAGTTTTTTTCAATAACCGCCATTTATATTTTTATTCATTTCGGGGTACGTGTGTGTGTGTGCTTTTTTTTATATTTGAATTGTATAATGTTTAATTTACAAATGCATTTACATATTTCATTAATATTCATGATCTGAGCAGCGAAGTTGATAAAATGTTTTCCCCTGAGATTTACGCGTTATGTTCACTAAAGTGGATGTGGTATTCGAATGATTTCTCGATGAAATTGTGTGTGTGTGGACAACGCGCGATGGCTATCCGAGTAAAAAGAAATTTTTTAAACGAGTCGAGGCGAAATAATTTCCGCAGGATTATCGCATACGCGCGTGTGTGTTTTGAGCCGCGGGGCCTCTCGATGTACGTGCCCGATAAGCGTCGTGTCGAATTTCACCGTTGCACGCAAAATCTAAGCATGCCAGTGATACGGGAACGGAGAGGAACGCGAGAAAGGTCTCTCGATAAAGCCACCTTAATCGTTTACGAAGCCAATTACATGATTCGAGGCATCGTCCCCGGTAAATTCATGATCGGGCAATTGCAAATTTATACATGCACCTAATCTAATCAGTTTTAGAAACGACCGTAAAGACGTGTACAACTCTTCTTCAGGCGCATTTTAGAATTGCGCTTGAAGGCTCGTCGTGATCGTGATCATATGTGTGCTTCTACGAACGCTTTTTTGAAACGGAACAACGCACCTACGAATGGACACGATTCGACCTTGCGGTGAGGTAGATCCGCGGCAGAAATAATCGCGTTTTCTCTTTTAAGCGAGAAATTCCCACGGAAGAGGCGCAAGAGAAAGAGTCCATCCTCGCGAGCACGAACTCCGTCCTCTCTCATCGTCCCACGATACTATCGGCGATTCCCGCGCGCGTTTATTTCGCTCTCTGTCTCTCGCTCATTTGTCATTCGCCATTGTACGCTCGAGCGGAGAGAATTCTAGTGTTGGAAGGACCATATTTACCGGGGCAATTTATGATGCGGACAGGAGCGCCGGGAGGACGTTGGTAATATGGGATCGATTGGCCGAGCGGAACATGTCGATTTTCTCAAACGTCGCTCAAAACCGGTAGTCTTGAAAAACTATTAACTTGTCGTTTACCGGCGGATTGCGCTGGGAAACTTTTCCTCGAGATAAAGAACGAAATAGAGTTTTTTTAAACAAGAAAGTCACGCTTTATTAATATCCTACGTGCCGCATTTTTATTGTTTCTAAAAGTAGTACCTCATTGGTAATTAAAAAAATAATCAGGTTTTCATTAATAGCGAATCAGTATCATTTACTTGATTTTACCTAACTTTACTGTGTTCGATAAATTTATTATATCACATATAAGTAATAAGTATAAATAAAACATTACATGAATCATTTTATACATTTGAATACGTTTACTTGACGTTTATTGCATATTAAACGTAATGCGTTTGATATATTTCATTGAAAAGCTAATTGAACGGAATTAAATCGAGGGAAAAAGCGTCAGTTTTGCAACATCTCGAGCTTTGTTCCTATTTTAGTCGTTGAACGACATTGATCGTTTCAGTTTCAGATAGACATCGACGTCTCTTCGACT
This sequence comes from Leptothorax acervorum, assembly GCA_035220615.1. Taxonomy (NCBI): domain Eukaryota; kingdom Metazoa; phylum Arthropoda; class Insecta; order Hymenoptera; family Formicidae; genus Leptothorax; species Leptothorax acervorum. The sequence continues at coordinate 2,449,309 of JASTWQ010001261.1, read as the reverse complement.
CGTATACGCGAACGAAAGCGAGCGTTTTTTTCAGGACGCCGACTCGCATGCGTGCGGTAGAAGCGGCAATATATCGAGGGAATGATCCGTTCGTTTCGCCGTACCGTAACACGTGTATGTACACACGCGAGCATGTCTATAAATTCGCGCGTTGTGTCAAGTTAAATCGACTGTCGTCGAGATAACGAGGAGCCGTTGGCTCGAGAAGCATCTTCCGGGTGCTGAGCCTTTCGAATCGCTTTTAATAACCTTAATGCCCCGTGGGGGGAACTATCGAGAAATCCTGGAAACACCCTAGAAACGCCGTCACCCTCCTCGCCCTTTCCCCGCCCACCCAGCGCCTCGATCCTTTCGCCCTCGCGGCGGCTTTTAAGTTTTGGATTTCAGACCGCGCGGGGGGGAATGCAGAACGCGTGCTTTCCTGGCCATCCTCTCGTCGCCTCCTACATTATTCAGATCTGCCCCGAGAAGAATACCGGGTTGAATTTTAAGGGGGATGAAGAAGTCGGCGAACAGCCCCGTCACCCTCTCGCCCCCTCCTCGTCCCTTTTAAAGCCGCTCCGATTTTCGTGCGGCTCTACCTCGCGTGATTTACATATGTCCTGTATCTCGCGAATTTGCATCGCGCGTTTTCGTTTCGCGCTCGATCTCGCTCGCTCGGTAATCCGCCGGTGATGCCATTGTCGCGCACGTTCGCCGATTTCTCCGCCGCGCCCGCGCCGCCGCGCCGTGCCGGATTTTCGCGCATTCTGCGATTTATGCGGGGCTCGCTTTCGCCGTCTTTGCATATTTGGCCTATTCGAGTAGACTTGTTGAACAATTATAAAGTCATATATATGCACACGTAACGGCGCGAGTTGCAAGTCGCTGCGTCTCGACATTTCACAATTTTACATTGTTATTTTCAAGAAATTTAATACGACCCTGCCCAGCTTTTTGCCACTCACAAAACTTTTAAAATTGAGAAAGATAAATTTACTTTAATTTTTAAAAGAAGTTGTAAGAACTTGGGCTAAATCGATGTTAGAGTTAAAGAAATTAGACTTATATCTATCTTCACAAGTTTACATAAAAAAAAGCTGACTTGATAGCTACGTTAAACCTCTCAATTGCTAAGAATCTTTACACCAGCAAACTTTTTGTAGTAAAACCGGGGGAGATAAATCGTAAACGAGTTAAATAATTTATATATCGTCATGTTATTACCGCGCGATAAATGGCGCGCGCTCGTTTGGCACCGGTAGAATCACGGTGGGTTTTATAATTAACCACCAACGGTAATCAGAAAGCGTTTATATTACTTTTGCGCGTTATAATAATCGTTTAGATGAAAATGCACTCGCCGCTTCGATGCCGCGCGCGCCATGTAATAACGTCATGACGATTTAGTCGCGACGCAACACGGCGATTTCCGTCATAGAGGCGCGTTTCACTCGAAGGACAGCCAATTATTGCACAACCCGCGACATAATTAATTAACCTCCCTCTTTCCCGTTCTCTTTCGCCAAAATCGTTTATCCGTGAAAACACTTTTCACGTAGAAACAATTCAGCATGCGCTCTCGACGCAATAAATTCGCGTTAATTAAATATATAAGCTCTTGATTTGCTCTGTTACGACAAAATGTGTATGGCATTTAAAATGCATACATTTGCGAGTCGTCCCATTGAATTGTGTAATAATTGATCGAGATTCTACGTACAACGCAATTATGTAATGCATACAACGGTGATGAGGTTTGAAATTTTAATCCTTCATTATTTAGTACACCGTATCCGAGACTGGGAAATACCGCGCTTTAAAAAGTCTTTGATGATCGATATATAGAATACCTATACGAATTAAAATCGTTCGCAACGAATATTACCTAAAATGCTCCGCGCGCGATACTTAATTTATTTCGTGCGTGTGTTATCCTCGCGATAGTGTTGTCAGCGGTTTTACGCTGCACAATATTGGTAATGAAATCCCTTCACTTCAACCGATTTAAGATTAATATTTATTCTCCTCCCCCGCCGTGCGGGGATTAATATTTATATGATTAACCATTCGCACATGTGCACGCGTCGGCATATTTGCGTACGTAAGTATATACACGCGTTAAGTTGAAATTTACCGTCAGCTGGAATAGTTGGGTAGAATACGGCAGAGGCGGACTTTTAACGGTGCGTTTACAACATTGTCATTACACGGGTTACGTGTCCGTTATACGCGTGCTTGCGTGTATACGCGTGTACATGTGCGCATGCTTGTGTGCGTGCATACATGCGTGTGTTACACGCGTGCACTATGCACAAGCTGCCATTTAGTGCAATTTATTAAACTGCCCCTCTCCCTCATCGGCCTCGTCTCTCCTCCTCCCTCTTCACATCCCGTTTTCCTCTTACTCTTACTCCTTCGGTTTCCCTTCTTCATCCCCTTTCCGCTTTGGCTGCTTTGACTGCGCTACGCCGAGTGCACAGAGGGACGAGGGGGGGGGCGCGCTCGGTGGCTAAATACACACACAAACGCGGCGGCGGGCGCCGACGTGCACGTACACGCTCACGCCGGAGAGAGCAAGCCTGGGTCTCTCACGGCGCGGCGGGGGTGGTATGACGGAATCAATACCCGGTGTGTGGGAGAGTGGGATAATGCGGTGGCTTGACGAGAGTCGTAGGTAGTAAGAGCCGGAAAGAGAAAGAGAGAGAGAGATAGAGAGACAGAGAGAGAGAGAGACGGAGAAAGATGGGAGAAGGATGGTAGGATGCAGATGGATGGGGGTGAGATGAGGACTGAGGAGACAGAAAGAAGCGAGGTAGAGCGAAAGTCGAGGACTACTAGAGGAAATAAACAATGGTTCGGTAACCCTCCCCTTCCCCCTGCTCTCGTTGTGGTATATGCTGCCGGAAAATTACCCGAGATACCCGAATAATGGCGAAGTGTGCGAGTGGGCGAATCTTTCGCCCCCCCAACTCTTCCCACGCATCCGTATATTCTTCCCGGCATTTTGTTCTTTTCCGTTCTTTTTTTTTATCTCTATTGGAAAATAATAATCACGGGCATTACAGTGTGGCGGTTGTGGTATACTCCGCGTACTTTTGTTTTCCTGTGGCTTTACAATTAAGGACGGGGGTAGGGGAAATAAAAGCGAGTAGTAAACCATATAGACTGGTTTGCTAATTGTGCGTTAATTCAAGTGGTGTTAATTTGTGCGTTAATTTTTATATCAAGACTGGAGGGCGGGTTTTAAATATTTCCGGAAGCCGAGAACCAACGAATTTTCTTCTCATTTTCTTCGATAGAAATAGGTGTGGAGAATACAAATCTGTAATATCCATTAAAGATTGCTTAATTTTGAGAAAGCTGCAAATAGTAAATCGATATCGTGGAAACTGGAGCACGCTTTGCAGTAACAATGTTAATCGCATTAGAGTGAATGGCGGGGGTTCGTGTCTATTCTTCGAAGAAAAATTTCTTAATCAGGAAATTAGCAGGAATGATATAGATGGCGGAGAGAAGATGTCGTTTTGATAATAAAATTAACTCGCACGTGAATCTTCTATGAAAATAGAGACCATGAGAGGAATCTCTTATAGAAGATAAGATTACAGAATCTGCATTACTAAGCGTTCTGTGCACTTTTCTAATCCACGTTGATTATTTATATCGACTTCTATTGATACGCTCTTGCGAAAGCACATTCGTTAGATTATGACAATCGATATTGCATTCATGTTCATGCGTCATTCGGTATTGGTTAAAAAAGGCAACGGTTCGATTAAATTTATGACGTATTTAATGTTTTTCACGATAGTTTCTGCGACGATTGCATATAGGTACCTCAATGAACGGCATCCCTCTTGATGCAATCACGCGCCTTCTTTCTTTCCATTTTTTTCGCTGTCTGACAAGTTGATTCGCTTGATTGGCGCTCTATTTACATCGCGACCGACTCGAATAGTTCGGTACGTCATTCCTTCTCGAAATCCTCCCCGGCGTGGCGGGAATGTGTGCCATCGAGGGGGCGGTTAATTAATCGTACTCTTGGCACGAGTCCACCGAGTTCGAATTTAGCCATAGCGGCCGTTTAACCTCGGTAATGTCCGCCGTGAATTTGGATAATTTCCCTTCCTTCGTCTGTCGCGCCCTTGCACCCTCTTTCACTCTCCGTCGCGTTTAGTTTCGCTCATTGTCGTCCCGGCACGCGATTACCCCTTTGTCTCGATCGTTAACTATTTCAGGCCGCGCCTTCGTCGCATACCGATCGCAATTTCAATCACGCCGCTTTCCGTGTTTAGAATTACGCAGACATTTATCGAAATTTAATTTAACTTGTAATGTAATATTTTTTAAACAACACAAAATCTAAATGTAATTTTGACTTAATCATATAAATCCATATATTTTTTACCTTTATTATTTATAATACTTATCTCACCTTAATCTGACTTTATCTCTCTCCTGAGGCGTAATAATCACACAGGAAAAGATACTTGACTTCTCGTTTCAGTAGATTTCTCTTTGTGTTATTAAAACTTCTTTTATAAAGAACACAGTTTGCTTCAGATAACGATTAAATATGTAAGTGTATATGAACCGAATGAGATATTAAAGCTTCCTTTGCAACCTCGCGTGTGTGAAATCCGCATTGAAATGAAACTCTCGCTAACGCAATTAGTAACTCGACTGCGCTCGCTGTTTAACTTTTTATTACTCCGGTTTAGTGCTCCTCGTTGATTCTGATGTTCGATACAGCGCCGCGGCGAGAAAACGTTTCCGCGCGAGCGCTTAGTCAGTTTTCCATCGGTTTCCATCGATGGACTTATCTTTCTACCGACATTTTCCGGTGTTCTTCGCGCGCGGGCTCTCTCTCTCTCTCTCTCTCTCTACCATCGTACGTATTAACGCAATATCGACTTTGTGCCGAGCTTTCGATATTTCCACCTTCGCAAGTCAGCAGATATGAGAGATCGGGGCGGAGCGGCAGCGCGAACATACTCGGCAACGGCATGTGCATCGTATGCACTGGCTTAGTAGCGCGAACGTGAACGCAGGAGTCAATGCACTTGCGGTGCAACATCGGGGAGCGAGGAAACAACGTCGTCTTTATGGCACCCGAGACCCGCGGCAACGAGATCATCTATATCAAGACATTAATTGATTCTCGAAGGACAGAAGTCAGAGATAATTTTGTTTTATTAACACGATGTAGCATAAATGTAATCTACTGGACATAATTCGCAGAGTTTATGAGATGTTTAATTGTACAATTTATTTGAGTTTTAAATGTTTTAATTGAATACATACTTCAATTTTATATAGGTATATTTACAACTCAAATAAGTAATTATTTTATATACACATATATAAATGAGGATAAAATAATTATATACGTCGCTCGCGAATAAGGAAGCAAGGAAGCATACCGCGGTGCATCGTTCACACGCGAGTGCGCGGTTCGCAACCCGTGCTTTATGCGCATCGGTGTTGCCTCGACGATTGATACTTGACACTGGATGCACCGGGAATAATGCAAATCAGCGTTCTGTCCTACGACGTATAACGGTGCGATGTAGAAACGCATCAGCGAGTCCGAGGAACTTTGCATTAAACTCTCTTGACACGGTCATTTACGTTTACACGTCGTGTAAATGACAACGTGTAAAGAAACGGTTCGCTGCAGCGGTGAAGGAGGAAACGTTCGGGAATTAGGAGCAATGGTGTAATGATAACAAAGCGTCGTTTGATTGTGAAGGACGACGACGTTAAGAGTCGCCGAGAATTGCGACTTGGAATGTATATTAATCTAATCTGATGCTATCTCGAGTATTCGAGTATTTGCGTTTGGGATATCTCGATTGTTTGTATACCGCATAATGTATAATGTTTTACAAAACTTTAGTAATATATCGCTAATATTTCTTTAAGATATCCTACATACAGCATTTTATTGAGACGCGTGATAAAAATTTCTAAGATAATGAAGTACGTTCTCTATATCTATAAATCAGAAAGGTTAAGAAGGAATGTGATATCATCTATTAATCAATAGGAAGAATTGAATAAATTATCAAAGAATAAATATCTCTATCAACGAGATAAATACCGGGAACAATTTCATCGGGTGAAACAGAAGTATCGTTAAATATGAGATATCAGGTTGCCTGACCGCGTTATAAACGCGTGCAGAGTATCACGTTCGGTTTGGCTTTTAACGTTGATAAGGTTGACGGTAATCTGAACGGTGCGTTTTTGCCTTTCGTTATATGTCGCTTTGTCTCTTAACTGGTTTCGGTCGGTTTCGGGAAGGTTTAAGGCCACGCGGCTGAAAGGATTGGCCGGAAGAACGGACGCCACGGACGGCGCGCGCGAAGGCCGGCGATGAATTACGGTATAGGAGCGGAAATCTCGGTCTGTTAGTCTATCGGTTACGGAAATTGATTCTTATTACTTAATGTGAACACGCGCGCGTTACACAGACGGCACTTCCCTCGTTCAATCCCCGTGCCGTTAGGTAACTTTTTCGCCGCGATGTCAATTGCGCATTTAACCGTCCGCCTACGCGACGTGCGCGCGGCGCCTCGTTAAAATGTTTCCCAGAGCCGGCCAATTAATTTCATTGATAATGAATTTTCTGTAAGCCCGTACGTTAGTTTGACGTCACGAGGTACCGGCCGGCTCGCGACTCGTTCGCGGAGTATCGAGCGTTCTTTATATTCGAAGAAGGGACGGGGCGAAACAGAATGGGCGACACATTCTTTTTCGAGACACGATGTTATAACGGCGAGCGAATAAGATCAGGGGATAAAGCGATTTTTTTAATAGGAAACCTTGCACTCGCCGATTCGACCTCGATTCAGTGCCGTTTTCACTCGTCTCGATTTACTTCTATACCAACTTTTTATCGCTCGCTGACGAGTGAGCGTTTCCGCAACAATCGGAACTTTTCCCCGAGGGCGTGAGAGTTTTTTTTTTAACTCTAATCCGATTTCGCTCTGCGATCTCATATATCTCTTTCCGCGCTAAATATTTTCTACGTAAATTTATCGTTGATAACGCGTATCGTTTCGATATTCGCGCTATCGCGATACTATTTTTTTTACGGCTCTGAAAACACTACGGAATCCTCCGAAACTCGAAGGAAACATTATCGTACTCCATATCCGGAACGGGAGAGTTTTTAATTTCCATTCTTAGTATTATTACACATTGGACTTACAATTAGTCGAATCGAGAACATGATTCTCTTACGTCCGTATTCATAGACACGTTTCTGTCTTTGTCTCGCGTATACCGTTTTACCATACGCGAAACAAAGACAGACTGATCTTGACAACTGAGAAACGTCTATGAATGCGGACCTTAATGATACCTATATTCTTAATTAAGTTAAATTAAATCGATATTCTGTCTTCCTCCAGCCACTAAATTCTAATTTTATTCTCTCCTGTTCAATCTCGTTTGTTCGCCATTAAATACATAATGGGGCCAATGAGCTTATTGTTATAGATGTATCGCGTGTCAAAACGGTATGCATATTATCTTAATGCTATTTCCGTCACGACTCTTGCCTAGAAGGCCACGGCGACTTCTACTATAAATACATATACACGAGCGGCGTGCGTGATCGGTCCCGATGTAATTTCGTCCTTCGTCCTTCCTCGCCTTCGTCGCTGATAGGCATCTAGCGTCTGAGGGTTGCGCAAGGATGCCGGTACGAGATTGCGAGAGCTCGAGCTCGCCCGACGAGACAGCGAGGGCAGGACGGAGGGTACGACATCCCAAAAGGGCAGGCTCGGGGATGAAAGAAGATTCCGTAGTCGTGTCTGTGCGCGAGCGGAGGATGGGGAAAGTGGGCAGTCGGTGAGGAGAGGGTGGGTGGCAGACGTTCAGGACGCGAGAGGATAAAGTGGATGCCGGGTGGTTAAGGGGGTGGAAAAAGGACGAAGGATGCCGCCATGAGCGGAGTAGATCGTCGCGAACCGACTGGAGGCGGCGATGAAAAAAAAAAGATAGCACTCGTTCGTGATGAAAGAGAAAGAGAGAGAAGGGGGAGAGAGGGGATAAGAGATAGACCAGAAGAATAATCGCGCGACTGAGTGGAGCGATAGATGGCGAACGCTAACCACTTCACGATGAAGAAGTCACTGTCGTGATTAGTGACCTTTATGTCTTGCGAATCGCGGTGCGATTCCTCGAATAAAGGGATTGAAATGTCAAAGGACGTACGTATCTGTCAGGGAACGTGAAGTCAAGTACTCGGAAAAACTGATTTATGTTATAAAGATTTACATTTTCTTTAAATTATCTGAATATTTATTTTCAACCAAATGACACTGCTATCGATTAATTATGTAGACAATAATTAACTGATACTATTGCTGATTAATAGCAGTAATTATTACTATACTAAATTATTGTTCCGTTGTTGCCGCGTCGCTTAATCATTGATATTCCTTGCTATTTTTAATACTATAATTATGACTTTGCGCTTAACTCGTGTTATCCGATCTTGTACTCGCGACCGGCGTATTTTTCTCGCAGCGATGAACCACCTCGACCTTGTAACGTGATCGGTGTGTAGTTACAGTCACGGCCGTCACGGTAAAGCTTGCACTACTTCGGTAGCAAACGCACGGTGGCGTAATGATGAGTGGGCCGTTTGTCTCTCGTTCTGCCCGGCCCATGATTACTAACCTTCCGCGGAATATCTTCTGCGCTTTACCTTCGACGTTTTGGAGTGATTTATCGCGCGAGCTGTACGGCAGACTGTATTCCATACTTCTCTCTCTCGCTGGCGCAGCCGAGCCGAGCTGTCCGTAATACCCCTTCGGCGTTTACATCGACGCGACGCGACGTCGCAATACACGGCGCGACATGGACTTTTTTCCTCTTTGTCTCACTGATCCGAGGCTTTGGCGATTTGTACCTCGAAGGGCGTCGCGTCGCTAAGTTTTAATTAAATATGCCGAACGATACTTCGATGCGAATCTTTAAGAAATTTCATACGATTAAATACAGACGTTTTTACATAAGAATTTGTTTCTATCCGGATAAAATAATTCGGTATATATATGCTATGCATGTATATGTATAGGTACATATATAAAAGAAAGGAAACGCGATAATCTCGGATCGTGCAGCTACTTTATACCCATTTCTTGATTTTGAGCACGTACGACGTCGCTTATGTGCGAACACGGGGATCGCTTAACAGGTGATACCGTGCGGAAATTGTGGTTTAGTTCGCGATACCGATAGAGCGAGGCTCATCTTCCGGGCTTAGCCCGGGTTATGGAGCTGTTTGAAGAGGGAGGGGGGGCTCGACGTGTGTATCGAGATGCCTCCGAGTGCCGTCACTGTTTAGTGTTGCACCATCTTCCATTGGCCGGGTTCTCACGAGGCAAGCCATATACGTCCGAGTGGTCAGATCGCTCGCGATGTGATCCCTTCACAAAGCGATCTCGATATCCCGAATTACTTCGCGCTCCGATCACCGAACCATATCGCGTTTGCACGGCAAATTGTCAGCCATTTCGACAAGAATGACAGTGTGCATTTTGGCATTATTACGTTTATACTAATCAATTTATTCTTTGCATGAACAACCGATTACATGTCATTTTTTCTTGAAGGACAAGAGATAAATTTGCATAAAGAAATAATGCGCACGAATAATGAATATAAAATCGCAATAAATTTATTTAAATGTACATAATTTTTTTAATATAGAAAAGAGAGAGGGAATGAGGAAGGGAGATAAAAGAACAGTACTGACTTGCGACGATTATATCAGTTTTATGGCTCGTTAGCCGAGCATTAATTGGCCGAAGTGTAGCAATCTGAGCGACGAAATGTTTGCGGACCTTAGCGGAAGCAAAGTTGTAAATTAATTAGTGATGAGAGAGAGGGAGAGAGGAAGAAAGATCGCGCAGAGCTGTTAAGCCGTTATGGATGTCTCGACGAAGCATCTCCTAACTCAAAACACTCGTGCCGAGAGAGTTAACCCACCCTTGACAGGCCGAGAAATCTGTCAAACTATGGCGGTGCGGCTTGTAGACACGTCGTTAGGAGCAAAGTTATAAATTAATTGGAGTGCGTGTGCAGCTTCTCCGTGTCCACGATTTTCGTGGAAACCGACCGTAAAATGACCACGTCACAGCCTTCGTCCGGTTGGACGAAAACAGTCGAGGGAAACGGCTTATGACTCTGCGACTTGATACGAAAATCTTGTAGCTGGTACGAGAATCTTAAACATTTACATGTTTTGTGTTGTAAAACAAGCGTCACGCAAGCGACATGTGTGAGACTATAATGCGATTTGCGAATGCGCTTCGACGCGACAATTTTGTATGTCTGTACAGACATCCGATATTGAATAGACATTTCGTTATCGGAGATACGATGCCGGCCGTCAGTAGGTACACAGTCCCCAGGCGTTTGTTCAGGCATCTCCCCTCCCGATTTTTCTCTTTTTCTTCCCGTCGGCCTGTCTGTAATAGTATTGTTCCATCGAGGCGATCCGGTGTTTTCGATCTCTTGATGTACCCGTCGATTCGCCGTCGTCACATAATTCGGTATAAATATCGAACTCTTCCCGCGGAAGTATCTCATTCGACGTCGGTCGTTGGCTGTCATTAAAATAGACTCGCGACAAACTTCCGAAATTTCGGCGGTCGTCAAGAGTAATGTCAAGAGTACTTATCTCGATATATTCGATAACACTTAACATTTATTTTTTATTTACCAGTCGCACGCGATATGGCGTGAAAACTAAACGTCGATAGGCACGTGAACGCGCCTCGCATTAAATTACGGATACAGATCGGTGACGAGTGGAGTCGGTGTCGAGCCGCACGAATACCAAGCGATTTAACCCGAATGAGGAAAATAGAGAAGAGAGCCTCACTTCTGTGGATTACCGATTACTCACCATCATCTTACGATCTGCGAATCTACGGCGCCAGTCGTCGTCGTCGACGTCGTAGTCGTAGTCGTGCCGTTTCCGTTGGCCGTTGGCCGTTTAATGCGAATTTCACATGCATGGAGCGAGACGACGACGACGACGGGCAAAACGCGGGAAAGCGATGCCAGGCACGTATCATTTTAGAATGGAAAGGGGTTTGCAGAAGGGTGGAAGGGGAAGGAGAAAAGAGTACCGCCGCGCAGACGGTAGCCCTTTACGTACAAAAACTCGACTTCTTTTTTGCACACCCCTCTCTGCCCGCCGTCCTCTTCATTACCCCCTTGATTTTTTGTCCCGCCCCCAGGTTCGTCGACTTCCATCCACCAATCTTTTTTTTCTTTTTTCACCTCTTTTCCTTACCCTTTTCTCGCCGCTTGCACGTTCTCGCAGTACGGCACGAGGGAGCAGGGTTTGAGGGAATGGGCTCGAAACAACGAAACGTGCGAAGGGGCGATTTTAATACCTTGCCAGCGCGAGACGGCCCAAGGTGGCTTTTATTAATTTGTTTCGTGTTTACGTTAATTCGCGCGCAGCCCGCTAATTTGCACCGAGTCCATTTTCATCAGACTTCGCATTTCTCCGTGTTCGCGACGCTGTCAGCCAATTACGACTGTTTATGTTAATAAACTCTATCGTTAAACGCCGTAAAATATAGTGGTAGTTACATCGTGGTAGTTACAGAATTCTTCTTCTTTGCTGAGAGATTGTTTTGAAGCTAGTTGCCGATAAAGAGAGAGAATTCTCTTATAAACACAATTTAACTTTTTAATGGTATTATCGTAATTTAAAGAAGTTGACGTGCTCTGATACTTTCCATGTGCATTCTTCTCTCCATTAAATAATTTACTTATCATATATCTTTCACACACTAATTCATAATTAATATTATGTAAATATATTGATTGCGGGATTTAAATACTCTCTCAATTATTGGCGACAATGATTTTATGCAGGCGTATAAAATATTAAACGCGCCATTTGTCGCTGCATTTCGTGGGGTGAACCGATCAGATTGAACCGAGACGATAAGTAAGTCATTTGCACAAGTACATAATTGCATTTGCGCGCGATAAGCATCAAGATCCAAATGTACAAGTTTATAGAGATACAGGAAATATCGTATATCTCGAATATTTTTATTATCGTCGATAATCTTCTAGACATGCGTGACGTGTCACGCTCCGTATGCGATTCCGCGGAAAGTCGCATTAAAAGCGAACGAAACGGCGAGGCGTATTACCGGCGTATAAAGAAGCGAGCGCATAATCTCCAATCTGTGCGCGCAACGCTCATACTAATATAATGCGTTAACGACGGCTCTCACTGACGGCGAGATTGAGATTTCGGTCCTCCGCCGCGGCAGCTGTCAGATGAACCGACGCGGACGGCGCGCGCGCGCTGGAGCTTCGGCAGTCGCGCATTGGTGGGGTCAGCGAACGGGTTGGCAAGTGCCGTCGCCGTCGTGCGAGAATATATATCTTTCTCTCGGTGAGCCAGAGAGAGAGAGGCCGAGAGAGGAGGGGAAGAAAGGCGCGTACGTGCCGCGGCTCACGTAATCTCAAACGAGACGTCCACCTGCCTCGTCGTCGAATTATTGCGGCTTTTTCGTCGCTCAAGGCGAATTTACACGCCTCGCGTCCGCACTGCCGCCGTTACGGACGAATTACTCGTCGGGAAAGTGAATCGCCTCCGTAACGTTCTCACGAAAGACGGCCAGACATTTCGGATGACAAATGACGCCGTGTGAAGATAGGTAACTGTTATTTATACTCTTTAAGATTATTTCTCCAGTTGATTTATTAATTGTCACATTTGGTACTTAATTTATATATCTATAGTCCGAAGATTCACTAATACATCTATTTATCTAGCTCTTTTCTTTAATCCGTAATCCTTTAATTTGTCACTAACGCGTCGTCCGATAAATTCTCGTTTTTCCTTCGAGCCCGGTCGTTTTGTATTTAATATTTTTCGCCAGCGCGAGCTACAACCACTGTGCGGTACGCGATCTCTTCCATTAGAAACCGCAGAAAATGACATTCCACCCTCCGCGAACGGTTCGCTGACCCTCGCTTTGGCCTTCCTCCCTTTTTCTCTCTCTCCCCTTTTTTCGTATACTGGCCATTATACTTATGCGGATGTGTGCGTGCCGTAAAAGAGGGAAAGTATAGGAATAGGAGAAGCGAGAAAGGTCGTTTAAATCCTTCTTCATTCCCCCGCGAGTCGCAACCCCGACCGTGTTTTTGCCCCCCTCGCGCGATGCCGAATTCCTGCCGCATGATATCAAAGACAAACACGAACGTTCAGAAGAACAGAACGAGCCTTGAAAATGTTTTATAGTCCTTTTTTTTTCAATTAAACCGTTTTTAATCTTCGGTATTTGTCTTTGCTTTATCTTTTTATGCTTTTTAAATATTTGACTGTATCAAAAAGAATCTTTTCTAACTGAAATGTTGATATTAATAATTACACAGGAGCATCTTGAGTAAAATTAAAATAATTAACGAATTATAAAGTAAACAGAATAACGAATACAAGATAAAATAGAGATAAAGTTGGCTAATTCAAATTAAAAAAAAGTGCTTTAAGCTACCAAGCATCCTTGAGTATTCGCATATAAAAGCTTACTGCATCAAGCTTTACAAGTATTTTTTTGTTTGATGAGAATTTTGTGTAATACCTTCCATTATGCGGCGCCAGCGAATAGCTGAGGCTTTGTCGAATTTCTTCGGGAATAAGGAGCTTAACTCGAATGCGAACGTGTCTAGGTTTTTTTTTTTTCGAGCTTTTCTCAGCGAGAAGCTACGCTCATTCATGGCCCAACAAAGCATATTGTGTCGCAATGGATCTTTAGCGGTACTTGCAGACATAGTCGGCTGCTTTGTGTCTATATCGTATTCAAACGCGATACTCATGCATTTCGATTGTACGATCAATAAATCGTAAACGTAGTCGATTTTCATATTTTACATACGAAATGATTTACATATGAACTTATACGTGTGACTCTATAAAACAATCTTCGGCTAAATTTTACGCGATTGAGAGATTTGTGCAATTAATAATCCAACTAATGATTTTATTACGTTATCAATCATTGATTAATCAAGCTTTTGGATATTATTTTTCCTTTGTTAAATCGAAACGTGGATGAAACACAAACGTACAAAGAGATAGAAAAAGGAAAAGAGAGAATAACCTTTCATAACGTGCGATGAAACGGCGGCCGCGAAGCGCAATTTTCGCGCGCTGGAACATGTCGCACGCAACGAATGTGCGTTCGATGGGGCGCGATGTGTCAGTTAAGTGGATCAAAGCTCGATCGGACATCCGCTCTCGATCGGAGCCGCGACGCTCGCGCGAGAATCGCTTTCATACATTCGCGTCGAGTCGCGAGTTTGCACAGACTCATAAATACCGCACGACCGCGCGTGTGACGGCCGGTGTTTTCGCGTGCAGGTACCGTGACGTCGATATTTGCCTGGCACTCGCGATACAGAGAACGCCGGCAGCCGGGCGAGAGAGATCGCTCACCAGCGTGCGCGTGTTTGCACGTGAGGAGAGAGAACCGATTACCTCGCGCCATCTTCTTGGCTGTTTCTGATTTTATACTTCTTTGTTTAAAAAATTCATGGATGGATTTATGTATCCATGAATACAAAACGTTTTTGTAAAAAAAATCGTAGAAACAAGCGCGATGTTAGAAGTTCTCTGAGAAACTTCAGACAGGCTGACATTCGTTTTCGAATTCTTAAATGAGGTTCCCCGAACGAAAATTCGCTACGAAAGCTTGTCGTTGTATCGTAATTCCAAATTTCTATTTTTTTTTATTATTTTCTATTCGATTATACAATCTGTTAATCTATTTCTATTGTAAAGAAGATTCTTCTGGAATTTCATCCCCCAGTAAGAGTCATTTACTCCATGTGCTCGAGCTTAGTGGTCTCGTCGGCAAGCAGAGCAGGGTTTATCGATTTCCCGCGCGCACGGTTGTGAGCATTTTCATCGCCGGCCGCGGGCCGGTGTCATCTTTCGCAATATGGCGTTTACATGGTACGTTATACGGCGCGTTATAATTACGGGCGTTTTACGACGCTGTCATGCCGATACCGGGACGCCGCCCCGCGTGCGCGCTTTACGAGTCCTACGTGTTGTTTAGTATATACGCACGGAGTACGCTGCTGGGTGGCACACGTGGAGCACCACTCGACGACGGCGGAGGTTGGCGGGGGTGGTTGACTGGCTGGCTGGAGGCGGAGACGAGATTGAGCGAGGTCAGGGCGGATGAAAAGTCCCTGACCTGGTCACCTACGCTACATCTTTTTCTCTCCTCTTTCTCTCTCTCTCTTTTTCTCTCTTGCGTTTTACGCTACCGCAAACTTCGTGGGAGAAGCGGCACCTCGGGGCTTAATTAGCGAGACAGGTCAATGTCCTGTCGCGCCTTTGGGACGAAGACTCTACTGTAGGATGATTCAGGAAAAGAGATCAATGCTTGAAGACACCTATTTTTGTAGCATTTTTTTATTACTTAAATTATAAAGGAGAATATGTCTTATATTAAGATATTCGCGCTTCTTTGTTTATTTTAGTTACATTGCCTGTTTTTTTATGATTATACTCGCATTTATTTAACGGCGGTAGTCTGCTCGCCGCTATAAGATTGGTGTTAACAATCGGTCTTTCAACGATCCCATTGTCCCCTGTCATCGTCGACGCCATTATTCTCGCGTAAGTACGCGCGTCGTCGGGCTGCTCCTTTCCGAAATTCCTGCTCGAGAGCGCATCGCGTCGAGGGCCGCCGAGCGCCTTCATTACAAGGGCGATCGGCGCGAAAAAGTCTTCCGGCGCTAACAAGCGGACGTGATTTATAGCGGCGCTCATTAATCACGTTAAGTTTCTCCCTCTTTGCGCGCCACCCCGCGCCATATTCGCCGACCTCCTTATTAAACCGCGTTTCGATCTCATTGTCCTTAACGGACAAAGACGAAACGCGCGCGGTTGCGCGCCAAGGGCGAAACACGGCGAGAACAGCGGTTGTATTATTGCGCACGTACAACAAACGTGATTCATATTAGCGCGCGCGCTACACGCTAAATTACCAGTCGAACACTGTGTGTCGTAAACTCGGCAGCCGCCTGCTCCTCGGCGCATTAATTTTTGCTAATTGCCCGTGCAATCAGTGCGCGACTGAGAAATGTATGTATACGCAATATTATACGCAAACATATACTCGTATATTTATATGTACGTTTATAACGTCGTGTATATATACATACATGTACACGAGTGTGTTATAAACGATGTATGTTCGCTGACGGTATCGGCGACCGCGGCTTCGATCGTTGCATCTCGCTGCGTCCCGTCGCCGATCTTTGTTTGATAAATGACTGGAGCGGAGGCTGCTTACGGAGCGCGCCACCGTGACATGATTGATTCGTTATGTACGTCGTCACCCTTACATTACCCTTCACGACCGTCGTGTTCCATTTAGACGCGTACCATCTGAGATGTAACTTGTCACCGCGATTTCCCGGCGACGAAATGAATTTCTCTCTCGGTGAAAGCTTAAGAAGCAATTAGCAGCTTTATGTGGAATTCGCTAAGTTAATTGAGAACTTCCACCGTGGTCTTCTAATTAAAAATACGCTAATTGGTAATTCGTTGAAGAATCTTATCGCCGAGTATCTCGCTAGTATTTTATCTTGAGATACTAGCGATATACTGAGCGCGCAGCTTTCTTCGTTTGCCATTATTAACGATAATTTTCAGTTGACAAATCTAGATTATACGAAAATGCACTTTCTATAGCTCTTTAATACTTACATTACTCTTTCTTAAGTAACATGCTGATTATTAAATCCTTTAGTTTTAAGCGTTCAATGTCAGGTGGCAGATATAATTATAATAATTAACGGATACCATTATTAATGTAATTTTGGCCTTTTTCACGGTTTCAAATGACTTTAATCTAAAATTTCGAGTTGAAGTCGAGTGTTGATTTGCGATGTAGAACATAATAGACCTCGTCGTTCACGTCACTAATGTTTTTCTATTCTTTTTTTTTTTAGGTGAATCCTGATCCACAAATCCAGTCCAAGCTGGGCAACTATTCGCTAGTGAAGCATCTACTCGACCAGCCTAAGCGCTTGATCGGCATCGATGGCATCCCGCCGAGTCCGGCGCCCTCGCCAACGCCCTCCGCTCACAAACCAGGCACGGATAGCTCCGGCAGGAGCGGTTCCCCGTCCTCGGGACAGGAGTTCAAGAAACCCGGTTCGGGGCTACGGGGCACGAGCGCCGCGTCTTCCTCGTCGAGCGCGAGCCATCAGAAGCGAGGCGCCTTCGCCAAACCCGCTGACGGCAAGCCGCCCTACAACGGTCGGGGTGGCTACCCCGGTCAACCGGTCAAGCACGGCGGCGGCAGCAACGATCATCGCAACCACGGTTTACTCCCAGCTAAAGCTCCGCCGCCGACCCAGCCCTCTTCTGTGGGAAACAACGGCACGCTGCCGATCGGCAATTCCGGCGGAAGTGTCGGCAATCTCGGTAACGGCGGCAGCCTCGCGAGTCGCACTCAGTTCGCCGGCCGATTGAAGCTCATCGAAGTTAACGTGAGTAATCGATCTTCTTTTGCATCTCTATTTTTCACGCGATCCCTTCTCGCGCGTGTCAATCGTCGAGTGACTCGAATCGACAATCGTTTTGGACACGGTTTGCATGCGCGATGGCCATCCGTTTCCCCGAGAGTGGACGATAATAGCTTTTCGGAGGTAACGGAGGTTTGATCGTTTTGCTTCGAGTGCAGAGATTGTTTGCACGTGGGGTGTCCAGGAAGTCGCGTGTTTCCTGTGACATAGATACCGTGGGGACGAAAGAACGGCGATAGCGATCGACAGGCCTTGATATAACAGTTAACGTAAAGGAAGTACGATAAAAAAAAAAGGTTTCGTGGCCGGAGTTATGTTCTGAGATCTGTCACGAATATGAAGATTAGAAATTACGAGAAGAGAAAACATAATAAGATTTAGGTCGGATAAAGATGTATATAAGGAAATAAAAAAGAGGGTTTTATTTTTTTAACATAAAAAAATCACAATTATTTTTTGAATTATAAGACGATAGCATTAAAAATTTTTCTTTTTATCGATTCTTTTGCTGTCTTGGTTAACTCCATCGCGAAAGAGTGAATTCTAGACCGACGAGTATGAAAAATGATCGCAAGTACCGACCCGCGAACATGATGTGAATGCTTGTACATAATTTCTGGAATATCTCGCATGCACGTCGAGGAGCAAGAAGATTAATTTGAAGCTTGAAAGCGTTCCGGTGGTATTGAAAAATAAATAATCGTCCAGCAATTTCTGTAATTGATGCGTTCGACGCTATAGGAACAAGCGCCGTGAACATCACCCTGAGTAGGCAGTTTTGAATCTTTCGTGTTATTTTTATTTCTTTATCCTGCTATCAGAGCTCGTGTCACGTACGTGATAAAGAATTTGTGAAGGCTTTCGCGGATACATTATTTTTAAGAGTAATTTGATCGTTGTAATATTCTCCGCATTTGTATCGTAATGAAGAAAGCACTTTTTATCAGCATTAAAACTCACGAGTCAGAGCATTGTTCTGTCTAGTATATCGATTTTTTTATTTAACGCATTATCAAATTTACGTGATATTAGCGGTCCCTCGATAAGTGCGCCAACCGCGGCGGTGACGTTGCAGCGATGCCAGACTCACAAAGTCTCGAACTACTTTAATAGCACGTCTCGCCAAGAGTTGCGATTATTTGTCACGTAAGAAGATTAAGAGCGAAGTTTCCGCGGCGGTCGACGCTATTGTCGCACGTTACTAAACGAGACACTGTCGAAATTAACAAGTTGCTGGAAATCATTATGCTTGCCGATAATCCTTCCTATGTACTTCTAATTACTTTTTAGAGTCCGCTATTATAACGCGATGTTAATATATTGGTATATTGAGGATCTCTTGATTTTTCAGGATGTCATTTTCTGCAAAATTTTTAAATTTTAATTAAACAACGATTCAATATATGTCAAGTGTGATAGCAATTTGCGGAGAATTCGCGATTGATAAATAATTATTAAGTAAAATTAATTAATTAAATATAATAATTATTATATAAATAATATTATATAAATATTAATTAAATAATAATTTATAAGAAAGTTTTGAATATATGGAAGCACGTGTATTTTTAAAGAAATTAACGATATTCCCAATTGTTCGGTTACTACATCAATGTCTTCAATTATCGATCACTCCTCGACGTCTCGAGCGCTATTCGTTTCCGCGTTTAAACGAGCGAATCACGACGTGCCCTTCTCCCAATCGCAAATCGCGGGAGAAAGATCAAGCAGCCATGGCATTAATCACCAAGGAGCCATAATAAAGAGGTTATTATTATCCCCATTCTCTCCCCTCCTTCACGCCGACTTTGAATTTCTACTCCGGAATCATCCGGCGGGTATCAAACGAAACCAGTTGGCTCGACAGGTTCTCGT
Source organism: Leptothorax acervorum (assembly GCA_035220615.1). NCBI lineage: Eukaryota > Metazoa > Arthropoda > Insecta > Hymenoptera > Formicidae > Leptothorax > Leptothorax acervorum. Next base: position 2,429,842 of record JASTWQ010001261.1, on the reverse strand, counting down.
TGACAGAGAACGAATTGCTTTTCAATGGAAATCTAGCTGGGCGGGGATGGTCCAGATCGTGGGGGAGGGATAAAGCGAGAGGGGTGGTCGGAGTTTCGAGTCGGCGGGCGCTATTACGTCTACCTCCTCGAGGTGCAAATTTCATTGAGATTGACTATCGATCGTGTCTCCTTCTTCGTGTCTCCTTCACCCCCCTTCCTCTTTCTCCGATCACACGTTGCCCATCTTTGGAGTACCTCTCTTTCCCCGGGTGTACTTATACAATTAGAACCGATCGGGGGTGTGAGAGGCATCCCGTTTCTCCTCTCTCTTTCGTCTTCTCCCGGAAAATTGATTCCCGTCTGTCCCTTCGCCTTCGCTTCTTCCACTGTTCTGGCATTTGTTTCCCTCTTTGACAATGGGTGGCGGATCCGTTCGCTGCCGAGTCGTTGGCCATTCGTTCTCATCCGCGAAATTAGTTTGGAATTACGCGTAAAGAAAGGTAAAAGGGGAAAAGAAGGATGTGGTCGTGCTTGTCAACCGGGGGTAAATTCGCAACTTAAGTATCGCCGTTTAATGAAAACAATATATCTTGAGTTTTTCTTGCATCACTCTTTCTCTCCATTTCTTTATTTTTTATTTCTTATTTCGATTTGCTCACATCTTTTTTTTATTCCTTCATAAATATATATATATATTTAAAAAGTAGTTTGTTTTTTGCGTGTTTTTGTTGAAAAAAGTTTAAATAATTGTTGATGCAGCGCAAAAGTAAAATGAAATAATTAAATTACACTCGATTGAATAATTTGTAACTCTTCGAAGCAGGTTTGAATAAGATTTTTTCAAATCCGTAATAAATTAAACATTGCTGTATATTCTCTATTTATCGCGTCCCGTCGCTCGCAAGCGTGATAATACAAGTATATCTCTGCCTCCCTTTTCTCGTCTCTCTCTCGGACTTTCTCATTTTTCGCTCATTCCTTTTCCGTGATTATCCAGTCTCGCCTGCCTCCGTTTTTCGCCCCGTCCTCCACGACGCGGTGTCCTCCGGCTAAAAGTTAGTAGACATTCTCAACCCTTCCCTCGCATCCCTGTCACCCTTCCTCCCCGTCATCCGGCGCTTCAGCTATCCTCACGCATTCTCCATTGTTCCCGCGTTTTCTTTCCGGGAATGACTACTCGCCGTTATTCGTGATACCACCCTTTAGGACGTGTCCTCCCGTTCGTCTCACTTCTACTTGCACATTCTTTTCAATGCCTCCCCTTCTCGACGATGTTGATTAATGATCGCTCGAGGAGGCTCGTAATAAATCGCGGAGAAATTTCGCGAAAAGGGCACATTCGTCTGTATAAATTAGTCCCGCGTACGAGACGCTTTGAATTTTGGTTAATCTCGAGAAAATGAATCCTGTTTAATAAAATAATCCACAAACTCGAATAGCGTAAATTTTCTTAATGTAATCTTCTTTACTGTTTATTTTATTTTGTCAGAAAGAGATTTTTGTTATTTTTCTTTAAATTAATATTTTTATATCAATGAAGATATATGATAAACGAAAGATAGGTGAGTTACACGATAATCGCAACTAATATCTCTTTAATTTTCTTTTTTCAGGGGTCTAACTCGCGATCATCGATCGACACTCCGGATGTAGAAAACATCCTGAAGGTAAGTCCTCAATAAAAAGTCAATCATTGTACTTTAATCATTATCGCGAAGTTATAAGTGAAACTAGTATACGATAAAAGTCCTTTGTCTTCCACGTACGTAGTACGGAATATTAGATAAATCAATTTCCCGATAAAATATATATATATTGTGAAATGTGCAATGCTCGCGGACCATCAGCGGCTCGCTCTGAAGATTGATTGAACAACACCTGAACACCTCTCCGCGGACAAACACGAGATCAGATGTTGCGAGACGTAAGATCGTCGGGCTGTATCCAATGTCGAGTTTCCTACCCCTGCCTCGACGAGAGACTCATGCTCGATCAATAAGTCAATCTTCTCGCCGATACGCAAGGCTATCTCGTATAGAATCGATTTACCATTCTTCGTTCACCTCCGGCGCGTCCGATCTTCGACAGCGATATTATGTCACGCCGTCGTGAGATAAGCGGTCTTGATTTCCCGTTAATCGAAACTTCATGAGAAGCGACACACGATTCTCGTTGGACGATAGTCGCGCGAATTTTCGTTGAAGACGACAGATTCTAATACGAACGCGAACGAATTTATCTCGCTCTTTCTCTCTTTCTCTCGAGTCTCTTTTATCGCTCTTTTTTACGGAGATTAAGCAAAGAAAGACGTAGCGAGAATTCTTAGTGAGCATCTCGCGGGAGGGAAGATCGCGGTCGCCTCTCTGGCGAAACCCACGTTCGACTTCTGTCGATTTCTAAGTAAAAGCTTCGAGTCCTCCTCCGCGCTCTTCGTTAATCCAGAAATTAAGAAAAGAGATTGCATTTATCTTACTTGCCGGTGATCTTTCCGCTTTTACTGGCGAACTTTTTCCCGGCGCGCTTCCTGTGCAGAGAAGTTTCTCGGAGCGAAAACTACGACGAAAGCACCGTTATCGTCGCTCGCGGTTTGCGGAGACTACCCTCGAGTTTCTTTAGCTTCGTTATTAATTAGTGTTGATACGGTTAAATGTACCGCCCCGTTGTTCGCTTAATTATTAGTCGAATAACTTGGAATTTCAGACTGAAGAATGTAATTAAACATTTCAATGATTCAATGAAACTTTTGTATCCGTGTATCGACCGTAGTCGCTTTACTGTCTCCTATGTGCGTTCAATGGTACTTGTTAATGGAAAATTTATTAAAGCATAGACCATGTGGACATTCCCAGGCAGTCTTGTCATACGAAAGTTACTCGGCTCTATACGTATGATTATATTTATTGCATGATTTTTGTACACGTGCTATGACACGCGATGCAATCAGTATCAACCCGCCTTTGAATATTAATCTCAAAGAATTGTGTATAAACAGTTTCGGCCTACATTTATGTCCATTTCCATATCAATGCAGATTAACTTTAATCTCGGTTTAATTTACTTTTTATCTCTTTTTAATTCTTAGAACTAGAAAAAGATAAAAAGTTAAATCGAGATTAAAGTTAATCTACATTGGTAGAAATGGACGTTAGTAAATTATAAGAACGCGTGAATCTCTCGCTATTTATCGATTTTAATCAACCGTGAGTGGCGGACGAAACAGCAAAGAGGGTGATATGTCGTTTTGTTTAATAGATTCTTTCCATCGCGCGCGGTGGCTGAGTAAACAGACCGGGCACCGTTATTCGCACTTCAACGATACGATTATGACAATCGCCTCACGCGAGATCGTAAATACTTTCCTAAACGCCAGCGGCAAAAACTGCAGCCGCGCGAAAAGCAGCCACGGCTGTTTGCGCGCCCGTGAGAAACGGAATTACGGTGGTAAAGAACGCGTCTTTACGCGGAGTGCCAGCTTCCCCCGCCCGCCCCCCTCCCCCCCTCCGGACTGCGCTCTCCGACAATGGGAATGCTGCGCACCTTCCTCGCTTCTGCCGCACCGTGGAAAGCGTCTTGTACGTGCTCGTTCGCGATAGCATCGACGGCAAGACACGCGAACTTGGATTGCTTCTTCGAAGCGGGAAGAAGCGAAGAGATAAAAATAAAAGATGAGCGACTCTCTCTCTGTCTCTTTTTCTCGGATTAATTTGTGTGAGTCTTTCATCAAATTAACGATAGATAAATATCGATGGTGTTGCTTTCGTACAATCGAATTATCATTCTTACTCCCGCTTGGATCGCGAAATTGATCATTGTTTCGGATAGAGCGATGTCTTGTTTCAAGCTACTCCTTCAGTTTGAATTCAACCGCGGAGCGTTAAATTTAAAAACGCGGAAACGCGCAGCGGTCGCGTTAATTTCCTTGAAACAACGGGTGCAACGGGTAGCAACAATATTAGAAAATTGCAAATTACAGAGAGCCGCGGATTACAGAGTTACGTGTGAGACTGTGTGCGTGTACATATGTGATATCAATATAAATACAGCTGGCGACTAAATTATCCGGGATAAGTAATTACGGTCGTAAATGCGATTCAGCGGCGGAAGGGTAAACGTTTCAAAACGACACGTGAATTTATGGCGCCATTCGCGCTCGGCGCACGTGCGCGGCGCCAGGGCACGGTCTACGCGAAATTTCCACGAGTGCGGAAACGGAACGAGAAGGGGGGGGGGGGGGGGGGAAATCGTCCTCTGACACGCTCTCTCGGCCTCTCGGCGTGTCCGACGACGCCGATGATTCACGCCACCGGTCGTCGGTGTCGCTTTCCCCGGCGCGATGTATCGTCGTGACGTCAGCATTAGGCTGAAAATAGTCGCATCTCCCGCAGAATTCTAATCCTTTGATCGCCGACGAATCCTCGGTGCAGGAGGGATAATTCCCAACGCGCCGCGCGTTGTTCTCTGGATTCGACATTCGAGTATATAACGGGATTTCAGTAGTCCACCGCTACCGAGAGGATCAGCAAAACGAGTTTAGGGGTCGACGGGATCGTATGCTAATTTATGGATATGGTTTAATGGCGATTACCGGATCCGATAACATCGAACCCCAGCATCAGTCGTAACGTTGTGACAGTGTCAATTCCTCCCGCCCGCGTCCAGATTGACGTCGCTCCGACACTACTTCGTTTGCCCGTGATTGATACTTTCATCTGTAGGGCGTTCCACGTGGGCGTTCGCGTGTAACCGGTCGAGCTTTCCTTCACGAAATGTCAGTCGAGTCGATAAACCAGTTAAAGTTATTTAACAGGAAAAAAAGGAAGATAAATTTTTGACAATTTTAATTAATTTCGATTAATTTAGAGCTCGCTCTAATTAACATTAACGGTGATGTGTGTCGGGGTGCCTCGCATTAAGAACTCGAGAATCACAAAAAATGAGAGGCAAACACGGCACGAAAGAGCGGACCAAGGTGGCGGTCGAAAACGCAATATTATTAATTCTTTCAAAGGGGAGTAACCGCTAAAAAGAGAAGCTCCACTGTGCATCCCCATTTGTTTAACGAGCCAGACTCGTACAGAGAAGCACCACCGCCCCCTCCCCTTTTCCCCCCCCCGGATTTTTCCACTTTCAGCATGAATTTATGACGATGCCTGGCTACCGAGTAGCCGGTACAGTTCTGCCTCTGAAATCTCTCCCTTTCTCCTTGTCTCCCTTGCCTGCTCCTCTTTCGTCCCTCGTCCCTCTCGTCGCGGCAGCCGCGGGTTCGGTGCAGGAGCCAGAAGCCCATGAATTATTCTCACGGCTCTGCCCGTGGGAAAATACGGGAGTTGCGCCAGTAGGCATCGTAAATGTGACTGCTAATTGCGCTTGCCTACTCCAACGACGACGACAACGACGATCGCTCTGGTTGGCTAGCTCTGAATATCACATTCTTCCATGACCACCTTCCATTTACTTCGGGATGCTTTTGTCTCGGACATGGAGTCACTCGTATCGTTTTTATGTCTAGCTGCTAGCACTTTTAATATTAACATTTATTTATATCAGACACGTTAAAGCAATATTATTGATTGAGAGTTGTAAATCAATTATGTTAACGAAAGTTTAACTGGGTAAACAAGTTTCAAAAGAATCGATTTGTGAGTGTCAGTTCGTCAATTTAATGAATTTGAAGAAATTCGATTTGGTCGACCTTGTTGAATCTTATATCGTGTATGAAAACAAACTTCCGCTTTTGGCTGTACGCCAATTTCCAAGGCTCGACTCTTGAAAGCGTTTGGGTATTAATTATTACTTGATAGACGTTTATCTTCCGCGAGGCTGCAGCGCAACAGCGAAATCTTGGTAAACCTATAATGCAGCGATTTATCGCACTGGACGGTGCGAAGAGCCATGTCCTAGATGAGCATAACAGTTACCTATCCAGTGACATTGAATTAATAATCGCGCTTTCGCGTGATAGAGTTGTTCGTACGGAACGAGGGTTCGGATGCATTTTTTAAGGGACTTTACGACACTACGCGATTGTAACATACGGCTGAACAGTTTTTTCCCCCCCAACATGTCATCGTAACTCGACCTAAGCGTCGCTCGGATCGATAAGGGCTTAACCATCGGCGTTCAAGCCAGTTATCGAGAATGTGGAAGCGTCAATCGTGGAATATGTGCGTTGCGCACGTCGATCAACGACATTTGTGCGATAAATTATATTCACGAGAGAGAGAGAGACTCGCGGGAACGCGAGGTGTGTAAAACAATGACGTGCCGTATCCTTAATCGGTGCCGCTTAAACATGCACGCTGAGGATTTAGGTCGGGCGTTGTTAATGAGGTCAATTCGACGTCGATTCAGTTAATTTAAGACTTTTATCGAAGCTACGCGTTCAAAAGCGGGGGCGACTGGTTTCGATATATTATAATATTTATAATTACGAAGTCTTCTTTTTTATACATGATATATTCTTAAGATACTATTGCCATAAATGTAGATAAACTTTATACTAGATAGATAACTTTTTACTATGTAGATACATCTGATTTTATATAAAATCTTATCTTTTTTGTAAATACAAAAACAAGATAAAAAGCATATGAGCAAAACTCGCATTTCTCCACTTCTTGAGATTTATCTTGAAAAAAAGTTTCCGATACATTTTAGATAAATCGCCTGAGTTTCCTTCTATTTCGAAATACGAGTAAAAAAAGCAACATTAAAGAATTACGGTTTTGCTGCATGATTACTACATAGATACGGGATAGAATTGCACTTCTAACACAGTACCGTAAAAAATTGCGGAACGCGAGTTTCGCTTCCGTGCCCATCGGATAGAGGTATAGAGATTGTTATAGCTGGTTTAGACAGAGCCAGCCTTAGTGCAGGGTTCCTCGCGAAAACGCAGCGCGGGGGGGCGAAAGAGAGAAGGCTTGGAAGACGGCACAAGTGCAATTCCATCGCAAGTGCAGTGCCATCGGCTGGCCGCGCGGTAACGGGTTCTCGCTCCTTCTCGCGTGCCTGGCATAATTACCGGCATTACCTTCGCCGTACGTACTACGTAAGGTACGCCGGTAGTTACCCGGAGTGTCGGATTGCGAGAAGTTTTTGTCGTCGCGGATGAATTGCCAAATTACCGGGGCTCCAGGTTGCTCTGTCGTCCCTCGCGCCAGCTGCCGTTGTAGTTTTCAACAATCGCGAGGAAATCCCGCTCGCCGCTTGTAATTTCCGCCCGTGTAGTTATCCCTTTGCAAAGTGGGCCGAAGGATTTAGGGTCGGCGGTAAGGTTGAGCGAACGAAATTAACTTGTCTAGAGCGACTGGTTACGATTATTTAATCTCGAAAGTTAAAGATGACTTTTGGTGAATTTTACTTCAAAATCCAAAGAAGCGACAACATATATATTTCTACATTTTTCGGTCGATTTGAAGAGGAGTCTAGTTTAATAAAATTTAACTCAACAGTCCCCTCTTTCTTTTCCCGGCGGTGATCTTTGATAGTACAAACTACAAATAGATAGAAATAAACCTAACGGTTGGGCTAGATCTTTTGTATACCTAATAATATTATTCGCGTTAATTTATGGACATTTCTTTGCCTCAACAAGATCTTTGATAGTTTTCAAGTGCTGTCTCGGGGATAAGAGCAGTTTTTTTTTTGTATATCTACGACAAGAAATTGCTGCGTAGGGAGAGCGAAAGTTTCGTTGCGAAAGCTGGGAGTTACGTGGTAATCCCTTAATGCACTAGGAGGGATAGACGCCGCGCGTAACTTATCAGACCGGTAAGAGGTGCATTAAAATCGCCCTTTAGCGTAACGAGCGGGTGCGACTTGCAAATTTCTCGCCGCGGTCGAGTTTCGTTCTCGTTTTTTCCGCAGGCTCGTTGCCCGGCTTCCTCTCGCGTGTCCGGCATAATTGTCGTGTCGTCGGCTGGCTTCAAAGTCTTCGTGAAGTACTCCGGAGAGCTTTCATCCAGTTAGTGGGTCACGAAGACGTTTCGACTGTTTAATGATTAAGAGAAAATGAAATTAAAGGAAATAAACGCACATCACAGTCTGCAAAATATTTTTATTGCATACAATATAGAAATGTTAGATTTAAACAAACTTTATACAAAGTTGAGGCAAATCGTAAGATTTAAACAAACTTTATACAAAGTTGAGGCAAATCGTAAGATTTGTAAGACACGGAGATCTCCATCGCGTGTACATTCTCGATTCTCTCTAATCCGGAAGCGCTTTCCCTCCCTTCATTTTTTGTCACGACGGCCACGTCCATTATTTATTCGCGAATTCGACGTTTATTCGCTCTCGATATCGTGCCGCCGATAAATTCCTCATTCGTAGCGCGTGCAATTTGCATAACTCGATGTCGTCCTTCGTGCGTCGCGCGGATATAAATTATTGGCCCGTGTAAATCATCCGTACGAAACACTCGCGCGAGAGAGAGACGAGAGGTGACTCAACCCTTGGGAATTTCTTTTCCTCTCTCTTTACTCCTTCCCACTTCGGATTGGCATGCGAGTCTCTTCCGTCAGGCTCGTCTTTAGGTACGCACCGACGGCGACGATGCAACCACACGCGCTTCAACAGGAATAGCAAGACTGATTAATTCTAAAGAAGCAGTTTTATCGAATTCAAATGTATTATCGTTGCCCAAGAGTATATTCGAGTTTTGTATTTTAATGGAATACATAGAGAAATAATAAGTCACAGAAAGATTACATATAATTACAATAGAAAAAATGTATTTTTTATGAAAGAAGATGCATTACACATTAATTGATATTAGATTTATAATATTTTTAGCGATTTTCTGCGTTTTGATATTTTAATAGGTTTGAAGTCAGAAAAAAGAGGTTAATTTTTCTGTAAGCAAAATTTCTCTGATCTGAATCTGAGTGCACTTCTCATAGCACCATCAACACGCCAATCGCTCGCTCGAGTTTTCCCTCCTCTTTCCATCCGTTTCCTACGAAACCGTCGACTTTTATCGGCACGTCGGCGTCGTGCGTCGCGTTTCCATCGGAGTAACAAGTTTCACGGACCAATGGATCTGCAGTCGAAATTAAATTGCACTCCGGGGAGTTGGCGATTACTCACTTTCTGCGCGATACTCTGCGCGCGACCATCGCCTGTCGATAATTGAGTATCGGTTTTATACGTAATAATAGCGAGAGAGCTTACATAGGGAATGTATACGTGTGTACATTTACGCTCGCGTGTGTGTGTATATGTGTGTATGTGTACAGGTGCATAGCAGGCGCCGAATAATTATGCGTTACAATGCAGTTCTGCAATTTAATATTTTCGGAAATATATCGAAAAGAAAATCCCACAAGATAATCGATACCTACACGTGCAGTCGAAAGCGAATAAAATACACTTTTGATCCATTACAGTTTATAAATTTCGTTCGTAAGAAATGTTCTAATCAAGTGTCTTGTTGGAGTCGCGTGCGCGTCAGAAAGGCGATCTTAATTCTACTAATGTCCATTTCTATCAACGTAGATTAACTTTAATCTCGGTTTAACTTACTTTTCATCTTTTTCTGGTTCAAAGAATTAGAACAAGATGAAAAGTAAGTTAAACCGAGATTAAAGTTAATCTGCATGCATTGTGGTAGAAATGGACATAAATGATTTATTCGCGTATCGATTAATGATAATCTCTGCGTTTGATTACCAATCAAACTTTCAGTGGTAATATTGCGCGCTGTTATTATTATCGATGTTCGCGGCTTATTTCGCGGTTTTCGAATAATTTGACATTTTATGTCGGGACTGACAGGGAGGATGTGCATCCAGAGCATGAAACGCTTGTTTCCGTTTCGCGGCAGATACTGTCGTTGCTACTACTCTGCGAGCTGTACTAATACGATACCACGCATTTGACGAAATTACATGGCAATTTCCATCTAGAACAATACATTCTCTTGAATGCGACATTATTGATATTATCGTGCCACGTTTTCTTACAATTCATAACATAATGTTTATGATGTGACCGGATCGGGATCTTTTCTTTACGCCGCAAGCAGCCAAGCATTAAATTGACCGCGGCGGTAAATTGCACGGTAAGAAGTCCGAGTCTGAATCACCGTGAGCATTGGACGGGGAGGAGAGTTAAAGAGAGTATCTGTCGTTTTTATCTGTAATAATAACATAATCAAAATTGATGCGCCACAACGTTATGAAAAAGAGAGAGAAGGCTAAAACATGAATACATACCGCTGCATGCTACATCAAATTGTATTACGTTTATCGATTCGGGATAAGTAATCTTATCTCCATTAGACTTTCAAATCTATCCTGGATAGAAATTAATAATTCCGCTGGCGAATTCGCGATACAGAGCGTGTCATGCGTAGTACATTCCTGAAAAATTAAATTCGCGGAACGCCCGAGTATTCGATATGTTTATTGTTATTACTAGATATCGGATTTTTTATATACAGATTGGTGGAAAAGAGCAATTAATAACTAAGATTATGTTATGTATAATATCCCACATATTTATACCTAACATATGTTGCAGTATAAATATGTTGGATATCATAAATAACATAATCTTAGTTATTAATTGCTCTTTTCCACCAGTTTGCATATGAAAAATCCGATGTCTAGTTATTACATATCAGATATTTTTTTGTAGCTGTTTGGCTGGTGCGAAACGCTCGGCGCGACGTATGGCGTATTATTTACATTACGCGGTTACCTTGATTTGATGTTTTCGCGTAGCGCAACCGAGGTTGCGGCGCGCGGGCAGACAGGCAGACGGTAGAGTGAGTCGCGTGACGACGCATTATCCTTCAAGACGTGAAAGCGACAAGGTGCGAGGGTGCGAGCGCGATATGATACGTCTCAAACGCGATTATTCCTTACGAAAAGTCGACGATGAAAGGATTGCGCGACGACTCGTTATCGAGGTGACGGTTATTCGCCAAGACGAATGTATTTCGCGCAATTGATCTATTCGAACTTCGAAGCGGTATAAATGTAGCTTGCCTATTACTTTTGTATTGAAACGCGCGATGCATGTGTCGGATCGAGTGATTCTCGAGTAACGAAGAGATGTGTGATGTACCGGTTGTTTGCTAATGACACGTGTTCTTTGTGGGATTCACGCGTACGATATCTCGATATTAGTTCAAATAGTCCTTTTGTTTTATGTAATCTTTAATTCGACTTTACGAATGGCGTCGTATTGCGTGGTACAAGCTGTGTTTTTTTTTTTTCAATTTCTTTCGTTTGAGATTCCGTTAATTTGCGAAACGTCGCGAAAGTCGAGGGTGCAAACTGTTGCATTAACAGTTTTTGAACTGTAAACAATGAAAAATGAAAAGTTTCTCGTGGATTACATTTTAGAGATAAATCTTTCTTAGTTCGGAATCGTAATTTGAAATTTAGTGTTGTCAATGAAGTATACATTAAAATTTTAAAAGTGATCTTTGATATCCTCATCGTAGAATTCGACATAAGGTTTTACAAGAATCAACGCTTCGTATGTCCGACAGACACAAGGTAAGCCGAATATTGATCCGGAAATCACGAACGCGTACATTACGCATTTCTAGATTCGTTCGTCTCGATTCTTTTTTTTCGCCGGTGCTTCCGGCTTTTAGGGCTCTATTTTCCGCGAACGTCGTCGGCGTCGAGTGCGCCGCCGATCGCACATAAGAACGTAAGCACTTCGCCGCGAGTGCTTTTGTCTCGTCGGCTCTTTGTTTCCCGTCGACGGGTGTCTCCTCGGCGCGGCGGGTCAATGAATCGGCCTGCGCGCCGCGACGACGCCCGCCCGTGGAAATGCATTTCGTTCGATGCGATGCTTCGAAAACGTGGCGCATTGTTCGACAGTTTGCGACTTCGTGCCGACGTCGTGTTGGTCGTCCTCCCTGTCCCTATCGCACATCCGCGTGTATGTATGTGTGAATGTGTTATATTAAATTGTCTCTGAAAATATTCAATCTTTTCTAACACGTTTTAAACCTCTATTTTATTCTTATAAATTTCTAATAGAGAGAAATAATTTTGGTTTCGAAAACACGTTAAATTCTTTCTATAATTTATTTTTGTAATTGATGTACAGAATGTTGAAGAAAACCATTGATATTTAAATATTTAATTATTTTCTGTTCTACTCCGAAATTTTTCTCTTTAAAAAATTTGAAACTATCCATTTTTATATACTGTTTAGTTTCAATAAACATATTTTGGTATAATCAAGCCGAGTACAAACTAAACTTCTATTTCAAAAAGTCAAATCAAAATTAAATGGAGGGTGGGAATTTGCCGTCACTTGCAATTTAACTTTAGATTTCTAAAAGTTGCCACCTGCTTTAGGGCGTGTGTGTATGCATCAATAGGAGCACTCGCGTTTGGATGCTCACACTCGCGTGGAATTCGTCCGGCGAGTTCGTGGACATTGACGTAATCGTGTCCCAGTTGCATCGCTCGCTATTACGCAAACGTGTTGTTATCGAATCGCGACCGCTTCTTTCTCTCGTGCCTCGGGAGGAGCGCGAAGAAATGGATTCGTCATCCCTTCTCGTGAATCATGCGTCAGTTACGTCGATATCTTTCCTCAATATTTGCACATTGATTACTATCATATATTACAATGTAATCTCATCACTTATTATCATCTCCTTTTGAGTAGCTTAACGTTAAAATACATACCTTGTCAATGAACGCTTGCACGAAAACTCAAATAGCGAGAGGATAAGTTTGATGAGTTTAGATCGAGTTTAAGGTTTATTTAAAATTAATGTAAAGAAAAGAAAAACGATTCAAAAGTGTCGGGAAAGATAAACGCAAGGTCTTGAGGATCGTAATACCCATTTTAGGATCAATTAAGCCGATTCGTTAACTTACAAAACAAAAAAATTAGATCTCACGGAATTCTTTGACCGTTCTTCTCTGACCATTTTTTTTTCTGTCGTTTCAGGAGATGACCGTGCCACTTACACCATTGACGGCGATCGCACAGACACCGCGGAAGGAGCACGAGTCCAAGTTCACCTTCAACCCCCATCTGGCGAAGGTAAGAATCGATCGATACACCCACTCACCGTAACTAGCTCTTACATCTCGCCGATCAAAATAGCAAACGAGGAATCGAGAGTAATTCACTAGTCGGCGTTTGAAAAAGCGCTTTGACATTCGCAATTGCTAAAGAGGACGCCTTAATCCTTCTGTTACCAGCTATTTCACAGAGATAATATTTCCGGTTTAGTGCGGTTTAGTCCGGTTCAAAGAGATTTTTTTCTATTATTCCCTTTTTTTGCGATTTTTTATTCGAAGTAGTATGATAAAACGGAAGGTACAAGAATGAAGCAATACAAGATGCTTTTAAAAGATGTAAATAGTTTTTATTTAGTTTCGAAGCAAAAGTTTGCTTTTTGCACGGCAGGGAAAGAGTTACAGTTTATTGATCATGATATTAGAATTCAAACGAAGCAGAGAACCATGTGATGTATATATCGCGGTAACGTTTCAATCAAAAATAGCGTGAACGTGAACTTCGTTGTCGAAAGCGCACATATTTTTGGGAAAAGCGAGAGGGACGAGCGAGATTGACTCTCGTGCCTGTCTCTCTCGCGAGCGTGATAACTCACAAGCGTGATATCGATCGAGCGGCAACATTTCGTATCGTTCGTGCCGTTCGTGCCACTTGGCATGATGTCAAGCGTCGCTCGGTGTGTCGGTGTGCGTACGCATGTGTGGATTCCACGTGCGTGTGTATGTATGTAAAGACAGCGGGTTTTGTCGTGGATGAAACGAGGCGAGAGAGGCAATCGCGTAATGTCTTATTTGCGTGAATTAGCATTTTACGAGTCACGGTGGCTCTCGAACGCTAATCTCGTATTAAATCACAATGATAACGCAGAGATTCATGATAATTGTACGCGGTGCACGTTGCCGAATCCACACGCGCATACATACCTACACGTCGAACACATATATTACTATACTTCTATGAATGATTATTGCGCCAAAAAGACATTGGTATTACGTTTAATTATACTTGTCGATATATGTTTATCACTTCGCAATTGGTATATAATTTCTAATGGCACGGTCGTTATTTTCTGGTCGATTGAAATTATTGGCGTTGACGTTTGCGGAGATGTTTAGCTGATCGTCTAATTGAGCGTTTAATTGATCGGAATTCGCGTTCGGTTACCGTTGTTGAAACACCGTTTTGACGGGAGGAACATTTGATACCTGCGGGCGAGCAATTCTGGAGCAATAATGTCGGCCGGGTGGGAAATGTCTCGGATCGCATTAATTCGAGCTAGGTCCCGTGCTACTTGGCAACGTATCAAGCGTTTGCTGCTCTCAAAAGCTGCAGCGCGGACATAACGCGCGCCGACGGCGCAGGGAGGGATGGGGTTGGAGCGGCAGGGTCGACTGACGCCGCGGCCGCGCCGGGTGAAAGAGGAGGCCCGTAAGAGCGCCGGTTTAATTCGGGGTACGTTCTTCTCGCAACGGCGTCTCTTTTGCGGTGACACTCATCCGACGTAAAAACCCCGTCGCTTGGCCGCGCTGCGAAAAACGGTGTTACTTTGTAAATAAAACTGCGGACGAAACTAATCCGTCCGTCCACTCTTTTCAGCCGCTTGATAAAAATCTTATCGCGATAACATTCATAAATAAAGTGGCTCCTTTACCTTCGCGATATGAAAATCTACATTTTGTGTGCAATCATCTAGAAGAGATTTGCAAAAGAAACAGTTAAATTTATTTTTAATGGACGAAGAAGTGTCAGAATTCTCTCAATAAAATAGTCTTATCTTATTGTCAAATATAAAAAAATATGTATTATAAGTGCATCACGAGGTTAAATTATTAGATTAGATTAAATTTTATTCGAATTTATAGTTTATATCTTTTCAGCGTAGTTACGATAACAAAATTAAAGAACCCTAAAATAGGTCGCAAAAACAAGCAAAAAGAGACTTATATAGGAAAATAAATGTATAAAATATAAATTTTTAAATACTGAGTTTGAATAATTGTACATTGAGTGAATATTGAACAATTAACATATAGTGATGTAGTAGGTATGTACAAGGGAAGAAGAGGAAACAAAAGAGCGGAGAGAAGGAAAGAGAATAAATGCATTTACTATCGAAAGGCTTAATGAATGTGTAAAAATGAGATGATTTCCAATTAGCTCCTAATTTATGCGCGTTATTTATCAATCAATTGGATTTCGGAAAGTTTTTAAGCTTTCACCGGCCTTACTCACCGTTTATCGCACGCTGCAACCGATTTATAATAACGTCTGGTAGGACTTTGCATGATATTTGCAACCCGACACGCTGCAGAAGACTGCATTGCGTATTATAAATTTGTTTCTCCTCCTCTCCTCGTCCCGCCGACGAGACTGCGGAAGGTTCGGCGAAGAGCTGGGGAAAAAAGTGCGCGCGATAAAAGAGGAGGGAAAGGAGACGAGGGACGACCGGGCGAAATCGGCCTCGTAAAAGTGGATTAATTCGGACCGCCGTATATATACATATATATACCTTCCCGCCTGGGGATCCTTTTTGCGTGCGCGAGTAAATTGTAATAATGGCCGAATGCAAAATCGCTGCCGGCGTTTTCTCCGCTCAAACGTCGCGAGAATTACTCGTGGACTTACCGGGAATGAAATAGCGCGGGCGCGTTCGCGAAATTGCGTAGCGCTCGGTGGTTTCCGACCGGTGGTCGACTTCGCGCTCTTGCAGATGAAAGGAATCGTTACGCAGTATAATACCGGCTTTTTGCAGACGGTATAATTACCATTTAGCAGGTAACTTTAAGCAGGTGCGTGCGCTTTGTAATTCAGATGCTCGCGTTGCGTGTGAGAAATATGGAAATTTACGCTGTATCTTTCTAATGCTATGTCGCACGTCTCGTAATATAAATAATTATTGCTATTAAAATTGATGAAATGTGTCGTGCAATGTAGATTATTAACACTAGAACTACCGAGGGGGTCAAAATGACCCATTTGACATTTTAAATAATTTATTACTCATTTTTAAAACATCTTAATTTCTGAAATTTTCCCTGACTTTTATTGAAATTACATAGACGATTAATTGTATTAATTTGTTTTCTCTTTTTCTCTATTCTTTTCTAAGATTTCTCTGGTGGCGAAATAAATATAGACTAATCTCCGGTAGCTCTAGTGTCAACAATTGCCATTCAATTGGAGTAGCAGCGTCAGTAATTTGTTTTATAATAGCATTGTCGTTAACCTGATTTTTTTTTAACGGTATTTATTTACGGTAAACACTTGGTTGCACGGCTGCAAGTTGATTATTCCGCGTGAAGTTTCGCGGTAGTACCGCCGAGACTGAGATGTTATTTCATTCGCGATTAGAAGAATGCACATAAAGGGCCGCAAAACCGCGCGATAAATTTCTATTATGCCCCGAGAGAAGGGCTCCTCGGGTATCAAGGGAGACGCAGGGACGCGTTGTAAATTACTCGATGCGGAAACGAGAAGCGAGGAGACAAAGTACACTCTCGCGGTTCCCTTTACAAATTTTCCCAGATCCGTTTAATTTCCCGCTGTTTTCACGAACTTTCCTCCTTCGCTCCCTTTTGCAACGTTAAATCCTTACCGACGTTATTTGACAAACTATGTGTAAACTATGCCCTAGCTATTTGCCGTGTGCCATTTTGTAGAAGCGAATATAATTCCCGGTAGGTATGCGCGCGACGCGACGTCTCGTTTGACGTGCTAGTTCCTAAGGACGGTAAATTGAATTCTGGCAAGAGGGAACTGACCAAACCACGTGTGATCGGTAGTTTGGTCCTTTCCGCAGGAATACGATACGATCGCAAAAGCATGATTGTTCTGAGTAAACTCTCACTTTTGAATTTTTCTTTTGCAGTTGACGGAAGTCACCCCGCCAGAGCCTGCGAAGCCTCGTGAGTATCTTAAAGCTTTCTTTATCTCTTACACACTTTCTACAAACTCTGCGTATAAGCCACGAATGAGAGAGCGTTACGTGTTTTCCCCGATTTGTAATTCTTTCGTGGGATATTATATCGAGAAAAAAAAAAGAAATAATTTCTTTTGCTCATTACGCGAGCGTGTAACGAGCCATTTCCATCGGCGTAATTGGTATATGCAGCCTCTCGTTTACGCGCACTTATTTTCATACGAAATCACTCTCGTTATGTATGGGAATATTTAATGATTATTATATCGCGTTTTTTTTTTGTTGCAAAATTGGACGTGCGGCAGAATCCTCGTCATGCACGCTGCTGCATTTTCAAGTTGAAGTTTTATTAACGTCAGCTCTGAACGCGCCGCTGTCAACTTTCGAGCCAGTATACCGGCGTTTACCGCAATTTTTCGCGATAAAACACACGTTGTGTCAGAATAGAGAATATAGGATCACCGGCGGACATAATTTCTGGAAACTGTCCGCTACATTCGCCGACGATTAAAACGCGACGCTGCGTATATTGCTCGAAACGATATTTTAAAGTCATGCGCGCAGTCGAATGGATATTAATCGGCGCGTCTGTAATTCGCGCGTGCAGTATCGATATGAAATTCACGGGTCGATGCGACAGTTTTATATACATATCCGCTTAACAGCATGTTTTTATTAAAAAAAAAAAAAGGAAAAAAGAGAAAACGATCGGCAGAAACATGCGTTGTAGTGCGGAGCGCACCACCGAACATAAAACCTGTGGATTCCGCGCAAAATCCCCCGATCGTCGATTTCGCGTGTGCGATTTCATGAATCAGCCATTTCGACCTCTGACTTCGTTCATTTAGCCACTTAAGCGCGCGAAATACGCGTTATTTATTCGCTCGTACGAGCCTCGCGCGACTCATTATTTATCGCGGTTACGTAGGCCGCTTCGCACGAAACTCGTTCCCTAGTTAATCTCGTTTCTTTTTGTAACGTTTATATCACTGTAAATCCATTGTTATATGTTTAATTTTAAACATCAAACACTTCAGAAAAGTTTTAATTATTACAAATATATAGCTAAGTGAAAGAACTTAGATTTTTAATATCTTATTTGAACAAAGATCGAGTTTTAATGAACATGAATAATCAAATATTAGAATTCGTCGTGACGCGAATTAGATATTATAAGAAGTAATTTTCTTCGCATAAAAGATTGTGATAAGAAATAACGGATTTTCATGGAAATACTTTTGCGTTGGTTGTGTGCGATAAAAGGGCAACCGCGACTGCTTGAAAGCGTAATATTCACATTGGAAGCATGATTTAAATATTTGACATCTCCTCAGAGTACCGCAGCGCACCGGAAACTTTTCGGGGAGCGCGCAATACTTTTATATAGGTACATACATTAAATTCGACGTTACGGAGACCCGAGGGATATGTTACTATTAAAAGTAAATTAACACTGTGTTAATACCCGCATTAATATTAATGTCATGATACTCACATGATTTAGTAACATGATGTTTCGTTAAACGAATAACCTGTTTATGCAGGAATTAATTACAGACCCCATCGAGAGTTGCATTCATTACCGTAAAATAATAAATAGTAAAATAGAGTTGATCGGTCAAATTAACTAGCGTGCGAAATCGATTTTCGTGTCGAGCGGATAATTTTCGAAGCAATCTCTTCAAAAAGATCTACATCCGCGATCGCGAAAAAGCTCTGCGAATTCGTCGATCTTGCGGCGTTTTGAAACGGACGTGGATGGCGGAAAGGGTTATTGTTTCATGAATTAACCATTCTCCCCTCCCTCTTCTCCCATCGCCGTTTCCTACCCGATACTCGAATGCCAGTGGCCACTTTACAACGACTATTATCGGGGTTACAACCACCTCTCGTCAACGATCGGGAGTCGGGTCGAATTTGCTTCTCGTTGGGTAAATTTGAACTAGCCCCTCCGCGATAAGCCTATTTCGCGCCCTTTACACGATTGCATTGCGAAAATCGCGTAATTCATTCAAGCTGTTTAAAAGAGTAGCAAGTTGGTTCTTAAAAAAATAGGGTGTTATTACTGAATAAATCTTCTTTATTAAATTTTTATTACTATATTTTTCTTCAATAGAGAATACATTGAGATAGAGGCAGCGTATAGGTTCTAATAATATAGTAGAAATTATAGTAATAATAACACAAAATTTTTTTGTATTTTATAACAATATATGAAGTATAAATAAGATATGATAATTATCCCAATAGAAAGATTAATGGTTGCGCAAATTGGTTGATAACAATTACTGCTTTCGAATATAGTATTATGTATAACAAGTTCCTTGGAAGAAATTGGAGAATTGGATTTTTTTATAAATAACGACATTATAATCATCTCGTATTTTGCATATGTAGTTGCGGTTTACAAGTGTTTTCGCAATTGCATTAAATGAATGACATTTCTCCGTAACCGTAAGTAATTTAGTCGGTGAGAGCTGGAAATTGTAGGGGGACACAGATCTTCTGGAAAGAGACAAGAATATCCGAACGAACGCCCACGTTTCTTCTTTCTTCATCGGAATTTCGCGGAACGGCATCGTATATATACTGGGACCGCGCGGCGCGGTTACGACTTATCAATTTATTTCTCTGGAATCACGAGGTTGACAGTTTCCCGTTAACGAGGTCCGGTATATCTTCCGCGAACTCCAACAGGATTCTTCCACTGAAGAATCCATTCGTGTGAATTTCTCCACGGTCGAGAGGACCGCTCGCAGTCGGAAAATATCGCATTCTCTGAAAATTTGATTCGGTGCGAGGGAGAAAAATATATACTTGGTAGAAAAGTCGGAAGTGGACTTATATCATTTTATCCTCCTCGTTATGTCACCGAATATCAGTGAGGTATAACGAGAAATGGGGAAATTTCGATGTTGAAAATGGATAGATATATAGCTTTGTATAAGTTTCGCGGAGACGAGGAGAACCACGTCAATTTTACCGTCTATGAATCTGAATTTCAGTTGAATCTTCGCGTTTGAACTCGTTGGCGCAGTGAGTTTCGATCGGGTCTGTACCTCGACGCTCCATTGAGCAAATTAATGAGGACTGCGCGACATTATTGAGCCACGCAGGCGCGCACGTGTAACATCGTCGGGATGTAATACCAAACCGTTGTAATATCGCGATCTGCGAGCTTGCTCGGTGAAACATTATTAACGCAACGCAGATTGTGTGCGCAACGTTATATCGAAAACCGCTTATGATTTTATTACATGCAGAATAGACTTTAATTTTCAATTGACAGGTTCTTCAATCAATTTGGGATCGATTTTTGCCAGCGTTCCTTCCGTCATTTTATCTATTGCAATTTAGAGTTGGAGTTGATTTAAATTTGATTTTTATAGCTAACTAAAATCTTTTTAATCGCTTTATCTATTTATCGAGAGTAATCTAAATTCAGATATCATATGGAATTTATTTTTACTTTTGCCCGAGTTTTCCCAGTCGCTCAACTACCTGTTCAGATCTCGAAACTAGTTCACCGCGGGAACTCTCGGTGGAAAATTCCCCAAGGGCTGCAGTCATATTCAAGTACTTCGTGGAAAAATCCCGATGTCCCTTTAATAAATAAGGAGCGGAGGACTTAATTCTCCGCGAAAAAGCGTATCGCTTCTTGATTAACGCGCGAGAGGCAAAAGGAGTCGAGGTCGTGTCGAGCTGATTAAGAGAGGAGGGAGACGCGTTAAACACCGGAATCCCGACACACGTACGATACCCACGCCCACGTTCACGACGCACGATGCTCTCTCGCCTACCTGCGCACGCGTATGCCCACGCGAGCTAAACCCATATCCACCTCTTTCACCGAGGGTGGCGTCGGTGTTAATGAGCGAAGGCGCGATCGCGTGACCGGCGACCTTTGACGAACCTCGGGCCGTAGATGCCGCCGGGGGAATGAGGGATGAACGACTGTGCCGAATCGTTCATTCTTTATTCACCCCAACGATCAAACAACTCGACAATCGCGCGTGAAATTTTCTTTTCTATAGGGAGTTCTCGTTATATCTTACGTTGAGGCCTAATGTGACTAGTAAAACTCCATACTGACAATCTGAAATACCTAGGGACCTGAATTCCATATCGTCCTAAATCCGGAGAAATCAAAATTGAATATATCCTTGCCTGGAAGTTTTTTAACTGCACGTTCACCGCCAAGCGTGTTTTACGTTGACTTTTCGTTCTCGCCAATTGAATTATTTTATATTAAAAAGAACAATGAAACATTTAATTTATAGTATTAGATTGCACAAAAATATAATACGTGATGTATTTATTTTACTGTCGTCCCATGACGGTCATCGATGATGAGGCGTAAATGAAAAGCTCAGTGTCAATCACAGATGAATGCTCTCTAAATTTTTCCGAGTGAAAACTTGACTCTTGGTGCGAGTGAATATAGGTATGAAAAAGAATATAGGTATGTCGTCTATTATAAGTTACGGTATAAAATAAACAGTGCAAAATAAAATTAGCTAGATTAGTATGCTAAATTTTTCTCTTCCAAAAACGTGATTTTGAAATTAACCTAATTCAATTTTTCCGTTATAGAGTGTTATATCGGGTTTTCCTTTTATTTTATAGGTTCCTTGATCCTTACGATGGGAGGGTAATATAAAAAAGTTCTAATGCATAGATTTTTTGGAAAGTTTGGAACGATCCGAAGTGGAAGTGCATCGGAAGCGATATCGGCGAATATGCGCGAGTCGTAAAAGTGTCCGGTGAAACGGCATTTTGACAAACGTCTACGAACGCTCGCGCTTTCTCGACGAACACGCGACGAACCGGGCGGAACGGGATTACGATGAATTACTATGTGCGTCGCGGAGTAATCGCGGAATTCAAGAACGGACGTCGATCAATGTGTCGGTTGGTTCGGCGCTCGACCTAGTAGTAAGGAGCTTCGGTTTCCGTTATTCGCGGTTTCCGAAAACTTATGCATGTTGAGGGACTTTCGACGTAACAGACCACGTCCTCGATCTTCACGGACCATGTTCGTTCCTTCACAAAGATCATCCCTCAGAGATCATCTCTCTTGTTTCCATCACATTTCCTCTCAATATTATTCACTTTTTTCTGTCGCATACTTTCATCCCTTTTTCTTTTTCGCAGCTTTCGCTGTCTCTTCGCGCATCCTCCTTGTCATCCGCGAGACTCTCTTTTTCGCCCTTCGCGATCCCATCTTTTCCTTCTCGCGCCTCTGTCTTTCTCACTTCCTGGTCTACCGCGCCGTCACCACCCTCCGCTCTCCTGACCCGTCCTGCCTCGTCCTCCCGTTTCCGCCGTCCGCGATACGTCGAGTAGGATGAGCAAGGGCGACGAGATGAGGAGGTTGGTTGGTTTCCATGGAGACCAACCAGCTTGCACTGGCATCTCCCGGTTGAACTGCCGCGCGGCCGCCGTCTATCGCGCCACGCTGCGCTCTCGCTCTCGCCTCGCGAATCGACGCGGGACGACACGGCGGTAACCGGCGAAACCGAACCGTACGCGCTGAATCCGGCTCTTCTGAATTTCATCGGGCGCCGTCATCGGAGAGAGAGAGAGAGAGGGAGAGAGAGGACGGCGCGGCGTCCGTCTATTTTCGAACGGTAGTTATTCCCTCCCTCCTCGTCCCAGAGAGGAGTGCTTTCGTGGTCAGGGATCGGTTAACGGATGGTGAAAATGTTTTTGGATAGATAGACACGCGGATATAGAGAGACGTATGTTTAAAATTTCTGCTATTTCCGTCTTTTCTCTCTCTCTCTCTCTCTCTCTCTCTCTCTCTTGTTGGCTTACGTCTCGAATTTATCGCCGCTTTTCGCTAGAAAATGGATGGTTATGAGGATATTATTCAGTTGTGATACGAAATTATCACTCAAGTGTGGATAATATAAAGCCCACTCTAAACACTCTATTAAATTGTGATTTTATTTATAATATTATGTGCTCTGTAATATACGAAAAACATTTGGAGGATTAGAAACATCTACCATACAAGAGATTACACATATCTGGAGGAGGAGATTATATATCACGATTACAATTCTATCCTGAATTCTAACTCGGATTTACAGATCATCTAAAGCGAGGATTATTTAACGGGGTATTAGATAATAAAATAAAAATACCATTTGTTTCGATATTTATTATAGTTTATTTATTTGCAATCACATGTCGTGGTAAGTTTGATAGTGCTTTGCGATAAATCTCCGCTTAATTTTTCAAATATTTGAAGCAATTCTAGGCAAACTATATTATTAGTATTTTTATAAAATTTCCCTCGAATAATATAAATTGTCATTTATATTGACAACATTAACCTAAGGACAAAGGCTGCTTATTGACTTATTTGTCGATTAATTCAAGCGGCAAAGGGGTAGCTCGCAGTTTAGCCGCTTTCAAGCTTTATATTTCGCTTCGAGGACGGCGCTAGCCGGATTCGCTCTTTATAGACTCTACCGGATAATCGTAATAATTATCCCAACGAATGAGAGTGAGAGACGCGTCGTATCGCTTCGCTTCGCGACGGCTACCGCGACACGGGGAATTTCAGGCTTGCGGCAGTAACTCCGCCACCACCGTCACCACCACCGCGGTGCAATTCCCGTGACATTAATTATTGAAATCGCCGTCGGCGTCCCATCCAACCATCTCGCCGACCTCCTTCCCGTCCCCGCTGCAGCTGCTGCAATCGCCTCGGCCGCGATCTCGAACTTCTCTCGAGCGTTTCCGTCGCCTCTTCCACCGAGCTACTCCGGCTTATCCTCCGCTAACCGACAGCCCCTCCGTTACCTCCCTCCCACAGCCTCGTTTTCTAGTTCGGAGGAAGTCCCTTGGGTTAACTTCGCCGAGGAGCAGCCTAGAGACTGCGCCCGCTTAATATTCAATCGCCTCAGACTTCGGTCTCGCCCTCGCTCTCTCGCAAGCGCCTCGCCTGAGACCTGAGACACGCGCGCGGACCAACGAATGCGAATTGGAACGCCCGTGCCCGAGAAGATGGAAAGTGTCCAACAGATTTTATTTGTAATGAGATAGGATGTGTGTCGTAACTTTTTATTACGGCGCGTTTTCCATCTTGTGTCCGTAATCGTCGAGCGGTGTGCTCGCTCGAATGTGAATGTAGAATGATAGAAGACCGGACGGTAAGAAGTTCCGATAGGATTCACATTTCCCTTCTTGCGCAATCTTCACTTGCCCGCTTTTTGCTTTTGCTGCAAGCTCCCGGCGTTCACGAGTGGCTTTAATTCATTACGTGACAAGCTAATATCATCCATCAACCGTGGCGACTTTGAAATATCGTTAGACGGTCTGACCCACGCGAGGGGGAGAATCTACTACAGTTTCGTATTAGGCGCCTCTGAAAGCGGTATCTCCGATCTCGCGTAGCTCGTTATCGTTCCGTTTGAACTGGTCTTAACGTCGCGAATCGTTGTTTTCCTTTCCCGCTGCGCTGCACGATGGAAATTTCGCGGCGAGCCGGAGAAACGTCGCGAGACGAGACGGCACCGTGTATGTGTTTTAAATCAATATTTTGGATAGCTCACAGCGACGCGATTCGAATTTCCGGGTGGAAAAACGTTGATTGGCCGACGGGGGAAAAATGCGACGGAAAATATACGGCGGGAGTCGCGCGTATATTCTTTGTCGGACCGGATCCGCGACAGGAAATGATACCGTCCGCGCGCGGGTTGTCGAAATCGTTGTTTCGAAATTAGATTTCGACGCAGTTTGCGACAGAATACAAGATGAAACAAGCGCTTGTGGAAGGAGCTTCGTATTCGAGGTGGCAGTTAAAGAGACAAGTAGATGAAGGAGATGTCTCACGTTCTTGCGAAGTTGAATTATCGCTGTGAATCATTAGTCTTCATTAAATTATATATACATATATATATCTGTATATGCAATATAAATTCTATATAAAATTTTATATATATATATGTATGTACAATCAATCTAATGGTATATATCTATATAGTGTTTGATAGAGTCGAACTAATGGTATTTATTATCAGATCAGACTAACATGATCACTCATTGAACTTCAAAGCTAATCTTAACACAGTATATGATCTCGCCACATTAATTTCAATCAAGTGTACTTTCTCTTACGAGCCAAGATTGTTCGGGATATTAAAAGTTTCATGAGAGAGTAAATTAACTCACCAATGTTGACGACAATGATTAAAAGCGGCAGACAGATGCACATACCTACCTATATTCGACATCTGACGTTCACGATGTTCAGGTCACTACAATATATAGCTACAGTCTCGCGAAGCCTTTTTGTCGAGACTGTCGTAAGGCGGGGAGATAAGAAAATGTTATGGAATATGGGTCAGTTCGTCGAGACCACAATTATTATTTATTTAGTAGATTGCTGATCAGAGACGACATTAAATGTCGCGGCGATAAGTTATTCATTGCGATACAATTTGATTAATCTCGAGGCGTAACGCTATCCGCAAATTGATAATATCTAATCGGATTTTCTCGTTATAGTTTGAAGCGATATAACTTCGACAGGTCGTTTCGATCCGATATATCTAATTATTCTTGTTCCGATGAAGAAACGATGACGCAGTCAATAATGCGGTCTTTTGTATTAATCGATGTTTTGCACATTTTTCACGAAATTTAATTTAATTTATTTAATTCGGTTGACTTTAATAAACTTTTTATTTTTTAATCCTGAAAAAGAATAACAAATTATATGACATTCAGTTTGTACATACGTGATAGCCACACTTTTTTTAAAAAATCGATCCTATCCAACCGCTTCAATTTAAGACATACGGGTGATTTACTTACCACTCTTTTTATCACGGTAGAATAGCAGAAGTTCCTATGGAGCTCTCGGATCCCATGCGTCGCGTCGCTCGCGTGTAATATTTTATTTGACACGTTTTGCTCGCGTGTTTTTAGACGATCTTAGGGGCCCGGCTGGCAGCGTGTCGCGCCGCTGCGAGCGATCGCAATCTAACCATGTGAAGGCTATTTAATATTACACGTGGAAAAACTCGCTTTAACGGCATTACACTGATAAGCGGTCTTTCACGGGAGATTGTTCAATTCCTGCAAATTAAACCACGCCACGGCGTCCGCCCGCGGTTCTCCTGTAACGTCACCGGCCGCGTAAGGTCCGATACTTTCATTCAAATTTTCTCATCGGCTTGCGAGGCGTAAGCGTGGTGGAATGATTACGCGCGTTCGGCGCGTAATGGCATAAAATTGCGTGCGGCGAGAGGAGACGCGCCGCGGGTTTTACGGGCGGCCAATCTACTAGAATGTATTGACGTAAGTATGCCGATAAACCGCATTCTGCGGTTTGTTATTAAGCCTCAAATGCGCGCGGCGCATCGTATATTTGTTTCGCTTTCGATGCGGGCGCGTAGCAGCAGCGCTTCCCTCGTCGCGGACTATATTCCGCGTTAGATATTCGCGCGCGATACACGTGTGCGTGTCATCTGTCTCAGGAAAATTTCCAAGCGAAAACTGGATAAAACGGGTTAGTTTTTACGTTTCCCATTCTCATTTTAAACGATTCATCCGCTGATTTATTAGACTTTTAGACTCAAGCTCGTTTCTTTAGGGATTTCAATGAGCCAACTTGCAAAGGCCTCGAACGAGATGATGGAAATTCATCACTCGGGCTGGATTCAGCGCACGCTTCGAACGGTACTTTATCAGATGTCCTTGGCAATCAATCCGCGGAAAACCGGGCGTACTTATAACTCGATTACATAACCATTGCCAATGCGCAATCCGGCCAGAAGTTTGTCGACGTTCGCCGCCATTTATTTACCCTGCGCGTGGGATATTGTGTTGAACCACGGGCGGGTATTATAACTAGACGAATTAAATTTTCATTCATTCTGTGCGGATGCCAGAGGTCGGCGTCGTCGTCGTCGAGCTCCTAATGAATTGCGAACACACGGTGCGTCTCTTCGCGCGGAAGTTATATTTAACGCGCTGAACGCTGGCAATTCGCTGGTGTTGCTCGCTCACGCCTGGAATGATGTGTATAATTGCATCGAAAATAACGACGTATCAGCGACGATAACATAGATACATACGAAAGCGTTTATATATCATACGCTCGTTAAAATCTTGGGAGCAAGTCAATTACTGCTTCATTTATGGAAAATTTATCTGGTTAACAGGATTATTTATCTCTTATAATCTGCTATATTTTTGTATAACGCCAGCGGAGTTACTATTAGTCCGAGTACCTAGTAAGACCAACAATAAGTAAGATATTAAAGCTAGTTACAGAAACCTTGCTTTCTTCGAAAAATCGTCGGCACATCATCACATTAGCGCGAAAAATACATATGTGGAAATGGTTGAGCAACATCTCTCGGCACTGTTAGTGCGCCCGTCTTGCATAACCCATATCCCATAATAACGTCCGCCGCGTCTCGACAATCCCCGTGTTCCCTTCGTTGGCTTCGCCGACCAGCGAGCGCTTAATATCACAATTCCGTCATTAATTAGCATCCTGGCCGCTAACCGCGGATATAAATATGACCGGAAGACGGCGTGGAAAATATCGCGCGTGCTATAAATAAACATGCATCGATGCTTACCCGAGACCGCGACGAGCGCGAGAGCAAGGAAAAAAAGTCATCTATTTACGTGTGTTACCGCATCTAAGAAAAGATCATTGCGTTTGAATATATTTTACATCGGATTGCGACTGTGCGGTGAAAGGCCGGTGTGTATAATGAAGTAACATTTATACGTGATAATTACAAGATAGGTATCTTACAGGGATCGCATGTTTCAATCGTGGTTGCTAACGTAGTTTAGAGATAGGCATCCTTAGAGCGTCAGCCACGCGGAGTTTCGTCATGCCGGCAAGAAATCGAATATCGAAACCGCAAAAACGCGCGTCTCGCGTGCGAGTTTATAAAGTCCCCAGTCTGAAGAATGCGAGACGGGTGATTTTCCCCGAGTCTGTCTTTGATCGTCCGCGGGATCATAAACCGCGCACCGGTTCGAGGGAGCCATAACCCAAGCGCGTCGGAGGACCGCAGATCGTTAAACGTCCACCTGCATCGACTGCCAGCACCACGCGCGCATCCTCTCGCGAATCCTTTTATGACAATGGCTTGATGCGCCGGTATTTTCTCCCTGTCGCGAGCGGCGCGCGGCGGCTCGGCTCTAGCCGTGGAGGAGGAGGTGTTAAGGCAGTGAGCTCATAAAATATTCATACAAGGGTTACGGCATTTTAACGGTACATTCTGGCGGGTATTAAGTACCCGAGGAACGAGTCGAATCAAAAAGTGTTCTCTCGTACGAATGCAAAATACCCTTTTGCACCGCATTCAGTTCACGATCCTTTATTTCGACAGCAATTTTACAATTATTCGTCGTCACCAATCTCAGCGAACATCTCTTCGGTGTCGTGCGATGCTTGGTTTACTAGGTAATGTTAGGATAATATTAATTTCATTGAATTCAATGTCGATGTTAATATTGGTACGGATCTCTAATGAATACAAATTAGAAGGGAGCCCCAAATCGATCGCCGTCTCTAAAATTGCACGTGCGACAGGCAAATTGTACAGGGCTCCCTCTCGCGCAAGGTCGTTCCGACGTAAAAGTGCATCCGTTGAATCAATGCTGGAGTACGCATGGCACTCATTCGTTCAGTATCTGCTCGTAGTATTGCGTAGCCGTTTTGCGCACCTTTGCTATTCCAACAGAGATCGATACCTGTTGAGTGCGACTACGCATTCGCGTACGTACTCGCGTATATAATACCATACATATACACGCACGCACACGGTTACATATGCGTCGACGTACGCGTATATGCGTCCCATTCTGCGAGATTATGCCAGCTCATGAATACATACGCGCTACAACTGTCGCCGGATGATTGATAAATCTATACCACTCCCCGCGACTCGATATTATTTACCGCTACAAGTTGTCGGAAGATACACGCTTCCGCTTTCGGCAACAGAGAAACTGATTTCTCGCAGTCGCCGAAAGTAAAGTCTAAAAGTCACACTTGCGACAATGGAGCGAATATGCGCCGCTGTATTTTTCGATAATAATAATTGTTATTACGTATTATTAATTGAGCTAATAATTTATAATAATTAATTTTCCAATTAATAATGAAATTTACCGCTGTAATTTTTAATGGCCTTACGATGAACATTACATCGATGCTCGTCGAGCGCGCGCGCGCTCGCGCTTAATAATTCCATATCTGTTTTATCGTTGGATATCGTGCTGATATATTTATGATCACATTTATTACAATGGCCGCAATTGATCGTACAAATTAGCAGTAATTTCATTTCCAATGATTATTGACTCTTTCGCTTCTGAATTTTCTCTAAAGCGATACCTATCGCGTTGTAATGCCTTGATAAAAAGAATCCCGCGGTCGAACGACGACGGGATCACGCGAGAATAAACTTAACGGGCGCAATGCGGTCGGACTAATCGGCTTAATTATTTATCCGTCCTCGGTCTTAATGAGACGAGGTAAAAATCGGAGCCGCAAATTTTTCGAGCGATTATTATCAGCGTCGACGAGTTTGCCTGCACGTTTGCATTCGAGACGCGGCGACTCGCTGAATTCCACGTGGATGTGCAACGCGACTTAGCGGATGTAATTATCTTCAGCTCGATTTTCTATCACTCGAATTATTTGGGCGTGATCTACCGGTGCGGCGGCATTCGTCGCGGTCCATCGCGTATATCTACGTGCAATTTATTGCCCCGTATCTCGTCGTACATCTGATTTTCACGTCGGTATATTGCCGGCCATTAATTTCTGCTATTATCAGTATTATCGTTGATCGGTGTTCATAACGTTCTCAAGTTACGGTAATTACCGTATCGTCGAGTGCTATTAATTACGTTGGTAGATCGATGAGCATTGCGCGGTTGTCCTCGATAGGGATGATTTAATAAATTGGCATCGTCGGAGGGGGACCACTGTCAAAAAGCGAGTGTACAGCCTTCGATAAATTGGCATTGGCATGTCGAGAATCCTCTCTTAAAATTGCCGTGTTAAATCAATTTATTGTTGCCTCTTTTCCGCAATGCCGATTGGTTCTTTCATTGTGCTTATTTCGTCAATGACTGTCATTGTACATATTTTGACAGTTGTGTGTATCAAGGCTAAATAGCGCGCGCGAAGCGCGCGTCTGTGGTGTCTAGTAAAAGATAAAAAGAAACGAGAAAAAAAGGAGAAATGCGGATATATTTAAAAAATTAGCGGTTTCAGAAAGAGCGGTAGTTTTTATGTCGAGGTCGCGTCTCTTCTCGGATGACTTACAATTTGGGCCAACGCTACGTTTATTATTATCCGCATGATATAGGGCTAATATCATCCTAAATACGTTCCCTCAAATATTGTTTGCGTTCAGCTTTCACGTTGTCCCACTCGTCTCACGGAAGTTTGAATAATAGCGAACTTGTGTTGGAGAGCGTTACCCGATCCCGAGCATCGTTTCCCATCATTCCGGTTCTTACGCGTCTGCGTTAGGGCGGATAAGTTTTCATCGGAGGGAGATACAAAACGGGTTGCACCACCGGGGCACCCCCGGGGGGGATTTGTACACACAGCGAGCCAAATTAAATATTGAATATCGATCGCCTTTCTCCGACTCTCTGCTTGGCGTGCACACGTCGCCGATTGCATGACCCACTTGCCCAATTACGCTATATACCTACGGTGTCGTTGAAGTGCTAAATCATCGCGTAGTCGCAGCACTGTAATACTTCGCAGACAATACGGTCGGACGTCGCTTAGCATATTGTTGTGTCATCCGGCCTGATCGTCGGCCGATTACGTCGCGTATTATTTCAAAGTCCGGTATAATTTCCAAAGTATAACTTTTCTCCGGGATAAGTAGCGCAGAAAAGAAAAATGCCCCGCTTTCGGATCTATGCGGGAGGGAAGTGGGGGGAAAGGCGACGACATATTAGGGAAATTGAAATATGAGATGAGTCGTAAGTTACGATCGAATTATGACTTTATTTCACGCCGAGGAAGAACGCCTTTTACCGGATCTGTGCGAGAACTTCCGGAGGAAAAAAATTCCGACTGTTTAAAATGTAATTCACTTTACTCCGGCGTACTTGATGGCGTGCTCTCTGTTTTCAAGCCGCGGAGAATGGCATTTATAATTCCAGTTACAAACTACGAAGAAAAGAAGTAATACTATGTACGATAAGATGAATATTTTACCTTATCGCATCCACCGCACTCGGCGGCACGATAAACAACGATCGTTTCCGTATCCCGGCGAGTACTCGCGCGTAGCGGCACACGCCATTATCCGAATCGAAGGGTGGAAAGATATATTATGCCGTCTCTCGGCTCTTGCCTCCGTTACCGAAGAAGTAAATTGTCGGCGGCAGGTCGGCCCCGACGTCAAAAAGTTCAACGTCTGCGAGCATCGGGGGGTTGGGGGCTTCTCATTGGCAGAGGGTGAGAAAGAGGCGAAAGGGTGAGACGCGGGCTGGAACGAAGGAGCAGCAGGGCAAGACGCCGTGCAGTTTATTGTGAGCGAGCGCGAACGGTAGGAAAGAAGAGACAGGGAGAAGAAGGTCCATTTTCCTAATAACGTCCCGGGTTCAGCCGCGTACGCCGGGAAGGTTAGGTAAGGTTCTCTCGCCGCTGTTCTATCCCGTTTCTACCCTCTTTACCACCCTTTCCTCCCCTGCGAGCCCCCTCTGCCACCATAGCGTCGGCCGTCCTCGTCTATATCGCGCCGCGTTTATAACGGGTTTCTTTCTCTTGTTTAAGACCGTCCTTTCGCCACCCCCGTGGCACGAGCAGCGCGCCTTTTCTAACCCGCCACCTACTGGAGGGTTGTTCCGGGGTTGTTCTTCCAGCGATAAATAACTAGACAAGGATGGATAAGACCGAATCGCGGGGGTGGAGGAAAAGGCACGAGACCGCCGGAAAATAAAGAACCGCGCGCATCTCGCATCGCGCGCTCGTCTTTGCGTTAGCGGCTGGCAAACATTGCCGTGCTTTGATTAATTAATATCACGGCGAGAGAAAGGATGAGCAGGAATTCGTCACGCAATTACTCGTTAATTTTCCGTGAGTCGGGGCTGGGTGAATCTTGCCCGTGTAAGTGTGATTTTTCTGTTACGTTGAACGAAGATGAGACTGAAAGAAATATTACAAAGTTGTTACGAGACATCAGTTTCATAGCATCGTTTTAATAAGCATTTTTAATTAACGCATTCGTAATTGCTTTATTATTTATTTCGAAAATCATTATACGACATGAAGATTAAATGGAGATCGTTAGTATCTCAAGGGCGAGTTATCCCAACGAGAAATCCATCAGTTATATCAGTCTAATCGAGTGAGCAGCAGACTCGCAGAATTCTTTTTTGGAGGCGTAAATCATTTCCTTTATAAAGATGCCAGCGGACGACCGTGAAATATATAATTCAATCTCGAATAGTTTATTCATGCGATGTGATTGATCGATAATTAATTATCTGAAATTATCGAAGCCCCTCGATAGCAGACCCCCTCCCCGTCCCTCTTCCTCTCTATACGTGTCAAGGGAGTAACGTGATACTCCATGATCAATCGCGAAACTCGTTTAGCGGGGTCGACGTATGACTTTCTCGATTATCTGCCGGGGAGCGTATGACTGCCAATTAATCCGTCGAATATGCTGACGCGAGCGCTTGGAAAGACGGCAAACCGTTTAATGGTTAAAATACGTGTGACGCGAGAGAAGGAAATGGCACGTGTCTGTGTGATACCTACGTGTGTGTGTGTGCTTACGTGCGCGAATGTGTACGTGTTGGTCACTGCTAAAAGGCCGGCGCGGGTAAGGTGGAGTGTAGGAGGGTCGATAACACGCTCTCCCACTCTCTTTATCTTCGAACACCCTTCGCTCGCTCCTATGCGGCCAGGTCGGAGTTACTTAACGTGATTAAATCCACCCCTGCGATCCCGCCCTCCAGCTGTCCGCGTATCCATCCCTTTACCCACCCCGTTCCTCTCTTCCAGCTTGTGCCCTCGTTACGTCTCTCGAATCGTTCCACGCACGTGTGAATAACCGTGCGAATCCGTGTATTAACCGATTCACGTCATCGACCCGTTTGCGTTTTATTTGCGGCACTTTCTCGCGCGCGTTGCTCTCGAGAACTTTCTTCTATTTTTTTCTTAACGCGTTCGGTTGCGAGGTTTAACGCGTTTAGTAGTTAGGTGAAACGTCGTCGCGCGCGCCTTTACGAGCACTCTCGTCTCGAAAGTTTTAAAGGAAACGCATGCATCGCCGTCGCGCATTGTGCTGTTAGTTCATTTATTTGACTGATTCATTACGTTAATCGCGATTTGATACATCAGGGGATTTGCATGTTTTATCTGCGTTCTGTATTTATTATTCACGTCCTCGTGAAAATTTCCACGTTATAACCGTTTAAAACGGTCCCATAAATCGCGGGTTTAAATTCATCGATGATTTAATTAATTTAGGTTTATATGTAATAAATTGAGGGGGAATGCGAAGAACATTGTTACGCATTATGTTATTAATTGATCGATTTCTGTGCAATGAAGTGTGCTAAGGGGAATTGCATGTCTTTCTCTGTTGTTTTTATTGGTCGGCCGTTTAATAGGTTTTCAATTGCGAGATTGAAATCATCAAATCGTTTTGATTAATTTCCTTTTATCGCGATATTGCACCGAATACACGATGATATTTCTTTAAAGAGATATTTTACGAATTTTCAATTATCTCATTCCATCCGAGCTTCGCGGAAATTTGTGTCCGCTATTTAATTATGTAACTTGCATCTCAATTATTTTTGTGTGTACAATGCACAGTGTGCCAACAGGAGTGGCATAGTTGGATCCGCGCTTAGTTATCGTAAGCCGTGTAATTTCCTTCAGATCGTATTTCCAAGTTCCCCTGCTGAGTCACGTAAATTCAAGCGAAATGCCCGAACCACCGGGATTACACCCTCCTTAATCAATTGCCGCGCCGAATTTACCGTCCGCGACAAACGGGAAGCGCGCGCGGTTTCGAGGAAAATCGTGAGTAATATTAGCCACGCGAACGCTCGCGTGACTCACTCCGCGCCGAAATTCTCCACTTGAAATTCTTCCTCGCGGAACTCGACATGGTCCTCTCGAAGGATTCGTTGGTGCGCACGGGAAGGGAGAGGGCCATTTCCGGAAGGAAGAGGTTAACGGGGCGACCCGCTCACTCGCGGAGTCTCGTGTGGGATACCTACGTGAGCACACGAATGTGGGTGTACTCGCGCGCACATGTGTGTGCTCGTTGCGTCACATCGAGGAAGTCGATGACCCACCTCCACCTCCTCTTCCTCCCTCTCTTCTCCGCTTTGCCTCTTTTCTCTTTTTGCACTGCGCGCACCCGTCTGTGTGTGCTCGGATATTCCGCCGAGTAAACCTTTGATAACGTCCGTGTACTTTTCGTATTTTCTCGGCGCGTGTGCTTGTGTGCGAGGAGGAAAAATTTGTGAATGAATTTTGCGCAGTTCGCAAGTCAAGGGGTCGAGAAAGAAAGAGAGAGAGAGAGAATCATTGCTGCATTATTAGGTTGGTGCACTGGAAGATGGGACATGTGGTTGAAAGATGGAAATATGAAAGATACGAAATTTTTCTAGATATTCGCGTGCAGCTACGAAAATATACTCAATCACTCCCGAGTAGATTTATTACCCTAGACGGCGCGCTATTGAAATTCGAACTTTTCTTATTTAGTTTAAAATAAGTTAATTTCTTTACCTTTTTTTAAAAGATGTTAATTACTGTTAATTGTTACTTCTCTATCACTATCAATTATTACTGATTTTATTGAAAATGTATTTGTATAATACTCGAGACCGTAATACCGCTATTTTGACGGCACTTATTGACTTGTTCCAGATGACACACCTATTATTACTATTACTATTATTACTAAACCATTTATTTGATCAATGTCGATATGATATTAAACTAAATTTACACAGTGCTACAATTACATGATCAAATTGCGATCAAAAGCACGCTTTCATATTACTATCTTTAGGCGATTAGTCAAGATTATGTCGCTTATATTCCCTGCGACCTGTCCTTTATCCTGTATTGTCGCAGAATTGCGTTCTCACGATGGGGATTCTTCCGTGAAGGGGCCGCAAGGGGATTCAGCCCCTCGTCGGTGATCCGACTCGTCGGTGTGGTTATTCATAAGGTCGATATCGGGGCGACTGTCGGATGCAAATCGAGCGGAAGTCAACGACGAGGCGAAACGACGTCTCCAACCAAGTCTTTTGCTCCTCTGACCGAGAGAGGACGAGGGGTTGGGGAAATACGAGGGGGGGAGCGGTAGTAGGAAGCATGAACGACTCGATTAAAACTCCTCAGGCTCGTTTAACATTCTCCCTCTCATCGTCCGTTCGTTGTTTCGTTTCGAATCCCGAACGGCGCGGGCGGCGATAGTCATTACCGTAACTTACCGAGGATCTCCGCGAGAATTTCGCCAAAATATCTCGTGGATTCTCGTTTCTTCTTTTTTGCATGACGCGAAGAAACAATCTCTGTTCCTGTATGATGAGAATTAGCGTTTGCGGAGTGATTATGCAACGACAGATATAGCAAATGATTCGTTTGCTAAAGTTCTTGAAGAGACAAAAATAAAAATGCATTGTTGTGCTACAAGTTTACAAGGTTGCGCTCAATGAAGGAAACATCTTTTCTGAACTCGAGTAACTTTATCTCTTTATTATAAATGATATACCTGAACCGATTTGTTACCCGGGTAACATTTTCCAGTGAAATTACACGAGGCGTATAATTACACGAGGAGAATTTATCATGCAAATCTGAATCGGTACATGCCGCGTGCGCTAAACAACCGGTTACTGACATTGATGTCGAATTACCGAAGCTTGCCGCGAATAATAAATAGCGCGTGTACTTGTGGAATCGCGACGTAACGCGAGGCTGTTCGGCCGGGACGCTGATTACGTAAGCGTTAATTAATCAATTATCGGAGGATGTTAATCGTCGAGGATCGCCTTCCGCGATAATTTCGCGGCGGCGGACGCCGGCGGAGACAATGATATTAGCGATACCTACGCGAAATAATGGCTCCCTTATGAAAATCGTTCTCGCGCGCCGGTAATTGCTTCAAACACGTATAATTACTGGCAAAGCCGCGCTCCCGCCGCCGCCGCCGCCAGCGTTCGGGTCTCGCGCTGATGAAGGGGCGCGCAAATTAGCGGAAAGGGCCGCGATGTAAATGAGCCGTTTAACCATTCACGGCGTCGCCGTGCCGTAAAAAACGCGCAGGAAGAGCCTTCGTCGTCCTGTGTGCCGTGTCCATGCCTGCCCGCGTCCTGCCATTTAACACTCTTACCGTGGGTTCAAGGCCGACGAACTCAGACTGACCCCTCTCGTCGTCGGGTTTAGGCTTATGTCTGTAAACGTCATCCGTGTGACCCAGTTTGCATAAAGCCCGCCGTAGACCTCGCGTGTACGCGCGTGTATACGTGCACGCGATTCCGTGTGTGTGTGTGTGTGTGTGTATCTGTGTGTGTGTGTGTGACAGCTAACCCCGAGCTCGAGGCGATCGAGTCGGCAACGCTACGCTTTTATTATTCACGAGGGAGGTGCTTGCCTCGGCAGCACTGACATCAACTTTCGGAGGAGTCATCGGTTTCCTTCCCAGAGGTACGAAGGCCTTGGGAATTACGTTTGACTTAGTAGCTGCTTGAGAATATGTGAAATTTAGCGCAATAAATTCCGTTACCCATTACATCGTGTATACTGACGCAGCGATCGAAACGCGCTCGTAAGTAGAGTTACATCGTTGACTTTTTTTTTTCTCCTAAATCCAATCAAGCTATCCTTACGCTAGTATTACTTACTTTGAGTATTTTTATTAGCCGTTTTCTGTAAATGAGACTTTCACGCGTATGTGCTCTTGATGTTAGTTAATTCTCAGCGAGAATCACTTCTTAAATAGAAATCGTGGAAAACAGAGTTGCAAGGGAAAGGTAGATATCTTTCATGTTCACGAAGACAGCGCATCAAAGTTGCATTCAACGAGATACAATAAATGAGCATCGGCCAGCAACGTCGTGAAAATTAATAATGCAGTAAAACGGCGAAATATCGAGCCTCAGTTTGGTCGGCATTGAATTCTGCGAAATTCTCTAATATTAACTAACCATGCACGATCTCTGTATAACTTGTCCCGCGCGCGTGCATCAGTAATCGAAGCGTCCAACCAGCCGCGGCCGTCTCGATGGTTTGCCGATCGATGGCCGATGGACACACACGCGATGGTTTCCTGCAGGAAAGCAATCGCGTGGCCCGGAGGGGTTAAAGGGAAGGGGGAACAAAAGAATTACCGAATATAACCGGAGATGCCGCGAAGGCGTACGACCTTCGCCTGAGTATCGATTATTAGCGGGCTGAGCTCAATGCCAAGCCGAGAGCGATCCGCTAATCCGCTATACGTTATTGTCAATCTGGTTACTATCGGATTTAAGCAGTGTTAGTTAGGGGAAGACGCCCGAATTCCTTTCCCCAGCGCGTGCCTATGGGATTTCGCCCGATAGGGTGAGGTAAAGTAATTATTTATCTGTTTGCGTATATAATTACGATCTGAATCGTGTAATTGAAAAGATAAAGTTGTGTTGTTTAAACTAAACTTTACATACTTTACTTATAAACTAAACTTACAAACTTTACTTACATTTTGTAAAAGCGGAGTCTACAATGAGAATTTAATGCGTAAAATTTAAGTTTTAAGCATTAAGCCGTAAGAAATTGACAAATTACAGTCGAATGTGAGAAGAATATTTGACTGTAATCGGTCAATTTCTTAAGGTTTAAAGCTTAAATTTTACGCCTTAAATTCTCATTGTAGACTCCGCTTTTACAAAAATGTAAGTAAAGTATGTAAAGTTTAGGAATTAAGGCTGTATTTTTGTCACTTTACGAATTTTGAAATCGTTTGAGCTTTACTTATATGATCGTTGATTTTAGACGTTTTAATCTTAATCTTATGTCGCGAACGTACCTAACTCTGCATAGTTAATTCGCAGTACTTTGCGTTTTTTTTTAATTTTATGTTAGCTTCCATAAAAAAGGAGTAGTCGGCATTCGAGTCGCCTCGCCTATTAATTTATTCCGACAGTAGCGAAAAGACGGAGGGAGAAAAGGTAGACAGGTGACGGGTTACAGCAAGTCCGTGTTTCCCAGCGAAAACTTTTCACTCGGTAGAAACGTATAATTCACTTTTGCGCACGGACGGGATTTTTGTTGAAAGCCGCGCAAAAGCGCGAGGTAGTAGCCTGAGGTATTTCCCGTTCGAATTTTCAGTCCTAAAGAGAGCAAGCAGCGCCATGCAATATTTATATGCCGCGAAACATGGAAATATATGTGTTAAAAATATCCACGGTTGTGTCCGTTATAGCTTACCGAACTTTTAAAATTTCATGCATTGCTTATAGCTGCGTATGCAACCGCGTTTTACATTCTGTAAAGTATTTAACGACACGATGAATAATTACAGAGTCGCGTAATGTTCGTAAATTCCTAGCGATTCCGCGCACTGCAAGTAGCAATAAGAATAGTAAAGTCGACTATCCGTTCATGCATTTTTTTTCCAACGTTATATGGATTCGCTATTTTAAAAAAGACAATATTCAAATTTTTTATTATTTAGAAAACTCCGAAAGTCCATTTCTGACATTTTAGGGGTAGAACTGCTAGACAGCACGCATGTCCAAAATTGGGATGTAAGACGTCTTAAAGACATCTTTTAGACGTTTTACAAAATGATGTCCGAAAGACGTCTTATGTGCCGATTTAATTTGGACATGGTGCTGGCTGAGACTCTTTCTAAAATGAATATAATTCAATTTAAATCTTGTTTCAAGATTTTTTTATTGGAAAATGGCTGCTTTCTTTTTATTCCTTAAACGCGATTAAAGCTTCATTATTGCATTCAGTATCAGAACCATGTTTACGCGATGTTTACGCGAACATTCTTGCTCGGAGCATATTGCTCTCGATCCGGGAATTGTACCGCGTCACCCTGTCGCAATATGTATCGTTTCTTTTACGATGCACTTGTGCGGCGAACCACGTGCAACGGTGTTGAATTTGCAACCTCGTTCACGACGTGCGCGGGTCAGAAACCATCAAAACTCAAAGTGCTCGAGAGGATAAGAGAGAAAGAGAGAGGGTGGGAGAGAGATAGAGAGAGTTATCCAGCAGCCCTCCTCGAGAGTTTCCGAAGTCGGGATAACTTTTGCCTCCCGACCGACGAGGAGAACTGCCGAGAATATCGCGTCGTCGCGCTGCGCAGGCCGTTAATAACTATCCGCGTTGACGTGTGCCACGATCCCGGCCGACTTTGTGCATCGTCATTCGTTGGCCCGAGACGACGAGCACTATGCACCTGGCGCGGGTGAATGAGCCTAGCACATTCTCCTACAACGCAAACGAGTACAATAGAAACAGGCGAGCACCTTTGTTTCGCCGTGAACGAGTTTTAAGTTTTATTTTTCTTCGCAAATCTCTCTATCGTTTTTTCTATTTATGCAAAGCTGAAAGTATTAAAGAATATATTAAATACGGTTTTTTTTTTCTAAATTTATTTTGCTCGAGGTAAAGAGCGAACTTTTCTTTGCCCTGAAAGAGTATTTCCATTTTTCT
Organism: Leptothorax acervorum; assembly: GCA_035220615.1. Taxonomy (NCBI): domain Eukaryota; kingdom Metazoa; phylum Arthropoda; class Insecta; order Hymenoptera; family Formicidae; genus Leptothorax; species Leptothorax acervorum. Next base: position 2,390,220 of record JASTWQ010001261.1, on the reverse strand, counting down.
CGCGGTACGTATCGCGGGTTATCGCGATTCGTCGTCGCACGAAAGATTGGACGAAGCAAGGGACCCCAAGTGTCCCCAATAGATAGGATTCATTTCTCTGTCGAATGCCGGACCCCGTTTCGCGATTTTACGCTCGCTCGAGATGTCCCCTCGAAAAATCGAGCCCGGCGACGACGACGACGACGACGACGAGGACGCGCGGACGGGACATTTCGCAATTGCGGGCGGGACGACCCGGCCAAGCGGAATGGAGATGCAAAGCCGCTCTAGATACGTTTGGATAAGCTCGAAGGAGCCGCCCGCCGCGCCGATAGCGGTAGCGTTTATGCAAGTCGATTCCGCATCGGGGGACGCCCTGGAGTGCCGGTAAACTGGGTCGTCGCCATGCGCCGCACCGCGCCGGCCGGTGGCACATGTCGGCTCACGTTTTTCTTCTTGCATCCCTCCCGCGTATATGGCGCAGCCTGCACCCCATCCCTCCGGCGTGATATTCCCCATTCCCTCTTTTGACACAAAAGAGACTCGGATTTCGCCGACCGTATGACATTTTACGTATTCTTGTACATCCCTCCACTCAAAAACGGACGGGCCACGTAATGTTTTCCTTTAACCCGTTTTAGAATCGAGTTATTTTAGAAAAGTCACAACCCTCTGGGTGTTTTCTCTCTTTCCCCCTTGTCGTGGTCTTGGACCTCGACTAACATGCTGAAACATCGTTGTTAGAAAACAAAGTGAGAATGGAGGGCAGGTTTTTCAGTGAATAAGAAACCGTTTGATAGTTTTATTTGACTTTATTTTACTTGTCTTTTATTAATAAAAGAGAGTATTTTGCTTGTGCTTTTATTGCACTGTTTATATATATAACAAAGTTGCCACGCGTAGCCTCGCTTCTTCTGCACTTGATAACGTAAAAAAAGAAAGCGAGCTTTTTACAGGTAAACTCGAATAACCTGCCAATAAATGCGAGTTGCCCTTTGTCGGGCAACACGGCGCAAGTTTCTTTATTGTCCATTTTTTAATTGAAAAAATAACGTCCAGCCTTTTGTTTGAAGTAATGCGGATAGATTGTTCCTTATATATAAATCAAAGGAGTCGCGAAGTGGAATAAAGTCAAGAAAATTAGTAAAGGACATTATTAATTAATATAACAATCGCAGGTTTCTTCTTTCCTCAGCAAATTGTAAGTTAATATATTTAGAAGTTTCAGAATTAGAGCGGAAATGTATCCTCCCTTTTTAACGTAATTGTAGATCGCGTTTGGTAGACAGTATATAGAACGACATTACATAATTACATCGTTGCGTTTATTTGCGGGTGAGAGAGGAGGGTTGCATTTGTCGGCTCTTCTCTTTTGATATTATGCCTTGGTAGATAATGCACTTCTTCGCGTTTCGCCTACGTTCTCTTCGTCGTCAGCTCGCCGCTCTTTCCTGCGGATGCAAATTAAGCGTTACAGTCAAGTAATTCCCTATAATCAGCCGGCCGAACAACAATGAAAGGTATTGCTTAACATGACGTTGTATGCGAGGAGGCAATCGGTTACCTGGAAGTGACTCAGAATTTCGTAGTGCCACCACGACAAATCTAGGTCACGTTGACGACTTACGTTTCTCGGCTATGCTAAAGTAATTTTGGAACGCCTGTGTATTACCCGCAAGGATGTTCCTTCTTAACGAGGAGTGACATCGCCTGTAGTATAATATCACGAATGCACGTTACAGTATTTCAATGGAGTAGCGAAATATTGTTGGAAACTTGAAATAATCATGTCAAAGACTCGCTTTGCTTGGATTCCGGGCTGATATTTATTTTTACCAGTCTTGTAATCAAAATGTCAATTCGTCGTTTATTTTATGAGGTTCTTATATTGCACGTGGATCAAAATGAAATAAGTTTTGTAATTGCGGCACGCCATTTTGCGATATTCGATCGGAAGAATCCAAGTCACGCTATATCAGCTTGTGTTTCCAGCTGTGGTTAATTAATTTCGAAATGCACATGTTGGTTCGCAACGATGTTTCTTCTTAACACGGCAGGTGACATCGTGGACGCTGGTTGTTACGGTATTTCAATATTAAAGTACGTTGTCAAAAACTTTGAGATAATTCTTTTAATAGTAAACAAAGGAATTGATATTTGTTATCTGTTATCAACACTATTAACAGTGACAGCCTCGCAATAAAAACGCTTGCTTTTGCAAGTCATGTTTCTGCATATCGTGAATATGTCAAAATTGCGTTAACATAATTATGTGTTAGCAGCATGACATTTCGAAATATGACTTCATCGACGTTTGAGGCTCCAAAGCTTAATTTAGGATTCATTCCCGCACATGTGATAGGAGATATTTATTGTTCGATTCGATAGCATTCCAATCGATGATTTCGTCAGTTCGGAATGGAGGGTGTGATGAAAACACGCTTTTAAATAGCAACTTCTGCATTCTCGCTAGGTTTTTCCTTGCATTATTACCTACTATACGCGTGGAAAAGGCAGATCTGTCGAGGATGACTTATCGCCATCATCGGCGGACTCTGTCTGCGTCATCGCGATAGCGGCACACAAACGATTCGATGTATCGCGCCAATAAACGTAATGCGCGCCGCGCGATGCATCGCGTTGCCGGTTGCAACGAAGGAGGCGAAACGTAATCAATTATCGAAGTCTGATATCGGTAGGCGTAATTAATATGCACTACGATCGCCCATTGGGGCGGCTATAAAAAGAAGCGTCTCGCTCGGTTCGCCGGATACAAATGAATTTTCCATCGATCGCGTCCCGCCGAGGTTGAGAATAAATTTTTGCCCGACATAAGAAAAAAATGAAGTATTTAATCGACGATATTTACGACAATCGGCGAGCTCGGATTTTTATTCCCGGAATACGTCATCCCTCGTCATTAAAATAACGAAGCTTGGCCGCCAAATCGCTTGCCCTCGGGTCATATCGACGTCTGGTCTGCTTCGGGGACCTAATTTCGGGAACGAGGCCGCATAATGCGTCATGATTTCCTCCCTGCGTGGATTATCTATCGAGACGCGCGCAGGGGAGCGGAAGGAGAAAAATACTGAGAAATTGAGAATTATGATGGCCGATAAGGGGGAGGAGGACGAGAGGGAGGCTGGCGAAGACGACGCGACGCGGACGGCGCGGAGCGAAAGACAAAGTTTTGACGGGGAGGCAAGGTGGTCCAAACCAGATCCTTTTGGTCAAACAGGTGCACGCGGAGCCGCCATACGCCGCCGTCCTGGCGTGTGCCGGCTAACTATACGCCTTAATAATACACGGACGCGATCCGTTCACGGCCGGCACGCACGCACACATTAACATAAACACAGGTCGCGTGCGCGCGCGCGCACCCGGATGGACACATCGATCGATACGCATGTACGAGCAACAACTGGCCGTCGAACATTTCCGTCGAATTTCACGTTTCGTATAGCTTTCGAGTAATATAACATTCAAGGCGCTCTTTCGGAAAAATCTCCCGTTCGTAACGGGGCAAAAATGATTGTGGAAATATAAATAATTCTGGATTCACACGCGGGCGGAGTCGTTAGTGATTTTTGCATAATTCTCGTTGCTGTTCGAAAAATATTTGTTTTTTTTTTAACATCTGTGTTAACTAAAAATATAACGCAATGTAAGTAGAAATTGTTAATTTCATTAGTTTTTTTTTTTTAGATTTGTTTATATAATTCTGCATTCGTATTAAAAGCTTCATATTGGTAATCCAGGATAATTACAGTGGCTAAATATTGCATCGCAATCGTTTCTGCGTCGTGCAAACTTTATGAAATGGTACGCATTTTATACCGGTTTGAAAACGTATTTATATAAAAATTCAAAGTTATCGAGGCGTCAATTTGATAGGATTTATGTAGACAATTTGAATATTAATATATTCTACGGCCTGAGACTCGCGTTGTTTTAATTAACAATCCGGTCGGGCCACGTCGGTGAATTTCAAAGCCCTTGTTACACGGCGCTTTATTTTCGATCGAGCATTTAGCGTTTAGCGTGTCGTCTCCGATGCATATCGAATCGCGGGGCGTATCAATTCGGTACGGGTGCATTATCTCCGCATTTCCGCACCCTCGCGCGAGCGAGTCGTGTCAGAGGAAGCCCGGGGGAGAGTGAAGGGTAATGGGGTAAGGAAACCAGCGTGCAGCGGGCGCCTCGAGAATGCTTCAGGTGTGCGTCGAGTAGGCGGCAAACACGAGGAAAGGCGAAGGCCCTTATACGATGCATCGGAGTGCCACTTATGCACGATGCGCGCTCCTCGTCGGGCGTGTGTGTTGCATTCGCGGCGCGACACGACACGGGCACGCACGGCGACACGCCTCGGATTCGGTGGGTGTATTAGAGGCCACTCCACCTCGATGAAGCGCGCACGAGCGCGGCCGCGTTGTAACAATATTTGCGTCCCGACAGCGGTCTCTTTTTTAAAGAGAGAGAGAGAACGCTTTCTCGTAATTATCGTTATCGCCCGTTCGCATCGCGATGCATCGCGCGCACCGCCGATCGGTGGTTATTCATTGTTCCTTCGCTCCGGCTCGTTCCGGGGCGATACATCATCGCCCCGGCGTGCGCGCGAAGCGTTTTATCGTTACGAGGCGTCACGGCCGGGGCCCCTCCCGGCGATCGCTCTGAAAAAGCTCGGGAAATCGAAGTAACGAGCGGCACATAATTCAATAGCGGGCGAAGAAAGCAGACAATCTTGTTTCGTAACAAGTTTCTCTCGCGACAGATAAAGATATGTTATAAAATATATATATATGTAAAATATAAAGTAGAAATGTGTGAGGGAGATAAAATGCAAATTTCGGAACGTTGAAATATGATTGAAGTTTTCTATAAAAATATAAAGTTTTGATGTACAGCGATATGGATTCGCGTTATCCCACGACGCACAGACTCTGCAAAAATAGTTTGTTATAATTCGGCTCCGAATTGTTACACAAGCGTTATTATTTTAAAAAATCTAAAGAAGGAACATATTTTAAAAGTCTTCCCAGCTTACGGATTTACGTTTATAACTGTTTATCTTTAAAACAAAAACGAGTTTTATTCCGCCAGTGAAAAATTAAAAATTATACTCTGTATGTTTAAAGCCGACTAACTGGCAAAGTTTTATTGAATTCTCACGACGTTTTGATCGCCCTTTCGGTCCTTATCAAGTGAATGAGGCTAACAAATTAGTATTTATCCTGGCATAATGTCCAAACTAAGTTATCTAAAAAATAATTTGAGCGTCAGTGCGCGTTAAAAAGTAATAATGCAAAATCGACTTGTCAGTTATGGAGCACAAGGAAACATGTCAGAGCCGTGCGACTGTGGTACTGTGATTATCTTTAATTTATTCACCTCCTTCGTATGCCGTATAGGTTTAATGCTGTTAACTCGCATAATCTATCAGGTGGATAGTCGGTATAAACTGGAGCTAGTTAAACAAGCAATTGCAGTGCCGATCACCGATGAACCTCGCGTCATTGAATACATTAATTCGAGCCGAGTTTAGTCACGTCGCAGCTCGGATTCCACGATAAACTTCCGCTGCTCGTAAAAGCCGAGGCGCAATGAAATACGAGAGTAAGTTGTAAGGGCCCGAGGAACAAATGCAGAAATCCAAGCCGCTATAAACGGTGTATCGGTACACTATACGCGAATGTCGGAAACATACATTCCCTTATGCGATAAACCGCGAGTAGCAGACTAAAGCGGAGTATCTACAATGAGAATTTATGGCGTAAAATTTAAGTTTTTAACATTAAGCCGTAAGAAATTGACAAATCACAGTCGAATGTGAGAAGAACATTTGACTGTGATTGGTTAAAGCTTAAATTTTACGCTTTAAATTCTCATTCTAGACTCCGCTTTTCGCTTATAATAAACACAAGCGTTCGAAAGATTTTCCGTGGCTTTGATTCAATATATTGAATCAATTATTGCCCTCTCGGGTGAACGTTCTCAGTTCGTCCCCAAAATAGATCGGCAATTAAGGACATGCGATTCGAAAGTTCACCGCGCGCACACGCCCAGAATTACATTTTAAGAGATTTTTAGCCTCCTGTAGTATTTACCTTTGTATTTCACCCCGTGTAAGAGTCAACGACAAGCGCGCGGGATCGTCGATAAATCCCAGGGAGAAAGGTTTCCCCTGGCAACCTAAACACGCATAAATCTCTCAATCGAGCCGAGTTCCCGCTCGCCGAAGTTTCCCGCTTCCGTAGGAGGGTTCTTCAACCCCGGCGACAGCAGTTCGACGGCGCACGATATTGCGAACGGTATATAGGTGCCTCGCGCTTGCCGCTCGCGTCGGTCTAGCTCGTAGGGCCCCGACGCGGATCCCAACGGGCCCCGCGTCGCGTTCGGCCCAAGAAAAGGGGGGAGAGATACGTAACAAAGCCCTCGGTGCGCGCAGGTGAAGCGACCGTCTGCTCGCCAAGCTGCGCGCGTTCACGTTCACGTTCGCGCAGGGGCCCCTCTCGTTGGCGCGTGTTCCGGGGCCCGTTTACCGTACCACCGGCGCGCCACCCGGCAGCGAGCAACAGCGGCAAGCAACAGCAAGCAGCAACAGCAGCAGCGGCGGTAGTAAGCAGAAAATCGTGCCGCGGCGATGCCGTCCGACTAGAAGAAGGGGCCCCTTCAAGCTTCAAGCCTCAGTCAACCGACGCGCGTCGCAAAGACCGTACACGCCGCGCGCGCGCACGCGCTGGCGCGATTTAAATATCTCTACCGCCGCAGCCGATTGTATTCCCTGTGAAGAGGTTTACCGGGAACTGGCAAACCAGTTCTAGACGACTGAAGTTCAAGTGTGAGAAGAAGAAGTTTCGTGAAGTTCCATCAATTTCTACTTGGACTCGCTCCGAAATAGCGAGACCACATAGCGGCGACAGGATAGTCGACGAGGATTCCTGAGGTTGCGGCCGTTATAGCGCCGATCGATCCGGGCGAAGTTGAGGGTGAGACGGAGATTGGAACCTTTAACCAAGGGGTTTTTAGTTTTACCTCGTCCTCTATCGATTGCATAATACGCGGACGAGAAAGAGAGAGCACGTCGCGTGTCATCGCGCTTGGCGTTGTGACATTTAAATCTGCGTCGACGAAGTGTTGACCGTGCGATTTGCAAGTTTGCGCTCTGTTATCGATCGTTTCTGGTGTGAAGTGTCTCTATCTCGCGGAGGCAAAAACCGTGGCTCAATTTGACGTAGAGCAGCGTAGTGCGCGCGAGTACAACAATAGCGGAGACGCGCGAGCGATCATCGGGCGGGTGCATGCTTGAATTAATCAACGTGCGTGTCATCGAGCTTGAAGCTCATTTAAATTCTACTCGCCGTGAAATGTTGATGAGGGGGTGGTGGGGATTACGTGCGGACAAAGTTGTGCGCCATTATCGATCGGTGTTGAGTTTCAAAACGAGGTTCAACTGACGCTCGCGTCCCTATTGGTCCGCGGATGAAGTATATCGCGTGACGTTCTTCATAAGAGCGTCCCGTTCTCTCCGCGCGCATATTTATCATTCGCTGCCGCGTCAGCGAGTTATCACCGTCTCATTAAAATTTGTTTCGTGCGATCAATTGTACCGCCCGCGCCGCGCGCCGCGCCGCGGCGACGTTGACGTTAACGTTGACGTGAAATTACGAGGAAACCCTGTGTCCGTCGATCGAAGTTCGGTTTCGAAACGAGGTGCCCCGCCGAGACTGGAGCACAAAGGAAGAATCTCTTCAATGACTTTTTTAACGTGGCGGCCGCATTCCGCGACTCCTCGCGAAGCGACGAAACATCGAACCCAATATCGCAATCCGCATATCGTGCATCGTTGCGAAAAGAGCGGAAAATTTGTAATTAAGATTCTTGGACTTTGCGAAGCGCAGTTCTCGTAAACAATCGCGTGGCGTATTAAGCGAGTGAAACACCCGAGTCACGCCACGTGCCGCGAAATCGATAATTTAATTCAGAACATCGCCGGAAGTTTTCGAGGGGGGCAGCGAGCTGAATTCATGGACGTGACGCTCGTTGTTCACGGCCGCTGATATCCGTTCGCTCGAATCGGTACGAACAGTCGCGCCGGCGAGAGTGCAGTCGCGATCGGTGCCGCGCGCGAAGCCTCTCGACGCGCATCGTTCCCGAAGAGAAGGTCCCATTTCGCGCGGTCTCAGCGTTCTTATTGACCCCGCCGTCTGCCTGCCGTCGTTCACGTCATGCTCACGCATGCGTCGCCTCCAGTCGCGAGCGTCGCCGGAATGACAATTACTTCCTTCCAGTAGGAACAATTAATCGACGAGGAAGAAGCGGAGTGCCCAGAGCGATCGGACTGGCACGCGTGTCGCCAGCGCCAGCGCACTCGTTTTGAACAGAGCGCCCGCGCTCTCCCGAGAAGGGGGCACACGTTGCGCGGCCGCGCGAAGTTCCGTAAAGTGTGTATAGTGTGTACATACATAGATGACCCCGAAGAGGACCTTTCCCGGCCGGGATTTAGCCGGGTCTGGGTCAGTCGCTCACGTGTGAGCGAGCCTCGGGGGGCGTGTTGGCGCTTCCGGCGCGAAACGTGGATCCACCCTCTGCCGACCTTGAAGAGGGTCTCTCTCTTCTTTTTTTTCAACGCTGCCGTACCGTGATACCGCGCGCTCCGGTCTCTCTTTTTTCCCGACGGCTGGAAGTTAATCTCAACTTTCGCGAACGGTACTCGAAGTTTTAACGAAACGCGCGCCCGAAGTTAGCGCCGAGGGTTTCGAAGCCTCGCAAATTTGCGACCTTGAAGAATTCTTCGCGCGCCGACATCACCTGTCTTCGCGAAGCGAAGTGTTTCTTCGCGATGCCATGACGTGGATATCCGAGGAAATCCGCTGGCTTTTGTAGAATTCGTCTCGCATCAGCTGGAATAGCTTCCGGTGGATCTTGATCTGACGTTTCCTTGACGCAACCTTGAAGAAAACTTTTTTGGCCGCTCTTTCACCCGCCGCGCAACCTCGCGTGCGCGGCGCGAGTTTGGATTCGTTCCTCACGCGCGCGCGCGCGCGCGCGCGGATTTTCAATGTCCCGCGGATAAATGTGAGCTTTGCATTTAAGTGCGCTGAATGCCCCGCTTGTGCGGCAAGTGACTATCCCTCTCGCAATTTCCTGAGATAAAGCCGATTCCACGCTGCTGGTGCATTGTGCGGCGCGATAACAGACTAAACGTAATCCACTTCGATAACAAAAAGAAAATATCTCTTGAAGAGATACAGCTCTGTTTCGTGAACGGAGTCGTACGAATTCAACTCATTGTCAGCCAACAGTTACAATCTAATTACGAAGTCCAGGATTGTAATAAATTTAATTCAATCTCGAAGAGTCAACGAATTATCTCGGAAATCTCGCGAGTGCATCATTCAACGTGGTCGGACGCGAGTCGAATTCCTTCGCTGAGGATTCCTAAGCACAGTAGTCGCATCTTGACGTAGGTAGCATCCTCAACGACATGCTGCCCGCGATGACTGCGCCTTACTCGCGTAGCAAACAACGCGAGTAACATGAGACAGAAGCAGCAACGGCAACGGCAGCAACATCAACGTGGACGATAACTCATGTTCAGCAGCTTCAAGCTACTTCGGGGCGGTGTCAGCTATCTTCTGTTATCATCAGGTGGGCAACATCGGGAGTCGTTTGGTTCGCCCTCGCTCTGTGCTGCTAGATTTGCTCGGATCTTGATAGGTCGATCGATCGCGCGACGATCGCGACGCGACGGGCAGTCGAAGTCGATGGATCACGGAGCTCGCCGCCGCCGCGGCCGGAGATAACTCGACGATGAATTTACGGCGGGCGCATTGTTGCACCGGGCGGCGTGGCGCGCGCATTGCACGGGTTGACCCGACGTCGAGACATTGTTACGCGCCCGGGGAACGCCGCCCCCTGGCAAATTTCGAATCTCGATGATCATCAGCACGCCCGCTGACGACGAGCGGTTGGTCGTTCCCCGCGTTTCTCGACCGGTCGCCGCGGGGAGGAGGAAAATCGGTCGGCGATTTTATAGATCGCGCCGCACGCGCGTGGATAAATTTAACGCGCGAAATTATTTATACGAGTCGTTTATTCGCCATCGTCGTTGCGGTTGCTCGCGCGGGGAAAGTCGTGGGGAGCGCAACGCCGCTCGTATTTCTAGATATTGTATAATATTAAATCGCACACACTGTCTCTTGCCCCTTTCGTTTAAGCACATTATATTTTATTTAGACATCAGGTGAGAATTACGGAGGCGTAAACTTTCACGTTGAGAGATTTAAGCGGAGTCAACTCGACTGGGCTCGGATTATTGACACACGTGTGCTAACAAGATACGTAACGGCCTCGTGATACTTCGGCGCTAATTATTTTTCCTGACATCGAGAGTGCAGCGGCTGTTGCGCGCGTTGCGTCACTGATTGATCGCAGTCATCCGAGTCGACCGCTGGATTGCAACGCAACGAATATATTCATAATTAGGCGGAAGGTCGCCGGATAATTTCGTACCTATTGTTGAAATTACGGCCATGACGGCCGATGAATAATAAGTGCCTCGGTGTGCAATTATACAATCGTTTATTAACATTATAACCGTGTGTCTTCTGAATATAAATTATTTAATGTGCGCGCAACAGGAAGGCAATATCTTTAACATCGCGCTTTCCATCATATATTTAAAAAAACGCGAAAAAGTATATAAAGAAGAGAAAACGACAATTGCCCGCTGCATTTATTCGTTAAGGTTTGTTTAACATATATTTTATGTGACATAAAGAAAATTACCCGGAAAATTACAATTTTTCATGTTTAGTGCTAATACTAATCCAAGGGGTGGGTAAAGATCTCTCCGGTCGTACATAAGGAAACCTTCATCTTCTCGCCGGAATTATTTCCGGCTGCCGCAACAATTTCTTGCGTGGCTTCGTAATAACGTCGAAGCACGCGCTTCCACATTAGACGAGTGTGGTGGTAAAATAAGGGTGATAAAGTACGGACGCCCCGTATAACGACGGGCGGTGTGTGTGTGTGCGCGCTGGTCCGCCCCGTGTGTTTGCAGCCCTCTATATTTCGAATTTAACGCCGCGCCGCGTACTCTCCCTCCGCTCTTCTCTCCGCTTTCATGCCGCAGCGCGACTCGTCCGGGGCTACCCCCGAGTCCCTTTCCCATGACATGCGTTGTGTGTGCATGCGTGCACGTTGCGTGTACGCCATTGTTTACGCAATGCCGGTCGCCGGTCGACCCGCGCGCTCTGCTCTTCCACCTCTTCCTTTCATCGTTACTTCCTCTGCTTCCTCTCCCCCTCCCCCCCTCTCTGTCGCGGCAGCAAGCAGGTCATCGAATTTCTAAAGGCGAATTTCTCGCGCACGACAGACGGTCCCGGTTCGAGAGACCATGTTGCGTGGAACGACAAACCGCTTCTACATATACATCTACCTACATTTTCGTCAAACCTACCTGGATCTCTTTTCGCCTTGTCCCGAAGTCGTTAACCGCACTTCCCCTGTTGAATTGCGCAATATTTCGGGTCACGATGATTCTAAGGCCTTACTATATGTGTGTGCTCGCATAAAAGTTGTATAGGCTCGTTAGGAAATTGTCTCTCTCAAGAGAGACTTAACGTTTAAAATTGAAGAAGAGATTCTCTTAAAACCGAAGAAGAGAGATTTAATTATACAAGACTGTACTCGAATCTCTTTTATTCTCTTCTACAAATGGAGGAAGAGAAACGTTTGCGTTAAATTGACTTTTGATACGAGTTTACCAGTTAGACAGATTATTTATTCAAACACATTAATTATTCGCTCACTGGACATTTATTTTAACGTAATGCATGCGGCCGGCCGGTAATTAGACAGACTATAATGAGTCTCTACTAATTTTGCTAATTTCGCCGTTTTTATTTTTTCTGTTGCAGAACGCCAGCACAACGCCAGCAGACTGTCTGCGTAAGTACATTGACCTTAACGACTTTTCATGTTAAACATTTTCTTACCTTTTCGCACGAAGCTCCCATAAGTAATTTTATCTGTCCTCATTTCTAGTCGACCTCACATATATATTCAAAAGGTACTTTTTAGTTTAAAACAACGTGTACTTATTTCGTATGCGTCGACGACGGGAGCGCGCACGATTAATTATGTATTCGAGTCGAGTAATCGATAACTTTTTTTCTCCCTCGGTCTCCGTGTCGGGTAATTCGTTTTCTTAACATTGCCGCGTTTAAATCTGTGATATAGTTACGTCGGCGGCGGGGAGCAAACCGCGACGCGGATTTGATGGAATAATAAAAAAAGAAAAAAGAGCGATTGCAGGATGCGTCGGTAAACATACTGGTTACATTGTAAACTGTGAAGTTTACTGCAGATTCTCGCAGGGGGTTTTTAATTAAACCGTGCAGCGCGCCGTAATTTTTCGGGACGTTGACTATTTTGCCAAATATTTTGTTTTCCACCGCGCGCATGCAAACACATCGTCACGCGGTCTCTGCTGTTTACTCTTAAACAAGCAGTTTTAATCCGCGCAAAAATAGTGCCGCGGGATTCCGCGACTCGCGGATAAATAAAATTACAAAAGGCGGAAGCGGGCGACGGAGGTTTCGACGACGACGACGTGTCTTGTATCGGGCGTTACGTGCGCGTATGAAGGAAAAGACCAAAAAAAAAAAGGAACAGAGTCTCGCGAAGAATTTGGAAAGGAAATACACGCGACAACGAGGAAGGAGTCCAGGCAGCACGTGGGGCGCCGCTAATAAAGATGTTTCGAAGTTTCTCACGTGTCATGGGTTTCTTGCCTTCGCGGTGACGACGGTCGGAACTTTCTTTCTCCTCTCGTAGAAACTCTTCGTACATTTTTATGACGGACTTACCGGGTCTTCTTACCCCATCGTCGCCTTTCTTCCGAACGTTCCCTGAAATTCCCTCGTGAACGTAGGAACCTCCCGCGGAGAAAAACTCCTCGTTTACGATGATGCAATATATATCGCGCTTGTATCTATCTCGATTCGGCAAATCTGCCCGATAAATAAGCGGTAAATGGATTGCTATATATATATATGTATTTTAATCGAACTCAACTTGCTGGATTTTTTGGATTTGCCAAGTCTTTTCAGTTACAGCTAATTAGTCACAATTTAGAATTGCTTTATTTTTGATTGAAATTGCGTGTAGCGTAGGATCATAGCAATTTTGTTACAATTATAACAAAGAGTTTGACAACAAAGAACTCGCTCCCAAAGGCAAGATAGTTTACCGTTCTTCATCAATACACTCTTCCTTCACGCGATAATACTGGCTCTCTAACATCGATCTTCCGATACGGCGGGATAAACTGAAACGTACGAATGTACCATCGCGAAAGGATTGCCGTGCACGTAGCGACTTGTAAATTGAATTCGCGGATGTCGGTGGATTTTCCGGGAGACGGGAATTGGCGGCCGATCCGGGTTGTGTGCACGCGATACCCGGAATCGGGGCGTTTACACCCCTGCACCGCGTTGCATCGCGGTGCGAGAGAAAGGGATTAACGAGCCGACGAAAAGGGTAGGCAGGACACGTCTCCCACCCTCACGTCCGTTCTCTTCGAGGGCTTCGACCCCCTTCTAACGATCCCTCCTCCTAATAACCGCAGCCGCTTTTGTCCGATGGAGAAGTAGGTCGCGGCATCGCGACTGTAGACGCCTTTTTCCTTCCTGTTTCATGCTCCTCTCGAACCGGAGAGTTTCGGCTGATCTTTTATTTGTAGGTACGAGCCGTATGTTACGGAAGGGGTGCATAATCGGTGCCTGTAAGCGAAAATTATTTAATCGCCCGCCGGCTGTCGCCCGCCGGCTGACACGGAGAATTAAAAGCGTTAATTGATCCGTTAATACCCGGTGTTTTCTCTGACAACACAAGAATAAATTGTCCCGAGAATTAATCTCCAAATGAATTAATCAACGTGTTCCTTCAAAGGATATATACGGCTCCTTTTGCGCTTGCGTCGACTCGCATCCTTTTTCTAGAAGTCGATCTCGATATTCCTCCGCGGGTATCTTTCCCTTTTTCTTCGGCGCGTGATTGACTCAGGCAATTAAATTTCAGTTCCCGGCTCATAAAAGTCAGAATAGACCGCAAATATACCAAGTACCGGTGCGCAAAAAAACACCGTGCTTTATTCCATTCGCTTAGGTTTGCAATATAACCAGAGACTCGTGCGTTATCAGACGAGCGGCCTGTGGCCTTGCGCGATCCAATAACGCGCTTAAGTCACATCACTCTTTAAACGAGCTGATAACGAGCTTCGGTTATTCGCGAACGCTCGATTTATAATAGCCTGTACATAATATTTTCGCCATGAGTCGTGGATTTTTACAATTCATGATTTTTAACTCTCAATCAATAGCCAGCGTTGTTGACTCGACTCATTCGTGCAACTTTCTCGATTTGTAACTGGAGCATTGAATCTCGACTCTCCCCTTTGAGAACCGAGACTCTCAATATCCGACTCTTATTGCATGCGGATCACGATTGCAAAACGGTTAATTAATAATTACTCTTCCCGCGCACGTTTACGTTTCTGTCCGCCGATCACGCGCGAAATTTACGAGCGCGTCCGATCGCTCGATTATTTCGTGCCTCGTCGAGCGTCTTCTGGCGCACGGCGTGCACATTGTGTATCGCGAATCGCGATAACGGGTTATCGGGATACCTATCTGCGGTATGTGCGCGAGTTGCAGACGTAAGCAGCATCGTCGACTCGACATAGGAAACCGGCTGCGCGCGCCGGAGATCTCTCGCTACAAGCTTTTCGCGCCCATATTTCGCCATTACCAGCAACGGCGGTGCTTCTATTCGGGATTTCAGTTGGTTTACCCGGCAGTTTCTCTCTTCGACATGGGGCGCGACAGCGAAGTCCGAAGTCCAAATTGCACGACGAATCGCAGTTTTGTCCATCGCGATGCGCGTTAGGAATTATTGAAACGAAAGCGTACCGCGAATAAAAATAATTACGTAATAATAAAATAAATAATTCAATAATTTAGAAATTATATATGTATACATATAAATGATAATTGTAACTGTATCTAAATACGTAATACTTTCAGAATTGAAAGATTGAGAGAGCTATAAATGTTGGGCGAGTCGAGTCACATGAAGTACAAAGTTATGAAGTGTGAATTGAGAGTTACGAGCTGGGGATAAAAATTTGCGCGTCGCAAATTTGAAAAATTTTATTCGTTGAAGAGACTATTTATGTATTTTATTGGCGGACTAGAACGAGAGAGAGAATAAAGAATCAAAACTCGTTATCAGGCCACTTGAGGATAATTTGAAGCGCTTTATCGAATAACAACTTATGTTTAATAACCGAGAATCCTAGTCGCGATTCGATCAAGATTTAATTAAAAATTTAATTAGGCGTAATTAGGTTCAGTTAAGTGGGTATTATAATTAGAAATAGAATAATTATTCTTTTAGTAAGTACGTCGGTATATGTACATTTTCTATCAATTAAATTCTTCGCAAATTTAATTATTTCGATTTTGTTTAAGCGCCAATTTATTGATTGGTTCTATAAATGTCCCTTTCGCTTGTACTTTCTGAATTTCTCACGGAAAAAATGATGTATCAACAGCATCAGTGTAATTAAAATAAAATCTATTGATGCAACATCAACTTTAATGAACAAAAACATCAGATAGTTGTTTTAATAATTCAAATATTTGGATCCAATAATATCCAATTGAATTAACTGTTTATGTTTGTGGCAGCCCGTGATGTCGACGTTTAATTGAAGCAACTTTATTTCTTTTCCCCGTGCTCTAGCAGTATACGATGTACTTACATCGATAGCACTTACAATGCGGCGCCACTAAGAGGGTGGGTGTCGATAGCACCGCAGGCATCGCCGATCACCTTTCGCAACTCGATCGCGACGTGCGAACGACGGAGACGTGTAATCGGAAGGGCATATACGCGCGTGGTCCGACCTTATCTCGCGAGAGTAATGAGAACGAGAGCTTGCTTCGCGCCTCAAATCGAAGATGCTGCACGGATAAACGGAGGTAGAGAGAAGACCGGATTACGAAATAAAATAAAAGACGCGCGTCGTGCCTGGCGTCGCGACTTTTTCCAACTGCGATTGCGACGACGATGAAAAATTCGCTCTAGATTAAAATCGCCCGTCGGAGGAGGTTTAATGTCGCTCGAGAAATGCGTCGCAGGTATACTCCCCGGTATACGAGGACGCGTTTAAGGATTATTCGACACGCTAGTAAATTGCCTGTCTATGTACCTACACTCGTTTTTGTGCTCTCTTGCTCGCGACAGTATTAGCCCCGAGAGAGGATATCAGAGAAATATTCCTGCTTGGAATGTGGAATTTGAGAAATTTTAGTATAGTTGCGCTAATAAAAAATCTAGACGCATTATAATTCGTACGACGATGCTATGCCCGATGGAATTTTGCTTTATTACTTCTTCACTTCGTGCTTTATTCGTATAATTGAATTTTGTGTATAATGCATTCTCACAAGTTTGTTTAATGTCGTATTAATTATAACGTTAATATTCGTGCGATAGAGAATACGCGTAGAATCCGCGCTAATTATTTGTTTCGCCGTCTGGGGACAGTCGTGGAATTCGGGCGTAGGAGAGACCTAAATTCGTCACTTTATGAATCCACGATGGGCGTATCTCTCGGGGTCCCGCAGATTTTCACCTTTGGCGGCGCGATACGCGATAATCTGCTTCGCGGATCCATCTGTAGATTAAGGAGCCCACTCTCTAAAGTAGGCAATCTCATTACCGCGCGGGGCCACGAAAAGTGACGGCTCGAAATGACCGCGAAACGGCACGTTCGCGTCGGCGTCGGGAATTTCTCGGCGGGTGGAAACGCAAAAGTGGAGAACCCGGTCGGCTCTGGCTCACCTCGCCCGGCAGTTATGTGCTCCGGCGTTTCCACCGGCGTTAACTAAGCCGCGGGATTAAATCGGATGAGACGTCGTTAACCGGAGCAGCCCGTCCTGTATGCGCGCGTGTACATACGTGCACGCCTGTACGCCTGTGTGGATGCGAGACGCCGTATGTCCGTTTCCGACTCCGGTTTTCGCGACGCCGGTTCGCGCGCGAAGTGAACGACCCACATCGCGAGAGCTCGTTACGGGCACACCCTTTGTTACTCATCTCGCCAGTCGCCGTTTTCCTGCCGCGACGATATTCCGCAGTACGCTCGTGCATGCGAGCGAGTTGGACGGGACCGCCCGGGAGTTCGTTCTGTCGCGCGTTCTTGCCGCGCGAGTGGATTCTGCCCGTAATCGCTTTGTCGAAACGGACGTGCGCGGGCTATTAACGGTGAACTCTTGTGGGGAAAATCGCCGCGATCGGAGTGCTCGCGGGGAAATTTTTTTTTTATTTGCGTTGAGATTGCGCGATACGCGGAAACGAAAGAGCGCGACACGCGAAGAGGAAAAAAAAAATCAATCGCGCGGTAAGCGTGCTTTTATTTAGCGCGGGGTTGGAAAGAGTGGTTTCCACGTTTCTGTCAAATATTTAAAAACCTTGCTTTTCCACGCTCGCAACGTCCTCCTGGTTAAAAGAGGTTTTGTTCCGTTACGGCGTACCGCGGGCG
Source organism: Leptothorax acervorum (assembly GCA_035220615.1). Taxonomy (NCBI): domain Eukaryota; kingdom Metazoa; phylum Arthropoda; class Insecta; order Hymenoptera; family Formicidae; genus Leptothorax; species Leptothorax acervorum. The sequence goes on along the minus strand of JASTWQ010001261.1, from coordinate 2,372,627 downwards.
ATGGCTATTCTATGAATAGCAACGCGACGGCTCGCGCTGCGAATTCCTTCGAGACGTCTTTTTTAACGTCGCGACGTCGCGTCGTCGATCGACTAGAACGGGATTAACGGCGTCGCCCGGTTTGATTCGGCGTCCGTGTCTATTTTCGAGAGCCTAACAGAAACACCAGGTGCCCGCGGCCGGCCAAATTAAACCGTTCACTTCAAAGCGAATCGCTAGTCTGTAAACATAGTTAGCGAAAAATAATGCTGGAGCGTTCGATTGTTTTTCAACTATAGCGAACTATTCTGGACGATTATTCGATTAGAAACCGTCGTGAATAATATAATGCCCGGAATAATTGAATCTTAATTTGAATCCCATTTTGCAGAGATTATATTTCAAATTATTTATTTCTCTCTTTGTTTTTTTAATGCTTGAAAAATAGAGCTTCTGTTTCCAAAGAGAGTCAGCAAAATTCCATTTCTCGGAATAAGTTTCTTTTTGAAATGGGTGGTGCAATTTTTAACAAAATTCAAAGGGCAGAGATCTATTCAAATTACATTGTTCGCCCTTAGCGTAGGGGATAAAATCGCGCGAGTTTAACATCGCCACGAAGCGGTAGCGAGATCATCTGGCCAGGAAAGTTTGCCACGTGCTCCGCGAGACCGCCGCGTATCGCGTCCGCGGCAATCGCCAGTAATCGCTTTATTGTCGCGCAAATTCGCTGTGGAGCCGAGCGTTTATCTTCTCTCGGATACCGCGGTGCCAATATTTCGTCTCCTCTTTTTCTCCCTTTCCCCCCCAGGCTTCCCATTTCTCATCCCCGGCTCTCCCGTTCGCCGCCGCCGCGCCGGAGGCGCAAAATTGTTCGTTCTCGCTTCTCCCCCGCTTCTCCTTCCCTCTCATCCTCCTTCTCTCTTGTCTGTCTGTCTCCCACTTTCCGTTTCTCTCTTTCCCTCTTTCCGCGGAGCAGAGGCGAAATTATTGCTGATGCTCGCCCGTACGGGTTACTACGGGTGCCTTTCATCACCGATACGCCGCGATGTGCAGACGCGTTTCGACCCGCACAATCACGGACGCACGTGCGAACTTCGGCGTACACGCACACGTAGGTAGACGGTAGTGGAGGCAGAGTAGTGTGTAACGAGTCTTTTCCCAGAGGGAAAAAAACGAGAGGGTTGAAAATGGGTTAGAGGGCGGAAGAGAGAGGAGAGCGCAGAGCGGTGCATCTCACCGCGTAGGGGGTTGCACCCCTGCGCGGCGTTCTCCGCGAGCTTACGGGTGGAAAACCTGGCGAAGATTGCGAAACGCGCGTGCGGCGCGTCTCGCAAATTTAGCCGCCAAGTGGCCGGCTAAAATTATCCGCTTCTTTGCTACTCGAACGCTTCGACGCGTCCGCGAAGTAGAAGTCAAATAGAGTGGAAAGTCGATTTCCTCTCTTCCTCCTCGGAGGATAATTAACACAGCGCGACGCGCCGGATTACCGTTTATTAATCTCCAGAAGTATTTTACCACTTAGCAGGAGCATATTACCTGTTATTTGACTTTCGTTCCCCGGTCGAAAGAAAAAGCGGTCCGGATCTCGTTTCTTTAAAATTATAGAGAGGAACGGAGCGTTAATTAACTTATATATATCTATATATATAACGGCTGTCACGAATTGACGCTCGATTCAATATATTTTTTTTATTTTTCAAGATATATCTGTTATTAATCTATATCTATATATAGAGCATGGGTGTTTTTTTTTTATAAATTTGGAATGTGTTGAATCCTAGTCCAATTTGCGAATAACACATTTTCCCTCGAGATAGCGCGCCATCGGAGTGCCATCGGCCAGAAGAAATTGAATCGAACTAATTAAAAGCGATGACACACGCGTAATCATATATCGGACGTGTATCCGAGCGCCGCAAATCAGCCGGAAATTCACTCTGTCAGATACAGGTGTTGCGCCCCGCATCGAGCCAGCCCTGCGCGCGCGGACGTACGCACGTACACGTGCACTCGCGATCTCATGCACACAGACGTTGCACGTGTGTGTGTGTGTGTGTTTGTGCGCGCGCGCGAGATGCATCGATGGTGTGCACGCGGATGCAGATGGCGTGTAACCAGAAGCGGTAAAGCGAACGAGGAGGGGTTAAAGAGAGAGCTTCACGCGGGAGGGAATGCGAGACTCGTTGAAAGAGGAGAGCGCGAGGCGAGAGAGACCGGAGCTCGTCGCGTTGAAGCGAGATGGACGCAACCGTGGGTTAAAGAGGTATAATCCGCGATAGAGACAAAGGCAGAATCCGTCTTTCGAGGGGGAAGAGGGATAGAACGATAGGGTAGGAAGAAAATAGAGAGAGAAAGAGAAAGATGAGAGGAGGACGACAGGAGAGTCTCGAAAGAGGATCAACTAAGGAACGAAGTGGGCTGCGTTGTTAGAAGAGGATAAAAAGAATCGGAAAGGGAGAAAGCGGATGAGGGAGAAAGAAGGAAGTAGTGATACACACAGGCTGGTTCCGGTTGCTACCAAATAGCCTTCCAGTCGCAGATTATTTGATAAAACTGGTCTCTCACTCTCTTTCCTCGAAGAGAATGTCTTGTGACAAATTCAGAAATCTGTAATGACCAGAAATATTAAAAATTTCTTTTGTAATTTGTTGTTTTTTTTTTAAACAAAAAATAATCGAGGAATTGTGTGAAAGCAACCATAATTTAAATGTAACTTTTTTAATGTAAAATTAATTTTATCGAGTGCTAAAAAAAAGTGAATTCGATCGTTGCATTCGATTACAGGAACTCCTTCGTACTCCTTCTCTTTTTTTGTAACATACGAATGTTGACTTGCGAAACGGCGAAGCCGTGAGATCCGCCTTCAGGCTTCGCCGATTAATTAATAACATTATACATCCATTCGGCAACGAACATCGACAAAGAGACACGTCCCGGCTCTGAAACACTCCGTATACCATGGAACTTCGGAAGTTATTCGCAACAAGCGACTTGCTAGCTAGCCGCCTCGTGGAATTCTACTCACAACTACCACATCAGTGCTATCAGTGCCATCGCCACTACCACTATCGCGTTACCGCGCTATTGCCTCCTCCGTCCTCCGTCTTGTGTCGTACGATGTCGTCGGCACCTCTCTGGAGGTTCCAGCGCGACCAACCTCCCGCCCGCCTCCCGTCCCAGACCACCAGCTCCGGTCTCCCGTATTTCCTCTCCGCTTCTCATCGTCGTTCCTCTCTTTAATAGCAAGCAGAAACTTACTAGCGCCAACTCCGTTCTCCGTTGGCGTGTTACGTGCACGTGTATATATATATATGTACATATATAATACGTGTCACACGGTATAGAGCGATGAAGAGGAGGATTAGGGTTACGAAGCTAACCGACGCGGATATTGCCTTTCGTTACGTCGCCAGAAATAGAGAGTTGCGCATTAGTTACGCCGATTAATCCATTAGCTTCTTGCTACTGCCATGCGTTTCTGTGCTCTATTACTCTATCTACATTTATCTTGATTCCACCGTGAACATATATAAAATTATGTTCCTGGAACGGCCTACCGCGCTCTCGCGCACGTTGACATTACTTACACTTCTTCGCCGGATAGACGCGCGTTCGATGCGCGCGCGTTAATCGCGTAATACTGTTGTTTTTTTTTTACATTACTGTCACTAGTGTACGCGGCATTGTTGTCTGATTTTTCTCTTTCAATCTGATTGCAATCGCGATGTCGCGCCCGCGCCGCTGTAAAATCACAGTTCGGAAGTCGGCCGTCACAATTGTAACGGAACGGGTAAAAGCGCACGTGCCGTGGGTGGCGAACAAACAAACAACGACGCGATAGCGAGCGGCAGAGATGAGATAATAGATAATAGACACAGCGAGGCCGATTGTTCGCGCAAACGCTTTGAATAGACGCCGCGTGGCAGAGGCTCGTAAACGAGGCTCTCCTGTGAACTTGCCCTCGATTAAGATTATTATCCTTTTTGCGCATTGCGCCGTTTACTCTATTATAATAGAGTCCTGTTACTCGTGCACGCAGTCCATCCATCACATACACACACACACATACGTACGCCAGAAAGTATAATATAATTAATCTTTTAATTAAAACACTTTAATTGCGCCGCGCGGCGCGGCGCGGCGGTGCGAAGAATTTTAGACACGATAAGCGTAATAAAACTTAAATAATCTATTGACACTCCTCGTTATTGATTAATAATATCATTTTACAATTAGTAATAGAGAGATAATAAATATAGACAGTACGTTGTATTGTACAATTTATTTGCCGGTAATTTTGAGAGAGAAAAAGAGAGAGAAAGGTATTTCCAACAAGTGTGGAATTTTTGCATGCAGGTAAAGAATTAAATTTCCGCTAAAATGGCAGAATCGCGAATAAATTCCCTTCACGATTGAAGCTCCGTATGCAACTTTTTTTTTCGTCGTCAGCATATCTACGGCAGTATCGTGCCAATCTCGACCTTTCTTCCCTCGTCGATTCCGCTCTTATCAAACGAGGAACGCTCATTCACGCCTTTCCCTTTAATGAAACGGACGGCGGACCCTCGCCGTCCGTTTCTCCTTCATGCCTCCCTTCTTCCGCCACGGAAACGTTTTCCACTTGTTTCCACCGCGGCCGGTCGGCCGGACGGGACGCGTGCGTGTTCTTCCTCGTTACATGCGTCCGCACTCACGCACGCTCGCACGCGTGTACACGCGCACGCTGCTCGCGTGGGTGTGCATTCTCGACTTGCGTGTGTGCAACGCGCTTATGACACGCCGCGGTTCCGTTGCATGCCGGAACGTGAGGTTTAAAGGAACGCCTCGCGCGAACAGGTTCCCTTCCTTTTCCACGATGCCGACCGCCGAAGGGAGTAGCGAGTTGCATCAGCGCGACGACACAGTCGGAGACTGACAATGGACCGCGTTCTCACCGCCGCGCCGCGCGCGTATAAGCGTTAAACGTGAAGGATCCCCGGGGAACGGTACAAGTGAATTTCAAGTACGGGAACGCGAGGATACTACTAGAAAGCTACTCTGGAATTTATTATTAAATATTTTATTTCTGGATTTGTATTATGAATCATCTATTTTAAAGTGACATCAGTGCGAAAGGTGCATAACTATATAACAATAAGATATCAAAAATTGCAATGTATTAAATTAAATATGTCCGGTTTCACTATAAAAAAAAAAGAAAAATCTATAAAGCACAAAACGTTTGCGATTCATAAGTTACCTATAAAATAGCACGTATTTTTGTCATCGCTGAATATAAATGTTCAAATGGAGATAAGGGCACAGAGAGAGAGCGGGTTCTCCGCTGCAGGATTCTGCCTCGATAGAACGATACTTCATAGAATTTTTCCGAATATACGCTTCTCGTTACCGACGAACGTGCGCTTTGATAAATCGCCCGCGTTTGCCATTAGTCGTCGTTTCCCGTCCCGATGAAAAATGCGGCTCGAGCGCTAATAAACAATACGTACGCGAACGTCGAATGCGCGGCGCGCGCGGCTGCGCCGTTCTAAAATTGTGAACGTTCCCACGAAGCTGAGTAATTTGTACCGTTCGAGACGCGATCGTTAAACTCTTTCGTGCGGCGATTTAGCAGGTTTCTTGTCGGCAGCGCGGCGGCGAGAGCCGGTCAGCAGTCTAAGCGGCAAAGGCTTAGACGTTCGCGTAATTCGAATCAATCCGTGGCTATTATTAACTCCTCGGGACAACACGGCTGCACGGTTACTCACGGAATTGATGAAATGCTTTATGCGTTCAATACAATTTTTTTTAACGGAGAAAAAGAGGAGGGAAATGGGAACAGATATAAAAATATAGCCTTTTTAAGACTTTTTTTTTTATTAGGATACAATTAATGTCTATATATGTATATATAGAATATTTAAAAAAATATATACTATAAAAATTAAATATAGTTAATAATAATTTTTCTAGAGTTTTTGTAATACTTTTGTGATTTATTTCATAAATTACTGTTATCCCTGTGAGTGTTCACAGTATTATATAAAGAATGATAGAGCTTTGAAGATGTAGCGAGCAGTCAAATTAGAGAGAAAATTAGGTTTCAAAGTACAATAGAATATCCCACGCTGCTATCAACCGCGAAGATTTTGGTGGTTGCGAGCTTTTGTAGTTTCTCAAAGTTATTGTGTGCTTCAACTAACAATAAGTGAGTTTTCCTGCCGGTCAGGTCGGTTGTCAACGAGTCAGGTGCCAGGCAGAGAGGCGAGCTTAGAGACGACGCGCCGTTCGCGCGCACGCAGCCGGCGTGGCAAAACCACAAGGCACCGCTCGCACAGAGCGCGGACGTAGGACAGTGCATTTAGGGTCGATGCCCTCCTCCGTGCGCCGCGGCCGTCGATGTTCGGTGCTCTACGTATTTTCTCCTCTTATCTCCTTCTTTCGCTCATTCTCCCCACACACCGTGAGGGGCTTTCCGCCGCCTCTATCCTCCGCCTTGTCCCCGGGCCCGGATACTTACTTGTTGGACAGTCCTTAGACTCCTTAGAGGCTCGCATGCCTCTTCGCGATGATCGAGAGAACGAATGGGCCCTCGCGCGTTTCACTCTTGTCGGGGGGGGGGGGGGGGGGGGGGGGGGGGGGGGGGGGGGAGCTGGAAGAATGAAAGAAAAAGAGAAGAGCTTATAAGCCCAGGCGGCACGCGCGATTATCCTTCTTATTAAATTAAACGCGCGCGGCTAATTCCCAAGGGCAGACTGATAAACGACGTATTTGCTTAATGACATAGAAGCAGGTAATTGCGATCGCCGTATAACAGTTTGTCCGAAGCGTTTCGTCGAGAGCGATGTAATCTCTGGGAATCGCGACGTTGCCCCGAGCTTACTCGGAAGCAATTACTTCGGCCATCTGCTTTTCTCATATACGAAGTCTGGGCTCAAATCTCGGCGTTACGTTTCGCGAAAATGTTATTTTTCGCGCCTTATTTGTCACGCGAAAAGTCTCAAACGTTGAGGGCACATTAGTGCCTAAGCGTGTATGTAAATGTGCATGAGTATGTGTTGGACCGACCGTAAAGGAATCTCATTTTTTGCCATCTGTATAAGCACGACCTTGTCCAAGAGCTGTGTACGCTGTTATTATCCACTTTATTAAATTAAGCGAGAGCGATACAGCGAGAAGATAATGAAAGACGTGACTTGGAATTAATATCCCAACTTTTTAATGCATTTAAGCATTCTCAAAAAGCAATAGATTATCTCACGTGTAATTTAATACACGTTGAAGTAGCACGCGTTATATCGCACCGCTTTTTAACCATCCCGATAATTTTTCAAGCCTCTAGTTGTCTCCGAAGCGCGCAATACACTTCGCATAAACCTTAAACATTCGCAAAAAATTTCGATAATTCGCTGCGATCTTCCTGTGTTTCAAATTATTTGCTAAGATAATAATTTGAATACATTTCTGGTTTTTTTCACAGTTCTAATTTGGAGGGTTTAATTTTGGTCGTTAAGCGAACTTTAATTAAGATTTTCCTATTTTTCTAATTGTCTCCAATTCGAGTGCAACTGAAACCCTTGCAGCCTTGGGCTTGTTCAATGGAGAACGGCGTCGCGCGAGAAACCCTAATGGATGGGAGAGACGAAGTGGTCGCGGACGCGCGAGAACGGCGCGCTCCAAGGATCAATGAACGATTGTTCCTTAATACGCGATGCTCCACAGGTTGCAGTCGCGCGTGTATTCTTCGCACGCATTTCCCTCGCTCCGACTCGGATTCTAATCGAATGCACTTCGCTCTTGATATCAAATTATCTCCGCTTTCTGCCGGCTGCTACCGTCTCCGCCGCCGCCGCCGCCGCCGCCGCCGTTGAGAATCTCTCTCGCGTCTGTAATCGCGCCGAGCGGGTTTCCTTGTTTAACGAGTGGAGCGCTCGAGCGATTTCAGAGGGATCGCGTTAAACAGCGAGATATAAATCCCTCTTAGCTGTTCGCTTCGCTAAGGCACTTCAGTGAATCACACGGCTCAACGATTCTCAATCTCGGAATAAAATTGAACGGCGCTTTCTTTTTGTTGCAGGGATCTCGCGCGGGATCTGAGTCTGTCGGATAGCGAGGATGAAGAGAATAAGGTAACATGTCCCAAGAGATATTCAATATTTTGTTACATATTATTAAATAAATTTTATTATAGATATTCTATGCTAATTATGAAATTAAGTGAATTATGAATTAATGCGTATTAGTTATTAAATTAAATATTAATCGAGGCAACGGGCGCTTAACTGCAGAAGTGTAATTTTTGAACTATGGAAGCTGAACGATTAGTTGCACTTTCGCCTTCAAGTTTGTTTTTTCACTGGCTTCTTGCGATACCGCAAAGTACTTTCGCAAACCGATACGATCGAGTCGCGTTTGACGAAGAAATAAATGGCCGTTTATCACAGCAAGAAACACTCCGTTCCACTTTATTTCACGGCGAAATTACTAATAGTGGTCTTCTTATTCCCAGGAAATATCGTCGAGGCCGACGAGAGGAAACAGGACTCCGGATCTCACGGTCGTGTAAGTATCTGATTCGTAGTCCAACTAATCTATGTTGTTTACAGAAATTAACTAGGATCATAAGAAGTCAGAAATCAAAAGTATGCTTGCTTTCAACTGTATCCAGAGACTTAAAAAAAAGGAAAAGTTTGAAATTCTTAAAACGTTTCTTCTATATAATTCTCGAAAAGATATCTCGTGATATTTTCAAAATCCGTGTTTTTGGCACGAATATTTAAGTACAGTTAATATTTTAAATAATTGAGTGCCTATTTCTTCTCACACGCTTGGAAAAAACATTAGCGCTATGAAAAATAGAAAAATGATTTTTGAAAAATTTTTAACCTTTCTTATGTACCTACACATTAATTTTTTCGAGTACACACTTGTGTAGTTGAAATTTCGCGGTTTCAAAATTTAAAAATATGCTAGACTTACAACGTATATAGTAGACTAAGCATTCCTATTGGAGAGCTGTAGGCAAGATCTGAAGGACAGAAGATATGTTTCGGATGAGATGCTTTCCTTGTTTCACGACTTTTCCTTCTCTTTATATAGAGAGAAAAAATATTCTTGAAAATATCTTTAGTTTCAACGTGGAAATCTTGAAATAAGATTATATTGCGTTAAACGAGGAAAACTTGATTGTATGAAGTCATTTATATAGTTCAACCAAGAAAAAAATAACCCGTTAAATTTCTTATAAGAAGATTATATTGTTTCGTACATACGCAAGATCACTATATAATCTTTTTATGAGAATTTCAACGTGTTATTTCAACATTTTTTCTTGGTTGAACTATATAAATGACTTCATTCAAGCAAGTTTTTTTTGTTTAACGCAATATTTATTTCTTTAACGCAAAATAATCGTATTTCAAGATTTCCACGTTGAAAAACTAGTTATTTTCAAATCAAGAATATTTTTTCTTTCTGTGCACCAACTACATAATTAGACAAGAAAAGCATCCCAGCAAGCATATCTCTGTCCTTTAGATCTTGCCTACGGCTGTCCAGTGGCAATGTTCAGTTTATTATATACGTCTATGATGGTAGAGCAATTGGCCAACGAGAAATTTCTACGATTTCCAGCGTTTCGATACCTTTATCGAAAATCACGATGTTTGAGCATCGTTTGATCTCCCGTCCTTACAGTCTATCGACGCCGTTGATGACGTCGGCGCCGCCGCCTCTGACACCCATGTCGCCCATGGTCATGTCACCCGTGGGCCCGTTGACACCCCCGCGGCCGATCAGCCCGCCGAGGTACCCGTCACCGCCGCCGAAACGTGTGACGCCGAAGCGAGAGCTGTCCCCTCCTCCACCTGCTCTCAATCATCCCCTGCCATCCGCGTGCTCCCCGACGAATCCGGTCGTCGTTGGCCAGCCGTCGAGTCCAACTGAGGCGCCGCAGAGCTCCGGAAGCGCCAGCTCGAGCTCGGACTCCGGCTCGGATTCCGGCTCGGACAGCAGCGACGACTCCGAGGACGAGGACGACCTAGCGTCGGCGCCAGCGCCGTCCAAGGGACCCACAACGCCTCCCTCGGTCTCGCCGAAGCAGGATAATTTGGTCGAGGAACCGCCGCCCGCTGTGGAAGAGCGTCGCTGGGATCTCAGTTCTTTCTTCAACAAGACGGCGGTACAGCATGGCGAACAGAACTCCGAGTCGAAGCCGGCTCTGGTAAGACTATCTACGCATATTTAAGTAAAGCAGTATTTTGATAATCAATGTATCTAAAAATTTCGGGAAATAACACTTGAGAAAGAAATCTTTAAAACTTTTTAGTATAGTTTTTACATAAAGATATATGTATATGCTCAAATTATGTAAGAAGTTATGTCAGGGAATTCTCTTTGAAGAAAAGGAACTGCATTGTTTCACAGGATAATGTCAGGCGGGAGAATACGCACGAGATAACGACGGAGACCAGGTCGCACAGGGAACAGTCCCGCGATTGGCAGCTCGACGATGCCTTGAAGAGGACTCACAACACGAGTTCCCTCAGCGATAGCGATCATCACTCCGATCGGGAGAAAGTTCATAAGCTGGTCGAAAATAATTGCGCCCAGACGGAAAAACCGAAGGTGGCTGATGCCAGAAAACGCGGGCGACCTAGGAAATCCATCAAGAGCCCGAAACGCAGTCACCGGACGTCGGATGAGAGTTTGAAGAATGGCAAGCCACGCAGCCGGACGAGAACGGTCACCACTTCTAGAAAACGGTCGCCACTCAGCAAGAAAAAGCAACCGAAATCAAAGGAAATGGTGACCGCGAGCGACGACGACGACTCGAGATCGCATAGTGATTCCGACAGCGATCGTCGACCTACCAAAGTGTCGGCCGTGGCACCGACAAGAAACGAAAAGAGATCGAGACTGAGCGTGTCGTCTAGCGACGACGAGAGTTCGCCACCGAACAAAAAAAGTAATAGTGCCTCCGAGGACGACGCCGCGCGATGGACAAGAGTTCCCACCATCAAGCGGAGCAACCTGTTGGACTCGCCGAAGAAGCAAGACCAGAGGAAAAATTCCGCCAAGGGCAAGCCCAGGCAACCGAGGCCGAGAGTGACCAACGTTGCCGGTGGTGGCTCGGACTCTGACAGCGAAGCGGAGGTGTCTGTAAGGAGTAATCGCATCAAAGTCGCTAGGTAAGTTATTCATCACATTTTCAACGCATTAGTTATTGACCTTTTCTTGTTTACAAGATGTTGTAAATTGTATATGTATTTGTATCGAAGCACGATTTAATTTTTTTATGTCTTGCTTTGGTTTCACACACACAACGAAGATATAAATAATTTTTGAAAAAAGTAATAATAACTCAACACGTTCTGCTCTAGCCGTTCTAGGATATATTTATCGACATTTAAGATTTAAATTAATTTGCACTCTTTTTTTTCTTCTTTTTTTAAATTTTTATTCTTCTAGTTATGTTTTAATTGTTAAATAAGACTAACCAATAAATATTTACAAAAGTATTATAAATATCAGAGTGCCACCAAGACCGCGAATACAACCACCAACGAGGATGACTTCGCCTGATAACTCTGATAGCGATAACAGCCCGGCGTCGAAATTGCAAGAGGACGACGCCGGTAACGTGCAGGACAAGAAGAAAAGCGACACGCTGCGCCTAGTCTTCTCGACGTCAAAGGGCGGCGGGAAGGGTGGTGGAAAAGGTGGGAAAGGTGGAAAAGGTGGTGGTAAATGTGGTATCTACGTGGAAGAGTACACGAGTAATTCTGCTACGCACACACCGACCGGCGGGGACAGCCCGTACAAAAGACCGTCCTCGCGTACGTCCAGTGGCGGAAACAATATTCTTCTGCGCTCGCCCCCAGCACTAACACACGTGAATGGCGTACCGACTCTCGTGTGCAAGATCGATCTCGCACGGTTATCCTCGCAAATACTGCAACTATCGAGAGGGCAAGAGTTACGACAGCGTACGGAATTGCCCGACACCAGGCCGTCTTCGAGGCAGAGGCCGTCCTCTAGCTTGGCGACCTCGCAACCACCGAGGCCTTCCACGCCAGAGGAGGGTGAGATCATAGATACGCCACCCGCGCAGCAGCAGGTCGTGTCAGATCGCGCGAGGATTCACCGTTCTGACGGACTGTTGGGCGAGGGTGACGGTAGGAGTTCACGTTCTGTGATCAAGGGCCAGCCGATATTGTCGGACTCGAAGAGCGGCGGTACTATTCTCGGAGGTGCTGGTAGTGCTAGTGGTACCGGTGTGCTCGGTAATGCACCCAAGAGGAAACGTGATCCAAGTTGTAGTTCCGTGTCCAGTTTGAGTCCTGTTCAGTGTTCGGTGGACGCGAAAACCAAGAATTCGTCCGAGCATAAGGACAGGAGCCGCAAAAGACAACGGAGGCACGTCACAAACGACGGGCTAATGTCCAGTCAGGTATAAATCTTGAAGAAAGTTAAGTACTCAATTGAAAAGTATTACAACATTGCGTTTTTAAAGCATTTTTGAATGTAATTATCTTTCAGCTTGTATTCATATAATTTTGTACTTAATATACTTTACTTCTACTGATATTGTAACTGTAATCGACGAGCAAAGAAATTAAGAAGAAAACGGTTGTGCGCAAGTAATCCTGAAAGTAGTTGCCATGTTACAGTTGTAATACTTTTTTACTTGATTTAATTAAAGCATGCTAATGTATCAATGCTAATTTTCTAGAAAATAATATTTTTTTAAAATAAAAAATAGATTTATTTTAAATTGTTTAATTTTTAATTATGCATTGCAGTATAGTGGAAAACTTATACGTGATATATTTTAATATTATACAGCAAAGTGATATTCAGCCGACAAATCACGAGAGGGACGAGAAACAAGATATGAGTTTATTACCACCACCACCTCTCCCAGCTCAGCGCGTCTACTATTCTTTCCTCGATCCTCAGAATGAAATATTAGAAGATCAGGATAGGTAAGCTGTCTGTTTAACGCACAATGATCAGGCTTCCTTTATCATAATCGAATTTGAATTAAGCTCAAATTAGGTCTAGTATGATATAATAGTATTCTTATATATGTTTTTTCTTATAAATAAATTGATTTTTTAATACGATATGTAGTATATATTTATACAGGGTGAGGAAAAAATATGGAAACCCTGAAAAATCTTGAGATATGTCTTACAGAAAAGTGTTTCGGATAAAAGTTGCCTTCTTCCGATCTTGCCTTACATGGCCGGATCCTCCTCCTTTACTTTATGAGATTATATTTCATATTTTGTATTAAAAAGTATCATGATAAATTTTAAAATATCACAGGAAATTCTTAATCAAAAGAAGCTTTATTATAGTGTTCTGAAAACGTCTCTACAAGGGCTATAAGAATATGCTATAAAAAATAGGGGGTTTCATTAAAAAAATTCAAGGTAACCTTGTTCTGATCTTGGTGACGCCATCAAAGGTCAAACTGATAAGATCAGTGAATAGATCCTTTTTCAACCCTACAATTTTTATCGGAAACACTTCTCTGTAAAACTTATATTTTTCAAGATTTTTCAGGGTTTCCATACTTTATCCTTACCCCGTATATTTGTATTTCAGGGACCACGACCAGTACCTGACCGAAGCTAAGCGACTAAAGCACAATGCCGACGAAGAGAACGATCTTACGGCACAGGGTATGATGTATCTGGAGGCCGCTCTGTACTTCCTTCTAACAGGCGTCGCGATGGAATCAGACCCAGTTACAGAAAAAGCCTCGTTAACTATGTACAAAGATACTCTTCTTCTTATCAAGTGAGTACATTTCTAATTAAGACGTGTACGCGCGCGACAAAAAAAAAAGAGAAAGCTTACTAATTAAAGCGATTTTCTCTTTGTTCCGCAGATACATCTCGTCGAAATTCTCATACAAGAACCGAGAAAACAACTTATCCCCAGCGACGACCAGTATACACACTAAGCTGGAGGTCCTGAGGTGAGTGTACCTCTCTTCCTCTTCGAATCGTAGCATTGCACAAGCGAACACGCTCTCAAAATTACCATTTGTCCTTGTAGCCTTTGGAGCCAGTCACGCTTGTACTCCAAGATTTATAGTATGCGTAAACTAGAGATGAGAGAAGTTCTGAAGATCATCAGCGATTTCCATCAAAAGGTGAATGTTTTTTACTACCTGGATCATCATTTCGCTCAATCCGCTAATTACTTCAAACATATTACAACTTTTATTTTATTACAATCTGTGATCGTCATCCTAGATATAATTCTGCGCGAGTTATAACTGTTGAAAAAATTATTTTAGCAATCTCAGCAATCAGTAGCTCAGACAACGCCTGCTCAGGGGGAGGGACAAGGTACGCCTTCTCTTTCGCCTACACCGTCGCCCGCCGGTTCTGTAGGTTCCGTCGGTAGTCAAAGTTCCTCTGGATACAGCAGCAGTGGACAACATCCGGCAAATGGCCAATATATGAGCTTCCCGTTGCACCTCTACAATTTGACGATAAAGCAAAATCATTATGCAGGTTTACTTATGAACGCTCACGACCTCTGGGACCAGGCATTAAAGCAGGCGAAACAGGAGGAGAATAGAAGTATGTAGAGAAATAAAGACTGTCCGATGAATCTCATTCCGATTTGTAATGGCCGTTTTTTCTCGTGTGCTTTCAGGCTTTTTCATCGACTTGGACCGAAGATTCGGACCCCTGACATCGTTTAGCTCGCTACGTGAGCTTGTTCGTTACGTTCAAGCGGGTATAAAGAAGTTACGAGCTCTCTGACCACAGTGGCACAGCCCCCGACCACCCACCCCAAACTACGTTACTTCCCTTCCTCAAAATATGGTCACTTACCCGACCATGTACACGTAGTTGCGTAGCGTCATTGCGTCAATCATGGTGACGTCAATCAACCACCAGCGATGCATGGAGATGTGAGAAACAGGAAGGTGCTGATAGCGGTGATATAGCGAAATTATGGACTATTTTCTCTACGAGAAGTGGTCTCGGGGGTGCGATATCGAATCGATAACGAGGGTCACGGCAATCTAGAAAAAAAGGAGAAAACGGGAACAGTTCGTGGCTCGTGAGGTCTCCTTTAGTCGGACGACGTGTGGAGGCATTCTTGATATAAATTTAGCAGCAAGTTTATAGTCAATTGCAAAGCGCGTGCCTGAGGGGGCGAGGGGAAAGGCGGCTGACTGAGGGGGAGAGAGTCGCTTTTATCTTACCACGGTGCATAAACGAACCTCGTGCACTTTGTTTAGAGCACGTGTTACTTACTCTCGAGGCGCAGTGGAGAATCATCGGGCGGGGATGATATCGAGACGTTCGCGTGCGACGATGCGAGTGCATTAGATTTCTAGCGAGCCCGCAGTGATAACTCGTGTCTATTTTTCCGAAGTGTCCGCTTTTGTAAGTTAACGCATAGATACCGACGCGAGTTTGAGGGGGGGGGGGGGGGGGGGGGGGGGGGGAGGGGAGGAATCGGAAGTAGGAGAAAAATAGGAAAGATAGAGACCGAATATGAAAAAAAGAGAAAAAAGTGAAAACCACTAAATTGGTAGTAAGTGCCACGTAAAAGCGCCCGTGTGTTCTCGCTTCACGGTGCGCCCACAGCCGACGTTACCTGAAGCATGAGTGTCGTTTCGGCGATTCGAGTGCGATGAATATAAGCGAATATATACATATTTAATATATATATAGTTTATTACCTATATAAATATATATAAATAGTTATAAAGATAAGAATATATTTAAAATGACGCGAAGAGAGATAATGCATCTCGCGCGCCGGCGCCGCGTTTCAGTATAGGGGAACAGAAGACAGTTGTATTCGCGAATAGAAGAAATCGTGATAAAATGAGAGAGAAAGAGTGGAAGAGAGCGGACAGGATTAGAGTGTTTTCGGTGGCGAGATGCGCGAGCAACAGGATCAACAACCAGGATCAAGCGATGCGCTATAGTTAAACTATAGCCTAACGTTTGCGTGCGAAGCACATAACTCTTTTTTGTAGATAGGTCACGGGGGAAGTAATTTAGATTAGAGTAATTAATAAGCAAACAGGAAAAGCAGTAACAGATGCGAATATACCAATACATATTATTTACATTACCTAGAGTTAACCGGGAGAAACAAGTAGAGGTTCTAGTGCGATTGAAAAGTAAAGGAAGAAAAATAATGACATACCACATACACGCATATACCATAGTATGATTTAATCATTAATGAAACGCAAGCGAGGGAAGAACAAAGCGAAATAAACTCATGCTAAAAGTGCGTCGTGAACGGTGTCGGGGACAAAATGTATTCGCGAATAATAAGTAAGAAATACAGTATTCGAGATTGCTGATCGCGAATGAATTTTGCTCGTATACCGGATGTCGGAAGAGGTGAACATTCTCTTGCGCGCACGGCATGAGATACTAACAATGGAACCCAATGAGAAAATGAACAAGCGCAAGCGGATAAGCAAGTTGCTCATGTGTATATTTTTGTAAATAGATATTTGTGAGTGCCGCCGTCTTGAGGGCGGTCTACCGTTGTTAAGTTCGCGGTAGATCGGCCCGCCCCAATTTTTGCTACCACAGATCTTGTCCAGAATCGGGTAAGAGATTACAAATAGGAAAAAAGAGGGATATGAGAAGATGTAACGAATCAAGACATAACGAATTGAATTTAGTACCAAAAGAAAAGTATGCTCTCCGCGCTTTCTTTTTTTGGGAATGGTCCGTTCGTGCGTTTACGTTACTCTCTCATACGAGTTTTCGATCTGTCCCCATTCTTGCGATCGCTTCTCGATCAGTGAATCGTGTTGAGAAAAATTCTCACGAACACGGCAGCTTCGTTGTTTGAGTTTTACCAGTGATTTGATTCGCCTCATGTCTCAAACGCATCTCTTCCCCCACATTCAATTAACGAGAAATCTACAACGAGTGGATTGCAGCGGGAAAGTACGTACTCGGTAATCGTCCTGAGTTTCATTTTCTCGATAAAATGCCGAATTTGACGAAACAAACTTGCGAAATCCGAACTCACGAATCGGATCCTTATCAAATTTAAGATCGAAACACGATCGCGTAGTTCAATACATATCTAAATTTAATTCAAGTGATTAACGAACGTCATCCAACCGGAGGATGACCGACAACATTCTCCGAGATCGTAGGACCAATTATCATTCGTTTAATTTACAAAATTGCGTTGTCTCGTTGCTGATGTCCTGTTGGCAACATCGGGACAGATAATAAAGAGAAAACGCAGGCGGATTGGCGGGATCACGACGGCCCATAGTTACTAAGCGCGGTCCAATGGTTCACGGGATACAATTTTATATTTCACGAGTGCTAAAGGATAAAGAGAAGAGACTAAAAGTAAAAGTAAAAGTAAAAAAAAAGGTCTATTAAGGAGCTTCGAGAATATTTTCGAGACACATATTTATAGCAGATACATATATCAGGCCCATTTTCCCGCCAGGCCGACCGCCCCCCTCCCAAAAAAAGAACGTAAATTTGACGAGACACCAAGTCGAAGTTCGGCATAATTTTCAAGAAAATGAAAAACGATTGAATTTTTTATTTACGGGCACAAAGGATGTGTTTATGACGAGCGGAAAAGATTGTCGGTTTATGTAGATAATATCGGTTTTTAGATAAAAAGATTTCGGTTTTTAGATAAAATGATTTTTCTTTTATATAACATTCTTTTCGATGATTTCGGGCAGATGTATGTTCCTGTATGACTTCCAAAGATGAGCAAAGGGTGCTGTCGCCTAGGGTGTCGCAGCCCGAATTTCGATCGGAAAGCATTCGCTACTTTCTGGTTCTTTTATAGGTTCTTTACGTTCTTTTTCTTTTTTGTAACCCCCCCCCCTCCCCCCCCCCCCATTTTATATACCGATCAACACTGTTAAATCGTGAAGATGCGACGCGATGTTTTTGCTATTATTCTATTAAGCTATTATTAATGTCATCGTTACTGTTATTGTTAACACTGATGATATTATTGGCGCTAGACGATAACAGTTACAATCGGTAATAATAATAATGATCATAATAATAATTATAATAGGTATAGATGGTAATTGATAATGGTAACAGTAACGATGTTACTATTTTATTGCGTAATGATCATTACGTTGCTAATAATATTATACCGTTATTCTTTTTTTTTCGAGATATTTGAGTGAGAGAACGTATATAAGACGAAGGTGAAGTGATGCGTGGGAGGTGGAAAGCGGAGAAGTGCGCGTCACACACATACTGAAGATGTACATTATTCCTACTTTCGTCGCGAAGCTATGGGGTTTTTCGATCGGGCAGACACGGTCGCGCAGACAGATATCGCCCTCGTATCTGTAAAGGACCTTAATAGAGAGCTTAATTAGCGCCGTTTGATTTGGTCTTCTTACCCCCTACCCCTTCCTTACCCCCCCCCCCCCCCCCTATTACACACCACTCCCTGTAAAATATTTATATATGTATATATTATTTATATATATATATATACATACAACACACAGTACATTGCGTGTATATACATATACATACACATATATATATGTTAAAGAGACGAGAAGTATACACACACACAATCTCTTAATTACGATTATATCATATTATTACGTTATTGATAATTATTACATTGATGATTATACGCGATAATTATTTTCCTATATTTGTATGGGACGTATTGTGTACTACTATCCAATTCTCTGAATACAAACGGGCGTTTTACCGCCGCGAAACTTCCCTGTCCGTCGCGATTGTGCCAAAAGAAAGGGTGAAATATTGCACGCGACGCGAGTTCGCACCTTCAGGCGGCCACGACATCGGTTGATTTTAAAGCAAGCCTCGCAGACTGACTGTATTATTCCTCGCATACTCATCAAAGTCCTCCGATAATGTCCTATATAATAATAGGTGAGTTCCTTTGATCGTTTTTTTTTTGTTCACGACGCTATTTTTCGCAAAAGAGCTCGGTTTGAGATATCCCTGTCTACGAAACGTTTTCACGGTCAGATAAACCATAAATGTAGAATAGTCACGCGAGAAATTGCATATATAATTTTATATTAATATATTATTATTTATTAATTACAATTTTATTAAATTATTAAATATAATTAAATATAATAAATTATTGATATAGAGAGAGTAACAAAGAGCTAATACAATAAATTTAATAAATCATTTGATTTATTGTATTTGGCTTATTTAAAATTTTAATTATATTAATATTTAATTATATTTTACGACATTGTAATTACGTATTATTTATATTATATATAACATCTACGTTTTTTTTATTACAATAGCATTTATTATACTGTTTTATTTCGTCACCGTGATAAATTTTAAATCGTCGAGTCCTTTTCTTTTTCTTTCTTACCCGGGACGTAGTCTAAAACCGAGCTCGTGCAGGTAGAGCGAACCGACGCGACGCGGCGATGGTTGCGAACGAACGACGGACGGGAGGGCGAGCGGACAGGGTGGTTTAACGGCAAGAGCGTATTCCGAAGTTGGCGAAGCAATCGTATGCTGTTGGTTGGTACCGAGCAATGCACAAGTAATCCGACTAATTGCGTCGACTAATGTGCGTTCGTAACGGCGACGCGACACGACACGTATACCACACGGACGGACTCCGCGTACGACGGCGAGGGTAGAAAAACGCAAAAAAAAAAAAAAAAAAAAAAAGGGGGATCTCCGCATCCCTCCCCATTACCGAGTTATCATTTATCAGCTCACCGTAGGCTTCCAAACGCGTAGCCGTCACCCGCGGCCTGGTCGACTATTGAAACGAACGGGAGTCGATATTTTTCTTTCGCAGTTCTCACTCTCTCTTTTTCTTTTTTGTTTGTCACGATATTTGCGACAACGCTTAGAGCGATCTACCCTCCCTTCGTGCGACGCGGAGTTCCGTCGAGCCGAGTAAGCAATATACGCGACAGACGGCCGTCTCTAATTGGCATTACGACCATGCGACATACACGTGCTGAGATATACATATATATATATACACACGAACACGCCACATTGACTAATTACACGTTCGCTGGACATACTTAACAAATCGTTTAGTGACAGGCAAACAGACAGGAGAAAGATAGCCGGAAGGGTAGGTTGAGCGAGAAGTAAGTAGAATTAATTAGAGGATTGAGGGAAGAGGAGTCGGAGGACACGTGAAATGAGCAAACCGCACCAAGGAGAGACCAAATTATATCGATTAATGAGATATAATTACCTAATTGCTTCGTATTTATTTTTATCGTTAATTAATTATTGTATTTATTGGCGCGGAGGCTGACACGCATATGCATAATTTCCGGGAGACACGTTAATTACATGAAAACTAATTACACACACACACGTACATACAAATGTGCCCGGTCGAGTAATTGTCACTCAGATCGTCCGAAGATTGCAGAAATTGTTAGAAGTCTTTCAATTGTCATCAAAAGTAACTCTTATAGCGTCTTCCATTGGGAAAAACTCGCAGCACTGAGTGCAATTTTATTGTAATATAAAAATTAGTTCACATATTTTCTGTGTTTAATGTTCTACTGGCAAAAATTTGTCAAATTAAACACAGTAGAACATTAAACACTGAAAATATGTGAACTGATTTTTATATTACAACAATAAAATTTCACTCAGTGCTGCGAGTTTTTCCCAATGGAAGACGCTATTATTCTCGAGCAAAGCGACTCGAGTGGAGAAAGAACGGCTGAAGAGATATATTCACGTGTGAAACATCCCGATCAAATCTCTTCTATTTTCTTTCTGCCTTTGTTTTTACGTAGATATCGATTGCCAGCGGAAAAAATTGCCAAAATGTATAAAAAACAATGATTTATGCTAGAAACGTACGTTAAATTTAATATCATGCGACTAAACAAATTCACGTTTTTTTATACTGCGATCGAACTTTACTTATGCATTATAATATCGCGTTAAACATGTAAGTAATAAAAAAATGTATTACATTTAATTATGCAATCAACATTATGTATTCGGCCGTGCGCATTGTCGTCCATCGTAGCAATACAACTTCCTCGTTAATTGCGAATTATTTATTTGATAAACACAAACACATGCATACAACATTTTTCGACATGTAGCGAAGGGAAGGAAGTACAAAATTTACACATAGCGGACGCACGAAGTGACTTGTAATATTCCTTCGACAAATGTATCTCGTAAACGTTCCAAATGCCTCACCTTGTACACCAAGTGATCAATATAAAAACGCAGAACTTTAAATAGTTACACTATTCCATCCCCTTTTATTACTCACGTTGCCAAAAAAAGCTCCGTGCAAATTGACATCGTAAATTAAAAGAGAGACGAAAGGACGATCGCGTCGAGATAAGGCGTTCTATATCGTACTCTTCATTTTTTTCTTTCGTTTTCCTCTTTCGAGAGATCTCGCCAGTTCATTTTTTCGGTCGATCGGAACGCGAGCCAAGGGTCTACCTTGGCTCGCGTCTTAATAATTTCGCTCCATGTGCGTCTGATCAGCTGATGTCTTTCGTCACTTTGCACGCATTTCGTTTTTCTTTTCGCTTCGCGAAACGCGCATTTCCTCGACGAATCGGTGCAGCCTTTGACTCTTACACCATACGCAAAGAGAGGAAGACAAAATAATGATAAAACGTATCACGTGAGACAACGGCGACAGGGGAGATAAAACGTGGGAAGAGAAAGACCCGTGACAATATATACATATACATATATATATATCTATATATTTGCGAGATATTTTGTGAAACAGGGCTTTTTTACCTATTTTATAGTAATCTCAGCTTAAACGGATTGAGAGAGTGGGAGCGAGAGAGAGAGAGGGAGAGAAAGAGAGAGAGAGCGAGCCTTTACTAAAAATAATAAATTAAAGTGATGTGACGAGGATGTTGTCATGAAATGACGTATTAAGCAGTTGATGAGCGGTCTGTAAATGCGTACATACATAGCATAAATGCCGTCGTTTAATGGGGACGGTTTCACTATAACGTGTACCCTATATTTTTGTTTATGTTTTGCGCCTTAGATTTAGCATTATTACTATTATATTCTAATTATTATTAATTATTTTGATTATTATATATTATTATGTTTAAGATTCTCTTATTAATTATTATTATTATTATTATTATTATATCATTGTGTATATGGTATAAATTGTAAAAAAAGGAACATATTTACTATATCATATTCATTTTACGGGGGCACTTCTCCGAATGAACAAATTGTTTAAACTAAAATGAAGGAATAAATAAAATATTGACCAAATTAAAGGGGAGTTCTTTTCTGCCGACAATTTCACTCGACATTCCTCCATTATCCCACATTCGCAGATGTACTATTAACTATACATAAATATAGATTATACAAGATCTTTCAGATCAACCTTTGAGATTTTTTTGCGGATCTTATATAGATATTATATTATATCAACGACTATTATACTATTATTACAATCTTCTCCGATGTAGTCAGCAGCTTCAATAGAAACATCAGGTTGGAAATGCCGAAGAACAAGATGTAAAAGGAAAAACATCTAGTTGTCTGTATTCGTTAGCATTCTCATCTCATCTCATGTTGTAGTTTATAGAACTTCAGTTGAATGTTTCGAGAAATATTTTTTGGCGAGCTACAAAGCACAGATCGAACAAGGATAGATAAAACAACTTTTTATATTAGCGCGTGAAAGTTGACACTTTAAGCTTTAAAATGCTTTCTTAATTTTTTGTCTGCGACCATTTTTTCGCAGTTTCAGCGAAAAAAGTTCAAAAATAACCGAATTTTTAGCTTATAAAAAGTGTTCCCCATTTTTCTTTCTAGTAGTGTATAACAGATGACATATGTGAAAAGGAAGAAAATAAAATAAATATATATTTACATAAAAGAGATAAAAAATACTAAAAGAGATAAAATTAGCATTAAATTATAAAGCCATTATAATAAGCCATTATAAGCTTATTAAATTTCCTTCAAAATGACCTACTATATTTTTCAATTCTGCTCATAGACTTCCGGCAATCACACAAAATAGATGTGGTATCTCATAATCGGGGACTCTTCTATAAATTTTTCTTTGCAAACCTGTATTGCCAGAAAATCCTATCGTTTTTACACATGCATCGAAATCACTCGTGATTATCATCTCTCTTTGTGTATCGAATTTTATTTGACATGAGCAGTACTTAATGTAATACGCAAGTTTTAAAAATAATATTTTTAAAATGCAATATTATAATATTAATAATAGTAAGATATTGATGCCAGTTTTCTCGATATTCTAATATTTATTAATTAAAATACATATACCTAACATAATAATTTTTGGATCGACAATTTGGTATCCATGAGTCGAAAATTTTATATAATTACTTATAAGCAAAAGATTTATACGTTTTTGTGTGAATAAAAAATATAGAAAGCATATATTTTCAAATATAAATGTATAGGTAGGTATATATGTATATGCCATATTTATATAGACAGAATGTTATACGATATCTTGTACTTGTATTTAAGCAGAAAATTTATAATATCTACATAAAATAATATTTTTCGAGATACTTAATTTAAATAAAATTGAAGGGTCGGTGTATGAAATTAATATATAGTCTAAAAAATACGTACTTTATATTAATAGACTCATCTGTATTTACAATATCTTACAACAATACAGTATAGCATACTGAGGGAATAAGATGTAGGAAATCGTTAACAGAAATAATATCGCAAATCTTTTTTCTAATTCTCACATATGTATTTATCTGAAAATAATCACAGGACAATAAGCACATAAAAGTCGATGTTCTAAAACTTTGAATTATTTGTTATTAAGTCATTTAAATTTTCCAATATTTAATAATAACTGCATGAGAAGACAATCAACATTTATTTTACAGAGGCGAATCCCACTCGGTGATTCTTTATATCAAACACGGTACAGTACCGATCGATAAAGACGTTGCCTAAAATCCACATTGAACCATTTCCAACTCGACTTTGCTCAGTAAAGATGCTTGAACACTTGGTCCTTCCGAATTCTGTACTCTATGAAAAGTTAAATGGCATGATATTTCTATTCTAAAACAATTTAAACTTTCATATAAAGATATATTCTTTACCTTAAGAATGTAATCTTCACTAGTGAGTCTGAATGTCTTACCACCTAGGACAAAATTGATATCGGGCAAATTAGGAATCTCGTCGCAGTCCACCTTTGAACAAAGATTAATGTTAGTAATTCACATTAATAATCCGTAACTTATCAAACATTTATTAGTTTATTTTAATAATTTTTTGAAGGCAGTTGATAAATACCGTATAAAGATGGGGCTTCCAATTATGATAAATGTTTCTTATGTTCCCTGGCATAACAAAATAATGTCTTATATTTACATTAGCACCGATTTCTCTGTTAATAACTGCGATATCCAACGATGGTCCAGCTATCAGGGAGGAGGTCGTGTTGACGATAGTTTGACAGCCGTTCGCGCATAAGATGGTATCTTTTATTTGAACCCTGTATACAGTGCGATAGTAATAACAATTAGCTGGCGTATGATCCGTGGTTGACATACATATAATTTAGAAAAATAAACTACGTACTTGTCCAAGGTAAATTGCCAATGTTTGCCAGGTTCTTTGCGGGTAACATTAACATACGTAATCTCGCCTTTGTAATGAGCGGGGTCGGAAGTGTCAGAACCAGTCGAAAATTTTGGAACAAAATGTGTCTCGCGTAACGGAACCCTTGAAGCAACATAAAAAAATTCCATTTTATTGTACGCATATATGTCACATAAACGCGAATTTACGAATATCATACAACGTATATACAAATTTCGGATAATTTAATTGAGCATCTTCAAGCACTTCTTATTTAAAAACTATTGAAGTATGAACATTTTGATATTAAGAAAGAAATGCTACCTGCATTTACATATTTATACATTAGAATGTAGTTTAGGTATTTTAAATGCGAATTCCTGTTTTCATGACGCTAATCTCACTTCAGATAAGATCTTCAAAGGAATAGTCAAAGCATCTTTTAGTCTGCTCGCTTTGTTTCGACTTTTAATATGTGTCTTTCTTACACATTTGATACAATTATTGTATTTATTGAAGTATTTATCGCGAATTCTGCGACGATTCTAAGAAGTTGGAAGCGCGATCTCTATACGGTATTTATCGTGTCGATAGGTATAAATGTGCAGCATTTGTTTATAATATGTACTCACCTATGCAACTCCGCGTTGATTAATACGAAGTTGATTAACACGATTGCCACGAAGAGTTGATACATGTTTTCTGAATTTCTTGGCGACTATAAAGCTACAAAAGTTTTAAGAGTCTTGTAACTTTCTTTCGAATCATATATATAACCATCGTCCACGTACTTACCTTAGGAATATGCGATAACATTAAAAAACCCTAGATAAACTTCTATGACTATCCTATCTTAAGAAAATATGATAACTTTCGAAAACTAATTTCTCAATGTCGCGTATTTTTTCAATCAGCGATGAATCATTCCGAGACCGCAATGACTTGTTCTGGAAAATTCTAGAAAACCGAAAAGACCCTTTTGGGCCCTTTAAATAGGGAAGCTTCGGACTGCAAGGAGTTATCTGCAGTTCCTCGATTTGATCAAGATCTCTTCATATTGTTAGCGTAGTACTGTATGTAAAAGTTGATTGAAAAAATTTTTTCTTTTTAATTTTAAATAAATTCAGGATTCTTACAAGTAAAGTGAGCGAGCGTTTTAAAAGCGCTTTAGTACGTCTACAAATCCTCTAAGAGCCCAATAGCTCTTTTCAATAATCTAATCTCTAATCGACTTTTAAAAATATTGCGTTTTCATATATGCAGATATTTCATTAGCGTAACTCAATGTTTTTTTTTAAATATAATAATGATATAATAATTGCAGATTTAGCTTGAATGCTAATATGCTAAATCGTGGCGCAACTGTATATGTATATCAATTGCACTCGTAACAAAGTGCTTGAATGTTGTTCAGAGTCAGGATTTTGAAAAATTACAGAAGAATTCAAATTAATGTTACACAGATATTAAGATATTAGTTACGGCTCGTCAATAGAGCAAAATTAGAGTGTGCTTATAAAGCGTGAGCATTTTTAACAAGGAAAAAGAAAATGTGTAGCAAAATGCAGAAAAAGATAAAGATATTTTCTTCTTTATTTACAGGCTTTTTTATCCTTTTTTGCAACATAATGGATTTATAATTTAATGCTGCTTTATCTCTTTAGTATCTCTTTTATCTTTTTTGTATAAATATATATATTATTTTCTTTCTTTTCACATGTCATCTGTTGGCACAACTACGATTTCCGTGGTGCTCAAATTTGACCATAAATTCTTCATAAATTGATTATTTGGAACAAAAGTCCAAGAGAGATGAAAGTTGCTATCACTCATAGTTTTGGAGATATGAACCAAGAGACTATAATATACCAAAGTATACATGCGTTGACAGGGGTACGGGCTTCACACAAGTCGAGTGGGGTGCGGGGCCTTCGGCCCCCTTCCCCCACCCGCACTACCTCGTAGATATAACTCTACCCAAACCAATTCCGTATAGTGCAGCTAAAAAAGTGTATACGTAGTCACAGTAAGTTCCGCCTCGTGTAAAAAGTCGCAAACCCATTGTGGAACCATACAACGATAAAGGTTCATATTTTTTAAACTATGTATAAGCAATAGTAACTTTTGTCACTCTTCAACTTTTGTTCCAAATGGTCCATTTATAAAATTTTCGTAGTTATGACTATAATTATAATTACGTATCATTTACTTGACGATGACTTAGGCCGGTATTCATATAGTCGATTCTTATATTTAAGACCGTCTTAAATTCAATCTTAAGATGTCATGAACCAATCACAGAGCCGTATTAGCGTTTTAAGACATTACTTAAGACGGTCTTGAAATAAGATCCGACTATAAATACCGGCCTTACTCTTACTACAACATCAGTAGATAAGTACCCAGACACGATACGGTTATCACCGTATTGAGTAATAGAATAAAGCATCATTTTTGTATGTACCTAATATGTGCTGGAATTTCTACTATCATGTTGATTATGTGACACTGTAAAAAATAGTAAGCAAAATTAAATCGGTTTACATTGAAGAGTCTAAAAATATTATACTATCGTTTATAAATATTATACTATGTATTTATATTTAGAATTTTCAGTTTGCAGTCTTTATGCACATCGACGATACAACATTTTAAGCCAAAACGAGAAAAGCATTAAACGATTAAACCATAATTGGTTTTATTCTTTAAAATTCTTATACCATTATATCAATAGATATATGATTATGTGGTCGCCGATAGGATATTATTAAACACTGAGAGTGGAAGAAAATTACTAATAAGAAATGCATAATTAGAAATAAGGATACAAGTAAAGCATAAAAATTTATTCATGTAACTATAAAGTATATAATATTATATATGGATAAATACATAATATTTTTAAACAAATCTCATTTCGTCCATCTTTATAAAATTCTTGAAATAATCGACGTGTCTATTAATTTCCGATTTTCGTACATTTATCTTTTGGATAACATACCAAAACATTTTATTAGATAAATTATTTTTTGCGCAGTCATAAACCTGAAACAGATTATGTTAACATTCATTATTTCTATATATATTATTTTCTTTTGTTGCATATGAAAGACAATATTTATTAATCTAATATTTGTTCAGGAGACGAAAAAGCAAACAAAGAAGGCAAATCAAAGAGGAAAATCATGAAAGACGAACCAATAAGAATTTGTCGTTAAGGGATAGATAAAAAGTAGACAAGATACTAAAAATAAAGAAAGATTAGAAAAAAATACTGTACTATAATATATCTATATATTATATATCCTATACATATATCTATTATATATAGGAATAAAAATAATCTCTATCTATATTAACATGTGTCTGCAATATAATAATATGTATATTGTTTTCAACATAATCAGGAAATACACATATGCATGTATGCTGTATATACATATATATATATGTATATGTATAATGTATATATATATTATATACATACATATATTGTATACCTATAATATATTTATATTTATAAAATTTACCTTTTGAAGTTGAAGATCCGTATACACGTGATTAATAATGTCTGTTAACGCTACAAACTTATTAATCTTGCTGTAAGAATAAAATGTCAGACATAATAATAATTAGCACATTAACAAGTTCTTATGGTTTTAAACAATGTGTTTATAAAAAAAATATTCTTACCGAGGTACTATGTACGTAAAATATTTTAATATATAATCGAGGATCAAGTCATTTTTCGCATGTCGTGCAATAATTGAATGAAAAACTGTAATACTATGTTGATCTTTAGTAAAATATCCCGATCTTAATCGACCGATGTAATCTATGATGATGGTATGATTTTCAGAGCACGCTAAAAATGTTAAAAGTTTATTATCCAATATTCCTGCATTCCATACATCGTTCCAAGTAGCATTGTCGGCTACCATCATTCCTTTACAATAAATCCATTCCTTCCACTCCGGTGAATTTCTAGAATATTTGATAAAATAAGAATAAAATTTTGTTATGACAATAAACTCTTTGTGTTTCATATTTTGATAATTTGTTCTATCCTATCGATTAAGAGAAACCGTGATTGTGAAATGTATTATTCGTACGATTCAGGCTGTTTGTAAAGCCACATTAATCCATAAAGGGCAGCAGTCGTGCACTGCGAAGAATTCAGAGTGCATGCCCATTTTGCGGTTTCTTGTCTTAAACATTTAGTAAAAACATCCTCTTTGATCCTCTCTATATATCCTATCTTGCTCAGAACAGATTCCAAGATTTTCCGAAAGTGTTCCTAAAAACAAATAAATAATATGAATTTGATAATAGTTTGTTATTGTAACAAGAAGCTTGATGTATGAGCGGATATATACGTTTAGAAAATTTTATTATATTTTAACTATTTATGTTCCTTCATATATTTCAATAGCTATATAAAATACGTTCCCCTAACTTTTTGATTTTTTCTCATTTAATATCAATATTTAAAGATTTAATTATTATATATAGGTATACTCTGTTGAGATAAATAAATTTTTGCATAAAATTGTTTGTACTGTTAGGAAATTTTTACGAGCTTTAAAGTCATGATCTATATCTGTTGCAGAAAAAAGTTGATGTAACTGTAAAAGATTAGTCTCTAAATTTAAAATCAGTATATATGATAGCATATAGGTACAAAGTGTGTCCAAAAAATTTCGAATTTTGTTTTTATATCTCTCTTTTGAGGTTTACTCATAACTTAATCAGTTTTGTTTCCTTCAAAATATATGTCTTCTCGGTTCATTCACAACTCCTAACGCCGTTTTTACTTCTGGAAGCAATATTGGTAGGCGTTCGGATTCGCGCGTAAGTCCATGTGCAAATTGTCTTTATTTGTGTCGTATCCACAATTTTAGAAAAAGTAAATGGTTTACGAGGACGTCAGAATAGAGATGCTAAGGGAATCACAATCATCTTTGTTTTGGTGCAGAAATGACGAATCATTAACAATGCATGCACGAGCACATGTCGTGATAAAGGGAACCATGAATTGTCTTATTTCTCAGTTCAAACATTTTTCTAACATTTTCTGGACTTGGCTCTCGTAATCCTTTTTTTCAAAACAAAATCCATGTTGAAAAAATTCGAGACTTTAAGACATTAAGAAAAATTTGTAAACGAATTTATGCGCGATCCCGGAAAGCGCATATCGGGAATGCTCCCAGAAGTAAAAACGGCATTAGAAGTGGTAGGTATATCAACCGAGGGAAACACAAAATTTGGAATCCCTTTGGACAGACCTCGTATACAATCAGCATATAAAAAATTCTATAACATATTACTGAATTAATGTTTATAATAATAATAATAATATAACATTATATACAATATACATATATAATATTCAATATATTCATTATATATAAATATTAAATATATAACTGCAAAGTAATTTGTAGTGTTGAACATTACAAATATGATCAGGTCAGAAAGAGAGAGTGAATCAGAGTAAATATAATAACTTTCTACTTTTTAAAAAATAGATATACTCTATGCATTTAATCTAATCAAAATAACTATTATGTAAAAATAACTAAACTTTTTTGATTACATATTTTATTTATAACGTAAAATTGTTTAGTTTTTCAATATAGATCTGATATTATATATGCAACAATCAAGTAATTAATACTTTTTATTGACAAAATCTATTACTATCTACCTTGACTTCCGTACTTTCTGGAAATGGGAAGAAGCTTGATATCGCTTCCATAATTTTGAACATAGGATACCACACTACATAATTTGTCTCACGAGATAGATATTTTGTGAGAAACTTGAACAAATTACTTTCGAATTTGTTTTTTAATAGAAAATAGTATGCGTCATCGATGATCTGAGCACGATTGAGTACATGTATTTTAAAATATTCCGCTGAATTTAGATAGACTAAAATTTTTTGCCACATAGTATAATCGTAATTAACACGATAGTATCCTGTTATTTAAAATAAATAAATTTTATCGTTAATTTTGCAGAGAATAATATGTAAAGTCTTATTTATATATACCAAATGTAAAAACATAATGAATTTATTAATTTATATTTACCAGCTTGTTGTGCGTTAACAATAATCCAGTCCATTGTCTTATCAGTACGTGGTAAGTATAAAATTTTCGTGTTTTCATTCATCCATGTTTTCTTTGTAATTTTGGTAGCGTTTCGCGTAACATAAGTCACAGGTATCCACAAATTTTCCGCACATGATTCAATAGAATATTCTTGCAATGTTATTTCGATGTGATTGTCGTCATAATCTTGCGTTAGTTCCAGTATAGGATAGCGCTTTTGCTTCGTCCAATAAGTCAATTTTTTTGTTAAGCTAATGTTTGATTCATTTGAATTATCTAGAACTTCTTGTAGGACATCAAAGAATTTGTCGGTTGTGCTACTCGAGGTATCAATAGATTTAAGTTGGCTAAATTTGTAAAGATTAACATTATAGGTAACAAATATGATAGGTAACAGATTGGAAAGAACAAATTGCTATGAGAAATATATAATTATTATGCAATTTATGTCTATGTTAATTTTATGTGCAACCTCTATATATAATATTTATTGTGTGTAAAATTCATAATAATTATTACATTACAGTTATTACTTACTATGTGTTTAAATATTTATTGAGACCCAATTTAAATTCATCCATGGATACCATTTGTAACAATGAGCGCACAAAAATGGGTGCTGTAACAATTATTATTTTAAATTTGTGATTAGGCAGGTTTAAAATAATTTAATATTACCGCGGTCTTTACAAATTCGAAATTATAACTGATTTCCAGATAAAAATAAGTTTCAAGTTTCATGAATATAGTTTTTTCTCACTAAAAAAATGTGTGTCTTAGCAAAACTAATTGATAAATATATTTGGAGACAAACTTGCTTACAGTTAATCTCTCATATGTTTCTATAATGACACTAATATTTACAAAATTTCTATGCACAATTATATAACTCTATTTATTTATTCTTACCTTTAACATAATAAGTAAAAGAGAAAAGAGAATTTATGTCAGAGGGTGTAGCGACATCTGATACAAGAGGCATATCATAATAATCATTCAAGCGAAGAGACTCATGTTGAAATTGTACTGCGAGTAAATCCGTGAGGTGGGGATGTACATACTAGTGACACAAATTTGGATGTAATGCAATAATTATTTAGTTAACATACTATCGTAATAAATACTTTGCATTATTGATAAATACGGCTTTTTATTATTTAAAACCATTATAATTCAAAAATATTATACTATTTCACACATAAAACTTTATGCAATTTAGAAACTATAGGCCATTATTGAATTACTTGAGAAAAATTCTTGAATTTTAACTAAATCTTTTTATTTGTAGGTGCATTTGCGTGCATTTTCTAACTTAATATATGTTTATATTTAAAATTACATAAGAACGTAACAAAATTTAACAATCAATATTTAATGTTTTTAAGGAACAAAAATAATTGGTTAAAAGTTAAAAATTTTTTTACGTATTATCAATCAACTTTCTTTTTAATTGCGTAATAGAACAAAAAGTTTATAAAAAACTAACCTCTTTGACAATCTCCATTGCCAAAAACGAAGCAATACCCTCGTGTAACCACAGATAAGACCACCCAGTTTGGCTGACCAATGTGCCAAAAAATTGATGTACCATTTTACGCGCTATCGTGCGTGCTACTTCAAATTTCCACGCAATAGAATCTAATTTTTCATCGTAGATAATTGCTGTCTCTCTATAAAATGATAAAATAATCCGATCAAAATTATACTTTTAACAATAAGTATCGTGTATAATCTATAATGATGTAAAATTTTCACGTTAATATTGATATGTAATTTTGATGTACGATACGCTGTAAATATGTATATATTGTCGTGTAAATTTTTTAATGCATAGTGTATTACACCACGTTTTTTTGTTGTTATTTAATATAATCAATCTAAATGCAAAAATATGTGTACTACAAGCAGTAAAATTCTAAAATTTGTATTAAATGCAAATTTTTTTTCTATAAATAGATTAAAATTTTTTGGAATTATATGTAAAAATTACCTATAAAGACTGAGTCCCCATCTTTCCAGGCCTTTGTCTCGAAAACCCGGGACGGCAACATGATCTACTTTCGGTGGAAACTGTCCGTCAGGAAACATGTTTTTCAAATACAATGCAGCATTTTCAGCAACTTGCTGTGCGAATTTTATCTGCTGTTTCACGTTTTGTCTGCACCACATGGTTGTATTAGAATTATGTTGTGCTATGCGCTCGAGATCCGGGGACAGTCCTACAACCGCTACGTGATACGGGGATATTCTATCTGTTATCTTAAAGCGTGCCCAAACCATATCATAGCCATCTGTAGACACGTTGTCTGTTATAGACACGTTGTCAATCGGCGAGTTTGATAAAGCCGTATAATTACTAGGATGCTTTATGGAAATTATAAAGTTGGTCCTGCCATACGGCGAGTCCCAGCATGGAAATATTTGCCGAGCCTCAACTCCTCGAAAATCAGATGCTGCGATGAGCCACCTATCATATTTTAACAGTATGCCTTAAATTCTCAATTATTGCCGACGTATAAGTATTGAAGATAAAACGTTCAAAGGCGATTAAGAGATATCTCGAGAATAACATTTAGTATACTTTTATTACGTTGCGTTCTCACGTTTTCTGCTATTATATCACATATAATGCATAGCGATATTGTTACGTTATATATTCATGTGATAAACGTTTGTAATATTTAGATTATTATCTGAATTAATTAAAATATAAGCCAATTTATAATAAGAAAAATAATTAACATTTTATTATATAATATTCATCTAGCAAATGTGTTGAAATGTGTTAAAGTCTATTAGATTAATACTACTTACGCTTTTTCTCTTATGTTTATAGAGTGTTTATGTTTATGTTTCATTTTTTCTTTTACGGATCTCTTAACGAAGAAATCTATGTTATCAGGACGGTATATACTACCAACAAATTTCATGATTATATGGTAAGCATACAAATCAGGCAGCCGAAGATCATCAAAATGAAGAACGATAATTTGCGATTCTTCATTTTCATATGTGTGAATTCTCGGTGTATAAGATGTATTATAATATTGCATAACAATTTTTATTGACGCACCATCTACTTCCAGGTTTGATGCATGTAGGCATATTTTATTTAGTTTATTTCTGAATCGAAAATGCATGGTAGATTCTCCACTGAAGACAAAATAGCCTCTTCCTTGTTGCTCACCGATGTACGATTTTAATTTTTCATAGTCAGTTGAATTTTTGTAGTCATCTTCATTGACGTCTAGTGTTAAGTCGATGTCATAGCCTAGTAGATTTAGTGACTGCATATCTTTACGACAATTTTTTTCAGCCAAGGAGACTTTGTCGGTAACAGCCTTTACAGTAATAAATATTAGATTGAAACGTAACAATAATTTTAATAATTCCATAATGATTCTCGTTTCAGGTATCTGTAACGTCTCTTTGTGAGAAGAAAGAGAAATACAAATAAAGTGCAGTAAAAACTTCCACTATTGTGGCTAATATATAAAAACAATAAGAAACAATAAAAGATATGATTCCAATAATCTATTTAAGAAAAAAACTAATAATTTTTTATTACTACATGTTTTTATAAAATGTATTAATTACAATTAATCTTATAATATTTTTCGTAACTACAAATATGATTTTACACATATGACTTTCTAATCTGTATACTTAATTTCCGTAAATTTTTTATATTTCTTTTAAGTAGAAACATCTTTCTTGTTTTAATAAATATATTACTTTATTAAATAAATATTTAAAAAATACTCTTCTTATGTAATAAATATTTTATTAAATAACCAAATATTTAAGCTAAATCTTTCAAAATTATTAAGACCAATAATGTTTCTTTTAATTAAGCTACATATTTCCATATATGCCTTGTGTATTGTACTTAATTATGTTATAAGATAAATGTGACTAAAACGTATCATATTCAAATAAAATTTCTAATGTAGAAATTCTTCTCAGAATTTAAAATTAAACAAACGTTTTTATAAAATACTAAGAAATATAACATTAGTTTTCTCGACCACTAGTGATGTGGTGATAGATAAACGTGTTTATTTTCAGCATAACAAAGTTTGTTTGTCCCTTTAGGCCAAATATGTACGAAATAAGAAACAATAAGCAAACACAATAAAATTTATTTAAATACTATCTAATAAAGACTAAAAACAAACTATTGTAGATGCCAACAAATTTCCTGTATATATATACAAACGGAATACATATCTTCTCACAGACGTTATATACGGTTCTTTGTTCTCTGTTTGTTTGTTCGAAATAAATTAATTTAATTGTAATCTTAATAATTTGTAGTTACATTGGCGGTTAATAATTTTGTAATTATACTTGTTACAATTACTGACTTACAATGTAATTATAGTAGAACATTTTTAATACAATTTTTACTAAATATAAGTTATTCTTAGAAAATCACAAATATGCGAAAACAGTGCGAGCTCATGTCAACTTGTATTGATTTGCACATTCTTATCTCGATTTATATATATTTATTTATAATTTTCAGATACCTACAGGTCTGTTTCTATTTTATTTAAAGAAACATGTACTTTATTGGAAAACACATTTATAAATTTATTCTTCAAGAACACCTAAATAGGGAAGTATCACTGTATTCGCAATTTTAATTATTATAAACGTTTTATTATACATTTATCTTCGAACAGAACTACAGATGTTCCTTACGTCTTACCTTGTATATATTAAAAATGTGATTAAGATATCATTTTTGATAGTAATATTAATTAACAATTGAAAAAGTATTGCTTTTTCAGAGTAGAAGTATGTTCTTGCAGTCTACAACTTTACATATCGAGAGTTCACCGAATACTAACGACGATATCAATAGCTTGTAATAAATACGTGGTAATCTGAAAACAAACTGCGAGGTCGTATGTAACAGTACTATAATAACATAACTATAAGGCCGTAGATATTTTAATTAATAGGCTAAATAAACTAATGCTATAATCAAATAAAAGAATAAAAATTTATGTCCAGGTAATTTTTTGATAAAGAATATACCCGATTAGCAAGATATATTTTTTATGTTTAACTGTTTTATTTTATAATAAGAAATTAGTTCCTCGTAAAATATGTAGGTATCTATTTGTCGTGATTTTCCATATTTAATTATTTCAATGTATCTATATGTATGTTTGTATGTATGTATGTATGTATGTATGTATGTATGTATTTGTTTATTGTGTCTCCCCGTAGGGCTTATGTATGTTTGTATCTACCTATATCTTTTATTATGAATAAATATTTTAATAAATGTGTTAAACTAATTTCCTTTTTTCTTCATCTTTTTTTTTTCAAATATGATTGAAGGGCATGCGTAGAAATTGTTTAATATCTATTAATTGTTTAACATTAATTTATTACAATTCATGAATCAATCGTGTAAATGTTTTATCAAAATGTTTTAATAAAATATATTTGATTTGTTTTTAAATATTACATTTAATTTAAAAATGTTAGTTTAAATATCCTCTGATATGTATTTCTATATCTGATTTTATCCGATAGAAACAGGTAAATCTATAGAGGACCTGCACCACTCCCACCGATTCCGATCGGCGCGGCAGTCCTCTTTTATTTACAATACGTTTTCTTTACATTTTTATCATTTATTTTATTTCTCTTACAATTTACTTTACATAATATATACAATAACATTATAAAAAAGTTTGATTACGAAACTGCAAATAATTAACAATTATCGATACCTTTACGTCGACGTCTCCACCTTGAGCCAGCAATTTGCAACATCCATTCCGACGAACACTTGATGCATTTGCGGATTGTTAATGAACGAGTCGATTATTCCCGCGGATCGCGAAAGTCGCGGAACGAGGAACAGGAGTGCCAATGGTAGAAACAAGCGCGCTCCGAATAACACACAGTACGGAGCACAGAGCGCGAAGCACGAACACTTCTTAAGGAGGTTGGCTAGGGTCTCGCTGAGCGGCATGCGGCGCGGCAAGAACATAGAATTCCTACCTACGAAATTAATACAATATGATTTCATTACAAGAAAGAAAGTTACATATAGAAGGTTTTTAAACTGTCGCTTTTGTATCTTTAATAAAAATTAAAGAAAATGGCTTTAAAAAATTATTTTAACATAATACCTACAAATGTAATTCGTTATTTATATACATATAATACATGGATATAATATGAATAGAATAGTGTTTCTAAGATTTTACACTTTATTTTACAAATTATTTTGGAATTTTAATTTGCAGTGACTACGTCTGTGTAGGTAAGTTCTTCTTCTGTCGCTGTATCATTATTTATAAGACCGAGAGAAGACACATTTACCGATTAATAGCGAGAGGAGAATATAAAAAGGTACGTTCAACATGCTTTTAAAAATTTCACTATGAGATCGTCGATGTTCTAATGGGAAATGATTGAACGTAGGACCTGCTTTACAATATTGCTTTTTGCGGGGATCTTTTATTTTTATCAGCGTAATCAATGGATCAAAAAAAAAATTTTTTTTTAAAATTAAATTTTTTGTAAATATTTAACACAAATTTTCCAACAGCGTAGCATTCAAGCTAAATCCGGAATTATTATATCATTGCTTACAAAAGTCTGTCATATCAATGTAAATAATACATACCTACTTTCAAAGATTAATTTTACCTCATTAATCATTAAATTTTTTTTAAAAACATTGAGTTACGCTAATGAAATGTCCGCGTATATGAAAACGCAATCTTTTTAAAGTTGATTAGATAAGAGAGCTATTGGGCTCTTATTGTTAGAGAATTTGTAGACGTTCTAAAGCTTTTAGAACGCACACTCGCTTTACTTGTAAAAATCGTGAAATTACTTAAAATAAAGAAAATGATTCAATCAACTTTTACATACCCAAAAGGGTATTATCGATTTTCTAGAATTTTCCAGACAAGTCATTGCGGTCTCGGAATGATTCATTGCTGATCGAAAAAATGCGTGACATTGAGAAATTAGTTTTCAAATGTTATTATATTTTCTTAAGATAGAATAGTCCTGAAAGTTTATCTAGGGTTTCTTAACGTTATCGCATTCCTAAGGTAGGTACGTGGACGAATGGTCATGTACTGACCTCCTTCATATTTTCAGTATATAAGCAGCGCCCGGAATCGCTTCGGATCGACTACACTTTCTTCCTGTTATACGTACTGGTTGTGGGCTATTTCGAAAAAAAGTTACAACGCTCTTAAAACTTTTGTGGCTGCAGTCGCCAAGAAGTTCAGAAAACATGTATCAATTCTTCGTGGCAATCGTGGTAATCAACTTCGTATTAATCAACGCAGAGTCGCTTGGGTGAGTACATATTATAAAAAAATGATGCACATTTATACCTATCGACGCGATAAATACCGTATAGAGATCGCGCTTCCAACTTCTTATGGTGGCGCCAGACCATGCGCGATTCGTGGCTCGTAATTCGCGAATCGTGCATTTGTATACCATATATGCTTAATACGAATCGCGCATAGTCTGGCGCCACCATTAGAATTGTCGCAGAATTCGCGATAAATACTTCAATAAATACAATAATTGTATCAAATCTGTAAGAAAGACACATATTAAAAGTCGGAACAAAGCAAGCAGAATAAAAGATGTTTGGAGTATTCTTTTGAAGATCTTTTATCTTAAGTGAGATTAGCGTCATGAAAACAGGAATTCGCATTTGAAATACCTAAACTACATTCTAATGTGTAAATATATGTAAATGCAGGTAGCATTTATTTCTTAATATCAAAATGTTCATAATTCAATAGTTTTTAAATAAGAAGTGCTTGAAGATGCTCAATTAAATTATCCGAAATTTGTATATACGTTGTATGATATTTGTAAATTCGCGTTTATGTGACATATATGCGTACAATAAAATGGAATTTTTTTATGTTGCTTTAAGGGTTCCGATACGCGAAACACATTTTGTTCCAAAATGTTTGACTGGTTCTGACACTTCCGATCCCGCTCATTACAAAGGCGAGATTACGTATGTTAATGTTACCCGCAAAGAACCTAACAAACATTGGCAATTTACCTTGGACAAGTACGTAGTTTTTTTTCTAAATTATATGTATGTCAACCACGGATCATACGCCAGCTAATTGTTATTACTATCGCACTGTATACAGGGTTCAAATAAAAGATACCATCTTATGCGCGAACGGCTGTCAAACTATCGTCAACACGACCTCCTTCCTGATAGCTGGACCACCGTTGGATATCGCAGTTATTAACAGAGAAATCGGTGCTATTAATGTAAATATAGGACATTATTTTGTTATGCCATGGGAGATGAGAAACATTTATCATAATTGGAAGCCCCATCTCTATATGGTATTTATCAACTGCCTTCAAAAAATTATTAAAATAAACTAATAAATGTTTGATAAGTTACGGATTATTAATGTGAATTACTAACATTAATCTTTGTTCAAAGGTGGACTGCGACAAGATTTCTAATTTGCCCGATATCAATTTTGTCCTAGGTGGTAAGACATTCAGACTCACTAGTGAAGATTACATTCTTAAGGTAAAGAATATATCTTTATATGAAAGTTTAAATTGTTTTAGAATAGAAATATCATGCCATTTAACATTTCATAGATTACAGAACGCGAAAGGACCATGTGTTCAAGCATCTTTACTGAGCAAACTCGAGTTTTTGATGGAAATGGTCCAATGTGGATTTTAGGTGACGTGTTTATCAGTCGGTACTATACCGTGTTTGATATGCAGAACCACCGAGTGGGATTCGCTTCTGTAAAATAAATGTTGATTATCTTCTCACGCAGTTATTATTAAATATTGGAAGATTTAAATGACTTAATAACAAATAATTCAAAGTTTTAGAACATTGACTTCCATGTGCTTATTGTCCTGTAATTATTTTAAAATAAATACATATGTGAGAATTAGAAAAAAGATTTGCGATATTATTTCTGTTAACGATTTCCTACATCTTATTCCCTCAGTATGCTGTGTCAGTATACTACTCATGTATGCTACTCATGTATTGTTGTAAGATATTGTAAATACAGATAAGTTTATTGATATAAAATACGTATTTATTAGACTACATATTAATTTCATACATCGATCCTTCAATTTTATTTAAATTAAGTATCTTGAAAAATATTATTTTATGTAGATATTATAAATTTTCTGCTTAAATACAAGTACAAGATATCGTATAACATTCTGTCTATATAAATATGGCATATACATATATACCTACCTATACATTTATATTTGAAAATATATGCTTTCTATATTTTTTATTTACACACAAACCTATAAATCTTTTGCTTATTAGTAATTATATAAAATTTTCGACTCATGGATACCAAATTGTCGATCCTAAAATTATTATGTTAGGTATATGTATGTATTTTAATTAATAAAT
Organism: Leptothorax acervorum; assembly: GCA_035220615.1. Lineage (NCBI taxonomy): Eukaryota > Metazoa > Arthropoda > Insecta > Hymenoptera > Formicidae > Leptothorax > Leptothorax acervorum. The sequence continues at coordinate 2,332,473 of JASTWQ010001261.1, read as the reverse complement.
ATTAGAATATCGAAAAAACTGGCATCAGTATCTTACTATTGTTAATATTATAATATTGCATTTTAAAAATATTATTTTTAAAACTTGCGTATTACATTAAGTGCTGCTCATGTCAAATAAAATTCGATACACAAAGAGAGATGATAATCGCGGGTGATTTCGATGCATGTGTAAAAACGATATGATTTTCTGGCAATACAGGTTTGTAAAGAAAAATTTATACAATAATTACAAGTATTAGTGTCTACAATATAGTAGGAGAAAAAAAAAAAAATTTCATACTATATAAATAATAATAACTAAATATCTTGTGTGGTGTGCAATTAATGTACGAAGCATTTGGTAGCTTATTTATTTTTTTTGCAAGAATTAATTTATAAAAAAAGGCTTTAAGTAAAACAGATTTCTTAATTCCAAACTAACATTTTCGGGATTTTATCGCTTATACCAGCTTTTTTGTTTCAGTTTTATAATTTTTTTGATTATCTGATTCTTAGATCCGGGATCCGGGATTAGATCGACCAACTATAACTAATTTCAATATAAAGATCACAGTGACGCAAGTGTAGGTATCCAGATTAAATTACTAAAAAGGGCTATTGGGCTGTTAGAAGTTTTAGAATTTTAAATCTTTTTGTCAATAATCTACGTCTGAGACGCATATGTTGCTATTATTATCCGAAGAAAAACACACGCGATAATATGTTATCAATAATATTAACTTTTCGTAAATTGCTGGCCTTCTTGTAGTATTACAAACTTTCAGAGAAGCGACAAACTTGCCATCAGGCTTCGCCAAGTTGCCATTCGACGGTATCTTAGGGATGAGTTACCCGTCTTTATCTGTCAGTAAAAAGACTCCTGTGTTCGGATAACCTTTTCGGATTTCGGATATTCTAATTGATAATTCTTAAGCACTTATAATTTAAAAACTATAATTCGAGCCACAATATTTTGGTATAAAGAAATAAATACTATTCGCATTTATATATTTACGAATTAGAATGTAGTTTAGGTATTTTATGCAAATTCCTCTTTTCATGACGCTAATCTCCCTTGATATAAGATCTTCAAAGGAATCCTCAAAGCATCTTTTATAATTAAATGTGCAATTTCAAAAAGAGCGCACATCTCGCTTTTTTTTGGCTTATAAAATTTTTCACTTATACGTACTCTAATTAATAATTCTACACATGTATTTTCATCTATTTTCATATTCTATTGTGACTTGGCCCTTATAAAATGTAAATTGTAAAGTTTTGTATTACTGCAGAGTACAAATAGTTTAAAATTAAAACAGTTCTTTTTTCCTGAAAAATAATTTTACATGTGCCCTTTTCGAAATTGCACATTTAATTCGTCAGTTCGTTTTATTCCAACTTTCAAAATGCGTTCTTTTTACAGATTTGGTACAATTGTCGTATTTATTGAAGTATTTATCGCGAATTCTGCGTCGATTCCAAGAAGTTGGAAGCGCGATCTCTATACGACCGGTACATACAACAGGAAAATAATGTTGTCAATCATTAGCTTTCCCACCGCTGTTTATATACAAGTGCGCATGTACATTATTGTGCTTACAAAAAGGTAAGGAGGGCGGTAAGCCGACAAAGAGATTTAAAGTTCTAAAGCTTCTAACAGCCTAGTAGCTGTTTTCACTAATTTAATCTAGATACACTTGCACCACTATAATTATCTTCATATTGAAATTAGTAGTTGGTCGATCTAATCAAAGATCTAAGAATCAGATAATTGATAATCACAAAAAGTATAGAAAAGAAACAAAAAGCTATAATAAGCGATAAAATCCCGGAAATGTCAGCTTGGAATTAAGGAATTAATTTTACGTAGGATTTATTTAAAGCCTTTCTTTTATAGATTATAACTCTTGCAAAAATGTAACCAAATGCTTCATACATTGCATGTCACAGGATGTTTTATACTATTATTTATATAGTGTCATATTTTCACCTACTATTGTAGAGACATTGACACTTGCAATCATATAAATTTTTTGCAAATCTGTATTGCCAGAAAATCTTACCGTTCTTACACATGCATCGAATCACCCGATTATCATCTTTCTTTGTGTATCGTATTTCATTTAACACGAGCAGTATTTAATACAGTACGCAAGTTTTTAAAAGTAATATTTTCACAATGTAGAGTTATAATATTAACGATAGTGAGATACCTAAACCAGTTTTCTCGATATTCTAACATTTATTAATTAGAATACATACTCGTCTAATAATTTTAGGATCGACAATTTGATATCTACAATTCAAAAATTTTATACAATTATTAATACGCAAAAGATTTACGTGCACACGTTTATGCGTGTATAAAAAATATAGAAAAACATACAATAAACATGAATGCGGTATGCCGTATTTATATAGATAGAATTTTAAACGATATCTTGTACTTGTATTCAAGAAGAAAATTTATAATACATGAAATAATATTTTTTGAGATACATTAAAAAAAATTTGAAGGGTCAATGTATGAAATTTAATATATAGTCTAAAAAATATGTACTTTATATTAATAGACTCATCTGTATTTACAATATCTTACAACAATACGGTAGCATACTGAGAGAACAAGATGTACCAAATCGTGAGCAGAAATAATATCGCAAATCTTTCTTCTCATTCTCACATATGTATTTATTTGAAAAAAGTTACAAGGCAATAAGCACATGGGAGACAATGTTTTAAAACTTTGACTTATTTGTTATCAAGTCATTTAGATCGTCTAATATTTAATGATAACTGCATGAGAAAGAAATCTACATTTATTTTACAGAGACGAATCCGAGAGCGAATCCCATTCATCCTGAAGATCTCCATATCCTGGGTATCCCCGAAAAAAACACTTTGCCCAACATCCACATCGGACCATTTTCATCAAAAACCCGAATCTGACTAGTAAAGACGCTTACACACTTCGTCCTATCACGTTCTCTGATCTATGAAAAGTTAAATGGCATGATATTTCTATTCTAAAATAATTTAAACCTTTATATAATGATATATTCTTTACCTTAAAAATATAATCTTCACCAGTAAGTCTGTATGTCTTACCACATGAGATAAAATCGATATCGGGCAAATCAGAAATTTTGTCGCAGTCCACCTTTAAACAAAGTTTAATGTTAGTAATCCATATTAATAATCCGTAATTTATCAAACATTTATTAGTTTATTTTAATAATTTTTTTAAGATAGTTGAAAGCTGCCATTGTAGAGAGGATAATCTATTATATTTACTGATCCATTAATAACACCGATCTGTCTGTTAATAACTGCGATATCCGACGGTGGTCCAGCTATCCTGGAGTTGGACTCGTTGATCCTAGCTTGACAGCCGTTCGCGCATAAGATGGTATCTTTTATTTGAACTCTGCAGCGCAATAGCATTAACAATTAGCTGGCGTATGATACGTAATTGACATACACGTAATTTAGAAAAAACTACATACTTATCCATGGTAAACTGCATGAATTCTGCGCGGGTAACATTAACATGAATAGTAGTATATTTTGTTATGGGATATGTGCTGTCACTGCTGTCTAGCGGAACGCTTGAAGCAACATAAGATAAATTCCATTATAATGTACGCATATACAATGTATCATATGTACGCGAATTTACGAATATCAACATAAATACGAATTTCGGATAATTTAATCGATCATCTTCAAACATTTCTTATTAAAAACTATTGAAGTATAAACATTTTAATTTAAGAAATAAATGCTACCTGCATTTACATATTTACACATTGGAATGTAATTTAGGTATTTTAAATGCAAATTCCTGCTTTCATGACGCTAATCTTACTTAAGGTAAGGTCTTTAAAAGCATCTTTTAGTCTGCTTGCTTTATTTCGACTTTTAATATGTGTCTTTCTTACAGATTTGATACAATTATCGTATTTATTTATTGAAGTATTTATCGCGAATTCTGCGATGATTCTAAAAAGTTGGAAGAGCGATCTCTATACAGTATTTATCGTGTCGATATGAATAATAAATGTGCAGTGTTTGTTCATAATATGTACTCACTTATGCAACTTCGTTTCCCAAGTCAAACGGTGCCCTGTCCGTAGATCTCGTATAGGTATTAGAATTCCAACACCCCTTAAAGCAACATAAAGAAAATTCCATTATATTATACACATACACAATGTATCATATAAACGCAAATTCACGAATATCATACAACGTATAATATTCGAATTTTGGATAATTAAATTGATCATCTTCAAGCACATCTTATTTAAAAACTATTGAAGTATGAACATTTTGATATTAAGAAATAAATGCTACCTGCATTTACATATTTATACATTAGAATGTAGTGTTTACGTATTTTAAATGCAAATTCCTGTTTTTATGACGCTAATCTCACTTAAGATAAGATCTTCAAAGGAATACTCAAAGCATCTCTTATAATTTTTCAGCTCGTTTTATTCCGACTTTTAATATGTGTCTTTCTTACAGATTTGCAGTTTTATGATACAAATATCGTATTCATTGAAGTATTTATCGCGAACTCTGCGACGATTCTAAAAAGTTGGAAGCGCGATCTCTATACGGTATTTATCGTGTCAATATAAATAATAAATGTGCAGCGTTTGTTCATAATATGTACTCACTTGCAACTATGCGACTTCGTACTCCAAGGGAAACGGAGCTGCGTCGTACCATTCGCAATCCAAGGAGGTGGTAGAACTCCAACAACCCTTGAAGCAACATAAAGAAAATTCCATTATATTACACACATACACAATGTATCATATAAACGCGAATTTACGAATATCATACAACGTATAATATTCGAATTTCGAATAATTTAATTGATCATCTTCAAGCACATCTTATTTAAAAACTATAATTGAAGTATGAACATTTTGATATTAAGAAATAAATGCTACCTGCATTTACATATTTATACATTAGAATGTAGTTTAGGTATTTTAAATGCGAATTCCTGTTTTCATGACGCTAATCTCACTTAAGATAAGATCTTCAAAGGAATAGTCAAAGCATCTTTTAGTCTGCTCGCTTTGTTCCGACTTTTAATATGTGTCTTTCTTACACATTTGATACAATTATTGTATTTATTGAAGTATTTATCGCGAATTCTGCGACGATTCTAAGAAGTTGGAAGCGCGATCTCTATACGGTATTTATCGTGTCGTATAGGTATAAATGTGCAGCATTTGTTTATAATATTGTTGCGCTCGCCGGGGAATCGGACGCTTCGCGCACTCCCGAATTCGCGAAGGAGAGAAGACACAGGATTACAAAACTCTTATGGCTTTATTCAATAAAGATACAGAATCTTATAGGTGCCGCGAGCACGTCCGTTCGGCTAGACAGCTCAGTTCCAAATCTGACAGGCGTTGTTAAACAACCGGCAAACAGACTCGTTGTCATGGGACGCGACTCGATGTATCGGGCGACTCTATGCGGGCGCAACAATATGTACTCACCTATCCAACTCCGCGTTGATTAATACGAAGTTGATTAACACGATTGCCACAAAGAGTTGATACATGTTTTCTGAATTTCTTGGCGACTATAAAGCTACAAAAGTTTTAAGAGCCTTGTAACTTTCTTTTGAATCAGCCCACAACCGGTACGTACAACAGAAAAAAAGTGTGGTCGAAGCGATTCCAGGCACTGCTTATATACCAAATGTGAAGGTCAGTATTATACAGGGTGAGTTTTATAACTTGAGACTGCAAAATATCTGGAAAAATAAGCATTGTACGAAAAAATGTTTCAGACAAAAGTCGTATGGTTTCAAGGGGGACATAAGATGGTGGCAATGATTTGACCTTGGATGGTCGTTTGAAGCTCACGTGAACGTTACCTTCAATTTCTTACATGCAACCCCCTATATTGTAATATATCGTTTGAAAGGGCATGAAATAAGAAAATTTTTGGCGCTAACCAGAGGTCAATACGTTGACCCGTTCGGGAGTTATTTAAGGTTAAAAATTAACTTTTTCCAACTTTGACCTTAAATAACTCCCGAACGGATTAACGTATCAACCTCTGGTTTGAGCCAAAGTTTTTCTCATTTTATGCCCTTTCAAACGGTAAATTACAATATAGGGGGTTCCGTTTCAAATTTTTAAGTTAGAGCCCCCTGGGACACTAAAAAATTTTAAGTAAAACTCCCATATTGCAGTATACCGTTTGAAAGGCCATAAAATAAGAAAAATTTTGGCTCAAACCAGAGGTCGATACGTTAATCCGTTCGGGAGTTATTTAAGGTCAAAGTTGGAAAAAGTCAATTTTTGACCTTAAATAACTCCCGAACGGGTCAACGTATTGACCTCTGGTTAGCGCCAAAATTTTTCTTATTTTATGCCCTTTCAAACGATATACTACAATATAAGGGGTTGCATGTAAGAAATTGAAGGTAACGTTCACGTGAGCTTCAAACGACCATCCAAGGTCAAATCATTGCCACCATCTTATGTCCCCCTTGAAACCATACGACTTTTGTCTGAAACATTTTTTCGTACAATGCTTATTTTTCCAGATATTTTGAAGTCTCAAGTTAAAAAACTCACCCTGTATATATGACCATCGTCCACGTACTTACCTTAGGAATATGCGATAACGTTAAGAAACTCTAGATAAACTTCTATGACTATCCTATCTTAAGAAAATATGATAACTTTCGAAAACTAATTTCTCAATGTCACGTATTTTTTCAATCAGCGATGAATTATTCCGAGACCGCAATGACTTGTTCTGGAAAAACACAAATTTTCCAACAGCGTAGCATTCAAGCTAAATCTGGAATTATTATATCATTGCTTACAAAAGTCTGTCATATTAATGTAAATAATACATATCTACTTTCAAAGATTAATTTTATCTCATTAATCATTAAATTTTTTTTAAAAACATTGAGTTACGCTAATGAAATGTCTGCGTATATGAAAACGCAATCTTTTTAAAGTTGATTAGATAAGAGAGCTATTGGGCTCTTATTGTTAGAGAATTTGTAGACGTTCTAAAGCTTTTAGAACGCACACTCGCTTTACTTGTAAAAATCGTGAAATTACTTAAAATAAAGAAAATGATTCAATCAACTTTTACATACCCAAAAGGGTATTATCGATTTTCTAGAATTTTCCAGACAAGTCATTGCGGTCTCGGAATGATTCATTGCTGATCGAAAAAATGCGTGACATTGAGAAATTAGTTTTCGAATGTTATTATATTTTCTTAAGATAGAATAGTCCTGAAAGTTTATCTAGGGTTTCTTAACGTTATCGCATTCCTAAGGTAGGTACGTGGACGAATGGTCATGTACTGACCTCCTTCATATTTTCAGTATATAAGCAGCGCCCGGAATCGCTTCGGATCGACTACACTTTCTTCCTGTTATACGTACTGGTTGTGGGCTATTTCGAAAAAAAGTTACAACGCTCTTAAAACTTTTGTGGCTGCAGTCGCCAAGAAGTTCAGAAAACATGTATCAATTCTTCGTGGCAATCGTGGTAATCAACTTCGTATTAATCAACGCAGAGTCGCTTGGGTGAGTACATATTATAAAAAAATGATGCACATTTATACCTATCGACGCGATAAATACCGTATAGAGATCGCGCTTCCAACTTCTTATGGTGGCGCCAGACCATGCGCGATTCGTGGCTCGTAATTCGCGAATCGTGCATTTGTATACCATATATGCTTAATACGAATCGCGCATAGTCTGGCGCCACCATTAGAATCGTCGCAGAATTCGCGATAAATACTTCAATAAATACAATAATTGTATCAAATCTGTAAGAAAGACACATATTAAAAGTCGGAACAAAGCAAGCAGAATAAAAGATGCTTGGAGTATTCTTTTGAAGATCTCTTATCTTAAGTGAGATTAGCGTCATGAAAACAGGAATTCGCATTTGAAATACCTAAACTACATTCTAATGTGTAAATATATGTAAATGCAGGTAGCATTTATTTCTTAATATCAAAATGTTCATAATTCAATAGTTTTTAAATAAGAAGTGCTTGAAGATGCTCAATTAAATTATCCGAAATTTGTATATACGTTGTATGATATTCGTAAATTCGCTTTTATGTGACATATATGCGTACAATAAAATGGAATTTTTTTATGTTGCTTCAAGGCCTTTTTATGTTCCGTTACGCAAGACATATTTTGTTCCAAAATGTTCGACTGGTTCTGACACTTCCGACTCCGCTCATTACAAAAGCGAGATTACGTATGTTAATGTTACCCGCAAAGAACCTAGCAAACATTGGCAATTTACCTTGGACAAGTACGTAGTTTTTTTTCTAAATTGTATGTATGTCAACCACGGATCATACGCCAGCTAATTGTTATTACTATCGCACTGTATACAGGGTTCAAATAAAAGATACCATCTTATGCGCAAACGGCTGTCAAACTATCGTCGACACGACCTCCTCCCTGATAACTGGACCACCGATGGATATCGCAGTTATTAACAGAGAAATCGGTGCTAATGTAGATATAATACTAGAAGATCTTCTTATGCCATGGCGGATTAATTATAATTGGAAACGCGCAAATCTCTATACGGTATTTATCAACTGCCTTAAAAAAATTATTAAAATAAACTAATAAATGTTTGATAAGTTACGGATTATTAATATGAATTACTAACATTAATCTTTGTTCCAAGGTGGACTGCGACAAGATTCCTAATTTGCCCGATATCAATTTTGTCCTAGGTGATAAGACATTCAGACTCACTGGTAAAGATTATATTTTTAAGGTAAAGAATATAATATCGTTATATGAAAGTTTAAATTGTTTTAGAATAGAAATATCATGCCATTTAACTTTTCATAGATTACAGAACGCGAAAGGACCAAGTGTTCAAGCATCTTTACTGAGCAAAGTCGAGTTGGAAATGGTCCAATGTGGAGTTTAGGCAACGTGTTTATCGATCGGTACTATACCGTGTTTGATATAAAAAACCACCGAGTGGGATTCGCCTCTGTAAAATAAATGTTGATTGTCTTCTCATGCAGTTATTATTAAATATTAGAAGATTTAAATGACTTAATAACAAATAATTCAAAGTTTTAGAACATCGACTTTCATGTGCTTATTGTCCTGTAATTATTTTCAAATAAAACCATATGTGAGAATTATAAAAAAAATTTTCGATATTATTTCTGTTAACGATTTCCTACATCTTATTCCCTCAGTATGCTATACTGTATTGTTGTAAGATATTGTAAATACAGATGAGTCTATTAATATAAAGTACGTATTTTTTAGACTATATATTAATTTCATACATCGACCCTTCAATTTTATTTAAATTAAGTATCTCGAAAAATATTATTTTATGTAGATATTATAAATTTTCTGCTTAAATACAAGTACAAGATATCGTATAACATTCTGTCTATATAAATATGGCATATATACATATATACCTACCTATACATTTATATTTGAAAATATATGCTTTCTATATTTTTTATTTACACACAAACCTATAAATCTTTTGCTTATTAGTAATTATATAAAATTTTCGACTCATGGATACTAAATTGTCGATCCTAAAATTATTATGTTAGGTATATGTATGTATTTTAATTAATAAATATTAGAATATCGAGAAAACTGGCATCAGTATCTTACTATTGTTAATATTATAATATTGCATTTTAAAAATATTATTTTTAAAACTTGCGTATTACATTAAGTACTGCTCATGTCAAATAAAATTTGATACACAAAGAGAGATGATAATCGCGGGTGATTTCGATGCATTTGTAAAAACGATAGGATTTTCTGGCAATACAAGTTTGCAAAAATTTATACAATAATTACAAGTATCAATGTCTACAATATAGTAGGAGAAAATATCATACTATATAAATAATAGTAACTAAATATCTTGTGTGGTGTGCAATTAATGTACGAAGCATTTGGTTATTTTTCTTGCAAGAATTAATCTATAAAAAAAGGCTTTAAGTAAAACAGATTTCTTAATTCCAAACTAACATTTTCGAGATTTTATCGCTTATACCAGCTTTTTTGTTTCTTTTTTATAATTTTTTTGATTATCTGATTCTTAGATCCGGGGTCCGGGATTAGATCGACCAACTATAACTAATTTCAATATAAAGATCACAGTGACGCAAGTGTAGGTATCCAGATTAAATTAGTAAAAAAAGCTATTGGACTGTTAGAAGTTATAGAATTTTAAATCTTTTTGTCAATAATCTACGTCTGAGACGCATATGTTGCTATTATTATCCGAAGAAAAACACACCCGATAATATTTTATTAATAATATCAACTCCTCGTAAATTGCTGGCCTTCTTGTTGTATTACAAACTTTCGGAGAAGCGACAAACTTGCCATCAGGCTTCGCCAAGTGGCCATTCGACAGAATCCTAGGGATGAGTTACCTCTCTTTATCTGTCAGTAAAAAGACTCCTGTGTTCAACAACATGGTCGATCAAGGTGTGGTGTCCCCACCCGTTTTCAGTTTCTACCTAATCAATACGTATACTTTCTGTATGCCACACGTGTGTTTAAAAATATTTTTAAATTACATGTTTTTCCATACAATGTAAAATACAAATGTACAATGTAAAAATTCTACAACTTGTACAGATATCTCTCAAACGCGATGGGTGGTGAACTGGTATTAGGTGGCTCCGATTCCGCTCATTACGACGGCAAGTTTACGTATCTTAATGTTACAGTCAAAGATTACTGGCAAACTACCATGGATAAGTACGTAGATTTTACTAAATTATATGTATGTCAATCACGGATTATTCGCCAGCTAATTGTTAATGCTATCGCACTGTATAGGACTCAAATAAAAGATACCATCTTATGCGCGTACAGCTGTCAAACTGTAGTCGACACAGGCTCTGCCTTGATACTTGGACCACCGTCGGATATCGCAGAGATTAACAGAGAGATTGGTGTTATTAATGAAACAGTAGTAATTAATAGATTATAATTTTTTATGCAATGGCAACTTTTAACAGTCTTAAAAAAATTATTGAAATAAATTAATCAATGTTTAATAAGTTACGGATTTATAATATGGATTACTAATATTAACCTTTGTTTAAAGGTGGGATGCGACGTGATTCCTACTTTGCCCGATATCATTTTCGTTCTAGGTGATAAAACGTTCGAACTCACTGGTATAGATTATGTATACATAAGGTAAGGAATATCGCGTCATATAACAGTTGAAATTGTTTTAGAATAGAAATGTCATGCCAAATTTAATTTTTTAATTTTATAGCTCCACGATTTGACAAATAATAATACGGTATGCTTAACCGGCTTCTTTAATCGCATTCCGGAGGAAAATGGTCCAACATGGTTTTGGGCATTTTATTTATTGGTCGGTACTATACCGAGTTTGATATGGAGAACGACCGCGTGAGATTCGCCTCTGTAAAATAAATATTGATTATCTTCTCATAAAGTTATTATTAAATATTAGAAAATTCAAATAACGCACTAATAAACAAATAAGTTAATGTTTTTTTAGAATATCGACTCCCATGTGGTTATTGCTTTGTAATTTTTATTTGTGACTATTTATGTGGCATATTGTTAAATGAATACGTATGTGAAAATTAGAACAAAGTAATGCGATATTATTTCTACTAACGATTTAGTATATCTTTCAGCAACTGTCGAATTGTTGTAAGATATTGTGAATACAACTAATTGTAAGTCTATTAAAATAAAGTAGGTATATATATTTATTATACTATATATATATTTATATTGATTTCATATACATCAACCTTTCAATTTTATTTAAATTAAGTATCTCGATAAATGTTATTTCATGTATTATAAAATTTCTGCTTAAATACAAGTATAAGATATCTTATATATAATATTCTGTATATATAAGTGTGACATATCAGATTTATATTTAATATATGCTTTTTCATATTTTCTAATCACACACGTACAAACGTATAAATCTCTTGCTTATAAGTAATTATATAAAATTTTTGACTCATAGATACCAAATTGTCAATATTAACATTATTATGTCATATGTATTCTAGTTAAAAACGTTAAACTATCGAGAAAACTGATTTATGTATCTCACTATCGTTAATATTATAATTTTGAATTTTAAAATGTTTTTAAAACATTGCTTATTAAGTACCGCTTGTGTTAAATAAAATACGATACATAAAAAAAGGTGATAATCGAGTGATTTTGATGCATGTGTATTTGTATAAGAACGATAAGATTTTCGGGCAATACAGATTTGCAAAAAATTTATATGATTAAAACTGTCAATCTCTCTACAATAGTACGAGAAAATATCACACTATGTAGGTAACTAAACATCCTGTGTGACTGCATGCAATGTGCGAAGCACATGAGATAACATTTTGTTATCTTTTTTACAAGAGTTAATCTATAAAAGAAAGGCTTTAAGTAAATCCTATGTAAAATTTATTTCTTAATTTCAAGCTAACATTTTCGGAATTTCACTGCTTATGCTAGCTTTTTGTTTCTTTTCTATACTTTCTTTGATCATTTGATTCTTAGATCTGGGATTAGATTGACAAACTACTAATTTCAACATAAAGACAATAGTGGAGCAAGTGTATCCAGATTAAATTAGTGAAAAGAGCTATTGGGCTGTTAGAAGCTTTTAAATCTCTGTCCGCTTCACCGCCCTTCTTCTCACCTTCTTATGAGCACAACAACGTACACGCGCGTACTTGTTTACATATAAGCAGCAGTGGGGACGATGAGGATTGACTATATTCCCTTTCTGTTGTGTGTACACCAGTTGTGGACTGAACTTGAAGCTATAACGCTCCTAAAACCTTCTCGACTTTCGTAGCTTCCGTCGCCAAGAATTTCAGAAAATATGTATCGACTTTTCGTGGCAATTGTGATAATCAACTTCGTGTTAATCAACGCGGAGTTGCACAGGTGAGTAGTATACATATTATGTACAAACGCTGCACGTTTATATCGACACGATAATAAATATCGTATAAAGATCGCGCTTCCAACTTTTGGAAATCGACGCAGAATTCGCGATAAATCAATAAATACGATAATTGTACCAAATCTGTAAGAAAAACGCACTTTGAAAGTCTGAATAAACCGAGCAGACTAATATTATAAAAGTTGCTTTGAAGATCCCTTTGATGATCTTATATCTTAAGCAAGATTATCGTCATGAAAAGAAAAATTTGCATTTAAAATACCTAGACTACATTCTAATACGTAAATATATACGTATAAATGCAAGGAGAATTTATTTCTTAATACCAAAAGGTTGATACTTCAATAGTTTTTAAATACGAAATGCCTGAGGGTGATCGATTAAATTATCCAAATATTTGTATATACTTTGTGCGACATTCGTACATTGGCGTTTATATGATACATGTATTTGCGTGTAGTATAATGGTATTTTCTTTGTGTCGCTTCCAGAATTCCATTACGCAGGACATACTCCGTTCGAAAATCTTCCAACGATATGACAAAGCTCCGTTTGACTGCGGCTAATGGCATTGTAATAGTACCGCTATATAATCAAGAGAATCTCCGATATTATGGTAATATCACAATTGGAACTCCACCGCAGAAGTTTCAAGTAGTTTTCGACACTGGTTCCGCAGATCTCTGGATACCATCAAAAAACTGCAGCATTAGCCAACCTGCTTGTTGTAAATACATCATAACATCTCGCTATCTCTTTGATATTCTATTATTTATACATATACATTTCTGTCAAAAATTATTATAGTTTTAAGTATTAAAATAATCTTAATCATTTTTTTCTCTTATAATGATTCACATCAAATACAAATTTAAGATAAGAATAATATGCTTGTAGAATTGTGTTTTTTTCATTTAAATTTTAAGTAAAATCATAAAATCTTTAAAGCAGCAGTTTCAAAAGTTAAAATTACTGGTACGGTAAATAATATGTAGCTAAGTTACACAATTACATACACTGTTATTTATATGACTTATCATACTTACTTTAAAGACAAACAATTTTTTGCACAAAATAGCTCACGTGTTAAAGCAAAAAATATAAACATATTGTATTTGGTGACTTAAACTACCGTTAGTCATATACCTATAATTAGATAAAGAGAAATTTACATTTCTAGATTCTTCAATATTAACTAATTCAATTTTACTTTCAACTTTTTATAGTGATACATAATAAATATGATAGCGGAAATTCCAGCACATACATACCAAATGGTACTCCATTCGGTATTGGATACGTATCTGGGAATGTGTCTGGATATTTATCTACTGATAATGTACACGTAAGTCATTGTCAATTGAATAATACTTAATTCTAATTATATAGTGATATAGTCATAATCTCTACAAAAATTTCTAAGAAGCTCATGTTGCTATTATTCTTCGAAGAAAAACACACGCGATAATATTTTATTAATAATATCAACTTTTCGTAGATTTCTGGCCTTCTTGTTGTAAACCAAACATTCGGAGAAGCGACAAACCTGTCATCAGGCTTCGACTCTGTGGAAAGCGACGGTTACTTAGGGATGGGTTATCCCTCTTTATCTGTTAGTGGAAAGACCCCTGTCTTCAACAACATGGTCGCACAAGGCGTGGTGTCGCGACCCGTTTTTAGTTTCTACCTAAATCAGTACGTATGTTTCCGTATGCCTCACGCGTGTTTAAAAATATTTTTTTAATTACATACTTTGTTTTTCCACGCAATGTAAAATGCAAATATACAATTTAAAAATTCTACAACTTGTACAGAAATCTCTCGGACGCGATGGGTGGTGAACTGGTATTAGGTGGCTCTGATTCCACTCATTATGACGGCGAGTTTACATATGTTAATGTCACCCGCAAAGAATACTGGCAAATTACCATGGATAAGTACGTAGTTGTTTCTAATTTACTTGTATGTCAATCACGGATCATATGCCGGCTAATTGTTAATGCTATCGTACTGTATAGGGTTCAAATAAAAGATACCATCTTATGCGCAAAGAGCTGTCAAGCTGTTGTCGACACGGGCACCTCCCTGATAGCTGGACCACCGTCGGATATCACAGTTATCAACAGACAGATCGGTGTTATTAATGGAACAGTAAATAATTAATAGATTATCCTTCTCTACAATGGCAGCTTTCAACTATCTTAAATAAATTGTTGAAAGAAATTAATAAATGTTTGATAGGTTACGCATTATTAATATGGATTACTAACATTAAACTTCGTTTAAAGGTGGACTGCGACGAAATTCCTAGTTTGCCCGATGTAAATTTCGTCCTAAGTGGTAAGACGTTTAGCCTCACTGGTAAAGATTATGTCTTTAAGGTAAGAAATATCGCGTCATATTAACGGATTAGGTAAATTGCTTTAGAATTAAAACATTGTGCCAAATTTAATTTTTTATAGGTCACATTAAACGATACGACATTAAATTATACGTTATGCTTTCCCGGCTTCTTTGGGGATGAAGAAAATCGATGGACTTTGGGCGATATGTTTATTGCTCGGTACTATACCGAGTTTGATATGGGGAACGACCGAGTGGGATTCGCCTCTGTAAAATAAAAATTGAATGCCTTCTCATGAAATCGTTAAATTTTAGAAAATCTAAATGACGTTAATAAATAAATAGGTTTTTATTAGAATATCGACTCCCATGGCTTATTGCCTTGTAATTTTTATTTGTGACTATTTATGTGGCATGTTGTTAAATGAATATCTACGTATGTGAAAATTAGAACAAAAATTTGCGATATTATTTCTACTAATGATTTAGTACATCTGGTTCTTTCAGCAACTAACGAATTGTTGTAAGACATTGTAAATACAGATGAGTCTATTAAAATAAAGTATAACATTTTTTACACTATATATTGATTTCATATATCGACCCTTCATGTTTATTTGAATGCGGTATCTCGCAAAATATTATTTCATATATTGTAAATTTTCTGCTTACATACAAGAACAAAATATCGTATAAAATTTTATCTACATAAATATGGTATACCGCATTTATGTCTAATATATATATATATATGTTTTTCTATATTTTTTATACACACACAGACGTATGCACGTATATTTTTTGCCTATTAATAATTATATAAAACTTAATTTCGACTCATATACATACCAAATTGTCGATACCAAAATTATTATATTATATGTATAATTCTATAATTAATAAATGTTAAAATATCGAGAAAACTGGTCAGGTATCTCACTATCGTTAATATTATACCTAATCTTACATTGTGAAAATGTTACTTTTAAAAACTTGCGTATTGAATTAAATACCGCTCGTGTTAAATAAAATATGATATACAAAGAGAGATGTGATAATCGAATTGATGCATGTATAAGAACAATAAAATTTTCTGGCATTACACGTTTGCAAAAAATTTATATGGTTTTAAATGTCAATGTCTCTCTACAATAGTAGGAGAAAATATACTATATAACTAACAGATAATAACTACATTATATAAATGATAATAACTAAACATCCTGTGACATGCAATGTATGTAAGTTCGAAGCATTTCGTTATCTTTTTTGCAAGAGTTAATCTATAAAAAAAAGGCTTTAAGTAAATCTTACGTAAAATTGATTTCTTAATTCCAAATTAACATTTTTGGGATTTCATGTGCTTATACTAGCTATTTGTTTCTTTTCTATACTCCTTTTGATTTTTTGGTTTTTAGATCTGGGATCAGATCGACCGACCACCAATTCCGATATAAAGACTATAGTAGCGCAAGTGTATCCAATTATGAGAACATAAAAGCTGAATGCAAGCTGCTTCAGCAACATTACTTTGAAGCCCTTCTTCTTCGCAACTTTCCTAGCTCTCTCACGTTTTACCTCCGCGAGAAAGTCGGCTCGGGATTTAAGGATCAAACCGGCCTGCGTCATCTGTTGAATAATGTTGTCCACCCGTTGGTACAATGGCCAATCTTCGCGAGTGACATATGATCGTGTCATCTCGATCAGTCTCCTCGATCTAATAAGATCTTGACCCTTGATTCTGTAGTACAGGTGGTGGCATTCGCCCAAGCACGCAGCGGTCGTTGAATTCTCAACAAATTTCTTGCACTCCTCGTATGTGACCGCCACGTAACGCGATTCCAATACAGGATCGTTTAACAGCATTTTCAGCTGCTTCGGTCCGTATATAGTGTATCCAGATTTCTATAAAAAGACAACCAAAATAATTGACATATCAAATTTATTATTAATAAACCTGCATATACACCGCATTATAGATTCGTGACGTCGTTAATAAGCATCAGCAGATTTACTTTAAGACAAAATTTGTATTAGATTGCAAAAGGGATTTGTCATGTCTATCAAATAAAGCTTAAAAAAAAGTGATAACAAAATAAAAGCGAAACTGGTACCACTGGCTTTAAAATAATTTTCCATTTTTTTTTTAAAGAGATATTAGTCAATCATCTTTTTTTGGAGAACTCTATCGCATGCAGCCCGCAAAAGAAAAGAGCTTGAAGTTTATTTTAAATAAAGAAACTATTGTGTTTTGTTCTAGTTTATATTAATCAAATAATATAAATAAAAAAGAAGTTATAAAAATATCTAGTTTAGTCACCATTTGTGCGAAAAGTGAGCGAAAGCGAGCGGTAAAGTAAAGGTTTATTATTACCCTAAGACTCTCTAGACTGTCGATATTGCGATAATAAACCGGTACGGTGAGTAAAGCCGACAGATGGCTTTGGAATAGAGCGTTTATGTTGAGGAACAGAATCAATATCATGCATATAAAGATCCTGGTGGAATTAATTTTGGGTGGATGTAGAATTCCTACGCAGACCATAAGTCTTACCACCTGTAACCCGGCTTTTATATATCCTTCGCTCTTAATAAATATTACGTAAGTCAGCAGACACATTATGACTATTCCCACTATCACTTCTGACGACAAAAACTTCATTAATTTGGTGAACTGTGAAATTTCTCTGTTCGGTTGCGCTATTACACAGAGGGCTGATCTTGAATGGGGATATGTGTATCTAAAAAATAAATACTACTTATTTATTATTTATTGAATATTATTTTATATTAATTAATCTTTTATATTTTATGTGACGCGATATTTACTATATATGATATTTGTTACAAGGCTAAAAATATAGTGTATACGTTAAAGAAGATGATATAATTTATTTCTATCGTTTCATACTTACTTGACTTTCCACAATATAAGCATGGATCTAGTGTTCATGCCAATATCTATTCTGCCGTCGCTCAGAGGGGCCATCAAACCTATCAGAGTACCATTCGGCCCTATGCCGCCGAGCTCGTAGATACTACCATTGTAAAGATCGACGCTAAGAGACGCTTTCAGTTTAAACAAGAGTATCTTGATAATTTCGCTGTTATCACCGCGAAATTTCTCCAGATCCGGCGCGCTCAAATTGACTTTTATAAACGGTTCCATCTCGATGGCGTTCAATCGGATCTCATAGCCTTTCAAAGTGGTCGTTTTATCGAAATCCAGATTTTTGCATACTTTGTCTTTGTCTAAAAAAATACAGTAATTGTCGTACAAGTTCTTCAGAAATGGCTAATTTCAAAATGAGATAATATACACGGAATTTTACAAACAATATTATAAGCTTTTCTGCTTTCGTACATTTATTGCTTATTATTAGTTTATAATTCTTTCTAAAGCCTGCTCTTTTAATTTATTAAATATATGTAACAGATTTTATCGCGTTCTATATGTTTTTCTAATATTGCTTTTAAATTTAATTAAGTTTTAAATTATTATGTGATTTATACACTTGTAACGTTCGCGCATAATTAATAATATATTTTAACCGTCAGCGTAACATTTCAAAGAGTTTTTCTATAATTTATGTAATATAAAGTAATGAAATAGGCAAAAGATAAAATTTTATTTTACATTAAGACACTCAAAAATTAATTCGTTTATAATGTGCTTTATCAGACGGAAAGAAAATACCATTTTCGTGTTTTCTCTTTAATATTATCCAAGGATGACCTTTCCGTCCTTTGCCGCGGTCTACTTCGTTCCAATCGGTCGGCGTATCATTAGAATACGGACTATATGTGTAATAGACGATCCCATCGTCCGGATCGATGCATGGAAATATAACGGAGAGCAAGTCGAATTCCCAAGCCGTCCAGAGAAACGAGTGAGCGTTTATGCAGCCTCGAGTCTCTGTCTCCTTATCGACTATAATATAAAATCCGTCCGAATTCGCCCATGGTGAATCTTTTGTTCTCTGTTTAGGAATGATGCGACAAAACTGTTATTTGTACTTACTAATGAGGTTAAATAATATTATTATGCAAAAAATATTCAGTCAAATTTTTCTTCAAGAAAATTCTATAACTTTTGATATAAAAATCTAACTTATTGTTAGAAAAAAATTTAAATAGAATTAACTGTTTTGTAACTTTTTGATAAAGGACGCAATTTCTACAACAATTTAAAAACAGTGCATTCGTTTAGCTCTCACTTTAAATCGTCTATATATTATTTTTTACCTGCAAAATAGATCGCAGCATCGGTTGGGAGGATGCCACTAATACGAAGCGGTGTGATTTTCGAAGAAAATGGATGAACTTATAGCTCACGTACATGTGGTAGGAATATCTCGTCAGAGCGAACTTTTTGAGAGCGTTAAATCGAGGACTCGTTTCCCCTATTAAAGCTACCGGTACCAAAGCGAAAAAAGCTCGTCTAAGAAATTCATTATAATCTCCGCCTAGCAGTAAAGTTAGTTCGGCCTCTTTTGGTCGACATCGATATAGAATTCCTACCTACGAAATTAATACAATATGATTTCTTTACAAGAAAAAAGGTTACATAGAAGGTTTTTAAACATTCGCTTTTGTATCTTTAATAAAAATTAAAAAAAAATGGCTTTAACGAATTATTTTAACATAATACCTACAAATGTTATTCGTTATTTATATACATATAATACATGGATATAATATGAATAGAATAGCGTTTCTAAGATTTGACACTTTATTTTACAAATTTTTTCGGAATTTTAACTTACCATTGCAGTAACTACGTCTGTGTAGGTAAGTTTCTCTTCTGTCGCTGTATCATTATTAATAAGACCGAGAGAAGACACATTTACGATTAATAGCGAGAGGAGAATATAAAGAGATACGTTCGACATGCTTTTAAAAATTTCACTATGAGATCGTCGATGTTCTAATGGGAAATGATTGAATGTTGGGCCTGCCTGACAATATTGCTTTTCGCGGGGATCTTTTATTTTTATCAGCGTAATCGATGGATCCACGCTTAGATAAGCGCGTGCCACATTTTTATTTTCGTAATGCGTTTTTACGCTCTATTTATTTGGGTAGAAAGATAACATAGGAATTTGACAAATTATTATTACATAAGGATATTATAATGTTAAAAGGAATAATAACTGCACATCGTACTTCCTCGTTGTATATGATATGATACGATAAACGAATATGTCGGTGTTGCCTCGGTGCAATAAACGGTTTAACCAGCAACAATAGATTAATTTAACGCGACGGAACCGACTGAAAGATATTTGACTTCGCTCGTTTAAGTCTGTATTCACTGCACAACAATATAATCCGCATGCCCTTTCTGCGAGCCATTTTATTTTACTTTACTTTATTTTATAAATTAAAATTACCCTCATATCTCGGCAAAGATTTTTTATTGTTGCACGCGAGTTAAATTAACTTCAATTTTTCCCTCTCCTTTTTATTATATAATCGGTAAAAGTTATATGTTTTCTCAACTTATCTGAAGTTGTAAAGTATCTTTAATCATATTTAATGTTGCTGAATATCTTTTTATGTTTTTAAGAAATTATAATTTTAATGTAATACTTTTCCTAAAATAATTAAGTTTACGCTATAACTAAAATTCATCTTTCTTCCGCATGAATAAATATTCCTTATTTTTATATGTCGGTCAGTTTTTATTTTTTACGCTAATGTATTTGTCCCATTATTTCTCACAATGATGATTGCGTGATGACAAGCGCGATTCGCGCGTACTTTCACGCTTCTTGTTTCCGATAAAAGAAGATAATACAGCATGGCATTTTGGTGGAAATTGTTACGTGTCTAAATACATATTAACTCTCCCTGAATTGCGGACACAGGGAAACAGCGATAATATCTTGTCAAAATTAATGGAAATATCGTGTAATAGTTCCGTGATGTAAAAGCGAAATATTATTATTGCGATGGGAGTACCAGTTATAAGATTGTAAAACATTCTTCTCTAGAAGCCGGATTTCTTGCGCTGGGCATACTCCCCGACTTGCTTTCCTCATTGAAAAATATTTAAAGTTAAATATAAAATATCTAATAAATATAAAATATTTAAAATAAAATAAAATAAAATTTAATTATTTTATTGCAAATAACGTTTTATATACAAATTATGAAAACAAAAGCATTGATTTGGCAAGTTCAATCAATTTCAAAGAACTCGAGGTCAAGTAGGAATTTCGATGTAACCGAAGACAGTCGGCGACCGAATCCGTGAATAACGCGAAACGCTGCATATCGTGCGGTACCGGGCAGTTTTAATTTGCAGACATAACGCGACCACTTAGCGCGTGGCGCGAGCGAATTAATGATCGGTTAAACGGCGAGGAGATCGGCCGTTGCGTCGTGGCGAATGACGAGATGAACGAAGATGATTCCTCAAGGTGGGAGGTTCCCCACTATTCGCATCCGGAAAAAGACGGCTCGGAAGAGAGCCAAGCGGAGAAGATAGTTTCGAGCAGCCGATCGCCGCACACGCGCCTAAGGTTTCGTATTCTCGAGGAGGAATCGCGCGAACCGGTTCCACGGGAAACGCGACGCGCTCTGGTCCGAAAGGAACGGGAACTATGCGTCGTCCACCGGGAATCGTGCAGTGGACATCGTTCCTGATCCTGCTATTTGCGGGCCACGCGACTTCGAAGCAGCCGCATATTATCTTCATTCTAGCGGACGATTTGGCAAGTTGTCTTTCAAAGTTTGCGATAAATTATATCCGGCCCTCAAGACGCTTCGAAAATAATAAATTGTTAATAAAAGCAAAATGAGAGCTTTATCAGGTGAGATAATTTCTGTCTAGTGCTCATTTGTGCGCCGATACTTGAAAAGACGTAAAGAAATACGCTAGAAATGTTACACTTAAATAAAGACTGAACAAAGAACCTCGCAATGACAGGTTCGACATTATGCAAAAGTGAAGGTATCTACTTAATTATTATATAGTCTATTTAAATATAGAGTTTATCGGTGACGCAACAAAATACGTTAGTAATAGTCAATCAGTGATATTTTTCCTTTTATTAAACGCAAACTCGTCCTGTCCTCTAGGTAGATGTACTTTTCATACATCGTTCCATAATGTTTAAATACATATGTTAATTGTATTATATAAACACAAACTATCCACATTTTTGTTGTATTAGACAGATTCTTTGGGATCAAATAAAATAATATTGTATGCAACGCGTCTCTTCTCCTTTACAAGATGTTATAAATTTAAATCGCATTGAAAAGACAAATTATAACATGGAAAAATGTTAATTTAAGATTCAAAAGAATCATAAAAGATATTTTAATATAGTTATATTTAGATTTAGCTTCATTTTCAATAGGGATGGAACGACGTCGGCTTTCACGGTTCCGGTCAGATACCAACGCCGAATATCGATGCGCTGGCGTACTCCGGACTACTTCTTGATAGATATTATGTCGCTCCGATCTGCACACCGTCCAGAAGCGCTCTGATGACCGGCAAATATCCTATTCACACTGGAATGCAGCACGGCGTAAGTGGTGCTTTCGCAACGTCTCCGCGTCGTTCTTTATCACAGCTTAAACATGGAGTTTAAACGTGTGATATTGATAACAGATAGAAGAATCAAGCAGAAGTGAGAACAACAAACAAAGATTCTACAGCAAACTTACATTATAATGCGATCAAACTCGCTCGCTTAAAGCCTAAAGTCTTCTTTTTTTAATCTCATGAGTTACTTATTAAAATCACGGTAGTTCACTAGTTTGTCAGTATCTTTTAGCTGCTGTTGTACCTGTCAATGAATAAACGCGATTGAAAGCTATCGCGTTTATTCATTGGCGGAAATGTTGTTGTTCTGCTTGCAGCACAGGGTACAAAAGGGGATATTGTGCACTTGCACTTTTGCCTCGTTGACCTGGATAGTTCAATTGGAAATTATCATACCGAGCGATAGACGTTACTACTTTATTCGCATACACGTTTTCAGCACTATACGCGCATATCCATGCACATACAAAGCCGACAAAAGGCCGCGCAAACGGTCAGTTCAATGCATATGGCTTTTATTATCGATGAATTAATGACGTTGGGTGAATAATATGCTTCTTTATAATTTTCTAATTCGCATTTTAAGATAACGGCGAAGATAGTTTCTCTAACTCTCTAAAAATCTAGCGAATATTTAAAAGACAACATTTTAGTTTAAACGCTCTTCGTAAATATTAATATGATTGACAAGATTTTAATCAAGTTCGCCGAGAAACGGTATTTTATTATAAACGCAGGAATTTCTGGTACAACACTCGGACTTCTTGAATAATTCAGGTTCTCAAAGGTGCGGAGCCGAGAGGATTGCCACTCCACGAGAAACTCTTGCCGGAATATCTGCGCGAGCTTGGATACAGCACGCACATCGTTGGCAAATGGCACTTAGGATTTTACAAAAAGGAGTACACTCCGACTTACAGGGGATTCGACACTCACACTGGCTTCTGGACGGGTCATCACGATTATTTCGATCACACGGCCGTTGAAAACGTGAGCGACTACACAAATAGACAGGGTCTTCATTATTTTATGTGATAACGTGATAAAAATGCAGCCTTATTGGGGCTTGGACATGAGACGGGGCATGGAACCGGCATGGGACCTGCACGGCCAATATTCCACGGACATTTTCTCGAAGGAAGCGACGAGATTGATCGACAACCACAACTCTAGTCGACCGATGTTCCTATATATGGCTCACGCAGCCGTGCACTCCGGTAATCCTTATAATCCGCTACCGGTGCCGGATGAGGAAGTCGCTAAGTTCAACAATATCTTCGATTACAATCGAAGACGTTTCGCAGGTAATCGATAAGTGATTCAAAGGGGGACAGAAATTAGAGTTAATATATAATAGACCGTCGATCTTAAAGAGAGAATATATAATATTATAAAATAATATAGATTCTTAAGAAACAGGAAATAAGATTGAAATATGTACTAATAGCATAAACAGCCTGATAATCTTGGAATTCTACTATAGGTATGCTGAGTAAACTGGATCAATCGGTGGGCCAAGTAGTTGAAGCGCTGCATAAAAAAGACATGTTACGAGATAGTATAATTATCTTCTCGACAGACAACGGTGGGCCTGCCGCTGGATTTAATTTGAATGCAGCGTCTAATTGGCCACTGAGAGGAGTCAAAAATACTCTTTGGGAAGGTAATTTTATTCGACTATTAAAGAACTAAATTGGATAATTATGCAAATTTTTAACGCAATTAAGACGTCTCGATTGATGAGCAAAAATATTGATTAGGTCGGCAAGAAAATATCTTTAGAATTGTTCTCAACCACTTTTTATAATTATATTCCTAATTAGTGTATCTATAGTGTTTTTAAGAACCTGAATTATTTATGAAAGGATTTTATTAGATGAATTAAGATCTTATAAAAATTTAATTTAAAAAAATCATATTTTAGAAGCTGCTTTTAATTTGCGACGTTTGCGTGAATCTTTTTAATTCTGTTATCGCAGGCGGCGTTAGAGGTGCAGGATTAATATGGTCACCCAGACTGGTGCGACCTGGCCGAATAAGCAGGCAGATGTTACATATTACCGATTGGTTGCCGACGCTTATAACAGCAGCCGGCGGTGATACGTCGAACTTAACTATCGACGGCATGGATCTGTGGAATGCGCTTAGCGAGGATACTGAATCACCGCGCGCGAGCGTTCTTCACAACATCGATGACATTTACGGTGTATCCGCTATCACAGTCGGCGACTGGAAGCTCATTCAAGGTAAAAGAGTTTCTATAGGGACCAAGCGTACGTTCTGCTCTATAACGATCTAAATTTAGAAACCGCGAGGAGTATCTCTTATCAGATTTCTTGTTAATCTTTATATTTATTACAGAACATGATAAATATATGTAATAAATATATATTGCAAATTAAGAACTTCTCGTCGCCAACCAATAATTAAAAACGTAGTAATTTTTTAAAATCGACCCAACTGGCCATGTTTATTAATTGGATGTTATCTAGAATTTATAATATATTGATTCAATTCTACTTGGTTTTCCGTAGGATCCACTTATAAAGGAGAATGGGACGGATGGTACGGTCCATCCGGTAGGGAATGGGTTTACAATGTGGACGGCGTGATCAGCAGCACGACAGCACACGCCATCGCCAGTGTAGGATTAGGTGTTACTACGGAAGCCGTTCGGCTGCTGCGCGAAAACGCGATGATCAAGTGCCCGCCGCGGAATGACAGTCTGCCCATCTGCAAACCGTTAGAGGAAGCGTGCCTCTTCAACGTTTATCAGGATCCTTGCGAGGACAATAATCTTGTTAAACAGTGAGTGCATGGAATATGACTTCGATAGAGTTTTGTCGCGAAATTTTATTTTATTTTAACTTGCGAGCAATTGCTCGTTATTATATCGTTCTATTTCTTCTTTTTCGCATCAAAAGGTTCCCAACGATCGTCAGAAAGCTGCAAGACGAACTGAAGAAGCTCAGCAGCAGCGCGCTTCTACCTGGAAATCTTCCATGGGACAGTAAGGGCGATCCGAGTCTGTGGGATCACACTTGGAATAATTTCGGAGATTATATTAATGTTAGAGTGAACGCTGCAACCTGATCGATTATTGTAATATCTCAAAGATCTTATTCGTTTTCCTCAGAGTGATATATAATCCGTATAAGGATTACATCAGAGAATGTGCTACTCACGTTAGCCCATATTTGTTATATATTATGAAGAAATCTATACAACTATAAAGATATTTATAGTCTTTGTTTATCTTTATTTATATGCATCGACAATAAAAAAATGTACGTCATTGATAAAGTATAAAAATATCCAGCAACGTTAAATTAGAGATGGTATTTTATTTATAATGCGATTTATCGACCCTATATTTTATTGCTCAATTTTTTAATATAGTTTTAGAAAAGAAGCGCATGTGTATATAAAGAACTTTATTACGGATAAATAAATCAAAATTAAAAATTAAAATGGTGACTCCTAATTATTGCTCATTTCTAATGACAAAACTTCTAGGTGTCATAAAATTTTCTGCCTGAACCATACACACACACATTTATCTTCCTATAAAATTCTATTATCACTCTCTCTCATATTAGATCCTTCTAATAGATTCATCTCCATCACCCTGGCGCATCTGAAATGCAGAAGTATTTTATAGTATGCTAATTGTCACTAGTATCATTTTATTATAATTTAAAAATCAGTTATGTATTATACAAGTTCTTCGGTACCATGAATCGCAAATGTGTCATTTTGTTTAATCAGTTTAATTTATCGATAATAATTATTGCTACCAAGGAACAAAAAAGAAATAAACTCAATGATTTCGATCCGTGCTACTGAGAACTTATTCTTCTCGTAATGTCTCGGATTGTTTTACCTGCAACGAGAGGAAACCCATTCGAGTCCACTCGAGCAGATTTCTTCTTCCTTGTTGCAAGTGCACTTGCACATTTTTTCATCCCAAACCATCTGGCGCGCTTTATCGCACTCTTTTCTATTCATACATTCACACGCGCAGTTATCTTCCAAATATATCTGGTGGACGTTGCAATCACTTTCCTTCACGCTGCAGTGGCATCTAAAAAAGTCATATTTTTCAACAGCGAATTATAATAAAACGCTGTAAAAAATAAATTTTAATAATTTTGTGCTTTATGAGGTAACCGTTTTTCTAGTTTTTTATTCTTCCATTCTTCTAGTCTTTTTGGCCGAAAGTTCTGTCAAAAATTTAATTACAAAAAAAAATATAAAGCTTTGATATTCTTGAAATAAAAAAAAACAAGTTTATGTATTATTAATTAATAAATAATAATCTATCTCTCTAAATAGAATTGAAACTCCAGTCCAGGATTATTTCAAAAACAAACGTTTGAAATATAGAATTTTTGTACGCGTTATTTATGCGATTATATTACGTTCTTTTATCGATTGTCAAATAATAAGCATTTGACTGAAGAAGCACATAGTTAGAACGGGAGACTATCTTACTTGCACTTGGTGTGCTCCTCGAGCAACACGTGATAACACTCGGTCGAGTTATAGCCCTCCATTCTCACGGCGACCTTCTTCATATGTTTGCGGACTGGCATGCACGACTTATTTCCTGGACAGAAACCGCTGCATTTTTTCACTAAGGCATAATTCGGAAAAAAGGTGTAACCCGGTCGCGGTATTAATTTTTCCATGGTATACCTTGGCACGCACATTACCTCTTGCAACTGTATACGTCTTCTTCCGCATTCTAAAAGTATAATTAAAGAATTCGCAAGAATTTATTCTGAAAGAATCAGCCACACCTGCATCCGATTACTTGAAAAATTAATAATTGGATATAAACCGCTCTTAAGCGTGGTTTAAACGGAGCTACTTTTGACGCTTGTCGCTGGCTTCTTTTATCGCTAACTTCTCGCTCTTTCGAGTTTTTGGCGAGTTTTTGGCTGACAAAGTCGTTAGCGTTAAATCATTTACACGTTGCTGGTAAACAATATAAAGTCGCCAGCGTTTTGATCATCTCGCGCATGTGCAGAATGCTAAACTATTCGCCAGTCGTCCGCTGATTTATCCGCTACCGTCTTGACACGGAGTTTCTCTTGACGCTGCTACTAAAGTCGCCCAGCTATTCGCTTGACGAGAGCGTTAACCGCGACTTGAAAATTTTAGATGCTATAGCGACTAAAAAACGAGCGTTTAGAAGAAGTTTCTACCAGCGAATTCGCTGACGAATTAAGAAGCTCGCTTAAAGCGAATAAAAGCAGCGCCGTGTAAATCACGCTTTTACACATATATGTTTATCGCTTTGATAATACTGCGCTGTGTTTGCAGTAAGCAAGAGGCCAAGAGGTCAATGATTATCAATCTGTTTACAATAACGAATGAGTTCTAAGAACTTTGTTAACTGATAACTATCTTTTCCTCTTAATAGCAATAAAAATATCTCTATACATTAATTATTAATATAAAAATGTATATTATAAATTGTATATTTAAAGGTTGTATATTATTTTATTTTAATTTTTATTTATATTTTATATATACTTTGCAAAGAGTATCCAGTAGATACAACCAAGAATGATACTTCTTGTGTGAAAAGAACAACTAACAATAAGAGACATATATTTTATCAATTGTGTTGTGTTCTTGAGAAAAATAAGTTTGTAGGTACATAAGGATAATAATACGTGTTTATGTAAGAATCTGATACCGATCAGTGAGAAAGCAACAGACGGCGTTCTTTATAAGCAAAAAGTGCAAAATCCATCTCAAAATTATTATGCATTATCGATATCGTGCGCAAAATTATAATAATTATAGAGCGCGTATAAATTATAAAAATAAAAAGTCTACAGATAACAGTAGATTGGCAAGATCTTTTATATCAAATTTAACTAGTTGTAATATCGATTATGTGAAAACGCGTAACAAATACTTATATGAATAAAAAGTGTTTTACATTTTTTGCTTACAATAGGAAATTTTCTCACCAAATGTAGCATAATTTAATCAATTTAATGAACACTTTATATATAATTCCTAAAAATATAACTTCTAAAAGTATTGACATATTCTAAAACTGTCGTTAGGTATAAGATGCAATCGCGGCCGTTGGTGGAAATAAATGTCAGAAGTTTCTATATATTTAAAATAAATTCGTAATGTTACAAGAAACTTCAAATTACCTATCATCTCTGCCTTATGTGGACGTAATTCATCGTACAAAATGCCTTTGGTGATGCAAATACATGTAGACACTAAAGCACACACTGATA
Organism: Leptothorax acervorum; assembly: GCA_035220615.1. NCBI lineage: Eukaryota > Metazoa > Arthropoda > Insecta > Hymenoptera > Formicidae > Leptothorax > Leptothorax acervorum. The sequence goes on along the minus strand of JASTWQ010001261.1, from coordinate 2,303,279 downwards.
TAAGAAATTTCATGATTAGCGTACAATACGCAGAACGCAAGTAAATTAGAATTGCTCGCAACGCGATCGACGTTAGATAATGAGCGAAATACCGAAATTTTTCCTTCATTTATTTATAGCGACCGGAAGATGCATTGGCAACGTGTGGTTTTTAATCTCGGACGCAAGACGTCTACTTTGTGAAGCAGATAAGGAAATTGCTACACGGAGTACCGCAAATATAGCGCCTGACGTACGTAAAATCGTTTCCGCGAATACGATGAATAATACTTGATTTATTACTGATTACACAGCAATTTAAAATATACATGCGTATATTTTGGTAAACTAATTTTCATTTAGTTTGTCTTGTTTATCATCAATATTGCATAAGGTTGAAGAGCACAAAGCTGAAAATGCAATTTTATTATCTCTGTGTGATAAAACATATCTCGATTTTCTTTCCTTTTTGTTTTTTTATTTCTTTATTTATTTATTTTGTCTTTCTAGTTTTTTTTTATCTTTTCTCTGTGTTTCCTGCCAGAACAGTTATATATTTGCATAAAAAATGCAAAGATTACGTTTTTTAAAACTATTATAAAGTAAAACTTGACTAATTAACCAAAAGGGAATCACGGAATACCATTGCACTGCAAAGCAGTGAGATCCAGAGGGTTTGTAAATAATATTTGATTTATTATTTAAACTATACATCATTATATTCCTTGGGCCACAATTGTCGATATACGTACAAAGTAAAAAAAAGGAAAGTGTTGAAATTAGAAATGGAATGCACTATACTATCAGCTAGAAAGTTAAGATAGGTCCTTCTCGGTGATCCAGAATATCTGCAACAGAAATTATCACGGCTAAAGGGAAAAAAATTGAAAGATTTATATTTGGATCGCATATGCAAGATAAATTTAATTTAATTTCATTTCATTTTATTCCCCAGATTATATCAACGTATCTTATTAATAGAAATGAAAAAGATTTTACATAATAGCGCATAATAGCACATAATAGCGTCGTCAACAAATTTTTAGATATTCCATATAATAATTTGGTTTACCTTTGGCTATGCTCCACCATGGTAACGTAATATACGTTAAAAAGGCGTTCAAAGGTACGGACTGCGCTCGCTTCGTCTCCTTCCAGAAATGGAAGGTTTGGGTAAACCCTCGCATCGTCCAGAGCGGATTATACGCCCCGTCATCCAACTCTGAAAGAAAAAAGACATTATTAATTAGAATTCTCGAATGCTTGTAGCATATCTGATGTCCTGCAACGATTTGAGTCGTTCGATCGACAAGATTGTCATTTGCGTACAGGACAGACATTCAGTCGAGCAATGAAACACAGAGTAAGATACAAGCTTAGTCGTGGGATTAAATGCATCTTTGATTAGGTTGTTACGGGTCACAGTTGAGCAGATGAACAAGTTCGAGTGCAATATGATGTACAGATTATGCAACAAAAAAAAAATTGCAGATTCGTATAAGAGCGAACAGAGTAAGGAATATCAGGATACATCAATTTTCGCTTTTACTCTGAAAAATGTTAATAAACTTCGTCCAAGACAGTTTCTTAATGTATTATGTATATAGAAAGGCATTATGCAAAACACAGAGACAGGTCCGCACATTCGCTGAAAATGAATAGTTTACTTTAAGAAGAATTAGTGCCTAGATCTAGATGTTCCCCTCTTTTTATGAATTCTTGCAGAGAGAGTGTATTGAAAAGTAGAAGTAATGTTACGTTCACAAAACGAACTAACTATCTACCTACTTTTGATGACCGTGCTTATTATCGGTGGTGAAATTCATGATCGAAAATCATTACGAGCATCCGACTGAAAGTCTCTTTCCACACAGACGCTTCCGATCGTCGTTCTATCGCCCGTAAACCTTTCGCAAACCACCACCATCACTACCACTCTCCGTCGCATCTCGTTGCCATTTCACCATCCCATAAACACAGTCATTGATGACACAGTCAAACGAATGCTTTGGGTTCAGGTAGCGCACGTCTACATTACGCACAACGATTTAGATACAACAGAAATGATAATTAGTGGATGGCTTTCGTCAAGGGCGGGGGATAAAGGGGTATTTTTCAGGGGGAGGGCGCAGGAAGGGTTGGAAAAATTTACCCTGTGAGCCGGGGCGGCGCGGGAGCTCGCACCAGTAGTAGATTGCGGTGCCGTCCGGCGTGACTCGATGAGGGGGCAGGGGATTACCGGCGAAGCTGCTCGAGAGCGCCCTTCGACGTCGTCTTCGGGGTAATGTGGCGCTCTGCCGACGCATCGACGCGACCTCGCCGTTGATGGGCGTCACGTGATGGGCGTTCGCGTTTTTGTCTCTGATCTCGTCGTTCTTGTTCTTGTTCTGCCCGTAGGCGTAGTCTTCGTGATCGGAACCGGCGCTACGCAGACGACGACGGCTGTCGGACCGTCTCACGAGCAGCTCGTCGTCGCTGAGTCGCCGACGCTCCTCGTCGTCGTTCTCTAGACCGTTATGATGATTGAACAGATGCCCGGCGCTGTACGGACGTCGTTTCCGGTTATTGTCCTCCGTAGCGGTCGCCACGTCGTAGCCCAGCGGCAGTTCCTCCTTGCCGTGCACCAATATCGCGCCCGAGTCTAACTTCTGCCGGACGTTGTCGTCCGTCAGGCACCGGCCGGCCGGCACTAAGATCTCGCTGCCCACCTCTATGTGTTGGTGCTGGTGGTTCTGCTGATGATTGTTCTGCTGGTGATTGTGGAAACCTGCCGCGAGAACCACGTCGTCATTTAGACGGCGATTGCACCCGTGTCGCGACTACAAACGATCGTGCTCCCGGTCTCTTTTCGCGCTTTGTCCTCCGTGCATTTATCTAAATTACTCTTTTACAGTGTAACTTGAAATTTTGATCGACACAAGGCTTTGGTTTTACTTCGATTGGGTAACAAAATAAATATATTTAGAAGAGCCTTTTTGCCCTTCGTTTGTATTAACAGCGTACATTCTTGTCAAAGCTTATCTCAAAGACACGGAACACGATGGCAATTCGGTAATTCGGGAAGGAGCTAACACAGAGTTTCTACTAGTCACACAAGAAACGAGAACGTCGGTCAGAGCAGAGACAGGAGAGACTGATCGGACTGATCGTTTTCAGCGCGAACGAGCACACTCACCGTGTGTCTCGCGATAGTTCGTCTCCTTGCGTATCGGCGAGTTCTCATTCGTTCCGGGTCGTTCCCGGGCATTACGTTGTCGTTGCTTGTTGTGGACGGGGTGTTGTTGTTGTTGCCGAGCTGACGGCGATCTTCGTCGACGGGACGAGCAGGGACTCCTGCGGTTTCCCGGTGAGCCCCGGCCGCCCCAGCTGCTATCCTGTACATCGGCTACAAAGGAAAGAGCCGGCATGGCACGTGTCAGTGATTAGAGACAACAAGAAACAACTCTTTCGTTTGTTCGTTCATTCGTTCATTAGTTTTCTGTCATCTTTCGCAACAGACGCAACAACATTCGAACCGGAAGTTAGAGTGTGGTAAATAGTTGTAGTGGTAATAGTGATGGTGGTGGTTGTTGGGTGGTGTCGGTGACGGTATAGAACTGAATCTGTTCTTTTCTCTTGTATTTCTATATCTCTCTCGCTATTTCGTTTATTCTTAACATTGTGCTAGTGCGACGCTAAGTTTGCCTGAAAGATTGCAAATTCTGTCCGATTTAGAGAGACGTTCAAGAAACAAGGTACCGTCTCGAATAGGAGATTTTCTTATTACGGTGCATTGAGTTGCACCGTTTAACTGGTAAAGAGATAAATGTCGGGCGCAAGTCACAGTAGAAAAATCTTTTTTAACGTATGCATGCGGTCGCGTCTATCTATCGCGCTCTAATGCAGTTACGATTCACATCTTCGAAAGTATTTAGCTCTATCAGCTTCAAGTCTATATAGAGTCTGCCAGCATTGAGAAGTATTGCCGGGAGGAGGAGGCGTCTGTGTGCCTGATAACATCAAGACAATTGTGCATTACACAGATACAACACAGGAGCATGCACAGAACGAGAGTGGATGCGAACGAAATACATTGAGAAGAGAAAGATACTAAATGCTATGTCCATATCCCATTTAACGCTATGTTATACCGCAAATAAACGTCGTCTGAATTTTGCGGTCGGCTCGCGACGACGTTGACCGTATTTTGGTCGACGCTAAATGCAGGATATGAATACCGGTCTAAGAGTGTAAAACTAAAGATCTAAGTAAGAGTAGCAAAATCTGTCCTCGTTTTCGTTTGTATTGTCGTCGCTGATAATTACCATCTCGCACGTCACCGGCTTCGATCTCATTGAGACCGTTCGCCATGGAGTCAAGACCCTCGTTCTCTGATCGCGCCTTAGTGGCCGCCGTGTCCGGTTTCGTTTTCCAGCCGCCGCGCACGAAGTTGTTCAGATTCGCGCTGGGATCGGACAGCCTTCGTTGATGGCGATACATGAAGAGCTCCTCGGCGTCGTCCCAGTCGGCGTCCCACAGGTCGGTCGCGCAATAACCCGGCTCCGACGTCGGCGTCTCCGCGCCGGAACCCTTCGGTTTTGTGACGGCCATCTCCGCGTGTCCCTTGCCTGAACGATTCCCGTGAAATTGAACTTTTATCGTATCTTTATCGTAACTTTTATCACATCGAACTCTTATACTTTACCCCTTGCCGTACCGATAAATATAGAAATTCTATTTTCCATCTTTTGCGCAAGCAATTACGTCATGTTAAATAATAAAGGTGAAACGCACTGTCTCGCGTTAACACCTACGTCTATGTTTTACGCTTAACTTTTAGATTATTTTAATAATAAAGTATTTTTTCGCTTATGTTCTATTTGTATCATTCGTGACTTGTTACGTACAAAGTGCATTATTATTAAAATTATATGAATAAATTAATTAAAAGAAATTAACCAAAAGAAACAATATTGATGATATTCTCGCACGTACCACGTGGTCCCTTCATTCGCACGAATTCTACTCTTTGCGAGGCCGCGCCGGAGAAGAGGCCGAACGTCATCCGCTGCGCCATTTTGGTGCTCAAGCTCGACTAAAAGTAAAAACGACCGTAATTTCACGTATATAAGTAAATTTAAAAAGGCGCTACGAAGAAACTCACCCTGGCATCGTAAACTTTTTTCAAAGCGTCGTATCTGATCGAGCCGAGGAAAATGACACCTTGAATCGCGCCCTCCCGGTCGGAGGCGACCAGCTCCACGCACACCATCTCCCCATCCCTGACTAAAATATCACAGAAAACTTCGTCGAAATTGTCCACCATGAAGCATATGTGTGGGTACGTCATTTCCTCGAGGTCACCTTTGGCATCCATACGCCTTCGACTCGGACTGGCGTATACTTTCTGAGAATGCCTTCGCAATACCTGAAAAAGATCGCTGTGCTAATCCGGGGTTCCGGTTGTCAGTTCTACAATAGCGGTAGATGTAAAATAAATGATTAAGAATTACACGATATTATGGCGAAGGTGGCGTTATCTCAAATCTTCGATAAGGAAAAATAAAAGGGAAAAAATCGATTTGGGACATCCTGTACAGATCCCCTATAGGGCATAGTATTTTTTAAATTCTTCTCTAACTCGGTCGAGTGCCACGATTCTCACTTGCAATTCCTTGGGGCTCGTTCTCGTGCAGATCGCCAACGTGAGTGTGTAGTCGAACTGGTGCACGACGAGATTCAGGTACACGGTTTCCTCCCAATCGATGTCGGGATCGCCGATCGGCAGTTTCTTGCTGTCCTTGCGAAACACGTCGACCTCGGTCTCGAACTTGGGCAGATACCTCGACGAGGTCTTCACGTGCTTCTTGCGGACGAAGAAGAGCAGGTCGTCGCCGTCGATGGCGTGCTCCGCTTGAAAGAGGAAGTGACGGACGAACAGGTCCGTCCAATACGTTGTGCCTTGCAGCACGACGAATCCAGAGTCTGTTAAAGACGAGAAAATTTGTGTATTTAAAGACGGCGCGGCGACTCGAAGTCGGGAATGCCCTTTTAATTTTTCGAGTCGACGCGATATATTCGCGTTTGACTAATATCGAATTCACCCCCGATCGATTCGACGTTATGCGCGAAAGGGTGTACCGGAAAGGGGGAGATACAATAATGAACGTAAGAGGAGGGAAATATCAGGTAATCGATACCTGACGTTATGACGCGATTATTGGTGAAGAAGGTTTGGCTAAGAAACTGAGATGAATGATTGATACGTTTTAACTAGTTCTTTAACTCTCCGTTCTATTCAATCTGAACATTTTAACAAAATTACATTGTGTGATAATTGTTAATTATGGTATTTGGAAAAATGATTGTTGAGTACAATAGACCCCTATATAAAACTAGTTCATATAACACGGATTCGCATAACACGATGGCAAGATTTTGATATTTGTTTGTTTTAAAGTAATATAATTTACAGTAATAAAATAAATATTTTACTGTTACTGTATCTTTAATATGTATATATTTTACATTTTTTATAATAAACCCTTACGTCTTTTATAAATATGTGTTTCCATATGTATAATCTATGTGACTCGTGTAACACGGATTCATATAACACGGAACGCATCCCTGTATTATACGGGGGTCTACTGTATTTCATTAAACCGATGCCCCATTTATCTAAGCATCCTCTAAAGAAATCTTCTGAAATTAAATAAAAGTATAATAATGTTCTACATTTAGTAAGTAAAGATGAAAATTCTGCAATAACATAAAAAAAAAGTATAAATATAAATCAATATGAGAGCAATTAAAAAATTTTTAATCTACATATTATATAGTTGTATTATATTTATATAATAATATAATTCAATGTAACATAAAGATAAGGAGAACAAATAGAGTGATTCACGGTGCATATTTGTTTTGCGATTATAAACTCGATATTACAATGCATGCATCATGCAAGTATATATACTCTGCAAGTATTCCTATGACTAACAGAGTACATAGTTAAAGCGATTGGCGCAACATTTATTAATCTCCGTCAATAACGAACACAATAAGCAAACTAAATGAGGCGATTTTCATTATTGGAGCGTTCAGACAGATAAACCTATTAAGTAGCGCTACAACCGAAACTACAACCCTCAGTTTTCAAATTTTCTGTGTATCGTTTTCATATTATTTTTAAATCTTTTTTTATTTATTTAATAAATTTAGAGAGTTCGAGATATTGAAATAAATAATCATAGTAATGTATTTAAAATTAAATCCATCGAGTATCTAAAATTTTTAAAATGTAAATTAAAAAGTTTGGTATAAACAACAATATGTCATTATGCAAACGGCTTTTTTAAGTATACAAAAAAATATTGTAAAGTCAATATAATAAGAGATCAAGAAAAGAAGAAAAAAAAATAAAAGTAATTTTGTCTTTTCAACGTAGCTTCTCCAAGCAAGACAATTTTATGTTTTCCATCGGCGGTCAACCCCTTTGAAAACACCCTTTACATAATTCGTTGGTTAAAGCACACCCTAACTCGCGCCGTGTATGGTCTCACCCTCACCGTACGCGTATTCATCCCCCTCTAACTCGACAGTCACGCCGAACCGCTTTACTCCGGTATAGCAACGAATACGAACCATCCTTGAGCATCTGCCTGAGCTCTTTCGTTCTCTGGAAATTGATCTCCTCGAGCAGCTGCTCCAACATCGTCGGTGCCCTGGTCAGGCCCGCCGACGATGAGCTGCTCGCCAGGCTCGCCATGGCCGACGATGAGCTGCGTGCTCCGTCTGCGTTCCACCTGGGATCGCGTCCCCCCCGTTTCTCTCGCGTTTGTCAGTTGTCGGCGTTTTCCACCTGTGTGCGTCTGTGTTTTATTAACGTGAACGTCCTTGGCCTCGTCGGATCAGGAGCGGCGTACGCGACGGGCGGTTGTGCCTCTCGAGGGACCGGCGCGCGCGGCGGCGCGCTTGGAAAACCGCTCCGACGATGACGATGACGATGACGGACGGGGGCGATGACGAGATGATCTCATGACGTTCCCATTTCGTAGTCGAAAGCCGCGCACCGTTCGAAGAAAACGCAACGGCGTTTGCGACGTTTGCGTCGTGGGCGAGCGGAGCTGGGTGGTCGCAGCGAGGAGAGACGTCAAATCGGAGTCGGAGCTCCTCGCGCGGCGCGGCTTGGCCGCGACTGACCGAGCACTTGCCGTGGGCTTTTGTCGATAATATAACGCATGCGTGTGTCCCATGTCGTGACTATTATTGTTGCCACAAGGCGCGACATTCGAACGACACCGGGTATAAGAACCCGGCGATGAAGCCGGTGCTTTCAACGCTGGCTAGGACTTCGATCAATTTGCCCGAAGCCCAATGAAAGATATTTTTCGCTCGTATTTTGCATCATGAGATGAAATAAATTTCTTTCAAACGTTCTCGCTGTCTCGCTCGATTTATTCTCCATTGACTGTAATTTTCCAAGTATACACGTTTGCGTTTACCAAACGAGACGTCGGAGAGACACAGCGCCGATTCGTGAAGATCTACCGGTAGTCTTGGATGACGGTCGCATCGAGATTTCTCTTTGCCGCTGGTTCCGAGTCGCGGAGAGAAACCACCAGATGTACCATTAAAATATTCGCGTATCTTCGGATGCGACGCTGGTGTTTATCGTCGACGTTTCCGCATTATCTCGAGGCGATACACGCTGACTCAAAACTGACCCCGTGACTCCACGATAAAATCCGGCCGGTTCACTGGAAACGGAGCACACGAACATCCGTCGATCTCTCCGTCTGCAGTGTCCATCGGTTTGACCAGCGAGAATATTCACGAGTGTCTCAAATTCGCCGGTGAGTAATTCACTTTCTGCTCACGATCTACTCACGATCGAACGGACGTAGGTACGTGTCGCGAAATGCATCACGTAGGCGATTCTGTGACTAATCGGTCCATTGTTGAAACTCGGTTATGTAATTAATATGTTCGCAAACACGCCAATCGTCCCCCCCCCCCCCCTCTCTCTCTCTGCACTAATTATGAATTCAAATGAGAATCTATGTCGGGCTGATCGCAACGACCACTAATAATATAATTAATTTCGTGTGGTGATTAATGATATGTTAACATTATGAAAATTTATCCTCGATTTTGATACGGTTAACATTACAAATTGCAAATGATGGCATTTATTTTACATGCATAATATCTGTCGAAATCATTTAAACACACGCAATTACATAATGTGCGTGACACATTAATATAAGTTTTGCTCAGTTTAGACTTTAAATACTTCTGTCCATAAGAAATTTCAATTTCTTTTTTTTTGTGCTTTTCTTAATTTTCTTTTATGGGATCACTATCTAAATAGTTCATTAATTTAAATCGAATCATTAGAAATTGGCACGAAGATATAATAATCAAATAATCCCGAAAATTCAAATTTAATGGAGTCTCCTCTTAATTAATGGCCTGATGAGAGTTACGATAGCAAGTTATCCCGCTGTGGTAGTTGAGCAATCAGATTTTACCGTGGTCGAGACACCCCGAAGCCTCAGAGGTCTGCAAGCGCGTGAAAGGACCAACGGCATCATAATAAAAGAAGCTGTGATCCGCGACGTTCGCCATTCCGTAAATTATTTTTGACGAGGATCCGCTCGTCAATCGCGCGAGTTTCCGGTTTTTCTTTCGCTAATGATATACGAATGCGCCTTCCAAGTTTCATCGCTCGTATGTGTTATACGCGTGTATTAATCGTACAGTGAATAAAATACGCTTTGTACGAACTAAGCGGATCGGTGGCAGTACGGTAAAGTATGATGCATGTTGCGGTGGCAATGAGCTTAATTGACGGACCCTCAATGGAGCTTAATGTTTAAGGTAGCTGCGGGACGTTTAACAAAACGACTATAGGGCGATATCGATTAGCGTCTACCGCGAAATAACGTGAATTAATAAAAGCAACGTCGCGTCGTCGGCGCGCCGCTTTTATCATGGCTAAACGGCGAATGCAATTTTCAAGGCGGCCTGTCCAAACAAATTCCCGAGAACTTCGTGAGCTGAAATATTAACAGATAAATTCGTGCGGCTAGTTGAAGCCAGTTGACTACCGCGGTAAATCAGTGATCATCGCATGGCAACGTAGCCAAACATAATAGGCTAATTGAACGTGACCAACTTGACGCGATATCGCATGATCACGCACGATAATGATTTGAAACTGCGCTGCGTAATGAACCATAGGCTGGGGAGCGAGTTGAATAACTATGTTCATTTGTATTACGGCTCGTTAAAGTTGAGAGATGGCCAAGTCGTACGGGGAATACAGACGTCGCGGATCCGCTTAACGGAAGACATATGACTCATGAAAATTTAAGCGACATCAATTATCATAGCAACACTAGTAGTAAAATAACTAATTAGATATATTTCTTATAGACAGAAATAATGAATAATCTGTTTGAGATAAAATATTATAGAATCTAGAAAAGTAAACAAATTAATAAATAATTTATAAACAATTAATCACGTTTAAGATAGATATAATTTTCTAAGTATTATAAAATATCACTGTGCTAAAAATAGTATGGAAAATAAATATACAGATTATAAAGATCGTATTCATATTATAGATAATTTCTTGAAAATAATATAAGACTGAATATAACCAAGATGCGTTGCAGATCGTTGTTGGTTTATACTTTAGGAATGGAGAAAAATATCTTCGCATTAGCAATAGGGAATAAAAATTCGGTTCAATTAACGAGCGTTTTTCATAGACACAATTTGCTAAAGGTAAAGTATTACAAAATCTTATCATGCTAGATACACATAACAGGAAAGAAAAAGACGATTTAAATTTATTACATGTCTGGAAAAATAAAATATGTCGAGTATGAATCTAGATGTACGGTAACTAAAGAAAAATCATAATGCTCTCTCTCTCTCTATCTATCTATCTATCTATCTATAAATAACATATATAGAATATACAACGACAATAATACGAAATACCTTAATAAAAGCTGTAAAGAAGGCAGAGATAAAAATTAAATAATCACACGGAAAATTAATTAATCACACGTTCCTAACAGAGTTTGCTAAATATGGAATACGAGGTGTACCGTAGCTCGTCGCTCTGTATCCGTATTGTTAATTATTTCGCTAATTGCGAACGTGCTGACACGCGTAAACTCACCCACGTGAGTAGTTGCGGGTAGGGATATAATAGAGGACGTACGAGTTCGACTGTGTGTCATATATTCATCAGTTTTCACGCGTGTGTACACATGGAGCAGTGGTCGCGTTGCTGCCATCAGCGAGCTCCACGATAATTTCGACGCGAAATTCACGAATAATGAATGCACGTGCGTTCGCGAGATGAAACCGTGAGAGTGAATATCGATCGCGGGATAGATTACGAGCGCTGCTAAAAAGAAGCAACGAGGGTGAGAGAGCGGTAAGAGAGCATAGCGATATGAATATCAAAATTTTTCATCGCAGAAGCGCTAGTCGTCGAGCAATGTCCTTAATAATTTTTTCTAATCGTTTGGCAGAATTGAAATTATGCAGTTTAATGGCGATTTATTTCATAGCGAGAATTAAGTGGAGCGCTTGACATCGCACAAGAAGTCTTTCACTTTCTCAACCTCCTTAAAATCGTAAAACTTACGATTGTCTACAGAAACGGAAAGAACGGTCTTGCTGAAATATTGTATAAAATTTAGGCTAAATACAGATCTGAAAATAATTATGTTGGACCATCAAAGTAATTAGGACGCTCAAGCATGATGATAATGCTGCAAAAAGTTTTGACATTCTAGCAAACAGCTTGAGAGTCCAATATATTATTTAGTCCAACATAATTATATTCAGATCTCTATTTATCTAAATTTTTAGATACACGTACTTCAGCAGAATCGTTCTTTTCGTGCAATGCATTTTACTACTGCGTTCTCGCGTATGACTTATGGTACACGCGAAACGCGCTACGACGGATGTTCTTTTAAGATTTCAAGGATCACGAACACGAAATTCTCGAATCTCTCGCATACCTCGGATTTCACGACAGGACGGAGCACTTCCGTATCCGGAAAGCGCGATAGACGGAACAGCTTGCGCCACGTGCCGAGAGCATGAGAGACAGAAAGAGAGAGAGAGAGAGAGAAAGTGCATCTCTCAGGCGCCGCGCTTTGCAATTTCCGGCTCCGCGGGGTCGTGCACCGTGCGCGCTTCTCGCTCTTTCTCGCTCCGTTCCGTCTCGTCTCTCGTCCACTTCGCCGAGCTAGCGTTCTAGAAACCTACAGCCACCTACATGTCTTGCGAGTGCCGATCTCGAAAGCCGGTCGAGGCAGATTGGCACGAGTCCCGACCCAGTTCTCCCAGCTATTCGACCGTAATCGGATGCATCAAGCGCGGAATTTACGCGCGAACATATGCGGCAGTTGCGGCACGCGCTTCGACTCTGCACGTGGCTGCAATAACGTCTCAAAACTCACCTGAGATACTCGCACGTATCTTTCTTTTACTTTTAACACACTTTCATTCGTGAAATTTGTGTCATATAAAGCTTTTAAAAAATAAACATGTCATTTTGTTTTTTATCGATTTATCATTATCTGTTTAATCTTTTTTATTTTATTTTTATTTCAATAAATTGGTTTTTTTTCTAAATGTTTCCTACACGTATTCTTACACCTTTCACTTAATCGTTATTTATTATGTTCAGGCTTGTATCATTTTAATTTATTTTTAATGACATTTTATAATTAATGGATAATGTGTAGCTTAAGCAACCGTATTTTTTCATTTTACACTTTCTTGATTACGTTCCTGCTTTTCTGGTACGGCGAAGATGTCTATTTAATTATAGTAATCGAGTTGTATGAGCGTCTTGACTCAATCTCAAGCGTAATTTAATTTCTCACACGCGGTCGTACTGACCATAAAATATCGCGAGTTTGTGCGCAGAGAGACGCAATCATTCAATAAAAAAAAGAAGAGAGAAACCTGACGTCCGATTATTATATTAAAACATATTGATTAATATATTGAAACATAATTGATTAATATATTGATTAATATATTGAAACATAATTTCGATCAATTTCTTTTCTGTTTCGCAGAAATTATTTATGAGAGAGTCTCGCAGGAGAGACAGTAATTAGCATTCTCATGATCCCTTTTCTGTAATACGAAGAAAACTACTTCTCCATCGCTGAGAGAATCGAGTATCGTTAGTCGTGAAAAAAATAATTTATACAATAATTATTATATTATATTACGTCACTGAACTCGCACGATCGGTTTCAAAACTGTTGCAAGAATCGAAGAGATCTAGTTTTAGTTCGCACGAGCAATCGTTCTATCAGCATAATTTTATATAAATATTAATAAAAAGAAGGAAAGTAATAATTTTAATTTATCAGTTAAAAATGTTATGGTTTTATAAATTTTAGGAAAATAATCTCGATTATATCTTTTATTCATAGACTGAAAAATTTCCAGATCTTCTCTTCCCATCGCTTGCTCACATAATCTGGCGATATTTCCCAATTGCAGTTTGCTCGCGATTACAATACAATCTCCGCTCTCCATTCGCGATTGCGAAATCATGCCCGATCCGCAATCCTCTCGCGATTATGCATCTCTGCGATTTATGGCCCTATGTAGCACAAGGTATTCCTGCGGCGATTTATCGCTTCAAATCGAGTTCAACAATAACGGTCGGAAAAAATCGGCAGGATTCGTTCGCATTTCGATCATACGACTCGTTGCTTTTCAGACAAATTCTGACAATAGTACTTAAGAGATCAACTGAGATTCGCTCGGTTTCGCGGCGCTGTCAATTGCAGCAATTTTCTTGCTGAGCAAGCGAGGCGTGAATTCAAGGACAAAGTCCCTGGAATGTGTCATTCTCGTATTACAAATCTCGCACGAATATTAGATAATGGTTTTATATAACTGTTAAAGGTATATAGTAACTTTATATAACTATTAAATTATTTATACTGTTTAATAATAATGATTAAAATGTGCCAGAGTTTTCACAGAATGCTATATGATTGCATAATAAAGAAATTACATAATAAAGAAATGATAATCACTTACTAATATATACTATTATGAAAATGAACATCGTTGAGCAATTACAGATAGCTTTAAGGAATTTCAAATGCATAAAGAGCTTAAGTCGCTTTGAATAAGTCGGGGAATAAATTTAAAATGTACGAAATGTTGCAGACATTCCAAAATGTTATTTTTAATACTAACGGCGTGTCTCCTCGCCGTGACTCACGCCGGATGTCCCATGAGACCAACGGTGGAGCAAGCTTCCGCGAGCAGGACGGTGGGTGACGGTGGTTATAGAATTCTCATCAGCGGGCAAACAAACGGATACATCCCGAATGCAATTCATACGATTAGCCTGCAAGGTTGTATCCACCTAAAAGATTGTCTAAAAAAAATTAGTAAAATAGAAATAAAAAATGAAAAACGCGAAAGATTTCTAAAAAAATTTGTATCGAGCGTGTGAAGTGTCGCTGTTACGGATGATCGATGTGACATTTCAGGATCGCAAACGCATGAGAGACTGCAACAATTCACGCGTTTCACGCTCACGGTGCATTCACAGCACGCGCCGAGTAATCCTTCGGCTCGCGTCGGTTACTTCCAGCTGTTTCCGGATTCCTTGACTACCTTCAACGAGGACTGCATTAACACGATCTCCGAAGCGACCAATTACCCGAAATCTGAAGTAGGAATACAAGCAGATATGCGCGGATCTTTTAAAAAATATTATATTATATATTAATTTATTTTTTGCTTCTCTCCGTTTAATTTAATAACTCATTTTCTTGACAGATCCAGGTGATGTGGCGGGCGCCACAGACCGGCTCTGGATGCGTCATTTTCACCGCGATGATTTTGGAGAACAATGTACGATGGTATGCGGAAGATGGTGCCCTCACTAAGACCGTTTGCGAAACGGCAAACACGGAAATCGAGAGTGCGAACGAGACAAGATGTTGCGCTTGCGACGAAGCAAAGTACTCGGTAAGTTATGAAATCTTTCGATAATTAAGTTCGACAGAGATTGATATAAGAAAATTATTTCTTTTAAGTTTGTAGATAGCATAATTTTTTTATTTTATTTTAACTTATATGTGTGCCTTTTGCCTAAGTTACGATGGCTGAGTAATAAGATAAAAGTCGCAAATCAATCGAAGCGTCTTGTCGCACATTTTTTCAGCTAACTATGGAGGGTATCTGGTCGAATAGAACTCACCCGAAGGACTTCCCGTTTTCTGCCTGGTTGACGCATTTCAGCGACGTCATCGGTGCATCGCACGAGCCAAATTTTTCCTTCTGGGGTAGAGATCATGTCGCGACGGACGGTTTTCGACAACTGGCCGAGTGGGGTTCCGCGACGGGCGTAGAAGCGGAATTAAGAGAAAAATCCAGACAGCTTAGAACACTTATTAAAGCCGCTGGTCTTTGGTATCCTAATGTTAATTCGAATACGACGACGAGCTTCAGGTAAACACCGTTTGCTTATAAAAGGCGGAGGGAGATTTTTTCGCGCCGCAGCCTCCAGTTTCATCGCGTTTCTCACCTGCGTTTTCTCTAAATAACTGTGATAATATAAGGCTCACGGTAAATCTATTTTAATTAGATTCCTAGCAAACACCAAGTACCTAATATGCAACTTACATACAAGTTAGATTTTTATAATTAAAAAAATTATAAAAAATATGTGCTATGCACATTAGACGGCCAAAATACGAGCTGCATAAAGCAGGATGGTAGATTAAATAAAAACAATTTATTCAAACAAACAATACATATAACGATTGACGTTTCGAGTATACTTAACCATCCTCAGAACCAAACATTACAAGAAAAATAATAAATATAAAAATCAAGTTCCTATACTAAATTGAACGTTGCTCGGTTTGCTGTTTAAAACGTTAACTTTCCATCGGAAGCTTTGTATGATAACTTTTATGTGACGTTTTAAACAGCAAAACCGAGCAACGTTTAATGCATTGGTCAACGTCAGTCAGCGTGCAAGGATGCAGGCATGAAAAACGTGCATCGTGTGATTCTATATAGCTTAAGTTGCATGTTACTTGGTGTTTGCTGGGTTATTAAAAATTAAAAAATATCAAAAAACTCTAAGGCCGGTATTCATAGTCGGATCTTATATTTAAGACCGTCTTAAGTACAATCTTAAGATGTTATAAACCAATCACAGGCCTGTATTCATAGTCGGATCTTATATTTGAGACCGTCTTAAGTAAAATCTTAAGATGTTATAAACCAATCACAGGCCCGTATTCATAGTCGGATCTTATATTTGCGACCGTCTTAAGTACAATCTTAAGATGTCATGACTCAATCACAGAGCCGTATTAGCATCTTAAGACATTAACTTAAGATGGTCTTGAAATAAGATCCGACTATGAATACCGGCCACAGAGCCGTATTAGCATCTTAAAGGTGCGTCTACATCCATCGTAACGCTGCGATCGTGGTCGTAAGCAAAGAAGCTGTCGTAAACAATATATCTATGTTAATATATCTATACAACACACTTTTCTTCGTGCGTCGAGAAGGCTGACATGTTAGGTTACTGTTGTAACGCTAGACAAGCGTCGTAATCGTTAGAGTTCAAGTTGAATCAACTCATGTGATGTGAGCTGTCAAGGCGCTTACGATAAACATTACCATAGATGTAGACGCACCTTAAGACATTACTTAAGACGGTCTTAAAATAAGATCCGACTATGAATACTGGCCTAAATAATAAAAACGAGAAAATCTCGACTAGGTACAACAGATAACTGCGTGTGATTATATGTATGTTTTATTAATGTTTAGATATTTGAATTAAAGCATTTATTTTCTAATATTCCCCCGACATAACAAATTTTTTTCAATAATTAATTGGTATGTGTTAAATTCAAAATTTTAATATTTTATAGTCTCTAATAATCTCTATTTTTTTAAACTATATACCTACAGCTATATCAGTTTTTTCACGATTTCTCAGGGTAGATCGAAATCACCCTCTTCTCTCGGTGGCTTCAATGCTGGGTCCGTCTCCCGACTGGGTGGTAGGTGTGAGCAAATTGAATCTTTGTCAGAAGGATTGCACCTGGACGAAGAGTATGATAATCGATCTTTATCCTTGGGACGCCGGAACCGATAACGGCATCAGTTACATGTCGCCGAATTCCGAGACGAAACCGCGCGAGAAAATGAAGCCGATAACGACACTCTATCCAGAGGATCCGCGATCACCGTTCTATGATCCGTCTGGTAGGCCCATGCATCCACTGGCCCGAGTGTATTTAAACCGGGAGAAAATTATCCCACGCGGATGCAGCGAGGAACTTCTCCAGCAGCAAGTAGTCGAGTTGGAAGTGGCCGAGAACACCGAGGACACTTCGAGAAGTATGCACATTATACCGTACAAATATTTTTAATAGTCGAACTTTTTAAAAAGCAATCTAAGGAATATTTCTTTTTAGCTTTATCATTCGCAAAGTTTTAATGGTGTCGTCAAGCGTTAATAGAGATACTGAGTTTACTCTCAATTAAGGATTATGAGCATAATTTAGCTTTATCTTGCTCTGAATTTCAAGCGGAATGCCAGACAACGGACTATTCGCCGTGGTCGTCGTGTTCAGTGACCTGCGGCAAAGGCTTAAGGATGCGCACGAGGTCGTACAGAATGCCGGAGAAAGCCGCTATGTTCAACTGCAACAGGCAATTAGTTTCGAAGGAGATGTGTGTCGCGTCCATTCCCGAATGCTCGTGAGTGGGTTCACAATTTTTTATGTGTCCCAATAAAGATTAAGAAATTGTCGAATCTTCACAAGAATCAAACTGAATATAATATTTTGTACGAATAAATCGCCAGTTAGATTTAATTTTTCGCATAACGCGATCAGACGTCGGTGTGTTATTTCAGGGGCGAGGAGGAGAGCGACGACGACGTGATTTCGTTGCAGACCGACCCGCTTTGCGAGACCACCGAATGGAGCGAGTGGTCCGAGTGTTCCAACACGTGCGGGATCGGCTTGAAAATGCGAACGAGGAGGTTCCGCGACCGCCGCGGTCGCAAACGGTGCCCGCTCGTGTCGCTCATCGAGAAGGAGAAGTGCATGGAGCCACCGTGTCAGACGGGAACGGAAGAGCAGCTCGATCCTGTGTGCAGGGTGAGGAGTTCAAAATCTACCTGCCGCGAGATAGAGATTCATTGTACGATAATTTACAATGTTTGATGATGATTTAAGGTGACGGACTGGTCCGACTGGTCGCCGTGCAGTGCTTCCTGCGGCAAAGGTGTGAAACTGAGGACCAGGCTGCTGATAGTCGACCCGTCGCTGCAGGCAGAATGTTCCTCGCGCATAGAATTGCTCCAGCAACGGCCGTGTCTCGTTCAGTCGGACTGTACATTTGACATGGCAACGGCAAAGGGTAAGAGACATAAGAAATTTTAATGTTCGCAAAACAAAGTTCTTCCTTCGGCAATTCAGATTAAATAACAATCTTGCGGCATTTATCTATCACATGACGTATTCATAGTCCGTTCTTATTTCAAGACCATCGTATATAAGTATAAATGTTTTAAGATGCTAATACAGTCATTTCATTGGCTGGATGGAGACTGCCTTCAGACTGCCTTTGACCAGACTTAAGACGATCTTAAATATAAGATCTGATTATGAATACCGGCGTGTGTCTCTTTTCACAGTCGTGTGTATGGAGGAAGCAGATCCCGGCCCGTGCAGGGGTTACTTCCAGAGGTGGGCCTTCAACCCGCGGAAATTAATGTGCGTGCCCTTCGCGTACGGCGGATGCCGCGGCAACCGGAATAATTTTCTAACGGCGGACGAGTGCGGCAATACATGTGACATTGTAAGCGGGAATATTTTATCGAAAATCACGTGCGAGCTGGATTAAGGTGTCATCTAAATTCTTACCCCCAGGTGCGAACTGCTCTTACCGGCCAGGCCTTTAACGAGACCGTAAACCAAGATCAAACACCTACCGTCTCACTGAGTCCTCCTCCTCCTCCATCTCCCCCTGTGGATTGCGTGGTAAGCCGCTGGTCAAATTGGTCGCCGTGTAGTGTCACTTGTGGTGTTGGTCGCGTCACAAGTTACCGTACCATCGAGGTAAGCTAATTGGCTTCGGGCTATTACGCGCATGTTATTATTTGCGGAATTTGTGGTATACGCGGCTCGCTGAAATAACATAAACTATCGCGTCAATATTATTAACGAAATATCATGATTATCACGAAGCTTTTGCACATGACATTACTATGAGATCATTCCGCTCTAATATTTGACAACATTTTGTTGGTACAATTAGCGAGAAGCTGCAAACGGTGGCCGTCTATGCCCGAAGAAGCTGCATCGTCGTTATCGTTGCGAACTGGCACCGTGCGAATAACAAATAAAAAAAAAGCTTTATATTCGATGGCATTTAAGTTAGGATATACGTAGTAGAATAAGAATTACTCAGGCAAAGGATCTGTCAAAAAAAGATAGTTTAATTACATCTGTAAAGAGGTAAATCTCTGTAAATTTTTAATCTTAGAACGTACGAGACCTAAGCCATATACACGAATGCATAACGTGGATTATTGTGTCCCGTGCGCAATTTGATTATTTCTTATATTTTTCCGTTCGCGATGTCTTTTTTCTATGCCAAAAAGCGCCACGGTAACGAAAAAATAATTTGATTTAAAATATTTAATTATTAAAAACATTTTGGATTAGCGTGTGTATCGGAAACGAAATATTAACAACTTTACATGTTCCAATTCACAAAGCGATCCACGTTGAACATTCAAATTAATAATAATCGATGCCTTTATAGACTATCAATGTACATTACTGCCACCCGTCTATTGCCAATATTTGCCTCCTTTTAAATTAATCGCGTTATAAACACTGTGCTGTGTTCTATCCTTCCTACAAAATGTTGGATACAGAATAAACGGATTATCAGAATAAATGATATTTTATTAATGGTCATTTCGTCTGCTGCCTGCTGATTCCCATCGAATTTCAATCGATACTGTAAAACGTGGAGTCGATGTAATTGTTTTATATCGGATAAAACATTTGTGTTTCTCATAATATATCCGTTGAAATTTAATGTATCCGAATTCCGTCGTTTGCAAATTAATATAACATCTATCAAACGAGACAGTTAACTATAGTATTAAATTTCTGATACTACCGAGTGGAAAGAATAAAGAGGTCTTTTGTGTTTGACACAATTTGTTAATGTTAAGTCACAAATAGGAAACGCACTTGAAATTAAATTCGGAGTTAGATATCCAATTGATTCTCGCCTCTCGCTATTCACATGTTTTCGCAGTTTCACACGCGTTTTTGAAACGTGGTCGCCTTGATCAACACTATTACGTTTGCTCGAGCGATGCCGCAGGTGTTACGTTTGTTGTTCTTACGTAGAAATTCATGTATCTATAATTCACAGCGGATCCTGAATTGCGATCAGCTGTTTTTGGATAACGTCCAAAATCTGCAACTTCGAGAGGATTTTCGACACCGTTATGGTTTTCCATTATTTCTCGTGACGCGTATATACGATTCATACATTTTCGTACACGAAGTCGCATGCGGCATACACGTATGGCTAATAGAAAAATTTCGCCACTTTCAGTCTGTGAGAAAATTCGATCGGATTCGCAGTCATTTCATTGCAAATAATTCCGGGCTCTATCTCGCGCCCAATTGAAATCAGTTGATTTCATTTACATTTCGATCACGGTACTTTTTTCCTTTCCTTTCAACAAACATTCGCTATTTATCGCCAACTGGAAATCTAACTTCACACAATTACATTAATAATCTCACATAAATAATACACGTAAGTGGTATAATGATTAATAAATCACTATACATCTACCAAGAGCGCCAAACCTTTTTTAAAGATGATACACTAGCTCTTTATATAATATCAATTATTAAACAATAAAATTTTCATTCATAATGCAACACTGTATAATTTCTTTTTATCGAATAACTCCTATTAAAAATTTACCTTTGCTTAAATCGCTCCCGTAACTCGCTCAAATCCTACTTTGTTTAAAGGAATATTACTTCGGCGATCTGATCCGCTTGGTAAATATATAGCGCTTCAATAATGACTATATATATCTCTCTTACGGCATTATCGAGACCACGGGAAGATCCATGACGAATAGGGGGGACGAAGCGAGCGAGCAATTGGACAGTGCCCTCAGGGCGACTTGCTCCTCAGGAACTTACCTGTGATGCTGATCGCGCGGTTCGTTTGACATTAACGATAGTAATAATTGTTATTAACGTACATACACGTAATATCTAGGAAATAGTCGTAATATCTAAGACTCTCGTTTCCTTAGGCCACTACCCGACTATGTTCTACCGGCGTGTTCTTTGGTCGTGCCACTTTGTTCCTGCTCTTCTCGCGAGAATCGAGAATTCGGCGTTTCTCGCCGATTTGACTCGACGTAACGAAAGATTTAGCTGTTCAATAGTCCAAATACAGGCGGAGAGTTACGCGTTGGATCGTTAAAAGACGACTCGTCAGCAGTTACGAGCTTGCAATTAACGAGCGATTAATTCTATATCAGAATTTTGCAGAAATGTGAGACTTTAAGGATCCAGCCGTCTCTCTTTCACGCAATCTATCGTGCATGTCTTACGGGAAGAATTATTATATAATTGATTCTCTCAACACCTGTGCGTTTGTGGCCGTTCTAAACTATTTTAGAATAAAAAATAAAAAAAAATCGTCCGTTGGCAATGATTGATTATCGATTAGTTGTGACTAGAATGGGATAAGTAAATGGAAGAAATAAATCGTCGAAGAAACGATCGCTTGGGAGGAGCTAGGGGGCTTTGAGTTTCGTTTCTCAGTACATCAGCTCTCTGAAGATGCGACAGATTCGACTTTTGTTTGAGGTACTTAACGTAATTCGTCGCGCCTCCCTCGACAGTTAACTTAATAATATAATAATAGCCGTTTTTTCACTCTCTTTTGTTACGAGATCTGGTTGACTAGTGTTGACTAGGCTACTTGCCACCGACTCACACATGCCACTTCCGTTCTGGCAGTAGTAGTAATAGTAGTAATTCTCAGTACAATCTACCTGTCGATCGTCGCTCAAAGACAGCCGTGCGAGAAGGTACCGCGAGCAATCATATGTAATATTTCATCATCCATTCTAATTTTAAAATTGATTAAAAAATACAATGTCGAGCAAACGACACAAAATACGACTTTATATACAGCTGCTGCTCGAGAAAAGTTTAAATTGGGAAAGAATAAAATATATATAAATTTACTAGAATAAAATCGTGGAAACTCTCTCCTTCTCCTGTATAAAATATAGAATATAAAAATAAATATATATATATAAAATATAAATAATAAATATAACGTACCAATAGTCTTGAAGTGCAATTTCGAGCCATTATCTTATTGAAGGAAGTGTTCGTAGTAAAAGGATTGGTGAGGGGAAGAGGATAAAAGATCCTGATAAGAGATGGGGTTCCTTCGAGATTCCCGATCGACGTCGCTCTTACGTTTAATCGGCATGGCGCGTCGCGTCGCGAGAAAGGCATCATTGTGCGTCTGCCGACGTCAGGACGGTCGTGCCGCATGCGTGCGTGCGTACACAATCGTCGTCG
This sequence comes from Leptothorax acervorum, assembly GCA_035220615.1. Taxonomy (NCBI): domain Eukaryota; kingdom Metazoa; phylum Arthropoda; class Insecta; order Hymenoptera; family Formicidae; genus Leptothorax; species Leptothorax acervorum. Next base: position 2,280,591 of record JASTWQ010001261.1, on the reverse strand, counting down.
ACGTCGTTCTAGCCTCATGGCCGTTGTAAACGAAGCTCGAAGCTGAGTTCCGACTGATGCTTCCTGTGTCAGCTGGTCGGCCGCCGCCCGTCGGCGACACATCCGTTTCCTCAGAGCCAGCCGGCGGACACGTCGTGGCCGGAAATCGGCTCGATGCCGGGAAGACGTTGCAGCTGCGCCGCCGATCCGTTTCGCTTCGCCGTGATCGACGTCGAGCCGCTCGCCACCATGCTCTCCTCGGTCGTTGACGGCGTTAATGGAACGACACCTAAAAAAAAATAACGATGGCCACATCGTAAATGCCTTTCCATTTACAAATGTCGCATTAAAAAAAAAACACTTATAAATGTTTTTTTTAAATTGCATGTATTCATGTATACGAAATTTTTATATGCAAAAATTAGGTCTAAAATAAAATTAATAAGATATATTTTATATCTTTTCACAAGTTTGAATAAAAATTTTAAATGGCTACATATATCTTGTCACTCAATTTACATTATATTCTAGTTACGAGAGCTCGAATAATTACTTCCAGCCAAGTGGCGAATAGATAATTATAACGCACAATAATAATGCACGTTATAATTGCGTCATCCTACACGCTCTCGTAAAATAATATCCCGCGTGTAATAATATCGGTTCACCTTGCTGCGCGTTCATACGCTCGTTGATGGCGATCTCGACGACATCGAGGCTGGGCTGCTGGCTCTGTGTGATTTCGTGTCGCCGTGACGACATTATTGACGACTGCGGTGTTAATTCGGGACCTCGGGTGGGCACGCTGCTGGCGCGTTGCAGCTGCTTCTTCGAGGAAGAGATTCTGGCTGTTAAGACAGTGGCGACTGAGGACGTCGTGCTCGATTCCGCGGGGTTCGTGTTGGTGCTGCTGGTCATCGCAGGCGTGGACATTCTCGAGGCGGAGAACTTTTTGCGCTTCCTCCTCAGAGCGGCCAGAGCCGGGCCCAGGCCGTGGGCAAACATGTGATGCGTCTCGTGATGTTGCGCGTGATGAGAATGGGCGTGATGAGGATGCTGCTGCGTGTTTTGTACATCGTGACCGGCCCCCTCCAAGGAGGACTTCGAGTCCGAGGAGCCCTCGGATCGCGAGCCGCCGTCCTCGGACGCCGGTGAATATACCGAGTCCTCTGAACGAGATCTACCTGAGAAGAGACAACAATGTTCGTTTATTTATAAAGTGACGTTATTATTATCGTTTCGTTGAAATAGGTAAAAGATTCACATGAAAGAGAGAAAGATACGAATCACTTTCTGTCAATATTATTAGAATGTCTAATCACTGGGAAAATAAAGGAAATAAAATATATATCAGTAACGTATTTTAATTTAATAATATAAAATTGTTTATACTTTATTTTCTTCATTTTATTTATTATATTTAAAAATATTTTCGTAACTTTAAGTAAAATATGATATATAGCTTCAAATTATATTTCGTATTTATTGTTAGATAAAGAGCGTACTATTAGTGACTATACACTTTACACTCACGTGTTCATTTAATGAATTACGAAATATTATCGCATAGATATATCGAAATTTCGTTGGAGGTTTAACATAATTAACATTAAAGTAAAAATATTAATGCAAGGAAACCTTCGACTTACCGATCAATCTGGAGACCCGTCCGGCTTTTGCAGCCTCGATCAGAGTGCCCCAACGCTTCTTCCGAGAGCTACTTCTGGTGCCGTGGCTTTGTCGCCCGGTGGCCAGTCCGGGCACGCTATTAGTACTTGTATGATGTGGGCTCTTCTTCGGGGTTGTGCCCGGCCCGAATATGCCGCTTAGAGTCGAGCCAAATAAGTCATGATGGGAGTTCTCATGCTGCGCTTGCTGAAGGGATGCGATAAATTCGGCCACGGGCGGCAGGGTGCCGCTCCCGCCCGGTTGCGGCGCGATGTTGAAACCCTTCATTAACCGCCGCTCTTTCTGGCGGTTTTTCTTGCCACCCGCACCTACGGACAGCTCTTTAAGGCTACCGTCTAGGGGGCAAACAGAAAATCGACGAGCAGCCTCAAGCAATCTACTAAAAAACTCAAAAGAACTTAAATAGCTAAGAAATAAAAGAAAACAAGAAACAATCTAGGTTCACGTAATATCCTAATAAATCATAACTTAAATAAACCATATAAATTATATTCGCTAAATTCGATGTGCATAATGTACGTTACATTGGGTATTAATTGTTCGATGCATAACAGATTAATTATTGACAACAAATACAAGAATAATACTAAAAATATTAATTAAACTTTTTTCTTTTTTTGTTACATTTTACAACAAATGGGAACAAAAACTTCCACATGCTGTACTTCTCAAAATCTACTAAAATTCATTACAAAACTTTCTCCTTTTTCAATACAGTTTGTGTAAAAATAAAAATGTATAAAAAGTCCAAATAAAAATTAATTTGGTTTAAATATACACGATTCAGCAGGTTAATAATTATAGCTATTCAGCATAAAATTGAGAAAAAGAGAAAATACAAATTAAATTAATATGATAAAATTTATTTATGCAGTGCGGACCATGGATAAGACATTATTTTATACATTTTCTTGTTACAGTCAATTGGAGATTTAGACCGACGCGATGCCTAGAAAGTCATCGGGGAAATTCTTAATTAGAGTAATTAGCCCCGAAAGTTCGGATGATTAATGGTACTTTCTTTAGCTCCGATTTACAAGGGGTTACCCTTGCTCGGTGACTAATGCGTTATTGAGGATAAAATAATGATTGGTATTCCGAAGCAGAATCGCGGAGTTAAATTCAAAGTTTCGACGCTCCGCGTGATGCGATTAACAATTTGTGGATTACCAGAAATTGCGCCGTCGCTCGTATAATTCTCATCGTTAACTCGGAAACACATCCGTTCGTCGCCGCGACGAATGTACTTTTTGTTTTAGTATCGAAACAATGTTTAATTACACACCTTCAAGAGACGAGGGATTAATAATTTTATTTCGTTCGCATATATTACGGATATTTGTTTCACGAAATAAATCCTACACAACAATATTGTTTCAACCAAACGAGAATCCGTTCCTTTCAAACGAAATTGAAAACACTTGCGATCAATATCTACTGTACATACATTTAACTTTTACATTAGCAAACACTGTGCAACTGAATCGATGCTTCTCATGCAGGATATACGCAAGGCAATTTATTCTCTTCTCACTTCTCGTTTTAACTTACCGGTACCGCTGCTCGCTGCAGTGGAGGTATTCATGCCGGAATTCTTCAATATTTCGATAAGCTCGCAACGAAATGCACTGATGTCTTGTTTGATCTCGTTCACGTCGTCTTCCGTGACGCCCTCTCCTTCCGCCTTGCGTTGCTCAACGGTGACGTATCGTCTTACTAAATTTCTCATGATACTCTGATACCTAAAGTCCCGCTCGGAAGCCTGCTTGACCTTTCGCTGAGACAAGAATCAGAAATCGAAACCCTTCAAGTTTTTAAAGTTTTCGTTACAAAGTACATGTTAAGATACGCTTTATATAGTACGCCCCAGATTTGTCGAGCCATTACATCACGGATTCGTGTTCCAGATTTTCCCTTAGCAAAAATGTCGAACGTTGCTATGATTTATTTTCAATCCTGAGTATCATGTATCTAAAAATTATTAATGATATCAAAGTGTATATATAAAACATCATACCAAGTTGCATAACGATTAGAGATAAAAGTAGTAGTAGAGATAAATAGTATTGTAATTTTTTAAACAATGAAACTAAATAACACGTAAAATTCTGCTCTACTTGAGAAGCTTTTATCTTTAATCGATTACAGCTTGACAAGAAGATTTCTTGTTTTTGTTGAGAATTGCTTCTAAACTCTTCAAAGAATCTATAGATAAAAGTTGGTATAAGTCTGAAAAAACTTTATATATATATACTTATGCTACGATCCGTAGATACGATATAGTAGGACGGTTGCGACTAATAACGACAAAACTTTTCCTCCGTTTAATATATATACCCCTTGCAAGTTCTAAAAAAAGCGCGAACTTCTCTCCTGACACTTGAAATTCCGCTCTAAATATTCTTGCTACATAAAAACCTAATTTTAAAATAGAAAACAAAGACGGACAGCACCGGAGAAATTTGTAAAAAGCATCCCTCACGATAGAATACATATGTATTTCAATATCCTCCAGCGTTCCCGAATCCCCCGTGATACGCTAGCATTGACATCTTATTCTGCAGCTCGCCTTGCATTGCGCGAGCGATAAAAATTCAGGTTCGAAAATTGAAGGAAGATCGACTCTCCGGGGAATATTCTTACAAAAGCAGCGGCGTGCATCGCGGATGCTATTCTGGTCTTGCGAAAATCCGAGAACTGTCTTTCCTACCCTGATTGTTCGCATGTGTTCCTTCTTGGCTGCCCTGCTGTGCCCACAGAGCTTCCGATATACCCATTGTGCGACGTACCAGGCGCTCTTCGGGGTCGGTATGATGTTAAACGGCGGCGGAACGGTACCGCCCTCCTCGAAATAGCTGATCCAGAGTTTGCTTCTCGCGAACTTCCACTCGACGTCGGCGCGTTCCTAATTACGAGCAGCGAATCACCCCGCTAATTAGTTTCGCCTTGTTATAGATGCGAAAAGTACGACGAGGCACGATTTGCCGTGTATTTTCTGTCTGACGTCGTTCTAGTATTTCAAGGACCTCGCGCTCATTTCGTTAATTATCACAAAGAACAAATGTCGCCTATACATCGTATTATTAATCCATTTAATGCGACATTTAACACGATTAAAGTTTTAAGATTTATTTTCTCAATTTTCTTCGTCTTTCTTAGGTTTTTAGCTAAATTATATCCTACATGTACGATAACCCTCGTAATTAAATTTCGCGAAAGATACTGCACTTACCGAGATTAGTTGATAGGAATGATTCATCATGGCAATCAGGAGATTCAGGAGAACGACGATGTTAATAACCGAATAAGTACCGAACATCAGCATGCCCCAGAACCTGGTGAACACCTTGATGCCGTCCAGCTCGAAGCTGTCGAGGTCCACCAAGCCGAAGACCGCCCAGAAGAGCGTTTGTATTGTCTCAAACAAACTGCCCGCAAAATTTATTACTCAAAATAGATCACAACGTTGAATAATAAAAAAATAACTATATATATAAAATACAAAATATTCAGCTTTATGTCATAACAATAAAAAAATCTGATTTTTAAAATAATATCAATTTTTATTCTTCTTCCCTTTTTACTTCAGAATATTTCAATGAAAATTAAATTTTTTTTTAGTAATAATTTTCGCAATAAATTCTTTAAAGTTTTTTCAGATACCTAGCATCAAAAAGTTAAATCGAATCGACTTAATTAGGGGGGAAGGAGAAGATTTTACTACTCCAACATGAGCTGTGTTGTAGGCCTGACAATTTGGTCAGTACGCAGTTTACTAATGTTGGAAAAATTATGCAGCGTATACACACAGAAACATTTAAGGCTGCTAAAAATCTAAGCTCGGACTTCAAATGATAGTTTATTCGATATCAAAGCGGTCCTTTTTCACTTAATATTGAAAATTAAATCCTTCTGATTCTATATATTTTTTATAGAAAGCAAGTATAAATATGTAAAAAGATAGTCATTGCGTACTTTGCGAATCGACGCCAAACGGTGCACGCGTTGGGGTCAGCATTGGTGGCGCTAATATTAGCCGAATGCGGCATCGCTGAGGGACATTGTTTTTTCTCCATGTCGGCGTAATACCAGAGAAGTTGATTAAGACCTACGATAAACAGTTACTTTTACATTAATCTTCATCTTGCGCGATATATCAGCTTATTGTGGCACTTTTATTTCATTTACCGCACGAGAAGGCGAAGAGCACCAGCACGTAGAGGAAGAAGAATTTCATAATGTCCATAACCATTCTCGACAGGGAAACTTGCAGCGGACCAAGATGAGGATTCACGGAGAATATGTAGACGAGCTTTAGCGAACTGTAACGCAACATTATTCGCTGCTTTTAATCCGGATAATACCGAAGTAGTTAGTAATTTCCTACGTTAACTTTACCGGGGCAGCTTTTACGTTCTGTCGCGCTCGGCCGCATCGACTCTCCGACGTAATCAAAGATTCATTTGCACTTTAAGCGCGATGCACTGGTCATTCGCATTCAAAGCACGTTCTAAACGCGTTCGCATAAATTTTACAGCTATCGCAACTAAGGTTCGTAATTGAGATATATCACGGCACATCATAATTCGTTTTATTATCTTGTAGAGGAGAGAATGAAAAGATTTAGTTTGACGCTTATAAGGTCTATATGGAAAGAGATTAATCGTGTTTCCAGCTTATCGCAATCCTGAGCTTCGTGTATGCCGACGACAGAGATGCACGATCGAACGCCAGCAATTTATTACCTGAAGATGTTGGCGGCGGAGAAGAGGCCCTCTGAGATGAGCATCGGGTCCCAAGTGTCCCACTCCTCACGCTGCAGCCCCGGGATTTCCATTCCCGGCGCCTGATTCTCGTTTTCCTTTTGCACCCTGTAGTAAGCTACGACCCTGAGCGCCACCGTGGCTACGTACAGCGAGTTCGTTACGAAGTCGATCACGTTCCACATATCGTTCACGTACTCCTCCAGGCCCACGTCCCACAATTGTTTCACCTCCGACCAGATCAACCCCGACACCCAGGCCAATATAAACCTGCGGTTCCGGTTATCTGGTTTTGATCCTGTCTTTGAACGAAAGAGAACGCGGCACGCCCAGATCGCACTTGTTCAATTCGTACAATTTATTCAGCGAATTCCGTGCCTTGTAAATCGAATGAGATCATCAGAAATTTATTCGGAGAAGTTAGCACCTTTTCAGCTTTTTAGATATCTTTCGTTCTTTTTCTTTTTCCTTACTCTTTTTCTTTCACTTCTTTCACTCTTTTGCTATTATAATCGTTCGCGCCTTTACTTATTGATTTAGTTTCGCGCGCGGAAGCAGAATCTCGGTGACATCTTATTAATAACATGCCAAATTGAACCCGAAATCAGTCTGGGCATTGAGACGAACATAAATTTGTAATATGACAGGTTTTGATCACCTCATTTCGATCTCGTCATCGTAAAGGGGAAAAAAAAACCCTTCGAGATCGCACGCGCTTCTCTGTGGGGTATATCTCGTTTACCACCGACTTACTGTGTGTGTAACGCTTCTATATTACCGTCTTCCGCACGAACGGAGAGTGCCATGAGCCGGTAGATATTACATGGATTTTACCCAGCTTTTCCCGCTTTACTTCTCTTCTTTCTTATTTACGTATTCTTTTTTTTCACTTTTACAATTTTCCATCAAAATTGCTTGTACTCCTCGCGTATAGAATCTCCCCTCGCTGTTACCCCTCAGCAGAATTATGAAACGCGTGTTTCGAATTTACGAATAATAACACGCAATGCGCGAATATGAGCGCGAAATTGAAGGAAGCCTTACCATTCCACGATCGTTGGCGCGGCACCTCTTTTTGTCGGCTCGTGCTCCGGTTCGTGCTCCACGACATCGTGCCCCATCCAATTACCGATCACGCTCTCTATCCGTTGACTAGCCAGAATTAACATGACTGCGCAGGCAAAATTATGTGCATTCATCATCGTTAAAAATTCAGAACAGTCGTAATTTCAACGTAGGGTCGTAACAGTAATAATAGATCGTGCGACTTGATTCAGTTGAGATAGAATTCATTTTAGCAGAGATTTAATTCGCGATTTAATATCACAGACATTTAATGGTGGAAGTTAGCGAGCTGCGATAAAGAACGGTTTCTTACAAAAATTGTTTTCAACAAAAAAGAAGTGTCTACATTTTATATCCAACGTGGTTGGAGCATCTAATAAAATTTTCTCTGTTAATGATGTAAATACATCGGATGGTGTTGGATAGTGGGTAGCTAAGCCAGAGATGTATCGCTCGCGGTCGGGCGAGCAATTAATCTCGGGACAGTAATGCTTCTTAGCCGTCTGAATTCCGCACATTGGCGCACGACTATTATTGGTAGCAGCACCGAGAGAGAGAAAGGTATTTGTAAACTGTTTGACGTTCGCCGCGTAGATGTTTAATCTGCCAACGTGCCGGGAAGTTAAATACTAGGAAACGCTGTTTGAGGTGCGTGTCTCTCTTTCCCAAAGACTTCCGCAAGATGAGTCATATTGGATATCGTAAACGCGTGAAATTATTGGGTCGTTGCAAATGAAATGTCGGATTCCGAAAATCTTCAGCTTATGAAATAAGTGTTCTTATTTTTCTTTCTCTTTTGTTCTTTCTCTGATAGGGAATATTACATATCATCAAAGTAATTCTTTTATAAAAATATACTTTTTATAAAAAATTTAGAGATTTTTTGAAAATTTTGCGATATTTCAAGTCGTAATAAATTTGGAAATTTAAAAATTAAGAAATTTACATAATATATATATATACTGTATATAATTTAAAAATCATAGTCACATAAACAATTTAAAACATAAATTTCGACAATAAAAAAGAAAATGTCCGAGATGTAAAACTCAAAACATGTTTCTGATTTTTAAGATTTTTTATCTCTAGATTTCTCTCCTCTCATTTTTTACTTAAATAAGATTTAAAAAATGGTTATTTATAAAAACGCAAAAAATATTTTTTAAATTATATTTATTTTGTTCCCTCGGATACTATTTGAAAATTGTTTATATAAAACTAATATTTTATCTGTAACGAGCCAATAACATATGTTCGCTTGTATGTGAACCAGATAAAAATGCATTCTTAATCAAATAATTGCTCTTATTCTCCCCTTTAGCAGGTAGAAAATTTAACTGCTTACAAAAGCAAGATTTACGTTTTGTTAGTTCCGTGAAAATTTTCCCGCGGAATTACTTGATTAGTAAGATAATGATGGCGGAGCGAAAGTTTAATTGTCTCATAAATTAATAAAATGCCGTGACAGAGAATGTAAAATAATAGAAGGTACAAATATCCAAAATTTTCAAGAAAATATTTCAGAGACGGTGTAAAGATTACTTGAAATGATTTTCACGCATCGATTAGAAATCAGTTTTCCTGATTACTTGAAACGATTGGATTTTATGTATCGATGTCGGAAACGAACACTATTTTGTGCAGCCGTAATTGGAGACCGGAAAGAGAGATGTTTATAAGAATGGGTGGTAAGTATCAAGCTGATTCAGCGGTGCCACCGATATTTCCGGAATGTACCGGATATTTGGGTCACGCTGATCAAGTGTGGCGAACAATCTAGGAAATGGCAGGTTACGGCCAGATGTCGTGCCAAGTGGTTAGATTTAAAGTGTGACATGAAATCGCTCTGACTGATTGTGAGTGTGAAACGACCGGCCTGTTATCGAAATGTTTCATGTGTCTCGCATGCGTTGGCGTAAAGATTCATTTATCTTGCTCTTCTTTGAATTCTTTGATATAGTTAGTAGATAGAAAAGCAATTTAAAAGTTGAAAGTTTCAAAATTGGATCTGATCTAAATAAAATTATGCGTCGCAACATAATTACTTCGTAAGGGATAAGGGCATACTTACATAGAAAAGTGAAATACGATGCGGAATGACAGATGAATTTGATAAATGGTTTCCTCATAGTTTGGCCGACCATACTGTGAGGTGCGATGATATACGCTACGCTAAAGAACGGGAAAAGGACGCCGATCCTGACGATCTCCAACGCCTGGAGGAACATGTTCTTCCTTCGGAATCCCGGCAGGCCCTCGTACCAGATCGATGCCAGTAGCTGCTGCACGTTAGGATGCGCCACGAACTGGAAATATCCAGGTAACGCAATATTGACCGATAGTTTCCTGTCATGCGACTAGGAGAAGGTGGCAGCCTCTCACGCAATCAGAATTTGAATTGCAATTAGCATCTTCCAACTGTCACCCCTAATTATCATACTAAACGAACGTCTCCTGTGTCTCTATTCCTTCATTTAGTCAAAGCTCGGTTATTTTTACGTCAGTAATGCTCCAAAAGTTTGCGTTAAAGTTGCTTTAATGTTAATTGTAATAATTAGCGATAAATTTGTAATATAATTGTTAGACGCGTGTGTTTAAAATTATGAAAATTTGATAAATTTAATTTTAAAAAATTCAAATAATTGTACTCGTAAATGCGGCTTTCAATATCGAGGACAGCAAAAATCTATTTCTAGTAATCGGGTATAATTTAAAAAATTGTAGTTTCTATCTCTTTTCTGCTAGCTCCGTACCTTCTTTTGCCTCAGCTTAATGGCTAATTTTAAGCGGTTAAGGTGCATCCGCTCTCCGTGTTCAAAAGCTGGTCCCGTTGGGTCGTGATTCAGCAGGACTTCAAGCTCGTAGGAACTTCTAGTGTGGTCCAGTAATGCGGTCGCGAAATCTTGGCACTGTCTTCGAAGCTCCTGAAATCGACGAGGGTTGCTGCCGATCACAACATCGTAATACAATTTCGAAAACACGCATTCCCTCCAAAGCATCTAATTTCCTAAGATTGCTAAAAATTATTCTCCTAATTTCGTCCAAAAATCTCAGTCGCAATTTCTCGATATTCCTGGAGGAAATTCGGCAGATTCTCCACGTTGTGTCGCTTTACGTGTCGGGAATTGCGAGCCGAGAAAGAATTCGCGCGTTTGACAAAGCCAACGGCTGATCGAACTTCCAGGTTCTCTGCAAGGTCGACAAGCGTTCAAGATCCTATCCTAATCGTTCGCCAATCTTGCCTCGAGTCCAATTGAATTCTCGTCACGTACTCACGCGGATATAACAATTTCTGTGATGTGTCCCGCATTGTTAGCCGACATAAACCGAGAATCGCCGCAGGTAAAGTTATGTCCCATTTCGTAAAAAGGCAAACATGATGAGAAAATCGTTCGGCTGTAATCTACTTTCGTTATCAATCACCAGGCACATGCAGCACGTACATCACCCACCGATTGGGAATTTATCTTTTAGAATATTTCGCATTTCAAGTACAACAGTTTTTTACTTTGAATGTTTCTTTGATCGAACGACTCAGGTTTTCTTATGTCGTTATTTTTTACAGTTTGATATATGTGCGATACAAAAGAAGCCAAAGAACAATCGAGCGAATAACCAACGTGATTGTAGGGTTACACATTTTCTATCTGGAGAAGATCACTGTTACTCCAAATTGTCTGCAACGTCAAGTTACGGTCTTCCATCTCAACGATATCGTAAACTAGAGTTATCTTGTATAGGACATGAAGATACGCAGTATGATATATATAACGTGCTTCTCAACATATTCCCATGACACGAAAAATATGTCTCTCTCCGACATACGCTGCTATTACATAAAGTTTAATATATTCAACCGATAAGTAGGTACATTTAAAACTGAATAGGAGCTTACAAATACAAAATTAACTTCAAAAATAGAGAACAAATAAAGCTAAAGCAAGAGAGAGCGGAAGAAAAGTGGAGAAGCATTCCCGGCAATTTATAAAGCTTTATTCACTTTACTCTCAAAGTCGTCTTCATCGAGTTGTTCCTGAAGATCGACATTTGAGAGATGAGGAACGATACAACAGCAAAATAGGAGAAAAAAGGCGGAGTTTTCCAAAGAAAAAGTGGGTGAATGAGGAATAGAGGGTCAAAGAAACGAGGCTGATGACGGTGTCAAAAGGGTACGAGAGAAGGGCCGAAGAGGAAACCGGAACGTTGACGTCGTTGACGAGGTTGAAAGGGAGAACAAGGGCGTGGCGGAGGGAAACTATAAAGCAGCAACTCGATAGCTTGCTTCGTGTATTGCTACTGCAAAGTGCGATTTATGCGCGTATAAATCAAAAGTTGTTCAAGCGTGGTGAGCACTTAAACTTTCGCCACTTAAGCACCGAGAAAAGATAAGAAAGAGAGAGCTAATATAACGCAGAGCTCGAGGAACACGCTCGACGTGAACTCGAGAGTCGGAAGGGATGGGAAGGAAAGCGGTCGTACATCTGCACGACCGCTAAATTAAGGAAAACACGTGTTAACTGCCGTGCCTTGCTAACCGAGATAAATTTGTTTTGTGAAAACAGGATACCGCTGTGCAAAGAAAGAAACATCGCTGAAAATCAACGCGTGTGTCTTAATCCGCAGCTTGGAAAGCGAGCCATTTGAAGAAATTTTGACCATTTAACTAGGGTAAAGGTGCCTATTATGAGATACTTTTTTCTAAAAGCGTATATTTTTTTAAATTTTAACTTTTAACTTAAAAGCTTTACGTGTTTCTGTAGCTAAAACATTCAAGTTTCACCAGTAAAGTGCATTAACAGCTAAAGTACGTATTTTATTTTCTATGATTTTTTTTCCAGACTTGCAGAATTTGCCTGTTTGAAAAAAGGTATCCCAATATGAGACAGTGGGGTTTTCTAAAGCCCATATCAGATTACCGACTGCAAATGCCGACCCGAACTGCCGACTCTTAGTAGACCCATTGCAATGAGGTGCCGAGTGACTGGATCAGCCAACTCGCGTTTAGATTGAAATCTATTTTTCAAGTCGGCAGTCGGTCGGCCTTTGCAGTCGGTAGTCTGATACGGGCTTAATATGAAATGGTATCTCATAGGAAACCAAATAAAAAAGAACACTCTTACAATATTAAGATATGAGGTAATATATGAGGTATAATATGAGGTATCTCATATTGAGAACTACACAAATCATAAAAACGTTGAAGCTATGCGTGTAACCTATCTAATGTTATGACCAAACACCAAGGTACAATGGTTAAATTTAACGTTAATAACATGTTAAATATGAATATCAAAACATTGCTATTATATTATATTGTTTACAAACCTTTAAGGTACCTAGCACATCGAAAAATTTCAATATAAGCGGCGAAAACAAACTCTTCGTATATACAACCGTTCACATGCGCTACATGGCTGCCACTAACATAATATTTGATGATCATCCGTTACCAAAGTGAGGCAGTAACATATATTTAAAAAAGTGGTTGCGTTTGCAAAATAACGTGGGGTCTCATATTGGTCAACTGTCTCATAATAGGCACCTTTCCCCTACCATATATTCGTGATATACGAAAAGTTGTGATACGTAATTTTAGTGCGATAGACGTTCTTTCGGCTTCTTATTTGGCTTCTTTTTCTGCTTTCGAAATAATCAGTGCAAGAGGCAAGTATTGTTTTTTGTGCATTTCGAGTAACAAAGATTATAAATAATAAATAAAATATATGCTTTTGAAAAACATTAAAATCGATGACGATATCGTTGGAATAATAACTATTAGATTCTTGCATGTAAAATATTGATTTTATAAGATCTTCAAGTAATCTCTGAGAAAGTATAATATAATTGTAAAAAGTTTAAAAGTGGAAGAAATTATAAATCATATATTTCCAGATTCTCCTCCATCTTCTTAAATGTAAGATTTATACTGCAATATGTTCCTATAACATTATACATCTGACTTTAAAATGATATAATACGTTACACAAATTTCTCAATTTTCTCTATTTTCACAAATTTACTAATAAAAAATCACAAACATTTTACAGCAAACATTTTACTGAAGCATGCTTTTAGAAATCAAACGTATATCATTCAATGTATTCATTTTATAAAACATTGCATTGGTAAAATTGAAATTTTTGGCATCTAACATTTCATATGCGAAAATCCAACGGACAAATCTATATTGTTCACAAATAATAATATTCACGAATAATAGGGAACATCAATTTCTTGCCTGATACTCGCACTTGAATTCGTGCTCCAAGAACGAGAGTCGTCGAAGTTCCCAGGAGAGCTCGAAAGCAGTCAGGATGGGATCCTTAGACGACAGTGCTATCAAGGACGGCGACGCCAACGCCCGATAGGCGTTTATTCGGCTCCTCGAATGCCTTAGAGAATCTTCCATCCTCGATGTCACGCATTCGTCGCATCTAGAATAAATAACAAATGGCAACAACAAGCCGGAATGAAAACGGCTTGCTAACTGCCCGGCGTCACCGTTTCTCGAATATTTCCCAGGGCGGCTGTGTGTCTCACGATGTTACGTACATCATCTTTTACGCCAACTAAGATCTCTTTTATCAACATTTCGACCGTTACGCGCGCGAGCGACGGGGAATCTAGTTTCGAATCAAGAAAAACTTGGTCGCTATTTATTTTTATATCCCGAGTTTATGAACAAAACAAATAGTTTTAAACGTAAAAAAACGAGACGGTTTTGAATAATATTTTTCGCGTAAATTTCGAGCGAAAGAACGCTATTTTTCGAACAAAAACTACGCGTTATGGGTGATGAATGTAAGTACTCTGCACTCGATACAGCTTTTGTCCGAAAAATGGCACCTCTTCACGCAAAACTCCCACGAAAAATATTGTTGTTTAAAACAGTTTTAACCAAGCAAACGATATCGTTTTCATGTAGTATATTACATAATATAAAGTTAGGTTCTCCTGCTTAGTTATATATATATCGATCAATCCGGAAAATTTTCTGCAATTTCAATGCGGGACACAAGACAAAATGTTACGAGTCTTAATGTAATGCGATTATCACAAATTAAACTTTCCTTTAAAGAGTGTTGATGAAGGTAACGCGGCGCTCATGCACGCTTAGCCTAATTTAATTAGCTTTTGTCGCGTCTGCACAAAGGGATAAGACGATAAACCGGTCGAGGGAATTAATTAGCCCCAAAAAGAGCACTTTCAGTTAGGGATCAACGACCGGGCACTTCTAAAGCACTTGTACAGAGATTAATTAATCGTATCATTAAAAAATAATTAACTTTGCTGAAAGAGTACCTGAATTTTTAAATACTTGCATAAAGTATATTTGTACCTATATTTTTGTAATCCATCACCAAATTTTTATCCTTTAGCTTAATAAATAAATAAGATATCTCAGGAAGATTACGTTATTAAAACAAGACTTTTAACTTTTTATCGTGATATATAAATCGCACGAAGATGCACAGGAACTCTGTTAAAATATGTATTCAGAATGTTTGATAAGTAACCTGTGTAAAATATGCAAGATAACGTAAATTATAATTTACAGTAAAAACAAAAGAACAATTTAACGTGAATTATTTTCTTCTTTCTCTCTAAGCTCCCTTAATTTCATAATCATAAAAGTGTTTAACGAATTTTCGAGGTCTTACCCGCAACGAACGTCGTGTGGCATCGGCAGAGTGGATCCACGATCCAGGAGAATCTTTATAATTTCGTAGTTATCCCTGTGGGCTGACAGGATCAACGGTGTAATGTCGGGCGTGAACGTGGCTGTATCAGGAGGTAGAGCCTCCCAGCTCTAGAGAATCAAACCGCAAGTCATTACTTTCATAAAATCCTGTCGCTCGACAGTCTCTCTCCTACGCGCGTACAAGCAATTTTTTCCTCGCTCAACCCTTTTTGATCTAAAATTATTATTCACAAATCGCTTTTTGCGAGTTATCACTCTACGTCGAGTACAATTGACATTTGATCTCAATTGTAACAAGCCTTTTTAACGAGCTTTCGATGGGGAAGAAATAATGTCAAATGCCAATGATAACTCGACAATGAAGTAGAGTAATAAGTCGACTAAATAAAGAATATTTTTTTTTCACGCGAGCAATCGACAAATAATCTCTCTTGGTACAGACTCGCGCTGTCATTGTACCAGCGTGATCGACTTAATCAATCATCGTCACGGGTGGTAGCCCCTTTCTTCACGGGGAACCAATTCTCCCCATATAATGAATTCGTTCGGCGCTTTCGGGCTCCGGATATCATTCCGTTGAAGTTCTGCGTAAGCTGATTTCTTGTTAAAGCCGATTAGAGCTCTGTTCGAAATTTCGTATTCTTCTACTTTTTCGTATTGCAACCTCGTTCCCGCCCTTACGAATAGCCACCCGGTTTCCCTCATTGCCATCGCTAACGACTTTATACTTTGGCGGAATCGTCTTTATGAGAAGGAGGGAGAGACCATACTTAATGGCGGAGTAAAATACGGAAAAATCGTTTGTAAAGCGACCGACACGAGTAATCGATTTACGGACTTCAATCAACTCTCTACATATTTTACTTTCGCGGGTAACGCTAGTGCTAGATTATACTGTTACAGATACAGCACGCGCACGATGCGACGTAAAGCTCGATCATAAAACTAGATTATGGGCATGTTATTCCGCTGCACATATATTCCATGTAAAAGTTGTAAAATCATTATTCGGTTAAATAACACGGTCTGCAATTTCAACAGCATTGTTGGCTGTTGCAAAAGAATATATGAGCAACATAATTTAAATGTAATGAAAAATAATATTTATATTTTTCAAAGTCTTCAATGAAACTGACTAATAAGTTATATATCATATATAATTATTATGTTCTCTCTCTCACTCTCTTTCTCGCTCTCATTTAGATGTGAAGGATGTGCGCAGACACTTACATGTGGCTCGCCATTTCTGTGAAGGGTCTCCTCATGCTCTAGAAGAACCTCCACTGCTTCAACGAATTCCTCGGAGATAGCGTGAAGGAGCGCATCCTTGGTGTCGACCTTGTGCTCTATTAAAAGCTCCACCATCTCTAAATTTTCATTATCGATCGCCATGAGGAGAGCCGATCGTCCGAGAGGATCCACGCAGTTAATGTTAATGTCGGCCTCGTGGGCTTTTTGGGCCATTCTGCAGTGACAGGAGGGTATTTGGAAGATTGATGAATTGCCGTTTAGGATTCGTAGGTGCAAACACTCGTAAACAGAAAATCCCGAAACTACCGGATCTTTTCAGCTAACATGGAGAGCTCTTATTTGGAGAATAATTTTTCTGAATAATGATATATCAAACAGAACATCAAATCTTTTCAATTTTTAACATTATATATATATATATGTATATATATTATTTGCAAAATATTTCAAATTAAAATTCTATTAAATACTAGGTACTTAAAATTATCTGCTAAAATGTAATTTTGTGTTATTTATTTTTTTCTAAAATTTAATTTATTATGCCAAAAACTCTCCCTCTCTCTCTCGCTCTCTTGCATGTTTTCAATTACTCAAAAGTTATAAGTGCTTTGATATTTCCGTCAAGAAGAACTTTATTCCAAGTCAGTCTAGGTAATTTGTGATGGGAATACATCCGATAGCTTCAAGACTTCTTGTATAATATTAAAAATTTATTTGTGGATAATATATAACTTTGCTGAAAACTAGAAGAAGCTATCTTTTTCAAGTGGATTCAACTGCTTTCCGTTCAAACTGTAACTCGCACAGAATCCCGATGTTAAATCTTAAATTATGACAGAGAAATTTCACGAGAATGAGAAGTTAATCATAGATAGCAATCAGTTTCAATTACGCTAACATGAGCATAGCAGAGAGAATTCCTGAAAGTTTCGAAATCGCGCGAGCAAGCTTCATAAGATAATTAGAAGATCGTGTGTGCCGCACACACGACCGGCGCGGAAGTTCAAACATTTGAAGAATATGAAATAGCATACAGTAATAAATTAATCTTCACAATAATATCATGGAATAAATTGATCGATAAGAAATTAAGAAAAAAAGATATTGCCGTCTATATATCTTAATTCTTTTATATCTTATATATTTTTAAATATTCTAGAAGATCTTCAACACGATAACATTGATAACGAGATTAAGTCAGATCATATAGTAATAAACGTTATAATTTTTGTGTGTATAAATGTATATATTTGTATATAAATGCAATAAATGTATATATTTTTGCAGAACATGCACGCTAAAGTTAAATTAGCGCTATAAACTGTAATAAGATTTGTCCCAGAAAGTTTAAGTGAAATAAAATTTCGCGTAACGTTGCGACGCAGTTAGCTTCCTTGAAAAAGTTTATTGCCATTAACTCGTATTTCTTTTTTTTGTACGGAACGAGTTTCCTTTCCTCTCTGGAAACCTGCTCGCACGATGAATTCCATGTTCGACACAATTATCTATCTTTACCAGCACGTGCACGCGTGGGCACACGTGCCCTCGCATTTCTTATAATAGTTCTATTAGGATAACAATAATCGTGCTCTCTTAATTCGCGAAGGAATAAAAGGATAAAGAGATAAGGAGGTAGGATCGTAAGGATGCACGTGTACACCATCTAAGGATACACGTGCGTGCGAACGAAATGCAAACAAGATGAAACTCACGTTCCATATTCGTATATAAGCTATTTCTCTACTTAAATAAATATTTTATGTCTATATAAAAAGAATTCTCTTCTTCTCTCTGCTTCTTTTTCTCCTCTTTCCTTTTTCAATATACACATGCAATATTCCTGGGCTGTCAAAGGAGAGCACATATCTGCCTGGAAATGTCTCATCTTATAAAAATTTTGCGGTGCATCCATCGACGAGATTCATGTTAAAAATGAAGTATGTCTGATTGAACAGGAAATTTATTTGTTTTTTCATCCTATATTCCTCTTGTACCAATACGAAAACCGACGGTATCCATAAATTTTTAACCATAAATTTCAACTGACCTTCTAACGGAAGCCACATCTCCGCGCTCGACGGCGAGAAGATATTTCTTCTCTTGAAGCGACAGGCTGGCCATTTCCTGATGAGGTCTCACGACGTTTTCTTCCTCCATCATGCCGTGTATGCTGTGTCTCTATAAGCGCAATAACTTTATCTTATACGTCTGAACGTATACATTTAGGCGTACTTTCTATAATATTAGTTGTTAACTCATAAACGCTTAAGCCCGGAAGTTAATAACAAACGTTTCTTTCGCGAGAGATATTAGGAGCGCTACGTTTCGGCGCGGGCGTACTGTTTAATGCAAATTTTGCAAAGGAGAGAGTTCTTCTGGAAGACAAACAGCGTTTCTAAAAACGTAATTTCCGTAGCCACCACCTACGCGAGACGCGAACTCGGTCATATTTTTCGGCGTTACGTCTTCTTCCGGTGTTTCTTTAGTACAGTTTGCCCGCGCACCCGTGTCTTTAAACTCTCTAAATGTTTTCGCTTCGTTTTACAGTGCATCGCGCCATTGTCGCGCTTGTTTGCATCAAAACGCGCGTTAAGTTACACATATTTTGCCGGTCTAGTGGCTCTAGCCTTGCTTTCCGCCGTCATTGTAGCGGTCATGCACGATTCAACACTCGCTACGTGATTTCAAACACTCGCTCGTGGCGCTCACGCGGAAGTTGCATACCCCGAATCTGGAGCGAGCGTATGCGTTCATGTGCAAGAGGTAGTTAACGAGGTGAAATGCACCCGGGCCCGAGGATCAATTGTAGTCCCTCATAACTGCGTTCGTGGAATGTAGCGTAACATTGCATTCTGTGCAATGCGTGCTCTGCATTGCGATTAGTCGCTCTCTTTGATCTACGTCATCTACGGATCGCCCGGACTTTTAATTACTCAGATTATAATTAAAGATTTTAGTCGCACGCGATTCCCTCTTATAATCTCTTTTTTAACTATCGGACATATACCGTAATTAAACGTTACAGATTTAAATTTTGTTAATGTAAAGTTTGAAATTAAGTTAAAATTAAACGTATTATTTTCATAATTCATTTGCATCCGAAGATTCAATTCGTTAACATCAATTTGTTGTGCTATTAAATTATCGGGTGCGAGAAATATTTTGGGACAGCCTGAGGTTAATATTGAAATTACTAACAGGGACGGCCTAAAACTTTATCACTAAAACGTAAACCGAATTATCGTCGACCGTACAAATTGTGTTTCATCGTTGACGCGAATAAATTCCATTTAATCGTATTTTGTATAAAGGCCATAAATATAAAATATGCCTAGCAGCACATTTTAATTGTCGCTCGCCTATACTGTTTGTACATTCGATGCGCAATCAATTTTACATTGTCATAAACAGAGATGCACTGAGGCAGATATCAGGCCGTGAATTAGCTGTTTTATTATCGATTATCGAAAGTTTATTGAAACACCGCGTCCGCCGATATGTACGCGAATTTCCTCTCGCAACAAATTCATCCGTCGCTCGTGATATCTGCCGTTCGACGAGATAGCATTTGTATTACATTGTTCGAAACTCGATCCATAAATGTCGGACACGTGTGTGACGTATCTCGCGGACACGCGCGAGCGTGTAACTCGAACGCAAATCTTGACCCTACGTTAGTATTTCGTATGATCGGGGTGGCTTCACCTTGATTGGAATCTACTTTTAGGAGACGAATGTGTGCCTGTTACGGCGAAAAAGGGTCGCGCGGGCCTTAGCGGGCCGTAAAGGCATTGTATGATAGACGGTGTTTGTCGAGGGTGCGCCGGTTCGACAATTAAGGTGCGCCCTTAGCAAACACTCGTTGTCAGTGTCGGCCTTCGCAATATTATATTCTAGCATCTCGAGTGCGTCGTTGTCTTAGAATGTATAGCTCTTTATTTTTCTTCTACTTGCGTCTGATGCGTCTGCTTTCGCGTCTCCTTCTCGCCTTTTGTTAAGTAAAGCGTAAACTATAATCTGCGTCTTTACGATTTAAAAATCTGAGCGCATAAACTTTTATTATCTTAGAAAGCTTGAAAGCTTATAATCAATCTCAATTATAAGTTCTGAAACATATTTAAACCGTCCGGGAATGTTTTGCTTAGACGCACGTTTTATCTAATTTTAAATATCAAATTATTTTTAAACTGATTCTATTTTCTGCATTCCCTTTGCTTTAAATTAAGTGCGGTTTCCTAAAAGCGTGATTCAAAGGCAAATAGCTTTTCGTAGCCCCTGAATCTTTCTCAAAGCTCTAAAATGCTGACGGATTTTACCGTAGAATTCTGATGCAAAAATATTAGAGAGGACTTGGAGTACACGGAGGAGAGCAATCCCGCCTCGCGCGTGAATTGTATCGACGTCCCCAATCTCAGATATTGATTTCCACTTTAAGAAAAGATCTCTCATCGCTATATTTCGAGGCATCTGTTTTCACAAGACAATGAAAATCCCATGAAAGAGAGGTCCGCAAGTAAACTTGGTTTCGCGGGAGGATTCTTTGCCGGGTATTTTTTCCAAAGTTGTTTTTTGACGAGATGGTTTTACAAACAGGATTAAATCCGCCGGCAGGAAAACGCAGGCACGCTCGCCAACCGTGGAATTTCACTCTGCCATCGTGGATTAAATGCTTCGCCTCAATGCCTTCGTTATGCGGAACACCGGAAAGGATTCCGTGTCTCATTGCCCGGCGTACTCTTGGCAAGCAGACACTTAACGTGGCCCATAAATCCTAGGTCATTAAGGAATCATTCGACTTGCGACGAACATACGTCTAAGATTTAATGCTATAAATTTTACAGTCACAGCTCACGGCAATCAGCAGCGTATGCATTTATTCTGTTTGAAAAATCTCATTTGAAATTCAGGAGTTTAAATAATAGTTCATATTTTAGGTAATTTTATAGGAATATCTATCTTATAGGTAATGTATATTTATTTTATTAACTACAAAAAATATTTTAAGCGCTAAAATAAATATATATAATTTGTCTCTTTATATTAAAAGAAAATCGTTTGGCATAAAAATTATTTATTATAATAATAATAATTTAAATAACCAGTTTATTAAGATTTTCGCATCATTTAATTAGCTATTATTAAGGAAGAAAAAATTTTTCTTCTTCGCCTTAATTAATAAAACTGTAAACAGACACACGTGTTTCTAACAACCTTTGTGCATATCTTATGCAGACTGTATTTACTGTCTGTTAACGTCTATTTAGCTGACTACACCCACTATCTGTATTCGGACTGTATTTCTACTGTCCCAGCATTCGACTGTCTCCGTATGCACTGTCTCCGCATGCAGTCCGTAACCACTGTCTGTGTGTCTGACTAAACTGCCTGTATCTACTATTCGCGCCTTGCATTCGTGACGGTCTACACCGGCATCGGTGATATATGCGCGCTTTCTATAGTGATATATTATATTTCTAGCGATCTTCCACACAATGAACGACCTATTGTCGACCAACCGTATTGTCTATAACTGTTGAAAGAACGTGTAAAGAAAAAAGTAAATTTCGCAAATATAAAATTCAGACAAAATTGAGAGAAAAACCGGAACTAATCTTCATTGAAACCGAAGTATTTATAATCGTTTAAAACCGTTTAAAACATACTGATGCAATTAATATAAGGCTCTATATACGTATTATGCATAATGCATCACGCAAAAAAAATTGCCCGAACGAAAATACTTCGGCTGCCGTAATTAAGAATTAAAAGGTGGCGGGTTTGAAATCTTTTCTTAACCAGTGCTATGTATATATAATTACATCAAAAATTGACTGCTGTGTTATTCGAAGCTCAATGAGGGTGGGTATAAAATTCGGTCACGTAATACACCAGAATTCACCAGAATCGCTGCGGTTTCGCTGCGCGAGCTCACTCGAGGACATTTACGAGGCACTAAAAGATTAAAGCAGCTTGCGTTCTCTCTCTCTATGGAGCTTTTCATTCCTAAATAGATTAAACATGTGTTCCACGACGTGTGCGAAGTGCGTATTAGGATGGCAGAGCGTTACGAGAGTGCAATCCTGGGCGGTGATCCCGGTCCTGCAGGAAACGCAAAGTCGAAAGATCGTTCGCCCGTCGTTCTTATCCTTTTAGGAAATGCAACCTACTTGATGTTTTACGAGACGATAAAAACGAACGTTTCTGCTAGCTACTCAGCATAAACGCTCGAAAATGCACGCGTGTATCTGCCTCGTATTTCACTGCGAGTGTCTTCGACCCGGAGAACGATATAGGAAAGACAAAGTTTCCCCCAAGCGGCACGTTTTCCGATCTATCCGAGTAGACTAGCTTATGCCCTTTTCATTTTCGAGTCTTCCTTCTTCTGAGCGCGCGAGATGATATAATTAATTATCCATAACCGCACCGCAGAAAGCGACGTAAAGACCGAAGCTATTTGGAGATCCGCCTGGCCGCTAAATAATGCAATCGCCAGCGGAGCGAGCGAGAAATTCGGCCGAGGGGTTTGGCCTTATTCGAAGGCTAAATGTCTGCGCCATCGATCAGTCGCGCGCTGAGTATATACGAGCTGATATTAAACATCTCTGCCAATCTTCGGGCCGAATGCAAAAATAATGACGCCCAGTCTATCGCGTCGTCGTCTGCATTAAACGTGGTTATCGAAATAGCATTAAGGTTTAATCTAACTTGACCCGACCAGTACCGGCTGCGACACTTCGTTCCTTCCTGTCGACAGACGGGCGCGACAGCAAATCGAGGAGAGAAGAGGCAAATCGCTATCGCGCGCCCAACATCCGGCGAGATTCAATAAAAGAACGGTGAAAGAAGAGCAGCTCTCCTTCTTTTCTCTCTTTCGTTCACTCTCCTGTAATTCTCAAGCCGCGCACAAATTGGATCGGCATCGAAACGTCGTTATCGGCTGCCGCCCTTTTCTGTTTCTGCTTCCGTTTCTTTTGCCGCTCGTCAAACTCGAGTTGTAGTTTCCCGTTGCGGCGAGACGGGAATTTATGCGGACGGAAACCACGGCAGTACACTCGACTTATTCCCAGCCCTCGGAGAGAACCTACGACCCAATAACCTTTTCCCCTCGCTACATCATTACGGTCGGAATCGTTTTAAATTGGTAACGGTACAACTGTTATCTCGCTCTATAGTATTTATTATACCGAGAAAAGAGCGAAATCAATAAAAAAAATAATATATAAATCAAAGAGATTCAAATGAAGGAGGTCGCGACGTTTAATGATGTAAGTTAAGATCCGTTTGTTTGAGGAAATACGAGAATGCTGATGTATACCAAAGATTAATTTCGGTTAATTAGATGCTGAACTTAATTAGAAGTAATACGATCCTAACTGCTCTCTGAAATGTTGCGTTACTTCGCAAATATATAAGGTAAAAGATTAATTCATTCTTGCTCGACGCACCACGCGGTACCCTTCCGAAACAATACACGCCAATTTTGTATTCGTTCGTTACCTTGACTTTCTTGTCAATTTCCGGTCGTTCGAGCAGACAAGTCGTCTGTACAGCATGTAGCGGCGGCAATGGAGGCGCCTCGGGGTCGAAGTTCATCACCTGCTGCCCGGCGGCACCTCGCAGGAAGCCGCCGGCGACAGCGCTGATTCGACCCCTCGTTGTGTCGGACGCCATTCTCAAGGGAAAGTTATTCGTGCCACCTCCGAATTGACCGTCGTCCTCTTCACCGACGATGTCTTCACCAGGGGTTGTGCCGCCCCTGGCGAACTGCTCCTCATCTTCGTACGCGCTTTCTGAAATTATTAATGTCATCGTTATCACGTCAGATCATAATGTGTATCTATTGGGTGTTTACGTATTATATTAACGTATTATCTAACTTCGAAATTTTCAGTTTTACGACATGCTCTTATAACATAAACCTGTTTCAATAATAAAATATTTTTATTTTCTAAAAGTATTTTAGTTTTAAAGCGATATGATTTTTTTGTAAGAGTATACTTTAATTTTTATGGAATATTAGTAACTGTTTAAGTTGCGATAAAATCAGAAAAAATTCGTATAATTTCAAAATTGGATATGACTGTATAAATTCTATGCTTTAAAGAAGATATCTAATATGAGAAAAAACTTAATATAAAATATTTTATAATCAACAAAAAACAAGTGTTGTTCCTTGTAGTTTTTAAAGTTAAGTATTATTAGCCAGAATGTTGAGCAATGAATAATATTACATATTGTAAGCTATCGGAAACAAAGGATTATACTTGAGACTTAATTAAAAAGGAAGTAAACTATATTTCTCTAATTAAATTGCGAGTGTAAGAATCCATTTATATGTACATTGAATTTTAGTTGAAATTTTTAATTTTTTGTTTGTGACGTAAAAAAATCGAGTATTTCGTCGATCATGCGAATACCGATTGCGCGAGAAATAGGTATTCACCGGTGGAACAACGCCACGATGAACGACGCAACACTGTCCCCGATGAACTATTCGAAGGAATGATGGATTGGGGGGAGGGGGAAGCGCACTCTCTTTTATTAGCCGCGAGCAAATGCACGCACGAGCCGGGCAGTTGTAGCCTTTTACGGGCGGATACACACTTCGTCGTATAATTTTCGGAAGCTGGTGCAACCGACACGCAATAATGCCGATGCTGGTAACGTCACCGGTATTTTACGTCATCGCGTTCAAAGCGGAAAGTTTAATGGCGGCAGTCAACGATTATTAACGTCAGGCAGGCCGACAATTCCTCCCGGATGCGACAATGGAGTTTGAAGATGCGTTAACGCCATGATTATACCGGCAAGCTGTAAAACGAGGTCTACGTCTACTGCCTTTCATCACGTATCATCCACGTGATGTCTGCACAGCGGGCTTTCCTCGCGTCAATTATAAACTTCGTAAATTATGCTTGCCAGCTGTGTTTCCTGCGGCGTGCCGTTTGCGCGGCTCGCGAACGCTTGGACCGCGCAAATCGCTGCTGGCGAAAAAAAAATACCACAAAAATAGAACGTCATTCTTTAAAATAGTATAAATGAAAAAAAAACCTTTTTCGTGCAAACTACGAGTAGATCACGAGAAGGAAAAACCAATGAAAAGCGAGACGCACATCGTTGCAAGTCATTATTTATAATAACTGCAAAGTCAAAGATGTAAAAAGGTTCTAAGAACGTCAAACGTTTTTCCCTGCTTCTGATTCTCTTTAATGATTGAAAGGAAAAGAGATTTAACTTCCTCTACTATATTACGTTACACAATTTTAAAAGGCAAAACGTACGTATAGTATTAAGATGAAATGTCTTTATAAATAATTTACTTATTGTTTCGATGTTTGCGTTTTGTTAATCGATTTTAATAAACGAATTGCGCAATACAACATACAGCCACTCGGGATTTGGACGAAACGGTTATCTCGTCAAATCGACGCGCACCGATTAATCCCGTGCAGAGAAATAATCTCGTCGCCGTGCACCGCTTGCGCGGGTTCGCAAAAAATGATCTGCACTATTTATTGAGCACTAAAGTTGCATGACAGTTGCTCGTAAATTCAGGCCAACGACTATCGGATTCGGCGGGTGATACCGAGAAATAAGCACCTTCGCGATTAATGAGCGCGGATTGGCGCGCGGGCGGGGAAAAGGACGATTTTACTACTGCACAATTCGCAAAAGCGGAATAATTGTATGTCGCCGTAAATTCGTGCTCGTAATACGAGCCATCTCAATTTCTTTGGATGCTATTAATCTCGATTGCGAACGCGCTTTTATAGGGGCAACAAACTACCATCATTATCCCGCTCGCGCCATCCCGGCGCTGCTCTCAAAACGAGATTATTAAAGACAAGATAATTTGTATAAAACCGCGGGAGCGTATGCTTTGTAAACAAGATAATGAATTTGTACAATTTGCTGTCTCGCATTTGAGTCAATAGAAATGAGAATGCTCAAATAAGAATCTCTATGCTACAGTAAAAGGAATAAAACGCAAGAAAATCAATATTATGTGTATGTTCCATTGTATAAATATTATGCGAATCGCGAATAGAGTAAATAGATGAACAATGAATGGCAAAAAAATAAGAAAAAAGAAATATTGCATTATAGTTCATGGTAATAAAATATTTTAAACATAATTGCAGTAAATAAAATTTATAAACGAAAGAAAAATTATAGTTGGATGTTATTTTAGCAATTAAATTGGATAAATAAATAAATTGTACCGATATTGCTAATGAGACATTATCAAAGTTTGACGTAATAATACTACTAATATTCAAATAATTGCTTTAAGTTATGCTCCAGATGAAAGAAATGAGCAAAATATAAGATGAAAAAATGAGCTTACCTTATAGTAAGGTTAGCAAGAGGCATTGATTGCGCTTAAGTGTACGTGCAAAGACTTATATTTTATACACCCAATTTATTTCACAATTCCGTGGCTGTATGTACATGTTCAAGCTCTGAGAAATCGCTTAAGGAACTCAATTGTACAAAGGAGTATCATCAAGTTATCTGCCAGAGTTATTTCCTAGCTCCCGGCAGAGAGCAAATTACCAATGTTCTTTGCGCATATTAGTAATAAACAGATTAAAAACTTAAGTCTTTCATCCCGATGAGGTCATATCAATATACGTCAAAGCGCTTACATCACCAGAATGAGTGAATACGTATTAAAAATTCATGAGGCGTACTACATTAATATTTATGAAAGTTATTATCTCCCTGACGCAAAATTTCGATCGAATTAAACATTCACCGCGAAGTCCGTTGAGATCGCAAAATTGCAAGAGTAATTTTTCGAGCTAAATGTTTTATGGATGTTTCCTATATTTCCTTGTTATAAATAATTTATGGTTTACGCCAACTCATACAGAACACACGTAAGTATACATAACAGTGGATGTAAATTCCTGACAGTTTGCCGTCTAAGCTTGCTGTTTTCGTCACGCGGCGATTCTAAATTGTCGAGGAGGCTTCACGGAAGTCTAATCGCTCGTTTAGCGTCTTCCCCATCTCCGAACGAGAAATGTGAATGTAGGTATCACATTTGGAATAAATAGAAAGGGTGAGATAAATAGAAATTCAAGTAATATTCCGAGAGCGTATTTGGGGATGTTTTTCCCAATACGCTTTTGTAATGCGGCGAGCGCGTAAAAATTGAATTGCAAAACGTAAGATCTTGAATTGCAAAGCGTCAGATTCGAGAAATGTCCTTGTTCAATAAAATAAGGATACGAATTGCTATATGCAACAATTACATAAAACAATATTAATATATAATATTGCTAAATGAGCGGTTGACATTAGATGTTAATGGGACATCTATAATACTGTATATTAATATTGTTTCATATAATTTTGATGCTGTATATAAAAAGTCATAAACATATTTTATTGAACAGAGACATTTCTTTTTATAATAGTGCACAATCTTTTATCCTACGGAAAATCAATTTTTCACGTTTAATTCTTTACACATACCATACGTCGGAGTACCAGTGGCTTAAGAAGTTTATTAAAGGAGAGTTATTTGATCAATAAATTACATGCGCCGCAGGGTGGAATGGAACACCAAGCTGCTTTGCAGTTCAACGACAAGTTGGTAATGGAATTATTCGGCCAAGTTTCAAAATCTGTCACTTAACATGAAATGTGAAATACCTGAATCTACAGCGGTATACAAGAAATGCATTCGTAGTAGATTACGTAATACGTTGAACCTCGCGTTAAACTGTCTAGAATTCGATCAAAATTTTTGTTAATGTAAGTATATCATGTAGACAAAAGAGAAAAAGAGAGAGAATTTCTGATAGTCATCCCATCCTAAATTATTATTTATTAAATTCTACCTACTTTAGAAAAATCCTTCCTTTTATTATTAGTCGCGATTTTATTGTAATTTTCAATATTTTTTGTTTCGCATAATTGTGATAATCAAGGAAACTCGAATTGTTATTTAAATATTGGAGATTATTTTACATTCAATATGCGAATCAGAGCAAAAGAGACTGAAATATATCATGAATCTGAAATTAGAATTTCAGCTCCGCTGACTTTGAGAAGTAAGTCGACGTTACGGATATGTCGAGATTGATGGAAAATTTCTTGATCAATGGATTACTCGACGTCAGTGAACACCGGTGCTCAAACCGCACTCCGGTTCGCCGACGTAAGTTGATAATGGAATTACTCCGGATCGAATTTCGAAATCTGCCACTTAATCGATGATCAGGAACAGGTACGGAACTGCGGAGTAGTAGCCTATATGCTGGTGATCGACCTTCCGTATGCCGTTGCACCTGTTGCACGCCATCTCATACTTGTCCGATAAATAATTTTACAATATCGACTATTCACGTATGTCTGCATGAGCAATACTGTTCACCAAAGGTATCTCAGCTAATATTCCTGTAATCTCTAGTTTTGGAAGCAATAAGTATCTAGGTAACATTTTAAAACAGATTTACTATTAAATTATATCAAAATATATACAGAACTAATGTAAATACTCGTAAAGAAATTTTTTAGACAATACTAACAGTTTCATAAAAATTTTCATACTTTTAAAAAAAATTAGTTAATGGAGATTAACGTTTTTGTAATTGCGCTAACACATTGTGCATTAAAGAAGAATAACGTAGTTTTAAAAATGAGCGAGAAATTACATAAACCGTGCGTGAGTGCATGTGTTCGCGAATTCTAAAGAAAAATGTATACATGGTTTTTGCATAGGTTATTAATGAGTCGAGTCGAATACTGTATTTGCGTGTATGAGTAGTCAAGGGTGGCCTATAGCACGCAAGGGAATTGTCGACGCGAATGATAAGAAAACGTTGTTAATTATAGTGAAAACGACTGGCCAGTTGGTTTTTGCATCGTTAACGTCCGTACGCTGATTTAGGTATCGCGTTACCCAGAAAGCTACGGCGTGCATTGCGGAATTTCATGCATTTTTTTTACTTTCTCCGTTTTATTTCTGTTATTTTTCGTATCTCTTTTCGATTTCCTGAATTGCCTTTTTACGTTTCGTCCTTTTCTTACTTTTATTTTTATTTTCCTCCACGTATTTCATACGTTTTCTGTAAACTGCACGTGACAGATTATGCATGCTTCTCATTTATAATCTGTTGCGGTTTTTATTTTGTAAACAAATTCCTCTGTATGCCTTAAGGGATTAAACCTCAAAGAGTATGATAAATTTCATCCATTCATTCACATTCTCATATTCTCTTCCTTTCTTCCTCTCCTTTTGCCTATTTATTTCTCGCCACAAAGGGAACTGCAGAAATCGCGTTTTCGTGTGCGAGTTAGATTTTATGAGATGGTCTCAGAAACGTCGTTAATGAGACTTCAAAGAGAATCGGAAAAGAGAAACGGAGTAACGCAAAATTTATCGAAGGTGGACTATTTATTTGCGTCGATTGACTTTACGGTCGAGTTTCCACATTTCTACTGCACTGACACACAGATAGACGGACAGTAAAACTTTAATCCGATAAAAAAAAAAGAAAGTGTAAAAAAGTTGTTATTACTGTAACAAACGTTATTACTTTAACGAACAACATTAAAAGCAAGCGACTCTACTTTCAACCAATGTAAACTAGACGGAAAAAGAGACAAAAAATCTTTTAACCTCATGCTGTTTGTAGTCGTAATTTTCATCGCGACGCAGTAAGTATTTATGTTAAAATTAAATTTCGCTGCCTTAGTCGATCCACAATGGTATGTAAAAACTACAACGATTTAAAAGGTGTACAGTGGCTTAATGTTTCACTTCATTGTACTAAGTTTTGAATATGTCAACGAATAACAATAAAACCAGTGAAAGATTTATATAAAATAGGCAAGAGAGAAATTATGTACTAATTATAAAGAGAACGTATTATCGCTCGTCGAAAGCAAAAGCTAAGTAATGGATTACGGCAAATCTTCCGATCAATATTAGGGTGTTATTCAAAAATATGTGAAAATATTTAAAGTATGTTTAATTATCAAGCTTACGTTTCGACCTTACTTGGTCTTCCTCAAAGCAGAGATAGTATTACATCCAAGAAATTAAATAATAATAAAAGAATAAAAATAACTGTTGGAGTTCACATTCGAGAAGCATTGGAATGAATTTATAGTTTAATTCAATCCAAAGCTTCAACG
Source organism: Leptothorax acervorum (assembly GCA_035220615.1). Classification (NCBI taxonomy): domain Eukaryota; kingdom Metazoa; phylum Arthropoda; class Insecta; order Hymenoptera; family Formicidae; genus Leptothorax; species Leptothorax acervorum. The sequence goes on along the minus strand of JASTWQ010001261.1, from coordinate 2,249,988 downwards.
ATCGTGATATGTGTGCTCCAAACGTGTAAAAAATAAAATCTAATATTGCTCGGAAGATTGGCCGTAATCCATTACTTAGCTATGTACTAATTATATGCTTGAATATTTCAAAAATATTTCAAAAGAAGTGTATGATAATATTGAATTAAATTATATATTGATAAATTACTACTCTATCTATATTTAGGAATAAAATATGAAAAATGGAGATTAAAGCTTACTATAAGAGAAGGGGTTGATTATTTATGTTATATATATAATTTATCTATGTAATTAGATTCTGGAATTCAATCTTTTACAGCAGGAAACGTGACATTATTCCAGTACAAGAACCAAGCTTCTGAAATTATTGGTACCCAAATCGAATTACTCGTTTGTGTGTTCTCGTTTCCATTCCCCTGAGCACGTTAGGATGTAATTACAACATAGGAGTTATGGCAAAGCAGGTCACACATATTACAGAAATGTCACACTTTCTTGCGACTCTTACAAAGAGACAACATTTTTCAGAAAAGGGATTAGATGTGCTTCAAAATGATAAGTACGTAATTCACACATTATATTTTAATTTCATATCTGTATTAAATGTCTTTTGCAACTAAGAAAGTGCTAATACTATATAAAAAAATTTTAAAAATAAATAAATTTTACATTTCCTAAATATTTTTTCATGTAAAAATATTATATTTTCGTCCAGTAGTACTGCCAATTGCGGGGACATCCTTTATATCAAAAATAGGAACGTATCACAAAGCCAGCTTTTTCGCTAACACCCTCGTAACAATATCGTTTCACAATACATGCCGCCGATAATGATGATGGTTGCAAATCGCGAATACGTCATGGGAAGACGTCGAAAAGAGGAGATATTTATTTTCTTCTTCACGAAAATTCAAGGACGGATGAAATATCTCCGTGAGATCTGACTGAAAGATCCGCAGGAAAGGAGGGAAAAAAGAGACAAAAGGCACGGGAAATCGCTCGAATGGGAGCGTGCTGAGCGAGAATAAACAGACGGTAGCTTAAATGTATGGGGCTTTTACGAAGAGACGTTCTTCATCCCGTCCGGGTACTCCAGGCTCGGAAAAAGAGTGACGAGGTGTAACGTGACACCGTGAAAGGCGCGATCTCTCGAAAGCCGTTTAAAAGATACTCGCGAAAGAATTCTTCGCGCTCCTCTACAAATTTACGCGCGGGACACTTTGTCAAGGCCACTGCGGCGTGTCATGCGGATGTGCAGGATGTTTAAAAACAGGGCCGTGATGCAGTTATGCGGGGAATATCGCGAGTCCTCAATTTTTTAACCCGAGGACGCTCACAAGCCGATAATTTAGTTCCGTATCTTTTTATTTTCTTCATCTTCCTTTCTTCCTCTACTGTATGAGCGAGTGTGATGTTTCTTTGCACTTAAAAGTTAGGAGAGAAATTCAAAATAGATGCAAGTGTCAATGTGTTGAGTTTTGTAACTTTTCCTAGTTCGCGATAACAATACGATAAGAAACGCAAATGTATAGTGACCCAATTCAAATTTAAACTTTAAAGTTGTTGCGAGACAATTTAGTTTCAAATACGTAAATTCGGGACAGATAGTAGATAAGAAGCAAATCCTGGTGTATATCTTGTACAATAAATAATAATAAAAACAAAATAGTAATTATTCGTTGAATAGTATGCAGTCAAAGACAACATGAACGTGCTTATTTCTGTTTGAAGTTAGTCGTGACTGAAGTAATCAGTCCAAGTGTGATCATATATGCACGCTTACGCTAAAAAATAATTATTGCAATAAAGCTGCTAATTATTACAATTATTTTTATTATTTTATCCCACATTTATCGAACCATTTACTTTACTATACGTTTTATAACACGAACGTTCGCCGAATATCCCTCGGTTCCATTCATCTCAATCGCGCTTTATTTTAACACCCGCTGTAAAACGCACGTTTTGAGTGGATACCTACAAAGATATTCGTCAATATCGCATGTCCTATCGCGTGTCCCCATCAGTCGATAGGTGTTCATTCAAAATTGAAATCCTGCCAGACTGCAAGTTTCAGCACGTCCCATCGTTTTGCAGAGCGTCCCCGATTCCGCGGCGTTCATTCTCGTTTCTGTAAGCTCCTGTGTGCTATATCTTTCCTCTTGAAAATTGATATTCGTTAATCTGGACTCTGGACGATCGTTTTTTATCATGTACAAAGACGCGCGCTCGAAATTATCACGACACAGTATGTAGTACATTGTGTTTAAATTTAAAAAGACTAGGTAGGAAACGAGGATATGTTTTATCGCAGTGTCATGATAAATAGTGATGGAAACGAGACGCGCGTTATTAATTTTTATTATGCTGCTTTAGTAAATGCAAAAATTAATCAACGTTTCACACGACATTTCACGTGATACTATTAAGGTAATATTAAGGTGTCTCGCATTACACGGAGAATGGAAATTAGACGCGTAGCTATCGTATTAAACATATAGCGACGCATGAGAAACTATCTATTTGCTTCTTGTACAATGACAAATTGTGGCACATAAAAATTAATAAAATAAATTATACTTTTTTTGTAGCAGCGTTGAATTTATTGAAGGCATTGCCGTAACGAGAATTTCAATGAATAAGGGGCGAGGGCCGGCTTTTCCTGGGTGGCTCATTTGTAAATCAAACAAAAAATCGATATTTATTCAATAAATCAAACTGTGTCAAGCGACTGACGATTGATTTTGCGAGATGCATATGAGAAAGAGAAACAGAGAGAGAGAGAGAGAGAGACGCAACTTTTATTTTGCATAAAACACAAACTGTTTTCCACAACTAGATTACTAAAATATTTTGACATCTCAAATAACAAAAAGTAAATTTTTCCAATATATAGAATAAATATACCTCCTAGGTAGTCGTTTTTGTGGATTTTGATACACCAATTTAAAAAAGCGCAGTTTTCAATTTAATAGAATTTCGTTTCTGTATCGAACATTATTGCATTAAGTATATATAATGTTGAATTAAAATTTATGACAATATCGCGTTGGTAACCTCCATTTCGAAACCCTTTTCGTGCACACGTATGCATTAATTTGCAGGTTCTACGTGCCGAAATTAAACCACGCCCGCTATAAAGCACGGGGTAATATAGCTTGCGTCGGCACAAAACGCATATTTTAAGTGAATCGACGCGGTAATCGGAAAGTATAAAGACTGCGAATATTCCCGCGCGGTCTTTGATCTTTCGCAACTCGCAACGCGAAATTTCGCCGTGCCTTGCCGTGACTCGCCGTAATATAACGAGCGAGTGGGCAAGAAAGATTGCCAGCCGTGAAATGGATGTAACTGCATTATGTGCGATAGACGAATGCAATTTGCTGTGGCCAACTCCATGGATAACGGCCCTCCGTTTGTATGCGAGCAATCCCTTATCTCCCTTGTTCTCCCACGGAAATTACATGGCTCAAAAGAGACCATATTTTACAAAATCGTATAGTAAAAATCACATTACGTGATCGTTAAAAAAGTATCAAAATTCGATTGCCATCGCTATCGAAACACGTGGCTCGTCGCGGTTAAGCTCGAGACACGATGATTAATTTCGTATTAGTCTACATTATATCGCAAAACAGCTCTTGAAAAGTCGGAGAGCTCAGCTATCTCTATTCCGCTCCTTTGTGCGCGATAAAGCTCGTATAATTAATGATCCACCTCGTAGCCTCGAAAGAAACGTGTGTCGCATGGAAACAGACGAATTTAATTTCGACGATCGAACGAAGCTATTCGTCCGGCTGTCTCTTCCCCAATTTTTTTTTCCTACTATGACCCGATTGCTCTCGGTGTCGCCCGAAAAATAGGTCGTTCGGCAAAGAGAGCTAGCGTTGGATGGGCGAAGCTGTTCTAGCTAACTCGCGCTAGAGGGATGGCGGAACACGAACGCCGCAGAATTCCGTCGAGTTACGAATTTTAAATCCGACCGTCCTGTTAGGCACGGATGATATATCACGTCGCGTGTCCGGGACACGGAGATGATAAAACCTGACAGATTTTACTGACACCGCTTCCATCCGGCACTTTCGGATGGATCGGACACCTTGATCGCGTGCCGAATAATTTCTGCACGTGGAATAATCACCGTGCCACTCTATCGTCGTTTTACTTCGGCGTGACGGCATGAAAAATGTATCGGCGACACAAGGCGATTACGTCCAATCGCTATTATAAACTTTGGAAATAAATGCAGGATGTGTTATCAATCATATATCAAAAAGTTAAGAAGTTTATATTATACTCTATCAAAAACAGAGAAATATTAGGAATTTTTTGTAAGACGCTATAAGCGGAAATATTAAATTAACAAATAAGTAATTAATTAATAATATAACAATTTAGTGTGAAGGAATACACAACAAAGTGATGTATGTCAATTTTTGTATAGAAACTGCTAAGCGCAAATATTTTCAATTTTACTTAGAGATATTAAACAATAATTATTTCCTGCTTTATTTTAATCTACTAAAAAATAATAAACTGCTCAGTATACAGCTGCAGATTTTGTTTTCTACAACTTCAAATGTCTAAATATTTTAGAATAAAGAATAGCTGACCACTGTACTTGTAATCCTTCATGTGTCTTTTTCATTTACTCGCTCCTTTAGATATCCCTTAGATGACGTACGATTTATGTTTGTTTCCAAGATAGCGTGTCAAATGAAGAAGTAGTGAAGGGAATATGATAACGAGTTATGAACGAGTTGCAACGAACATTCGCGCGCGCAGTGAATGATAATTTATCGTGTCATAAATGTCTGAATTGCTTTAAAGGAATAATGCCGTTACGGAATTTCACGGAGTGTCTCGCTGGGGATGTTCACAGCACAACGACGCTTTCTCTTATATATGACCAGATTCCTCCTGATCGCGCAAACGGAAAAATAAAAGAATCATTATGAAAAATTCCACGGTTGATGATATGACTCGTACATTCTCGCTCGCACATTCTCGCTCGGGAAACTTAATTTCGTTCCACCCGGTCAAACGTCGAGCACGTTCTTCCGGCTACTTTCCCTTTGCGCTTCCTGCGAGTCATTTAATGCCGAGCTATTGCAAAGCGTCGACGCGAAAATGACGCTGTCGTCCTGATGGCGTGTAACGAGGAAACATAGCTATCTCATTTACAATGGAGAAAATTACAATAAGGAAAATTATAGCGCACAGAAGAACGGGTTCGAGATACGAGAATACTGTCTACTTGTCCGCATTATACCGTTCATCAGACCGAATACAAAACAGTTTAGACAGTTTATAGAATTTCCAATTTTGCATGTGTATCTCATCTATATCACGGACAATGTTATTTAAGTTAGACAAGTGTGATAAATACACTATTCTCTAACTTACATATACCTAATCTCTAACTTATTCAAAGTATAACATTTGCGCTCGCTGTGCGCGATAGATAACGCGTATCGAAGATACAATCGAACGACTATACCGCGGTAAGTTCGCCTAACTTTGTTAGAAGGATATCGGGAAATACCTACTCCTTTGAAGACAATGTTATTAATCGGTTTATCCATTTCCCGTGCGGAGCAGCCTATGAGCATTCCATGTATTTGCAAGAAGACGCTTTTCCGATACTGCAAAGTTCTTGTCAATCGCGAAATAATCTTGCTGTCTCAGTAGAATTGTCCTCCTCGAACTTCTTTGACCGCGGGATTATATCAAATTTATGTAAATACGAAAAAAAATTTCCGATTAAAAAGCAAAAAATCACAGTAAATTGGTCAAAAAATTGAACTTTGGCGTCACTCAATCGAAAGCTGCACGATAGTAATCACAATTCGCACGTTCAATCCCTCGGTGACCCTCAGATTAATGGCGCGTCGCATCGATTAGTTTCTCTGCATCGGCCAAGCGATTCCTTTGCTTTCTGCTGGCTAATTATACGAGTTCGCTTACACGGCCGTTGAAATTAATGGATACCGTCCGTCGGCCGTGACTTCTGATGGATTGTTTCGCGTGAACATGCGTACGGGCGCTCGCTTGGCGACTAGCCAAAGTCACCAAACGTCCTCTTGTGCGACGTGCCCTGCAACGGGATATTCATCAGACTTAACGCAGCGAGGCGGCGCTTCGTCTGATCGGTCTGCTACTACTACAATCTGCGCGATTTTATCATCTCTCTTTTTTCGTGCCAATAATTTGCCTGCTTAATTGCAGTTTGTAGAGCGACTTTCATTGGATTAAAAAAGGCAGTTAATGAGACAAATCGAAAGGCCATTTCTCTTCGTTATCGTCTTTAACAGCGATAATTTTAAAGGCGTTAATAGCTATGCATTAATTTGATTTTTACGTGTGTAGGTAATTTAATTAATCAATCAAATAAATTCGTTTTAAAACTATCATATAACTATTACTTTTATTTTTATTATTTTATGATTGTACATATTTTGATTATACCTACATTTAATGTCTTGGCATTAATTGATGTATTTTTATGCACAGTTTTTCACTGCTATATCGGAAAATAATTTAACAGCAGATTGAAGCATTCTGCGTTAATTTTTCTATCAAAGATTTCAATCAAAATATTATATCATTATGCTTACTATTATGCGATCCGTGAATGCGATGACGAAATAAAAGCTCGTCAAGCGACACAGCTGGACGCAGCTCGTGCCTGCTGTTCGTAATGAACACCAATATGCACATAAACGAACATGGGCCATTAGTACGTATAATGAAAATGATTAACGGCAATCGAGAGAAATTGTCCGGCGCCCTTATAAATTGCGAGCGCATTAAAGTGCGCGTTGAAATTTTACTTTTTACATTATAAATCAGATATAATGGTTGTGCCATTATTGCATTGACAATGGTTTAAAATTTTATGTACACATAATATCATGTTGATTACGTTGAATCTTTTAAGTCAAGTTGAATCTTTTATCTTAATATCGACGAAATATACATTTCTATAAATGTACAACTGCAGATGTGTGTTCAATTACATGGCGCAAATAATGGGATCAATAAAAGTAGAATTAATAGAACTAATAAAAGATGTAAAGCTTTCGTCAGATGGTCCATGAAGACGTTTATGAGATTGCTCAATGAGCTCGAAAATCGAGAGAGCTGTCTAATATGACGGTAAATCTATCAGATAATAGCATATGATCCCACCTACGCAACAGTCATCCTATTATACATTATAGATGCCAATAGAGGCTGACAAGCTAGCATTGCAATTGTAAGTTATTCGACAATTTATAACGATTGTACATACACTGAATTTATTTAACTTACTAACAGGGATAAATCAATGCAGTAATTGTTATGGTCAACGATCCGGACAGTTTGTGCAGTTATTTACCAATCATTAAAAGCGCGGTTTTAATTTGATGATTTCAAGCACAACGCAAAATTTCAGAAAACTTTGCGGTTAAATTGTGTATTAAATATTTTTGTAAATTTTTTAAACATAAATTTAAAACTTTTCAATAAGCCAAAATAGTTGATCAATTCTTAAGAGAGAAGACTTATTTTCGTTTTATTTATCCCTGAATGTCTAATAAAGGCGTCCCCGACGGTCAACTCGCCCTCTACTTCGAGTAAACTTTCTCAATTAAGATCACACGCTATCCTCAGAAATAGCAAACTCGATTATTATCTCGTTAACTCGCACAGTCGATGGAACTCGGTTTAATCCGCGTTCAATTTGTCGTACAATTTATCACTGCGATCCGATGCCCGTCGACGTATGTGGTAAACAAATTGTCAGAACTTCTCGTCGTCGTCTGTTCTATTTTCCATTTCTAGGCTAAAAGCGATATTTAACAATTCAATAGATCCGTCCGAGTCACGACTGACAAGACACGACAGGACGTGAAAGCGACGTTGATGACGTTGCAACTCCGTGCCGGTCTTACTTCTCCGAATTGTGGCTAACTCCACCCGAGCGGTTAAGCTAATGGGGAAATCGCGTTACATCGCGCGAACATCGAGAGGCAGCGGCAGAAATCGATTTCGGGGAATTCGCGCACCGGATCACGACAGAGAGAACTGGCGCATCTATAATCGGCATACAATGTAAAATACAAATGTACAATGTAAAAATTCTACAACTTGTACAGAAATCTCTCGGACGCAATGGGTGGTGAACTGGTATTAGGTCGCTCCGATCCCGCTCATTACGACGGCGAGTTTACGTATCTTAATGTTACAGTCAAAGATTACTCGCAAATTACCATGGATAAGTACGTAGTTTTTTCTAAATTATATTTATGTCAATCACGGATCATACGCCAGCTAATTGTTAATGCTATCGCACTGTATATAGGAATAAAATAAAAGATACCATCTTATGCGCGTAAAGCTGTCAAACTGTAGTCGACACAGGCTCTGCCTCGATATATGGACCACCGTCGGATATCGCAGAGATTAACAGAGAGATTGGTGTTATTAATGAAACAGTAATTAATAGGTTATAATTTTTTATGCAATGGCAACTTTTAACAGTCTTAAAAAAATTATTGAAATAAATTAATCAATGTTTGATAAGTTACGGATTTATAATATGGATTACTAATATTAACCTTTGCTTAAAAGTGGAATGCGACCGCGACGTGATTCCTACTTTGCCCGATATCAATTTCGTTCTAGGTGGTAAAACGTTTAAACTTACTGTTATAGATTATATACATAAGGTAAGGAATATCGCGTTATAATAACAGTTGAAATTGTTTTAGAATAGAAATATCATGCCAAATTTAATTTTTTAATTTTATAGCTTCACGATTCGACAAATAATAATACGGTATGCTTAACCGGCTTCTTTAATCGCATTCCGGAGGAAAATGGTCCGACATGGGTTTTGGGCACTTTATTTATTGGTCGGTACTATACCGAATTTTATATGGAGAACGACCGCGTAAGATTCGCCTCTGTAAAATGAATATTGATTATCTCCTCATAAAGTTATTATTAAATATTAGAAAATCCAAATGACGCACTAATAAACATATAAGTTAATGTCTTTTTAGAATATCGACTCCCATGTGGTTATTGCTTTGTAATTTTTATTTGTGACAATTTATGTGGCATGTTGTTAAATGAATACGTATGTGAAAATTAGAACAAAGATATGCGATTTCTACTAACGATTTACGGCTGTACTCAGCTTGTTCTTTCAGCAACTATGGAATTGTTTTAAGATATTGTGAATACAACTAGGCCTATTAAAAGAAAGTATCTATATATTTTCTATTCAATTAATTTCATAGATCGACCCTCCGCTTTTATTTGAAGGCGATATCTCGAAAAACATTATTTCAAATATTGTAAATTTTTTACTTACATACAAGTACAAGATATCGCGTATACAATTTGATGTAAAATATGGCATACCGCATTTATGTTTAATATATGCTTTTTAATATTTTTTATAAAAACACAAACGTATGCACGTAAATCTCTTACCTATTAATAATTATATAAAACTTTTGACTTATTATATCAAATTGTCGATACCAAAGTTATTATGTAATATGTATTTTAATTAATAAATGTTAAAATGTTGAGAAAACTGGTTTATGTATCTCACTATCGTTAGTATTATAAATTTAAATTTTGAAAATGTTAGTTTTAAAACTTTGCGTATTAAATACCGCTTTTGTTAAATAAAATACGATAAATAAATCGAGATGATGAACGCAGGTAATTTCGATGCATGTGTAAGAATAATATTTTATAGCAATAGATACACGTTTTCGAAAAATTTATATGTTTACAAGTATCAATTTCTCAACAATAGTTAGAAGAAAATAGCTAGAATGGCATATATCACTATATATATATAATAGTAGCTAAATGTCTTATGTGACAAACAATTTACGCTCAGCATTTGGTTATCTTTTTTGCATAAGTTAATTTATAAAAAAAAAACTTCAAGAGTAAATCGTTCGTAAAAGTGATTTCTTAAATCCAAACTAACATTTTCGGGATTTTATCGTTCATTTCAACTTTCTGTTTCTTTTCTATACTCTTTTTGATTATTTGGTTTTTAGATCTGGGATTAGATCTGTATGGAGATCTGGGATTAGATGACCAACTACTAATTTAAAATTTCAATATGAAGACTATATAGTGACGCAAGTGTATCTGTATCCAGATTAGTGAAGAGAGCTATTGGACTGTTATAAACTTTAGTTAAAACTTCTAAATCTCTTTGTACGCTTTACCGCCCTCCTTCTCACCTTCTTATAAAAGCAATAACAAACACACGCAATAGTATATAAAGCAGCGGTGGGAAAGCTAATTATTGACTATATTATTTTTCTGTTGTGTGTATCGGTTGTGGACTGAATTCGAAATTATAACGCTCCTAAAACCTTCTTGACATTTGTAGCTTCAGAAGCCGAGAAATTCAGGAAACATGTATCGGCTCTTCGCGGCAATCGTGGTAATCAACTTCGTGTTAATCAACGCGGAGTTGCATAGGTGAGTACAAATTATGTACAAACACTGCACATCTATATTGAGACGATAAATACCGTATGGAGATGTGGAATTCTGTGCGGCGTTTCCAACTTCTTGGAATCGCCGCACAAAATTAGCGATAAATATTTCAATAAATGCAATAATTGTACCAAATCAGTTTCAAATACGATAATTGTACTAAATCTATATTAAAAAAACGCATTTTGAAAGTCGTAATAAAGCGAGTTGACTAATTATAAGAGATGTTTTGAGGATCCCTTTGAAGATGTTATCTTATATCATCATAAAAAGAGGAATTCGCATTAAAATACCTAAACTACATTTGAATGCGTGAATATATAAGTGCAGGTAGCATTTATTTCTTTAATACCAAAATATTGTGGCTTTAATAGTTTTTAAATTAAAAGTGCTTGATGAGGATGATCAATTAAAATATCCGAAATTTGTATTTATATTGTATGATATTTGTACATTCGCCTTTATATGATATATATGCGTGCGTATAATATAATGGAATTTTCTTTGTGTTGCATCCAGAATTCCGTTACGCAGGGCATACTCCGTTCGAAAATTTTTGACGAAGAATATGACACAGCTCCGTTTGACTTCGGATACTGTAATAGAACCTCTGTTTAATTATCAAAATATTGAATACTATGGTCTTATCACAATTGGAACTCCACCACAGAACTTTAAAGTAGTTTTAGACACTGGTTCCGCAGATCTCTGGATACCATCCAAATACTGCAACATTAGACAACGTGCTTGCTGTAAATATATCATAACATCTCGCTATCTCTTCGACATTTTATTATTTATATACCTATGTACATTTTTCTGATAAAAAGTATTTTAGTTTCAAGTAGGTATTAAAATAATCTTAATTATATTTTCTCTTCTAATGATTAATATCAAGTAAAAATATAAGACAAAAGTAATGGTGTAGAATTGTGTCTTTCCCATTTAAATTTTAAGTAAAATCATAAAATCTTTAAAGCGGCCACTTCCAAAGTTAAAATTGCTGGTAAGGTAAATATTATGTAGCTGAGTTACACAATTATACATATACTTTGTTATTTATATAATTTATCACACGTAGGTACTTTAAAGACACAAATAATTTTTGACACAAAATAGCTCACGTGTTAAAGTAGAAAATATAAACATAAATACATTTGATGATTTAAACTACCTTTAGTTATATATTTAGATAACTAAAAAGCAATTTATATTTATAGACTCTTCAATATTAACGAATTTAATTTCACTTTCAACTTTTTACAGTAGAACATAATAAATATGATAATGGAAATTCTAGCACATACATATCAAATAATACTCCATTTGAAATTCAATACTACACTAGCGAGGTGTCTGGGTACTTATCTACTGATAATGTACACGTAAGTTATAGTAAATTAAATGATATTTAATTCTAATTATAGTTATAATCTACGAAAATGTTCTAACAATAAGAAGCACATGTTGCTATTATTCTCCGAAGAAAGACACACGCGATAATATTTTATTAATATTATCAATTTTTCGTAGATTGCTGGCCTTCTTGTTGAATTGGTAACATTCGGAGAAGCGATAAATCTGTCATCAGGCTTGGACGATTTACAATTCGACGGTGTCCTAGGGATGGGTTACCCCTCTTTATCTGCCACCGGACAAATTCCTGTGTTCAACAAAATGGTCCAACAACGCTTGGTGTCGCGACCCGTTTTTAGTTTCTACCTAAATCGGTACGTATCATTCCGTATGCCTCATGTGTGTTTAAAAATATTTTCTAAATTACATACTTTGTATTTTCATGCAATGTAAAATGCAAATGTACAATGTAAAAAATCTACAACTTGTACAGAAATCCCTCTGCTGCGATGGGTGGTGAACTGATACTTGGTGGCTCCGATTCCGCTCATTACGACGGCGAGTTTACATATATTAATGTTACAGTCAAAGATTACTGGCAAATTACCCTAGATCAGTACGTAGTTTTTTCTAAATTTAAAATTATATGTATGCAATCACGGATCATACGCCAGCTAATTGTTAATGTTATCGCACTATAGGGTTCAAATAAAAGATACCATCTTATGCGCGAACGGCTGTCAAACTATAGTCGACACAGGCTCTCCCGTGATACTTGGACCACAGTTGGATATCGCAATTATTAACAGAGAAATCGGTGTTATTAATGGAACAGTAAATAATAGATCATCCTTTTCTGCAATGGCAGCTTTCAACTATCTTAAATAAATTATTAAAATAAATTAATAAAAGTTTGGTAAGTTACAGATTATTAATATGTATTACTAACATTAACCTTCGTTTAAAGGTACAGTGTGACGAGATTCCTAATTTGCCTGATATCAACTTCGTCCTAGGTGGTAAGACATTTAGACTCACTGGTAGCGATTATATCCTCAAGGTAAGAGAGGAATATCGCGTCATATAACGGATTAAATTGTTTTAGAATTGAAATATTTTGCCAAATTTAATTTCTTATAGGTCACATCAAACGATAGGACATTAAATAATACGAGATGCTTTCCCGGCTTCTTTGAGGAAGAAGGTGATCTGTGGACTTTAGGCGATGTGTTTATTGGTCGGTACTATACCGAGTTTGATATGGGAAACGACCGAGTGGGATTCGCCTCTGCAAAATAAATATTGATTGCCTTCTCATAAAGTCATTAAATTTTAGAAAATCTAAATGACATTAATAAATAAATAAGTTAAGGTTTTTTTAGAATATCGACTCCCATGTGCTTATTGCCTTGTAATTTTTATTTGTGACAATTTATGTGGCATGTTGTTAAATGAATACGTATGTGAAAATTAGAACAAAGTAATGCGATATTATTTCTACTAACAATTTAGTATATCTTTCAGCAACTATCGAATTGTTGTAAGATATTGTAAATACACCTAATTGTAAGTTTATTAAAATAAAGTATATATATTTTTTATACTATATATATATATATATATATTAATTTCATATACATCAACCCTTCAATTTTATTTAAATTAAGTATCTCAAAAAATGTTATTTCATGTATTATAAAATTTCTTCTTAAATACAAGTACAAGATATCGTATATGTATAATATTCTGTGTATATAAGTATGACATATCAGATTTATATTTAATATATGTTTTTCCATATTTTCTATTCACACACAAACGTATAAATCTCTTGCTTAGAAGTAATTATATAAAATTTTCGACTCATAGATACCAAATTATCAATATTAAAATTATTATGTCATATGTATTCTAATTAAAAACGTTAAACTATCGAGAAAACTGATCTATGTATCTCACTATCGTTAATATTATAATTTTGAATTTTGAAAATGTTTTAAAAACTTACTTATTAAATACCGCTTGTGTTAAATAAAATACGATACATAAAGAGAAATGATAATCAAGTGATTTTGATGCATGTGTATTTGTGTAAAAACGATAAGATTTTCTGGCAATATAAAATTGCAAAAAATTTATATGATTACAAGTGTCAATGTCTCTACAATATTGTAGAAGAAAATATCACACTATACATATAAATAATAGCAGCTACACATCCTGTGTGACATGCAATATACGAAGCATTTTGTTACCTTTTTTACAAGAGTAATCTATAAAAGAAAGGCTTTAAGTAAATTATATGTAAAATTGATTTCTTAATTCCAAGCATTCCTAACATTTTTCGGGATTCTATCGTTTATTGCAGTTGTTTGATTCTCTTCTATACTTATACTTTTCGTGATTATCGGACTTTTAGATCTGGGATTAGATCGATGAACTACTAATTTCAATATGAAAACTATAGTGGTGCATGTGTATTCAGATTAAATTAGTAAAAAGAACTATTGGATTGTTAGAAGCTTCAGAACTTTTAAAACTCTTTGTCTGCTTTATCGCCCTTCTCACCTTATACTCGTAAGCACAACAACGTACACGTGCGCACTTGTATATACGATACTTAAGCTGCGGTGGGAAGTAAGAATAATTGACTTACACATTGTTTTTCTGTGGATTTGTTGTCTGTACCGGTTGTGGACTGAATTCGAAATTATAACACTACTAAAACCTTCTCGACTTTTGTAGCTTCAGTCACCGATAATTACAAGAAATATGTATCGACTCTTCGTGGCAATTGTGGTGATCAACTTCGTGTTAATCAACGCGGAGTTGCACAGGTGAGTATACATATTATGTTCAAACGCTGCACATTTATATCGACACGATAATAAATACCGAATGGAAATCGCGTTCCCAACTTCTTGGAATCGACGCAGAATTCGCGATAAATACTTCAATAAATGCGATAATTGAACCAAATCTGTAAGAAAGACGCGTATTAAAAGTCGGAATAAATCGAGCAAACTAAAAGATGCTTTGAGGATCCCTTAGAAGATCTTATATAAGTGAGATTAGCGTCATGAAAAGAGGAATTTGCATTTAAAATACCTAAACTACATTCTAATGCATAATATATAAATGCGGGTAGTATTTATTTCTTAATACTAAAATATCGTGGCTTTATTAGTTTTTAAATTAAAAGTGCTTGAAGATGATCAATTAAAATACCTGAAATTCGTATTTATGTCGTATGATATTTGTACATTCGCGTTTATATGATACATATATACGTGCGAATAATATAATAGAATTTTTTTTGTGTTGCTTCCAGAATTCCGTTACGCAGGACATACTCCGTTCGAAAATCTTCGAACAATATGACAAAGTTCCGTTTGACTACGGCTAATGGCACTGTAATAGAACCTCTATATAATCAAGAGAATCTTCGATACTATGGTAATATCACAATTGGAACTCCACCACAGAAGTTTAAAGTAGTTTTCGACACTGGTTCCGCAGATCTCTGGATACCATCCAAAAAGTGCAACATTAGCCAACCTGCTTGCTGTAAATATATCATAATATCGCTATCTCTTCGATATTCTATTATTAACATATATATACATTTTTGTTAAAAAATATTTTATTTTCAAGTAGGTATTAAAATAATCTTAATTATTTTTTCTCTTCTAATGAATAATATCAAGTAAAAATATAAGTAAGACAAGAGTAATGCTGTAAAATTGTGCCTTTTCCATTTAAATTTTAAGTAAAATTATAAATACAAATAATATTTGACACAAAACAACTCATGTGTTAGAGCAAAAAACATAAACATAAATTTATTTGATGACAAACTACCGTTAGTTATATATTAAGATAAATGAAAAAAATCTATATATTTCTAGATTCTTCAATATTAACTGATTTAATTTTACTTTCAACTTTTTACAGTATTACATAATAAATATGATAGTGGAAATTCCAGCACATACATACCGAATGATACCCCATTCAATTTTCCATACGTCGCTGGCAATGTATCTGGTTATTTATCTACTGATGATGTAAACGTAAGTCATTGTCAATTAAATGATACTTAATTCTAATTATATAGTCATAATCTACGAAAATTTTCTAAGAAGCTCATGTTGCTATTATTCTCCGAAGAGACACACGCAATAATATTTTATCAATAATATCAATTTTTCGTAGATTGCTAGCCTTCTTGTTGTATTCCAAACATTTGGAGAAGCAACAAACCTGTCATCAAACTTCGACCATGCGGAATTCGACGGATCCTTAGGGATGGGTTACCCCTCTTTATCCTTCACTGGATATCCTCCTGTGTTCAACCAAATGATCCAACAACGATCGGTGTCGCGACCCGTTTTTAGTTTTTACCTAAATCGGTACGTATCTTTCCGTATGCCTCACATGTGTTTAAAAATATATTTTTAATTACATACTTTTTTTGTCTTTCTATGCAACGTAAAATGCAAATGTATAATGTAAAAAATATACAATCTGTACAGAAATCTCTCGGCCACGATGGGTGGTGAACTGGTATTTGGTGGCTCCAATCCCGCTCATTATGACGGCGAGTTTACATATGTTAATGTTACCCGCAAAGCATACTGGCAAATTACCATGGATAAGTACGTAGTTTTTTTTCTAAAGTACATGTATGTCAATCACGGATCATATGCCAGCTAATTTTTAATGCTATTGCACTGTAGGGTTCAAATAAAAGATAGTATCTTATGCGCGAACAGCTGTCAAGCTATCGTCGACACGGGCACCTCCCTGATAGCTGGACCACCGTCGGATATCGCAGTTATTAACAGACAGATCGGTGTTATTAATGGAACAGTAAATAATTAATAGATTATCCTTTTCTGCAACGGCAGCTTTCAACTATCTTAAATATATTGTTGAAATAAATTAATAAATGTTTGATAAGTTACGCATTATTAATATGGATTACTAACATTAAACTTCGTTTAAAGGTGGACTGCGACGAAATTCCTAATATGCCCGCTATCAATTTCGTCCTAAGTAGTAAGACGTTTAGCCTCACTGGTAAAGATTATATCTTTAAGGTAAGAGAGGAATATCGCGTCATATAACGGATTAAATTGTTTTAGAATTGAAATATTTTGCCAAATTTAATTTTTTATAGGTCACATCAAACGATACGACATTAAATAATACGATATGCTTTCCCGGCTTCTTTGAGGATGAAGGTAATCTGTGGACTTTAGGCGATGTGTTTATTGGTCGGTACTATACCGAGTTTGATATGGGAAACGACCGAGTGGGATTTGCCTCTGCAAAATAAATATTGATTGCCTTCTCATAAAGTCATTAAATTTTAGAAAATCTAAATGACATTAATAAATAAATAAGTTAAGGTTTCTTTAGAATATCGACTCCCATGTGCTTATTGCCTTGTAATTTTTATTTGTGACTATTTATGTGGCATGTTGTTAAATGAATACTTATGTGAAAATTAGAACAAAAATTTGCGATATTATTTCTGCCAACAATTTAGTACATCTTGTTCTTTCAGCAACTATCGAATTGTCGTAAGATATTGTAAATACAGATGAGTCCATTAAAATAAAGTATACATTCTTTGCATTATATATTGATTTCATATATCGGTCCTTCAATTTTATTTGAATGCGGTATCTCGAAAAATATTATTTCATATATTGTAAATTTTCTGTTTACATTATACAAGTACAAGATACCGTATAAAATTCTATCTGTATAAATATGGCATTTATGTTTAATATATGTTTTTCTATATTTTTTATTCACACACAAACGTATAAATCTTTTAGTAATATTAGTAATTACATAAAATTTTCGACTCATATAAATACCAAATTGTCGATACCAAAATTATTATTTTATATGTATTCTAATTAATAAATGTTGGAATATCGAGAAAAATGGTTTAGACTTTAGATATCTCACTATCGTTAATATCATAATTATTTGAATTTTAAAAATGTTGTTTTTAAAAACTTGCTTATTAAGTACCGCTTGTGTAAAACAAAATACGATACACGAAAAGAGGTGATAATCGAGTGATTTTGATGCATGTGTATTTGTATAAGAACGATAAGATTTTCTGGCAATACAGATTTGCAAAAAATTTATATGATTACAACTGTCAATCTCTCTACAATAGTACGAGAAAATATCACACTATATAGGTAACTAAACATCCTGTGTGACTGCATGCACTGTGCGATGCACATAAGATAACATTTTGTTATCTTTTTTACAAGAGTTAATCTATAAAAGAAAGGCTTTAAATAAATCCTATGTAAAATTCATTACTTAATTCCAAGCTAACATTTTCGGAATTTTATTGCTTATACCAGCTTTTTGTTTCTTTTTTATACTTTTTTTGATCATCTGATTCTTAGATCTGAGATTAGATCGACCATAACTACTAATTTAAATATGAAGACAATAGTGGAGCAAGTGTATCCAGATTAAAACAGTGAAAAGAGCTATTGGGCTGTTAGAAGCTTTAGAACTTTTAAATCTCTTTGTCTGCTTCCCCACCCTCCTTCTCACCTTCTTATGAGCATAACAACGTAAACGCGCGTACTTGTATATAAGGAGCAGCGGGGACGATAAGGATTGACTATATTCCCTTTCTGTTGTGTGTACACCAGTTGTGGACTGAATTTGAAACTATAACGTTCCTAAAACCTTCTCGACTTTTGTAGCTTCAGTCGCCGAGAATTTCAGGAAATATGTATCGACTTTTCGTGGAAATTGTGTTAATCAACTTCGTGTTAATCAACGCGGAGTATATTAGGTGAGTATATATATATATATATATATATATATATATATATATATATATATATATATATATAATGTACAAACACTGCACATCTATATCGACACCCGCGATAAATGCCGTACATAGATTGCATTTCCAACTTCTTGGAATCGACGCACAGAATTCGCGATAAATACTTCAATAAATGCGATAATTGTACCAAATCAGTAAGAAAGACGCATATTAAAGGTCGGAATAAAGCGAGCAGACTAAAAGATGCGTTTGAAGATCTTATCTTACGTGAGATTAGTGTCGTAAAAAGAGATTTCGCATTTAAAATACCTAAACTACATTCGAATGCGTGAACATATAAATCCGGGTAGCATTTATTTCTCTAAATACCAAAATATTATGGCTTTGATAGTTTTTAAATTAAAAGTGCTTGAGGATGATTAATTAAATTATCCGAAATTCGTATTTATGTTGTATGATATTTGTACATTCATGTTTATATGATATATATATGTGCAAATAACATAATGAAATTTTCTTTGTATTGCTTCCAAAATTCCGTTACACAGGACATGTTCCTCCGTTCTAAAATATTTGACGGAGAAAGACATAACAAAGCTCCGTTTGGCTACGGAGTGGCCCAACACTGCAAAAGTACCTCTATATAATCAAGAGAATCTTCGATATTATGGTGATATCAACATTGGATTTCCATCACAAAGATTTAAAGTACTTTTCGACACTGGTTCCGCAAATCTCTGGATACCATCCAGATACTGCAACAGTAGCCAACCTGCTTGCTGTAAATATATCATAACATCTCGCTATCTCTTCAACATTCTATTATTTATATATGTACATTTCTGTGTTAAAAAATATTTTAGTTTTAAGTATTAAAATAATCTTAATTATTTTTTCTCTTCTAATGATTAATATCAAGTAAAAATATAAGACAAGAGTAATGCTGTAGAATTGTGTCTCTTCCATTTAAATTTTAAGTAAAATCATAAAATCTTTAAAGCAGCAGTTTCAAAACTTTAAAGCACTGGTAAGATAAATATTATGTAGCTAAGCTGCGTTACACAATTACATACTTTGTTATTTATATAATTTATCACACGTACTTTAACGACACAAACACGTTTTGACACAAAATAGCTCACGTGTTAAAGCAGAAAATATAAACATAAATACATTTGATGATTTAAACTACAGTTAGTTATATATTTAAATAAATAAAGAGCAATTTATATTTATAGACTCTTCAATATTAACGAATTTAATTTTACTTTTAACTTTTTACAGCGGAACATAATAAATATGATAGTGAGAAATCCGGGGATTACGAACCAGATGGTACTCCATTCGGTATTGAATACGTAGGTGGCAGTGTGTCTGGGTATTTATCTACTGATGATGTAGAAGTAAGTCATCCCGAATTAAATGATACTTAATTCTAATTACATAGTCATAATCTACGAAAATTTTCTAAAAAGCACATGTTGCTATTATTCTCCGAAGAAAAACACACACAATAATATTTCATTGATAAATGAATTTTTCGTAGGCTCCTGGTCTTTGGTATGTAAAACAAAAATTCGGAGAAGCAATAAACCTAGATTTCCACGATAACTGGCTTTTCGACGGTGTCTTAGGGATGGCTTACCCCTCGTTAGCTTGGTATGGACAGAATTTCTTCAGCATAATGGTCGCTGAACGTGTGGTGTCGCAACCCATTTTTAGTTTCTATCTAAATCGGTACGTACCTACTTTTCCATATGCCTCACGTGTGTTTAAAAACAGTTTTTTAATTATATATTTTGTTTTATCATGCAATGTAAAATGCAAATGTACCATGTAAAAAATCTGCTACCTACACAGAAATGTCTCGGCCGCGATAGGTGGTGAACTGGTATTAGGTGGCTCCAATCCCGCTCATTACGACGGCGAGTTTACGTATGTTTATGTTACCCGCAAATTATACTGGCAAATTACCATAGATATGTACGTAGTTTTTTCTAAATCACATGTATGTCAATAACGGATCATATTCCAGCTAATTGTTAATGCTATCGCACTGTATATAGGATTCAAATAAAAGATACCATCTTATGCGCGTACAGCTGTCAAACTGCAGTCGACACAGGCTCTGTTTCGATACTTGGACCACCGTCGGATATCGCAGAGATTAACAGAGAGATTGGTGTTATTAATGAAACAGTAATTAATAGATTATAATTTTTTATGCAATGGCAACTCTTAACAGTTTTAAAATAATTATTAAAATAAATTAATCAATGTTTGATAAGTTACGAATTTATAATATGGATTACTAATATTAACCTTTGTTTAAAGGTGGAATGCGACGTGATTCCTACTTTGCCCGATATCAATTTCGTTCTAGGTGGTGGAACGTTTAAACTTACTGGTATAGATTATATCCGTGAGGTAAGGAATATCGCGTCATACAACAGTTGAAATTGTTTTATAATAGAAATATCGTGCCAAATTTAATTTTTTAATTTTATAGCTCCACGATTCGACACATAATATTAAAATGTGTTTTACCGGCTTTGGTGAACGCATTCCGAGGGAGGAAAATGATCCGACGTGGGTTTTGGGCGTTCCATTTATTGGTCGGTACTATACCGAGTTTGACATGGGGAACGATCGAGTGGGATTCGCTGCTGTAAAATAAATATTGATTTCCTTCTCATGAAGTTATGATTAAATATTAGAAAATCTAAATGACATTGATAAACAAATAAGTAAAAGTATTTTATAGAATATCGACTCTTATATGCTTATTGGCCTGCAATTTTTATTTGTGATTATTTTTGTGTTAAATAAGTACGTTGTTAAATGAATACGTATGTAAAAATTGGAACGAAGATATGCGATATTATTTCTACCAACAATTTGGTACATCCTATTTTTTCAACATACTATTGTATTGTTGTAGGATACTGTAAATGCAGCTGAGTCTATTAAAATAAAGTATATACATTTTACACTATATATAGATTTCAATGTAGTGTATCCCGAAAAATATTATTTTATGTATAATAAATTTTCTATTTATATACAAGTATATATAGGATATCGTATAAAACTTTGCCTATATAAGTAAGACATACCGCATTTATAATTAGATAATATATAATTTTCTATATTTTTTCATCACACACAAACGTATAAATCTTTTGCTAATTAGTAATTATATAAAATTTTCAACTCATACATACCAAATTGTCGATCCTAAAATTATTATGTTATATCTATGTATTCTCCTTAATGAATGGTAGAATATCGAGAAAACTGGTTCAGGTATCTCACTGGTTAATATTATAATTTTGCATTTGAAAAATGTTATTTTAAAAACTTGCGTACTGTATTAAGTACCGCTCGTGATGTTAAATAAAATACGATACATACACAAAGAGAGATGATAATCGCGCGATTTCGATGCATATGTAAAAACAATAAAATTTTCTGGATACAGGTTTGCAAAAAATTTATATGATTACAAGAGTCAATTTCTCTAGAATATAGTTAGAAAAAAAAATATCACACTATATAAATAATAGTAATTAAACATTCTGTGTGACATGCAATGTACGAAGCATTTGGTTACTTTTCTTGTAAGAATTAATCTATAAAAGAAAGGCTTTAAGTAAATCCTATGTAAAATTGATTTCTTAATTCCTGCAAGTATTCCTAACGTTTTTCGGGATTCTATCGCTTATTGCAGTTGTTTGCTTCTCTTCTATACTTTTTGTGATTATCTTAGATCTGGGATTAGATCGACCAACTACTAATTTCAATATAAAGACAATAGTAGCAAGTGTATCCAGATTAAATCAGTGAATAAAGCTATTGGGCTGTTAGAAGCTTTAGAACTTTTAAATCTTTTATACATGTACGTGCGTATAATATAATGAAATTTTCTTTGTGTTGCTTCCAGAATTCCGTTACGCAGGATATACTCCGTTCGAAAATCTTCGACGGAGAAGGATATGCCACAGCTCCGTTTGGCTACGGTTAATGGCACCGTAATATTACCTCTATTTAATGAAGAGAATATTAATTACTATGGTAATATCGCAATTGGAACTCCATCACAGGAGTTTAAAGTAGTTTTCGACACTGGTTCCGCAGATCTCTGGATACCATCCAAATACTGCAACATTAGCCAACCTGCTTGCTGTAAATATATCATAACATCTCGCTATATCTCTTCGACATTTTATTATTTATATATGTACATTTCTGTGTTAAAAAATATTTTAGTTTCAAGTAGGTATTAAAATAATTTGTCCTCTTCTAATGATTAATATCAAGTAAAAATATAAGACAAAAGTAATGCTGTAGAATTGTGTATTTTCTATTTAAATTTTAAGTAAAATCATAAAATCATTAAAGCAGCCATTTCAAAAGTTAAAATTGCTGGTAAGGTAAATATTATGTAGCTGAGTTACACAATTACATACTTTGTTATTTATATAATTTATCACACGTACTTTAACGACACAAATAATATTTGACACAAAATAGCTCACGTGTTAAAGCAGAAAATATAAACATAAATACATTTGATGATTTAAACTACCGTTAGTTATATATTTAGATAAATAAAGAGCAATTTATATTTATAGACTCTTCAGTATTAACGAATTCAATTTTACTTTCAACTTTTTACAGTGGAACATAATAAATATGATAATGGAAATTCCGACACATACATATCAGATGATACTCCATTCTTTATTGATTACCACGATAGCAGTATATCTGGGTATTTATCTGGTAATGTAGTAAAAATAAGTTATTGTCAAGTAAATGATACTTATTTTTAATCATAGTCATAATCTACGTCTGAAAAGCATATGTTGCTATTATTATCCGAAGAAAAACACAGGCGATAATATTTTATTAATAATACAACTTTTCATAGATTGCTGGCCTTCTTGTTGTATTACAAACATTCGGAGAAGCGACAATCTTGCCATCAAGCTTCGAAAAGTGGCCATTCGACGGTGTCCTAGGGATGGGTTACCCCTCTTTATCTGTCAGTAAAAAGACTCCTGTGTTCAACAACATGATCGATCAAGGTGTGGTGTTGTCCCATTCTGCTTTTTGGTGTCCCCACCCGTTTTCAGTTTCTACCTAAATCGGTACGTATACTTTCCGTATGCCACACGTGTTTAAAAATATTTTTAAATTACATACTTTGTTTTTCCATACATTATCATCGCTTGACTATTGCTGACTGTATCTACTTGTAGTGCTTGTTTAGCTTCCAAGCAAGGAACAGAATTTGCATTCCTTATGATCCGCGGAACTCCTTGCAAGATACTGTGTGTGGTTTTTTACACGATGTACCAGGTTATAATATCGCGTACAGCTTTATGCAAACCAAACACTCGTTGCTTTTATTCGCTAAAAAAATATAGGTATACTAAAAAAAAACCATTATCTCTACAATTATTCTATGCAGTATTCTATATATGCGCACGTTGCAGCATACACCTTTAAAAATATATATGCATGGAATTTTGAAAGCGTTATTATTAATAAAAAAAACATCAGACCTTTTGAGACAACCTTCGAGAACATATGTATCACATATAATACGTGAAAAATTTATATTAAGTCCCAAGAGACGAAAATTGTATCAAGCTATCAGACTATATGATATAAGCTTATATATTAATAAAACTTTCAATATACATTACGTATAAAAAAATTTTTAATTTATAGAAATATATGATTCAGCATTAAAGTAAAATAAAGTGATACGTTTTTGTTGTTCAAAAATCCGATCTTCAAAAATATTAAAAAATTAACATTGTTCGATGGTTCAATAAAAATCTAATTTTTTAATAATATATAAGGTTATTTAAAATTGTATTGCAATCTACTTCTTACGTATTAATTATAAGCTTGGTAAAAGTCAATCTCTCTGAAAATTAAACGAGTTCGAAAACAATGAAATTAATAATCGACGAGAGATAAAGATGGCAATCCTATCTGTAACATAATCGAAATTTAGAAATGTGACTCCAAGGAGAATGTTTTAGGGTAAAACCTGCGAAAAAGTGCATTAGCCGCGATGGAAGGGGTAAGTGAATGGAGAACTGAACACGGCTGGCTAAGTTTTGGTCATTAGAAATCCGATAGCCGGATGTCTCTCTTTCTCTGAACCGTCGAGTCAGTTCCCGTTACTTACAACCCCACTGATGGACCACTCCGAGGAAAAAATTTCGAGGAATAATGCGCGGGATAATGTTCGGGGGCGCCCAGGCGTCTTCCTGGAAAAACCTCGGCGAGGATTCTCACGCGGACGACAGAAAACGTGTGTTAGGAAAGACAAGAGGTCCCTGTATTTCAGATCTGTCGATGTTTTTCTCTATTGCATAACAAGAAAAACCATAATGTTGAATCTTTGTAGGACAAGTTCACCGAAGCGTAAGTTTATGTATATTCAGGGAAGGCTATTACGTGTACACGAGATACCAGCCTTTTTTTCGCCTTTCTCGCAACGAGTTTGTTTTCAGGCGCAAAAATTGCCGTGCTGCATTAATAACGCAATGTTTTATTCTGTGAAATGATCATTCGCGATATAAAATACTGGCAAAGTTAAAATTGCAAATACAACATCGCGATTGCACGCCCGCAACTTATAAAACGTACAAGCGATCATATTGGCGTGTTCTTTAAAATCTTTCAATGTTTTGCTTAAATCGATAATAGAATTTTGATTAATAACGCATTAGATAAACTTAGTGTGTCTTAGTATCGATAAAATTTACAGAAAGCGGAGTTTTTGATGACGGAAATCCCCGCACTTGTTTTGTATAGTCACTATAGTCAGAGCTTTAATCACCGTACATGACGTTACAATTAATGTTCCTGACACATTCGTTAGGATCAATTGTATTCGGGCATCGTGAATGTGTAACATCTCTGTGAGAGAGCACAGCAGTTCGGCGTTCCTGTAATGCCAGTGCCATGTTATCCTTACTAGCATGGGTATGCAAAGTAGCAATTCACAGGGAACTATGTAAACAATCGTCGGAAATAGAAACCGGTCGGGGCGTGATCCTTCGGCTTGTATGTCCGAATGTCCACGCGCTGAGCAAATTGGAAGTCAACCTCGGGTTACAAAGCTGCGGCTTTAGAGGCTAACGAGCGGGTCCATCCAAGTCAGCTCAAATGGCTCAGACTCATGTCGAGAATACCATTAGTATTCTACGCGGGCTCATCCTTGCGACATAATTATAAATCTTTCATGCTAAAGCGATCATGTTTCTCGGTCGTGATATTTACAGCGTAATTATTTATATCTAGTAATATCCTGAGATAGTATTGGACAACAATTAATTGTATATGATAAAATGTTCATAAAATACATGTGAGAAACGCGTTGAAAATTTAATTTAAAATGTTTAATTAAAAATGTGTTTAAAATATATTTATATTTAATTAATAAATATGTATATAAATGTTAAATAGGATAATTTTATTATTTCTCCCAGTACTTCGTTAATTTAATAAATTATTATTTATGCAATGCCTCATAATTTTAATTGCATTTTACCAAAGTCTGTTCTAGAATGGATTAAAAATTTATTTACATATTCTTTCAATTGCCTCTATGTTTTTATCTAATTATTTTGTAATTCCGTATTTTATTATTTCGCTACGGAAATTGCTATAAGAAATTTGTTGGAGATATTGCATAATTTTTTTCGTACAATTAAATAATATGATGTTTAGATTTCTTTATACATGATTAATTTTATTTACGTATTTGAAATTGAAAACTTTATGCGCATTTACGTTGTAGAATCTATTTCGTTGAAACAATAAAAATCTCATTATCTTAACTGTAACTTTTTCGCAGAAACTGATAACAGTTCCGCGAAAATACTTTTACCTCGTCGTCTTATACATCTTACACGTTCCTTTTTCTTAGTTTTCGTAGCGTCTTCGATATGTATTGACGTTTCTGACGAGATATCAGGAATATAATGGGGACCTACTAGGATACGAGACAAATGATGCGTGAATAACGAGGACGGTATCGCGGTTGAACGAACCATTGTCAGCTGTCGACGCGTGAATATTCGATGGCTACACGCGAAATATCCTTTTAACAAGCGTATCGCGAATGAAGTTAATAACGTTAGCGAAGTTATTAACGTTAGTTTCTTTCAGATAAAAAAATGGGTCTCCGTACTTTCCTGAAAAAAAAGCGCTTGAAATAAATTTAAAAAATAATAGGATATATAACCGCAGAATAAAACGCGGTAATTATCTTCGAATGCCGTCATCGCAGCGTGATGGGATTCCTCCGAATTCTAATGAGATCCAAGCAGAGCGGAAGAGAGATTTTAATAAATGCGCGAACGAGACCGCTGAAGGAGATTTCCCGCTAAAATAGTTTCGCTGATATTTCTTCGTCGATCTTGGAAGTAATTCAGACGCTCGATACCGCTCCATAAATATTTTCGTAAGACGCCGCGGCTATTTTCCCCGCCTGCCCGTGTACGGATGATCGTTCATTGTGATCAACGACGTGTACGAAACACACGATGCGGTATGTTTAAAGTTTCCTGGCTACGGGGAATAAGAATGTTGAACTTTCGATGCGATATAGCGGCGATTTATCACCTGGCGAATCTCTTACGGCGAACCGAAGGATTTCGCACGCATTCCCTCCTAAATTGGTCGCCCGCTGCCTGCCAAACGCAAAATTTATGGAGATTGATCCTGCCGGTTAATACCGTAATAATTCCTGAATATGCATGTCGCGCCGCGCCGGTTTAACTCTCATGTGGCCGGTTATTGGCAATATGTAAAGCCGGTGAGCGATACTTTTAAATTACGGTAAGTGCGTTTGACGTAGGAAAGCTCCATCGCTTCTTGTTACTTGGACAAGTAATTGACGGTATATATCTCCCGTCTATATATCGCCTGCGATGTGTATTTGCCGTGTTTGTTATAGATATTGCTATATTATGTTAGTTATACCATGAATATGTGTATGTCATATCGTAAACATTTTTATAATCGTATTTTCTCTTCTTATTAGAATTTTATTAGAATTTATTTTATCTTTATAAAAATAGACTATTCTTTTGTATTGCTAATTTCGTTGTCAGACAATGCAAATAACTGTGACGTCAGCTCATTTAAAAAATTCGCAAATTTGCAGCAAAACAAAATCTTTGAAATAGGTAAGCTTAGGTATAATAGATATAATCTTATAAACTTAATCATAAAAAAAGAATAACGGATAACAGAGTGAAATCAATAGGAAGCATTATTCACTCCACCTGTACTCACCGATCTCCGGTATGTTCCTGTCATGATCGCCCCCGGCTAAAAACTGAAACATAAAGATATTTTATGGTCAGATACAGATATGTTCTTGAATAAGAATAAAAATAAAATTGCACGAGACGGAAAAATAGAAAACAATTCAAACTTTGGATTAAATAAAATATAATTGTATATTGTATCATATTAGCGTATATTATAATTTGCAATATTTAGACCTGATTTAACTTTCTCTTCCTAATTATTGAATTATCATAAACTTGTTATAATGCCATTTGCGGCGGTCGCAGAAAATCCCATTATCTATTCCATTATCGCAAGCCGATATTCGCGAGCTCCTAAGATTACCCATAAAAATTACTTCTCGCTTTCGCCAAATGAAGTTTGTTCAGGATAACGGAGATCTCCGGGAACAGCAGAATAGCGCGCGGTCGAAGGGAGGTGCTTTCAGACAACGACAGTGAAACCCGGCGAAAGAAACTTCTGGCGGTGACGCGAAAAGATCGCCAGTAAAATATGACACCACTGTTTTTCCCGGAATCTAGCAAATACTAGTACTTTTGCTTCCCTATCCGGCGAACACGACAACAAACGGATCCATACGTTACGTCAACTCGCTCTGTAACTTTCATGGAGAACTTTCGCTTTACAGAGCGTACTCAGAAAGAACTTCCTTCGCCTATTGAAATCTGACAAGAAAGCCGAGAAAAACTGGGTCTTTCTATATTCTATTTATGAGTTAGAAAATTTATAAAAAGAGTTATCAAAATTATATTTCGAAATAGCTTATATACAGTGAACAGATGCATCTCAGTGATCATGATCAAGCACAATTCTGACCATTTAATAAAATTTCTTGTACATATAAAAAAGTTAAATAAGACTAATTAAGATGTTAGAGAAATACTATATTATAAGATTATAAAAGTTGTAAAAATTCTGACATAATTTTGTATCAAATAATCTTTTATGGTTTAATAAGATACACAAGATTTCTCACAAGTAAAGACCAAATAGTCAAAGTGCCGCAGGCAAATTTTCAACTAGAAGCTGTCTTCATTATTATTTAATTTGTCTTATCTTGTCATATACAAATTATTTCTATGAATTAATATTCCGTTACACGCTGTTACGAAGTTCACGCGGTATAATTAAAAAATTTACACGATGTGCAATTCATGCAAGTAAAGCGAGATGCAGGGCGAGTGTGTCGACGATTAAGCAAAATATTCGTCGCAGCTGGCGGTTCCGACAATTAAATTGTGCGACGTCGCGTCGTAAAATATGCACGAGTGTCTTGAGATGCAGTCGTAAAAAGGAAATGAGAAAAAGAAGGTTCAACTCTTCGCGGTTCTTTTTGCAGTTCCTCAGCTTGCGGGGAACACCTTTCCCTGCGGTCTCGGTGATACATAAACCGGGTTTATTCAAGAAATCGTGACTTTCCCGGGAAATAGAAACCGGCAAAAAGATATCCCGCGGTCGTCTCTCTTACCGCGAGAGAGATTCCTGGTAACCCTCCACCGCGCTTGAGAGAGGGAAATGGCGAGAGGAACCTCTCGAGGGAAGCCTCTTCCTCCTAGGCTAGACCTTCCGGGCTTGGAAATCGATAGACCTTCCCCGCCCCCCAGTTTCCTGCAATTCTCCTCGATTTAGGGCTTGAGACCGTTCCTCGCGTTCATGTGTCGATCGAGAACCCAATAATGTCTGACGTCGGAGACTGATTAACGGTATGATTGCCGTTACTCTCTGTATCCGTATTACGACATTTCCGCATTAACAGGTTCCTAATGTCAGTGATTTAATATACTAAATTTTGTCACTTAAATTATTATTAACTTTAAAACCCATTATTTTTATATTCTGTGTTTACTCGTACGTAAGACAAATACCTAATTTTAAATTGCTTTTTTATTTATTAGGTAAAAGAGAACATCTTTTTTGAGTTATCAAAATAAAGTTTGTGTCTTCTTCTTCTTTTTTATACTGTTCCTGATATTTCTAACAATAAGTATTATAAATAATTAAATACTTAATGCAATTAATTGATTATTGTATTAAAATACCATCGCGTTGCTTCGGGTTTTCGACGGTTTGAATTGATCCATATTGTTTCCATGTAAACGCGAAAAACGACATACGGGTTCTCCTCCCTATATCAGTTACATTTTGCATGCGCGACCGGAAACGTTCGCGAGAACAAGCTTGAAAGCCGTTCTGTGTGCGATGGAAAAAAAGAGAAGTAATGGATATACTCGTTGCCAATTTCATCTCGTCCTTTGTGCAGTTAATCGGACGATTAATCACTACGTGTTCGCGGAAGGATTTACCGTTCTGGCATATAGGTCGCGCACAGTGGGGATCACTCGCAACCTGTATTTCGCACCATCCTTGTTGCGAGGTGCGTTGATCTCACGAGATAAAAATGGAACGACGGGAGATTCGACGCGATTTATTTTCCGCGTCGATTCTACCCGCAGTCTCTAACACGAACATTCCATGCAGACCTCCGCTCAAATGGCAGGCTCCTTTCTGCTCATAAGTGCCGCACTTTCGGAACACACGAGCCGGAGGATTGATGAAAGCTCGCTCCATCGCTGTCTGCTCGCAAAAACCTTGAGTTTCATGTGAAATTGATAAATACGTGAAATCCGCGGGAGCCCTCGTAGTGTGGAACACGAATAACAATCCTGTTCCATTCGCTTTGATAAACTTCTCGCTGCGGATTTATAAAGCTAGTCTCAACTAGTCTGCAAGTTTTCGTTTGCATAATGTTTCGTGATGTCATGCGTACACTAGGAAGGAATAAATGCTGTAAACAGGATGTTTTGTAAAGTTCAGCATCAAAATGCAGAAGCGTATTCATTGATGCTAAACTAATTCGACTTTGTTTGCTGTTTAACGGCAGAGTCACGAAGTTATTTAAGATTAAAAATTAATGGTCCTTTGCGAAATAAAATTCTTATGGATGACTACCTACATACAATATCTTTTATCGTAACGTTGTTTAATTTTTTAAGAAAATTTGTTTCGATAAAATATTATTCTAATACTTATAAAAATTCAGTCGCTATTAATTATTAAAAATTGAAAATCGCATTAAGTATAAACGATAACTTCCGTCAACATTTTAACGAAACAATTTAAGAAATAACGCGGCAAAAGTAAGATATCTTGAAGCAAATTCTCTTCCACTCTCTTATTCAATGGATAAAGTAAACTTAACGCGTAATTTCAGCGAAGCAATGACGAACAAACATTTCCACATTCTTAGAATAAACTGCCATAGTGCTTTTACACATTGGGAAGAACTTCTCCCTTTTATGTCGTTATCTAATAGCGGCCGTGAAACCAGCGTTCAACGTGGGCCACGCGGACGGGTATGTGTTCCACAATGTTTGCCAGCTCGTTGAATTTATCTCAATTCCATTAGTCTACTATATTTAGATGAGCCGCGTAGACCGGCGCTTTGCAACATTGCCGCCTGTAAATCACGGACACAACCCTTCCTTTTTGGACGTTAACGAAATCGCGACGATCAGACCTTGACGTAATTTTAATCCGCTTGTTTACTCTAAGTAATTTTCGACTCAAAATATGAGAAAGATTCATCCGTGAAGATTCATCATTTGCGAACAATTTATCTTCCTCGGCAACGATGGAATCTGATTTGGAATATTTAATTTACCTAATCCAGTGAAAAGTTAATTTCAAGGAAAATACTTCCGATTTGCTGAAGAATTAAAAAGATAGAATGTTGGATGTTCGCTGCTCTCTATTATATCTCATGAGAATCTAAAAAGATAAGACTTTTATTTAAGTAAATGTTAGAAACAAAATGGCTATTAGAGATACTGATACATACGACAAACACGAATAATATTTTATATTTAAGCTGTAAATTTAATTTCAATATATCTCGCACCTCTACGTTTAATTAAATATTCCCGATATTTCACAATCGCGAACTTCTGACAGGAATATTGAACGGCGGCTAAGCCATACACCTGAAAAGAAACCTGAATTTAATATCTTTAAATCAGTGCTTATTAAACTTGCACCCCGCTTGAAATTAATAATATTCAGGAAATGAACATCAAAGTACATAAAAGTGAGAAGAATTTCGATATTGCATTAAAAATATAGTCAAATATTAATGACATACAAGTCGCGCGGAAGAACGGCAGGATAAAAATAGCCTCAGAAAATTGCAAAATGCAACCAATAGGATCTCTCATGCATTTATGAAGACCTCCGAGATCTCTCGCGCTTATCTTCTATATATTCTATATCGATGGCTGCGAGCAAAATTGTTCTCTCTCGAAAAGTGATGTTCTATATAGACCGTTGGCTGCCTTATCGTTTCTTATCCGTCAGCCTGGCATGGTGCAGGGCGTCGATAACGGACAAAGAACGCGCGCGATCGCGAGATAAATGAGTAGCGACGGCGCAGAATTCGATTTCCTTGGGTTTTACGCGGTCGCCGGAAAGTTTGCGTACGACAATAAACGGGTGTGTAGCGGGAGGGAGGAAAGTTCGGAGTGACGAGGTGACGCTCACTTCGTCATTACGACGATTGAACGGGGACCGCGATTAAATCGCGCGGGAACGCGGTCAGCGTTGATTAAAGCTGATAACGAGTTGTCAGAGGGAATTTGAACTTCCGCGAAAACGCCTACCTCGTCAGATTTACATATACGAATGTAAATACCGATCGCGAATCCGAAAATAGATCCATGACTTCGCAGCATTTGTGTTGAGCGATTATTCCGTCCGTCTATGACTCGACGCTTTACGTCGACAATCAATCGCTACGATTGTTCGATCGCTTCGCTCAGCGATATTTGCAGTCGACGACGATATTTGGCTACGAATCGGCTACGAATTTGGGACAATTCAATAATTGCCTAGAGTGATTACATGTTATCGTACATGCTGTTGTAACCAGGAATTGTAACCGTCACAATTGCGGTGAATACAAATCTGGGTGCAATAGATGCATGAAAACAAACTGTACATTTGTATCTGACACAATACAAGAATATAGAGGGTGTCCCACGGGAATGTGTTGAAACTAATCAGCTGTCATTTTCGAATGTATTCAGTTATTGAAAAAACAAAAATTGCTTTAAAAAGAGGAGAGTACAGTTTTTAATGGGTACAAATAAATTTAAAACAAAATGTTTGTATATCAGTTTATTTTATAAATGAAAAATATGCTAATAATTAAGTAAGCTAATGATACATATTTTCGAAGTGCGCACCATTTGAATCTGTACAAAACTCAATTCTTTTACGAAAATTGTAAAAACCTTTTCATATGTCTTCTTTAATGACGCTGACGACTTTTTAAATAGTTCTTCAATATTTTTTTCTATACAGCTGTAGACACAAAAGGACCTGACAGATCGTGTCTACGGTCTTGGATAGTTCCATACTGCATAAAATTATCGATAATTCTGTTAAAAATGGAGATTTATTGCCAAAAAATCGAGTGACGTAACGTATAAGTTTAAATAAATAATAAATTCTAACCTTTTCAGTGTGGTTTCGCTCGTAACTTTATGTGTTCCGTATTTAGTACGAAACCCCCTATAAGCATGCTGTACACTTTTCTTCTAGAAAAGAAGCACTGGAAAAGATAGACCTTCTCTTCCGTTGACAGATTAATCACTTTGACGCGCACAAACTTGCTTCTACTATTATTAATATATGTATACATTTTTGTTACAAAATATTATATTTTCAAGTAGGTATTAAAATAATTTTAATTATTTTTTCTCTTCTAATGATTAATATCAAGTAAAAATATAAGTAAGACAAGAGTATTGATGTAAAATTGTGTCTTTTCCATTTAAATTTTAAGTAAAATTATAAATACAAATAATTCTTGACACAAAACAACTCATATGTTAAAGCAAAAAACATAAACATAAATTTATTTGATGACTTAAACTACCGTTAGTTATGTATTTAGATAAATAAAAAAATATATATATTTCAAGATTCTTCAATATTAACTGATTTAATTTTACTTTCAACTTTTTAC
This sequence comes from Leptothorax acervorum, assembly GCA_035220615.1. NCBI lineage: Eukaryota > Metazoa > Arthropoda > Insecta > Hymenoptera > Formicidae > Leptothorax > Leptothorax acervorum. The sequence continues at coordinate 2,215,912 of JASTWQ010001261.1, read as the reverse complement.
AGTATTACATAATAAATATGATAGTAGAAATTCCAGCACATACATACTGAAGAATACTCCATTCAATTTTCAATACGTTGCGTCGCCGGCAATGTGTCTGGGTATTTATCTACTGATGATGTAAACGTAAGTCATTGTCAATTAAATAATACTTAATTCTAATTATATAGTCATAATCTATGAAAATTTTCTAAGAAGCTCATGTTGCTATTATTCTCCGAAGAAAGACATACGCAATAATATTTTATTAATAATATCAATTCTTCGTAGATTGCTGGCCTTCTTGTTGTATTCCAAACATTCGGAGAAGCAACAAAACCTGTCATCAGGCTTCGACCATGCGGAATTCGACGGATCCTTAGGGATGGGTTACCCCTCTTTATCCGTCACTGGATATCCTCCTGTGTTCAACCAAATGATCCGACAACGATCGGTGTCGCGACCCATTTTTAGTTTTTACCTAAATCGGTATCTTTCCGTATGCCTCACGTGTGTTTAAAAATATATTTTTAATTACATACTTTTTTTGTCTTTCTATGCAATTTAAAATGCAAATATATAATGTAAAAAATCTACAATCTGTACAGAAATCTATCGGCCACGAACGGTGGTGAACTATTGGTGGTATTGTGTGGCTCCAATCCCGCTCATTATGACGGCGAGTTTACGTATGTTAATGTTACCCGCAAAGCATACTGGCAAATTACTATGGATAAGTACGTAGTTTTTTTTCTAAATTACATGTATGTCAATCACGGATCATATGCCAGCTAATTGTTAATGCTATTGCACTGTAGGGTTCAAATAAAAGATAGTATCTTATGCGCAAACAGCTGTCAAGCTATCGTCGACACGGGCACCTCCCTGATAGCTGAACCACCGTCGGATATCGCAGTTATTAACAGACAGATCGGTGTTATTAATGAAACAGTAAATAATTAATAGATTATCCTTTTCTGCAATGGCAGCTTTCAACTATCTTAAATAAATTGTTGAAATAAATTAATAAATGTTTGATAAGTTACGCATTATTAATATGGATTACTAACATTAAACTTCGTTTAAAGGTGGACTGCGACGAAATTCCTTGCCCGATATCAATTTCGTCCTAAGTGGTAAGACGTTTAGCCTCACTGGTAAAGATTATGTCTTAAAGGTAAGAGAGGAATATCGCGTCATATAACGGATTAAATTGTTTTAGAATTGAAATATTTTGCCAAATTTAATTTTTTATAGGTCACATCAAACGATACGACATTAAATAATACGATATGCTTTCCCGGCTTCTTTGAGGATAAAGGTAATCTGTGGACTTTAGGCGATGTGTTTATTGGTCGGTACTATACCGAGTTTGATGTAAGAAACGACCGAGTGGGATTCGCCTCTGCAAAATAAATGTTGATTGCCTTCTCATAAAGTCATTAAATTTTAGAAAATCTAAATGACATAAATAAATAAATAAGTTAAGGTTCTTTTAGAATATCGACTCCCATGTGCTTATAGACTTGTAATTTTTATTTGTGACTATTTATGTGGCATGTTGTTAAATGAATACTTATGTGAAAATTAGAACAAAAATTTGCGATATTATTTCTGCCAACAATTTAGTACATCTTGTTCTTTCAGCAACTATCAAATTGTTGTAAGATATTGTAAATACAGAGATGAGTCTATTAAAATAATAAAGTATATATTCTTTGCACTATATATTGATTTCATATATCGATCCTTCAATTTTATTTGAATGCGGTATCTCGAAAAATATTATTTTATATATTGTAAATTTTCTGCTTACATACAAGTACAAGATATCGTATAAAATTCTATCTATATAAATATGTTTAATATATGTTTTTCTATATTTTTTATACACACACAAACGTATGCACGTAAATCTTTTGCCTATTAATAATTATATAAACCTTAATTTCTACTCATAGATACCAAATTGTCGATACCAAAAGTATTATGTCATATGTATTCTAATTAATCAATGTTAGAATATCGAGAAAACTGGTTTAGGTATTTCACTATCGTTAATATTATAATTATTTGAATTTTGAAAATGTTGTTTTTAAAAACTTGCTTATTAAGTACCGCTTGTGTTAAATAAAATACGATACATAAAAAGAGGTAATAATCGAGTGATTTTGATGCATGTGTATTTGTATAAGAACGATAAGATTTTCTGGCAATACAGATTTGCAAAAAATTTATATGATTACAACTGTCAATCTCTCTACAATAGTACAAGAAAATATCACACTGTATAGGTAACTAAACATACTGTGTGACTTCATGCAATGTGCGAAGCACATAAGATAACATTTTGTTATCATTTTTACAAAAATTAATCTATAAAAGAAAGGCTTTAAGTAAATCCTATGTAAAATTCATTTCTTAATTCCAAGCTAACATTTTCAGAATTTTATTGCTTATACTAGCTTTTTGTTTCTTTTCTATACTTCTTTTGATCATCTGATTCTTAGATCTGGGATTAGATCGACCAACTACTAATTTCAATATGAAGACAATAGTGGAGCAAGTGTATCCAGATTAAAACAGTGAAAAGAGCTATTGGGCTGTTAGAAACTTTTAAATCTCTTTGTCTGCTTCACCACCCTCCTTCTCACCTTCTTATAAGCACAACAACGTACACGCGCGTACTTGTATATAAGCAGCAGTGGGGACGATAAGGATTGACTATATTCCCTTTCTGTTGTGTGTACACCAGTTGCGGACTAAATTTGAAACTATAACGTTCCTAAAACCTTCTCGACTTTTGTAGCTTCAGTCGCCGAGAATTTCAGGAAATATGTATCGACTTTTCGTGGCAATTGTGTTAATCAACTTCGTGTTAATCAACGCGGAGTATACTAGGTGAGTATATATCATTATATATATATATTATGTAGAAACACTGCACATCTATATCGACACCCGCGATAAATGCCGTACATAGATTGCATTTCCAACTTCTTGGAATCGACGCACAGAATTCGCGATAAATACTTCAATAAATGCGATAATTGTACCAAATCAGTAAGAAAGACGCATATTAAAGGTCGGAATAAAGCGAGCAGACTAAAAGATGCGTTTGAAGATCTTATCTTACGTGAGATTAGCGTCATAAAAAGAGATTTCGCATTTAAAATACCTAAACTACATTCGAATGCGTGAACATATAAATTCGGGTAGCATTTATTTCTCTTAATACCAAAATATTATGGCTTTGATAGTTTTTAAATTAAAAGTGCTTGAGGATGATTAATTAAATTATCCGAAATTCGTATTTATGTTGTATGATATTTGCACATTCGCGTTTATATGATATATATATGTACGAATAGTATAATGGAATTTTCTTTGTATTGCTTCCAGAATTCCGTTACACAGGAAATGTTACTCCGTTCTAAAATTTTTGAAGGAGAATGACATAACAAAGCTCCGTTTGGCTACGGATCCCCGCACTGTAATAGAACCTCTATATAATCAAGAGAATCTTCGATACTATGGTGATATCACAATTGGATATCCACTACAAAATTTTAAAGTACTTTTCGACACTGGTTCCGCAAATCTCTGGATACCATCCAAATACTGCAACATTAGCCAACCTGGTTGCTGTAAATATATCATAACATCTCGCTATCTCTTCGACATTCTATTATTTATATATGTACATTTCTGTTAAAAAATATTTTAGTTTCAAGTAGGTATTAAAATAAACTTAATTATTTTTTCTCTTCTAATGATTAATATCAAGTAAAAATATAAGACAAGAGTAATGCTATAGAATTGTGTCTTTTCCATTTAAATTTTAAGTAAAATCATAAAATCTTTAAAGCAGCAGTTTCAAAACTTTAAAGCACTGGTAAGGTAAATATTATGTAGCTAAGTTACACAATTACATACTTTAGTTATTTATATAATTTATCACACGTACTTTAACGACACAAACAATTTTTGACACAAAATAGCTCACGTGTTAAAGCAGAAAATATAAACATAAATACATTTGATGATTTAAACTACCGTTAGTTATATATTTAAATAAATAAAGAGCAATTTATATTTATAGACTCTTCAATATTAACGAATTTAATTTTACTTTTAACTTTTTACAGCGAAACATAATAAATATGATCATGGTAATTCCGAAATATACATACCAGATGGTACTCCATTCGATATTGAATACGAAAGAGGCAGTGTGTCTGGGCTTTTATCTAAAGATGTCGTAAAAGTAAGTCATCCCGAATTAAATGATACTTAAATTCTAATTATATAGTCATAATCTACAAAAATTTTCTAAGAAGCACATGTTGCTATTATTCTCCGAAGAAAAACACACGCGATAAAATTTCATTAGTAAGTGAATTTTTCGTAGATTGCTGGCTTTTATGTATTACAAACATTCGGAGAAGCAATAAACCTAGATTTCCGCGATTTCTGGCATTTCGATGGTGTCTTAGGGATGGCTTACCCCTCATTAGCTTCGACTAAACAGACTCCTGTCTTCATCAACATGGTCGAGCAAGGCTTGGTGTCGCGACCCATTTTTAGTTTCTATCTAAATCGGTACGTACCTACTTTTCCATATGCCTCACGTGTGTTTAAAAACAGTTTTTTAATTATATACTTTGTTTTTCCATGCAATGTAAAATGCAAATGTACAATGTAAAAAATCTACCTGCACAGAAATCCTTCGGCCGCGATAGGTGGTGAACTGATATTAGGTGGCTCCGATCCCGCTCATTACGACGGCGAGTTTACGTATGTTAATGTTACCCGCGAATTATACTGGCAAATTACCATGGATAAGTACGTAGTTTTTTTTCTAAATTACATGTATGTCAATAACGGATCATATGCCAACTAATTGTTAATGCTATCGCACTGTATACAGGATTCAAATAAGAGATACCCTCTTATGCGCGTACAGTTGTCAAACTGTAGTCGACACAGGCTCTCCCGGGATAGATGGACCACCGTCGGATATCGCAGAGATTAACAGAGAGATTGGTGTTATTAATACAACAGTAATTAATAGATTATAATTTTTTATGCAATGGCAACTCTTAACAATCTTAAAATAATTATTGAAATAAATTAATCAATGTTTGATACGTTACGGATTTATAATATGGATTACTAATTATAACCTTTGTTTAAAGGTGGAATGCGACTTGATTCCTACTTTGCCCGATATCAATTTCGTTCTAGGTGGTAAAACGTTTAAACTTACTGGTATAGATTATATCCGTAAGGTAAGGAATATCGCGTCATATAACAGTTGAAATTGTTTTAGAATAGAAATATCGTGCCAAATTTAATTTTTTAATTTTATAGCTCCACGATTCGACATATAATATTACAATGTGCTTTACGGGCTTCGGTGAACGCACTCCGAGGGAGGAAAATGGTCCGACGTGGGTTTTGGGCGTCCCATTTATTGGTCGGTACTATACCGAGTTTGACATGGAAAACAACCGAGTGGGATTCGCCGCTGTAAAATAAATATTGATTGCCTTCTCATGAGGCTATGATTAAATATTAGAAAATCTAAATGACATTGATAAACAAATAAGTAAAAGTATTTTATAGAATATCGACTCTTATATTGGCCTGCGATTTTTATTTGTAATTATTTTTATGTTAAATGAATACGTTGTTAAATGAATACGTATGTAAAAATTGGAACAAAGATATGCGATATTATTTCTACCAACAATTTGGTACATCCTATTCTTTCAACATACTAATGTATTGTTGTAGGATACTGTAAATGCAGCTGAGTCTATTAAAATAAAGTATACACTTTTTACATTATATATTGATTTCAATGTAGTATATCCCGAAAAATATTATTTTATATGTAAAAAATTTTCTATTTATATACAAATATATATAGGATATCGTATAACCCTTTGCCTATATAAGTAAGACATACCGCATTTATAATTAGATAATATATATATTTCTATATTTTTTCATCACACACAAACGTATAAATCTTTTGCTAATTAGTAATTATATAAAATTTTCGAATTGTAGACATCAAATTGTCGATCCTAAAATTATTATGTTATATCTATGTATTCTAATTAATAAATGGTAGAATATGGAGAAAACTGGTTCAGGTATCTCACTATGGTTAATATTATAATTTTGCATTTGGAAAATGTTATTTTAAAAACTTGCGTACTGTATTAAGTACCGCTCGTGATGTTAAATAAAATACGATACATACACAAAGAGAGATGATAATCGCGCGATTTCGATGCATGTGTAAAAACAATAAAATTTTCTGAACACAGGTTTGCTTTATATGATTACAAGTGTCAATGTGTCTAGAATATAGTTAGAGAAAATATCATACTATATAAATAATAGTAACTAAACATCCTGTGTGACATGCAATTTGCAAAGAATTTTGTCACCTTTTTTGCAAGAGTTAATCCATATAAGAAAGGCTTTAAGTAAATTCTACGTAAAATAGGTTTCTTAATTCCAAGCTAACATTTTCGGAATTTTATCGCTTGTACCAGCTTTTTGTTTCTCTTCTATACTTTCTAATGTCAATATGAAAACTATAGTGGATAGTGGTGCAAGTGTATTCAGATTTAATTAGTGAAAATAGCTATGTGGGCTGAAAAGAGCTTGGGCTGTGTAAGAAGCTTTAGAACATTTATATCTCTTTGTTCGCTGTACCGCCCTTCTTCTCACCTTCCAATAAGCACAACACCGTACACGCGCTTGTATATAAGCAGCGGTGGGAACGGTAAGAATTGACTACATTATTTTCCTGTTGTGTGTACCGAGTGTGGACTGAATTCGAAATTATAACGCTCCTAAAACTTTCCTGACTTTTGTAGCTTCGTCGCTGAGAATTGCAGGAAATATGTATCGACTCTTCGTGGCAATTGTGATAATCAACTTCGTGTTAATCAACGCAAAGTTGCATAGGTGAGTACATATTATGTACAGACGCTGCACATTTATCGACACAATAATAAATACCGTACATTAGAGATCGCGCTTCCAACTTCTTGGAATCAACGCAGAACTCGCAATAAATATTTCAATAAATGCGATAATTGAACCAAATCTGTATAAAAGCGACGCGTATTAAAAGTCGGAATAAAACGGATAGAGTAAAAGATGCTTTCGAAGATCTTATCTTAAGTGAAATTATCGTCATGAAAAGAGGAACTTATTTAAAGTACCTAAACTACATTCTAATGCGTAAATATATAAATGCAGGTAGCGTTTACTTCTTAATACCAAAATATTGTGGTTTTAATAGTTTTTAAATTAAAAGTGCTTGAGGATGATCAATTCAAGTACCCGAAATTCGTATTTATGTTGTATGATATTGATTCGCGTTTATATGATATGTATACGTGCGAATAATATTTACAAATTTTCTTTGTGTTGCTTCCAGAATTCCTTTAGGCAGGACATACTCCGTTCGAAAATCTTCGAACGATATGACAAAGTTCCGTTTGACTACGGCTAATGGCACTGTAATAGTACCTCTATATAATCAAGAGAATCTTCGATACTATGGTAATATCACAATTGGAACTCCACCACAAAAGTTTAAAGTAGTTTTCGACACTGGTTCCGCAGATCTCTGGATACCATCAAAAAAGTGCAACATTAGCCTACCTGCTTGCTGTAAATATATCATAACATCTCGCTATCTCTCTTTGACATTATTGTATTATTTATATTGTGTACATTTCTGTTAAAAATTATTATAGTTTCAAGTATTAAAATAATCTTAATTATTTTTTCTTTTTTAATGATTGATATTAAGTAAAAATATAAGAATAATGCTGTACAATTGTCTCTTTTCCACTTAAATTTTAAATACAATCATAAAATCTTTAAAACAAAAGTTTCAAAAGTTAAAATCACTGGTAAGGTAATATTGTTGCTGAGTTACACAATTACATACTTTGTTATTTATATAATTTAGCACACGTACTTTAAAAATAAGTGTTAAAGCAAAAAATATAACATGAATACATTTGATAATTTATTAATTATATATATATATATATGTAAAGCAATATTTATATTTCTAGACTCTTCAATATTAACTGATTTAATTTTAATTTCTACTTTTCACAGTCGTACATAATAAATATGATAGTGGAAATTCCAGAACGTACATACCAAATGGTGCTCCATTCAGTATTCAATACCACGCTAGCAATGTGTCTGGATACTTATCTGCTGATAATGTATTCGTAAGTCATCGTCAATTAAATGATACTTAATTAATTCTAATTATAGTCACAATCTACGAAAATTTTCTAAGAAGCACATGTTGCTATTATTCTGCGAAGATAAACTCACGCTATAATTTTATTAATAATATGAACTTTTCGTATGACTTTCGTAGGTAGCTGGCCTTCTTGTTGTATACCAAACATTCGGAGAAGCGACAAATCTGCCATTAGGCTTCGACAATGCGGAAAACGACGGTGTCTTAGGGATGGGTTACCCCTCTTTATCTGTCACTGGAAAGACTCCTGTCTTCAACAACATGGTCGCACAAGGCGTGGTGTCGCAACCCGTTTTTAGTTTCTACCTAAATCGGTATGTATCTTTAACGTATGCCTCACGTGTGTTTAAAAATATTTTTTAAATTACATGTTTTGTTTTTCCACGCAAATTAAAATGCAAATGTATACAATATAAAAAATCTACTGCTTGTACAGAAATCTATCGGCCGCGATGGGTGGTGAATTGGTATTAGGTGGCTCCGATTCCGCACATTACGACGGCGAGTTTACATATGTTAATGTTACCCGCAAACACTTTTGGCAAATTACCATGGATAAGTACGCAGTTTTTTTTCTAAATTATATGTATGTCAATCACGGATCATGCACCAGCTAATTGTTAATGCTATTGCACTGTAGAGTTCAAATAAAAGATACCATCTTATGCGCGAACGGCTGTCAAACAATAGTCGACACAGGCTCTCCCGTGATACTTGGACCACCGTCGGACATCGCAGTTATTAACAGAGAAATCGGTGTTATTAATGGATCAGTAAATATAATAGATTATCCTTTTATACAATGGCAGCTTTCAACTATCTTGAATAAATTATTGAAATAAATTAATAAATGTTTGATAAGTTACGAATTATTAACATGGATTACTAACATTAACCTTCGTTTAAAGGTGGAGTGCGACGAGATTCCTACTTTGCCCGATATAAATTTCGTTCTAGGTGGTAAAACGTTTAAACTTACTGGTATAGATTATATCCTTCAGGTAAGGAATATCGCGTCATACAATAAAAATTGTTTCAGAATAGAAATATCATGCCAAATTTAATTTTTTAATTTTATAGGTCCACGATCCGAAATATAATGATACGGCATGCTTAACCGGCTTCTTTGATGGCATTGCGGATAATCCGATGTGGAATTTGGGCGATATATTTATTGGTCGTTACTATACCGAGTTTGACATGGGGAACGACCGAGTGGGATTCGCCGCTGTAAAATAAATATTGATTGCCTTCTCATGAAATCGTTAAATTTTAGAAAATCTAAATGACGTTAATAAATAAATAGGTTAAGATTTTTTTTAGAATATCGACTCCCATGGCTTATTGCCTTGTAATTTTTATTTGACTATTTATATGGCATGTTGTTAAATGAATGTCTACGTATGTAAAAATTAGAACAAAAATTTGCGATATTATTTCTACGATTTAGTACATCTGGTTCTTTCAGCAACTAACGAATTGTTGTAAGATATTGTAAATACAGATGAGCCTATTAAAATAAAGTATATATTTGTTACACTATATATATATTGATTTCATATATTAACTTTTCAATTTTATTTAAATGTAGTATCTCAGAAAATATTATTTCATGTATTATAAATTTTCTGCTTAAATGCAATTACAATATATCGTATATAAAATTCTATCTATATAAATATGGCATACCGCATTTATGTTTAATATATGTTTTTCTATATTTTTTATACACACACAAACGTATGCACGTAAATCTTTTGCCTATTAATAATTATATAAACCTTAATTTCTACTCATAGATACCAAATTGTCGATACCAAAATTATTATGTCATATGTATTCTAATTAATCAATGTTAGAATATCGAGAAAACTGGTTTAGGTATCTCACTATCATTAATATCATAATTATTTGAATTTTGAAAATGTTGTTTTTAAAAACTTGCTTATTAAGTACCGCTTGTGTTAAATAAAATACGATACATAAAAAGAGGTGATAATCGAGTGATTTTGATGCATGTGTATTTGTATAAGAACGATAAGATTTTCTGGCAATACAGATTTGCAAAAAATTTATATGATTACAACTGTCAATCTCTCTACAATAGTACGAGAAAATATCACACTATACATATAGGTAACTAAACATCCTGTGTGACTGTATGCAATGTGCGAAGCACATAAAATAACATTTTATCTTTTTTACAAGAGTTAATCTATAAAAAAAAGGCTTTAAGTAAATTCTATAATGTAAAATTTATTTCTTAATTCCAAGCTAATTTTCGGAATTTTATTGCTTATACCAGCTTTTTGTTTCATTTCTATACTTCTTTTGATCATCTGATTCTTAGATCTGGGATTAGATCGACCAACTAATAATTTCAATATGAAGACAATAGTGGAGCAAGTGTATCCAGATTAAATTAGTGAAAAGAGCTATTGGGCTGTTAAAGGCATTAGAATTTTTAAATCTTTTTGCCCGTTTTACCGCCCTTCTTCTCACCTTCCTATAAGCACAACAACGTACACGTGCGCACTTGTATATGTATAAGCAGCGGTGGGAACGGTAAGGATTGACTACATTCTTTCTGTTGTGTGTACCGGTTGTGGACTGAGTTTGAAATTATAACGTCCCTAAAACCTTCTCGACTTTTGTAGCTTCAGTTGTCGAGAATTACAGGAAATATGTATCGACTCTTCGTGGCAATTGTGGTAATCAACTTCATGTTAATCGACGCGGAGTTACATAGGTAAGTATACATATTATTGTCGAACGCTGCACATTTATATCGACATGATAATAAATACCATATGGAGATCGCGTTCCTAACTTCTTGGAATCGACGCAGAATTCACGATAAATACTTATCGCGATAAATGCGATAATTGTACCAAATCAATTTCAAAAACAATAAATGTACCAAATCTGCAAGAAGAACGCATTTTGAAAGTCGAAATAAAGCGAGTTGACTAATTATAAGAGATGCTTTGAGGATCCCTTTGAAGATGTTATCTTAAGTGAGATTATAGCGTCATGAAAAGGGGAATTCGGATTTGAAATACCTAAACTACATTCGAATGCGTGAATATATATAAATGCAGGTAGCATTTATTTCTTAATACTAAAATATTGTGCCTTTGATAGTTTTTAAAAATTAAAAGTTCATTAATTAAATTATCCGAAATTCGTATTTACATATTTTAAGACACGCATTTTCATAAGATCACACTTTTCTTTGTAAAATTAATTTTTTTTTTCCCCGAAATAGAATTCAGCAAGAACACGAATTCTGTACATAGCTAAACGCTAATATACAAAATGTTTTTTATACAAAATAAAGAAAAGTATAGGGATTTCTAAATAGGTATATTTAAAACCACGCATTTTTTCGAATCACATTTCAAGTAAAAGTTTCACAGTTTTATAGAGAGAATATAATGTGTGCATGCAATAAAATAAAAGAAATCGCTTTTTCCTCACCCTATATAATCCTTCGAGCGAAGAAAACTTTCGTGAGGATAAATGATGGCGTGCGTTAAGAACGAAAGGATCGGATATCCTGTCGTTCTTCATCCCTTCCGGACGTTCTATTTTTTGCGTCGTATCGTTTGTTATCAAGCTGTCGATCCCGGTGGAAAGTGCCAAAGCGACACACGACTGCAGAGAATTGATGAAACGCCATGGATAATTAAGAGTTCTGTTTTATATTTATGTGACTCTCTCGCAGTATTCGTTCCATTTCCGTTTATGTATGAGAAAACGATCTTTTAAGCAAGTGACTTAAGCACTGAATGAAACTAAAAAATTGACCTCGGAATATACATATACAGAAAATTACTTACTCATAAGTTGTTTTTGCATAAGTTGTTTTTTAAAGAAATCAAGTTGTTTTTTATTTTACATTAAAACCGATAAAAAATATTCAAATGAATATTCACGAACTAAATTCATTACTGATTAAGGTTAAATGGATAGGGGGCATGTTTTTATGAATAATAAATCTCAGCTCTTTCAATATCAGAGATTGTCAGTATAGGTCAGAACATTCGCGATATCACGTGCCGCTCGTGTGTGTGAGGCTCGTAGTAAGTGCATTAAATTCGCGAATCTTTTCAAGATTCAGTATGAAAGACGCATCAATAGAAAGCCGCACAAAAATAAAAAAAGAACTTGTATATAGTGCAAGAATTTTCTATAAGTCATATTTGACTTTAAAATCATAGATATGAATACTAATCTCTATTTTCTATGTTTTCCTACAAATTTATTGTAACTAAAAAAACATTTCGCACAAAAATTAAAGCATATTTTTATAAAAACAATATCGCTTTAATAAGATACATTATACCTCATTTTCTGAGAATGTTTTGTATTTAATAAAACTGAAATTGTTGGAAATTTTATATGCAAAGATCCAGTAATATACATATTATGTATATATATTTTGATTTATAATATAATAAAGTGTATTAATGCGCAAAACTGATATGTCACACGGATTGATCATTGCAATTCGTCGCAGACTGAACTATTTTTGAGCCTTCAATATAAAAATATCGCATCCTTTGTTTGCGGCGGATTTCGAATTCACTTCTCGTCGGTATCGATTCGCAAGCGCGTACGCGACGATCATATACGAGTTTACGGGAGGAAAAAGTTTCCGGATGCGGTGCGAAAAACCGCGACAGCGAGATATTCGTCACAGCTGTCGGTCGTTTTCCGAGATTTGCCCGAATCTGTTGGTATGCACTATGCAGTATGCCGGCGTGACGTGTACCCGCGTACCGGCAGTCTGCAAATATCGAAGACATATCCTCCGTCGAGGTATTGCACCCCCTCCCCCTCTTCGACCCTCATTTCTGTAGCTTCCGTGAAGGAGACGGCGACGTCGAGAGCTCTTCAGAAATGGAGGCTTTTACGACTCTTACGAGCACGGAAATTCGAAGGGACATTCGTCGAGTCGGGGGGGAAACATGATCCCTCGCAAACTTTGATCCACGACCATGCTATTTTCGCTTAAAGCATCACGCTAGCTTTCGCTCGAAACGAGGTTTAGACACGATTTCGTTTTATTTTATCTTTTTTGCATCTCATTCTGCTTCGTTTTCGGTCATTGCCTTTTTCAGTCACGATTTTAAATTATTTTTTCTTTTTAATAATATATTAATACAGAAAGTCTTCTCCTTCTCTTGTTCTCTAAATATAACATTTTAGAAGATTACAACTATATAAATTTTATTATAAATATTTAGCATATTTCAAACTGTATCCTTCCAACAAGACTGTAAAGATGCGATAATGAAGCTATTGCGAAAAGCGCGAAAGCTCGAAGAGAAGCTCGCACAAAAACTCAAATTGAATCTAATTATTTTATCCATTTCTCAAAACTCTTGATGGCTCTTTTCGCCAAGTAGATAAGCAGAAAGACTTCTCTCGTTCTTATTTCGAAACGACGATTGATGATCACGTTGAAATGAATGTAACGTATACGAATGACTTCAGCGAGATAAATGTGACGTGTTATTGGAGAAGAGAAGGAAGAATGGCTCGAGAATAGGATTAAAAAGAAACAACGTACAGAGTCGATCACAATTACAATGCAAATTTCCCTAAAATTGGCTTGTAACGAAAACACCGCGCCACGCACAGAACGGGTTAATTGCATTCAAATTCCAAACTACAAAATGTAATAAACAAAGCTATGTATAATAAATATTCAGCAATATACTCCGAATAAACGAATTATAATAAATATTCAAATAAAAAGACCATCTTTTTACCTCGTATAATCATGTCGAGAGACTCGCGCGGTGGAATATAGTCGTGATTGCGACACAAAAATTAATAATCGTCTAGGAACGAATGCAGCCTCCGGCTAGTCGTAGAAATGAAAAACCGCATATAGGACGACGGCAGGATGTTCCTGACGTGAGCGGAGGGGCGCGGGATTGTGCACGAAAGTTAAACGAAACTGTTGGGAAATTGCAGTCCTAGGCAGAATGTTGCGTGCAACGAGTGCATCGTCATTTTTGCAAACTCGTCGACCATTGTATCGAATTCATTGTATCGAACAATGGCATTCTCTCAGGAACTAACAATCGAATCGTAAATCTAAGAAGAGAACTCGTAACACGCGTATAGTGGAATCGGTTCTCTCTCTGAACGGAATAAAATTTTTGATAAAATCACTAAAGAAAACGACCTTTTCAAAAAGAAATTTTAACTGTGGCACACGCGGTTTCAGTGAAATCAGTTAAAAATGTCGCTTTCACGTCGCTTCAACTCTAATACATCTAGTTCTAGAGAGAATATCTTCATTTTTTTCCGGCTGTCCGACATATAGAAGAAGATATATAGGAAAAAATATGCGGGAAGGAAATAGAGGGCTTTGGGGCGGAGAGTAATTTCATTTCCTACGACGCACGACTACATCATCGACAGGAGAGACCAGAAACGATGCAACAGCGCTTTTTCAGCGGATTTGTACTATACGGATCGAAACAATGCAGCGGCGGGACGTGACTTTCACGCGTAGGAATGCCATGTGCGCGGCATATCCGTCGCCGTAAATCACACATTACCGAAACGACCAATCCAGTATGGCCGGACCGATAAAGGCGGAGAGAAACGGGAACAAACGGCGTCGTACTGCCGCCCTGATATTTACCACTAGCAGCAGCAGCGGCCGCGGCGGCGGCGGCAATAGCCGCGGCGTTCGGGTGTTCCAACGGAAGAACATGCGGGCACTTGTCCCGGTGCCCGAATAAATCGCATTCGCTGCCGAAGACGCGCCTATGCGATGGAAAATGAAAATCCATCGGGCTCCGGGTGCAGGCGGCAAATTATCGACCAGCCAATTTCCGGTCTGAAAATTAATGGCCTTGTTTGCGCGAGGAGCAGCGCTACGGTCCGGTCTTGTTACGGAGCGGAGATACGAGGTGTTCCTGAGCACTTCCGGTTGGCCTTTCAGTGGCGGAATCTCTCGGAAGTTTTCCGACTTTACGCGAAACGCGTTGAAAATTTTACACAAATAGTGACAATCTCTCGAGCTCTGAAATTCGTTGCACTGGCACTGATGGAGGAGACTTCATCGCGGTGTCGACAAGCGAGCCTTATTTTGGTCGCGTGGAGATGAAATGACTTTGCCGCGTGTGCTCGCGGCAATAAAATAAGAATAATATATAAGATAACGTTTAATACCTGCGCGCACAATATCTTCTCCTTTCGCTACGCGATAAGATGGATTTTACTGCGCGAACCCGCGTGATATTGATTCGCTAAGTCATGAACGTAAATTACTTATCCTGATAGGATTCGCCGCGCGTCTTCGTCGCTCGTTTCTTGCGGGTTCTAATCGCACCGTGGCTTTTTATAGTCGCAATTTATACGTATAGTAGGTCGCGAAACTCGGATTATCTCCGTAGATTACTCGCTTGATTTTCTCGGACTTTTCAATTAGTTTGTATTCCCGATCTATTCGAAGTCTGCATCGCAAAATTTGTTAATTTTCTTAAACATAACATAACATATTGAATATTGAAGATATTAAATTGCATAAAGATATTATATATGTAACATTTACAATTAATGTTCAAAATTATTTCCTTCAAGAAGTTTAGCGATTCTCTTAATAAATAAACGTATTTTATAATCATCATTGGCAAACAATACATCGCATATTTTCGCAATTTCTCCTGCAATCGCGTAATTCTATATCCTTTCATGCAACGTTCGAGCGCAAAGGAGCGTACACTGAAAAAAGGTTTTAGTTATAATAACCAAGGCTTGGAGAAATAGTTTCAACTAAAGGTTTAGTGATTATGACGAAATAATTTAATTAATGTTAACAAATTTGTTGACATTAACCAAATATTTTGTCATAATCACTAAACCGTTTAGTTGAAACTATTTCACCAAGCCTTGGTTATTATAACCAAAACCTTTTTTCAGTGTAATTGAGCGCAAAATAAGGTACTTGTACGCATGTTGAACGATGTTCCGCGAAAGGGTCGCACACTAAAGTTCGAAATCAAATAAACAACCTGTAATTAAACGCTCGCGGGTGGTTGCGGTCAAATTTGCATATAATTGGAATTAAAGCGTTTCACGATAGAGATTGGGAAAGGTGCTGAGGTGGAAACGATCTGGCTTTTGTACGTACGCCGAAATTTTCGTCACGTTTTATCGGCGTTTTTCACCGTCGACTTAAACCGCCCGCGCCGGCCGTGCACCGGTAATGTATGCATTCCTTTACCGTCCGCGATAATGTATGCGTCCCTTAATTTTGCATTTTCGCTGATCCCTGATGTTTCACGTCCCAACGTTGATTTATTCAAAATTGATCGTACCCGCGTTTTCAGATATTCAACCGCGACCCGTTTCGCCAACATTTTCGCGAACTTCCGCAATTTCGCGCGCAATATCATTTAATAATAAAACAAAATAAATTGTGGTATTTAATAACGAGATAAACGTTAATAGTAAAACAAATTTCGGCGCAGGCTGCGTTTCATCTCGTGGTTGCCGGGACGTTCTGTAATTATTCTCACGCGATGGCGTGAACTCGTAAATTATCGTCAATGCGACACCCGTGGTAACCGGCGAACACTATTGCGTCGATCTGCTTCGAGACATTTACGGAATTGAATTTGGGAAAAGCGAGGCATAAACAAGTGAAACAGCTGCGCTATTTATACGAAGCGAGAAGATATTTCATTAACATTTCTATTACAAGCGCGGTATATATAATCTTGACGCAATAGTAGAGTGAAATATTATTGCGCATTAATTAATTGCTGTTTAATCGAAATATTCAGCGTTAAGGTAACGTTATTCGTGCTTCCGCTTTGATAATTCACAACATTAACGTTCCTTTTGCGCCGATTATTTTACTTTTTTATGTAAGTCTAGGAAAATATGGAGAATTATGGAATTAAACATGGAGAATTATAGAATTAGAAATAATATTTTAATTAACAAAAGTTCATTAAACATTAAAGATTAAAATTGTCAAACGTTTGTTATATATTCCGTTATCCAGACGTCTTGTCAGACTCTCATTTTTGATATATCGACGACGCTGATTAATTAAACTCGTAAAGCTATACACACATACAAATTGAATTATATCAGTTGTGCACCGTCAGATTACGGCATCCAATTTTACAGCGTGGCATGCACGGCTATAAAATTTTGTGTTACGTCATGACGGGAATCGAGATAAGAGGTTTCATAGCGAACATATTTTAAAACGACATGTGCGGCATGCATATTGTGGCGAACGCTACGAAGGAAAAGACGAAACATTCTGACTATTTATACGTACGGCTGTGAGTTGGTCGGTTTTAGAGGTGGGTGAATTAGCAGTAAAAAGCTGGTATCAAAATATCGATGTCAGCTGTAATACGCGAAAAGCTCGCGGTACCGCTCGCGGTGGCACATGAAATGACTCTTTCATATCGGCCCATATCGAGCTGTATCCGGCATCGACCTAGACATTTGATACTCAATATATAAAATTAAAAAAAAAAAAGGAAATATATATATATGTAATATTTCAAGCGGATCGCACAGACAAGGCTTGATAGTTTTGTGGCAAGAATAATTAACATGATTGCACGATTATACAATTACAAACGGAGTTTATTCGCAAAATAATTAATCGCGCTTTTTAATTAGTCACTCAGCTAGTTTTCATTCTGCCTTTCTCGTTTGCGCAGTAAACGAATTTGTCGCGTTAAAGTGTTCCAGACAATATTGTGAAAAACAATGGCGGGCGCGGGAAAGAGCGTATTAATTGTCAGCGATTTAGCGTCGTTATTCGAGCGTTCATTCGCGACGTCGAGCTTTACGGCTGCGTTTCGTAAATCGCATCAGAGTGCCCTGGTACGTTGATGCCGGGTTTTTAATCGGATTCCCGGCAAAAATCGGATTAATGACGATTCTCTGTAGGCATTGGAAATTGTATGAGAATGTTAAAAATTCCGGATTTGGTATTACCGCACAGCGCCGATCGTCATTTCACTCGCTTTTATGTGAAACCGTACTCCAGAGATAAAGTATGAATAATTTAGAGTAATCGTCATTTTTTCGTTATTTCAAATTTCACACATACAATAATATTAATAATAACGATAATAACGATCACCGGCACGTTATTCTATATAACGATTGTGGCACGTTTAACAAATGAGGGGCAAAAGAGAGAGATTAATTTAAATTTTCAATGCTACCCGAACTTTTACCGACAAAAATATTACTTCGATTACTATAACTCTAAGTTTAGTTAGAATACACCATTTCTCCTCAGAAGCTCTCACATGGAAGCTTCCGTAAAATGACGTCAAAAATGCGAACATTGCGAATATTGCGACCGCATATACGGAATCACATTTCTCGGGTCAATTTATCAAAGCGAGGCGGAAAGTACGAACAAAGTTAACTTCTCGGATCGCGGGGAAAATTCCTTGTAGCAGCGTCTTCGCGCCACCCTGAAGCTTTGCGCCCAACTTTTCCCGGCGGAGTTACGTGCGCCATCCGTATGCAGCTGTGACTTCCGCGAATCTCGCGCCGCGAGATCTTCTTGCCTCGAACAGTTTAATATTCACGGCGCGCCGTAGAATTGCGCGAATTACAGTTTGTTAAGATCTCGCGGAGCTTCTTACGCGTGATTATGAGAAACGCTATTGTCTGGATGTTTTCTGCTATCTATAAATTCCGTATTAATGTCGCTTTCTTAAAAGTAAATTACACGTACTTATTAAAATATTCTCTACCAAATATTAGGTATATATTAAAAATTGGTATATATATTATAAAGCTTAATTGCAATGCCTCTTTTCTATAGCCATAAAATTGAAATATTTAAACTGTTTTATATACACGTATAATCTTCTCGAGATATTTTTGTGTATATTTGTTAAATTCCTTGTGATAATAATACCTATAACAAATCATTTATTAACTAAATTATAAATTAGTTAGCTAGATTATAAATTAATTTATAATCTATAAAGATAAATATACATCTCTTGCATAATCAATGGTCTTTGAATTGGGACCGACTCGGAGATCAATGTTTCGAATTCGAATTAATTCTCTTTTTATTAATTTTTGTATTCCTCGCATTAGATGTGATGTTCGCTTTTCGGAGCGACAAATTCGATTGCCAGTAGTGCGAAAACGCAAAATTTTATCGACGAACTAAACCAGGCGCGTTCTCGCGGTTTTCATGAAGGTGAGAGAACTTAACAAAGGCTCAATTTGATATCGGTGCGCGGAAATTGCCGCGAACGACGATAAAAATGTAACCGCGCGCGAAATATCGCTGTATCGTGGCTTTCTCAGGTACGGTCTGCCTGCGAGTTTCTGGAGAAGCTCTCGCTGTGTGATCAACGTCCGCAAGTTCGTTTCGCGCAACGGCGAAATGCGCTAAATTAAATGAAAGAAAAAAGAGAGAAAGAAGGCTTCGAGGAAATTGAAAAAAAAAATATTGCAAACTTGTGCATTTCCACAGCAGCAGTCGAGACAGCTCGATGTGCTTTCCCTTTTACTAAGCCATCACGGATGAGTCGCTGATTCCGGCGAAAATCGCGCCTCAAACGCTGAATCAGCGTTGCAAAAACAAATATGGAACCGGAACCAGACTCAGATCTTTTTCCGGCTGTTCGCCTTTCGATCTACATACGCGACCTTTCTATTAACCCGTATATATACTCAACTGCGCGCGTATCTGTTATTTTGATCGTAAAAATTTTTTGCGTACATATACGTAATTAATTAATATTAACAATCTAAAAATGTTTCAATAAGTTAAAGGAGAGCAATAATTATGCATACATTTCTTGCGTTGATTTTTAAGTTGTAAACTACATACTTTTCTTTATACGAGTATATATAGAGATTTGTGTAAAAGATAATATTACTATAATAGAAAATAAATGTAATCTGACAATTTGCACAATTAAATAAAGTTAATATGAACTGGTATAGACGTAAACGTAATAACGATAACGATAAAAAAAGTTAGGAAAAGCAAACGTTTAAATCCGATATAAACCCTTTTAAATTTAACAGATATGTTGATTGAATACAAAAATACGGACTTATCTAGAAAACAAATGCTCCAGCAATGATATAGCAAGTAACCTCTAACATTTTGGTAAAAACGGACAAAGAATATTTACAGTTCAGAAATCCATTAGCGCAACTATGCGATTACGTGTCGACGCGAGAATTCCAATAATTTTACTCACTGAATTTTTTCGTGATAGAAAGGTACGAGTGATCGTACTGATCTGTTCATCTTTATCTGTATTAGAAAATCAAGCCAATTTCTATTTTATTAATTGCTAAATATTCTGGAATTTGAGAAATAATTTTGCAATAATTAATAGTTTTATCACAGCAACTTTATTTTTTAACGTAAACGCGCACTTTACATATTGCTACGATCGTGATAAAATTCAAATAAGCGCCTTTACGCAGTCTCTTCTGCTGCATGCTATTAAAAGAAGAACTAAGGTAAATATACGTAGAAGGAGAAATGTGAGAACGTCAATAAAAAGAAACGAAAAATGACAGCACGGCGAGGTGATCGGTTCGCGAGTTTATATATTTATACTGCATAAACTTTCATCAAGTAGGAATAGAATTCCGTACATTTTGCTGCAAGCGCTTGCCTTACTTATAATTTAAAATAGAAATAACACAAGTTCGCTTTTTGTTATTTTAATATGATGATTCCTCCCCTAAGAGATTTTAAACGTACTTTTTTTCACTGACTACTTTTAAATCAACTCCAAGTATCGCACATTACGTCTAGAATTGAAAATCAAGTCTTATTTAATTGTGCAATTTTGTGCGAGCCTGCTAAATTATCTGTCTCGGTGATAACGAACGTAAAGTTTAAAACGAGCAAAGTTCACAGTTCTTTAGGAATTCTAATGAATGCGGCACTTGATTCCAAGTCGGTTCACGCCGCACACGAAATGCCGAAGGACCAGCGCCAAGTTTCCACCGGAAGTGAATCGTATAAAACGAAGGATCGCTTAGAATCTCTGCAGCACTCGACTTTGTCTACCGAAATGTTTCAAGAGCGCACAGAGAGCGCACACCGAGTTCAAGATAAAGCAGATATCTGCTTTCTGTTTTAGTTCGTTTTCTCGTTCTTTTCCTCTTCCTTCCATTTTTAATGCGACTTCTTCATTAGATCTCTTAAAACGACGTCTACCTTATCTAATTTTCACAGGAACACCAAGAAGAATATATTCTATTCTGCTTATTAATATTCATAATATTTCAAGATCGAGCAATCTAGTAAAATAATCTAGTATAAATTGATATGGCATTTGTCAGTAGGTTAACATGACAGGTCTGCGTTATCTTGATGAACGTGGCAAATAATAATAAAAAATAATTAAAGAAAATAGATTTTTAGTAAATGGATGAGAGAGCTATTCTATTGGTAATGACAATATAAACAAAAAATTGGATTCGTTACATGTTACAATATTGGATGATCGATAGTTTCGAAGTTACGTTTCAATATCGTGGACTCGGTAGTTTCGTAATTCTCGCGCGGGAATTGAAAATACATAGCGCTTCTCTCGCGGGCGAAAATAGGTATAACAAAACCTGTATATCTCTGAATAAATTTATTTTCGAAAAGCAAACGTCTTACGTTATAGTTTTGTAAAGTGACGAAATAAAACTACGTGTTGATATTTTATTCTAGCCACGTCGGAAACGCGGAAACTGCTTTAAGTCGTAACGCGATATATATATAGAATATCACGAGGAGAGCCTTTTAAAACATGGCATCAAGTGCTTTTACGGACATACGAAAACGGCTTTTAGAACTCTATTAAAATTGTATGAACGGTCTACGGTTTCGGATATGGGCATTCTTACCGACTCGCCTATCTTTCCACCGTTTTTCCCGTTTAAACTGGCACTCGAATCGATCTCAATTAACGCTCGACGAGAGACTGGGGAAAAGGTTCGACTTCTGTTTCGATGTTCAGTGGACAAAGTGGACAGTCGAAGAAAGGAAGGAGACATCGGTACCTTATAGCGAAAACGTGAGATTTTGTTGACACGCCGACGGCGTCGATAGGAAATCGCGAGAGTGAAAACAACCGCGGACAATAGAGAAGAAGAGCTCTTAAAGCGAGTGACGTAAGCGAGAAGTCAATCTCGGATTTTTTTCGTCCTCGATCGCGAGGATAATATCACCTCGATCTGATTCCTCGTGCCTTTTGTCCGGCCTTTATCACACTGATACAAAACACATCGTCTCGAAGAGACATTTACGCTTTTTGAACGTTTGTCCCTGTGCTATTTTCGCAATTGACGGGAATCGCTTTCCTCTCGCAATCATCCCTCTCAATTCTCCGCCGGAAGGAAAACGGAGGCAAACACGTGAAAATTTCTACAGCAAAAATCATGTGACAGATATAAAGTGTCATTCTACACAAACCTTTTGATCGCTAACTTACTAGCATTGAGGAACCTAGGGAGAGCGGTTGTAGCTCTCTGCTTTATAGTTTGTGGAATTTAGAATGCTACAACCGATCCACCATGCTACCTGGGTAATGCCTTTGTGTACTCTCTCGTTTTCTCATCCCATTTCCTTCGAACAAATTTCGCATTAATTTCACGCGTCGAGCTCATATTCTCGAGCACATCTTGAATTTCTCCGCTCTCTCGAGAAGATGCTGCATCGCGACCGAATGAAAGAAAACAGAATTGCTGGGGGAGAAGAGGAGATGAGCCACTTCCGTTCCTTCGCGATGGCGGAAGCGAGAGCAAGCTGGAAATTTACCGTGACCGAAAGATCCAGCAGCGTCGTGGATGGGTATTTCGCGTGCGAGTCAGTGTAAATACTCTCGCAGCATGGAAGTTACGCATTTAGAGCTCTTAGGGAATATGTGTATTCTGCGAATGTTGCGGGACAAACGACGAAATTTGCGAAACATGCATACGTGCGGTGCAATCTCAAGGGAATAATCTCAAATCTGCATCGCTATTCAAGACGCTTCGTTTCAAACACATACGTAGCAATAGCGTGACAAATACCTCGAAAACTGGTTAATTCTATAGTAAGAAATATTGTTGAATATACTATATATACATGAGAGAATTGCAAAGTACACTGTATATATGTATATGAATTGAAAATAATATTCTTGTACACATAAATTCTTATACATTATGCATAACGAAGAAAAAATATTAAAATGTCAAAATCTTAAGTAAAGAAGATATTTACAGGTATAAATTGACTGTCTATAAAATAATTTCGATATAAGTTATCAAAGAAAATATAAATTAAAAACAGAAATATTCAAAGTTTTTAATGGCTTTGAGATCTGTACTTTTTAGTAGCGATTTACTAAGAATTTGCGGAAGTTTAAAGGATTAAAGTTAACGTTGACCGAATGACTTTTTGTTGGAAACGCGTACTAACTCCATAGATTAAGATTTATCGACGACCGTTGCGAGTGACATTCAACAACGAAGTCGAACAAATCCCCGATGGCGGTGAAATTCTAGTTAATCGAACGAACTGTAATTCAACCGGCAAAATAACTTCAGGTTTTTCTTTGGCAAAAATCGATACACCTGTGCGCCAATAACTACGGAAAGCGGTCTTGTGAAATTCTCAGTCTTTGAGAAAATTTCACGGAAATTTCTCTCAAGACATGATACCAAGTGTGTCGTACACCTTTATATGGCTTGTGCTTTTCATAAATTTAATCCTCAAATATACTATTGAGACACGAATTCAATAAATGCAAAACGATGAAAAAAAAATCAGATAAGTAGCAGATTATATTAGTAGACGCAAATTTTTAACGTAAATAAAACAGCAGAATTTCTCTCATTTCCAGATTTTTGTGTGTTTACGCAATTAAATTTAGTAGAAATTTAATATTACGAAATAAATAATAATTTTCGTGTACATGCTGTTAAGATTATGCGACTACGATCGCGAACCTAGCTTCGTTCAAAAGAAATTTTCTCAATATTTAATGTATGTATCTGAGGTAATTGCACTTTCTATTAAAAAGAAACAACTCTACGAAGACAAAGAAGCGTTTCGCTGATTACGAGGAGAATTTCGAGAGGAGAATTCTGAAAAGAATATTATCCGAGAGGCAAATGAGCTCACGAGATCTCTCGCACTATAATACGAACATTAACGACCTTTGAACGGCAAGAATTAATCACGCCCTTTTTTTTCATATACCCGTCCCCCCCGAAATTATTTCTAGACAATACCTTTGTCAGAGCTCGGCCCCATTCATCGGATCAACCCTCACGTCCTCGCCTCACCTAGAACACAGAACGTCGTATCCGTAATTATTACCCAGACCACTTTGTAATTAAGGGAATGCGACCGACAGCGTGTGTCACGAAGTAACCAGTTACGAGTGTTACGACATAGATACTATCTCCCGTCAAAGTATTCTGCATTACGTACGGTAAAATAATGCAAGCCTTTAAAAACCCGCGGGACTCTATCCTTTTACATTTAATATTTTCCTTTCATAAAGCTGAAAAGTGCGTTTGATTTATAACTTTTTTTTCATCGTTAAACTTCCTGTATTTGATTGAGATTACGAAAATGGCTTCTTCAGGAAAACACGAAAAATCCTACTAAATTTCTTTCAGCTACACACATCTTGTTTTTTTTTTAAATTATGAAAATAATTTACATTTTAAGCATCAATAGATAAATACTTTCATTATCATATTTAATTTTGACGTATATTTACTTCTTTATCGAAAGTAATATGATTTTAATCGTGTAACCAATTCCATGGTACCTAAGCTTGCTTTTATTGCGCTTGCCTTTTTACATAAAATTGCTTGAATAATACGTTCCAGGAACTTAATGGATGCGTGTCTCAAGGGACTCTTTGCGTTCACTCGTCTAATCGGAATGATAGAACACGCAAAGTGCAAGCACGAGCTGAAACCGTTATTGCTTTGTGTGTCCGCAGACCACAAGTACCTACACTATCCGCTGGAAAGTCTCGCTGAAGAAACTT
Organism: Leptothorax acervorum; assembly: GCA_035220615.1. Classification (NCBI taxonomy): domain Eukaryota; kingdom Metazoa; phylum Arthropoda; class Insecta; order Hymenoptera; family Formicidae; genus Leptothorax; species Leptothorax acervorum. The sequence goes on along the minus strand of JASTWQ010001261.1, from coordinate 2,190,556 downwards.
TGCGGTTCATTCGCATTTATTTACGAACTTGGGGATTTCTCGATTGACCAGGCGGTCTGCGGAAAGTGTCCCCAAAATGTCAATTTTCTCGGACTTCGCCGATTCGATTGGCGAGCCGTCTTTACTGTTATGACTATCTCCCACGACAATGGCCTCATTTTCAAGGGGCCGAAATTCCTAGAGGGACGAGGTGTATACAAACTCGTGGATTGCTTGCAGCTGTTGCCGAATTCACGAGTCGCACCAAGGCCGCATTTATGTGGGAACTAATCAAGCGAGAATTCCCACGGAATAGTTTTGTTTAAAAATGTTGAGATAACGTTACGCTGTTACGACAATACGATTTTCGTTCTCTCGATAAAAGTGGATGATATTTTAACATATTTTGGTATAGCGGTTTTGAAAATCTGCCATTACTTTTGTATATTATAACTAGAGAAACGTGAACAAATATTTATAAGCAAAAGAGATAAAAATAGAGTTTAAAATTGTTAACAATTTTCTATTAACAAGTATTGTATACAATTATTTATTATATAATGTATACAATGCAATAAATGAATATTAAATGTTTCCTTCGAAAAAATCACATACGATACAACATTTTGATTATTTGCATTTTCTAATTTTCTAATTTCTCTCTCTCAAATTATCTAAACTATTAAATAAATAAAACAACTTATTTAATAAACAAAAAAAGCTTTTTGCATTTTTATCGTATTTTTAAAACTACCTAGTCTTTTAGGAGACGTCTAACAAGCAAATGCGCGTTCAAGGACTTGAATGTTCTATGATGAACTGTTTTTCTATGGCGGGAGGGTTAAATCCTGGATTCTTGTATGCGCAAAGAGCACACAGTTTCTCGAAGGCTTTGTCGAAGGGAGGCAATATTTGTCTGGCGAGTTACTCTGTCCAGCTAAGAGAATCCTAGCGTACGATCAAACATTTATATTGGACCGCGCTGGGGGCGCCGGATCTCAAGTGCGAGAATCGAAGAGCAACCTTGAGGATTCGCCGTTTTTGCTGGCATACGAGGCTCGTCAATACTCCAAAGTAAATACACCTAGCCTTAACTGCCGTCGTTCATTAGAGCGGAGTACAGCTACAGAGCAAGTCGAGCTGGCATACGCAGCTGAGAAATGCCTAGTTCGTCGGATTATCATAACAAATAAATCAACCCTCGGAACTTCCTGCCTCTCTAATGCGTGCAAAATCATATTTAGGTCAGAATACCGACGAAACGTAACGCGCGCTCCTGAGCGATCCTTATAAGTTATTGTTCGCGTTGACTGCCGAGCAAACTTTATGTATTGCCGCGCATTCTAAAGATCTAAACGGTGCTGCGATGTTGTACCTAACTTGATCCTATCCGCGTTTAACGTGCTAAACAACGGTAAATAAATTTGAAAATTATACGAAAACGTTGGATGCGGCTCTCAATCATTGCTAATGAATGAATGACTATCACAGCAAAATAATGCATGTGAGCGTGTGCAAAATACTTGTTCTAATATTGATTAAATTGTAAAAAGTTACTGTTCACACTAGTCAATTTGTCGTTTCAATTACAATAAAATATAAAATTTACACGTATAAAAATCAATGGGTTTTTTTATATATTTATAAATATAATGTTACTGTAAAGAACGATTTTTGTCTCTACTCCTGGATCACTGCCTTTCTTGTCTAGGGTAGGATTTGCTTTCAAGAGTCTTTATGGGAGTTATCTTATCTTGTACACGTTCCGCTACATGTTACAAAACCGCTGTATAAGTCCAAAGTAGACCAGGCAATGACGTCTTTTTGTTCTCAGTACAGGGATTAGATTTTCCCTGGGTGGATATTAATGAGCGATTACCGCATAGAGACGACGTGGGTGGCGGATCCTACGTGTATGTATGCTTGCGTAAAGATTATAACTCCAGTAACGGCGTGTTCGTTAACAGCGAGAGACTATTTACACCGACGTCGATATTAAATTCTATTTTTATAAGTTCGCTACGCGCGGAGCCAAACTCCGCGGGCCTACAATCGATGTTTCGCGGATGCTTCAAAACGGAGAAAAAAAGGATTTTTTCCGCGAAACGACAGATGGTACGATACGCGATTTTCTCGTTCGTTCGCTTGTCGGTTCCAATTTCGTGCAATTAACGAGACGGGATTAGCGACAGAATGACGGACGGGGGGGGAGAGGGGAAAAACCGATGGCAAGAGTGAACAGCTGGAGACAAGCGTCCAGATTAGATTTTGAGGATTTAATTAAACGAGCGATGACTCCGCGAATTTAACAACTTTTACATTGCTCTTTGTTTCTGCAACATATTTGCGTTTAACTTGTTTTTTTTTGTATTTTGTCATGTTGTAGTGTATAGAGCGTCCCACCATAAGTGGTCATTTTCCTCTTTTATTTCCTCGTTGAACGAAAATAATTTTAAATTTTGAGTTGTTGACTATAATCTAGCTTTAAGTTTAGAACGAGCGTCTATTTAACGCGTAAACGCAACACATATTATGTCGAAGTGCATTCTCGGGTATTCCTTTGCATTTTGAATTCCGACTTATTGTTAGACGTCAATTCTAGCATTTGAAACTCACTGATCAAGAGACAGAACTCAGTTAATATCCGGTGTGATCGTATCTCCTTCAGTCAAGAACAATCGTGAAGAAGATATCGCCGGAGACAGAGGAAATCAAACGCATGTTGCTTCGATCTGATCGCCGAATAAATGCACACTGGATCCCTCGTATCAATGTCGCTAAATCTTATGCCATTCGAAAAAAAGAGTAATGTTAAAATAGATTTACTGCGCTGATTTCCTTCCTCGCTTTTTACGAGCACATTTTATTTTACGAACGTAATGCAATTTCCTGGCTCAAGTAATATTTTAATTTTTATTTATCTTATATTACCGGATTCTGCGTTTGCACATGTCAAAGAATACGCTCTTTGTATTTTATAACGAATATTATAGCAATCGTGTTTACCGTATATTTCTTCCAACACTCTCGTCGATATTCATGTCTTCCTGTGTTGTCGATATTGGTAGGCACATGCATTCACACGGGTGAACAAATACTGACGAAAATAGAAACGCGAATCGACGAAACGAGAGATATTGTCTCTGGATTGAACAGTAGCGAATATCTAAAGTTTCTCTTGTACTAAAACTAAAGAAGCTCTTGTACTAAAACTTCTTCTATAAAATCAACTGCAATCTTTTACACACTGTCAACTAAAATTGTGTTGTTAAAATAAAAGAATAATAAAAACACATGAAATATTTTGAACCGTTTTGATTTAGAAAGCTCCTTTCTTAACTTTTCGAAATTATTAATTACTATTTTCTTTGTACGATACAATATGTAAAATATAAAAAAATAAAGATAAAAAAATATATAAAACCTATACTGTGGGATATGTATGTACGTTTCATATATAGTACTTGAAAATAGTAACGTTCTATAATCCAGAATAAGGTCCATTAACAATTTGCCCGTTCCATTTACGAATGCATCGATCGAATGAATAATCGCGGTTGTTCTGTTGGGCAGATTTCGGAGCAACAAGTCGCGCGTGAATCTTATATAGATAGACTTCAAGCATCGAAAGCTTGATAAATAATCATAAAATCTATCAAGACGATTTATTTTATTATTAAAAGAAATACGCATGTCTACAATTAATTATGTATAACAGGTGTATAACAGGTGATTTATAATAAACTGATAACGAGATATCGCAAAAACGTGTAACATGTGGATGTTATCGTAATAATTTACATATTTTTTACGAATTACAAATAAAAAGATAGATAAATGCAGAAGAGTAGACTAAATTCTTACTTCATTACGGATGCTGTTTAATGCTGCATTTTACGTAATAAACGTCCTTGACTTTGAAGTTCTACAATAAATATGACAATTACAACGTAATCTACGCGGGATAACACACGGGGGAGTTTTAGTAAGACCGGATTAGATATTTCACGGTGGGACACCGGAAGATCCAGAAAGGCACGGTGGACAAGCAATTATGGTGGGTTTAGAGATTCAGTTATTGCGGCCGGATGGGCCCACTAACGTTTGTGTTGCTACAAATCCCAGTTCTCATTACGGAGATCGATATCACGAGTTCTGACCTATTATTGTTTACGCGTGTAAGCGTGTGTAACAGATGTACACACAATATACATTGAATTACGCGCGAAATTTCAATTTTGCATACGTCCGTGAAAGGAACTTATGATCATTCGAAATCGCCTCGATCGTAATAAACCGCCTCACAGAGAGAATTATAATAATTAATCACATATAGCTAATTGTGAGCAATATTATCAGCAAACCAAATGCCAAACTTTGAAACGCGTGCCCCAAATCTGTTCGCCGTTTCAGTTTATGCGCTTCGACCATTATACAATTTTAATTTTATACTATAGAAACAGAATACTAATCTTTTTTTCTACGACCACGATTTTACGACCATTCGTTTTTATTGACGTAGGTATATCTATGAAAATGGAAAAAAATTGCGAAAAAATGTACCAAATTAAATTTATTACCTATAAATGATACAAATAAATCATAACTCGCTAATATAATTCAAAACTCTTTTTGGAAAACAAAGATGATATTGAAAAAACTAGTAGCTATTGATGAAACTAGTAGTTTTATGTCAATCATTTCCAAGAAAATAAAATATGTGCATGTAATTAAAAGATTCAGTAACACTTCTCGGAAGGAAAAATAATTTTTATAATCTCGCATCAACCAAATGTAAAAAATTTCAAGATAAAGACAGGAGTACAAATTAAAAGTATATTTTCAGCTTCAATATTGTAAAAATTAAATTTCTTAAGTATTATTATTCATATTTTTATTTCTCTTCTTTCTTCTCTTTTCCTCCTAAGTATGTAATTTATACAACAAATCTTTTAACATTATATTCAACTTTAAAATTATGAAAGAATATTATAAAAATCTTATAATTCTCCTAATGTTTTCGTAAATTTGCTATAACTTGAAAAATCATAAATATCTTATAAAAATTAAAGCATACTTTTAAAAGGAATTATATCGCTTTAATGTAATATGTAATGCTTTACTATTGGAAAATATTTATCTCCTACAAGACCGTTTCGTAAAAATAAAACCTCTAGAATTCGATATCTCGTTTATAAATTATAACGATGCGGTACTATAAATTCGGTTATTAACAATCGACATTTTTTCATTTAGCTGTATTAATATACAAAATTCTATCACTGCGATCTTTCTTTGAAACTGTGAAATTCAAGAAGAGAAAATAGACACATATTAGCTTCTATTATCATTTATCTGATTTATGTAACAAAAGTTAGTATATGAAGCAAAATAACTCAAATGTTTATTGCCGTTTATTTCATTTTAGCGCTCAAGAATTAAGAAACAATGCTGTATAACGTGAGAGAAAAATTGTAAAATGCAGCGTAATGTCAATGATGATCATTACGATTACATGCAAGCAGAATTACGACATAACACCGAAGATTAAATCGACGAAGTGACTTTATAACAAATGGAAAAAAATAGGGAATCGTTCTCTCTCTCTCTCTTTCTCTCGTGTGTTAATAATATTCCATGTGGATGTCGCGTCAAGATTGTCTGAAACGAGTGATGCTCGACGTGTCGAGCAAGGAGAAACGCGGGCCTTGATGACAGAATTGCCCCGAATGGGCGGAGGGAATCAATGAGGATGGCGACGCCCGTCCGGGGCGCCGATGCCTGGCTACGCGTCGCGACGCTCCTCGAGTTCCCGCACGAAGCGCAAACATTCGTCGCCTCTTGCAAAAAGGGAAGTCGAAAGTCGAGAGATCGAGTCCACGAGATCGGCTCGGTGACTGTGCGCCCGTGCGAGATAAAAGCCTGTCTCTCGGATTAAGCGTGGTTAATTCGCGGTCGAAGTAAAATCCGCCAGCGGATCGGACACAGCACGCATCGGAGCGTGATCATTATGATAAACCCTGGGTGTATCGCTTATTGAAATTTCTGCACGCACATGTAGGTATACGCGCGCGTGTGCACGAGATCTCACGATATACTTCGCTTATATTTACGCCGTCGAGCCGCGCCGCGTTCTAATCTGCATTCGCATTGGACCGCGATGCAAATTGCGAGCATGCAAATGGCAACAAGATAGCCGCATGCGGCGATACACACGTCCAATGCAGAAGTAAATCGGAGGTATAGGAGCAGTCTCGTATATAGAAACGCGATGGAGTGGAATAACGTAGATGCGCGTCGGCCTTGTCTATACCTATTGCACTCTACTCATCGGCCGCGGATTGTTTCTGCCAATTGCGAGCTTGTGCGAGCTCCTAATCCCGTGGATTTCCCCGGGCGAATATTGTTACGCGCGATACAACGCGCATATTACGCATGGCTTAATTACAAGGATCGTCCGTGGGTAGAATGTGATCGCGAAGGATAAAGGACGCGCAGGACGCGCGTAGGAGAAACATAGGAAACAGTATAATCAAAAAATACTTCAGACGATCTGTAGGACTTCGTGACAGAATAATTTTGTATGCGTCGTGTATTCTAATACATGTATAAGTATTGTGATTTCTTCAACGTTTCATTACATGATATAAAATTAGCATAGATAGAATTCTGTTCTAAAATCTATCGCGTTAGTTTCTTAGTGTATTTAAATTAAGAAAATAAAAATTAATTTTGTAAGCATATATATTGGAAAAATGGAGTTTTGCCTTCCATTGTGTTCTACACTGAATGTTAAGGAAATTATATACCTACATATGTATGATGCGAGATAACTTGAATTCAGCAAGTATAAACTAATGGATTTTTAAAAAATCACACTGTCAACTTTAACAACGTTATCCCCCCAAAAATGTAATTTTTCACCAAAGCAATTTAACTAACTTTTCGTAATCTATGAACCGTTACTCCGATCGACTTGAAATTTTCATATATAGCTTCTCTTCGATAATATACATACTTTAAATTGATTAAATTTAGATCGTAAAGCTCCGATCGTAAAAGCACTTGATGTATCAAAAGAACCGAGTGTTTTAAATTACAAAAATTTTTGCATTAAACTGGGTTGCTCTTTGAAAGTTTCAAATATACTGTTTCTTGCTAAAAAGTGGCTCTTGAACGAACGTTATTATAAACGAATATCGCCGACGACGACGTGACGTAGCGCGTTTATGTAATTAGTATTACGGCACGGTGAGCTCGCAGTACGAGTACGTCGTTAAAATCGCGAAAGGGCTATTTATCGTCGTTGAAATAGCGAGGACGTTCTCGCCTTGTTCAATGACACAAAAGCCGCTGCAACGGGTCCGGCTGCGGGCTGACCCGAATAATTGAATACCTATAGATAACCCCGATTCCAGATTCGATGAAGAATTACGGATATAGGGTAATAAGATATTTCCAAGTGACGAGTTTCGGGCTGAAAGGTGGAGGAAGCCATGCGACATTTAAAAAGTGGATCACAGTGAAAATTCTTGAGAAGAACTTTGTCCCTATACGCACGAGTGCGGTGAACTTTAACGAGAATTTTAATATCTGCCATCGTTAGAAGGATCGATGTGTCCTCGGTCGATTTTTGAGAAAGAAAACTTTGTTGGCGACGAAGATGTAATTATAGCAATCTCCTCGTTATTTATTTATTCTACGTTCTTCGGTCTACAAAGAGCTTGGTCCTCCTGCTTTAATTAATATATCCTTCTCTTCTAGTACACTTCTCTCGGCGCGTATTTTTATTCTCGCGAAGGTGTAAGAACAACATTTTATTCGGTACATTTTCGTCGGTGTATCTTAATTCTGTTACAAAAGACATCGCTTTCCGCAGTTTATCCCAAAACGGTTATTTTCTTAAATAAAATTATAAAGTTTTTCTAAACGTTCTTCAGTTTTTAGAGAAATTAATTTATGGCATTACACGCAAAAACGTCTCGCAACCCTAAACGTCAAAGTCGATTATTACTTTTTAATTACAGTAGATTTCCCTCGGTATTAATTAAATTCTATATATAAGATAAAACATCCAGTTTTACTTTCAAAAGCTTTTTTTAAAATTAAACTTTTATTTTGGTGAAACTTTTATGTTGAAAGATAATAATGCTTTGATAAGAAAAGTGTTTCAAATAGTCTTACGAAAGTATTTTAGTCGAGAGAAAGAGAGAAAATATAATTTATTCGCAACACTTTTACAATATTTTAACATCATTTGTGCTTGTTATATTTTTCTAATACCCGCGAATGTTTGAACTGACAATGAGATGTAGATATATAATTTATTAAATAATTTGATTGAAAAAAGGTTGAAAAAAAATTTCCCAAGTTTAAGTAGTTTATACAAGAATCAAGTAGCCCTATTCCATATTTTATGAAGAAAATTTAAGCCTTCTCCCGAAACCGGAAAGGCCGCGGATCCGCTTATGCCAGTCATTCGGGTTAAACTTCGGATGAAGCGCCTTTTTCTTCTTTACGACTTTACGGCAAATCGCCCAGTACGAGCGTATTTTACAACAAAGTTTACGAACGTCATCGGAGCTCGACTGCAACGTCGCGAGAAGAGGCGATAAAGTCACAAAAGTGACTGATGCGTGAAGACAGAGCTACGTGCGACTCTCAGGATGCATAAATAAGAGTTGCGCTTATAACACGCATTATTTGCAAGAGAATAGAGACATTAAATCGTATATCAGCCGCTTTAGCCACGTCGCAAAATAGATACCAACGACATGCGACAAAGTGCAAAAATGCGCGCGCGAAGATATGTAAGCGGGAAAATATACATACATGGTTACATTATCCCGCGACATGTAAATTTACAAGATACGCGGAAATTCTGCAAATAAAGTGCTATAAAACATAACTTGAAGGATGAACGCGACTAAAACTGTACGCTGGTAAGCGCAAAAATAACGAGAAATAATGAAAAAAAATTTATACAAACGTCCGTCCTATTTAATTCTTTGTTTTCGAGTATACAGACATTTCATGTTTCATTAATACTCGTTACTGCGAAATTGCAACGTACTTTTGAGAGGAACGTCAGGTAGCATCAATACTTGTAATATTCACGATGCAAGATGAATATAAAAATGTCAATATCTTATTAAATTTCAGCATCCCCACAGTCACGCGGCGCGCACCGTCGAATACACGTGCAGAGCTCAAAGGAAGAGAAATCCAAAAACGAACACTTTTACCGGAAATGCCCAGATGTATAGATCCCTTTGGGTTCGGGCAAACATGTCGAAATCGATCAAACGTAATCACGCGGACTGACGTACAAATAAACAAATCGATGTGTATGTACGATTCGCTTCGATTATCTCGAGAAGGATAATCATGGATGCGCGGTTCCATTACCCATATTTTTAGTAGCTCTTGACTTCATTTCCGTGACCGTGATCGGAAAGTTCACGTATCTTTTGCAAGACTATTTGTGAAATTTAGTTCGCGAGAGCGAAATATAGAGTTACAAGAAGCGGTCCGAAACATGTACGTATGAAGCAGATCGTTAGCGGCAGGAAGAAAGGTACATGTCTCTTTCACATATTGATGAAAATAAATGGTTGCTTTCTAACAACATGGATCTAGAATCCATTTTACGACGTATCGATAATTGTTATATTTCGAAGAAAGTATATCTTTATCCAGAAGCATACAAAATCCTGCAAGAAATTTTTATTTCTTCCCTGCTTCACCGAACTTATTCGAGATTATAATTGCTTTAATATTTTAGTTTTATTACTTTAATATTTTAAAGTAACAGTCACATTAATTTATAAAGACGTGCTAATAAAAAAGGATTAGACGATTAAAGTTCTGAGAATAGATAGGCAATATTATTCTCTAGAGAACATTATTCTCTAAGTCTAGTTGATTTCTATTGAATCTTATCTTAACGAGTTTCGAGTAGATTAAAGTTTAATTGTCGAGATAATTAACGCTGTGAAGTAAAAGGTTGCAATAACCAAGTTGAAACAATGGTCCTTCCGTCACTTTTACATAAAGAAAAAAGTCGACTCGCAGTTGATCAAAGATTCCGTAGTTGGAAAGTGGTGTTACAATAAAAATCTTGACACTTTATATAGAGTATCCCAAGTACCTACACTTTCTTTCAACCACAGACTTTATTTAGTCATTTTCGCGTGTCGATTTTTCTTTAATCAAAGTTTGACCAAACTCCACACATTTACTTCCACAGATTTTTAATATTTAATTTAATTTCAAATATCTCTGTTTAAAATCTAATGTTTCCTGATAAAATTTCTATTCAAACGAACTATTACTTATCCTACTTGAAATTAAGCAAATGATAAAATTTTTCATTTAGTTGCATTTCTAAAATTTAAATTGAGAAAATATTAAATTTTTAATCGCATTATATATTAAATTTCAAATTAATGGATCCACAAATAAAAAAAAAGTATAAGAAAAAATCTGAAGCATTCAGATTCCGGTTTCGCGAATTCTCCGTGTTTCGTTACACCATGCATGTACATTCCTTATTCGTCATCTCCCGAGAGCGATAGGTGTGTAACGGAAGGCGAGGTAATTAAATGACACCGGCTTGAATTTATGACTCACGATTCCCCCGTGCGTGTAGGCATATTTTCACCAATGGGGAATAGTACTGCGTACTTGCAAATCGCACGAATAGAGATTGGCGAACATTACGATGCAAAAATTAGCGCGACGCAATTAATGTTCGCGATATCATTACTCCCTTTACATTATAGATACATATACTGCAGAATACTTTCAACAGTAATTTACATTGTTGGAAATTTAAATATTATAATAATTTGTTATACGCATTTTACTAATCTCTTGAGATATATTGAAACACTTTTGTAATGTAGATTTACGCATTTATGATTTTGTAGAGTATAAAAATTTAATGATTAGTTTAAAATTAATATACATTTAATTTTCATAGAATATGAATGTAAACTCAAAATGAGACAATGCACCTAAATACTTCTCTTTTATAATTATATAATTAATATACTTTTTATATTCTTGGTGATATGCTAAATCAATCTTTCTTTCTTTCTATGCTTAAAGGCCGTTACATATTTCTTCTCATTTTTATTTAACAATACCGCATATTTAATACAATTGAAACCTATTCCTTTTATTGAATGCTATCTTCAAGTAGCACTAACATCGTTATGCAATCTCCAACTAGGAATTCGGAATTCAAACTCCTCCTGACAGTTTTCCTGACAATAAGAGCACCCTCAACTAGCAAACCACCGAAAGTTAAATTAACTTTCCTCGACACTTCGCAGTTCGCAGTAGTATTGTCCCTTTTGCCGGTAGTGCGATCAAATCCCACATGAGATACTTCGCAAGATTTTTCCTGTCGATACATCGATATATCGAGGGATCAAGAGAACGACAAACGGCGCGAAATCACGGAAGATTAGGGGAAGAATGAAGCGGAACGCCTGAATGTATCAGAGCACGATTTCGAAAGTTGGCTGAAGATGAGCTTTAACTAAGTTGAGCCCCGCAAAATTGTCCCCGTGACGGGAACTTCGGAAGAACTGCAGTTATGAACGCGCGACCTGGCGATGTTAATCAAAGAAGTTGCTGCGACGAGGTCGTAAACGTCGTGGACCAGCAATCCTTTTTTGTCTCTACGCTGTTCCGCGTGTTGCCCGATAAAATGTTCAGGTGAGATAAAAGTCTGCGCGGAACGTTATTTTCAAAATTGTCGAAGATTCCGCGAAGTACTTGCATAAATCACGAATACGCAATAAGGAACGCCGTTCGCACATTTATCCCGATAAAAGTAATGATCATTCGCAAATGATTTCGGGTCACCCGATTAAATTTCTCTGTGCCGGGGAGGATTTTATTGACTATGCGTTAATCAAGCTTATCAGTCAACGTAAATTAATTTCGAAATGATGAGCGATCGAGATTACATTATCTGCGTGTATAAATGTACTGATCCGTCTGCATATTTAGATCATATTACCACAAATGTACTATCAAGGAATTATTATTTAATTCTTCTAACGTTTTATTGCACACAAAGTTTGGAAAGTAGTGCCTGTTTTAGAATTAAAAAATAACCAATAAAGATTTTTAAACAAAACTTTTTATTTTACATGGTACATACCTTAGGCTATGTTTCCATGTAGTCACTGGCCAAGTCCGAGATGTAGGATGGATGGTCCAAAACTTCCTAATTGAAACTGTCGATGAGTCGGAAAGTTTTGGATCATCCACCCTACAGCCTACAGCCAGACCTGGTCCCCAGTGACTTTCACCTTTTCACGAAACTAAAGGACTTTTTGGGAGAACAACGCTGTGGGAAGAGCTGAAGAAAACAGTCACTACGTTTCTGGGTGGACTGGCGGTGGAGGTGTGACGACGGAATGCAAAAACTTGTCACACGGTACGATAAATGCCTGAATGTCCAGAGTGACTTCGTGGAAAAATAGCCTAAGGTAAGTATGTACGATGTAAAATAAAAAGTTTTCTTCAAAAATCTTCATTTGTTATTTTTTAATTCTAAAAACAGGTACTACTTTCCAAATGATTCTCGTAATTTAAAATGTGTTTATTTATTTCAAATTTAAATATATAAATATATTTGCAATGTTAATATAAACAATTTTATCGCAATTAATTTTGCTGCAATTTAATTTACTTGTAAGATAAATGACAAAACCATAAATGCTGACGGTTTTCGGATTTAAATAATCGCAATTGTGGATGCAAATGGGTTAACATGATTTCGTGAGGCATAATACCTAGAGATTACATGACGAATCCACAGGGGTTAATAAAACACGATGTAACATTGATCGTTGCTAGTTTCTACAGTATTAAACCGTTAATGGCACACAGTAGTCTTGATAAACGCATCGTCAAACGCGAATCTCGGGAAGAAGATCCCGACTGCATTAAACAATTAATACCGCGAGAGCTAAACATCTTGCGCGCCGTATTTAATATTATGGATATTGCAATGGCGAGTGAATAGGGGATTGGGAAGTAAACCGGGATATTAAATTAAGAACTCTCTCACAGTGACCCACTTCCACTCACTCGAATATACTCTGCTAACTCTTCGCGCCGTCAAAAAAGAGCATCTCTTATCCGCGCCACCGCTATATTTTCTCTGAGAAGCGGGGAGCCTCGAGGGGGAAAAAAAAAGAAAATTCTATAAAACGATTCGTGTTTTCCTCAAAACCCATTCAACGGAAGTCAAACGATTCGACATCTCGATTCTTGCTCCTGTTTTTTTTCCTATTTTTTTTTCTATCTTCTTTTGTGCTTTAAAAGATCAAAGATCGCTTTCCAGAGAGTGACTATTGACTCTTTCTGTCTTTCACGGAAACGTTGACTTTAAATGGTAATTTTGACGTTTAAACGAAAATCCCTCCCGTTCGCTTCGCATACGCCCCGTTCGACTCTACATGCGTGCACGCTGATGCTGCACCGCGACCGCGGCAGCATTACTGACCTTGACTTTCCGACATCTCCGGGCGGCGATGGATCTTGACTGTCTCCTGAGCGCCTCCAGAGGAACGCGTTGCCTTCAGGATCCGCGTCGGCAGGTGCACCACCACGACACAGCGGCACCACCACTACCTACTTCTCCCCTCGCGTTAGCTTCAAAAGATAAGAGCTGATAACTGGTTTCCCAATCCCGCTCGCGTGCAACCGATCCAACGCGATCTCGCGAGCGGGAGAGAGGCGATCACTGACAGTCGGAAAGCACGGGGAACGGGGTGACGCGAGAGGGATTGCGACCGGCAGGAGTTACGGTGCATTCGACACGAAGAGATTACATGCGGGACGCACACTCTTTCACGTTCGTTCTCTCGCGACGGCACGACGAATCGGTCGCGGCGCGGCTTGGGCGGTGACTGAGCGCGAGGACCGTGGCGTCCGTGGCGTCCCGACGCTCTCTCGGAGTCACCCCCACTTCCACCCCCGTCTTTCCGCGATATCATGCGGACAGATAGATAATACACCTGCCAGAATTCCCTCACCCTCTCACATCCCCCGCCCCGTTGCCAATATAATCAACGAGATCAGACAGTTTCCCTTTCCCCGCTCTTCGCAGGCTACTCTTAACCCTTTTCCAGATACTTGCGCCAAATATTTAGCGCTAACAGTAGTAGAAGAAAACTTTATGTGTCTTCCATGTAACATTACTTTATAGATCTATCAAATAATTTTCTACTTCAATTGAAAAAGTTATACAAAAAGTTATATAATAATTTTCGTAAGAAAATAATTTGTTTTCTAAAAAGAAATGTAAAAAAATCAATTATTTTCAACTCTGGATAAAGGGTTAACAGATTATATCATTTTTTAAACTGAAAACAAATCATTTAAAAGAACTATCAATTCAGAGTCTTTATTACAGCACAAGTAATTAAACTTTGCAAATTTATCTTTCTGAATATTTATAAAATGTACAATGCTAAATTGCGTAGTGTAACGCCATTTCTCAGTATTTCTTTAAATTAATATGAATTATTATTACATAATAATTATACACTAACGTCACTAACCTGTGTGCTTTAACCTGAAAATGTTAATGTATCGTTAAAGTTGTAATTATTAAATTAATATATAAAATCCTGTAAATCGTATAAATATATATTCAATAATTCTCTCTTAAATTATATATGCGATATATTATACCTAGAGCAAAATATTACAATTAAATAAAAACTATAATTATTTAGGTAATCCATTATTAAATTTAGAATTACATTAAATTATTCATTTCATAATCACGACGAAGTATCTGTATCTATTAATCTTTATCCTAAAAATTATAGGTAGGTACGCATTATACATAGTATTAGCTTTTATCGTTTACTTTTACCGCACTTATTTTATTTTATTTATTTATTTATTTTATTTATTTATTTTATCATAAATAAAAAGAAAAAGCAGTAAGATCGAGGTTTGTGTCATACTTTTTCACCAATATGTTCAGTCATTTTTATATTTGCAGCTTCTAACTGAACGATTGTTTTAATAAAAATATTTTTAAGATAAAAATCCGAGTAATATTACTATCTACAAAAAAATTTCTCAGAGAACTGAATTATATTCTCAGAATTTTACTTAGAAAGTTAGAAGTACCTGTCACGTCAAGCAAGGTCATCGGTCTTTATGTCAGTACAGTGACCGACCATATTCACTGCCGAATTCAGTATCTCACCAGCTATTAATATATAACACGACGAGATATTATTAATTTTTTACGTGTTAATTTGTACGGGGAACTTTTCGTGTGTATAATATAACATCAACGAGATGTTATTAAAGATCCATAATAAATTTTCATAACTATCAAGTGAGCTCGGAGATAATTCAATATTATCGACTGTCTTCAAGTAATAGAAAAGCAATTTTGAAAAATAAATCATGCAATAAATATGTATAACTATGAAATATCAGAATTTGTAAATTGTAAAATAAATATCGCAATATGTTATGTCAGATATTTAGGTGACCGAAAACCGTTGGTAATATCAGTGCTCTTCAATATCTCCATAAGTAAAATATCGTTCAATTGTTGAGGAATATAACATAACGCGTCCAGATTAAATTATCTTTAAATATTAAATATTGATTCATTGTTCCTTACAAAATTATATTCAGAAATCTGTCGTTAGAATGCGTAACATCTGTTAAGCGTATTAAATAAAAACAAATATCTTAATTTATTTTAGTGACGATAAATTATTAAAATTAATTTAATTTTATATTAAACAATTTCAAGTATTTTAAATATACATATATTTCAGATATAATTTGCACATGTAATTAATCAACTTTGTAAGATATTTTATTTAAAAAATTTCTCTGTTTTGCAGTGAAATATTCGTTAAATATACGATATTTTACTTCGTTTCGAGCCACATAAATCAAGTTACCAATATGCATAGATGAATACACTATAAAAGATTAGAATAAATACAAGAATAAAAGCTATAAATACACGCATCTCTTTTAGATAATATAATTGAATACATTATGTAACGATAAAATATGTACCTACTGTCCTTTTTATTTTGTGACATATAAATATTGAAAAGATCTCTTTTACTTTTTGCTTGGTAATTTCTTTTTCTAGACGAAATATTTCCTACCAATAAAGAGAACGTGTTATCGCTCGTCTGAAGCAAAAGCTAAGTAATAGAATACCGGCCGTATTCTATTTCCTACCAACTGTTTTGTACTTAAAAGTTTATTTTATAAATTATAAACAACTATAATGTAGGTATCTCGTAATTAGTATTATATGAATAATCGAGTAATAAAAATAAACGTATGACAATAAATAATGTAAAATAACACTATAAGCTCTATTTTGTATGCTTTGTGCGTGTACAAATGCATTCTAATAAATCGCCGGATAATTGCATTTCTAGAATTAAAGGTTTATCCAGAATTAGAGATTTATTCTAATCTGTTCTAGCCCATCCATTTTAAGACATAAATGAATCTGTGAAATATTAAATTTTTATATTGCTGCCAATAGTGTCAATCTAAGCTATATACATATAACATCTAAGTATAGTGTATTTATGAAATTCTTTTTTCCACAGATTCTTGATCTCAATTTAAATTGAAAAAGCACTCACCGGTGATGGGGTGGAGTTATAAATTGCGTTCGAAGTTACGTTGAACTGTAACATACAAATATATTCAAATTATAGCAAATTAATATAAAATAATTAATATATTTTTAAAAATAATTGTTACATGTATTAAATTTTTTATTTGCTTTGAATAGATATATTTATTAAATTACAACAGACTTTTTACAAAAACATTTGTGTAATTTCTAAAAAATCTTTTCTTTCTAAAATATAGATTTCTTGGAAATGTCAAAATTTTGAAATTTTATATAAATTAAGTTTTCATATATGTATAAATATAACGTACGTGCGTACGTGTGTGTGTGTGTGTGTGTGTGCATGAAAGAATATTATACTTATTACATATTATATATATAAGTATTTTATTAAATACTTTAGATACTTTTCTTAAAGTATATAACATCAAAAATCTTTCACACGCATGGTATCACACGTATGCAAAATGAAAAACAATATGTTGACATTTCGGGAACAAATTATTAATTCTGCACATACACACACACATACATATATCTACGCAAGACACAATAATACAAAGAAAGCAAATACTTAATACATAAAATAAAATATTACATACCCCATGGTTGCTCCACCGTCGCCCGCTCCATCACAGGCCTCCTCCTCATCTCAGATTCCTTAGTTCCTGGCACTTACGTAACACTCACTCGCGAATCTGTAATCACAATGGAAATAATATCCAAATTATAGCAATGTACGAAATAATTAACATTTCAGAAAATAATTATTACGCGAATCTGAATTTTTAATTTGTCTTTGAATAGATATTTGTTAAAAGAATTATGCAATCTCAGGAAAAGTTTTATCTTTCTAAATTATACAGAGTTCTTGAAAGTATCAAAATCTTTAATTTTGTATGATAAAGTTAAGATTTTTAAATCTTAAACGTATTAAAAATACGTTATACAAATACGTGTTCACTAACAATATTAATTATACATACGTGTATGGATTTTATAATCATGAAATACAGATCACACACGGCACTTTACGCGACGTCAAATGCGATGTACTTTTTCGCGAAATGTACAAAATACTGAATAAACGATTTACACGTGACGGTATTTCGCTGCTTCATTCGAGCCGGCTATTTGCGTGTTACTCTACGTTCTCAAACGGTAAACAGACAGAAACAGACGGAATTACCTTTAAATCAGGCGAAAAAGTTAATGCGTGATGCGAGGTATATTCCACGAGAATCGTTAATTAAAGAAGTACTTGCTGGCAATAAATGTGCCAATAAAACGATATAC
This sequence comes from Leptothorax acervorum, assembly GCA_035220615.1. NCBI lineage: Eukaryota > Metazoa > Arthropoda > Insecta > Hymenoptera > Formicidae > Leptothorax > Leptothorax acervorum. The sequence continues at coordinate 2,172,606 of JASTWQ010001261.1, read as the reverse complement.
AACTCTCATTTTCTATCGCTTCGATCTCTTACGTAATGGACGAGTAAAAGCTCGCGAAATATTCGCGTCGATAAGCAGCTGTCGCTTGCAGATCGTTAATTGTAACAGTTAATCTACCACGCGGATTGATGCTCGCGAATTATTCGCAAGGAATAATCGCGTTTTATAGGGTAGAACGATAACGCTACGACGCGACGCGACGCACGGAGTGGCACGTCGCCCTGCCGGCCGGCTCGAACGTTGGTGAATGAATGGTGCGTGCAGCGTGAATGATACGCGATACGCGGTGACCTATGTAAACAATAGCGCGCGCGTTGTGCTACCGTGCTACGTCACAAAAACAAACCGCCAAGGCCGTGCGCCCCAACTGATTTTTTTTTGTCGCTGCGAAATAGAGTGCGTTCAAAAATAAAGTTTGGTTGGTTGTTGGAAAATGGTGAAGTTGGCGGTATTAAAAATGGCCAACGCTGCGTTTTGTTTCTCCGCCAACTTCACCATTTCCCAACACCAACTAAACTTTATTTTCGAACGCACTCATATTCAATTCTGTGAAATAATTTTACCGAATATTTTCCGTTCTGCGAAGTTCCGACTAACTCCGAAGGGTGTATTATCGTTGTACGTTATCTAATATTCATCCGAAAAGTAAAATTTATACTTTGTTTAATCGAAAAGGGTATTTATGCAAATTAATAGGTATTTCTATTATAACTTTATGCCGAATCCTTGTATCCCGAGACGAATAATACTGTTTTAGAAGTACGTATTTAAAAACGACGTTAATAAATGAGACATGATTTCTGTAATTCTATTCGATAAGCAAAGTGAAAATGAAGTTATCGGCTAATTAGGATCATGCGCGAAATTAGAAAAATGATTGCATGGCAATTCGTACCATATATTAATGCAATATTAATCCTATATACGTACAATCTCTCAAAATATATAAAATATTATTGATAAAAGATATTACATAATTTTTCATTACTTAAATCATTTTTTCTAATAATTCATGTGTTATTTACTTTGCACTCTTTAAATTCGAAAATAATAATAGACAAATTACATTTAAAATTCGAAGTGCGATGCGAGATATATTACCTATACTCTTTGCAAGAATAAATAATACAAAATAATTCGCTGCTCTTCATCAGAAATTTATCATTAGTTTAAATTTTTACGTAATAATAATTAGAAAAGACATAATATTTAAAAAAAAATAACTTTTAATTCTAGAAATTTATCTATATGATATTTTTCGTCCTTTTAAAATACATAATATTGTTATAAAAAAATATCAAATATCCTTTATTATCAAATTAAAATTAAATACTATTTAATATTAAATATTAATTATCATTTACAAAGATATTAAAAATCGTAAATATCTTATTAAATATCCAGTATCTCAAAACCTTAAAAGTACCTATGCAAAATAATTTATATTTTTTTATAACTCATTATTTTATTACCCCTCTTTTTATAACCCATGAAATATAAAATACGAATGCGATTGTCGCGCAGACAAACGATTATTTAATTCCAAGTGATAAATAATAATTACCCGTCCGCCGCTTTTCGCTGCGGGGCGATGCCTCCGATTCTCCTCCTCCTTCTCTCTCTCACTCCTCTCTCGCCGTCGTTGGTATTTGAGGTTTTTTGTTCACACACCATGTTCACAAAAACGAGTTCGTCGATTACAAATACAGACGCATTAATCACTAGACTGGAACGACCGCACAATACTCTTGATATTAGGATCACACACGAGACACGCACTTTATCGCGCCGCGGCGGGTTGAATAGCGCGAGAAAAGTATATGAATTGAAAGAAAGCTCACGTTCCGTGAATTAACGCGACGAGAAGGCGTCGAAAATGGCGTGGCCTGCACTGGCGAGGCGATTTCGCAAATCGCGCGGGCAACTTCACGTGTTCACGCGCCAGCTACGTGCTCGCGCATTTCCTGCGCTTTTTGTAGTACACAGCAAACGCCTGTTCTCTGAATAATGAATAAAACACTTGGTGGCGACTTAACCTACTCGTATTACAACGCGAACTGCAGAGTATGATCTAAAATCAAAGGTGGATATCTCGCGGAACGCGGTACGCGGCCGAAGTATGTACGATCGTCGCTTCTTGCCGTTCGCTCACACCATGAATCTCGATCGGACAATTATTGCGCGATACGCGCGGCGGAGCTCCGATAGTTTCACGAGCGAATCCGCGCTGCGCGAGTCTCTAATACTATAAGATTTAGGTAAATACGAGCGGACGACGCTTATGCTTACTGATTACATGCGTCGCGAGTGTCGCGACGCCGCTCGGCACGAGGTTGATCCGATGATCCATCTCATCCATCACGCGTCGGCCGCGTTCCGCTAATGACGAGTGACGACGGAAATTCGGAAATGCCGGCAACTTCAGGTCGTATAATGAATGAGCTCTCGCGTACGACGTACGACGCGAGTCAAGCTAATGCCTGACAAGGACGCAATTATCCAACTGAAGATCTAATACACCTTGACAGTCAACATTCTTGTATAATATATTTTGAAAGCATAAATCTTCTTCGAGAAGTACAATTTATTATAATAAATAATTTTGATATTATAATCCCGAAATACGAATATATTAAATTAATTATAATAAATAATCTGTATATGCCATGATCATAATATCGCAATGTAAATTATCGATATATATAATTATTAATACGAAAAATTTAGTTTTGCCATATCGAATATTTATAACTTTATGCATTTTTACCAAAATTCTCGTACATCGATATACGTTGCGTGCCAGTGTATCATTCATGGATTCATGTATGTACTATGTATGTGTACGATTGAAGCCATGTCAACACGATAGTTTGTTGTGAACGTTGAATAAATTGAATGAAAGTAGTTTAGATATCGGGATCAAATTTTCTACAAGTAAATTGCCTTTTGTAAATCAATAAGTTTCCTAGGAATAAAAATGCTTGAGACAAAGATGCTCGATTCGGAGTACAACGCGCTGAAACGCGGGTGAGTGTGAGGTTAGAAAATCCTGAGTATACTCTTTTTGTCAGATAAAAGATAACTGTACCTTCTATATTCCAGAGAACATCATGTTATTCTTCAGGAGTACAATGACATTGTTGAAGAGCTTAAACGGGAGTTGGAAATGTGCAAAGTAAGTAATTTCCATTGACAGTCCGTTCAGTAAATGCAATACATTTTCTTCTTCCAACTGTATATTGTTCTTAAATAGTCGTTTATAGCGATAATTTTATATGTGACACGTATACCTCTTACAGACGGAACAAACTGGCATTCGTTCCGAGTTACAAGCTCTGCACGTTGAAAATAAGAACAGCAGTGATGCCGTACGTGATTATATCTCGCGCGTCCACTCAGAGGAATGTGACAGCGAGGATGTGCACAATAAGATAATTAAGAATTTGAAGGAGCACATCGCAGTCCTACAAATGGAGAAGGACTCGGCGGTCCAACTGTGGCAGGTGTCGATGAAAGCTGTGGACGCTTTAGAGCAGGAATTGAGAACTCGCTCAGTGGACAACAGAGATGCCAAGTTTTATGAGGAGCAATTAAAGGATGTCAGACAATCATATTCAGAAGCTATAAAGGCTTTGGAAAGCAAGTTACTTCAGGCTAAGGAAAATTTTGCGAAGCAGCAGTCCCTGTGGATGTCGAGTAAGGAGACGATAGAAGCTTTAAAGCGAGAAAAACAGGAAATAGCGACAAGATTTCAGGAGCTCCAACAAGACAGTCAACAGAAAGGTCGGTGATTTATGTAGTTTTATTTAATTTGAGATACGAAAGAGAGAGATAGTACGTCAGTAATTTTATTTAAAAGATAGGAATAGTCAGCAGACGATACAGTCGTTAACGGAAGAATTATCTGCGGCGAAGGCAGAGATACAGAGGATAAATCACTTAAAGTCAGACTTAGAGAGGAGACTGAACGAGAGTAGAAGAGTGGCCAGCAATATTATGGCGAAAAACGAAGAAACTAAGTGCAAGATGGCCGAGGCTCTCGATCTGATAGAATCTGCGGTAAAAGAAAAGGATTTCGTACTTCAAAGAGAGGCACAAATTGCAGAGCAAAACGCCAGGTTGGAAACTCGATTGGCTACCATTGCCGAGGAACACGCCGTTAAGATGCGAGAGGAGATTACCAAATTGAAGGATGCTCATGAGCACAGTGTAAAGAAATATTTATTGGAGATTAAAGAACTGAAATCGGAATTACGGGAAAAGGCGATGCTACTGGATCGATCGCAAAGAGAGAGCAGATTGGCGGAGGAGGAACTGGAGAAGATGCGTCGGGATTCCGAGGACTTATTGGAAAGATCAGCCGCGAAGATTCTGACCTTCGAACAGGCATTGAAACAGACGGATTCCAAGTTGGAGGCTTGCAACGAGATATGCAAGAGACAATATAATTTAGAGGTACAACAGCTGCGAGAAAAGATTGTTAATTTGGAAGAAAAGTTAATAATTTCGAACGAAAAGTTGAAGCAAATACAACAACAGAACTCCATGGATGTACGAGACCGCATCAAATTAGCTGATGAAAGAACGAAGGACGCGATCGATCGCTACGTTAATTTAGAGGGCCAATTAGTTAAAGCTACAGATGATAAGGAATCTCTAACGACAGAATTGAAATCGCTGCAGTCGGCTTTTGATCGCGAGATACATAAAAGAGATTACGAGCGATGCACACTGGAAACTAAGATCCGCGAATTAGAAACGAATCTTCTGAAAGAGAATTATATGACGGAGGGTAAATCAGGCACCAATATTTTTCCAATACAAGTTTCCTCGCAACAACGGGCGGATACCAGCAAACATACTTTGGATATACGGTAAATAATTTTATTATACAACATTTTAATACACCTATACTATACTTACTTAAAATAAATAACTCTTTCGCTTTGGATGTGCTTAAAAGTCTATGTTCTCCAGAGTTGAAAATATGGACCACAATTGGCAGTCTCTGTTAACTGAGCAATTGAGTAAGCAACAAGAACATTTTGATAAAAAAATAAGAGAGATGACGCAGCATGTGACAATTCATCAAAAATTAAGCAGAAAGTAATATAAAATCTATTTAAATCAATTACTATCTAAAATCTGGCTAAATGACAAAATTTATTTCATTTTATTTTAAGATGGAGAGACGAAGCAAGATCTTTGACGGCACGATTCCAAGTAAGGTCTAAGGAATTACGTGGAAAAATTAAATCGTTACGAAAAGAGAATGCCGAACTACACAAAGCACTTCTACTTTGCAAACAACAATTTACTCCATTTAGAACAGATACTATTCAACATAGGTTTGTACTATACAATCTTAGAGAAATTAAGTCATATCAAAATGGCATTTTCTTTTTACTTATATTTCCTTCTTTCTTTTGTGATTTCAGTTATGTACAAGGATCCGAGACCAGGTGACAATGTCCTATACACATAGGACGATCGCAACATATCTCAGATGCTGTAAATATTCTAGAGCGACTGGCTTTATTTACCAAAGAGATGCAAACCTTAAGAAGCAACGTTAACTCTTTTTTTAAATTATTTCCTACCTATCTGGTAACAATGTTAACACCGAGTTTATTCTTTGGAAACAATGCAAGCTGTGAATAAACTAGGAAACCAATACAACGTCTCGTCCTCCGCTTGCTTGTCCAACCAAGCCAGTCCTTCCTTCATCATGTGGTCCAGAGCCTTCTGCGCTCTGTCCTCCTCCCACCTTAAGTCTTTGCACAGAATGGACTTGGAGACGTAGGCGTTCGCGGACAGACTAGCCTGGCGCAACACCGCGGTATGGTCCATGCTGAGTTCACCAGGTATCGACTGCACCAAATGCTTCCCCCTGCCGATGGGAACTACGGAGAAGCCGTTGCCGAATATTTTCAGCTTCTTCGCAGCGGCTAGCAGATCTTCATTGGTGATCTCCTGATGCTCCTTCCTGCGTCCTCTGGCCTGAATCAGACGCGTTCTCAGCTCGTCCAGCGAGATCAGGCCGCCGTTCTTGTAGTTGGTCGCCATGCAGACCTCGACAATCTGGACAGCGAGCTCGTAGTAGAAGTCACCGATGCCCAGCACCGACCAGAAACCCTTGCCGGACGCCAGCGGGTCAACGCCTATCGAGGCGCACATCTCCGTGAACTGGCGACGGAAGCGCGCGTTCTTCTTGATCTCGCTCTTGTGCTTCGTAGCGAACTCCTCGAGATTCACGCGGAACGTCTCCATGTGCTTGGTCATCTGCTCGAACTGGTTCTCCTGGATCTCCGTGCCCTTGTCCCGGTACTTCTCCTGCTCCAACTTCTGCTTGTGTATCGCGCCCACTCCAGCCTTTCGTCTCATCTTTTCCCCGACGTTTCCCTGAGTGTCAGACTCAAAATCAGCTCCTCGAGACCGACTTCGTCGGCGTCGAATTGAGTATATGACAGATAGAAGCCTGAGAGTGGAGTAGTGGACTGAGTGGACCTGCGGATATACTCCAATATACTCATGTTTTAAATGGAACCTGTACTGACGCCTCTGTGTGCACAAAACGTAGGCATCGAACTACGTAGTCACGGATATATTTCCAGCAGGTAAAACATAAATGTAGGAGATTTCTATCCTGTTCAGTTCTATTCCGCGCTGCACAAAGTATAATTGCGTAACAATGCATTATAAAAAAAATATTAATAATAAATGGGACTAATTTAAGTCTAAAAAAAGACATTAAAAATGGTATTTTTTTTATTTTAATAGCGTTTCTATGCAATATATCAATGATGCAGCAAAAACGATCAATTTAGATTTTATAGAAATAAGTCGGAGTTCCCCGGAGCACGATTATTAGTCGAGAAATTACCCAAGGTTGGTAGTCTAATACCTTGTTGATGGAAGATCTCCGAGAAGATGAGGCTAGATGGCGGCTCCCCGGATCGCGACGGGAAGGTTAGGAAAAGGCGTCTCCGTCAGCCGTCTCGTCCGCGGGCCGTCTCCTACAGTTCGTTCAGCGGGGGCCTATATACATAACCAACAACAATGTCGTCGGTCGCGTCCAAGAGAGACGCGAGAGCCGAGTGAGGATCGCGTGAATCGCGTCACGCGTGCAGCGCGGCGACGATGCCGAGGTAGTCACCGTCGATTTCTCTCGGTCCCTTCTCTCTCTCTCTCCCTTCCTCGCGCGATCGCGAGGAGGTGAGCGCGCACCGCGCAGCCGACCGTCCATCCGTGTGTGTGCGTGCGTGACACTTGACAGTCAGTGATATTCGTCCGCCGCGCTGTCGAGGTGAACGCTTGCGGAAAGTCGACGGTGCCGCGGTCGGTGTCGGGTCGGGAGGTGCCCCCGCATCGCATCGCATCGGATGCGCCGTCCCTGTTGTTGAGCGGGTGACTTGCGAGCGCGGACCCGCCGCGGATCCCCGCCTCCTGGTGCCGGACAGTGGGCCGCGAACATGGAGGACTACAAGTTTCTCTTCAAGGTTGTGCTCGTGGGGAACGCCGGCGTGGGCAAGACCTGCCTGGTGCGACGATTCACTCAGGTGACTCCTATTTCCCTTCCTGTCGAGGTCCTCGTCCTGAAAACTCGAGGAAAGCTCGCGAAAGCTCGTCGCCGAACGAGAGTCGGTCTCGCGGGACCTCCCTACCTTCCTCCGCACGCATAGTTCACGCGCGAACGCGTTTCCCGGAAGGGTGGAAAGTTCGTTATTTATGCATCCTGGAGATGATGTCATCTATATATGTGAAACATTACCTCAAAGCTGAACTAGCATACTAGTCTGTTTTTTTCCTACGATATATATTATTTGCATTGTAATTTCAACTGATGTTACCACCTTGTTTCTCCGAAACTTTCTAAAACTCATTCTCATTGTGAGATCCATTTTTCATATGACTTTATAAACTTGTAATCTCTTATTAATTTTATTATAGAATGCATTACTGAGTACTATATGTTTGTAACAAAATAACAGCTTTCACATATGCTAATAAATCATAAGAGAATGGTGAATATAAAATGGATAATTCAATGGATAATTAAATGGATAATACAACGACAACGAAAGTTATATTGGCATGGCCATAATTTTAGTGAAGATTTTAAAATTTACAGGGTTTATTTCCGCCTGGACAAGGTGCTACAATTGGAGTTGACTTTATGATTAAGACTGTCGAAGTAGAAAATGAAAAAGTCAAGGTATACAGTTTGCATGCGACGCGTACGTTAAGTACCTACATATGATTTATAATCTAATGTTGTTTTTTTATTTCAGTTGCAAATCTGGGATACTGCAGGTCAGGAAAGATTTCGTTCCATTACTCAAAGTTATTATAGATCAGCACACGCATTGATATTAGTTTATGATATTTCTTGTCAACCTACATTCGATTGTTTGCCAGATTGGTTGAGGGAAATCGAGGAATATGCGAGTAATAAAGTTCTTAGGATATTAGTAGGTAAGTAACAAAATTTGAAGATTATAAACTAATATGTAAGAAAGTATCTCCCTCGTCGATCACTTTGTAAATTAATTCTGTATGTTCTATATTGTTCTGTCAGGAAATAAAATTGATCGAGAAGATAGAGAGATACCGACGCACGTAGGAGAAGATTTTGCACAAAGGCATGGCATGTACTTCTTAGAAACTTCCGCCAAAGAGGCAGAAAATGTAGAGAGATTATTTATGGAGATAGCAGCTGAACTTATGGAGGTAAGCGAACGTATTTTTATTTAAGATTATTTTGATTAGAACATTTTGCAGTGCTCGTATGTTATTCTAGCAAGCACGCAGTAAGGAATTACCTCGGTATGAAACGAATACAACTTCAATAAACGGTAAAACGACGTCAATCGGTGATAGTAGTAATTGCGGTTGTAGCAGACTCTCTTAAATAATTTTTGTATGTTATACCTTTTTTTATAGACACGGTGATTGAAATCGAGCGTATCAATATTTGATAATTTAGGAAACGTATAGTACATGTATATCTTTGATACACAGTGTTATTGTTTAGTGTTATGATATTATATGCTACGTTGCTTTATACTATGTTGTAAGATATATTTAATATTTAAAACATATTTAAAACAAAAATTTAAATATGTCATTAAGCACTATTAGCTTATAGGACATTAAATTTTTATAGATATATAGCGCAATTTTACGCTCTATTACACGTTTTAATTTAATTAAAGTAACATTGCTTGATGTTAAATTGTTTAAGCATTTATTTCCATTTGCGCAATGGAAATTTTATTTTGTATAATTGTAGTTTTTCTTTTTGTTACTTCGAAAGTACAAATAGTTATTATCACAATGGATTTTGGTAACTCGTCCAAAATCTTATTAGTAATAATAAGATTTTTACAATACGTCACAAGCCTACGATGTATAAAGTTATTTCTAACGTGCAATATTTATGTGTTTATCACGCTATTTTGAAGAAGACAGCTCACAATATTCTCATAACAGCATGTTAAAATTAAAGCATAAATGACATTGTAACTCTCTATACAATAATCAACGAGAATAATTTTTTATTTTAATGGGTTATTTATTATGTAATAATCTAGAAAAGTGATAACAAGATATTTATGACATTATAAAAAACATCTACTAGCATTACATGATCAGATCTTTGTTATATTTACTTTATATTTATAATTTATGAATCTTATAAACGATATGTAGTTGATTATTAATTATTCTTTATACATTTCGCATATAATGTTAAAATGTCTCTAGTCTTTTCACACTTTTTTAATACTTTATATACACCAGTATACATAACCGTTATAAATAATATGTATTTTGTTATAAATTTCTTGTTGGCTGAAACTTTCTGATTTTTAAAATAATCCGTAGCTTATTACTTATTAGTATTGATTGTCGTCATAGATTGTTTCTTTTGTATGAACTGTATGATTTCATTGAGACAACGTTTATCTTCCTCGCAGCAAGAAGATTAAATTAGAGTTCGGAATTTTTACATATCTAATTTTTATTTTTCACTCATCTATCAATACTCAATTGAATTAGTATAATTTCTGCAAATTCTTAGAAAAATGCATATATATATGTTAGATGTTATTGTATTTTACTTTTATCGATACCTGCAATTAAGATCTTTTTAATACAGTTAAGTTTATACAAACTATTCAGTTTGAAATTAATCCAAAGGTTTTATGTTATAAAAACGTTTTGTTATAATTACATAATGTAAGTTATTAGCAATGCATAATATAAATTACAACTTGTAATAAAAACTATATTGGTCAAAACATATATCGATTTTCTTGGTATAAAATTAATATTACGTTATTGTATTAATCATAGAAAATTATATATATATAGATTAGAATATATAACAATGCACGCGCTATGCACGTGCCATTTGTCCCTGGTTTACAGATTTTGCTAATATTAAAAAATTATATAGTTAATACAAATTATATCTAAATATCTTATTACATATTTCTAACATGTAAAAATCAATCAAAATTTATCACTAAGTTACATACAAGTTTTATATCAAACATTATATTTTCATTGAAGATTTTCGCACAAGTTTTTAAATACTTACGTGAGTTTCTGTATTTTTATATAATATTATCTTAATAGAAATGTATGCACCAAAATATAATCGTACTGCTACTTAAAATATTAAATAAAATATTTTATTTATACACATTATTAATTATGAAAATGTGTGTTGCAACAGTTATAATGTTATAGTGTGTTGCAGAGTTATAAGCGATTGAAGTTGAACATTGGCATCGAATAAAGTTCGCATATTCAGGATAATTACACTTAATCATCAGCTTGTACACGTGTACATTCTGATCACTCCATTAATTTTCCGAGCTCAGTTAACATTTTTATTGCTCAACGATTGTGTATCTTTAGCTCGTTAATCTCGTTATATGTAGATTTTTCATAAAGTATACAGCGATAAGAAATTTAAAATCGAATTTGAATTTAATGTCTATTCATATCTTTTTAATTAGTTATAAAAACTTAAGACTTTGAACTTGATTCTTCTTATGGACCACTTTAGACACATAAGACGAAAAAATTCCTGTATAAAGGAAAAAACCTGCCAAGATATCCGCGTTAATAGTTATTTACAGCGCAAAATAAAATAATCGGCATTATAAAAAAGGAACAGTGCTAAACTGCGAATGTTATTTTTTAAAGAATAGATTTGATATTTATATAAGAAAGATCCATCAAACGACAGTAATAACGATATTATAAATCCTATTCCTTTTACGTCATAACGTAACAAAGAACAGGGACCTGGGACATTTGCATGTTTTAAATCATACAAAAGGCCTGTTTTCTAATGTACAGACATTTACATTATTCCCGTAAAGAATAATAGCTAAAAGGATTTTCTTCTTTAGGTCTTCCTAAAGTTTATCATCTGTCATCTTTGCCGATTTTCATACATATTCCATGATGTGTGCGAGTGTGCGTAGTCGGTTATATTTTCTTCTCGCGATTAGAATTAGAATAGATGTATTGCACGAGTTTTTTTAAGTATGAAAAAATACGCCAATTATTAATACAAGTTTATTAACATATGTATGCATGATACATTCAACGACAAGTGAATCATTTATCAAGATATAGAATAAGTAACACTATGTACTTTCGTTACAAATATTGGAAAAAATCTTTTAAATGTACTTGTTTTAAAGATAATTCAAACAATCGTTCTTGGACTTCCTCCTTGAGTGCTAACGAGGGAACAGCATACTCTTTACAATTACTGATATATATCCCACCTTTTCTTTCAATATCTTTGCTCACTGCGGCATATATTATTGGAGTTGCTCCTCGATCAGGTGTCTGCAACAGACGTGTAATTATATAGCAACGAATTGATTGATAATAGCTTGGAAAAATTTTATACGATATATTGTTACCTTCCATGTAGCCATAAGCCATTTGTTATTGCCCATTAGGGTGTCCTTAAATAAGTCTGTTCTCACTACACCAGGATGTACGGAATATACTGATATATTCAATGATTTGTCTTTTAAGAGTCTCTGCAATATTATCGTGGACATCGTCTGTGCTAATTTACTTTGCCCATACGATGCGTGCGTGCAAAATGTTTCCCTGGTACAACCATAAAATAATTGTTTAAATTCCAAGAGACATCACACGTCGTGTATTAGCAAATAATCGTAAGTCAATAATTGAAAATAAATAAAGAAAGTTAGCTAAATGATATTTTTTATGATTACTTGGAACAATTATTGATGTAATCAAAATCTATGGTGCCAAGATCATGAGCGCATGAAGTGACGTTAACAATCCTGCTGCATTCGCCGGGACGCCCGCCGATTTTCAATAACGGCAGAAGAAGAGATGTTAGTAAAAAATGTGATAAGTAGTTCACCGCCCATTGTTCTTCGTATCCATCTTTCGTATTTTTATATGTAGGAAACATAATAGCAGCTGAAAGGAAGCAAAGACACGTTCACGTTTTCTTTCACACACAGGAATCAGCGTTCTGTATATTGGAATGAGGTTGAAGTGATTAATCACTTACCATTGTTGATTAATATATGAATTTGATCGTAATCTGTTTTTATTTGCTTGGCGAATTCTCTCACCGATTCGAAAGAGGAATTGTCAAGCTTATAAACCTTTGCCCGTCCGCTGGTGATACCAGACTTTCTAATCTCTAGGATGAGCTTTTCACCCGCGCTAATTGTCCTACAAGCTAATTATATTTCCGTACATTAATATGTTATAGGGATGCGAGTAACAACTGCATCGACAATAACTTAGTAAATAATTCACCGATTATAACTTCCATGCCACACTGTAACAATTTCTTGACTACTTCTGCTCCTATACCTCTAGAACCACCGGTTACAATTGCAACTTTGTCCGGCTTTGAAGGTAAATCTGGAAAGAGACACAGAATATAAATGAAATACAAGCATCAATTATGTAATACCAAAAATTTTACTTTATTCAATAGCATCCTTTAATTTTGAAAAAAACGTATCATAAACGAAGAATTAAATGCTATATTGTTAGATATTATCCAATCTCGCGAGAAATATTTTTATATCAAGATAATTTTCGTAATTACAAAAAACGAAGAATTTCGTATATTGAAATACTGCTAAAAAATTTTTCGAGATATATAAATAAAATTCCACAAATTTATAGCTTTGTTGCTGGTAGATTTACCTGTGCAGGAAATATTTTAAATGATGCAATATTGTGGTCTCTAAATTTAAAGCTAATGAATTATTGACGAATGTATTATTATGAATTATGACGATTGTATCTTAATAAGCGAAATTTATTTTGACGACCCGCGCCGGCAAAATGTCAATCTAATTCGTGTTACAAAACCATACCAAACCGTCAACATTAAATAGATTTTCTCATTAAATCCCATTCTCCCAACTTACAAGGACATAATATATATATGTGTAAGAATTTATAAAACTATGTGTATATCTATGTCTTTCTTTTTTCTTACCTATCTTATTGTATCTGGCGCTGAATATGTCGTGACAATGATATATTGCTCCAATATAATAATATTTTATTCTGCAGAGCCAGCACTTTGAGTAGGCGATGGCGCCGATCGCAATAGAGGCGCAGACTAATATCGTTTCGAGTAACATTTTCACGTGAAAAGTCGTCGGTTAACAATCATATAGATTCAATATACTTGTCGCGATACGAATATTCAGAATCGAGGCGGCAGCTGGAAGATCAAGCTGCTACGACTGCAAGAAACACCTCTTCGACTAAACCGATCACCGTTATAGGCACCGCTTTTACTTGTTCCACATTCGTACTTTCCAGCCGCATCAACCGTTATGTGTACGATCGTTCGTGCATACGCTATATATATGAAGAATGACGCCTTTTACGAAATGGTACTTGGTCCGTTCCCCTCTCTGCAATTCATGTCCTTCACGTAGCAAACCTACGGTCTTCATCCGTGACGGAAGTGACAGCTTTTGTTAGACAATAGACAATATGTGCCCAAACGACTTCTGGAAAATAGGATATATTCTCGGGTAATTTACATTCATATTTGCAGTTTTTTCTCAGTTATCTGTGCTTATTCATTAGACTTCATTCTTCGTTACTTCACTTCGTTACTTCACTGCAGATGAAATAATGCCTGCTATAACCGATATCTTATATTAGCTATTAATAGATATCGCAATTAGTGCAACTATTCTTACATATTTTATCTTTACTCGATAAAAGCCTAGAATTATGTCTCAATCTCCGAGGTACAACATGAAATGATATGGATTGTCAGAGGATAATCTCTATTACTTGCCAGAAGATTTGAATAAAAAATATTCAACCATCTCTGAAAAAATAGGATGTTTATGTTTATTAAATTCTATTTATAACGTCTTTCGGACACATGTATGATGTTTCATTTCTACTCATAAAACGTAAGCAACATTCATGAAATAATTTATGCAATTACCGAGAACTAAGTTAAAGTTATTATATCGAACGCATTAAAGCTATATAATATCGCAGAAGATTTAAAAAAAACCAATTAAAGAGATTTCATGAAAAAAACCTTATCTGAATAAATTGTATAATTTACTATAAAATAAACAGTATAATTTGTAAGTATTATAAATTATGTAATTTATAGCCATTTTATAATATAGTATATTATATATCACAATTTATTCGTACAAGTAAATTTAAAATTTTTCCTGAAAACTTGTTTTTTTTATCTTTATCTCTTTCACCTGTTAACCCTAATATAGTATTATATAAGTCATTTAATATTGATATTATTTATATAGAAATAAATTTCTCTTATTGTCAAAATAATCTACTTAACAAACAAATTGGAGATGATAAAATAATGTCGTAATAATATCACAATAGACGTTTATACACATATACATGAATCAAATATCCTAAGAATAATAAATCTTTAATAATGATAAATATTGTGAAATATCATTATAATAATGATAAATATTGTGAATTTATCATTATTAAAGAATAATAAATCTTTAATAATGATAAATATTGTGAAATATCTTGCGACCGTGCATTTCTGTTGTAACGCTTAGAAATACCAAGTGGTGTCTGATGCCCCACAGTCCACACTAAAACTATTCTATTTTTGAGCTATACTGTTATTCAAATATTCATATTTAAAATTTAAAATATCTGCATTCAGAAAGAGCCGCGTAAAGATATAAAATGAGGTATATCTTCGACAAGTATATTCTTCTTGCCGTAACTCTTTTTCTTATTTCAAACTTTTGTAAATCCATAATATTTCCAATTTAATAAAATATTCTTACCATTTAAAATTTAATTTATTCTTTCTTTTATATTTATTATCTGTTGCCTCGACTTTATTTCAACTATTAACCGTATTATATCATTGTTCTGGGAAAGAAAAAATAGAGTTCTCATTTACATTAATTTTATTCATAGCTTCCTCACGATTTCTTAAATATTTACTTTTTTTATCTCGTTTACATGGTTAATGGACTGTATTTATAAAAACATGACTAACACATAAAATTGTATATATATACTTTTCTATATCAACTATTCTCTGCTTTAACAAAAAGACTGTTCAATATATTAACGATTCACTGCTTTAAATGACTTTCCTTCGTTCACACATGTACTATTTCCACGTACACATTAGTCGTTTATGCCTTTCAATACTCAAAATAACTGCAATATTTTTCAAACTTTTTTTGATAATAACTTTTTAATAAAGAACGAGCGACGGCTAAAACCTTCTGAAGGTTACTCAGGAGGGTGACCTTGACAACATATGTAAAGGTCAAGGCCATTGGGGCTGGGTCCGTTATTATGCAAATTTACCGGAATGAAAAATAGGAGTGCCGAAATTCCTCAAGCGACGATTCGAATTTGACTCATACACGTCCGATTTGCTTTACTTAATATTGCGCGGGTTAAAACATATTATTATATATACATATGTATATATAATACATATGTATTTTATGTTTTAACATATGTATTTTATGTATTATATATACATATGTATATATAATACATATGTATTTTATGTTTTAACATATGTATTTTATGTTTTAAAATACATATGTATTTTATGTTTTAACATATTATTATATATACGGGTTAAAACATATTATATGTATTATGTATATACATATACATTATACATATGTCTCGCATAATATTGTGTCGAACCTTCGTTAGGTCGCTGTTAGATTCAATCGACTATCGATTATTATACTTTATTTTATTATTCTTAAAGATTTATTATTCTTAGGATATTTTATTCATGTATATGTGTATGAACGTCTAATGTGATATTATTACGACATTATTTTATCATCTCCAAATATAAAGAAATGAATTATTCGATTTTATCATCTTCAAATATAAAGAAATAAATTTTTCATTCGGCGATTTAATCGCAAAACGTATTTTTTTTTGCGTATATTTCCTCACATTATATCATCCTATGAATAATGCGGTATAAAAGGGAGCTTATAATTCTTTAGTTCAAAACCGAAAGACTTATCGCTAGACAATAGAAAATTTAAGATTAAGATAGGGAGATGTTGCAAATAATAATGGAAGGTATATTTTCAATTAAAATTAAAACGTCAAATTTTTTGTTTTATTTCAAAAATATCTAAAAATCTTAAAAAATCATTACTTATGGGATGACCCAATTTCTTCTTCACGTGTATTTTTTCGCGTGTACGAGACAATTTTCTAACTGTAATAAGAGATCTTGTTTTTTTTAATTTTTAGTATAAAATTATATAAGTCAGTTTAACAAAATTTCTTTAATACGTTTCTTTTATACATCTATGATTTCAATTCACCCGTACGTCTCTCTTTGGCTCGAATTATCTCTCCACACTTTTCTTCAACCGTTC
Source organism: Leptothorax acervorum (assembly GCA_035220615.1). Taxonomy (NCBI): domain Eukaryota; kingdom Metazoa; phylum Arthropoda; class Insecta; order Hymenoptera; family Formicidae; genus Leptothorax; species Leptothorax acervorum. The sequence goes on along the minus strand of JASTWQ010001261.1, from coordinate 2,155,654 downwards.
ACTCTTCATTGCATATATTATTCATTATTTAGCTATATTACTTACAAGAATGTATGGGCGAGTGCCACGTGTAGATTTGCTAAGTTTAAATTACTGCGCGGAGCAGTTATCCTTGGGAAGGCAACGAGATATTCTAAAATGACCGGCTTCGTTCTACTTGCACTTTCCTCGCGTGCAGATCGCTCGCTCCTTCTGACGTTCTGACGTATGTCGGTAGTAAAAACAAATAGACCTGCTAACAGCTGATGCAACTGGCGCATGAGCATATCGTGCTTCTACTCCACGTGACAAATTAGGGCGAATTTCTTTGAATTAATTAGCTCATTTGAAACATCGAAGGATAGGGAGAAATGAAACTTTATTCGTTACTTTTGACAATAGCGTTATTTATTACACGATTTTCACTGAAAGTTAATCTCTCCTCCGACTTTCTATTTTCCATTTCCTAACGTGCAACATAAATCGAATATGTCGATTGAATCTAACAGCGACCTAACGAAGGTTCGAAACAATACTATGCGAGACATATGTATATAATATAATAATATGTTTTAACCTGCGCAATATTAAGTAAAACAAATCGGACGTGTATGAGTCAAATTCGAATCGTCGTGAGGAATTTCGGCGCTCCTATTTTACATTCCTTTTAGCCAGGGTCGCGGAAATCTTGTCTTCGTCCCTGCTGTTTCCCTCCGAAGGTAATACTCCAATCAACTTAATTGATAATTAGTTCATCATCAAGCATCTTTGGCACGTATTATGAAACTGTTCGGAATAAATTTCGAACGGAATTCGGTTTTCCTTAAAAAATACAATAGAAATTTAGGAAATAACTAAACAATGTTCCATAATATATGCCCAATTAATTATAAACTGAATTTTAACATTTGCATCGAGCCGCTGACATAATTTTCGTAATTTTATGTCCTTTAAAGTAGCTTGTTGCCGCTGACGTGTAATTTTATGTCATTTCATATTGTATGTATAAAAATACAGATGACTTTATGATTTGTATTTGTGATTAATGCAGCTATTTAACAATAAATTGATTTTAAGTTCATCAATATGAGCGCATGCAGTTTGAACGCACGCAGTCAAAAAATGGTTTTGATCCGAAAATGAAACAATTATGAAATTTGCACGCGGGTCCCAGTTTCATAATCGCCGGCTATGAACAAAACTGCTCATGAATATAATTATTACTTGTGGAAAGAAGATCAGATCAGAAACGACAAATTATACAGTTGGAAATTTTGCTTCCAATAATCATGAATTTGAATAAGAGTGAAATCAATCTGATGATTAACTAGTCATTTAATTATTTTGTTAACATGAATGGAATTATTTTTTATCGTTCAACATGAAGAAAAAGATTACAGGAACATTGAATTATTAGATTTTATACCTTGAAATTTATTTGCCGCTGAATATAATTGAATATAATTCTGCCAGCTGAGTCAATCACATCGATCGAGTTAATTACACGTTGCTGATGGACTTCGCCCCGAGGTGGCACCATGTCGCGGACTCCGCGCGACATCTGCGCGATGGGCCTCGCGGAAGTCATTCGTTCGCCAATAGCAGCCAATAGTCACCGACAGTCACCGATAGTCCACGATAGTCCCGGACCCTCGGCTCGTTTACCAGACACGTAGATGTCCCGAATAGGTGGAACTGTGCGATTGTTTACCGCTGCTGTCGTCGACGTGTAGATCGCCGCGGAGTATCCTGTGCGTCGTCGTTCGCGGAGCGTAGAGCGCGTAAGTGCCCCGACGTGTCCCGGCCCCGTGTGCGACGTGTCCGCGAGCGATTCGGCTCGCCCGATTTAGACATCGGGCACGACGTTGTACCACGTTATACGACGGTGTCATCCCAGGTGACGGTGTAATTCACTTCACGGCCGAGTCACGCGACCCGTGCGTCGTGCAGCTGCGCTGCGTGCGGAGCGGAAAAAGTGCTTACGCACGCTCGTTGATGTTTTTGCTCCGTCCAGTCCCTGTCCGTCCTCGACGGCCGTGGTTTTCTCAGCCGAGAGGAGATAGTCTGATAGTCTTCCTCGCAGAAAGCGTGGCCACTTTCACTTTAGAAACGCGTGACGCTCGCGATACGCAACGCCATGTCCTTTTTTTCTTTTCCCCGCGCGGCCCCGCGGGGTTTCGGCGCTTAATAAATTTGCATAAATTATACGAGTTTTTTTTTATCGAGATTCGATTAACATTTCCGCCGAGAGGAATCGAGAGCGTAATCAAGTATACAAGTTAGCATATTCGTGTTTTTGTTTTTAACTTAAGAAGAATCGAGAACGTAAACAAGTATACAAGTTAGTTATATTCGTGTTTTTTAAAATCTTAAATCATTTCTCTTTCTTTCCAGTGTTAGGATGGCGGATACCGCAAGCAGTGGATCCAGCGACTCGTCGCCGCAAGTCGAGAAGGGATGGCCAGCCTTGAAGCAGCATATTATAGACAATAAGATTAAATTTGGATTATGGGTCACCAGACTCTTCACCATAATCTTCACCGTCGGCTATATTATTCCTATATTTGGGTACTTTTATCTTCCATAACTTTACAGAGTTAAACAACGCTGCCTTTGCTAAGTTTCCTTAATCTCGCTTTTCTTTCTAGGAATCCCTACAATATATACTATAAGGTATTAATGAATAACGCGGCGACCAGCGCGTTACGTCTGCACCAACGAGTGCCACGTGTTCAGCTCACGAGGCAATTTTTAGAGACGTTGCTGTTGGAAGACTCGTGCCACTACCTGTTCTACTCCTTGATATTTTTGTATGCAGCGCCAATTACATGTATCCTTTTCATTTATATACTGCCTGTTCGGTAATCCATGGTCTGTTCAATTTCTTAAATGTTCCATATTTTAACAAAATTCAATCCTGAACTGATTTGTATACAGTGGTGCTCACGCCAGTTTTTCTTTTCGCTCTGATGCACATGGCCAGTTACTCTCTTACATTGCTAGACGTAAGTAAACAAATTAATATTGATTATGCGCTATATACTATAATATACATGCAAAGAAAATTATACCTTGTAACTATTTGCACAGTCATAAGAATAGGCTTGTTTGTTTTAGCTGAACTTCTTGCATACTTCATCTTTCCTCTTTTTTTCACGTTGGAGAGAAAAAGAGAAAAGATGAACTGTGCAGGAAGTTCAGCTAAAACGAACAAGCCTAATGTAAGTTGAACTTGTGATCTCCGCAGTGTCTAGGACATAACAGCTGGTGGGGCGCTCGTTTGTTGATATCCCTGGTGGAATTTCAGTCCCGAAATATCCTTCGCCTGTGTGCTCTATCGGAAATCATCATCTTGCCGTTCACTGCTTTTCTAGTATTCACGTATGTATTGCACGATTGTCATGTCGTGACCCGCGCAACACGATAATTTAGAAACAATCCAACGCGGCATATTAAATATCCTTTTCCTTCTTTTTTTTTTACAGAGGACGTGCCGGTTTGCTGACCCCCTTCATCTACTATCAGTTCTTGAAACTGCGTCTTGCGTCGCAAAGAAATCCGTTCACGCGTAACGTATTTTACGAGCTCAGAAACGGATTGAGTTCGGTGTCGAAAAAGCCGGCCGTGCCGGACATTCTTCGAAGGCTTATCAACGGTCTGCTTTCTCTGACTCAACAAATGGCGCCAGTGCGTCAATAATATCTACGATATTGAATTTTTTAAATTCTTTCTCATATTGTCTCAAAGACAGATCTCCTAGGGTTCTAGGGTCCACTCAGCAACACTTTCATGTTCAATTAGTGTTAGCGCAAAATGAGTGCCGACATCAAAACTCATAGTGAATGTTATGTGAATTATATAATTTGGAATATCTGTGAAAACAATCAAAACATATGAACGATTCCTTACATTAATAAATAACTAAACTGAGGATTCAGACTAATCATTATTATATAAAATTTACAATTTAAAGACAGTTACGTAACTTGACTAATAAATTTTGATCGGATTCTATTTTTCAGATCTTAAATTTTACATTTAAGAATATAAAGATAACTATGCGCATGTACTAACTTTATGATTTTACATATAATTTTGAGCCATAAATTTGTAACGAGTAGATAATGATGCATAATGGAGTTCACTGGTTAATGGAGTTTAATGTTGATTACACGTCAACTCTGGTTTTTTTGATTGATTTCGCACGGTTTTGCGGTATTAGGGAATGTGTAATATATATCTAGTATATAAGTTATAAAATTATTTTTCCGAGTTACACGGAATGGTTGACCCGCCATCTTTTTTGGGATAAACTCTGGAATAAGTTTGTGTTTGCTCTATCAATAGTTAGTTTAGCATAATTTTGTCTATCTTCGACTTGATATTTGGATATTTATCATATTTAAAAATAATTTAGAATGGTTTTATAAATGAAAATAGTTATCGATATACTGTAGCAAACATCTTAAAACATTAATAAATCTTTTTAAATAAAATGTTATCTAAAGTTATTAAAGATATTCTTACCTAGCATAAATCATTTTTTTTTGTATTTTGTACATTAAAACCTTGAGAATAAAGTACAACGTAGATCTTATTTTTTTGTATTTATTTTTTAAATGCATATAAAACTGCATTTAAATTAATTGTTATACAGTGAGAGGAGCGGGTTGAGGTATGTCTTTTGATGGCTTCACCTCGGAGTTTGGAACTGTTGGCGGTACTTCTTCTTTCGGCTCCACGATTGATACATAGTCAGGAAGAGGCTTCTTCGGGCCGCTCTTACCGTTGGGATCCCATGGCAGCATAATTTTGACTTTGATTCCCAATACACCTAAGATACATTACAAACATAAGTAATACGAATTACAATACATATGAACGACTATAAAATAAATTGGATGTAATATAAATTTCTGACATTTTCATAGCAAGTTTTTGTGAACACTGCTACATTAGCCAAAGTAATTGCTATGGTAATACGATCATACCTTGCCGCAGGAGTACATGTCGGGTGGCAGCATTCACATACTCGTTAGTCGGCTCACCCGAGTGAATCATGAGACCGTCAACGAACTTCATCGATTTCGCTCTTTGACCACGTAATTTGCCGCTGACAACGACCTCGCAGCCTTTCGCACCGGATTCCATGATGAAACGCAGAACACCATAGCATGCCCTGATTGTAGTAAAGTAATATTTAGTGAAAATTACAGAAGATACAATTAGGACTAGCACATAGTGAAAGGCAGATAAAACTCCGACATACCTTCGTACAGCAAGACCTCCAATTAGCTTGTAGCGAAGAGACTCAGCCTGTGCGATAGCGCACAAACCACGTGTGGCTACTTTCTCAGCGTACAACTCAACATTCTGCTCCTTGAAGTTGAAACGCTTCTGTACCACAGACGTCAGTTCCCTGATTCTGCGTCCCTTCTCACCGAGCACGCTCTGCGTGTGGGTGGCCAGTAAAATAATTTCAGTCCGATTTGGCGTCACGCGGACTTCCACGCCCGAATACCCATCTTCGGCGAGCTCACGAGTCAAGAACTCGTTCAACTCGGCTCTGAAGACACCATCGCCTACGAACTGGAAGTAAAAAAACCAGTTAAATACATATTTTTAAAAAATCTCATCTCAAATATAATTATGCAATCTGAGATTTATCCATAGAATATTATAATTTATTATATAAAAATATTATTTATTATATAACAAATATACCTATTTTACAAAAATTGTTTTATTATAAAGATTTATATTAGAGAAAGTCACACAGGTTAACGATTATTAGGCGTATAGCAGCAAATTAATGAAAATTTACATTTGTTTACTTTTTAGGTTATTATCATCAAAATAAATATAAATTATGCAAGCATCAAATATGTAACACCAGGAAATCACAGAAAAAAACTAAAATACACTAAATTCCATTTAATAGAAATATGTACAGATTAAACAATTTTAAGAAAGGACATGTGGAGTTGTGAAATCGACGCGTGAACGATGCCGGAATCCATGACATCCGCGAACCGCGGTTCTCGTATTCGCCTGATTTCCGACGAAATATCACTCCGAAAGCTTCCAGCGTTGTAACCATGAGAATATTTTTATGTATTGCTTATGACAGACTTCTGGAGATCGCTAACCTTCCTCTTTTTAGAAATCGTACGGTTCTCCATCACTGCATCATATTTTAGCGAAGCCAACGAAAGAGACGACCGAAGAGAAAGAGATCTGTCTTGGGAAGAAGCTCGGGGAAGGGAAGTCGATCAAAGCGCATGCGCCGGGTTACGGATTTTACATGTTTGTTACTGATAGAGCAGAGTACTGACATGAGTAGTAAATGCTATTTTAACAGATGGCGCCACCCATATAATTTGGCTTGCGCCAGTGCCTAATATTTTCTCTAATAAAAGAAAAAAGATCAGATATATCGCACAATTGCCTTAAAATACGTAATCTGGTTAAATAATGCTCCTTATTATTTATATTACGTTTTATTTTAAGTATCGCTTGATGTAATTACTATGATATATGTATGTAAATATATTATACGAATTAAATTACTGCAGTCTCACGACCAGTGCTCGCTTTACGCGCGTGTAATATACAATATTTTGTTGAATTAATAAATAATAGAAGATCAAATGATTTTAGAGTTGAACAATGCATTTTCTATATATTATACTGTTTCTTGATTTCTTTCATTTTCAAAACGTTGAAAATACACCTACTTAATTTTGCATAAAATGAACTAAAATTCAGGTTTATTTGAATAATAAAAACAACAAATAGCTATTTTAACCCTCCCTGTGCATACGTTTCTTTCGGTACCTTCCCAGTGAACACGTGGATCTGTCACGTTTGAAGCTATTTTTAGCTTAAAGTATAAAATAATCTGAAAAAATTCACAAAACATGCATCTGTTAACATTACAGTGAACGATTTTATAGTCATTTTGATAAACATCGTTTATTTAATATTTTCTGGCTTGCAAGTTTTACAGTTACGAGCAGATATCATTTTAACTCGAACGCTGTAGACCCACGTTTGCACACAGAGGATTAACTTCTTTAATTGATTTTTTAGAAATTTTCTTTGACAGAAATATCAAAAAAGGTAATGCATTGCCAACCAATAATTTATTTCTAACTTTTTCCCAGTGCATAGTTTGCTTATAAACTCTGAACAGAAAATTACGATAAGATAAAGTTTTCGAACTGTTTGGAAGAAAACATTTAAAGCTAAATTTCGTTAAAAACTTCTTGCATTTTATTGTTAATTATTTTATATAGTTATGGACATTTTATATAAATACTTTTGTTTAACAGAATATTACTAATTTCAAATATTTTTTAAACAAAAATATCTGTTTCTTTTATTACAGATGTGTTAGCTAAATCAAAAACAATTTTTCTTTACAAAAATATTTTATGTGCTCATTAATGCTGAGGGAATTAAATCGCTAGAGTATTAAATACTGCCACCATTTGCGACCTGATGTTCAGTTGTGTCCAAGCGCTTACTCGGCAAATCTTTAAATACTACTGGCTACACACTCGTTATCTGATCACTTGTCGCGTCTGCGTCGTCCGTTGCGTGACAACGCGAACGCACATCGTGAACGTGCGTTCGGCGTCGTCGTGCACGAGACATGGAGTGGCGAACAGTGGTGGTGATAGTGCTGGTCGTGAGCCTTTGCTTCTTTATCGTCCCGATCAAAGTCGGGCCCGATAAGCCCGCTGTCGAGGACGCGGAACTGTTCGCGAAATACGTAGCAGGACACAATAAATCCTATAGAGATGATCCCGCGGAGTATAATAAGAGATTCGAGCATTTTCAGGTGAAAGGCGAGACGAATTCTAGCTTCTTCAGACCGATCGTGTGGAAATCGGTTTAAATGGTTGCGCAACATTTCATTGTTATCCTCAGATTTAATTAACTCACGTTTATTTCACGTATACGTTGACACGTTATAATTTAAATATGAATTTTACTAAGGGATTTAAAATGATATGATTGCTTATTAATCCCATTCCAATTAAACACGTAAACACAAACATGCATACCTACGCGCTCGCGAGCGTATTATGAGTCACTCGTGTTTGTGTATGTGACTTGGTGCGATGCATTAATTATCTTTATCGGCACTGACAGAAGAGTATCTAATGATAAAAAGCGTTAAATTTGTTTAATTCTAGAGATTTATTACAGTTTTATTGGACATTAACGTTCCGTTATATTAATTCACATTTGTCGATTATTTTACTCCGAAATCTTCTGAAATAAATTATAATGCCCGGAATGTGTATCGTAATTAACTGCAATAATACTAATAAAAAATATATAAATATAAATACAATAATATCCATATATAATTATATAATACAATATCAAAAGATTAACATGGTAACATTTAAGGATTTAAGTAGAAACTAATCTTTGTATAAAATTAGTGCTGCACGTAGATGCGACTTTCTTATTTTACAATAGTATTAATAGGGGAATGAAATAAATTGCAGAAATCATTGCGACATATCGAAAAGCTGAACGGTTTACGATCGTCGCAGGAAAGCGCGTACTACGGGCTGACGGAATTCTCCGATTTATCCGAGGATGAATTCTTGCAACAAACACTACTCCCCGACTTACCTTTGCGGGGTAAGTTTAATTTTCGTTAAGAGAAATAGCGATTAAGTTAATTAAATGTTTAAATTTGTAATAGCACGAACAATTACGAACGAGATTAGAGCAAGAGAATCAACAAATATTCCATAATTCTGTTTTAGTTTTGGCGTGCAACATATATTTGCTTTTAAAAATATGTCTGTTTATCAATATACAGCATGTTTGCCATAATATTTGTATTAATTAATACATTAGTTAATTTGTAATGTGTACAAATACACGCCACAAAGAATGAGTTTCACGAATAACTATTTTGTTTTAGTTTTAATGTGCTATATATAAAAATCTTTAAATCTTAAAAACTTTTAAGATTTATTAAAATTAAGCTTAATTGCTATATCACTTAAGAAAATAACAAGAGTTAAATCAAATGACTGGAGAAAGTTCGGTCCACAACGAGGAATAATTATTTTATTTCAAGACTAATGGTGAAGACGAAACATTTTTAAATCTTGGAAACCTTCAGGATTCATTAAAGTTGAGCTCGCTATATTATTTAAAAATTTACAAGTTTTCCGAGAAAACTCAGTTGTACTCGCAATGAAGAGAGCGTTGTAATTTATCTCTTTATAGAAATGTGGTAATTTTGTCAATCAGGGCAAAAACATACGACAGCGTCGTATTATCATCAGCATCCTACGAGCTCGGTTAATCGTGTGAAAAGGTTGGCGGGTGTACCCTCTAAGTTTGACTGGCGGGACCAAAAGGTAGTAGGACCAGTTGCGAGCCAAGAGAGTTGCGGTGCATGTTGGGCATTCAGCACTGTCGGGGTGGCCGAATCGATGTACGCCATAAAAAACGGAACTTTGTATTCCTTTAGCGTGCAGGAAGTAGGTCGTTATATTCCTGACACGCTTTTCTATTTGCCAAGCGAGGAAACCGCCCGAAGAAGAGACCCGCGTCCCAAAACGCAAATTTTATTGAAATGCTTTCACGGAAGCATCGTCGAATAAATTGGCCGTACACGTTGATGGGCATTAAAAGCAGCTGGGTTCTTATTCTAGCAGTTCCCTTGATCTTTCAACGCAGTCCTTGAACGCTTATATACCTAGGGAACTAGAAAAAGTTTTGAGATTTAAGGCGCACGAGGCTCTCTTTAACTCTCTGAGAAAAAAAAAACCGATTTTTTAAGAAGTGAATATCTCTTGAAAATCTCAAAGCTTCTTTAGATGTCCCTATATATTAATTTGTCAGCATATGGTTTATCCTCTGACATTATGCAGATGATTGACTGCATGCCAGGCAGTAACGGATGCCAGGGTGGTGACATATGCAGTTTACTCTCGTGGCTGTTGGCGTCAAAAACAAGAATTACATCAGAGACTGATTACCCTCTGACATGGCGAAGCGATACGTGTAGATTGCCTAAGTACGTTGCATGCAAATTGCGAGGATGTGTTTATACCGAAGCACAAAAATATCATAGGACTTAATCTTTCAGAATTTCCGCGAAGACAACGGGAGTTAGAGTGACGGACTTCACATGCGACAGGTATCTATTCTTTGCTCGTGCATTATTCTTTATGCATTATTTTTTTATTATTACTTACAATGCTTATTATTATTATTTAAAACGCTCTATTTTTTCTTACACGCGAAATGAATATCGTATACACGTATTTCTTTCTTTTGCTATGTAATGTACGCCAATTGCCAAGTTGTTGATTATGTCGGCGTTAACAAAGGGCGAAAGCCTGAAGGCTGGACGTCGCACACTGTGTCCAATGCTCCGGCATTCGCAAATAATCGAGTTTGTTTCAGCTTTGTAAACGCAGAAACTGAACTTTTGACGCTGCTCGTTACTCATGGACCCGTGGCGGCTGCTGTGAACGCCATATCTTGGCAGAATTATTTAGGCGGCGTAATACAGTACCACTGTGATGGTTCGTTCAACAGCTTGAATCATGCGGTGCAGATAGTGGGATACGACATTGCAGCGAGTATACCGCATTATATCATTAAAAATTCGTGGGGACCGTCCTTTGGCGACAAAGGTTACATTTACATTGCGGTCGGCAAAAATTTATGCGGTAAGACCAATGAACAAGCAGCGTGCAATATTTGCGTTAATTGTATTGAGTGCTTATTTCTCTTTAACGGATAAACGAATATCTTATCGTATGTTCGCAGGAATAGCCAATCAGGTCTCGTCGCTCGAAGTTGTTTAATCGATCGCAGAACTTTAAATCGCAGTGTTTCCAATTTCTGACAAAATCAATCAAGAAGTATTACTCGTATAAGAAAAAATATTGTGACTTAATAAAACATTTTATTAAGTACACGATAGTGGTGTTAATTATGTTTTTCATACCATTTGTTACATCAAAAATCTATCAAATACGATTATCGCTTTAATAAAAGACAATCCAAGAGGAAAAGTTAATCTTTTAGAAAGAGAACAGTGATATCTACAATCGTTAAAAGTTATACACAACCATGTGAGCTATTTTATAACGATCGACACTGTGAACGAGACATTAACTTTTCTTCGGATCATTCCGCCTAATTACTAATTCACAATTAGTGTCTAATTTTTTCATAAATGATTTTCAAATATTTGAAATTTTAGTTTCTATTCTTAACGCTATCGTAAATTAATAAGAATCATACTAAAAATCTTTTTAGTAATATCTAAATCTAACGTTAAAGATCTTGAAGAGATTATTCGTCAAACTGTAACTAACTAATATCTAATTATTATGTCAATGTGAATGCATATAATAGACACTGGCTACGTTAAAGAAGTAAAACAGAGTTTTATGAACTTTGCTGTGTGATGCGCTAATTTACGAGCTTCCTAGAGAGTCCGCCGATTCATCTTGATCGTCCAAGTACCAATCGTACGAGGCAATTGATAACTTCTTTTTCATTTCCTTCGTTAACGGCGGAATCATATGACGTGGTATCAGGAAAGTCGACAGGTTGAACAAGTCCAGAAAAACTTTGTATCTATCACTATTCGTCAAGACATATAAAACAAACAAAATTTATTATTAAAAACATTTGCATTTGCAAAAAATAAATCGATAAAGTATTTGATACGTTTACGTTTATTGATTGATAATTAACAACAGTTATTAAGTGTAAATGATGACTTCTGTTAAAATTATCGAAAAATAAACGATATACATATATCTTAATAACTTATGACATTACAATAATAATATTTGTGCTAATAATAAAAACTCGCGATAAGTAAGAAATCTTATTACCGAAATTATTTTCGCTACCACTGATGTATCTTTTCACGTAGAGTCCGACCGAAAATTCGGTTTCGGTTTCGGCCAAAAATCAGTTTAGGCTGGATTTCAGTTTCGGCCGAAATTGAAAGAGAGTTTCGGCGACGTAGTCGAAACTGTATTTTCCACAGATTTTCCAAAGACTTGTTTAAAAAATAATTTTATTTTGTTGTAGAAATTTTGTTATTATTAAAATTAAATAATTGTGATACAACGGATAGTATACAGAGTATAGACTATATACAGTATAGAGCATACTATTACAGATTGTGATAGTAGGATAGTAATAGTAGGAACACAATCCTATACTATTACATATCACAATATGTGTTATTATTTTAATAATTAAATTACATTTATAAAAAAAAAGTATACAGTATGCATATATGTGCACGCGTAAACATATATGGCTTTTCACAGGATTCCCATAAAAGTTTCGGTTTCGGCCGAAATTGACACATAACCGAATATTCGTTTTCGGTTTCGGTCAAAATTAAAAAAATGTTGTTTCGGTCGGACTCTACTTTTCAGTAAATAAATTATTTCGTATTTATTAATAATTTCAATTAATTTTTGCCACATAAATTGAAACACCTAAATACCTTAACGTGGACTTCAAATATTGATAGCCGGAGGAACCACCAGTACCTAATTGTTGAGATCCGATCATTCTTTGTACCATGAGAACATGGTTATCTGAAAAGTAAAAGAAACATTCTAATGGTTGTATAAACAAATAAGATTACAATATGACGCATACGCGCTTTTTAGGTAGTATTTATAAATAATTTAAAACTGATAATAGTAATTATGTACACATAATTTTAAGTCCGACAAATAATCGGCGCGCAGTTTAATATGTTGGAAAATACGCGTATTAATACATATAGAAAATAATTATATAGAGCTACCTAAGATCCAAGCTTGGACCGTATGGCTATTTCCTTTATATTGATTTATATCTTAACGGTCTTAACATATATTATGTACACATAGTTATCTGTGAAAAGTAAGAGAACATTCTAACAGTTGTGTAAACAGATAAGATTACATTGGCCGCGTATGCACGCGCATTTTAGGCAGCAATTATAAATAATTTAAGAATAGTAATTATGTACGTACGAAGAAATTCCCAAAAGTTTCCGGATATTTTTTTATATTTAAACATTTAAAAACTTACAGCCTTACAGGTCTGAAACATTAATCCCCTTTGAAGTACTCCCCATGTGACTTAATGCAACAACTTCAGCGCCTCTCCCACTTCAGGAAACACTGTCTAAATTCTTTTTCCGGAATGCTGTTAAGGGCTGCAAACGATTCTCGTTGAATCTTGTTAATATCAGCGAAACGCCTCCCTTTAAATTGCTGTTGTATTCGTAGGAAAAAAATTGTTGTCACATGGGGAAGGGATTAAAGTTTCAGACCTGTAAGTATACTTTAGATATTATTTAAAATATAGTTCCGGAAACTTTTGGGTAGGTACTCTCTCGTATATATGTATAATACGTAGGTACGTACTTATACATATAATATAGCTAATAATTACTATGTGCATTTCTGAATGCACACGCGTTATAAGGAAATTTTAAAAATATTGTATTTGTTCTTGTAAATATTGTAAGAAAATTAAAAAGATATTGTTAAATTTTAATAAAATGTAAACATAAATAAGATATTAATACATGATTTTTCTTACACCTCCATTTTGTGATTAGAGAGTCGATGTCCATTAACGCCGTGAGGATTTGATGTGGCTGGCTGAATCGTGGTTCATCCCGATACAGGGTGATCATTATTGCTCCCTGAAGGGCAGCGTGTGAAAATCTGCGTTCCCCGCGTGACATGAGAGCATTATGAAGCGACTCGTTGAAGATGCTGTCGAAAATTGCTTGCCGCGAACGCACATTATTCAAATGATAGTCATTGATGAATTCCTTTGATTGTTTCTGAAAATTTGACAAATTATAAATAGCACATTGTTCCGAAATTCGGAAATAAAAGAAGAAAAAAAATTGTTGCGTTTATTTAGACGGACTACTTTACTCTTCTCTTCCTTGTAAGTTTAAACTTTGCAACCTTTATCTTCAACGTTAATTATTTTCATTATCTTTAAAATCGAGCTTCAAATTAAATTTCCTATAGTAAATGATTATTATTATAATATACATTACAAAACAAAGTTTTTATTATTTTTTAATTGTTATTTTAGATTTTCCTAGAGAAAGAAGTCATCACCGAAATTGTTGAAGAGATACCAGGTAATTCAAATATCAGGTAATTTTAGTTATCTTTACAATATTGCGAGTTAAGATTAGTGACCTCGAGCGTACTTACATGTATGGCTTGTTCTTGCTCGGCCAACATCTTCTCCGCCGATCGCTTGTACTTTTCCCAGAAATCGAAGCCGTGTGTCTCGAGTCCTGGTGTTCTGCTCAACCAACTCTGAACCAGAGTACTGAGACTGGGCTCCTCCTCAGATTGCTTGATGGCCTCGATAGCTTTAGGATCTTTCCCGCCGATATTTAGATAACTATATTTGACCCTAAGTTCCTGTTTCACGCCCAGTTTGTTCTCCAGCAAACGGAATTGCAACGATTGGAAACCCGAGGCCGGACACAATAAGTCTCTAAACTCCATGAAATCCAACGGTACCATTGTTTCCAGAATCGTCACTTGCTCCTGCAATAACTGCAAATCATAATATTCATTTGTAAATCATTTTCCGCATTTTGTCAGTTTGTTTAAACAAAGAAAGGAACTGACACGAACAAATTGTGCGACGATAAATTACATTGTTAAATGTACACGATACTGTTGTTTTTGTATTATGCTTTCTATCATTTTATCTCGAGCGTAATCAGTAAATTAAATGAGAATTAACAATTTTTTTAATTAAATAAGATTAATAATCTTTATTTTAATAAGAGAAAAATAAACTTCGTAAAATACGCGATCTTACAAATAAGATTTTGTAACTGTGAAAGAACATCTTGAAATGTTCTCATCGATTTGTCAACGCGGGTGTATTCGCATTTCTATGGGTGCCGGTGCAAAGCAAAGGGTGCGTGAGTGACATAATACGTTAATATTACAATGCATTGCAAGGTGCATCTGGAAATAAGTATAGCTGTAACTCTCTTGTACTCTTTAGAGAACGTAAGAATAATTTTTCTTGACAAAAATTTGACATTATCTCGCAATTTGTAAATTTTAATTCATTCATGTATATTGCATAGATTAGATATTTAGATATCACACTTTGCATATCTTCCGAGCGGTATTGTATACTGAAGACAAATTCAATTATTGAAGACAAGTTGCTCGCGCGTGTTACTACTCGCTTCGATTGTAATTCCATTTCGAGACACTCGATATTACGTGCTCGTGCGTATCGAGAATACAGTATCATGGGTCATGGAGAGACGTTTTATCGAATCAAAATAAAGAAAGGTACGACCGCACCTTCTGCGGTATTGAAATAGAGTAACGGGTTTGTTACCTAACGTAACTCTTCTCAGTTCTCCCTTTAATGCACGCACAAGCGCCCGGTATCGCATATCGTCTAGAAATATTATCTTACTGAGCCCCCGCAGGGTTCCCGTGTGGTTCCCACAGTCTTATTTATCACATCATGCCTAAATCGGGAGAGAAAAATCGCCGCGTCACGCACTTGATACGCCGGCCGTTACGAAATGTTATCGATCTATCGGTATCTATATAGTTTATCGTGAAGAAGCAAATGATGCAAAGAAGAGATATCCAAGTATATTAATACATCTGTAGCGCGGGGTGTTACGTTCGACGTTTTCGAAACATGTAAGATGATGTAAAGGAAAGTGTCGCGGCAGTAAACCGCTTTGTCTGGCGGGACAGAAAAATTTGATTAAAGGGACATGCAGACTGTGGCGAACTAATCGGCTTGTAATTAAGGGCCGTTCACCTTGCATCGCCATCGCCATTATTACTAAATAAGCGGATTTCTCTGCGAGACATTTATTCAGAGCGTGTCGCTTTAATTATATTCTATTATTGGACAGCATTACATAAAACCGCATTTCGTATGAGAACCTTTTTTGAGAGAATCGCCTTTATGTAAATAACGTCGAACGTACCTTCAGGATAAGCACAATGCGATTCAATCGTTTGAGGATCTCCAGGGTTTTTGACTCGTTCAAGATGTGAGAAATTCCATTGCCCCACTTGGCGGCCGAATGATCGTTAGAAGACCCGTTAGACGCATTGCAATTGTTGGATTCGGAGCTGAAAAGTGCCCTAACGGAGTCGAGCTCGAAAATAATTTGCTTGAACCAAAGCTCGTACGCTACAACAATCGGAATACAAATTGGAATAATATAAAAGTTTCAATAAACAACTCATATAAATTAATAAAATAGTTATCAAAATATAAGACTTATGAATATGTACAATGACTCACGAAACTGATGAAATTGTAGGAAATTTGTAAGAAATGTACATGGTTCGGTAATGTGGATAAGCTCGCTCAAGAAATACGAAAATAATTCAATGCAGAAGGAGAGTTTTATAGGAAAGTTTGAATTTTTATTTTGCCGTACAGTAATTCGCGGACCGGCGACCGAATCGGTCTCTCGCTGTGCTTCTGGCTTTTTTGAAAACTCGAGATTCTCTCGTTAGTCAAATTGTTCCCCTCTCCGGATATCGTTTCTTGCCTAAATCTTCGACTCATGTTTGTAATTGTTCCGAGTCGATACGGCTCTCATTATTGACCTGAATTTTATTTACGAATTTATCTGCATGTTTATAAAAAGCTCGCTTTGTCCTCTTAACGGTTTCGAGTACATATTGTTAGGAATTTCTTTTGAGAATTCGTTAACAAAGATATCTGCCGCAACGTCATAGATATTTGTTTGTACGTCAATGAAATAATTTTCATTGATTGCCTTCTATCAAATAAGTTAATCGTAGATTTATGGTGTAATACATTTAACTAAATTATTGTGTACGTACATTTAATCAGTTTCATGAATCACTGTACGCTACCAGTTATATTCGACATAATTTGTAAATAAAAAATTATTATTAAAAAAGTTGTGAAACAATTTAAAAATTATATCTATATACTTTATTTTTTAAATGTTCCATTTACTTTAACGAACAAATTAATATTTGGTATTTTCTTTTCTTTAAAAAATATTATTCAAAATTTTGGAAAAAAACAATTTATTAAATAAACAATCACTGACAATGAGATTTCGCGCTATTAAAACAAAATTTATATAAAACGTAACGAAAAGATGAATAAAGATATTTTGTTGCGTCTTTCAGTGCTTTTGTTGTGGCATATAGGAGGAAAAAGAAATTACCAGACTTTGTATGGATATTATAGGAAA
The DNA here is from genome assembly GCA_035220615.1 of Leptothorax acervorum. Lineage (NCBI taxonomy): Eukaryota > Metazoa > Arthropoda > Insecta > Hymenoptera > Formicidae > Leptothorax > Leptothorax acervorum. Next base: position 2,138,376 of record JASTWQ010001261.1, on the reverse strand, counting down.
CATGAATTATTAGTAAAATACCTTGATGAGTGATAATAAAAAGATGCTCGTCGTGAACTGCATTGCCGTATTGAGCGCTGAGAAGCCTTTGCGCAGATAAGATCTTGTCTAAACACAGATATTCGCTATAGTTCAACGCCGGCCCTTGCGTGAACTCGTTCTGCTGTGCCTGATCGTTTCGATTATCCTCTCTTTAACAGATACGCCGTTGATTTTTACATGATCACATTTTAAACGAAAGAGACGCGTGATCAGTTACAACATGATGAAATCGAATGATGATAAGCTGCTTAATGTAATCTGTTTTGACGAATGTGTCATAAAACATGCGCATTCGCGTCATAACTTTATCATAATTAATTTAAAAATATAGGTTCTTCAAAAATTATGTGAAAACACTGGATTTGAATGTATTCGAAATTGTTTGTTCTGAAATAGAGCTTATTTTAAAGAGTATGTTTTAATGATGTTTTTTTTTATATCAAAAGGCAGAATAAAGTTAAGGGATTATACAGAGAATAATACTTCAAAGTATGAACGTGCCTTTTTTCATACACTAAAATATTCACAATCGTAATTTGTAATTTTCCGTGATAAGTAAATAATAATGGGGAAATGTGTCTTTATGTATCTAAGAGTATTAAAAAAAATTTAAAACATGTTACTTACTCAACACTGTTCATTGGGCAAGACATTCCTCAAATATGTTTCTGTACGTTGATATGAGAAGTAGATAAAGTAACACTTTGAGATTTTACGAAATATTCGATATTTGTTCTCTTCGTTTTAATAAATAGAGTAATTTCTCGAATTCTCTTTTAATACAGGTAATAAACTACAATTCACTTGGAATATCCGACGTACTGAGATTCTTTAAGATTGTCAAGTTATCGCGTTTGCATGTACAAGAGAACACACGCGACGCACGTTGTCGAAGAGGTGGATGGCGCTCGACTAACGCTCGATTCGACCTTTAGAATTTATCTCTGTAATGACAGTATTGTTATTGAAAGAACTTCAGAGCGGAACGCTCTTATGATAGCAATAATTATTTCGTAATAGACAATTTCTTCAACGTTAAGTTAATATCCAGTTCCTCAAAACGGAGTTAAAGATACCTTTTTGCTTTATATACGGAAGATATTCCCATTCTTTTAACGCGCGAGGTATGCAAATAATAATAGAAAGAATTTTATTTTATAAATTTTATTATACAGTTTAAGTTTAAGTACATAAATATTAAATAGCCGAGAGTTGCTTCGCACCTTTCTTCACAGTTACATCAATTAAAAGTACTGTTATATTAATTGTTACTTTTAATTAAATTAAATATTTTTGAATAAGATATGTATGAACAATTTAGTGTATTATACATAGTTAGTGAATCTAAATATATCTATGTATAGGTATAAGTGAAAATACGTAATAGATAGCATTATTTTTAATGGAAAATAAAAAATACAATTTAAACGTAGTTTGAATACAGAACTGGTAACTTTATAGGTAATTGTGTATATATGCATACATATGCCTATATACATACATTGTGTATACATACATTGTGCCTACATACAATGTATGTACAATGCATTATGTACGTATAATGTATATACATAAAATTATCATGCTGTACATATGTTATGTACATTTTATATTGTATATGTTACCGTCAGAACCTGAATTTCGTCAATACCCGATTTAACTAGTGAAAACTAGTTTTATCAAAGATCTTTATAGCAGTCAATACTAGTATTAACTAGTTAATTCTAAAACTAATTAGATATAATATTAGTTAAATCGAGTATTGACGGATTCGGGTTCTAACAACGGTAACATATACATAAAATTATTATAAAATTATAGATATCTATACATATATATTATTTAGAAAAAATATCAGAATAAAAAGTTTTAAATGTTATTTACAAATATCAAGATAAAAATATTAAAATATAAAAAAATAATTTTTGATATTCTTTTTAACGATCTTTATGTAGTTTCAACATTTTATTTCCATTTCATGCTAAAATTTTAATTTTAATAACGTTGGCATGTTTTAGTTGATTTTTGTTCACAATGTTATTACAAAAATTCAATTGAATATTATCGGCTTACAAGCTTAAAGATAATTATTAAACAAAGATTATTTTAAAAGCATTAACAATCAAACGCGCGCGAATCGATTCTTTATATTTAAGCAGTAATTTATCATAGGTAAGCCTATCGCTGTCAGTAACGTCAAACTGTTATCCATCGAACGATTTATTACAAAATTCTGCAATACTGTCTACCGCGAATTTCTTTTTAAGTCTATCCTGACTCTTCTCTCAACTGGCAGATGCCGCGTCGTGTACGCTTTATTGCTTTAGTTAAAAGCAGTGACTGTTAAAAATGGAAACATTCCAAAAGGAAAAAGATGTAAGATATATAAAAAAATTTTCTTGGCATTTTAATTATTAAATCAAACGCAATAACGCAACTTTGTATTTATCTTTTATTTATAATTATTATAATAAATAATAAATATATAAAGTACAACTAACAGTCGTTGAAATCTCTCTCTCTCTCTCTCTCTCTCTCTCTCTCTCTCTCTCTCTCTCTCTCTCTCTCTCTCTCTCTCTAATAATTTTTAGATTATCAGATAAAAATTATTTCAAGAATTATGCTTGCCATCACGTAATGGAATTGCGTTATAGACTTGCAGTCAAATAATAACAAATTATGCCGAGATAACTAAAGTTTATAAATATAAAATTTAATTATATAATAATTATAATTAATAACCGCGACGATCCTGGATAGCAATAAAATCCGTTCGTGACATTTAATCGTTGACCGGACACGCAGTTTCCCGGAAGTATTGATAACTCTGCATCACTGATTATAATTTTTCAGATCATTGCTCTTCTTCATCTGTCTCTTGGTCATATGATCTATCGGGCTACATATACATATACATCAGTGAAGATGTTCTACATTATGAAATTCCAAAAAAGGAAGCTATCTAATTTTCTATTCCAAACATATACAGTAAACCAATTGAATAAAGTAAAGGATGTTTAAAAATCCAAGATTTAACAATTTTGTGTGAAATTTCTGTGCTCAAACGTACTTGAATCGTGAAAGATTTAACAAAAAAAAAAAAAGTAATATACGCAGATAAAATGCACACATCGAAGAAAATATTTTTGACGGTAAATAGCATTCCCTAGAAATACTTTGCGAATAAGTTTTATGACAGAAAGATGTTACTGTATATCTATTTCACGATTTCAACAGTCCGATCAACATGTCGTACACTGCAGTCGTGCGTCGATGGTTGTATTTAGGTATCTCCTCGATCTACCATCTTGTTTTGCAGACGATGTCTCCTAAGGTACAGCGGTTGCAAATTATACTTGGAGATTTTCAATGATTCTACATGTCACTGCGTATCACTACTTATTCCGGGGCCGGAAGTTCTGTTCGATAATATCTTCAATGACGTACGACGCTCGTTTACGTAATTGTGTACCATCAAGAAGTGTTTTGACATAATTACCAGGAGTGTGCACGAAGGATATGTTCATCGGACGCGTTTACCGCTAATTTCTGATATTTCGCTTAATAATCGCGGGTCGTTAGATTACATTCTGTATCGCGCAAAGCGCAAGATTGTGAGCGAGCCGACACGCGCGGATATCCGAGTAGAGAGACACACATGCAATTTAATTACCGTAATAAATTTAATCATTACAGTTTTAGAATAATATCCTATAGTGACATCCAGAATGATATCCAGAATAACATCATAATCTTTAAATAATCGACCTCACGTTACGCCACTCCTAATATGCATTTTATTCATTTATTTAAATTTTTCCACTTTTATTAACTTTTTTTGTCTTCGCAGCATACGGTAGTTGATCTCGACCGTAATTTGCACAAATTGATACTTCGTATTCTAACCCGGCTTTCCTGTTTAGCGCTCGTTATTACGTTTTCTCTCGAGAAGAGGATGGAGATCTGTTCGTCGCGTGTACAGTGAAACAATTTCTTAACGGGCACAAAAAAACATGACACACTTTAAACAACAGCTGCGCAAAAATAAACGTGAATATTTGTGCGACAAATGTACGCGGTACTTAAGAAGCGATATAACCTCGATTATATAATTAAGCGTGCGAGAGATGGCAACGTAATGTAAGATCGGATTTTGATAGCTCATGCAAAAACTAAGCTTGCACGGTGTGTGCGAAGAAAATATATCGAGACGGAAGCGCGTGCTGGAAGTTTAATTACGATTCCAGGCTTGAGATAGCGATGTATTCTGCAGCGTTAGTATACGTCCGCCGAGTACATTTAGTCAATTCTTTTTCCAAGCGCGGCTACTCGCGCAATCTACGGAATTCCCGTGGAAAGAGAGCTCGTTCTGTCGCAATCGGGTGCAACGACATAAAATGAAGATAATGCGTCGCCTGATTATTTGCTCGCAGTTTCGTTAATGTTTGAAAGGTCGAGCCAGTTCATTGAATCGCGTACACTCCGTTTTAAGAATTAAGCTAAGTCTCGGGGAAAAAATCGCTCGATTTCGTATACTTCTCTCCTATTTCATCTCTCTCCTTTTTTCTCACGATTACGATATTGTATGAATCGCTCATAGCTTCGCTCTTTTCAGTGTTCCATCATCTCGAGCGAATAGAATATAGAAGACTATCTTAACCCATTAAGAACTGAACCTAAACCACTTGACCAATGTTGTTTAAATTTTGTGTGCGTGTTATAAACGTAAAAAAAAATGTGTATTTTTTTTTAAATTAATTTTTTTTTTTTTTTTTTTTTTAAATGTTTTTGTGAGCAATGCATTATTGTTAATTTGTTTATCTAAAAAAAATTTTGAAAGTTACTGGTCGATAAATCGACCGCTAGTACCAAATGGGTTAAAAGAGAGAGAGAGAGAATAAATAAATCGCGCGTATAATGCATTAGGGTGCCGTTTCAGGGAACGGAAGGATGAAATGCCGCGCCGGAGTCGCGGATTACGGATTTATGCAATGCCTCCAACGTTATTCATCTTGGAAGTATCTAATTGCCAACGTGGAGTGTCCACTAAATTGCGGCCGGAAAAAACATTTCACGGCGGATCGGGAGACTACCGTTCAAGCCGCGGCGCTTAATACGACCGTCGCGCGTTCCCCACGCGTGCCGTGTATTTATTTCGGTTCCACGAGCGAATTTTGTCGCGCGATCGTATTTCCGTTCCCAATTGCGCTCGTAATCGGCCAAGCGCGAACAATCGATGCTCGCTATCGCATCCCGGTCCTATATTGATCTGTTTCACGACAAAACTCCCGTTCCGGTGCACGGTTTAGCTTCGCAGGAAACTCCCCGTTACGGGACTTCGGGAACTTGAAGCACGATAGCAATAACAAATATCCATAAATCTGAATATCGCAAGACATTCGGATATCTAATGCGCGTCCTCGAATATTTATTGGGTATTCGCTCCGGTGTCTCTTCTTCTTCTTCATCGTAACTCTCGCGCCCTCGTTCGAGGCGAGTGGCTGCAGTCTTCCGAGGACGGGATATCGCAGATTGTCGAGGGGGCGAACCGGCGCGGCGCGGCGTGGCTCGCTTGACAGATTGCCGGAAAATTTAATAAAATCGCTCCTCGCAAAGGAATAATACTTGCGCTGTAATATATCAACTTGATATCATCAAGCGACATATCGCAACATACACGCGGGCTGCGACCGATCGGTGCAACACGCGGAACATCTGACGCCATCGCGGAAGCACGTGAGAAGTCGGCTAATGAGATACCATTCACCGCGACTATTCGTCTTATCCCTGGTAACTTTCGGTGACCGCGTGCGTGCGAACGCGCTTATGGGAAGATCTGGGTGGTGCCTCGTAATATTTCGAGCAAATAAATGACTATTGTCTGTATATAACAATTGTCGACGAGATGCATCTCCGTGAAATATCTCGTGTAGGTTTTTAATTTCTTAGGATGGAATGTCAAAGGACTTCTGCGGTTTTACAGACGTAACATCATTATCGAGAGAATGCCGGTATTCGATAATTATATACATAAAACATATAATAGTATCAAGTAACTCGTTTTTATTTCGCCAGTGATAATTAACAAGTTACGAATTTAACTGGCAATAATTAATCATCCTCCCGATACGAAATTGAAAAACTGCGAGCCGACTTGATTTGTCAGATTCACACAGCACCTTTCAGATCTAGTCGAGACGATGAATCCGACCATGGATTTTGATCCGTTGATGTGGTTTCTGACGCTTATATATATAAGCATCGTATTTAAAATAGTTTTTTATTTTATTGCGAAAAAATATTTTTCGCAATAAAATCAAAAACGGATTCATCGTCTCGACTAGATCCGAAAGGTGCTGTGTGAATCTGACAAATCAAGTCGGCTCGCAGTTTTTCAATTTCGTATCGGGAGGATGATTAATTATTGCCAGTTAAAGTCGATAAAATTCGTAACTTGTATATAATAGTATGATATTAAGACAAATATCGAGTTTTCTTCTATCTATGATTCTTTTTTTTTATTTTGTGAATCATGCAGAGAAGTACGCGTTACGAAGCTAATTAATTTAATAACATACAGATATTCAATGACAGCTGTAATATAATATAATGCAGTTATATAAGACAACATCATATCGGTATTTATACTGCAGTAATCAATTTGTTGTTTTAGTCCACTACATAAAAGCGAAATCTATTTTTAATCATGATATGTAAATAATGTCTTTTTCATGGCGGTTTCAATTTCCGTTTGCTACATAATTACTTTAGTAATAAATTAATATTATAATGAGAATTATATCGGATATTATAATGAAAATAAATTAATTCAGAAGCAGATATTTTATTTAAAGCGGCTCTATGTAAGTTAATGAAAATTTTTCAAAATTATGTATTCTTATGATTTGGAAAATAAAAAGGTTGCTAAAATGGAAACGCGCGTCTCTCGTAAAATTTGTATTTTTTTGACATGTTCGCATTCTCTTCTAATAGTCAGATTATCATCGACTCGTCAATGATTTATAAGATTATTATTTATTCACACGCAGTGCGTTTTTGCATACGCACCGCAAATGTTACATGTTACATCCTCTCGCGGCTGCTATTGCGACGCGATAAATGGTACCTTGATCATCTAGTAAATTATGTTTGCTATGCTCCCTAATGGTGCCATAATTAACGTTATGCCAATTTACACGTAAACAATTATTGATTTTCACGTAACACGCTCATGTAGGTACGCGCGCACGTGGATACGTGATCTTCGCGAATGCGTGATCGAGAAATATTTTCATTTTCAATTTCTCAATTTTCGCCAGGTGGAATGTGATGTCCGATCCGGGTCCGCTCTTGCCAGACGGGTTTCCGCCTTTTTGCCCGCTTTTTTAAATACGCCAGCCCTATTTTTAGATGTGCTCTAAAAACGCGCGGGATCGCCTCTCCTTTTCTATTCTTTTTTTGATTTAGCCACAGGTAGTCGGCGTTCCATCTAACTCATGCGTTATGCGCCGCGGCCCAGCCCAACATTCCCTCAGCTCTAAAAGTAATATAAAAACTTTATATCTCCCGGAACCATACTGTTATAACATTTTAACAATTTTCATAGAGAGCAAAAAACTTCGCGGCTATTTTTCAAAGATAATGTTCTATTTAATGGGAGGCTTTCTCATTAAAGAGACAGAAGATATATCAAATTTATTGCAAACATTTTCAAGTTTCGTGAATTACTTTACAATGATGTACAAAAGGAAATTTAATCATTAAAGTGTGCATGCGAAATGGCTTCGAGAGATGTAATTTTTCAGCATGCAGAAATCTAAAGGTGAAGTATGTAGACTTTAAAGAAAGAATCTTTTATTAAATGCCGCATTTTTATTTCTCGCCGATGTCATTGATTAATTACATCGGGAGTTACGTACCTTCATTCTAAAAAGTCCTTCTTTTTGCACGCTTTTCTTTTGTCTTCGCGAGAGTAACAAGTACATGGTACAGCGAAACTGCGCCGATAACGAGCATTCTGTGACAATAACACATACCACTTCTGAACGGGCGACGTAAAATAATTATTCTTGAAATTGTAAAAACGAAAAAGTAAAAGGGAAGTGTATTGTATTATTGTCACGGAAAAATCTAAATGATTATATTTCTCATGCTTATGATAACTCCGATGAAAAATATCTCTTCAAAATGGTGATTTAATTAACGATCGCATGTTCGTATAATAGAAACTACAAAATGACATGGAACTGGTGAGTCTTCAAACGATCATATTATGCTGCAATGAGATTTCCGTATAATGCATATCACGTATTATGCATATAATTACTCGTAATTAATTCAACTTTATTCTGACGATTTAATTAATTATTCATGAGAGCGCTTTGCCTTGATACCAAAAATTTTCAGAAGACAGACGTGTAATGTTATTTTATTATATCTCGCGTCTTTCCTTCAGAGTTACATTTTAATATTGAATCGATAAATATTGAGTCGCCGGTTTAAATGCTAAATCATCACGAATAGCCGGACCGTCGCATCGTCATTGTGGAAATCGCTATTACCATAGCTTCGGGCAATCGAAAGGTCAGCTGATCGATCCCGCCGTTGGCCTTCACGATTGTTTGATAAATAGACCGTATTATCGCTCTTGAAACCGAATATTTCTTCAAAATTTCAACGTCAAACCAATTATAGATTTAACAAACCAAATACGTTGCAGTACACTTTTAGGATCAGGCCGCTAATTCATTCGATTTATTGCGCTAGATACTCCGATGTACTTATAGATTAAACGAGATAAATTGATATTGAGAATAATGCCGCTGTGGGGGTACTCCATACGAGATCGGAATGTAGAATTCGCCATTTTTCTCACGGGGATTTGTGATTTCTCGCACGATTCCGCGCACGTACCGAGATACGTGTGTTCGAAAAATCACGACGATATCCATTCGTTTTTCTCCTCTTCGAAATAATTATGTTATTATCAAGATTGGATAAACTTCCGCATGTGAATCATTAAGAACCGATATGCTATTCTGTAATCAGCGGCCTGTTATAGAATATATTTATGTATTCATCAAGATATAAATAACGAAATAATTGTTACGCATCTACCATTCAGATTGATCAGATTTTCGCAATTATTAGAAATAAAATATTCTCTCGGGATGAGAAGTATTAATTACTAATCAAATAATTTTTGCATGCAGTCAATAGAAAGAAATTTTTCAAGATGCATTTTTAATTATGGATTAATGTGATCAATAAGGGAAATTATCAAAAATCTTCTTCTTTTATTTTATGTCTTTAACATCGTCTCTCTGATTGCTTCGCGAAGACTCGATCGATCGATCAAAGAACGATTCACGATAGAGCGTTCACACGCTCGCTGGCGGGTTCGCGCGTACTCGTTTTATATACGGGCAGTGGGCACGCACACGCGGCAGACGAGATGGTGTGTGGGACTTCGAAGGTCCACGTGGTCATGGATCACGGTAGTGGCAACAGTCGTCTCCCGGCCGTCGTTCAAGTGTGCATGAACGTCGGTCATCATCTCCGCCGGCCGCAGCCGCAGCCGCCGCCGCCGTCGAGAGAGGAGAGTAGCTGGGAAAAACGCGAAACAAGAAAACAAGCCGGGACAAGTTCGCTTTCGTTCGTGGATCCGTGTGAGTTTTGCGCGCCGACCGCAACGGACAATTTGCCGGTAGGTACATCCTTGGTGCATCCCGCCGCGAAGCGGAGAGTTGTTCTCCAGTCCAGTTCTCCATTATCCCGCGGAGTGCGCGCGCGCGCGCACGCGGACTCGCGATGTGCTCCGAAAGGGTTGCCGAACTCCGCGGGGATCGTTGATCGTGGACCTGTGCTACGCGGCCACGCAATTGTCCGTGATTTATGCAATCTGATCGATCGCGCGGTTCAATAAGGATAAATCATTCGCCGTTGTTTGTTTAGCTTCTCATAGACTTTTATAGCAAACGTGGAGGCAAGGTGATCAGTTGTTTCAAGGCTGTAAGTATATAACGTAATTTTTTTCTTTATCACACTTATTAAGAAAAACGAGGAAGAAAAAAGAGAGAGAAATGCGGAAATTCATAACTTCGTGACATATAAAGTTGTTGGAAACTGCCGTTTCTGAAGAACCTCTCATAACACGCAATTATCTTATTATGCAATCAATTAATTTTATTTCTTACTCGATAATTATTATACACAGGGTTTTTTTTATTGTTACGCATATTGATCGCTAATATAATCTGCACGGGCATGAATTGCTGATTGATAATGATATTGATTATGAAGTTACGAGAGTTGTCAGCAGTCGTAGGCAGTAGCGGAGTCGTGCGGTAGAATGTTTGCTATTTCAAACTATTGTTTCTATTGTTTTATAGTTAGTTGCAGGAAAATTAAAATAGAGATAACTGCTATCTTTGTGGAATATCTCACATTTCGCGCTAATAAACAGAGGTACGATTAATTATTATGGTCTTAGAGATTTCCAAAGTATATGTACATAATAGAAATATTACTTAGATATTCATCGAGCAGTGAATCATCCGAGCAATTAGCGTCCTTGCAAAATAAAAATCGTCTCGTCTAATCTTGCATAATCCGCTGCTAACAATCTGTACTTTGCTTTCGAATGCTGCTTTGGAGAACGTGCATTGCGCATTGTTTGCGCATACCTTGTCGCTTGCTCTTATCGAAATCCGCGAAACTAAACTCGCGTCATAGGCATCGTGTTCGCGCATACTCGTTCTCGTGGAAAAACACGAGCGCGCTCGGAGCTACGTTCATAGCGAAAGGATTCTTCTCTTGCATCGCGCTCCTCTTCCGAGGATCCTCGTCGGAAGACGACCGCGGGAAACTTGCCCGACCAGCTGCCGCTGTCGCTGCCGGCGAAACGATCGCTCGACGCTTCCGAGAAAAGCGAGGATGCATTTCTTCCTCTTCGTGGTTACTTTGTGCGATCGCACGCGACCCTGAACTTCTCCGCTGTAAAGACTTTTGCCATTCACACGCGATGCACGTGTAGGCCGCGAGAGCCGAGTTCGCATCTGTCAAACGCAGATGGAATTGCGAGAGCAATCAATGACACTCGATGAACGATTTCTTTTTTTTCTCCGCATCTTCTCCGTCTGTTCGTTCCCCTAGATTAATTGTCATCGGACATCGCATTCGCGTGAGACGCAGGCCAGTATTCATAGTCCTATTTCAAAACCGTCTTATCTTAAGATGCTAATATACGGCTCTGTGATTGGTTCATAATGTCTTAGGATTGTACTTAAGATGATCTTAAATATAAGATCCGACTATGAATACCAGCCGCAGACTCTATTCGACCTATATCGGACCTTGTCTAACAATAAGTCTTCCATGCTGATTTATAACCCTCGCTCCGCTGAAATTGTATGCTCTTAAGAAATCCACGCGTATTTTTTTATTTTACATTCTCAAATGTATAATCTGTCTCCTTATTCGAGAGATGTTATTTAAAAAGTGTTTTCTTTTATATTAAGCGCCTCGGGCATCTCATATTTTATGTAACTTTATTAGCGACCCTGAACTTATTTCTGCCCCTCGTGAGATAATGTGGTGATGTTTATGCGGAAAAACTGCGGTTTAGTATTCTAAATCACTCCTCCTCCTTGCATCTGCTTTATTTGCAATCTCACTCGTTAGACACAATAATATTCTATTGTTTAATTAATGCGCAGAAAAGTCAATGTCCAAGATCAATAAAAACTAAGAGAGTAGGAAAGAAAAATTGAGAATTTATTGCACACGTTCGCTACTTTTTTAATGTGCCTGAAGACACGATAACGCCACTTAGATTACTTAATCATTTATAACCTGGTCGGTATAAATATATAAATTTCGACGTTTAATGCAAATATTGTCAAGTCTAAGTGAAGACCTTTTTGTACAATTTTATTTCGCATATACGGTTCCGGTTTTATATGCTTTTTGCATGTCTCAACAAAACACATTCAAAATTTATTTTAAAAAACGTGTTAATTACGCTCAATTCTCACTGATTACGTACTTGATCGTATAATATATTCGTAAATCGGGTTTACATAATGTTATGACACGCTAATTGCAAATTTATATGCTCGATTCCTATGTATGTGCTCCCGTTAACCTTGCGTCTTGTAAACACAGATTTTTTGAGAAGGTTTATTCAGTAATTTCTCACTTCGTCGACGAAGACTGTCTTGTACGAATTAATCGCTCGACAACAGAGGAAGATTAGTCCGCTTAGTCACGATTGTCCCTCGATACTTGACGTCGGCGGCCTTGAACTTTGAACTCTGCTTGACTTCGAGATCTTGTGTGGAAACTTAAAAGTAGGCAGAGACTTATGTGTACGCGAGACACTTGCGCAAGACAATATTTTAGCAAGACTGAAGTGAATACCAGTTTAGCGATATTGAATTAAATATTCCTCGAATTAATTTGACATCTTGAGACTTGAGAAGAGAAAGTTGGGCATCGTTTTTATAAACAATATCGTCTTTAAATTTATTCCTATTCAATCTTAAAAGTGCGGTGTTTTCTTGTTAATCGATAATATTTATTACTTCAATACCAATGCATCCTGGTGCGAACTATCTATAAGTGCATGGAAGAATATTTATAAAATAAAACTTACGTTACTGTCTCGCAGTTGCGTTATCCCGTTGTCGCAACAATGGTCACTGTCGCGTATAATAATTACGTGCCAACGACTTCGCACATTCGGGTTACAGGCCGCGCCGCACATATTAATAATCGGATCGAATTTTCACCTAGAAACGCGAGGAGAAGCGACGCGACGCACGGTTAATGTTACTCATTGTTGCAACCACGTATCGGCACTCGTTTAATTTGACAGAAGAATTTACACACATTTAGATTTATTAATTTATAATTTGATTGATTGCGGTTGCGCGGACACGTAGATGGTGTGTCGTTTTTATAGCTTCATTAATCGTAACAAAGTCTCGTTACTACTTGTCGATTGTCTCATTTGACAGGCTGTCGCATCGCGTAATCGATGATCGTTATTTTTCGTTAAGAAGACCATTGATGTATTGAAAAACGTCGCGATTAATGATTTTTCCGTGTTTAATTGTTTTCAGACTGCGCTGTAGAAGTAATGAACTTTAACCGCCATCGCGGGCAAAAACAAGCAGGCGCTTTGATTTATAGCGCGTTTTTTATTCGAATGCGCACAAAAAAAAAAAGGTATCATTAAGTCTACACGTGTCGAACGCAGCGATTGTTACGAAATGATTCAAGTTTATTCGGGCGCCGTAACCGCGACCGTAATCGCATAACTGTACAAATGTACACCGCACGGAACCAGTGAAAGTGCGCGTTGTTCGCGGAGTGTTAATAAACGAAGCTCTGGGCGCGGACAGGAATGCCTCTTTTTTGCTCGATTTTCCGCAGAACCAGAAGTTCGCTCGCGCTTCGGCGATATAAACGGCAATAACCGGCTCGTGATTCATGGTCATTGAATGAAATCCAAAAGAAGTCGTATTTCGCGATGATTATAGTCGATAAAAACTCCTGCAAATTAATATCTATTAGTATCATATTATTATCATCTCAATTTGTGGACAATCGAAACTTTGTTCCGATCGCTTATGTAATTGTAAGTTGATTTAAAGAGGAAATGTGGATGAATAACACGTTTCTCACAATCAGACATAAGTGAACCAAATGCCGCGTGTATCATAAACATTTTCGATAAACACTTCGATGAATTTAAGAATGTCTGGTGCTAACATTCTAACATTGACAATATCCAAAAAATTTAATAGATTGCGTCTATTTATTATCTGAACACGTGTGTAAAATTTCAAGGATTGATTCCCTAACCGGTGCACGAGTTATTCAACTTTTAATTTTGCATGAGTTCTTATGGAGTAGCAGCATACTCCCACTTATGTAAATGAAATTATAAGAAAGCACCATTAACAATATCCTGAAATTTTGTTTGTAAGTAACTAAAATACTGAGTGACGTTTATAAAAAAAAAAGTTGATATTGATTCACTGACGCGTTCTCGAGTTCCTCTCTAAAAAAAAGCGTGCAAAATCGAATCTCGAATATATCGTAGTTATTGTTGCCTCTTTTCCCCGATGCCTATTGGTTCTCTTGCTGCTCTTACTTCGTGAACGGCTGTCATCGTACAGTTTTGACAGTTATGTATATTAAGGGGTTAATAGTGTAATTATAGTAACAGTATAATTTTAAAGCTAAATAGCGCAAGCGAAGCGCGCGTCTGTGATGTCTAGTATTAATAAAAAAGCAATGCAAAATTTTCCGAAATAAGTAATGATGATACACAGGGCTAGAAAGGTAAATATTATGTTAATAACATTTTCTTATCATCTTATGTGTTTTTAAATATCATTCGATGTCTGTATACATCAAATATTACTAATATACGTAACGTTTCTTCGTTTCTTACTGTTGGTTTCAGGTGAAATTCACGTCCAAAAGTTTCTTGCTGACAATCACAAAATTTGCAAAATGTGCGAATATATTTGTTTGTAGTGCCAAATATCATACTAACTGACATTGTTTAAGTCCTTTACATGATACGAGCATATATATACGTGCATATCTTAATTCACAAAAGCATAATATTTCACCCAATTTCAAATTAAAGTAACTTTTGTCTGGGATTGTATAGCCATCCTTAAATGAACTTAATCGAGTTCTGTATAGGAGCTGTATGTACTGCTACATTAGAATTGCATTATTAGGTTGCATCTTGCTTTTATGAGAATTTATGTGACAAAGGACGCAATCTGAGAAACACTGTACTTTAGAGAAAGCATATGATTTTAGAGACACACCGTCAATAATTTTGTAGTGCATGGTTTGCATTATATATTTGCTAAACTTTCGACAATACCTACTATCAAGCTTTATCGCAAAGTATTTCTCAAGTCTTCTGTACGTTTGTACTCCATTAGCACACAGAAAAAAAGAAGTGTCAAGTCAACACTGATATTACTGTGTATATACGCAAGAATATATAATCTTAAAATAAAATTATATTGCGTTAAACGCAAAGATAACTTGCTTGAATTAAGTCATTTACATATTTAAACGAAGTTTTATGTAGTTCAATCAAGAAAAAAAAGTTTAAATAAAAAGTAGAAATTCTTATAAGCTAGAAAATTATACATTTTTGCGTATATACGAGTATATCAGTGTTGATTTGACACTTCTTTTTTCTCTGTGCAATAAAATATTATTTACTCGCATATACAATAATATAATGTGTTGAAATCGTGCTACAATCTTTGAAAAGGTGATTCCTCGTAAAAGAACATGTAAGAAATGTGGAATAAGAGTCTTTTTTTCTATTGATTTTTTCTATTGAATAATAATTGTGTCGAAAAATAATTCTAGATCAAGATAATATTATAGTGACAAACTTCCTTTTTACTTCTTCCTTCCCAAGGAATTATCTCCTTGCTGGTTGTATTACAATGTACTGGGTATCATGCATTTGCACGGGATGCATACTGCATTGCAGAATATTTAAGCGGCGCACACTTGTATTTTTGTGCACCGCCAATCGTATTACGACCACGTAGTTCTTTGTAAGTGCAGCCACATCGTCTCTGCGATTACGTTAATAACATATTCCTCCACAAGATTAGCAAATCAATAATTACTACGGATCTTCGTTATCTCATGAGGGACTCATGTAATCGTATACGAATGACTGGTCGTCATGTACGCGACTGCGAATGCTGATTAATTTGGAGGTCACGCGATTAAGAAGAAGAAGAAGATATTGACAAAAATTTTTTTCATAAAACGCGGCATTGGATTTAATTGCTCTCGTTTGCTGTGATATGCAATTTTGTCAGAATTTCTGTAACTTGAGCCAAATTATTGTAACTGGTCAATTGTTTATGCATAATTATGCAGTAAGAAACCTTCGTAAAAGAAAAATAATAAGTATCTGTGTTAATGTCTTTTTGCCTAATGTAATTTCTTTTGCAATGCAAACTAATTTGAAGCGTTCTATATTTTATTACTAATATATGTGTAGTGTATACATATGTATATATATTTTAATAATTATACAACGGATTCATTTATAAACTGAAATTAGTTGCGGCTAATAACCCGAAATAAATGGCTCTCGTATTTCTTCTGGTCTTTGCGCACGTTGCGCTCTGCATTTGTAATTTCACCCCGGAAGGAGATTGATGCAGACAGGACATTTATTTCTGATACGCATTTTATCCTTGCACGAGAACCGCCGCTCGGTTCACTATACTCTATATCTCTGTAATGCATCCTGTCGTCAGTGCAGCACGCGACAGAACAGTACGCACTTCCGGCTGCAGCTGCATCGACGGACACGCAAATTAGTCACGCTGTTCATGTATATATTTGCGTTGAATCTCGCAGTGCAAACATTCCATTTTCGATATCGGTAGATAACCGTAAATTTTATCCACCCACTTCCGCAAGGCACTGCTTTTGTAACGCTTTTGTAACGTTATATATATTTTTTTTTCAAATTAACATAACCAAGTTTGAACTTCAGCTGATCAAATGACGCTAACGCGCGTTACAGGACGTAGATGCTAATTCTTGCAATTGCTTCGCGCAATCTTTTCTTAAGATAAAATATTATAAATGTATATTCGGATAATTAAAACGGACTTCGTGGAACGCGTGGACCCTTCCCGAGAGACTCAGAAGAGACCTGAAATTCGGCCGTGTATTCAAAGTTTGGCAAATAGAACTAGTCGAGTTCGGGTCGTGTGTTAGATAGGACGATCGGCAGAGCGGATCTCCGGCGAAAGGACAATAGACAATTCACGGGTCTTATTGAAATATCGGATTCTTCCCGGAGTGGAACCAACCGACAGTGTCGATGGGACATTCACGGGCGACTGTCTGAGCAGAAAAATAGCAATGAATATAGAATTTTTGTCTTGCAAAAATTTTAAAATATAAAATTTATACATGTGTGTACATATTTTACATATGTACATACATACATGTATCATAGTATAAACAACTTATAGTACGCGTGATAACGTCACGATAAGAGAATAAAGTACGCGTAAACAATAGATTTCGTTTTGCTATGTGAATATTGGAATAAAATATTTGTACGGGTGTCGCACGGATATTTAACTTTAATCGGCTGTCAGTCGATCTCTCACTCGCACCCTTTATTACGCAGCGGGGAAATTTCGGAGTGCTATTTATCTCGCGTATCCCCGAGCCTGAATTCCCAATGAAAGTGGATTCACCAGTGCTACTATTTTCACATGATTGCGCTGCTTAGTAATGGATACGTAAGACGTGAATGCAACTCTGCAACGGTGAGAAATTTTCAGCTGTTTCTTCATGCGGCGATAAAATTTTCCTGATAGGTCACCATTCACCGACAGCATTTTTCCGAGTGCACTCGGTTCAAGTGGATTCCACACATTTCGAGCACTCTTAGACGGCAAAAGTATACGGCGAGGCCGCACGCGAGCTCGCGAAACTTTCCATTGTATCGCGCGAGGTTTTCGGTACAGTTTTACAAGCGAGAGATCTCGTCGGGTCGTAAACGCCTGTCGACTATCGTCAGACACTGTTGCGATTTCAAATAACTTTTTCTAACGTAACGATTGGATTACGTTAAAAAATGTCTCAATTTATAATGTGTAAATAATTGGATGTGTGTATTTGTTAAATAATGATAATATTTTATTATATATTATCCCACCCAATCATCCGGATATCAATTTTTTCCGAACATCGAAATTCTTAATTTATGTTCAGATTATTATCACTTGATATTATAATTATATGAATATTGTTCATCTATTATTTTTTTATTGCCTTTCTCTGTGTTAAAAAGTTTGGACTCAATAAACTGAAATCAATATAGTAAATATATTATTATTTCCTTAAATTTATTTACATTATCGATGCCTTATACTATACTACCCATAACATGCTGTAGTTGCAAAGTCATTGAGATAGATTCCAAATATAAATAGATACACAGGAATTCGTGGAATCGCGTGAGCAAGATGATTGTATATTTATAGAATTTTGTAGAAATGGATAAGGAAAAGATATTATATTAAAGGTTAATTATTCATCCTTTTCAGGATAACATTTAAAAATTGAATTATTTTACCATTCATCTTACATTTAATTGCAATCAGCTTGTTTAGTCTACTAAAAATGACACTTCGAAATAATTTGCAGCGTTAAATATCACGGCCGTTCCCGGATTAAAGATGAGGATCGATCAGCTCGGGCTTCTTCTTTGGAAGAACTATGTCGTTCGGAAGCGACAACCAGTAAGTTTGTCGACTTAACGAGATGTCTGCCTCTGCTTTATCAAACACATCTAAATCATAAAATAATTTCAGGGAATTCTGGCCTTAATTTTTCTCTGGCCAATATTGGTTTTCATGATTCTCTACACGGTACGTGACAATGTCGCACCGGAGTATCATTCGACGTGTCAGTTTCCCGCGAGGTCGATGCCACAAGACGGGCTTCTGCCTTTCGTGCAGAGTTACGTATGCAGCGTCGGAAATCCCTGCGATCCGTTATCGGAATACGAGGAGGTGCCTTCGTACAAAAATGCCACGTTAGTTTTACGCAACGGCTATATCTAATCCGTTAAAATCCGGAAAAGCATAGTTCATTCTCTCTTTTTCCTTTTGCAATATTAGTTTAGGTCCTTTAATCGTGGAACTGCAACCGATGCTCAATAACAAGACGATTATCTCCGCTGTGGAAACACTGCCGCAGAGTATTCAACTATTGAAGTCAATGGCACAAATACTCACCAAGCCGGAAATCAAGGCGCTTTTTGGTACGATCACACGGCAAACGAGTTGAAATTTAACTTGACACTTCGACAATTAAATATCTGAATATGTCGATAGATAGGGGAATCCTTTTGGGCGAATTGTTCAACAATCACGAGGAAATTAAGAATTTACTCAGATCTCATATGCCAGGAGCAAGGGAGGGCTTAATTGACGGTTTATTCAAGTCATCCGTAAAATTAATATACGTAAGTAATTGCATTCGTTTAAACAGATATACTAATTATAACAATACATCAGTACTTTCTTCCAGTCGTGTATAAATATTAGCAAGTGCACATCTTTTTCCTTAAGTTTATTTTCGCAGCGCAAAAAAATTAGTTTTATCAATTTTAATTGACAGTTAATTAAAACTTTTGGTTCGTCCAACATCGACGGCGTCATTTGCTCCCCGGAAAGCCTGAAGAAGTATTTAATTCTACCCAAAGAGGAGGATTTCCCGGAGATCTCAAATGTCCTTTGCAACATCGATCCGCTTGCAATCCCCGATATTTTGGAGAATCTTTCGAAACACCTGGACTTTACTGGTTTACTGGAGATGGTCGATCGCGCGATGGCGAAATTTCGCGAATACAATTTCTTCCAGGATTTGAAACGGGCGACGGAGACTATCCTCGATTTGAAAACATCCAAGAAGTACATACCGGAGTACTTGAGAATCCGTGAATGGCTGCCGAAAATAATCTTGATCTTTCAAAATGTGACCTTTAAGGAAATTGATCTGGATTTGTAAGTCTATTTGCGATGTTTCGTCCTTAAACCTATTTCTTCCAGTTCTCAATTAAATTTCTCGAGGCTATATTAATATCTCGAAGAATATGAACGTGACGTTCTAATTTCAGCATCAATAAAGCCCTTGTGGTTCTCGATCCCGTATTTGCATACGAACGAGATTGGCCGATCGCTCGAGGCGGATTTTTGAAAATAAACAGACTCCTGAAGATGGTGAAGGGAGTTGTCAAAAACCGCGAAGTCAATTCCACGGATGATTTCTTCAGCGTGATGGATCGGTTGCGCGGTGCGATAACGACTTTCTCCTCGAATCCGGATAATTATGAAAATATCACGCAGATATTAGATCTGTCTTTCCTGATCCTGCAGGATGGTATCAAGCTCACTAATAAACTATTGAGTCGCCACGCAAATGATTTTGAATTGTAAATATCTTTTCTTAGAGATAAACTACTAATAGCTAATATTTAACTGTCCGTAATATTACTTGATTCTTAATTCCTAGAGCCGCTGAAGTTTTCGATGGACTCAAATACTTCTTCTCCGATAACATAGTAAATTCAGTTACATACTTTATATCGTTGACGGATAATATCGTGCAAATGACTCATCATGTTGCTATCCTTCACGAAGAAACTTTGAGAAGATTATACGAGATCTCTAAAAGACATCAGAATTTGGTCCAAAAGATACTGACAAATTTCCAGCCTGCTGTATACAAAACGATGATTAGGTCCTTCTCCCGATTAGATTTCGTCGAGGTTTGTTATATTTGTTACACGATATGTTATATTCTTATTATACTTTCCTTTAAACAATTTCATTATGATTATGATTAAATCAAGCTAATAAAATTATGCTTTTTTAAACTTTTCTTATAGCGTTTCGTAAATGATTTGAAAAAAAGAAAACTCGAGGAAGTGTTTTGCCGAGAAGAAACAATGAAAGAGATATTCGAGAACTATGTTGAGTTTCAAGACAAATCCAAAAAAATAAACGAATTAATCTGCGGCGATGATGGGAAGAAATTCATTACCGATGTTTATGACAGTTTTGAGTTCGAGAAGTTTGGGAAAATCGTATGTACAATGCAATTGATTAACAATCAAATAATAACTTAAGTTTTAATTTCATCATTAAAGGAATTACATTTTTCAGGTAACGAATACTTTATCGACCATGGTTAGTATGGCATTCAAACAAGCAGTCAAGATCGAGAATTCAAACTTAACGTCCGTTGTGAGGAATGTCAAAGGATTCGTGACTTATCTGAACGCGCGAAAAGTAAAGTACTTAAATTGGAGCATTTTTGAAATCACTGATGAATGGAAAAATACTTTCAACGAGATGCAACATCAAGGAAGATTAGACATGTGAGTAGAGAAATTCTTCAATTCGTTCAACTCGTTTATTTAGTGCTTTTAATTATATTTACGCATACAATTATTTCTAAACAAAAAGCAATCTAATTTGTGTTTTCAATATCTCAATTAATCATTTTGACTAATAAACCACGAAATATTCTAATTTTCATTAATGTCTTAAATTTTTATTTAGCTTGGGAATTCACCTGAGCATAGCGAAGATACTGGGTGTTCGCAGTTTATCGTACATGTCCGTCAAACCGGATCTGGAAAATATGGATTTGATAGCTGAAACAATTTTACAAGATCTACGAACTAATCCTACCAGCTGGATCGGGGAAGTACGCCGACACGAAGCTGAGTTAATCAAATCGTTTTACCTTACCATCACGGATAGAGAAAAGGTCGGTTCAAAATGCAATTGTAAATCTTTTATTATTTCTCAGATTTTATATATTAATATAATCGATTTTATATACTCCGTTAGATTTTAACATCTCAATGCGATTTTTGTTAAACAGGCGTTGCAGATCCTGGAGTATTCTAATTTCACGCGAGCGTACTGCGCGGAATCGAATCCGCCGAATTTGCTGAATTTTCCTAAGGAATCGAATAGCACGATTCTGAAGGAACTGACGTGCTATTTATCCAAAACTGTGCAAAGGAATCTGGAATTGAACGTGACCAACATCGAAATCGAGGAAGCCACTTACAGGCAGAAGGAATTTAATTGGACGGCCTTCAACGAGAAGACAATCGAAATTTACCAATACGTCGATACCCTGGTGCACCAGGAGGATCAGTACTACGATTTGAAGAAATTGGAGAAATTGAAAGAGAACTTTAAGATTTCGTGGACGACGAACGTAACGACGAAAGATGTGTGGGAGATCAGGTATAAAGAAATATTTTAAATGCACTTTATTCGCACGCAAGGATCTTGTCTATCTTTTGCAATTCACTGTCACGCGTATGCCATGGGATTTGATCGCAATAAAAATGATCAGTGACACATTACATATGTCTGCAGCGTAGGTTTAATCTGCAAGGTCTTTGACGTGATGGAGAGTCCGTTGTTCGGGATTCAGACCAAGAAAAATTGGAAGAATATTTACGGACTCGCGTGGGCGACCTCGGTGATTTTCGACAATCTCGAGAAGATCGTTGATCAGATCCAGAATCGCGGTCAGGTGGCGAGGCTTTCCGACGTTTTGCAGGAGATGCCGCAGACCGAGATACTTGTCGGCACGTTCCTAAGAAATTTATCCCCGGTCATTCTCGATATGGTCGACATGATAACTCTGAGGCCGGTGCCTCTTGTAAGTGGCATTTTCCAAATGTATCTGTTCGATTAATTTTGAGCAACCACGTTCTACGAAATATGCCGTGATAAACGTCCGTTGTTTGTCATTAGATATCGGCTATTGATGATTACAAAGAACGTGAATTAATGTGGCCCTGTATCATGAACGAAAGCGTTGGCGCTGCATTAGAACTAAGAAACGGAAGTCGGGAAGTCGTTAGAGAGATCGAAAGGATCGCCTGCGACCCAACTCTGTTTATCAAGGAATGGAGAGAGCAACCGGTAATAATAAGGGTCCGAAAAATTGTAAGTTTGCACTCTATTTTAATTATTTGTTTATCAATCAAACAGAACTATCCCTTTTTCACAAAGAAAAAGCTTCTATTGCCGATTAAATGTATTAACAAAATATAACAAAAAATAATAATATAAATTTGCAACATATAAATCTTGAGTTACAAATTATGGAAATATGTTACCTACATTGAGCACGCGTTAATTAATTTTTAGTTCGAGCATGACGAAAATGTAGATTTACCACCGTTCAACTGGACTCTGGGCTACACGAAATTTCGACGATTAGTAACGAAGTTCGACGATTTGATAAACGATGCTAAAGATGTTGTTTTGGCGGAAGAACCGAAATTGGCGAAATATATAACGACACTCGCGACAGAATCAGAAGACATTATTGAGGAAAGATTTCCAAGCATGCAAAATGATTGGGGGTAAAACTTATATTTTATATTACTTAATGAACAATTAGCGTAATAAAAGTATCGTAACTTTATATTTTTAATCTAGTCAGAAGAGAAGCATACGAGATACCTTTATTTCCTTAATTTTTGTTTAAGAAATTCCTTGAATCATATCGACCTAGAGCTCGACAAGGCAATTGCATCTTTCGGTAGTGATCTTTCTGCAAGTAAAATATGGAAACCATCAGTCAACATTACTGATCGCGTTCTTATCTTTTTGAAATATCTTTCTAACGTCATTCACAAAAGCTCACGTATCGTTAGCAGTATATTGAGTAGCGGTAAGTAGATTTTCGAATAATAATAATTATTATAAAAATATTAACGCTTGTGACTTTTCGACAATTGATATTATTGACTGTATTGATTTTCTAATCTTTATTGCGATGTTTTTCTAGGCACAGGGAAAATCAGTTTATTATCCTTGTTAGGATTCGATAGTATCTCCCCTATTACTATTTTCCACGATCAGTTACCTTTCATCCTGTCGACGCTGGTGAACGCGATATCTGATCCTGTAACAGACGATCATATTGTCACAGCATTGGAAAGAAACACTACAATTACATGCTCAATGATGTTCGATTGGTTTTCGGATTTTAAAATTGGTCTAAGTGCCGAGGAGTACAGAACTTTGAAAAATTTTACTTGCGATCTCGATCCTGAGAACTTCAACGTCTACATGGACCTCTATATGGCGGAAGTAACAATCTGGGATAAACCCGCCAGCACGTATCGATCTTACGTAGCTTCAATAATCGGCGACTTGTACGATCTTGCCCAAGCTATCAGTTCCACGGTGAAGCACGATGTAATTATCGAGCCGCCGTTCTCGAAGAAATATTTAGACCATATGTTGCAGATGATGAAAGAGAGTTTAGAAGTCGGAAGCGAAGAGAGTACTTTTCACAAGGTAAATACGGCCAAACAATGATTGTCATATTTTTCTATAGAAGCAAAAGTTTTAGATTTAATTGAATGATTCTCGCACAAATAATGCAGCAAATGGCTATCCTTTTTCAGGAATTAAAGCTAGGTGAAGGATGGTCGAATTACAGGTTACTGATAGAGGGTGTGTCGGAGGTTTTGATCCACATTGGGAACGCGTTGAAGAGTGCCGAGATACACGACAACAAATTGGAAACTTGGCAATTGGCGGAGAATGGCGATACGCGTCAAATGCTGAAGATTCTTGAGACTCATCCGGAAGAAACTATAGCGTTAGTTGCCACCCTTAGCGTGTTCAACGATGCGACCAGCGAGTTTATGCCCTTCAAGGATATCAGGAAGACTATGTGTACTCAGCATTTTAATTCTGATTATTGGTCCACGACGAGCAGAACGCGCTTCCTACAGGAAGTATGCTCGTTCGATCCTTATCAGCTGCTGAAGACCGCCACGAGCAACGAATACCATGTACGATAAAAAAACAACATAATTCAGATAATTTATTTAATCTAACAATACGCATTATTAAGTCTGAATCTCTCTAAAATGTTTCTAATAATCCGTGTTTATATATTGTTACACGTTTATATTGTTTTCTGCAGGATCTTGTCACCGGTCGGAGAACTGCCTTATCGAGATCAACGCCGTTAACTATGTCGTTAACAAAATTAATGGAAATTGTCTCAAGTTTAACCGTTGCGTCGCCAGGAGTGAGTCTCAGATCAAACATCTTCAACGTGACGACGTGGGGGAATCTGTCCAACGAAACCTGGGCCCTGATTCTGAAGTCTGAAAAATCCTGGATCCATCAGTACCGAAACTCCGCGTGGTACAGATTCAATGTGACGTCATACAGCACGGATTATCTTGTCGGGGCCAGGAAACTGTTTCAGCTGCTAGAATCCGTGGCCGATCTCGCGTCCGGCGGAGATATCTGGCAAAAGCTGCGCGTTATATTCGAGACCTCGAAGTACAAGCCGCTGCTAACACTCGTGGAGGATATGCCTAATCTTCTTATTACCGCCGTCGATACCTTCGTCTCGTCCGAGAGGCTGGACGATTTCATACAGAAGCTCCTCCTCGGCCAAGTGCACCCCTGCGATATCGATCGATACCTGATCCCACCCAGCTACGTGAGAAAGAGGGGTTTGCTAGCCAGTATTACGAACTTCTGTCAGGATTTGTTGCTGTTCAATGGAAAAAACGTAATTTCCGATCGCCATCGAGTGATGATAGCGATAAATACTAATTATAAGTTAAATTTCAAATGTTCTTTAAATTATGTTATAGGACAGCTTTTCTACGTCAAATATGCCTGAATCGGAGTCCGTTTACGAGACGCGGCTGTTGCAAAAGGTGCAGAAATTTCAGGCCACTTTAATTCGCGTTTTGTCAGAAGGCTTCAAGCAGCCGAAAATTCCTGCATGGTGGACGTCATTCGAAGAGGGCACCTTAAAAGAGTTCGTCGCGCAATATAAGAAAAAGGTATAAATACCAACGACAATCTTCACTCATTCATTGAACGTTCTGTATATGAATTAGTGATTTGTTAAGCGCAAGACTTTATTGTTTAAATTTCCCTAATGAAATATTTTTGCAGGACACGAGAACTCTGGCATATTCGATGGTGAAGAAGTCAATATCGCTTTTGAGAAAGTTTTTGGAAACTCAACCCAATACTGTGTAAGTAAACATGTCACCAAGAAATGACGATTAATCAGTTAAAAATAAAGAAAAGTAAACAATTAAATACAATTTTGCGTTTTTAGAAATTGTACGTGGTGTTTTACGCTTCCACTGGAGGTTTTAAATTCTCAATTGATGCACCATAATCTCTACTCAAAACTACTCTGTAAAATGAATCGATTAAATATATCGGAGGTGCATAACATCTTGATGAATGACTTCAACTGGAATAAAACAGGCAGTATGGTAAGAAATGACGATTATAAATTGCGTGGAAGAGTATTAGCGCCGATTATATTATTAATTTGAAAAAAAAATCTATCAGGTCAAGAATTATAAATATCTGAATAAGAAGAAGACGCTAGACGAGTTCTTAGACACGTTCGAAACCACTTTGCATTACGTCGCCGATATCCTGATCGATTTCGAAAATGAGACGTATAGTGATAGAGTGAACGAATGCTTTTACAAATTTGTCGGCGGTGCTACGTATTCTAGACCAGGGTTGTAAGTATTTTCATTCTTTTATTATGCCTTTATTATATTTTATTATATTCTTTTATTATATTACGCAAGCAAAAAATGTCTTTACGCGCCGTGAAGTAATATACTATAATCGTCATTACGTTCAAGGTATGTTACGTTCATTCTGAGCATACTGGACATGCTGGAAAAGAATGTTTACATTCTGGACTCGGCGACCATCCACGAGGGTATCAACAACTTGACCAGATTAGCTGAGAAACACGTGCCAATTTGGAAACCGTTGCGCGACGTGGTGAAGAAGTCCGATCTCGCCGACATCGACGCCGCGCTACCGAACGCCACTATCAACGTGAACGCGATTCTAAGCGAACTGAACACGACCCTGTGCAGGACGAAAATTGACTGCCAAAACGCGACGGTTCTGTACAATTTTCTCAGCTCGAAGAGAGCGGCCAAGGTTTTCCGATACGATCCGAAGGCGTCGAAATATCCGTCGGTATCTGATATTTCAAGCCGATTGGCTCGCAGTCTGGACGTGGATCTCATAAGTCGGCAGATGTCTTTCTGGCGCTCAGAGGCTTCCTTCAATCTCGCCTGGCTCAAGGAGATCTTGGTTCATTTGTCCTCGATCCTCGGTGAAGGTGGAAATCTGCTGGACGTCGCTAGTAAAATAGATCTCGACGACGTCACCAGCGTTCTCGGCGTTCCCGATCTCATCGAAGGCGTCGTCAATATATTGAAGGATAAAACAGTCGACAAATTATTCGACGGGTATATATAGTTCGATTATATCATTTTATACGTGCCAAACGATGAAATGTGTGAATAAAAGGCCACATTCTTCGATAATTTATGACATTCATATTCTTCTCAAGAAAGTTAAATTCAAAATTATCGCCATAATTTTAAAAAATCTGTAGTTCTTAACAATCTGATATTATATTAAAAATAATATATATCTTTTCTTACAGGATGAAAGAACTTCTCGAAGATGTGGAACCGTTCATAGGTGATCACGAAGTAATCGATGATTTACATACACTAATCGCGACATTGGAATCAATGGAGATCTTCAAAAATCTAGGACTGCTGGATATGAAATGTACTTATTGAATTCAAATTCAAATTCAAATTAGGAAATAAATGATGATTTTTCTTCTAGCTAACAATTTACATTTTACAGACGTTGTCAAAGAAATGTTCGACAATTGGGACTTCGTGCGAACGTATTTGATCGACAGAATTGGTATTACCAACGAGGTCGCTCTCACCTTGGGCCAAGCCAAGATAGACATGCTTTCAGTCTTCATGAAAGAACGCGGCATCATTAGTTTGAAAGATACCATTTGCTCACCCGAGAAGCTTGGCGATATGTTGCACTTCGACAACAATATCGTGACTGCCGAAGAAGTTAGCTCCGCGCTTTGCCAATTGGATGATTCCCAAACGCAAAATATCACTATCACATTGATGAAGAATTTAAACTTCGATTATATTTTCAAAAACGTAATTATAGCGTTTTACTTATCGATTCTAAATACGACAAAGATTTGGATAAATGTGTTTCTTCGTTTCAGTTAATGAGCGCTAATGTGAAAAGTATACTCGCTAATGCAAATTTAACCGAGACCGAAGGGAAAATTATACTGGACAATCTTGGCGTTGCTGCGGAACTATTTCCATTATTCAAAGACAAGCTATCGGCGAGTTTTTCTTTTGGAAATGAAACAGAAGAAAGTGACACGGAAAAAATGGATGAAGAGCTGTCCAGTAAGTCATGCAACGTAAAAATCTTTATTATCTATAAATCCAATAATCAAATTCAAACCGAATTTTTACTTTTTTCCAAATTTTATAAATTTTTTAGATTCAGATTTTCTGAAGGACTCTAGCAAACTGCTCTGTGGTAAAACATTGATCCAAGACAACGGGCAATTTTATAAAATTATCTCCAGCTTGAAGGACAGTAACAAGGCATCCGATGAGATGGAACTCGAATCTTTGCCAAGTAAGACATAAGCGAAATTATAATCATTTTCTCTTTTATCTTTTAATTAACTTTTACTGTTAAATTAAAAACCTTAAAATTTATATTTATTAGCTAATAATTTCTTATATAATAGATTATAATTTATTATATACATAATTATTTTAATGCTATATTTATAATTATTTTATTATAATTTACTTATTTTTACCTTAAAAATGTAATTTTTATGTAAAAATTTTTAATTATTAAAATTATTTTATCAGATACATTTACCCCATTATTTATATAATTATATTAAGATATTTACAGAACAAACATTGAACCATTAAATAAAACAATTTTATGTAAAAAAATAATGTTCTAAATTTCAGATGATGCCTGCAGAGAAACGTATAAAACTGTGCTCACTATACCCGGCGGAAAAATCATCTGGTCGTACGTTAAGCCTCTGTTACGTGGACACATTCTTTACGCACCTAATACTACTGTGATCTCCGAGATCATGGCGCTGACGAACAAAACTTTCGTGCAGATGGAACACTTCAGCGTGCTGATGAACAGTGTTGAGAAGACTCTGAAGTCTCTGGCCAATCTAACAGAAATGGGCGATACTTTGAAGGAATTACAGAGTATAATGTCCTCCGACGTCATGAAGGTTGCGATCAAGTCGTTGGGTGGTGGCAATTTCGAAGGTATTATCTGTGCCTCAAGCTTGAAGCTTTGTCATTTTAAAAATAAACTTAAAAATTGCGTTAAAATACGAACAATCTCATCAATTAATTTAAAAACGTTGTCGTGTAGGTGACTTTTCCGAGTTGAATCTCAGTGAGCTCGCATGGCGGCTGAAAAAATCAAAGAAACTGATCTCGATGATCGGCATGTTAAACGGTATGATGGGATGCGTGCTGGTGAATAGGACAATAGGATTTTCCACGGAGGAGGAACTGGAAGTAGCGGCCAGCCGCTTAACCGATACGAACGAGTTTCTGGCCGGGGTGATCTTTTTGGACGACGCTTCTTCGCATCCGGCGAAGAGATCTCTGGATCACGAATTACCGGACGATATCACCTATAAGATTCGCATGGACGTGGACTACGTGCCGTCCACCACGCGAATGAAGAATCAATTTTGGATTCCCGGGCCGGAAAGCAGCTTCATCGAGCATCTCAGGTATCTTCGGGGTTTCATTCAGCTTCAGGACTCCGTCGATCGCGCGATCGTGAGGGTGAAAACACGAAGATACGATCTCAACTGGAAGACGGTGACGCAACAGATGCCGTATCCGTGTTGGAAACACGTGCCGTGAGTAATCGATATTCCGTGTCTTGAGATAAGAATCTTGTAACTGTCGAGGATGTAGATAAATCTCTATTGGAGATTATAATATCACTATCTCTCATTTCACTAACAATTGTTTACAATTATTTGTTTTTTTAACAAGGGAAATAAATGTTATAGATTCCAAACGACACTTTACGAATCTCAAGGTTTGCAAGTGTGCTTCTTCTTCGCGTTAATGATGTGCGTTGGATCGGCCGTTAGACATATCGTTTGGGAAAGAGAATCACAAAATTCTATGGTACGATTGCCAATATAATGTTGATGTAAAGTCTGTTTTTAATTATCTACAATTCGTGTCAGAATTTAAGAGAGAATTTATAATCTTATGCAATATGGAAGACTCAAAATGTACACTATAAAAAATTATAAATAGGAGCCTGACATTCGACACGAATATAGATCATTTAAAGTGGACTGTACAAAATCTTGACATTTAATTTTTTACTGAGAAACGCGACGCTATAATTATCCATCCCTTGCAATTAATTTTTCAGGTAATGAGCGTAATGGGATTGAAGCCATGGCGAAACACTCTGGCTTGGTTTATCACGTCTTACGCGGAGCTGTCGATCGTGATGATTTCCATTTCCATAATTTTACTGGCTGGAAAAATCCTTCCAAAATCGGATCCTCTCGTGGTGCTTATTTTACTTTTCGATTACATCTTCTCCATAGTGACCTTCTGGTAGGTATCTATTTCAAGAGTTTCCTACTATCGTGCGACTGCATGTATTCGGACACGCAATTACATTTCCTATTCTAGAGTTAATTACTGTAAATCTTAATCACATTTCAGCTATATGCTCTCGACAATATTTAGCTCCGCCAGTCTCTCCGCTGTCACCACTGTCGTCATGTTCCTGTTAACTTACATGCCGTACATCATTGTTATTGCCATGGAGGCCGTATTCGGATTCGGATACAAACTTATAATCGTGAGTCGAGCTAGCAATCTAATCATATTTAATTTTATAAAACAAAAGTGTAACTAAAAATATTGCGGCACTCGAACGTGTGATACTAATGCCAAATTATACGCTTGATAAGTGATTCGGTCTATCATGAAATGATTTATTTCTCAGTGCTTGAGCATGTCAACGAGCTTCTGTTACGGATGTTTGTACGCGGTGCGAAAAGAAGTTCAAGGCGTCGGTCTTACTTGGGCAAACATGTGGGAGGAATCAAGTCCTGGTGATCCGATGACTTTAGGATTGCTGTTGATGATGATCGCTTTCGATGGTTGTCTGTACGCCGCGATCGGCTACCTCATCGCTAGATACACTGATTCAGGTACAAATCCGACACACTTCCCGTCTACTTTCGGAAATAATTCTGGTGGAGGTGTTAAAAGTGACTAGTAGAGATTGGCTAACACTGACACTATGTTTCTTCCCAATTTTTTTTCGTGCGAGACCGACCGTGATCGATAATTACGCGAATGCAATTCTTTATATAAGATTGATCTTGTTAACGAGAGAATTTTTCGCGGAGTTCTTAATCTTACCGGTGTAGGTGGTATCTCAGGATTGTATATCTCTGTCTCTCTGTGTGTGTTTCAATATCCTATTTTTGTCACAACTCACCCGTCGATAACAATTACTAAAATCGTCAGAGCTATGCGGTAGAATTATTTGAAATAAATTATAACAGTAATTATGACTATTTCTTGGAAAAAGAAATCACGGATGATTAATTTCAAGAGCTTTTAATTTGTGACAAAAATGCAGAAGTTATTTCAGACCGTAAAGCGTTTCATTATAATATAAATAATACGGTTAATTAATTGCTGGGTCAATTTGATTAATTTAATTTAATGAAGTATTTAAGCATTTTATAAAGTTAATATTATCCTCTGTTTAAAATTATTTCATAGTACTATTTATGAAGAAACATTCTCTCTCTATAATTAACGAATAAGGAAAAGTTGGCTTTGAAAATCAAACGCGATTGGTTGTGCGTGAATTAATAACTTCATGTAACATTTAATTAATAATTTTATACAAATTATAAATCGTATGTTTTGGCTCTACTTTGAGCCATCTTCAGCGGTGATTGATAAATAAGTAGAGCCGAAACGCACAATTTATAATTTGTATAAAATTATTAATTAAATGTTATATAAGGCGTGTTAATTAAGGCACAACCAACCGCGTTTGACTCTCATTTTTCCTTGTTACTCATTAATTTTAATATCAAGAGTCTTTAGTTAATTAATCATTTATTTTAAAAATATTTTAACGCGTCTCTTCCGCGTGGCTCTCACAAAAAAATAATAGAATTACGCATATTAGGATGGTATGCGGTACCGTCACATTTTCATAAACTTTACACACGTACATTTCACGCGGTTACTCTCATTCTCCCGAAAGTATAATCACGAGATGCACCTGTGCGAGAAAAGTCCAGGAGTGCGGATCCGACGTGACGAGAGAAGTCGCGTCGTTTAAGAGAAATCGATGAAGAGACCTGGTGAGTTATCTGCAAAAACACAACGGACGAGCATTACCGATAATTTTCCAGGTAGGGGTTTTCACGGTTTGAGGTCCCGTAGTTTATGGTGGGCCGACACACGCTCTCTCTATGGCAGGCCGAGCTACCTCGCCTTCGTCAACAACCTCTATTTCACTAACGATGTACTCCATCCCTCAGCCACTTACCAAGGTATCGCACTCTTCCCTGTGCACACGCATGTCACGAAAGTTTGTTTTCAGCTTGCTTCTCGCGCTGCACGCCGTCAACGGGCTCGCATGTCGACGATACGAAGATCAGGGGTAAAAAGAACGTTTTGATAGACATAAACTGGGTTAAATTTTATTCCCGCGGTAGCGATGGAAATTATCGTCAACAATTTGGTGTTTATAACAATCTAGAACTTCGACATTCCTGTGAAAATTTTCGTCGAAAATGACTAATTTCCGAGAAAAGCACAATTCGAGCGGCGATATCGTTTATGTTCTAACATTATAAAAGTTAATTTTTTATAGCTATAGTTATGTCTATTCTTTTTATTCTTGTCATAATAAGTATGTGAACATCATGCTTTTTATATTTTTTATCTTGGGACGCTTTCATACTCGATTTGGTGTTTAAGTATGTAAATGCGATCATATCTGCATGAAGTACGTGTGCATATCTTTCGATTTTCTTTCTGGTTCCATTATATTTTTACAATCAGCAAGTATTTTAAGGTCAGGTGATCGTTCGTGTATTTTGTATCAATTATATTCTCTATATTTGAATAGTTTATATGATATCTGCACGTATTGCACGTGTCGCATGGAACGTAATTTAAATAAAAAAAAAAACAGTTTGTTTCCGGATTCGTTTAAATTGGAATTGTGTTTAAGAGAGTTATTCGTACTTGTTGGTATGTACATGGATTTGCTTTTTCTTTGAAAATAATTTTTAAACTCGCTTTGACGGTGCTACCGTGAGATCGGTAAGAGCTTGCTTTCGATTATGCAGGCGTCACTATTATAAACTTGATATAAAAATGAACTGCCATTTGTTGCCGAACGCATAGATGACGAGAGCGATCTCAGTAACTTGACGGTCACGGAGAAGCAAATTGGCGTGAAATTCGAAGGTGTCAGGAAGGTCTATCACACCGAACGAGGTGACGTCGTCGCCGTGGAGGACTTCACTTTAAAGCTCTGCGAGGGTGAAGTAACAAGCCTGCTTGGAAGAAACGGCGCAGGGAAGACTACTATTATGTATGTTAATCAAATTTTGAATTGATTATTATTTTTAATACACTTTGGTACGTGTTAAAATCGAACAATTCAATATCGCGCCAATTTCTCGAAGGGATATCCGTCAATTTTGCGTTTCCATTACAGCAAGATGCTAACGGGAATGGTGGCACCGACCAACGGCGAAATTTGCTTAAACGGCGAGGAAGGTTGCAAGCCCGATATAGGAGTGTGTCCGCAGGATAACGTACTCATCGGAACTCTGACACCGAGGGAGCACATGCTCTTTTACTGGAAGCTTAAGAGACCTAACGATGATAATAACAATATGCAGAGGAACGTAAACGAGTAAGATACTAAACTTTCAATTTTTTCGTCTAACATATTTATGTTACGCGTGATTTTAGAAAAAAAACATTATTTCGTCTTTTAGCTTCTCTGGAAGATCGTTTTGTAATAGTTACGATCTACCAATTGGAGACAAATGTTACGGGTTCCTTTATTTTCTTACAGAATGCTGACCTCCTTGGAACTCGGACGCCAAGAACATGAGCCTGTGTCGCGTTTGTCAGGCGGTACACGACGCAGGCTTTGCGTGGCCCTGGCTTTCCTCGGCTCGCCACGTTTGGTGATCTTGGACGAGCCTGGTGCCGGGGTGGATCCTGCGGCCCGACGACGGATCTGGCGACTAATCGACCAACACAGAGTCGGCAGAACCGTGCTCCTGTCGACTCACCATCTGGACGAGGCCGACATGCTGAGCGACACGGTTGTGGTGATGCACAAAGGGAAGATCTTGTGCACTGGCTCGCCACTGTCCTTGAAAATGATGCATGGCAGGGGATACAGACTGAACGTGTCTTTCCCGCCCAATCACTATGCCAATGGGGAAGCGGGGATAGGAGGGATAACAGAGACGGTCGACAAAAAGAACCTGAAGGCTCTTCGTGCCATGGTCGAGGAAGTTATACCGAACACCATGATAAACGAGGTCTCCGAGTCAGAGGTCACCGTAGCGTTGCCTTTTCAGGGAAAAAATGGCATTAACAATGAGTAAATACTCAAAATATTAACTATTAGTGCATCGTTGGAAAATTAATTAACTTTAAAATTGCGTATCGAGTTGTATTTTTCCAAATTTTTTTCCGCGTATGACTCGTGTAAAAGAATTCGCCTAAACACGCATGCAAGACGCCGCAGGATTTAAGAAGAAAATACTAAATAGATTCTGCTTATATTGCAGTGATTTACGATAATGCCTGCTTGTAATTTTCGTGCCGTCTTGGCAAATATTTGACGTTTCAAGCCTCGTGATTTATCTTAGAAGGAATCGTTGTAATCATACTCGAGACGAAATCGATTAAACACCTGCGTTTGCGTTTGAGTAAAGCCAGGGATATTTCAGCATCGCGCAAGTGGCGAAGGCGCTGGAAGACAACCGTAAGCTCTTGGGATTCTCGCACTTCTCATTGGAGTGCGACACTCTGGAAAGAGTCTTCTTGGATCTTTGCGCGCGAGCAGATAACGGATCAAGCGTTATCAGAGCGAGTCAAGATAGCGTCATTAATGTGGAGCACGTCGGTGAGAAATGTTCCACGTGTACGCTGTGGCATGCATAAAATCCACCTTCTTAATTAAAAGCCCCATTTAACTTTTCATTGTTTAAGTTTTTAGGGGATTAAAAAAAAAATAAAAAGAGAAAAAGTAAGAAAGAATTAAAAATAGAACAGATAATAAATCTGTAGTTTTTTGTAAATGCAAAACTTAGAAATTGGGTAACATTAACAAATTTGGCAATAAGAGCCAGGCGCGGTAATTAGTGCGCTATATAATTTATTATAATCTAAACCAATTAAATAAGATTAGCGTACATTTCGACCCTTTCTTGAAAAGATACGCTAATCTTATTTAATTGGTTTGGATTATAATAAATTATTTTTTAACGTTTCGGCCCCTTTTCTTGAAAACGTACGCTAATCTTATTTAATTGAATTAGATTATAATAAATTATATAGCGCAATAATTACCGCGCCTGGCTCTTATTTCCAAAGTTATAATGTTATTTGGTTTATTCAAGAGAGCCTTTATATATTTTTATTTATTGTTAGAAATTGGTTTCATAATTTTAAAGTTAAATATATTTGATAAAAAAAGAGAAGAACCTAAAGAAAAAAAGAACTAAAATAAGAATAAAATTATTAATTATTACGTCAGATTGTGCAACTTAAAATTACTGTCTTGGATATTTAATTAAGCGTATGTCCAGATTAAAACAAATTAGATTTATTATTTTGCAACGACAAAAGTTTAGTTTAATTGGCTTTCAATTAACGGTACTAACGTACGTTTATAGAGAAAAAGAAAAGTTTTTGATTTGCGTAGATGTTCCTGTATTAGACGACAACATCGATTTAATTACCGATACAGTACTGAAACCCTCGCCAATTCGACAAATGAAAGCCATGATAAAGAAAAAGCTATGGCATTTCGCGAGAGACTGGAGGTCGCCGTTAGCCGCGCTCATTTTGCCAACCATGTTCGTTGCAGTCGCTATGGGATTTTCTCTGATACGGCCACCGTCCGAGAATGAGCCGCCTCTGGCTTTGACTCCTAAACTTTATAACACTCATCCGACTTACTTTTACAGGTAGGAAAAATTTAATAAACAGGTTTTAATGAAAAGAAAAAAATAAAACGTGGTAAAAATCTTGTTGATATAAAAATATCAATTGTACAATCTACTATTTATATTTCTGTAGATTCAAACTGAATTAAGTTAAATATTATTCATTTTCTACCTGATATTTTTAACGTTTTTTGATATTTTATCTTGCAGTATCGACAGTAACGATCAGTTCCTACAACATGTATCTATGCAGCTGCACGATCGCTTCGGAGATGATTATGCTGGTGCATGGCAAACTTTACCTAACGTACGAACAAGTGATAATTATTTCGATATTTATGAGAACTTCAAATAAGTTCAAATTATAAACAAGTGCGCATTTATCTTAAATAATTCATAGGATACTGGAACCTGCGAGTGCGTGGACTCTCAACAAACTTGTCGAGGCGTTTCTAAAGCTGTTGAAGGTCTTCTTCAAACCCTGCCTGGTCGACCTACTCTGGATTGGATAGTCTCAACACATCAGGAATACATAGAGAAACGGTAGATTTCGCTAATTAATGCATTAAAATGGAGTTAGGGGTATTGAGATCCAATCGAAATTTTCTGAACAAACAACGACTTGTAGATACGGCGGATGGTCTCTGACGCACTCCAAGGAGGATCCCCTTTTTATCGTTTGGTACAATAACAAAGGTCATCATTCGATGCCAGCGTACCTCAACGCCCTCAACGAGGCAATCCTTCGAGCATCCGGGGTGCGAGGACGCTTAACCACACTCAATCACCCCTTGAAGCTATCGAGCGATCAGCTGAATCGAACGACACTGTAAGCGTTTACCTCTAATGTGGCGACAAATCGTGGGGAAAATCTTTGTCGAAGATATTTCTCGTCGCAATCGTTACGTGCGCTTGCGGGATTAATTAACTACAAAATTTTATGTGATGAAATGTGTGGGCGGATTCCTTCAAATGGATAAGCGAATACGTTTGCGCGAGGTTCGAGGCTTTTGAACCAAAAGGATCGACGAGTGAAATATCCTGGCATAGACGGTTTCGTTTACTTTTAATTAACGTATCGCATCATTCATGCAACGATAGTTCGCCGCTCGGGGCGCATGTTTCAACGTTACATTGCAAAGTTTTACTTGTATCGTTAAATTACTAACGATACTACTTTTGTGTGTTTTTCATGTTTAATAAGGATTAAAAACGTGTATATTGCAGAAGATATATCCACACAATTTCTTAAATATTTTCAGCAGTTGGATCGTGTTGTTTGAACGTCATTTCAGGAACAGAAATTTTATTTTGTTATATTTTATTTCTTCAGATTGCAACATGTGGCCGACGTCGGCGTGGGGTTGGTACTTTTGATAGCTTTTAGTTTGGTTGGAGCTCAAGGAGCGAAGGAGATAGTCAGAGAACGATTGTCAGAGGAGAAGAGAATACTTTACTTGGCCGGAGTTCATCCTATCACGTATTGGACGACAATTTTAATTTGGGATTTTATAGTGAGTTATTAGCAGGAATTTCTTCAATATGCTGAAAAAACAGGCTATCCTTTAATATTTAATACAACCTCCAATATTATTAATATTTCTTCTTTTAGGTATTCATTTGTTCTATCTGCTTAGCGGTCATTGTTTTCGAGATCTTTGGTTTGTCAGCCTACGTTGCAAAAGATAATCTGGCCGGTGTCTGTCTTCTGTTAATTCTGTTCGCGTAAGCATTCGTGTTTAATTGACTGCTCGTATAAAAAATCAATATAATGTAAAAATATCTTTAAAATATTTATTATTTTAGATGGGCGGCGTTACCGTTTTCACATCTAGCCGAAAAAGCGTTCGACGACTCGAGTCTGTCCAACATGGTGCTCTTCTGCGTAAACACCTTTATAGGCGTGGCTTGCCTAGCGACTATTTTAGTCCTCGACATTTTGGGCAGAAGTAAAACGGCCGAAGACACGAGGAACATCCTGCATTACATTCTAATGATTTTCCCGCAATATACCCTCGGCGACGGGTTAGTCGAGATTACAAAGAACGACATCACCTCCGAATTGTTGCAAAGATTTCACATGGACACTTACAAGTCCCCGCTCGGCTGGGATCTCCTCGGCTTCCATTATGTCTACCTGTTTGTAGTCGGTGCAGTTCTGTTCGTGCTAAATCTGATAATCGAGTGTCGACTTCTGCCCGATCTGAGGAGGCAGAAAATCGGTTACGAGACGGTGCAGGAAGACGAGGACGTTGCCAGGGAGAGACTAAGAGTTGAGGCGGGAATGGTTGACGATACCCTGAAGACCATAAAGCTGAGGAAGGAATACAGGAGCGTGTACGGGACAAATGTCGCTGTGCAAAATTTAAGTTTCGGCGTACAGGCCGGGAAGTGTTTCGGTCTCCTGGGGGTGAACGGGGCGGGAAAAAGCACGACATTCAAGATGCTGACAACGGAAATCATTCCTACGGCCGGGAAGATTATTCTGAAGGGGAAAGAGATTGGCGCGGGACCGTTGTGTAATGGCGAAGTTGGCTACTGCCCTCAGAGTGATGCCCTGGACGGATTTCTCACACCCCACCAGTGTTTAACGATTCACGGTGAAGTCTGCGGATTGAGTAACGTCCCTAAGGTAGATAAAAAATAAATTAATCTACAATAAGAAATACATGTACATATTTTTAAATTTATATCCATATTTTATATTTGCGTTTTTTTGGAGAGAATTTTATTGCGTAACATTTTAGAGAAGCATGGTTAAAGATATTCTTGTAAACTTCCCTAGATTCTTTTGTCTCAGAGTTGCAGAAGTTTTAAGAGTTAAATTTGCAGACGCAAGAGCTCGAAATTGAAATACCAGGGATTTCATTTATTATTTCAGGCTGTAGAGACAACGCTGAAGAGGTTCGATTTACTCAAGTATGCTCATAGAAGGGTCTCTGGTCTCAGCGGCGGTAACAAAAGGAAGCTATGCACCGCAATAAGCGTCATGGCTCCTGCCGCAGTAATTCTCATGGACGAGCCCACGAGGTACTTCGCATAATTTTACAACTACCTTAAACGATTGTTAATCTCACGCGAGAGTTACTTAATTCTGTTAATTTTGTTATTCGCTCGTGTGTATTAGCGGAATGGATCCCGCCACGAAGATTCTCGTGGCTAGAGCCGTGAGACACGTGACGAGAAGTCAAGGATGCGTCATATTAACGTCGCATAGCATCGCCGAATGCGAAAATCTTTGCACGAGGGTGGGCATCCTCGCCAGAGCCGGTCTCAGGTGTATAGGAACGCCACAGCATTTGAAGCACAAGTAAGATTACATCAAACTTTCTTTTTCGTAGAATAGCGCGTCTCTTTTAGCCCCGGATATTTCCCAGCAGACTCATAAACCGTACA
This sequence comes from Leptothorax acervorum, assembly GCA_035220615.1. Classification (NCBI taxonomy): domain Eukaryota; kingdom Metazoa; phylum Arthropoda; class Insecta; order Hymenoptera; family Formicidae; genus Leptothorax; species Leptothorax acervorum. The sequence continues at coordinate 2,099,130 of JASTWQ010001261.1, read as the reverse complement.
CAGAAAGCACGGCGCTTTTATCAGTTCTGATTTTCCGTTGCTGTTTGCAATCCTTTTCTCCGGCCCGACCGGTGACCTTACGGATCCTTACGGTCCCCGCAGTTTAACGAATGTACTTATTCTTCAATTGAAATCTCTTATCTTTATATCATCTCATCTTGTTGAATAATCCTCTTGAGAGAGGTAAGGCGATACAGTGGAAGCGTGGAGTGGGAAAGAGCCGATGGTTGTGGTTCATTAGATCGCCGGTACGAGGTCGCCGGCTTAAACCCAGAAATATTTTTTCCCTTCGCAATTTAATCAAAGAAAATTTTGAGGAGTTGCCATAACGCATTTTAATTAGATCGCCGGAGGGTTTAATTAAGTCTAAGACCTCTCGCGATGACAATGCTCTTACCATTTAAGAAGGTTAAGCCCTTCGCTGATTTTGATTTCTTAGCGGAAAAATAATAATGTAACACAAATGAATCTTACTCGACATTATATCAGTAATGCGATAACAAAACCAGTCTCTTCGGTCAGTTATTCTGACTGAAATCGATTAAATGTGCACGAAGGAATCTGTATTGAACGCGTCATGATTTATTCGGAATAATAACGTAGCACGCGATAAATATTTAACTGCTAAGGTCCTAAAGTGCCCCCGGAAAGGATCTTGGAGAGTGTCCCTCTCCCATCTCCTTACCCCCGTGCCGATTCTTTCCTTCCCGCAGTGTTTCTCGCCATCGAGGATAGAATTTACGATATGGTCCTGTCTACGTTAGCAACCTATCCTGCAATCCGCTCTCGTATGTTGCGGAGAGTACGTTGAATGATAAAGAATGGCGAATGCACTTTGTTACAATATAGAAAGCGCAGTAAAAGCCGATCCCCCCTTGTGTCCTTTGTCCAGGCCGAGTTTGAAATATAGATCCGCGGTCCCCCGCGATCGAACGCAACGAGCAAGTGAATAAATCGTAAATTTAAGAATGCTAATAAAACCGGTTTCTCTCTTACGACCGCTGCGATCTTGTAATACGTTCTTCCGCATCGGAATAATTTTTGCGCCGTATTATTTTTTATTGTGACCATCATAGTTAATTCAAGTGTCAATTGAAACGTGCGTCGCCATGAAAACTGTGAAACCAATTTGACTTTTAGATTCGGCGAAGGATACGTCGCCTTCCTGAGATTCGGCCAGCCAGTTTCCGTCACGGATCTTAGGAGGGTTATCCTGAAATATCTGCCGCAGGCGACGATCTCTTCGAGGCAAGCAACGGCTGTTCGGCTTTTGCTACCACGGAGTCAGGACATGGCGCTCAGCGTGAGCTTCAGCATGCTGAAGCTCTTGGCGGAGGAGCTTAAGACCACGGACTACACACTCACACAGAGCTCGCTGGATCAGGTCAGTGAATCCAATTCAACGATACAGCGTTTCGTGGAATTCTTATCAATTTTGATTTTCAAATGTTCCGTCTCTCGTGAAGCTTATACGCGACGTATTATTTTGTACGTGCTCCCGGGATCAAAGTACGGTATTGTCGTACGTAAAATTACGTCAATGTCGATCCCCGCATATATTATCATTTCTGGAATCGTATACTTATTGTTAGACTCGCCGTACCGCAGTACGCGAAGTCTAAAGTATTTAAGATACACGTATACTTGCCGAGAGTTTACGATCGCGATATTTAATTCTTGCAACGTGACCTTTGGGTGAATATTCGGCGGTGAATACCTTGGCGGCGCGATATTCTAAGAGCTTGTCTTCAGCAGATGATGCACCGCCGGCGCACAGTACCTCTTCCTGTCGTCCAAAGACGATCCGCGTTTTCGTCCCACCGATCCTGACGGATATTAATGGATCCGCCGTCTCGTAGTTCGCTTACATACATCCCCGCGATGGTTTACAAGCTGCAGAGAGGCGGGAAACTCGCCCACACCGGCTGGTTGCCTCTAAGCTCGCCTAAATGCTTTCCGGATAGCTATAACGCGCCGTATACCAACCCTTTCTTCCCCCTCACTGCGAAAACTGTTGTTAATTAACCGCTCCCCCTTCCCCCTTCTCTCTTTCCTTCTCCCTCTCCGTGAAATAATTCACCATCTGAATAATGAAGCCCGAATCTTGTCGAAATTGTCGAGTATAAATCTTATGCATACGATACGCTTTCCCGCGCATTCCGCCTGCATTCGAAGCCCTTGCGCGTCGTGTGTTGTAATAACGATTGTCTTCCACGTCGCTTCAATGCGAGCGAATTGCAAACGTTTCTCGGTAAATGCATATTGTTGGCATATGCAAGTCGACGCGACGGTAAATGCACATCAAAGCGCCGAAGTCCCTTCCGCGCGCGTTTCTCGAGTCGCGTATTTAACGTTATTATTCGCCGCGAATGCGTCGGAACGATGCAATTGAAGCGCAATTAAATTAATTGCATGATCAAATTAAAATCACATGACGCGCCGGTAGCCTTCTTTCACGTTGCGCGACGCCGCGTTACCATGCGTAAAGAATTTTTTGCCGTCCCGTTCGAATCTGTCCTCGCGTGTCATTCCAGTTAAATCCAGAGCTACCCAGTGTCCAACTATGCTTAAACGAAATTGCACATAGGCTGCACTATCTCTCCGCGTGATATCCGTAAACTTACTCGGACGCTCGCATAACGTCCCGCGCTTTTTCTCTCGCGCGTAAAGCTACCGCGTTTTTACCCGGGAATAAAATTTTTTAAAAGCGACGCAACCGTCGTGTAATTGAGTGGCCCGTGTGTCCAACTTACGGACGGACAAATTATGTCCAATGTGTCCGTTTTCGCGATGCCGCGGCCGGGAGAGGATGTATTTGCACGCGGAGGGATGCACGCGGCAGCCGGACGCTGAAATTTGCATCTCGCTTAGCCACCGTCTTACCGCCGAACTTCCGCCGCTCTTCGCGACTCTTTGCGAAATTTACCGCGCGCAAAGTGGCCGCCGACTTGCATTTGCATAAGCCGGTTAATAAAGAAAAATTTTAATTCTGAGGCTAATTAAAAAACTTCTTATATATAAATCTTCATAGGTCGTATGAAGACGTTGGCTTTAATTAACACGCCCTCGAACACGAAAGTAACGTCACGTATATTACATTATTAATTATTTTCGCAAATTGTGTGCGCCGCATCCGACCGGATAAAATCTGAAAATTGCAAAAAATTCAGTTGTGCGAGCGCGCGAATAGGAAATTCACGCGACGGCGTGATACGAGCTTTAAAAAAATGGTCATTACGACGATGCATAAAGCTTGCAATCTCTCCTCGCTTTGTTTTTTTTCAAATTCAAGTTTTATATAAAGCGTTGTACGGCTGAGAATAATATGAAACGGGATTAAAATGAAACTACAGCGAGAGCACTATTTTATATTTACGCCGTAAAACTATTCACAGTTGTTTCCTATCCATTCCGATTTACACGCTAGAATGCAGCAGAGTCTATTTCACTCGCGTATCGTGAACTTTATTGTGCATATACGAATGTGGATTAGGAATTTATTGCATCACCAGACATGCAAAAATACTTCTCCCGGAGTAACACATCAAGTCACGGAAAAACGGAATTAACGACAAAGATTTTTTTTACTCGTCTCGCAACTCTTTTCGACAATACATTATTCAGTGTTTCGCGACTTAGGCAACACTGCATGCAAAGGCAACGATCATAAATCACGCAATGGCGAGTTACGCGACAGCGAAATCGTCGGCACGGGTATGTAGATCTTACGGGCCTGAAAAGTGTGTGCGCGATCCATTTCCAACTATCCTTCACAGTTCTACGGCGTCTGAAAATTCTAAGAAGCGGTTCCAGATCGAAATGAACCGTCGGCGCTCGAAGGAAGGCGGGAATTGAAATCGTTGCGTTGAGTGATCGATCGGTCGATCTTGATAAAAAAGGTGCAATTTTATTTTCGTGAAATGAGAAACGTGAATTGCAACAAAGAATGCTCTTTTAAAAATTTATTTACTCTTTGCTTACGTTTCACTAATGCGACAGTTATTATAAACTATTATTCGCGTTATTAAAAATTTGATAAAAGATTCGGACAAGATAAATTTCGTAGATCTAATATAATCCATTGTGGAAGATTGTTACAAGAACACTCGCGAATAAAATATCAATATCCACTGAGAGAGTGAAGTGAAAAACGTGCAAGAAATTCAAGAGGAGAGCGTTATCGAATGCGATGAATAATGGGAGCTTAATTGATCACTTATAAGACGGCGCGCGTTGGTAAAGTGAGAGAAATTCAGTACTTGAAACGAGAAGTGGTTTTATGGAACCTTTTTGTCATCAGAAATAGAATCGCTTTTCGACCAATAATGCGAACGATCTATCAGCCCGTGACGTTCTGCAATTTCTACGTAATTGGTTCATTCTGAAAATATTGACGCATGCGACAATTTACCGCGCGATTGCATCTCGTTCTTGTCAAATTAGGGAAACTCTTTTGGGATTATCATTGCTAATTGTTACTAGCGAGAAGGAAGTTTACGCTCACCGTTTCCGCGTTGGAAAACACTGTCATCCGCCCTCTCCTGAGCGTATTTAAATCGTCATTAAATACAAACTTGCGTCACGTATTCATCCCTATTTCTTGAAACTTGGTCGATGCGAACATTAAGGGCTGCCATGAACCCCGTTGTTTTGTAAGCTTCTCGAGTAACGACAATAGCAACAGCTCAAGTTAGCGCAGTTCGGAATATAAATTAAGTCCTAAGTACCGGTAGTAAACTAGGTCGGGCCGAATCTAAGAACTTCTAGATTACCGCAATACCACGGAAAATGATCCGCGCGGAAGTCTTTCTTCTAAGAGTTTCGCAACCGCGTGCATTCATCCTTCGAAAAATCAAGGGCATGTAACATAAACAAAACCTATAATTGAATATTATCAATGTGAATTATATTTGGAAGCTAAATTGAGAAAGTGGTGATTGTGTGCCAAAGAATAGATTCATTAAATTAATTATTGAAAACTAGAATTAAAATGTTTTGGCAAATTAAGCCAAGAGATCGCGTAATATTAATAACTTATATTATTTTTTATTTTCTCGATCAAGAAATATTATATTGTACTTAAATACAATATTTCAGAAGTAATTACGCATTTAAAATTTGTATTTCATTCAAATAATATTAATGCATTTCATTGTATTGTTAACAATATCTAGCAACTTTTTCCGGCTTAGGCGCTCAACTTATTTCTCGTGTAATAATAATTACAATACAATCGCAAGCGGCGAATTTTTAATATCGAGCTATCTAACGATAGCCAACGTATATTTTCCGAGAAAAAGATCGTCCCTGCAAGTTTACCCGCGGCGTCAGGACATTATGTAAATGCATTTCTCACCGTGACGCAAAGACGGTACGGCGATCTCGCAAACAAAGTGGGAATTTTTTGCAGTATCGCGGCGTGTTTGTATGTAAACCGGGGGCGAACTTGGCCGGTCGGGAAAGTTTTGAGATTTTTATGGGTCTTCGTTGCAAGTAAAGCCCTTCGTCCTGCCGCCCACCGCCCGTCGTTCGCCGTTGTGAGAACGTGTTTCAACGCGAAGCACGCACGAAACTGCAACGACGCGACGCAACGACCGAAAGTTTGTACCCAGTTCTCGGCGGAACTTCAGTTTTGCGACTCGCAGCCACTCGCAGCCGCGATAATTGCAGGCGCGAGTGTTACGCGAGGTTTGATCGGCAAAGCAAAATTGCGCGTTCCATAGAAGTACCTTTGCTGCAGACATTTGTTACGAAGAAAAGAAAAATTATCCGCCGAAAAACTGACATTACGAATAAAGTTGTTTCGTCCGTTCTCTTGCTGTTGAAACTTTAAAAGATACTAAAAGATCCTCCTAAAAAGATACAGAACACAATCTATTATAAAGTCTAACGCGTTAAAGCTCTCTTGTCCAATCTTTTTATAGCGGCCAAGTTGATTTTTTATGATAATTAGTCCGCGGACTACGCGTCACATAATCTGCTGTGGAATGTGCAGGTTCTGGTGACTTTCTCGGAGGAGCTGGACGACGATGCGGTCGACGTGGCTGTCTTCGGCCAGAGCAGCAGGAACAGCGTGCCCAACATGTACTCCAGCATGGATACCATTCACATGGACACGTTTTGAATGTGTGCCGTTTAATTAGGCTAAGCTTCGAAAGCCTTTCGCTTGAACTAGACGCGCCGAATTAATTGAAGTTTTACGTTTTCACTCGGTAAAGCCTCTCCTGTTCGTCGTGCTCTCGTAGCGCGCATTTTCGTGGCGATTACTGTGATAGTTTGCCTTTACGTTCGACGCCACGACAAAACGCGCGATTCTTACCAGTTTAAAGAAAAAAGAAAGAAACGTCTTGTGTGATTTTCTTACACGGTTTTCTCCGAGAGAAGAGATTTAGATGTGCATTCATTTATGGGATCCATTTTTGGATCGGGTTTCGGAAAAGAATTCGCAACAAAACAGCTTCGGCTCGGTCTCAAATTTAATTTGTAAATATATCATATTTTCCTGGCAATTATAATTTAGCAATAATTCTAGAATTATTAGTCTCTTTTTAATAGAGTGTAAATGTGTGTAAGTATACGTTTTTAGAGTTAGAAAATTAAGGAATATGTATAGTAGGGTTTTAGTAATGGATATTCTTCGCTGCTGACAGAGTGGACGGTCATGGTGGGAATCAATGCATGATTTATTTAAAATATAATGTACTTATTTGTTAGAGCGAGAAAAGTATCGAGTGGCTGGTGAGGGTGATCGGTGAGGGTGATTGGATCAGGGAATTGAACTAACTAGAAACATTTCGTATTCCTTTAGCGAAGATTGCAAGTACCAGTAAAAAAATATCGATAATTACATCAATGTAATTTTATAGTATTTCGAATAATTGTGACAGTATTCCATCGTATCGCTATAATTATTTTACACGATGTTTTGTATTAGGTAAGTAAGATGTCGATAAATATCGCTCGAGCAATTATAACGGAATATCAGACATCAATATTTTTTTCACTTGCCTACTTATCTAATGCCGCTGCCTATATTACAATCAAAATATTTTATATGACCGATATACAGTTATACACGTTGACAAATGTATTACATAGCTAAATATACTCGAGAAATAATTGTATGCCACTCAATGGAGAAATTTATTAAGTAATTATTTAAATAAATTTATTAAAATTTCCCTTTAATTGAGTACGTGCGCACAATGTAATTATTTGTTTAATTAAAAACGTATAGACATAAGGATAAATCAATTTAATCGGGTGGGAGAGACGGCCACGTTTCGCTTCGTTTTCGTTCATATATTTTGCCGTCGCTCCGACAATGCAATTTCGAAAACAGAGAATTCCGCGGGCGACGATACCTCTCCCATCAATTTTCGCCGAAGGCGATTATCGACGAGTACGTTTGACACACCCGAACTGACTGGTTAAATATTGCCGGCGAGAATCATACCTGTATGTACAAGCCCGGGGCTTTTATTTGTCGCGCTTGACGATGCGACATCGACTCATAGAAACACGAAGATCGATGTTTACGCGTTCGCGAATGGCGCAAAAATTGAAAGGAGACGCAACAATAAAGCGCGAGACGATGGAATTTATTGCCGCGGATCGAAGGCAAAGAGCGATCGAAAAGGATGAAAGTACACGTGTTTTCAAAACGGGATACGCCCAGAGTTGCCCAAACTTCAAATATGAAGTTTCACCTGGAATAGAGTTTTTCATTAACAGGAACGTCAAGATAACGATAGCATTGAGACTCAAATTATGTCAAGTCAAATTGTTACTGAGGGAAAAAGCAACAATAAGAAATTCAGCGAATTAGGGGTTTAAAGTTTCAGAAAAACTCATGACTTTCTGATACGTTGTCTCTGAGATTTGTTATGGTGTGATATTTTATATTGGTTATTTAATATATTTTAATTGCACATTTTCAATTTAAACATCGATCATCTAATTATATTTATCAAACGTTTTTGTATTTCATATAAAATGTGAACAGTAATAATCGACATACACATACACATTTTTCAGTTCGTAATCACAGCAAATTAATTGATATTTATACTATTCGAGATATATAAATCAAAAACGATGCTTCACGCAACAAACTGCTGAAACGTATCGAAATTGTTTCGTGTTCTTCATTAATTTTTACTCATGAAAAGAGAGTTGCGAATGAAAACGAATATCAGAAATGCGTAATATTTGTATTATCATTATCAATCACATAGATTTGCAGATTTAATGTATAAAATGCGATATTGTGCATTAAATAGTTCGCGGCGGCAACGAATTGATTGATGTTAACATGATCATTGTGTTTTATTCACTTGACATATAAAGATCGAAACGATAGGGAATGAAAAATATAAATTATCATTCCGCGAGGAATGACATGTACAATTATCATTTCCTTAACGATACGCATTGCGTTCTGAATTTTTTAATATCAAGATTAGAATACAGTTTACTTGCCAGTCATCAGGTGGAGAGCACTGATTGTGAGTCACGCACTATGTCGGTTTGGGCAATTAAAGTAACGACGAGCCGTAACGGCCACTTAGCTCGCGACACATTGAAGAAAATATTCGACGTATTTTAAACGTAAAATAAACTTTACAAGGCATTAAATGTTCCGTAGTGGTTGACTTAAACAATGTTTGGCATTCGCCCACGACGCGCTGGTTACGTAAAGTCACCGCACTATTATTCACTAGTGGACACTCGGGTACGCAAGTAGCGACGCGAGGTTTCTCATTATCAGTCGACCAAGAAATGCGATAGTGTCTCGCACCAAGTACATTTTTCATTAATATTTCACAAAACGCAATAATGTTTTATGAACGATCAGAGACTACCGGCTTGTGAATAATTAACTTTTCCAACGATCAACGATCTGCAAACGATGAGTATCTATCGAAGCGGGTATTTTCATGCTATAGATAATAATTGTCTTACATAAGAGTCGACACGCAATTGTGAATAGGAATTATAAGTTACCATAATATTTCGTGTACTTTGCGAGACTACATGTCTCACTTGATATCAGGAGTCATGAAGCACTTTGCGATTGCCGCGTTTGAGTAATTAGCATACATAGGATCGCATTAAGTGTGAGTGCAACATTGCAGAAGAACACGAGAAGGAGGAGGAGGAGGAGGAGGCTTTGGAAGGTAGTTCTGCTACGCACTATTAAATATTAAAGGATGAAATTTAAACCAAGACCTTAAGTTAAATAACATTGTTGTTTTTAACTACCATGTGTGTCCAGTGTGTCGAAATTTATTATTTTAACAAAAAACAGTATATTATTTTAACTCCATTGGTTTAGTTAAATTAACATTGTTTTAGTTAAATTAACGACATATTGCTAGGAGTAGTGGCGACCTATAGGAATGGTTAAAAATGACTCGAATTGTGTATAATTTGACACTGCGAATTTAATGGTGCATCGTAAAGGTAAGTGTGTGTTCCAAATTATTTCTTATTTTAATTTGAGGTGATAGATTTGTGAGTGTATAGCAATGTGTAGCATCTGATAGATCCATTTCCTTGGATGAGCTACGATAAATTACGAATATTTAGCCTTGGACTGTGTTTAATTTTCTGTCGAGCCATTGCAAAGGAATATAGTTTTAGAAATGGATATAGAATAAAAAATACATTTGGATGATAAAAATGGATTTATATAACTTTATATCTGAAAAACTATGAAATCAGAACAAATTTTCAATTTTTTATATTTATATATTTCATATACATATATGTCTGCCTACCGTAAAACTCTACATTTTGAACGGTATGCATCGCCCACCGGCTTGATCTGAAACACAAAATCGAAATATTCTTTTTCAAATATATTGTATTTATTAGGACTTGGCAAAGGCAAATTTTAACTTTTTGCCTTTTTATCTATTTTATTTAATTAAAAAAATATATTTTAAATATGTAATAAAATATCCAGCATGCACACGTACAATATTATATAAAATTCGGTGAGATCGTAATTAATCATGTTTCCTGCCCATGCCGGTTTAAATGTGATTTGACCATTGTTATTCCGGATCGAGAGCGATACATGAAACTGCAAATCAAATGACTCAAACAAAGTTGTATGTCATTTATCAAGCATTTATCGATCATTTACGGTTGAGAGTATCGTGAAAAAAGTAAATGTAGTCGGAAATGTTGGAACGAACGACGAAGCGAGTTGATAAACACGTGGATGAAGTAAATAGATTTTGCGAGTTCAGAAACGAGAACTGAAGTACAAGCTCGAAATAATTATAAACGGTATCAGTTAGTTAGTCTAGCGAGAAGCGATACCTGGAGAGGGAAGAGAACTAGGCGGTCTAACGAAAGGATCTCGAGCCTGCGGAGCAATTCGGTCTTCCACGGATTTTTCCTAACAGTATATTCTGATAGATCATGGCATACTTTCTTTATAAACTTTTTAAATTTTTGCAATATCTTCAAAATCGAAGAAAATATAGTACACGAAAATGTGCTGTGACGTCATAGGGACACTGCGGCATCTTTTGAAGTTGACGCCATCAAAGAAACTTTAGCAAGCTTAAATTTAGGTTTTTCTCAAATTTAGGTTTATTTTAAATTCAAAAAGTATTAAAAATTGGCTTAGATTCTCTACCCAAATTATGGATACCGCTTAATAAAAAAAATTTACTGGAAGGCCGAATTATAGATAAGATAAGAAGAAGCACGGAGGAAGATTGGATCGCGCGAATCTGTGAACAGGTAACGACGGATAAATTCTTTTTCTTTAAGACTTTTGATTTCTCTTCTTACATTTATTTCGTATTTCTTTTCTTGGGTGTGCTTATTCGTTTCCAATCGATGAACTATTTCCTACATAAATGTATATTTCATTGATCGTGCTGAACGAAGAAATATAATATATCTTCGCTCGTGCGAGGGTCGAACAAGCTCGTTTGGTATTAGGTGGAAATTGGAAATACAGTTATTCCACCCTAAGTGCACAACATTTAATTCAAATTAAGAATGTAATTACGACTGTTATAAGGAAACGAGAGACGGTCCGCGAGAGAATGCTTTTAACATTTTCTTAGAGCGGCATACATTCGCGGCCACGAAACGTATTAAAGAAAATTTAGTCCAATCGTCTACGTGTCCGGAATATCCGGAAGTTTTTGCGCTGGGCGCGAAAGGGCGCGGCTGTAGGAAGAATAAATCAAGACGGAGATTAAGTTGCCGTAATTTTGCCCGATACGGCATTTAGTTCTGTCCCCCAGGGCGGGATCACTGCTCGTGGCAAGGACGGAAAGAAAACTAATCGCGGTCAATTATTCCACAACGAGGGATTGTTTCCGGTTAACGATTCTGGCATTTCGCGAAAGACAGAGAGAAAAAAAAACAATGTTTTGGCGTTAACACCGTGAAGTATAAACGAAATACAGAAGAATCCTATTTCTCTTCCTATTTCTCACGAGTCGATTTTCGCCCTTTTCGCTATATTAAAGTAGAATCTATAAATCAGTGTGAGAGAGATCAAAGATAGCTTTTCGCGCACCTAGGAAGCTATTGACGATAAATTTAGAGCTTTCCGGCGCAGCAGTCCCGACTCCTACTTCGCGTTTCGCACGGACTTCGCTTCGTGAGGGATTTTCGCGATCCGCAATACTATTCTTACATTAACGAGATCCTCCGTTTTATTATAGCACAGAGAACAAAATTTAATGGAACATTTGTCAAACGACTTAATATTTTATTTTATTTTATTTTATTATTTTTCATGCTTCTTATCTATATTTCGTGATGCTTTTATTATTTCAGTATGTGCCGTAAAGTTCTCCTAATCATTTTATTTACTTTATCCGCTACGTTGCAAATTTAATCCTCTTTCGGAAACTTTGCTTTGACGTGATTAAATTTTTCCGCACATTTCTGTTTCGCTCGTCTTAAGTCACTTAAACCACATCGGCATGATAATGGAATAAATTTAGCTAACGAAGGGAAGAGAGAGAGTGAGAGACTCTCTCACGTACGAGACCGTCTCGCCTGCCGGCTTCGCCGTGGATACGTGGCGATTATCGTACGTGTGTCCTTCTCTCGCTTCCTCCGACGATGGTAGACGAGCGAATTAAGAGGCTGAATACGTTCCGCAGCTTCGGATAAACTTGGAAACAACTGCTGTCATTCGCAGATGCGCGCGACGACGACGTCGGCGGAATATGCGCCGCTTACTTTGGGCCGACGAAAGGCGGTAAGCAACACCGGTTGTGCAAACGTACTCGAAAATCTTTTGTGAAGCGCGGAGAACGGGAGAACGCGCCGACTGTGATTCCGCGAGGATTAAACGAGCGCCCGCCCGCGTCTGCTACCAACGTGTTCCGGCTTGTTAGCGTAATTATATCCGCGGCAGACGTTCGTATACGCGATTTGCGCGGGAGAGGTATCTTAACGTGCCGCGTGCCGCACGGTGTGCGGCATCGAACGATTACGGCGTCCCTCCGGGAGGAAAATTTTGCAATTCGCGTCTAAACGCCGCGCGTAATCGAATTCAACAGTTTGCCGATGTTATCGGAGCGGAAGCGATCATCGATATAATTGGCGTGATTAATCGGACGATCGGTCGCCGATGCACGCGTCGTCGGTGCACGCGTGCACGAACCGGCTTCCGTTCGTTTATTCCGGGACCCTCGTGTTAATTACACGCCGCTTGTGTTGCAATAATCGAGCGCGTCTTGGGAAATATCTGAAATTCCGCGCGAGATAAATGACGACGGCGTAGCGACGCGCGTCACGCGACTGCGATCTCCCCCAGCATCCTGCCTGCGGTATCCTTAGCTCGGCAATCATCGGGCAACACAATGCGGACAATGCGCATTCACGGGAACGCGGCCGAGATAGACCGCTCCCCCGTAACTCGGGAGAGCGCGCGACTACACAGCTACTGGTTACAGCTATAGGCCGGTCTCCTGTAACTGGCGAAATGGCGATCCTTTATCAGCATCACGTCCCTCAGGTGTCTCCGCGAAGATTCCTCTCAGCGACGGCCGGAGAGTGAATTAGATCGGTCGAAATAAATCGAAAGGGTTTATCCTGAGAATTCGGTGCGGCGCAGCGCTACCGCGATCGCGGTTCTGATGAGATCCCATTCGACATGGAGATTCGGGATCAATCGTCGGCAAAATTAAGCTCTTCATGCCTGAGCCGGATAATACTGGGTGAATAGGATAGTTTTCGTATCTCAATGAGCTTTGCTGATAAGAGAGTATTGGCAAGGAATACGAGATACCGTCGCGTTGTTTTATTCCCTCGGAATACACAATCGAGGCACATTAAATCTGCTGCTCCTCGCGTTCAAGTTTGCTCGATTCACGTTTAAAATACGAGATACTTGTGCGATAATGTTTTCTTATCTTAAGACTTAAACCATAATTTGGAACAAATATAGTAAAAGAATTATGTTCGATTAAATGAGGAACGTGTTCAAAAAACAAGAAAAACAGCATAGAATTGGACGATAATTTTAAAATCTTTGAAACTATATCTATAATGAAACAAATAATAGAAAAGCGACAAGTATAGACACTATTATCGAAGCTTGTAAATTACTTTCTTGGATATCGATAAATCTTAGGAGCTTTTTTCTATTGACTTTCTGTATTATCATAAATCTAAAATATACAATAATAATAAATGATGAAGTTTCCCGATGCAATAACTTCTTTTTAATAAAGTTCTTATTTAACATTCTTTTAATAAGATAAAGAAAAAATATTTCTCTCGATGATAAATGTGAATATATGAACTTAATATTACCCAGGATTATAATACATAAAATAATAGCGTTATTATTTTACGCGAAAGCTAACACACAATTGCTTTTTTAATAACAAGATAGATTGGTTCGAAACGGTTTATTTTTGGTAATTAAATATTCACTGCGTCGATGGAGGAGGCGGAGTCGGACGAGGCGAGTTTTATCGCACGGAAAATTCAGAGATACGCGATTAAATTCGTTCGCTTATCCAGTAGTGAGCTTACAGTCTGGCGGAAGATAACGATAACACGTCGAACGGGGATGCTCTCGCGTCATTAACAATGGAAATTTCGAGTTTTCTGCTTTTTGGTTCTCCGAGCTATAATAATATCGAGTGCGTCGGTAACGAGCACAAAAAAAAAAACAACGGGAGATGCAAGTATCGAAGATAGCAACGATGGGGCTGCGCGCGTGCCTGCGCCAAATAAACAATGATTGTATACCGTGTATGCAGCAAATTTCTATTCGCGCATCATAGGATTCATAGGAGCTGCTGCTATTCCCGCAAATATCGATTTATGACTTTAATATCGAACGAACGTAGAAATGCGGGCGAAAAAAGGAATAACATACGAAGAGAAGTACTTTGCGCGTGCATAATAATTACAGTCGGCTTTCCGAGAAACTATTAAGTAATATCGTAGAAACGTAACGTATGGAAATTCCTTCCACGAAATTTGCGAGCGAGCAACGACGTTTTTGCGAGATTAGGTTTAATTTAGGTTTACGCGTACATAACGCAAATCTGTTTAGCACCTCGGTTCAATTAACACGAATGCTCCTTGTCCTGTAGCAATTGATGAAGGCGTATCTAATTAGATCAATTCCCACAGCTGAATCCTGAGATAATATAACGTTGCTGAGACGCAGCAATCCATCTTCCGCAAGTCTAACAAGTTATGTAACTCACTCATATCTGGCTGGATAAACACATGATGTAATTTGAAACTTCTGTGATGCGCAATAATATTCTGTGTTAAAAAAAGAAAATCAATCGTCTCCTGCGTCAGTATAAGGTATAATGTCAGAGTTTTATACTAATTCATTCTTTCACTGTCGGAAGACACGCGCGATAAATCGCGACTATCAATTTAAGATCAAGAAAATATAATACGAGATAGACATTATATATATAGGGAAAGTCGTAAGCTTATGTGATTTTAGACGATCAAATTGTTCAATCCGCGACACAACGCGGTCCCGTTGTCGGGGCGCGACGCAATCGGAATATTCTGTTGACGCAAATCTGCATACCTCAATTCAATCAGTTCGCATCCTCCCGACGTCTTGTTCCGCGCGACCGTGCGTGTGCTTAATTAGATCGATCCCGCCATGCCGAATTCATCTTGGCGCAGCCTCGGTTCACCAAGACGCGAGACGTAACGATCCATCATGGCCCCGGTAGGCGCGTTCGCCATTTAACCCGATTCCCGCTGGATCAAGGACGAAGACGAGCATTCCTCGGACGAGGGTGCCGCGCCGCCGTTGATCAAGATTAATCGTATGCAAATTACGCGCGCGTCGGCTGGAGGATTCCGCGAGTTTTGGAGACTTGCACGTCATGAGAAGGAAGACGTGACGGAAGGAAAGATCGAGCGTCTCGTCGAGATCGTGGCGGTAATTGAAAAGACACGGGAAATTCTGTTAGATGCGAGAAATCCCGTTTTCACCGCTAAGGAACGGTGGCTCTTGATATTGATTTTTCGAGCGACGTGATACTCGCGGGGAATTATATCCGGAGGGATGTTCGATGTAGTCTTCTTCGACCAAGCAGATTTATCAATTTTTCATTGTTCTCCGACTGAACGCAAAATCTTTCACGGAGAAGAACGCGCTCTTTCCACTTCCGTTCTAAAAATTTAATCAATGAGAATGCATGACATTACGTAAGAAACCAGTTGCAAACAGCGAACCATGCGTATTCTTTCTTTTAAGTTTTGAACGCATTTTATGCAATAAGCTTAGCGTAAGGAAAGAATTGCGGTAAATGTTGCTCGGTAGAATGTGTTTATTCTCATAATATAATTAGCCTTTCACTACAAATAACCCTTTAATCAACGAAGAAATTTCACTACAGTTGGAAAACCTTTAATACAAATGCGACTGTCCCGTATTCACGTCTTTTGTTCGCGCATTTTCTACATTCACGGTTTGCTTTTTGCAACTAGTTTTCGCGAAATTAAGATAAGTTTATTCACGAATTATAAAAAAAAAATAATAAAATAAAATAATGGATGCAGACAAAATTTTTGAATGTTTTCTTCTTAAACATATAATTACACTTTGTCGTTAAATATGATTAGAATTTATTTTTTTTATTCAAACGAATGACATTGCTTCTTGTTCTCTGCTTTAGTCTCAAAAGATTTTAAATCGCAACAGTATCGGGTAAAATAAAAAATAAGCATACGTTTTATTTTCTCATAATATACATATTTTATATCTAGGTTTATTCTTTTTACATGCATATCATCTTTTTCATATCAGTGGCACTTTAGAATGAAACTCGGGGTTTTTATATACATATAGTATTTAGTATAATTTTAATATAGTATTTATTGTTAGTATAATCTTTGGTTATTTATTGCTGGCTTTTATTTAACTATTACTCTTCAAGAGTCTTTTAAACATTGCTCCATTGCTATCAAAACAAGTACAGTTAAACGCTGGTTTTAGGCCATTAGCGTCGTATGTCTTATTGTGTTTGCACAATTTAGCTCAAACAACTGTAGTGTACGGAAAGGACAATTTGCTAAAGTATTTAAAAATTTAGCTACATACAAATTTAAACATAATTCTATCTAAATAATCACATTACATGCTCAAGCTAGTTGCTAAAATGTCAAAACTTTTTGCAGCATTATCATCATGTTTGTGGGTGTCCTACATAATTATTTTTAAATCTGTATTTAGTCTAATTTTTATTATACTTTTGCAAAACCGTTATTTCTGTGTAATAAACGAAAAAATGATTTAAATGTTTTTCACGGCAAAATTCTCAAATTTCTTACGGCATTTCTTTTCAGAATTCTAAAATATCTGAATACTAAGTTTCTTTTAAAATATTCAACAAAAAGAATCGTAAATATTATTTCTTGTCAAAATTTTCTGAAATTGCAAAATGCACACATTTCAGAATTCTATAATAAATTTAAAAAATTAGATTATTTTATCTTTTTAATTTTCCAATGAAATAAAAACGCTTTTTTTACTGTATAGTTATTATCCTTTTGAGAAGTCGTAGTCTAGATCAGAATTAAATTAATTGTTTAATACATACAACATATTTTTTCCTAAATTATCATATAGAAGTGTCTAAAAGAAAGATACTGAAAGTTCTTTGTCAGTCAAAGACGTCTAGGTCCGCCAGGTCATTGTCGACGTGTGGTGGGTGTAAACTCGGCATTAATGTCTGCCAAGCAGACCCGGACAGACGTAAGTAAGCAACCGTCACTACGGATACGCACTCACACATACACAGTCACGCAATGTACGTAGTAGACGGTGATATACATAGAGGTTCTAGTGGCACAGAGGGGTCAGTGTAAAACTGCCTTCTGTCCGTAACGTGTCGAACCGTAGTCGGTCGAGTGAACTGTCGCACAGTTCGACCGAAGTCCTTCAATCCAGAAGAGCCCTACAGAGAAAGCGCGACGGCTCCTATCTGAGAATTTCCTTATCGCAAGGAGCTACGCCAGACACCAAAATCCTCGAATCCCTCCGCTCTTCCCGTACATGAAAGTAAGTGCGATCGCCGGGTGCGAGAACCTCGGCGACAATCAATTTTGACGAACAAAGCAACTTTAGTAGTCCGTTAAAAATAAATTTCACTGTTAACTGCGAATGTTATTTAATGTAGGATTTATATAGAATTATATAGAATAATGCAGCAGATCTTTCGTTTTATTTTCCGTTGGTAATTCGGATCTCTCGTCGCTAGAATCTAGATTTAACGTTGCACGCACGTGATGCGTATCTGATGCAAGTTGCAACCGCATCCATTCAATTAACACGAATGTTCCTTCCGTATTCAGTATAGCAATTGATGAAGGCGCATCTAATTAGATTGATACTCGCTACTGAATTCTACTGAGATAACACGTGCTCAGACACGACACTTCGCTTAGGAATCTTTAATTAAAGATTGATTTGATAAGTTGAATTAATCTCGCTTTAGGGAGCGTTAAAAATAAAATATTACATATATCAAAATTATATGATTAGAAATTTTGGGAATATAGGACAGAACAAATGCGATATTACTAGATTGTTAAATATAAAATTGCTAATTGTCATTTAACATAGATGCATTTCATTCCATTTCGCGTCGGCAATCGGTCTGTTCTCGCGTGAGCCAACTAAGAAGCTTTAAGTTGTTGATAGAAGAAAATCAATACGACTCATATGGGTGGAAGTAATTTAGTCTGCGTTTTCTTTCCACCTGCGTGTGATCCTTGCAATCTGGGTCACACGGAATATGGAATATGGGAGGAAATATGCGAATTTATGCGTGCGGAGGACAATGCGGATGCCGACAGGTCGCTGAGACTTATCGGCGGGCATTATCTGGCGCGATATCGGGAAGCGGACGGAGGCGTGAGTCGGTCTGGTCGGTCAGACCGCGATTATATACGTACGTGACCCTGGAAAATCGTATGCCATAAATTTGCTGGTTGTTCCCCGAGGCTACAGAGCGCGCGCGTTACACGCGAATAAATCAAGGCCAGCGGCCAGCTTGTGGCGAAAAAATTCAATCAAACAAATAAACGTGTCATCGGGTGAGTGTGCAAAACGAGTGATTCGTCGATGGACTTACAAGTATCTGTAGACACTTGACGAGAACACTTTGGTACTACGATATTAAATTTATTGATCGAAGGCAGAGTTTGAGGTTGAGGTTGAGAGTGAGAGAGAAAGAGAGAGAGAGAGAGAGAATGTGGTGTGGAAATACTAATTACTGAAATGTTCACTTAAGTAATTAGGTTAATTAGATTAGAGAAAATTCTCCGCCAATTAATTTTTCCACACCATATATGATACATCGTTTGCAAAAATGTTGTTATACGAATTCATAATTTTAGAAACTGCTAACTTTTATTTCACTATTTATCTGGAAAATAATTTAAAAATTGCTATTTTTTTCTATTCTTAATACATATAACAAAATATTACAAAACAAAATATAATTAATATAAAAAAATTACATTTTTATATTTTCAAATCTCCGCTCAGAGTAAATATTTTATATATAAATACTTTCATAAAGACAGTTAAATTTTAATCAAGATTGTCTATGATAAAATTTTCAAGTTTCGTATTTTTTCCCATTTTTCGCGTAGCTCCAATTGATAGGTTTTCAACGCAAATAATTAGAAAAAAATTCGCTAGCGGAAATAAGTAACGTGGCGCTCAAATTACTCGGAATAATATCGTAATTATTTCTTTGTCCGGTAAACCGCGTATCAAAGTCCGTTGTGACAAACTGTAAAACTGTATGTAGGTTTCTATCGGATACGAAAGACTTCACGAAAATATGGGAATAGTCCTTCCAGTTTTAGCTTCACGGCCGTATTACGCGAGTATGTTTTACGTTCACGCATGTTATGTAGCCTTAAAATAGCGACCATCAGCTTTAGCCTGCGCAAGCCGAATAACACCGGCGTTTTACATTTATGCTTCTTGCATATACGACGGCAGCGAAAGCTCGCGTCTTCCATACACATACGCCACCATTGCGCCAGATTGATATCGTTCAATTAGTAAATCGTATTGTTCAATTTCCGCTCGTGCATTATACATATAATGTTTAATCGAATATTTCCTAATAAAACCGCATTTCTAATTGGGTTAGATATCAAATATTAATTAATTGACGGTATAATTTTGCCGGTAATACGCATAGCAAATCACGCGCGACGCTACAAGTATTGATTTGAATTTGATTTCTAGGTGAATTTTCTACGCAAATTTGCTCGATCGTCATTTCGTCAACAAATAATTGATAATCAAAATTAATTATCGATGTAACGGTATTAATTTCCCCGCGTGACTCGTAGCTGGGACCGACTTTAAACGACGCATACGAAATCATCGGCGGCTAATTCCCGTCGCGTATATTTACCGAGGGCAAACGCATTTTTCACACTGTGGGCTTCATCGGAAAATGCGGTTGCACGCGCGGGCGGGGAAAGCTTCGTAAAAACGAGCCGCCAACGAATTTGTTTTACCTTGTCGCGTGTAATCGACCGCTCTTTTACCGCGTTATTCGACGATCGCGTTCAAATATCAATTGCGAATGTGCGCGGACTGTGCTGTTTATGCAACCGGCGTGTTTCGCGAAAAACTCGTCGCGGTCGGACGTAACGCGCGGTTTTTCTCCTTCGTCGCGTCGGGCAGCGCTTTTTTCGCCTCTATTAGCGTGAAAAATGCGTCTGAGATCGTGGTCGAGCGACATCGTATTACCGAAAGAAGACGCCCACCGAGCGAGGAGGATTTCGGAATCGAAAGGAAGCCCGTCGCTACGTGACGTTTCCCCGACATCTATCGCGCGCGTTTCGTCCCCCGTTCTCCATGCCTTCCTTCCGGATCTGACGCCCGGTAGTTGGCCCTTTCGAGATCTCGAGAGGAAACGCGCGATGCATGTGTCGCGTGTGCTTAGGGAAGTCATGGATCTTATTGAATCTGCTGTAATCCGTGGGCGACCGACGTGTACTCGGATGCTTTTGACAGCGCTCCGCTTTGCTCTCGTGGCAGGATTATATCGATTATATGACGCAACGCCGGCTTTCTCAGAACGATATCGATTTTAACAGCGTCCCGTCGACGCCATAGGCCCGATGAGCGCCCCGATAAGCGGGCTTTGATAGCGCGCGGTAGCCAGAATTTCGTGCTATCGACACCCTACGTTTCGCCAACGCAATTATCGTTGGGTCGCTCTTGCAACGAATTAATATTCTAACTGGCTAAAACGAATGGCAATTTTCACGTGACGAGATACACCTATTATCTATAATTATATTATAAGAAAAAAAAAAGAACAAAGAGCTCGTTGTAAGGTCACCGGCAGGAATGCCTGCGGACATTTGATATCTGACAAATGTTCTATATCAAATGTCAGGCATTCCTGCCGATGAGTGTATACGTTTGAAGTCGCGAAAATAACCGTTTCGGTTAGACATAATTCGTCGGGCCTTGGACTTGCAATTAGCGTTGCTAATTTCGAAAGTATCGATCCGTCGGGCGCTCCGCCGAGCGTGTTGTAACGACGTACGTAAACTTATCGCAGTATACGGGAAGGGTGAGCTGTATATAATTCGCGACCTATATATGCCTAAGTGGCAACCAGAAAACAAGTATGCGGAATCGCCGGCCGAACAATCAGTCAGACCTGTGCGTTCGCGCTACTCGAGTTCTCCGCCGGACTTTGGGTTTCAGTTTCGTCCTCTCGTCTTCGCGTTCGAAACCACGGGGAATTCTCCGGAACGAGTTATCGATCGTGGCGGCTGGTAGGTTTCCCGATAGGTGCGAGTGAATCCGCAATATTCCGCGGACTGATAACCCGATATCGCACCAGGGATTCTATTACGGGGTGTCGTATTTTTATATCTTTATGATATTGACATGTACATCGCAGATCTCATATAATACTGAGACACGATGTAATTGAGCTCGGGCAGTCGGGCATTGTGAAAGGAATAGAGGCACTCTGCGAATTCGTTCTTTAACCACTTCAGAGTCGATTTTTGGGTATGCTCTTAAATACAAAATATAAATAAATGTTAAAATAAAATTATAAACAAAAAACGATTTTGCTTTTCAGATGTGATTAACATTAGAGCTATTAAAGTAATAAAAAAGATTGGCTTGTAACTTTTTTATCAAATTTATAACGGTGCATTTTTTTAGATACTTTGTGACTTTTGTTGCAATATGTAAATAATTAAATTGATCAATTTACTCGCTCCCTTCACCCATTTTTTCAAATACTATATATATATAGTAGAAATAGATACCTGTACATAAATCTCATCGGTAGTTCTAATATTAAATTCAGGACATTGAGTTTTAAAATTGTGATATTGACAACTGTTTCATTTTCAACTTCTAGATATCATATTTTCAGATTTGTATTCGGTACTGGTATTAATAATGCTAAGATGCTATGTAATATAACATGCTTCGGCATGTTATATAATATTTCATAAGGAATATCAGGCCCGCCTTCATTAACGCATTCTTGGAATTTTAAGATAATTATGTATTTATTAAGTAAAAAGTGTGATTAAATATTTAAATGCTTGAAATAGGCTGTTACTTTTTTCAAAATTATCCGATAAAGAGAGCTAAATAGAATTAATATCTCTTAGGCTTTTTAAAAATAAGAAGCTTAATATAAATGATAAGTTCATAAATTACATAACTAATAATATAGTCGACTCATTTATCCATTATAAAATCTCTCACAGAGATAATTGCTTGTTAAATACTTAATATTTTATAACCAGGTTTTGTAATAAATATGACCGTGACAATGATAATATGACAGTGATAAGAACACTAGGATGTGCGACAAGGCTATTAAGGTGTGTGCTCACGGACAAGCGCAAACAACACGCCTCTGTCTCTGAAACATTTCGAAGGAATGTAAATATTACGCTTATATCGCCTTATCGATGTTACATAAAACTCTCTGTTAATATTTTATATTACGTATCAACGAAAATACAGTAAGTAATTCTATACGGAGAATTCTGTGTACAGGAAATAAATTTCATAATTGATATAAATTAATAATAGAATTGATTTAAATCGATGATCTCAATTATTAATGAAGCTTCGCAATTTACTAGCTTCATTATCCGTATAGATACCTATTTGACCTAAAAATTGATACTCGTTGCCATTAATGCAATATTTATTATCATATACTTATAGCAGAAAGAATGATGAATCAAACATACAAAGCAGTGAAAAAAGTAACAAGTAAGATATTTATCAAATAATTGTATACTAATTTAAATTCTATTTTTTAAATAGAGCCTGCTTGCCCGCTATCTGCAAAAATAGATTTCCTAGATAAAAAAATGTTTAAATTGAATATTTAATATTTATATTAAACAATTCAAAAAGGTCTTTTCTTAAATTAAGGAATTTTTTTTTTTAATAAGCTGCAATCATCTCGCTATATCCTGCAAAATCGGGAATAAAATGTCATAGCTGCACCATGATTTTTTTTTTATAAGTTATTTGATGCTTTGTCCCGTCAGTTTCGCGTATATATGGTGGCGCGTACGTATATCTCTTTCAGCAAAGGGATTGAAAGGGGCGAGAGAGAACGAGCTTATCGTCTTGCCCTCCGCGTTTCTACGAGATATCGTCGCGATGAGAAAATGCGTCATGGTTACGGAGAGACGCTGATAGGATACTTTTATTGAAGGGGGAATATGACGATCCGGCAATATCCCGCGTTCCGTCCATTTCTTTAACCCGTTGACGAGCATTATGAGTTTCACCACTATAGCTTCCTCCGGCGTTTTTATCTGATAATATCGAATATATCGTCCGTTGTTAGGGTCAAGCCTGGGTCTTTGTGACGACAGAATTATGATTAAAGAGCTTATATGTACGAACCACCTGCTGATCATATAAGGTTTTGTCGTATGAACGATTACTTATGGAATTATCGACTTTTATTTAATTGTAAGTGCAATATAGCAAACGTAGAGCGTGAGAATGTTAACTTAAGATATAAACAGACAGATAATGCGCTCTTCGCGAGAGATCTCTCGAGAGATTTCTCGCGACGTCTTCCCGGTCCGGTCGGATCCCGTGGAGAGATTCCGCTCGCGAGACTTTACTTAATGCTCGCCAACATCCGGAAGAGAAACGATCAACAATGCCGTAAGCCGGGACGGATGGCGCGACGCCGCGATAGAAATTGAAAATGCGGGGAATGTCGCGGTGTGTTTCGTCTGTCCGACGAAGATTTCTCGGTCGCGTTGTTTAACCGAGATATCTCGAGATAAAGAGGAGGAATCGCTGCGCTCTGCATTTTCTCACGAAAAGATCCCCGGCGTCTAGGCGCGCATCCCTCACGTATTTCACGGACCCCGGGGGCGTTTGCGGAATTCTTGTTTGCGACGGGGAGGGAATCGTGGGAGGAAGAGAGAAAGAGAAAGAGAGAGAGTGAAGAAGGAGCAGGCAGTGGAAGCGAAATTCGTGCAAGGGAGGAGTCGTCGAAGACTCGTCGACCTCTTCTTCGCTTCTTCGCGCGCGGGATGGTGCAAAAGTTCAGAATACAGCCCCGAGGTGGCGAGTAACGGCAGCGACGGAGATGATTGATAGCAAAGAACGCGCGGTGCGCCTCGCACACCACAATGGGGACCAGAAATATGAGATCGGAATAAAATTCATAGCCGTTGCCAGGGGAGACGTTAGGCCGCGATTGAGATGCAAATAAGAGCGAGACACCCGGTAGCGGCGCGACGACGGCGACGACGACTTCGTGGCATCTCCGTAACTCGTTCGTACCGACGCGGACGACAGAAGAGAATTCTTTATGAGTTCGGAAAGTTGCTATCTGTGCCGAAGTTTTTCGGTGACTTTCGAAATTTTTTCGCGGCTGGGTCGGACGCCCGACAAGGATCTCCATTCATATCGCGAATTAACTGTTTATTTGAAAACGGCGTAAAGAGTATTTTAGGAAAGTAGGCTACGCGAAATGCATAGAGAATCAATAACGATGAACCTATTTTAACCTTTAGCCGACATGCTACAGTCTCAATTTCCTTCGTTCCTTTCTTATTCTAATTCAACCAAACGTTGCGATTTTTGTCATTTTAATAATTATTCCTTGCTCTAAATTTAATAGAATAATTATACGAGTAATCACGGCAGCCTGAGCTTAAAATTAACGCGCAGTTAATGAATGCACGTTCGTTAATCGTTGCTAGAAATTTTTTAAAACCAAAATTTTCACGAGAAAAAAATTGCTGCAGGCTTTAATATGCTAGGTATAGTAACTTTAATCTTATGTAGGGGAACCCGGGGCATAACGGGATCACGGGGTATAATGGGATATGGTCGATATCTTTTTACAGAGATGCTGTCATGTAACGAAATGTATGGAAATTATTGCTCTTAGATGTCTCCACCCGTGTGCTGTTATTAGTTTTCATATTATTCTTAGCTGAAAAATGCTACAAATTATTCAATGTGTTCGCTATGTCCTCCGCGACTGACAATGAATTACATTTCTTTGATACATTTACATATGGTAAGCAATGATAAAATTCTATTTTTTTATTACCATAAGTATATTTACGTTATTAAACAATCTTTTCTTGTTAATTTAGTAAAGTCTGTGCAATATATCGATTATATGTGACGATTTGTATTACCTAAAGTAAACTTATACGCTTCAAGGCATAACGGGAAATTAGTCCATGGAGCATGATGCCTTGTGTTCTTAAAATGTTTTATTTTTTTTTTCATACGCTATTAGTAGGTATATAGTATATAGCTGTGTTATGTTTCGCAATATATTGATGCCAAAGGTTATTACATCAAATTTTTATTTTTACTTACATTTTAATAAGAAAAATGTATACTGTAAGAAAAGTATTGGTAATAAATAATTATTATTAATTAAAAATGCAATAATACATTCCTACATATGTATATTGCGTGTTCTAATAAATCACTTTTAAGAAGTTTTGAATATTAATAAACAAGTTTTGTGAGGGATCCCATTATGCCTCGCATAAAATCCGTAATAAGGTTAATTCACGTTTTCAAAAAAACAGTAATTTCGTCCTTTCAAACTATTCTTTTGTAGTAAAACTTGTATTTTTCTTATAGGGGACATTTCAAAGAATATTTTAGTGCAGAACAAAGTTTATTTATTTATTTTTAAATATATTGTAAACTTGATTAAATCTTAGCGTTTCCGTTATGCCCCGGGTTCCCCTGTAGTTTATATCCATCGTTATAATTTATTTATGTAGGTAGCGTCTTTTTCCATTAATCGTAGTACGATCTTTTCTTCTTTCAGTTAAGTTTAACAGCAGACGGGTATCACTATCATCTCGCGGCTCGACGGGCCATTAAAGGTATTATTCGATCCGCTAGCGTGGAAACATAGCCCGTACCCGATGAGTGTGAGTATCGTTTCGCTCCGAACGTAATTCGTAATTCCGTTAACCGTTCATTATCCAATTACGCGCGATCATTTTCTACGAGATTGCCATTATTTCGATCGCCCCGGCACGTCGCGATTTCCAAAAGCGATTCGCCATTCAACGGCGGATTTAGATCCGCGCGATTTAGAACCGCGGGATATCGCGCAGCTTTGTTTCCGCAAAGCGGATCAAGCGCGACTATGGTTTTTCCTCCCTTACGTATCGCGATTGCCACCTAACGGAACGGTGATTCGCAGCTCTTTTTCCGACGATTACGCGCGCGGGTTTTGCGGAAATCGATCGCAGCTGACTCATGAAAGAGTATGTAAAAGGTGGCTTAGCATGCCTCTTGCCTTTCTGCCCTTTCTGGTCTCATTATCGCGATTGTGTCGTGGCGATTCCGCAGAACAAATTAAGTAAATGCAAAAAAAGAGTCGCAAGAATGTCGCTACCATTGCGGTATAGACCGACCGCTATGTATAAGGTGCGGTGTTGCGCTACGTACCTGCTACTTCCGCTCGTTCCTTATTGATCGCTCGCGCCAGGGCTCTAAGCGCCGTAAGAAACTACATAAATTAATCACGAAACGAGAGAGACTTGCCGTGGGCTCTTAAACGGATCACGTCACTTCTGGCGGTATTAGAAATTAAGGATAATTAGGAGAATCAAGATAGAATGTCGGCGCGCGTGCGCGATTCGTCGCCTCTTTCGTCTTCTTTTTGTTGACAACTTATTTATTTTTCTATTTAGCGAGACGAGCGTCTCCCCTAAATGATTACATCATTTCGGGGGGTGGGGACAGACTACACGTAAGAAATATATAAGTTAATTAAAGCGAACACGATAAGAGAGCGCAGCTGGCAAATTCGGAGACCATTACAACGTCGACATTAAGAAATTAACGATAGAAAAAGATATTGACACATAAAGATTTTTGAGCTTAGGCAAATCAATTCTTCGCGAAGTACATATGAGGAAATAAAATATTTGAAGAGTAATTTTTTGACAAACAATATTCGTAACAATATAAAATGTGAGTAACGAATGGCATAACAACATAAAATAGGAAAAAATCCGTATTTCAAAAAAGAAAATTAAATAGTATATTGTGTTGGCAACGTTGTGAAATAGATTATACCGAATATACTTGGTCCAGATTCCAAAATATAATTTATTAGCGATTTTTTTTAGATTTTTGCTATTTATATGAATGACTTAAATTATATCATTTTTCTTCAATATTTATGACTATCTAAACTTTGACATATAAATGCTTACATGTTCACCGTTTATTATTGTTTTATTAATATTTCAATTTAGAAAGAGTAAAAGTGCAACACAAGGGTCTATTCTGTAAACGTTAACGACATCAATAGTAGCTTTCCATTTACATCAAAACTCAGTTAATTCTCACTTTTGACGTCATAACTCAGTTGAATGCACGTTCCTTTTGATGCTGATGGCAAGTGTAATTCAATTAAATTTTTATTCACAATTAAGACTATGTCCTTAGACTCACATTAAAAGTGAGATTATGAACATATTGTTATGCGATAGCTTTGTCACCAAAATAAGCAGGTAAATTCCTTTTACTCACTGAACAACTGACGTATTATCTGAGTATTCTGAGTCTAAAGTGCTCACATAACTGAGTGACTCAGATCACTTGAGTGTAAATGGAAAGCGCCTATTATGTGCTCTGCGTAGATAAATATACCGTAGAAAAGCTGCGCAAAGCACACGTAACGATATCGTTAACGTTTACGGAATCAGCCCCACACATGCATTGATTGATATAATAACCCATATTAAGCAAGAATCTCTGCCATCATCAAGTATGTTTTGTAATCAAACATTTATTACAAAATTTGCTACTATTTATATGTTGTTGTTTTATTCCCAGATTTCCGAAGCAATTTAAATCGCGGTGGCGAAATGCTATGTTTTATATTATTTTACAGCAATAAAATAATTCTAGGGTACTTAATTTTTCGATTCGATTACTATGCATACCTTTTTAGCTGCGAAAGCAGCAAGCTATAGCCTCCATTCATATTGAATGTGATTTCCCGTTAAACAGTGTGAATGATAAGATCAGAAATAAAGCAACAAATTAGCACGTAAATTGCCAGAGTAAATAGAATTTGATTGGCGACAGCAAGAATTCCAGCTCAATATAGGCATAATAACAGCATATTACAGCATCTGATAATTGTTGTTTTTCCTACGTTTCAGATTCCATGGACGTGCGGCCATATGGTGAAGCAAAGGAGATTTATTGGGAACACCAATAACAAAATGATCAATATACGGGAACGTTTGTAGATGCCTTAGAGGGATAATTTAATTCGCACGATCCGAATGTGGGAAACGTTGCTCCTTGTGAGACAAAAAGCAGGTCCTGTAGGTTCCGAAGCTTATTAGGAATTTCCTGGAGACAACTGTTCACATATTGCGGGGCGCAAGTTGTCGTACGTTGTAAGAAGAGTTACAGATTCGTCAATTTGGATCGCGAAATATATTGGCAGGTCTTCGCGAGCCTGAAGACGAGTGCTAGATCCGTCACGCAGATCTAGATGTGATCGCACTTGTGATTCGATTTCCTTTCTTACATTTTATCCAGAGATTTTTTTAGACAGATTTTTTAGAGATTTTTTTACTTTCTTATTACGGTGAGTAAAACACGATACTATTGTTTGTTCAATTCTCTCTTATTCGAAAATTCAGTGTAATAAAATCAAATGAAACCTGCACCTCCAACGGAACGTACGCAATCCCGAGAGTTACGAGCTCCACACCAGAGCAATTGTAGAAAGTTTCCGGATATATGTGTAAAACGGAGAGGAGAACATTTTTCGATTGCGTACGGTCCGCGTGTGCCGAATTACCATGCTGCGTGGAACGTAATTGCGAATTCGTAGTGAAAGCCGTTTCGGAGCAGTAGCAGTCGTGATATACAATAAATACGGTCGCGTGTATCCGGTATTCTAAAAGCTTTATGAACAAGAAGAATAGATTTAATATTCAAAATGTAATGGTGTTTTAAAATTCTAACGGAACTAATAGATGAATGTAAAAATGGTTATATAAAAAAGTATAAAATATAAAAATGTAAAAAATATAAAAATAAGTTTCTATACAATATTAAGTAAAAAGGGCCGTTATGATATACAATCAATATAGAATAAACTTGCCAATTACGGTCGAGCTTAGATCTTATTGTTCTTATTATTATTTCTGTATAAACATATTTTTTTTCTAAGATTGGGAAAAAATATATTTATATACATACAGAAATAATAATAAGCTACTAAGATCTAAGCTCGACCGTTTCTGTACTTTATGTTCATAAAAAAATATATTAAATATTTAATACGCTCGCTATAATTTGCAATTACAAGAATTAGAAATAGAAGTTTCGACGTAATGCATATGGCAATTTTAACGAGTATCCAATAATAGAAACGGTTTTAAAATGATGTTATCGGACCAGGTCAGTCCATGTTACAAAAAACAAAGAATTGTAAGGCAATTCATCAAAGTTTATGGTGGTATTGTCACAAAGTAGTAAGACATTTACAACGATCCGCCTCGACAATCGAACGGCAAACCACTTGATCGTTTAAAAACAACTTGATCGAGTTTAACGTGTAGCCAATATAACAATAATTTGTTGGCGTATCGCGCGCGTTTCTCAAGCAGGCTGCTGTCGAACAATCATTGAGACTAATCGACTATTCAGAGTAATCTTTTCTCGCTCGCGAATGCCGCGGGGAAACAAACGACATAATTTAATCGCCCTTATTCTTTCAGATTTTAGATACTATAATCGTTTATTTTACGAAAGGAAGCATAAGCCAAAGTATAATCGAGAGTATTATCCGCAGTATTCATTACGTTTGTAACTCTCGCGGTGTATTAATATAGAGGAAATTAAACAAATTTGCATATCGCAATTGAGGGAACACGTGGTCGAACTCTGTGGGGAAAAACGGACGATGTTTTAATTTGCAAAGCCCAACCGAATTTTCGACCCTCGTGTGCCACGCTGCGAAGCGGAGTTTCGTCATAATGGTGAGTAATATCTGTGCGCTTTATAAATTAATTTATGCTTTTCTGCATGCGAAAATATAAAATCTCATTCATTACATTCGCCACCAAATCGTCGTTTGCTTTACGTAACTCGATATACATAACGAATGCTGCGCTAGTGCGCTTATTGGCGCACGTAACCCAAATAGCACGTTGTGTAAGCTATACACGTAGATTATGTAAGCTCGGCGAGTGACTCGCCAAGTCGATAACCTTGGCCACGGCCGACCGACTTACGAATCTGCCTGGCCACTCCAGGCTACTCCAACCCGAATTGTCGAACAAACGGAAATTTCCGCTCGGTTCCGATTGCCATAAAGATTTACACCCCCCGCGCACCCACGTATTGTCGAGCGCGGAATTGTATTGTCATCCATGCAAATTATGGGGAGCGAGCGGGAGGGATTACGCTCGCGGAGTTCCTCCCATTAATCAACGTTTCCTGTTACACTTAGGAGATCAGCTCGCCGTGCGGCGCACCACCTCAACTCCGCAATCCAATTTATTTCTCGCGTTTCGGACACGTGAAAACATCCGCGACTTTCCGACGAGAAATCGAGGATGCGCCATCACGTTTTTTCTTCCCATTCCGTTGAGCCTCGGAGCAGCAATGTCGATATTGTAATCTCGAGGTTTAACGCGCGACACTATGCGTTTGCATATGTATCGCAGGATAATCTCGCGCGACTGACATTGAAAATTAGCATGTAAGATCGGCTCTGTTATGCAGATCGGCACGAGCGTGATGCAACAGGCACGTTCGTATACGTTCCGCGAATGCGAGAAAGCGTTCCGTTCCGGCGTGAACCGGTTCGTATCGTATCTCAAAATATCCCGCGGGTTCATTAACTCTCGTAATGACAATCAAACACGAGGCGCGGTATTCGCTCGTGAGAGGGGTAACGGAAACTCCCTGTCCGATTTCGGATTGTGTTACATATCAAGGCTGGAGAGATAATGTTCCATAATTGCGCGCTTCACCGTCTCGGGTAAATACTGCGGTATCGCACGTATAGCGCAATTAAAACGGTGTCGCGTTTCGTTTCCGAGTGATAAGTGGCGCGGTGTTCGCGGTAATGGTTATGAAAAACGGCGGATCGAGTGAATGAACGTTCCCTCCCTAACGAAAATTAATGCGTGCGAGAGAGCGCCGGGCATTTAAGCATGCTTTTAGCGGCCGTTCCATCACCGCGGCGGAATATTGAATAGTTCTGCAAAGTGACGTACCATCTTTATAAAACCGGTTCCGTTCCTTTCTTAGAATACCATTCTCTTTCCCTTCGGAACGAATCAATCTCAATTGTACGTTTGATGTAATTATCGGCTCGATCGATCGCGATTGCGTTTCGATGTCGACGCGCGAACACTGAAAAAAAAGGCTTAGTTATAATATTCCAGGCTTGATGAAATAGTTTCATCTAAACGTATAGTGATTATGACGAAATAATTTGGTTAATGTTAACAAATAATTCTAACAAAACCTGATACATCGAATTACTTGTTAACATTAACCAAATTATTTCGTCATAATCACTATACGTTTAGTTGAAACTATTTCACCAAGCCTGGATTATTATAATCAAGCCTTTTTTTCAGCGAAGAAGCGCGGAGGGCGTTCGCGCGTAAATCTGATTCGGGATTAACGCGACGGGAAACAAAGGGCGAATAATGCACTCTCGATTTCCGAGCGAATCTCTCTTCCGCGGCCGTTCAGGCGCAACATAAGAATTCGCGTCTGAACTTCCTTTCGCTTGATTCACTGGGTAATCAGAGCGACCGCAGGATTCCGTTGTGAATTCCACGACTTAGCGGCTCCTGCCCGGAGCATCTTATCTTCCCCGCCGGAAACGATGAGTGCGCGTTCGCCGCTAATGCCCCGACTCTAGCAATTAATCGACTTTCATTATTTTCACCGACTGCAACTCAAATTATTACGAGAAATTTCATCTCGCGCTTGTTCTTGTCACGAACGGAAACAACGGTGCCGATATTCTGGACCGCGAAAACCTTATTTCGCCTCCGCGAGGTGAGCGTTCGATGCTGCAGGTAGAAGAAAAGTTTATTCCACGCGCAGCTTGTCGTGCCGTTGTTGCCGTCTCAAACTTTGCGAATTCGCGAACGAGAGGTTTGCACCTTTCGCTATTTAATTATGCAGAATTATTAATCGGAATTATTAATCGGAATTATTAAACGGAATTATTAAACGAAAACTTGCAAAATAATAATTAACACGCTTCAGGAAACAAGCGGTAGATTACGAAGAACGGTCGTTTCTGCCGCGATAGAATACCGTAATTGCCACTAATCGCTCAGCTGATAAAAATGTAAAAAAAAAAAACGTTTGCGCAAAAAATTCATCCTTTGTTATTGTTCTTGAGATTACGCGATGTGTGAGAGACGCTTGATTAAAAATTATCACGCGCGTCGCGGTCGGGAAGATAAGGGAGACGAGCGATACGCGTGCAGGTGACGCGTATAGGAAAAAAGAAAAGAAGCTATACTTGGCCGAGGTATACTGACCGTGACTAAGCGGTCGAGCGCGAAACCGACCTTGCCACCACAACTGCAACGACGGTGGCGTTAGTAACGAACGTACGAACGCACTAGTGCTGGTCAGTAGACAGTAGCGTGACTCCTTCTGCTTTTTCCTTTTTTTCTCGCGGCGGCGTTTTTCAGCGGCGGCAAACGGGAAAAGCAGGGAAAAGCAGTTAGACGAGAGGAGGCAGCAGAACGCGCGCGACGCCCTTTCTCTATCTCCCGATTCCGCAAATGAGCTCGCCTCTCTTACTCTCCGGGCCGGGTTTAAACGCGACCACGTGGAAAGCTCACGTGCGTCAGCGGTTTTCCGTATCTCTGGCCCTGATTCTGTGTTTTCCACCGCGCTCGATTAAGCGCCCGCGCGTTCCCGTTCAGAGCAACCGCGGCAGAATAATTAGCGGTAAAACGGGTAGAGACCACCGGGGGGAGGAAGGATCGTGGGTATATCGGTCTGTCTCGTTATTGGGGCGTTCCATATAGGGGCGATAAAGCGAGCTTTATCGACGATTCGGCAAAGAGAATATTTTGGATTTCATTCGGCTGTATATTTAGCTGTGGCTCTCTGAATGAAATTGCAAACGTAGTACCCGGTATCGACTGTCCTGATACAGGCAGTCTCGTAAGTGCGATAAACTGGCGTTGATAAAGCGGCGGCGTTCTTTATCGTTAGCGAGATACGCGAGAAGAATATGTTGGACGTCGCATTGATGACAAGATGAATGATGGATTATGACTGCATGATTATTGGACGCGAAAAATCACGCGTGATACATTCATGCGAGAGAGCTGAGAGATCGCGTTCCTTTCATTTTCACGTGCCGCCATTCGTACTCGATAGTACAGTATCGTAAAAGCTCCGTTCACGAATTAATAAATTGTCGAATTGAATCAACTGTCTGAATCAACTGTTACCCAATTCCGCTGGAAACACAGAGAACACGTGTAAATTAAATTGTATCACAATTTATCAAGGACAGCTCAGATGGGAACTCTTCCGTCGATTTTACCAGCAAGTGATGACGCATGAAAAACCTGAGTGCCTC
The DNA here is from genome assembly GCA_035220615.1 of Leptothorax acervorum. NCBI lineage: Eukaryota > Metazoa > Arthropoda > Insecta > Hymenoptera > Formicidae > Leptothorax > Leptothorax acervorum. The sequence goes on along the minus strand of JASTWQ010001261.1, from coordinate 2,065,468 downwards.
CGATATATATATATATACCGCAAGAAAATAAACCATATAATTTTTCGCTTCTTTCGACGCGCAATGCGATGGATGAAACGGATGGAGAGAAGTAAGCACGACTTGAAGCTTCAATTTTGTTTCAAGTCTTTTCTCGGAGGATGACGTAACGGTGCTAGGAAGCGCTTTAATTTTGCTGATTTAATCAAAGAGCCGCGAAACATCGAGGCGTCATGATTTCAATTGTATCGGGAGTGACTAAGTCAAAGTGCATTCCCGTTTAACCGAGTGCCATGTATCGCATCGCGTGTCGAAACCGAAGAAGGCGTCTAAACAGCTCGTTGTCGATCTCGTGTTCGTTACGAGAGGTCGAGCTATTGACCTACGTGGATACGTATAGCTTCTCGTTGAGGCGGCTAGTTCTGCTATTTTGCAGCTCGCTATTTTCGTCAGTGATGCTCCGTCGAAATCGCCGGCGCGAATCGCGTCGAGAGGAGATTTCGCGGTCGCCTCGATATACGATATTTGCGCGGCGATCTGTATGCTCCGTCCAATCGTTCGATCGTATCGACTCGCCGGTGAGTCGAGGGTAACAATTTGCATTGTTAATCGGAGATTCGCCGATAGGCCGTATAATGAACTCGGGAGAGTTCGTTATACCATACATGTATGATTAATCGGGGTAATTGCGGCGTCAGGGTAAATGCAACGCCGCAATATTTTGCGTTACGTGTGCTCACCGAGTTAATTATTCAAATAGACCACGTCTCTCACAACGCCGGACGCCGTTGCCAGCAGTTTTCTGACCGGCACGTATATGTTTTAATAAGATAACGCGAGCGCATTACGTATGACCCTCCCGTAAAGTAGCAATCCCGTACGTTTTACCACGCAATCCTTTCAGCGTTTCATCGCCGTGACGAGAAAAAGCGGAGGATCTTCTCGGGCGCGTTTCAGAAACTCCACAAAAAAAAGACAAAAAAAAAAATATATATATATATATATATATTTCGCCTGTGAAATTTTTCCTCGCCGGCTGACGGTGTGTTTACGTTTTCGCATCATCCGTTTTCATTTCCTTAATTTTCTTTCGCATTACTCGGCTGCTGGCGAGAATTTAAACGAGTTTGGTCGCGCTCGCGTTCGAAGGAAGGCGCGAAATTTTCTTTCGTTCTTTCATCGGTGCATTTCAAAATTGTTCCCGGGATTATTTCGAACACCAGCCTTTTTATTACCGTTTATATTGTAACTTCTCATTTTATTGAAATGTGTGTGCGAATGCGTGCGTGTATCTGTGTAGATGCTTCCTTTATGAACCACGTCGACGTTTGCATCGCGAAGCAAATTGCAACCTCCTACGGAAGAATTCGCGCGGTGAAAGAAAAGATCGAAAGATCGATTTATTATGTTAATTGCGCGATATGTATAATTGGTTTTTTAATTGCGCTGCAACTATAAGCGGTGTAATTTTAATTATGATAATATTTGGTTTGACATTACTGTTTCAAAACTTTTTAAATTAAATTTAAAAAATAAGGATGTGACTTGAAATTTTTTTAAAGATTATAAATGATATATGACATTCTTAGAGAGATATGTATTAAACTAGATTAAACTCCCTGAATATAGCATTGCGTCGTTAAAGGAAAAGCCCTGGAAAAATACTATTGCTCTATCAGTGTAGAATAACATAACATCATATCATAAAAAAAATATTGTGTAATAATAAGTTTTTATCAATGTTCCAAGACACACATTCCAAGATTCTCTTATCGTAATATAGAGGAAGTGCGGGAACTGTGAAATAGTGGGATATAAAATACTATGATATCTAGTCTATTAAATGTTAACTCCTAGCGGACAGTAGTGGAATTACTACCTGCTGGACTCCTAACTTAACGTACAAAGCGATAGTGTAGTACGAGGTGTCATGTGCTTACAATTAGTACATGCAATTTAAGATTTTGTGTGTGTATCATAAAAACACCTAAAATTTTATAAAATATAACAACAAGAGAGAAAATATTACATTAAATAGCAAATATAAAAATGTCAATTTGCATATTTGCAGTTTGCACTATAATTGCGCATGCAAATATGCAAAAAATTAATACAATAATAATAGAAATTTACAAAACGCGACGCGCAAAAATCAAAGTTTTTAATTTAATATTCATAAATATGTCAATTTTTTACCGTTGGAAATCAATGCGATTGTTGAAAGCATTCTAATTACTACGCATGCAATACAATCTGTTCTTTTCAGTTGCATCTTATTTTATTTATAAATTTACATAGGGGTATGCATATATTCTATGCACTATACGCTATCTAATTCTAAATTCAATTCTGTTATATTAGGACTGATAGATCCAATAATTTGTTAAATTGCAACAAAAAGTAAGAGAAAGTATAAACGAAAAGAACAGATTAAAGTTACAGTGGAAAATCAGCACTCACCATTTCGCGACGTCCATCGACGTCCATCGATGCATCTTCCGCTGCAATTTCATCTGCGACAACTCTCGGAAATAGTCCAGTAGCAGCCCTGTGTCCCATGTCGATTGCACTTTACTTCAGTCCACACAATATATACACTCGCGACACGAATTCGCGGAATTATATTTATGGCAAATTTTATAATATCACAATAAACAAATTTTTAATCAAAAACGTATATAGGTAATAAAAAACGAAATTTGCGAATTTGAAATTAAAGAGTTCAAATGTCCATTGCACTTTATAGTATATCAGCTCACATCAGAATGCACTCGCGACGCGAAACACTAGATTTACGAATTTATTGGAAAAATCTTTATGGCAAAATTTACTTTTTAAAGATAATATATCGCGTAATACTTAAACGTACGTGTGAATTCTTTTCATACAACTAATTATTGTTAGTGTATGAACATTGCAGTATTCCTCCGCAATATTTTTGCAAAGATCACCTGACTTTGCAATATCTCTGTGCGAAGTTAATTGTTCTCGCAGTATTTCTGCGAGAATCGCTTCGCTCTAAATATCCTTGCGAAGCTCAACTTAACAATTTCTTTGGGAATATCATTTAACAGAAATCGCAATATCGAGAGAAATAGGTAAAAAATCGAATTCTAAACATCGTAACGGTATTTAAAAATTGTAAAGCACTAATAAAACACACGAAAAATGTCAACGCAAAGTATTTAAAAAATTCGTGCATTTAATTTTATGAATATGACTGAAAAGTCGCGATCTCTGCAAGAGATTCTATTTATCCTTATTTTTACAATTTCTACCATTTGTAACTTTTCATTCAAACCGCAATTGTTATCGCATAAACGGCATAAAGAATTAAAAATCGGAAAGTAAAACGGAAAAAGTTAGGAAATTAAAAACCGCGAGATCTCCGTTATCGCGCGCACAAAATATTCCCTTTCTGATTCGTATATTATTTCTTCGTATCTTACGAAGCTCAAGCGTTAATTTTGATGCTAGAAGAGGTTTAGGCAGAAAGAGGAAACCATCAAGAATGAATAAGAGACATAAGAAAACATAATGACAAATCGCATTTATATTTATAAAAAACTATATATATTATCTATATTTTATTTCTATAAATCAATTTTGGATTATTTTAGTAAAATATTAGGATATTTATTCAATCGCGACTGTGTAATAAAATATTGATTGAGATTACTATCAAAATTCGAATTTTTAAAAATATTATAAGAAAATAATTTTTAAAACTTTGAGCAAGTATTTTTGGCATGTATCTTTTCTTTAAATACCTAGAGACTGACACATGTCTCTTTTTCATTCAACGCTTTCCATGCAAAAGTTCATATCTACAAATCTACAAGCAAAAAAAATCGCATTGATTTCATGAGAAATGATTTCGGCGGAAAGAAAAACCATCACCTATACCCTAAATTTCACTCACTCATACCGCCCGCGCCGACTCCAAACTCAGGACCAGCTACATTCTGCATCCGAATCTGCAACAAAAATATTACCGTTAATTAGATTAAGTTAAATAATTTAATAAATAACTTGGAATTTTTTAACTCGTAAGTTACTTATATTCAAATAAAAAAATTTATTATAAGAAATAATCAAAAACAATTTTTTTATTATACTAAATATTTTGGCAGGGACGTAATAGATGCATACTACTATCTTTGAAGTATTTTCCAAAATACATTTAAATTATTATAACAGTTAAATAAAGTTAAATTAATAATGTGGAATAAGCATGTCCATTTACCTTCGTGCCGATCCTGTTTGGCCCAAACCGGATCTTCCGGTACTGCACGCGGGTGTGTTGCCTCCGTCAAAGTTCACAGATTGCATTCTACTCGTTATGATTTCATTAATTTTCTTTCCGTCTCTACGTATCTCCGTCAGCTCCGTCTCCGTTTCCCCGCTGTCTTTCTCTTCATCCCTGTTTCGTGCGAAGGAAAAGTATCGTTTTAATATATAATATAATATATCATTACAACAAAGTATAATAAAAAAATAAATTTGTTAATTGTAATTAAATCGTAATATAGTTTATGTATTGAATAATTGTACACGTCTCAGTGCGTATATTATCTGTTAAAATTATCACACAAATTCGAGCGAGAGAAATTCGTAACAGCGGCTAACAATAAACAGTCAAATCACGTGTAATATAGTTCAGTTACGGAATCGTATTATCCATTTCAGAGTGTTAGATTATCCGTCAGATTACCGTACGTAATGAGAAAATTTTTAACGACTAAAGGTACCATTTTATGGCGCAGCGTGCTGCCGCAGCAGATTGCTGCTATTGGTTGTGAAGTTTAACTGAACCAACAGCAAAGCAGCACAGCTAAAAACGAATACGCAACCTATTTATTTCGGTCACAATAAGTAGTCATAATTATTTCTAATAAAGAAATATTCCTGTCTAGACACATAGCTCTGTCATAACCAAAAAATGGTATTAAGTGAGATATAAAAATATATTTATTGTTAATAAATTTTGGTCACGTGACTAATTTGCTGCTGCAGCATGCTGCATATAAAAAAGGCACCTTTACATGTAAGCTATTACGCGTCCCATCCACGCACAAGGAAAGAAAAGTAACCTCTGTTTTCTCTCGTTCTACAAGAATACGATACCTACATGCATGCAATCGGTGCTGCGTAAGTATCTATGTCTATACGATATTATCGTTACCTACTCGTTATTCTCGGCGAGAGTACGTGAGATGTACGTACTACGTAGCATATACAATAGGACAAAAGATGCTACACTTGTCGCGGCACTCGCAGCGTAGTGGGGTGAGGACGGTGAGGTAGTGGCGCACGAATCCCTGCGTTCCGCCGTGTAAACCCCGAACGCTCGGTTATGTTCGTCCGCGCTCGGCCCACTTCGGTTACCCGCGCGAAATGATCACGCTCCATCACTTCGCGTAATTTCGAGTAACCGAAGCGGGCTCATCATATAAAATATTAGGTTTTACCATCACTGCGACTTTTACTTTTTGACTTTTTATTTATATATATATATATTTTTATTTATATACAAATTTTTTATCGCTAGTTGTGTATAAGGTTAATTTATAATCTTTGGATATAACTTACTATACCTAGATAAACAAAATTCGTTAGGAATACGTTATAATAAATACTTGACGTTACAACTCACAATCAGTGAAAATTGAGTTATCTTTAATATAGTTTTCAAATTATCTTAAAAAAGGGTTAGGGTATTCCACAATACCCGTACTTTCTCTACATTATATACATCATATGTAAGTAGACATAAAAATGTTTAGCAATAAGTAAGTATAAATGTAAGATGATAAAACTACTATCGCGTACTAGATGTTCAAGTTAATTAAAGTAAAAAATTCTCTTCATAAACATTAGCGCGCGGCAATAATGAAGAGCCCGCCTCGTAATTCGACGTATAAAATTTGATCTACGATATTTCGTGCGATATTTTTAATTAAGGACGATTGTTACCGCGCTGTATTACGTTTATTACTATCGCACGCTTACTACGACTCAAAAATAGCGCGGACTTCCGTTTCTATGACGCGTACGCGTACGTTGGTAGGGTGTAGTCGCGTTGTAATTGTATTGCGAAAAATTTATGATCGCGCCCGGATATGTATTTACGGTATAAATATCCACGCGCTTATAAGGCCCTGGGAAAAATACAGCCTCCCGAAAGAAACGCTCGCGTCGGACGCGCGGTTATAAATAACGGTCGCCCGCACGTTGCAATGGATACGTTGCGTTGCAATGGATTTCCTCTTGTGATTCAGAGAGATATTTCCCTCTTTCCTCTTCTCTCCCTTCCTCCCTCCCCTTCTCTCTCTCTCTTTCTCTTCCCATCCCCGCAATCATATCGTGTATTTCGAAGAGATTAAGCGGTAATGAGTTTTATTCATATTCGTGCGCATAAAGAAGGGGATAAACATCCCCTGATAGCAGCCAAATTGAAATTTTCAAGTTTAACGGGTTTTTCCACCGCGGTTTTTCGCGGTAACAAGATATCGCGAGGTTTTTACGCACGTTGAAGTACCTTGGACTTCTCCGGAATCGTGCGTTCCGTGTCGGTGCGCAAAAAGTGAAAAAGCGTCGTTTCTCGCTGGCATTTCGTGTTATCGCGGAGAAAGGCTTGTCCGTGCATCAACGACATTGATCTACACTGACGGTCCGCGCAAATCAACGGGATATCGTCATTTAGCATTAGCTAGTCGTGTTTAGGTGCGAAACGGCTCGAGAGTATTCCCACATATGATAGGCGACACTCTAATCCCCGGCTGATTGCGAAACGCGGCGTGTATCGTCAGCGTATCCTTCATTACCGTTCTGTGTTTGATTTCGGCTTCGGCTACTTGGCTCCGGCAGTCGCGGCGTGTTTACCCATCGGCTTTACCGAAAATATCACGCGTAGGTAGGTATGTGTATGCGAGATTTGCGACGGATCACAGAAACGTAGATGGTTTAATCCTTAACCGGCAGCAAAACAGACGCGGTATGTTTTAGAGGAAATTTCTTACGAAACATTAAGGACACATTATCGAGGGGAGAAACGGACATTGCAGTAAATTGTCAACTTGCAAAATGCATTTATTTTACTTTATTCATTATGCTCCAATGTTTTTTTAATCGTCATATATTTATCTCCATGTAGGTATATGTAGTGTTTAATATTTGTATATTAATGTTATATAATTATAATTTAATAAATGGATTTCTCTCTCAGATAAGATTCATTATGTTACGATCGAAATGTTGCGAATTATATTGCAATTGTTATTTATAACGTGTACAAAAATTACACGTAAGCTCCAAGGATCGATTCAACGGCCGCACATTGTTAACACGCGCGTCGATTGTGCGTCGAAACACGCGCTAAAATGTACGGTACTATGGTACAATCTCGTGTAATAGTTGTGTGGAATGTTAAAGTGAGCTCGTTTCGCAGCGCAACAACGCTCGACCGTACGTACAATAGCAAATCAAGCGCGGGCGGATTATCCCGGACGGAATGCGTCGGTAGTGCGTACACGCGGACACGGCACGGCGTACGCTCGTAATTCCCAAAGCCGAAGAAATTCCTCCTCTTCTTTTTTCTCCTATTTTCGCATTGGACGCGAGTCGACCGTGAAACGAGTTTAACGAGATAAAAATCATCCAGCGTCGTCGTCGCGTTATACGCTTTTCTTCTTACAAGAGAAGAGAGAGAGAGAGAGAGAGAGAAATGTGGAGAGGAGATATTAAAACCGTAAATTCCCGCGTTCCGATGCACCTTCCATTTCAACATTCGCTTTCTTCCCGAGCAGCAGTCCGATTCACGTAGAATAGCCTGCCCTCGGCAGACTCGTCCCTTTTCTCGTGCGAATGAACAAGCAACGATCGACGCAGCGACAGGAAAATACGAGAACTAAAGGATGGCGATATATATATTTGAGCGAGCATGGACATAATTAGGTCCAATTCATCGATAAATTTGCACGAATCATCCAATCTTGCAGACTTATCATGGCCTAAATTGTAAAATTAATAGAGAGTGGGCAAAATTCGAGACTACGCGGTATTTTGTAGCATAAACGTACATATTAGTAGCATATACGTGAGTGTGGAAATGCAACGTGTATTAACACTCAATATGATTCGATTTCTTATAATAAAGAGATATAAGCAGAGTTTCGCATACCTTTAGACAGGTTTCTGGCGACGCCCTTGCCCTACTAGCAGGAAATCTTATGTCAGGATGAGAACTTGCATGCCTTTGAACTTGCATGCTGCGTCGCAAATAATCACAAATAATCGAGACACCCGCGCTGTTGTTAAAAATTATTAACGATAGAGACCCCGCGCTACTCTCGATACTTCCGTTTTTCTACATCACGTTTTTTTAAATTGATTTGAGTTCGTTTTTTAGCAGGAGGTGAGAATTAATTAATAAACTATATGCGTTTTTAATTGAATTTTCTGATAAATTTTCGTGCAATTTGTTAAATCGCAAAAAAATTTTATGTAGGTACGTTATGTCTAATATTTCTTTAATACAAAAAAAATTGCATTTTGCATAGCTTGCGCGGTAGAAAGAAATATTTATTAACAGAAAACAATCGAAACAATTTAAAATAAATGGAAAGTTGTACGACAGCAAACCGACCATTAATTTATTGTAATAACCAACCATTTTTGCAATGAAAAGTACCATGCAATATAATGCTACTTTATTTTTTTATATACATATTTCTAATTAAGAAACTATTTACATTCAAAAATGCATCATCCGAATGTTATGAATAAAACCGTATGCGATATATAGGAACATATATTGCATTTAAAAAAATAGAAAAAGTATATAGAAATGTAAAGAAGTGGTAATACTTGTTTTTCTCGCTTTTAATGGATTTACTTAATCAGATTAATATTATCTATCTATTTCATCATTTTCACAAGTATCAGCCTTCAGCGCACTTAACGCGTAATAGTTTCTGATAAGCGTTTTATTACTCCAATAAACCCAGCGGCGTTATTACAATCAATTCTAAAGAGAAGCCAAGCAGTTCTTTGAAATCTTAATACTTGCTTTTCTATCAAATTGAGAAGGTAATTAAAGAATCGATATGATCGGAGTTATGTCAGCGAGAAGGCAGAAAGAGCGGCTATTAGGTTCGCAAACTTCTTTGAGATACGATTCGAGAAAATTGCGGTGTAATTACCTATAATTAATTAATAAGAAGATATTGACAGCGGTCAATTATCTATTATACGAGCGATTTGACGTGCACGTGCGTTCACCATTTACATATTAATTCTTGACAGCCGTCGACTGCTTGCGCAAATAATTTATCACGCTCCGTACGTTCTCCCCATTAATTTAATTTAACTTCATATCGCATTTAATTTAATGCAATTTCGTAAAGAGTCATGACTGCAGTTTCGTGTCTCGAGATCGACATTGGAGTTGCTCGCATATTTCGGCCAAAGCACGGCTGAAGCATACCTATGTACGGTCTCAGTGTCCACGATATCCTGGGATTGGTTCAGAGATCTCTTTGCCGCGTTCATAACCATTAGCGAGGGCGCAATTGCGGTAGCAGATCATATTCCGACTATTGCGGTAACCGCGAACCGAGAAGACTCCGTTTCCAGTTCTCCGTCCGCGAACGTCCCCTTTGTCATTCGAAATTCTCTGCCGCCGCCGCACCGTCGCCACCGCTCGGAAACCCCGATGTATCCGTGTTACCCTATCCGCTTGACAGCTATAATCGCCAATTGGAAAGTCGGATGACGAACGGTAATAAAGACGATAAGCGTAAAATAAAACGATCGGTGCAACGATCCAATTCAATCGGTGAAAAAGAAAGATAATAAACTAGAACTTATTTTCCAGTATCGGAGTAAGTTTCCTAAATTCTCGCCTTGCAGCACAGCTTTCATTCATGTTTCATAGCACATGGCCGCTGCATTGTATATAATGTATATATTGCGAGACAAATAGTACATTATACTTGCATGAGGCTTTACTCCTATTTCCGAAAACAAACATATTGTTGTGCTGAGTCATTGCTGCGCCTCGAATTCACGTGAATAACAATAAGCGCACGGAAATCCCGACACTCGTTGTTATCGTTATTTGTCAGCGTTATTTTTAGCAAGAATTTTGTCGCCCAGATTATCGTGGATCACCTGACTGATTGCTTAGCGGATTTTAATTTCACGTCACTGGCCTCCGGACAGGGGAGCTCGTCTTCACGCTCGACTGACACCGTCGGCTACGGTGACGCGTCGCGTGGTGCATGTGACAGCAGCAGCGGTCTGTCACTGACAAATCACTCGGCTCAGCTTCGAAAATGTAACCCCCGCCTGCTCGCGTAATAACACGATAATTCTGGCGGCCGACAATACGGCAGGCCGCTATCGGGCTCGTTGTGAAACACAACGCGCGGGATGCGCGCGGAGTTAAATGCAGCCGCTTGTATCCGGATGAATCGTCGATATCCCCAATTTAAATTTCGTTGCTTGAAATAAACAAAAAAAGGTTAAACAGAGCGTTGCACGCGTATCGCAGTCGATACGATATTTATACCTCGTATAACACATCCTCGACGAATCAATCCCCGTTCGCAAGCAACAAGTGATATAACAGATTTCGCGAAAGAATGAAACGGCCTCGCGTTGACAGCTTGACGTTATCGCGCCTTCAAAAACGAGCATTTTTGAGGCAAAATTTTGTCTGATCTTGCGAAGAATGCAACGGGCGAACATCTGCGACAGTTCTGAGATAATAACATCCGTATCGTTCGTGAAAGAGATCAAAGCTGAAGGAGGAACGAAAGGGGGGGGGGGGGGGGGGGAAACGGATCGCTCCGTCAATTCGGGCGAATGGATCCTCCTCGATTGCCTGCACCTTGTGCAGTTGCAGCTGCTGCGGTCGCTCTGTCTACGTCACATGCAGTGTACCGCAGGAATAATCGATTTGCCCGCGCCGTTTTGTCCGACGAACACACGACGTCGTCGTCTGTCCGGCTCTCCTCAAATCCTCAGGCGCATTTCGATAGCGTTTATCTTATCGGTGTCGTCGCAGCTCGGATCGTTCTAAGCGAAAATCGAAGACCGATATATGTGCTTGGCTCTATTCATTCACCAAGTCTACCCACAGAATCTCCTAGCAATTCATATTTACTTCGGTCAAGCTGCGCTTTTCTGACTAACGCCGTGATCCGTGGATTAAACACACGCCGCGGTTTATTCATTAATTATTTCAAAGTTCTTCATGTTATACAGCCGTTCAAAGTATAGTTACACAACATTACGTTACACGCAACGAGTTCAGTCTCCTCCGAAATAGCGAGATCGCGATATTTTTCGAGAGAAAAAGTTGCCTAAACACATTTGTAATATTTTGAGATATTTAGCGATAATCTGATAATGATTTTATAACCAATTCATATGCTAGTTTACATTAAAAATTAATTACGAAAATGCTGACATACATTTAACACTATTGACTTCTATGTTGATACACTACTTGATACCCTTAATCTTGATACGCTGTAATCAGTTATTAAAGTGTCATCGTTGACACCAAGAAATTTCAGAAACGTCGCAAAAAAACGGATCGAATTTGCGAAGGCGTTTTGACGGCCAAGAGCGATACCATCGCGATATTTTTGACGCCGCGACGCCGCCGTCCGTCTGGTCCATACCGGTTACGACTAGTTTAACACCTCTCATCGATTAACTCGTCGACTACGGCCCCATGCTGGCAAACGTCAATTTCACGAATGAAAAAGAAGGAACCATGAAAAAGTATGACGTGATGTTGCGTAAGCGTCCCGACGTCGAGACGTCGCGGTCGCGACGTTAGTCGTCCGAAAGTCGCAAAGGGGTGATAGCGCGCGAGAAAATCGCCGATCGCAATCGTACGTTCGGCGTTTCTTCATGGTTTCTTCATTTGCAAGAATTGGTACCACCGACAGGTATTCAAAGTCAATTTCGCATTTCTCAAGATCGCGGGAATCGCGAATCATCTTCTTCCGGGGATTGTGCGAGCGTATTTCTGGCGAATCGAGCTGGATCGATTTCAATTTCGGGATCTCAAGATCAACAGCACGTTAGTCTGGCCGAAAAAGCGCGGGCGCGACGCCGATTGTCACGGTGTTGCATATATCTGTTTCCAATTCTTTCTCGGTATTTCCGAATGAAAAAGTTTCCATCGCGCAATGTCTGCCGGTGTAACACTATTGATGAATCATTACTGTTGCTAGTGACCGGCGTGATGTGTTATCTTTAGTATGTATCTCTTGCATAGCGTGAGTCCTGCGTCTAAAAAAAAGCTTGAGATTAAAGATTTGATTAAAAATAATGTTAAAGATTACGTTATATAACAAGAGATAGCATCTGTAAATGTCGTAGCGGTTCTTGAGGGAATCACGGATGGAAAAAATGAATCAATAAAAGCAACATTCCAAATTCGATATAATTTCTATTTCGAACGTTTTCAACTTTTTACTGCTGCCAGTTGACTTAGTAGGAAAATAAAATAACAGTTGAATATTTTTTATTTAGATCGGTCGCCCCCAAAATTTGATTAATATGCTTTACGACGGAAGCAATATCGTTCTAAAATTCTAAATAAAATTACAATATAATTGCTAAATACATGTGTCAGATGTGATAACTGCGACTGCAACGTTATTGAATTCCATGAGCGTTCTCCTTTAAAACGTCGTGTTGCTTTTCTCCCTTGAATTCTTTTACGACATTTTCTCGTGGAATTCTCGTACTTCCTGTAATTTACACAACGCAAAGAGAAAGAACGTTCGTAAACAGTCCATGTCTTTCATAACGGACGTGATTAAATTAATGTAATGCTAAGGGAAACTTATTTAATTACGAGATTTTCGACCTTTCTAGAAATTCGACCTTTTTAGAAATTGATTCAATTTCATAAATACACGAAAAATTCGTCAGTTAATTTCATTATAAGTCGGCTACTTTCAGATAAGAATTTAAATGTTTTCGATGATGTCTTAATTAGTTAATTGTAGAGATATGTATGGAGAATTGATAACCTTTTTCGAGTGTTATCTATTCTTATGTTGCTAAATTCAGAAATGCACTTTTCTACGGTAAGTTCATATGAGGAAAAACCGAATTAAATGAAAGACGCATCATCGTTGATGTCGACACAAATTTCCCCACGTGTAATTACCAATTCTAAACTCCGGAAAATTTTCCACTTTAGATTTGACGCGAGATCGCCATAAGCCGCTCTTATAAAGACATCGATCGTTTGGCATCCATCGCAATTAGCATAATTTACATGTCGATTTGTTGTTCATGTAAAATCTCGTTTCCAAAGGAGGAAATAAATTTTCCACACTTGTCTAAACTGTTGTCATAAATGATATCGCGGTACTGCAGATAATGTTACGCCGTGTTGCGTGTATTTGCGAAAGGGAGTGATTAATGGCTGAAAATCATAGTACTGCCACCGATTCTAGGCTCACGTCCAAATACATTTCTAGTCGTACTTGAGTTGATGAAAAGTGGCTTTAATTGCTTTCGGAGCGATGCAAACCCGTTTCGGTCGCTCTATTAATAAATAGAATTTATAGCGTGCACAAAACAGTAGATTACAAAGGATCGTCCTGCCATTATCAATGCTTACTGATAGATTATTTGGTTGATATAAAATTGATTTTTTCTGAACGATAATGCCCCCAAGTATTAATAAATCTTAAATAATTAACGAATGAAGATAAAAAGATATTTGCTTCTCGGTAATATAAATAGTTAATATATGTCCAACCATACTTTTGCGTTGCGTTGCGTTGCGCACATTTGCGAAATAATGTAGAATAATGTAGAATCGACTTTATGCTTTAAGCTTTCAGACAAGACTTACTCTTTAATAAAATTTCAATTTATATATATGGAGTTATAAAAATATGTAACTTTAAAGATGGAGAAGTTTGCTCGACAATTTGCTGAGGAAAAATGGGTTTTAAATTGACAAAGGAATCTGATCTTAATTGTTGATGTGACATAATGTCCAAAAATGTTCTATACATTTTAATTTTCATTATATGTATATACATATCTATAATATATATATTTCATATGTATATTACTTCTTAGAGAAGAGGAGAGAGAAAAAATAAGAAGAATTATAATATAATTATAAGTTTTTTCATATCTAAAAGAAAATGCATTGAAATTGTACAATGAGCCTTAAATAAATTTTACAAAGATAATTTATTAACACCTTGCATCTCATTGAAAAAAGATTTATAGAATATTTTCCTGGCTGGGAAAATTTCTGCATTGCGTTTCATTAAAGAGATACTCGTGTGTTTGCTTTCGAAAGACATGCAGCCTCGATCGATCGATTAGATCGCAAATTAGAATGCATACATTTTTTGTTCCACACATTAAAAATTACAATTAACTATAAATGACGCCTGATAGGATAGGAAAACCGGTCTCCCACAAGCAATCGTACTCTGTATATCAATCTCCGTCCCGTCTTATCTATGCGCTGCTCGCGACTATAAAAGACAACATTTCTGAACGATACCTTTAGTGATTCGTGAATACCAATCGCACCGCGCCGCGCCGCACCGCGCTGCACCGCGACTTCTCTTCTTTGCTCGTTTCTCTCAAAATGTTTATATCCAGTAAGGACAGTAGAACAGGATAAAACCGTGCATCGAAACATTCATCACAACGATTTACGTGTTTTCCCCAGTCGAATAATTGTGCAGACACATGTGATTCACTGTGTCTTGTGGACATACGAAAGGGAGCAGGAATTTGTGCGTGCCATCGCTGGACCAAAGTGATAACCAGGGTTGGTAATTGCGCGGGACGTTTACGACGGAGTAGGGGTTTCTAGTTGAAACCCTTTGCCAAGCACGTGAAATATATTGTTTAGGATATTTCGTAGAAGCAGTAGAAAAGAAAAGGTGAGTCCCTCCGCCCGCTCGTTGCCGAAGGTAGCAAATTCGCGAAGGGCGAAACGTTGCCGAAGACATTTCCGTTGATTAGATCGGACCGGATGGCAAAGCGATCGGTCAAAATATTTTCGAGATCCACCTGGGAGGATTCGTTTACGTGACGGTTATGAACGAGGACGTAGGGCGCCTTCTAAGTGAGTTCGTGCGTTTATTCGTTCGAAGGGACTGAACAAATAGTCGGAAGGGTCGCTTATATCGGGCGTATGATCGAATCTAACAATAAGTCTCGTCATTATCCCTGACGCCTGATATCAGGTGAACGCGATATTTTTACTGAATTCATTCGATATCGCGTGACCGGAATAAGTAATACCTTCATAGCTTGAAAGTAAAGAAACAAATATTCCATACCTAAAGCTATCTGTTTTTGTTTTAATTAATTATTTGGACTACTACGCAATTTCGTTAAATTATCGTTACTAATTTTGCAGAATAATACAGCAAATTTCATCTGTCTCTTGATTATTTAATTTCTTTGCTTCTGTTAATGTGCTTAGAATATATATTAATATATTCATTCTTCTTTTATTATCCTATTCGTTGAACGAATTATATTTGCTCTCCGGCATTAAACTTTAAATACCGCGATATCCGTAATACATTTGAGACATTTCCGGTGTTTCATGTGACCCTTTGTCTCTCTCTCTTTCTGTCTCTCTCTCTCTCTCTCTCTCTCTCGTAATTATGGACTACGATGGTATACATCCAGTGAGTAAACAAGCAAGACCGCATGCGTAATAGGAGTAGATGTAATAGGAAATCGAGAGCAGCATCAAAGACCAATGTCTGCCTACGGCCTGTAATCTGTAGTCAAGTTAAATCAGGTACCTTTGATATCGCCCACATTGCGTTCCTATCTCTCTCTCTATCTCTCTCTCTCTCTTTCTCTATCTCTCTCCTCTTTCTCCATCTCTTTCTACGTAGTACATAAATTACGTTCGACTGTACTGCTTCATAGCACTTCACATTTCTATTGGATAGGGAATTATCCTATATCAGATACCATGTTCGCGGTTCGCGATTCAAATGATTAAGATTGTTTACGATTATTCGTCTTTATCTGATACTTTTCGCAAATTAGAAGTTTTCGCCAACGATTATTCGGACGCTCTCGAAGAGCACTTAGCTCCTCGTCTAGTCGCGATAAAGTCTGGCTATTGCCAGGCAACCCGGATCGATCTATTTTTATCGCGCCGTTCCTTCGGCGAAGAAACCAACGATCTTTTAACCATTGCTGCCAAGTTTCCCGGCAAAGTTTTCGATTGAATCCGCTTGACGCACAGCACTGTTCCTCCACCTCTTTTTTATATGTATAAGTTTTAAAAAGGAAGTACCAGCTGGCTCCTAAAAATAAATTTGTTGATGTGTGAGTAAGCGGGTAATACATTTATCGTGCACTCAAGTCCTCTTGAAACTAAATTACAAACATGATACTAAAAAATATATGAAGTGCTTTATAATTATACGATTATTTTAAATAACTCTAAAATTTTGTTTTTAGATTCTTATAAAATAATATTCAAAGCTATCTGAATGTATGCTAGGCATATAAAATTTCTATTTAAATACTTGCTCCTTATCTGACTTCAATAATAATTATTTGAAACAAATAAAATATTTATTAATCACGTGATAATAATTATTTTCATATAAAGAAGATTAATATTTTAATGGCAGTAGTATGTTTTTGTTTGAACACTTGTCTCTATAACACACATTAAAGGTAGAACTATATTTTAAAGAACTTTTAGTTTGTTGAGCAACATTGTAAAAGGGAAGTCCACACTTCACAGTTTCCGTCTATTGGATTATAATCGAGAGTGCATTAACAATGACATGTCAAATATTTGCCGGAAATAAAAATAACAAGATCGTTGATTGCGTGTGTTTAATTGTGAAATTATCGAGAAGCAAGTATACGGCATCTAAACTGTACAAACGTTATCGAGAACATGCGGTTTCGCAAATTGATAAATAAATTTCGTCATTTCACGATATTATCTAGAGCCGGTTTTACGTCGCAATTGACTCGCAAATATATACAGAGTATCCCAGGTTTTCCCGTGCAAACTTTTAGTAGTATGTTCTATACATATAAGCAGAAATAAGAAAAAGAATGTTACATAAACATAAGTCTCAAAGTGCTTTATTAGAAAGTTATAGCAAAAGTTAAAATTTCGTATTGAAGAAAAGAAATAATAACGGTCTTGTTATAGATAAGTGACACGCGATATATAGAAGTGATACGCCGTTCAATGATGTTTATCTTATCTGCTTCCTCTAGTCACGCTTACTATTTAAAATGATTGAAGGTAATTATAAAAACTTGTATAAATACTAGTAATAAGTAGTACGTTGTAGAACATTCACCCAAAATAAATACACGGATATTTATTTTGTTTACGGTTTGTGTGCAGGGAATGCAAAGATTTCTGTTAAAGAACATCAACGAAGATTCTCTAAGAAGAGTGCCGTATCACACAGTCTTTACCAATATTCATTTGCAATTACACTTGACGGGTTTAAATTCCGAGAGTGATAACTTTAATTCAATATTATATTGATGTATTGACATGGGCGGGCGGCACTTTAAAACACAAATTTAAGTGAAATTGTTTCTTATACATTTCGTACTTTTGCTATAACTTTGTAATAAAATATTTTAGAACTTATGTTTATATAATATTTTTTTTCTTATTTCTGCTCACAGAACGTACTACTAAGGTTTGTACGAAAAAACCTGGGATACCCTATATACTTCTTGGTGATTTCTTTCTCTTTGTTATCTCATTTCATAAATTATCATTTTGAAAAATTATTTTCTCACTAATATATATCACATTTAAACGTACAGTGAAGAATGACCGATATATCATATTACTAGCGGCCTTAATTTATCGATTATCTGTCTTTAGTATTCAATAACATTATATAATGCGATTATCAAACCCGCGTACTTTTGTAAAATGTTCTCTAGTGTTACGTATAGCTTTATCTTTACATACGTACGCGTATAAATATCTATGAGCATCGAAAGCAATCGAAATATCCAAATATACTTTTTATTAAGCATATCCTTAATTTACATCCGCAATTCAATTGTCATTTACTCTTATTCATAGAAACTCTCGATAAATCATTGATTTGTTAAACATCGTGTAATTATCTGAATTAATCTGAGATTTTTTGATGATTTTGATATTAATTTTTTCTCAACGATAAATCTCGTCGGCAACATTGTGTTAATCAAATTATATAAGTTGTGATCGTATCCGCTTTAAACTGCGACTTTGCGTAGACCCGCTGTAAAATTCTGATAAGATAGCATAGATGAAATCCACTTTGGAGTGACTGGCAAAATGTTAGTAGTACTTTTTTCCGGCTAAATGACTATCAGTTTATCTGTTAACAGTATTTCCTGCCTCTCTTGCAATAATGCTGGTGATCAGTTTCTGGCTTTTTATAATTTCTGATAAAATTCTCGTGAAATTTGAATTCTGAATAAATACAGAAGTACATTCACAAGGGATTAAGATTGACTGAGATGGTACCATAAATTTATTTTTAGCTTTAAAAAGAGAAAACACACTGTGCGTATCTGTCAAAAGATTCCGTGATAAACATACTTGGTTTTCTCTGTTATAAAAGTATTACGACCGATAGTGGCACGTGAATCATGATTACAATGTTTGTTAATAGCGTCTCTTAGCCGGCAAGAGATCTACAAAATCGTGCTAATTAACATAATTATGAAACACATTATATTTTATTAATTCTCTAATATATTCTTCTGATTTCTGCAGATTTGCCATTTCGACAATATCGTGAATTTTTTCCGAAAAAGAATCTTATTTTTACATTAAAAAATTATTGCCATATTACCAATTCCTTATTATATTTTATATTTCTTATTTCTTTATTATATTTTATTCTTTATTTATATTATATTTTATTTCTCATTTATAATATATTGAATATCTTTCTCGTTCTCTCTCTCTCTCTCTCTCAATCTTCTCTGGACCTTTTGCATAGCCCATGTCCTGAAATTACTAGAGGGAATTCGATGTTAGATGTTCTATATAAAGATAACGTTCAGACTACTAGTATGAAACGAGGAAGATTCTTGTGGACAAGTCTGTTTCGCGTTGATTCTTGTAACAGTATTAAACTGGAAACTCTCGTAACGGGATTGGACGGTCGACAAGTCAAGGATACTTAGTTGCGAGTGTTGGGACGAGGATTTTGAGCTTTGTTACTGACGAAGAGACGTACGCTCTAATCCCCTTCATTAAGCGAGCGCTTTAATTTCAATGCCGCGATTGCAATCGTCGCTGTTTAGTTCATCGTTAGGAATTGAACGTAATGCAGAACAATAAAATCTTCTTTAAGAAATAATGAGATGGCTCTTCCCTTTTTCCATCTCGTTTTCATTAACTCGTTGCGCGTTTCCAACTCAGGCTGTAATTAAAGTCCACTTGTCGTCTTTTTTTTTTCTTTTATCAAATCAAGACGAAAATAAATAGACGTTGTATACTTTATAAAAAAAGTTTACAAGTTTTCAAGTTTGACAAGCATGTATTTATCTTGCGAGCGGAGAAACGCTTGCGCTGCACTTATTTTATTCAGGATGCAATGGAACATCGTTGGTCGGAGTAGATGGACGTTACTTCTCGGAATGTCGCACTATTTTCATCGATTTTCACAGAATTTACCACTCCGTTCCCGTATCCGACGTGCGGCTGACCCGTACGCGTTAGAACTACTGAGAGAACTCGTTTCACGACTTTTCTCTCCATCGTATTTCCGAGGCGCGGTGTCTCCTGGGGTGAAGTCAGTTGTTCCTTTCGCAGGTTACATCGAGATACTTCGCGTATCCCGGCGGATAAAACCTCGCCTTAGTAGGGATGATCCTGCGAAATGGTCCCACGGTGGCCACGAATCGATTAGCTACTGAAAGAACGTTGCGCCGGCACAAACCAAATTTCCTACCCCGTTTTATCTCGTTATTTCGAAACGTTAAAGTTTGCAACGCGTCCTTTCGCGGCGACGTACGCCGAAAGAGAAAAGTAAAATATCTCGAAAACTCCGTCGCAAGAAGGTTCTTCGAATATCATGTCAAATGGTCGCCTTGGCTGCATTCAGGGTAAAATTGTCAGTGTCGCTGATTCTTTGATGTGCACGTGAAAATTTAATTAAATGTCTCCTGCGTATGTAGTTAAAAAATTAAATTAGCAAATTTATATAGTTAGAAAATTAATATCTTCCTATATATCTATTCTACGATCTATCCAGTTTCGTGCGAAGTCCTGTTTTGTCATTTTCGGATCAATTTGGTTGCGGTTACTTGTTCTCTGTTACGGAAGAAAATCGCAACTTTTCGCCACATTTCAACGTCAGTTAACGAAGTTCATCCAAGGAATTTCCGTTTTTTCTCGCACGTGGAAGTTCGCTCTCCCTCTACCAAGTATATCAAATCTTAGATTAATCTCTGACATGATGTATCACGCAGCCATCGATCTTCCCTTCGCCTTTCGTAAGTTGCAACATCACTGCAGCTACATGAATATATTATGAATAAAGGGACTCCCCGAGGGTTGTATAATTGGCATGCTGAATTGCATCGTGAGGAATTTGTGACAACGAATCTGACGTTGAAGCTAAACGTGGAACATTTAGTCGGACGATAATAGCGAGCTCTGGTTGACTCATAGTTAAGTTATTGCACTACGGTGAAGCAAATCGAATCTAATCTTGTCTTGTTTAATCGATAGCCACTATCTGACCTGTGCTATTATAACTCGGGGAATAACTGGTCAGATTAACGATTAATGATTGATAACATCTCCCGTGATTTAGCTTAGATAGACAGAATGTTGAAGTGTTGAATCCCCCGTGGACCGTACTTTTTTAGTTACACAAATTTAATTTAGTACTTAATTATTTTAAAAATCTGATTTCGAAAAGTAAGAAGCCGTACAAGTTTTTGACAATTCGCAAAATTTTTGCCGAGAAAAAGTCAGCTCCATATCCGTTGAGAAGCGCAAAGCCAAATGATTCAAAGACGATCAAAGTCGAAAACGGATCAGAAACCCGGTAAATAATGTTGACCGTCCTATGGATTTCGCTCGTACGATTTGCACGATTCGTGTTCCGCGCGAGTCAGACATTGCACAAATACTTTCTCTTTGACTCGTTAGATTTAATTTACCGCTAAGCGAATAACCCGCGTTGCGTTTTCCTCCGCGGCTTTGGCACTTCCACGTCCACATTTTCTGCCTCCGTGGCATCATCCTCCATTCAGAGGAAGAGGGGGAGGACCGACGAAACGGATGCGGAAGCGCGGTCGTGAATCGCTGCATTACGAGCCCGGCGCACTTCGTAACGCGGCGCATTCACTGGCGAACCGCAAGAATCGCGGTTGCAGGGTTTGAAAGTACGATGGAAATTAATTTGCCGAGCTTAACGAACCCCAAGGCCCACAAAGCAGCGGTAGGTACTGACGGAACGTCGTGTTAATTACATTGAAACCAGCAAGAGTAGGCAAACGGTGAAAACAGATGCTCATTTTTACGAGCAAAAAAAGTATTGCAACGCGCATTCGCGGCCTGTACTTATTCTAATTCGCTTTCTGGCACCAAAAATGCGTACGAGAAGTACCAATTATTAGTTAATTGGGCAAATTTGACGAATGAGTAATTAATAATATAGCTACAAAATATTCTCAAAATATGGTCATATTCTTCTTTTTTATCTCTTGTGTTATTTTTATCTCTGAAAAGAACGCAAGAATACTTTTGTTATAACTTTTACTTTTGTAATCCAAGTAAATATTAGTTGATAATTCTACACGGTTTTTTCTCTGGCTATCCGTGGAGAATGTAAATTCTTAG
Source organism: Leptothorax acervorum (assembly GCA_035220615.1). NCBI lineage: Eukaryota > Metazoa > Arthropoda > Insecta > Hymenoptera > Formicidae > Leptothorax > Leptothorax acervorum. Next base: position 2,043,591 of record JASTWQ010001261.1, on the reverse strand, counting down.
TTCGTATCTCTCTTGAAGAGAGGCTAATTTTTATAGTTATAACAAAGATTAATCCGGACCATCCTCGCGAGTCGTAAAATAATAAATTGCCGATTCCCTGGACACGTGTCTCGAGAGTCGCGGACCGCAGAAGATTACAAGACAGTCTCGCCGTTGGAGGTCGGTTGGGAAATTAGTTTCCGAGCTTAATGGAGTTCCGTGAGCGCGAAAGATGGGCACCTCGGAGGCGACGACTACCGACGAAAGTTTTCGCAACTTTCGCAATTTTTTCAATTAGCCGCGATTTTTCAACGACGCGACGGAGCGCGCGACGCGCTGAGAAATGAAAGCGGGTTTACGTCCCCGTGTTTGTTGGACTCCACTCTACTTTGTGATTCCGTCCTAACGACGTTACCGCGTATATTGGGAAAGTCAAGCGACGTTATGAAAGTCTTAGTAGCCCGCGCGCGCAAAGTTCTTTATTCCGAGAGTCTGTGAGTGCCCGACGTCCATTCTTCCCGTCGACAATAACCTTTCCGTCATTAATGGGCCGTATTGTGCGCGCTGTATCGCGACCGAGCGACGAAACGTGGCAAATGCGTCTCGGTATCTCGGTGACGGCTACTTCCGTCCGACTTCCGACTTCCGTTTTGATCGATGATTTACGAGTCCCAAAGGAGACCGAAAAGGCTGAAAATTGTGTGGGTACTTTTGAAACTACGCTGTCGCTCGAGTCTACTGCGACTCTTTAGGTCTTCAGGCACATCTGTTGTTTCCCCTATTTGATATCTTTTTCTCCATTTCTTTCATTTGGATTCCGACAGCGATATATCTATATGTAGACACGTGTTTCGCACAAAAAGTATCACAGGATATTCGCGATTGATATTTTAAGGTTTCCGAATAAGGAGTTGTAATGGTTTCGAGAGCGAAAGAGGGTGAATCGCACAAACGAGACAATTTATTTGTCGAAGCCAATAAGTCGGTCGTGTTAAATCAACTGGAAAGAGAGTAAAATTTTATAAACTCCTCCGCGCGAAGCGGATTCAGACGGCGGAAAAAAAAATCCCGTTCGCCTGAAGGTGAGCTTATTGAAGGCTGAGCGAGAGACAAATGAAATCGGGAAATCCTACCGTGAAATAGGATAATCTGAAACTGACATCGCTATCCTCTTTCGCAAGCGCTTAAATACCCTCGACTTTTCAATATTTCGAACGGCAGACAAAAGAGGCTTTCGTTAGTTAAGGAAACAAAGATGAAGTCTCTCTTTTAGCGCGACAGATTCGACAATTAATTTTCGTGCGATAGCCAATAATTCATTCGCGTTTCGTTTTATTGCGAAATGCGGGGCGAGACTGCAATCGATAACGATACGGCGATACGAGACTAATAAAGTCCTTATAGCGACAAGTATTACCACCAGATCGAATGACGGGCGAAGGAGGATTGCGATTACATCTCATTCGATACAGGATGATTTAGTAATTTAGTGTAAACTGGGTGATTTAGTCTATGAGAAACTTGGCAAAGTGATAAGAAGTTATTTCGAGTTAATTGGAAACGAAGATAAATCATGATAACGAAAGTCACGCCGTTCTAAAAGCGTAAATAATTGTATGCGACCCTGACGCCTAATTTTGAACACGTCCATGAAGATAACATAGTTCTGACTATATATAGCTATGATAATGACCATATGGTCACGGTAAATAAATGGACTTGCGATGGCAATTTTGTAATCCATTGAAGACAGATCGGAATACGTGAAACATCTGAATAAGATACGAAGAAGATGTTGGAAACAATATTTGTATAATTTCGAGAAATTTAACTCTTTCACCCATACTCGCGGGCACGAGGGACATTGTCAGGAAAAAGTCCGTATAATCGCGTGATCACACGAGTGCGACCATCGCAATCCGTCCGATCGGATCGGTCGAGGGCCGCGTGAAACGCCCCTCGTCAGTGCTTTTTCACTGCTCTAACGAGGTCTTGTTCGTCTGCGCTTTTCATCGAGTTCTTAAAAGCCTCAGCGAGCCTTAACGTCGTTCCTGGCCTGACCTTTCGCCCAAGTGTCGTCGTCCGTTTCTCCTCTTTAACAGCATGAACCTGATATCCTGTCTGCATATCGAAAAAGCCGTCGATCCGCCGGCCGTATAAAGTTTCGTATTATTCGACGTATCGAAAAAACGAATCGACATTTCTCTCTTCGGGGCCGCGTGCGCGCGTGACCGACGGGGAACAGGATATCTTTAATAGGGTGGAACGTAGAGTGAATTTGCCGTTGCTGTTAATGCAGCTTGTAGCGGCCGGATCGATTAATTAACGTGGCTAGCGCGGTGTCTAATCATTGTTTAGATTGAGGTATTTCGACACGCAAACATATGATATAGTGGATAATGGCGGGAGTAAATAGGGGCACTATTTGCGTCGCAGCTAGCCTGACTAACTGTGTTTGATTCGAGCGCGAACTGTTCATCTCCGAGCTCGATATCTCAATGATGAAAACTCCTTTTTGCTCGACATTCGCATAATTAAAACGTTGAGAATGTAATAAAAGGCAAAAGTAAAAGAAGCAAAAAATTAATAGACTTAAGAATCAATTAACTGTGAATTCGGTTTTTGTCCGACTCAATTAAAGGTTAGATCACTGCAAAATGTCTTCACGATTTTCGTTCCTTCTTATGATTGCAGAGTCGTTAATTAAAAATGCACAATGACGCAGCGAGTTTATCCATTCTCCAAAAGTCCTCGCGAGGGGTCACCGGATATTCAAATGGAGACGCTCATAGCCAATCACTCCCCCCGCCAGGGAAAAATCCTCTCGAGATGTAAGTATTTACATTATATAGGATATAAACTCGTTTGCTCAAAAGTTAGCTTTTTATTTATCGCATTTCACCATGTATTTAATGTGGAATTAAGTTACGAATGATCGATTATCAAACTGAGTTCGCAAATACAGAAGTTTCACGAATTAATTGAAAATCCGATAGAATGTTACTTAATTCCATATTGGATAACGATATAACAACTTGATCAAATTTGAGTGATTTGATTCAAATGGCATAATTAACCCTTGATGCTGTGTGTTTCGTTTGCTTCAATGTTTGCAAAATTTTTCACGAAAGTGCAAGCGTGTTTTCGTATTGAACGATTAAGGTTATCGATCAGTATAATTATCGATATACATACAATAATTTAGTTATCATCGTATTTGTATTTAACCATAGAAGAGAAAATCTTTTATTATTAATTTTTTAGATAGAAATATGAAAAAATCAGATTACCACTATTCAAACGGAAATAAATAATTGTTACTGGATAAAAAATTATTTTAATTTGAAATTAAAATTGTGAAAAGATAAAATAATTTCAAAACTAGCCTACTAGAGTGAAAAATTATATAAAAAATATATTGGATTATTATGCTTTTTATCGCCGTAATCATAGACAACGATACACATAAAGTAGTATTATTATTAATAGTAAATTTCGTAAATCGCAGCTTTCTTTGCGATTAGTACGAATAGAAAACCATATATCTTCTTAAGATAATAAAAAAGTTCTCGTTGAAAATAACTGTTCTATTGCTCACTTTTAAGTGAATATACTAATGTATCCAATGAGTACAAGTTCGGAGGATCTCATTTAAGTTCCGCGATAAAAGTGAGCTACGAATTATTCAATTTATCTACGAGAAAAACGTATTAAGAGGCACTAAATATCTTACTGTTGAAATTCCCAGGACTGGCATTCGTTTTAATGCTTTCACGAGAGTCGCGACTAAGAAAGTTTTTCTGAGGAGCTATCAGTTACACAGATCCCGCGAAGTATAGAAGTAGTGGCAGTGTCGTAATGAACCTTCGGACCAGAATTGTAATTAAAATCCAAAATTGCAATTAGAAACCATCATTTCTCCTTGAATATTTTATTATTATTATTTTATTGAATTTTAAATCCGCAATAAGTGCGTGACAAAATATTCTTAAGAGAATACGTGTTTTCCTTAAAAGAAGCAGCAAAATAATAACTCAATTTCTGTGCTTTCCACGCTAAAGATCTGTCTTCGATAATTTCTACAATAAATTTTCGCAAGTTTGTGTTCGACGCGGCGAAACCGTACCTGACAAATTTTGCGCGAAAATACGCTGACGCTAATACGTCGTCCTCGAGTATGCGCGGCGCTGTTATTACTTCAGGTGGCAAAGCTTCCTATATTCCGTGCCGATCGTAGATTTGTCGGGGGAGTTTCTAACAGCAATTACGTCGCTAATGGAGCCCCCACGGAGAGACGCCGGTCGACTTTCGCCAAAGTCTCTCATCCAGGACTACTCTTCTGGTTCCTGGGCTTTGCGACGACGATGTCGAAACTTCTCACGGGTCCGGATAGTTTTTGCGCTCCCGCCGAGTTACCCAAGAAAACCTTCCTCCGCGTCCCTCATTGATCCTTAAATTGCCGATTTACGAAAATCTTCCGTTTGATTCACGATTTCTAGCCGAAGAGACCTTTTTGGGTGATTCGTCGAATAATTTTCTTGAAACTTGGCAATAACAATCTCAAAAAATGCGACCGCGATCAAAATAGATAAAGCCACGTCTGCTAATGGCTTTATCATTTCTTAGCGGAAAGCGTAATAATCCAGTTGCATGACGCGTGTGATATACGATTCGAAAATGCATAAAAGACATTTAGAATCCGTCAATCTCGCCATTGCCATTTTATCTTGTGGTTAAATGCAATAAACGACGGTGACATGTTATTTGCAGCACGCTTTGCATTTAAATGTATCTGTGGAATTTTTTTGTGTTGTACGGTATCTTGTATATCTCATTTCAGACACGCTACAAGACAAGGACAGGGATAAACACGAAGCCGAATACATGCTATGGGATAAAAATGGCAAAGCAATGTACGAATGAGCTTGTTACAGATTGTGACGTATATATCTAGAAATAAATATACGGGACGTAGAGACTGGATATAATGGATCATTGCGCGCGGCAGGGCTTGCCAGCTTATTAACGTTTTGACGTTATTACGGCCAGAGGAGGCTCACATAAAACTTTTACGGACTGTACATGATTTCGTACGGGGAAACGCATGCTTTTTTTACGAGGATGCTTCCAGCATCGAAACCTCCTCGTCCCTTTCACCACCTCGTAAAAATAACCGCGTCGCGCATTTATTATCCTATTTTTTTGTGTGGCTGCATACGATTTCAGATATCGCGAAATGTCCTCCGGTTCCTATAGTCCTTCGGATACCCGGAACTCCATTTGGATTCTCCAAATTCCTTTCCCTATAATTATCGCGAGAAATGTGTCCAGTCTTGTTATTTGTGTTCGAGTCAACGAACAGTGAAAATAGACGAGAATTTATCTCGGTGCATTTTTTGACAAATTTAAAATGACGTGTGACACTCTCCCGACTGAAAAATTTCTGAGCGAAATGCGTAGAAAAGTATGGGAAAGATCAGTTCGTTGAATAAATATCGTATTTTAATCTCAAGGATCTCGATTAACGATCGATTTGCATCTTGTGTCGACAGGGAATTTATGCCATCGGAAACGAAGGCGGAAAAGGAGGATGAACCAGCCTCGGAGCAGTCATCGCTGCAATCCGTGCCATACTACAAACTGGTGAGTTTTCCCTGTTAGAATAATTTATGAGGGTGTCCTCGGTCGAATTTCATGCGCGACATTCCCTGCGGCGGAGGCCGGTACATTTGAGAAATCCAGAATATACGGGGTGTCCCATATCGTCTTCCACTCTTCCGAAAGGAAGAGGAAACTCTATAGATTTTTTATCGAAAGTCGGAGCCGCTTCTTCAAATGTCGATTGCTCTATAACTCGGAAACTATTAACGTGTCGATATTCCTCTCAAGATAAGTCGACTCTAACGAAGCGGATGAAGAGAACGCGAATGGAAATTCAGCACACCGTACACGTTTTTTTCCGCGTCGCACTAATATAAACGAAATGGAACGCGCATTCCAGGGTGGAGTGAACCACCGGCGAAACCGTTAAGAATGTTATTTCTCTCTCGATTGCACCGACTGTGGAGCATCTTTGGACCAGCGACAGTGATTAATGACACTGCTCTCTGTGATAAACGACAGTTAATGACTCATTGCCGGGATACATTTGTATAATTTTCCGCGTTATAATTCCCATTTAATAGACCGTGAACTCTCTTGAACGCTCGGGAATTAAACTCGAACGATATTTTTTCACGACGCCGTAAATTCGAATACGTTTTTCGGTCAATTCTGATTGTTCTTGCGTAGGAGCAAGTTGCGTGGCCGCTCGTCAATCATGGTTAGCCGGGTATTAATTTTGCAAGCTAATCTCTCGGAAAGCGTGAATCCGCGCTGCTGAATCATTCAAAAACGCGCGAGTTCGCCGCGCCAAATAACTCGTAAACGTGCTTGCAAAACTTTTGCGAAAAAAAAAAAACACTTCGCGCTTTAAATACATGATCGTATTCTCTTTCATATTCTTATGGACACGCATATCTCCATAAATTCCATATATTTGTGCTATTCGTAATTTTGAAGCGCAATACTAATATTTACTCCGGTAAATTGCCCTGTAAGTGTGGCTAGTGTAATAATTGTGTTATGATTGTTTCAAATTTGTCAGTTTCGATTTGCGACGTGGGGCGAGTTGATGCTGGTCTTCTTAGGCCTGATACTGGGTTGTCTCGTTGGCTTGTGTATTCCAGCTGCAATCATCCAATATGGTGAATTCAGCAATATGCTATTGGACCGTAATAGCGAAAATGCCACAACCACACCAACCATCATATTGCCATGGTTCGGGGGTGGCAAGATTTTGTAAGTAACATTTCATCTCTTTATACCTTCAAGAATCGATAGTCGTCCCGCGAGATACATTTTATAACGACAAGAAGGACATGTATTACGGTGTGACAGATTTCTCAAAATAAATTCCCTCGAACGCCGGATCGGCGGGAGCAGAGTGTTATTTTATTGTAACGCAAACAATTTATTTCAGAGAAGCTAATGCAACTTACGAAGAGAAGATGGACGCTCTTTATGACGATTCAGTGGCTTTCGGCGTCTCTTGCGCGGTGCTATCGGCGATTATGATGGTCCTGTGCATAGCCATGATCGACGTGCTCAATATCGCCGCCTCTAGCCAAATCTCCAGGATACGCAAGATGTTCCTGAAAGCCGTTCTTAGGCAGGACATGTCGTGGTACGACACGAACACGTCGACCAACTTCGCCAGCAGAATCAACGAGTGAGTTTTCTTCTTATCTTTACGCAGATGTGTCGTATCGTATCGCAGATGGATAACGGGGATTGATCGTAAAATTCACTGTGACAAGCGACTACGAAGTTATGTTCATCGACAGATATTTAATCAGCATCAGTAGCATTAAATCGCTGAGAAAGATCTGTGATTACGCAATCGCATCGATTCATTTATTCATAAAAAAGGGACAATATCTAAAATATACGGAAACTGCGTGAATTTTTCAATATTCGAAGCATCTCGGATGACTCTCGATTAAACAAAGATCCAATAGAGATTAACAACTTTGACGGTATAATCGTTCTTCGAGAAATATGTAATTTCAACGGAGACGTGATACTCGTACCTTCACGCGCCGCGGCGCCACGCCGGCGCGTCCTCAAAGAGAGGACGTTGTACCTTCGATTTTCGAGACCGTCGATGTAAACGCGGGACGAATGCGAGAGGAAGCGAGGAGCAAAGTTCAGGAGGCGAGAACCTGTGTGTTCATCAACAGGTGGGCGTTTACTCGAAACTCGAAAAGCCTGTTCCCACACTGTCTCTGCCTTCGCTCGCATTACACCGTATAATAATTGGATGAGCGACTCATATTAAGTTATTAGCCGTGTAAATCGCAAATATGTTATTTTTTATCTCGAGATAACCGGTTTCGTTATTCGGTCATGATTCCATTTTTCTACGTCGCGATGCAGATAGGGAGAAAACGCGCAAGAGATAAGTTTTAATTGCGCTTTAACGTATAATTATGTGCAATTATAGTTATTTTATTACAATTACAGTTCATTGCAGACCGATTGTCTGCAATAAACATGATAAGAGCAATATCGTTCAGTATTTTGCTATCTAAAGAATATATATCTAGCAGAATATAGAAAAATTGATCGCGTCTACTTTCCATTGATCGGCTATCGATTATTCAACAATATAGCCAGCGTTACATAAAGATTTTTAATCTTGTGACAGATGGGATGTGAAAAAATATCAGATACCGATAACGCCGACAATGGCAGACGCTGATAAACGTTGATCTCGATCAGAACTCGTTTCCGGAGCACGTGCTTGCTTAAAAGCTGAACCTTGAGACCCACTTTCGATTATATAAAAAATGATATTAAGCCGAAATGGGGTCACGAAGGGGATTAAAGGATTTATTTAGCTATTACATTAACGATAACGTAATAAAATGACAATGCTGCCCATTTTTTTGACAGGGATTTGGAGAAGATGAAAGACGGCATGGGGGAGAAGTTAAGTATCATCACGTATTTAGTGTCCTCATTCTTCGCTTCCGTCATCATCTCGTTTGTGTACGGCTGGAAGTTGACCCTGGTCATGTTAAGCTGCGCACCGCTCATAGTAATCGCTACAGCCATTGTCGCCAAGGTGCAAAGTTCACTATCGGCTAAGGAGATGGCGGCCTACGGACAGGCCGGTAGCGTCGCCGAGGAAGTTCTCGCCGCCATCAGGACCGTAGTCGCTTTCAACGGCGAGCAGAAAGAGGTGGAAAGGTACTCGGAGAAACTCGTACCCGCGGAAGCAACTGGCATCAAAAGAGGCATGTGGTCCGGAATCGGCGGCGGCGTCATGTGGCTCATCATATATTTCAGTTACGCGTTGGCATTCTGGTGAGGATGCGTGTTATTAGCGCAAAAAACATCGCGTTATTCGCACAAATCATATGCTCTACAAATATGTATTTTTTTTTTAATTCGAAAATAAGGTTTTATTGTTCTGACATTATATTGTTTCTAACGTAATTATTTCTCTTGGATTGTATCTTACGATATTTAACAGTATGAACGAACTGTCATCTTTCAAATATAAAAGCCACGAGGTAGCTAATTGGGCACTTACGTCTGGAATAGTGTCGCTCCTTTTTACACATTTCGATGAAAAAAAGCATTAGCTTTCACGAGGACGTGTCACGCTTCAAAACGGCAAAAAGCAGATTTTTCTTTGTGTGCAGGTACGGAGTGCAATTAATTTTGGACGACCGCCCGAAAGAAGTGAAGGAATACACGCCGGCGGTATTAGTGATCGTGTTCTTCGGCGTTTTATCCGGCGCGCAAAACATGGGCCTGACCTCGCCGCATCTCGAGGCATTCGCGATGGCGAAAGGCTCCGCGGCCGCGGTCTTCAACGTAATAGATCGCGTGCCGTCGATCGACAGCCTCAGCAAGGAGGGCCGCCGGCTGGACTCCGCCAACGGCGAGATCGAGTTCAGGAACGTCGCGTTTCGCTATCCGGCGAGGAAGGACGTCCAAGTGCTCAAGGGGCTGAATCTGAAGATCAATCGCGGCGAAACGGTGGCGCTCGTCGGTGAATCCGGATGCGGAAAATCCACCTGTATACAGCTCGTTCAACGGCTCTACGACCCCCTCGAAGGACAGGTCAGTGGCGACTTATTAATCAGATTCTTTCTTCTCGTTAGAAAGAGTATTCACTGGTTTGTCCGAATTATTCATTTCGGAGCAAAGAACGCTTAATTTCGAGGCGTGAAAATTTTGGATGCCGCACTTTAATCCTTTTGTTTGCGCGAAATATTTATTGTAAACCGGTTTATATGAAAATTTTAAATGCCGTACTTTATCCTTTTGTTTACGCGAAAGACTTATTGTAAACAGGTTCATATGAAATTTTTTAATGGCAAAAGTGTATAGAGACAGAGAGCAGCGCGGCTCGCGCACTATGACGGGCGTTGTTACGTGGGGAACAAAAGTTAATAACCGCGCATATAGCGCCATAAATGTCCGAGTGACGTTTTTATCCCTCGCGAAATTACAGTGACGCTGAATAAATGACGTTGCGCTGTGGTGATTTACTTTGGCGTTGTTCAGAAAATAATTGTTTTACGGTCATCATCCCCGTATTATATCTTTCATCATTTACCGTCGAACGTCTTCGAGCGTCGTCTTATCGTACGGTGTCGGCTCACTTATTCTGTTTATGTTTTCACAACGGGGAAAATTTGCGACGGGAAAAAATAGCGGGCTCTTTCCGTCGCGCTTTCGCACGATCGGTGTCGCTAGATTCTCACACGATCGAGATCGCGCGCGGTGAAGAATGTCGTTACAATTTTATAACGCGACAGCGATTTTTACGGCGCCAAAGTAGCTGCGGGTATAGTAACGCAACGACCTGTGTGTAATAAACATTTTATGTTTTATACCCTGCGGCTTTTTACCGCGTCCTACCCAACGGATGTATCTCATGCTTGTGTTTTCGATAAAGTTACGAACTAAAAGTTCGCTTTTAGTTACGTGTAATATTAAAATGCTGCATATAGATGCAGTTTCCCATAGATCGTTTCCATGCTACACGCATATAAAAACATGGTGACATACATATTGCTTTCGGCATTATGTTGTCTATGTATTTCTGCTTTGCTTTACAATTTTGTTTGTATTTTTATTAGTTTCATAATTCTACCGATATCTATAATAATATAATAATTACTAATATTTTAATTGTATTATTATTATGATTCAAGATTGCGAAAGCAGCAATGCTCAGCAAAAAATATACATTCTGCTTAGAAATTATATTAATTAATTTTATGGCTATTTAGGACATCTATCCAGCCTAGAAATATGTAACAGTGACGTTTATTTTCAAACGGAGTTCTCCGCGTCATTATCGTTTCCACTCAACTATCGATTCTCGTTTCGCGCGAAATGTTAGCTAACACAGCTTGGCATATGTGTGGGTACAAAGAGGGAGAGACAATTTCCAAGAGTTCCCATATTTTCCTGTGCAGGTCCTGCTGGATGGGGTCGACGTGTCGACGTTGAACGTTCAATGGCTGCGCTCGAACATCGGCGTGGTCGGTCAGGAGCCGGTGCTCTTTGACACAACGATACGCGAGAACATCCGTTACGGAAATGACAGCATTACCGAGGAGGAGATGATCAAAGCCGCGAAGGAAGCGAACGCTCACGACTTCATCAGCAAACTGCCGGAGGTGAGCACCGCCGCCCTTTTCTCGTATTCCAGCCGCGCCCTTTGCCCATCCGGAATTATAGCTTCCTTTTGGTCGTGCTTCGACGCGAGAGTTCGATTGATTCAGCCGGTTTCATCGGGAAGTCACAGAGCCGGCGAATATACGACAGCGTTGTCACCCGATTGAAAACCGAACGAAGATATTGTATCCGTTTGACATTGTCTCTTCTACCGAGACTCTTCAGCGCGTTTGCACGGAATATGTTGAACCGATCGTGGAACGAACGTAATCGCTAATAATGATATAACTATTATTTAAAATCACACGTAATGGCAATGCTCGAACTTGAAATCGCGAAAATGTTTGAGAAAATTTTGATTATGATAATCTGTAAAATTTTATCACCATGAGAAATTGCGCGACTTCGAAACTAATCAATGAAATATCGTTGAATCGTGTGGGAGTTTTGAAATTTTGGTGAGCGTAATTGAAGAGGTAAATTAATAATTAACGAAAGAGGCGGCGTGATTTTTCCCAAATAATTCTCCGACTGGATACCTGTAACCGTTGTCATCGCGCGTTGGGATGTGTTAACAATAGTCTCAGGTGTGCCTGGCAGTCCGCGCGCAAACAGGCGATAAAACACGCGTGTTAAACCGTGCGCGGAGCAAATAACATTATCCGAGATTACGCCTGTGTCAACTATTAGGCGTTTATTAGCGGATTATCGGTAGGTGAATTCGATACTCGCGATAGTCCCATTGGATCGCTGTCGGCGTTTTGCACACACATTTCGGGCTTATCCCGTTACGTCCGCACGCGCTAAAATTTAACCGCGCAGCTTCCGTATCGTTGGAAAAATGAGATTTGCACGGGCATCTCGGTGTAAGTTCATCAGAAATGTAATTAGCGCACCCCATTTGCATTGCCGCGATAATATTTATGGACAGTGACTGCGTTATCTGTTAAATAGCGTCGAATATACATGGATTTAATCGACATCGTAAAGAAGACGTTCAAATCCGGTAGAATGTAATAGAATAGTAGGCAATCCCCGAGGAAATTTATTTCAATTTCGAAAATTAATCTTCTTTGAGACACGCACGTTCTGCGATGTCGCATCCCAATGTCAATTCGCGTACGAAGATCGGGACGATGAAGCGGCCGGTTTGTGAATTCAGGGATACGATAGTCCAGTGGGCGAGAGGGGCTCTCAGATGTCAGGTGGGCAAAAGCAGAGAATCGCCATCGCACGTGCACTGGTGAGAAATCCGGCGATTCTTCTGCTGGACGAGGCGACTTCTGCATTGGACGTTCACAGCGAGGCGACCGTGCAGAGGGCCCTTGACGCGGCAGCGAAGGGAAGAACGACGATTATAGTCAGCCATAGACTCTCCACCATCACGAACGTCGACAGGATCGTGTTTATTAAGGACGGGGTTGTCGTCGAGCAAGGGACCCACGAGGAATTAATGGCGCTCAAAAAACACTATTACGGACTGCATTCCGCCCACGTGGAAAACGCAGCTAAAGGTGCGCTTTAGCTAGTTTGTTTATCCGTGAATGTAGGTGCACGATTAATTTTCTACTGTTTGCCACTGTATAGATAAGGCCACGAGGATTGCCAAGACCGCGGTGTCAACCCCGAAGTTGAGAATGAACCCGCCGTTGAACAAACAAATTTCAACGTTATCCGCACACTCCCATCGACTCTCTCTCGCGAGATCCGAGTCCACAGTGGAGGAGGATTTGGACGAGAACGAGAAACCTTATAACGCGCCAATGTCGAGGATATTCGGATTGAATAAACCGGAATGGCCATTAAATTTGATCGGTAATTTCTAGCTAACGAGAACAATGATAGTAATGAATCTGTTGACAGCTTATGAGATCGTGTAAAAAGTACAGAAAGACTCGAGTAATAAAATATCAATAAAAAAAAATTATAATTCACGTTTCATACGATTTCTTGCAGGATGTCTCGCGGCAGGGACAGTAGGCGCTTCCTTCCCAGCCTTCGCCATACTATTCGGTGACATTTACTGGATACTGAATATTCCCGACCCCGTCGAAGTTATGGAGAAGACCATTTTCCTCTCGATACTCTTCATTGTCGTTGGCGTGCTCACGGGTGCCGGTACTTTCCTGCAGATGCACATGTTCGGCCTGTCTGGCGTGCGTATGACGAAGCGAATAAGGCAAATGGCGTTCTCCGCGATGCTGAAGCAAGAGATGGGCTGGTACGATGAGGACTTGAATAGCGTGGGCGCGCTCTGCGCGAGGCTCGCGTCGGACGCCGCGGCGGTCCAGGGCGCTACTGGAACTCGCATCGGCTCCATGCTCCAAGCTTTCTCGACCCTCGTGATCGGAATTGGCATATCCTTGTACTACACCTGGAAGATGACGCTAGTCTCGGTCGTGTCAATCCCATTGGTGCTCGCCGCGGTGTTCTTCGAAGCGCGAGTCATGGGCGGCCAGGGTATGCAGGAGAAGAAGAAAATGGAGTCGGCCACTCGGGTAGCCGTTGAGGCGATAACCTACATACGTACGGTCGCAAGTCTCAACAAGGAAGACGCCTTCTTCAAGAGATACTGCGTGGAACTGGACCGCGTCGCCAAGGCGACAAGAATCAGAAACAGGCTGAGAGGTTTAGTGTACTCGTGCGGTCAGACGGCGCCAATGTTCGGTTACGCCATAAGTTTGTATTACGGTGGGTACTTGGTAGCCAGAGAAGGACTGGAATATCATAAGGTCATCAAAGTGTCGGAAGCATTGATCTTCGGTTCGTGGATGCTCGGACAGGCGCTCGCCTTCGCGCCGAACTTCAACACGGCCAAGATCTCGGCCGGCAGAATCTTCAAGCTGCTCGACAGAGTTCCAGAAATCACTTCACCACCGGGATCAGAGGGAAAGGATTTAGACTGGGTGAGCTCGCTTTAATATTTCGCATGTTCGGTATGTAAACTCGGTTATGTAAACCGCGAGTACACAACGTGTTTAGGGCACTACGCACTTTCTTTTCGTTATACATATGCATAGCGGCGGTCACATTAAATAAATAATATTTGCGAGATTCAAATTGCAGCTGGCTTTGAATCGTCGACATGTGAGATGTTAAATAATAATAATGAACGACAGATAAGACATGTAATTAAATTTCGCTGAGAGAATAGAAAATTCGCCAAAGAACGTAAGGTGATAAAAAGCAGGGCGTGCATATAATTAGTTTTAACTTTTAATTAACTTACAAAGTTAATCGAAATTTACGCGACGCTGAACATAGCATTTAAATTGGCTACTGAATCGTAAAATTATTATCCTTAGTGATTTGTTTTAACACACGTGCCGAGTGTCATTGGACATTGGACACCGACGTGATTCGCGTGTTTCATTACGGAATAATTTCCTTTGTAAATGAAGTAAATGAGTTCCCAACTGAATAATCAGACTAACAAAATTAATCGAATTAAAAACGAAGAAACCTTTTTGGATATTTTATGTATGAAAAAACAAAAAAAGAATCAATATAAGTGAACTTGACCGATATGTAGATAACACAAGGAGATAGAAATAAGCCTTATACGGTATAAAAAATATTCGTTTTGTTACAGACTTTACAAAGATAGTTTCAAAGAAAAAAATTATCAGTCTGTTTTACAGATTCTTCCTGTTTTACAATTCTCCGAAATCTTTGTAAAAGCGCATAAATCGCGCTTTTATCTCATCACAAGACGTAAAATCAGAGTAATCAAGATTTACCACATATTACACGCTAAATGGTATTCTATTATTTAACAAATTATTAACGGAGATTATTAACGAGATCTCTAACGAAGCCACATAATTTATAATGCACTCGACAAACTGCTTACGTAACCACGTTGCATAGAGCGCGTAGGAATTGCAAACAATTTTGATGATTCGCGCAGCGTGCGCGGCGGACGCGCAAATTAATCCGATAATTACCGCGACGCCTTGCCGCTGATTGCCGAATGCAAGTTTAATCTTCGCATCGAAACGCGGTTTTCTGTTTCGTTTGCAGTGCATCGTGTTTGTACACTCGCCCGCGCGTGTAAGTCGGAACACCTGTGTAAATAATATTACATCCGTTAGAAATTTACGACTGTTTGATAGCACCGCTCCGAGCGGTGTCTCGTTAATTACGTTCAAAACGCGAAATTGATTTCGTTGAAAGCCAACACCGGTATCTGAGAATATACTTGGCGTAAATTAAATGAAGTGTAA
Source organism: Leptothorax acervorum (assembly GCA_035220615.1). Taxonomy (NCBI): domain Eukaryota; kingdom Metazoa; phylum Arthropoda; class Insecta; order Hymenoptera; family Formicidae; genus Leptothorax; species Leptothorax acervorum. The sequence continues at coordinate 2,028,142 of JASTWQ010001261.1, read as the reverse complement.
TACTCGGGTTAAATATCTCCAAATCATAATCCAGTTGATCGTGCCGTTGCAATAATTGTCCCTTTACAATAACTCCGAAGAAAGAAAAAAGAAATAAAAACGAGCTTCTTCGCCTCCGCTGTTTTCCGTATCGCGCGGGATTTAGAAAAGGCAAGCGACGCGTAAATTACGGGATTAACGCGAATCTCGAATCTCCTCCAGACTAACGAGTCGCTTTGTGTTTTTGCCCTCGCAGAAAGCAGACGGCTTGATACAATATTCGAAGATCGACTTCCATTATCCGACACGACCGGAGATGCCGGTGCTCAAAGGGCTGAATCTGATCGTGAAGCCGGGCCAGATGGTGGCCCTCGTAGGTCAGAGCGGCTGCGGAAAATCCACCTGCATTCAGCTGCTGCAGCGGCTCTACGATCCGATCTCCGGCACCGTGACATTGGATCGACGTGACATCGCCTCGGTTTCGCTGGGCACGCTCAGATCGCAGCTCGGCGTCGTCGGGCAGGAACCGGTGCTCTTTGACAGAACGATCGCGGAGAACATCGCTTATGGCGACAACAGCCGACACGCGTCCATGGACGAAATCATCGAGGCCGCCAAAATGTCAAACATCCATACATTCGTCGCTTCGCTACCATTGGTTAGTTGTCGATGTTACAATACCTGCGTATGTTTTTAGCGCGCAGCGAAAAATCTGGAGTATATTTTTAAAAAAAGAGAAACACACAGAAAAAAGAGAAACCTTTTATACTGTTACACATAAAAATACCACGAGAATATAAATGTAATTTTAAACATTACAACTGGTTTTAAACAATTTTTAAAAAGTTACAATTATTCGAAAAAAAATTGGGAATAAAATACAAAAACTTTGGGGGGAGAATTAATGTATTAATATTTTATTAAAGTATTATTAATACTTTTTAATAATTTTTTTATATGCGATTAAATATAATTCTGTTTCTTTTTTTGCTTATTTAGGGTTACGAGACGAGGTTGGGGTCAAAGGGCACTCAGCTTAGCGGTGGGCAGAAGCAACGAATAGCAATCGCACGTGCACTATTGAGAAATCCCCGAGTCTTGCTGTTGGACGAAGCCACTTCAGCTCTCGATACTCAGAGCGAGAAGGTGAGAATCGTCACGCTGTTCTCCTAAAAGAAACTACTCGCGAGTAATTTTACCGATTTTTTCCTTTCTTTACCTCAGAGAATAGGCTTTATTCTCGAGTCCGAGTAGTACTCGGAAATGTAAAGTAAGAGCGATGAACGAGCCCACGACAAAAGTGATTGCATCTAAAATAAAACGCGTTCATGAATCGCGCAATATTTGCAGGAAGTCACTTATTAACCGTACAAAATGTTCTGTGCGAGATTCGCAGAGCGGAACAATCACCATTCGGACACGTGTTCAACTTCCGTTTTTTGCACAATGTAGCGTGTACGGTTTCTCGATTAACGGTGTATCATAATCCCCGAGACTGCACTTCAGCGATGAAATCACGTCGCAGGCCGCCGATGACGAGATCGACACGGCGAGATTGGAAGTCCGATTGAAAATTTTCCGAAGGGACACGGGGCCGTTATCGTTCTCGCGAAAGACCGACCGGCGACGGGCAATCGAGTTAATGGTCGTCGGAAGTGACGGAGACGACGGTTTGTTTCGGCCGTGTGTCTCCCTCGGGCGTCATCCGCGGATTTTCTTCAACAAAAATTCACATTTCACCGGTAGAATCGCGTACTTCATAATGCCCGCTGCTATATATAGTTGTTAAGAACGTCTGTTGCACTCTCGCGCGAAATTTCGCTGCTTCAGTCGACAGGAAGATAGCGCTTGCACATGGTGCTTGTTTTTTTTTTTTATTCCATTCGCTCGTAGGTTGCATTAACTCCAAGTCAGCATCGAGTTTTTAGGTCAATCCATTTTAGCTACGTTTTCCTTTACGCTGCACGAAACAAGTGTATATTCATGTTTTGTATCAAGAAGGAAACGAAAAACGCAACGCGGAAAGTACAAATAAAATGGGCAAACTTTACAAAGAAAAAAAAATTTAAATTTTATTTTCTCAAGAGTTGTTTCTGCACTGCAATCTGCAATCTCTAAGATCAGTACCTTGAAAATAATTGTCTCATTTCAAATTGCAAAAACAATGATTAGAGATTCGAGAAATTAGAAATGATGTTTAATTAATTTCTTGCACACGGTCCAAGCGAATCGATCCGCATTTTCAACGAGAGACAGAGAGAGAGAGAGAGAAAGAGAGAGAGAGAGAGAGAGAAAGAGGGCGGTTATTGAAACAAATAGCATGTAAACATCGCGGAACTATGTTGTAAACGGAACTATTTCCGATAAGCAATAACGGGCGCGATAGTCAGCGGGACTGGATAATAAATATCTGAGTATTTATACGATGTCCACTGTGCAGCGGAGCGTCGACTGTGCGCCGATTTCGCGGTGATCTAAACTATCGCGCGGTGAGCGTAGCCGCGGCGAGATGAATATTAACGAGACCCAGGTGGATTTAGATGAAAAATACAGGTAGAAAGTGCGAGTCAAAGAGCGCGCGGCGAAATAAGCCCGCATGTTACGCGGCTGTATAACGACACGCGTTTTGTATGATAATTCCGGCGTGTTCGATTAAAACCCGGTGATACTCCCGCATCAGCCTTCTATCGCAGAGGTGGCTCAAATTACATAGCCGCGCAATCACATTCTTTCCATTCCCGCGCGTAAAGCAATTCTATTTAAAAAAAAAAAAAAAAAAAAAAAGGATTATTGCGGCACGCGATAATCCGTCAAACAGCCTGTAGATCTCGACAGCGAGATCTTTTTTTTTAGTCTCTCTCCCTTGATCCCTCACTCTCGATGTCGAATTACCGGATCAACTGGCTACCGCGCCATTTCCGGTATTATCGGCGCTAACAATCGGAAATACTCGGTTTTACGAGCAAGCGGTTGTTGTATCCCTGTCGGGAAACGACTCGTCGCGGCCAAATGAATTTCGCGGCAATATTGTTTCCGCATCGACCCTCTTTCCCCTTCTCTCTCTCTCTCCCTCTTTCTCTCGGAACACAATATCCCACGACCCACGACGTCGCCCATCCCTCCGTTTGTCGTCGGGTGCCGTAAAACGGGAAAGTGCTTACGTTCGATTAGCCCCTCTAAGCGTCGCGCCCGAATCGCTTCCCTGATTTAAACTGTGTTCCGCGTTAACACAGCCGCTCGCGCTAATTACTCAGCGTTTACGGGATTAGTTTTGGAAAGATGTACTGAATAATTTATACCGCGGGAACGCACAAGGAACATATGCGCGACGTTGTATTATTAATGTTAATTTGTTTTTAACACTTCCACACCACCACGCAACACGCCCCGCTTTGCGTAATGAATCGATGTCATACATATGCAACGCGCGATACCGAAAGTTAAAATTTATAGCATACTATTTCAAAAATGAATTACATAAGCAGTGAATAATTTTTTATACCGCGTTAGAGACATAAATTTCGCAAGGGGAGATAATTCTCTGTTTGTGATTGTGACTTTTTAAAATGATATAACAATTATATAAGAGATTACACATTATTCCAATGCAAGCGATTAATTCTCGTACATCTCGATACTAATTCGCATATAAAAATCTATACTGGAATAGAAGATTTTTTTATAACGATTATTCGAACGATTCTTCATTAAATTCCGAGAACAACATCTATATTTTACTTAATCTCTCGTATGAGATCTTTGCCGATGATCAAGATGTATAAAATAATGGCCAACCTAACGATCGTTCACGTTTATATTCTCGTCGCCGTTGTCACGCACTCACGACGTGTCCCTGGGTAACAGCCTATCGCATTAACCGATATTTTCTGCGTGCAGGTCGTGCAGGCGGCCCTGGACAAGGCCATGCAGGGCAGAACGTGTATCACCATAGCCCACCGTCTGGCAACTATAAGGAACGCCGACGTGATCTGCGTGCTCGATCGCGGGTCCGTGGCCGAGATGGGCACTCACGACGATCTGATGGAGGCCGATGGTCTCTACGCTCACTTGCACACTCTCCAGGAGCCCGCTATACAGTAGTAGAAGAGCGACCAGGCGTCGGATTCCTTCGCTTTTTCCTTCTTCGTGCGCGACTCGACCGTCGTGCTGCATCGGGCATCTTGAAGGCGCATGGATCGAATCGGAAACGGTCGAGCGCGTGGAAAGCGGAGGAGAACCAAACCGCGTGAAGACCACAGAGCGGAACTCGAGTGGCCGTCGTCGCCACCACCAAGATGCTCGTCGGCCACGAGATGTCGAAGAACACAAGTGACGTTCAAAGGAACGGATGCGCCAGTACAGAAGACGGATCCTGTAGGTTTCAATGGCTTATTCACCGATTCCGCAGCAAGCGCGACAGGCAGCACCGTTCGCGGTTGAGATCACTAATCGAGGATCGAGCGACTTATTTGCGACGTAAACTCAATCGCAAATCAAAATCAAAATCCGGGCTTTTATCAGTGTTAGAATTCTTGGATTCAAGTTTCAGCCAGTGAGACACATGCGGGTTGAATTACCCTATCAACTTATATTGCTCTGCATTCATCTTTTTACACATATCGACACGAGTAGATTACGGCGGCATTACCGTGACTTTTTTACGACTGAAATACGCATTTGCATATTTTGATAGATATTTCATTAAGTTCGCGCATGTCTTAGATATATAGTCCTCACTATTACTAACTAATGAAGGCTGACGAAGCGAATACAATAAATATTCGCCCACTCTTTCCCTTTCTTTTTCCCTCTGCATCTCTATGACCATTTCATGCTTATCACTTCTTCTCTGATAGTTTTAAACAAAATGTTTTTGCGGCTGATAGACTTAATTCCCCCGTCAAACGCCTTTTACCGGGGACATGCACGGATATTACTTCTCCTAGCGGCCACGTTACTTCATTAGGCATTGTACCTCGCGCACCCACGTAACAATCCATCCTTCTAGACGGCGAAACGCGTCATACGGCATTATTCATAATGGCAAGCGACATAATAGACTTTACCGTTCCTCCATCCCGCTGTTATTCGTACGCGTCGACTTTCCTCCCAGTGGCACATTTTCTCAGGTAATAATATTTCTTTATGAGAGCCATCATATCTCGTGACGAGTGCTAGGAAATTTGGCCGTTCTTCTTTTGATATAAGAAGAAAAGACACAATCGGATAAAAAAGGAAATAGGCAGGATTCTTTCGATGACGTTAATATCAGAGACCAAGATTTTATCATCGACATTCACTATTCTATCTTGCCGCTCGAACGAAAGATCGGTGCTCTGGTCAGAATAGACGCAATTAGCGTAATTAATGTTATTGATCTACGCCCCTCTCGTGTCCCGCTAGATTAGATAGACAACGTAACCGAATCGATCGGTTTGCGGGACGTAACTCGTGTAACAAGGCGTGAAAATGGCGACAGGTGTTCAAGGACGTGACATAAGAGTATTCCTCCATCGCCGTTGTCATCGTCGTAATTTCGACAGCGCCGTAGCGGCACTTTAAGCGACGTAGCATAAAAAATGTACAAGTATTTCTCCAGGAATAATATACGCTCCGACCGCACTCAACCCACGCGTTTCCTCATTTCTCCTCTTTTACCTGAAAAATTCAGATGTTCATCTTTATTCCCTCGCGGAGTAAAAGGAAGAATTTCCTTCTCACTCGGATATCCGTAAAATATAGCGAATTTACCCATGGGACGAAACGTCGAATATACAGAATTCGCAGGAGAGACGTAATAATAATTTATTATTAATAAATTATCGCCGCCTTTTTCTCATCAGTAACTACACGTTAGTTTAGCGGACGTTTAGCGGACTCGCTGTTACATGACGGACAAGTATAACGAAGATGACGAAGTCGAGCAGCGACGAGGGTCACAAGGGATGCGTACAGGGTATTTGTTGGATCGTGGGAGGAAATACTCTCTTTCGCCAGAAAATCTATGTGCTCGCGAGCATGTGCTGAATTCGATCGAGAGGAATTATGTAAACCGGTGCTTGTATACGGGTAAATTTATTACCGCAATAACAGTCAAATGTGTACGATATGTACGGCGGGGAATAAATAAAATAAAATAGGAAATCATATATGTATATTTACGAGAAGAGGCGATTCCGGCGTGTAAGTGTCCGGATTCCTCTGTACGAAAACGGCTCCCTTCGTGCGAAGCGAAAATCGATAATCGCGAAACAATCAGCGGTCCACGCGGTAGAATGGCGATCGGCTTTTCGAACGGGCGGCTGTCATAAATTATACGTCGCAGTCGAGTCATTTCTCGATTATATTCTCCCGACACCCCGGGTGCCTTCTCTCCTTAGGCCTTAATAACAAGACTCGCCGGCGTGAAGGCTTATCGGCTTTGGCGATGATATACGCTCGATGGCGAAGGGCGTGCGTGTAAAAAGGTCCGGGACGATTTTTCAGAATTTGCCCCTTCGGCTTAAGGGAGCTGTCGCGTCTCAGACATCGCGATCGTCGCGATCCATTAGTCGTGAGATAATATTGTGTAAACAGTTAAACACGTCGCGGCCGGATGCAAAAAATCGATCGTTGCAGCTAATCGAGATACAATAGGGCAAATAACAATGGAACAAATAAACGGTGACTGCTAACGCACATGTCAGAAATAAGGACTAATCCTTGCTTCGGAAGAGTTCTATAAAATCTGTATCTATTTAAAATGATTCTAACTATTCTCTCAGAGTACCTATGAAAATTAAAAACTATTAGTTTAGATTTATATTGATGAAAGAAATAATTATGCGAAATAAATATTATCAATTTTATTCATACGTTTCATTGCGTCTAAAAAATGGTTAAAATCAGAAAAATGATGTGACCTCGTGACTCTTCTCGATCTTTCGTCAATCGTGAATAACATAAGATTAAGGCTACAACCGTCGTAATTTAAGAACTTGAGATCTTACAATTAATTAACAGAGAATAAACTACCTCGTCTTGAACGTATAAAAAATGCTAGTATCCGAAAGTTACGTATGATTTTATGAAACGTGCATGTCGAACTATCGTGTGCATCTCCAGTGATACGAATATGAAGTATTAATGCTTTTGTTATATAAAAGAGAAATATCATTGTAATGTAATAATAAAGAAAGCTACAAAACAGAAAAGAAGATCGCGAGAAGAACGCGATCTAATTACAGTTCCTTTCTTCCCTTCTCCGATGTCTTTTTTCTCCGGCATTCTGCTCTGCATTATTGTACGCGAAAGAATTAATTAATCAGATGAAGATGACGTTTATAAAGAATGTTTCAGACATATTGGCTCATCCTTCATAATTTCACGATGAACTTGGGGTCGACTTTTTCTTAGGAAAAATTTGACGGAAAAATCTAATTACGAGAACGCTTAAAACTTGAGAAGCTATAAGAGCCTCTAACAATTAAATAATAATTTTTTCGCGATAAGCTGAATTATCGGATGGAAAGTGTCGATCTTAAGTAGCGTTGATCGCCTCGAGAGGCAATCAACTTTTTATATCGTATATATTGTACTTTTACGGCGCAATTTATATTACGAGACAAGAAAGGCCACGTCTTTATCTTGTCGTCTGCCGCCTCCGTCTCGTCACATCTATTTTTATTACATTTTTATTTATATTACCGGCATTTTTATTTATATTATGAGAAAAAGGGAGGGTATGAATGGGGCAAGTTACCGATTAACAAGGGTTACTCTACTTTATTTCTCACTTCAAGCAGCACCAGGTGAAACTCATCGGAAATTAAATTATCATACCATCTCAATTCCGTTAGGATCGCGTTATTTTTTATTTCGCTGGAGATCTCGTCGAAATTCATCCGTAAAAAGTCTGTAAACTTTCGTGCGCGCAAAGAGAAGAGAAAGGCGATCATTTCTATCTTATTATCGTTGTCGAGATGTCATCGAAGGGAGAAAGCTGCGGAAGGTTTGAGAGAGAAAGAGAGAGAGAGAGAGAGAGAGAGAGAGAGAGAGAGAGAGAGAGAGAGAGAGAGAGAGAGTGAGTGAGAGAGAGAGAGGATTCAGAAAGAATATCAATTCAGAAAGCGAATATCAAGTTCGATGGGTGGTGACGACCCGAGAGACAAGTATTGAAAAAGAAAGAGAGAGAGAGAGAGAGATATAAAGAAAGAGGCAGAGTTCGTCACAAAGCTTGAGTGAATTTGCAAAGTTACGAGACTGTGCGACGGCTGCAATGGCTATTGGAGTTTTTAAGCAAACTTCCGCTGATGCTGCTGTACAAATTCCAGGGGGAAATAAGTCGCACGTCTGGTCCAGGTTTTATCTCACGTTGATCAGTTAAATTGATATAAAATAAGTAAAATAAATTACAGTCTTTCTATATTTATACGAAGTTCATAAAATGGTCTTTTATTTATTCTGGATTGACTGGTATTAATTATGGCGAATGGGGCGCAATTTAATTATTAATAACGAAATATTAATTGTTCTAGATTGCCGGCTGACAGTTCTGGCTATCTCGTTATGCGTTAAAATTCTATATCGGAAAGAGGCAAACAAATCATAATCTACATTATAAACGAGATCAATCTATTAATTATTGTTCTTTTAAGTTTTTGATATTTAAAGTATATTGATATAATTATTTTAAAAAATTTGGAAAAATAAATCTAGAGAAAAAAAAATTAGCAATTAAAAAAGAGAAAAAATAATTAGCAATTAAAGCTGTAATAATAAACCAAATTAGAATTTTCCTTAGATTGCAATTGACTTTTCCATTAAAAAGCCACGTTTGGAGATATCTTAAATTAATATTCGACAAGTTTGCAGCGAGGCTAATTCGAATAACATTGAACTAATAATAATGCTTAGCTGCACGACGCAGACGAAATTTTGGGACAGAATTTAGCATAGGTCGTTGTGGTTGGGTGTCAATTAGCATTCAGTGAGGAACGTCGTCCTTTGTTGTATGTACCAGGAGAACTGGTCCGGGCGTTTCATGGGGGATCGTGCCAACTAGGTGGATGGCGTAGAAATGGCAGTCGGAGAAACGCCGGTGTGAATGTAGACACGTTTGAATAAGCACGCGCGGGAGTGAAGAAGGGATCGTGTAAACAGATACATATCTGTAGTAGGACACGAAGAAGGTCGGACGGACCAACCTATCTTCATTATTATTTATTGCTGAGACCGCAAATGTGCGTGATGGCTTTATCATTATTAAAGATTATCGCTGCGAGCTTTTTCCCCAGCTTTTAGCCCAAGAATCGAGTGTAAAATATCACCTGGTAAGGAAAACGGCGAAAAAATAACGTCCGTTCGCGGAATGAGAATAATAAAATACAACGTTACCCCAGTATTACTTTAAAAATTTTCACGTGCGAGGTATTTTGCGAAGCTCAGTCGCGATTGTTTTTCACGGAATGCGTATTTCGCTATTTCGACGTATAAAAGGGGAGGCAAATAGATTCAATAAAAATATCGGCATTATTTGAAGCAGACACGAACGAGATGTGGTAAAAATACGAAGTCCGGCAATCTCGTTAATGGTCGGCGTTAGTTTCTAGGTCCTAACTAACTTGCAGTGCGTGACGATAACAATGCACACAGACAAACAATGCACAGAATTAGAAAACAAAGTATAAATAAATCGAAATATATATATATATCCATAAAGGAGAGGTAGAGAGAGAGGGAGAAAGAGAGAGAGGGGGGGGAGACAACCGGGTTGCAAGCGCCGTTGTAGGTTCCTACTGCAAGCCGTCGCGCATATAAATCAGCATAAATTGCAATGCAGGGATTCCGTAGTCGCTGCATGCATCGTCTGCGTTTCGTACGTACGCGTTTAGCAACAGCACAGGTGCGATACTCATGCGGGATGCTGGCCGTGTGCAACCAGCGGCGGTAACCGGAAAGATAGCTTCGTTGACTCGCCGTAACGACGAGACAGTTTGCTCGATTTCTTTGACACGTGTAAATATCCCTGAATTCTTGCTAACCGTGATCCCGCTACTTACTGAGCGTGAATAAAATCATCCACACCCCATACGCGTTCGATGTTGAATAATTAATATTAAGACTCCTGTTCACTCACTGCAACCATCTTGGATTGATGACGTCAGAAGCGAGAAAAATATCATAAAAATTCTTGCGACGTACATTCAAATAAAATTGTTTTTCAATAAGATAGCATTTGTAATCGATAGAATAGAGTTGTAAAATATACTGAAAACACTCCTTTAATCCACGTACGTCGAATTGAATTGTGCTAATCAAGGACGAAAACTAGCCGTTTAATAGCTGCCGAACTAAAATAAATATTTATTTTCACATATTAAATTATAACCAAATTGGAATCTTCGGTATATTTTAACACTACAATTGTTTAAAATATAAAAACACTGCACTAAAACGAAAAATAACGTTGTAAATCGCAAGAATAATATAGCTTTTTAACGTCATTTTTCACGCTTTTTAGTTCATAATTTTGCCAGGTGTGACGCTGTGTGTACTGTCAACGCGGACTTGGCAATCGAGCCAGCAGGAGCTTTAACGCAAAACAATAAGAAAAACTATTAGACTATATTTGATAAACTATAATTTAGAAATGTGAGTTTTATTTCTATCTGTATATCTTCTCACATTTATCTGTCGTGCTTATTATTATTTATATATAGAACTTATATGTGTAATAGATTACGTTTCCAAAAAGTTTTCTTGTTAAACACGTCAAATATACATAATTTTATTTGTATTTTTAGTAAGTAATCTAGGAAAGTGCAAGAATATAAATATTGCAAAGCGTGTCCATCACGCGCGTGCAATTTAAAACGAAATGCATCTCGAAATCGTTCCACTTGTTCAATAATACGTCAATGATGCAATATAGCTATATAATTTCGTGCAGGTCTTGAATATCATCCAGGAGACGCGAGATATATCGATCATGGATAATGTCAACATCCAATGTGTGCGGAGTTGTCGTGAAAATGTTTTTCCTGGGCAAACCTACGAGGTGGCAGGCGGTGGTATTGCGTTTTCAACGTCACGACTGAATCAGTCTTTACGGACTTTCGTTTAACTTGGGCGGCTTTAGTACGGCTTTGCTGTCATGCTGTAAGATACTTTCATCCACCGGTGCGTTTTCTCAATGGCGAAACCGCATCGCGGACTTTTCATACCTCGGATTTCTGTCGCGGTATAGATCCAGGATCGTCCCGAGGATCACCTACCTGCGGATAACCGGTCGCCCGTATATCTCCCGTCCAGTCCATCCAATACCGCGATTCCGATAAAAATCTTGGCGAACTAACCGCGCGCCAGAAATTTTTTCTACGATATTCTCTATTCGACGAAAGCAGCAACGCGGTCGTTGAAAAATTTAAGGGGGATGTAATTCAAGAAACCCTGAGAGAACTCTCTTTTTTTCTTTCTGTATATCCTCTTTTCAGTCATTTTAAAACACTTATGTTTTGCGTAAAAAAAATAAAATAAAATTTCTATGCATTCCTGCAACTTAAAGTGCGACAAAAATTTATCTCTATGCAATATTATATCATTAAGCCGAAAAAAGTGACATAAAATTTTAATAAAAGATATTTGTACGTATATGTGGGCTGCAGCTTCATAATAACATTTTTCACAACCTTGAATACGTAATGGTATAGTCTCCTAAAATATATCACCCGCTTTAAAAAGCACATCTTTATGTCGGGTCGAAAGAAAGCCTCGGATTTTTATAACATTGGAAAAATTTCGCATTTATAATATCGAAGAGACAGTCGGTGTGTCATATATCACTCGATAACATAAGCATGCAATAACAAAACGAACTGACTGGAACGTCGTAAATATTTCAACGCGCGTTCGAAAGCGTGCGCTCTTGAATCACGGTTGCGGTATCGAGCTGTCGCAACGATGTATCTCGGAAGCGGAGATACATTTTCGTTTATATCGCGATATCGATCTCGCACGCGGCGACTCGAATTCAAATTTGTAATCAGCCCGTACGTTCCCGGCTCATCGCGATCCACGTCGACGGGTAAACCGCGAGCCGTGTGCGCTCGCGAAAAAAAAAGCCGGCGAAAAAATACGACGAGAAGAGATTATCGGCGCACCCGATAAATTCGACAATTTTATGGACCGTTTATTGATACCGTCGTTTATACTGTGGCGAATACGCACACGTCCGCCGCACGCGCGTAGATAAGAGCAAAAATCATCGGCGTCACGCCGAAAGAGGAGACGAGCCAGCTGATGGAAAATGCATATAGGATCCAACGTAGGCAGGCAACGTAAATTTACGAGCTTATGTCGCTGGCCGGAAACGAGCTCGTAATTCTTCGGTTCGAGCTGAAGGACGCTGGCACGTCCAGCTTGCGATCCTTCTGAGGATGTCATACGCAAAAAAAAGACGCCGCAACGTTTTCCTCCTCGCGTGGCAAGTTATGCGTTTATTTACGCGAATATTGCTGATTATCTATGAAATTCAAAAGAAACTTTTATATCCGGCACAGATCTAGATTTATCTCCTAATTTATTCTTTAAGGGGAAACATGCAAGACAGGTCAGAATCGTTTTTCCAATTTTTGCATTTTCTTACAGTGTGATCTTAAGAATATTTTCCTAGTTACAAGTCGAAATAAAAAAGTTACAGACTTTTAAAGATATAGGCGTTGGCGTCACGATTCCTTTTGTTTGAAAGATGTCCTCTACTTACAGATGTTTTTGATTATCATCATTATGTCCATTATTCACAGCCAATCGCGCTTGCCTACTGATCGTATTCTAGCAAGGATAATGTAGTAATTCGTTATCCTTGCAGCTGTCTATTTCGGAGCATCTTTGCGTAGCATTCGTTCGGCATATTCGTTCAGAGCACGATTAAATATTTTTCCACAACAGATAAAAAAATCTAGAGAGGAGCATCAAAATGATTTTCCAAAGATATAAGGAAACGAAAGAGATTGCAAACAAATACGGAGCACGTACACTTGACGCTTATTTTACCTTTTCTCAAAAAAGATAAGTTTTGTACAGATTAAGATTACTTTGGGATTTTTACGCTCGTATTTTTATTCAACGGATTTGCCATTTTGCCGTAGATTAACGATGATAATGCGTATGAAAACGAAAATAATAGCGCTGTAAAAATGGAACGCACTGGCATGTGCAAAGGAAAAAATTTTTCGTAGAAAAAAAATACTCTATCTTGTGTTTTCACAATTGATTTTGTTGTTTGTTATACTCAAATTGGTTCGAACTGCAATAATTAACAGGATGCGGTGGAACATAATGTTTATAGAAACTCTTGTTTATCAAGCACAATATATTAATTTGTAAATAATAATTTGATACTGGTATGTTGACGTAACAATAATAATATAGTAAAAAAGATTTAAGTTAAATTATTATTAAGATACCTATGTTTTTATAATTTACTAAGCTTCATAACTTAGCTTCTTCTATTTTATTTTTACCATTTCTAATATAAGTCTTTTTCAATATCGCGAGATGTCAATGTATTGCAAAACCATGTATTGATCTATTATCAGTATCGTGCTTTTGATGTAAAAGAAAGAAAAGTAGTATAATATGAATTAATTTTACATGTTTCAAGAGTCAATTTCAAGTAAATACTTTGTTTTTAGTGAAATCTGTAGTAATAACTGCGATACAGTTATATAGAAAAAATTAATTATTTTCTCGAAACTAAAGATAGTTATTCCAAGCTGTCTCTCGTTTACTAATTATTTACTATTTATTTATAATTTACATATAAAACTACTTCTCTCTCTCTCTCTCTCTCTCTCTCTCTCCTAATTATTATAATTAATTTGTTCGATACTTGACGTTTACTTCTAACTCGCTCGACAAATAACGACAAGTTATATCATTTAAATATTTTCGAGAAACAGGGAAAATGTGTAAGCCAGCGTTTCGGAGTATCGAGGAGTAACAAGTCCGATGATGAACAAGCGCGCGCCTGAGTTATTTTTTTATTGTCGTTGGTTGCGTGTGCATGAAGCCTGAGGGTGAAATCCGATTTTCCGTGGACGTGCCCGCATTGTGCAGCTTCGCAACGGTGTATAACGCCGTTGTCTCATATCCCTGTATCTCGTCGCACTTGCGCATATCACAGTGCGTCTCACGATGCAGGCGCAAGTAACAGACGTGAATGCGAACAACGCTAACAACCAATACCCTCCTAATAACGCTTTAATTTTAACAAATGTCGCCCGATAGCTGAATCCTTTATAGGTAACTTTCATAGCTATTACGCTCCTATGTCATCTCTTTTTATCTCTTTTTTCTTAAAAATTTCTTCTCTTCAAAATTTCTTCTGTAATGTTACATTTTCATCGCTCGCTCTAATATAAGCTCGCAAGATACGATAGCAAAATGCTTCCTATTTTCTCGATATTTAAGCTTATTGGCCTTATCGCACGTGTAATTTTCGCGTTCCTAACGGGAATGGCACACAACCTAATAGCTACAGGACGCTACTTGTAAAACAGAATTGCTACGTGGAGCTCGTGCTTTATAAAATAATAACGGTAGAAAGAGTAGGTCGGTATTTAAACGATATTCGACACAATTTCGCATGTATTGAGAAGTAAAAAGGACCAATTAGAAACGAACGATAAGTATCCTTTTGCCTTCACACACAGGATTGTCGCACGAAAAATTAAATAACATTCGCATAAAATACACTGGATTCGATAACTTTGTCTTTCTGCAATAATTAATTAATACTTTTATTTCAAAGCGGAGCTGTCGCTAATTAATAGAATTCAACGAACGGGACAATGGACGAATTTAAATTACGGATTGCCAGTATATTTTATCTCGAGCGTCAACTGTGGAATTATAAACCTCGAAAAGTGATAAATGATGTTAATAATTTTACGTATTTCAGAAAAGTGCAGCCGATTAATGCCGCCTCTCCGACAATTCACATCATTAGATTTTATGTACCGTAGAGCACAACGGGACGCGCAAAACGGGTAATTACATTGGAACGATGGCCGATGCGCATCGAATAAACGTGCTATGCTATTAATGTATTTTATTTCATTTATCAAGTACTAATGATATTGATGATTAACGACGAAACGATTGAACTTATTGTGTAATGGGAAAATCAATTCGTCATAACGCGTTGCGCGGTTTGCAGGAGCTTTAATTATTGCCAATTGCATATATTTGTTTATGTTGCCGCAACGAGTAAAATATACATATCCTAAATTTAACGCGCCATGGCGTTTCGCGATAATCCATATTGCGGTTCAATTTATTGTCCTGGCATCGCTGTTTAAACTGTATATTTCAAGTCGTAGTGTTATTATTTTTTTGACAAGCTTATGATGATCGTCAATTTTATCGTGCCATTACGCTATCGCATTTTCTCCGTTTATCGTTACCTCAACCTACTTCGAAGACATTAGTCCGTTGCGATTGAATTATTATACCAATATTATAAGAATAACACGTAGGGTGGCATCGCGTTCTCGAATTACTATACCAATATTAAGAATAACACACGAACGTGCATGTAATAGCTAATACGAACGCACACTTTACGATATTATACCAGCATACACGAAGTTACTGTCGGACTATACTGTATCCGGGACTGTATATGCGGGACGTGTTCCGTCTAGAATGTTGGCATTCGCGATTTCCAGCCGTATATGTATATGCGATTCCACGATACGAGCCGGAAAGCGGAGACACGAATTCCGGAAGGAATTCCAATACGGCGCGGCGGCGAGACACACGGCGGCGCGATATTTCTGCAACGTCGCGGCAATGTGTGAGTTCTCCGCGGTAATTGTCGCAAATTCGGGGGAGGCTCGTGATACTCGCGGTCGGCCCCGATATCGCGGGACAATCCTATAACGGGCCGCACCCTGTTAACTGTCAAAGTTGTCAAAGGTGGAGAAGGTCGGCCGATCTGCCTGGAGGTCGGCCCCAGGGACGAACTTTCAACGGCTTCGTCGACCATTGTTTCCCAGCACGTGCGCCGACCGTCGTCGGCAACCGAGCCACGCCGAAGTTGAGCAACGTTGGCGACTTCCGCGTCGACTACGCGAGATTGAAATTCTCCGCGTATGTTCGAGGAGGAACGCGTCGCTGTTTGCCTAAGATATTTCCAGAGTTGCGACAACGATCTTCGTCGTGAAACGGGAGCGCGCCTCAGCGAGCACGATGCCACCCTACGTGTTTTTCTTTATCCGAAAATTGCGCGGAAAACTTGCGCGAGAAATATATGTTTAAGGCGCGCTGCGTAAAACTAGATAACACTTTTATTAAATTATCTTGATATGAAAGAAGAAGGGATCCCACATTTTTGGCCAGTTTGTATAAACTGAATTTTAGATAATTACTTATTATTGAATAAGAAATTTTTTGTTAACTCTATAATAGTGCGAGATATATTTGTTTTGAACAAATTACTAGGTTTTACGCAGTTGATCACATTTTATGGATTGTTTAATGTAGCGTTTCGATGTACAAATATATTTTCAACCGTAACGATATTCTCAGTATTTATATTTATATAAATCTAAAACAATTATTCACCTTGATAACAAATAATTTCAAAATTATATTATTTTACAAAATTTAAATAATTGAGTTAATTAGATAGATATCAAAATATGTTAATTAACAGCGATACGTTTACGTGAGTTAATTTTAATTAATTAACATCCAGTGCAACTTATTAGTAAGAGTTTGCTAATAGGGGTTGACCAGACTACACGCAAATAATTTATGTCCCTCTCTCTCTCTTCCTCTTTCTCTCTCTCTCTCTTTGCATAATGGAATGGGCGGTGTAACTATGTAAGGGCTTTATGTCGTATAATATACCACGCCGTTCAAGAACATTAGGTTCAAACTACATTAAGAAACATATATGCTGGTATATGCAGTAATGTCAATTAAAACCAGCTTTTCGTAAAACAAAATTTACAGAGTTACGCAGTAACGAGATTTAAGCGCAGTAAACATTTAAAACCGATATATCTTTTTGAAAAACATTAATCACATTGCAGTATAAAACGCGGAAATGCATATAAGTTAACACATAGCTTCGCTACGTTCGCTAAATGTTCATCGTTAGACCAGCAGCAATCGATGTTCTTATGCGAGGATACGCTCGGCCGTAATCGTCCGTAAAATGAAGAGAAAAGGCCGGGCGACGATTGACGGAAGAGGTGGGACGGAAGCTGCGAGTGATGGAGAATTACTGGAGAGATTCTGGAGAGACGCCAAGCGAGCAAAACGTAACGAGAAACCACTAGTTTTGCGGCTTGCCGTTAACCCGCCCGGCGTTTCGCTAATGGAAATGTTCGCATATTCGTCCGTACATAGCTCATTTCCTTTATGGCCCGCTTTTATAATATTCCGTCAATGCGCCCTAATTTTAATGAGCACAACCTTGAGTCGAGCCTCGAGGTGGGTCAGAGCTTGAAACCGACCGGGTTGATCCCAGGATGGAGAACGTTTCGCCGTTGTTGGATATTTCGTGAGCGGTAGGCCCAACTTCCTAAACTCGATTACTCCCTACCCCGCGAGACTGCAAAATCCTCGCCGTTGGTATTGCCGAGCCCCGCTTGGCGAACGCTGCGAGCGAAATGCTCGGGTCTGTCACGTTCGCAAAATTAATCGTGCAATTGGCACTGGAGACGGCATAAACCCCGCTGACGCCCGGGAAAACGGGAACGACCCTGTACCGCGTGAAACACGCAAAAGTGTCTCGCTTTGCCAGGAAACGCGTTTAGCGTTAAAGAACCATTTAGTTTGTTACTTCCTCATCTCTGCATCGGAGAGACGATGCCCGCATTACGCGCGAATTATGCAGATTGATTACGTTCACTAACATTCGCTAACCGAATCTGCAGCGAGAGTTCTGACGCGCTATTATTGCACAACACGCAATTGTTTTGATTCCGGGCAGTAAGTGAGTAAATATCTCCACCAGCTTGAATAATAGGGCTCCTCGATATCCGGGGCAAAACCATTTCTCGAGGTAACAAAATTTCATGGAGCGCGGAACGGTCGAGTTGGCGAAAGTTTCCCGTTTCTCAAATTTCAGGACTATCTTGGAATTGCAAACTCCTTCGCAACGAGGGAACGGGGGAGATTGCGCGGATTGCGTGGCTATACGTCATTTTTTATACAAACTCGGATGTAATTCAATTAAATTGCGAAACAAATCGGGGAAAACCAACTCACGCCCCGATATGCTGAAACTTTCGAATTTATTTAATATAAGTCTCAAAACAACCAGCGAAATGCTTGCCCGTCTATCACGGCACGTACCAATAATAAAATTAGAAACAACAATCAATCGTAGCGCGGAATAATGAAAATATAAGCCCAAAATCGTAACGCATTTGTTGGTGCATTAAAATAAATATAATTAAGTCGAGCAGACCACGCGAGCTTGATGTTAGCAAACCCTGTGTCGAAAATTTGTGCAATTTTTGTTCGAGTAATATCTGCAGATAGGTATATGCATGCAAAAATCTATTTTGCAATAAACTTTCAACGCAATATGTTTAGTTCTCTCGCTCGGAAATTTTACGCAATATTTTCTTATTTATTTCACTTATTAATCTATTTATCCCCTATTAATCGCGCGGGATTGTTTAATAAAAATAAACCCGTGCGCGCTGTGTACCTTCACAGAAGCGCGAGAGGATAGTTAGCAAAAATGGAAGGTACACACAATTACCGGCAACTCCTAACTCCCCCCCGCGCCGTTTCCGCCCCCGTATATTTGCCCGAGCTGTTCTCGCCCCCGCATATTTGCCCGAGCCGTTTATTCGTGACTTAAAATCGCGTTATCCGCGCCTCGGCGCGCTCAGGAAGACCGATCGAGACAATCGAGGATACGGCGGAGTTAATTCGTAGCGCAAAGTTTTCCCACCTACTCGTCGCCGCCCCGTTCGCTCGTTAAATTGTTCATCGATTAATTGAATTACTGGCAGCCAGTGCCGTTAAGTGCGATTTGCTTCGGCAAAGCAGCCTCGCTACTACGGGCCACGTGTCCGTGCAGCTTCTCCGCTTGTTCTTCTAATACCTATTCCGCTCCCCGGAATCTACCTCATCATCCTCCGTTTTCGCTCAGCTTCCATCCGCGCCTGTCTCTTCCTTCCGTTCGCCGTTCTCCTCCGCGTCACCCCTCCATCCCGTTTCTCCCCCCTCAGTCCTGGCATCCTAATGCGAACCCCGTTAAAAGCACGGTTATACATAAGTGGACGGAGCTTTGCACGGGAAATGTATTTAAGCTGCGTTTTCACATCCGTTGGCTACACAACGTCCACGACCTGCCGCCGCATCCCTCGCTCCGCGCGGCGCGCAACAACGAAAATATCCCCCCGGTGTTATTTCACGGTGCGACGTCTACGTGGGTCATCCGACGCTTTTAGCCGGCGACCCATGCAGGGACTTCGCGTTCGATCTGGATTACTTCGCCCAACGAAAACGACGCGGTTCACTCATTTTTCGCGCGGTCCGCTTGCGTTAAGTCAAGTCACACGATAATGGATTCGCATATATATATCAAATAACATCCGCGCAATGAATCTCTTCGAGTTATCACACAGTGGTCCGATTCTCCGGTTCGCTGGAGATTTAATAAAAGCCTATAGAAAAATTCACGATCGGGGAAACTGACGTATTCCGGCGTACGCGGAGGAATTAACAAATTCGTTGAATTACGGAAAGCGAGAGAAGCGCGATGCCATAAAACGCA
This sequence comes from Leptothorax acervorum, assembly GCA_035220615.1. Classification (NCBI taxonomy): domain Eukaryota; kingdom Metazoa; phylum Arthropoda; class Insecta; order Hymenoptera; family Formicidae; genus Leptothorax; species Leptothorax acervorum. The sequence goes on along the minus strand of JASTWQ010001261.1, from coordinate 2,008,374 downwards.
CACTTCTTGTTTGCTGTCGAACTCACGCAATACCATATGCGAATATACTTGTTACACAGGAAATTGAACAATCTTGGGGAGAATTGGGTTACGATTATGAACCTCATTGAAATAAATCGAGGATGCTAAAATGAAATTCCCCCGCTTCGGGATTCAATAACTGGTGATTTTACAGCGCGTCGTACCGAGGTGGATTTTGACCGCGAAAAAACGGAAAGCAATATCGAAACGTCATCTCGGAATTCGCGGCGAAATCGGATTCGCCCGATGATCCGTCGAAAAGTTTTCAAAATGTCAAGAAAGTTGTCCCGGTGGAACGGCAACGCTTTCCAATCCCGCTCGTTCCGCTTCTCTCTCGCAGCGAGCGAGGTTCAGCCGCGAAAATTTCGGCTCATGACTACGGGTCGGTAAACAAATAAATCAGCGACTTTCTAGTTGCACCGTTACACGCTGATTTCGCAGTTTCCTTCGCTCGCTGTTATCCCGCGTTTGCCCGGAATGAAACGACAGAAGATGAAAGTATCGTTATTGATTTATTAATCTGATTTATTAATTTGATAAAAAATTTGGAGAGGTGTTTAGGATAAAGAACCTTGCATCGTCTTTTTTTTCGTAAATCCGCGATTAAAAACTCAACGTTCGCTGATGGGTGCACTTGATCATTGTGACAATGTTCTCTGTTTAAACAAAAATAATTTTTTCTTAACAAAAATAAATAAAAATAGTTTTATTAAGATAAAATCTTATATTTTTATTAAAATATAAATAATGATATAAATAATTAAAATATTTTACTTTTTAAAGTTTAACAAATTCTTTAAAAATATGATGTAAAATTGAAAATTATGTAAATTTAGGTAAATCCGAAAAATATCTAAATTCAAAATTAATAAAATAATCTCAAGATATGTGACCGAAAATGATTGCGGCCTGTTAGGTAGAGCAGAATATAAGTAAAGAATTGTGGAGAAAAGATGAAAAAACTGAGGAGCGTGAAGAGCGTTTTAACGTAATGAGATCGTGTAATAGAGAAGAAAGGCCGGGTGTAGTTAGGTATTAATAAAGAAAGAAGCGTGGGAGAGAGAGATTTATATCGTTGTAGTTCTGGAAGTCGTTTAATGAGATTGGCTAACCATACGATGTACCTTTTCTACTGTGGCCCTCTACGTCGCGGTAGCGCATCGAGTTTGCGCACGAGATTTCATGGAAGTGGCGCGGATAATAAAATGCGACGTTTACAAGAAGCGTATAAACCGTCCGACGACAATAACGCTTTCATTTAATGAGAGTGCATTACATTCCGGCGGAACGGCTAAAGAAAATTACTGAAGAAAGAGGAGTCCTGGCGCGCACAACGCGACGTAAGTACGTAGAAAGATTCTACCGCGGAATCCGGAGTGCGCCGTGGTCGGAAAATAAAATCGACGGTAGACGACGTTGACGACGACGACGACGACGATGACAACGATCAAATAGAAAAATATGTTCCGAGGGAAAACTGATGCTCGGAGATAAAGAGACGGGCGGGGAGATCGAGCAAGTGTAGCGAGAGAAAAGAAGATCAGATAACATGCCCGCGCGCGAGTTCATGTGCCGACGTAACAATGTAGAATTGAGTTCAATCTATATAGCCTTGCCGAAATTATGTAATATCATTCTGACGTAAAAACTAACGCATACGGTAAAATATAGGGAACAGAAAAGATGCGACGTTAAAAACGCGAATGGAATTCACTGAGACGCGTCTCCTTTTTGTTTACGATTTTTAGACTGTAACGACATTTCAGCGAGATTTTTCGGACAAGCGAGGATAAGCAGGACGCATCCTGCGTCATCCTCGTGCGAATTCCACAGCAACGCCCGTAAAATTCGTCCCACCAGTATAGTACTCCTCCTTCGCTACGCGCGATGAGAAATCTACTCCTTCCCGCCGAGACCGTAATATCCACCCTTCCGACGCCGCTGACCAGCAGCGAAGGGCATGAAAGGGCAGGAAGCTGGGCGGGACTTCAGGCAGGCAGAATCAGGACATCCGCGCGGTGGATAATCCGCTGGATTTATTCCGGCACTACTTTCTCGCTAAGTCACCCCACGCGAGGGAGCCGTCTTAAAGCCGGAACGCATAGTGGACTCCGGGGAGTTACATTTTTGCCACTTTGCCCGTTCCCCGCCGCGCCGGACCATATACCCATTCGTCGAATTGGTTTCTGCTTTCACGAACGCGACACACGCTTCCATTAGGTCGCCGCATATGAGATATCGGTTTTATACCAACGGTTTCCGGATAACCTCCGAAAAAGGACGAAGTATACGTGGTCGAAAAGATTCAATAACGTTTTAACTGGTAGGCAAAGAAGATTAAAAATGTTTTTAAATTAATATCACGGATATTTTACAAACGCGGTATATAACTTTATATATCGGTAATTCTGTATTCATTTCTCTCCCATTAACATATACTATAAAGTCATTTCTCTCTTAAAATCATACAGTAATGTCATAAATTTCTCAATTCATGATAAATCACGAATTTCGTAAAAATTAAAGCCTATTTTTAGATAAAAAAATTGTCACTTAAATGTGATACGTATAACGTTTCGTTGTCAGATTTATTTTACGAAAACGTTTTGTGAAAACTGAGACTACGGGAATCTGAAATTTCATATGCGACAACTCGATATTTCATTTCTCCGCCGATGGCTGGCAGACAGAAAGAGATTTTTCAAATCGTCGTAGAAGATTTGATTGGATTTTTGGAAAACGCCAGACGTCCCACGGAAACGTCCAACTGCGATCTAATGAGGGAAAAAATTTCCGTAGACGGAAAAAGGAATTTTTTCTCAGCGCGAAGCTCTCCCCGATAAATTCTCCAATGCGGGATCCGAACGAGGAGTACTCTCTCAATTAATTACCGCATTTTATCGTCGAACGCGACAGCCGCGTTACCGGTATACCGGAAAACCGGCACGAAGCCCTCGTTCGCCTAATTAATTGCGCGCCTTGCCTTTATTCGCGTGAATAAAAAAGAATACTCGCATCGTGAAAAGCAGTGAGAAAGGGACTTGCAGCTCGAAACGCCGTGATATACGGGAACAATTAAAGCGGCATTAAAATCCATTGCATATACGGGATTATATCTCTGGCCTCCAAGGGGATACAGAACAAGTCGCGTTTAACCGAAACGAGATCAGTGAAAGTTTTGATCGCCATAATAACGCATAAATTTCACAAACATTACGCCCGTCGGGCCGTTTCTTGCGACACATTATTTGGAGTTTGCCAAAGTCTTTGATTGCGTTAATGGTTAATGTCTCTCTGGCACGCACGTACGTATTTTGCGCAGCACGTTCGAGACGCCTGACAGCGAGTGTAGCGGCGGGGCAGAGAGGTATTATTTACGAGAACACTCCCGGCACATTTCCACGACAGTTTTCACGCGCGCTTTGACGTACTGCCGACGTGAAAGGTCGCACAAGGGAGAAATCACGCGGACTACAGTCGTAAAAATTTCCTATGGGGGCGTCCAGTTGTATCTGCCACGTGTGAATATGGATTTTACTTTGTATGTACAATCCTACGGGCCTCCCATGGGACGATACTATGGAACAGGTCGTCCGACACCTTCGGGTTGTGTCGCCAGAGCCGCGTATACATGCTTTGAATTTTATAGGTCGCACACACTGCCGGTAGAGCCGCATTCAATTCCCTCATAAGATTATCGATATGTGGATTATGCGCATCATATTTAAATTTATTTAACCCGTTCACCATCGCGCCTTCATTTAGCAAGGGGAAACTCTGAATTTTTCAAGAGTTTCTACGTGACCTCACACGAATTCCTGTGACGCTTCCAGTAATTTAACCAGAGTCACGATAATTAATCAACTTTCCTGATTCGCTCGAGTATGTATATACGAATGTCGTATTTTCACCGGAATAAATTTGCCCGCTTTCCGGACGGGGCAATGGCTCTTTCTGACGCTGCTTAAAAACATTACTGTAAAACAGATGTCCAAACAACTTGTAGGGTAAAGTGCCTATTTCGGATCAGGCAACTTTAAATACCTCTCTAGCTGACTGTACCTATCATATATGCCACTATTTATCAATTTTATTATAATACTTATAACGATAGTTATAGACAATAGTGAAAAAAAATCCACATATGATAGGTCAGCTATGTAGAGAAGCATTTCAAATTCCCTGATCCGAATTAGGATCTGGTCCGAAATAGGCACTTTACTCTGTACCTAAAAAACGTCTCTTTTAGGACTTTTTGAAAAGACATCTGAAAGTCTAATGATTGCAATCCTTAGAATTTTCGTAGTTTATTGAATAGTTGGGTTGGCGGAGAGATATTTACAAGACAAATATTACATTCCATATCCAAATCTTCTGTCCATTAACAATAAATTATACAAAATTTATTAAAAATATAGCAGAAATAATAATACTAAAAAATTTGACAGTCTACGACATCCAGGTTTCTGCAAAAAATTTAGGTGCTTTTAAAGTGCCTAATGACGCAAGAGACAAGCACTCACGAGCGTGAAAACTGACGATTTTACATCGCTCGCTTTTACAGATCGATGTCCATCACGTCGCGAGTGTAAAATCACGACGGTTACCTGTCAACGATTAATCCGCGCTTGATGCGGAAAAGCTTGTCGAGCGTCGATCTTCCTAAAAGCCCCTCAACAAGATGCTGCTTTTCGCGGCTGCGAAACCCGCCGCTGTATTGTTCTTGACAAACGTATCGCCTCTCGCCATTGTCGCGAAACGGTGCGCACGACAGCTCGAGGAACGATGCATCCGCCGATATAAACTCGAAGAGCGCAATTTTCTTGGCAGCTCGGTTGCAGTCGATACGCCGGTGCATTCTCGGCGCTTCTGCACATTCGCAAGCTTTCGCGCGGTATGTCAGCCGTGTTTTTCCAGTGACGTTTCACCGTTCAAGGATACCGAGAAAGGAGAGCCCTAAATCCAATGGAGGCGTTCCCGAGACGCGAACGAGCGAGGACAAAATAAACCGTTAATCGTCAACCGAAAAATTGCATAAATTTATAAATTTCTATTTAATTTATTGACATTATCTTTGTATATTGTTAATTGTCGTAGATAGATTTATTTCTCTTTATATTGATCCTCTCGCATTTGTTGCAATTTCATTCAATGAGGATATTTTATTGACTACGCAGTCTCAATTGTGATAGGTTTATACGAAATTGTTCTTTGAATTAACGAGAGTAAGTTTTACGACGGTGAATTTCAAGTTTTTCCCCCAACTTCTCGACGCGTGCGAAAAATTGTTTCGCAAGGCGGAATTTGCTGAAAGCCAAGAGTTCGTTTCTTTTACTTCTGCTCGTTCGTTTCCTTTCGTATTTCCAAATTTTAGGTCAGGCGATACCATACTACGTAAGGTTATATAGCGAAGGGTTTATGTTTGCGCGCACAGCATATTTTCTCTTATGTACTGCTTCATGTTCCTCGTATCGGTTTTCAGCACCAAATCTTTATATTAATATAATAAGGTAAATGTCTAAGAATCTTTCTTTCATCAGAAATATTTTATAAAATTTACAGAATAAACATTTTAAGAAACTGACCTGTTTTTTAGGCAAACTAAGAAGTAAAATTTATTGTCCGCATTCGTGTAGGGCACTCAAGAGATTTAAAAGGGTCGAGATTTTAGAGTTAATTTTTTTATTTACCGTAAGCACGTACGACTACATTGTTAGCCTATCTACATATTAGCAATAACATATTTGCGCGTCGCGTCAGGCAGATTTATGCCGCAACCGTGGAGAACGACGCGGATGGAAGACGAGTAGGTATTCTTCCGCGGCGAAGAATTATTGCGCGCTCACTTGGGAAGGCATTCTTCACTTTTGTAAATGCGGGAATTCGCGAGGGCCGCTTTCGTTGCACGCGCAATATTGCCATAACCGCGGCAGCGTGCACCTATATGGCGTTGCATTTACATCACGTGCCATTTATCACCATCCATAACTTATCAAACGTGGAAATAATTTTTGACGTAAAAAAAAAGAAATCACCTATAAACGTAAAGCAAAGTTCTGTCTGCGTTAAGTCCCTCCTCCTCTCGTATATATTCGTATTTTTCGTTTCACCGTCTACGAAGACCATTCTACCCAATTCCGCGGAGTCCCTGTCTGTTTGCTCGCCTGTTTGTTTGAACGTCGCGCAAAAACGACTGAGCCGATTCTCGCGAAACTTCCAGCGTCTTACGATCAAAAATCAACTTAGAACTTGGACTGCCTGCTGCATCAGATATTTATTCGGCCGAAAGTACTTAAGGAGAAACTCACCTCTCACGGACCAGCAATACCCTGCTTACTATCGATTTTATCAGACCACAAGTTACGATATATCGCATTTAAAAAGGTTTTCTTATCGTTCGTCACGAAACTGTAGCGGGATGCTGATATTTTAGGAGTGTGTTTTGCTATTGTACGGCAGTGCGGAATTTTTCGAGCTCCGTAAATCCGGGTTCTTTTGCCCGGCGAGATAAGAGTGGTCGCCAGGGTAAGAGAATTCAAAATCGCCCTGCCAACAGCCAGCACGGCACTTTTGGTCGTAAGAGGAGGCACGTATACCCCCATGTGCGCATACCGGCGAATATTTATGCGTTTCCAGCGTTCGCCTACGACTGCATAAACCACGGTACGGTCACCTTCCTGCTGCGCCGGATGCATAAAGCATCGGGACACGCGCCTGTTTTTATGTTCATCGATTTCGGAAACGCATATGTTCCTCCCGAGGACGATACCTGCAGCCTCCGTTACGCGAGCTTTACATTCTACCCCCGTATACTCAGGGTGATTGCGTCGGTTTGAGATACGAGAATCCGCGTAAATATATTCTCCAATGCATTTGAAAGCGAACTTTCTCGCTCAGGGGAATGTCAAAGTAACATTTAATTAGTTGCAAAGTTATTTAACGTTGCAAATGCGAAATATCGGACAAATAGCAAAAAAAAGCAAACTTTTAGCGGCAAATAAATTTTATTTGAAGTTGTCGATAGACGCTCGTGCTTCCTCTCGGTTTCCCTCGATAATAAGTCGCGCTGGTCGCGACCGAAAATGATCGGATTTGCCAAAGGGATTCGGCGCCCGCGAGCCTTTCATTTTTCCAATGCAGCTGCAGGCCGCCTCGTTCCCTTCGATCGACCGCCGTTATTAAGTAATATCGGGAGATTTCGCCGGGCGGTTCGATGCAACGATAAAATTTTCATTTCGCGGTTCGCTGCTTGTGCTCAAGCCAGCCCGACGAAATCCGTCTCGAAAGTCATCCTCTCGCGGCTCTCCTAACTCCTTTCATGCCGTGGGACATATCTGTCGTTTAGACGAAGTCTGATTTATCAATTGTGACTTTTAGGAATTAATTGGTGAATCCATAGAATCGTGAAGATTCTTCATCGCCATCATAGATAATGCAAAGAATACAAGCGGTCTAAACAATACATAAGAATATTTTCTAATAATATAATATAAAGTAATAATAATAAATAGAATAATATAAAGTGTTTTTCAAACAAGTAAACTACATTAAGGAAATTTAAAGAGAACCTTATTGTAAATATATTATAACAGCAATTGAAAAAGCATTTGCTTCTTTAGATACAAAGTTTCGATCTCAAACGTGATTTGTTTTCTTTAAACTCACGAATTCTCATTAGTCTTTCGCCTTACAAAGCGACATTTAATTTAACGGTCTCATAAAAAGGGTAATGTACGACCGGTTCGGCTATAACTCACGAGAAATGTGCTTTTAACGATCGAACAATATTTAATCGGGCTGGAAAAACAATGTCAGAATGCGCGACTTGTTAGACATGCTCCGCAGAATGTATTTTTGAACATTAAGCCGCTTTTAAATTTAACATTTTACAGTACGCAACATTAAATACACATTGCAATATGCAAAGAACAACTGTGCTTATTTATAGTGTTTTAATTTCTATTTTAATATTTTAACATTTAAGTACTTTCGTATACAAGGAGAGAGAGAGAGAATAAAATATTTCTTAAAAATTACAGACATATTACATTATATTTTATGTGCTTTGTATTTCAATTCAAGATAAAATAATATATCTGGCTCTTTTAAATAATTGTTGTTTATGAACTAATTTTCAAATAAATTTAACGTTTTAAATATCTTATTTTTTTAAATATATGTAATAACACTAATAACAATAAAATTATAAAACATGAAACTGAGAAAAGATAATAAAATTAATGCCCATTATATAGAATTAACAACAAAATATCTCGGAAAATTCTTAACGAAAGAGAGCTTTATTAGTGTTTCGAAAACATCTTAACAAAGGCTACAAGAATATGCAATAAAAAATAGGGAGTTTTATTTAAGAAAACCGATCTGGCCTTGGTCAATGTGATCGGTTTTTTCTACTCCTATTTCATATATAACTCGTTAAGAGTTGATTGATCAGTTCTGGAGTTATAGAAATTTCGGTAAAAAAATTTGGCACATACACACATACGGACATTTTTTAAAATTGCGATTTTTCGACGTTTTAGAACATTCTAAACACATTGGTAGCGGCAACTAAAAAAAAATTTTTTTTTACGAAAACAAATCTTCCTCTATGAGGAAGTAAAATTAACGAGTAATGAAGCAAGGTTATTAAATTGTGAATTAATGAAGAAAAATGAATCACGTATCTAATCGTTAGTACATTTCGATAAATATCAACAATATTAAGTCATTTTTCGTATTTTTGTATTTTTGTGTGCCAATAAAGCGATCAGAAGCATTCGCGATACGTTTAGTTACGCATTTCGTTGGAAAATGCAATTTACTAGTTAAAAAGATATTCTCTTGTTCTCGCGCGAAAAAACAGAGTTTCACTCTCAGGAGCCTGCCTTGCAAATTGATCGAAATGCCGACGTATTGTTTTTTTTTTACTCGTTCTCTGTGCCGTGAATGCAATGTGTATGTGCGTGCATGTGTGTGTGCCTAGGAAAAAAAAAGGAAAAAATATTTTTCGCGAAAATTTTATCCCGCATTCCAACCGATTCGCGTGTCTGGTCAAAGTAAACTGCATAACTTCCGTTTGAAAATTGTATACGAGCTAAATGCTTTGCTTAAAAAATAAAAAAAAACAGAACGTTATCGAGGTCAGTTTCAGTCGAATCATAATCAGGAGCAATGAACAAAAACTATGTGTTTCGATGCGTGCGCTAAATCTTCGGAGAAGAGCTAGTCGCGGTGGATTTAGTCGCTACAGCAAATGGCACGCACCATGTTCGACTTAACAAAGGCCTAATGATCCAATTAAAAGGAGATTGCCCCGATTGGAAACTAGCTGGAATCCGATCAAAATTGCTCATGGTAACGATCAAGGCTCCCCGATACAGGCTCCGAGCCTGTAATACGTTCGTAATTTGCCTCCGGGTAGTCCGGGTATCCGGCAGCTATCGACATAGCTTATCCACGCCGCTCGTGAAACGAATGAACGATATGGTCAGCCGCGCAAATATGCTCGGCGCAAAAGCGCCTGTCGATGGATTTTTCCGGCGGGTTTAATCTCATCCCGTGGCGTTTCGTCAGTTCGCTATTAAGTGGCCCTGTCGTCGAGTTCTTCATATAATCCCGCGAGGATTATGGTATAAGTGGATCCCGTCTAGCTCTTTATCTTACGATTTCACGCGCGCCTCACGCCCTCGTAACTACAAAGTTTATCGCTCCCGAGAAGCTACGTGGACGCAAATTCCGGTGGTTCCATAAACGGGGAAAGTAGGGCCGAAATTCGAGAGGGTGAGACATTCTACGAGTTCACCATCCACCGTTCTCCCATCCACCACCGGCGGCGGCCAATTACGTGACGCAAAATGCTAGCCATTAAAGTATTTCGATCAACGTCCTTTTTTCCTCCCGTGCTCGCTTCGACGAACGGGTTAATTGCGATCTGATAGTTTCGTAATGACGCCGCCCGTGTCGTCTATGTAACACGCGTTCACCCGTACCCCGCGCACGATTGTAACAATCCGCGAGAAATAATCGAGTTGCACTCGAATCATGCTGCACACAGAAGACAGCTGATGAGACTGGGTCGGCGAGTCGGAGATTCGATTCCGCTTAACTCGCGGCAAATCCGCCTGGCGAATGTGCAAAGACCAAAGAGTCCGACATAATTATCGCGTTCCGCTCGCGGCGGAGTAAAATCGCGCTTCCGTGAAATGCGCGATTCCGAAAACCGCGCGGGCGAGTAACAATCCGATCCAATCTGCCTTACGTTCAAATTTCCCAGACTTAGCGCAGCGCGAGTCGCTTCGCTTAATGAATTTCGTTAATTAAACGCGACGCATAGTCGCGAGCGTTGAAGTGTAAAAATACATTTCACGTCCGATCTTGACAGCTAGCTTTCAGAAACCACGACGGCTCCCTTTGACGAAGATTTGATGCGGAATGACGTTTTCAAAAATTAATTATTTAGAAATCATTGTATAAAATAAAAGAAAACTAATATTTCTACGATTAAATAATTCATATTTCTCTCTCTCTCTCTCTCTTCGATAAAGAAAAGCTTCGCTCTCATTTCCATGTCATGCATGCAGTTTGAGATGCAAGCTAGAGTTTCAACCATGAATATTTTTTTCTTTCTCGGCTAAAGGGGAGTCGTGGACTACGAGAATTCTATTTTCATGGAGAAAGTAGACAGTTTGTTTTCCGGCTGCAAGTCGGTTTTGCACGCGGCGCAGCGCGGTTTGAAGAATTTCGCCGAGCGGTACACTCGTTCCACCATGCCTGTCGCTGCACTTTACTCGAGAAGCTTTCGATTCAAGTGGAAATCCAATCAAGGGCCGCTGAGTGTAGCGAATAACGAGTTTCGATGAAATTACCACGCCTTTTTGTGTACCGTCCGGCCGGTCTGGTTTCCGGTACAGTCGAGTTGCACAAGGTCGTTGCACACCGTTGCTAAATCGATAACGCACATTGCGCGCGCGTAATCCCGTTTACCGTGATAAAATTCACCGTATATGTTTACGTATTATTGCACGTATATATCATGCAAAGAGCAATAAAGCGTATCACACACGCCGCTTTTGTCTGTCGTACATTCTATATCCGATTTACCGGAGTATTATACTTAACGTTATTATTAACGAAAATGTTCGCAGTTTAATGCCTCGCTGTCTTTCACGTGGGCGTTCCTACTAACAGAATTATGATAAGCAATTTGCCGATAAAAAACTAAGTTATATATATATATTCACGGCTTAATTCTTTAAACATGTTCTTTCTTTTTAAATCAAGAATTTGCTTCTTTGTTTTGCTATTATATGAAACAACATGAAATTTCGAAATAACAATGATTATAAATTCCGTATGTAAAGAGAAAATAACTGTAAAATTACGCTTAAAAGCTCGAGGGCAAAGATAAATATTTGACACACATATAAAAAATTGCGATTTTTAATTTTACTTGTATAAGAAACAACCTTTAAAAAATGGTGGTGCGATGGTAAATGTAAAATATTCAATTGATTTTAATTGTGTACACTGTACACAAACAAAAGCGGCAAGTTTGTACAAATATCTTTGATTAACAATATAAATATTAATACACAACATAAATATAAATATTAACATAAATATATATACAATATAAATAAAACAATAACGAGAGAAATATATTCTTCTACAATTCGTAAACAGTTAATTTTTGCGAGATAAGGAACGTGTATATCATATTTGATCGCGACACACACAGTCTACGCTGCGATGTTAAATCAGTTAGAGATTGGTAATTTTTCTTGGCTTGAAGGTCCTGCCGACGATTTACAGATATCAGAAGTCAGCCAGTTTGGCGCAGGTGGTCCTTAACATAAATTCGCGGAGGCGCCGTCGCTGCCGCCGCCTCCGGCGGAAAGTGCCGAGAGCGAATAGCATAATTCCTGCGAGCGAGACTGCATACGTACACGCGCGTGCGCTTATTTAAGCGGAGTTTAAGCGACGCGGTCGGCCCTTGCTCGCGGCTGCACCTGCTCGTAATTGTCCTGATATTTGCCGTGCTTCCCGCACACCGTGCGCCACACCCCGTTCTCCGGCAGCTCCCGCCGCGAACCCATCTGGAGCTTATTTATTAATCGGCTCTAAATTCAAGCGCGAAAGTGCATCCCGCCTAACGGCGGTCGCACACGCATACGCACGCACGTACGCACGCACGTACGCACGCACACGAAAATACGGAACGCAAAAGTTGAGCTTTGAGGATAGAATCGCTACACTGAACTGTTATTAAATTCATCGATCGACACTATAGCGATCGTGCGGTTTAATCAAAATGACTTTTTCATGGACGCAAATGCGTTCGTTCAAATAAAAAAAAAAGGGATTTAGTCTGGCGCGAAATTAAACTGCCGAAAGAGCGAAAGCTCATTATTGCCCAAACGGGTCACGTTCTCGTTAATTACGGTATCGCGTCTCCCTGCGTTTCTACATAATGCTTTCGCGCAGTAAAATCGCACGTGATACATTTCGATCGGGTCAACATTCGCGCGATCCCGAGACCGCGGTCGTTAGAGTTTAGCCAGCGATTTTTAATCCTCGCCGGAAATCGGTCCGATACGCAGATAGTGCAGAGATCGTGCACCAGCCAAGATAAAGCGGGATGGTTTCGAGGCGAATCAATTTTGATTCGGGTAGATTCGTATTGATAAGTTCGTACATGTACCAGCTCTCGTGAATGATGGCGATGGGAAGTAGGTCGCCGTCGCGTGTATCAATATCGTTCACTTGCAAAACGTATTCAAGATACCGTTTTTGTTCGGGAGAATTATTTTCGGGCGGGACGTATACGTTCTGCATATGGTTATACAAGGCTCCCCTACACTTCGCTTCAGAGGGTCTCGCAGAGTCTCTGACAAATTTCGAATCAATTCCTGCAAAAATTTGATAGAAGCTCGTCGTTTATCACGACATTTTGCAGCTTACAACGTTAAAAAAATCTCTATTACTTTGCGGACCGCGGTGACTCGAGAGGAAATTTAATGGTAATGTCCTGCACATATGCACACATGCGGGAAATGCCAAAGAAATTTTTAATAATGATAATGGTCCACGCAATTTTACCAAATAAGGTTTATAAAACAGTTAAATATTTTATTTTGCGTTTTATATGTTTAATTGTATAAATATTAAGAGACTTAATTATTATTAGTCGTAACGTTTGTTGTTCTACGTATGATAGTACAATATACTTATACTAATATTGTAATTTGTAGATATGTATGTACAGTGTATATGTATATACATAATATTTACATATACACAGTGTATATTATGTACATAATATATACAGTGAAACTGCAGCGTGATATACGCATGCAAGATAGAACAAGTATAATAACACACTAAAATACCACAGATAAGTTTTATAAAACTTATAACTCAATATTTTATATTTAACCGTATAAAGTATTAAAGCAGCATATTCTTGTTCAAAATGTCTCTATTTAACTCACAATCAGATGCATGATGTTTTGATGAAACAACAGTCTAATGTACGCTGTAAAAATGTTTAATGGTAATAATATTCTACGCGAATTCACACAGGCCGATCTTGTAAATAATTATTATAACAGTATAGTTACATTTCGTGTTACGATGTACGTAACTATTATTATTCAGACAAAATATTATCATTTAGATGTTGCTCTAATTATAATGCCCGGATAACATCGCAATTTAGCGAAGCGTCAGGCCGTTTGGATATTTAATTAAATGTCTCCAGCGACGAGAATGTTATTAAAGCAGATTAAATTCCGAAAGAAGGAAGAGAGAAGAAAAAAGAATCATGGCAGTTTACGTTGGGTGCGCCGAGGCGCTTAAATATAACAGAAGAATTTACGTCGGGGACCGTATTCCCGCGGGCGAAGCCGTGTAAACGGCATTATCCTGTCCCCGGGGAAGGGTAGCTGCCGTCCCTTCATTCCGTAAGATTCGTTTGCTCGTTAGACCGAACCCTCGCCCTTCCCACGCCGAGAGAGCCTCTGGGCAATGATGACCGGAATCAAGGATCGAGTAGGACTCGTTACCGGGTATCTTGCGAGTTTGCGCTTCCTAATTCGTAGTTTGCTCCTGCGTTTGCTCAACAGATCATTCCGATAGATATTTTTGAACGTCCGGTAACGACGACTCCCTCTTTAAGGGCACCACTCGACTTTATCACAATTCCGGCGATGTTGTCCAAATGTTTACTTATTAAACACAGTCCCTCCTCTTGCGTGTATTGAAGGAAAAAAAGATAGAATTAGGAAAATTAATACATATGAGTTAATGTCCTGGTAAAATACAGTTCTAGATATACACATGCTTTTATCCGAACCTCGTGCATTAGTTTGACTGACAGCCCTTTAAATTGAACAAATTCGTTGGACTTTATTTAGCCTCACGTTATACACACGGATTTCGTGTAACAATAATAATATCGCGTGTTCCATGTGTCTGACCATGTTTCTGTTCGCATGCAATCGCTATTTGCAAACTACGATGTACTTTTGCGTAACAATGGAGAACGAAGCTGCACGGGCTACGCGATCAATAAGCAATTACGTCCCGATCGCCAATGCCAATAATGTATCGGCCCCATTATTGCCGCTTTAAGAGTTGAACGCGAAACGCTGTCGCGACTAAGATCTATTATCCCTGTGTACGCGGTGTCACGTGTCCGGTGTTACGGCCGCGAACAATCCCGTCCCGGCCCCCATTGTCTCTGGATGGCGACGCGATCACGGTTCAAAGGATTCTAATCGAGTTCGTCTAGTGGATCCGCGCGCGATCCGTCATCGAGGGATTCGGGTTATCCCGCACGCACGAGCACTTTCGATAATCGCGGCGGGCGCAGGAACGCCGCTATTTGCGCAAGAGAGCGCGGCCGGGCACCAATGTGGGATCATCCTGGTTGCGTGGACGCGCAACCGATTCCGCTAAATCGATTTCAGAGGCCTGTAGACCCGCCACGGCCGCCTATTTCGGAAAACCGTCCGGCCGAAAGATGCATCATGATTCCGATGAGTGAACGATGCTGTTGAAGCGGATGATGCTCGACGCAAATCGATGGCAGTCCCGTTAGTGAATTCCCCTCTCTTTCTCTCTCTCACTATTTTTATATAGAGCCTGCTGTTTCGAGGGCGAATAGGAGGAACGGATTCAAAGCTTGCGTAATCACTCTCATAAGCTTTTTGAACTATGTTGGACACTACAATTTTAATCGCGACTACACGAGTAGGAAAATATATCATATTCCCTATATTTTTAAATAAAAGAAGGAAACTGAATAAATCAGTTTATTCATTTACATTGTTCAAGATTGCACTTTTACTATACGCAGCTATTTTGCAAATATAAACAGCAATGAATTGTATACGTTATACGAGTACAATTGTGATATTCGATTCAATCGCGTCTAACGTAGCAATCGATTCCTTCAAGGATGAGTGGATATTTACGAGCTCTATCGTAATCCCGTAAAGTCCATTTCTCTGTGTACATCACGTTAAGAGAGAGCGAGAGAGAGAGAGAGAGAGTCGCGTTTGCTTGCATATCGAGAGGATTTCTCACAGAAGAAGGAGCAAGACCGGGATAATGCAGCTGCAAGGGAGAGTTGCGCTGCATGTCGACGAGTAGTTATGATACGATTGAATCAGACGTTGCGCCCCGCAACAGAACGGCTTCCATAACCAAAGCGTCCTGCGTCAGGACGTAAATCCGTTTCGCAGAATTTCATCTCTGCGCTCGCAGCGTGCATGCAAATATTTGGACTCCCCGGAAGCGCGGATGTATAAAATTCGCTCCCGCTGTTGAAATTTTTACGCTTTTTCCGAATGCCCTCACGACTCTCCTTTGATGCATTAGCGTTCTACGAAAAGATAGCAAGAGCGGTGTAACTCCGAAGTCTCAAATTGGAACATGATAAAATGACATTGGCGCGACTTGAAGCTCGTTGGATTTTTCGGCGATCTTTGCGCGTCTCGTTCAACGACGTGCCTGTACATCGCGACGCGGGTGAAATTATTTTCAAAATTAAATTCTGCAATCAGCTTGTAACCATCATTTCCCGGGGTGTCGTCAATCATTTATCCGTCACGCGGACGACGCGTTATTTGCGTCGAGGCATGTGTTCCCACCTACCATAGGATCTTCTCATGGCACGTGAGTGCTCCAATCTTCCGTCGTCGTTCGATAACACGCCGATCATAAATTTCTATATACGCCAAAGGTACAGCTGAAAACACCTCTCAAGGATATCCCGATTCGTTCGTTCTCACAGATACCGGCGCGAAAAAAGGGAGGAAGAAACGCTTCTCGTGAAACTCACTGAGACATATGTCTCGTGTCTGCAGGAGCATCTTATGAAAGCAGCACCTTGGCACTCAATTTCGATATTTTTCCGAGCTAGGAAACTCGTGATTACATTAACTTCGAAATAGCAAATTGCAATTTTTCTTAAAATCGCACCCCTGTCAATTGAACGATTTGCGACAATGATAAACCACGTGAGAGAAAGACGCGTGCATAATTCTTAATTTATTATCGTTCACCTCTAAAATCAAGTTTTAATTACTACTGGAAATAATTACATGTCAAACCGCTCAAACATTTTTAAATCATCGAACTCTTTGTAAATTTACATACCACGAAACAATAATAGATCTTGCATATAATTTATAGCCTTTTGACAGCTGTAATTTGTTATGTAATGCAATTTAACATATTATTATCTTCAACTGCGCGTGCTTTGCTGAAGTTTGTTTCTGCTTGCTCTTGGTATTCCGGATTCTTATCGGTCCGGCAATACGGCACTGTCGTAAGTTTCGAGAGATCCCTGCGCAGCTTTTCCGCAGGAAAGAAGCCGAAGGGGGATGAAATTGCGTTGTACTTTCGCGCCGTCAACCGTTCTTAATACCGCGATACAGAAAACTTCCTCGGTCCCTATTCGTTCTTTCTTGCTCTTGTCCGTCTCTTTCCCCGCTCTTCGGTGACGCCTATCGTCGGAGTGGGCAAGAGTCGGAGTTTTCAACTATGTGGAAATAATAAAAGGGACAAGAAAGAAGATAATACGAGGTCCTTCTACTTTCCGATATCGGAGGAAAGGGTCCTGCCGTCGTGAGCACCACGGCTGTAACTTTCTCTCACCGTTATCGGTAAACAACATTTATTTCGTGCCCGTTGTTTCCTTTTTCTTCATGCGGGAGGAAGAGCGCCTTTGTCCCGGAAATTTAATTACGCGCCACATCGGCGCGCACAAGCGTGTAATGATTTTTTTCCGCTCGTCCATCTTTCTTTTTAATAATGAATCACGCGAAAATTTATACGTAGTGAAGTTTCACGGTTTACAGCGCATACCCAATGAAAATTAAACGTCAAATTTGCTACGTAAAATCAGCTGCAGATCAAGAGACTAGACTGACTATAGAGGAAAGTTACCGATTATAAGCATTCTTTACTATTAGACGTGAGGGTGCTTAAGAAAAATTAACAATTTTGCAGAGTATTCCGCACGTAACTCTTGGCACAACCATGATTTTCTCAAAGCTATAATAACTTCAAGTCAAAGTCTCGTCGAGTCAAAGTACTCCTTTCTTCTCATGCGTGAATCAGTGTTACAAAGTAAATTTTTTAGTTAAATTAGTTTTTAGTTAAAGAATTTTAATTAAACTTTTTTTCTCACGACACAAGATATTCGATTATAGAACGATGTCGCGAATGTAAAATCAATATTTAAACATAGTCATCTTATTTTCTCGCTACAATGACCCAAGTATTTTCCTGCGATTAACTCTTTTAACACCTGCGCTCGATGCTCGTTGTAGTTTCCTTCCCCGTCTGTCGAAAGATACGACGAAATGAATTCTCCAAACAGCAATCGCTTCCCTCCGGCGATGGCCGTTCGTGTTCAGGCCGCAACAACGGCTGTCCGGATGCATCCTTTTCTCCTTCTCCGCGAACCGACGTGCTCAACAAGCGCGGTAGATTGTTCCGTCGGCGAAAACTTTTCAATTCCAGGCTCGTACGCTCGCTCTCGCCTGGTATACGGGTAACGGGTGCGCCTCTCCCTCGTCGGCCGGGCCCTCTCGTCTCGGCCCGCACGGAATCAATTATCCGCGACCGAAGCCGCATGTCGTAGCTCGAGGACACTCGAGGGAATCTGCCAGGAGTTACACGCGAGTGTCCCGACCATACGCGCGGAAGTGTCAGCGCCACCCAATTTGCGCATTGCGGCGGCCCGTATCGGACGCATCGTGAGAATCGAATGCACTCGCACGCGATGCAACGAAGAAGGAGAGACGGGTGTCACCGACGGGTCATCGCGATCACCGTGTGTGAACGCGACGGGTAACAATTAACAACGCTAACACTTAAAACACATTTCCCGATTGATGGCGAATTAAAGTTTCTTTGTGGGCACACACCGTCACGATAGATACGTTTCATTTTTATCGCCAAGTCAATTTGCAAGCCGCAGTTTACAAGCAATGCGTATCGACATGTCTGCCGACCGCAGATACGAGGATTAAAAAGATCGGCGAGTGCTTCGGCATCGAGATGTACAAAGATACGTGGCAAATGGAGAACTTCATAACAATTTCGTCGACGAAATAAATATTCGACGCGCGACGAGGTTTATGCAAACGCTTTTCAGACGATCTCCATCGGCCGTCTTTGAAAAGGGACCGTAATTGGCAAAGAGGGTCGTTTCGCAATTGACTCGATGCAAATGTCGATCGAGTTTACATCCGTGTAAACCTTCCGGCAACGTGCGCCGATCCCCGAATGACATGGCCCGCGTGCACGTAATTTTGATTACAACTTGTACGTGAACGAGGTCGCGCCATCGCGAGACCGAAGTGTCCACCTGGGGGATGGCGCGCTGGCGAGGGGAGATAGCGTGTAATAACCAGCCAAATCCACGTTCCTGTTAACGCTGCACGGCCCAGTTCGCGGGGCTCTGTCAACGGTCTGTTCGGCCTATACAGGCAAATACAGCACGGCTGGACAATACGCCGTTTAATACCGCAATTGCGACACTCGCGGGACACGACGCGCTTCGTACCGGTTCTCGCGCTGTGAAGAATATGTAACGAAACGTCAGCGTGCATGCCTCAACATTTTTCAACAAGACAGAATACGCATTCGTCAATCTAAAATTACTAACAGACACGCAAAACCTATGTAGGAAAAAGAAATAATTTATTTACCAAAAAATATATAGATATAATAAAAGATATAAAAATATTATATCTCAAGTTTTCAACCAATGAAAACGAAGAAAACTTATGTGAGTCTGGATCGCAGCTGTTCGAGTATTATTCAATAGAAACAGTACAGAATTATAGTATTATACAATGAACGCGCAGATCGATCTCTTCAGACTTTCTTCAGTAATAGAAGGAAACGCAAAGAATATCAGAACATCTTGCGAACTACGAACGCAAATAAAAATGAGAAGAAATCATAAAGAATATATGTAATAAAAGAAGAGAAAAGAATGAAGAAAGCTGAAAACAATCCTGCCAGTACAACTCTTTCGAAGTTTCGTCGTAAATATTTGCGTGCTTTTGTTTATAATTCTGCGGTGCTTTTCCTGAGTTATATGCAGTAACAACTGCGACCCGGGTTTTTACATAAGCCTTTACAAAGCCTTTGTTTTCATTGAAATCGTTTTCGAAATCAATTCCTCTTTAATTAAAATATCGCAGATCTTTAACGCTCCACGCGGATGAGGATGAGCTTTCATCAGTTTCATCCAATTCGGAATAAAATTCCGACTCTTTTATTTCAACGGATTTGTAATTTACGTTACACGTTCGTGCTGGTGGTATCATATTGATCAATTTTACGCAAATGTACGCGAATGTTACGAACAGCTAAACAATACAAATTTTGGAAATAATTTGTATACATTTGCGTGTACTTTTAACATCTTCTCGTTTGCACCCTTCGTTTTACAGCTGTGTTTCGCATTTTCCCGTGTTGTAACGAGAGTACTTGTAGATAATGGCAAATAGTGTATGAACAGGCAACATGCGCCTGCACTTGATTCCTAATTGCACTGACCGCGTGACATGCTTCTACGTGCTATATGCCCGGTATGCGCAGCGCAATGCCGACATACCTTCTTCCAATTACGCAAATGTTACGACTCTGGCAAAAAGATAACACGCCGGCAATTAACATACAAATGATCGTCAAATTCATTCACGGGAATAACGAATGACCCGCGAGCTTTCAAAGCTCGTTACCTTTAAATTCGTAAACAACGGCTCATTAACGCGTACCATTTGCGCCGGCAATAACGTTTAATTAAATTTGACCCAATAATCAACTCAATACATCGGCAGTAACATTAATTACCGAAAATTCGAGAAACAACTCGACCGGCATTAAATATTCATTTTTAATAATGTCGCTTTGTCGCTTCACTCAATTGGTTTGCGCTTTCGCGATTGATTAGAATTTTAAATACAAACAGCCCGCGACTCTGATTCGCGAAGAACAATGAGATTACGTTGACGTATAGCGCGACTCTATCCAACGTGCGTACAAGCCAGTTTCAAACGGCATTACAAGCGGAACAGTCGGCATTTCGTGTCAACGTTGTGTTTATTCATCCAGGTTAAACGCAACGAGTACGCGTTTGAGGTGATCCCGAAGTCAGCTGCGGTGATGTTTTGGAAGAAGGATCGTTGCAGCGTGTGTAACGCGGCGTACGAACGACATACTGTATTTTGCACGCAGCCCCATGTAATTATTACAGAAAGCTCGTGTCCGCCTTCAAAGAAGCATGTAAAAATTCGATATATTCGCATTTAATTGTTGTTCCTTTTCCGCGATGCTGATTAATCATCTTGATCTGTATATCATTCGTATCGTGAGAGGCTGTCATAGCGTCTTTTGATCACAGTCCCTTTGAATTAAAAATTTTGGATTAAAAAAATGCTGATTTATGTCAGTT
This sequence comes from Leptothorax acervorum, assembly GCA_035220615.1. Lineage (NCBI taxonomy): Eukaryota > Metazoa > Arthropoda > Insecta > Hymenoptera > Formicidae > Leptothorax > Leptothorax acervorum. The sequence goes on along the minus strand of JASTWQ010001261.1, from coordinate 1,987,367 downwards.
CATTTCTTTAGAGCAGTCTTTCACCTGTCTTAATCTCCCATTTCCACTCGTTCAAAATGTTAGTTACGCTTCATATAGGTATTCTCGCGATACCTTATACAACGCGCGCGCGTTACTCGAGGCGTTCGTTAGCATACAGCGTGCGAGAACTGAAAACTGTAGCGAACCGCTGCATTTGTTAGAATTAGTTTCGGGCCCGTGGTGGGGCAATTAACTTAAACTATCGCTCGAAACACCATCGCAGACAGCCACCGCATTGACCACAGCCCACGCTGCTGTTCGCTATTATGGGCAAGATAGAGCATGCAAATTTCTTAATCGTTCGAAGTTTGTGGGATGTTATCCGAAAGGTACCCTCAGTTATAGTCGCGAAGCATCGCTTGATGAAAATAAAGACGTTGTCGTTATAATGCGACCAGCATTCTCTGCGAATTACCTCGATGTCCAATTTCTTTTACAAACACGTTCTACGCTGTACAATGCGGTATCCAGCTTTGCATTATTTGAATACCACATATGTTGCAGGGCAATTATTTTATTAATGCTGCATAATGCGGTATGCATCGAGTTGCAAAAATTAAAAGATTATTGATGCAATTAATAATAACGTACTACAATTATGCAGGGCTGATTCGATCAATATGCCGTCCGCGAAATGAATGTAAATAATTACCCGAGCGATCTTTGATATTACAATTGTTTAACGTTTTAATAAAATATAAGATGCGAAATATGTAACAACGAGACGATAAGCATAATGAAACATGGGGATAAATAATGGAGATATAGATTCAAAATACGCTTCAGGATATACAAGCGCGAAATGTTGTGTCATTTAATAATTGACGTAGTCGACCTCATTGCGGCGGTTACATTGCATTACGAAATGTCGCAGATGATAATTAAAGCTAATAATTCATTCCGTGCCCTTGTATGGGAGCAAAGTGTCGTCTCCGTTGTGAGTAATGAGACGCCATTGCACGCTCAATTAAAACGAGCTATCGTCCATCGTACGCCGCAGGAACCAGCATCAGCTACGTTACGATGACCGACGACCGCCGGTAGACAAGATGAAGGATGCATATTCCTTAATCGTTCATCGTCAAAGTTTGTTAAGATCGGTCGGCGTGATAGGCAGTTTGACACATCTCATTGTCAAAGCGTGTTGCCCGACGAGAACGCTTTTGTAACTTGGTGCTAATTAACCGTAACGCGCAACGGACTATGACGGGAGTTATTGAAAGGAAAACGCAGTTTTAACACGTGTCACCCATCGGGGACAAGTTGGTTGGACTTTAATCGAACGCGGCTGCACGGTCGGACTAAACCAACTGAGGTAATTTCAAAAGCAAAACGTGCCTGGGACTTTCCGGAAATCAAAGGAAAACGCTCTTTGAATTGCTGAGGATGTTGTTGCTGAAGATTATGATTTCGCAAAGTAAATCTTTATTTAGTATGAAGACTTCTCGCGTTTACTTTTAATTGTTACCAGTTAAATATGATTTCTAATGTTATCTTTACAGTAAGACATTATTGGATACTTTTTTCTCATTTCAATTTACAAACCTTACATTAATTATTTTAAGAAAGATAAATATTTAAATTAGAGAGAGAGAGAGAAAGAGAAAGAGAGAGAGAGCACAAAGTTTGAATAAGAGAGCAGAAATAAACGAGAGGATGTGGATCTTATGACTTATCGTTTTCAATTTTAGTCCGAAATTCCGACAATACGAGGGGCATTGTTTCAGCACGCAATGTAATTAAGTCAAATCCACGTTTATATAATAGATGTACGTGCTCTTGTGGCAGTTATTAATTTAATGCGACAATAGCCAATGAAACGTGTAAACTACTTGAGAATATAAATTTTGTTGCGCGCTTTATTACGGAAATTCTGTGATATAGTATATTTAGTTAAAACATATTAATATCGAGACAATTGTTTACACAAAATACGAGCATTCTAGTTTGTGCAAAGTGCAAGCATTTGAAAATATTCGCAAACTAAACTAATTTGTAATTTGTGCATTAGGAAACTAAAAAATAGTACAGGGTGGCGCATATAAAACCGGCCTAAAGCAAAATACAATTTTAAAGTTATACAAGTTATATTACGTATGGACACTCTCTATTCGACGCTGTCGTGTATGTATTATATATGAGTTCAGTAAACCTCTACGCTCTTGGAAACACTCTGCGTCTGTGTCGTGTTCCAACACAATATGCATGCGGAAATACAAAATATAACTTTAAAACTGTATTTTGCGTTTGGGGCCGATTTTATGTGCACCACCCTGTATTTGCCACGTACATAAAATAAAAATTAAATACGCAAAGTAAAAACGTTCCAATTCAATGCCAATAAATGTAATATTTTCTTCTGAGATATCTCTTATTTTTAGTGTTGTTCTCATTTAGATATTTTTTGTCACAGTATCATACTAATCATAATGTAACAATTAGATTATTAAAAATTTATAATTATTTGGAACACGTAAATTTGTAACATGAAAAGCAAGATATTTCTGGTATTAAACAGATATTTTATAAAATTTATAAATTAAAAAAGTAAAAACAATACTTGAACTTCATAAAATCCAAAAATTGGAATATTTATTTTATATTTCAATTGTATATTTAGCAATTTGGTCTAAGCGGAACGAGCGCGATAGTGTTACCAATTATTATGCGTTAATAATATCACGGTGTATGTATTTTCAGGGTTTAATGCAAAAGCTGTAGAAACCAAAATTCACGCTTGCTTGATACGTCATTTTGCGCAACGCGGCGTACATCGAGTCACATTGCTATTGTCGGCAAGTTCTCCCTCTCTTGCCGATTTACTCAAAGTGCAACAGATAACAAACAGGGCGCAAACTTAGTTTATGGAAGCCTGCTTAATGTACATAAACTTTGGCGGATATGTGTGATAAACTAATTATAAGTTTCAGCACCGCGAGTGTCCAAAATAATGCACACGGATTCGGACAGGATAATCTAATCGCGTTTCTCCTTTCGAGAGAAACTTTCCCTCTCTCAGAGTTAAGTGCAGTTTCATTGTTGCTTTCCACCTACGTCGGAGTATGGCAAAATTTTTTACACAAAATACGAGCGTTTTTTTGTTGTTGTTTTATCTTTTTACGCGCTTTGGAGAGAATCGCGAACGCGCCTCCGGTGCTGCGATGATGTAGAATACGATTCTCAGTTGCGCGAGCTCGAAACGCGTTCACGGCGTTCGCGAATTCATCAATGTCGCTGCTTCCGGTACATGTAGCGCGCGACGGTGACTCTTGTCGTCGAATCAGCCACCAGAAGCTAAATCTTTTGCGACACGGGCGCGCTTCCGGTCGCTTTTAGAACGAGTGATAGTACCGCGTGCCACAGCAGTTTTCCGAATCCCGGAAAATAAACGCGCAAGGCAGGGACCCCTCCTGCCTGCCGCTTTTGTCCATCGCGATTTATTTATCAGCGTGTAAAATCGACGTCGACGACACCGAGCCGTCTGATGGGCGCGGGTTTCTCGACGTCACCCGCAGGTGTACGTAATGAGAAGCAACAGCGGCGAGATGTTATTCTGCGGAAAATTATCGCAACGAGATCATGTCGGAGGCGGGAATTTCGTCGAGCTGCAGTTTAATCAACATGTAAACATTTAATTAACATTTCCGCGTGTTTATTGACCACATTTACATATCTTATACTACCCAACTAAAATAATAAAGATGTCTGGATAAACATTTTAAACACACCTTTTTTTATGCTCACGCATTTACATGTATCTTACAGTAGATTAGAAGAGAAGGAAGTTGAAGTTAGAAAGCAGCTTCGTGTAATTGCTGTTTCTCGTGACACGTAGTCGCGAATCGATGATTAATTGCATTCTCTCGAAATAAGCCGCGCGCCTGAGGAGTCAAGATTCTCTAGAAAGTAGAAACAGCCAGTCAAGAGCGAGACATTGCGTGAGTACAGCGGAAACCTAAGAAAAAGCGTACGAAGGAACGACCGGGAAGGCCGGCATAAATCCCGTTTACGAGAAAATGAGTAAGAGCAGGAGACAGAGAGGAAAGCATAAAGATTTATCGCGCATTCACGTCTCGAGTATATCCGTAGGATATGAAATCTAGCGTAATTACAGGCTCCGAGGGTGCTACGCGAGCTGCAATAAAACGTGATTATCAATAGCGTTCGTTGACGAGCGTGAAACGTGCAAACTGCGGTGACGAGACGTTCAGTAAAATACGCTCCTGTCAATCAATATTTACCGGCTTTAATCCTTGTAACGGATCGCCTGAATTATTACCCGTTTAGCAGTAAACTTATTATATCCTGCTACCGCGGCGTCTTTTCACGACATTATCCTGCACGCTAACAGCCACAAATTCTCTTAATTAATTTTTTTAATGCACGCAGACCCAGCGTTTCCCACACGAAAGTAGTTAGAATTTATGAGAGCCAGCAGAGTGGGAAAAGAAGAAAGACGGAAGCGAGCAGCGATGTTTTCGTGTAAAATCGTATGCGAATATTTATTCCACTGATTTATTGTTAAGAAGCTTACGTATTACGAAACTTTTTAACTTCTTCACTATGGCATTCTCCTGGGACGCCTCGAGGTTTGGATCAATATGAACGCAATGTTTCATGCTCGCATTTGAACAGCTTATTTCGACTTAAACACCTGTTTTTCTTTTTAGATGAAAATTATTACAAAGCTTTCCATAAACTTTCCGTAGCTTCCTATAATCTGCACATTTTTTAAATATGGATGTAAGGGGGTTCGAAAATAAGCTTATTATTTGAGAGGCCTTTTATTCCTCTTTTTATATCAGCGAAATAACAAGCGGTTTTAAAAAAACGTTCTTCCGTCGGGTTTAATGAATAATTGGAAGGCTGATATGTTAACCGTAACATTCGGTTCTTCGTGCCGAATCGTTCTCTGCTGTTACATGCGCTTCCCACATCCCTTCGCCGCTGGCCGTGTTTAACCCTTCGTTCTGCTACGCGCCCACATCCCTCATCCCCTGCTGTTCGAAAAGCGCCGAACCGAGTTAGGGGCTGGTCTTGTTTAAGCTGCTCTCTGTTTTATCACTCCGCCCTGACATGAGTCGGCTGTCCATGTCGCGTATCTATCTCGTCTTTCGTCGAATTTCCCGACCCCGGCACGTCCGACGGAATTGAGTTTTTGCGCTTCCCAGCGTGTGAGTTCCTTGATTTTCCACTTTAAATCCGTAAAGGTCCGTTTGCATTGCGATCTTTGAACTGTGCTCTATATGAACAAGAGACAGTTCGTACACATTGTCCTCTTGTAACGTAGAACGAACTTAAAACGGTCACAAAGACTATGTAAAATGTACTATATTTGTGACAAATAGATTTGTCGAAACTTAATCTCTAAATGAATCCAAAATCGATTCTCAGCGATATAACACCGGCTTACTGACTATCAGTGTCGTCACACAGCCTTACCAACGACTTGCTCGAGACTCGAGACGCATAGTCACGTATATGCATCTGGCGTGGAAAATGCATCTGGCGCCGCGAACGCCCTTTTTAAATCGCGACGTCGGACATTTTTCGTGCTTTCGTGCCTCTCTATAGAATTTGTCTCGCCCAGGAATGAAAGCCAACCGAGTGTATTGAGTCGTTCGCTTGAGCTCTGATTTCTGTGGTCGCTCGGGACCAGAAAAAAACGAACGGAGAGAGAGAGAGAGAGAGAATAAAAACCATTGGATGTGCATATACGTGTGCGTACGCGCGCACACGGATTATATCCTGCGCACCGAAAAGCCTGCAACGCATCATGTCACTTCGCGGTATGTGCACGCGTTCATGGCGACGGACGGGGCGATGACTGATTTTTGTTCCCGTGATCCTTTTTTGTAACCGCGCCGATGAATCGTCGAGATCAGAGCGCGAGAAAGAGAGCACAGAGGTGTCGCGCGTACAAGAGAATCATCACATTCGTTCCGCGTTATCTCATTCGCGAGCGTTGGACCACGAATTTCATTTGTCAGGCAGAAATATTCTCCTTTTTCTGAACAACACGCGCACAGGGAGACGTAACAGTGTTACGCTCCTATTCCATTTATCTTTTTTTTTTCCTTATTTTTTATTTTTACGGGGTCGTTATTAACTCTCGAAAGGCTCGCCGAAATAAAATGCGACTGCTACTCCGTATAAAATATTCTAATGATACCTGATGTATCTAGGCTTGCTCACACGTGATTTAACAAACGCTTTAATCGTTGAAACAAAAAGACAATCCGTTCATCCGTTTTTACGATCGTCGAATTGAGAATCAATTTACGCGGGCTACTTAACTTGATTTATTCACCACGCAATCAAAACAGGAACTATTAAGGCAGTTTGAGCGACATCGTTTTGCATAACGGCCCGCACCAATAACATTACGGATGCAGACGAGATGGCCAGTGTAGTTACATTAACGATTGAAGAAACTGAAGTAGATTGGAGGTCGGTACGCTCATTATAAATGCGAAACTGATATATTACACGCGGGAAGTTAGACCTTATTATATCGTAACTATTAAGCGCAGAATTATGATTAATTCGTCGGGAGAAAGGACTGCATAACGAATATCGGATTCGAGAGCGAACTGCAAATAAATTGCGCGTCCTTTTTCAGTGCTTCGCGTTACATTCTTCTAAATATGCCCCTTTGGCGAATCGCCTTCGCGAATCGACGCTGCACAAAGAGCTCGGGGAAAGCCTAAAAAGAGACGATGGGAACCTTTGGCAATCGAGTCCGGAAAATCCCTCTCTTTAATGCTCGAACAATATGCAGACTGTTTACCTCCGGAATACATCCGACAATGGAGAACCCGGGAGCAATATGGCTCGAAAAAACAGCGAGTCTAGTTTTCCTCTCTGCGGATCTATCTGTCCCCTCCCTTTTATCTGGCAAACGCGAATTGCATACACCGGTCTTAAAGGATTTCGCATGTCGTTGTGCTGTTGTTCAGTAGGAATTTAACCTTGCAATTATTCTACTTTTCGTACTCATGTGTTCTTCCCAAAAGGTAAAAGAAATTCTTATGGAGATAGAAATAGAAATATAAATAGCGAATAAAATAATTAAACAGCGGATAATAGAGTTACGTTAAGCTTCTAAATATCTGCGCTACGCCGCGGAGTTTAATGGACAATTTGGAGAATGTGGAGGAAAATAAGTAGCTTTCTCAAGTTTTCAAGTCACATATATCCTCTCAAAAAACTACGTGAGGAAGGGTTTAAACGCGCTTGCCTCATTCGCGCGATAGATGCAATTTTTCCCGCGGTCCGATATCCGCGCGGGTGGCGCATTTGTTATTCAACAGTATGTATCGCGGAGGCAAGTTCCATTTCTGCAGCCCCTTTTTCCGTGACACGTAACAGAAGGATAGCGAAAATGCCACGGTGTAAAATTCGACACGGCGCGAGTGTGCATCGGCGGCCGCCGGGAGCAGCGCCGGTTGTCGGGACCGATGATGGCCACAGGATGGATATTCCTCTCGCTCCACTGGGATCTGGAGGCGTCACTCGTCGCCAGATTTCCCGTGGCGGTCGTACTTCATCCGAAATTACCTGCGAGCCACGTCCGGCTGATTCGTCTGGAGCTCTCTGGTCAGTCTCCAACGCAACTGCACAACTAGGTTTAGGCGAGCATTAACCATTTAATATTTGTAAAGCTTCTCCTGAGTTCCGTAATAGAAAATATATTAATCACTGACGTTTGTGCGTACATGCTTTTATTTATTAAGTCAGTTTCATGATGGTTATTTGATATCAAAGAGTACGTATGCTGCAAGGTAAAGTTAAAAATGCGATTTAATTTAAAATTTATCGATGCTTGTATATTGCGTATTTATACATATAATATCTCAACAGGGTAAAAATTAAATATGAAATTACACTCTAAAAGCGCGGTGATTTTATACCGTTTTTTTTTATATCGTTTGCAAGCGTCAGTAGAGAAACCTGAAGGATGGAGAAGATAAGGCGGGATTATAAAAAATGCATTACGGCATCCACGTGGAATGAGAACGAATGCAATGGCGACGCGCGTCCTCCGTCTTTATTTCTCGCAGATTTTCCTTATCGCGAGCTTTCTTCCCTTTACAGCGTATCGGATGTAACTGTGATTCATTATTACAGGCTTCCTAATGCAAATGCGCGAATAAATATTTATTACATCAGCGTACAAAGTTCTCGAGGTATTGAGATTACCCCGCGAAGATATTCTGCGGGTATTATTATGCAACATCTGGCATCTCAAATTTAAATTTTACAAAACATTACAAGTGTCTCTCGGCTGTCGCGGAACTTTCCTGATGCCGGAATGGTAAGATGCACTATCCGTAAACATCATGTTTTATTATACCGCAACCCTTTATTGCGCGTTGTTGAATTTATAAGACGTGGGAGACACCCGGATCGACGACCGCCGCCAACCGACGTCCGTTTCCGGCGTACACACTGCGACCAGGGTATTTCAGCCGTGGACTCGGCCCTCTTCTCCAGGGAGCAACAAAGGAAACGGCGAGGAAGAAAAGTTTATCGCGCTGTAAAGGAAAGGGAGGAGGGGAAAGAGGAGGAAACGGGAAAGTAGTAGCGATCGAAACGATCTGTTTCTACGGGGAGCGGAATGGAGCAGAAGCGGAAAAACGTGTGGCACGGACCGAATGCAGATGAATTGCCGATTCCTCCAATCGAATCGAAGGGCTTCATTTTCGTGATGCGGCAGTTCTTGTAATATTGATATATTGGGAGAAAGAAAACGCTATGCCCGGAGACGAAGTTACGAATCCGTTGTACGTTTCTCGCAGTTAAAAGAAAAAACGGAGATGGATCGACTATCTCTGCTACATTTCAAGAGCAATAATTCTCTTCGTTAAACAGTTCCAATGAATAACGTTGAAAGTACTGATCCGTCTAAAAAAAGAATCTCTCGAATATCTCAAAGACAAACGTATCACACCTGTCAACGTGATTTGTTAACTTTACGACGCACTTCGGTACTGAAAGCCAGATAAAGGAACCGATGACGTTACAAAGCGTTTTCGTGCGAGGACTTTCATCGTGGCGATCAAGACTCGTGTGAACATCTATACGCAAGAAAAAGATAACAGCGCAGCAAGTGGACCCAGCGACATCGATAAATTTTAACAAGGCGCATTACGGGGAAACAGAAACGAGGCTGCATATGTGAATCGCCGCTTTTTTCCCGGCCAATCGGTTTTCCGCGACACATCCTCTCAAGACGCGTCGATATCTCGCGCGAAGGAGGAAAATGAGCTACGAGAGACGGAAGCGACCGACATCGCTTGTAGATATGGCGTAGGTATATCTGGCGCCGATGCGATGATGAGAAGCGAGAGAAGGAAAATAAGGAAGAGGAATCGCGACAACTTCATCAAGAGGAGAAACGAAAGGATCTCTTCACCTTTCTCTCCTCTCTTTCTATCGCACCTTACTCTTCGGTTCTGACGTATTTTCCGGCGGGAAATAACGAATGATATGGGGTGAGGCTCGGATAGGGCAACAAGACTAGATAGAAAAGAAGAAAAAGGCAGTAATAACGGTGACGAAAGAGGGAGAGACTTGAAAGAAATAAGCGTTGCGTGATGATCTAAGACGAACCATAGCGCTCGTTATTCTGTTTCGAGATACACACTTCGTTATTATATCCGTTAGCTTCACTTATTTTCAACTGTTTCAAAAACTAACCGGTATTTTACCTTGTTACGTAGCCGAACGATCAGTTTGTTATGTATAGTCATCGATTTCTTTTAAATATTTTTAGATAAAATTGCTATAACAATTGCTGAGAGAATATCTATAAATACAAGCGCATAAATATTCAAAGATGCAAATTAATGTCCTTAAATTAGAAATGAAAATTTTTATAAAAATGATCTTCATTATTTAACTTTTCTCCAACGATCTAGAAACTGAAAACTGAGCTTGCCCGTAATCGAAGTAATTGCGTAGCGGAGTTAAGCTCGGCAAAACAATTTTGTGTTCACACTGACTGTAATTGGAATTTAAAGAGGATACCCTTTCTAACTAAAGTCTCTTCTCTAGAGTCTCTTTACTTATGGAATTGGATCGTTGGCGTATAATGATCGAAGGCGCTGGACTCTCGTGCACTCATTAGTGGATTAGAATCGAGAGATAAAAGTCAGCCTTTTACTTTCCCGAGGAAAAGGAAGAAAGAAAGAGAAAGAAAGATCAATACGAAATCTATTATTACAGTTTTCCCGCAACGGGCGCTAATTGTTTCTAATTTCGTACTTCGCATTTGAAAATTGTATCACTCGAAAGTAAATTAATACGGTATGACTATCACGATTAAGTCACGTAGTTAAGTTTAAACCTAGAATATCGCTTATAGAATGTTCTATATTCAAACACCCCATTCTATTGTTATCTCCTGCGTGTCATCATTACTCGTTGTAACATTTTTAATTTCGCTCGGGGAAAACTTCTACCGCAAAAGTTCCTCGCGCACGTTTAAGGGAACGATCGGCGTTGGTCTGGCACGGTGTCGTTTTGCTTCCGCCATTTTTCTCGATCTTTTTCCCGCGAGCTACAGTCTGCAAGATCCGCAGAAAAGTCTCAGGAGCGCCCTTAATACGTACGTTTCACGCTCCCGCAGCCGTCATAAATACGAACGAACGAGTTTCCCCAACCGCTACGGCACGACCGGCCAGGATTTCTTCGAAACAAACTTCGGAGCTAACCGTTCGTAATATCGAGTCGCGGCCAGCGCCGATGAAAAGCAGAGATTAAAATTTCACTCGTTTACCGTCGGACCGTTCTCGCGACGTTCCGATGATGAAGTGCTTACTTTGGCACGTGGCCGTTGTGAATTTCGTGCGTGGAATTTATGGCGCTTGTTGGCATTCGCGCGAGTATATCATACTAAGCATTTCCCGCTGCTAGGACATTTCGAGCCGATTCATATAATATGACACTCACGGTCATAGATCACGATCATCTTGTAATATTGATTAATGGAGTGCACGTCAAAATCGCATTGTACAGCGCATCCTGTATTTATAAATTTATACACTGTGATCTCATCTTTTCCACCTAAATATTATTCAATTTATTACCAATAAATAATTCAATTTATTTATTAAAATAATAACTTTTGTGCACACCTTTACGTAATAAAATTCATATATCCTCCTCTTAAATATTTTTGCGCACAACAATTTTTCAAGAATTTTTGGAGGAAGATCTTATTGCGATTGAAATTATATTAATTATTGGAGCTTAGTCAGTGATCAATTAGAGCTTTAACTGTGTAAAGACGTTTGTCACTGTACTTCCATCTAATTTCGAGGCGAAAGTAAAATGCACTCTCGGCGCGCACAGAGTCGTTTATATGGGAAAAGCCTAACGAGCAAAGTAGTCGGGATTGGAAACATTTACTTTACGGCATGCCGCCGTAAGTATGGTCCGATATCGAAAGTCCGCCGCATGCACTTCCCAACAAAAGTTATACCTGCGATATACTCAGTCGGCAGTATACTCGGACTAATGACGTGACTGCGGACATTTGTATGTGTCAGCTGCAGCTTCCGCGGCGAAACTATCGGCCCCGTGCATTAATAATGCACCGGTGGCTTCCCGTCGACGGACATAAATTGGCCTGCGATCGTCGTAGGTACCTCGTCGAGCGATTCCTCTACATATTTCATCGTGACCCGAACAGAAATCGAGAGGCCCGTAAGTAGAATGGGGTGTCGATTCGTCAGACCGGCCGTCTTTTTGCGCGCCGACCGATGTTTGACTGTTGACGAAGCGATTGACTCACCACTCACACGTGTCCCCGACAAACGACCGCCCTTTCTTGCTATTTAATGTTTAAGTAATCAAGAACGATATTTCGAGATAATGACAGGTTTCTGGACAGAAAAATTGCTATTAATCGCTTTTGTATTCGCGATTTTATATACATCAGTTTTATTTTTTATTTTATATGTATTTAAAAAAAATGGAAAAATAATCGTCTTCATATAATCCTCAATTAATCTAGTTCAGCTTTAATAGAATTAATGGCTATTATGGATGACACTTTTTTAGTTCACTTTACAACGCTTCATAAAGCTCGCTTAACGTTTATTAAGGGTAACGTGTGGCTCTATACAACAAAGCGGCCTACTCGTAATCAGCGAATCCCGGATTCGATCTCGACAGTTATCTCATATATGCTTACTCCGCCTATGTGACGAGTGAGTAGCTCAGGAGTCAACACTGCTGATCCCAAGCCCCAGACAAAGCAGAAGGGTTTGTGGGCAACCTACCCGCAAAAATAAATACTTACAGGATCAACAATAAGCCTTGAAAGAGACGCCATAAAGTTGGAAAACCGGGCTCGTGCTAATCTTCCTAATTTAAGAGGGAGAAGAAGAACATTTATTAAATATTTGTCATTTGAGTAATTAAACTGGCTTAGGTTTTTAAACTTTTTCGTTCATATCTAATTATTTATGTAAAAATTAATAAAAAGAAATACAATAATTAGAAGTTGTATAGTTATACTTCTGCTCCAATTCATAATTGATAATATCACAAATAGATGAATATTACGCCACGTTTTATTAACGCTATGTCATGTCAACGTTATTGCATAATTTAATTTGTTCCGCTAATCATTTGCTTATATCGAAACTTCAACATTGATAATTAGTCAATTATTTGATCAGCATGAATATAGCATTTCGGCATATTTGTTAGACAATTACAAAAGCAACGAATTAATATTAAAAATGTAATTTATCACGATGTCTGTAATTGCAACTATAAATATTTTAGCTCCAAAATATCGATCTTATTTCTCGTTTTTGCAAGATATATTATCTGAACAGCAATAAAGTGTCAGTGTCAATACCAAAACGTCGCTATACGTTTGAGTGCAGCGACATAATAACAGCGATAAAATAGCAGTTGTATAGCACACAATTCAAGACGGGGAGGAAGTCAGGGGCAGCTGTATAGTAACGGTCGGGCAACTGCAGGAGTCCGGATGAAGGATCAGTGGCGAAGACAATGCCAAGGATGCGAACAAAAGGATGAATGCCAGGCTCGATTGCAGACCGGACCTGGGTGTTAGGTTTGCTGACGCGTTGATGTGTCACGAGGCTCCCACGAGAATCGTTAATACTATACGCGCGCGGGACTGCAACGGCAATTTGGGTCTGACTACCAAGCTGGATAACTCGTATTTATTGCCGTGGTATTATCACGCGGGACACATCGAATCGATAATTAGGCATAATAGAAACGGAATCAATTTTATGAAACAGCTGGATGATGCAAATTAATATTAATCCAAGCACTGAATTGAATATCTTCTACCAAAGGTTCCGCTTGCCACAAATCGCAACAAACGTTCCTAACAGCTTGATGTACGCGCTCCACGAAAAAGCATTGTACGTTCCGGTAATACTTTCCACTTCCTGCTAACACTTCCGTACCGATATACGCACGCTTGTGTAACTTATCTCGGTTTCATATTGCCGGTGCGATATCGCAAGTTCACGTACCAGATCCCGGCGCCAATTTTATCCCATTCTATTTCCCGATAAAGAGCACCGTCGTACGAGCCACGCTTCGATGCCAGGACGAGACGCTGTTTCCGGTACCACTGAGAGAATCGCACCATTAAAACCTTCTTACACGATGCTGCCCCCGTGCACGTTCGTAAATCATGACGACAGAGACATTAATTATTTTGCTGATTAAGCCCCAGGATAAATTTCTGTTAAAATAGAGTTAGAATGTGAAGTTAATTAAGAAACATCCTATTATCTCCGCTGGTCTATTCGTTTCTTCTACATATTTCGCGTGTCCGAGTTTAAATGGACGTCCGTACAATTATAATAAAAAAAATATTTGCTTTTTATCGTATGTTGCAAGCACTGACATTTAAACAAGGTGCAAAAATAATTCTAAAATTAATTCTAAAGAAAACAGAAAATTCCATTTTAGAAGACAATTTCCAAAAATATTTTAAACGGTAAAAATGTCGTTCAATTAAATGTATCACTCGACAAAGAGATTACCTCAAACTCTCAAAGTATAACACCCATTAATTAAAACATTATAACAGCCATTAATTAAACAAACATAGCTTTTACGAAGGCATTTCCCGAACATTTAATCACCCCAATTCCTAAAGAACAATTTAAAATTGAAAAACTGATAAGGCTACGAGATTTATAGTGATTTATGATACTCGACAGTAGAAGCGGGCATTATTTTCGCGACATTTCACATGACTTCCATATCGAAAACTCGTTCATCGCATGCTCAAAAACAATTCGCGCAGTCGTTCGCTATCGCGGATACCGTTCAAGTAACCATGCGAGTGGAAAATTGACTTCCATCGGATTAAGCGACTGCGAGAAGGACGCAAGGGCGTACAGTTTTTCCGGGGAAAGCCGGTTATCCGATCGAATCCCCGGGATGTTTCTGCCGTTGGCGTTTCGCTGGCGGAACGTCAGTGTCGGCCGTAAATAATCTGTCCGGCAACGGCGAACGACTTTACGAGCCGACGACAACGTCGTGAAAATGCGCACCGCTAGCGGCGAAAAAAAGGGGCCGACGGTGTTTCGCGTCTTACACCAGATAAAAATTCGCACATGCTCGCCCCTCGGACGAGGGTTGGGAGACACGTCAACCCGCCGTTGGCCGGATGCGTGAGGTCGTTTACGCGTATCGCGCGTCCCACATGGGGTGAGCTGGATGGATACGATCACGCGGGCGGATGGAACAAGGGTGACGTTTATGGAGCGGTATGTTTATAGATGATAACGCGTTTTCACTGCTCAGTATGTTTGGGGTAATTTACTTTCATATCCCGTCGTCCCGCGTGCGCGCACGACATTCAGGGCACAAAAGCGTATTTTTAGCAAATTTAAATGCGCGTAACTTATTGTAGTTTATAACGTGTCGCGTGAACCGTAACGAGTTCACAACGAGCGAGAAAATAATTTACTTAAGAATGCTGTACATACGCGAAGTGTACCAAAACATCACGTGTAATTACAGTCATGAAATAAGAATATCATTATGACTAAATTATATCTAAGGACATTTCGAATGATCGAACGCGCGGGTACACTGTATTAAAATACCCTTAACAGATGTTGCACCTCGTATTCACTTGTTCACATTGGAGGAGGAACAGAACCGTATAAGCGTTATGAACGAATGCGCTCCATATATCTCCAGATAATCGTAAGTTAGCTGCGCCGAGGGGGTGGACGGGGCGGGTAAAGGCAATTCCGAGGCAGGAATTTCAGGATCCGGCTTAGCCGGTTGTTGTTTATCAGCCGTTGTGTCGCACGGACTCCCCTTAAGCCCGGTTAGACTCGTTTTCTACGGTGGATTTCACAAACGCGGCCGTCCCTCGAGAACCAACCGCGAGAACGAAAGTCTGTCCGAGGTCCGAGTATATCGCTGGTGTACCACGTCGTCTCCTTAATAATATTCCTTTATTTATCGAGTCCGTAAAATGGGCTCGTGCGAGAATTCCCGGCGAAATGTTGAATAACTAGATCAAAACCAGACACCTGTATGCAATTCATTTGCGGAAATATGGAAATAAATGCTCTCATATTGACGGGAATTAACGCCAAGTGTAAAGAAAGTAACGCTCGAAGCGATAGAACCTGTTTAGGTTTCAGGATTAAAATTGAAACTTTTGATGCGGCTTTTCCTCCGTGAGTAATAACCGGGAAAATTAACGTGGTAGCGCGTAAGACCGATGTTAGCTCAGAGGATGAAAAAGTTACGTTACGTCTTGAGGATTAATCTTTCCTATGGTGTCGTAGATTAAGAGGTTCATGGTAAGTACGGGATAAATGGGACGCGAACGAGCGCGAGCGAGTGAGTCGATGCGAGCGCACGAGCCAAACGGTCGGCCCGAGACGCGCTCGTTATAATGAAGTCATTTGCGTGTTCCTCGGGGTGAATCCGGGAGGAATGGAGCCGCGCTGTGTGCTCGTAGGTTTGTCAGGACATCGTAAGGAGGGTGGAAGAACGTAGAAACTGGGTTGGCTCGCTGCTGCGCCTGTGGAACGACGACTAATTTCACCCGCCGCTTCTCGTATAACAAACAACCGACTAGCGTCGTTCTCGTAGTTGAGAAAACTCACTTCCGCCCGCTCATGGAAAAGGAGGCAAAGTAAAGGTATTACGGGCACGAAGGATCGCGGGGGCAACCCTCGCATCACTCCGACACCTGCGGCCCCCAAGGGCGGTGCGGGTTTCCGCAACGAGTTCCTGCCTCCCGATTAGATTCCCATGATCCGATTTGCAGAAGTAGAAGCACATTGTAGAAAGTGCCATAGAATAATTGAACGGGTTTTCCAAACCAAATGTATTCACTCTTAATAAAAAAAAATAATGTCCTTTTAATTATTAATTGATCAATCAGAATAAATAGATCGTGCAATTTATCTTTCGTTTAATTTCTTTGCTAATATAAATCTTTTCTTAGTGGAAGAGTCGAAGGAGATCTTTATTTATTGAATCTTCATTTTTCAATAGGTACTAAATTTATTAAATTCAATATCAAATTAACATATAAAGTGTCCACAAAAAAAATAAAGAGGCAATATTTTATCGTCTATACCTTTGAAGCTTAAGTTCAAAAAGCCATCCATTTTCAATTAATTTATAACTTAAAAGCTATTGATCTCCCGTTATTCTTAAGGAAAGATCGATTCCAAGTTTAGTCTAAGTTACAGCATAATTATATAAATGCTGATACAATACATCTTACATTTCACTTAATTCACTTGCGGGTAAGTAATTAGTGCAAGGGGATTTTCTCAGAAAGTCTCGTAGTTCCGTAGATTTCGAGCGGTAACCGCTCCGAGTAGAACCGTACCGGCGATGAACGTAGTTCCAGCAATTCCCAAATACGCTGTCGGGAGGTCTTGTAGACCTTGGTTCCCTGACCGAAAGATCTCGATGCTACGATAATCCGATGTTACGGCACGATCTCGGGACCGCAGCAAAGGCGCCGTGATAGAAACGACTGTTTCGGGAGTTGCGGGAGCTCGGTGCAGACAGCAAACTTCATCGTTTAATAGTATTAAGTTGTAACGCCGCGTGGGTAAAGACACCGTGTCTCGCTTGAATTTAATTTTGAGACGGGAGCGCGACGAGAGGCGACGCGATACGCTGCGGTCGCTTAAAATCGGAAGTCATAGAAACGCGAGTAAATCGATTCACGACAAAATTGCGCCGCTAATAGAAACTGCGAGAAAGCATTTTCCTCGAATAAAATTCCGTTTATTCGATTACATTGTTAATATCCGCTTATAAAATTTATAGCCTTCCGTAGATATTTTTTTGCCAAGCTGTCGATACGCTTTTTTCCCCTTCTCTCGCTCCTCCGGCATAAGCTAATTGCTATTCTCGGCTGTGCAGTTCGCGGAAATAACATCTCCATAAATTAAAGTACTTTGACATTTGCAGAATTTTTCGTACGCCAGCGGCGAAAAAAATTTTTTCAATTTACACGCTCGCGAAATGATCGCGCAAAATTTGAACGGGCTGCGTGTAGAAAATTTTAATGTTGGCACTTAACCGTGTACAATTTCGCGCTTCAATTATGTCTACCAATGCAATTCGTAGTGGCTTCAAGTCAAGCTCGCGGTAGATGGAAAACCTTATTAAACGGTGAAGATAAGGGGAATCACGCCACCGGTTGAATTTACATTCCGGACATGTCTCGCTCGACCAGCATTTACATGCGGAAGCGTTTGACATGCAATATCTCCAAAGACATCGCGACGCCGGTTTAAAGTCACCCTCGTAAAATAATTTCTCCCGGCGATACTGGTTCCGTCGGATATCCTTCATCCCTCCTAATCAGGTCGGACACTTTTCACACCGAGTAAGGCCGCGGTATAGTTATAAAGCGAGCCCCGCTTGATCATGATTGATTGAAACGTTGGAGTCGTTATCGCGACATCCGCAACATAGACGACCATATGTGAGAGAAACTGGGCATGTCCAGCACGCGAGGAAAAAAAAGCGGGATCAGCTCGCGTCAATCAGCGTGATACTCATGTAAGTAATATCTTTTTTTTGTATCGCGAGTCACGTTGCACGCACGCGAGATAGACATATCCGCTTGCACGTCGTACGTCGTGCGCCGCAACGTGTCAGCGCGCGGATTAAGAGCTCGGCTCCTAAGCCGGTAGATTAACGCGCAGTTAATTCAGCTAATTGCACTGCGAGGGGAGAAAAAAAGCGCACGACCAAGTGCGGTCAGTGGATTAATATAGTATTAATCAGAGTAATTGCATATCACGTCGCGGTAGAATTACATGAAAGCGCCCCACGATACGTTACGTAACCGCGCCCTCTCGCAGGGGGCTGCGATGATATATTTTCTTTTCGCGTGACGAATGTGGACGCTTCGCCTTTTTACCCTAAACCCCCGCTGGGCGTGTTTTTTTCCCTCTTCCCCCTTTTTCCTTCGCGTACCCTGCCAGCGACAAAGTCGACCCGCGGCACACTGGGCCATTACGAGATATCGATTTGCAACGGATATCGCGCTATTTATAATCGCGGGGAGAATGAAGATTATAATGAAGTCGGCGAGGTCAAATCAGAATACCTGAGGATGATCGATCAGTTGGTTTTACGATATAAATGTCTCACCACGTAATGAGCACGTAGCGCGCATATTGAATATCAATACCTAATATTTTATAATGCTTATATTTAACGATCACGTGCTTTAAATATATAGAGATCAGAAAATGTGACAGATACTAGGCAACGTCGAGTCGTATGGAGGAATCAATACGTCCGATTTCTATGTATATAGTTAACACATTAAGCGGCTTTGATGGCAATAACCGTCATGGTCGATAGACATGTTGCATCTTGCTTGAAACTCCTGTTGGCTGCATGTTACATTTCCATGATGACTGTAGCCATTAAGATTATTATATTTAATCATGTTATAAATATTAATATTCTTCCATAAAATACAATTCTTCTTTTGAATTCGAATATTTCATTAATTGTTAAGGTTTATGAATAAAAAAACTTTTGTAATAATCTATCAAATACTTTTAAATTTGTAAAATTTGCAATTCCAAAGTGTTTAATTAATAAAAACCTAAATGACATAACACAGAGCGACTGTGTAGTTTTAACATCGCGACCTAAATCGCACGTCTGCTTTAAGTTTCGGCATATTCGAAAAATTACAACGTCTCCCGACTCTCGAAACTCGACAAGCATATTTTATTTCTCTAACTTCATCGCTTTAGCGCGGGATATAAAAACGCGAATTTATCGCGTGGGTCTGTGTGCTGGCGAAGTTTGCGGTGGCCGTGTGAAAAATGAACACCGCGTATGTGCCGGTCGTTATCGATTGTATTGAGAGTGCAAAAACGTAAACCAGCCACGAGGGACATTCTTTATCGATGTTCCTATCATGATGGAATTCTATAGTCCGAAAGTATTTACCGGATTTCACAACTACGTAATATCTCCGTCTCCCTCTCGAAACGGAAATCGTGACTGGGGATAGTAAGAGGTATCATAACTTTAATGGGAATCTCTTGAAGTTTGAAACGAAATCGCGTTCTTCTTACAAAACGATAAACGGACTGTGATAACGTGATTAATTTTTACGCAGGTATTCTTTATTGGACTCATAACGTTCAATAACACGGAGTCAGTTCCGAATCTATCGAATGGACATCGAAATTTCAGCGAGCTATCTTATGAAACAGAATTTCCAGCGAGATTAACGATTCGTGATCAACTTTGTGAATTGTCATACGCGCGCGTCATTGTTATCGAGACGAGATAATTTGGCCGCGTGCCGGCGACGATCGTACGATAAAATTCCGGGAGTTGCGAGACAGCCAATTGCCACAGTTATAATCTCGCGGAGAGACGATTACCGTTACCGTGAAATTGCCAGACTAATACAGTCGGTCAATGCAATCCGCCGGCTGGCTGGCGTAATACCTCCGTATTCCCGTTGCTAATTAGAGTTGAGACGGACACGGCTTTAACGAGTGATACAAGACACGGGGAGTTAATGCGCCGGCCTGCAAATGGAACCGTTAATTTCTGTCGCTGCCTGTCACGGCTGACACGCCGCGTTGTGCCTCGACGAATTACAGAGCCGTCCCGCCACCGGATAGCCGTGATAGCCGTTAAACATGGTAACATGAGAAACGTATCCGTGTTACATCGTTTTTTATCGTGAACGCGTCCAAAATTACAGCGCGGCGACGCGACGGTTCGTACGAAGGTAACTTCGCGCAAGAATCGCGCGGACTCGGGGAAAAACGCGAGGTCGACGCACTCGCGATACGATTCTCGTGAAAACATGATTTTATTGACTCATACAACGCGTCCGGACGGAAATGATTCATAACGACCGATCATGCAACATTATTGACGACGAATTGTTAACACAAACAATAAATGAAATATTCATTGTATTCTCCAATATAATACAAACATAGAGAGAAAGAGAAAGAGAGAGAGAGAGGAGAGAGAGAGAGAGAGAGAGAGAGAGAGAGAGAGAGAGAGAGAGAGAGATTCAATAGGAAAGTCTGCGTTTTACACAAACCCTCTCTAAAATTTGACGGAACGTTATAATTACTTAAATAAACAATTAGCGCACTCAGCCATTCTGCAGAGTTGCAGTCGTTGCGTGTTAAGCTACGATATTAATTAGATGCAAAGAGCGGTACTTCTAATAACAGTTTGCAAGTTGCCCAGAAAGCAGGCCAACAATTCGTAAAATAACGCGGCGAATTTCGTTCTCGCCGCTCGCTCCCGGGAAATGAACTGGGAAGAAAAGGAGGATGCGTAACACGATTAAAGTGTTTCCCGCCGGGAGGGTGTGGCGACGATCGGTCGGTTTCCGGGAAGTGGGTCAGCTTTCTGCAGAAACGTGTGCCCCGCTGGATGATATCCATCTTGCCGGCTGCTCGATCCGGGCGCTCGCTCGATCGAAGATTCAGAGGAGCTCACTTACGTGCCAGAAGAAGAGTAGCGAAGGACAGGGGTACAAGTGAAAAGCCGAACAGATGCAGTCAAACGGGGGTGGGAAGGATGGCGCAGGTTACTCGATTGCCGGAGAAAAACTACGACTAGCCACGCCGAGATAAACAACAAGCTAGGACAAATCCATCCTTATAAATCAGGGGGTAGTTGATGTTGTCCTCGGTGTCCCTTCTTTTTTGCGTGCCCAAGACCTCCGGCTCTTTTCCCCGTTTTTCTCGGCACTCCGTCCCACGTGCGGCATCTACAAAGCGGAATCTTTATCGCAGCTCCTTGCCTTCGCGCGTGAGCTATCGGGGTTTAGGAAGCTCGTAAAGATAGCGATCCTTCCGCGGGACGTGTGGCATAAGACGTTTTCAGAATCCCGATGATCGATAGAACGAACGAGGCGCCGAGGACCCTCAGAAGTAATTTAGACTCACCTCGGAAGGTTTATAACTTAAATTTAATTCTCTTGTACGTATATATCCAATCGATTCACGCTCGAATTAAATTAAACGTAAGCACGGCTTTCAGATCTCGCCACACGTGTCTAATATTAACGGCAAGAGACGCGAGATTTACGACACGGCACGGTCATGAGGGATCAAAGAAATCAACGAGAGTGTGTATTCTCATTCGCTAAATCTAGGGTCGTTCCTCAACTGGTCGTATTACCATGCGCGGATAATAAATATTTTATCGAAATAACCGTGGGAGTTACGACCGTGAGGACGTATGCGCATTGGTCCGTGCGAGCACAATGCATGACTATCGCATATTTATTCGTTTCTCGAGGAGTGGAACGAATGGTAATTCAGTCGATTCAGTGAATGACGCGATGCAAGTCATTATTTACGTCGATAGCTTAATAGAAAGGTTTACGCTGAAATCCTTGCAAATCATATCTGATGTTCGTTAAGTTACACTGCGTGAAAATTAAACCTACCTTGAGCTAAAAAATATTTGAACTTAAGATATTTATAACATTTTAGTTATTTTTAACTATTATGTGTATCGAAATTTATTATTTTAACACAAAACAGTATTATTTTAACTATATTTAGTTAAATTAACATTGTTTTAGTGTACACACCGTTTTCTTCCAGAAAGACATTAATCCTTTTAACATTTTTTTAATGACACAAAACAGTGGCGATAAAGCACTCGATATCTCTGAGATTATTGTATTTCTAATTAAACACCACTAAAAATAATAATTAACGGTATATATGCATATATCTATTTCTAAATAGATGAGACGCTGTAGCAAGAAAATTAATAATCTACCTCGCCATGATATAAGCGTTCACCCGGCTCGATCAGCTCGATGCGCTTTCAAAGAGAAGTAATGGAAGAAATAAAATGTAAGTTACACGGTTTACAACTCTATAAAAAATCTTTATAGCAAAACGTACGATGACGCGCGATGGTCGCGAGTTTCTCCTTAAGATTTATTATTTATTACGCGCGCGGGTCCATTGTCGTAACACCTAAAATTGAAGTCGAGTCTTCGTTTCCTGCCGTTCTCTTCCGTTTCATAAAATAGACGGGATCCTTCGTTCCTTACGACCCTCGAACTCAAGGCGAAGGAGAAACGCCGCGAGCTATTCGATCTATCCCTCGTAAAGCCCGCCCTTTTATCCGCGGCTCTTTGGAGAAACCGATCCAGCGTTCAGCTCTTAAAACAGAGAGAACGATCGAGAGAACCAATTGGCTTCTGCTGTCTAATGATCGAGCCTCCGCTGTCGACTCTGTTCGTCGAACAGCGTATTCGTTGCGTATCGATGGAGTTACTCTCGTAAAAAAAAAGGGGGGCGAACATGATGAAAATGCTCGTAACGAAGAGGAGAAAGCGCGAAGTTACAGAGGACGGAGTGGCGAGCGCTCTCGATAAAGGGCGATGAACGCGATTCCGATCGACTCGTTCGCCACGTCGATTAAAAGT
This sequence comes from Leptothorax acervorum, assembly GCA_035220615.1. Classification (NCBI taxonomy): domain Eukaryota; kingdom Metazoa; phylum Arthropoda; class Insecta; order Hymenoptera; family Formicidae; genus Leptothorax; species Leptothorax acervorum. Next base: position 1,964,368 of record JASTWQ010001261.1, on the reverse strand, counting down.
TGCAAATTACGCCGGACGCCCGGTGATTTACGCGCAATAATTCCGGCGATCACACCTTCCGAAAGAGGTGATAACTAACTCCGCTAACACAAAGTGAGTTTATTAATCACGCTAATATTGTAATCGCTTCGAACGCATCGACGTTTCCATTACGATCGCCGTCGATACCAAGGCCGGAAAACGTAATAACTTACGCATGACGTGCCGCGCGCGTGTTTAATTTAGAATAAATCCGCTATAAACGCAAAATTCGACGGATCTGGCGTATCGATTGCCGCGTCGCGCTTTCCCAAAAGTCCCATTGTCGCGGCATAAAAGTTGCACGATCGTTGCCGGCTACGCAACGGAAGCATCCGTCAACGGCGTCCGGTGGAAACGCGGGGCATCGGACAAAGCGAAATTCGGGTATGCATTTTGCAAACGAGCTGAATTATGCCCGGGCAGCGCGGCATTCAAGATGCCGCGCAACCACAGGCGAAATCGAATTTTGCATATCTTAGTAGCGGCATAACTAGCCGATCGTGGCTGGCGGAATAGACGATGGACGTCGGATATCAGCGGACAGCATACCTTAATGCATTATATAAACCACTTGCACAGAGAGTGCTCTATAAACGCAGGACTTGCATATAATCGTCGACTCAATAAAAATCAGATGAGAGTTCGGCGCCAATAAATAAGTTGGGAAACCAATAATTTGTCTTGAATTTTCCGTTAAACGTTGAATGTCTCGCCAATAAGCGTCTTAAAATTTTTTGTCAATTATTTCTGAGAGCGATGATGACTTTTTCTAACAAGTAATGATCAATTTGCCGTTATATTGTGCGATTTTGCACGTACCTATATATCTTCGCGTCTTTTAACCCTTTAATTTTTTCGCGGACGACTGAAATGTTTTTACCATTTCGCGATCATTATGAGGAAAGGGGAGTCTTTCTGTGACCTGCAGAGCTAAAATGGCTACCGACGAGCAGCGATTCGTCGGGTAATTGCGTTTTCATCGTGGAACCGGCGGTTCCAGCAAAAAGCCGGTTAGAGACGCTCGAAACCAATCGCCGAAGAAGGAACGCTTTCTCCCAGCTTAGCAATTAAACTTCCGGTGAATCTCGGCGTTCGACGCGTTATTAAATGTTTTCTCGTGCCGGAGTCCACTATGATTACGCTGCAGCGACCACTCTCGGAAACTGCTGTCCGCGTAAGAACGTCGACCGGGAAACAATTAGATCAGCGATTTCTACACTGATACACTTCACCCGCATCCGCACTTCGAAGGGTATAATTGGCAAAACACAAATAATCGCTGTAAGCGAGTGCTTTTGTAAAACTCTGACCGAAAGAGCACATTATCACTGCTCAATATACTCGGTTTTATTCCCATATCCGTCGAATATAATTTTTTATCATAGAAATAAACGATAAAATTATACAGCCGTTAAAATGAATACATAATCGGAGTAATTTTCCGCCTATGTCGATGCTCGCTGTTAAACGACAACATGCGTTTTTTCTTTTAAAAACGATCGGTTAAAAGCGTCAGGTTTTTTCCACGTTATTTTTCCAGAAGTGATCAATGAGCACCTTTCAGCGCACTTTTTTACAGCCGAGAATAAAATTGCAGCGCAAGCTCTTTTCAATGCGTTTATTTTGATATTATATGGAAAAATGAAGGCTAAATATTTTTCAACGCGCTAACTGTGAATATCGGCGAGCGCTGTGTGGGAATCGTGCGCGATAATCCCGCGATTGCGGTATCAACGTTGAATCAACGTAAAATTTTCAATCCCATAGTGCGCGACGTCGATCAAGAGGATCTGGCGTTTTTGGGCGGGCTTCCAATCTACAGTCCATTTACCGCGGATGATAGTAATTCGGTAACTGCGGAATATACCGACGATTTACCCGAAGCGACACCGTAATCGCTCGCGGAATCACAAAGAAATCCTCTACACATAGTGTCCCCGTCATCGCTCATAAAATATGCCTTAGTAGCCGATAAAATTTTAACGTAGTCGCCATGCAGTCTTCGTTTTACAAAAGCACTCGTGTCCTATTACCGGATCAAACGCAGAACTTTCTCAACCGCGAGAAAAATACATGCGCAGCTAAACGTGCTTGAGAGGATTAGATCTTCTCTAAACGCAGTATTACCAACTTGTGTATTTATCTTATTATGAGCAAGCTCGTCTCCAACTCCGTCTTTGCGTCTGGCAAGTTTGGCACAGTTCTGACACAGTAATAACTCGTATTGTGGTTTCCGCGGCTGCTCGAGAGACCGTATTTCTTTGACCGAGGTGCTTGACGGTTACGGTACAATTAAACAGATAGACATTTCCATAGAGCTCCCGCAATATAAACTAGTAGCGAGCCAAAAGAGCGACATCGCGAACTTCGGTCAAACGTATATGTCCCGTCAACATCGCCAAAAAAAATCGAATAAACTCCTGTTCAAGTGGCTCAACAAATTTCAGTTTCGCAGGTCGAGAATTTCGTACTTACGTGACCGGGATGCACTATCGTGGCTTCCTCAAATCTCCCGACAACCGCCCCCGGCGCGCAAGTGTTCCGATCGTGTCGCCCGCATTAATCTCAGTATCGGAAACGTTCCGTGGAGCATCACTTCGCGTAGCATCGCATTATGTAAACGCGGAAGAAAAAAGGAAAAAAAGTATAAGACTGATACTTTGCGCGCGCAAAATGCTAATATCAGCATAAATTATGCAGTTTATTAAATAATCGAGGCTATAAAGTAACGTCGAAGGAGGCTTTAACCCGCTTGCCTCTTATATCTGCATTATTGAACTTGTTCGATTTATAATATGAATATTTAGTATTTTCGAAGCTCGTACGTGCCTTTAAAATATTCCTTCTCACGTCTGGAATTCGTACTATCTCTGTAAAAATATTTCCAGAGAATGCACACGCAGAAACTACGTACGCTCGCGATATTTTAACGATTCTTGTCTGGCTGCGCTGGCAGCGTCATTTCAATGAAAGAAAAATCCTATGCGGGAAACGCGAAACTTTTTAAAGAAACAAAGATGCTACGGGTTACGTAGCGGCATCTTGTTTTCAGAGACTCCGGTGGGGACCGGAGAGCGATGCACCCCTAACAGAATAGTATTTACCCCGTGTAAACAAACCGGCTCGTGTTTAATCATCCTCGCTTCTACATTATAGCAACTGCTGCAGACAATACGCGTTGACGTCTGCACTTTGATTGTGATATTTATTCAGGTTGTCGGGACAGAGGGTAGGCGACTTCAAAGAGCAACGCAAAACCGGCAAAACTCCTCAAACGTAAGGCCGTCCACGCAGGTCGATGATAATCGAAAGCTGGAGAGATGGCGGAGGCACTAGACCACGAGAGAGGCAAATAGGGACAAGAAATACTTAGAAACATTAATTCGCGGCGAGAAGAGACGAGCGGTTATTGAGATAAAATGACTTCGTTAATAGATTCGTAATATTGCGACTCTCGAAGGCCAGGGCAGAACTTAAACGAATAAACTCGGGTCGCGAATAAAACGAAGATCTTTGCGAAACTTCTGTTCGGAAGAGGGAAACTTTCGAACTATAGAGAGAGAAAGAGACAGAGAGAAAAAAAAAACAAAGAAAGTGAAGAACGTGAGGTACGAATCGATGAAGCCTTTAGGGATACCGCCAAGAGAGTAAGGTGAGGAAAAAGGTGACCAAGACTCGGAAGCCAGAGACGAGACGAGAAAAAGAAGACGGTAAAGTTCAGTAGGCTCGGAAGAAACGGATTATGCAAATCTTCGACGACACGGTGCTAAAACCCGGAAGAGATGGCGGTGCTGATAAAAAGTTTGTCCTCTGGTGAAAGTAAGTACTAGTCGGGGATATCAGTACCTAATTGGATTTAGCGGTCTCTTATATATTCTAACAAATCTCTCGCAGATCTCTTGGGGCGTTTTTAGACCGCGCTTACAGATTACAGCGTTATAATATGGCAGAGTAAAAATTATTCTTATTATTGTTATTTCCAAAACTGCAGTGCTCATAAATAATCAATAATGTTTGTTTACGCGGAAATACATTTTATTTGTTTTGCAAACATAAAAAATTTTAAACGCAATTCAATATTGTCGATAATAATTGACGTGAGACAATATTGGATCACTTTGTGGTAACATGAAAGCAAGGAGGGAAGGGATAGCATAAAGCTTTCGAACAAATAAATACGTGTAAGGGATATAAGTCATCCATTATTAATCTCGCGTGTTGAACTTTACCCGTTATCTCGTAAATTCTCATACATCGAAGTTGCTACCACAGGCGTTCCTTTCTTTACCCCGCAATTCTCTACTTTCTCCTCGTGCCCATCTCCTCGTGCTTCTCCTCACCTTCTACGCCGACGCTAGTTGCAAGATGCGCGTCCGCAACTTTGATAACTTTGTCGACGACCAAGAGTATCGTAGTTGCGGGGACATAATTTATTTCTCTCTGCTTCTTGTTAAGATAAGAAGGGATCGATTAACTTTGTCAAAGCGGTCGTAAGCAAGTTCATCGAAAAAAGGGACTTAACAAAGACGTAGACTAAGAGTAAAGAGCGGCGTACATTATTGCTCATTTTGAAAATCTATTTTGTTTTATGATGGAGAATTAAAGCGATATACAACAGAAGACTCGAAAGTTCTTCTATTTTCAATAAAAATTTTACATTAATAATTTATAAATTGTAAACATGCACAATAGAAACTTAATTATAAATTATGAATTTTTATAAAATTATTAATTATTAACTCTTTAACTACGGCGGTCGTCAATAGACGAAAACCATTTCATATTCCCGTAATTAAAGGGTTATTAATTTAAAGAATTATTAATTAATAATCGCAATTACTAAAAGAATTGGGCACATTACAAATATGAAATAACACAAACTGCGTTTTAATTCATTTAAAGAATTTAAAGGAATACAGCTTTAGAGAAAAATGTTTCATAAACACAATTGTTTTAAAAGGTATTGCAGTAAAGACTGATCCAATATAAGAAAAAAATCGACAAGGGGATGTGTGAAGGATGAACGAAAGGATCAGAAGACTGAAATGCATCGCGTTGAAGGTTCGTGTAGCTTTTGTAAAAGATCCTCGGGACAGAATACGTAATCGCAGCCTCTTATAAGTAGTGCAGCCTTGTTACCCGGGGATTTTTCCCCCTCGGAAATCCGTGGAGCGAGACTTGCGTGATACCAACGACGTGAGAAGGATCTAAAGGGTCTAAACGGAGCGCGTGATTCCGATATTCTCGCAGCTTTGCAAACGGAATCGATTTCCCATTTAGACAAAATCTATCTTTGCGAACGAGTCAACGCGCCAATAATTAATACTTTATCGACATTTTCCGTTTAAATAAAAGACGTTTTCTATCGTCAAACAAGAATATTTTGCTTTAAAGATACATTTGTATTTAAGACTACAAAAGCTTATGATAATGATGTACAATAAAAGGAAATTTCTCTTATGTTGCAATGTTGTGATAGCTTATATTATTGAGAATAATACTTTTAACTTGAAAATATAGTTTTATCATGCTAGAATAAAATAAGTAAAGTTCGATTCGAACCGCCACATTTTATAGTTTACAATGTCAGAACCGTTTAGCTTTAGAATCGTGAGGTTAAGGAATCCAGGTCCTTTCGAGGACCTCGGGGCAGACGACCTGCGTGACGCCAGCAACGTGAGAGGGATTTAAAGAACGCGTATCCTTCCATTCACTGACTGCCTCGGTAAACGGATTTGAAATTCTGTTGCAGGGCTTTCGATAGGAAAAATATTATGATCGCGCGACGACAGATGATGTCGTTTTAAATGTCGCGTTGAGCAATTTAAACCTCCTCTATATATCTGTATGGTTATCGCGCTTCATATTTCCGCGGCGTTTTCTCTAATTTCGCTTTACGGGCGCGGAAAACGCTATAAATTTGTTATAGCGACGGTTTTCCTTAAGGAAAAAATACGGGCTGCTTGTCGGGCAAGACCGAGAGCAAGGTTTGATTTCGCCACGCTAAATTCATTCGTCTCGCTCATCCGGATGAGCGGCGAAACGTGTATCCCTCTACGAAATTGTGCGCCACCGGTCCGCGACCTCGTTTGCACTTAACTACCAACTAGGATGTCGCATGATATTGCCATTTCCGCAGAAAGATAAATAATGCAGATGCGCCCGGGAGACGTTATTTCGACGGTAGTCAGGTTGCAAAGAGATTTTCTCTTCAAGAGAGACCGCACATTCTTATCACTAAAATATGAAAATTTGTCGGAGGGAAAAACAGGAGAAACACATCGTTAACATCGTCAACGGTTTTAAAAGGATCTTCTCGCAATTGCGCGTTTGCTTTGCGATATAAGGATACCGGCCGGAAGGAGTAATAAGAATTTTCCTAGATTTAATAAGCGCATGATGCACGTTAAAAGCGCGTTATATACTCGAGCACGCATGAAGTAAATTTTGCCACTCGGAAGATCGGGCGATCTTGACTTAAAGTTACAACAACGTCAATTATAAAGTCTACCCTCGTCACTCGCGGGAATTAAAGTTGTGACGCTTATTAAGAGGCCGCTTGTTAACGGCGTATGGATAATGAATATTTACTCATCAGCGCGACCCTCCGCGTTAAGAATATTCAAGCAGAATAAAAGCTGCTGCATTTTAAGCAGTGAAGGAGTAAAAGAAGTGTGTCCCCTAGAGACATAAATCACAATTTATCACATATTATACATTTCCAAGAAATATCCTCATATATATCTAAACTGAAAGTAATTTAAATTTATTTCCGATTTCTTCATGAATAAAGCTGGTGATCTAATTTTTATAAAAATTTTTATAAAAATTAAATTTATATAATTACGAAACGCCGCAGTACATGAATCAAATATTCAAAATTGGAATACGTGGCCCGAATATTATGTTAACAAAAAAACAAAAGAAATTAAAACGAGAGAAGGGACCAGTGAACTAAATGAATATTGCACATATTTGCGGGAAAAAAAATGTTGCAATAAAAGTTTTAAAAACGAAATATTTGCTGCCGTGAAAATCAGCTGAAGCGTTTATCACGTATGTTCCTCCACGTCCCGTTTTACGCCAGAATTTTTGCGCGCGGAAGTGTGTTTCGCTCCGACGGGACGCACGAAAACAGTATGCATGCGCGATTAGCATTTCTGAACTGCCTTCACTGCTGCTGCTTCATATTCAACTTGCCAGGGCCGCAGCCAATCAGCACGTGCTCTCGGTGTGTGAATGAAAGATTCAGCGCGTCGGCAAGCGTTTCAACACTTGTCTTGTGTATAATCCACAGTGGGCGCAAATGATATTCAGTTTTCACAACCCTCCGGGGATCAAAAAGCTAAACTAGTTTCGCATCTAATTTTCTCCGCGAATCTGTGTCCTGAATTAAATCTAAATTAAACCGAGTCACCGAAATGGCAATCGAAACGGAAATTTACCACGTTCTCGGGAGCGTTAAATTCAGTCAGGTAAGTCAAGGGCGAGAGAAACGAGCGTGTGTCGGGAGTTTACCAGTATTTAATTCCAACGCCAATTCTATCCGCGATGAATCAACATGCTACGCATCCGCAGTATGCAGATAATTACAATTTACATTTCGGCAGTGCTTTGATGCAAATACGTATTTATCCTGGATAAATAAAGACCACTGAATTCACGCATAAGCGATCACATATCCACTCCACTTGAAAGATTCCCGTCGACACGCAATTATTATCTGCTGCATAAACGAACAAAGTGATTATATTTGCCTCAATATATTGTGCACCTCAATATAGACGTAACAATGCTGTAACGCTACGCAGCTAATCATCAAAAAGGCATTAACTTGTTTATTCACCGAGAATCGATAATCGACACGTAAAATCGGCCACAGAGAGCTAGATAATTATTATACAAGATTTATATATAAAATCGCAACTATCAGCTGTGTTTGAATAATAGTTGTAGATTTTAATTATGTAGATAAGGATAGTTTTCACACGCGAGGGAGAGCCGACAACCGTCCGTGTACTCTTGTTTTATGGAATCGAGAGTAATTAAGAACGAGAAGAAAAAAGGAGATTGCCCAGATGGGGAGGGGGGGAAGGTAAAAACCTAACCCAGCGTAATCGAGTTGCCCGGCAGAAAGACGGGCGAACAGACGCGTATAGGAAATCCTATCGGTCGGATAAAATACCGAGCCGGCAAACGGCGCGCGCGAACGCGTTTGCGACGTCTCGCAGAACCCAGTCCGGTCCCGGCGTTCCCGGCACTCGGCCGGGAGAATGTAATTACCGATTTAATTAATAGGACTTACGGGCGACGTAGAACAAAGTGGCTCGCACAACCCCTCCCCCTCTCCCACGCGCGGCTCGGCAGCCACGCCAAGTTACCCCGGAGTGGACACTGTTTAGCGATGATAACAATGGAAGTGTATCAATTATGAGCGCATTGTTGCCCGAGCGTATATACGCTCGCTCTTGTCGCTTTCGCAAGTAATTCTATTGTATCATCGAAACCGACACAGAAGATCCGTTCACTGCAGCCGTTTATATAACCCTCCCCTCCCCCTCACCTGCGCGATAACGATTAAATCGTGGCAATGCACTGCCAACTCTCGCACGGTCTCCTGTTCGAACTCATGATTCAAACGCAACTTTAGAGCACGCTTTTGTACACTTGTCACTGTGTTTCTGCGGTGAAATAATTATTTAAAGTTTCTCTCTCTCTCTCTCTCTCTCTCTTGTACCGTTTTCGTCTAAAACTCGTAGTTGCATCGGCAACGTGTAAGAAAGTTGCTGGTAAGTATTTCACTTCGTAAATTTATGAATTATAGATAGAGTTGACGCTGCCAGTTTTGCATTTTGGGGCACGTGCTTGGTAAATATATTGAAAGAGACCAACAGCTCTGTTAAAATGGGAATTTATGCTTCGAAAACAAGGATATTGAACAATTTTTGTGATACAAGTAACTGCAAACCGTAGCAGACTATGTTTATATTAGCATATATTTTTTCCTTTTAGCAATACATGAAAATGCGAATGTACATAAAAGTCTTCGCGTAACGTTCCAGTTTTATTCACGTTTCATCCATTGTGGCCGCTGCGCGGTTCGCGATCTCAATAATACATATATCAATAAATATCACTTAAAAATCTATATATATACCCAGGTATCTCGCGGTAAAAAAATTCTTTTTGGCGGTGGCACTCACACAAAAAAGCTCCATCGTTTTCTGTATTTTTTCCATCAGGAGAAAAATACCGGCTCATTTTTCACGCCTGACACGCACGAAACCAAGTACCGACAGCGACCAGGGTGGCTCTCGGATAATATTGACATACGAAGGGTTGGATGAAGTAGAGAGAGAGAGAGAGAGAGGGGAGGCAGAGAGGAAGGAAAGAGAATGAGAGACAGAATGGGTGACAGAGAGGAAAGGGGATGGCGAACGAGCTGCGCGAACGTGTCTCATGCATGTATTTCACACGGGGGTGTTTACATCGGGCATCGTTGCTTCATCGTTGTCCCTCCCATGGCCGTGAATTAATGTTGATGTGCACGAAACGCGGAGGACGCGAGCGTATACGTTTCATTAATAAAAACTATCACGCCGGAGATTAATTATTATGGAAATTCACTTTTAATCAGTTTTACGACCGCGCGAATGCGTCGCCCGTGTAATTTTTCTCTCGCCTGACACGCGCCGTAAATGGCGAGTCTGTCGATTCGCAAGGAGAATTATTAACTGAATAACAACGGTTACAGACCAATCGATCACCTGCATGGCTTCGACTGCATCTGATCAACGTTGGAGTAGTCATTATTCCAACGACACAGAAGTGTCATAAGTGTCACGAGTTTAGAGCTAATTTTATTCGTTAATTAACATAAATCAGAATATTAATTGCAAATAGCAGATAATTAAATGCAATTCCGATTGAATAATCGAGCATTATTAACGGTCAATCCCCGACAATGGGTGTTCCCTGTTCGCATAAATTCCACATTAATTTAATGGCTCCGAAGCATTATCGCGCGCATCCTAGACCGTCGCTGCTCGAGGGTGATCCTTCGAGTGGTAACGGAGTAATACCGGTAATTACAGTTCAAACATGCAATCGGCTTATAAGGACGTCGATCAAACAGAATCGCGTTTGATCATCGTCGATTGTATATCTCCTCCTTTCTTCCCTTCCCCGTCTGTATCCACAACCTGTTATTAAATTGTTAAGAGCGACACTCTCTCGTCCTCTATCGACATCTATCGACCGAGTATCTCTGAATTCTCTAGGGATTCGATAACGAAATGGTTTAGACAATGGGGAAGACAAAGGCGTTTCCTTGTCCGTAACAGTGACATAGAGCGATAGCCCTTTGCCCTGTCTGAAGAGAGGGACCCTCCTCCTCAGGTTTTCGGATAATATTGACACTGGGCAGAGGCTCCGTCGTAGACGGACGGACGGACGACGTATAATTCACGACCGGGGTTGGCTGTTTACGCGCGCGCTGGTGCTAACGACGTTCTCACCCCGGGTTTTAACAAGTCAACGAATAATTCAGCACTTTAATTACGACGTATGCCCCGAGGGTAGCTCAATATTGCAAGCGGCGCGGCGTGCCCGTCGGTAATGCTTCTTCGTCGGTTAGGCGCGCGTAAACACGTGTACACGTACACACGTGCATATACATAGATAGATACGTATTTGGCGAGAGTCCCGTGTCAAGAACATTCGTTCCAACTTTTCCCATCCTTTAACGCCGTCTTCTCTACTCCACTCGCTTTATCAAAGCCGACCGACTCGAATTGACTCAAGGATCGCGAGAAATATCGTTTCCCAGATCGAGAGCGCACTGTTTCCACCCCGACGATATGTTCCGGGAAACACAACAAGCCTGGCATTTTTTTCGCGAGACAGACAAGCATTTCAAAATGTTCACAAGCTCAATATTAGCTCGATAATAGCTCGATATTAAACGGCTCAATAATTCCCTCATAATTTCAATATCTCGGTCCGACTGTTTCCTTTTGCGAAGAAATATTGCAAAGGCGACAGGCAATGATTATCCTTATATTTACCGCGTAAATAGCCTTGATGCACGGCCAAGAGTCAGGGAATCATAATTTCTCTACTGAATAAAGGGAAATTTCGACGGCACGTCATAATTCTCGAGTCTCTCCAGCCGGAAGTGTTCCTAAATTCGGCATTTGGCCGTCTACCTAATGTATCTCGGCGCAGTCATTATTTACAGACGGTGCCTTAATAAGCACGAGAGCTTCGAACGCTTGCACATCCTGCGAATCGTTATTCAAAGTCTACGAGATTTCCGGTCTGCGTGTAATACCATGCAAATGATAATATTTCTACTGAAAAAGTCTGCGCTAGTAATCTGTGAAATTATTCTAAACCTTTTCCATTTCTTTTCTGTGTGATATTTTTACGTTGACAACAAGATCACCCTCATTTTCTCTTAATACAAGCAAAATATTTATTTCTCTATTGGTCCTCACGAAACGGTAATCCTTTAAAAACCTAGTGAATATCCAGCAGAAAATTTAAACGCGACGCGAAGATTAGAGAGAAGATTATTCTTGTTGTTTATCGATATTCTTGACGCTAGAATTACACAGTCTGTCGATATAGTTCCATTCTGTAAATCTACACGGGTCGGCACTTTTTGCCGACCGTCCAATTATTCTCGATGGGGTGGATAAAATGCACGATCGTCGGCGTTGTTCATTCAGAACGATCTCGCTATGGCGTTATATCGCATCACGGATACGATAGAAGGAACGCTCAAAGAGAGCACCGATCGATTTCAGATACTTTGGCGGCAGCCAAGAAAATTCTAAGAAAACTCCGGAAAGAATAAGATAACTAAACGAAGAAAGCGCGCCAGAAATCAGGAATAGAGATCAAATACATTATCGTTACCTCGATATTCTACTCGATAATGAAAAAAAATAAAATCTCTGCGCTCTACGATCTTTCAGTTTTCTTTCAATTATTAGATCTGTCAATTGTCAAATAAAGTGAAGATATGTTTCTAATATAATTCTGTTGAATGATTCCATACGAAATGTCATATTCTGAAAGCCTGTTTATGAAACTTTCTTATTAAGTAAATGTCTTCTATGGTAATCAGAACATCAAATATTATTATTTGTCATATTACATTGTTACGTTAGGACAAAGTGGTTCTTCAACAAGAGAATGATTTAGTTATCCTGAAATGTTTATAATTTTCTCAATTAAAATATTTGTATTTTATACAATGAAAAGATAAAAACTAAAATAAATATATATCATGAAAGAAGTATGTATTGTCTGACAATGGTTACTCCTTCTTCATCTCTAAATAGCTTATTCCGACATATCTTGTATCGTTTTTTCATTTTTTTTATTGCGCCTGGAATTTAATTGGGAGCTGTCTACATATTTTCCGCCATTCAATTATTCTCGATCGATCGAACACGGCTACATCGCTCGCCAAAAACGATCTCGCCGCGGCGTGCCGCGTCACTCTCCCGCGCCGCGGCATAAAGTCCTCCAGGAAGTCCTGATTTGAATCTACACGGCCTGTAAAGTTCATTAGATTTAAATATTTATGAGGTGGGCGCGCGCGGGCCGCACAGAGGGCACGGGCCCCGGGTCAATTTGGTGGCGTAGAGAGAAAACGACTTCGATTCTTTATTCCCGTGGGGAACGCGATGCGGCGGCGGTGGCTGCATCTTTCTCGGGCGAAAAGTTTTCCAACCACGGATTGCGAGAGGGGAGGGACGACCACCCCGAAGACAAATGGCGAATTTAATTGGCCGGACCGTTCCGAATTGGAAGTCTTGCCAGGCGTCGCGCAAAACAACCGGCGTCGGCCGGATTGATTGCATAATGCGTGCGACCGATTTTACTTTCAGATCACGTATTGTTTATTCCCCGTTCCTCGCGTCCCGCAACGCCCGATATTCGTTCCTTTCTCGTTACGCGGCTTATCAATAATAAGCGTGCTCCTCGCTATCGATAATACAGTGATCGAATTTCGTAGTCGACGTCGATACTTCGTCCGTCGCGATGCAGCGGAAAAACTTTAATCAAGATATCAGAAGAGGAGTCATTATTTTTCCAGCTTGGCGAATTATTGGCGATGCTAGTTGACGGTCGAGCTGTCGATGGATCGGAAGCTCTACGAAGGAAAGACGATACGAAAAATCCCACGGAAGCGGAATTCGCTTCGAAGCGACGCGACGATCCCCCAATATACGAATCGTGTTTACGACCAATCTGAAAATGAGGCCGTAAACGGTGGGTGGATATGAAATTGCAACAAAAGGGACCGGATCGGCCGTATAGATACTTATGAGCGGGCCGGATATAAATTTGTCTCTACTCGGGGATTAAACGCGGCTTCCTACAACGTGCCGGATCGCCGGATCCTGCGAAACCCGTGGATCCCGACGCTCGTGCCGGAAGCTCCCGCTCGGATTCCCGCGGGATTCGATCGCCGGTAGGAGCGCGGTTTGATGGACGGGGCGATAAAACTTTGGCAGCGGCGTAAATCAACCGAGATCGAGCTCGGAGAATACCAGCAGCTTGGAGAGCCTAACGCGGACCTTTACTGGGTTAGGACGACGTAGTGGTCAAACCCCATGGCGGCGAGATCTTTCCTTGCCCCCTTCCTCCCCCTCCCCTCGGCCGAGATCTCTTCGCGTGAGAACCCGGACTCGGAGCCATAGATCTCTTAGGCTTCTCGCCCGGGGGACTCGCGTTCCAATTTCACGGGGTCGCCGGTCGCCAGCCAAATAAAAGCTTTTGGAGTTCCTTGCTTTGCGCCTTTAACACAAGCGGAGAAATCGATTGAACGATGAAACTTACCGCCATGAACTTTGAGAAAATATAATGAGGTGTCGCGTTACCACAGGGCATATCTTAAGACAATACACCATTATAAAGTATCATTATCGGCGCTTGTAATCATTAGTCGTAGCAAACTTATCATAGATCACTCTTCTAAAGTTTTCATCGCTCAGCTTTTTTATATTCTCGTAATGATGACAGCGCGAGGTATATATTTTATAAATCATACATAAATTGTCATGTAATCAATAATATATTAATGATCTATTCATGTTCCATGTCAAGACGTCAGCAGATGAATCATTAGAAAATGATACCGACTCGCAATCATCGGAGATATTATAAATTAAAAAATTATTGATACGTACGCATACAATTCCCAATAATTACTGAGAAACAGAGCTCAAACTGTGCCTTTTTTTCTTTATTTAGATTCGTGTATTGAATCGCGATTGCAAATATAACACATAAAGAATATTTAATTCTCAATAAACTTCTCGAATTCTTTAATAGAAACGTGACTATAGACTATAGCTACGGATTTGAGAGACTATCTTTCCGCTCGCCTCTCATAAAGTTCGCTCAAGCGGGGAGAAATCATCATCGAAACAAGGTTGACTTCGCAGCTGAAATAAGGCGATAACTTTGATGATCGCCACTCGACACACTTTCGCATAAATATCGATGCAAAAACTAGATAGCTGTTGAATTGTTCGGTGCTTTTTGTCTGTAGTCGATATATACAATGTTAGATAACTAGGTATAGATAATTACGAAAGACAAGAAAAGAATTGGAAAACGAAAGCGGAAATCGATCTCGCCGTCAAACTGTTAACATAACAACAAAATATAAAGTATATTTTATAAAATTGTGCAAAAAATTATGAATTTAATTAGAATGTTTATCATAATAAACACCTGCTAGCGCCCGAAATTAATGCAATTAGAAAATTTTCTTTAATATATAGATTCACTTAATTATATTATACTTTTTCTTCATCTATCGGATTAAACTTTAATAATTTAGTAGTGATTATAAGTCTCCCGAAAATTCCTTAAAGATTCCTTAAACTAGCAAGCAAAGTAATCGCAGCTATTTTTAATCACCCAGGTGACAAATGATCGTCCGCGCTGTTCCGTGGTTAGATAGGAAAAAAAGGAAGGAAAAGAGAAAACCGAGCGAATCGAGAAAAGGCACGAAGAATGCGCGTCATGGTGGGAAACACCATCGGTAAAATTGGCGGTAGCTCCCGCGTAACAAAGAGACGCGCCAACAGCTCGGCGTGTAGAAAGGGAGAAGTGCGGTTCCCGGATAAGAGGAGGAAAAGGATAACGACCACGTGCCTTTATACGGACGTGTACCGACTGTCGCCCCTTGCCAATAAACCCGCCAGGATTTCGAGGCAGCGGAATGA
This sequence comes from Leptothorax acervorum, assembly GCA_035220615.1. Classification (NCBI taxonomy): domain Eukaryota; kingdom Metazoa; phylum Arthropoda; class Insecta; order Hymenoptera; family Formicidae; genus Leptothorax; species Leptothorax acervorum. The sequence continues at coordinate 1,949,093 of JASTWQ010001261.1, read as the reverse complement.
AATCCAGCATTCCGACGGAAATGCTCCACGACCGTCTTTTCCGGGTCCGCATAGACGGTGGCGGCATAGCGACTGAAATAATCGCGTCCGCCAGGACGAGGGGAGGGATGGAATTTCCATCCTACGAGAGAGAACGGCTAATGGTTTTAAGGCGGTCGGCAATCAGCACCGGCACGGTTAGCACGATGGCGGCTAAACAGCGGTTTCTTCCGCACCTCCTCTGTCCCACGTTATGTGCCTTTTAAACGCATGCTTCAGCGTTTCCGCCGCGTGTTCGCAGTAGAATACTCGCATGCCGACGAAATTTTACGAAGTACTTAAAAAAAAAAAAAAGAAAGGAAGACAAAGGTCCGCAAGTACTTCGCGAGCGCGAGAGGTGGAAGCTGAAATTGAACGCTATCGCGAGTGGGAAATGAGATGCCCGCGTGCGAATACGAACCAGAAAATAGAGAATCGCCGTATGCATCGCACGACCGCGTGATGTTTGTTGGGCCAGGGCGAATTTATGGCGCTGACCGGTAAGTCGGGATTTAGAAAGAAAAATGCTGCCGAGACGCGTATGATTGCGCGGGCTCGCGTTTAATCACGGACGAAGCGCAAGCGGACGAACTTTTCTTCCCAAAGCGGATTTAGTCGCAGATACGACCCCGTGGCAATTATCGCACCGGCCGGCGATGTAGTGGCTTATTATTGTGTAATGCGTAAACTTCGTGGCCCGTAAATTACTCGAGAAAAGAGTCATAACTCTCTAGCGGCGGCCGAAAGTCTTGACAAATTTGTAAGAATTTCTGCCAACTGCGATAAAAATGCGATATAACTTATCGCGTAATTCTCCGCGCCGTTAAGGAGGATATTAGCAAAGTTTTGTTCAAATTTCGAAATAAGAATTGAAGTAAGAATGGATAGTAATAATAGTCCGCTTTATGCGTAGGCGCATTTTCGCCTGTTAACCGACATTCAGAACGAATTCATTTATCAAACTTTGAATCATTCTTCGTCGGGAAACGACCCCTGACAAGGCGATGGAGTCGAATTTGTTCATAAATTCGTGAGTACTTATGATTTGTCAGGCGTTGTTCCCTGTTTAACGCGCGACTCGCCTCGAACTTGCAGCGCTTCAGAAGCGAGGACGAACAAATTGTTCGGAGCTCAAGGCGAAGCGCTACGTCTTTGGAATGCAAATTCCGCGTTTCGAGATACGGCAAGAGCTTTCATAATTTAAGCCGATTCTTAATTCGCAAGAGGTCGTTGAGACAACGGGCTGGTAAACTTCGAACTTCCGCCTTATTCCGCGAGTTTGCGTCGAAAAGAGACGAACGGGGTGGTTAGGAGTAACTAAAGAAGAGAAATAGAGTCCTCGTTATCGCTTATGATAAATGCGCTCTTCTGATAAAACTGCTACTTTAATGTTGCATTAAAGAAGCAATGATAAATACATATAATCATAAAAAAAGGGCAGATAAAAGTCTATCTATCACGATAACACTAATGCGCAATTTTTTGCTGACATATTTACTTATACGTGGATCATCTATACAACGTCCATCATCCTCTTCTCGTATCGTCCCTTCTTCTCGTACATCAGTGACACTTTATTATTATTTTTCCAAGAAAAAGAAATCATTTACTTCCACTATCTATATGTCTCTATTCTCAAAATGTCACGTTTGATTCTCAAAACCTTAACGTCTACCATCTTTCGGGACAAAGAAGGAAACTGCACCGAAGGTGCAAAAACCATAATTTTCTCAAATACATTCGCGAGTGGGCGTTGCGAGTATTTACCGCTACTTTTGCTCGCAGGAAACTACCTAGACTCTATAAAGGAGCACGCAATTATCCTAGCTTCCCTCTAATACACCCGGTGGTGGCTGGAAGAAGGTGCAACGACACAAAATTTCTTCATGGATGTGCCAGCAATAATTGTTATCATTAAAGAGAACGGTGCATTCGACGGCGGAAACCCTCTTCTTTCCTCTTGCTCGCAGCGTCGTCGATCCTGAGAGCGACAGGGCATGACAATGGGAGACGGAACGAAGGTGACGAATGTCGGAGAAACGACGCGCTTCCGTGCCAGTTGTTTTACGAGGGTGTATCCGGCGTCTATTTACCGTACTTTTTATCCCCACTTCCGTCCCACTCGTTCTCTCACCCTCTTCTGCCGCCCATCCGTCCCTCGCCCCGACGGCTGTTCATCCCGGACTTCTTTAGCGGTTTTACTCGTGCCCCTTACTGCTGTTCCTGCCACGGATGAAGAATAAATGATGTTGTACGGCATGACGTCCCGACGCCGACGTCGACGCCGTCGTTTTTCACGAGATATCCCCGCGCCGGAGTGTCCTCCGTTTCCGATTAACTCGTCGTTATTTTTTACGTCCGCGCCTCCCCGTACCCTATTTATTATCATGCTTGCCATGCACATCGTATAGTACTATCGCCATTATTTCCACTTATAGTCGCAAATGTAAAAACATTTAATATATACTTCTCGCGCGTGTGAAAGTTGAACCTATATATGTGTATAGGGCTAAATGTTTTCAGGCCAACTTGATTTATGCTTGTTTACGCTTTGTATCGATTATGCTCACCACACTCAGCTGATCTATGTATGTTAACGATAATATATGGAATACTAAACATTAAAAATAGCACTTTGATTATTATTGGCAAAACATGACAGCGCTTATAATAGCGCTTTAGTCGACAACGTGTTATAAAGCAAACTAACACTTATTTAGAGCTCGAGTGACCTATAAATTAGAATTCATTGTTAGAATTCACGTTTTAAATAAAGCCGTAATATACACTAGGATGCAATTATATCGTACAATATAGTTATAATATATTATTAAAATTATTATTATATCTTCTTGCAATGCATTTATATAATCTATATCATTTATATATTATCTATTAATGTAAAATAGAAAATTAAATTTAATTGTTGCGAGATAAACAATTTTTCTTATTCTCTTTTTCTCCGTAAAATAAGAACCGTGAAATTCTAGATGATCATAAATCCTTGTACGACCATTTTGTCAACACAAATGCAACCGACTTTGTACTCTCGGCACTCGTTAGCGGACTTCTTGCTGATTATTCAGAATTCCTCGCCACGTGCTGGCTTTCTTTTCCGTCTTTCCTCCTCACCCTCGAAGGCGTTAACAAGTAGACCGGCTTTGTGGCGGACAATGCGTTGCACGAGGCGCATTCTTAACGACAGCCGCTGCAATTCGTGACCATTCGCGGCCACAGCAAAAACACGGTCGCTGATCTTTACTGGCAGCACGAAAGATCAGCGATTTTATTTTTTATCGTTTTCTCGAAAAAATGAAACATTTGCGGAGTACATTGCGTCATTCCTTTTTATAAAACAGCGTGTTATTTATGGAGTAATTTAAAAAAGGTTGAAAGATTTTCAGGCATCAGTTATTTGCAAAAATAGACGAAAGAAAATGTCTGTTTGATAAAATGTATCTTTATTTTAAAATGGATTTTTATATTTCCGTTTTCCGCAAAAGATATACATATATTATAAATATCTTTCATCTCAAAATAAAATTGAGATTTTCATAGGATTACGTAAATAAAGATATTGAGATAAATCAATCTTTGATCTTATTTTTCGTCTTACACCTGTCAGGATTATCTACTCATTTTTATGAACGCTATGTAATTATAAATTCTTTTGACTGTGATTTTTAGAGCAATTCGTACATTTGTCAGTACGTACAATTACCGAATATATCACAAATTGTTTGCCTTCTATCTCATTCGGTAAATAACGTGGATAGCATAACATGTCAAAAACCCAATTCCGTTAAACGCGCAAAACAAGCTTCATGCACCGCTAATTTTTGCAACAGAATGCACATACTTTTTTATATTGCTCGATGCTGCAACGTGATGCTGCCTTGAAAAATTCAGGGCATCAGCGAGATATGACAGATAACGGGCGCAAAAAAGAAAAGCGAGTAGAGAAAATTCAAAAGCTGCGAAATGCAAAATTGCCGGCAATGCATATCGCATGAGTTGCGACGCCGTCATTATTATCATTACGCCTACTGTCACGGTTCACAGAGTAATGAGGTTTTTTTCTATTATATTTTCCATGGATTGTCATTCCGTTCGAAACGCACAATGAATCTACCAAATAATCATGCGTTTGGAACAAATAGATTATCGGGGAAAATAACGCGTCCGCGAAATATTGAAAATTAATCTTAAAGATGCGATTATACGTCGACGTAATGATTGAAGGAACAGAAAGGAGAAAAAAACTAATGGCACAGAGCTGATAGTGCGCATAAATAGCCGTTCTATTATCACAACGGGACGCTAATGCTTAAATCGATAACGCCAGCGAAGATGTCAAGTCGAAAAATTTCCCTTATCGCATTTATGAGACATTCTCGCGTCGATGTGTAACTCGCTCTGTAATTATCCTCGCTACCATGCAATTGTAAAGGATGCTACGCCGGAACGACCCGAATTGCACGAAGAGTTAGACCGTAACGAACATCTCGATCGATTCGAAGATCTCGTTTGTTTCCTAAATTTCGACGCGGCGCCATATCGTCGGGAAAATCGTGCGGAAATAATTACCAGACCGCTGGTAATGCTACAGCTTCGAAGATGGAGAGGAAGCAGTAGACGAGGAAAGCTTGCGGCTTGACTAATAATGCCTCTCCTACCTCGGCTTCGCTCCGAGCCCCTTGTCGTTCCACCCTTCGGTACAGTCACTATCTGGCTGTGCATTAAACAAATATTACGTTTCCCTAATCGGGAAACTGGGTGTACTAAAAGCCCGCAGAAGTTTCCACTAAATCGAAATCATGTACAATCTAGATTTACGAGTACCGTAAGAGGGTATTGGAAACCATATATAGATATTAGCTTTAACAGATTTTAGATTACTTTTCATTGGGCTCGAGACAGAGCGAGTACTATAAGAGTTTACAGACTGTTACATCTGAGAATTGTACCACGAATGAAAATTTTCTCAAATGTAAATGCACGAAATTCAGAGAAGGTAAAAGAATCTCGCAATAAGCTTAATTCTTAATGTTATAGAGTCGTTATTAAATAGCATTATATCGATGTAAGTATTACATATAGCAGCAAATGAATTAATTCCATGAATTTCTTAATTAAAATCCAACTTTTAATGTTGGAAGATTAATTAACATACAAAAGAACAGAATAAAGGAAGAACGTTTTAAAAAGTTTGGCATATTTTAAATGATGTAAAATTCACATACGACAACATCCTAAGAACATCCTTAAAAAACAAAATGCAGCACGCAGAGCGAATCACCGTAATAGTGTTTGGCAGAAGAAAATCGGATGTGGAATGACGAAACAGAGACTATCAAAGAATTATGAACACTACGACGAGTTAGAAACGGAGAGCTCGACAGTGAATAAGTGTTTTACGAGATAACTATAGAGTTGTGTGCATCGCAATTGGCCGCGCGAGTATAACGTTGCTACGTCGGATGTTTATCTTTACTGCCGTTTCACGAAAACGTTTCATCGTGATATCTGCGATAAGGAAACACTCACCGTATGTTGACAATAACCTCTAGACTATTAGAGAATTCTAATGCACTCGGTTTAACTCTCGGTCGCAGTTGTGCGAATGAAAGGAGAATACTTTCGAAATCTCGAAACTGTTCGCGAAGCTCGTCGCTCGTTTATGCGTATTATTTGATCGCTAATAACGATGTTCTGCGAGATAATTGGCACAAATAAATTAATTCGACCGTAATAAACTGCGTGCGAAATATGTGATATCGAGTTATCACATATTAACTCCGATAAATACTGTAATCGAATATTAAATATGTGTTATGCCACTTTACAATAAATATTATATCAATAAACACTTCTTCGTGTGATATTATTTTGTTCGAGGGATCAAATAATGAATTAATATATTTAAAATATATATTTTGCCGCTGGCACGTGCTTTTAATTAATTTTACTCCGTAATAACTTGAGATGAAGTTTGCTTAATCCATCACGTCGTAAGTACATTATCGGATACATTAATATTAATGGTCGTTCCCGAGCGTTCGTGTCAATGAGAGTGACGTAGGAAGACACTACAGAACTCGCCTTATTGAGTAAACGTTACTAATTTAGCTCAGTCGTACGCATCGCTTGCTTCATTTCTGGTTGATCGCGTTACGTTTAATATGCGTATTGAACAGTCTATATGCAGCGCGAGTGCTGTCATTGCCCTCAAGGGACGCGGGCGGATATGAAAGTGACGTGAAAGCAGAAAATTCGATTATTATTACAGAAACGAGTAAAATTACGACAATTTCTGGCGGCAATAATAGATCCTTAAAATGCCGCTGATCGCGTTTCGCGTCCGTTCGTTTATTTCCGGTAATTAAGAGCTATAATACTACTTCCTCTTAAACCGAGATAATTGGCGCGACTGTAATGTACTCTGTTATTTTACGGAGTAAATTTTTGTATATGCGATAAATATCGTCGAAAATTTAAATGCAAAAAAATCATATTTATTCATACACGCATGCATCCTCATTTGGACATATATCCACTGTACGCTTTATTATTGTTGCACAAAAACAGTGCATAAAAATTCATAAAAATTATGCGGATACTTTTGCATACAGAAAAAATAACGGTATTTCGGTGTGAAATTAACTCGGACAAAATATATCATGTTGCATGGATATATTTTGCTAGAGAATTGCTGCAATGTGTCAATCGCGATATTCTTATCGCGTTAATTGATATCACCGAAATAAATGGAAGGTGATCGGCACTTCCTCGAGCTCTTCTAGCACGGCGGAAATGATTCGAATAGAAACAATCATTAGGCATGAGTGAATTTCAACGATTGCAATAGCGAACCGAAACCGGTCGCGGTCCGGCGGGCATTATGACGACAATTAAAACATTAGGCCCCGTCGTAAACGACATTGGTGCTTAGCACGGAAGAAAGTACCGTGAGTTAGGTGCTCTCTATAAAAGTACGTAGTCACTCAGTTTTGGCATCCAGTTGTTCGTTGGCTGCACCCGCCGAGATAACGCCGACATGGTTACGTGGGTAAGTTCCTCGCAGTTCCCTCGGAACGTTTCTCCTTAGTCGGTGAAGTAGCTGCGGGGCCAAGTGAATGAAGTGCGCAAAGTTTGTAATCGTTTCTAAAGTACTGCGTACATAATACACAGCGTCGAATACAGACTCATCGACGAGAATAATTCACCTTTAAAGATAACTATCTGCCTGCCTCGCACGCTCGCCCTTTACATTACTTTGATTAATACGCGCGTTACTCAGCTTTTAATATGACGATGGATAGTGGCCGCTACGTGATACAAAGCTCCAAATTGATCGTTGACATCCGTTTCGATTTCAGTCCGAATATAACCGGCTCGAGTTTGCGGACAGTTGTGACGTACAAATGTCACAGATAAAAGTCATTAGGACGTCCGTCATCGGTGCGACCAATGAAACATTTGCGGTTAATTGACGTGCGCCAGGAAAATTTCGCGTTTCGGAAGCTCAAACATGTCCCTCCGTATCGCGTTAATTCGGCTAAAAACGTGGCCGGAAGTTTGTAATAGAAAAAGACAGGGCAGACCGCCCCCACGTGCAAAACACTATCTCGCCGTTTCTGATCCTCGCCGCGGACGGCGCCGCCGCGCCGCCCACGTCCAGTCGACGTCGTCGAGCGTCGTCAGCATCCGGAATCTTTTGTATAAATTGCTTTGTCGCTGATTAAATCCCGAGTTATTAAGCGCCGGAACATTTGCATTTCAAGAAGAATATATCAGCGCTTCGCACGGACGCCACCGCCAGCTTGCTGCTACTACGGAACGAGGAAATTAGCGGCGGCGGAGGCGACGGTGTCGCGACGCCATGGAATGAGATATTGCGGAAGGAGAAACGATGGAGAGGGAAACCGAGATTCCGACTTTCTGAAGTTCCCTCGACAGGACTCTTTCTATTCCAATTGGATATAGCGTTTAATTATCCCCGCATCAAAAGCATTGAGTAATCGTTCTGAAAGCTTCTTCATATCATTCAGCGTGGTTTGCAATTGACATACATTTGGCGATATTATCCATTCTAGAATTTACAATAGACTTGAGAGAATTCAATTTACTGGGTTTTTTGAATTTATAATTGCATTTAGGTCGGTTGAATCTATAATTGCGTTTGATGGTCGCAGACTTATATATTTCTAATAATCTCTTATTTTCGAAGTTTTAGTTCACATCACGTATTTAATTTAATATTAGTACAAAATCTGAAAATAGAAATTGGTGGAAATAATTTCATCCCGTGTTAAGATAACATAATACAATTTCCGAGCGCAAAACAAATTAAGAAAATATACATTCCACGGTAACCTAATTTTTATTTCTACAGATCAGTAATAATAGCCAAGAGCAAGACGGTTTATATAAGTAAGAAACCCCGTTTGAAAAACCGCTCAATTAAATAAAGCCGGAGAAGATAAAGCGCGAAATCGCATCATAGATTCAATCTACTTTCGTCAATTTCGGTCGAGTGTAAATTCAATCCCGCGGGTGAATCGAAAAAGCGGATTTCTGAGAATGTAATTTGATATCGTCTTCGGTTGATTCCCAATTCCTACGCGCGTCAGTCCTACTGAAAATTCGAATAAATCACCGGCGCGATTATATTCGAGCGTGATTAATTGATTTCTTGCGGCAAACATACCGCCAGCTGACCACGCTGATTTTCCTAACGGCTCGAGATGTGATTTCGGTTCTCGTTAGTCGAGCGATCTCTCTCCCTTTCTTCCTGCCAAGGAATTTGCGGCAAAAAGGCCGAAGCGCGATAAAACGACTCCCGACGATTTACTGGATATTATCTCCGGCTCTTCCGCTCGAGCGTGCACGCGTACACGTGTGTGCAACAAAACTGCCTGTCTGATACGACAGGCTTTATATCTATTGGAAATTAAACGCCCATTATTCGGATCGTTTCTTTAGGAGAGCTATCTCTCTATTTAGAATGCAATTAGGTAATGGGCAATAGGCTTACAATCTAAATCGTCATAATTCAGGTATAAGAAATTATAATAAAATTGTAAAAACAAATAATTAGATCCAAGATGTCATATTCTTACGTACTATAATTATTACGGATAATCAAAATTCAACGTTAATGATAAGTTGCTACTAGATTAACAATCCAAAAGACATCGCCGTTCCACGAACAGGTCCCATTTACCGAGCTCGTCTGTCATCCTAGGCGTGGTTTCCGGTCGTCGGTCTGTTGCTGGCAGCAGCGACCGGCCAGGAACCTAAAACACGAGATGAGATTCGACCGCAGGTGTCGGCGGCCAAGCAAGAACTGGTCGGCTCCATCAAGCTGCAGGGACAATTGCAGCCGCCGCGACCGTTCGTGCCCGAAAAGCTGCCGAGCATTATCGCGCCGGCCGAAAGAAATCAGAAGAAACGACAGCTGGCCGATCTGCTAACCTTCCCGCAGCCATTGTTACCGTTAAATGGCCGAACTTCGCTTCCGCTTCTCGAAACGACCTTTGGCGCGGGTCTCGGTGCCAGCATCGTTCCACGAATCACTCCGCAACCCAAGCAGATCATCACGCGGATAACCGAGACATCGCCACCAGTCACTTTCGTGACTCCACCGGTCGTTGAATCGCAACGTAGAATTCACGATTTCGACAGGGCGTTCCATCATAAATCCCATTCCTTCCACCATGGACATCATCACGGACATCATCACGGACATCATCATGATCACCATTCACATCATGACCATCATGCCAAGCACGGCCATCATCATGGACACAAGCATCACCATGGTCATGAGCATAAGCACGAGCATGATCATCATGAAGAGCATAAACATCACGAAGAGCATAAACACCATCATGATCAACATCATCACCATGGGCACCATCATGATCATGGACATAAACACCATTCTGAACATAAGCATCATGAGGGTCACGAGCATAAACATGGACATCATCACAAACACGGCCACAAGCATGGTCACGAGCATAAACATCATGGAGAGCATAAGCACCATCATGGACATCATCACCATTCGAAGCATGAACACCATGAGGAACATAAGCACCATTCTGAGCATCATCATCATCACAAGCATCGTCATCATAATGAGCATCATCATCACCACGACCATCATCACGTTAACGAGCATCATCATCATCACAGTCACAAGGAAACTGAGAAACATCATCATCACCATGGACACGATCATAAAGAGCATCACAAGCATGGGCACAAAGAGGAACATAAGCATCATCACGGACACGAGCACAAGCACGACCATCACGAAGAGCATCATCACGGCCACCATGAGGATCATCACCACAAACACGGACATGACCATAAACATGGCCATCATGAAGATCATAAGCATCATCATCACGAAGACCATCATCACAAGCATCATCAAGATCATAAGCATGACCACCATGAAGAGCATCACCATGGCCATCACGAGCATCACAAGCATCACCATCACGAAGATCATCACCACAAGCACGGCCATGAACATAAGCACGGACACAAGGAGGAACATCATCATGGTCATCACGAGGACCATCATCATGGTCACCATGAAGACCATAAGCATCATCATCACGAGTCCCATAAGCATGGTCACCACCATAAAGAAGATCATAAGCACGGCCACGACCATAAGCATCATCATGATCATCACGATCATCATCATCACCATGAGGATCATCACCATCACGAGGGACACGACCATAAACATCATCACAAGCATCATGAAGACCATAAGCATCACGAAGACCACCACCATAAACATGGACATGACCATCATCATAAGCACCATGAGGACCATCATCATCATATGTTCGAAAGCCACGGTCACGGGCATTTCAAAAGCTTCGGCCATCATTTCGAATCCCCGCCCGTTCATGAAGAATACATACTCTCGGAAGGAAGCGCTGCGATTTCGGTGACACCACCCATAAAAGACGTTCTAAAGATCACGAAATCACCGGAAGTGAGGAGGCACACGAAGATTGTGCAAACTTAATGTATGAATTATAACACACGACAGGGTTGCTTAGAAGAACGTAAAATATAAGTTACTTATAAATAATATACGTCAACAAAAATTAAGAAAAAAATATTTAGTGACGCAGAATAAAAAAGTTCATGTACTTTAACTTTGAAACTTTGAATTTCCTGTTGTATTCGACGTAAAAGCGCAAATTCTTTCAACCGAGAACATTTTGTTATCGCATCAATTTCTCTTGACTCTCCAATTTTTGAAAGCATATTGAAATAAGTTGGATAATGTTTGGCTCTTTTTTAAATAACTCTTTTAAAGATTTTTTATTTATATTCTATGTATTCATTAATTTAAAAATAACAGTCAAATTTGATAAATTAAAACAGATTTAATTAAAGAAAGAAAGATAAAGAAATATTTCAAAATAGGTAAATCATATTTAATGATACATTAAAGTTATAACCTTTTAAGTGCTCCACCGGCTTTTTTAATTTATTATATGACGAAATATGGAACTCATTTATTTTCAAGCTAAACAGATACGTCACACTAATTTTATGTTAGCATTTTACTTAAATTTGATATTTTAAGAAATGTAATTTGTACTGCTTTTAAACTAATTATTGCACATAATCGATGAAAGTCACGTTTTACATTAAAGCTCTGTATTCTTTAACCCTGTCGTAGGAAACCATCCAACTGAATACCGTTTTACGTTACTCGCTTTGTATTTTCTCGGCGATGGCATCGTTCGAGAAAACGATTACGGCTCGATCGTGGCGCAGGCTCGCAGGTATCCCATTAAGCGTTGTTTCTCGTTAGTCAGACATTACTCGAGCGTTGTTGACACCTTTGAAATATAAAGTTTTCACCACTTTACGATCCTTTCATTTTTCCACCGCCCTGGCCTCTTGGTATAAAGCCGAGGTAAACGACGGCTCGTTTTTCCACGGAAGAGAGACAATATTTAAGGTTTATGGCAAAGAGCGTATTTTTATGCTGCTGCAAGAAATTTTATCCGCGAGGATATAAAGAAATAATGGGGGAAAGGGATAGATTAAAGTGCGAACATGTTAATTGTGCCGAGACGGTATCAGCGCGTTAATATCGGGAAAGTTTGACCGTACTCCAACAGAAAACTTCACGCAAATATATAAATCTAATTTAAAAGACGATCCGAAAGTTAACTTCCAATGTAATTCCTTAGGTAGCGAGGGTCGTGGTCGTAATTCTTCGGCTTAAGAATAATTTACAGACGGTACTAATTTCTCCCGGCAAGCTGCAATTCATGAAAGCAATTTCTTAGAAGCGAGGGTTAGGACGTATGTGTACATTGGGAAAGATCCTTCGATACACCGGAAGCGATGCACCTATCTCGCGTGCTGGATAATGGATCGATTATTCAGAGAGAATTGATTTAGCTTTAGGCGTGAACACGCGTAATCCATTAATGCCGTCGAGGATCTTTCACGACGTTGTAACTCGTTCGACGACAACTTGTCAACGTTGGACGCTATAAAGTCGACTTTCGATTTACTATATTGGTCGAAACTTTTCGAGGATTTGCAGTAGAATCGGAGAACGATACAGATCGAACAATGGTGATTCTGGATAAGCGTCATTTCCGGAAGATCCGAAAGAAAAAAAAACACTTTAGAAATCTTCGGAGAGCATCTCTCCGTCGGAGAATCTTTCCGCACGATAAGAAAATCGAGGCAGCCGAGAGATCTATGGGCGGGGATGAGAGGCAGAAAGGAGATGGGACGATAAATCCCGTTTGTGGATTGAATTGACGCCTCTATATCGTTCACGGGGCGCTTCGCTATAAAGGTGTTGCCATGCTTTAAGATTAAAAGGACAGATACGTCCGTCTCTGATAACGCGATAAATTCCGGAAAAAAGAGCTGATTAATTCGAGAAATATTTCCAAATTAATTAGGTCTCGTTTGGTAAGTATGTAATATTACATATAACACGGACGTAAATTAATAATAAATGTTTTCTGATATAAGATCGCATGAAAGAGAGCGATATTGCGGACATAATATGTCACTTTGAAAAAGCGACAAAGTGAAAGTCGTCCCGCAGATGTCTGTCCATCAGTAAATCGTCTTTTAGCGTGATAAGTGAATCAAAGGGCAAAAAGATTCAAGGCTAAGAGAAGCAGGAAGGACAGACCAACACGGTAAGAGAACAAAAAGAAATAAATTGTATTTGCGAATCGAATTATCAGTCCCATCTTCCTCCGACGCTCTGCGTGACTTCGAACCGAAATGTTACGCCTTCGATCCTAGCTTCATGACTGCAGATACAAAAATACGATGATAATCAGAAGTTATAAAATTCAACATTTTTGTTATTACTGCGCGCTGCGGAGTAGATCCTTCGCGAGAGTTTTGAATTTAAATTTTACGTTTTAAACAGAGCAATAAATTACTTAGGAGTTACTTTGAAGTTTCAAGCGAGCAGCCAATGAAACATTTCGGAATACTCGTCCATCAGGAAATTGTCTCTTTGTTGAACGTGGGAATCAGGAGAAAGACAAAGAGAGGTGCGAGAGACAAAATGAGGATACGCGAGACGAGTGAGCGGGCGAAGATAAATCCTGTTTGCGGATTGAATGGCTTGCCTCGACGTCCCCATCGTGTTCAACTTTGACCTAGAGCAACTTCCGTCTTTCCACAACCGCAAACTTGTTACCGTAATGTGCCTGTAAGTCGGTCTCACCGGTAGTTCTCGGTAGTTAATTAATTAATACAATTAAGCGGCGATGGTACCCGATATAAAGTTGTTTTCGAATGGCGTGCAAAATATGTCGGCAGAACGGGGGTAACAATAGGTACTCCAAGAAAGTGTTGCTGCAAAAGGCGATAAGGACAACGCCGGAGTAATTGCGAGTTGTCCCTCCATTAGCGAATTATCCCGTCGTCGCGCAAGGAAAACAACGAAGGAACTGAATGCAACAATGCGATAGGAAAGCGGAAGACTACATGTTTTCGCGAGTTGGAACGTTGGTCACATCGTTGCCGATGAAATTGTTCTGCAGTCGCGCTGGCTGCGAGATAAGGAAACTAACGACAATGACCATCCAATCAAGGAAAAGTGCAAGCGCGTCTGTATAAAGTATGCTCCTAGATAATAGACGAGTAAGTGCTATTGTTTATTCTCGGTGCGATAATCGAAACTAAGAGCTTTCTTTAAAAATTGTGCAGAGCGCACCGATCAACCTGTTTGAGGGTGATATCCATATCAGTTGATTGTAAACGTTCATTTTCTAATGCTAAGCAAACTAACTCCACCTTCCCCTTCTCCCTCGATAAACCTGTTAATATAATGCAACTACGGTTTAGCGATACAACGCGTAAGTAAGTAATAAAATTATACGAAACTCCGTGGTTAGTTTGCAGCACCGAGATCGTGCTCGATTTACACCTGCACGCAAGCTGAAAATTACTTCCACTATGCAACCTGTGCAGATCGCAAAGTTCTACCGAGATTTCCGATGCTTTTCTATTATTTCGTTTCTTATAAAAAATATCGCAGCACATATGATCGTTTAATAAATTAATGTAATTTGATTTACTGTTGTTACCTTAAATTACCGAGACTTGTAATTTATTTTTACAAACTATTTTATTTTATAACTAAGATTTTCCGCACTGATCATATTTTCAAGCTAGAAACACATATTTCCAATAACTGCTGACATAAAAATTTTTTGCATTATTAATACAGTGAAGATGTGTCTTGAGAAAGTTGAAAAGAAATATTTTTAATACAAACAGAACTGTGTGTAATGTATTCATAAGTTTCAATAGTAATTGTTAATGAGGATGGAGTTTATATTTCAGAAACATTAATTATGTTGGGCTGCTTATTCGGAAGTATTTTCAGCCGGCTGCTTTTTTAATACGCTTTTATTTTAACGAGCGAAGTATTTTATTCATTGACGCAAGCTCTGCTAATGAGGACGGTATAATCAACAAAAGCAATGGGCATTAATATTTCTGTCAGTCTTACGATGCTAAGTAAATTTCGAAATAAAAACTGCAAGTTTTTAATTCACAAAAGGTGAGTAGGTAGTTACAAACTAAAAATCTACTCTCAACACACGTCGTCAAAAATTTTCTACATAAATTTATCGACAAATTTTCAGAAATTTGTCTGCAATTTTAATAAAATGGCTCACGAGGTACGCAACAAAAATATTATTTATGCCCAAGTTCTCTGGTGTCGAGATACCGCGGGCGATCCATCAGATCGCAAATATTCTCGCTAGGAAAATGGCCGGCATCGCAATCACGAAAGCTCCGCCAGAGCACGAAGACGACGGGGGCTCGTTCCAACGTGGAAAGTTATCGGTATCTATCTCGACGCGCGAAATCCTCGAAGTTCGCAATGTCTGCCCGTGAAATGGGTTAATAAATCGTCCGGCGTGATACATTTAAGCCGCAGCGCGCGGCGGCTGAAGGAATTGTTGCAACGCGAAGGATCCAGGGATCGAGGAGCATGGATCTGGCGAGAGCGGAGGAAGAGGCCACCGCGGACGCCATCGCGGGATTTAAATTTTTCCGACGGGTTTATCAGCATGCATTGGCCGGCGCACATTTGGTCCGGGCACTCCGGGCGCGAACGCTATTCCTATCCTTCGTTCTCGTTTCCTTCACAGGCAGTGGAGATGCGAGAGATAAAACCGCGGTGAGAAGAATCGGCAGAGACCCGGAGGAATCTCGCGAATATGGGAAGTGGATGAATTGTGGGCGCTGCAGGCGAAAGGGGAGAGGGGAGTGATCATAACTCACGACACGTCGAATCTGACAAATGGATCTATCGTCTTGCGTGGTGATACCACCATATCATTATAATGCAGTTATGACGCAAAAGCTGATATCGTATCTGACAATGAGTCGATTTGATTAAGGAGGATCCAATGTGGATTATCTGTGATTTACTTCTTCACGGATTCTTAAAATTGCATTCTCAGAAGACGAATTTTTACATCGGCGGAAAATCGAAAATTGCGCGCGTACATTCCTTTTACAACTGTACTATATATATAATCTGCCGACGAATATTATCCTGTCCCGTGAATTTTCCTTCAAGACCGTTTCTCAAATTTTAAGCGGAGGAAATAGCCTTATCTGTGCGGTGCAGTTTAAAGATGATAATGAGAAGAATGTAAAAGGTCGAGAGAAACAGCATTTAACAATTAGGAACAATTTCTGCTTGTCCATAGAACTTGTTCGCCAGCGGCGTCGTTGACTATTTGGGTCAAAGTTGGAACAACAGGAAAGGTGAAGAGCAACTTCACGAAAGTAAAGAACGAGCATTTCCTTTCGGCCATTAACGAATTCGTATCGTCGTAAAAAAAAAAAGAAGATTCCTGTTGTTGAGCGCACGGATCATTGTAGCAAACAGTAGGATGTTTTTCCCAAAGCGCATTTGCATGTAAGTCTCTCTGTAGTGACTCAAAGTGCGACTAACTTTGAAGAAAACGCACTGGCACCCTCGAGCTAAACATGTTTCATTAATTACATCTATGTTCTCTTCCTTGTTGATTAAAGTTTTAATACTAAACAAAATAAAAAATAATTTTAAATAAAAATCCAAGTTAAATATTTCTTGATTCATAAAGAGATCCTGTCTACTTTTTGAAAATATTTTTATTTCTTCCTTCTGTAGGTACCTATACTAAAATTCACTCTAAATCATACTTCCTTTTACACGCAGCTTCCCAACTTCATTGTTTTCAAATAATCAAACGGAAAATTTGATCGGCGATAAGTGGAGACTGGTGTTGCGGCGCAACGGCAAAAGTGAAATTTCTCGCAGCGTAAAGAAAATCTATAAATCGTCGCGCCGGTCTATTTTTCTTTCCCGTCGTGTTAAGTGACTGGAAAGAATCCAGTCGGCTGCCATGTGAAATGTCGGCACCCTCGGGCTAGCTAACACTACCCAAAAGCTAAAGGGAATCCATATAACGGTCGGGAACATTGGGACCGACCCGCGATTTATCGATAATTGATTGCGTGTTACACCCGTAAATTGCATTGTAATGTTGCCTGATGTAAATCCTATGGATTCTAAGATAGGCTTTCAATTTAGTCCGACAAATTGCTAAGATAGAATTCTTAATTTGGGAATTAGCAAACAGATAAATGTACAAAATGACATAAGCATATATGAATTAAATTTTCAATGTTTAAAGCACATTATTTATCTCTACTGCATATTCAACGTTGAACGTAGCGCAAATTATTGCTTTAAGTGGATCACTCGAAAATGTAGGGCCACTTGAATTAATAAAGGAATCATTCGCAGCAATAAACGAGGCTTGCGCTTTTATTAACCTGATTGTGCGACAGTTCGCAATAAATACCAAGAGAGAACTCGCGGTGCCATTTATTACGATTTCCAAGATGCATCTATCTTCGCGCCGAAGATGGTTACGACAGCGCCAGGCCGTTAATCGGCGCTGAAGAGGCCGCGTCTAACAATCAGACCATCGGGAGCATTCCACGAGGCATTTATCGATAATCGATCGTAGTAGACTCCCGAATCGCAGACGGTTCCATTCTAGTCCCTGTTCTCCTTTGCCCTCAATCCCCATCTACCACCGACCGCCCTGCTTCCTGGAGCAGGTAAAGGTGCATTCACAAACGCGCGCGCGAGCGGCAGGAGCACTTAAGCCGCTAGACTCAAGAAGGATCTTGTTTCGAGCTCCACGGAGCTGTCATGAGCACGTTGCGGGGCAGGCATCGACTTGTGTACACGGGCACGGAGTTACACACAAGGGAGCCTCGTGTGTAAGGGCCGGGCCACGCGTGTATATGGAAATGCGTCGTTAGACAGGTGCTTGAGAACCGCACCGCATGCCACTAGGTAATTTCTCATAGGTGCGACACGTCGACTCTGCAGCGACGCAATCTGCCACCTGCAATGGTCTGCCTGCCCCGTCTGTGCGGAGGTTTGCATCGTTCACGAGGAAATAAACGCCGCTGCGCCCTTTTGCCTTCCGTCACGCGGCGGCTTCTGCAGATAGATGAATCATGCCCGAACAAACGACTTTTCCAACGGATATCCCAAGGTTTCCAATGATAAAACGGTAAAACAAAATCACCGTGGGATGAAAGGCAAATGGTACAATAATTTATGAAAACTTGGTAGAAAATTTTCTATAAGGAACCTTCATTCTCCATAAATCAGCCGAGTGACAATCGGAACCTTATATTAATTTCAGCTCTTAATTTATTGCAATATTCGAGAGCGAATATAAATCTACATGATGGATCTTAAGACATCTACGTAATCCTTTTGACGAATCACTTTTCTTAGTCGACACTATCACGACTCCGAAAGAATATCAATCTTTATTTTTGTCTCGTTAAAAGGCTAAAATAGGAAAGAATAGTCGTGCTGCCGCATTACCACGAATATCCATTAAAAAATATCTTACTACATCACATATGGGATCAACGACGCGAGACGAAGCGGGCCGAGTCTTTCCTCTCTGGCATCGCAAAGCTGTCCGTCTTAAGTATGCGATTCGGAAACCGTTCGGTCTACATTCACACGAAACATTTTCATCCCGGACTCGCGACTTTTATGCCTATCACGACCGATGAATAATTCACGCGCGGGACATGAAAAATCGTTGGCGCCTTGTATTCTCAGCTACAAACGTTCCGCCGCTCCCTCCCGGAATTCATCGAATATACTCTCTTCTAGCCGCGCACAGCGGGTCAATCGATATTCGGTCGATGAGGCTAATGGTAGGGTATCGCGTAACACCCGGCCGATGTCGTTATTACGTCGAGATCGCCACTTTGGGCGTGGACGCAATTTGAAAAGATAGCCCGGTTGTAGCTGTATATTATGAGCCGTGAAAATATCTGCGTCGAAGTCCGATTCATCACCGGGTATTTTAGTGACGGCGGGGGGCAAGCGGTGCTTTTCCATTCCCGCGTACGTGCGTGAAAATACGCGGAGTTTCACGCGAAAATTGAATAATTTTCAATATCGTTGATCGATGTAAAAATTAAAAAAAAAATAGATTTTGTCGTTACAAATTGTTACGGTCCATCGATAGCGTGATCAAAGAGAGAAAATTCACCATCGAATCGAATAAATTCGCGCTAATACGTTTACGCTTTTTACGATAAATTGCACGATTTCGTGCCCCAACTGGCGATCGATGCAAAGCGTCTTTTGTGTATTGGTGCCTCCCGGTCTATCGCAATAAATTCTAATTACAATCGAATACTCGAAGATACGCCGGTAGTACCATGCGAATCGCTGCACAATACCATACAGGTGGTGCAATATATGCCCGGCTTTATTCATATTTCTCACGCTATTTCTCCCAATAATCGAGTGTCGCCTGCTATCGCGAGCAGTTATTCCAGCATAATGGACGGCAGCTTATAATGGTACCTTACATCTTGATCGTACATTGGAAAGAATTATTTACTTGCTATAATTATTAACACACATCATAATTATTGCTTGCTATAATTGCGTGAAGAGCTAAAACGCAACATTTGTCAAAACGTAGAGGGAGATTTTAAGATAAATGATTATATAACTTTTTTTAATGCTTAACCAAGCTAATAAGATTTATAATGTTTAAATAGCGCGATACGTTTTTAAAAATTCTTGCTTTTTAAAGACGAAAAAGAAGATTTATCGAGGAAAGAAAGAAGACAGCTTGTACCATTATTCTACTCATAGATTTTGATGTAAGAAGCTTTGCCAGAAAGCCAGTTCATTTTTCCGCATTCACAGGTACGAATACCGCACCGAGGATCTCAATTAATATCCGTTACTTATATACGTTCAATATTTCGATTACTTTCTTATATTCTATTAAGGTTTCTAAATAAAATTATGATCGATCCCGTAAGCTCTTCATTTAAAAAAAATAGCGATTTAATATCGACAATTCGAAACGACTCTTTGATGAAAGAAGTCAAATTCCGTAATACCGATTATTGTTGCAGAATTTATCACTCGTGTCCCTTTGCATGCAAGCTCCTCGCTTACCATGACCCAATATTCGTACATTCGTCGTCGCTTTTATTCTACGCCAAAATTGAATTCGATCCGATAACGCCCACCGCTGTGTATATGTATAGTCTCACACGAAACGCAGCGTCGATCGAAAGCCAGCTAGAGATACCTCGTACCAGGCGGAATTTCTTGCCGGTTGTATTATATTTTCCCCGTTCTTTATCTATACTTCTCACGCTATTTCTTCCCAATAATCGAGTGTCGCGGCGCAGTTATTTCGGATCGAGGCTGGTTTTGACTTTGTGCGTCGAATATCACGTTTGCCGGCTGACGCTAAATTGAATTGGATTACAAGAAGAAAAAGAGATTGGGGATTATAAGACGATTCGTGTATTGTAAATCAAATAATAAAAAAACTACGATATTAAAGTGATGAGCGAAAGGGTACGTTTCCGTTACGATCGAGTCTGACGAGCAAATCTTTCCAAAGTACCGAGTACAAATTTTCATTCCGTGCATTTTATCACTTTTACAAGAAATGCTTAATAATAAAACTGCAATTATTTGTTATTAGTGCAACCAAAGAAATGAATAGCAATATAGGATACTGTTGTAGAATATGAATATGAATTGTTTTCTGATGCCTCCAGGCAAGCAAACATATTCTTTAAACGTACATCCGTTTTGTGTGTTTTTCTTTTTCTACTTTTTTGAAATATCGGACTGATAATCATCGAAAGGCGAGACAAGTAACAATTTTAATTTGACGGGAACGTCAAACCGCCGTAGGCGACCATTCCATCCGATTATCGTTATCATAATTGCTACGACCGCAATCGCGATGGACTCGAGTGGAAAAGAGGCCAGCGTAAAATCGTGATGACGGCGCCTGTTCTATGTGACGTGCACATAGAACGCACACGACTTCGATTAGCCTACGGGCAAGCCTGAATAACGTTAACCTGATTTATGGCCAGAGCCGAAGGCTTTTCGAAATTTGCATTGGGCCAGTGAGATACGAACGAATATGCCGACGAGAGAGCCAGGCGCAAGACCAGAGAAATAGAGAGAGAAGAGAAGCCGGAGAAGCATGGCGAGAATCACGATTATGAGAACGGGTCGGTAGGAAGCGGAGATCGAGAGCGTGGCGAAGAGGCGACCAAAGAGGAAGATTAGGCCGAGCTAACGAAAGGATAACTCGATAGAGGTGGCGGGATGGCTCGGACCAAATAAAGTCCCGGCGAGCCAGCCTCCATCTTCCTATCGCTCAGGTAGATCCGTTTATCACCATGATACACGCGAAATTAGATCCGTCCTCTATAAACACTTCGGTTCGTTTTACGGATTTTCGAGCAGTCATCCGCATAATCTCAATTGGAATTTAAAAAAGTTCTTCAGTCTCTGAGATTCTGGTAGCACTACCACGATGGTCTAAAACGTGTAATTTCTTCCTGCTGTTTCACAAAAAATTAATAAAATATTAAATTATTTTGTTAGACACGTTGCCCGCGTCAAAGTATTTAGAAGTCTTCCATTTTCTCGCACCTCCATGAAGCTATCTAAATATAACAATAATTCTGTCCAGTCTTTCCCAGGAAAAAAGAGAGACAAATATGCGAAATTATTTCTCGGCATATTTTCTTTCCCTCCTACAATGCAAAAATTTCCCTTGCTTCGTTATTATCTATGCTATACAAAAGCTCGCGCAGCAGTGTAAAGTAATTTACGAAATTGTAGTCCGCGCTGTTCCCCCACGGAGACATTAATGCAGAATCCTCCTACTTTTCTGTTGCTCTGTTCTTTTTCGCGGCCATTTTATTCTCAAGGCCAATCATTCTGCCACTAACGCAGATATCGTAGTACGAAATACGACACAGGCATGCGGAAGGAAAGGCAAAGGGGAGCATCGAAATCTTGTAACCGTGGCAGTGTTTTGTAACTATGAGACAGAAACCCAGCGCATCTTGAACTTGGAAAAACTTGGCGGTCCTTGTTTCACGTCGTTCGAAAAGACAACACGCTGAGACGAAGTAAGATACGAATGCGAAACGTCGAAGAAGATATTCCCTTCGCGAAAGACGCGCGCGCGTTCCGTTGAAATAAAAGATAAAACTGCGCGCATCCTGTATATGCCAGGGAAGTAACACGACCATTGGCGAGACAGTATATCGCGATGCGTCGGAAGTCGAAGGAAGATACGATATAAAGTTGCCGCATGATACATAACAATGACGCGAGGACCTGACAACTTTCCTTGCAGAGAACTTCCCCGAGCAATAATTCCCGACGCGCTGTCCGAGGGGAAACTTAGAATGAATTCACATAGCGACAAATACATTCGCGATATCAGCATCGCGCGCGCTCTCGCTGGTGAAGCAAAATAAAAACGTGTTGTAACTTACGGATGCACTCTTCGCTCTTCTGCGTTTAATTAGACCCCCATCCCGCCGCTCGGGACCGCGGGTAAAAGTTCCCGTTTGGCAACGACGGGTCGATATAAAATTGCGAGGTTACAGACCCATCTTCGGGAGTGCCGGTAATTCCGCCAAGGAAAGAAGACCAGCTGAAACCCGGACGTAAAAGGCGACCGCACAGTACCTTCTTTTTTTTCTCACTACTTTTCGCGAACGAGTAAGTCTGTACGCTGTAAAACTTGTATGCGTACGATAGAAGTTTGACGCGTTTGCTCGGAAGGGAAGAAATTTAATTTCAGCCAATCCCAAGTAATCTGCAAGAAAATTCACTAATTCGCTTCGCAAAAATTCAATGAATAAATAAAGCGTTACTCTCTGCCGAAGGATAATATAAATCTCCGAAATAAAATTGAAACGCGCGGAGTAGCTACTTTAAACACACGCGGCATTATCTGTTTTGGCAAACCGTGTACACAATCCTCGCAAAAACCGACGATCTATTCCGCGAGAGTGCAATGATAATAAATAAAGCGTTAGCCTGCCACTTAGAAAGTAATAGTATCGTAAATATCCGAAGTGAAACTTCGTCACGCCGGGTAGCGCGAGTTTAAGCACGCGCGAAGCTACTCCGGTTCGGTAAACCATGTATACAATCTTTGTGACATATGTGTTGTCAGAGCGCACGTATGCACCCTCGCGCGAGAGTTCAGCAAAGATAGCGGAAAAAGAAGGTGGCGCGTGCTCAGCCTAAGATCGAGACGCGCGGTGTCGAAGAGGGTAGCGACACTTTGAAAGGTACCAGCGACATCGGAGATGCGCGTCGCGGGTGCAGCGCGACGCGGATCAGCGCGGTGTGGTGCGGTGAGGTGCGGCGCGACGGGGCAGCCTCCGTGTAACGGAAGAAGATCGCAGAGAGACGCGGAGGCGCCTGCGCCCTCGAGTGTGCCGGAGTTCCTGCGTGAGTTTCCATCAGTCGGGTCTTCAACTCCGGACCGCGAGCAACGGCACGATCCGCGCCGTCGTCCGCGTCGCGACGCACCCACCCGACGGAACCACCCCTTCGGTATATCGGTCGTGATTGCGCCGATCTAACCGCACGTCGCAGAAGAGAGCGAAATAGGATCACGTACGAAATTTCGAGGGCATACTGGATCTTGCCGGAGTATGTCCTGACATTCCGTTTCCACCCGCACACCCGTGAACAGGATCTCGTAATCTCGCTCTCGTAAGGACAAAAACTTATATCGAAAAGCTCGGAAAAAGTTTTGCGCGGGCAACCGCGAGGAAAGTCGCGTGGAGGATCTTATATCGGGAAGCACTTCTGTGACTTTTTACGAGCGGAACAGATGCGTCCTGCATCCGCGCGCGGACTTTTATGAGACGTGAACCGTTTCGCGGAACGACGACCAAAATTTTTGTAGAAGCGGCAGAGTGGAGAGAAACGCCCGCGATAAGATCGCGCGGAGAAGCGTCGCATCGCGTTTATTTAAATCAGATACCTACCCTTCGTTACAGTTGCGCGTAAGAAAAAGATTTTAATACAAAATATTAAAATATTTGTATGTGAGTTACGAAAGAAAATTGTGATAAATAGATTACAGTAATTTCGCATAAGTTTGCATGTCATCAGCTGAACGACAATAATCATTCGCAGTTTCACGGTGCACCCATTCGTGTTCGACAGAAAAATCTGCTTGCGTAACGATCGCGCGGAGAGCAAGTAGAACTTCTCTTTGCGGAGACGCAAAGTTTCATCGAAAGCTATTCCAGCAACTTCACGGTGATTCGATACGTTTTTGAAAGAAACGATCGAAATGTCTACCGAGAAACGCAGCTGTCAGATGCATCCCCGTCGATTCGCGTGTTCGTTTTGCAGAAAAGTCTACTGCTATCAACGATAGCTGTACATCTTACCGGTCGCTAAATTAACTTGTCACTTTTCCACGTCACGCTAAAATATGGACGTTCGCGCGCGTCTTCGAATATTAAACTCGGCGGCGTCGACGAAGTTCCCTCGTGTCAATTAGCGCCGTCGAACGTGCCCGGTTGTAAAAAAAAATATGCTCGAACGGCAAATAGAAAAAAAAATCGAATCATCGCGATGACCTGCATTCGATATGAGAAATGAAATTTTGTTGAGTTTCTCTGTGTAACATCAGTTTTTCATTAAAAGCTCGAATAGACACGTAGTTTCGACAAACAATGGCAGATGTTAGATAAATATACCCGCTGTATAAATAAAATCTGGAATTATTCCGAATTTTTCACAGAGTTATCTATCTGTCAGAGTTATCTATATCTGCCGTATTTTTTCTATATATTAAAAACGTTACTAAATTAATTAACAAGCATATATATGATTGATATAGGCAATGCTTGTTTCAAGTAAATTCTCGCACTGATCGTTATCTCTCAAACTTCGAAATGTGTGCACCGAGCAAATAGATATTTCAGAATCCTTCAAAATGTTCAAAACGAACGGAGGAGATACTGAAATTCGTCGTATTAAAGGGCACATGGTACACAAACGTATGCCGCAGCTGTTGAAAAGACACGATCGTTAATGCCGTTAGCATTAATTAATCATCGGCGTGCAGATAAATACCGTGTATCACGGGGGTAACCAGGCGTGAGCGGGCGGCCGCGTCTGCCGATAATTATGAACAAGCTAACTCATTAGTCGCAATCGACGTTAACGGCCTCGTTGTTGCGAGCCATCGCCTCCCGCCCCGGCTTGTCCGGTCTTCTATAAGCTGTCGAATTACTAACCGCGCCCGCGTTAAGAAGATTACGCGCCCGGTGTGACAGGCGCAATGAGATTACTTGTCAAAAAGAAAGCACGGTTAGAAATGATTACGCGGAATTATCGTCATGACGTTCGATGTTACGATAACTCGAAATGTTGCGATGGTAATGCTCACGGGAACAACAGTGACGAACGGATTATAGTCATCAATTATACCTGATATCGTGCACCGACTTGATCGCCTTTCCGTAATCCGACGAGATGCTAACCAATCTGGTCTCTATTAATTTTGACGAGAGTAAGACATTAATGGAGGAGATAATCATATTATTGCTAAAGGGAAACCGAAAATTCTACTCGCTTCGCCCGGGATTCCGAGTGGCGTTAATTTCTCCCGATACAAAGCATCATAGCCGTAGTTCCAAAAGCCAATTGTTAATGTGAATATTAATTTTTAATTACCTTTTGACTCGCTATCGATTTATTCGGGCTATTGCGCAACGCACTGACAAACAAATTTTAAAATGCAATTTGATCGAGTTGAAAATTTCTGAAAACAACATAATAGATCTCTACGCGTATTTTAAAATTTTGCGATAATTTAAATTCAACTATCTATTCTCGTGTAAACTGCCAATTCGCCGATTTAGAATAATATTTTCGTTGAAGATTCCTCCACGCGATAATTCTTCACAAGCCGGGCTACGAGTTAGAAAAATCTACCTCTTACAGGTCAGCGGAAGTTAGAAAATATCCGGGCCGAATAGCACGACGATCCATTTCCGACTGACGTCGAAGCCGTTGGCCGCACCATGAGATGCATCCGCCCCATTTCAAGTGCGTAATTAATTGCGGAACTTAATCGAGTGCCGAATTAATCGCGACGGATTTACGAGCCGCATTGTGTGACAGTGACATTCGCCGCGCGGTTATGAAACACCGTCGCCGATGCAAGTGATTTAGTAACAACGAGGAGAGGAGAAAGGACCGCTTCTTAAAAGAGAAAGAGAGAAAACCGCGCGTCGCGAAGATACCGGAAGATGGATCGCGTATCAGAAAACATGCCGGAACACTGATCCCCGACCGCGGGAATAAAGAAGGAAACGGGGAAAGGTTTTCGCGCTCGGGTAACACGACATCTTCGTCTCGCCGCTCTAATTAATCTTTGGGACGTAACGAGCGGACCGCCTGTGGGATCCTTAGCACAACACCCCCGACGAGGTACCTACCGATCCTGTGAAACTCTCAGCTGTAGGTGGCACGAGCTCTGAGTAAGCGCGACCTAGACAAGACGGTGAAAGACGTGAGAAGATTCGACATTCGAGATGCCGCCTTAATTAACAGAGCTTGAGCTAACTGGAATTCAATTTCCTTAAATACACCCGTTGCGGATAGCTCGATCAAAGCACGTCGAGCACGAGCCCAGGGTTGGTGCCGACGTAAATTAAAGACCATCGACATCGATAACCTCGCTTAAGTGGTTTCAACCAGCGGCACTTTACACTGGTAAGGATCGAAGAAGGTGGGCGACGTGTCTTCGATTACCGATCGGCTTTAGATCTCTCGAGCGCCGGCGAAGAAGTCGATAAGGGCGCTACTCGGTAAGGGGGCCTTCAATCCTTAAGGGCCGGGCGGATAGAAAGACGACGCAAGGACGGGGGAAACCTCTGAAAGCCTGTCTCCCTGATCAAACTATCGAAGCAAATCCCCGAGGCAACTCGATGCTTCGAAAAGTCATCTTTGCCTTCGAAGAGTTTGCAGCGGGTGAGGTCAAAGTGAGAAAAGCATAAGAAGTACATTTTACAAGCGATTAAGAATAGTTTGATCGAAGAGAAGCTCGTCGAGTAATTGATTTCTGGATCGACCAGGTGAATGCCGGCGAAGAATCAACCTGGAGACGCTCGAGCGAACGGCAGCATTGACAAACGGCGCGTTTCAACAGGACGAAAGATTAATTTCGAAAGTGGACGAAAGAATTTCGAACTATACGGCAGGAGTTGAATAAATCGGTTAAAACGCGGTGCTCAAGGACCGGCGACCGCATTAAAGACTTGGCTTTGCGGCGCGGAGATATTAAATGGTAGGACGAGTGGCGTACAGTTGGACAAAGAGAGCATTCCACTTGGAGGACAAGAAAGACGAGAGGAATAAGAAGCGTGGAGCGGCTGCATCAGACGGAGTGTATGGCAATGAGATCGGAAGGTTAATCTGAAAGGTTGGATAGAACGAAGGCAGGGAGGGCCCGAAGTAGCTATCGCGACAGTGGAAAAAGTGGACCTTCGAGTTCGCTGGATGTGAGAAATTGGGGTGGGCTCGAGGATGTGTGAAGACGAATGCGCCGAAGATAAGAAGCGTCGGTTAAAGAGGAAGGCGAGCACTGATCCTTAAACTCTGTTATCCTAGCGAGAGAAAAGAAGAAGTGTCTCCACGTGTGGGGTGATAAAATCGAGTGCGTGATTCCGACCGATCTTATCAATGAAAAACATTGCCGGATCCCACCCGAATCCCGGAGAACTCGCTATTAAGACCTTACAGAATAGTCTCCGAGTTTGAGAGTCTTCGGAGAACAGTTTCGAGAGATTAAGATAAATCTCTATCTCCTTGAAGGATGCGTTTTAAAATTATCGATTAAGAATATGATCACGCTGAATAATCCTTTCGGGAAAGTTAACTAGACGTGCAACTCGAGGCGAAGGATCCACGATCCTGTTACATCCTGGCCATCCTGCAATCCGGTCGAAGGAAGTGCTGCGGGTGAGCCGGTGGGTTAATGGTGATGGCATGAGGACATTAGTAAAGACGCGTTGCGGGTCCAGTGAGGAGGAGGATGAGGATGGTGGTGGGCGTGATGGTCCTTGGTCAGCTACTGACAAGGATCTTGCTCGCGGCCCACGCAGGAGATCGCCTCGCGGCAGCTCGAAGAATTCTAAGGGACGTGCCACTGATAGATGGGTAAGTCAATCTAAATTCCCGTATGAACTAGATACCTCTCAATAAATGACAAGATATCTAATATAAGCCATTAAAACAACGACGAAGAAATTAAAACATAAATATTATATAACTTTATTAAAAAATGAGATTTTCGAGATTTTTAAAATTAATTTTATTTAAGAAATATACGACTACTTAA
The DNA here is from genome assembly GCA_035220615.1 of Leptothorax acervorum. Lineage (NCBI taxonomy): Eukaryota > Metazoa > Arthropoda > Insecta > Hymenoptera > Formicidae > Leptothorax > Leptothorax acervorum. The sequence goes on along the minus strand of JASTWQ010001261.1, from coordinate 1,920,735 downwards.
ATGAGATATTAGACATCTCTCGTTACGGTAAGATTGTATTACCTATAACAATACTTAATCTAATAGCAAAAAAAAAATTGAGTTGCAGTGAGCATCTAGCAAATTTTTTATAATTTATATTATTGTTTTAATTTATCTGTAATTGCGAACTTGTGAACAGTAGACTTGTGAATTGTGTATATTTTTCGCCCGCAGCCATTTCCGCTTCGCAATATTTCACAAAGCAGTTACAAGCGGAAAATATATGCGCCAAACTAGCTGGTATAATTTGCGTTTGCGAGGAAAATAGAGAAGAGAACTTACACGAAAATCTGCAGGCCGTGGTTCAGATGTCAGAAAGCTGTTTCAATTAGCTTTGTTAATATCAGTCTTAGAACAATGCATGTTCGTTAATGACGTATGTCGTATACGAATTCAAGATATCAAAGCGTTTTGTTGTGCTCGGCAAAAATTCTTGACGCCGGGTTAAAAAACGAAATAACCGAATTCTGTTTCCAAATGAAACAAAAGTTCTCGTGAAAACTTTCGCGATGCAATTCGCGAAAGCCGGTAGTAGAATGCCGTCTCGCCTGTTCTCGCATATCTCGCTCCCCTTTGTCACGTTGACGAGCAGCAGCGAAAAACGCTGCGTCGAAAATTCAACGAATAACTTGGATCCCATCGTATAATCGTTAGCCCTGGTACCGCGAGACACGAATTTACAGCCGGCGAGAACAATGTCGTCGTAACGATGCGCATGGTCGACTTTGTATGGCCGGGCGTGACTCTAATTACACCGGGAATTAAACTTCAAAGGAACGTCCGTCGTGTCCGATTTGCTACGACGCGTTGCATCCGTTCGTGCTTTCACTACCGACAATTCTATTAAGCAAGCATTCTATTAGCCGATCTTATTAGTCGAACGCCACGTCATATCCCGTCATATTCAGCGAAAACATATTAATTTGAGATAGGTATCTGACATAATAATCATACACGTTTACGAGATATTAAAAAAATTAAAAGTTAGAAAATATATAATTAACGCTAAAATAATCCAGTTTGTTTCGTAAATAATTTATTTAAATTAATCTATAAGTGGAAAGTAATAATTGTCATTAAAACATTAATATAATAATACTTCTATCTCGACGATTACATTGTACATTACATTTCGTACATCTAACTTTATTTAACTATTATCATAATCTGCTCTTTATAATTAGATAAAAATTTATTAAAGGTTATTGAAGGCTATTAAAAACAAAAAGATGTTTAATCCTTCTAATACGGATTATAAGTGATATGTTAAAATATCATGCTATGTGCAATTTCTTCGTAATATTTCATGATTAATCGCCGAATACTGAATGTTTAAAACTATAAAGCAATTAATATTCTAGAGACCAACAAGATAAAGAGAAATGCGCAATAAATAAAAATTAAGATCAGATTCGAAATGCAATGGGAATTAAAAATAACTGGACAACGCTGCGTAAATAGGATTCGCCTATCGGGGTCAATACCCCGGATCGCTTCCTTATTCGAAACAAAAAAACCAATTGAATCGTATACTCAGAGAGTCCGAGAAAGAGAGTTGCGCATTTTCGCCGAGATAATGAGAAAGTTTTGCGAGCGCGGAAAAGAAAAGACGTTAATGGAGAGGAGCGAATAAAAAAGAAACTCGGGAGAATGGGGCGGAAGGTGCACCGGCAGGAGACGCAAGGAAGATAGAATTTGCTCGGGAAAGAGAGAGAGTGAGAGAGACAGAGAAGGTGGACCATGGATGTTGGTCCTCGGGTTTCTCGGGTTACCCCGGAGGATAGATACGAATTTCCGGTGCTCCTGCTTGCTACAAACTCGTGTATCTCTTCCATTTTCTTCCGTGTTCGCACGCGCGCGTATCTGTGTTAAGTATATGTATACACTCGCGTCTGCTCGCGGTAAGAGTATCTGTATCGATGTATCTAATGTCCGACATCTCTTGCTACTTTGTGTAAGAACAATTCGTAAGTACACGGTATCAAATTTACGTATCATCATATTGTAGCATTATGTCGTTGCTTTCAATTTAAATATCTTAGCGCATTCGCATTTCATAAATATATTTACATAAAGACAAGAATATGGAAAAGAATACCTATCTGAAGAAAAATGTGGAAACTATATTACAGCAATATTGTGTCGAAAAATCATCCTAAATAAGCCTTAAGTAATAACCAGTACTTAATAACTTTTCAAGCTGCAAAACGTTTCGAAAACCCGAACTCTGATTCCGCTCTTTGGTCGCCAATTCAACGAGCAAACTTCGAGAAACTCTCGAAAGTGGCTCTGATAAAGGACATCGAGGAAGAGGCGCACTAGCGATTTCCTCGATGTCGGCGAGCCGAAGGTAGCTCGTTACCGATAACGAGTGAAAGCCTCGTCGGACGTATTGTGCGCCGAATAATAGTCCATCCTTTCCGCTCCGGCTCGAGAAAGAAAGTGCCTCGTGTAGCCCGCGGGCCACGTGTCGTTGGTAAAACCGGGGAAAATCGTACGCGGAATTTCCAAGCGAGAGAGATGCCGAGCTTGCATCTCATGCAAATAAACGACCGCAGATGCGATAAGCAAATTCGGCCGATTGTACTTAAACTGCGCGATTATCTCGATTCGATTAAACGGGTTAACATTTAAAAATCCCCGCAAATGGACGGGGAATGCGGGATGCGGGATGCAGGATGCAGGATGCAACAGTGGTAACATGCCGTACGAGGACTGCGAGGCAAGTCGGTTTCGCATCCATCCCCGTTCTACATTACAAATTCGCGTCGGTTTCCGTGGAGCTTAACCTCTCAAGTGCCTAATGCATATTTTATGCACTCTCGATATGTGAGTCATAATATTCGAATAATTCCCGTAACAGATCGCCGAGAAGGAAAAATGATTCTCTTTCTTTCATCTTAAAATTTTATTAAAATCCATAATATATGAGATTTTTATTTGATCGACGTATTAAGGGGTCTATTCTATAAACGTTAACGACATCATTACGTGCTCTGCGCAGATAAATATACCATAGAAAAGCTACGCAAAGCACGTAACGATATCGTTAACAGAATAGGCCCCTAAGAGTTCACTGATAATATTAATCCAAGGCGAAACATAATAACAGAGAATATAAAATATATAGAGGAAAAGCGCGGTTAAAAATTACAAGAATGGCACTGCAGTTATCTCTACTGTTTATTATCTCCAAGAACCAGAAACACGGTTCTTAATTCCGCTGGCGCCGTCAAATATATTCGGCCTGTAATTGAAACAGCTTAATGTGGCGTCATCGTATAATTAAGCCGGCGACGAGTTTCCCGCATTGGAAGGAGGATTTCGCGACTGGAGATCTCGGAAATACCGCTGCCGTAAACCTGATAACCGCGATGGACCAGCAGCCGTAATTACCTCGTTACATCGCCGCTGTTTATAGCTTTCGTCGCCACGCGGAAATATTTAATTATCCACCTTCGTAATTCTCTGGCCGGACCGAATCGTGTCGGTGGGATTACGAGTTAAAAAATGGAGGCACGGTTGAACGAGGATTCCCAACATTGCCGTTACACGCCGAAAGATTTCCGAGTGTTGTTAACGCGAAAAAGAATTGTGAGAATCACTCCCGTGTTAGCAGCGTCCTGGCTGTTTAGCTCGACCGAAACATTCTCGAGGATCCTTCGGGAGTGCCGTGACAATGCCCCGAGTTATACTAATTATTTGCAATTAGATTCTCTATGTTCCCTCTTTGCTGTAACAAACCATTGTTCGCGCGATAGATAATATCACGTTTTCCCATATATGCGGAAAATTTCGTGCCGAAATGTGATCTATTTAATGAAAATGTTATCCCCCCCCCCCCCCCCCCTCGTAGAATAATGCGCTCGCAAAAGTGGGACGCGCGTTTGTACTATAATTAGACACGTATGCTCGCGGTAGCGGAATTGGGGTAATGTCGTCGAAATAATGAAAACGCGAGCCATTTCCACTAGTCTATAATCACCGAGGAAAATTCAACGTATCGAATAAAATACTTTTGTTCCTAAATTTTTATTCAGCAGAATGAAACGTGGTAGATAATACGGTGGATAAATTAGAAAGATAAATATCAAGACAGTAAAAGAGATTTTTCTAAACAACATTTTCAGTAAAACATAACACTTCCTCGAAATTATCTGAAATTTTCTCTCTCTCGCACGCGCTGTAAGCATAAAGTATTTTTCGGTAACACGGCTGTTTTTATTTTACGGCATTATTTTAATTGGCACGCGAATTTCTGATTGAGATTGCTCTCAAGAAAATGTCATATCAAGAAAAATATTGTTTCTCACATATGGTATGAATGTAAAATGCATGTTACGATCCAAAAGTTACGATCCATGTCAAACGCATGGGATCGTAACTTTTTTCCTGGAATCGACATTCAACAGAGTGATCACGATCTCAATTGTCGTAAAAATTCGTTATCGAAACGCAGGCGTAGCAGTCGCGCGATATCTGATTATTGTATCTCGAATAATGCGATCGGATTCTTCAGAAAATTCGAAAGTCATTGCTATAAAACGAACTATTTTGTGTATAGCAGAGTCTTCGTTCTCCGCTTGCTTTCATCTACTTGGTTGATACGACTTTATATACGAAAATAAAAATCAGAAGAGCCGCGGGACATTTCCAATTTATTTCGAATCTCTTCCGTCGTCCGATTGCAAGCGATTTCATCGAATACAATCGAGCCATCGAGCCTGTTCCACTTTCGAGGATGTGGGTTGGGGTGGGAAAAAGGGTGTTTTCTTTTTTGAGCGCCTATACCTGCATCGAGATAAGAAAAGAATCGAAAACAGGAGCCATGAAACGGGAAGAGTTAACGATACATCCTTCGAGAGACGAAACTTAAAAGATATATATCTTTTCTCTTATATGTATTATCCTCTCTCCAGCTTAAGATTATATAGAGTCCGAGATTACATATTTAAAATTTAATTTTAAGTTAATTTAAAATAACACAATACTTTTTTTAAAATAAATCAATCTATAACAATAAAATTATTTTAGAGAGGTAAATTTATATTTTTTTCATATCGTAAAAGTATTAAATTTTTCAAGTAAATTGATATTATTCGTTATCTTTTCTTGTGTATTTTTCTGCGGCGAAGTGTTCACGCAAAATTATGAACAAATTTAGAACTTTTGAAAAAAAAACATTGAGTTAAAACTAGTGTGCAGTAGTACCCTAAAAAACACAAAGTTCGATGTCAGGTTCGTTAATCTAAAATTCCTGCGAACATCCTCAAACGATCTCGCTAATTTTTTGCCTCCTTTGGTTATAATTGATTTTATTAACGAGCCGCGAAGTCGTCGGACTTGCGGAACTCGGATGGGAATCCTTTCTTCAGGCAGCCGTTCGTTAACAGTGCACGAACGAGCGACCGAACGCGGATGGAAAGGAGGCTCAGCCTCTGATGTCCGATAACGATCGAAGTTCCCTTTTCTCTCGTATCCTCGTTTTAAATCCGCCATTGTACCAAGTAATTCAAGGGAAGAAGAATGGAGACGAATTATTAGTACCGTCCACTGAATTCATTTGTAAGGAAGAATTGTGTAGGGTAGGTCACCGTGAGATCATATTATAACGCAATGGTCCTACATTCGCTATGGGATTTGTGCTCGATTGATAGCCTGCCCGGCCGTAAAAGTCATTCTCGTATAAGGAGCAGCGTATTCAATTCCTCGCTACATCGATTACAAAGCGATATAATAGCGAAGATGTCACCGCGGACTCAATCAAATAATTGGCAAAAAATGTGCGAGAGGGGAGATACATCGAGTAAGGGCGCACCGAGGCCCTTCGTGCGCAGCGCCAAATGGAAAAAAAATGCGCATTAATCAAAATCAGTCGACGTGATAATTAATTAAGTTTCTTCCGAGAGATGTTTCCAAGCCGCAAATTTCGCACGGAACGGAAGACAGATGGCGGCGTTCATACCGAGGGCACCTCGAAATTCGGACAAAAACACGCTAGGTACTAATCCAGGATCTCATTCAGCCAGGATACTGAGTGGTAGACGGATTAACGGAGTAATTTGCAGCGCATAGGAAATGCCGAGAGAGTAAACGATAAACTGTCCGGGAGACGGATAGAGGGAGGTGAAAATAGTTACGGAGAACGAATATAGAGTAGCAGGCAAGAAGCGAATTAGTCTAACATATGTTGGTATATGCAAGAACTTGAAAAAATCAAAGAACTTAATTTGTGCGAATCCTAATTCTAGTTCTGTGACCATATTGTCAGACGGAAAATCAGATCGAAGTAGACAGAAATGCGAAGCAGAAGAGTATAAGTAAATATTCGCGTATCTATAAGAGGAACGAATATACGATACAAGCAAATGAATTTGTAAATGCGCGAGACAAAGGGATGGATACTCCGGCAAATATCCGATGCAGAAGACAAATCTTCGCAGCTACGATCGTCAACGGCAAATGCGGTGAGACTAATTTTCGGTACTACACGCTCGTCGGGGTCCACGATATATGTGTGTGCGCCGAGAACTGACAGACACCAACTTCCGGTGGAGTTAATGTAGCAGCAACGCGTAACTCGATTTCACGGAGTTGCTCGAACGCGTTCGGCGCGGCGATCCTGGGACCTCCCGGGGACAGGATCCTATTCGCTGAAATCGGATCTGGATCTTGGATCCCAAAACGTGACTGAAAACTCTCGGATGAAGTCCGAGAATCGGGCGAACCGGTGGGACACGCGCGCATGACGAAAATCAGGCGACGCAAACTTTTGCGGAACAACTGTCGCGAAATTTCATTGATTCCGCTCCCGTTCACGGTTCGAATGGTAAATTGGGAAAATTTGCTTACCCCGCTTCGTTAGGATAGCCAAAGTTCGCATCCTGCGCAAAACGTCATCGACGGAGTTTAATTTTCGTAATATTCCGACTCGTATCATTTGATTGAAAATTGTGAGGGCTAGAAAAAGGGACGAAATTTGAAAAAGCGGAATATGAAATGAAATAAATGGCAAGAATCTAAAGAAAAGTGATAATTTACTGATTTATATACGGAGAATGTTTTGGAAAAAAATTTCTTTCTGTCTTCGATTATTAATTTAATCATATAGAAACTTCGTACGTGTATAATAAAATTGTCCGAAACACAGGCAATATGCTCAAAATTTTTTAATCTTCTACACCACAATGTAGCCTGTTCCTCGCGACTTTCATGAATATATGAATACATGAGGCCGTAACGTTTGCGTACGCTGAAGTTAATAAAAAAGTTAATAACGTAATAGAGATGTAGCACGCAAATAGCGCGGGGTCGCGAAATAAATTGTCACCGTTACGGGGAATAATAAGCCTTAAAACGTTGCAAGTTAGTTTCATGGGAGTAACTTTAAAAAGGTACTAACGAAATTTACTGGTATGCTCGCGGTTAGCATGATGAATCAGAGCTTATGAATCAAACCGAAACATTCGAAAGCATCGAAAAAGCGCAAGATAATCGCCGACCAAATTAAAATATTAAGAAAGAGATATTTGCGTGCAAGATTTTGTACAATTTCTCTTTTCATTCCTATTAATCAATCTTTATTAAGCTTTTCAATATGAAATATAGCCATTGCGGCGGGAAAAATGTTGCTAACGTTGCTTAACACATTTGCAGCGTCGACTCTCTGACATTTATTGATAGCTGCACAACCGTGAAATATATTCCGCAAAGCCAACAACGCCGGTGCTGACGCTTAAGTCATGGGAAAAAATCGGTCGACGAAGAATACCTAATCCCGGTGTAGTGTATGCTCAGCTGCGATTGATGCTTCCAAAAAGAGCGAGCGGTACGACGATTTGTCAGCACACATAAACATATCTCGTGCGCGAAAAACCGGAAGTTACAAGTCGCGTGCAACCGCGGAAGCGGCTGTAAAACGGGCTTGAAACAAGTAAAGATCAACGAACGGGCGTTGATCTTTACCGGATTATTTTTAATGAACGCTCTAAGCAGGAAGAACGGTTATTCGAGTCGCAAGTAACCCCCTTGGAAACGATCGTGGTCGTTAAACTCGTTCCGCAGAGGCGATAGATCCGAACTGCGTCGGTGCGCACGACCGGAAGACTTATTTGCATGCCGGGTAACGTAACTGCGGCAAGCAAACGGAATATACTCGCCATTCATATGCATATACGGGACCAGCCACCTTATCGCGCTTTGCCAATTAACCACCGGCTCACACCACCCACCATCTCTTAACCGGCGATTCGCCGGTAACCCTCCCCCATGTCGCTTCGACAAACGGCGAAAATTCGTCGGTAGTTTCGTGAAATCGACACCGGAGCTATCTCGGCTCTTAAACACGCATCGCCTGAATATGTATGAGGCGATCACGAAGGGACGAAGTTTAAAAGCACAGGGTACCTTTGCAATTATTAATTGTGCCGTTTAAAACCCCCGCTATTCAAGAGCTCAGGTTTAGATAATAGCGACTATAGAAAACGCCAAACACTTGCCTCTGATGCGGTAATATTGACGCGATAATTATAAACCACCATTAATCACCGTCGCAAATTTAATAATCATTATCTTATGATTGAATTTGATTGAATTCTGAATAGATCAGTTTATAGATTACGCTGTACTGCCCAATCTTCCGTTCGCATTTCCCGAGCTTCCATTTTCACTTCCGCGTTTTTCTTCCTCTTTTAACTTTTACTTGTTTTCAATCAATCATTTTACGCGGTATACATTTAACCGCTAAATGTCGAACTGTCAATATGGAACTCGCGATTCGCGTATTTGTGTAAGCGAGATATGCCATCGGTAACCAGTCATCATCGCGGAAAAACGATAACGATAATTGCGAGATAAAATCGACATCATTTCACCGAAATTGAATATTTAACTAAATTAATTCTGTAGGTAAGCGGACTGCGGAACACAATTTATATTTACATGTAAAGTTTGCCGCGTAAAGTCCATCTGAGAAATTCACTATTATTTCTATTTTAATCGCCAAGTGAAAACGTTTGCGACTTCATATTTTCGCAAATGCAGAAGTTTTGGTATTATACATAAGCCGAAATTAATGTCGGATATATCTCGCCTCTTAGGCACGTTCTCCATTCGTTGAATATGTATGAGGAGTTAACGGAAACGTACTTTAATAGTACGAAAATACCTTCATAATCATTACTGTACTACGTTTTCGCTGAATAGCGTAATACGCGCCACCGTAAATCGCGTATTACTCCTCCGGTCTATCCAAAATTCAATTAAACCTGAGTTTTTGTAATTTGCAATCATAAGGTAATAATTGTCAGATTTGCAATGATAATTTGAATCATGAACTTGTAACATGCAATCATAAACTTGTAATCATTGCGCGAGGTAAATTTATTGGTTTATTGGTTTACACATCGCGATAGGTGCGTAAGTTGTACGACAAAGGCGAGTAAGTAAAAGTTTTACAACAAATAAGTATAATCTGTCCACTTTTTAAATTTTACCCGTGGAGAATAAATCGTTGCGGCTAAAACGAGTAAGTACGCCGATTTCGCTGCCATCGACGACTATACCAACACGACTCTGGCTGCCGGCCAAATTCAGCGGGCACTTTTATGAATTACTAAAAATTTCCTACATATCGTTAATGGCAGTTCCGAAAAGTGTTTCAAGCCGAGGGATCATCGCCTCGAGACGCTCCGCAGTCTAGCAGGACAGAAGTGAATCACCGGACAAAGAGAACACAATTTTGATTAAAGGATTAATTATACGCGGAACTTGAAATTACACACGTGGAATTATATGCGCGTTTTGCCCACAAGTACATTTTATGGATATTCTCGCGCACTCCTCGAACGGTACAGCGGGAATGTCTCGAGGCTGCGTGCGTGGTAGCCCACATGAAACAAAAGGCTTTACCGGCGTTTGGTCACACTATCCTGCAAGGGCGATCCAATGGACAAAAGGACTCGGTCTCTCTATGCACACAGGAAGTCTCATTGTATCTGTTTAGCCGACCAGAGTACACGTGCATTTGCAGATGGCTTACCAGCTCGCGAGCGGCCTATTGCTAAATTTATCCCTTTCAACACGAAATTATTCCTTGGCAAACGTCCTTCTTTCGCGGATGAAGAGATATCACGGGGAAAGACAACTACTCGACGTTAATTTAAAGTACGCTACGAGTGCGCAAAGCGAGGATACGCAATGCAGCCTGTATCTGCGTTCCGGTTATAAAATTGTCCGATCTGCCATGGAGCTAAGCCACGCACTCAGCCGCTGTCGGACAGAATGGCGCACAATATTTAAATCAAGTTAAACATTCGCGCGTTGCTAACACTTGCATATTCCGAAAACGATCGAACTATTACTCGTGGGGTGAGGAGAGCGCGCGGACAGGGGTCCGGTGCGGTACGCGAATGCTCGTTTGGTTATCTAATTCTGCTGGAAGTTAGGTATCTATCGCGCCGCATGCAAAGTGCATTTGAGAGGGTACGGTGTGGTTAGTTACAAACGTACGGCAGATCCATCGCTGATTCGAGGCAGATTTGTTGGGGTAACAATGCACGCATACAATCGCACGGCCAACGCGCGCGCCTCCCCGTTGTCGGTGTACGCAACGTGCACTGGAAATTCCTTTACGTCAAACTATGCCGTTGTCTGCTGACTTGCGATTAGAGTAAATTCCGGAAATGCAAAGAATATTTCGCGTCTGGGCACGACGGTAGAGTCTGTCGATTTAACATCTTACGCTGGATACGTCAATACGTGTCTCTTGCAATTAAGATAACTGTTGCTTTATCGATAATCTCCACAGCGCGAGGAAAGACTTTTATTCGCGCGATCGCGTATTTCTCTCCTACTGAATTAACGACTGAATTAACGATTTCGCAGATATTTAACGAGATTTGATATTAACGAGATTTAAAATAACTTGGGTATGTTTGAAATAGTCTGAGACTCGAAAACTAGATTAAAGTTCATTTCTAGCCGTTACCGAATACATAAATTACCGAGGAAAGATATTTAAGTATCCGCACTCGCAACGTGCGAATGAGAAATGCACGTTCTCCGGAAAGAGAACGAGAGAATTGCATTATTGCTTAATGCATATGCAACTCCAATTTAAATAACGGAAGCATCAGAATGCGTGAATCATTAACAAAAATGCAAGTATAGTAATGCCCGAACGTATGCAAGGTACGTAAAGTATACAGAGATTCGTTGTTACATAAATAAATATAGACAACGCATAAAAAGTCATGGCACAATATTCTAAGACCCAATTATGATTCCATTAATATGCGCACGTTCTCCTCCTTGAGGAAAATATATTTTAGAATATCAAACTTCGTTATATCTATGTATAAACAAATTAAATACAATATAAGATATTTTATTCTTAATAAATTAAATTAGTATATGCATGTGTTCTTGCTATTAATCATTTTGCTATTAATTATCTGAAATTCTATACTATCAATGAATCATTTTCTGCAAATAGATTTATTATATTTCTGAATAATGACAATCGAAACTTAATTTATGATCATTTTCAGCTCGCCAAAGTAACCTGCTTTTATATTTTAATATTTATCCCCATACATATACCTATATACATATATATATTTTGATAATTCACATTTCAAGTTATATGATTAATAACACATTCCAAATTGTGTGATTATGAATCTGGGTTAATTGCCAGTTTTCGTTCGACTTAATTTTCGACATCTATCGCTCGCGAATATTCTGATTCACGAGTTTTATATATATGTATATATAATACATATAAAATACGTAGGTATTACGCAAATTCGGGCATTACTCTACACGTAAAAAATAAATTTACTCACCAAGTTGCATCGGCATCGTGCTACATGCTGCACCTGAAACAAATTTAATACAATTATTAATTATAGGTTACCAATTATTTTTTGTTGATGGCAGATAATTTTATTCTAAATTATATTCTAATTTTGTTTTCTCAATCTTATTCTAAAAATATTTTTACTTTAATAAAATCTGTTATTTTTACTAAATATAAAAAAATAAAAATCATTTCCATTTTATTTCCCAAATTGATTATTTTCTAAGAAGACTTATGGTCAAGAAACTAGTCTTCGAAGTTATTTATTGCACAAGTATTAACAACAAGATAAGGCTCTAGCAATTATTTTAAAAAATAAAGTAAATTTATTTACCAGCCAATGTTTGTTGAGTAACTTCGCCAGCTTCTGCATCCAAGTTGACGGTCGAAGACAGCTCCATTTTCCAAGACACTCGCCGAAATACATCGACCGGAAAAACTAATTACGATCGCGTGAAACTATTAACGACACTCCCGACCGTCAATACATTTTCGGCACTCCCGATTTTAAATATTTTCGATTTTCGGCACTCCCGATTTTCCCGATTCTCAATACTCGACATTTTTCGACACTCCCGATATCCACTCGCGACTTCTACTCCCTCGGCGACTGACTTCCGCATTACGTTATCTATAAAAAATAGATTTTTTATTATAGATACATCTGTCAGAAAATTGTATATCTCTTTAAAATTAATCAATATGTATTATAATTGTTATAGCTTCAAAATTTATCAATATAATTACTATAGCTTCATTTAATCTCTTTCTGCTTTCCTTTCTCATTATTTATTTAAGCAATAAATTAAATAATTCAATTATAATACATCTGATAATAAAATTATACTAACAATAAGAATATTATTATCTAATATATTTATTTCTTATGATATTCTGAATTTTTGAAAATTTTTATCTGCTACAAAATACTCTGCAAAATATATAAAAGTAATAAATAATGTTTTTACTATAAAATTTTTTGGTAATAATTTCTCCTTTAAAAAAAAAAGTCTACCATCGCTTATTTTTACCGAGCTTTTTTTTATTTACAAAATATTTCCTATTACTGCCTTTATTTTATCTCGATTCGATCGTTATCTCGATTTAAAATAAAAAATAATTTGTCACTTACAGGCATGACGCGCAACAGCGGAGTTGTAATTGCATCGTAGATACGTTGATCTGTAAAATAAAAAAAAATATCCAATTATACAAGCGTTCAAAATAATTATTTTATTAACAAGGAGATTATTGTTATGCGAATTGAATTCTTTTATTCATTTTTTAATAGATATTTATTTAAGTAATTATGTAACGTCCATAAAAAGTTATTTTTAATTATAAGATTGATATAAATATAAATTAAAAAATTTATTTCTTGTATAAATGTAAGAATCGGATTGATTTTGATACTTAAAAAATTCTATAAAATATAATGTCAAAGATATTTTACAATAATTAATGATTAATTCCATGCAAAAGATTCGAGTATCAAATGTTAAATGAAATAAAATATTACTCACCTCAGGGTTGCTCCGCCGTTGCCCGATGCCTTCCCAGACCTCCTCCTTTTCTCAGAATCCTTTGATGAATCCCATCCTCCTCCTGAAATAAAAATTAAGATGCAATGAACGTGAATTATCGCGACTTGGCTTTTTGTGAATTCAAACATTAACATTAAAAATGTGACTGTTGGGTCAAACGAGGTCAAATAGGCTTTAAAAATCCATCAATTCGATCCTCGTTCTTCCCTCTCGTACATTCGCACTTTTTCACGCCGATGCTCGCACAGTATCGGCTCGCGGAAGCCGCGGGGAGTAAGGTTAACGGTCGCGCGGCGAGATACTTTTTCACGGCACTGCCGATGTTGGTCGCACGCGTACCTTTAAATCGCGACGGAAAAGCAACGCGGGGGAACTACCCTACGTAGAAATTACCTTATTATTATCGCCCGCGTCGTATTATCTTCACTCGCAACGTCTCGCGAATTCACGCGGTACGCAGTCGGCCTCGTGAATCTGCAATGACGCCGTCGCGGTCGTCGGAGAGACGGAAAGCGTTCTATTCGGAAATCGCGCGGCCAACTTCAGCGTGATAGTCGCCGCGCCCGCCGCGGCGACGCTACACCTGTTACTCCCTGTAAATGATACGTACTTCGACAGAGCGGCGACTATAATGTCCCGACAAAAGACATACGTGGATACGAGTTAATCAAGAATAAATCGCGCTCCGCGATATCCAGAAATACGGTCGTCGCTTCGCCGCGAAGGATCTCGACCGGCGAACGCGAGCCTCGTTCGGCGCATACCTCGCGCGATGCGCGATCTCATAAATCGCTGGCACGAGTCTACTCACTGTCTACGTATGTCTCTAACTACGATTGCACTCACCAAGTAAACGCCTTGCGATGTTTACATATCTCGGAGCGATCCATCTCGCGACTCGCGACCGCGTCGTCTCGGTCTCACTGCCGGCCGGACAAAGATGGCGGCGGCGCGGCCGGCGGCCCACTCGGCCGCCCCGACACCGCACGATACTACCCGAGTTAACTTCGCACCTAATTAAAACGCGATGTACCGTCTGAAAATATAAAATCGACGTGCAGCATCGCAAATATGCGCGATACATTTAGTACTCGTAAATCCCGTCGAGCGTCACTACTACACTTCTCACTGCGCTTTAAATCGCGTTATCCGGCGCAATTCGATAAGTCTGACTTTCACGCACCAGACTTTCACATCGCGCTTTCGATCCAAAAATCACAGAGAGCAAAATGTACAAAGCTGGATACGTCCTGTATTCCTACTTGATCGTTAACGAGGCTAACTCGGCAGCGAAACGACGTGGTCACTGGTCACGAAACGGATCGCTCCGAGATGTGCGTGAACGTGACGCGTTTACTTGGTAAGTGCGATCGTAATTAGAGACGTACGTAGATACCGCGAATAAACCCGTGTTCTCAGATTCATTCTTACGCGGCACGAATTCGTGCCAATGATTTCTGAAATCGCGCATCGCGCGAGGTATGCTCCGCGAACGAGGTAATTCGTTCACCGGGCGAAATGTCGCCACGAGACAATAATTTATTGCAATTCTCAATTGCTGTCGTTTCGATTCACGCTTTTTCGGATGAACGAATCGAACGCGCGATGTCATACCTGTGTATCGTCGGCGAACAGTGGTCAGTGATACGTGATACCGGAGTGATAAGGCTACTGGGGATGGAGTGAGGGTAGGCCGTTAGGCACACAGGTGTGTTCGGTGCGCGGTGTGCCTCGTCAGTCTACCCCCACTCTGTCCCCACCTCGCCTGCCCGCGCGCCGCGCCGGTATAAACAATGTATGACGTAGGAGTACCTCGAGAAATGCGGACGCGCGGGGCGCGGGGCGCGGCGCGAGGCGCGAGGTTGTTTACGTGAGAGCTTGCGACCTTCGACCGTTTCTTGTAATAAGACGTACTCTGCCGGCTCGAAGCGAATATTTTTTAAGTACGCGATTGATAAAACAGATCACGTGTTACAAACGCGCGCCACGCGGCATAGTGTCGGGCAAGCCGACGTCGCAGCTGTTCGTATTTTCTCGAGGTAAGCGGATGTGTTTCAATCTCGTATCGAGTGTCACTGAGTGAACGATTGCTGTAACAATTAGCGCGCGTAATCAACGTGTGTCCCTTCCGATACTCTACGCGGCCGCGACGTCCGAGCTTCCTTCATCCATTCACGAGAGAGTGAGAAATATCGATTGATCAGTAACCAGCGATACGTAATGTAATATATGTAATATATCGGACCTTTTAGCTGCGAGCGCAACGTTACACGTTCAAGCATTGAGACGTTTGTTACAAAAGCAAGTAAAATAAATTGAGTGGATAAAGCATCTCGCGCTGTTAATTTATGATATTATTTTATGTTTATTAATGTGGAAATATTAATATGGAAATCAGAAGAGCACGTTGTAATTACGCAATTGCGAATCGTTTAAATGAAATTTATTCGAATATTGTCATTAAATACTACAATGTATTTCTATTCTTTTTTATCGGTATTTTTAAAGATAATTTTTTATGCATGGTATAAAGTTAATAAATATTATAAATAATATATACATATATGTATATATATAAATATATGCATATAGATATACATGAAATTAAGAGGTACCTTGATTAAAAAATACATATATTAAGATTTTTATATGATTATATTGTCAAAGAATAATCTGCTTTTTAAAAATTCTCGATTATGTGATAAATATAGTACAGTACGTATATATTAAATATTAAAAAATTCCACTTTCTAATAAAATTTAAAATATACTTATTTCAAAGAAAATTTAATATTTGGCACGTCAAAACGAATTAAATCATATCTCATCTCAACAAGAATGCAAATACATTCTTGTTTCCATGAAGCATTCTCTGTAACTTCGCGGGAAATAAGTTTGACACAGCTACCGAGTCCACCACAAGTTGGACATCAGATAACGCTGTTATGAAGGCCAAACTTTGGCTATCTAGAGTTTCTTTGGTTATATTGTAGAACGAAATTACAGGACATCGAATTTTCTCGTTTGAAGTATGATTAACACCGGGAGCAATTAAGTTTAAGCTGTGAGCTCGAACAAGAGATGAGAAATGAAATGACTGCATCTTGCATAAGTTGCAAAACTTTTGGCAAGATAGTCGAAAATATTCTGTCAATGTCCAATGTCGAGGTTTTTAGCCGTTCTCTCTTAAGAATCGCATCGCGACTCACTTTTCGGAAAAACCACGAGAATGTCTGTGTGAAACAATTTTATCGGAGAAGTGTTTGATAGGAGTTTTCGCGAGCGAAATATATTCCATGTCGCACGCGTAAAGAATGTGTATTCCGCCGGAATAAATTTATCCCACTGTTTTGCAGTGACATGTCATGTTTAGCTTAAGAAGTTTAAAGGGTGGAAAAGTCACGGGCGACGTGTATTCGCATATCGATCGATATCGTTTCTTTTCAGGCACAACGACCTACCCTGGAACATACGGAAGTTCCTGAAGAATCAGCTAAGGGAGTTCAGGTTTGATGACCTAAGTGGCATTCATCCCTGGTCACGGAGCGCTTGGAGCCACACAGATCTCAAGAGATTGAGGCAGGGCATGGTTGCTGCGCAGGTGAGTTTAATAATAACGGTAGTAACAAGAGTTCGTCAAAGTTATTGTTGCGGCTGCAGTACGCTCGATCTATCGCGCGACTGATTGAACGTGCGGAAAATTTTTCGTTGAATAACGCGCAGCCTCGTTAACGATTAATTGCTGTCGATATTTACATAGAGCTCGAATAGCTCAATTTTTAGAAGTAAAATCTAATAATTCGTTGAATGGCTCTACTTTTACAAAGATACTTCACGAAAATGAATAAGAATACCGTAAAACTCTTAATAAGATTATTGGAAAGCTGCTTATCAAACGTGATTTCTTGAATAATGTTAACTACTTGATCAGGTTTTCATTGCTTTAATTATATATGTTTTAGGCTCATGAGTGTTTTTATTGTTTTTTAAGATTGTGATTTCACATTAGGGATTTTGCATAAAATAAATAGATTATGCGTAAATAGATTATGATTATTTATTGTTTGTTAGAGAAAATGCGCATCGTAGTGCGTCACGGGAGATAATCAAATAAAAAAAAGATAACGTTGTTGCGGATTAATCTAAATTTCTCTCTCGGTTTTCGAAAACAGACTGGCAATTAGTCGAGCTTAACATGCGATTTTCGCCAACTTCGTCGCAGCTCGCGAGTGAAAATTAAATCCACGCGAATGAGGGAATCGCATGTCACCTTGAAGCCACAGTACCGCCAAATTGCAATTAAATGTTCGCACGTAGAACTCGACCTGCAGAGTCATCGACAATTATAACTAATTTAAAGTCGCGTTAATCCAGTCTGATTTAAATTCAAGCGGTTGCCGACTCACAGAATCGCATGCAGTTAGTCGTTCACCAATATTGCTACGAAATATTCGGCGTATTCTAAAGCCTGTTTTGTTCGTGGCAAGCAGGAATTATTAATTTATAGCGTGCCGTGTACGTAATTCAGCTATAAATCAAACAGCAGCTCTGCCGCGCCTAATAGCAATTAATCGATTTTACGAAGATTTCACGCCTACATTAAACATGAATGCGTGACGCTTGCGACATCGGAGCATCCCAGCGCGCCGATATGTGCGAATTTCGTGATTTCTATTACGAGTACACAAAATTTGCGTTGCGTAACGTTTCCTCGCGAAGAGAAATACGTGCCATAAAATGTACGTCATAGAAGGGAAAAAGGTTGCATATCGAACGTATTACAGTAATACAAAAAATTAATTATCTGCCGTGTTACATCGTGCGGAACAACCTCGTGAACGAAATTTGCCGACTAACGCGGACACCCGAAATTATCCAGCAGATCCGATCTTCCGTGAACCGTGAATTTAACAAATATAAATTTAATCTTTCCGATCGCGCAGTTAAAGCTTTCACGCGCGACGCTTCCGCCGGGCGAACGTTAATAACGGGGATTAATCTAAAATCGCAATTAAGATCTGACCGTAAAAAATCGCCTCTCGGTTCAATTAACGGCGGAAACGGCTCTTTAACGACCCGAGGAAAATCGAGGCGAACTTGGGCAATTAATTTCCTTCGGTTGCCCACCGTGCTTCACGTGCCGCCGAAATTTACCACGACACGATCGGTTTCTTCCTCCCCCCCCCCCCCCCCTACCCGAAATACCTTCGATTAATCCTGCGAAAATCCCTTTCCGAGCGGCTCGGTATCGTATCGAATAAACTTTGGCATAGCGCGCGAAACTTTGCACGAAGTCGGAATCTCTACCGAGCATTGACTCCTAACCACATCCGCGGTAGCCTAAAGTGCAGTTCGTTAGAAATAATGGAGCCAGAGTAGAAAAACAGCAAAAGTAAAAAAAGTAGCAAAAGTAAAATTTGATATGCATACCGATAACATATATTTAAAGGCAATTTTTCCAGAAGAAAAATTTTCCCAGGAAAAATAAAAATATACAAATGGTCGAAGAAAGACACAATAGATTTACGTATCGATTACAATTAAATATATTGCTTAAAAATTAAAATGCTCTGTAAATAATACGAATACCTACTCGAGTCTCGAGACCGTCCCGTTGATGCTGTGTACATTCTTTTATATGAAGATTTTCTTCAACTTCAAATGTTCTCATTATCAAAAATTGCTCCCCTTTGTGCGTCGTAAGCTTATTGCAGTTAAAGTAACTCTCAAAGGAGAGCAAAGGCTGCGTGGAGAATTTACTTACGGTACTTGAAGCGCTCGCACAGAACGTGCCTCTGAAGACGCGAAGTGCATAGTCGAGAGTTAACGTAGAAGGGAAAGATAAAGACGCGTATACAGTCGCGGTGTGCACGCAAAGTAGTTCCGGTGAAAAGTTTCGGGACGCGTGCGGATATAAAGATATCTAGGTATTCCTCGAGAACGTGTTCGGACGTCGAATTTGACGTGCCGCGCATGTGGGTCGTTATATATAGCCCGCGGTCCATTCAAACGAGAATCTTGGCCCGCGTTAAATAAATGATATGACTCACAATCAGTAATAGCGGGATACACCGGTCATAGACTCCGCGATATAGCGCGCGAATCCATTTAAGAGCCCGATATCGAACGGGCCGGCAAGAACGAAGCGTGGCCCGTATACATATACACGCGTTTCGCACTATACATTCTTAAATGCATTGAATCTCGGATTAAATCGGAAGGAGGATTACGGGATTTCGGTCTCGCGAATGCCGATATTCATTTTCTTGGTGCTACCGCGTGTGTCCCTCCTCCGCCTTCTCCTCCTTTCCTGGTAAATCAACGTTTTTTTAAACGGGGATTCGAGGCACACGCGCGTGCGGGAGCTGTTAAAACGCATTACGAATTAACAGGACCGTTACTCGCGCTGGAGATAAGTAAATAATAATACAACGCCGGAGATCACATCAACGTGAAACTTTTAGTTACAATGGAACTTGTAACCACGGCGGGATGCAGAAATCGAGCGTTCCCGACGTCGCGTCGGATGAAAGCATAATGTCGAAGATCACCCGATGTATTCCTACGTCGCGTCGGGGGTGGGAAGGAAATTTCTCAGGAGACCTTTGAAAATACCAACGTTCTCGTTAGCAAAGACAGTCTCGGGGTGATCCCAGCTATTAAGCGGCCCCATTTCTAGACCCGTTTATGGTGAGCGAGACGGTGAGTCACGATACTTAAAGGGGTTGCCGCGATACGAAAAGTCGGAGCCCTCGTAGAGGTGTGGCGTGGAATAAGGTATATCTTTGAAAAGGATCGAGGTCTTCGTCGCTCACCTTAATGTTAAGGTATCCGCTTACCTTTTAGCGAGGCGAGGGGAAAAGCCAAATGAGCATCCATTGAGCTAACGAGAAGACGTGTAAATGCGCGCCATTTACTGTTGCAAGGTAATGAAATCATTAATGTTATTAAATGGAATATTAATTCGACGCATAATGAGTGGAGATGCTACTAAAACGCATCATGTTTACCGTGCGCGCGGTAACATACCGCCGCGCGTTACGAGAGCAATTTTTCATAATTAATGCCAATCTGTGATCGCGAGGTTTGCCAGTAATAACGAGGAAAAATTATGAGGATGGTAGCCCGATGCAACAATGCACGGATAATTACGCGAGAACTTTTTCATAGATAGATATCATATTTTTATGCAAAACAATTAATAACGCAATTAAAATTGGAATGCGGATAACGGGAGAATTTTGTAATTATATATACTATATAGAAGGCACGTAACATGAGATATCGTATAGAACGTCATTAATAATAATAGAAGCATGCGCGATCGCATTGTGCTGTCCAATCAGATTTATACTTTGACTTTCGTTCAATTTGATTAATAACTGAAATTTTATTAACAATATAATTTTCTAAACGTGATTATTCAAATAATCTTCCATTGAAACTTGCAATATTAAAAAGGGGAACCTTTGAGGCGATTCTAGAGCCTGCATCTGGGATTATGTTCCGACCTCGACAGATCCCTTAAGATATCCAGCCTGCCAACATCAAGACGAAAGGGATAACCACTCGGTTATGTCCATTGGGACGAACGCGCGTGCACATTCATGTAACATGTACATAACGCGTACACCGAGTGTATACGGCAGCCAAACCGAGGCCCGCCTCGATTTATCACTGTCCTGGTTAATTCAGACTGGCTGGCGGTATCCACAGCGGAAGGTTACTCGCCATTGATCGTGTGCCGTCGACTTGCATATAGAATCTTACATGGCATCGCGGCATGGTCGAGATTTTTCATCCTTTTGTACAACCGCTTTTTCGATCAAACGCGCGACAGAACAGAGTACAGATATCAATTTTGCTATTACGATATTAAAAATTCGCTATTAGATGATACACGAGGGCTGCTAATTCCTGTATGCAGCATTTTTCCAGCATTTCTTAAGCTTATTCATTTGGAGAGACCATTTCTCTATATAGTATAAAAAAAAGAATCAAAACATCTCGCTACATCTCCTCACGCATTGTATACTAACGCATCGCAGGATGCGAAGTATACGTGTGACAAATACTTTCGTTTGAACCCTCGGGCTGTCTATCTCGAGAAACCTTCGGCACTTCCGACACATCACAAAACGCGAAAGTGCATTCCAACTTGAGATGAGAGGCTCTCCGATTTATCGCGTCGGTGGATTCTCGGTGGGAATTTGCGTTACACTTTCGGTGACTTCGTCGCAAGAGAAGCAATTCGTACGAACGGGAGGAAATTTAAGTCTCGCATGGTTGTTTCGGAATTTTAGGTGCGAGGAGAGAGACCGATGGAAGATGGAACGCCAACGGCGAAACACAAATTCCATCTTCTTCTTTTTTTATAACTGCGACCAAATTGAATTTCCATTATTGTCACGAGCTCTCATTATATATTTTCATATCCAATAACTGAACAAACGGCAATAGAAATGTAATTGGCTTCTGCGTATATCGATTGGATATTTGAACACGAAAAATTTTAATAGCCAATTTTTGCTTCAAATTTCTTATACCATTATCTTTTGTTTAAAAAGCGCGAGCAATTATAGTGACTGTCCGAGCGACTTATGCGTCGATTGCTCGCATATTAAAACTATTGTTTATTAAAGTGCAAACGTTTTATCATATCTATCTCAAAACCCTAAAGATGGTTAATTCCTTCCAAGTATCGTTTTGTATACTAATCAAAATATTTTAGTATAGTTAACATTATAATATTATTAATTGTTATTTTGTAATAAAGGCTAACAAGCACTTTGAATTATTTATATATGATAGAAGTTTCATATTATTTCTAAAATTATTTGAAACCAAAAATTCTTGAAAATTTTGAAAACTTTTATCATCTTTGTATATAAAAATCTGGAAAATCTTAGAAAATTTGAAATTCTTAAGAATCTTGAAGCATTAGAGCATGTATGAAAAATTGGATTGTTTTATTTTGTACCTTGTTTTTTAAAGATGATAAGAATGTGCAATAATATATCATATTTGAAATTAAAATTATGATTTATACAATTTAATCACAACAGTAATTGATCATATTTAGTAAATATTTTACTCAGATGTTGATATAATTTTTGCCCTTTATTGAAGTTTTGTAATATTCAAAACTTCCGGATTTCAAAAATTAAAAAAAAATTCGAGACTTGATACCTAACCATTAAATTCCTCAAAAAGTGAAGTTCTCTAGCATTTATAGAGTTTCAAATGTTAATTAAAGTTCTACAATAATAATTTGAAAACTTATATGGAATAAGAATAATGTGCAATCATGTTATAATATTTCGAGGAATGAAGGTAAGCGGTACCATAATACATTACATTTAAAATTTACACGACGCCAGATGTGAGAATTAAAGTAATGCGATGAAAAAGAAAGCAGTTTTTTAAATCGATTTTCATGTGTGGTTCTTCGCGAAGTGGTATGCCCGGAGTGAGTTAAAAACGGCCGTCTTAATAGCCAACTCGCATCGTACAGCCACAAAATTGCTAAAACGTACATAAGAGCGACGGCCACAGCTCGCCTTTAAGTGGAATCGCAGACGCGACATGTTCTATACACCGAGAGGAGAGTATTTTTACGAACGTCTGACCTAAAACTCGCCGTGACTACTGCTCGTTCTTGTGCGCGGCTGAGTTGGAGGTGCGGAAGGGAAAAAGAAATCTCACGTATTACATACGTACACACGCGTTGCACATGTACCGAGATACATTCTGTGAATGTCTGACCTAAAATGCTGCAGTAACCGCTTCCTTACAGTGTCCAAAGAAGGGAGGATGAAGGGTGATTGTGCGCTAATATAGATGTCAGTATAAATTTCGCTTAATATCTCTGCATTTTCTCCGATGCAAGATTACATAGCTCTGTTCTTATAATCTTGTAAAATCACGTTTCTTCTACCGTGACGTTTGAAATTAAGAGATTGCGCGCTTAAAATTGAGATTGCTGATAACGCGACTGCGAATCCGGAACAATGCTCATTTGTATGTACATGAATCTTCTGTGTTCTGTCCCATATAAAAGAGTAAGAAAATTATAAAAGACCATTAATGCCAGCTAATATTTTGTCCATTATTTATAAACAAGTCCAAGGATAATGCTCATCAAATAGACACCATCGAGAATTCCAAGTGTCTTTTCTTTTTCGATTAAAGCGCCGCAAGTAGTTATTTAGCTATATGTATATGAAGGTAATTAGAAGTTAGAGTTAGAAGCTTCCGTCTTGCCGTTTCTGTTTGGGGTACCGACATTAAACCGCGAGCGTAGGCTGAACTTTCCGCTGCCGTTGAATTATTTACTCGTCGCAATTAGCCGTCTCGCGGAAGAAAGTCGCGGAAGTATTTGAAACACAGACGTCTCGAATGTAATTACGACTGCTGGCATTGCACGCGATTAAAGCCCGTCACTATTAACGGGCGTTGCGACTCGCGAGAGTGCAATTTCTGTCGGCGGCAGATATCGTAGCGGGGGGGATGGGAGGGGGTGAGACAGAAGAAAAACCGGAAGTGCTCTCGCGCCTCCTCGTGTACGTTGATTTACGACACCGCGACGGTAACCTCACGCTTCGGGCATAAATTTCGTCCGCGTTGTTAAATAAAACTTCCCACCGACGACGCGACGCGCGATGCGCGCACTTGTGCATAATGCGGAAAATTCGCGCCAAAGTAAGACACCTCGGCCTCCGTTCCGACCGGGCGCAAGAACTTAATGTTTCTCATTTCCAAGTTCCGACGATGTCGTCTGACGGGACATCAGCCAGCAGTCTCTTGATAAGAATTTATTAACTTCGCTTAATCGCGTTTTCTCGTTTTCTTCCGAGAAAAATATGTGTACGGACATAGTGAAGCACGGAAGCAAGGAAAGAAATCTAATCACCGGGTTGTTTAACTACGAATGATAAACGTCTAAAATATGCGCATAAATTCCGTAATGTCAAACGGATGTCGTAACGAGTAGGAGAAACTAATTATATCGCCATACACGACGATCTCGCGTGACGGAAGAAAACAGAAATCGCGATCTTCGCATCGCGTGCCTTTTTGAAGTCGCATTGTTATTTTTGCAACGCCAAGTACATGTCGTGCATGGAGCGTAACCTTAAGAGACAGCACATTTTCAGACAATTCAAATTATATCAAACCGAGCCGTTACATTCTTATTTTAAATGCATTGCAAAGGGACTCTTAAAGTTTTTGTTATTTATGACCATCGTCGATATCAGGCTATTTAAAATGCAAATAACCCCCGCGTTTGTAGACTATACGTAATACGCATTTAATTATTCC
Organism: Leptothorax acervorum; assembly: GCA_035220615.1. Classification (NCBI taxonomy): domain Eukaryota; kingdom Metazoa; phylum Arthropoda; class Insecta; order Hymenoptera; family Formicidae; genus Leptothorax; species Leptothorax acervorum. The sequence continues at coordinate 1,895,988 of JASTWQ010001261.1, read as the reverse complement.
TAGCGTTATCAGATGCTGGATTAAAGCGGAGCATTATATGTGTCAGAAATATCTCGTAATTAGAATACGAATGCGATTAATGCTTTCGTGTTTTAAACGCGAGTAAGCCCACGAGCCAATATTGAATAAAGATAATCCTTTGCAATAAATCGCGACATTTTTATCGATTTTAGCTTTAGCATAAGAACAGCCTACTTTACATTACACAGTATCGTCATAATATATCCATTAACATAATAAATTCCATAAAGTTCATCGATACAAAATTTCCATATTTTTGAAATAATTAATAATCAATTTTGAATTTGTGTACTCATTGTATATATAAATTAGAGTAAAATATTAGTAGATTATGCGATTTTCGCATATTAAATATTAAAAAATCAAGAGCACTGCTCAACGTGTTTAAGCAATAAATTGATAAGTGCGATTTAACTCACGTTTCTCACCATTTTACTGTTGCAGTTCTGGTCCGCGTATGTGCCCTGCTCGTCGCAGCATCTCGACTCGGTGCAGCTGGCCCTGGAACAGATTGATCTCATTCGACGATTGGTCAACAAACATTCGGACAGTATGGTGCTCGTTACCACAGCAGAAGGTTTGTACTTTCATCCTCGTATTTACGAGTTCGCGAATGCGGCGGTAAAATCAAGAATGCATAAGACATTAGCTCAGTACATTAAATACACCGCGACTTGCGAGAATAAAAATTCACCCCGCGATACATTTGGCGTACGGCCAAAACAGTTCGAGATTTGACCTCAGCTTCGCTCGATACTTCGAATACTTTCGATTGAGTTCGCTCGGGGTCGGCACTTCGCGACTCATAAAAATATGTGGGCGACGGTCCACGGGAGACCTTTCGAGAGCCATCAATTTAAAATATCCGCTATTTTTCAGTCGACAGAAAATTTATCCACCTCGAATTACAACGAATATTCCACTTAACCCTTTAATTCCGGCCATATTACTTGATAATCCGAGTTTCGCCCGGAGATTAATGTGTTACGCGGCGCTGGATCAATCTTGCATAATTGCTCGCTATATCAATCTACTCCCCTACCGACCCGGCTAATGTTTAAAGTTACAGAGACAAAGTCCATGGTATATCTCCCCTCGTCCATGCGAACAGATTTTTAGATCCATCCTATGAAATTTTTTTCTCAGCCGTTATCCGCATTCTGCACCGACCTGTTCCTGTAATCTCCGTGTCTCGCATGTTTCGCATGTTGATGGATATTCGCGAAAATAAAAACATAACTGGAAATGTCGTCCTCGGAAATGTGTCGTCTGCAGCACGTGTTTGTCTGCGTTTCCGACGTCTGGAGCCAGCGAATCGCTACAGCATTAAATTTTCATTGTCGAATCGTGTTATCTATTTCCCGCTTCGAGTTCTCGACATTGCATGTTCGAGATCCCTTGACACTTGGGGGCAAGCGAGAATCGTCATTTTCCATTCCGCGCTTCGTTCTCGCATCCTCCCATCATCCTCGCTACAGATTCTTTCTCTCAAAAATTTAGTATGCACTTTAGACTGCGAGGAAGAAGCGCGATCCAGGAAACGCGAGCAATCGCTTTTCCAACGTAAGAAGCATCTTTCGACCTCGTCGAATCCATTTCAGGATGATCCGCCGAACAGTTGAGTTTTCCAGGCGATGTTACACTAAAGAATTGGAAAAAAAACGAGAGTGTAATAAGATCGATCCGGGGGAAAACGTTTCTCTCGCATCAGTTCTTCTCTATTTTTAAAAGCGAAATTCTCACACAGAGGATCGGAGTCTCTCACGCAGCACTGAACAAATTTATCGATTTCATAAAAAATTGATGGTGATCCATGAATACATTCGTATTGGTAAAAATATAGCATAGTATTTTGATGGCGCATTTCGAAAATTACATTTATACGATAAATTTGTATGCCACTTTGTTCCATATTCGTTACTGCCGCATCGCAACAGCAAATCGTTATAACGTTTCCAACGTTTTCCATTTGTTTTTTAAAAGTTTTGAATTAGATAATAATATTGGCTTCTCTTTGCAAAAAAGATTAAAAGAATATTAGTCCATTGAGATTTCGACAAAAGTCCAAGAGATAATTAGAAAAATCAAAAGTAGGACGTTTTAAGAAGATTAGGACGTGATTTAGGCACATTCTTGTTAGAAATTTTAAACATATCGTAAGAATTGTCTCACTCTTGCGATAATTTAGCAAAAAATATCTCCTTTTTTATAAATACATTATTTATAAAAAAAGAAATCGCTTTAAAAATATTTACCGTTAAAATTCCTATAGCTTTAATATATATAATTGTAATGTTTCAATATAACAAACATTATCTTATAAACGCGAGATTTCAATAGATCCTTTTCCAAGCATCCAAAAATCGATGAATTAGTGAAAGAAAGAACAGAAAAAGTCGATGACAACCATTACAACATGATGAATCTGCGACATCGTGAAAAAGAACAAGAAAAAGAACGGTATTCCTGGTAAATAGCATCGCTTTATCGATTTGTCGTATGCATTTCTAAGAAAAGACGGATTCGCGTTACAGAGAGAGGTATATTTAGTTTTATATTACGGGAAATAGTCATTATGCTTCTGTTTCTCTGCAAGCATTATATGAATAGAAATTACAACCCCTGGGCAATGAAATGAATATTTCAACCAGACACGAACTTAAGCGATATCGACGTATCGCATTATATTAAATATTTTACGATATTTATTCAATGAAATCTCTGATAAAGTTATTCGAAGAAGTTTAAAGCGAAGGAGATTGAAGCGCATTTTGCTAAATATAGATTCGGGATTATCTGGTATAGAGAAAATTCCATACAGATTCCTGAACTCTAATGGAATATATCGAGTTCTTTTTCGTTTTTAATAAATAATATAAAATTCCTTCCATAGCTTTTCGCCGCTCGGTTGCTATTGTTTCTCTCTTAACGTTCCGTTGCTTTCGATACTATTCCTCTGTCCCTTTCTCTCTCTCTCTCTCTCTCTGTTATTTTTAATGCGTCTTATTTTGCGATGTGTACGCGTCAGACGAATTCCTAGAAAATTTCCTATATTTGGTGAGCAAATATTTGCTGCTGGATTTCGCCGTCCCGCTGTCACAATGCGCGCTGTCTAAGCGTAACGCAAATCCGATGGGAAGATGATGGAACACGAGGAAGATGCGCCGGATGGTAAATTCCGACTGGATTGGAAAAATGTCGGTCCGGCGCTGCCGACCGACGTCCTCCGTTCGATAACCCCGAATGTCGACGACTGCACGTCGCCGTATGCCCGTATGCACATCCATATGTAAATGAACATAAAATACGCATATGTACGTTCATACATACGGACAGCTGATTGTACGAAACCGACAGCTCGCCCTCGTATTCTTCGCGTCGCGAATTTTTTCGCCGCTGATTAAAAAGGCCAAGGTATCTCACAAGAGAATACAGACGCTCGCTGTAATTCCGGCGTTGTTCTGCATTTTTGTGCGATATTGTCGAGTGTCGAATCCACCTCAAGGAATAACATTTCTGAGGAAAACAATTTCGCACGTACCGCCTATATGATTTCGTGTATATCTGTCTCGACGGAAAAAAAGTTGCATTTAATTTTCGGAGCTGCATTTGCATTTCCGCAAAGAGAGAATCACGTACTTCACCTTACGTGCGCAATCCATTCTCGATTCATATTTTTCGAGACATATTATCTCTGCTTTACTCGTAGTGCGTTATGCGAGTGTTGATAGAAAGACAAACGATCATACGTCACCGTAAAGCAAACCGCGTGCCCGTCTTTTTAAAAATATGCAAATTTCATGCACGTTACACACACGGTAGCGCGTTATCTCTCCCGGCTGGGAAAGGGGGTCGCGCGAGGAGAATTCGCGAGCGAGAAAGTACAAAATATAGCACTTTGGGGAAGCAATCTGCCAGATGGAAGAAAGGGCGCCGCTAGAACGCGGAAGATGAGAAATTCCACGAGGAATGGAAGAATGTTCCTGAAACCATGGAGCCCCGCCGTAGCTCCTCCGATAATGTCGAAACGCTGGTCTTGGTATATACTAGTACGTGCGCGGGCTGCACGTACATACATTCGCATGCACTTCGTGCAGGATATACGTGCAATTGTACGTGTAGGGACACCCGAACCGATACACTCGCAGGGCCAAATGTATCAGCGTTACGTGCGGGCGGGTGCAAAAGTATAAATCGCGGGGCGCACTAAATCAGGGGACCATCGACAGCACGCGTTTTATTCGCGTCACTCCTTTTTCGTCCATTCGTCCATTAGAGAAGCCGTAATACAACGTAATCGCCGGCCACGTCAACGGGAAAAATTAAAGCCGCGACAAATGACGTTTCGCTGTGACGCACGCGATTTATTTCAGGATGCGAAAATGCAGACGGAAGAAGTGCATCGTTAAGCTTTTTTGCCGTTTAAAAGTCCGCGGATAGGAAAGAGAGGGCCGAAGGAGTCAGAGCTAAAGCGATCTTGAATAGACATGTCATGAAGTTTTCGTATTGAAAGATGGCTTCCGCGATCTGTCTTCCTAAAACAGGATTATACATTTAAAAAGTATGCAAATTGTAGTACAGGCACTCTCCTACTTACGAACTTTCGTTTCACAAACTTTCGCAAGTACGAACAAAAATTATAATTCGTCAATGCCAGCGCTGTGAGTCGCTTGCATGAAAAAAGATGTAGAACAATTTACTCTTGAAAGAATAATTCGTGCTTTTGTAATTTACGCAAATATATTTTGTATGCTCCTCTTTTAATTTAAGTTGAATAATAATTTTAAGTTTTACGAATGACTTCAACCTGAAACTGGCATGTTCTGAAATTGTAAAATTGAATTTATCTCCGAAAACGTTTGTCCTGTGAAAAAGCTCTATCTACATGAGCTCTTCAATTATCGATCGTTCGACCGGCACGCGAGTGTAGGCACGTTGAACGTATTAAAAATATACACCAGTATACATCGTAACGATGCAACACAGGTCGTATTATGTATTCCGGTTACTGCTTTTGTGATATTACCTCGCTATGCGGAACGATATTTTTAGAAGCGCGATAATCCGCCGTTGGCGTCAAGTATATTACTTCCACCTAGCTGCCGTGAATTCTTTGTAATTGGATGATAAATTACGCCGCGCACTTTTTTCCCCTTTTATCGAACTCATCCGTAAGCCACCATAAGCCGACACCGGGAGTACCGCGGGCGGCCGGTAAGAATTCGCATGGGAAAGCGTTATAAATATATATTCGCGCGTATCTATGCAATTTTGCGCAAACGTATTGACAGCAAGACACTTCGCGGATCCCCAACGCGTATCCAATAGGGTATTTTAATCAAATCCGCAAAACGCAGACCGCGAAATTGAATTCCCCGATACCGCCGACCAGATCTCGCGCCGTCGAATTCGATTAAGCGATTAAATGTCGCAGATCGAATTCGCGGAACGCTGACAAAACGCCCGATTACCGACTGATTAAGTGCTCCGACTCCGTAAGCTGAGCTTTTCTTCGATCGGCTTGGATTTCGGGCTTTGGGTGTCGTACACCCGTCACCGGGTTAATTAACTTTTATTTACACTTTGTAATTAACGATGGTTTGCGATGAGACATTTCCGATAATCACGGGCAATTTGAAAGATTTAATTAATTCGACGATCGGAGACATCAGATAAGCTCGTTTAATTATGATCCACGCGCATCACACATTGTGCACGTAATTGAATTTTACACTCACATTGTTCACGCTCGAATCGCGCAAAATAAAAGAGGGATATAGGAGTCGCGAAAAGATATTGCATTTAACTAAAGAATTTTTCTCCGATGGCACTTTCGTCCCGGACACAATTCCGAGACGTATACATACATACGTCCATCGGGAGCGCCGTTTCGGCGCGACTCCGTCGTTGTTTTCCGATGTCGTGCAAAGAGAATTTGCAAACTTCGCAGATCCACTTACCATCGGTATTACTTATCGAAAACACGGCCGGAACTTCGTAACGACGTTCCAGCCGTTATTAGATTCACATGTCATTCGCGTTACGTGCAAAAGCTCGCAAGAATGAGATTATTCTGCCGAGAAAAGTTAATGGACGATGCACAATTTTGGACGAAACGTAAAAGAACTTCTTTCCGCTATATCGCTCTTTTGTAATGCTAAACGGTCGCGAGGGTTAAAAGTGCATTGTATGCGGGGTTTATCTGTCTGAGACACACGTCCGAAACATTCACCTCCGAGTTATCAGGATCACGTAATACAAATCTATCGTCCTGTCGGAGCAAGGGTCCGTAATGATGATGAGACTCAACTCCAGATTCCCGCTATTACCCGTGAATAACGGCGACAGGAAGGAAGGGATACGCGAAGTAAGTTATAATGCATGATTATGGTTCCAGGTATCGAGAGGGCGCACAAAGAGGCTAGATTAGCGAGCCTAATAGGGGTCGAGGGGGGCCACGCTGTGGGAGCGAGTCTGGCGGTCCTGAGGATGCTGTACGAACTGGGCGCCAGGTATCTCACCCTCACGCACACGTGCAACACGCCTTGGTGAGTGTGCCAGCGCAGAAATAAGTGTCGATTGGGCTCTAAAACTATGCACAATATTAGAAGAAGCGAAAGCAAAACGCGTTACGCCGGCCATTCCGTTAGTATATATACACTCGTATCGCGCAAGCTGCAATTTCGTTAGAGTTCCTCAGAGTTATATGTACAAAACTCGAGCTCCAAGTCCAACTCAAACTCATTTTGTTCAAATCAAGGCGCTAAAAGCACTAAAAGCGATCTGATTAAGGCGAAAGACTGCTCGCTACCGCATGGCAACTTTCCAATGCTAAAACCAATCTATCGAATCTCAAATATATTCCATTTTTCACGGGAATATCTTTGTAAGAATTCACCGTTAGAGCGTTACGTTTACAGGAGATCGGGAGATTTAAATATCTAGCGAATTCAAATATCTAGCAAACGAAAAAGAGTCGTCGATGAAAATGCAACTTGCGTGCAGCGAATCTGCTTCGTCGGGGTCCGGGATAAAAACTGAAATAAAAACGTATCACCCGATGTTGATGCGTAAATAGCGATTACAGTGTAGAATTTTATCGTCTGGCTACGGAAAATGGGCCTTAAAGCCGCGCAATAACGCCGGTCATTGCGGCAGATGCAATCGCCGGTGCCTTTGCAGACAGGACCTATCATCCGCGTTGCCTAGAGCAAAACACACGGCCGACGGTAGTAATTCCAAGCCCGTACAGTTTCATTCATTTCTCGTGCATTAAAAGCTATCGCTTTGAACGCGAGCAGTAAAACGTTTAACGTAAACGGATTAAAGTTCCTATAATAGTTCGCGCGCGGACCGTAAGAGATCAACGGCATAACGTTACCGCGCTGCGTTTGGGCAGTAATCCGCAAAATTCACAGCATAGTTTTACGGTATTACCGTGGCCTCTCTTTCAAAGCCACGGTCGCATTGAAAAAAACGATAATTACAGTGTCGAAGGATCAGTTATACGGATTGTTCGATTTTGTAGAGTATCTAACTCTTTACACTCCAAAGTATTTCGGCTATTTCGTAAATAATTTCTATAAAATCAACTAAGTGACAAAACCATATGACATTTAAATCAGTTATTGTAGAAAAAAATTCCGAAATCCTTATTCCTCAGAAAACTTGAAAAACTTGCGATAGCATTAACTCATCCACAGAAATATTCAATTATAATTGAATATTTTTGAATTTTTTTATTGAATATTTCTGTAGCATAATAATTATTTCGTTTTATTGCTGCTTCTATATTAATGGCCAAAACTTTATTCAGTATTCAAATGTATGTCTACATAAACATAAAAAATGATACATATATAGTGAAAAAGAAGAAAAATGTGTTTGATATTTTATTTGATATCTTAGGAGAAAAAAACCCCTTCTTAAAATTTAATGATACAATATTACCCCAGCCTTCGGTAGAGTTTAACTGAAAGCAATTTTTTCCCGCACGTCAGGCTGTTTCGTTTCGCGGATAGGGAGAATATCGGGGATGCGGGATTACGTGAAGATCGTGTGGCCCAGCTGGTGCTGCGACAGACAGAGTGTCGAAATATTGCCGTGCGACAAACAATGGACGAATTCGCGAGCGCGGCAGTGAACTTTTACGAGACGTCTCTCTATGGCTGCAAGACGAATAGAAAGCTTTTCAAACGTACTGATGTATCGCGAGAGTATCGCGCATTTCGACGCGCCGTCCTCCTACGAGCGGAATGAGTTCTGATCGATCTGTTCCTCCCGGTTTCGGCTTCCGATTTTATAGTGTCGCGTTCTGTTTTACGACGTCGCGATGAAGAATCGCTGCTTTATTATAGATAAATTTAATCGCATTATCGCATTTATGGCTGGAATGGATTTATGTTTTTCTTTCGAACTCTCTTTTCGCTACCTCATAAAATTCTTCAATAAAGACTTTTATCAAGACCGACGCGACACAGATATCTGGTTAATTAATTGTGAGGGCAATATTTTGAAATTTTTTCGAGAATTCTCCTGTAATTTAATGATGATTCTCTTGTTATTTAGAGATTACATCCAGATTAAATTCACGTGTTTCCGTTTTACTCAATTAAGCAACATGTTCATTACACACTCGTTATTGTTTGAAATTACCCGAGGGGTAATTTAAACAATTGATTACGTAAAATGCCGCATTTTAAAAGTTTCCCCTCAGTATTTTCGTATGACTAACAATAAGAATAAAAGAGAATTTTAGGCTATTTCGAATAATACCTTCTTTATTTATTACACGATGTAATGAGAGACACGCAAGACGGCAATCAACTTGTTCAGCTTATTTCACGAGTATATTTAACCCGACCTAAGGGTATCCCCACGTTAGTAAAAATACGCGCAAAGTCTTGTCGTTAAAAATCATCAAACAATGGGAGCGCGTTGCCGGGCATTGCCGGGCGCGATTTATTTCCGCGGCGGTACAGTATGCGATGACTGTTATATTTCACGCGTCCCCGCTTTGCTCATCCGTTGCTTTGCAATTAAATCTCGCGTGTAACATGGTAAATCCCGCGCGGATTAATATATATTGTAACAATATTATACGCGTCCGTCGAACACCCGGTATTTTACGATAGATAGGGCGATTACGACGCACGGTCGAACAAAAATGCAGCGGACCCGTTGTTGCAGTCGCGCCTCTCCAGGCGCGCGACCATAAATCCGCGAAATCGCGTTTGCGTGCGCGACAGGTGCCCGATCGTTGAGTCCCGCGCGATTAAGTTCGATACGGCGGAATGTTCAACGACGGCACAGCCGTGTACAGCTTCGATTGGCCACTCGAAGCGAACGAGAGGAAAAGCCGCGAGATTTAATGGCGCGTGTCCGTCGTCGTCGTCGTTCGCAATTAAATCCGGCGGTGCGGCTGAAACTTGTAGCCGATCGCCGATCTCGAGTCGAGTCGAGGATATAGTAACGCGACAGCCGATTATGGCTCGGTTATCGATTATCGCTACCATTATTGCCACCGCATCATTGCTCTATTCGCGACGGCTTTAGAGGATACGGCGCTAATGCGCACGATTGTCAGCGTGGTATTACCTCGAGTCCTCGAGCTGACGCCTAAAGCACGTCGTACATCTCGCATAATCCCATCTACATAAGATATTTAACTCCCCTTCGCCTCCTCCCCGCCAACGGTTGTTATCACGATTAGTTGTGTGCCCCGGGAGAATTGGAATGGCGTCATGTGATATGTGACTAAAAGACATATGTATACCGAAGGAAAATGACTTCCAGGGAAAGCATTAGAGAAACTTATTTCTCGACGTTGACACGGAAACTGGTCGCTTTCTTTCGCATAAAAGCCATCCAATTCAACAGGACGTAATTTACTTGCGCGTTACGTGACAACATCCAATTATCAATATATGACGTTGCAGAAAAATACACTGTCGATCTTATCGATGGCCCATAGAGAGATGTTCATAATTATTCCGAAATAGAACTACAAAAATTACGGATTAATAGGAACATTACAGTCTCTATATCGATTTTTATATCTAATAAAACCGAAAGACGCGATAAAGTTTTTAAGAAATTATAAATTATCAGCACTCTTTTAGCCTATTCGGTTTAAAAAAATCCGAAGATAGACAGCATGTAACATTTTTATCTAGTAGCTCGCGATCTGTCTACATGAAAATTTCTTTATTTTCTTTTCTATAAAATATAAATTGAAAGGTTGAAGGTATCGGTAATGAGAACTTAGGTTTACTTCGTGAAAGCATGTATCGGGTTTAATAAACGCCACTGTAATGTAAACTTAATGATGTCGCGTACTAGAATATTCCCAAGATCATTCGAAATAGAAATGAGTTAGTTGCGGTATGATTGCGAACTGGCCATTGTGGCTTGCCGCGAGCTACTGTTCTGTGACTAATACTACTATTGCTCTTATCGTTAGCATTACGGGGGCGTGGAAACCTGTGATTAGAGGAAATTCTATCGCAATAACATTCACGATTGTAGCTACTGAGTTACTGACCTGTTGGTTCGTTAGGGCAGACTGCAGCACGGCGGACGAACCCGGTCAAGTGCCTCAAATCGGTGGTCTCTCGAATTTCGGCAAGGTGAGTACGACAAAAATATGCAAGCTCATATGTTAGATACTTCAATATACGTTTGCGGTACAAATTCTCATATTTATAAAGACGTGAAAATCAATATCGAATAAGAGTACCTATATGGCATGAAAGATAATAATGTGCAGTTATTCGTATGATAATATTCGTAATATTCTATTCCTTCTGAATTCTCCGCGAAGTTCGTGAGATTTTGTGGAAACCGCAAACGCGCATTCCGATTATGGCATCGAGCACAATTTCATGGAACATATACATTATACATCCCTCTATAAATCTATCACATTCTATAAAATTATTTTCGCAAAAATGTCATGCATCTCCCTCCGTCATATACGCAATGTAAAAAAAGATTGCTACCAGTGCTATCAATCCCGCTTGCTATTATTTATGACGCAGCCATTCGTAAAATGGAATTGGAAAAAAATAACATAGGTGTTCGCATATTGAAATGCAATACGATTTGATTGCGTTTCTTTTCGAAACAAATCTCTCGAAATTTTCCGGATTAACAGCTTTAAAGTTCGATTATGGTGTCAAACAGAATTAAAACACACTTTCTGTCCGCTCTCTGCTCGTTGCGGCAGAATGACCGATTTTGACCGCGTCAGCCATATTCAACTGAGAGTTTAATCGTAAATCTGGTGTGTTCTGCGCCGCTTGTATCGATGTGTCGTCCATAAATATACGGATTTCAATGAGAATTTAAACGAAAAATGGTTTCGCCAAAGTGGAGCCGAAATGTTTTTAGTTCAATCGGAGATCCATCGGGAACTGTGATATCGGATTTATTGCTGCGGTGATTTCGTGGAGGTCTGTGCGTATATGCACAGGAAAAGCTCACGCTATAACGCAGTAATAGTATTAAATCTTATGACCATTTTCTCGTTGCACCCCGCATATCTCATTGTCAGTCGTAAGAACAATAAAGTTAATGTTAATGCGATGTGTATTAGTGTCGTATTTGATACTCCGGATATCGCTGCTAACTAATGGAAAATTAGACAGAAACCGCGTAAGTAGTTTGACACCATACTCTTAATGGATCACATTATATATTCCTATTATATATTCCATATAATGGGAAAGTGATTATTCAATGTAACTGTCTTTAATGTTTCGACACTTTAAAAGTGTTTGTAAAACAAGCACTAAATTTCGCAAAACTAGATTCCAAGCAATCTACCGATCGAGCTGATCCTCTGAAAACTACTAAAATGGATGGAGCATGTTTCGAAGTTCTACGGCACCATTGTTCGCTTACATGACGAAGGACGGTTAGTCCAACGGATTAGTGGTCGTTTCCAAATTCACTTCAACTCCCTGATACGCCGGCTCTGTCCATTACTGTTAGAGTAGCTACTTAACTTTTAATATGTAAATTTCATCGCTGAGAACTTCAAGAGCATTATATCCTTCTCTTCATAAAGGTCGGGGATATTTTGCGAGATATATATTTTGAATAACTCGAGTTTATTAAAACACTTTACAAGATACACCGGAGAAAATATATTACGAAAATTCATTTTCACGGCAGCGAAATGCGCTCTCGAGAAAATCGCGTGATTAAAACAGTGATGATTTTTGACGACTAATTGCGCGAGCAGTAATATAATATCCCGTGTTAGTTTGAGGGTTAACTTGGAACAGCAGTCCATTCGTAAACGATGACGCCATTCCTAGGCAATCACTTAAGAGCAATGCCGCCTCTCACCTTTCAAGGATATATCTTCCGCTTGTCAAACTTTAAGTTTCTCACGAAAGTGTCACGTAGAAGGGTCGTTGCGAAACTTCACACTAGGGAATAGTCTGAGCAACAGGGATGTCACTCGACAGTCTTCATCGATTCGGATGTGCTTAGGAAACGGCAACAATAAACTTTCCTCAGCCATTTCCAAGTTACGAAATTGCAATAATTGATCCAGTTCCATTTGTTGTTTCCGCCATTAACGTTGTTTCCGAGTGGCTCATTGAATTTATTTCAATTATTGAAAAGCGAACTAAATTCACTGATAAATTGGCATTATAGACTCTCTTAAGAAAGCGCTATAAGTTTCTCGAATCGTTTTTTATATTTTTATATTCGTAATTAATTCAATATCCATTTAGCTCGCTCGAAGGACTTTCGCGATGGTTTCCAATTAATCGATTTCTACGTAGTCTTAATCACCGTAGATGTTCCGTAACAGAAATTTTGATTGTGTTTGCGACAGTGGTATGGTTAAGTCCTTGCCGATCAAGGAGGAATTGAATTTGCACCACGGTGATGCTTCGAGCTGTTAGTTGCACGCTCAAACAAAGCTCTAAGAACTTTATCGCCGTGAGTGCGGGGAACTATCCAAGATCTCGTTCCATTATCGATAGGACTGCGTTAAGAACAATGTTTAATCAAACCATAGCGTTTGTGCGAGATCTTTCTTTCATTTCTGATTAACTTGAAAAACTTTGCGTATATATTTCATATATTACTTTATTGTCGAGCTTTGTATTCAAACAGTATACTCTTTTATATTTCTACGAAGCAGAATTGCATTAACTGTTTTAATTGTTTAATATTATACTTATCGCTTAATTCACGCAAGTACGTCTACGGCATGTCTGCGGAAATAAAGTACGCGTCGCTCGTTGCGAAATGGCGGCGAAGGAATTTTCTCAAGTTCTTCCTGCAAGAAGATGCACTCACTTGCTATCTCATTCATATTTTATGTGTAAAGTAAGGCCGGTCTTTCCCATTGCGCGTTTATTCGTTCGTACTGACGGATATCATCCGCCGTTCTTCAATGCACGGCAAATGGTCAGGAGCAGGAAATAGAAAGCGAGAGAGAAAGAGAGAGAGAGAGAGAGAAAGTCGCAGACGATCCCAAGGGCGTTTTTCGACGGCTGAAGACGCATGCGAATGACTTTAGGGATGTGGTACAAGTGTAAACCAACCACGGACGTAGAAATTGCTCAAATATTCAGTGGAAATGGCGCGACGGTGCACCGACCCTTATCCTTTTGGGACAAAGAGAGATTTATCGCGTCTTCGTCGCATCTAACCCGATACAAACGCGCGTCAAGACGTAAATAAAATCTCGCTTAAGATCTGCATAATGATTTTCGTTTTATAATGGCTGTAACCGTGATATAACTAAAACATAGCTCTATTAAATCTAAAGTAGATAGGGGTGAAGAGATTGCTGTGCGAGTGTGACATACCAAGGTATACCAAGATAAATATTTTTCATTTGCCTTTTAGATTTGCAACACGCTATGCAGCATAGATTGCATTTAGTCTAAATTGTCGGAAACTAAAACAAACGGGATTGCTAACCGTGACAGATGTTGCGATTACGTAACACATATACTCTTTGGTTGACCCCTTTGCAATGAGCATTTCGTGTCACGTTCTCATGGTACTTTAACGGTATTCTGTAGATTCGCATCTTATTCCACGTGCGGAACGTAAGGTAGAAAATCCCGGATTCTGGTAGGCGGTACTGCGGACGTGCACGATTAAAAATTCATAGAAAATCTTCAAGTTGGTACGATTTTACGGAATCTTGGATTTACCCGAACTTCCGGAAAAGTTCAATTGCATTAGTCCGATTGTATCGCTATGAGAATCGGTTTCGTGCGCAAAACTTCCTTGATCGCTCAGAGATCGTTTCGATATACAAATAAATTATTTAAAAGGAAATATCTGTTATTTTTTTACGAGTCGAAATATACCATTAACTCCTGCAGGTATTATACTATTGCAAAATTGAGAATAGTTTCCTGGAATCTCTTACAAATACTAAAAAATTACCGTGACATTGTCTGGGCACTCAAGTGAATTAACGCCCCATTAAAAGGGTTAAAGTAGAATTGCGTGTAACTTTTTTCTCACGGTTTGCGGCTCGAGTTTACAATTATTAATACGAGTGAAAGGAAACGTTAACCGTGACGAATCCCCCTTTGTTTCTAAAAAACTCGCCACTTCTAACGGCCAAAGCCACTTTCGTCCCGCCATTCGGGAAAATACCAACGACGAGCTTTCCAGACGTTCGTCGAAAGCCGCAGCGTGTTTTCGCGGCGCGAAGGGATAGGGGGGGCATGCAACTGCAACTGAAACGGAGCACTTCCGCCGACGTGCGGAATTTACATCGCTCGCATATTCGTAGGCGAGTTAACGCGACTCGTCGTTGTCGTCGTCGTCGTCGTCGTCGTCGTCGTTGTCGGTGGTTCTCGCATTCGCCAGTGAAACAAGAAGAGTACGACTCGTTTTAACGGCGGTGGCGATAGCGTAGAACGGAGTACCGTGCGCTGTACTGCACTGGTAGAACGCATTTTGATAGCGACTTTTTTCTGGGCAAACGAGAAATGCGAAACTTTGATTGCTCCGCTAATGCAAAATATATTGATATTTGTTGATGCAATATTATAGACGCCAACGAGAGGGCTTTGCTATAGAATAAAGTTTTTAATTAAAACAAGGAAAATTAATTAGAACAAACCTCCACTTTTGCTAAGGAAAATGTATAAAATTGTAGGTATATTTTTAGAAAAAAGATTATATTAAGTTTTTGCGCGAACTTTCACAAAATTTCATTTAATTACGTACTTTTTGGATTACGTATTTTGCCACTAAAAAGGAAGATCACGGGTGCGCCGTTTGGACGAGTTTTTGCTGAGTTGTATTTGCGGCATTCTTGAAGAAAATATGCAAACTGCCGTCACGACGCGATGTCTCCTTTATTTTCGAGAGATTTGCAATTTAAAGTTTGCAATTAACTTTTCCATCGACTTATAAGCAAATGTGAACTATATACATTTTTATCATTATCAAATCACATTTTAAACAACAGTGATAATCACGTGATAATGATTACTTGAAGTGATCTGGATATATATATAAAACTTCGTGACGCTCCAAATCCAATAATATCTCTAAATTATTTTGTAGCATCACCAACAAACAATATAATGTCGTAACTCACGTTCCGCGTCCAATATCGACGCGACATCAACGGGATGCGATGGAGGGATTTCGAGACGAAAATTCCTGCTCGCGCCAATACACGATTCTCTGCTTAGCGAGCTGACTTCGATTCTCCAAGTATCGACTGCAATTGACCGGACAGATTCGTGCGCCATTCGAGCGATTCGGCCTGCTTCTGACACGTTAGCTATTTATGTTCGCAGACTCTCTTGTTTCACCCCCTCGTCCACGCCACACTTGAGCCTCCCCTACTTCAACCCTCCATCGTCTTAAGCCCTTCTCGTTTCCCTTGAGGGTAACAGTTTTTGACATACTGGGAAATTTCGCGGGGAGACTTCATGAATCCTTATTGAATCTACCGTGCGAGGCACGAAAAGAGAAATGCGAAATGGGAACTCCAAAATGAAACGAACAGCGCGTTAAGAAATCAATTTATAATCTTCGCATTCTCTTCAGTGTGAACTAGATCTTGATTTTTGTCAACGTTATATTGGCCCTTGGAATATTTTTCTGTATGGACGCGTATGGTGGTGCAAACATTTTATTTTACAGATTTAACGACACGCACGTGCGTTTCGTTGCGTTCCCAATTCAATGGGCCACGGACTTTCCACCGTTTTTCATTCGCAACATGTAACGCGTGCGAAAAGCCAGAGTTGAAATTCCTGTTATTGACAGGTCGAATTTTTAATATCGTGCTTTCATACTTCGTGAATTCCAAACTGAAAAAATAATTGCATTAGCTCGATTTTCTACACGCACTCAGTCTTTCTAATAGATTTTGGATATAACACCGAAATAGTTTTTGCGGAAGAAATATTGTCAAAACAATTCATTTTAAGCCATTTGAGAGAGATCGGACACTTCTCTAAAACTATTAGCGAAGGTATATGCATCGCAATATCAAATTTAAATGAAGGCTATAGATAGATCTTTATTGTGAGAAACCAAAATTTTTAATGTCTAATATTTTTCATAACTTATTTCTCATTCCACGGAATTATTCTGCATCTCTCCACACGACCTAATCCTTCTTTATCTTCTTGTTTCCTTGTTTCTCGCGGTTCTCTACCCTGCCCTCTTCTTTCTTTCTCTTTTATCTCTTTCTTACATACCATCACTTCTTACGAGCGGTGACACCACGAGAGTAGCGAGACCGGCGGAAGCCATTTCCGTGGCACAGCCATAATTTACGTAACTGCATAATTCTTCTTGTTTCCACTTATGCAATAGGAACAACGGCTGCGCCGTGCTCGTAAAGATAAAAAATTGTCACCAAGCTCCCGAGATTGCTGGGCGTCCGCGGTAGTATTTCACTTTTACGGAGTCTCTTCACACGGCTAACCGGTGATTCTCCCGCGTCCCACCATCTTCACCTTCCCCTTTACCTTTCATTCTCCATTCGCGTCTCCGCCTCGTGTCCCCTTTCACGGTATCGGACCGACTTTAACGCGGCGCCGATTAAGATCTAAAGAGCCCTCTCGGCATGTTTCCATTTCCTCCGAAGGAGATCTCGGCGAGCACCCTCAGAGAGACGCTCTCCTTCAACATGATCCACGCGCATACACCGAGCTTAAATCGGACAACCACTTCTACCGGGTGTTTGCCCTCGCAGCATCAGCAGTGAAATCATGTAACATGGTAATCGCGTTGCCACGGCACGTATCTATTGTGCCGAGGGAAACGACGATGCCCGAGCTACCTTCAGGGACGATTCGCACAATAATCGTACGCGCCGCGCATTTCACGGGCCGAGTCCCGGCAGACAATCGGCGGAATAAAGGATTCCGATCGAGCCGGTAAACTGCGTTCCGATAATGACTCCGCCGATCGCAGTTATCTTATTTTTGAAATTGCAGCTCCGCCGCATAGAATGGGGCTGGTCGTTTCGATGCTTGTAGAACGGAGAAAGGAGGAAGTTTAATAGGAACTCGCGGAATGAGCGTTGGGACCGCAGCCAGATAGCAAGTTCTCGATTATATTGATGGCAAGCATAAACAGAAAAAAGTTCTGTACCATCTTATTATCTTCAGCAACTATAAGTAGATAATGACAAAATTATTTTTCCGATTAGTCCGAAAAATCGACGAAGGTTTTTTTTATCGTATTTTACCTCAACGTAAATAGCGTTTGATAGTTTAATATTTCAAACTGAATCAAAATTCCTCTTTACATCAAAATTCAAACATAATCGTACGACGTGTGAATCGGATTAATCAATCGATCTTTAGAACTTCGACAGATCGTTGAAACACACACATCTGCGACAGTTTATTTATACATATACGAAAGTTTACGCGGTTTCGGCCCGTCGCAAACGATCCAGATTGGACTCGTCCCGGGCATCGATAACCGACATTAAACCTTATATCGATTCGAGTGTGTTGAAACATCTGGTCAAGCAAACATTCAAAACTTCCATGCACTGGATGTAGACGGTCTCTGTCAAGGGGCGAACTCGACACCGATACGATTCGGTGCCCAGGATGGTCGAGGGCCCCTCTCCAACTCAGCAACATTCGACGCAATCAATTCGGTTGGTTGGCTGGCTTAACTGTCCCGATATTCCGTCATCTGGGACAGTGTCGAGTCGACGTGTCTGTTTGGAACAATCAAACTGGCGCGATTTAATCTACTGAATTTGTCGATGAAACTGCCGTCGTCGTGTTCGACGGTGTAAATGATGTTTCCTTCGCATACCGAACCGTTTCTCCGCTTGATCTTCGAAATCACATACCTATATATATATAATAAACGTTTTCATTTGTCACTGACGAAAATCGAATGTCCCCTTAAAATCGTTCTTTTCTCATGTCCCTGCTCATAACTTACGTGGAATGTCCACGTTATTTCCAAGTTTTTAACATAATCCATTATTATAAATAAATAATGCGGAAAATTTTCACTTTTTACGTCTTAACAGTATATATTAAATTGTATCCGACAGGTATTCGCAAAGCATTCCCGAATATTTAGAGCTTTTTGAATATTCAGGTACTTGAGAATTCGTCGACCTCTTTCTCAGTTTCTTCCGCGGTGCTCTTTCCGCTTCTTGACGATGAAAAAGGGATCGACCTAGCTGCACGCTGGCTAACTGTGCCTCCGTTGAACCGAAAGTCGGGACATTATAAATCTTCACGTACCGTGAACCAGCCGACACGCTACTAAAACCGTGAGAAGTGATGCGCATTATCTGCAAGACTACGACAGATTTTGTCGGTCCTCCTTCTGCCTCTCCTTCTCTTCCTCCCGCACGACCCATTTACGTCGCGTCTGTCTTATCTATCGTATCGACACGATTTCGAGTAAATAAGCTGACGTTCTGCGCGCCAGTAGAAAAGGAATCGGGCGTTTCCCGCTTCGAGTCACGGATTACAGAAAGCACGGAGGATCCGCTCGACCGTAAAAAAGCTCGCGATCAAGATGGATGGATGAAGTAGAATGTTTCCCAGGGAGTTTCCATTTGGAAATCTAGCGGAATAATTCAAATGTAACTTTTTATGACGCGAAGAACAGTCATTTCGCAACAATATAAAGCGCACGGACGGTACGGCATATTTATAAGAAACTTTCTTCATATCCTAGACAAGAAAATATGTATAACGAACATTCCTCGGAACGATCATAATTTTAATCATTTTTCTTTATTATACATATAATTAACGCACAATTAACTCAAATCTATCCAGTATATATATCTTTCATTCATTTTACTCATTTAATCAGCAATTTTTTATATTTGCTTAAAACAAATATAAAACACACAATGGTCAATGAATACTAATTTTGGTATGTCCGTTTTTAAACGTAATTTTCGTCGAATAAAAATTTTGACATATGTATCTTTTGCCCTCGTGTAACAATCCAGAAAGAATGTACTCCTTTTCCGCGCCGTTGCCGCCCATATTGCAAGACCCGTCTCGCGGTAGGGGCTTTATATATGATCCCTCGCTTTTCTTTTATGCCTCAGACCGGTATCCGCATCATTTCTCACCTACACCTGAGCAATAAACAGGTTTTCAAGCACTCGCTGAAAATTCCCGGCAATACTTCAGAACTGGAGTCTAAAAAAGAAAACCGTCGAATCTCTTTACTTCGACGCCATAAAAGAGCATACCTTTCCTTTTAAAGAGAATCCCTCCCAATCTCTTTGATGTACACATTAAACTTTTTCAATATTACTTTCAAATCGCTACTTAACTCTCGCGTTATGGACAGAAGCCCTTATTGTATAACACGCCCTTATTACTAGTTACCATCGCTTCTTCTTTCTTTTATACATTTATCCTTTGTGCAATGTCTTAGGCCGGTATTCATAGTCGGATATTATATTTAAGATCATCTTAAGTAATGTCTTAAGATGCTAATACGGCTCTGTGATTGGTTCATTAGCATCTTAGGACATTACTTAAGATGGTCTTAAATATAAGATCCGACTATGAATACCGGCCTTAATTATCTTAAAATGAAATTCCTTTATTATGTAATAACTATACCGTATTTCTTAATACTCGATTCAAAGATATCTTTATATCGCAAATAAACCTATTTGTTCCTTCTTTTTTGTGTTCATATATACGTGTAAAATATATTAAGAGACATATCGTACTATAATATGGAAGTCTTGCTCGTCTAGTGAGCAATGAAGCAGCCGTGTGTATGGAAAACCGCTGAGAAAAGTAACAGGATCCGATATCTAGACCGTTTCATCCCGCTCTCTTCCAGTCCATTCCCCTCGACCAGGACTGGTGATCGTTCTAGTGGGAAAACTTTCGTAAAAGGAAAACGCGGCTACCACGATTCACGCTGCAATAGTATGAGGAAATACGTAAGCAAGTGTCGAACCGTTAAGGAAAAGAAAGTAGAAGGGCTGTGCCTTTATACGAGAAAAGGGAGACGCTGCGACGTTGAAAATATATACGCAAGTATCTTTGAACATTTAATAGAGCGTTGTGATTTACAAAATCCTTTTCTGTAATTATTATCCGGAATGATCTCTCCGAGAACACTCGTCTCGCTACGGAAAAGCGTCAGATTCAACGTCGCGTAAAATGGATTTCCTTGAATAAGTACAGCGAGCCAGCAGAGACAATATTTCATTTGTAGAAGTTTATTTAATTATTTTCCGGCATTCGATTAATATCCTCGCGTATCTTTACGACCTTTTCGAATAGTTCTCGCGCATCCTTCACACGTTCCTACTTTTTCAACAGCGATGCTCTCAAAAGAATAATTATTTACGACTGCGAGCGGTGAAGAAGGCGTTTCAATTATGCGTCAAAAGGATGTAGAGAAATAAAACTTTAAAACTAAATAAAGTCTTATAAACATGAAACTGTGCGCCTTTATTGATTAAGGCATTTTCACGGCTTGCATTTTATGATGAGGAAATGTCGAAAATTGAAAACTACGCAAATGCTCAACCAAGCGAAAAACAAGGCAAATATCGCTGACGTGTTGAATTGCATCTCACTTTACGCGCTCATAGTATGCAAAATTAACTGGCGAAGCATGAAAAATCCGACGACGAGTCTGATCAAATCGAAACCAGCCCGTAGTAAAGCCCTTCCCGACCCCGTTGCATACGATTGCATAGTTCATATTTGTCGTATTTTATTTGTACGTAAATAGATCCGTCGCAAAAACGGTTTAAAATATGTTTTAATTTCCGAAAAATCTTTTTATTTCTTCTTTATTGGCTGCGAATTGGAAATAGCGTAAAAAACAAAGATCTCTTGTAAAATGACAGCAGAAAAAGAGTGCCAATGAAGACGGGTTATTGAAAACTGAGAGAAATATCGGATTAAAAGCGAAATTAAATAATCCGTTTTAACTTTTTTTAAATTATATTAATTTCCTATCTCTTCAGCGTTCAGCCCACTAATGTTTTATTCCATTTAAATCGCTACTCTTTTTCACATAATCGGATAAACTTAATATCGCGACTTCTACGTAACATCTCAGAGAGTGATCAGCATTCACGATGCTTTTTAGTTTTCGGGTTATATCGTATCAAAAGTGAAGCGATTTAATCAGCCATCCACAACAGCGATATCGAAAGAAAATAGAGGATGAGTATCGCGCTTCCATGATACGCCACGTACACGAGCGGAAGATAGCTTCGCTCGGTGGGCTACGTATCGCGGAGGTATCTCTTTCCCTGTTACAATATATCCCGAAGCTACGTTTTCCAACGTTCTACGTGACCCTTTGTATCGACACGACGTGTGTGGATCCTGACGTGCACTTACACGCGCCCACGTTCGAGAGCGATCCGTCGAATCCGATTCGCATCTCGCGTGCATGCGCACGCCAAAAGTGGCCGATATCTACGGATCGTTGCTACACCCGCGCTAAAAGCACACTCAGTCACACCCCGATGCTCTCGCTTAATTGCTTCGGCAAAGCCCTTACCTACCGAAAGCGCGGACTAAAATCACGGGAAAGGAGCAGCCATAGGAGGATCACAGGCCTGCAACAAAAGGACACGCAACTCTTTTTCGTGTGTCACTCACTCTCGACGCCCTGAATGCTCTCCAGCGCTTTTTTAATAATGTGCGCAATAATGTTAAATAATACACGACGTCTCCTTATGTTACGCACTTGAGTACTACATTGAGTGGATACATGAGATTCCACTTCGATGTACGTTGCTGTTAAGACGCAGCTTTACTTCTTCGATGATTAATCACTTTGCGGAGTCCCGATGGAATCGAATGGGATTGTAATAAACATCAGGATAAAAACTTCAGCAAAAGAAAAAGAGAAAGGAGAAAAAGGAAAAAGAGAGAGAGAGAGAGAAAGACAGAAAGAAACAGAGAGAGAAAGAGGAGAGGAAGTGAGCAAACTGCAGATGGGTGATTTATTATGCCGCACTATCCCAGACTTCCGAGGACAATAGGTTAATATTTCGCGAAAAAAAGAATAAAGAGTCGAGAGAAATGGGTTATACGTGTGAGGAATAGTCGATATTTCTTTCGCGAGATCATTTCTCAGAGGCTTCGACGTAAGGGCATTAATCGCCCCGTCGAGGTACTTGTCTCGCATCGTGGGGCCCCCCCTTCCGCGGCCCCGCGCCGCGCCGGACGGGCATTAACTACTTACCACGGTCGACTTCGCGACGTTATCAATATTGCAGCTTCCATTCCCTTAATTTCATAAAGTTCGCGCGCTTTAGCGTGTACGGGGGCTATATCGGGGCTCTTTAAAACTGCATTATCGTTTCCTCTCGGTCCGCTCCGATCTTAATTCCCGGGATCCGCGGACTATCTCGTAGGCGCCGCTGAACTTTCGACCCCGGCCCTTTATTAACTTTCTCGCTTTTTACCCCCTTGTCCCTTTATCCCCGACCGCGTGCGTTCGGTTCTTAACCATCGACAAACTTTAGTGAGCTGTTACCAAAATCGATTTTCACTCTCGCGCTCGGGATACAGATAAGACTTAATCCGTTTTAACATAGCAATAACGTGAACGTTGGTACTCTCAATGTAGCTGCAATGTTGTATTGAAATATTATCAGAAATCTTTTGAAAATAACGTTATTAGTTTTCTTCAAATCAGGAATAAAATGATTTATCACAGGAACTTGAGAAATATTAATATACCAAGAATATTATTTATTTTCACCCGCATTTTCATAACTATATCATTCAGTATTACACAATAAGACGACAGTGCAAGTCGCGATTATTCCGTGAAACGGAAACTACATGAAACTTGCGGCCAATATGGCGGACCGTATATGTCGACTTATGCAGAACGTTGCAGATCAAATTTCCGCGAATTGAATTCGAAGAAAAGCTGCGAGTTGCGACAGCTCTCGCGGTAGTTTCTGAATTAATTCGTCGCAGCCGAACGCCAGAAGAGCGACACGGATGTGTCCGCGAAGTAGCAATATGGCAGTACAGCTGGCCGATAAGTTTCCGAAAGCGTTATGGGTTGACCGGCCGCCCTTTTGAGGCCAGCTGCGTGCTTGTTCTGGAAGTTGGCGTCTAAATAGTCGCCAGAACGCCGACAGTTTCGCAAACTGAAGTTGGACGATAACGGCGGTCGTGGGCGACAGCAAAGCGCGGATGTCGCAGAGGGTAAGTTTCACCCTCCGAGAAAGAACACGGGATGACCAGCCGTCCCGCCGCGCCGTCGTCGTCGCCAACTTGAATCAATCAGTGTCTCGCGTTCTCGCCGCATATATCCGCGAGGCGAACAAGGGAAGTCCGCGTGTTTTCCGTTCCACTTGCCCTCGGTTCCGATTCGCTGGGTCACTCATCGGAAAAACTTTCGGCATTCCGAATCGCGCAATTTCCTATGCAACCAAAGCGAAACGTCACTCACTGATCCTCTGTTTCCGCGAAACGACCGAGGAGACCAAATCTTGTCCGGGATTTAGCCAGTCCGTTTCGATCGAGCGGAAAATGCATTTCCGAAAAGCGACATTAGGATTGCAAGGGATTGCGAAACCAGTATAATTTCGGAGAATTCAATTTTGAATGCTGCCACGTATTCGCGGAATGATCCTTGCAAAATCGACAACGCGTCTCAATAATATCGATAAACGAAATATTTGATAAATAAGTCAACATTATTTTATAGAATTTTTATAAAATTTATTGTGTATGTTTTATTTATTATTAGAAAAGTTATTATAAATAACACGAATCGAATAATAGCTATTGTGGAACTTTTTATTATTGGAACTACAGCTTCGAAAGGATTTAAAAATTCATTATTATTTATGAAAGATTTTTACAGGCAAAAGTACCAAATATATCGAAACATTTTCTGCCTAATTTCTATTATTTAAAGAAACTCGGTTGGAATTTTTATCTCAAAAGTTTCAATAAAAGAGATTTACTTGAAATCCTTTATTATAAAAATGTTATATTTTATATGAAAGAAACTAAATAAAGTTTTACATTATACTATCTTTCTAATAGTATGCGACAATAAAAATTATTAATAATACTTTCAATAAAAATTGTCAAAAAACTTTTTATTGAACGATAAAAAACTTTAAAATTATTCCGCTGAAAGAAGATAAAAATTTCAAATTTACTTTAATTTTGGAGAAATGCATTACCCATTTGTTCATGTAAAAATTCCCTTTGTGAAGGAATATTTATTTAAACTGGAAAATATCTCTTTCTGTCTCTCTATCTAGTATTATTAAAAGACCGAAAAATGTCTCTATTATATACGCGTGACGTTTATAACGCCAGTTTCATAAAACAAAATTGCAATAAAATTCAGATGGTAACAATCGATGATATTCTACATAAAATATTCTTTCCATTCCTATTGAATAATACAATAAATTGAAGAAATTGATTTTGATTTGTCTTGAATAGTGAATAGATACCAAAACTGTTCGATCGCGGTGAATTAGCTTCGTCTCGGAGTCAAAAATCGAGACTAGGAAAAAGATTAGACGCAGGGGTCAAAAGAGAACAAATAAACGTCCCCGGCCCCTTCCTCGGTTTTCGCTCCGAAAAATACCTGAGGGAGCAATGAATGGAAGAACGTATCTATGATACGAGTGGATACCTTTCAAAAGGACTCATGGGAGAATGAAGCTTATTCGTCATCCTGTCGGCCGATAGGTCGTACCAGCCACCACCATTGCTCCACCTTAACACACCCCGGAGATCCTTGAGGGTGGATTCTTCCAATAACCAAAAAAAAAATATACCGTTATCCCCCGAAAGATATAAATTCACTATGAATGTGCTGGGGTAGTGAGTTCATAGATTAGGGCAATAATATATCCCATAAAAGAGACCCCTACTAATCTTCATCAATCAAATATTTGTGTATGAATGTATTTTGCCTATGATTATTCGTTATTCCACAAAAAGATACTTTACTACAAAATCGATATAATAAAATAATGCATCTCCTTGACCAAAGCACAAGTAGAAACAGAACTGCAATTAATCAATCGCGATTGTTTCTTCTTTCATTAATCCGCGATTTTTATTAAAATTTACCGTTTCCAGGCAAAGGGAAAGGTAACTATAGCGAAAAGTCGGAACAGGTCGCGAATACGCGAAATGCCGCTTCAGAAAATAAATTGCTTGAATAATGGAAAAGAATCGCTTGAGCCAGGCTTACGCATCTCTCTGATCTCTTTCTCCCCTTTTCATCAAGGCTGCTAGCCAACAAAACCAACAAAACACTATCCTATCGCGTGTCACTCGCACGTGGCCAATCTCAATTGCACTCTTCTCTTTCCACATTTTTATGCAACATAATTTTTCTCGATTTTTCTCTGACTTTATTCTAGTCTTGTTGAAGACATAAATGCATTCTATAGTTTCCTCAAAAAATAAGTTTGTTATAAAAAAATCTGAAGAAGTATCGTTATTTAAAGAAAAGTAAAGGTGTTTATCATGCAAGAATTTGATTAGTAAGTTTTTTTACATTTAAATCTACGTGTTTCCCACTATTAATTCTCTATTTAACGCGTCACTCAGTCTGTTACAAGATTTACACACACGTGAGAGTTTTCTCTATTTATCCGTCAGCACCCCGAGAATCCTTCTCGTGCAGCATCCCTCGTGCCTGAAGCATCCACAATGAAAACGAGACGGAAGTCACGCTAAGAATCCGTCACGACTTGCGAGAAAAAAAGCAGAGGCACAACTATGGCACAGCCGTGGGGAATAAGAAAGCCGAGAAGGAATCCTAAGACGTTCAGTTTATCACGTTGCCAGTTTAACAAAGCATTCTCGTTTAACGGAGATAACGTTCACCGCGCAGAAAAGAAATCGGAATTCGTGCGACAACTTGGCTCCTAACAAGGATGACTCTTCCGTGCCAAAAAATTCGGGTTTCAATTTTCATCGTTAGTTTCATGAGACTGATACTATGGTTAACAAAATGCATATGTACCTATATAAAAATATGGTTTATATAAGGTTTTTTACCTTATCTCTTATCTAACGTTAATATTTCACTTATAATGATTTTATTATAATTATGCATTATCTAATTTTAACATAAAATTGTCTCAGAAACTGTAAGATCTTAATTTTTTATATATAAAGGATCAGTAAAAATTTTATTTTACTAAAGCTGTTTTTTAGCTGTTTTGTAAGTAATACGATTTATACAAGATATGCATAAATCTTAGATACGATTGTTGTTTCTTAAGCATATTGATCGACGAATGCAGCATAAGAAATATCCGACTTTTCAATTTATTCTATGGGCCACTGCCCCCCGCATTGGCATTCTTCTCGCGAAGGTTGCAGCTCCAGAAAGAATTCGTTCTGAAGCTCAATCCGACTCGTGCAATAAGTGTCACTGACCTAACGTGCACGTACTATAAACCAGTCCTCCTGTTCCACCACTAACACGAAATTTAATTCGAAAAGCAACCCGACAGATACGTATAACAAACTCTCGGTTCGTTCTACTTTAATCTTAAGAAAGCAGTAACAATAAACAAGAGGTACTCTTTCTTCTGAATGGCTCGTCTGAAAAATTTATCAGAGCTATTATCATAAATTTGCGAAAACAATAATTTATAAGAGGAGTTGTGTTCCTATGTAGGTACATTATTTTATCGAGTAGATCCCGGTGAATCTCTGCAAGTTACCGTCAGTTTATCGCAAGAATATTCGAGAGTTGCATCGGAATGCCTTTCAACGTTAACGCGCAGTCCGAGATTCTTCAAAGTATTTTAATCCGCGGTGCTTCGATGCCATTATCGTGAGAGCGGGTGTCCGCGATCGAAACTATTTAACGTTGCACTGTGAAACTTTTCAGAGTGTCGTGCTGGAGATGAATCGACTTGGGATGATGGTGGACCTCTCTCATGTCTCGGTGCCCACGATGCTGGCCGCCATGACAACGTCGAGGGCGCCGGTGATTTTCAGTCACAGCAGCGCTCACGCTCTTTGCAATTCCTCGCGAAATGTGCCTGACCACGCGTTGCGACTTTTGGTAAGCTCGTCGACAACGAAACAGCAAAAATAACGAGCACGTGTAACGCATTAATTCAAAGCATATATTATGACTATTACGCGATGACCTAGCGCCGAATAAATGGCCTCGTAATTATACACTGTTAAATAAGGATGAAATTTAAACGAATAGGTACTTTGAATTAAATAACATATTTTGTTACTTTAAACTACCATGTGTGTCGAAATGTATTATTTTAACACAAAACAGAGTATTATTTTAACTCCATTAGTATATATACTATAATTAAATTAACATTATGATTTAGTTAAATTAATGAGGAGCAGTGGCGACCTATAGAAATGGCTAAAAATGACTTAAATTTAGTATAATTTGACACTACGAATTTAACACAGTGTGTAACTAGAGTATAACTAGATAAGTGTATAACTAGATAAGTGTATAACTAGATTTTATGTATTATGTTAGTAGATATATACATAGCTATGCTTTTTGTTTAAGTACTATATTATAAATTCCACAAATATAAGGTTCAAATAGATAAATAACTTTTATTTTATTTAATTCAGTAAATAGTGCTAATTATAAGAGGAATATGAATATTTTATTTACAGGCGCAGACCGGTGGTATAGTTATGGTATCCTTCTACCCCCATTTTATCAGCTGTGGCGAAAAATCGACGCTCGAAGATGTGGCAGGTGAGCTGTGATAAGTATTGTTTCATTTTGATTATTAATAGCTTTGCGATCGCGAAACCCGTATATATATAAAAACATATAAAAAGGGATGTAAAACATCATTGGCTCATTTGTCCCTCGCAATGTATTAAATAAAATTTCATGAAATCCAATCAGTAAATGTTTGTATGGGATTAAAGCTCGATATTTGTTTACCGAAATGTGTCATTATCGCGAATTTTTGAAACAACATCACAATAAACACGTAATACAATTCAATATCTGATAAAATCGGTCATTTCACGCATTTATACATATTTCCGTATTTTTTCCGGAATGGGAAACAAATATGGCATTGACTAAAATAGTAAATGTTCTTTGTCAATGTTTTTTTCAATGATACAGCATTGCTTCGACGTGCTTTCATTTTTTATATAGCTTTAAGCACGATGATCATCATTCTTCTCCGTCCCAAGATAACTAATTGAGACAGAAACAAAAATCGCGTGCAATTAGTTCATTCTTTTTTCGACTGACGTGCCTTCCGCAACTGAGCCGCGGCTTTTAACGTCGCCGTTGACGTTGCAAAGGGAACATTGGAAGCGTTTCTCTGCTGAAGCGAGCAAATGAGTTTTCACGTTAGGTGCCAATTCCCGCGGGTTGCCATCATACTATTTGCATTAACAGAGAGGCTCGAAGTTCCGAAGACATTAACATTTCACATCACGCCGGTAATATAAACGGCTATATGTATTCTTGATACAATTAGATATATGCGAATCATGGGAATAGGATTTTAATCTAACATGTAGCTTCGAAAAACTTTATGTGAGATTAAATTGAGATAAAATGTAATATTTCTTTTTTTAAATATGAACTAATTATTAATTATTAATTTAGAAAAGAAAAATTATTAATTTAGACAGCCTGGAAAAAATAAAATTCTATTGTAAGGTGGTGATATAACTTTTCTATAGTATTAATATGGTATATGTAATATACCGTATTTTATAAAGTTAACTGTAGACCTTTCCGCAGTGAGCGAGATCGATCGCGAAACCGAAGCCATCGTGTATAGAACGAAACCGTAATCTAAAGTTCACACTTTTTGCGGCCAAACCGCGGTTCAAAGTGCATTCTGCGAAGACCGAGTGTTTCTGCAGGCAAACGTGATAAAAAAAAAAGCGAAACGTTCGTGACATGAGGCAACAAATTCTATTTGTGGTATTGTCAAATGTCAGTTTTTGTAGACGCGAAAGTGAATTCTGATCTATGAAGGGCGAATTGATATCGTTCACTTTCTTCTCTGTAGAATTTCGCGGTATAGAAAAATTAAAAATTATCCGTAATTCATAATTCCTATGTAGATAATAAACTCGAGATAATAAATTCTTTAATTGCGTCCATTATTCGTCCGCTAATCTCCGGAATCTCGCGTGCAAAAACAGTCTCGACTCGGAACCCCAGAAAATTTGTAGTTTTCCTAGAATCACGATAATCTCCATGTCGCCATTACCCAGTGTTTCCACGTGCTTTCTACAAAAATAAGCGGATGCGGTGTACAGTAATATTACCTTGCCGTACAGAACACATTTCGACTCGATACGACGATTGTAAATTTTACGGTATCGCGCGCGACAATGAAAAGTCAGTCAAATTGCAGCACGTGCATCTCGGATAACGCGACCGTGTAACAAAAGAAAGAACAAATGATAATTGCTGGTCCAGATGGTCGCGCATCGGACGTAGCGTAATCGGACGTAGCCGGGTGCTTGAATAATCGTTTCCTTCCGCAGGCAGCATCTCTAATTGTTTTACATCGATGGCTACCGAGCCACGGAGAAAATTATGTCCGCCGAGGGAGAGTGGGAAGAAAATTATTTGTGTGAAACGGGAAATGCGTTAGATATGATAATTTCGTCGGAATTATAACGCGTTTCTCTCTCTCTCTCTGCCCGTGGCCATTGGCGTCAGTATTACGCCAATGATTGATTCGAACGCGCTCTCGCCACATTCGCCCTTTTCTCTCGCCCTATCCCGCCACCCTTTCCAGCAAAGCTGATCCATAGTGACCACCGCGTCACGCGCGCAACAATCGCCCCGGGTTAATAATAACAGCGCGAGTCGCGCTATCGCAGCTCGCAATTCCCCGCATTACGTTTGCCGAATAACTCCTTCTTTGTTCACCGTGTGAACGCAATTTTCTCGATTTGAGCTCTCGCTGCTGGTGAAACCGCGACCGAAAAGCATATCCGTCTTCGGCGATGTACACGTATGTATGTCACAGATGTTGCGGAAATTATTTTCGATCCGCGTGCTGTTTAAACCCTTTGCACTCCGTTCAACATCGCATTCGCATCGCGCCTCTATAAATTACATTCAACAGGCTTCACAGATATGCGTCGTATTCTCTTTTGACCCATTGGCAAAACAGTCACAAATTTTAATTTACAATAGGATCGATTTTCTTCGTGCTAGAATACGCGCCGGGTTTGTCACACACCCTGGAATACGTTTTGTTTTAGCGACTCGTCGTTTACGCAACGCTGTTTCTTCATTCCCACTTTGTAGCACTTTGTATATTCTACGCGTGTTTCGCACGCGAAAGCATTAAAATGCACTGCATCCCGAGAGACATTTGCACGTTATTCTGCCCAAACAAACGTCAACCGCGCTGTTTACGTCGTACATGCAAATCGAAAGATCTCGCAGTAACCCGCTAATGGCACAACCGTCACGACTCACGGGATGCAATGCAAATGCAACCTCCTCCGTTTATGGCAACATGCAGCAGTCATGCGACAAAGTCACTCGCGTTCCTTCAACGGAAGCACTTTACAAAGATCTCTGTGCAAATAGGTTTCATCTTTTTTTTTTCATTTCCTTTCGCAATCAATACTGCGACACGAATAATTTTCTAATTTCGATAAATACAGGAAGGATTTTTCTGAAATTACCTACATGTAAAATCTCGTTAAAAGCAGAATTTCCGATCAGCGAAGCCGTCAGCTCATCTCCTTACTCACCATAACGTGATTTTCTAGCCGCGCTTGGTAACGTGCAGCCCCGTTGAATCGTGATCAATTTTGAAAGACCGCACCGAGCCGGCCGACATATAATTTACGATATAATGGAGATAACGCGGGCGGGAGCAACGCGGCGCAAATACGAAAATCGAAATTTGTGACGTTTCTGATATGTTCCGCATCGCGCGGCAACTCGAGCCCGAACAAAATTGCGGTGCAATGAGGCGCGTCGTTATTCTACAGTCTGATCGGCTATGAATTATGTCATTTAGCCGATCGATTATGCATGTCGTGTCTGCGTGACTGACGTGCCGTTATCCATTATGTACACTAAGCTTTGTAAATGCATTAACATTCATTAGACAGGCATTTTTCTTGTTGATTTTTGGATGCCAATAATACGTCGCGAAGAAGAAAATAGCTAACGATGATCAGTAATCGATGGCTTGCTAAACGCGTATTATATTCCACAAAGTTAAAGAGTAAAGAGAGAAAAAGCGATACGTTTTCGCGTAAAAATGATCGACGATGTTGTTTACAGAGACCAATATAAAATTAATTGCAGCGGTATCGATCAGATGTGTCAGGTTGTTTATTAAAAAAAATATACAAAATAAATATAGAAATAATATTTTAATTCATTCATTCAATATAAAATAATCCGCTTGCATCACTTAAAATTCCTATCACTTAAAATGTTAAAATATATTAAATATAAATATTATCCCCTGTAATAATACAATGCAACAAACATTGAATTAATTTAATTAGCCGAAGAGTGAAATACGTTCATATAATTCTGATAAGATATATGAAATTGTCTTTTGAATTTTGCATCGCCGCGGAGTGTAAATTATATCCGTGATATATCACGTTACCGAGGCGTAAATTATATCCGCGCGCGCGTGCGCAACCATTTCCGAGTTAACAATAACATCTGTCTGACGGATATGCAAATTTTCATTGTTTATGCGCACGTTCACGATCTCATTGTACCTGGCCAAATTATTCGATTTTATCCATCTTCGGCGGGGGAGGCGACACACTTCGAAATTTGCCTATTCATGGGAGAATTGCATTTACAGATACGATTGCCAGCAATAAATAGAACGTAATCCGTCTGCCTTTCGGTTATCTCGGCTGAAGATTAATACGCTTTTGCGAACGTTTCTCTTTTGGTTTTTTTCTTTGCGATTTGCACGACCGCGCTAATTGCAAATAAATTTACCGTCCCTTTCGATTTTATAAATCGAATAATAAATAGGAAGGTGAGTCCGCGCAGCGTTAACGGATTACTTCTAAGTTATTCAATTCGCGAGCGCAATATTCTCCTCTATTAAAAGCAGAAATTAATTATGCGCATCGTGCAGTATTGTGTTAGCAATTGTGACTAACTAGGCAGCCGGGACGTAAACGCGACTGCAGCGGACGTACGACGTTATACGTCAAATGGGTGCAAAAAGAAAATAATTATGCGTCGCTGGCGGATAACAATGGAAACGGGGGGGAAATACATAACATAAGTGTAGGTAATTTTCTTTGCGGCTCTCGGAAAGTAGTAACTCGCGGCGTTATTAATCGCAGTTGAAAAATCGTCCGCACTGCATTCACAGGCAGTCCGAGCTCGCAGGCAGTCCGCGGTTAGGGTAGCGAATGTAATTTTCCTCGTTATATGTGGCAAATGAGCTACGCGTTCCGTATATCGTGGTATACGCTAAGCGCAGCGGTCATTACTACGATTACGTAATACATGCAATTTTCGTGATATGTTACAGCACACATCAATCACGTGCGGAAGATAGCCGGGGTGGATCACGTCGGCATTGGGGCTGGATACGACGGGATCAATTTGTAAGTGCGACGTGCCTATTCGCAATAGCGTGAATGTAATTGTATGTCAAACGCGGCAGATATACAGAAGGAAATATCCCGTCGAATGCGGCCATAATCAGTTACATATGGAATGGCACGATCGATTAAAGGATCGGCGGTAAATCCAGATTGTTTTGACAATAAAAGCTACTTTAATTTCAAGCAGCGGTTGCATTCGGTCCGCATTAACGATGCGACTTTCCTGCCGAGCGAAAACAATGCAAATTCGTAAGCGCGTACCAGTTCCGCGGAACTGATTGCGAACTAGCACATGCAAGCGTAGAGAAGTTTTCGGTTTTCGGTGCCATTGTATGTAGGACAGGGTATAGATCAATACGTACAGAGCTACCGATCACTTGCGGTACTCGGAGGACAGTTGAAGTCCCTTCCCAAAATTTATGAGAGGAGATTACTGGTTCGATTTCAGATGACCATCAAAACGCTCGCGGTTCGATACATCTCGCTTATAATAGGAATAGGATTGAAACGGAAGGAAAATAATATACGAAGGGAACGTTTAGTTGCGAAGCAACTTCATGAATATCGTTTGAAGCCCATCAATTCTCCACAAGGGAATCTATCGCACCGATGCATTTTTAAAGAATCCCATACATAAAATCCGTCTCTCGCGAAACACCGGATGATATTCAACCGTTTGTTAAAGAACAGCCGATATTATTTCGTTCCATTATCCCCGCCTTGTTATGCTTTTCTCACGCAGTTTGTTCAGCGCGGAAACGATGCGCGGAGCTCTTCTTTGCGATAACTGGATATATAGAATCTGCTAAGTGGACGTGGGAATCGACGAGAGGGTAAACACATGAACAGATCGACCAACCCTTTTTGTTAAAAACGTCGACCCTTTGTGGCGTGCGCATTACTAAAATTGCGGCCCCTAGCATTAAGCTTAGTGAAAAAATTGACAGAGCATGAAAGAGAAATAAAAGGAGAGATAGAGAGAAACAGCTCTAACCGCAAGTAAATTAAAGGGAAGGGGATAACTAAAAAGTTGTTGAGTTTCTGGGATCCGCATGAAAAACACGGGTGGTCGCGTCTGGTGTATATGATGCAGGATTGAAAAACAATATGGATGCATTGAAGCGTGATTTGCAGACCAAACGATAAAGAAGAAAAACGACGTAAAAGGTACACCGCTGATCGAACCGTCGCGATATACGGTTTTTCTGTATTTTCATCCGGCGACAATATCGAATAGAAATGCAGGGAATCGGGAAAATAAACATGTAGCCAGATATACATCGGTATCGCGAATAATTAATGATTATGTTTTCGCTTTTTGTAGGAAAATGGTAAATTTAAGTTTAAAAGCTAAATAGTCAATCTAGGATGCTCATTTCCGATATAAGGTATAGACTATAGATAACATATGTAAAAAAGAATGCTGAATCAATGCGTTCTGGTTTCGAATACAACCATCAAACACGTGCTTTCATTTATTTTTCACGGGTAAATAAATTTAGTCGGGCTCAGAAAAAACCACGAAAGGAGTGAATGAAAATTAATAAATAAACATTAATTATTGATGGATTGGAAATCATATATCGTACGGAATTATTTTATACATATTATTTCTAGTTTTTTCGTAGAAATATTCAATTACCGCGGCTTCAAAATAAAAATAGGAGTATCTCGATATCGAATTTGAAATCTATAAAATTTTTACATATAAATATCTGAACTTCCAATAATATTGATGAATTTTTACAGGTACGAGAATATTTATAAAAAAAACAATGTGGAAGATTATGATCAGGCGCGTAATTAATTGCACTCGACTAACAAGAATATTGAGGACTAAAATATACTAAACTTCACTAATTTTTATTAAGTTCACTGAGTTTTATTGAATTTGTACTCGGGAGGAAAGAGCACAAAAATTTCAATATTTCCAATTTTTTCAATCTTGGATTGATATATTGTACTACCATTTAAAACTTATCAACTTTAAATGCGAAACAATCCACACATTCCATATTGTTTCATTTAAATTCAATTTTTATTTGCGGTAAGAGCGTCGGATAGATAAAAATTTTATTAAAGTGGTTTGTTCACATCCAATCATCGCAAATTAAAACTGATAACGCGAACACATTGTGTCACGCAATGCGCGACGCTGCGTTATTTATTTATTTTATTGCATCGTCCGCGTAAAGATTGTTCTCCCGCCCTCATTCTTAAACATTTCGTAGCTTCTTTACGAATTAAAGTCTGAGATTTCTGAATGCGACGGTTTCGAGAAGAGCGACGCGAATGACAAGGATGCACTTTAGTGGCGTTATACGAACGAGGCTCGAAAAAGTTGTCGCACCGGAATGAAAACAATGCTCGTTTCCTCCGCACCCAGTTTCCAGCTTCTCACGTTACGAAAGAAAGGTGTTTCAATATCTGCCACGGACGTTCAAGGTTTAAAGTTACGCCACTCGTGTTAGAAAAAAATCTGAAACAGCTACCAAACCTCTAACATATTGCGCTCAGTTGGAGAATGCACCGAGAACAGCAAGGATGTCACAGAAACTCGAAAAGAAGGAGAGAAGCACGAGTCTGTTATTCACATACGTACGCTATTTTCTTTCCTTCAAGCCTTTCGCAATGAGCGTATATTGGAACTGAAAACTGACAATACTGATGGTAGGTATACGATATAATATTTTCTTTCGTGAGCATGCAAAAAGTAATCGATCAAATTTTTTAGGAAGGCGAGGCGCATTTTATCCGCCGGGGGATTTTTATACGAATTCGCGGCAAATAAATTCGATAACGTGCTTTCATTGCTGATAAAAACCGTTCTCTCGCAAGTATATTTAATTTCGGAGAAAAACGATGTTATTTCCGTGTCAGAGGGATCACGTACGGCGAATCGTACGGTGAAGCGTTTCAGCTGACATTCGTGGTTGAAATTTCAACGTACCTACTAATCGCAATAGCCGAATATCAGTGGAATCCGATGAATTGCTATAAAACATTTTTCTGGAAAATCCATTTGTCGTCATATCGTAACAGAATTTACATAAATCTTCATAATTTTTAATAAATATTTTGTTATGTGCGGCTGCAATGATATAAAAAAATTCGTTGTTTGCATTTCTCGAAGTCGGAATAAAATCTTCAAAATCGGCAAGTTCTAAAAATCTTCGGGAATATATATCCGTGAACGTGGAAAAAAAGTCTCGAAAAAAGTCTTGTCAACCTAATTATAAAGTCAACAAGAGTAGGCGCAGTAGTCAACAGTAGAAATAAACAATTCGAGGAGGAGCCACGTTTGCCAATGACAAATTTGCACATCAGCTATTTGCCAAATTAATCAGCAATTTGTCCCGCGGAAAGGAAATTACGCGGTCCTCGAATTTCATGCAGAAACCGCGCCGGCAACTGCATTAGAAACAGTCATGCCTGAATCCACGACAGAAACGCCGCGTTCTTAATTGCACGTTAAATTAACTCACCGGTTGACAGCGCGTGGTTAAAATTTCAACGAGCTAATCGGGGGAACCGTTCCGCAGGGAAACCCTCGATTCGCGGGTAGCGATGGCTAGTGGCTCATTGCCTCCACGTAGGAAATTGGTCCGAACTACATGAAAGCCGAAAGCACGACGCTATTTATTCTTCGACGATCAATGCGTTTATTGCTACGCCCGTTGCATTTCCACTTCGTCAGCCGTTTCAGTTCGTGAATTTTACCATGTCCACATTGCAACACGGATACAAATAACTCCATTGAAGCAAATAACGAAATAATATATAATACTGGTCGGCAAAATCGCGCCGTGCTGCCTGAAAATCGAATCGACTAATCTGCGACCATTTCGACATGCGAATTATAAAAACGATATCAGTTTTTACGAATTCATAAGTTTCTTATCAATGGCCTTAATTTTTATTTAACCAAGCAAAACGATAGCTATAAAAACATTCTTCAAATTATTATATATTATGACAATAATAAAATAATATGTATTAAATATATTATATCGCAACATTATAATAATTTCGAATCCAACTAAGACTCTTTTATTGAAAAAGTTTTGAGTACTCCAGCCAAAGTGCAGTTATATGTCTTCCATTTAATATCTAGAAAAAATACTGGCACTGGCATAGCCAAGAGGGAAGAAAGCCATCGTTTTCGTCTGAATAAGCTGTTAAAATTTCAACCGGTTAATCGTAGAAAGTATTCGTCTCATTGGCTACTATACAAACCGGTAGCTCTCACGTGAAAGCGAGGAGCGACGGGAATATTCGTATGAGATGGGTCGGAAAAAGCGTTGGAGGATGTGTTTAATTATTTCTAAAGGTGGAAAGAGGGAGAGTGGGTCACGCGCGGAAATAGACGACGAGACGCGCAGGAAGTACGGGGGCGAGGAGGTTAAAACTGGCAGGACGTGGGGCTGCTGATAGTCCTGCCGGCCAATAAGCTTTTACGCTAGATTAAAATTCATATCGGCGCCTTCAACGGCCGGTTGCAGCATCATATCCAAGAGTAGCCGCTTATGGACGATCAAAGAGTTATCGCATCGCGTTAGAATAAAGATGATGTGTCAAATCTAAAGTTTCAAGGGAAGAGAGAGTATAGATATTAAAGACAAGGTTTCCTTTTCAAGTTATAAATAAATTCCCTTTCTAAATAGAGAAATTAACTGCTTTTTTCACAAATTCGATACAAATAGATAATAAATTTAATTATCTGTTTAATTTCAATCGGTTTTCATTTCGATAGAATTTCAATGCAATGTTTAATAATATAAAAAATTAAAAATGCATTATAGAAACATTTGCCGCTAAAGAATAGTTTACTTCGAAGTCACAGAGAATTGCAGATAAAATTGTGCAGCATCCTATATATACCTGATAGCAAAAGGTAAATGTTACGTCCAAAGTCTTATCGTCGCTTAACATCCAAGTCACGATCGCGAAAAAGAACGAAGCGATCGTCGATGGACACTTCCTGCCTCGGGTTTTCTCGGGGGAACCGAGATCCGCGTGTCGTTCCTTTCGCGGAACGATCCACCGAGCTTTTCATCCCCGTCCATAAATCACTGTCACTAGGCGAAACGTATTTTCCCGCGGAAACGGCATTTTTGAATTCGATTCGGTCGCGCCGACGGGCAAATAGACGAGGTACGAGCAAGACGGGCAAAAAGTAAAAAAGCGAGCTTCGCGCCCGAGAAAGGCGAATCGATGTCCGCTAACCGCGTTGTCGTTTGTTCGATGGCGAACTTTTACGTGTTCCGCACCGCGTGGACATACATTTTTACTACAGATTTAGCCCGCATAAATTCGCCGCTAGGTATCTCGCCGTGGCGAGAAGTATTCGCGCGCGGAGAGAAGCGGTCGCGCGTTCTCTCGGTCTCAATTGACAAAGAGACGGCAGACAGGATTGGAAATTTCGCGAATTGGAACAACGTTTGTGATCATGGTCAGCCAACAGTTCTCTACAGCGGCACCCCGGGTCCTCGGACCGTCACGTTTCGACCAGCTAACATATCCACGACGAGCGATCGTGGCATTTGCGACAGGTCAATATTTTCATCAGTGCACAGTCGCCCGGAGCACGACTATTTATTTGTAACTGTCATTACATAACAATTTCAACGTACACCGTTCATTCGATGTCTCTGTATGCATGAGTAATTATGGCTGTTCATAATCTTGCTTTCTTAATCATCATTAGTTTTCATCATCTCTATAGTTGAAATTTTATATAGACTGATATACATATATACATATGATATATATACACATGTATATATAAAAATTCTACCCGTTGGTAAACAACATTGTAAAAATATAGCACGATCCAGTTACATTGAATATTGTACCCTTTGGGGATGCAGTTTCTATTTGTTTGTCCGATCACGAACGAAAGAAATCAAAGTGCTGAACAAAGTTTTGCACTTCTAATAACTTTTAAATAAAACATTTTTTATCTGTGCTTCGCGAAGCTCCAGGGAATCTGTAAATAAGCTATACCTACTAACTACGCAAAAAAGTACAGCTTAAAATGAGTTCATATATTTCGAATATATGTGTATACGTAAACTGAATAGATTATTTTACTCACAGATTTTTTTTAAATCACTTTATTTCGAAGAAATTTATGCTCCAAAAAATAAATAAAATGATAATTGCTATTTTGGATAAATATTAACGAAATCGTATCTCGTGCCTACAATAATTATTTCCGAAAAGCCATCATCCTAAATCAAAATCGAATATATATTATTGGAGACCATAAGCGCATTGTTCTCGGATCGCACGCGATCATCTCGCGTTTACAGTCAGTGCATGATGATGGACATACTCGATTTGGAAATTTCCGAAATTGGAATAACGACCCTCTGGATGCGGTCGGCCGATGCGTACAATATACAGTTGCATAACTGCCAGTTTCAGCCGGGACACGACGCGCCATGAATAAGTCTCTAACCGCTCTTGTTGGCCCGACATTGTCAGCCGAGCAGCTTTCGACAGCTCATCCCCCTGCTTTCCGACCCCCGCGCTGTTGTTGGGTCTTCTACGAGCTCTCGTTATAACGCCCGTAATGAGAACGTAGAAATTCAGTATAACCCCTTTTACCGGCCCGTCCTCGCTCACCATCAGTAACGATTCAATGTCGATATTATATCTTCACGAGAGAGGTATCGATTGCGCTTGTTCGCATAACGATTCCGGAGATAAATTAACGAAATTGTAGACGACTGCGAAAACGAAGGACGACGGTCGATGCTTCCCAAACATGACTACTTCAGTAAATATATAATAAACGCAAACGAGCGATATTCTCGAATCGCGAACTCGACGAGACATAATCTCGCCTTTGCTAAAAATGAAATTTAAATTGATGACTCCCTGCAATACTAATTCAGACAATGTGCAATACTAATTCGTAAAATGATCTCGACAATCCTTAATGCTTTTCAGACGTATAATTTAGACGTACAAGGTGCCCCGGTAAAGATAGGAAAACGAACATTTTTTAGCTTCGAGATGATAGCTCTCTCTTCTGTTAAAATAAAAACCGTAACTTCCTTTCCTGTGATTTTAAGAAATATTTTTCCGCAGTTTTTAAATTTTGTCTGTATATTATTCTCTGTGATAGCATTAAATCGGGTCAAGTGAATTTTCGTCTCGTAGCGCATTTTCGCCCTCGGCTTATAAGTGAGGATCGCATAAGGTAGGAAGGCGGAGCCGCTTTCCCGGCGTGCCTCTCTCAGCAGTAAAGTAAGTTCGCCGCAGTCACCCGGCGTACTGGTAATTAAAGTAATGAAGGATAAACCGCTCGAAGTAACTCGTGTAATTTATCCGTGACTGCTTCCCGACTAGCTCATTATTGTACTTTGACCTTCTTCCGCACGAATTCACCTCTGCCCCTTCCGCCTGACGCGCGGAACGTACGTCTAATTTTTACAGCTGCGATAGTCTGCAAATAATTGTTTTAGGCGAAACGGTCGACGAAGAGCGGGAGCACAACGCAACGGTTGAAAGCATAACTCTCGTATCGGGGAAACGTGAAGAGACAACGCGGCCGCGTTTCGCAAAATAATTCAAACTAAACATTTGTTCGCGGGAGAGAAATTGTCCGAGATAATACGGGGAAGAATTTAAATAAATGATATTTAATCAATAATAAACACGAGTGGTTTGGATTATTTTCAGTATCTTTTATAAAAGAGCTTACTGGCGAATGCCCTCTCTGTTATCTCGACAAAGAGACACTCTGTCCGGAAATACCGTAATAAAAGCTGCATCATTAATCTCGCACACGCACATATTAATTAACTTTTTCAATTCGCGCCGCTTGCATGCATAATAGATGAGAGCTTTTTATAATGTGATCGCGTTAAGGTCGTACCTATACACACTGAATAATTCAAGCGGACGAAAATATAATTCACCAAGTCGCGGTGCAATAGATAGAAGAATCGCACGTGTCGTAAAATTACCGCGGTAATACGGGAACACCGCACAGTTCCGGGGGTGGACCCATAAAAGTTTCAAGCAGTTTTCTAATTTAAACCCCCGATGCTTTCTGCTTCATTAAAGCCCTATCTTATCGAGCGGAAATATTCATGTAAATTGTGGCCTTGGTGCGCACCGTACGTTCACAAGCTGGCGCTCCACGGGACGGACATTATTTCCATATCGACTTTTATGGCGCGGCAACGAAAATTTATCGCAGCGCAAGAGCGCAGTGTTTTAAAACAATATTTTCGGGGATGAAGGGAGACGAAATCATTTTCATCCTTGTTCGCGGCTCCATCGGATGCAAGTCACCGTGTTGACAAGTTGCCAGCTGTCATTTCACCACGGCAACAAAATTTCGTTTTCTATGACTTTTTCACTTTCTTTCTCAAGAAAGAGAATGTATTTTTTATCAAACTAGCGTGATTAATTTATTAGATTGAAAAGAAGGTAATGCCATTTTTAACCATTAAATTATATGTATCAAAAGTTTGTCTGTAAAACTCATAGGCTCAATAAAAATATTGACAATCTTTATTTTTTCC
Organism: Leptothorax acervorum; assembly: GCA_035220615.1. Taxonomy (NCBI): domain Eukaryota; kingdom Metazoa; phylum Arthropoda; class Insecta; order Hymenoptera; family Formicidae; genus Leptothorax; species Leptothorax acervorum. The sequence goes on along the minus strand of JASTWQ010001261.1, from coordinate 1,854,341 downwards.
AACTGTGTTAGCAGCGTGAATCCCGATAAGATATTATAATTACACATTTTGTTTTATAATTACACCTCCAAATCACTGCAAATCCAAGTATGTTATTTTTTATACACGCATAAACGTCTAAAGATGACGCATTTGACTGAAGTTCTTTTTACATGTTCTTGATGTGTTAAATTACGTCATTTAACATGTTTAATCGTATTAAATTAAAAGTTAATACGTTCAATCGTGTTAAATGACGTGATTTAAAACGGCAAGAAATGTAAGAAGAGCTTCAGCTAAAATAACACACTTGGATTTGCAGTGATATTTTTAACGTCCTGAGCTTTCGAAATTTTCACGCCTTAAAAGAAGACGCAACTCGATCTTTATGACATTTCTATTCTAATCGATCATTTCGCGGTCTCATCTGCGAGTTTCAATAAAGTCTCATCATAAATTCTTTGCCTCAGGACACCAACGGGTCTGGAGGACGTCAGCAAGTACCCGGAGCTCTTCGCGGAATTGCTAGCGCGTGGATGGTCGGAGAAAGACATCCAGAAGTTGGCTGGTCTGAATCTTATACGGGTGTTCAAGGCGGTGGAGCAGGTAAATTATTCTCTAGTCGAAGAGGGAAAAAGAGAAGTGGATCATCTCTTTTCACGTTCAACTTCTCGCATCGCTTGATGAAAAGAGCGGACGCGTGTCGAAAGTGGAAAAGTCGTATCGATGAAAGGAGGACAGAAAAAGAGAGAGAGAGAGAGAGAGAGAGAGAGAGAGAGAGAGAGAGAGAAGGAGAGAACGGAGGAGAGCGCTCGTTTCTGCCATGAAATAACCGATGGCCTGGTTCGGGTTAGCCGAGTCGACCAATATCGGATTTAATAAAGCACACAAATCATGCATCCGGCCTGCGCGCTGCATCGTCGGACGAGAGAGAAGCCGCTCGGGCGGACCGTGATTTTTGTTCCCTTGGAGTGCTGCCAGTCGTAGAACCAGCTGGCACCATCCACCAACTCATCCGATGGGATCTCTTTCTCTCTTTATCTTATTCACGCTTATGACGTACAGCCACGACTACATGTGACGTGTGTATTAAACGGCTCTGAAGCATCGTTCAGCATCGCTCAACACTGACGTTTCATAATATAAGTACCACTTCGCGAAAGATAAGCTCGGACGTTCGAGGGAGAGTCGTTGCATCTGGAACCCTCTTTCGCTCGTCAACGTTAATTAAAACTCAACGCTCGAAGCACTCTGTTACGTATGAAGTTACGAGAACCGCAATTGTTCTCCGCTTAACAAAAAGGAGAAGTAATTAGTAATAACTTTTTACTGTTTAGTTTTCTGTGGAAATAATGATGAGAGAGGATTTTGACACAAACGTTGGTGAGGATTACAGTTGCGGTGTCTAAAGGATTAAAAACGATCAAATCTTCTTTGTTCATTCGTTTGTAACATTGTGTCGATATTTATTAATGTGTGGGAAGCGTATCGTTAAAAATTCAACTCATTATTCTCCAATGCTTAACTGACAAGTTAACTGAAATTGAATTAAACTTGCTCTAATTTAATTCGGCTCCTACACTTTGGCCACTCGATTAATGTCTCGTATATTTCAATGTTAAATGCCCAGTTTCGCGAAGTGCAGTCGAATGCAGATCGTCCTACTAGAATTCCGGCGCGCCTGAAAATGTTTCAGTCCTGATATTACCCGGTGGTACACGCCCCGACAGGAATGATGTGAGAAATTATGTGCGCCGGATGTTCCGGATGTTTGAGGACGCTCAGGATGGCCGTTGTTGAAATTACTGTGATAATTTAATTGCGGTGCGGTGTGGTCAACGGAACCGCGGGTTATTCGTCCAAAGCAGGAGTCGTTTATTATATTTAGAGAAGAATGTGTGTTATACATATATCTGATATACCTGTATATATCTATATGTATATACATATATTTGAATCGTAATGTAATAAACGCGCCGCGGTGAATTACGCGTAAAAGCGTAAATTTTGCATTCGCGTGGCAATTCTCGAGCGTCGGTTTCCGTAAGAACAAAGACATAGCGACCGTGCGCGATCGCACGCTGGCTAACGTATAGCCTGGGAATTAAAATTATCCTCTGAATTCTTCGATGATTTATTATCGCGTCGCGAAAAAATGCGTCGCGCTCACGACTTTGAGGGAGACACGCGAGAAAGCCGCGGGACGTTAACCCGCGCGGCACAATGGAGGCCTAATGGACGCGTATTACACATAAGCGCATCTCCCCGCGTCGTTTTAAATTATTCCAATCTAACTCGGCGGATGCAATTTTCCAGATCCGGTCGCGGAGAATATTATTTCATTATCGGAATATGAAAATTTGACTTTCTACAACGGGGAAAATTGGTAGCGCGAGTCACGTGGAATGCGCTTATGAATCCAGTTTCTTCCGGTTGGAAGACAGCAAATTGCCATTAATTCTCGATGTGCAAATTCGCGGAGAAGTCGTATCTTCTTACCTGAGACGCGCACGCACACACACATACATATACACACACGCATGCACACTTGCTCTTCTCATCGCGATGAGGTCGACGAGGTTGGGCGAAGGCGAAGGGCAAATCCTTTGAGCAATTCCAACCCATTTCATCGCCGTTTTCCACCGCTTCACCGTCGTTGGCGGTGGACCGGGTTACACAGCAGGCGAGAAATGTCGTAATTGCTGAAATAATGATCGTGCCTACGGTACGGCGCGGCGAACAAAACGGTGGCGATTACGTTACCTTGAAATTCAATTCCGCTATTGTTCCTCGCACGAAGAGGAACGGAATTCGAAGGAACTTTGATACTGTTTCGTAAGACCGCAGCTCCCCGGGCAAACGCTCGTCGTAAGGAGTCGTCCGGAAACAGTCGTGCAAATTCCTGGAGCGTAATGCAATCAGTGTCGTGCACACTCGCATTATGTATATTACCGTGCCACTTCGAAACACGCTAATGTCGGGCTTCTTTTTCTCTTCTCTTTGTTCTTTAAGATAAATTGTAATAACTGTGATCCGCATATTTCTCTTTGAGAGGGATTTATTTCAAAAATGTTGCGAAAGAGGTTTACACCGTATGTATGCTGTTTTCCTCTCCTTTATAAACATGTACATTTGCATATAACGAAGGCTTTACCTCTGTCGTTGTTGCTCATAAAAGCTCCAGAATTAGAAACAGAAACAGAGGAATAGAAACAGTGTAATAATAGAAATTACATTATGTTTTAATTATATTAATAATAAATTTAGAATAATATACCCTCCCTAAAATAATTAATTCAATTTTGAAAAAAGTATAATGATATAATTTTTCAGAAATTGCAAGAATCGTTTTTGTTAGATTGATTTACGGAAAGCGGAATTAAAGTTCAGTCTTTTTTCTTAAGATTATCCCTTTTATTATCGAATGCCTTTCATTAGCGAAACCACTGATGAACTGCAATCATCAAAGCACACGCAATATTGCAATCAGCAACGCGCATACCGTACCATTATTGGCTTGCTGTGTGTCGATGTGTGTGTTTACCACTGTAAAACTTTGCTGCAGAAAACGTTTAATCCAAATTCCGTCCTCATTTCATCCGCAATTTCATCTCGTCGAAACAATTTTACGTATCGTAAATATCGGAGTACGTAAAATATGTCTCGTATGCAAGTATGATGCACTATCATCCGCCAAAGTATCTACATTTTCAAGAAATACGAAACTGTTATCAATATATAACTAATATATAAATTTATATGTGATACTTTTCATGCGATTGTGTGTGATCAGTTTCGAGGAAACACACATTGCAATGATTTAAAAACAGTTCTTATTCATTATAGTATTTAATTTTTAGATGAGATATTGAGAGCTTTCTATTTTAATGAAAATATGAATTGTAGCGAAACGTTGACACGTTGTTCAGATCTATCCATTAATATCTTAATCTTGCATTTAACATGTATTCTCGTACGTGGAAGTATTTTCTGAAGACACATAAATCACATGGTATATATATATATCACAAATTTAATTTTTCACAAATATTAAACTCAAGTATTAAAAGTTACAAGTATTACCTAAACTTAAATGTCAAAGTTCAAGAATAATTTCCAGTTCGTGATATTTAATTTTAAAAATAAAAATACAGCTTCGTGCAGTTTTCTCTCCAAATTGAGGAAAATATGAACAGTAACAAGAGAGTTTGCGCATTTATGAGAAAAACCCTTCAACATCCATTAATTTTTAATCTCTCAGTCACTTTTCTTCAAGCGCCTAATATTTCGAAGAAAAAAAATAACAGTTATGCAGAGTATACGGAGAAATTGGCGAAGAGAAGGCTATTACATCTGTGAGACGTCCATATTGCTGGCATTTATACCGCAAGTACCGTAACGTTACGCGCCCGAGGCATGAAAGCGACAATAAAGGATTTGATTAGACTGTCGACGTTCTCCTATATCGCCCTCTCATTTCCTTTTCTGCGTTATCTCGTAGCCGGAGATGCGCGCCGCCATCGCTCTCTGTATTCCTTTAATTGGAAATTCAGCGGGGCGGCAAAATGAAGCTTTACACATTATATACAGGGTTTATGTCATGGAGTGTGTTGAATAAAAATGATGTGTGTAAATGTCTAACGTAACACGTAATATGTCCACTTTTCTAAATTACTTCTCATGTTATATTATAATAAATGAGAGAGAGAGAGAGAGAAGTGAAAACATTGAGCCAATTACAATTTCTTATGTTAAATGGCATTAAAAAAAATTATCTTTGTTATTTTTTAAGTACTACCTATATTTCTTATTTCTATTGAGATAAGCGAAAAAGTTCAAAACTTTGCAATGGTTCTTTTATCTGTAGAAATTATTGTAGAAAAATTTCTCTTATTATACTTTTTTGACAATAGTCATACGCTCTTCTATCTCCTTCGTACAATATTGGTTTCTCGCTGCGTAGGTAATGACAGAAAAATTGCAGTTGCGTTTACGCGGCGTAAATATTTGTGATAGGACGCCGTCTTTTTGTGACGCTCGTTTAATTGAAAAACTGCGGGATTTCGGACGAGAGTGAAATTTACGTCACGCTATCCTAATATGTATTCCGCCGGGAATCGACCCCGAATAGAGAACGTCGTTTTCTTACTTTATAAAAGTAAAATAAATTTTACAAAGCGTAGAAAAAACGTGGCCGGCATTTCCAAGTCAATAAAAGCTTTTTACATCCCGACGCTGTATCAATAAATTATTTCTGTACAAATCAGAAAAACTCTCTTTTTCTTCACACTATAAAAAATATTTTACTCCTCGAAGCGCGCGCGCCGCGGGAAAAGCGCAGGAAGGATCTCAAATCTAATGACATTTTTTTATATCTCGATTTTCTATATGAAACATTAATTTCTTTCATTTCTCTTCAAATATTGGAGATGCAGCGTATTTTCAATCTGTTTAATTAATGAAGGTACATCTGTTCAAGCTTATTAACCAATAACCACACACCAGAGTATGACGGAATTCTCTCTTCATATCTTTATAATTAGTCGAGAAAGAAATAAAAGTGCAGAAAATATCACAGCAAACAACAAAAAAATCATTCAAAGCATGAAGTTTCTTTTTTCTCTCTTATCATCGATCCCATTTTGTTGTTGGCACCCGTAGTCGATGTAACAAACTACAAATGCGTTAATCTCTTCTCGGGATAGCGACTTTCGATTCACGACGTGACATTGCGGCGATTTTTCGTCATCACGCGGGAAAACGGCGGCATGTCGCGAGCATCGCTGACGCGTCCGTCAGCCGTCGAAAGCTTCGTTTTCGGGTAAAGCCCGTGGAAGGTTAATGGGCTTCACCGAAAATTGATGGGCGTCGTGCATGCCCGTGTGAAATACGTACACCGCGCCCGCGCCGATCTTTTTCCCCTGCTCGCGCGCGCTCGTCTTTGCCTTTCATGGACGCTCGTTCCCGCAGGGAGGCGCGCGGGCCTCGACCTTTTTATTTCACCCCCTACAACGGCAATCGCCAGGCGCGATTTTTCCTGAGAACATTCGCGAGGCGCGCGCGGTCTTCCATCTTCACCGCGTCCCTCGCCACGCGGGTTTCAGAAGCTCGACGCGGCGTCAAAATTCATCGGCTTTTTTCACGGAGCCACCGGAATGCACTGAAGAAAAATGGGGGAGAGCCGGCTTTCAAGCGCGCAACGAACGCGCTTTGTAAACGTATCGATCTGCTCACTGATACGAGCAATTTAATCTTCTTACGTGCATCTAACCGTTTCGAAAGCTCTTTGTATTTTCGAATCTAGGAGTACTGCTAGCGGCGCGTCCACTTGCGATTCATGGTATATAGATACGCGGATTAACAATGAGTGATCGACGGCTATAGACTATGATTGGTAGTATTGTTCCATGAACGCCAGACGCTTGGACGCAGGTCGACGACCGTGGTAACGCGTATCAAAGGGTTAAACGTATAAATCAGCGTAAGCCATGCTTTAGCAGTCAATAAATCACATCACATTTACTACATCGTAGCATTCTCTATGTGTGTGTGCAGATTCGCGACAACCTGGCCGCGGAAGGTATGGAGCCGCTGGAGGAGGAGATCCCACAGGAGGATATAATCGGTCGCGATTACTGCCGCTACAACATAAAGCGTTTGATGGCGCCTTAAGCTGTCGGAGTCCTCTCGGCGAACGCCGCGAAATGTAACTCGCAAGCGGTCAAGTGATCGAAACCGAGAGATAAGTACGGAGAGAGAAAGAGAGAGAGAGAGAGAAATAGGAGGACAGAGAGAAGCGAGAGCAAAAGTTCACTGCCCCAGCGGGAGTAAAACTCAACCTTTATAACTTTACCTACCCCTAAGTTCGCGACCCCTCGCATCTCCTAGAGGCGACACGGTATCCGCTGCACATACAGATATGCACACATTCTCTCTCCCTCTCTCTCTCTCTTTCTATCTTATCTTTTTCGATCCTTCTCGACGTTACCCACGATTCTCATCTTTGTACGTAAGTAGGTAGATAAACTCGATTTCCGCCAGGGACCCCGCAGCCGTGAAATGCGAATGTTTGCGAAGGATATCGAGACGGTCAGTGGAACGTCAGTACCGCGACTAAAAGCATGATGCCGTGAATAAAAATTGCAGTTAGATTGACCAGGTCGCTAAGTTATTTCTAGAGACAAAAGTAACATCTAACTTGCAAGTTTTACTTCCGTCTTTCAGCTTCTGTCACTCAATCTGCTTCAATGCTTATGCAAAATTTTCTGCATTATAATTATCGCGTATCTGTTGTACGTACTATGTAGGTATGTATATTATACATGATCTATGTTGTATATTATACATGATCTTCTCTTATTACATATTACTATCGTTGGAGCAATATTCAGCACAATAATTCTCATTATAATTAATAAATATTTTAACAACGCCAACGTCTCTCGAGGAAAAATTGCAACAGGATTGATTAATTATGCCTAATTGCTTCTATATAAACTAGAGATTAGAATGCCGTTTAAAAAATTTAATTTTAATTTAATCTCACATTTGAAAAGATCGTCATATTTATTAACCGTGTCGCAGTCGAATCGATAATGAGCAATAATAATGGTGCACCGTGTATTAATGAAGCGATGGCCCATTAATTTGAAACTATCCACGAGTAGTGCTATTGTAGTGCTATTGATTACTCGAACGAGCTATTGGTGAGCCATTGTACAATTTAATTACTTACCCTAGAAGCAAAATCAAATGTACGCTGTATGATGAAATGCATACAGAATTACGCTAAGTGCGCTCGATAACACCAACGTGCAAGCTTTATATAGTAATTCAAATTAGTGTTCTTGTCCATCGTAACTCATTCACTCATTTGCATTATTCAATTTATTGCCTATTTACTTCAAAAAACAACGCTCCGTACAGTTTGAATTAAACTTTGGATAAATTTTAACAAACAAAAGAGTACGATTTTGTGAAATGATTGAAAACCACTATGAAATCCGATTACAGTGTTGCGGTACTGATACGTACACTCGTCATGCGATAGTCAAATGAGAAAGCGTGCCTCGCGTGCTTCGTTGGTAAAAAAAATCAATTGGCTGTTAGTCAAGCTGTTAATGCGGCTGGGAAATGACTAAAAGCGAAGGGCAAAATATCCGAAATTAGCACGACGAAGGGAACGAGGCGGAAACATGCACTTTATCACTGCGATACGAAGACCAACGCGTTTGTATAAACGTTTAACAATTTAGCCACGGGCATACTCGATGTTAAAATTTGTACTCAGCGATTTCCTCGTCGAAGCCGGAACCAAAAAAACTGTCCTAGTCAATAATTATGCTATGTATACATCACGACCGATTACTTACGACGAAACTGCCGATTATTCAAGTACGAGTGGAGTACGATCGTTGAGAATGTAAAATCGTGAACGCGAGAGAGAGAGACGCGTGCTTTTGCGTGTGTGCGTGCATTGTCTGTGTGTGTGTGTGAACTTGTACATATGGTACCTGAAGTCGAAAAACATATTATTCCTCCAACACGTCAAGCCGGCCATGTTGGATCGGAGAACCAGGTCACCGAGTGTCCTCGATCCTTTTTAATCTAGACGCAAAGCGCACACGAAGTCACGTCGATGGGTAGCTAAAAATTTACGTGTCTCGATTGTTACTCTTGCGGTAATTTTTTTTTTTTTTCGAACCTGACCTTTCAACCTCGCCGACCGCGATTCCAGATGGTAGGCTTGACCAATCGTGATCATCGGGGAGCTACGAATGGGGCTAATCGCGACGCAACTCTCTAACGACGTCGACCAAGTCGGCGTAAACGTTGCTCGATAAAATGTAAGCCTTTCCTACGATTTTACACGATCGAAGTTGACGTCGTATACGTATACATATACGTCGGCGCATGTCGCGAATTAAATGATCAATTTTTTTAATTCTATACCGTAATTATACCGCACCGTCGTATGCGATTCCAATGAGTCGCAAGATATTTTTATCTCGTGCGGCTCTGCTTTCGCATAAACTGTTTTGCACCAAAATTTCATCACAGCAGAGAGCTCGGTGATTACATCGGGGCCTCGAATAAACGCATCGATTTCCCTTGTGCCACGGCGATATGGTCGTTAATTCTCCATTGCGTGGCAAATTCTATTTCAACGCGAATCGTTTAAAAAAATAGAGAAAAAATGCGTCGGAAACAATATTTGCAAGTTACGTTTTTATCTGAAATAAAGAACAGAAATTTAATTATGTTTTTACCGGGCAATATCACGCTTTACGAAAGATACGTGAAAATGTGTAAAATTTCGGATTTCGTTTATTTCTATTGATAAAGGTAACACGATACAATCGAAAAGTAATCGAGTCAATCCTTTGCGCAGAACCTCGTTCGGCGGATTTAATGATCATTTTCATGCGAACAGAACGGGATCGACGAAACGCGAGTCTCGTAACTAATATCCTATAAGGTTTCGAAAGTTACTGGTATCTAAAATAAATCCACGGCAAATCGGATGCCGTCGTTGCAAAAGCGAGTCCATTTATTTCGGTCCTTCCCCACATCTCGGTAAGTATTATAGCATTAATAATTTGCGGTCTAACTTAACTAATGGTCTCTGGCGAAGGGTTGCGATATTTTGTAAAAATTATGAATCCCAACCAAGCGCATAAGAAATATCAAAATAAATCAGATTGGAAAACAAATTAATTATGCAAACATTAAATTTTTGATGGTAATCAATTAAAGTGGTATTCAGTAAAAAACGTGTTTTCGTAAATCTCATATATTTCACAAAAATATAAAATCAGTAATATTAATATTACCAATAATTTATCATTTGTGATTCTAGTGTCTTAAACGAAATTTACTTTTCTTGGGCCATAATTTTATAAAGGGAATTAGTAATTTATGTTCCTCCGTAGGAAACAAAAAAATCGACGATTACTGATCACCGAGCGAATTCACGTGTGAATGCGCGGCCATCGAGCGAAAATGGTGAAAAAATTTTAAAAAAAGAGCGGGAGTGTCATATGTCCATAGATGAGCGGACGACTTTTCAAGGATAATTAATTTCCCGGTCATTCCCAGAGCCCTAACGAGCTCGTTAAAAAGTTTCGACACGTTTAGACCCGGATTCGGCTATGGAAAAACCATTTAAGCTTCTTTTCACCGTCGGACTGCGGGAGCTGAATGGACGACCGGTTTCTTCGCGCACCCCACGGCCACGTCTCGGAAGCAACTACTTTTTTCCCCGTTTTCCAATGTCTACCTCGCGCCGTTACGACCCACCCTCGTGCACCCTATCTCAATCCCTCGTCTCGCCACCCGCTTCTTCGTCGTTCACCTCGCATCCGTTCCCATCACCTCGGTAGCAGTTTTCAGCTTTTTCTTGCCGTCGTTTGGCTGACATTCCGCCGCAGAAACATGGAGAAGACACGAACGGGGATAGAGAGAAAGATAAAAAGGAGAAGGAAACTAGCCGTGAGTAAAGGAGCGTTGCGGAAGGTGACGGAAACGAGGGTGCCACCACCGAGAGGGTCTTCGGAGGTGGCGAGTACCAACCTCCGAGAGAGCCCACTCTTTTGTTTCGCCTCCCGGCGAGATATCGGCTAAGTTTACTTGGTGGAAACTCGACCTATAAATTTCATCCCTTAATACGGGGTCGGGAACGTATAATATGAAACCGTCGAGTTATACCTCGCGGCCGTTTTAAGAAACGCCTGACGGCGTTATTCACTCGGCCCGCTCGCGTTTCCCCAGACGGAATTTGTTGGATTTGCAAAAAGTTCACGAACGATATTCCTGAGTGCTCCGCAAAGTGAGCGCGAGGCACGGACTAAAAAGAGGTCTTGAAGTTAAGAAAATTCTCTAGCCGCATCCCCTATGTACCAGAGAGAGCGAGGAAGAGAGGGAGAAAGGGAAAAGAAAACACGTGATGCATTATTTTACTTACACGCTCGAGCCATTACTCTTAACAGAAATAAGCTTACGATGGCACATTCGCATTAAAGATTTGTTCTACATACAATATAATGGAATAGTTTAAAGAGTATTATTTTTCTCAACTAACGGAAAAAAATAGCTAAATGAATAAAAAACGGCCAATCATCGAGCAGTTAAAGGATGTTAAAATTAAATTTAATAACGGAAAAAAAATGGTTGTATTAAAAGACCATTATTCGAAAATTCGTATAAATATGCATGGATTTATAACAATTTGGATAAGGTAAATATGAATTTTTACTATTCGAATAATATACATCGATAATTTTGAATAAGATAATAAATATAATTATTATATTTAAATATAAATTATTCAGATAGAAACAAAATTATCTGAATAATCATTCAGACAAACGACAGCGCTAAGTTATTGGAATTAGATCCAATCCTGCTTCATATGAAAATATCTTTCCAAGTATCTGTATTTGATTTGTTAAAAATGCAAACTTATTAATGGAATTATTATGTAGATACGATTCGTTACACAATAGTTTCACTGGTTAACCAATGCGCTCTGTTTGAAACAGTTAAGCGCACAGAAAGCGCCTAAGGTGAACTAAGATCAGCTATGTAGTCTCTCTCCTTAGGTGGATCAAGTATATCTCTCCGAAATTTCGGACTTGTAGCGATACAAATATGAGTCCTGAATCTCTACAGTGCCTCGAGGTGGTATCGTGAGATACCGGCGAACCTCTGTTCACTCTGTAGAGCGCTCCAATGGAATTAATGCCGCATTTGTATGGAATTTGACCAACACTGGCTCGGAATTCGGCTTATACGATCAAGGAATCGTACCTCGTCGCAGTGGAAGCAGGTTTACGATTCGGTCAATCGTAAACCTTGATTGCTCGGTCCTGCTGAGAACCTTCGTCCCGCAATGTACATAACCACCGTTGGTTATCGCGGAGCAGTAAGATGTAGAGACCAACTCCGTTGGTCGTTGAAGCTAACTCGTTCTCGTGAATATTATATCGTAACGTGATCAGTACAAGTATCCTCAACTTTATCTCGTTCGGCCTATCGTATAATATTCATAGTCATCCTACAAAAGCAAATATGCAACCCATCCATCAACAACCAGAAATGAAAGATAGATCGATGTATAATTTAACTCCGCTCATACCAGCTATACACTTTTTACCGAGGTAATATATCTAAATTAAGTCACAAAAAAGAAAAAAATACCAAATTTCAAGAATTATAAAGCGAATTTTATGAATAGCTTCAGGTAATTTAGTTCTTTCCAACATGACAAATTTCCGATATTAAATAAGTGTAATAAAATTAAATTTCCATATATTAAAAGTCGAATCAAAATTTGAGAGAAAATAAGCTCGCAAGACTCGTGAAGCTCGACGAGTTTTATAAAATATGCTGTATATAGCCTGTTTAATTATTCAACGCGATCTTTGCTATTCAAAAGATGAGACATCACGTATGATCATGTATTCGTATACGTCGCTGCTTTATTTCCTCGATAACTCCTAGCTTGATAAAAGCTTCATACATAAGAGAGAAACAGAAACTTCTCCGTAAGCCTATATAATTTCATACATAATTTATGCTGTGTATTCCATAAATAATCACGCGTGTACTTCCATTGTAGACATTTATATGCGATATTTGCGTTCTTTGAGAAGCAACAGAACGCACCATGGGAAACGTTTTTAACGGACCAGCAGCCGAACACAATTCCGTTTATTTACCACTAAAAAAAACGTTTATCTTCGGCAACATTTGGAAAAAATAAATTCAGTCTAGAGATATATCTTCCGCGACACGATTGACACTTTGATATATATGTGGGAAGCGTCAATTTTTCACGGTATATACGAAGATAGATGCATGCCGAACACATCTCGATCCCTTCAACATCGAGAAATAGCCTACCTAAAATTTTTAGGTAAAATTTTCTTACAATGAAGTAAGTACTCTGCACAAAATACTTATTAATCGCATCATACATAAAGATGTTATTTCTCAAATACAAGCTGCAACAATCTTGATATTTCTCGAAAGAGCTCTATTCTAGAAACGGATTATCTTCTAAATTCTTTAACTAATAAAAATAATCTTCACTTTTTAATGTGAAAATTCAGTATCTCGCGCATTCCGCACACCACGCTTTTTTAATATCTTCGCGAGAAAATGGGACATTATGAGAACCATAGATTGGATGTCGTGATCTGCTTACACGTAATATTGTTTAAAATAACCGCAGCAACGCGATAATACCCGCGCGTATCATCTTTTCGAAGGCACATTTCTTTGAACAAATAAAGGAAAAAGAAGAAAGAGATTGAGGGTAAGAGAGACGCAAAGATGAAGTTTCTTCTCGTTTCTCAGCTCACGTTCTCGGGCTTTGCGCGTCGCTCACTTTGGAAAATAGCTTCCGTTTACTTATTCTTCTCTTTTCCGCTTTATCGACTATACGTCTACCGCGATCTCCTTAATAAGACAAACCTATCGATGGATTGATGAATTGACAAAATCATCGTTCCCAGATTTAAAAACTATATCACAAATTTAAAGTCAATCCTTTCTTGGTGAAAATATCAAGGAAATTTATTACTTATCTTAAATATTTAACATTATATACTTTAATAACTAGATCTTAATTAAAATCCTGTTAGATTCAAATGTAAACTTTATTCGAAATTAATAAAAGGATTTTTGAAGAAATAAGCTTTAAATTAATAGCAAATCTAAAACTTTGCTCTCCAAAAATTCTTTTTTCCAATCGCGGTTGGGCGGCCCGACATTTTCACCGGAGGAAATTCCAGATTAATTCACTAAATCAATTAGAGAATCAAAATTAAAGTCGTAAGACTTTAATTATCTAGAATACGCTGTAAATGCAAAGTGCAACGAACCATCTCGCAGCTCATGATTACGTTGCATCCGCTAAGCAAAAGGTACTGACCGAAAACATTTTCGAAGTATCGGAATAAATTTCGAGCGACGAGAGAATCCCGGGGTCGAGAGAGCGCAGGCCACAAGTATTTCCTCGCTTCGCCGGATAGCCATATTTTTTCTCCTTATTTCCGCGTCCCCAAACGTGGCCGCTATTTTTTCACGCCACAACGCTAAACTTTATGAACTCTGCGCCCGACACACACGTCCGTCCGTCCGTTCATCTGTCCGTTCATCCATCCAGCAAGAACACGCGTTTTCCACGGCAACGAAATTGAATGTCCACGGTTTATGACGCACGGAATTGCGTTTCGTTAACAGCCGGCACGAAAGAAGGGCATATATACATGGGCACATCGCTAGCTTTTTACGACCCATGCTAATGTCCCTCGCGAAACATCTACGAGGGCCTGAATGAGCTTCGAGTGAGATCCGTCGAGAGCAACGCAGAAAATGCTGGGCAATTATACGTCCAACGCGAGAAAGATCTTTATATCTTTTTAATTCCATGACAAATGTAACGCGGAATATTATGTATAAAATGTACAAATATGTCTAGTTATTTAACAGTTACAATTTTTAAAGAAACAATGAAAAAATCTTTAAATTTTATATCCCACTAAAACTTGAATTTAACAAGTATACTAGCACTGCTAGATATTACATATGATATATAATTTATCAGACAGAATCGACTCATATAACGTCTCTCTCTTATCCAGAAGATAGTTATTTTGTACTCAGGCACACAACGTGTAAAATATATCATCTCCGGACACTGTCACAACTAAGGCCATCGTGCCAGGAAGTACATTATGTACCTACTATGCTGCGAGCTTAATAACAATGCGAAGCACTCGGTTCTTTGCTCGGTACTTTAGTACAATTTGATATTTACGGAGCAATATTTCAACTTTACACTCCGCCTAACACGCTGATTTATTGCGACTATGGCGAGAAAAACGATGAGTTTTCTTCTCTCTTTTGTTCCCACTTCCGCTTCATATACCAGCAAGATTTTCCTGCGTTTCGCGTGTGATGAACGTGGTGAAATCGATATTTCTTTCTTAATAGGAAGGTAAAGTCTGATTCTGCGTGCATTGCGGTGAGACGGTGATTTATGGACGACGTGATATTTGGCGAAAATTTTAGCTGCGTATACGAATTTAATCCTCACATTTTCACGTTACCTGCCATTTCGTTCGTATCAATGGCAGCTTTCGAAAAAACAGAACATCTCGTGCAAAAATCACTGAAATATTTCCAGTAATAGCGAAATATCATAAAGCTAAATATCTGAATAAACCGATCTGACACACTTTCCCTCTATAAGCTACCAAGTGAGTAAAAAAAAACAGTAATTCGCCTGGGGATCGAAAAATAGAAAATATTATTAAATCAGTATTCCACACAGGGATTACGCTCTTATTCGTGACGTTCAGTTCAATCGATGCCAACGTTTATAACATCGTTATCGTCTCGCAATTATTACTACACGGCGATATTAAGCTCGTTACTGCTCGAGTTGATTAAAAGCTTCGAGCCAAATTGCGTAACAAAATTCATTTCAAATTTCCGAATGTAATCGCGATAACGGCGATATCGAATTCATCAATTTTTCCTTCTTTTCAACGAACCGCCGAACGAGCGCAAGAGATGATATCGTCTATGGACGTATCCGCAATCTACGTAAACGGGAGCGGAGATTTCACGGTCCGATATATCCCACGTCAAAATATGCAAATTCTCATTGCGCAAAACCACGACATCGCAGTGTCCGAAATCCGATTTCGAAATAACGCCGGATATGCATTCCTTGCGCGCGAGCCAGAAAAATGATTTCACGTTTCGCTAATCGGGCGATCCTTACGTGGTACAAATGTTTTTCAAGTAACTCAAAAGATTTCAGAAATTGTTATATTTGATTTTCGCATGAAGGAAACTTAGGAAAGGACGGTGAACGTCAACAGGCCTATTTTTCATCGAAAAATATTGGTTTTATTTGGCTATCAGACTCTTCCGTACACATATAAACCAACTTTTGTAATGGCGTTAATTTGTACAAAACGATGATTTCTCTGCAGTACAAGAATACCACGTGATAAAGTCCAAACGAATCAGTAAACGGTCAATGAGGAGCTCCCGCAACGACGCCCTTCAAACAGACAATACTGAATATAGACTTTGATATACAACGACCGTTTTTCCCCTCCGAGGTGTAACAGTAATATATCTATAATTACTTTCTTACATCGCAACAATCATACGAGGGAGGTACATTCCAAGCGTGAGGCCGTATACAACCGACCGATGTCCTTAATAATTATAAGAATAAAAAAACATGTGTCAACGTAACGAGAGTCGCGATAACAAAATGTACGTACAAAAAAGGTAACACGGGTGAGGTAACGAGATAATCGGGGATAACGATCCCGCCGTTCGGGAGAGAGTCGGGATAAAAACAGGAGGAAGAATTTCACTATTCGCATAAGAAACGTATTCTCGAAGAGGCCGGAAGATTCACTTGTCGCGGTTCATTCCAGTAAATCAATCGCGGTATAGAAACGCCCAACGTAAATTCTTAAAGAGAAAATTTCAAATTCGCCAGCCAATTAGTCCCTATTGCTTCGAAGAACAGTAAAAAAGAAAGGGAGATAAGAGAAGACGGAAAGAAAGCTCGACTACGAGGGGGGTTTCGATCGGAGGAACAAGATAGATGGAACGGCTCGATCCACGTGACTTCCTTATTCCTCGCCTCCTTCGCCGCTTAGTTGCTGCTGGGATGTTCTCGTTTCAGCGAGCCGAATTCCTCGAGCATCGCCTGAAGTCCATCGGGGACTTGACCGGCGTCCAATTCCTGAGTCCACTGACGATACTGTAGAAAAATAACAAACGGTGGTGTGTAAAGTACGTTTATTCCGTCTCTCGGTCCAGTCTTGTTCGTACTAAACCGTCGTGCGCTGGAGATCTTCGGTGGAATCAGAAGGATTTGGAAGCAGGAACGCCGGACTTGTCGGAATTTTTCTACTGCAGCTCCTGTTACTCGCAATACTCGGTGGCTTAATCGATATAAGAACCTCGAAACATCGATGTCAAATACTCTCAGAGCACCTTAATTGTTAACGAATATTCCATAAGAAGACAAGACAAATGAAAGCCAATTAGTATTCAATAAACAAATAATTTTTTATTTCAAGCTTTTTAACAAGGCCTTTGTCCTTTATTATTCTATTGTTCTGTTGTTGAATTTCATTTAGATTTATTTCTGTAGAATCGAACAAAGAGAATGCTAATTTTTATATAAAATCACGGAAATTTGTGCGAAATATTTCCTACTATAGAGACCCATAAGAATAAAAGTTCACACCAAACGACCGCGTGAAGTACTCAAATAATTCTAACAAATACGAGTGCTTTTCTGCGAAAACAAAGCAATGAAGATGCGAATAATACTCCTAGTCGCATTGCTAAAGAGCGAACCTTTGTATTCCGCCAGAACTTTACACTTTTGCGAGTAACTTAGTTTGTACTTCGAGGGACGGTTTAAGGAAGACGATAAGGAAGACGATGAGAAAGACGATGGAAAAGAAAAAGTTACGAGGTTCTCCAGCTTCCAAAGAATTTGCTTTGCTTTACGTTCGAAATAAAACTAATTCGGGGGGGGGGGGGGGGGGGGGAACTTTAGGACATATTTTCTTCTTAAAAAAGGAAGAAATCTTCCTTTTGTATCATAAACTTTATTTCTATTTAATTCAATTAATACTAAAGAATATTATAATTAAAAATTAAGATGTGAATAAATTTTTAGATATATTTGATTTCTTATAAACAATAATTTTTGTATTAAATATATAGAACGCTTCAGAAAGTGTTAGTGTAATTCCTTGTAAAATGTGAAGAGATTGCTGTTATTAATAAAAATTATATAGTAATAATTTCCAAACTATAAGCTATTGAAACTGATGAACTTTTCACGAATTAAATATCAGAATAAATATTAGAATATTATCCAGCTTTTAACTTAAAGTGCGTTTTACTTCGATAAAATATCGACATTTATATTTAAAAGAGAAAGTCAGTTGCTAAAAGAGAAATATCGAAATGTGAAAGTGAAAAATTTCCCTCGATACTTTCGTTAAGAAAAAATTGCATTCAAGTTTCACAAAGAACAGCATATCTTCACTTTCCGCTAATTATTATAGAATATTTAACAACTAGTAAATTTACTAATTATAAGCCGCAATTCATTCACGAGCATTTGTTTTTTTATTCGGCACGCAAGTTCGTCAAATTTTATAAAGGAGAAAATCCTAGATTCTTTCTTAGGAACTCTCCATTTTTGTTCGATCGTTTATGGAAGGGTTAAGAATATGGCTTACCATCTCGAGCTCCTTCCGCAGAGCAAGCACCGCCTTTTCTCGGTCGGCCACGAGCTCCTCCAGGTACTGATACCTCAGCTTCTTGCGAGCACGGCACTCCCTCGCACTCTGCCGGCTTCGTTCTATAACAGAATAGCAAACGAACGAGGGTGAGAAAACGGGGATCCATATCAATACGAGGAATCAATGCATGCAAAGCGTGGCCCAATCCTCGAGACGAAAGTTTCGGCCTCAAAATTCGCGCCCAGCATAAATTTCTCTGGTTTTCGGCGTCAGGTTGTGACGTAACGGCAAACCAAGTGGCAGATATATATATCACGAGCTCTACAAGAATTCACGATTTAATAATGTCGCCGAACGCGCAAGACGCATGGTAATGCCGCGGCATATGCGACCGAAAAGCGGAAACTTTTACGAAGACGGACGGTGTGTTACGGTAAGCTATGATTTTGTTCGAACGTAAGGGAGGAAAATAAACGTGTCGCATGTCGGATGTCGGAGCGAAATCGAAGCTCGATGAAATGCGAAGCCGATTTAAATAACGACGTCGTTGCAATCTGAAATCTCTAATATTCAAATCCTCGAATCCTATACGGTTCTAGAATTTTATCAGATCGTTGCTTTCTGTCCGCTTTATATTCCAAAATTCTCTGCGAGCATTGCGATTCTTGAATTCCGAAAGTCTTTCCGAGATTCTTGCATTCTAAGGCCCGTATTTTATTTCTTTACATAGTCACGTTTCTGCTGAAAAACTCGCCCTTCGAGCTAGTCTTCGAGCGACGCGATATAATTTGATTTAATAAATGGACACCAAGAATCGACTTAATTTAATTTAATTTAATTAATTTAAACACTCATTACGTCATATATCTATATTCAATAAAATAACAAAAAGAGAGTAATAGTATAATAAGTTAACTTAATAAATATATTTTCGATTTAATAAGATAGAGGATTTTATTCTTCAACAAACAAATGTTGAAGAAATGTTAATTTATTAGGGCTACAATAGCTTGGCGATCAAAATTCATCCGAAATACAGAGACAGAATATTCGGTAAACGTTTATTTCGTTTGTTTCATAACGCGTTGTAAAATATCTTGTAGCGACGAATCGGTTATTATGCCTGTTTTTGAATATTGTACAGCCAGCGCTGTTTGTTTCCGAAAGGTCACGCGCGGGTGTTAGGACTCTCGGTCAGGCAGCGGCGCGAGCCGCGTGACGACGCATTACCTCTCGAGATGTAAGCGTGACAAGTAGCCCAAACACAATCGTTTCCCACCTAACGATTATCGGATCCCGTAATTAGATTAAATCTTGCGTTTAACGTATCGTAGACGTATCTAGGCGACGGTCATTTAGCGAGGTGATTCGCTCATTCGAAGCGGAATTCGATACGGATGTAATTTGACTAATGCTCGATCACCCGAATTGAAAACGCGCGGAAAACACGAATTGCGGGATTCATTGATCCTCGAAAAACAAAAGGGCGCGATGTATTAATTGATTTTTAACTTCGCGTTGTGCGTTTTGTGAAACTTACGCGTTCGAAACAAATGGCGCATGCGATTACTAAATCTCTCGCGGATGATGCGGTGTTGAAAAGATAGCTCTTGCGATCCTGTGTTATTCTTTCCTCGGAATATATACCTAATACATAAATCGCGCGTTGCAAGCGATTAATGTCGGGAGTGCCGCACAAAGTATCGCGCGACCGTTGTATTCTGACGGCTACTGTGCGCGCAATCGTAATTAATCGTGTTTACGCGAGTGTTGTATTGTGCAAATGCAATGAAAAGAATCTGAGAGAGGGAGGCCTAGGAGGCATTGGGTGACGGCGGAGCGACCACGAAGTAATTTGTTATTTATTTATTATTTAGTATTTGTAGAACTTAGATTCTTTAGTTTAATGATTAAAATAAGAATCAGGAAAAAGGTCAGTCGTGAATATTTGTACTTTAAAAAAATTTCGTTCAAAAGAATATACCTACATATAATTTGGAAATATCTATTTTAAAGACAAAGAATTCAGTATTTGCAATAATTTTTCAAAATAGCAATTATTTTGAATGCTGCTATAATTTGGATTTTATATTTATATTTTGCAGATCAATGTAGGCGCAACGTAATTACGACAAATCTGCCGCTATCGGTGAGTGACAATTAACGCTTTTAATTTGAAGTAATGGAACTATGAAAATTGTGTGTACCGTAAAATATTTCTATATTTATATGAAAGCATAAGAATACTGTTCAGAATAATGAGAATGTTAATTCAGATAAGTATAACATCTCATAGATTTATTGCTTTAAGATGGATAGGCTAGAATAAATTAAGATTAATAAATATTTAATCCTGGAATATATCTATACATATAATTACTCGATTTATTGTGCATAGGAGGATGTTATACATATATATGTATACGAACTCACAAAAGAGAGTTCGATATGTTGATGCGTTATTTATTAGCACATTTTAATCATTTATTGCATGACTGAATATTATTTAAGAGATATACTAATTGTTTGATATTTATAAAGCAAATTCATAAATATTCATAAATATCACCAAACATTTTAGAGAGAAACCAAATTGTCGGGAAATACAATTAAAAACATTATAAAAATATATTAATGTTAATTTAGGTGATGTGTTTTAGTATCGAAATAAATATTAAATCAATTTTGAATTTATTGCTATTTTAATTTTTTTAATTTATCACTTTTATAAATACTGAAAAATAAGGAAAATGAGAACATAGTAAAATAAAACTATAATAGGTACTGATATTTTTAGAATATAAAATTCTTATCTGAATTTCTTCATGGTGCCTGTATATCATGAACAATAATGATTAGAAGATATTTATGCATTATTGTTGTGTGTGTGCAATATAATAAATAACAATAGATATACGTAGAACATGGTAGCAAAAAAGCTGTATTTAGGTGTAGGTGTGTTATATTTTATTTTTCTTCTTATCCTCTCCCCAAATATATCTTTACTGAAAAGGCTGCGCGTTTGGCCTGTTATTCCTTTCCAGAATTAAATATTATATGTTACATTAACGCAAGAAAGCAGCACTCGGGGATTCTTTCAACGTATATCACAAATGAATATATAAAAGAAGGATACATGAAATATATTACAGTCCCATAGCATAATTTATTTAATAAAAAAAAACACATTAATAATTATTAGCTGTACTTATTTATACATACATATAATATGCCAATTTTATCCTAATCTATCCTAGCCTATCCATCTATTTATTGCTAACTTGACTTTATATCACTTTATATCAATTAAAGCAGCATGAAATAATGAAATGATATGAGATACTATTTACGTCGTGTATATGATATTGCGAAATGTCCGTAAAAACCGTAATTGTTTTAATGATATCAAGTTATATTTGATGAATAATCGTGTCGCCTCAGCTAACAATAAGTACATAGTCTCAGTTGATTTCTAAGCAAAATAAGATTAATCGCGTCAAGAAACTTCATTATGAATACCCTTCCTCTTTCTCTGTTTTAAGACATGATCTAAGACTACAAATACGGGACTAAAATCCTCGCATTCAAGTACAAGATTTTAAGGCCGGTATTCATAGTCGGATCTTATTTCAAGACCGTTAAGTTATTTCTTAAGACGCTAATACGGTCATTTCATTGACTGGATTGTAGTCTTAAGACTGCCTTTGACCAGACTTAAGACGATCTTAAATATAAGATCCGACTATGAATACCGGCCTAAGATTTGTAGCTTCGATTTGTAGATTCGAAGATTTTTCTATTGCGAGTCAAAAAGAACTGTTACAGACTTTAAAGTTTCCACGTTATCAGATTGTTAAATAGTTTCACAAATGGCAAACGTCATTGCGCGTTTAGGTACCTATAATAAACGTCTTTTATGATCGAGGTTCGCGAACGCGCTATCGTTCACGGCTCGCTAGACCCGCTTTTTACTCGGCAATAAACGTCACTCGTCTGCGGACCTTTAAGGGTGACCAAGCCGTCGGCGAATATTTGCAGTCCGTAGAGCATCGATCGGCCCAGCGCCGTAAATTTTATCGGAAAGAGATTCGTCGATGTCGATTGGAGCTGACGCGCGATCGATGTCGCACCTGGAAGATCGATACCGACGCGTCGCGGAAATTAAGCATTCTCGCACAGTCAATTTGTGGCTCTATTTAGGATCTCATTGCGACGGTCGACATCTGGGCCGAATCGATGCGAAACTCGAGCGGATTTAAATAAAAGCCGGTTCCGATAGCCGTACGGAGTAAAATAGAGAGTTCGTTCGTTCGTTCGTTCGTTCGTTCGTCAAGAACGATGCGGAAAAGACTCACGCGCAATGTCCGTAGATATGCAGGTCGTCGCAAATCCGCAGGACATCTTTTTAACGACAGATAGGAGTAAACTAAAGAAAATACGTTGTTTTAATCCTTTAATGAAGTGCAACTGCTAAATCGACCGTTGCACGGAAAATCCAATAAAAACAACGAATAGACAGCGATTAAAAATTCAATTTTTTAGTGGTAATTTTTCAGGTTAATAACTTTTTAACGGGACGATAAATTCACATAGAACTCTAAAAATTATATAATCTATTTTACAAGAAATTAATGTTATGCAAAATTGCGGATTTGCGAAATTTCAGTTTTAAACAATCAAGGTAAAATGTTTTGCAATACACTGCTGTTCTGTAAATTTCAAATATGATTTAATCTCTTTAATCCATACATTAAAACTTAATCCAAATGATAATTAGCCGCAAAATGTTCGCTACCTACCGATTAAGAATTGTGTGTACCTGGGAAAACATCGGATGGATTTGAACGACGTGCGTTTCGGAAAGGAGGCCGCATCGCGGTCGGAAACAACCGGGGGCGAAGGTGAAACAAAAGGGAGAACGAAATAGCGCGCGCTAGGCGATTATAAAGTTTCCCCGTTCCCGAATGAGAAGACCACGCGCGTTCCAGAAATAACCCCGCGAAATTACTCGGTGCTGGTCCATGCAACAGCCAACGCAACGGCATGGCATCAGCGCGGCGGGTTAGCTTCTCACCCAACCTCTCCGTCTATCTTGTGCCTTTCTCTTCCCGCTTTTGTTACCCCGACGAGCTCCGCGGCGGCAAAATGGCGGAATTGCAAAATAGCCGAACGATAACCAAACGGTGAAAGCGGTGTTGGTATAAATCCTCGTTCGCCGTGGTATCAAGGAACCGCTGCGGGATGGCCTAAGATATAAATATTCATTCGCGAAAGAGATAAACGTTCCTACGGCGATTCGCACCATCCAACCCTTACGGCCGCGGCCGCGGCGTGAACGAACGAACACGAAACGGAAGTCGCGCAATCAGTGGATACGCGAATCTCTCCTCGCGGGAAAGACGCGCTGTTGCTGCGACTATCGAACGTTTTAATCAGGAGACGCGACAGACGTCGACACAAGTACGGGCGTAAAGCTAGAGCGCAGCGAATGGCCGATATCTGCCACATCCGTTTCATTGTCTCGTAGAATGCGCTATCTTCCTATTTTACGCGAGTTTTCGCACCTTGGATTTAAAGAGACATTGAGCAGTTGAAAAAACAGGATATACAAAGTCAAGCTGGTGGCCGATATCCACTCGCGTTCATGTTACCATTCCCTTAATCGCCGTCTTTACTTTTAACGCGTATTTTTGCCTCTCCGATTTGTAAAAAGTATTTTTTCCTGACGAACCATCAATTCAAAAATGTATAATAGCGTATTCTTATAAAATAATAATTTCCAGTTGCAATCAATCAGCATTTAATCGATATGTTTGCCGTATAATTTATTACATTGTCTATACAACCAATTAAAGTATCGAACAACAGAGGTGGGCAAAATATAATCGAATCGATAATTGATTGTCACATTTTAAGTAATTAATAATATATAATTTACAGTAAAGAGTAAAATATTAGTAAAAATAATCATTGATCGCAGCTGAATTATCGGTCATGAAATAATTATATTTTTATTACAATTTTGATCGAATAAATCAACATATGTTATACTACCGGAGCGATTCTAATAAAGACAATAACTTCGTTTCATTTTATGATTATTAGATAGTGATTAATGAGTAACGATGACAGACCGTCAATGCAATTTATATTTATGCATATTATTTAATAGATTTTAATGATAATTACTTAATTACTGATTCCAAATTATTTCACTAATCCAATTGCGAAAACAATCAATTGCATTGTCGCACAGTTTCATTGTAGAAGTGCGAGTTATAACAAAACAATTTTAGTTCTAATCGCAATGAGGACAAATAATTTATCACCGATAAAATCGTATTGTTACAAGCGTAACGGCAGCGAAGCGAAATGTTAAAGCAGATGTCTAGGATGTCAACAAGTATCCTTCACGTATAGCTACTTACCGAGCTTAGCTTTCATGTCCGCCTTGTCCGCCGCCTTCCTTCCAGGCTTGCGTCCCCTCTTGCCCCCCTCTTTCCGATCACCGCGAGATCCCTCCTGCAAATGAAAGGACGTGTTGGTTAATCACGAGAAAATTCGTCATCTTGTAAATATTAATGATATTTATTGAGCGAATCGACATCGTCGCTTTATCCTCTCTGACAAGATCGCGATATCGGGCGTCAAAATAGAGAAATTAGCTACTCGTTAAAACCAATCCATTTTGCACCCGCAGCTTTGCCACCGATCGGCTTTTGCCGGCTGCATGGAGAGAGAGACCAGTGAATAATTCTATCGGGAGTTGTTCATGATTAATGATCGTACTGTGGATGTATTTGCGCGACGGTGACAAATCTTACGCGAGGAGCCGAGACGGCATGGGCATTAAAAATTGACGCGTTACAAAACGCGCGGCTGGATTATTAGGCGGCCTACCGCGTGCGCGCGCGTCATGAATAACGAAGCCGCGGGGTAATTTACGATTCAATCGGGCCGCGGTCTCACGTACGCGCGCACACGCGACCGCCATAATACCGCTTGATCCGCGCCGGAGTTTCGCCCCGATTAATATCTTGAGCGAGACACGGCGGTGTCGTTTTCAATGGAAACAAAAGCTCATTGTGTGTCGCCGAGGAGAAGGACCGAGCCTGAGGGGGGACCGCTCCGGTGCAGTGAAAAGCTCGGGGATGAAATCGTCTCCTCCGCCACGAAGATCTCCTCCTCCTCCCCCCCCCCCCCCCCCCGCCCCGATCGTAAACGCGAAATGAGCAATCGTTGTCCCTCGCAGAGTTCACGATATCCCTTTTTCTCACGGCCACAAAAGTGCAATGAGCGTTATTTAATTTCTCGCGATACACGCAACCGAACGATATAAACGTCCGCTTTGCCGGCGACACAGTTATTCAGCTTTAAATTTTATGATCCTCGTAACCCAGCCCCAGTCCGTCAGATGAAATCGAGCGAAAGACGAGACGTGAACGAGACAGCCTTAACTTATTTGCATTTTTTCTGCCCTACATAGCATTAGAAGTCTCAGTTTTATTTTACAGATTTAGACACAAGAAAAATCGAGATACTCTAAGGACCGTTATTTTATTATTGCCTACAATAGCCTACATATTTCAATACTTTATTTATTCTTTTCATTATCGTATTGCACCGAGTATTTCGAAATTGGCGTGACTTTAATATGCAGTAGACATGCTTATCCCTTATAAAATTGATCTTTATTCGAAAACTTAATATAATATTTAAGCGTATTTTTTGCATGTGGGAAATTGGGCATAAAATAATATATCCTTAATTGCAAAATGTGTTACTTATTGTTAGAATTAATTTTCAAGCTGTGCTCTTTGATGGCATATGGATTCTCTACAAGCTTGACGCTTCATATAACGTTATTACGAAACAAGTTACCGTATCGCGCGGTCGTTCCTACCCATTTCCGTTGCCCCAAGAATATTATTTATGCAAAGTATACGTTTGTCGTGCATACAAACCGCCCCAAGTCAAACAAACGAGTGCGACGCGCATACATTTTCGCGAAATGCATTTTCACGCACGGTTCTCATTTCGACCTGTGGCGAAAAACGAACGACCACACGCGAAAACGATTTCAACGCGGAATAATTACCTGGAGGAACAATTTCGCAGTCTTGGGAGCACGGGGGACGATACGCGGACGCGACACGCGCCAGAGAGAACGCGCTCACCATCTTGTCGACGAGCCGTTAAAATTTACACGCCCCTCGGGCGCGGTTGTTGCATACCACGGCCTTTAGGTATGCATACGCGCTCAGGAGTGACAAAATACAAATTTCGCCCCCTTTTAGGACCGGCTGTTTACCGTTACGACCTGTCCGTACCGCTCAATCTTATCTGGTATTAAATCTCCCCGAATCTCCCGTTTCTTTCCCCTCGAGTACTTGTTGGCCACCGAGCCCTTTCTTTCTCCGATCCACAACCCCTTTCTTCCCTACGTCATTGTGTGAGATAATTGGAATTGATTTCCGCATACAACAAAAAAAATACAGAAACGTCATAACTTCGAAATCTCGTGCAGAGAATTACGTAACGGTCTGTAAATCGAGAACGTAGCGTACGCAAATAGAGGATTGTTCGCAGCCGCATTTTACGTATCGTAGATCGTAGTGTATTGTAGTTACACTGACGAGACAGACGATATGGATGTAAACATCTCGTTAACAAATGTAATATCTTTCATAATATTCCAGGAATATTGAGTTATCTGTCAGCCATATATTTTTTTCGAACAGCTTTGTTTACAATAAAAATTTATATGCTAATTAAATAATAAAACTGAGATTCCCTCAGAATTTCAAGCTAAAATTTTTTTATGATTTAACTTTTTAAAACGTAAGCAGATTATTTTTCAATTAATTTTAAATAAACCTGACTTTTAAACAAAAATATAATAAATTTAATAATCGTAAATAAATGTTAGAAAAAATTATAAATATCGGCTTTTTAAAAAACTTATAACTTTTAAAGGAATAAAAGGCGATCCAAAACACTTCATATTTGACACAAAGTTATGTAAGTTCAAATTGCTTTGCTTTTCTTAATATTTCAAAGAATAAAATTTTTAAAAGTTACAAGAGGAAGCATGAGAGAACGCACGTTACAATTAATTGCAAATTGCGGCTAGACAGAAATAAAAAATGTCTTGCAATTAGTCTACCATTTTCTTCAAAGAATCGTGAATGAAGGAAGACATGAAATATTCGACAAAACATCGTCTTTTACATTGAGTAGGGATTGCATAAATATTTTATTTGTTTTATTAATTAAATATTAATATTTATTAAGGATAAAGATACCTAATATCATTGAAATAATGACTCTAAGACATACATTACCTATAATAATCTTAAAAATGGCTTATAATAATCTTATTAATAATTATCGCTTTGAAGTTGAAACATTACAAAGCACTACATTACGTGAACAAGAGCAAGTTCAAAATTAGTATGATAAACTGACGAATGTCTCTACAATCACCGCATGAAATCGTATCTCCGTCAGAACGCAAAAGATCCGCGACTATATAAACCCTTTTGGAACCTGCCAGACATTTACTAACTGACATTTCCGTCTACTTCCTTGTCTTCACCTTGCCGCACACTCGCATATTCCAACCACAAATGCGCCTGCGAGCGCACAGACTCTAATTCCGATTCCTTCTCCTGCATACGACAGCCCGTTGACGACGACTCGATCGATCCATATCCGACCAACGAAGAAACAATCCGTCCGTTTCTCGATAATCGTCATTTACGATATGCTCGATCGTCGCGGAGAGTAAGTACTAACAATAAGTACGAGCGCGTGCTTAATGTAACAGCAAACACAATGTCAAATAGAGTATTGTGTTAGAAAATTTTCATAAACTATAACCGACAGTTACTAATGCGCCATTTATTACGTCTCTTTGCATCCCAATTATATAATTATATAGAATATATTTTCACGTCATATGAGTCTAAAAACGAGAAATGAATAGAATATTAAATACAAATTATGAAATTAATATTCAAGCCTCTGTTGTAAAACCTAACTCGCATTCTCATCAAAACGGAGTGTATCATTCCTTGTTTTAAAATAGCAGATGCAATCCAGAATTGTTTCATTGAAGATAAAGCAATTTTATAGAAGTATCGGAATTAAACTGTTATTGTAATACATATGTGTACCTACTTCATCTGCGTTAATCATTGAACATCGCGTTTGATTGACATAGTGTCATATAATAACAATATCTCGTGAATCTCGCATACTTCTTTTTCCATTCATGTGCAAACGAGGGAGCCTAGTACCGAGCTAATATCATTTTCATGACGATTTTAACGGTCGTCAGAACTATCGGAGGTGAAATGTAAGGTCCCGTCGCGTCGTCGCGCGAATGTAAAATTTTATGATATTTTTCTCTGACATTTCTCGCCGTTATCAGAAAACCTGCGAGGCAATGTTTCTCGTTTAAAAAGTAATTTCAGTTATCTGAAACTCGATTACTAGATGTCATTACAGAAAATTGAGCATAGCCCTACCAGCAGAATGCGAGTTTCCGTAAAGGCAATACTCGTTTTAATTTTTCTAATTTGCATTTGCATGAAAAAAAACTGTTAACGCATTATCGATGTTCTCCGATTTTTTACGGTTCAAGAATATTAAAAAGCTGAAATTTCCTGAGCTCCTACATGCATACAAAATTTCTCTCGCCTCACAATCAGAAGTATTATGCAAAAATGTATAACAGTATCTGCCAATACTTTCTTAATAGATAATCTCAAGAATATATAACGAAGTAGGAAATTTTTAAGGAAGTACTCTCTTGTCATAATGGATAGAGGTGTGTGTGTGTGATCGCCTATTTTATAATTTTACACTGCAAGCCCTTCTGCATACAACGCTTTCACGCCGCTTCCAGACGTAGCGCACGCTTTTTTCTGCGGGAGCTAAACCGTCTAGAAAAAACGTATTTGCCCTAAAAGCAGCGATGTAAAATGTCATTATCTTTTATGGATACATTTTCTGCACTCGTATCGGTCACATGCTCTAACGTGTATAAAAAAATAGATTTTTTTATTACTTAAAAGGACTAAAAAGAATTACTAAAAGCAAGCACCGTAAAAAATGGTGAGGTCCAACGGTTGGACTTAAGGCTTCCTGCGTATACCGTTTTAACATTAATCAAGCCGAGGCACGCTTCAATGGAAACCTTTAACGTCGTCTCGCCACGGCGAACCGGATGCACAATACTACGCCGTTGCACCGGGAACCGGATGCCCGTAAAGCATATTGCACACAATATGCAACGGAGATGCAGTGACATGGTTCACGCCGCTGCCATCATGACCTTTACGCCTTCGAGCCGAATGCACTGACGTCCGTTAACGATAATTTGAGGTATCAACGCCGATATACTCTCGATGGTATTAAATTTCTGCTGTAGATCTACATGGCATTTTGATGATCTTTTCACCGCATACATTTATTGGTGGCAGATTCTTTGAAATGCATTTTAATGTGAACGAAATTATCGAGAAATATATAATTTTTGTGTAATAAACAATTTACCGCCCTTCCAATTAATTAAATTTCAGAAGAGAAAACAGATGATAAAATCGTATTCTTTCAGTTCATTTCTATTTATGAATTTTGTTTTATAACATTTAAATTGGCGCTCCGTCATAGAGATATATAATGTTAAATGTCATTAATTAAAACATAATCAATAATCAATTAAAACATAATGAGATAAAACCGAACGTTATGCAGTAAAACCTGATTTACACAAAACTTCACTACTGTGAATAAATAAAAAGTCCTTCTATACATGTTTACAATATCGCCATCTGGAAATTCGAATTTCGCAAAGCGAAACTTGAATCAAAGCAATCTCTGACATTATGGATCTATATAGAGACATGTTACACGCGCTGGAGTCCGTTTTACCGTTTTAAATTAAAACAAGGCAAATGTTCTCGCCTTAAACTGGCTTGCCGGAATACCCAAATCCGTTTAACTTTATTAAAATTTCGCTCGGTCTTGTAAGTAAATGCGGAATACTTTACTAAATACTTGAAAAATTCACTTCGCCCGAAATCCGCTCAAAGATTACTGTGAAATATAAATAAGCCTTGAGTCGCTTCTGCAAAGAAGCACTACCATCTTCATCATTCAAAATCTTCCTTCAAGAATTTACCTCCTCTTTGTCTCCCTCCACCAAATTATTAACATTATTCTATCAGGAATTAAGCTCATTGCGAACCGAAAAGATCGAATCTTTTCCTCAATCTGACCAGAATAATCATCGTAAAATCGGAAGAAGAAACGTCCCTCGTCGATCAACAGGATAATTAATAACGAAAAGTGCGGATAGATTATATTACGCTGCAAAATCGAGTTAACGACGAGAGGTCTCCTTTACGATTACCAGTCATTTAAAACCCCGTGCAAAAGCCATTCATTAGATCGCATTCCTACCTCGCGTTCCTGCACCGAACGAGTCTCAGGTGATCGCTTTTCGAGAGAAAACTCTTTAATTACGACCGCACCACGACCGCCGTTCTACCACGGCGCCGTCTTTTACGCCGGCTTTTTCGAATTGCACGTTACTCTCGAATTTCGAAGGGGGGAAGGGGGGATAACGCGTGCTCGCAATTAATTTTCATTATTAGCCAAATTATTCCCGCAACCTCTCTCAGCGTGACCCTCTCAAGTGCACTGTGCAATAGGATTTCGCAACTCTTTGCCGCCGTTTTCCTCCTCTTATTCTCCACCTAGTTACGCCGTTTCTTCTCATATACTCGCGATTCGAATCACCCACACTGGACCCACTCATCTTCTTCGCTCTGCTTCCGGCATTATCTGTTTTTCACACTCGAGTAACCTCTCGAATTTCAGTGTCGTTTGACACGGTTTTATTAGCATGGTTAATTTTAATTGCCTTAGTAACCGGGTTTGTTGGCCGAGCGTCGCAATTTCCTTCGCCCTTCAATCTTCTTTTCTTTTTTTTTTCCTTTTATTTTCTTTTTACTCCACCGACAGACCAACCCCCGAGAATATTATACAGCGAAACCGGATGTCCGCGAAAGACACGCACAAGAGGCTCTTCTAGTTGGCTTTACTATTTTTTTCCTACCTTGTTTAAGGCGCTCGGCGGAAAATGGACGTTAGACAAATTGGACTAAAGTGGACCGAAATGGAACAAAGTAGACGTAAGTGAGGGATAGGGAACGTTTTACCACGGTGGTCGCGAGGTAAAAGGGCTGCTTTCCACGCTTAACTCTTTCGTCTTGAATTCTCATTTTGCGGAATGATTTACGGAGGAAATTTCGCGCGTGTCCAAACTTTTATAATCATCCGCCGGCGATTAACGCTAATTTATTGTCGCAGCAAGATCCTTTGACACCGAAAACTTGAAGCGTTCGCGGCCGCGATATTATATATTTCGGGCAAAAAAAACACAAGCGCCGGCAAAGAGAACGACTGTGGATAAAAAAAGTCGTCGACAATCATCCTACAATTTAAATTCATGCGAATATAAAACCCCCGAGCGTAAAGATTTTAGCCCAGGCGCGAATTTGCTATGAAACCTTAATTTCCGTCGTGCGCGTAAACGCTGAATTTACGGTGTACAATTTACGTAAGGCTTCATCACAAGATTTCACAATACGTCGCGCTGAATACACGCACTCTCTTTCTCTCCCTCTCTCTCTCTCGCGCGCGTCACTCATGATAATAAAGCACAGGCAGGCGGTGAATGCACGGTGCAAGAGTCACCGGATTCACCGTGTCCACGACCTTATTATTACCTCCATTCGATGGTTGCACAATCCGCCGATCCGCTCATGCCGCAACGGGTCGCACACATTTTCCCCGGGTGCGCGATGCAACAGCGCTTATCTGTCTCGAACGGAGGATTATTTTCGTCGGTCACCGCATTCGAAGGCCATATTTAGCTCACTGCGTTGCGTACGTAAGACTTTTTAACGATCCGCATCAACGAGAGAGCTCTTACGAAAGTTACAATGCGACCAGCAGCATTTTAGAGAGCGGTAAAGCGGATTTCGACCGCGCAGGGGAGTTGAACTCTGGTGACAATTTATATACCCGGTAATATTTTCCTCGGTTTGCAATTTTTTAAATCCTGTCCGATGATCGCGCGAATAACAGTTTTAAACCGGATTTTCAAGCTTATGTATAATTAATCCACTTCATAAAGATATTATTTAATTTCATGCTACTATTGCAATGGTTCTACGCGTGGTATTTTTCTGATGCTATGTTTTTTTCATTCTCCTTGCCATTTCGAATCGCGACGACAAAGCTGCGGAGAGAGCTGGTCTCGGAGAGTGTACAGTCGCGGCTTAAAGCTTTCTTGAGCTTTTCCAGGTCATTGTTCGCCCCCACTAGCGTAACCGGAAGAGAGTAGGAGGTAGGAGGCACGGAAAGAGGCGGAGAAAGCTCCCTCGTAATTTTCCAGCCGCGCCGCTGCTCCAGCGACGTTATGTACAACAATGGACGGGGATGTTTCGCAAGCACAATGGGCTAGTGCGAGTGAAATCATTGCGTGAGCACCGAAATCGCGTAAATTTCGTCGCCCCCGCTGCGCGTGCTCCTGCGCGTATCACGGCAAAAATATGTTCGTATCCCGATATAAAATTAGAATGAAAAGCACAACCCTCGTTGCACTTCCGCAATATCCTGTAGCTGTAGCGAAAAGTCTACCGTGAAAGCAGAATTTAAAACGTCAGTAAATTAATGTTCCTAAAAGAATTTATAAAATATATAAAATAAAATTTAAAATCCTTGGCGATAATCTTGATAACGTAGCAAGTTTTATTACCCCGATTTGATTAGACTCGGGGCTATATGTGTTTTACTTCGTCTAAAATTTCTCCGAGATATCAAGATAAAATTGCACACGACTTTGTATCTACCGTGTAGTAGCGTACAGCGAAGAAAGTATATAGAGTCGAACGTATAACATTCTCCTGCTCGCATACATGGCTGATAAGGAGACAAAGAGAGCGCGATTGGATTTATGCGATCGCATTCGTCCACGTCGCAGACAATAATTTATGAAAGTCAAACGACATAAAGAGCGCACGCATGTGCGCGAAGGAGGACGTAGATCCTGACGACAGAGAGGAATAATGTCGCAGAGTATCTCGAGGTGGATATAAATTTTCTCCGTGTCGACGTCGATGAGAGTTACTACAATCGCCGAGGCCGATACGCATGTAAACGAAAATAAGAATGATTCAATATACCGCGGCGACTCGAAAGACAATGAATCGCGTCAACGCACTTTGCACATCGTGCGGCGATTCAATGATGCATTCCGTGAGCTTCGAAATTTTCTATCGAAGCTGTGAAGAAATGAATCAAGTACAGCGTGTAAAAGTTCACAAGTTCATACGAAGTTTCACTAAAAATAAAAACGACACATGTCGAGACATATAAGGCAAATTTGAGGGGAGCAAGTGTGGAAAATGCCATAAATCCTTTAAAGAATTTAATATACTTTGTCTGCTACTTTGTAGAACGCGTTTTTTAATGTTCTATGCTTGCAAGAAGGGCGTAACTTTGAAAGTATGAGAAATAGATATGAACTAAGGGAATCATGCAACTTTCCCTCATCGCGGATTTTCTTCTTCAAAAAGATTCATTTTAAATAAAATAAATGAGAATTTATTTCATTTCATGAATCTTTCTTATTTATTTTGTTTAAAATGAGATTAGCTTCGTTTTTTCTCATTCACTACCCTTTTCTTTTTCAATTCTTTTATTTGACAACTCTATATAAAAAAATCTAGCCTAAACGTAGCTTTGAATATGTAAATATTCATAATGATAAGTATTATTATGAGATAGACACTCTCTTTCGAATTCTTATAATTAATTAGAGAATATGCCGTTTTCGGTCAGGCTGGATCTTTTGGTAGCAGAATAACAATATTTCTATATGAATTTTGTATACTTTTTCAGTTTATTGAGTTGGAAAAATTACATAAAATTCATACAGAAATATTATTATTACTACTAACAATAAGATCTAGCCTAACCAAAAATGGCACCTCCTCTAATTAATTGTAAGATTTATATCGGTCTAGATTCACTTCGAATTCTGTCTAATGATTCTAAAAAATGGATGAAAACAAAACTTTAAACTTTTGCATTTGTATTTGAATGCATTGATGGATGTATCGCAAATCGCAAGTCCAATCTCAAACAAAGCATAATATATAATATATTTATTATATTATAATATAATAGTATATATAATACTTAATAGAGCCGGTACACCGCCACATATTGTGCTAAAGATATTGCGCCCGGCGAGAGGTTCTTTTGCACAATGCCGTGCAACATCTGGAGCGTTTCTCGTGATAACCTGGCTCGTCGAGATACGAGCGCGGAACGAGTGACGGCGCGGCGTCGAGAACGCGAGGATCCTCCGTTACATTACTGCCGGAGTGATGATGCTCGGTGCAGCAGCAGCAGCATGCAGCAACACCCTAAAGCTGTACCACCAGTGATGGTAATGATAACGAGAACGATAACACTCGCAATACCGACAATCATACCGGAACAATCACCGGGACTATCGTCCGGAACGAGGGACGTTAAAGTTCTGCTGAAATTCAGCGATAGAGAGATGACGACGGTGCTAGATAACTCGATGAATATAATATCTCGAAATATTTCATACTCAAGATGTGCCTTGAAGCCACCGGACGACCTTATCGTTACGGATTTCGTGGACAATACAAAATCGAGATTTCAAAAATCAACAATATCGAGGCGATGTCTGTATTCCACGCAATTGTTGGATTTAGGGAATATTTAAAAATTTAAATCGATAGCTTGCGAAAATCACGGCAAGATGCGCTGCGCTCCGACGATAGAATTACGCAATGCATGTGATTGCGTCGCGAAGGGTCATCCGTTTCCCTTCTATGTATAGGCTTTCGCGTACGTTCCCTCATTATCGCGACTCCGATTAAATGTTCTTACCGCGTGCATCGAAGCGTTTCACGTAGCGCGCGCGTACGCTTGCATCGCCGGCGATGCTCGAAGAAGTGCACGAAGGACAACGGACAATCACGTACAATCGTAATTCCCCGCTCGGACATGAGATTGCGAACCTTGTTTCCAAGGACGTGATACGAAGGAAATATCGCGGATTCGTTAAAAGACGCCGCTGCCTCGACGCCTTCGTCTACGAACCTCAATTACTTCTCAACTAACCGAGATGGTACTCAGTGGATTTCCTCGTAACGCAATGTAATACGAACTGTTTCAGAACTGGTACACGGGTCTTCTCACTCCGCGGATCCTTCATCAAATTTGAAATCTTATCCTTGGCGAAACTTTCGCAAAAATCTCTATCATAACCTTTGAACTTTTCACAATAAATGTGCCAATAAGAAATTATAATATAAACCGTAGCGATTACATTAATGTCTCTCCTAAAAAAGAGATATTTACACAATTCTATGATATTTTAGAAAGAATAAGTGTCTGAACTATTTTATATCAAAAATATATCTCAGAAATATATAGAACATCACATTGCTTATATCTTTTATATCAATTCGTATATTATTGTGTACTGGACGATAGTTAAAAAAATCAATTTATATTCTTGATTGCGAGGATGCAAGAACTCGTACGGATATAGCATTGAATTGGCAACAAGACGAGAGATACGAACGTGAGTGAGAGGGTATGAATTAATCAATGCTGCATTACGCAGTAGATAAAGCCACTACATTCATTATCATATTAAATCCAAATATTTTATATCAGATAAAACACCAGTTGCGTACGAGCTGCGGACAATCATTAACGTATTTAAAAAATATTGGTAGCAAAAGATAACTTAGCGATTATTAGAACTGTAATTGTAATCTTTGGAAAGATTAAGATTGGATTTACATATATTTATGTTACGCACGAATTCAAACGACCATTGAGCTTCAAAAAATAGGAATTTTATGCCAAATCACATTTCTGAATAATTGCTTCTCTGATCTCTCAATATATAATTCAATCAACAGGTATTACGTCTGATATTACATTATCTATATATATGTACATAAAATAGAGAGAGAATATCTGTATGGTCCCTATTAACTCCTAAACCATTTAACCGATCTCGACCAAATTTTACATGGTTCGATCTATACCCCACGGAAAATATAGGCTACCATGAAATCATCCCACCCCTTTCTCCTAATTTCACCCCCTTAACTTTAAAGTGATAATCCTGGGCAATGCCGGGTGACTTAAACTAGTATATAATAAATACAAATATACACATATTGTATTAAAATTAACAATGATAAGTGATTTTTAGACAAGTATAATTATTTCGCATTTATGGCTTCTCTTAAAACCACAATATGTCCTTTTTAAATATGTATAACTTAATCGCGTCACCGGAACTTTATCGTCTCTTTGCATGCTTTTTTATTCAGTTTCTCAATCCAAAATCTACAAAGTAATGACGACGAAAACCCTTCGTGAGATAAGCGCGTCAAACGCGAATGCAAATACGAATACAAGACGAGGCGGTATCGCGAAACGAACCTTGCTCCAAGAATAGCTCGCGATTACTTCGCGACGTGCCAGGTACGTGCGCGTAGTCTCGCGCGGACTTTTTTCGCGCGAAAAATGGCCCGCTCAAAAATCGGTGGGCCACCCGTGCGCGCTTTCGACGGTGACGCGCGTCGCGCCGCTGAATTGCGCAGTAGCGTCGCGGGTGGGCGATGCGGATCCCGCGGCACGAGCTCCGAAATCGACCGGTTTTCTCGCGCGGCGTGTCGGCGTCGCGGCGAAGGAAACGTCGCGACATTTTATGAATTACGATCGTCTCGGCCGGGCGTCCCAGTTTCGTCGCGCCTCGCCGGCGAAGCGAAGCGATGAGAGAAGGAGAGCGAGAGAAAGAGAGACGCGCGCACGCATACGCGTGCGTCGCGACGGCACACCGATACACGGACGGCACGAAAGGCGCCGCGAAATGTTACGTACGCGCGTGCATATAAGGCGTTTCTCGCCGTGATACCGGGACAAACGCGCAGCACGGAAACGGAAACGCAAAAACCCGCGGACGAGACGCCGCGGCGTGTTGACGGCGTCGGCGTCGCGACGCCGCCGCGGGCGGCACACGTCGGGCGCCGTGCGAAAAATATCTGGAGGGAAAACTCACCGGTGCTACGCGTCGTGCTGGCTCTGTCAACTGCGCAGTTCACGGGCCAAAAGGCTCTCAAGCGGCAGGGACGTGACGCGCGCGATTCGCGCCCGCGACGGCTCGCGGCGACGACGCGGCCGATGCGTGGCGGTGATGCTGGCGTCACCGCGCGGCGCCTCGCGGAGTCGCGGAGCGGAGGCCGCCGCGCCGCCATTTTAATCGCCCTCGCCTCCGACTCCGACCGCGACTCCCTTTCTGTCGACGGTCGCTGTCGGAGCCGAGCTCGCGAGCGGAGCGGAACGAAGCCGAGCGGAGCGCACATGACACGTCTGAGCCTCGACGAGACACCCGCGATCGGTATTTGCACGCGAAACTCGTTTCCGAAGCGTAATTGTCGGGAAACATACGGAGCGATTCGCGGGTGAATCCTCACTTTCCGCGGCGCGTTTCATAACTAACCGCGACCCGCGATTCGAAATCTATCGACGCGCGATACAGCGAGTATCGAAGTATCGAAAAGATGGCGAACCAATCACGTCGCGAGATAACGAGATCCGTTCGTCTCGCTCTCTGCACTCTGCGTAGTGAGCGTGCGCTAATGAGCTTAATCTTGGGAAGGAAAAAGACAGTTATAATGAACCCGAGGTGTGAATAAATATTAAATTCAATAAATCGCCGAGAAAACGGACGAGACGATTTGAATCGCGATCGCGGTTGGATTCCAAACTGACGAGCTCCCGCAGTGCCATCGCTCGACGAGAAGCCGAAGCGGGAAGCCGAGGGCGGGAAGCGACGCCATCCGTCGGGAAGAATGCCAAGCTGAGTCAGGCGCCAGCCTGACCGCATGAACGAAATATCGCGGCCAGCTAAACGGCAACCCCTCGTCCACCCCTCCCTCCCCTTACCCGGGATTACAATCGATGCGAGCCTGGGATGTCAGACAATTGCGACTCGCGCGTGCGATCACGATCGTCGAACGCGCGAAATGCGAGTCCCGTTCGTCGAGCGGGCGCCCTCTTTGCACAATGTGGTGTAATCCCGCCGAGCGCGAGGCCCGTCATCCGTTTTCCCCATGGCAGGTTTGCGTCACGCGCGAGCACATTGCCAGGCGCGCGCGTATATCGCCAAAAAATTCGCGCGTCACTCACCGTCTCGTTCTCCACAATGCACATCGGCTCCACTTCCATGGCGTTGGACACCTCGCGCGTCGATGCACGGAAAACGAAAACGATAAGCGCCTCGGGGTGACTCGATCTTCGCGATGGCGATCGTCCGTAACAGTTCGCGACGGCAACGTGTGTCTGTTTACAAACACTGCAAGGTCACACATCGGACCGCCGTCTCTCCTCCCCACTTGCCCGCCCACCCCCGCTCATTTCAGACCGCTGAGTCGCGTTACGTCATTAAACCAGCGATCGTGACGCCGCCGCGCGACGGGACGCCGAACTTCTCTCGGAAATTCAACGTGCGCGCGCGCACAAGATTGATAAGACGCGATCGACGCGATGATGGGCGATGATAAGAATAGGAGCGAGGTCGACCGGATGTCTGAAACTAATAAAGATAATTCGATGATTAATGTATAAAAGATAAACGCGCGTTGTTTCCGAGACACTCCGTAAATTTCGCTAAAAATCTTGCGATTTCGAAGAAAAACAAAAACGAGTTTCTATTCTTCTTGTTCCACATTCTGAAATTGCCTCGTTGAGAATCGAAAAAAATGACGCAATCGTTATTACTATTCAAGATGCTGAATTATGACAAAATTATAATAATAAAATATAAATCATAAAAAATTATAATTTTTGCTGTGCGACAATGAGAGAAAATTGACAAAATGACCGAGAAAAGATTGCTAGATTCCGAGTACGAGTGGATTATTCGAACCTGTACAAATGCTTTTAACATATATCTAACGATGACGCATTTTATATTTTATGACAACACTTTGAACTTGCAACCGGAAAACTCTGGTAAGTCAGATAACTAAACGCGATCGCGAGATTCGGTAATACAAATAAACAACTTTTATAAAATTTCAGAAATCTCGTTCCTGTCGTACACATTATTCATGGCGGCGTTGGATCTTTTCGCATACTGTATTTATCAGTAAATTTGCACGGATCATAAGCGAAAGAGGAAACTCTTGAAGTAAAAACAATGCGAAAGAAGAGGGTAAAAATTGTATAGCTTTTGTAAAAAATATTCAAAACTTATATTTTAAGTCGTCTTAGTGAAAATTCTCAATGCGGAATTGTACAAGACGTACTTTTAACCGTATTCTAATTATCATAGGGATAAAATAGGGTAGGGGGGTGGGTAAGGTATACGGTATATAATACACTAGTCATCTTTATGCGTTCCAAAAATATTCTAGTCGTCTCTCTTGCTCTCTCGCACTCTCACGCACTCTCGTCGTCTCTCCGCACATCTCTCTCTCACGCGTCCTCTCGCACTCGCTTCCGCTCCACATTATCTAACGTGTCTATTATTCAGTCAAGCCACATACAAAGCCACACAAATTTGCAAGTCGAGAAAGCAACGGATGCTCGCACGTATCCTTCTTGAGCTAATGATAATCTCTCTCTAGTGATAATCGCACTCCCTCCTCCAACACTATGAAGCGTTGAAGATACATTTTATTGTGATGTTACGACAAAAAAAATATCCGACGTGAAAATATTGTACAATGGAAGTATATCTGACTCTTGCTCCTAAAATAACGCGCGTATCCGATATCCGCAGTTTCGCATACTAATTTCGTTCTATGCAATCCGTTTATAACTATAATTAGCTATGACGAATCGCCAATTCATTATAATTATAATAATTACCTGTGACAAATCGTATTCATGGAAGGCAGTAATGCAATTTCGTTAAATTAATATGTATACCAAATTAATTATTCTCTTTTTTTCATTCGCGTACATACATTATGATAATAATGACAATCGAAACACAAGGAGGAACAGTACACAAGACATCTTTTTCTCGCTCTGTGACATAGGATAGTCAAAAAAAAAATAATATAAAGCAAAGGTTTTTTACTGACACCAATAGTCCATCCGTCCCACATTGTGACATTATAAAAAAAAGAAAGCATTTAATGCTCGCGTTTACGATTTAAAAAATATCACTCGCGTGTAGCCGAAAGTATTAAATACCGAATAATGGGCAAAATCACAATAAAAAAATCACAGGTGGCTCGTCAAATAAATGCAAATAAAATTTTTGTAGACCACCCAATTCACGGAGCGATTGGACGCTGCTCACTTATTTACAAATACTTATCAAAACATGCATACACCGAACAAATGATGAACGGAGAGCGTATTTGAATTTTCGTTATTGAAGCTCTAAAAATGTATCTGCACAGCAAATATGAACAAAATTTAATTCACGTTTATTTCAACTATAAAGTTGGTATAGAAAGTAAATTCAATTTCGCGTTCGCCGTTCACTCGTTCATTCGTCAAGTGTATCCACATCTTTTATGTACTCTAGAATTTCATAACTTATATACTTATTCTGTACACATACAACCGAAACTACCGCTAGCGAATTTATAATGTATGTACATAATTTGGCGGTTTGTTTGAAAATATTTAGAAATCCTTATACGACATACACAGTATGATCGCTATAATCCTATATTCGAGCTGCATGCCTTTTATTTCACCAATAGTGGCGTCATACAAGTGGAAGAAGTGTCCGTCAGCCTTCGCTCGATTGTTCATATGAAAAAAAAACGTAAATTATATAAATATCGAGAGTCCCGCCTATTATCTCTCGTAAAATTAATAGCTGAACTACCGTTCCCAAGAAAAGGAAAGCTTCAAAACGAGCGATAACATACGTCGTTTTCTACCATTGTGCTTCTTCCTTAGACCTCATTTTATCCTCCTTCTTGAGATACAATCGTTGATAATCCTCCTGATAAGTAACATACTGCGCGTTCGATTTACCAGGCTTTTGTATGGAACCACCGACCGGCGAATTATTAGGGGAAAATTTCATCTCTTGCAACTCCTGCAACTCCTTCAACGACTTCATTACAAACTGCATATCCTTTTCCTGTTCTGTTGGTTGTACTGTGTTTCCTAAAGCATCATCCGTAATGAAGCCGTCTTTCCGTTTATCAGTTAATCCTCGAGGCGAGGAATCATCGTTGATGATCTGACTGAGGAAATTAGTCGCAGCAATTGTTTCCTCGTTTTGCCTTTGTTCCTGTTCCTCCTTCGAAAGGGTCGTTTGCTGTGGCATAGGCACTACGTCTTGGTTAGGCCCTATCTGTTGCTCAGTTATCTTGTGATCTTTCTTTCTTTTCTTTTGCTCGTGCGACGATTTAAGCTTGACTTCCACACACCGCTCTCGTTTCTTCTCCTTTTTGTCAGTTTTATTTACCATTGCATCGACATCTTTGTCATCCAGTCTCTTATCGCATTTAGTGTCTGCATTCTCCTGCAAGTACCTGTGTTTCAAGGCCTGTGCTGAATAGGAAGTATCTTGTCTATATACGGAATGATGTCCAGTTTGGGAAATTTCGTTTGTTTTAGAATGGGTCACAGGCTCCGGACATGCTGTGATAGAAACTCTATCCTCTATCGCTTCATTTATCTTTGCCGTTAACTTGTCATAATCAACACGTGTTATGGATAAAGAACTGTTCGTTAAATCCATAAAATTAAATTTCTCAACGTGACTCTTAGTTGGCTTTTGAGCCATTAGTTGTGATGTAGGTACTACAGAAATTTTACCAACTGTAAAATTATTAATGGAGACCGCGGCGCATTCCTGCTGTTGGCCCGCACTATTCTCTGTATGCTTGTCTTTATATTTATTACTATGTTGCTTCTTATCGGTATTAACATCGTTAGACTTCGCTGTCGCTTGACTTGCAAAATTCGTCGAATTTTCGCCAATGATCTGAACTTTAGATACATTCGTGTTTGTCTTCTCATTTTCTTGAGACGGAAGATTATTCGTAGCAACGTTCTTCGCAACAATATTACAAACTTGAGTATTAGCAGAAGTGGTAACGTTGTTTGCATTGACCATTTCTTTTGGTTTCTTCAACTTCTTCTTAATGCTAAAATCATAATAATCCATTAATATAAAGCAGCACATAAATACTGACATCAAAGGAATGTGTAAATATAAGATAGGAAGAAGGCAAGCCGTATATAGTAAGAAAAAAAAGTGTTAAGTTAATTATCTGTGTGCATTTAATAGTAATAACAAAGTAGGAATGTATGCTAACTAAAATAATTGAAGCAATTTTTGCATGTACAAAAAACTAAAAAAGCAATCAGAAAACAAATTAACATTGACATTAAACATCTGCGTACACGTTAATATAATCTCATATTATCATAAATATCTATAAATGCATTAAATTGAGTATCACTCTTGTAGAATAACTTTTTTTTCTAGGAATCCGTTAATGTTTCGAGCGAAGAAGTAGAAATCAGTATTAATCCATTAGACCTTCCTAAAACATACAATAATCAAGCAATGAAGCGATCAATTAACTTTCTGACGTAGTCATCTGACAACGAGTCAGATTTCTTGACCGCGATTTGCAAAGAAATTCAAGAATCTTGAGCCTAACTTTCAGACACACACTCCTTTCACTTTGGTGAAAATAGGAAGAAACCATAATAGGGAACGAAGTTCATGCACGAAGCAAAGCAAAAATAGCGAAAGTTTTCTTGTAACGCTTGTAGACAGAGTGTATCAACAATTGAATATAATGTATTAACAGTATAATACAGTACTTACGCGGGTTCAACGGGACTAGCATATTTCA
This sequence comes from Leptothorax acervorum, assembly GCA_035220615.1. Classification (NCBI taxonomy): domain Eukaryota; kingdom Metazoa; phylum Arthropoda; class Insecta; order Hymenoptera; family Formicidae; genus Leptothorax; species Leptothorax acervorum. The sequence continues at coordinate 1,811,056 of JASTWQ010001261.1, read as the reverse complement.
GCAAAGTTTGCAATCGTACGCATTCAGGCGGCCACAATGGTAAGACATTCGTTTCCATAAAAGTAGCAACAAACGATTCCATACTCTCCTTTCTTGATCTGAGAATATTGAAATGATGTCTCCTGGCGTTTGCTATTTCAAGAACGAGTTTCCTAAAATTGAGATTTACATATACATGCATGAATACAAATTCAGGTTACGCATGAATGGCATAGCTTTGATTAATAACACACTTTGCTTCGTCAGTCCAAGGAAATCGTTTTCGTGGTATTTTCGGCTTTTCTGTGTTTTTAGACGAACCATTAGCTTCATCGCTGCTCTCTTCGTCTGCAGGAGGAAATCCCTCGAAACCCCTGAAATCGGTCAGTCAATTACATTTCGATAAAGATAATATTACGAAGATTCATGATATCGCGATGACAAAGAATAATGATCAGCATTTGTTGCGACAGAATTCCGCGATCTTAATCTCTTCTAATCTAATAATAATGGTACATAGTCAAATCGCCTAGTCATCGAATTGTGTCCCAGATCAAATGCGTAGTTTTCTTGTTTGACACAAAAGATGATTCTAGTGATAAACTAAACACTGATACTGATGATAAAAAGCCCCGCATCTTCCTCTGCTTTTTCAATAATGTAATAGATGAAAAATAATGACCACGCTGAATAATAGAATGTTTTTTTCTTCTATATGCAAACATAATGGATTGTATGAATGTTGGTAATAACTGAAAAAGCAAAAGCATGTAAGCATGAATAGATTAAAAGGAAAAGATTAAAGGCAGTAGAAAAAAAGAGGAAAGAGAAAGAGCAGTCGAAGAGGCGAGAATAGAAAGGGGTTCCTCTTACGAAGGGCGCCTTACCAACAGTACCGATATATCTCCCAGTATAATTGAGGACTGAGAAATAAAAAATTACAATAAGTTTATATTCAAGAAATTATAAACTGTAGTTTTATATCAAGAAATTATAACTGTAGTATTATCGCGCTCTCTGGCAAACTGGATTCTATTTTATTCAACTGTGTTTAATATTATAAAAAATTAACAATTTATTATTAAATAGGATTGAGACATAATCTATTATTAAAGAGCAGAAGTGGACCGTCGCAAAAATCAAGAATAAAAGCTGCGACATACCAAACCACTAATACATACGATATACAATAGTTACTCACTTTTCATCGGCAACTTTCTGACATTCCTTCATATATTTTTCCATAACTGATGGCATAACATTATCGATGAGCGCCTTTAATCTGTAAAGTGTTAACAAATTTTGCCAAACGCAGAACTTTCAAAGATCAAAAATACAAAAGATAATTTATGTATTATAAGTAAATATATATGTATAAAAAAAAATATATATAATATATATACACACAATTGCTAAAGTCACTATCTTACTTTTGCATCGGTTCGTTCACTCTGTGTTCGGCGTCTTTCAAACAAAGTTTCTTAACCCTGCCGAGAAGAGTAATTTTACTACAAGGTAAAAACCGTACTAGATGTCCATAGGTTTGTAATCTTATGCCATTCGAATTCAACATTCGCAATTTCTTCTCTAAACTGTAATAAAAGTAACAGACCTTAGAGAATAATTTTCACGATTTGTATAATTCATAATTTAAGGAATTTATGATCTAAACTTACGTAAAGAGCACTTCGTTAACTGCGCTATTGAAGAACTTGCTTTTACCGTCTTTGCTGTTTTCCGCTTGAATCTTTAATTTATTCACTATCTCTTTTATATCCTCAGGTAGATTCTCGGGCAAAGACGCTTCTTTATTCTCCATTTCTTCCCCGTCGGATTCAACGTAAAGGCAAATACGAGATTTCCCCGAATCTGTTGTATCGCGACTCGAGTCGTCTTCGATTACTCGAGCTGCATTGACGACGCTTTCTATCGCATCGTCGATGTTGCTGTCTTTAGCACCTAATCTCTTTATATCCATCTTCTTCGCGTCATATCCATTACTATTGGACGATTTCTTCTCAAACTTTTTGATATCGAACTTTTTTTCATTTATTTTATTTTTCTCTGGTTTATCAGACTTTTTCTTCTCCTCTTGATCTTCTGAGACTAAAATTGCAAGATTATTCCACAAATAATGCATAAATCAAAATTATAAATGTTCTAATAACTTAATAACGATATAGAAAGTGGGAAATATTACCTGTACCTCCTTCAGCATCTGTCGTCTCATTCTTCTCCTTCCGTCTCAAAAGATCCAGATCTCGTTGAGAATTTTGTTGTTGCGTATCCTGCGTCTGATGATTTTGCGGCTTTTTCCTCTTTTTGCCATTCTCGTGATTAACTTTCTTCTCGCTATTTTCTTCGATTTTCCGTCTCTGTCAATAGACATCAAATTATAGAGTACCATACGGGGACAAAGCAAACAAAATCGTATATTTAAAAATCAATTACTTTTCGCGGATTATCACCAGTAATATCTTCCGTTTCATCGTCATCCGAGGAGCTAATGATACGTTTATCTACTCTTTTAGGACTATCTACATCTTCGGTATCCTCCTCGCTACTCTCGCTACTCTCCTCGTCGTCGCTATTGTTATTATTATTGTTATGGACTAATGAACGTCTATCGGCTGCTCTGAACTCAAGAGCTCCGCAATTAATATAGAAGCCCCCATGCGCCGTGGTCATCTCTTCGGGTACAATTTCATCATACTGTTGACAAAATATCAGGATTACATTAAAAATCTTCGAAAATATTCTTCCACAAAAAGAGAAACTTCACGTACAGCATCAGTATTATCGATAAAGGAGTCGTTCTCATCATAGCCTGCACCCAAATCCACGTACCCCTCATACTTGTGCCTTTTCTTTCCCGTAGATGTTCCCTAAGGCAACGAGAAATAATTAAGCGTTGGTCAATGTCATATCAAAGATCAGTTTTACTTTTATCATCAACGTACATATTTCGCCTCGAACCGTCTCGCCATGTCTCGAAGCTTATCCTCGTCATCGTCGTCGTCGAACAGGTCCAGTCCATTTGTCGCATTCTCATCTCCCCTCTTCTGTTCTTTCCTTCGCTTTTTCTGCAAGGTAAATAGATTAATTTACAATCACTCGATCGAGTATGCATCGAAATGTCTCGTTCGCGAACCGACCCAGTAATCCACAATCAAATCGCTCTGTATTTCGCTTCGCTCTCTGTACTCCACTTTCACTAATTTATAAAAAATTCAGATCGATCGGAGAGAATAGACCCATACCTGTACCTGTACACGCACCCGTACACACGCTCTCGAATTTAAATGCATCGTCGATAATGATCAGAGGTGTTTGGCACCTTTTTACAATGTTTATCAAATTCATTAGTGAAACTCTATTCCAGAACTATCCTTTTTCACGTGTAGAGTACGGAATGCGTAATTGTATCACGTCATACAAATATATCTATATTATTTTTCCTAAACAGATAATTAAGAAATCGCTAAAGTCTACTTAATGACTTAGTCAACCATACAGCAAACACAATAAAGACTTGGTCAATCATACAGCAAACACTAAAGACTCAATAAAGACTAAAGACTCTCGTAGCAGTTTTTCGAAATAAAGGATTAGCAAGAAATCCGTAGTTTAATTTACATTAGTTTATACATAAAAAATTGCAATCTCAGTCTTGTTTCTTTTTTCTAAAACAGGTTTTCGCAGAATTATTATCACGTTCTCAACAGCGAAGGAGATTAAAGGAGATAAAAATCGAAGAATAGAAGCGTGTGGGAACTCTGGAATAGATGAATCGACTCTGAAAGGGTGCTGAACGTGTCCACCGATACTAGGAGCACATAAAGCGGCCGTCCTCGCGATTTCGCGCTCTTTCTTTCGCGCCGCGTCGCGAACCACCTCCTCCAGTCTCCTGTTCTCCTATCGAAGGGACGCCGAATCGAGCGATTGATCCTGCCTGCGACGCGGTTATTGACGATCGACGATCGGTCATTCTCTTTTTTTTTTCTTACACAAACGCCTCTCGATCGAATCAGCCTTGTTAATCGTCCAATTAGCTACTCAATTAATCAGCGAGTTTTAACGCGCGAATCCGCACGGTATCGCTTTTTCTCCCATTGCTCCACCGCTCACGGTTATTATCGGAATTCTTAATAAAAAAAATATATAAGCCAGTAACGCGAAACGAGATTTTATCGCTTGATGAATTAAAACCATTCAAGGTAAAATTAAATGAAAGAGAAGAACGCCAGTGTGCGATAGCCATATGGTCGAAACAGTGAAATAATACGAAAGAGAACAGTTAAAAATAAAAAAGCTCATTAAACATTAACCGCGTATTGGACAAGATGATAACGTTTAATTTTCATGAAAATTTTCGATTCCGCATTTAATCGCGCGATAAATCACGTTGAATAATCCCGTGGACGGTCAATCGATTTCATGTTGCAAATTTTTGAAGTGTGCGCCCCTCCCCTCCCGCCGCTACTTCGAAATTTGATTCGCCGACGAATTCGTGCCACGTTTTCGAAACACGTGCGCGACCAAAACAAAGCTGCAAATTGCACGCAGCAGCCATCGATGGAAATAAAGCGACGTGGGGCCGAAAGAGCAATCTAAATGAAGAGGGGAGAAGCGGGCATTTCGTGAACATTTCGGGGACGATTTATCGCCTCTGGGTCTTCTGTCCGGTCAAACCGCGAAGCACGATTGCAAGTAAGTAGCGCGACGACGAACGGCGTGATTCGCGCACGAATAACCACCTGAAAATAAAACATTTTATGTAACGATACGGATATCGGTGCACTCGAGACCGTCCGATAATATGTAGGTGTTCCATAAAACCCGATTTACTTATTTACGAGAGATAGAAAAGCAAAAGACGGTCTCGGATCACAGCGTTTTTCCGCCGAAAACGGGCCTGGCCGGCAATTACTCAAAAATTATCGGGAGAAAGAGATAGATTAGATTAGAATGATAGATCGAGAGTTTATTTATTTAAATCATTATCCACTCGTATCGCAAAAGGAGGGGGAGGGGGTGGGAGGCACGAGCGCGCGTGACACGCGTCTCGAGCGGTGTATTCGATACGTGTCGGCGGTCACGAGTCTCTCCTCCGGTGCATCGATCTACAATTCAGAAAGGAGAGCCCGCCTGCCCGCAGCACACGCTCTCTCGCTCTCGCGTGAAATAAGAGACCTCTCCGTGCGCGACACACATGTTCGCTTCGCGCCGTGTGTGTCGCGCGCTATTTCTCTCTCTCTCTTTCTCTCTTCCCCTCTCTCTCTCTTCCCGGTCGCGTTTTCCGCGTATCCTTCTCCCCCATGCATCGAGACCCCGCCGGACGAAGTACGTGGCTTGCGAAATAGACGCTGCACACACGAATAAGGCATTAAGGCATCGCCGCCGCCGTATGTACGTCTCTTTCCCTTCCTCGAGGGGACTGGCGAGTTGGCGACGGGGAGACGGGGGAGAAAGAGAGTGAGAGAGAAAAATGAAATGCCGGACGGCGACCGTCGCGCAATGGCAACTCTCGTACAGACGTTTTACGAGGCAGAAGGGACGCGCACGAAGGACGCGTCGTCTCTCCCGCGAGAAAGAGAGAACGGCGCGCGCCTTGGAAGCGCGAATCCGCTCACTGCCTGATTGACGTCCGTCTCGTGACAGCGTGCGGATGTCGCACGGCGATGACGTTGACAACGCGGCGTGGATCCGGCACGGCGGAAGGACCGCGAATCCGAATCGATCAAGGAACCGTTCTCGGCTCTCGCCCGTCTCGTTTCCGCCGCGCCGCGCCGCGCCGCCGCCGCCACCGCCGTCGTCTGCCGTCCTTATACAATATACGCGGACGGAATTCCGGCGCGCGCGGCGTCGACGCCAGCCGCGTGACAATCGCGCGGCCATATCGCCGAGGACGAGGATTCCCTCGCGCCTCCTGGACGTCGACGTCGACGTTCCGTCGATGAACACCCGCGTTCCGTCTTGTCTCTATGCCCCCTTCCCCACGCAACTCATACACACGCATACACACGCGCGCATACACATTCTCGCACTCTCTCGCTCTTTTTCATTTCTCCGTATGTTTCGCATGTATGACACGAGCTTGACATACGGCCTTTTGTTTTCCCCTCCCGGCGGGGACGGCGGGAGCGGGTTAATCGCGCGGTAATGGGCTCACCTCCGCCGACTTGAGGAGCTGCGCGTAGTTGAACTCCGGGCATGTCTTCTCGTTGGACTCGGGCAGGGTGAGCGTGAAGCGGAAGGAGGGCGCGAGCTGCTTGCCCATGTTCCCCTTTTTCTCCTTCTTCGTCGCGTGGCCCAGGGGCTCCGGGAACTCCAGGGTCTGCAGGGGCACCCGTTTCGCCTCTGACATTCCTTTTACATTTGCACCGAGCCTAACGCGTATCACGGAAACACTGCGGGCCCTGCGACCTGCGACCGCGGCAACATGATACACACCTTCCTCACCGCGCTCTCACTCTCTCTCCTCGATTAAACACCGCGCGGACGCCGCCGCTCACACGTCGCCATCTTCGGCACGACTGTTTTTAGAGTGCGCCACGGACGCGCCGCCGCGACGCCGGCGACGCCTGCGCCTGGGTGGCCTCGCGCTGCCTCGCGGTTTACGGCTGCGTTTCCAACGGCACCGCATCGCGCGAAATCGCGTCGATTTTAGACGCGCCCAGTTATCGAGCAGCTGATCTGACAGACTGGCATTTTGACAGCTTCGAATTTGACGAGTCGGTCGAATTAAACGCCAATTAGCAAAGCAATTAATGGGAAAGCAAATCACGTAAGATCATGATGCGCGAAAGGGTGAGAGCTCGCGGTGAGGGAATTCTTGAAGACTTAGGCAGTGATGCAAAAAATTATAAGGTTCTCTTACCAAGCTTTTATTAAAATAATTTAGTCTTTGTTTAACGAAGTAACATTTTTTAATGCACTTCGTCATTGTCATTTTTTAAACGCTGCTACAAATCTTAGTTTTGCCACTCAATGTTAAAGAGTACTTGTACCTACGCGTTCCTAAATACGATCTACGTTATAAAATATCTCAATGATCTATAATCTATATAAATATCTCACGTAGGAAAATATCTTAAACACATACATCTAGATGTGACACGTGAAATATACGATATCTCACATTCCAGTGCCTGTAATAGTAAAAAAATATCAGTCTTCCAAAATACAATACTTCCTAATAATTACGCTGTAATTGCATGTACGATCTCCATAATAAAACATACAGAAGAATTACTGAAATCTAAATACATACAATTATCAGCTTTAAGACCTGCTCTAAAATTAGGACATATACTAATTAAATCTACAAATTGCGCGGTATTTTTAAAATCGCTTATAAAATATTCGAATAAAAAAATTATACATTTAGCCAGACGTCTCTGAGTCATTTTTAATTACTAGAGTTTTCTTTTCTATTTTGAGTGCCGAAAATTGCTGACCTAAAAGCTTCATCACGTCAGCGTGCTTCATGTTACTCTTCTCCTTTTTCACCGAATTGTAATTCTGCTTCACGTAAAGCGCGAAACCGGTTGGTTCTCTCTTCGGTGTCTGCATTTGCACGGTGCCAGACTTCGTCGTCTTGTTAATCAGCAATTCGAACTTTCCATAGCAATAACCACATCGTTTTTTCTCGACATCCAAGGATTTTGAGTGCCTTCCAATACTGCAACAAATTATATAAGTTTTACAAATAACAGACTCGATTTTTTAAATCAATTTTTATCGTAATCAATATCAGGTACCTGTATCCGCAGCGTGTGCATTTGTACGTGAATTTAGTTTTAATTTCATAATTATGACATCGACGAATCGGCGGCAATTCAGGAAATGTCTTCATTGCTTTGTTAGCCCTGTAATAATATAAAGTAAATTATGTAAAATTCTGATCATACTATAAATAATTATTGCACTTACTGCGTAGAATTTCATAGTAAGACAAAAATTAGAACATATAATTTTTTTTAAACTATTTTATTCTAAAATTTATTACTTAATAATACAATTAAACTATTCGATAATTATAAAATACTGACGTACCATCTTTTCCAAAAATGTCCATGACCATCCGAGACACCATCTATTATAAACGCTGCAGCATGACACATTTCGTGAATCAAAGTATCTCTTAGTCTATCTGGCATATCTAAAATCTACAAAAATAATTTCAGTATTATATAAAATTGAAGTAATATATGATTGAATATATATATATATATAATAAGAATAAACAAAAAAGAACATACTTTTGTTGCTAATACAATCCTTGAAGATCTAACAGTACTACCACTAAGAGCTTTTACAGACTTTTTGTTGTAACAATATCCAGCAGTTCCTCTCATACGAACGTTCCATTCAATACACATATCTTGAGGCAACTTGTTATCAAATACTTTTTCGTTATACAGTGCGTATAACTTTTTACATAACTCCTCCTTGTTATTTTTGTAATCCAATCTGTATTTCTTTGCATTTAGATGAGTCTGGCTCATCGGAACCGTATTTGACAAAGATGCTAGAAAGGTTTTGCATTCCACGGACTTAGTCATTGTTGATTCAAATTTAGGTGCTACTTTGGATACTGGTTTTTTCGTAACTTCTAAAAATTAAATATTATCTTATTGAATGCAGGCTTCGTCATTAATAATATTTTGTGCTATTTTTATTTCAAATTAAAACAAATTTTATCATGCGTTTCTTACCTTTATTACGTACGTATTTTGGTGGTACATAATCTCCAGGATCAAATTCGCTAGTGCTGGAACTTTCGTCATCGCTAAATGATAATTTTCTTCCTTGCAAATTCCTAGGATTACTGCTAGATTTATCATCTCCATCGTCAGTATCCGTATCACATAGTGTTTGAAGGCTATGTAAAACATTTAATTAACGAAAACATTTAATTAAATTCAGTACTCTATTGAAATAATTAACAATTGTATAGTACCGTTTAATTGATGCTGGCACTGGCACGGATTTGGTTGAGTTACTTGTAACAGTTGTAGGATTTGTTAATGCAGTGTGATACATACTTTCACTATCACTACCTGATAATGATTCATCATTGATAAAATCATTCATTTCTTTTTGTTTTCCTTGGATGTTCCTTCTTCGATTTGGTTTAATATTATTTTCAACTAAAACAAAAAATTTGTGATTTTAAAGGAAATTGTATTAACACAAATCAAACTGTAATAAAATATGACAAAAAATTCTTTACCCGAGTCAGACTCATCAGAGTTCAAATATACTGCACGATGTTGATTCGTTGCTACAGGTTTCCTGTAATAAAATATAATTTATTAGATATGTTTTTATTAAAATATAAAACGATATAACAAAAAACCAATATAACATAAATTACCGTTCCGTTTGGACTGTCCTATTCACTGTTTGAGTAGATGTCTTCCGTGGTTCAGTTGTTGGAAGTAACACGTTAGCTTTATCTCTCCATGATGTACCATAAAGTTTATCTAAAATACCTGCATAGTCCATTACATCATTAGTTTTAAATGTATTTACTACCGAAGAAGCTTTTTTGTCAGTTTGTGCTCTTGGTAAAAGCTTTGATTTATTGATGCAATCTGGTGTGCAGAATTCAGAATTATTCTTGGTTTTTTTAAAATATTGATCCAGTGTTGTTCGACCCGTGAAGAATGAATGAACCACTCTATCAGAATTTATAATTGTCCTTTCCTTCTCGTCAGTCCGCGTTTTGTTGATTCTCTCTCTGTTATTTGGAGTTTCATAGTTCTGTTCCAATCTTTCTAGACTGCTATTTCCTGAATGACTGTTTCTAGTACTTGGGGGTACAGTATTTAAAGAGCTATCGTTTTGAGAATCAGGTAAATTTGTCAGGAGCCATTCCCTGATCTGTTTCTTTCTCCTTTCAGAGAGAGGTCTGAAAGAATCCATTACCTTCGACATGTTAATATGTTGCTTGGGTGATTCGGACAAATTCACTTGTAAAACATCGTTCTTAATACTGGAATCGATAACGTCAGGACTATCACCAGGATGCTGTACTTTTCTGTTATAACTAGGTGATATAGCTGGATGCATTATATCTTCATCTACATCTGTGCTCTCATTAATTATTACATTGTCTTCTTTCTTTTCTCTAGGAGAATCATACACGACTTGTGTACACTTTATATTCTTCAAAATTTTATAAGTATCTTTCTTTGTAAGTCTGATTTTTCCTGCACTATCTTGCTTTGGAGTATTAAAAGTTGGATGTCTATTGAGAACATTAGGACTATCACTGTATGTGGCACAGCTTGGTTTAATTACTCTATTTATCTTCTCAGTATTGTATTCTCTTGGTTTCGTATTTGTTTCTTGTTCTCTAATTAACATAGGACTTCTATCATTAATGTATCTTTTAGATTTATCTACTTGATCCCCGTAATAATTTATATTGCTACCGATAGCAGTTTTGTCATTAGTTAAGGCACTATCAGAAGTTAATAAGGTATCGCTAGAAGTTAGCGCTGTCTCAGTAGGTGTCTCATTAAGCACAATAGTTCTACTTACAAGTTTTTTCTTTGAAAATTTATTATCAGATCTGACAAGGTTCCACGATGAATCAGACTCACTTTCCTTTTCGCTCTCTGAAGAAGAAATATCCAAGAAATGTAGCCTTCGGTATTCCTTATTTCTAACAGTAGAAGTTGAACTGGATTTCCATTTTGGTACATCAGTGCGCACAGGGGACGAGCTGCAACTGGAGTCGCTAATCACAATAATGTCGTCTTCCGTCTTCCCATTCGTAACAAAATCTTCCCGTGGCGGTGAAGAGTCTTCGATACTGGAACCCGCGGACAGTCGCAAATTAAAGTTTTGCGAACCGCACACCGAGTCTGTCGCGTACCAATTAGATGTCATTTTCAATCTCTTTTATTTTCTCATTTCACTCTGAGATAACGGCTCTTTCGCTATTTTGCCAAGAATGCCACCTTGGAGAACTTTTTCCACGGCTGTCTTTAGTAAACAAACGCACAGAGGGAAGAGGAGAAATCAACACAATTATCGAACATGTGGATCTCAGGAAGGATTAAAGGTCAATGAGATATAAGTTGCCCTTTCGCATTTATTATATCGCTCGTACACGTCGCACGGCACTCCGGTAAAATATTCTAGCGATTTCTGTTAAATAAAAGCAACATTATTGCGGAATAGCGACCGTAATCACGTTCATGCACGTCCGCGAAATAAACGGGAGCAACTTTCAAACCGCCAACCGCCAACAGTCCGTTAAACAGGTTAAACTACTGCTGCCAACTGTATAAAAACTAAAAGCAGGATCAGTACTGAAGCGCCTCTATGTCCACGAAACGTGGACATTGAACTACGTTGCCAAAATATTTATGAATTCCGTAGGTAATGTCCCGTAGGTAATGTCCACGATTTTGTGGTTCTCTTCCGTGTTATGTTCAGGATTTTTTAGTTCTCTTCCGTGTTATGTTGACGATTTGTTGGTTTTCTTCCGAAAAGAATCAAAAACTTGTAAACATAGCATGGAAGAAATTAAACCACAAAATCGTGGATAATAGCGTGTCCGTGTGCTACGCCCATAATTTTCGTGTTATAATTATATTATATGTATATGTCGTGGCCGTTCTTAGGTTTCTCTCTGATATTATAGTATTGTAGCTTAGGAATTATTGTTTCAAATAAAGATACACATAAATAAGAATATAGATTTAATGAAACTTGGATATAATATCAGTGATAATTGGCAAGTTTCCTGTTTTAATAAGAAATATTCGAAAATAAATCTATTACCTACAGTTATCATATTTTGCGGTAATTTGCCGATTAATATATCCGCACGACTAATCGTTAGTCGATCGTTAGTTGATCGATTCGATAGCTATGCGTTTCTACTTTCTCGAAACTGTTTTTCGGAGCGAATTAATTTTTAAGTTTAATGTTTAAAGGAATTGAAGGTAAGGAATGCAAGATAACGGTGATGGGAATTATAAATTATTATTTTGTATTTTCAAATAGTCAATCATCATTTCGTAATCAGGCGCCAATTTGACTCGCGTCGCGTCGTGTCGCGCGGCGTCACTGTGAAGTTGGCGCGCGTCTGCGTCGCATCACTCTCGAGTCTCTCGTCGCTGCGAACGGAACGTCGCGAGTACCAGGACGGATTTATTCGTTGCGGCACATTTAATCGGTAAGTGCAATTGTTATACGCATCATACTCAATCGTATTTTAGTATTTAAGACTTGCGTGACGTAGATTCGACGCGCAATACATCGCTTAAAACGAGATGCGTCCGATCGAAAGCTATCGCATGCCGCACAGTATCACGGTAACGATGGCAACGTCGCGTTGCCGGCGCCGGCGTCACTCTCGAATCTCTCGTCGTCGCGAACGGAACGTCGCGGATATAGGACGGGTCTATTTATCGTGGCAGGTTTAATCGGTAAGCGCAATAATTATGAGCTCCGTACTCAATCGCGCCTTGGTATTTGAGACTTGCGCGACATGTAGTTTCGACGCGCGGTATACCTACATCGCTTAAAACGAAGATGCATCCGACCGAAATCTATCACGCGCCGCGTGCATGCAGTTATCATGGTAACGATGTAGGCGTAAATATTTTTTCGTGTCAAAATAATCTATTTTCTTTTCTATTCTTGAGTCATTTTATTTTGCAATGATTCAGAAATAATGATGATTTAGGAATAATGAATAAGGTGTTGGATTCCCGTAAAAACTATTTAATTGAATTGTTTATTTAAATGTTTCAGACAATAACTCGAAAAGTCGCAGCATCGCATCGAAGGAATCCAAGCTGAGGAAATCCATCTGGAAATCAGCTTGAGAGGTGAAGGAGGCCTTAAGAAAAGCGTCGAGCATCGTCGAAACAACATTGTGGTAAATATTTTTTTTAGTGTAAAAATAATCAATTTTCGTTTCTATTCTTGAGTCATTTTATTTTACAATGCTTTAGAAATAATGATGAATTGCTAATAATGAATAAGATGTTTGATGCGCGTACAAATTATTTAATCAAATCGTTTATATAAATGTTTCAGACAATAACGACGCGGAAAGTAGCATCGTTGCATCGAGGGAATTTAATCTGACAACTCGAGAAAACAGCCTGAGAGGAGGAGAGGAGGCATCGACGCCGGCCAGACAACTTTGCGGTAAATATTATTATTTCTTATACTGTGTAAGAGTAATTTTTTTTGCTTATTCTTGAGTCTTTTTATTTCATGATTTAAAAATAATAATTAGAAGAAAAGGAGTAATTTAATATTTTATAAAAATTAATTCTTGTAAAGAGTTAGAAATAATTTCTTGTAGTTCTTTTTCGGAAAATGTATAATTATTTAAATATATATCTAATTGAGTAATGAATCTAATAACGTTCAATGCACATAAGAATTATATATGTTTTAAAAATTTAAAACATTAAATTTTTTTTAACACTGTTTTAATATGAATTTTATATTTGTTTATTACAGAATCAATATGGCAATAATTCCGCTGTTGCGCATCGGAGCCGGTGAGTAATAAATTAGTATTTTTATTGAGGTATAACGGATGTGTGGAAACTTAATTATTAAATATATATACATACTATACATATATATCTAAATAAATTAAGCATGCAATTTGATAACAATATAAGAATGTTACATATAAGTATATAGTATTCCACATCCGTTGCCTGACTCTATGGCCAGACTCTGGCTTTCCGATATTCACTGCTAATACTGAAGATCTATATTATATAGTTTACGTCACGTGCGTTATAGATTTTCAGTACTGCAGGCCTTTTTCTATATAGGTATACAAGTTTTTGGTTCTTTTCGGAAAAAAACCAAAAAATCCTTAACGTAACACGGAAGAGAACCATAAAATCGTGGACATTAGCTACGGAATTCATGGACATTTACTACGTAGTTCAATGTCCACATTTTACGGACATAGAGCGCTTGAAAATAAAGTAACAGCTAAATCGCGCCCATGAACGCTCTGAGGTTTTTCTCCGGTGAGACAACCGAAAATAGTTTATCAGTCGATATCATTGCTTTTGCCATAAGAAGCTAATAAGCTAATATAAACCACTTAGATTTAATTCGTTGCGCTAGAGAGGGCAATACTATGTTGCTTTCTCTCACGGACCTGACTTTCCTTGCACTGGTACTTTCTTTTACTTATTTTGTTATTAATATTAATAGATATTATTATACTTTGATATAAATATTTATTTAACCCTTTATAACTCAATTTTTTTTGTGTCTAAAAAACCTATAAACATACGTAAAACTATAGCACACATTAACTTTCCGATAAAACTTGAACAATTAATTTACAATTTTTAAACTTTTTATTATAAAAAACCGGTTTGTAACTTGGAAGTCACAAAGTTGTGGCGAGAAAATGAAATAAGACTTAAAATACAAATATATAAGTGTGTGATTTCAAAGTTACACGGCGTTATAGATCGAGGGCCAATTAATATATTTTCATATATTTTTATGTTTGAATGCCATTTTTAATAGAATTTATGAAGCGTGCTTTTTCTACACTGCTCCATGTATTAGCATTAGTAATGCATGGTGTAATTGTGTATAAATCTTCCGCTTCTACTGGTTGCACTCTGTATTTTTATTAATAAAAAAAGAAAACTGTTTTCTCACTGAGATGACTGATCCGCACGGTCATTTGAGCTTAGTGAATTCATGGATAGAATTGCCACCTAAACTATACCGTTTTGACCCGGAAGCAAAGAAACAAGTTAATGTGTATCAAGTGTTTTATTATATAAAAATAGCAAAAAAAATATTATAAGGAAAAATGACTAAATAATCAAGAAATAAAATAAAATTCGCGGCAAGTAACAAACAAAAAATATATAAATTATATAAATAATGATTAAACAATCATAATCATTAAACGCTTCTGATTGTTATATTTTCCTAGATCTATCAAGAATTTAAAAAAATACTCCATGCAGTCATAGACAACAATCGTTAAGCGCTCACTGACAATGAGCTACTTTCTGTACTGAACGTAATCATTGTAAGATACACATCAAGTTTGGAACGCTATTTATCCCAATTTCATCTTTTACAGGTTTTTTTTCAAATGCCATTTATTCAAGAAATTGTCCAAATTTATTTTTATTTCTTTATTAAAAATTAAGTAAGATATGGTTTATATTTCACGTAACTCGGAGAAATAATGATCAAACCCAGAAACCCGGATATAAGCCTTCAAAACCTGGAGTCTCCGGGTCAAACCGAAGAGGTGGCAAACCCTATCCATAGATCCGAACACAATACACTATCTGTGGACTCGTGACATTTACGCCTACGTATTATACGCACGATAATGCAATAAACATTCATGGAAAATTGGAGCAAGATGCAATTAAAAGTAATAAGGATTAGAATAGAAATAATAAATATATATCTATAGATATGTATATCTAATATAGATATATGTGTAGAACAAAATAGGTAAGCTCATAGCTAAAGCTCATATTTCATCTTAATTAGTGTCTCTTAATTATAAAAAATGAGGATATTTATGTTTTGATGTAATATTTCAAAGACATCTCATTTCTCATTTCTCAGAATATCATATTATTTCTTCCGCTTCAAAGAGAGCTGCAGCTTTTTACAGAAATATTAATTCGAGAAATAAGCAACTTTATGTCATAAATAAATATCCTTTAATTTGTTAATATATTATGCTATATAATCATTAATATATAAGTATAATATATTATATATTTTTTTAAATATATAATAGATATATGATTTTTTGTTATATTTGCGAATTATATGTTTTATACTTGGAACTGCTTTCCCAGCCGATGCAAACTCGCATGATAGTTCTGCTCGGCGAAAACGTCATTTGTAGAAGCCATTCAGAACTTTTCTGGCCCGATACAGATACCAATGCGCCAGCGATAATTCTAATTCGGGAGCCGCCCGAAATACCCGTCAAACGAGAACGAAACTCAATCAGGATCCCATCTATCGTATTATTCGCACAAAGCAGACCTCAGATTGGATTATCTATTCGCGTTTCCCGCCACACATTATGTACTCTCGCAGTATAATGCTCATGATGTGCGCGTGTAGCCGCAACAGGAGATTATAGCATATCCACGATTAACCGTATGACCCTGATCCCGCGATATTTTGCGCCGTGCATCCTTGTAACGCGCCGGGCTGAAAATTATCTAGACCACCGAACCACGAAGATTGAATTTCGGCCGGCCCGCGGTAGAAAGAAAATCTGGAATGTCCTATAATTCGAGTAGATTATATTCACGCCGCGGCCTCGTAAATCAATTTCCAAAAAGAATTAAATCCACGGCGCTTTGCCGAAGCGTTTCGGCAAAAACGCGGCGGTTTGTACGTGAATCGCGTACATACCATGAGCTTAAAGCGTAATCAACTGCATGTTACAACATTGCAACTCCGATATTCGTTAGCCGCTAAGAGCGTTTTTATCAAAGAGCGTGAAGGGGGCAAATCAACCAGCGCTGGTTATCCAGTTTCGACGGTCGTATTTCAATGAATAGCCGCGACAGAATGCACCGATCAAGCTCTCCATTTTAGCCGAATCGCGTCCGCGCTCTTCGCGTAAATCCAAAATTGATCGTATCGCGCGCGGCACGCGGCAGCATTTATCGGTTATTAAGCGTAGGTTAATCCTTTTAGCGCGATATTAAATGTAAAAGCCCCGAGAATTACGGCAATTAAGTTTAGCTGGGATTGTGTTAATGAAATCCGAGGCGGCTCGCGCGCGAGCCGCGATACGGAATGAGAGAATACGCGTCACGCGCTGTGTCGCGCAAGAATGTAGGATATCAGCGGAGCTTATGAATTGAAAGGCAACACGAAGCTTTTCTGCTGATTTATGACCTTCAGTTCTCTTTTTGCTTGTCTATAAAACTTATAACACAAAGCTCGGCATAATAGAGATAACGAGGCAATGATTACGAGGAGGATGTCTAATTGTAAGAAGTGACTTTCCAGAAAAGGAAACGCAAGTAAAAAGTGTGAAGTGCATTTTCTCTATGCGTACTTTTCGGGGAAAATGTTGGACGCGAAAATAGAGCGTGCATTCACTTGATTAGACATTGCTCGCTAATCAGAGAATATTGATTTTCCAATAATTAACTGCAAGGTTTTTAACTCGCAATTACTTGTCATTTTAGAAGATCAATGGAAATTAATAACGATATCAATACGCTTAATGACAATAATCTAAAAATTATTTTACTAATCAATATATATATATTATATAGTAATTCAAAATCTTTCCTCTTGAAAACTATGTGACTAATTAAAGAATATATTTTTTCTTTTATCGCGGGAGAACGTCTCTTTGTATTGTGGCTTGCCGCGTTGCACTTTTCTCGTAGAGATAATTATTTAGATAAGGCTAATTAGCAGAGTGCCGTTAGCGGCAGGAGATTTGAAAACACCGCATGGTGCGACGAGCCCGGATTAGCTAAATCGTTAGAGCGTCGTGATTTTTCGCGATAAATCCGCGAAGGAAACACGCCTCCTTTGTGCGAGCCCAGTGGGGAAGATCGGCCGGCCATTGTTGAAGAGCCGGCCGAGAGCTGAGCCATTCTTGACATTAAACGTGATTTAACGCGGGCGCGGGGTTTCGCGAAAGAAACGGAACGTACGCCGCGGCCGTGCCGATATAGCCGCGGCGCGGTTGATAAAAGCGGCCCGCGTGTCAGAAAACAATGCCAATACGGATAATGACGGCCGCCCACGTGAGCGTTGCGGTAAATATGGACAGGACGCGGCGGTGGAAACAAAGAAATATTCTCAACAAAAGCCTTTAAAGACACTTGCAAGATTACGGGAACTCGGCCGAAAGTAGACCCACCGTACTAAATCTCCGTTTATCGCGCAAGTAATAATTTACATGACGCCCCATGGACCGCCGTGAACTCCACATCGTTTCCAGTTTCGCCTCTCAATCCGTTCCATTAGCGTTTTCTTGCGGCCGACCTTGAGTTAACTGTTCGGTTCACCCGGTATAGCTTAGGCGCTAACGAAGGTAATATCCTCGAGGCTGCCTAAGGAAGTTGATTTCTGCAGAAGTGCGTTAATGGCCGGCTTTAACTGACGGTTCGATAACGCTCGATTTCAGCCGGTCGCCATTAATTGCCCGAAATCCTTCATCTCCCGGGGATGTTCGGCTTAACGGGGATCATCATGCTTAACAGATGTTTACAAATCGCGCCGAGAGTTTTTTTAGGCAGATAGGATTTAAGGGACTAACAGGGAGAGAGCGCGCAAGGATGAATTCGAGAAAAAGGCATATAGGTACATATATTCAAGTTTCCTTTTCCTGGAACAGCGGAACTAACAGTCGATCGATGATGTACCGGGAATGCCAATTCTAGACGTATTTGGCAAATTGATCCCGCCCACGTGTACCTACTCCGCTCGCGAATAAAAACTCTTCCCACTGATGGATTATTTCTATATGTACAAGGTACATATTGCCCGCGTAACAGCTCCGCGAAGTCTTTCAATTTGAATCTCGATTTCACGGCGATTCCTCGTGCTTCGCATCTCTTGCGTATAAACGAAAAACCGCGGACTCCGTTCGGTCGAATTTAATCAATAATTGCACCTACCAAGCACCTCGACTTCGGTCGTAACGGTTACGGTTTATCCGTTTGAAGATCAAATGCGGGATCACGTGGCAATACAAATAAATCAAATTCGTTCTAACGTTTTTCGTTTTCCCATGGGAATACCACCGGCGATACACTATCAGAACGATGCCGTTTTTCTGTATCATGTCAGATTCATGAGGGTATCAATTCCCCGATAACATCTACAAAAACATCCGTCGACCCGGCCAACCTGTAACTCGTGTAAACCCATCGGATAGATCTCGGACCAGAGGGGGAGACAGGGAGAAAAAAAATAGAGAGGGAGTGAAAATATAGGGAACGTCGGAGTGGCCGGCGTCCGCGTCGCATCGGGCGCGAAAATCTGCGAGGCTTACCAGCAACTAGTGGCGTCGAAACTCCGAACCTCCGAACCCCCGAGAGAGCCTTACGACCCTCCTTATAACCCACCTCTGCGCCCCTTCTTCATCGAACAGAGACGGAGATAAAGATGATATAGAAAGATAGATAGAGAAAGAGAGGGAGAAAGGGGGAGAGAGATATAGAATCTCGTTCCCCCATTTTCCACGAGAGAATCCTCCCTCTCGCGTCTCGCTGCCGCCACCCTCTCTCTCTCCATCGCTCCCTCTTCCTCCCCCTTCCATATCTCGCATGCCGCGTTCCTCTCGCGCGCTCGCGCGTTCTTCGGCCTCTGGAGCGAGTCGCAGCATCCGTTGGACCGTTCCGGACTTCAGTCCACGTCGAGAACGCGCTACTGTCGGGACCTCTAGGAGTGACAAACACCCGGAAGCTCGCGGCCGACGTCGCGTGCACGGCACTATCGTCATTCTGTGTCGCAGTCCATCAGCAATTCATCGTCCAAAAATTATGACACCGTGATTTCTCCGGCTACGAATATCCGAGGATAGAGAAAAAAAAGCGAGAGAGAGTTGTTCGTAAAAGTTTCGTCATTGAGCATCATCGCGCGTATCAGCGTGCTGAATCTTACAATTAAAGCAACGCGCAATTTTTTTTGGCGTGCCGGTTAATCCACCATTAGTACAAGTAGCCGATTAACGTTGATACCAGCCTCGCTTTGTTTGGCACCGTGCGAATACACGCATCAGGTGCGTCATCCAGAGAGGTCGGTAAAGTTTCCGCGAGACACAGAGGTCGGTGGATTAGCCGGCTTAAAACTCATTAGCAAGTTTCCGGACGGTGTTCTCCATCGAAGAACGAGACGGGACGAAGCCGCTGGATGCCCTAAGGGTTCGGAGGATCGCCCCCGGGCCAGCCGGTCGCCGGTTCTGATGCCGACACGTGTTAAGCGCGATCGTTGAGGGTGCGGCGCGGGCGGTGCACAGGAGAAGAGCAGAGCCACGAGGGCCCGCGGGAAGAGCTGAAGAAGAGGGATCTCGGGCCGGGCGACTGCCGGGAGTTGTTGCCCAGTCCCGGCGAGGGGGCGGACATCGGGCCCGGATGCTCGCGAGAACAAGACGCCGAAAGCGCTGCCACGTTGGAAGGGAAAATATTGACGGCCGTCAACAAGTTCCTTACAACGTCCCCTTTGGTTAACAAGGTCAAGTTGCTGATGGTGAGTCTTGCTCTCTCATTTCTCTCTCTCTCTCGAGAGAGATCTTCTCTCCCTCTCTTCGTCCCTCTGTCCCTCTTTCTCTCATCGACACATACCGAGAATGTCCGCGCGGCCACTGACTCGGCCCCCCGTCTAGTTTCCCGCTTTCTCGACGTAGGAGGACATACCTATGTGCTTCGCTTCGACTTCGCTTTGAATGCAGTTAGTTCGCAGTTGTCGCACGGCACTCGTCGCGATTGTAGGCCTTCCGCCTCCGGGAAGTTTCAGGGTAACGATGTTCGCCGTTACTGCGAGGAAGGTACAAGATATCGACATGATTCCTATTTCTGATTGACGGGCAAAATTGGTTTTTGAAGTTTAGTTTCATCCGTGTCAGTTTCACTCGCGAGAGAACGTGAGCTAAATTTCTATATAATTAATATCTATATATTCTATATAATTAAGAAGTAGAACATTTCCTGAATTTTACATCGCGACTGGACGACCGCGACGCGCCACTTGGATACCCCTCCGAGTTTTGGCTCTCGAGTGTGTTCGCACAGTTTAATCGGAACTGTGGTTTCCAGTATAACATAACTAGTAATGTATAATACAATGTAATTAGTTTTGTTATAAATAACAGCGGAGAGAGAGAAGTTGTATATCATATTCGGTATACATTTCATTAATCTCATCTGCTGACACGTGAGCAATAAAGCTTAGCATTTAACTGATTATTAGAATTCCTCACTTACTTCACGGCGTGCATAATTTACGTTTATTCATTGATATTCTGCTTCGGAGCTTAACCATCCCTGCTTCCCATCGTCGCGTCGTGGAGAGCTTGACGGGCCGTGAAGCATAATTGTCGATCCACTTTGCACCACTGATCGTATCGACGTGGCATCGTCACTCGAACATTTGTCATCCAATCCTATTTATTTTACAGCGATGGAATTTATTTAATTTTAGAAACTCTCTTGCCTCGAAACAAGAATATCTTGAACTCAGAGAGAAATCCGCGAGTGCTATAGCTTATCATAATATAAATTCGAAATTTAACACGGAAGATAACTATTTAGAAATTACTGATGCATTTCCAGCGTTTTGTTAATTTCCCGACAAGTCTTTCTTCTCTTATCGTATCAGTGATTGCGCCTGGCATAGTTAGGATCGGCATAATCAAAGTTCGCGCAAACGGGATAACTTAGGAGATAATTGTATCAATCGCGTGCAAACTTTTAATTTTAGCCAACTTGCGAGTCAACTCACGTTTCGGTAGGACACTACTTGCAACTGCGCGCTTGTGAGCAAACAATAATTGCTTGGATAATTCCCGGAGGAAAAGAATTATGGTCCCGAGCGGCGCCGTGTATTCTCGAAAATTAGAGATACGCCGCTGCACATTATACGATTGTATCTTTCCCTATTTGTATATACGTTCCGTCTTCGCGAAAGATTTTTCTCCCTAATTTTCTACGTTTCTCATAGTAGTCTAAAAGCGTTTTACGTAAAAAAAAATTGTAGTTTAACTTGGGATCAACCATCGAACTGCTCAGGAAAGACACTTAACTTTTAACTGTGCACCATTCTGCTTTTCGTTGATAATTTACTTACAAATTCCGGGGAACTTCGAGCGCACACCTGCGCCCATACCTCGTTAGACGTTTTCAAAGGATAAAGTTGTTCTACTGCGAGCGACGCGATCCGTAAAAATTTCTTAATTGGCGAAGTTGTCACGTTCCTTGTACAATACAATGGAAGATAAAATATTTACTCAGCTGTATACGTACAGACTATAGATCGTCGGGATATTCTTCGTTTTCTCGGTTTCAAATGAACGAATTTTGGTTTCGACGTTAAACCGCAAGAATGTTGCGCGGGTGTTACGGAGATTTCCATCTCATTTTTTATTTACGTGGGCGCGCACGTTACGCTGAAATAATGTGCAATTAACTGCGTGCCTGCGTATTCGTTTACACGCAATTATGCCTCCGACGATCAGCGATGCGTGATACGCGTGCTTGCGTACGCTCACCACCGCATCATTGTAATCCGAAATGAAAGCCCGGGTTGCATGAGGCAGGTATGCGCATTTTTTTTTTCGATAAGTCAATTATCCACTAATAATAGCTTATTGATTGAGCCAGATATGACTAAGTAACGAACGTGAATGGAAAAGAGAATAAAATCGACGTATCGGAACGGATTGCGATACGATGTACAAAGATTAAAAGAAAATCTTTGTCACACGTAAAACACACGCTCTTTCTTCACCCTCGTTATCGATGCAAAACTAAAATATTGGGGTGTATTCCATGGAATCGCGAGGAGCGTAGACGGAATAAATAATATCGACCTTAAGGTTCGCGAATTGAAAAGCAACATTTTGTCCAAATACATGTGAAAGGCCCGGTGGTTTTTCTGCAAGAAAGATATACGATTCCATGGATCGGCAAAGTGGTAGCTGTCAGCATTATGTCAGACAGGCCGAGAGAATATCTCCTGAGAACGATCGCGTGACTGCTGCATCTGAATCGAGACTCAGGAGCTGCGAGTCGCGCTCTTCACGCGAGTATCATTCTGCATCAGGTTTTTGTATATAGGGGCAAGAGAGAGATATTCCGAGCATTTCGGGCATACGCGAAATAAGATAGTCGTCTACCGCGCATTAGCGTTAACCGCGGGTTCATTACTGCGAATGCGTCGAATTACGGGGTTCAAAGCGAAGGTGGTTCAGTCGACACTTGCCTGCGGTGGCGTCGGATGTCCGCTATTCGATATAACGGATAGAATGCTCTTTCGTTCCTCCACCCGCCCTCCCCCCCCATAGAAATATTTAATTAGCCGTAATTAAAGTGGCGAAGTGAATTAACGCGTGCACATAGCTTTTGATATACAGATATACGTTTGGCGGCTGTTTGACGTCACTTGCTGAATGTGTTAAATTTGTATCCGTATCAACGTACGGATTTAAAGACAGCTTATCGTGAAGTTTCCTTCGCGAGTAATTACATTGGTGAGACGCCGAAGCGGAACTCGAGTTCACCGCGTTTCAAGATTTTCGAAGTTGGAAAAACGCGTGCAGATTCAACTTAATCGTCCCTGACCAGTTTTTATTTCCAAGCTTAAGTAGAGACGTTGAATATGTTAGTTCTGTTACATGCTTTTATCTGAAAATGGCATGTGTAATTACGTACGTATTAAAATTGCACGTTTATATAACTCAATATTAAGATAAATTAGAGAATGTGAGCTTTTTCCATGTTTTAAGATTTACATTATTTATAAAAATAGTAAAACGTGTATTCACGGTAAATAGTAAAAATTCCATATTCGCGGTGATTACGTTCTGCTGGAAAATCATAAAAATACAGAGAAGAGATATATATCATAATAATCAAACTCAGATTAAAAAATAAATATAACGAGAAAATAATGTGTTTTTAAAATAACATATTTTTATTGTTTTTCATTTATTACATTTATTTCATATTTAATTTAATAATTCTTATTCTTTCTTGTTTTCAATGCCACCCTTCACTTACTCTATTTTAAAATAAAAAGATATCTTTTCAATTTCAAGAAACGGTTTTTTTTTCGGGAAATATGTAACATATTACTTCGTCTTTCTCTATAATATATCACGTCAATGCCTCGCAGAATTTTTGTTCGTTAAATTCCTTGCAAATAAACGAATTTTACGCTCGTGAACATAAGAAACGGTATCAAATCGCGAGATACGTACGAAGAATGCGCGAACATGGAATTTCTATTACACACGTACATAGCGGATTCGACCGAGTCAAATAAGTTATCTCAATATGATATCCCAAATCTAGCAATATTGAAGGTATCAACGATTCCAGCATAACGACACATTTGCATGCGATGTTATTTGCATGTATCTTTTAGACGTGACAACTCGTGTACGCGTCGGCGATTTTATCTGGACCGCGCCACTTCACGAGGGATACGTGCACAAAGTTCCTTCGTAGAAATTCCATTTTCCGACACATTTCGGCGACACAGGGACCTACATACACGCGTGTGTATGTACACATGTGCGTGCCGGGCGCTGAAGGCACGGCGCGCTGAAGCGGAAAGGACGGTGGGTCCGAGCATTGTCCCCCGGGGGCGAGTCTACGACTTTTGCGAGGGTGCCATACCCCGAGTGCCTTTATCGTGCGACGTTACGTTCCGCTCGCGCAGACGGGAAATTCCGGCCGAGTTCGTTGTCGTGCGACGAGACAAATAGGCGGAGACGCGGCGCCAGATAGGTACGACCGGCGACCGGGCACACCGGCGCTAAATACCGTCTGCGGAGTCAATTGTGATAGGGTTTACCGATGTACAGATAGTTCTCGATAGGTCATTCCCATACCGCGTCGTGATTTGCGGCCGTAAATTGAACGAATTCGCGACAGTCGGACTTGCATAGTCAAGATATTAACCCTCCGTCTCATCTGGGCGAGCATCTGGGTCTTTATAAAGACCCAAGCGAAATTTCTTTCTTGCATTTCTTCGTGGAGGGAAAGAGGCTTTGTATAAATTGAGTTTAATATTTAACTTTAAAACCTATTGAATATTGTAGTAGAGATGTTGACAAGTAACTCAGAATTTTTTTGGATTTTTTGAAAGCCTAGAACATAAAAATAATATAGGATGGACTTAAAAGCCCCAGTTGGTTGACGGCGTTAGTAAAAAAAATGATCGGTGACGGAAGGTTAATTATCGCACCTTACTTAAACTTAGGTAGCATTAGAAGTAGCTTCGGAGTTGTGTCGTTGTAATTTTGTTATAACGCTAATACTCACTTGAACGGAATTCTTATTTTATTTACTGTTGCCGTTATGACTGCATTCACTCGATCTGTCTGACACGCGTCGTCATACGTATACCTATACATGCAATATATCGTCGAAGGTAGTTTACGAGAGGCCTTTACGTGACATAAACTGGAGACGTGGATGCTGGACCACTTTTGATACTTTAACTATAACACTTCTCGAGAGGGTCTATCTTCTTGGTCCCATATAAAATCGCATGAAGAATTTTCCAGGCGTCGAAATCCCTCGCGATAGGACGACATTCTTCATCCTTGAGGTCGATTGTTATATTTTCCGTTCTAATTTCGTTAAATTAGAAATTAAACCTAAAATCTAGTATGTACACTGTTGGCCAAAAGTTTGGATACAGCATTAAAAGGCTGCATCTTATTAATTAATTTATAAAAAATTTATTTTTATTGATGTAGCTCGTATTTACATATAGAGGTAAATGATTATTTTGTAATACCAAAACTATAGAAATCACACTTTTAACAAAAACCTATCTGCTATGGAGTTATGGCAACAGTTACAAAATATTAATAAATTAGTGAAAAGAATGCCACAACTTTTAAAAATGGTCATCAAAACCAAGTGCATTTTTTGATGAAAAGAGAGTTGAATAGTTTTTTGCTAAAAGTGTGTTAGAGATTCGTTATTTTTATTTTACTTAAATTTTCTATAATATAGTTTTCGTATTACAAAATAATTATTTACCTCTAATTTAAATACGAACTACATCAATGAAAGTAATTTCTTTAATAATATTTAGCCTTTTAATGCAATGTAGGTATCCAAACATTTGGCCGGCTGCAGTGTATATGAGCAACACCGGAGAAGAGCAACATCACAGATTCGCATTAATTTTAATCAAGGGGCTGCGCTTTTTATCGCACAGCCATATGTGAAACCACCCTGAGTAATTTATTTGCTTGAAACCACTCGAAACTTCTCTGTGTGATTCAACTTCTTTAATTAACGATGCTGTTTAGGACACTTTTAATAGCAGCGCGCGCAATTCCCGGACGGGCAAAGACGTCTTCTCGGCGAAAAGCTTTGGCGACTAACTCTATTAAGTAGACCATCTCGCTTGTCGCGATGTGTCTCTTGGTTGATGCGCGTTCGCTCTGAAAACGCGCGACGATGAAAACTTGGTTGGGAGTTTGGTGCATGCGCGAGCTCACACTTTCTTAATGATTAACAATCCGCTCGGCGCGTACTTGCACGTGAATTCGATTTTCGCCCGAGGAACGTGGTGAACAACGCAAAGTATGGAAATGAGAACACGCTTTGAAAATGTCCCGCGGCGAAACGCGCGCATAAATCATAAGCTTAGGAGACGGAAGACACGAGGGCACGGCACGGGAGCGAGCTTATCGGGGTTGCATCAGGGATTGCGTCGTACAAAGGTGACGCGTAAAGACGATTTAATGGAAAATTGAACGGGATTTTCTTGTAATTCGATCACATCCCGGTATATCGATAACCCTCTTCCGGTATCGCCCGGTGTTATCCGAGTTGCATCAAGATATCTGGTGGTCGCCAGTGTGAATTCAATAGCTCTAATACATTCGATCGTACCGTGAGATATCACTCGGATAACGCTTGTGCTCCGCGAGTCGTTCGACCTAACGTTGTATATAGCGCTACTTTTATGTTTCTTAAAATTATCTCGAGCAAAAGCAGTAAAGATATGCGGCACTTAACGAACGTGAACTTAAAATATATTTTATGAAGCTTATATTTTAGGGTACACTTTTGGCCCCATTTTTACACGCCGCTATATATGTATATCGCTTTATATCCGGACTGTTTTGAAATACGTACAATGGCAGCTTATTAGTTAAATGGACAGCAGTAATATTCTGCCGCTCAGAAAAAAATGTAATGAAAGCTATAACTTCTTTTTGCAAAAAAAAATTATATTTTACACGCCCGGGGTAATGTAATATAAGTTCGCGCCAATTACGCTTTTCGTATCCACTGTATAAAGAGTTAATTAAATATTCTACATATTTTATAAAAATAGTAATATTATGAAATTTAGGGAGGTATAACTGTGGATTAATCTATACGGCAAATGTCTGAATACTCGGCCGCGTACGCCTCGGCATAAATCTGCCCGAGTCTCGCGTTCACGCAGGCAGATTTATGCGCGTTCTCTTTTATAAATGAATATCGCCACATCAGTTTCGACACCGATGTATCGTATTGACACACACTGAGGCGTATCGACGCAGATGTAGGGCATATTGATTATTTTGCGCCGCGAGAAGTTTTTCATGAAAGCGCGAGAGCGGCTATGAAGAAACCAGGCGAGGTATACATTTAGAGAACCATGAGTAAGCAGGCTACGCAATCACATCGTGTTCTTTGGCCGATCATCACTGTCGTTGGCAGCGTGCATTATGATCCATTATACCTTCACACGACCCCATATACGGGAGAAGACGTGAGCCATTACTGAATCATTATCGTCCTTGCACGGTATTCTCGCAGGATTTTCGCGACGTTTCGCAGACGAGCGCTTTACTTCCAAGCGCTCGTCTGCGTGACGATGCGATAAGAAACAAGTTATTCTTTACGCTTAAAACATTCTTTATTGACATATTGTACATGCACTTTTACAGAATATTTATCTGTTCTTAATTAAACACTGCTCTACAGGTAAATTCAATGAACATGATCTTTATTCAAACAAATCGAGGCAGCGAATGAAAATCGCGTTGTATCCGTTTACGGGAAAATGTTTTTGCGAAATTGGATCGAAGTTACCCCGAAGATGCTTGTGTGCTTGTTGAATATCAGTGAGCGATGTAATTGATAGAATGGAAGACGTCGTCACAAAATATCGTGTGGGGAATAGGTATTTTACGGCTACTATTAATGCGATCCATAATTTCATAATTCCACTTTAGTGGCGCGAACAAAAGTACCGAGTGCGCTTGTCACTGACAAACTTACGTGTAACCAAGTCCGCTCTCTCGTACTCTTATAAAAGTTTAATTGACCCAATTGATTAATATCGGACGGCAACTGCAACGGGCTGCGGATTTGCTTCCGGACAAATCCTTCCCGCAGAGAGGCAAAATTTTAATGGTACTTTAATTACACATAAATTAACGTCATCTGATTGTACGAATAATATGATTTGATCGCATAATTTCATGAATATTCAAACCGCACAATCAAGAGAAAATTCTTTTCGTAGTTAAATTGTTTGTCGCCATAAAGGAGTAGGTATCTGAGCGCAGAAACCTGATAACAGATTCATTGGAATGCGTTAAAGAAAGTGTGCTAAGAAAGTGTGCGGAATATGTTGCGATCACGTATTAAAAAAGTTGCCGATAAATAAATTAATATTTTCTTAATTTATTTATCGGCGACTTTTTTAATACGTAATGAGAAAATATAATCGGTTTCTCGTTATTAGCATGACCGAACCGCATCTTCTACATTTACATATTTTATCGGTGAACCACATTTAGGACGACAAGACTAAACGCATATTTAATTCTCTAAAGAGATATTTTATATTGAGAAATATTACAGCCGAAAATATTAGCGCGGTCCGCGATTGCGTGTACGTGACAATTATTCCTTTAAGTGAATTGCATTGGTTCTCTCTCCTCAATCTAATATTGTTAATGGAAAGTCCGATTCGCATAACGAATCGGCGGCGTTTTGACAAAAACGAATGCCCAGATGACTCCGAGTTCGTTCCAGTTTGAAAGATAGAAGGGAACACGCGGCGAGCGCGACAGGATGGTTAACGCGATAAAAAACTTACTCAACGCGTTTTGACGTGAATGAGGTTCACTGTAATGATACCAGAAACGTGGCCACTAACTTGTTACAGTACGCCTTTAATCGATGCTACATCCATTAGAATCGCTAGGCTATACCTAAATGCTTTTTTCTTCACACTCACGAGCCGATGTTGTCAATTTCATATAACAACGCAATATTACTTATATATATATATATAATCTCGCAGACTCTACGCATTGTACAATTCGTTTTAACAGAAAAGTCCAAGCGTTAGAACGGACTTTTAAAAACAATTAATTCTACCTTCGAAGAAAGGAAAAATTAACATAATCGGTAGATTCATGCAAACTGTTTCGCCGCCGACCGCGAAAGCGGATTTCGCGACGCAAAGTTTTCACGACGTCACTCTCTTTTCCCCTTTCTTTCTCTCCCCGCGTCTTAATGCACATTTCTTTCCTGAATGCGTTAAGTGAACGGGCTCGCATTTAGATCGACTTGATGCCCGATTCGCATTCGGTGTCGCTCGCGACGGTCACTCAAGAGACGTCTTCCGTCGTAATTTTATACGGAACCGCATTCATTACGTTTGAGACACAAAAGCGGACAAAAGTTAGGAATTATAGCTCTCCCTCTTTCTGTCTCATCCTCTCTCTCTCTCGCTCTGCTCGTTGATGTTATTATAACGTACGTTGAACATCATTCATAACTGGGATTCCACACAAGCGAAAGTCAATGATAACAGAAGAGCGTTCACAGGAGAAGCGTTTTCCTGTGCACACACCGAGCGACGTATTCCTGCAGGAATATATCTATTCGCCGGCCGCGTACCTCCTGTTGCTCGATATTCTATAGATTGTGTAAAGAGCAAACAAAGGTGAGCGCGCTGAATAAATCGGTCACCCCCGGACGGAACCGTGCAATATTTTTATTACACGAATCACGGGTAATTTACTATGACGTCATTCGAGAAACGTAAAATCCACATTCGCGCGACAATTAGAGATACGAGTAAACGAGCTCCACGTCCTCCGAAAATATCTTGCTCCCGCGCGCGGACGTCGCAATCAAAAATTCCAAGGCCGCTCGCGAACTCAACGAGACGAGGTATGGCTCAGGTACGCCCCGCGGCCCGCAGTGCATCACGCTGCATTCGAATGCTTGCTCCCTGCTGCTGGCAGGTACCTTAAAGTCTTTGCTGAGTAAGCCCTAGTTTTACCGGGAATCATGAAAAGTGAGGACACAGGGGATATACAAGAGAGAGAGAGAAACGTTGGGGGAGAAAGAGAGAGAGAGAGAGAGAGAGAGAGAGAGAGAGAGGGGGGAAGAATTGCGAGATACATCGCAACTGGGTGTCTCGTGGCATTTTAAACCGGAGGTGGGGAAGGTTTCACTGATCTCTCCTTCTCTCTGGAAGCCTCGTACCCCGCTCACTCTCTGATGTCCCGTTCTCATCCTCGTTTCGGTCTCACTTTGCACTCCACTCGTCCTCCTTTGTCTCCGATATGAAACGCGTGGGCGATTTTCGTGCTATCTCGCACTTGACGCATCCGCGGCTGGAACGCCGATCCGATTCGCGCCGAAACTGATTTTAAGATTGTAACTTTGGATTCCGCAGTTTTCGCGATTCAATATCTATGAATCGAAATCCACGTGACTTGATGATTATACATGCATCGCGCGTATGGGAAATTAAAAATCCCTTTTAAGCGCACTGAAACAAATGCATTGCAACGAATGGACGAAACGATGTTACATCTCTGACAATTGCTCGCTTTTCGGTTCAGCGATCGTTGCACTCTGGTTGCATTACATTTTTCTGCCAAAGGAAAAGTTTTATTGTCTATCGTTTGCGGCACGCGATTTCGTCGGGATACCCGAGTTCCTCTTCCGTATGAAAATATTAAATTGCATTACGTAACGCAATTCCGCAATGTTGGACGCGCGGAAAAAAGCCACACTCGCAAAGGTGCCTGCGAAGCGAAGAACAAATATTTGTCGCGCAACAATGTGTCCCGCATTTTCCTAGTTGGACCATGCAATTTATTTCTCTAAACAACTAACAACAGATTAATGAACGAAAAATATACGGCACACAAGTCGTACAAGTCGTGCATTCATTATAATTATAATTTAAAGCGCACATCTTGAACTCGAATATATTTGTAACTATTATGAATTTTATATATAATATACGTTATAAATATATCGCCATATTGCTTTGAAAATAAGATTACAAGAAAAAAATTGTTCAAATAATATAGTAAAGAAAAGTACGCACCGAATGCTCGGTATGTGCGTGTTCTCTCAATCTTTCGCTTTTACATCTCCACAGTGTTCACCTTTGGCTGAATGCTGTTAAGGAATGAATAGTAGATCTTTTGTGCAACGGTTTATGAACTCGGGTAAGAATTATATCGCCTTTATCGTTTATCAGTCTTGCAATAAATTTCGATATACTTTGACCAGAAAACCGCAAGTCTTTCAGCGATCGAGTAATATCTCAATAAAACTGGCCCAGCGTGCTTTATTGCGCTTCTATGGG
This sequence comes from Leptothorax acervorum, assembly GCA_035220615.1. Taxonomy (NCBI): domain Eukaryota; kingdom Metazoa; phylum Arthropoda; class Insecta; order Hymenoptera; family Formicidae; genus Leptothorax; species Leptothorax acervorum. Next base: position 1,779,709 of record JASTWQ010001261.1, on the reverse strand, counting down.
ATACATCTCTTTTACAAAATCGCCAATTTATTTATTCTATGCTAATAATATTGAATAATACCGCGTCGATTTTATTTCCATTATTATTTCCGTTATTTAAATTAACGGATAATTGCAGTATATATGTGTGAATTTATAATTTCAACGGAAGGAAGTAACAGAGTATATGTTATGACAATATTTCATTTTCCAAGCCTACGCAGAATACGGCTAGAATGTCGACAAACAGTCGACGTATGTTTTCTTTCGATCGATCTTTTAAGGCTATACTTAATACACGAAATGCATAGCGTAGCATAAGCATAGCATAAGACCGCTGGACCAATGAGCATCTTGTGTAAATTAATATGGCGACATTATGCTGGATGCTTATTGGTCCAGCGGTCTTATGCTATATGCTTATGCTACGCTATGCATTTTGTGTATTATAACCCTTATTCTTCACCAAAGCTACTCGTAATATAGTCACTTGCTTTCCGCATGACGGTAGTTTTTTTTTTCAGCACGACCAATTATTACATCTCACACATCGATTTATACTTTAGTTTTTAAAAATTATTTTTTATGCGTGTAAATCTATTTTCAATTATTAATAAGAATTGCCTATTAATAATCATTATTTATCTTTACTAATTACCAATAATTGCATTATTAATAACTATCACACTACAGATTAATATTACAAACAGCTTTCTGTATAATTTTGAAAATTCTAGAGAATATTTTCGTCCGTGATAATCGAAGTAGATCTGCAAAATTAGGAAATTACTTTTTTATGAATCAAATAGTACCACGATCTTCAAAACAGCGCAATGTTATCCTATATCATGTAATCCTATCTCACAATAACTGGTACAATTCAGATCGGTTTGTGAATGTTACGGCGGGCAATCATTAGGCTTATCAAAATCGCAATTATATTCGACGATGGCGTCGTGCACGAAATCGGTTGTAAACACGCGGTTAACCGCAGCGCTAACGAGTTCATCCTCAGCGCGTTTGTCGTCCTCCCCATTATGGTAATTAATCGGTCAATTCCTGGTAATCTCGCGTATCCACAATCGAAAACGACTACAACCACGTATATTCCTCATTATAACGTTATATCAACTTTACCCATTTTTCTATTCCGCATAGTGCAGTCTCTGAATATTTTTCTATATTCTTTTTATACAATTTATCAGACCGTGCAGTTTGTTTTGCAGAAAATTTTCTCTTAATTCGACATCATTTCGACCGACCGTGCGATCGCTCTTTTTCCCGAGAAAATAATTGACTCCAGGCTCTTTAACCCTTAGCATGCACACCTCTTTTTTCAATCATAACATGCACACCAGGGTCAATTTGACCCTGCAAATTTTTGATTGTTTATAACTCTTAAACAAATGTATATAAAAATATGAAAAAATTCTAGAACATACTAGAGACATTGAAGAAAAGGCCTGAATAGTTTAAAGTGATAATTTTTATTTATAACATTGTAAAAAAAATTGTTGAATAATTCAATTTTTCGAAAAAACAAGATTTTTTTCAAAAAATCATAATTTTTTGAATTTTTGATATTAAGGGCTAATATTGCACACTCATCCTCTTCAGGTATGTTACTTTAGGTATGCTATCCATAGGGTCACTGTGACCCTGGTGTGCATGTTAAGGGTTAAATACATTCTCCTTTTATTTTTAAAATTACGGAGGTAGGGAAGAAGAGAAGGGCGGTCACGAGGCATATTCATAATTTCGACGAGAGCGGCACAGTAATTTTAGCGAGCCTTGTAAAACTTCATGGAAATTAGCCCTCGAATGGGCCGGAGGAGCGAAACGAGAGCTTTGTGTGTGCCTTAACAGGGTGCTTGACGACTGATGTAGTGGGTTGTGTCTTATCTAGATATCTTGAAAAATGCTGGTGAATTTTGCCCTGAGATTTCAGGAGCTATCCGCCGAGAGGGGACCACCTCGTGGCGCAGCTTCTGTTAAACCGAAACGCGCCCGAGAGGCAATTATTTATCCGCCGACGCGCCGATGCTTAAGCTACCGCGCTGCTGGTACACGAGGGAAATCGAATCACGGCGAGATCGACGGTTTAGATCTGGCATTGAGTATCGCGCGTTTGTTAGAACTCGCGGTATTACATTAATCAGCCGATGTATTACAGTCAATTTGGGAGCGCCGGCTTCTCCGTTGACGTCACTGCCGCTCGGAGAAAGACGAGGAAAGATGCGAAATGATCGGGAAGATGACCTACCAGGTCGTCTCTGTATCTTTATCTCCGTTGAATAAGTTCTTATTGTGTCAGTGATTGAATCGAGTCGATTCGGTGATCCGGAAGTCACTGCGATTCGGAATCGTTGAGCAGACAAATGTAAAAGGGACTGATAAAATTATCCGTAACAAAATACGTTGCCGCGCATAAATTACGCGCTCTTACACTTCGCTGGCACTGCTGGCAGGTCAATATCGTAACAGACCTTACCGAAGACTATGTTAAACGTATTTGCTGACCCGATTACAATCTTCAGTTTTCTATCGTCAGAATGATTAAAACTCGTTTGTCGACGAGATACGTCGTAGTCCGCAAATTATAGAAATGCTATTACTCTTTAACGTAATGGATCTTGTATTATACTGAAAACAATATTGACTCGCTATATAGCGCGTGCCGACTCCGATCCGATCCCGCGAGTTTCATCTCCGCGTCTGTCACCGAGTATCAATAACTCTTCAATGACCTCCCGCTCGTCCCCGTCGTGAGTATCAACGGAAGCCGACGCTTATCGATGCGGTACGACGCCGCGCACCCTGCCGCTTACCGCCTGTCTTGTAACGTGTATGGTTCCATCCTCCCGTTCCCGGTTCGCTATCTACGCGGGTCGCAGCCCGCGATCGCTGATCGGCATGCAAATTTCCGCGCGGCGAGCGCGGAAATGAGCCGCGCCGGTGTCTTCTGCGCTTCGCGCCGTCTCATTCAATCAAAATGCGGGACAGCGTGATCGAGTACTCGGGCCTTATCGTACCTCCACCTGCCGCTCGTAAATCTCCTTTTTCCGCCGCGATTTTTCTACACCTTCTCTTCCTCCACCTTCTCCACCTCCTCTCCTCTGTCTTCACCACCACCTACGCTAGCACTTCTTCTCCGGATGTTCTTCAACCGTCCGCACGTTTTCTTTCTTGGCGGCTGGCGCGCTAATTGCCGCGGACGCCACGTGCGGAATCTCCGGTATGGAAATTCGCTCTGATTTTAACTAGATCCAAAAATCCAGATATCGAACGGTGGAACATCGTGAAATGCAAACGCATGCGGAGACTCTCACGTTTTTTTAAATCCTCTAACAAAGTACGAAAGATTACTGACAAGCGAAATAGTAAATGCACCGCGCTTATGACATCTGTCTCTAATTAATTATTTTTGCATTAATTAATTAAAATAATGATGTCAGAACGAAGCGAGAAACTTTAATCCATCGTTCACTTAAAATCTTACTTGCAGATGTTTTGACACGGCATTAAATGGAGAAAATAGGATTTCTAATTCGGTCTTCAACTGATTTTTCCTAACAGTATATTCTGATAGATTATGGCATACTTTCTTTGTAAACTTTTTGAGTTTTTGCAATATCTTCAAAATTGAAGAAAATATAGTACACGAAAATGTGCTGTGACGTCATAGGGACACTGCGGCATCTTTTGAAGTTGACGGCATCAAAGAAACTTTAGCAAGCTATAACTTTCTCAAATTTAGGTTTTTTTTTTAAATTCAAAAAGTATTAAAAATTGGCTTAGATTCGCTACCCAAATTATGGATACCGCTTAATAAAAAAATTTAGTTGACCGAATTAACTTATATCACAGTTAATATATAACATGTAATAAAATATACAGGATATACTTCAAAGATAAATATATAATACCGAAAAAAGATAAAAAGAGTTTATATAGACATACTACAGGGTGGCCCACCGAAAACGAAACAAACATTAGCGATTTAGGCATTTAACCTTATGGCATTTAACCTAAGCTTGTTTCGTTTTCGGTGGGCCAGTCTGTATAACAAATTTTGTTTTCTTTCCTTCCGCGAGTTACAGCTATTTCTGCAATAATTCCTGAATCATCATAACTGATTTCATTTAAGTGTTTCCAAGCAACATTATATCTCCTATGTACGTATACAATTTTACTGATTATTTCGTAAGCGCTGCTTCACAAGTTATTCCAGCTCGTTCTCTTGAAAAAAAAAGCATTATGTAAGAAAACTAGAAACCACTCCAACTCTGGCGCGTGCTTTTCTCAAGAGAATGAACTGAAATAACTCATAAAACGCTGTGGAGTAGCGTTTACAAAAAATAGTCAACCAAGTGTGCCTGATTTTTCATTTACATATGTCTTCAGTTGCAACGAAACATGTTAGCTGTACGGTAGCATAATTAAAACGTGTAAAAAGATTAGAACGGCGAATACAAAGCCTCTTATTCGCAGTGCGTCTATTCGCAGTGGATTTAACGAATCATAATGTCAGCCTCAGCCTCGCGAGAGAGGTGATGAATGTACAACGCTAATTCGAGAAATCTCTTATTTGCCATGCATTATGCAGATGCTACATAATGTTACCATCGCGAAAATAGTTTCCCATCGCCCGATCTGCAACAAATTACGGTGCGTATTTGGGTTTTTGGGTAGCGGGAGGATGGGAGGGTGCTCTGCTGCAAAATCGCTCGTCATCGCGGTGCTAATGTGTGCGCTCATGGATTTATTTAAAGAATAAATGATGCCGGATCCATCGCTGATTTATGAGCGAGCGCGTCGGATCGCGTTAACAACATTAATCCCGATCTACCTGACGATGTATCGGGCGAAAGTTTATTTTAAAGGACAGGTGTTTAATCAAAACGGAGTGTAATTCTAAATTGCGCAAAACTGCTGCGGGGCTTCGGGCTGTACCAAGTCGCTGGAATGAAAAGTGTGTTACCGCTTAATTATCATAAATTTAGACGCGATCTAGATTCAAGTCGCTTAAACTGAAGACCAAATAATAATCATCCATTTTTTTTCAGTCTCCAATCATCATATCTCCAATTTTAATCTTCGGCTCTATCGCCGGAGCGCCGGTTCGTTTTATAAGAGAAAACGTCGGCGCTCAACGAAAATCTAAAAAGATCGGATTCATTATGAATCAGCGGAACTTAACGGTCCGCCAAGCGCTATTCGCGTCTTTTTATCATACTCGAGTCGGTCATACCCAAGTGCTCACACGTTTTACCAGCCTCATCGATCCTCGATACGTCAATCCTCGGCTTGCGCCCGGTGTTTACCCGTCCGTATCGAACGTCGCATTTCCAATTCGGCATCCGACAGAGAACCAACCCGATCACGTATGTTTATGCAACGTGGTGCTAACGTCAGCACCCCGCGATCGGACTTTCGCGTTGGACCGCCCCTTGTCGTTCTCTCTTCCTTTCCCTTCGTTTCGCTACTTTTAGCGGGACGTGAGTGGCACACGGCATGGATGCAACGGAAGGGGGGGGGGGGGGGGGAGGGTCGACGATAATGGTCGTGGCCTCAGCCGTTGCACAACGACAAGATGCGGTATCTACTTGCGCGGCTTGTCTCACCTATAATCCCATGGCTTGACGAGAATCAAGCGAAGCAATTAGTGTCGTCGTCGACGTTAACGAAGTTTCCCTTCGGGCGGCGAAGTATTCGGAAGGGAATTAAGGGCGAGGGATAAGAAGGTCGCGGCTCTGGTGCATTCACGCGCGTCCCTTATTTTCTCCTCCCCTTACTCGAATCGATCGCGGACTAATTTTCGATCCGAGAACGATGTGTTCGGAGTCGACAAATGCGTCTAAATAGATTTCAGACTGTGGGAAACAATCGGGCCGATTGATTCGTTAAACTGATTATGAATCAGCCGAACGAGAATCCCGGGAAGACAAATTACCGTTTAGATATATATCGGAATCGAATATTAAGAGTTTCAATTTTCTGCCGAAGCAACATTATTTCGAGCGACTTGACAGCCATGATAATTCGATGTTCTCTTGCCCGTGAACAAAATAAGAGCTGCACGTTCAAATTGGCGCGATAGCCGTGCACGCGGACGCGCGTATTAATTATTGCAATAAAACCATGTAAAACAATTGCTTCCGCATCGGTGGTGCGATCGCGCCGCACGTGTTCGCGCCGACTTTGATGCAGTGTTATTATTGTTAATCAATAAGAATAGAGAATATGAATTCAATAACAACGCATAATTGAGATTTATTGGATTGCGTGAATGCAAACGCGCCCGTTTATTGAATTATTTTAACTCAATGCATACACGGCGCGGCGCGGCGTATCGGAAAACGCGGCTCACATCGTGATTACAAGCGCAGGTGTGCCAAACATTTTTGCAGACGAAAGCACCCACATATTTGATATATCACTCGAAAGGTGTCCCGGTTTATGAAGGTAATTTAATAAGAAAAAGATTGTGTCTCTGTGTGTGGGTGTGGGTGTGGGTGTGGGTGTGGGTGTGGGTGTGTGCAGCTACGATCCTGTCGGCACTCGGAGAATTCTCGGAAAATTCTCGAAAAGTCACGGAACAAAAATGCACGTCGTACGAGCCGTCGGCTCGTCGGCCATCCGGTATATATATTCGTGAAATCAGAAAAATGCGACTAGATTATTCTCCCGTTTCTCCCTCGGTAAAAATACGTGCCATTTATCTGACGTTACTCGCCGCGCATCCTCGCAATTCAAGAAATCTTTAAGTCCTTTAAATAAAAGAATTTCGCTGGAATCATATCGTCGCTTTTTGGACGCAATGCATAATGCATAATGCCCCAGAAAATATCTAATGTAATTTATATCGGTGAGCATACCCCCCTCTCTCCCGCCCTCGCCCCCGTTGCGTTTTTCACGTTGTAACACTTACTTAAACAAAATTTTAATCGCAAAGAGGAACTTGCGCAAGCTTGCCGGGACTCCTCGTTTCACGAGAGTAAATAAAGAAAAGGGAAACAAATTTTTCAGTTAATTTTACAAGCGGGCGTTTAACGTAATTTCTTTCCACGTTTAATCGTTGCCAGGAAGTATAACGTGAAAATTAAAAACTTGTAGAAAGACTGTAGCGTTTATCCACAGCTCTTACAGTGACAAGAAATTGACGTGGCACTTGTTAATTAATTTCTTATTCTCGATTACCCCCCGTGATATTTTATGCTTGACTCACCGTGCGCGTGATTTTGTTCTGATAAACTGGTCGAGGACGTAATAAACGCAATCGCGAAAACCTTGGCGATTTATTGAAACACGAATGAGATTTTCGGAATTTTCAATCATAGAGTTGTGCGAAAAATTCTACAAAAGGCAGATGTAAATTTGATATCCCGTTTAATCCACCGATTAAAAGTGGTCAAAATTCACAGCCGTTGTACGACCATTTTTCTTCGTAATTACTTTCATTAAGGTAACCGACTCACGGCTGTCAGCAACGATTGCGATCGGTGATGAAGCGAAAATCATTATTTCGCAGAAGGAAGCGCGAAGTGCGATCGACTGTGATACATTTGTTCATCGATAACCGGCACCGTTTTGTCCGTGACATATCATACTCGAGTGGACGAATGTGTATACCAGCCGCAGGTTTACGATTCGCGCCTGTTTCGTCAAAAGCGACGATATTAAACGTTAATGTGATTAACTATCTTGGCATGCAAAGTGTTTAATTTCGCGTTGCTCTCAGGCGCGACTTTCCAGAAACTTGCAAATACGTGATCTTTTTACATGTATATTTACACATTTACTGCAGTATACCTATGCATTTATAAAATTTTATACATTACTTTTATGCGCGCACATCCGTAAATAAACCATAATTTTTAAGCGAAATCCTCAATCTGATATTTATACGATATTAAAATAAATACCATAAAAATGATTATGACGGGTAATAAATGCGAGACGAAGCGTCGTCTACTCGAAAGATTCGTGTAATGTTTCCATTAACGTCGCTTTTTTTTTAAAGTGCGATAGACGGATACAATATAGACCTTAATCCGCTGAAAGACCATGTGACACAATGCCCTCATAAAAGCGTATATTTTGACACGGGCAGCGGCCGCATAATCTTGGCTAAGCGCCAATACACTGGCTATTAAAACAGCCATTAAAAATCTGCATTATAATTCCTTGCATGCACGCGGGGATAAATAACATTGTCAAGCTAATTAATGTCGGACACGATAGCAGAAGGAAATTAACTCTGCCTTTGTTATGCGCAGTCTAATATGAAACAACTTAACTGCAAAATATTGTTAAAAAGATCCACGGTGAGCGAATTATTGCAAAACATGCGCGAAAGGATATTCTTTTTGTTATGTCCTCTCGCAAAAATACTAAACTTGTCCTCCGGCAATCCGGGGTTTCCGCCTAACGCAAACAGTTACCCGTTTCTCTGTGGGACAAATAAGTGCCCGGCATCCTACCATCGCAGTTACAAAGATCGTAATGAAATGTAATTTAAATTGGCGGAAAGGAAGGCAGAGAGAGGGTGGGAGAAAGGAATCCAGGCTGCCGAGCGACACGAAAGTGTCGATGTCGATCGGCGAAACGTGACGGCGCTTTAACGAGGATTCAATTTTGTCAGCGCCCGCTCGGCCGTGTCGTGCCCGGAGAAACGTGGAAAGGAGTCGGAAACTTTCAGGGAAGTTTCTTCTCCACCCGAGCACCGGGCTTTTATTACCGGACGTCCGGGAAAACTTTCTCTCTCGCGCGGTTTCGACACCGAAACTCTCGCCCGCGGTGCATAACCGCTTTAATCCACCCCCACGGTCGACGATGTTCCTCTCTCTCGCTCTCTCTCTCTCTCTCGTCGAGGAACACCTCGGAATTTGATCAAGCAGGTAGCGCGCAGCGTTCGCGGCGCGCTCGAATTTGATTCGCTTCATCGAACCGTCGCCGTCGGAAGTTTCTCACTTCCACCCCGTGACTCCGTTCGCAGTTAAGGGAAGACAGTCAGACGTCTTGTCTCGGTACGTCGCTCCAATCCCGACGTTCTCCACCCAGAAGAACCTTAAATGCATTTTGACCCTGGGAGCGACTTCCCGGGAATGCAAATATGTTCCCCGGTGATACCGCGCGTCTACGCGAGTTCGTGTCGCGAGCGACGTGTTTCGCTCGGCCGGGGTGTAGCTTCGCCGAGACCCGCCGGAAGCGTTGGGTGGAGATAAGGCGGGAAATTAAGACGGGCGCGTCTTAAGTTCGCTATTTGCCTCCCAATTCGTCGCGCGTGCTCGTCCTCTCAATTATAAACTCCGGGAACAGTCTTAATTCCCTCTCACACTCTCTCCCTCGGCGCGAATCTTATCGACAATTCCGGTTACGCAAACGCGGTCGCGTCCGAGCGACGTAATTTTCGAAGGGGGGGGGGGGGGGGGGGTTCTCCCTCGCCCGGAGAATCGGGTTGTGAGTCCGAGTTGTACAATTTAACACGCAAACTTTATCGCTTCGACGTCCCGACAACAACATTCATCGCCGACTAAAGCTTGTACTGCGAGAGCTTTCGGTACGTATGCTGCCGCTTTCGCGTGGAGATTGAAGTGATTCTTACTCGGATTGCGAACTAGTATTGCAATTCCGACAATCAGCGCGTGGCGATTATTCAATGGTCCGCGGTAGTTTCGCGGACGGTTATTGCCGAATCCCTCCCATGCACTCCTTCTTCTCCTTCCCCAGGTACAGGAGAATAAAATAGGAAATGACGTCTGTGCATTTCACCCATTTTTTTTTTCACCCGTCACATCGAGCCGCCAAGTGACACCGCGATGCTCCCTCATTTAAATGATAGATGCGCGGGCGCTATTACATTCTTTCGGGGGCGCGGTTAATCGCTCGTCAACGTCTCGCGAACTTTCGCGATAATGAAGCGCGGCCTCTCCATCCAGATCGACTTTCGCCCTTATCGCGGGATGAGCGCGCAGCTCGATTTGATAGATCGCAGATCTCGGTGCAGGGATCCGAAATGACGAGGATACGAGCCGCACGACAAGCTCGGCTCATTAATAGATCTCTCTTTCGTCTCCTTTCCCTTTATGTCTCTTCGCTTTATTAAAATATATATAAATGCCAAAAAATTTTCCCGACGCAGCATTAGCTGCACTTTTTTAAAATTAAAATCGCGTCTCTCCCGTATATTGACGCTTTATATGCGAGTAGATTTTAATTATTGATGAAGTCTGACGCTCTCTGAAACGACGGAATGAGCTCGCCGTCAAATTGCAGGATACTGTCGCATATGTGTCACTGCCTTAGAAGTTCCACGTTTCGTGCCTAACAGCATCTGACACGAGTGGATTAAATATTAAAGTAGCTTGAGCGATTCGTCTGTCGCTCAACGACACATGAGCTATAGCAGTCGATCCTGAAAGTCTTGTAAAGAGAAAAATTGAAAAGCTATAAACAAATGAGCCTTTTAAGCCCCTCTTCGAAGGGTATCCGCGAAAAGTAACGTCTTTTTCCTATCGAAGCTTCGGAGCGCAAAGTTCTATATCAAGATTGTCAAATGTTGATGTAAGGTAATGTATTGTTTGATAAAGAAATGAGATGTTTGCTGAAGAAACAAAGATTTAGAAAAGCTAGCTCGAAAAATCACGTGCGCTTGGTAGAAGCTGAAGAGCACTTCTGCAAAAGGGAATCCTTCATGTGCTTCTAACACTCTCTCAAATGTGGGCTTCTTAAAAGTCAAACTGATCAACTCCACTTTTTGTAAGTTTCAATTTTTGTACTAGAGTATGATCAGTTTATAACTTTATCAGTTATATTTTTCTATTTCTTACTTCATGGAGTTTATTAATTTGCTTCTCTGAGAGGCTTATAGTCAAATTTATGAGAATATTTCCTTTCTAAACTGAAACCCTTTTAGGATTCGAGAATATAATCTTGAGCGCGTTTCATCGCGTTTGTTCGAGGCACGAAAAGAGACTGCGTAATAATTAATAAATAAATAAATAATGCGTATCGAGTATCGACCGATAAAACTTGCCGGGACGAGTGGGAGATTCAGGCCGCGATTACTTGCAGACGAGACAGAGCAGCGGCGCGGAGGAACGAGAAGGCACCAGCCCTCTGGACTGCACCCCACGGACGTCGATGACGATGGCCATGACAACAGCGGCGCTGCCGATGCAACCGATCTACGTTTCTGCGGGATCGTGCTCCGTCGCCGACGTCTCGAATCTGCAACGTCGGCGACTACGGCAGCAGGAACCGCAAGAATTGTCTCTGACACGGTCGACGGACACGGCCGCGTCCTCGTCATCCATCCGCGACGAGCCCGTCGTCAGAACCCCGCTCTCCGCGAACGTCATCCTGTCCCTGCCGGCTTCGCCGAAACGGTCGTCGGCGAGCCACTCTTCCAACAAGACGCCCATATCGAAGTCGCAGATGAAAGGTGAGTCGAGATTTAAAATGTTCTTTTCCATGTCCGATTGCATCATTAGAACCAAACTGGCCAGCCCCGGGATTCTGTAACTCCTTAGCGACAGTTGTCGGATCGTTGCGCAGCTTTTTTACCATATACATATATGTATAATACCTGCGCAACGATACCGAAACTGTCGTTAAGGAGTTACAGAATCCCGGGGCAGGAAAAGATAGAAGAAGAGAGAAAGAGGAAATAAAGGTAATGTAAAAATTTCCTTTTTTCTCTTTTTCTGTCTTTTTAACGCGATATCCAAATGGCGCGCCATGAATCTCGTCTGGACTTTAGGCTAGTATTTCATATGTCGTACGGCAAGTTTTTTGGCTGATTGACTATTGAGAGAATAAGTTTTTCGAGGGTTCCTGGAAATTCTCCGTATGATGGCCAATCGGCACGCGCCGGAAAAACTTGTCGCGCGACACGTGAAATATCAGACCTATCCGTCACTTCATTCGTTCTTAGGGAGACAGGTAACTTTTCTCGCATAATTAATCCTATCCACGAGGACTGTCTGTTCTATCCTATAAACTATCCTATCATAATTATACAATGCTAAACATTTAATATCGAAAATCTATATCTATTAGGGGATTTCTATCTTACGATAAAAGAAATCCGTCAATATTTTCTCAAAATTTTCTGTCGTTTCCAAACTCGAGAAGAAGCGACCTTTAAAATCGTCTTTCGAACAAACACTCGCGCGACTAGGGCAGGAAAATATAAATGTAATAGATTAATAATTAAAATTAATAATCAAAAATAACACAATTAAAATAACAATTTCGCTTACAAGCGACGTACGTGCGAGCAAAATTTCCTCTCGTATTTATCAGCTCGTATTATACATATTATGATAACAGGTTTCGCATGGCAAAATGAAAATTTGTACTCTTTTGATCGTGGCGTCAGATGCCGGATGATGGAGATACCCACGGCGCCGGATTCAATTTGGCACGCTCGGTAAACGGAATATCTCGCCTGTTTGGTGTCATCGCTTCGTTAATCCCGATAAAACTATACGCTCGGCTATGCCGGCGCGGCGCGCCGCGGCGTATGTGACTTCATTCAGTATTGCGCGGCCATTATTTTTCCCCGCCGTTATCGCCGTCGTACACGACGAGTGCACGATCGAGAATCGAATATCAGGCCAATTGATCGATCAGATCTGCACGCGAGATAAATAATTTCGCGTTTTGCGTACATGGTGTCATGCAGACGTCCAACATTTTTTTCGCCTATGTGTTTTTTTATATTTTCACACGTCGTCCATCATGCATGCGACTTGTTTTTCTTTCTGCCTTTATAAACATCGCTATTGAATATTACATTTCACTCACATCAAGGTGGATGAATAGCGATTTCTCCAATCGACGTCAAACAAATTGCATTGTAATGCCTGTAATATCGTTTCACATTTCGTGGCGCTTATCGCTTCCTTTTTTTTTGCATTTAATTATTCGTACTAAGCCGTCCGTAAATGTATTCTGTGGCAGGTCCTCGAAATCAATCTGGAAAACCATTTAATCAAAGAATCAATGCTTTCAATTTCTTTTTAAGAGAACCCAACGCGAAAATGCGAATAGACGGACGATTTTCTCTCCCATTTCAAATATCTTTTTTCCATTTCGTGGCAAGAGTTTTGTGCGAGATGACATTAATTCAAACGTATTTATCGACGAAACTGAATAACCAATCTCCTGGTAATTTTTATTGCAATGTCGTTACGAGCGCTGAACAAAGTTCTTTCTTTCAAAGCTACAAATGATGTTAATGAAAGAGCTCGTCAATATTTTTAATACAGCTTAAGACGGGCGCTTATCAGTTGTGCCTTAAATATATTTTAGTTTTAGTCGAAACTCATCTAAGCTATAGACGAACTGTTTGTTCAACTTTGTTTTAAACGGCGTAACTTTATATACGGCGCGATCGATTATCCCTCAATTTCATCACATTAAATATATTCCACGAAACTTTATTGAAAGCACGATCTCATGATTTATAAAAGTAAAATATGCAGATTAAATCTCATTCTTCAGTCTATTTTGAAAAATCCGTCTTTTTCTACATTGATTTTTCTTCTTTCCACTGATTTTCTTCGTCTAGTTGTAAGAGCTGTTCGTTGAAAATACCTATCTAAGAAAATCACGTGTCTTCGTATACTTTGTCGATACGTACTTCGGCGAACGTAATTTCTTCCGGAGAATCGTTACGTCTTTATCGCCTCCGTATAAAAGGGCCTCTCTTAAAGCAATTATCGTGTCACTACACTATTATCCGCTTTACCAATTGGCGCTGTAAATAGAACCGTAGATAAATAGATAAATGGAGAGAGGAAGTAAGAGAGAGAGAAAGAAATGCTACCACTAAAGTGAATTATACAAGTATAAAATAAATTAAAGATTTTTCCCTCGCATTAATCTTTGCCTCAAGTTATAATAAAGCTCTTCCTCTTTTATATACCACAATTATTTTTGTAGTTTGTTTCAATATTTCTCAAAAATGCTATTTAGAATTACTTAATCAGTGCAATCTCTAGTATCAAAACACTAATACCAAAGTTAATTAGTTAAATCCTAATTCAGATCATTAGCAAAGTCGACTACTAATGAAACGATTCTGAGGAATTTTTTCTCGTTCTTGCTGAGGAATTCGTTTTAAAACGTGATACAATCCAATAGATAGGTCGTGAGACTCTATATGTATATTTGTAATATCGTATTTGTAAAATCGCGATTCAGTATTTGAGAAACTCAGATGAGACTCGTCTTGAGACAGTCTTAAGTTCCTTTTTCATGCGGTTTAACAATGAAAATTCTTGGAAATAAGCCATAGTAGTGCAGTCAATTGGGAGTGTTTCGATGGCTCGATCGATATGAAATACCAGTCGGCGACGCGACAGCTTTTTTCGCAGTTTCGGTGGAGACTGAAATGGAAAGAAAGAAGCAGAGATGACGGGAGCGGAAGTCCGTAGATAAAGAAGAAGGATCGTTCTCAACTTCCCGTCCTGAATCCCGGTCTCGGTTGATTCCTGCACCAAATGCGATCACTGAAATCGCGTCCGCAATTCAAGATAATAACGTAACTGTATTTCGTGCGACGCGCATCCAAGATTCGAGTGGCGGCTATAAATAAGGGCGTAAGACGCGATCTCGTCGATTACATCGCGAAACCCGTAGTTTCCGTTCGCGAACGGGCAATTGTGCGTGGATACGTGCGCGTATAATGCCCCGCCAGAATCAACGGCGCGGGAAACGAGGCCATTAAACGATCGAGTCAAGCACCGTCGAGCCGAATCCGTATACCGGCTTGTACTCGTATCTCGTCAAATTCGCTCCGGGAATTCGACCACCAGCTACCCTTAGTCAGTTAACCGACTCCGTCAGTGACCGACTCTGAAAGGGCAATTCCAGAGAGGACGCTTGACGTTAGGTGGTTGGTCGGGATACTTAAGTGAAGTGAAAAATTCAAAGCACATAATGCCCAATTTAATTATCGTAGAAGTAGAAGACTAGAGAAAAATTACTTTAAAATTGTAAATGAGAACAATGGCGAAACATTTTAGACGCGACCGTACGGTTTTCTCGGGGACCGGACCGTGGAAAGTCGAAGTTAATTTTAATTATTTCCAGTGAAGAAAAGCAAAACGTATACTGGAGCTACTCATGCTGGGTTTTTTCTCTTCCTTTTTTCCAACAGAATTCAGAGAGGCCTTCAGGCTGTTTGACAAGGACGGCGACGGAACTATCACGAAAGAAGAACTCGGCAGGGTTATGCGTTCCTTGGGACAATTTGCGAGAGCGGAGGAGCTGAGAACGATGCTGCAGGAAATCGACATTGACGGTGAGAGGCAGCTCTATTATCCATTTTAGACTACTTATTAAAGTTGGAAAGAGTTTTGGATTGCAATGTTTTTCCGTTGTATTTGACGCTTGGAAAGATCATATTATGTTATCAAACGAATATATTATTATTGATAATTACTGTCGAATTTGTACAATCAAGGGAAGAAATTAGGCTGATATGCAATTTGTATTTATTATTTCGAATAGCTCGGCGGAAATCAAAATACGCAATATAGTGTTTATTTTGAATTTAGCGTTTATCATCGGATTTATCCAATTAATATAGAAAGGGAGAAATTAGGCTAATATGTAACGTAATTGTATTTGACATTTGAATTGTTCGATGAAGATTTAAGCGCTGCATTTTATCGAAACGGGTGGTATTGACCACCGGTGATATCGCGCGATATCACGCCTTTTGTTTTTCCAATCCGCGTATTTTGAAAACCCCTCTTCATGTGCCACGTGTCGCTGAATAGATTACGTAGGTAATATAATATCCGATAAAAAAAAGGAAATACTGATTGAACAATATTCGCAAATAAAATATGAATAGGTTGAAGGAAAAATTGGCGATAATGATCTATCAACATACTATTGTTTATTATTATATTATATTGCGTTGCATTATAATATATTATTACTATAACTGTTACATGATAATGCGTAAATTTATGCAATGCGGCGTATAGCTTCATCTCACGTTACCTTAATTTTGCTCGCAAATGCCCGTGCGACGCAGCGTCTTTAACAAAACAATCGCGATGCTAACGTTATCCGGGCAACAACGTTAAGTCGCTATTTCCGCGGCGCGAGTTGCATCGTCGGGATTACGAAATAATCATAAAGTAAGGTGCACCCGTATTCTCCGAGCCATCGCCTGCGCGACGAGGCGAGCTGTTAGAGATGGTAGTATCACTCGACGACGCCTAAGGCCGGTATTCATAGTCGGATCTTATTTCAAGACCGTCTTAAGTAATGTCTTAAGATGCTAATACGGCTCTTGTGATTGGTTTATGACATCTTGAGATTGTACTTAAGATGGCCTTAAATATAAGAATTGACTATGAATACCGGCCTAAAAGTTTACCGTCTTCTCGCGCGTATTCACCGTTTCCACGGTCGTCCAGGCGCAATCTCGTGCCCGTCGGCAGATCGCCTTAATTGCAGCTAATTCTCGCGAAACGTTCCGACAATGACCGCGTTCTTGCCAGGAGAAGGGAGCCCCTTTATTACGAACCCTTTATTATGATCCTCCGACGCGTTGGCCGATCTCTCCCTCGCTCTCTTACTTGATTCTCGAGGATTCTCCTTCACCTTCGCCCCGAACTCCATCTCTTTACGCCACTGTATCCAATTTTGTGGCGGCCGCGCTAGGATCTACGTAACGTATCCTTCGTGTTTCAGTGCTCCTTCAGGCTTTCCCTCCGTGTTTACGCTCGGCAGCAATGTTTCATTGTCTGACGAAAGAGTCCGCGCGAAATCCACGTCGATACCTCTCGCAAACGAACTCGTTATATGTGGCGCGAACCACGGTTCCCGAAACATTTCCGATAGCGTATTTATGACCACGACACCTTTTCGGCGTAGAACATATCTTATCCGACGAAAATAAGCAGGGACGAGGGAAATGGGAAGGAGTAGATATCTTTTAAATCACGTGTGCCTTCTTTAGCTGTCCATTAGCTTTTCTGCCAACTGCGAGAACTCTAAAATAGGTATTTATTCACGAAATTCATCTGCGATGCATCGAATAATCAGACTAGAATAATTATCGATTTTTGTACAGTGATTATAAGTGTTTTAAAATATACTAAAATTGTTTAGGATCGGATAATACACGACGATATCAATATCTTTTCCTGTCGAGAAATTGCTATTGATGATTCGGGAACGAAAGCGGGTCGGCGTATTGACGCCGGATGGTGCAAGTCCTCGTACCTGTTGCTAGTCCGCTCCACAACTGTTGGCTATTACCAGTCATTTTCTCTGTAATCAGAAGAATTACGGGATAAAACCCGCGGTGAAAAACGACCGCTCGCAGCCCCTCGAAAGAGAACTCGACAAAACGAGTTTCGGGGAAATTCGGCGCTTTCAGGTCGAGCCTGCGCGCGCGATAAAAGAATTGGAGGGAAAAAAGCGAAGCGATTATTAAAATCCATTTGAGAACACATCGCGCGGGTGTAAATTGAAGTCCCTGCGTGTTACCAAAGGACGAAGTAATTACGGTCGCGGGAGTAAATTGTTTCGGTGACAGGCATTATCCGCGAAGTGGAATTTACTCGCAGAAGCGAGCTGCGGGAGAAGCGCGTTCGCGCCTTTTAGTGGAGCTCGGAAAGTGATAATTCCCGACGCCTGAGGATTAGGTCGGCGCGCGGAAAAAGATTCCCGCGTTTAACTCTTGGCCCCGGACTCCGTTAATGCACCGAGCGGTCGCAAGAAGGGGATTTAACGATCCGACTCAGAGAAGAAATATTTCCGCGGTCGTACGAAAATCGCAGTTGCAAAAAAGGGAACTGGACCGCGGGCCGGCCGACCGTGGCAAAAGAAGCAACGATGCGAATCTCGATAATCGCCGAAGCAGTCTCGTCCCGGGGATATTTCCGAGGGAAATTACTTTTCCGTTTGAACCGCTCGAATCCGTGCTCCACGTACCGTTACGAGAATAGATACGGTTTCACGAGCTGTCGTCGTCGATCGCGAATCGTGTGAACCGCGCGTGAAATTATCCGCCCTCGCATTGACTTTATACTTGATATAACTCACCCGCAATTCTATGGGAAAGAAATGCAACGCGCGCGGTGTCGTTGATAACGATTTTTCATTATTTTCAACACGGTCCTTCTCGGCGATGATATTTTTTTCCCTGCCGGAAAGACACCGCGATTCTCTCGTATAACACTCCTTTCTGCATTTCTTATGAAAATGAATTCTCGACCTAGTCGCACGGTTTGGAAGTCGCTGTTGCTGGAGATACATGTTGCTAAGAAAAAGAGCACGGAAAAAGGAAGTTGAGCGGGAAGTTCGCGAACTTCGCTATACTATTAAATAGATTGCGCGCGGCGCGGCCGTAAGACTTTTCTCATTTTCTTTATTCCGAAAAATTCCATTCTCGCGGATTACAAGGCACTGCATTGACACCGTTGACATATAGGTATAATAGCTCGTTATATATCATCACAATTGTAGCGTTACAATGAAGATTATAAACAAATTGTCGTAGCTTGTCGTTATCTTTAACAATTATTATAGCTACTGTCCAAACCATACAAATGATATAAAAATCTTAAAACATGCATGCGTTTCTCTAAATAATTTTTTGATACTTTGGAGACTCTGGATTAGTGAATCAACGTACAATTTATTAGATATATATAAAAATTACAACATGAATTTCTATAAAACACCACTAAATTTCTTTCCTCAGCGAAATCTTATTCCGCGGAATATAATCGCGAAATATTCGACGTAATATCGCCTGAGAACAGCGACTTTAAGAAATCGTTGTATGTCACGGTGTATTCATGCTAATAGCGAGTCGTTATCGTTACGCGGCTATCAAGGCTGATGTAACTATTATCGTTACTGCTACGATCGGCGTGGTTAACGTCGGTTTTTCACCGAGGGCTCATTGGCAGAACTTTACGCGCTATTATACGAGCGGCCGAAAGGACATTTTGTGCGAAGACGTCCCATTCAATTAATCGATCCGTCTGTTCTGCAAATGAGATTCGATTGCGAGCGGGATGCGATCGGCCGTTGCTTAATCGCGCCGTAATCCGTTAAACTTTGGCGAAGAAAGAACTCTATTAAGCGCAGTGGATGCCCTCGTCGGCGCCACTCGCGACCGAGTACGTCGGAACAAAGCGATATTCAAATTTCGAGCGAGTAATTCGCAGGCGATTGCCCCTCCTTCCGTGCGATCAGTTCACCAACAGCTTTAATAACACTTTAATTCACTTCCCGCCTGGAGACTCTCAAGATTGCCGACTCTCAAGGTTCCGACGACTAACGTAAAACGCATTCGTTATGTACGTAGCTCTTCATTCACTCGCCGCTCCTTCTATTTCCGATGACGCACATACCTAATTCCGATAACTGATGAAATAACGGCAGAAATTTCTAAACGGGCAATTAGAGGTGCATGTCCATACAGAGCGAGTCAAATATAAAAACGAAGCCAATCTCGGGCGCTTGAACGGGATGCGGGCCTGTTTCTGCGAATACGAAAGACAGTGGTATCCGCGCGTAGGTACGTATGTTTCACGTTGACGTTCTCTCGTTCGTTATGGAAACGCGAGTATAGTAGTCTGAGTATGCGTCAAAACGAAGACCCTGAGAGCCCCTCTGTAGCGGTAATTAGTATCTACGTCTAACATAAGTGCCGTGCACACGTATGCCCACATCGATGATATGAGTGTTAAATACGGCGGCCAGAGGCGGCTCGCAGCGTTTAATTAGGCCGGAATTAGCTCTTTATTGAGCAGGACCATATGATAGTCGCGACAGCTTTGACATGCGCTCTACGCTTGCATTATTTAAAGAGCGACTCGATGAAACCGTATCGGGATAATTCAACAAAGCAGGATCTATATATGAAAACGTATGCATGCGTTGGATGCCGCATTAAAAATTCGATATCACACGTGCGTGAAGAAATGTTAAGGAACGGTTAACTGAATATAAATAGTTATTGATATACAATAAGATAAAATAAATTCTGTTTTATACCAAGTATATAACATAGAATCTTTATAAGGAGATCGAGAGTACTTGAGTTACTTTGACATAATTATTGAAAATTGAGGCGCTGTTATTTATATTGAAGCACCAGAACTTTAGGAAATATCTGAAGATAGGGAAATATAGGTACAAGAAGCCTTTAAGTATCAGCGCGAGCAAACGGCTGATACTTAAATGCCTGCTCAAATAACTAGCAGGCATCCCGATACCTTGCGAGATCGAAACGTATTCGTAAGATTCGCCGTTCGTTTGCCAGGCAATCGAGCAAGGCAATCAATCGCGGCGAAGAAATCGTCGATTCGCTTGATTTGCCTAGCAATCGAGATGGTCGCCGGCCTTCTTATTTCCTATGAATGAATTTCGTGACTTCGCGGGACAGGCGCCGCGCCGTCCCACCCATGTCGCGGTAAGCAGAAGCGTTTGACGTCGTTCCACTGCGGCAAAAGCGAAAGTTCTCAAGAAGTTCCGGCACGTACTCACGGCGGAGAAGTGAGGCGGGAATCCGCCGGGAGCGGCTCCCGGGATATCTTCTCAAAGATTCATGTCGCTCCGATCGCATTACCGCTTCGCCCACGCGTGCAATCCCGCCGCATTTGCGGCCGCGATACCGTAAATTATCGTGCTATCGTGTGCGCGTAAATCCGCATAAAATGCCCCGCGACTCGACGCGGATTCTCTCGGCGGAGCTGCTCGGCAGTCGCACAATGGACACAAAGTTAAATTATCTCGGTCTCGATCGGACTTGAGACCGGGTCAAACGCGACAGACTCATCCTCGCCGGCCTCCTCGGACTTTCCTCGTCGCGTTGGCGCGATTCCCTCTGATGAAATCACTTTATGAATAACGTCACGTGCGCGAGACTGCACGTCTCGCACGTTTGCGACTGAAGTTATCGCGATCGCAACTATTACGTTGCTTCGGGGATTTATAGCGGTTGGGTGCATACCGTGAATAAGTTAAAACCGTCCCTCGATACATGTATTAACCGATGTAAACGATACCGACGATGATACGGACGATGAGCGACACTTATCCGAGAAATAAACTTTTTTCAAAAAAATTAATCGATAAAAAAATTGCAGAGTATTAATTAAATTGCTCGATTCTGCGATGGTGCGCATACATATTTTTGCACTTTTCGGGTAAATAGGAAAAAAAAATCCTGTTTTCAGAACTGAAACTTTATTAATTAAACAACGCGTATCGCAATCAACTTCGCGATAAAATAATAGCGCTATGTAACTCGATATTAATTCAATTCCGTATTCATACTAAACTAAAAATAAATTTTACGTTTCTCTTTATTTTACGTCTCTTTTTAATTTATGCACGTTCAGGGAGCAATCCCGCTACTTTTTTGTATTCAGTCTCGGACAAGCATCGCTTTCCCGAATTTCATTATATCTTTACGTGACATATTAAAAGATTGCGATATCTAGATTGCTTCTCGATCTTTTCCACATTTCGTTTTTTTCCCCACAATATATATATATTCTTTAATATTAATACAAGTCATGACAATTAATGGGAGGTTTCTGCAATGGCAACTGACATGTACTGCCCGAGTTACGTTTCCCTTTGTTAGGTATCCATTGTCAGAAAATCGCTGTTTCGAAAATGTTTCGTGTGTACAGATCAGATTTCAGTGCGTTTACAACCATCCGGTTTTTCCACGCGCGTCTGTCTTCCTATCACTTTTATTTCGCGATTTAATTCTCCGCGAGTATGTATCATCGTTACAGGGTGAAGTGATTTCGCGGTATCGATCGATCTACTCGCGCGATGGATCTCCTATTCGGCGGAAAGTAATAACGTTCCGCAAATACCGTCCGGTTTTCGCGAATCGCCTTCGTTTCCATCGGTCTCTCGACGTATCGCAATCTAGATTGCCCCGTATATTGTTGTTTTGCAACTTCGCTTTTTTCCTTTTTCTACCTCTGTCTCTCCCTCTCTCTCTTTCTCTTTCTCTCTCTGCCTCTCTATTTTTATCTCTCATTTTGCGTGTCTCAGAAGGACGAGGATAACGTGACGGAACTGAAGATCGCTCGATCGCCGATGCGTTATCGGCCTCGAGATATCCGCTGTTTACAATTTAACGCTGTTTTCCACGCCGGCGATATTTGAAATCGCGGAGAACAAAAGGCGAGGAAAACCGCGCCCGACCACTACACGAGTGCTTCATATGCGAGAGTTCAGTAGTTTGCGATTCATATCCTCGAGCGCGTGTCCGCGCCAGGATTAAATTCTCGTCTGGAGAAGTGGTTTTCGTGCCCCGGCTACGCGACATTTAACAAACGAAACGAAATGACCCACAAATCCGCGGTGACAGTCGGAAACCGAGAGATCCCCGTGTACGCGATGGAGCGCGAGAGAAGTCGACTGGTTCTGAAGGAACGACGTTATCATTTTTCATCGGCTGTCGATCGGCTTAATCATTAAATTTGCCGCGCCGCGAGGCGAAAAGCTGCAAGTATGAAATATTGTCGCCTTTTCTTTTATTTTTACTAGAAAGTTGTTGGGATTTATCTCCGTCGCGAGATACATAGCTCGTTACGTAACTTTTGTGCCTCTGCTGGGACAGGCAAGCGAGACAGCCGCCGCGCCGCGGCCGTGCCGTCTAAACGTGGAACGATCGCTACATCCGCAGGTTTAATGAGAATTTTAACGACTGAGCGGATCGACAGAAAAAAAAAAAGAGGACGGGAGGGCGGAGGGAGGAAACAAGGAAAAACGATAGATGCAAACGAACGGGCGAGCGAAACGCGGGCGCGCGAAACGAAGCCAATCGACCCTTTTTGCAATGTCTACGCGAGATCCGGTGCGGCGGGTGAGAAAAACGAGCGCGAGCGTTTTCGGGGATTACTATGCGGGGCTACTATGCGGCCGTGACATTCGTAATATGCCAACACCGCGAGCTTCTTATCGGATCGCACGATTGATCCGCCCTCCGTTGCTCCTCCGAGGCGGCAGAACCGCCTCTCGCGCGATTTGCGAGAGCGAGAGGCACGATCCCTATCTCCTCGATCGTCCCTTCCCGAGTCACGCCTATGGAATTTCCTCGGGAATCCCGGCCGGCCCGTATCGTAACACGCAGTCAATTTGTATGCCCGCGCATACGTACGTACGTGGGGCATGTAATACATGGTATAATACACGCGACGAATCCGCACTATCAGAAAATACCCCCGGGGGCTATACATACACACGGGCGTCCGCTGTGTGCATGCACGTACGTATACGCGTGGCTGTCATCCACGACGGCATCCGCACACACATACGCTCAGTTCATGGGTTACCTGGAAATGGAGACTGGCAATTATGTAGGACAGATCGATGATCGTAATCGCATATTGATTGATTCTACGCGAGATTCTGTGTGGGCAGAGTAATCTCCCGATTAAGTCGCCGGCCCACTCTCGTTTTAGATAATCGTAGTCTTAACTTCCTAGAGTCTAAAGTACACTGCTAATGTAACACCGTCGGATCTAATTACGGGATCTTTCAAACTTTCCGCGGCAAGACGTTGCCTTAATTAATAACAAAATTTCAAAGATAAAGTTGCGCGGGTAAAGTGGTGTAATTAAAATTGCTTTCTTGATCTGAAAAGATCTGTTGATTCTAATGACAATTTTTTAAACGTTGCCACGAGAATTATTTAGTGCAATTTATGACCTACCTACTTTCTGAAGGCTTAATCCAGACAACACGCATATTTAAAAAATGTCTGTTTTAAGACGTCAACCTGGTAGTCTAATTAGTCTATAAAGATGTTTGGTATTAGTTAAAATCTGCTTGTTATACCTGACTTTGATATCTTTTATATTATTCAGTGTCACGACGTAATTAAGGTGAAGCTTTTCATAATCGCGTTAACAAGAGGAATACGAGACAAATTTTAAGATCTTATTGTAAGATGACTTCGCGATGTCATGATATTCGCTGGGAACCTTCATTTTGTTACGCAAATGAAGATGTCAGCTCACTTAGCATAAATAAAACAACACAAGGAAGCAGTAAAAGAACGGGAAAGCCAAATAGTCACGTACGCGAAACAGTCAAGTGATTCGACACACATCGTAAACTGTCGTTGGGCATCGACGAGCGTACGAATATATACCTACTTCGGTTCGCTCCGGTGGGATATTATTGCCGGTGAATTTGCAAGCGCGGCATAACATTATACTTTACTGTTTGCCGACGTTATAGTACACTTTATGTTCTCATTCTTCGCGAGAATGGGAACGTATCGTTATCACGTAGACCGCGTTTACACGCTCAGCCGTGTAAACGTGCGAGATCGCGTATGGAGCTATGGTCCCGCGCGCGAACACCGGCGTTTCCGCACGCGCAGATCTGACGTGCGTGCCGTTGCATGCACAGGATGCTGCAACGGGAAGTTGCTGCAAAAGTCAACATGTGTGTGCATGTACGTATATACGCGCCTTGTGGAATCCCCAAGGCACTGCATCCGCGAGGGTGCTACCCCTTCACGGCATTATCGTCGCCTAAATCCCGTTTACACCGACGGTTATCCGGCTAAAATCCGCTTAGGCTGGCGCTTAGCCTACGACGTCGGCTGCAGCCGGAAGTCCTGAGGGTGGGCGGCTCGCTGCAAATGAGGACTTGGATTTTAAGAGCGCGCGCACGCGCACTTTCCAGTCTCGACAGCCTCGATAAAAGGCGCGCCGAGACGCGTGATCGTTTTCGATTGTATAGATTTTATCGGGAGATTTCGTCGCGAGAAAGGCTGTCCGATGCACGCGCATATTTTCTTCACTTCCGACACATTTCCATACGCTACATTTTCAGGGGAATAAGAGCGAAACGAGCGCGCGTTTTCCAATTGTCAAAATCATATGTAAGGAAGATTTGAAAAGTTAAGCCCTCCTAGAAATATGTCAATAAATAACGGATTCAATGCACAAGGAGACTGATGGGTAATATCTACGTTGCGTTTTTCCTGTTCTCGAATGGAACGATCTGGGATGGAACCAACTGGAATGGATAAAAATCAGAAACGCCCAATTAACAGATAGAAAAGTGAGAGGAAAAGATATTAGTCCTCTGAGAGATTTTTTTATTGCAATTATTACAAATTTGAAAGCTATCAGTCAGTGTCATTATATAATAAGGTTTGCCCATGCGACTCTTTGTAGAATGGAAATTTCGTCTTGTACGCTGCATCTTATATTTCCTTCGAATCAAATGTTACTGTACATGTCTCAGGGAAGCCTGATAAGAACTTATCGACAGGATAGAATATCCTGTATATATAACATTGTTATGGCATAGAAGACATAGAACGCAACATAAGATAGAATTGCTTTTGGTAACGGTAACTTTGCAGAACTATAAAGCAGAAATTCAAAGCGGAAGAAAGACGCGAAAGCACCTAAGATCTCCGATATGGACTGAAACACATTTATAATGTCGTAAGCGTTTAATTTAAAATTTATGACTTTGTTTGTGCGCAACTTCAATGTTGAAAATACATTTCTTTGTTTAGTGTAGCGAGGGTATTTTATAATTAAATTTCAGGCTGGATTCTGGAATTAAAGAGTTTCAGAAGGCGTGACAAAAAAATAACTCGGTAAAATTTGTTAACTTATTACAGTTTACTGTTCCAAAAATAGTACCATTACGAGGCCGTTTTTTTCCTCTCTGAACATTAATGGATTAACCGCATTCTACATCATCTCGTAAAATTTTTAGTTGAAGGAAAGTGCTGTTTATATCAATGCCATTAACTCGCGGAATAAGAGAAATTCCAGTAAAATAAAAGCACTTCTCTTCTCTTTTCCCGTAAAGAGCACAAGCATTTTTAACTTGTTAAAATTGTATTATAATGTAAGGGATAACAACATGCGAAATGACTTTTTTCCTATAATAGCGTCGACGTCTCTAAATTTTGAGCTGTCTTTCGGTCAGACGGTGTACAATGTAGAATTGTAATTACGTGTTGTATAATACGTGACTTCATCACCATGCTGCGGGTCCAGCGCGGATCTGTCTGCAGCTGCGCGGGAATTAGCTCGTTTAGGGATGGCTGACGGATGGATTGTAAACTGTGTACGTCGCACGAACAACACCGCGTTCATTTAAGCGGTGGTCGAATTATGCAAATTGGACGGCGCGGGCGCCAGCGTCAAATCGTTCGAACGGATCCTCGATGCGGCCCCGATAAATGTGTTCCGCGTTCGATTGTGATTTATTTCCTCCAGATATTACCGAACGTCAACCCGATCCGCCAACTCTGTCCTCCTTCGCACTTCGCAGTGATCGACACATGTCGCTTCCCGACCACTTGTTTACGAGCTCGCGAATTTTTGTCTCGTCGCGTCGTTAATGTAGCGGAATGGAAAATATTGGGTGAAATAGGGCAAAAATACACCTACATGCACATGCATGCGGATATTTTTGTTCTCGTTTATTTAAGTAAATGCTTGTAAAATGGAAAGTTACAGAAATTGAAAAAATACGAATAAAATGTACAGACTATACTAGACTTACACATGGCGTTTCATCTGAAAATAGCCGCGTCTGATTGTGTCTAAAATAGCTAATAATAGCTAATAATTATAGCTAATAATAGTTATCTCTGTTTGACTCGGACGTGGCTATCTTTAGGTGGAAAAGCATTTATCAATTTTTCATACATTCGAAAATGAAATGTCTGTCCTTATGTTGATGATATGTGCGTAATAGAAGCAAAAGATCATTCGCATTCACACATTGTAGAATGTACTTTTACTATATTTTCTACTCTCTGCCAAGAGAGCATTTTCATTTTTATTCGTATAATCTACTGTTTCGACATTGTTAATGTCGATACATTAAGTTGTTTTTAAGGGTATAAGATTACGATGAGGCAGCGGGTTTAATATTCATTAAGCTGTCATTGTAAATGAAAGAATTACGACGGCCCTTTCTGAGGCGAGCCCATGAATTAATGGGAAGTGCTGCGCGCGCGAGAAATCGTAATTAGGCGTTCGCACGAAGCAGAGCGTGACAACTGAGAATCAGCTTGTCTAAAAACTCCCGTTTAAAAATGACGAGAAAGATGCTGCGGTTCTTTTTCACGCAGGCGCAGGGAACTCTGCATCCAAGGACATTACTCCGGATCGCGAGGTATAAAGTTCGTTCTCTCCCGCGCCCTTACGCCTTTGTGCGAATATTGCCGTGTACTTCCCTCTTATTATGACGTGTATAGCGCGATAAAGGGGTCCCGCGACTGCTTAAGAGGCTGGAAAGCATTTACGTGGAGGAACTGCTTAACCGGAATGCGGAAAAGATTCCTCGCGTTCGGATCGAACGTAAATTGCCCGATAGACGTGTAGCGCACCCCGATGGCTGTATTTAGCGAGACCTCTCCCTGCAATATAAAAAAAAAGCTACAAAACGGTCAGCCATATCTTTTACTGAACTGCTTGGTTCGCTGAAGAAGGAACTGAGAGAAGTTAAAGGAAAGACTCAATGTCTAGATTAAGAATGAATTAATTTCTTTAATCAGAAGGCCCTCCTTTCCAGCCCCCGCCCCCCTGAGAGCTCAGGAGTGTTGACCCTGCATTTAAATGACAAGGAGAATTTTCTCTTTCTGTAAAATCAGGTCCTTCTCTATTCTACATGCACAATTAAATCGCATTTAATTAAAAAGATCGTCGGATTTATTATTGTCATTTATTGTGCACGACTGCAATATTATCTCATTCGTCTTGAAGAATCTTACATAAAAATAATTAGAAGATATCGCTGTTCAGTTGCCTGAGAAAACTTGCCGCATTATTCTGAAGTCTCTTCGAGATCTTCATCGCAATTTAACTTATCCGACAACTTAATTATCTGCTTGTTCGTATTGCGATTTAGCCTCATTTATGTCTTACGATTTTTCCTCAGGTGACGGAAACGTCAGCTTCGAGGAATTCGTCGAGATCGTCAGCAACATCGGTGCGAGCACGGCGGCGCCGTCGGATCAGCATCAGGAGGAGCAGGAATTGCGAGACGCCTTTCGGGTGAGTGAAATGAACGCGAATAGAAAATCCCCCGTCGCTTGTTTCATTTGAATCTACGAATCGCGTGGCCGGCAGCTTCTTCGCTTTCCCTAGATCGGTCCATGCGATCGCCCGATAAATTTCAGCGCCCGCCTCACGTAGGCGAAGCGCCCGGATATCGAACGTAGCATATTTTCTCGCGATCCATGCAATTTTCGGCCGGATTACTGCGGCCGTTCTCAGTGAACTTTCTCTCTTGCGCGAAGGAAGCGAGAGGATTTGCTCCGGCGTTCTTAAACGAGCCGATAGAGCCGGTTTCTTCAGATAGAGACTAAGGCGAGGCGACAGCCAGTTCACGAACTACACCCTGGCGGCTCTTTAAGGTATAATGCTGTTCACGAAACGCAAAAGTTGGTAATGACTGCGACATCCACTATGAATACTTGAGCGACCTATGCATACTTTATATGCATTATATTAATAAGTTTTCCGCTGCGCGCAGGTGTTTCACGGTTAAGTAGCTGAGGGTTTAATCCGTTCCAACTGTCGAATGTATCTCTTAATCTTAACTTTCTGAGAGTTTAGGATTCAAGATCTCTCACTTCTGGCGGAAATGTCAGAGTGGTTTTAGATATTCGCATAATCTTTCAAGTTAGTTGCGGCCTGTTGATGGAACAGGCTGCCTGATACATTATAAGTTCTTCAAATGTTTCGAGATATTCAGCTTTATAATTACATCTCGATTGTTTTGAAATCATGTATAATTATTGTGATCTTAAACATATTTCTATTGTTTCTTTGTTTTATTGTTTCTTTTTATTTTATACATCGCCAAATGTAATACGATCTTGTTATTTCTCGCATATAAATTGCACTTGTTCTTGAAGTGCTCGAAATCAGCTCGCGAATAATAAATAAGTAGTAGCTAAATACATAAATAAGCAAACAGATCCGATTTATACGAGAAATTTGATTCACGGGAATCATGAAATAAGGATCAGGAAACCTGAAACCTTAAGCTCAATGGCTCCCACGGTGAGTGCAATCCTCGATCTTTCTATAATAAAATAAATTCCGATCCCACGCTGCTCGCCCCTCATCGAAATTTCCAACACGTTTACCATGAATGTGAAAAATGTATAGATCGACGACATCGACCCCATAATGCCCGCGGATACGCGTATGTATAATGCGGTTATTTAAAATGATACGTGAGAGGGTACGAAATGTAGAATCAAGAAAGTCTGCCTGTTATCTCCGCGCATCATAGACACAGCATAAAATATACATGTATATATACATATATTGCATACATATATGTGTGTATATATATATATATTGCATATTTTCGCGGCTTCAACCGAAATTGTCCTACGACGCGTTTTAAGGAATTTTGTTTATTACTGGAAAAAGGTGTGATGAGGCGGAGAATTCCTTGACTTGATTCACTTTTTTTAAATTTTTTCTGTGTATACATTCTTGTGCATTAATATTCAATCAAAACGCGAATAAAATAAATTATATCTTGGGATGTGGGAATAGAAGAATCCTCATTCTTTTGTCAGGAAATTACATGCAAAATTTTCTCGAAAAGTTAAGCGATTGATAGATATGACGTCCACTTAATCGGGAATCTAGGTAATATTATCACGATATATGAGGACATATAATCGGGATTAACGCTGATTTTATGGGTGCAAAACACCGGGAGATAAAAGGATCACGAAGGGTTTGCGTTTTCCTGCTTGTTGTCGGCGAAGATATTCTTGTATGAATAATGCATCTGCCCGTCGTATACGCGTGCCTTTATGTCAAACTGGGGATAAGCCAGGATCAGCACGGAAATACTCCGTTTAATGCGACACGGCATTCTAGACTGTTGTCGCGAGAAGAATGCACCTGCAATCCGATCGCGCGTGGAATTAACAGTCGCGATCGAAACCGATCCGCGTTTCGCGTTCAATCACATAAAATCTCACGACCTCCTTAAGGGGACTGGATAATTTAACCCGGGCACACTCGCAGGAAGTGTAAGTGGTCCTCCGGGAGAAATAGGCACCTGAAGACGCGGGCGAGAATTGTCGAAAGTTTCAAAAAGTTCTCGAATGAAGGTAATAAATCCGCGGGAGAAAAGTCTCTACGAGATAGACTCGTAAGGAGAATACGCGAAAACAGATTCTTGTCTTGAAAGCCGGAGAGAAGGAGGTTACAGGGTGACCGGAAAACATGGAGTGTTCGACTTCACCGGTAGTCCATTCTCTCCCCGTTAGGGTGTACGGTTCTCTCTTACAAGACCGCGGATATTTGTTCGGGCTGTCTTACCAGGTCGACCGGCCGTTGCTAGTCACAGCCAAGTCCTATTCACCCGCGAAGGACATGCGACACTTGATTTTACGGATTCTCGAATCTAATTCTCTCTCTCTCTCTGACTTCTGAGAAAAGTTTGTTTTGACATTTCAACCGAATTGCGGAATCGGGAAGACGACGAACAACGTCGTAAATTGTGTAACAAGTGCAAGCGAAATGCATGAAATCCTTGCCTTGCAAAAGGAATCCTTCCTTTTTATTTTTTTTTTACTTGGGTACATCTGGAATTTTATGTTTCAATTTACGCGGGTATACCTTAAAATGTTCCTCAGACTTTTCGAATCCAAGAATTCACGTTTTATTTTACGTGAATAGATTAAAACGTTTTCGTGATATTTTCAAATTGAACGTATCCCGGTTTCAATGCACCTCGAGACACTTTCGACAGGACCCTTCTAACTTGAAGCGGTGAGTAGCAGGGAAAGTTACGGCGATAAAACAATCTGATTCATTCGTCTCCTCGAGTGGGACGATGATTATGACAATTCCATTAAAGTCGCTAAATCTTAGGAGGCTTATTAAGATCGAGGAACTGACGACAGAGTCGAGCGTTTGCTGATCCCGATTATTGCCCGTCGAAATTCTTGTCGCTCTCTCTCTCTCTCTCTCTCGAAGATGAAATGAGGATTCTATACGCTTCGCGAAGTCACGTTGAAATGGAAGACGCGAGATTTACTTTAGATTCTTCCTCGGTCGTTACGTCCTTGCGCATTTCTTCCCTGCGACCGTAGTTTCCACCTACGCGCAAATATAAGGAAGGTTTCCGCGGAAAGAGGAAGAGGAAGAGGGAGCAGAAGGAGAAGAAGAAAACTTTTGTCCCACTTTGCTCATGATGCAATCGCTGAGCAGATCAAACCAATGCGATTACAGCGCTTTTTGGGACCCGCTGTGATATCTCTCTCTAAATTTGATCTCGATTATATATAAAGAGATGCCGCCGCACCTGAACGCAGTATCGTTTTCGGAAATAAATGAGTTTCTCGTCAAGGTGCTCAGGTAATGATACAATTCGATTTATACAGTGAATACCTGAGAAGCCGAGAGATTTTATTTCCACGGATGATATTTAATTGAAGTCCGATCCTGATTAAATTTACAACAATCACGATGATACGTTATCGAGAGAAGCGTAATTTAATTTATTACCCGATGAAGAAGTATTACGTTATTAAGCATTACAAAGCAAATGTCTCGAATTGAAATAAAAATTTACATTTCATATTGAGCAGAACGCCGAGCTCGCGATAACATGAATTTTATGCGTTAATTTACGCATTTGAAGCCATGTTTGTCGGGATATCACAAGTCCTGCAGTCATGACACTTAATGCCGTACCTTTGCGAGTTAGCTCAGGCTTATGTTGACTGACAATGAAAGAATCTCGCGCGTAGCGACCCAATTGCATCGTGTAGCTCCTGTCCCGAAAGATTGTTGAATTATAGCGGCTTAAACCGAAACTCAAGCGGAACCGAGACGAAGCGAAAGTAGTTAAAATACGAAACTCGGTGTTTCAGCATGCTTGCCGTGTAACATTAATTTTTGTTCGGTTAACTGATAATTCTCTGCTTGCGTAAGCCTACATTCTGACAAACAATCTGTGCTATCAATTAGTTAACTGTCAGTTCCCCAGATTGAGCTGCGACGATGAAAGTGAACAGGTCAAAGCTGTGTTGGCTTCAGCAAGTAAATATAACAGCAGTCGGGGCGACTTAATTAATCCACTTTGGACTAATTTCGTCAATTCTAGTATTTGCCTCGAGGAGACGCGCTCCCGAAAGGGACGGAGAAAGAAAGAGGGAAGGATGGAACGGGCAAACCGCATTTCTTTTCATTTCTTCAAATAGGAACGACGCTGTGTAACGCCGTGTAACTTAATACGCGTGGAATAAGAACGTACCGCGCCAATTTCCCTCTCGGACCTCGTCTCCTTTTAACGCGCACTTCGTCTCGAGCTGCAATTCGCTCTGCAGCTTTCCTTCGCGGATATATTTCCGAGCTCCCCCACAGTTGTCTGTAAAAAGGCAGCGCGCCTGAGTGCGCCGAAAGTTCGCGTAAGAACGGCGGCCCTCCATTAACCGGGCGGGCGGAACCGCCCGGCTCTAAACATTCGGACGTCTCGTTCTCGGCAACGTTCTCTCCACACATGCATCCATTCCTCCGTTCCGGTGTTGCTATTCTTCACCGAAAGATGCACGTCGTTTTCGAAGGACAGCGTTTTGTCCGACGAATTGTCGTCCGGGCATTCATGCTCCATTCATCGCGCTCATTCGTCAACCCGGTCACATTTTTCCGTCTTACTCTCCGTCGGGGGTTGCGCCAACACGTTCACCTATCTAGCATCCTCGCGAACCGAATCTCCGAATCTCGGAACTCGAAAGCGTGCCCCGTCCGAGATCCGAGTGCGAGTCACGAGATTCGCTCTCGTTTTCGCCAGGTCGACAGAGTCCGTGCCCCACTCGCCGCTGTATCCTAGCTTTTTCTTCCGTTTTCTTCTTTTTCGTTCGGCCCTTTCCACTTCCGCCTGATGCGCTTAATTCCTTCACGCGAAAGAGCTTTTATCCACCCCGAATGGTTTATCCCATTTGTACGACTACTACGGGCAAACGGGAATAAAAAGACTGACTAATTCTTACGTGTGCTTAAACGCGCATATAATCGCGTGTCTGCGGAAAACATTACGCTTCTTTTTAATCAGTTTTGTTTCGGCTACGCTTATAGCCTCGCCGATTTAACGGCAAACGTAAAATGTATTAAAAAGTTAATCTTTTTTTTCTGGAAAAGTTTCGAGAATCAAAAATCATATAAAGAGAGAAGTGCTATATCAGATCGGTAATGATATATGATCGAATTTCTTTTTACGCCGTCAGCGAGCTCTTATTTGTATCATTTAGACGGAGAATAATCTAAAAATAAAAGATCGAAACGTTCCTGTAGTTAATACCAGTTTTCTCTCGTTACGGTTGTCTAGACTTCTTTTATTCTCGCGCCTCCATCTGCCCTCGGGTCGTTCTGACCACTAAAGGTGGGTATACACTGATCCCGAGCGAGCAACAACAAACGCGAAATCGAATTTATTTAAAACTTTCTTTGACGCACGATTCATGAGTCGGAACCGAATACGAGAATTCGGACGTAAACGAATGTTCCGTTTCGCTGCAGCATTTGTATCTTCCGAATGTTAATTGCGAAAATCCGCGTGTTTGCGCTCGATGTACCCATCTTAATGTTTCAGTATCGCTTTTATAACAGAATCAACAATGTAGGGAAGAAAGACCGGAGCTATAAGGCTCCAGGGGTATGTTGCTCATGTGTTATTTTTTAGTATTTATCTTGAGAGGAACAGTGAATAAAAAATCGCGAAATGGTGTTTTTGGAATCTAAAAGAACCATTTCGCAATTTTTTTATCTGTTATTCCTCTCAAGATAAATACTAAAAAATAACACATGAGCAATATACCCATGGAGCCATATAGCCCCGGTCTCTTCCCTACATTACATATATAATTTACTATTGAGGTCTCTCTTCGTTTTTCTATTTAATACTGCGCGTACATTCATGCATGAATAAATTTTGCAATTACGCTTAAATGAAATTATCAACAAGACGCCAGTTCTTACAATGAAATAAATTCTTGTTCTTCGGCCCGCGGACATGGGCCGCCCTTTCCAGCACGAGAAAATCAACTTCTTGTATTAAATATTTATTACATTAAATATAGCTTAAATATAAATGTATAAATGTTAAAATGAAAAGTAAGATAAAGTAACGCGAAGTAATTTAAAATAAAGTAGACAAGCATAGATGTGTAAAGGATGTGAAGAAGGAGCAAGGCAGAGATTAAATAAATATCTATCTATTTAATCTATTCTATTACATTAAATATAATTACAACTACATTAATATATATTTCTTCAAATATTTCTTCTTATACCTTCTTCTTCTTATATTAAAACATTTCTTATATAAAAATTAAACCTGGAACAGTACACAGTTGCGCTCGCGCCGGGATGGTGTTAGTTAAATTGTCTATCTCTGTGGAAGCAATGCATTTACGATTGTGCGCGGAGTCGGTGGCTGAAGATGGCAAATACCTCTAAGAAGAACCGACAAAGATAGAGAAGAAATCCACCTGGGTAACCACTGCGTGCTGGAAGGAAGTATGTCAAACTGTTACGCCACAATACATCCTAATGACGCCGGCTTCGCGGAGGATTTCTGCCGAAGCACCTCCCTTTGCTCGGCCATTCTTTTGGATTGTCTACCGCGTTTGTCTGAGCCACTTCTCTGTCACTACTCACTTGTCTGGTTACCCGAGCAAGTTCTGGCCGCGGCGGTGTTATTTTTCGATGTTCTCTCGAGGGCGTGGAGGTTGCCGTTGCATTTTCGCCCCTGCTTTCTGGCAAAATAGCGCGTTTGAGGTGTTTGCGCGAAAATTGAAGGATTTTGCGTAGCTTTGGAGCTCCGACCGAACTCGGTCGAAAGCGATACACGAGTGGATAAACGGTCGGAAAAATATTTCACTGGATAGTCGATCAAATGCCGCAAAAGTTAATATTAGTTTTTAGATTGATTTCATAGAATGGGGGGTACGTTCTATACGCTATACAATAGAGAATTTATTTCGTTTAAATTTAATTTAAAATTTCATTATAATGAAAATTTGATAAAGATATAATACATGTGATTAATATGAGCTCGAGTCGTGCTGCTTCCTTATTGCCTCGTTTCCGAGGCAAGACTCTTCTAATGTGACAATTATATTTGAAGAGATTGACATTTAGAGAAACGCAGGAAACGCGGCGTGGGCTTCTTTTTAGCGAGATGAAACTGTGAGCATAAATATAAATGAGTTCCTCGGGCAGGATGACTTATTGTTCTTGTCGCGCTATCTCGGTCTTTGCGAGTCGCGCTATCAGATTTATTTTCAGACGGTCTAATTGCCCTTCATTAAATTCGCTCCTATTCCCGCTGGTTCCGTCCGCTTCCGTTGTCTGTCATTCCTAAAAGCTATTGTGCAGAATTTCTTTTTTATTATTAAATTTGTCACCCGCTCCCGCAGGGGCTTATTGTTCAAGGTTGCCTCTTGGCTGTACACCGAGCTTCTCCACGCTGTCTTACTTTAATGCGCATTCAGATACCGCTCGTCGCACCGTTGCGACTACGTCGTTTTCCCTTATCTCCGCGAATTATGTAAATCGCCCGTTCGGGGTTTTCCAGATTTTTCTTAGGCACACGCATACGCGTTATTGTGCCTACAGCGGAACGCCTGGGAGTTTAAGTTCGCTTTAGTGACAGTTTGATGGCAGAATTATCTCGATATTTCGCTATTTTACAGTGGGGTTAGAGAGTCGAGTCTTTCTTCTCTAATTCCTTTTACGGTCTTGCTTGTGCAAAGTTACATTATTCTATTATCCAACTAATTCCCTATCCTTTGTTGTTTTATTTAATTAATTTTGTTAACAAAGTCATTAAAAATTTATTATGAATTTATCAAACCCCTTACTATTTTCGCGATCTTTGAAAATGCTGCGACAATTCTCGACTCTGGAATTCCTTCAATTGCGATTGTTTGCAAATCGCCTTGTATTCCGTTTGTATAGAAATAGAATTTACAGTGCGTAACAACGGAACGAGAAGTTCTTCAGCATCTTCAAACTGCACAGCTCGGTAAAGTGTTTAACGATCGGGGCATTAAGGCCAAATATGACGTATTGTAGTCACCAAGTCGATATTTTAATCTTCGCGACCCGACTACCACCCGTGACGCCGGCGGATCGTTCCCGCGAACGTCTGGAATAAAAGACGTGGGACAGGGGGCGAGCGAAGGAGGGGGGTACGGGAAACGTGTAAAGGGTGGAAAACAAGCGACCGAAATGGAAGAGCGACTCTCGATGGGGACTGTAAAAAGGGGGTGGGCGACTCAGCCGCAACCTGTCGAAGGGTATCGCGGATAGATAGTAAGATTTATGGCGTGAAGAGAAAGGGAAGTTTCCCGCGTGCGAGAGGCGAGATTACATTGCAAATAATCGAGCTCTCGTAAAATCTAATATCAAAACAGCGTTATCCGCGATCTAGGCGAGATTTATCTCATATCGCGTCCGCGTTTCTCGCAGGTGCCCTTTTATTCGGAATTACGAACGATGTATCTGCCGGCGCAGCGATTTAACCATTTCGGGAGGAGCCACCGAAATTTTAAACAAAAAAAAATTTGAAACAATTCTTGTAACAAAGGGTGCAAGATAAAAGCGGATAAAACGTATGCGTGGCACGTAACGCAAAAATCCGCACAACAACATCCACCCTTAGGCAACAAAAGGGGCAAACAATGTACTAACAGGGAATACAGTGGTCCGGCAAGATAAAAGGAGCGAGAGAAAAAACGAGTGGAGGGCCGCGAACACAAATGCAAACGCGCAAAAACAAATAATGGCAATCAAGTGTATCCGTTGCAGGCAATATCGAGCTGGAAGGTGTAGGAGGGTCGTTGAAGATTTCACCGTTTTCACGTACGTTTGACCATCGGCAGACTGCGCGAGCACGATCATCGGCGAAAAACGTTGCGGGTGTTGCGACTAACGCATAAGCGTTCTTTTTTTTTCTATATATACGTAACATTGAGGGAGCACACGTACACATACGTCTTTTTGGGATTTTCACACAATCGTGATACGAATGCGAGCGACCGACACCGTTCGTCGTTCTAGAAGCCATAATTCAAGCTTTAAAATATCGTGAATCATAGTGGGAACGTAATGCTGACGTTTTTCAACGAAAGCTTCGAAACTTGACGCAGGTAACTTTCCGAACGGAAAAAGCAGAAAGATGGGCAGGGAGAAAAAATCGAAAAATAAAACGTTATACCTATCTCGGGAGAATCCGGGCGCCGGTAGGATCGCTACGCGAGCAGTTTCACGTTGAACTTTACTTCCGGTGGGAGAAAAAAAACGTGAGAGATTCCTTAGTTCGCATTTGCATGCTAATGAACGGCTAATCGCGTAACGTTCTTCGTCGGCCCTTATCGGACAGGCAACGTTACGAGCGGGTAAGCGAGGGAGGGGGTGATTTATTTTCGCGTAATCCTTCGGTTTTTACGCCCAAGGCGGACCGACGCGACGCAAACGTGAACGCCACGCGTTACAATCCCCCTAATATCGAGACGCGCGTTTCGGGAACCATACATGCACACGGATGTTCTGGCCAAGCATATACGACACGTGCAGCCGCCGGAGGTGTACATTATTTGATAAGCGAAATCACGACGTTCATTATTTTCTTAGCCGCGGGCGAGTATCGATTTGTCAAATCGATTCGTCAGACGAGAAAGTATTTTCAATAGCAAATAGCGGCCGAGAATATGTTTACACTAGATATCAATAGGACCTTCAATAGAACACTAATAATTGTAACTTTAATTAAATTATGCACAACAATTGTAATTATGATTATAATTAATTATTTCCGATGATTGCATTGACAGCGTTCATTTCCGCAAACGCACAATTCTCATACATCCGATATCGATTGGTCGAATGGTCGGAACGATCAAACGGTCGCTGGGCTAAATAATTTATTAATTGCAGTAACGATCGTCCGATTGTAATTTCTCTTGGCCGTATTAGGGGAACGACGACCGAGACGCCGACCGAGAACAGCGACGAGACGTCACTTTAGATTCTACCTTGGCGACATTTTTTTTCCAAGCTTCTATTTCCCATTTCCTCGGCGAGGCGGCACCTTCCCTTCTGACTTTCGTCGGAAACGGAGTCACTCCGGTGATTTCCACCGAGGAAAAATGACAAATATCTGCCTATCTGCCGTGTTTCCGCGCTGCGAAAATATACCTTGGCACTTAGCTCGTTTTATCGCAATATACAAGTATAAACATAAAGATATCACGTCGGTGTTATCTGTATAAACATGCAGATAGCACGTCAAGTGATTTATCGATCGTTTCATTGATTTCTGAGATAATAATAATTGCGCGTCATACGAGGTCCAAGTTGGACGAAAAATGATAGAAATTTATCTTGTGTATTTAACATTTTTATACACATTTTTCAGACTCTTATGTATTTTATATCGCGGGGCGGTCTCGCTCCGCGCGTACTTAGCGCGAGACACTACCGTGTCTCTTGATAATTTTATTTCTATAATATATTTTATATTTGTATAAAATATAAATACATAAGTGAAATCGACAATTGTGATAGAGTATAGACGAAAGAGAATGATTTCTTCTGGAAAAATAAATTGAAATTATATAACAATATCATTTTAGACGAGATTTTCCGAGAAAATCAAGTTTCAAGATTGAAACATAGGTGATATTTTGTTTTCATTTAAATTTACGTGTAGAATCTTCAGAGATCTTTGTTGTCGAATTTACCTCAACGTTATCAAAGCATGAAATGTTCAATGCATTTAATATAGAAATTTTAATTTAAAAAATGATTTTATTATGAAATGTATTTTAATACTTTAATTAATTACATATTTTATCTAAAAGAAGTCTTCTTGATATTTTAAACATATAAACACTTTTCCAATAATTGATATTGCATACATTTTTTATTTTTTACGTACTTATATTTTATTCGTATATAGTCGTCATGTTAAAATGATACGTAATATAAAGTCTTTTTATACTATCTTATAAAGGTAAAAAAAGAGAGATAAACTTTTGAATTTTCAAAGCTAATTTAAAAAAAATAAAATCTTGTATGAAAAATTTTGTTCTACAATCTCAATTTCTATTTTCAATCTTCCTTTATTTCCTTTTGTACCACGATTGCTGATCCTGTATTTGAATATTGGAATACGACAAAAATAAGATTTTATACAAGCGCGTAACTTGCAAAATACGCGCGTAGCGGAACCAATCCTCTCGAATTGTGGAAAAGCAGTTCGGTGCTTAGGGTAAGCCTCTTTCATGCGGAATTCGGATTTCACGGACGGACAAAGACGCGTTGCTCAACAGTCATCGGACGGAGGAGATTACAAATGGAGTTCGGCAACGCATTCTAAGCCGCAACTGTAGTTGCAATGACTACTCATTAGTGTAACCGAACCAAGCTGAGTGAAACAAGTTGGCTGATGCTTGTGCGAGCGAGTTAGTAATATCGCGTGTAACAATGTTGTTTGCAATGCCAGATGCTTCTGCATTGTCTGTCACGTTAAATGCCAAAGTGCTCCTTCGCGGTTCTCCGCGATCGTGGGCGAAACAGAAACGGAGACAAAGATCGTCGACGATCCTTTTCTTGGAGTTTGACGTTTTCGACGATGCTTTGCTCGTAGCCTCAATAGGGCGTCATCGAACGAGATGCTGTTGTGGTACCTAACAACATAAATGGTCGTATTGGTATCAGACGCAAACATTTCTCAGAAAGCATTTCCCTAGCTGGTGCAGCATCAATCCCAATTCTATTTCGGGAAGGATCTGGTCGATTCGATTCGCGTCTGTTTGCTTCGATTTCGTACAAATCGTACTAGTACAATTGACCGCTGTGTGCAATAAATAATAGGGTAAGAATGAGTGTTTCCTCGTCAGCTACTCCATTTCTGTTTCGTCTCGGTTTCCTTCGCCGGTCGCGAGAAAGTCGACATCGCCCGGAATCGTCAAAACGTTCTTACTTACTAATAAGCAGAAACAAAGGCGAAATGTCTTAGGAACGAAAAAGGACGAGCTCCGAGGAGGGATAACTTCCCCGGCAGAGAAGAGAAATAATATTTGCCGTACTTTTGCCCTCCGGAAATCACTACGCGATCGCGGTGAAAATCCAGCGACGGAGGACGGAGCGAGAAATGAAATAACAAACTCGACGTGGGAAGACGTCGGTTTCTCTCGTCGCGCTTCATTGGCGATTATTCGGATCATACGTTTTGAAGAAATTGTTAATAAAAGTTACCGGCACGACCAAAGTTTCGCGAAATTTGCCGCTTTCGGTATTTTTTATATGTAATAAAAAATGTTTGCATTGCACGAAGCGTAAAGATATGTGTGTGATAGAGATTTGCGTCGTCATAGATTTAATTGGTTTTTCTGTTTGTTTGTTGCACACAGGTGTTCGACAAACATAATCGTGGATATATCACTGCGTCGGATCTTAGAGCGGTGCTGCAATGTCTGGGAGAGGACCTTTCCGAGGAGGAGAGTAAGTAGATATTAACGCATTCACTGATGGCCCATGGCGATGAACGTGACGCGATTACGCGGATATAACGTGTGTCGGCGTTCTCTCGGTCTTTCTCTCTCTCTCTCTCTCAGAAATACTTTCGATAAGAGAAACTTTGACCATAAAAGCTAAAGTAGGCCATTTCCACCTAAATTGATACACCTAAGATCGATTGATTCTCGGGAAGAGTAACTTCGTTGCAGAGCTGGGCATTACACGGATAAATTTCTATTTAACGCGAAAAATTCTATTTTTAACCACCTTTTAATGCGATACATGAATATGAACAGAATTTTATTCGTTAATTACGCTTTTGTTAATTGGTATTGCAGATCATAATTGCTCAAAATTAATGCAATTTCGCAATTTTACAAAAGCAATCGGATTTTAATTATTCCTATGTAGTATCGTTCCTAAATAAACGCCAACTAATTAAGTATACTTCAAGTAGTACTTCGAAAAATTGAAATTAATGGCTTATTCGGGTCTGTTGAAAATTAATCAGATTGCAGTTTTTTGTTTGATCTAAACAAAACGATGCTCTGTTTCGGAGAAAGAATATTTTAAGGATTTTTCTACCTGAAATATATCGCATAAAACAATGATCATATCTTTTCCTTTCTTAAAAATAATGTGATATATTTTAGGTGGAAGAATGTATTATATTTGTACACTGTGTGTGCCCAAATGTATATTTACTGTTTCTGATGTATAAAGAACATTTTAAGGATTTTTCCACATATATATCACATTCTTTTTAAGAAAAGAGAAAATCTTTTTCTTCAGCTGTCGTAATTTCTGCTGGTGGAATATTATTTGCACACTTGCCCTTCGTTATTCTCGGAGATTTAAGTTCCCTAATTCCGCGTGTTGACGCACACTCATCGCAAATCTAGATTCGCGCGTCTTTATCCACACCGCCCCACGATTATTTCTCGTTGCGAAAACGTCAGCTCGTCACCCGCATTCGTTCCAATCGAGTGTTTGCGCAAATAAAACAAGCAACGGACTCGGCTGAATTACCCGTGCCATCATAAACGCCCCGTCGAGACAAATTTACCACCAATACCGATTATTTCACGATTATTGCCGTAGGATTGCCATGTCCAATCATGTCGTATTAGTTACCAGCTAAGAGCCAATTAGTGAGTAATAAATTGTATTGAAAGAAACCCACCGCACGTTAGTGCTTTTCAAGATCAATGATAAATCTATCGTATGGTATTAAAGCCGAATTTACTTTAAGAGAATAAATTAATTTGCTTTAACAGGATCTGTGCTATTGCGAATTGCACAGTTCTCCGAAACGCACACTGACGATTTGTACGCATTAATTAACGCGATTTGCAACTAATTGCAAATCATGACATGTACCCTCTCAGACGTCAGATGGTAATCAACGATGCGATAATCGTATTGACCGCCTTACGCATTTGCGGATTGCAATCAGCATCTGTCGCGTTGCTTCTATGAACGTTAACAGCGATACTTTGCATTCGACATTTGAAGAATGACGTTTTTGATCGGCGGGCACATACGGGCACGCTAATGTTAATCAACGGGTAAAAATGGAGCCGGGTTACCGCGGGCTACTCCAGGAAATACGAGTAAAAAAAACCTTGCGTTTCGCATTACGCATACGTATGTTTTTCCTTCCTCTTCCGATCTTCATTATTGCGGCGCGTTTGTATTTCAAATTTTCATTTCGCGATGAAACGCGTACGAAAGCACGTTTAAAGAAGGGTTTACAAAAATAATTAGCTCTCCGGGAGGAAACACGGTTTGTTCTTGCGCGATATAATTGCGCTCAGTTAATTATGCTCCAAGAAAAACGAACGGGAGGCAGGGGACACGGAAAATGTGATCAACGCGACTATTAATTCAGATATGATTTGATCATTATCGCGTTGAAAAACTGTTGACGTTGTCGGGAAGTTGGAATACGAGTTCTTGCGCGTCCGCCAAGCGAGCGTTAATTCGCAGGATACGAAGGAAGAAGTAAATTTCAGCGCCGAGAGCGTCAGCGAAACGTGAAACATGTTACATCGGGAAGTACTGCTTATATATCGATTGATTTGATAATCTCGCACGAACGAACGATCGACACAAGTTTCTTGATTGACCGTAATCAGTTTAAACCTAATCGCGCAACGTTCGATGAACAATCGTCCCACAATTGGCGGAATTAAAGTTTATAAACTGCGCTACGACTGTTGCTATATAAGCCATACGTAATATTGTGCATCTTTGTCGAACGAGTAGTTCAGATGATGTCAAAATCTATCACGATCGAAATGTGTTTCTTTATAGAGTCAATTGTTTTTCTAAATCCGTATCGCAAAACCTAAAATGAAAAAAAAAAAACTAGGAGATCACTGTGTTAAATGATTCCGCAAATGGAAACGAAATGTCAGCAACTGAGAAAACCAGAATATTACGTTTGTTTCAAAGTGTTTGACAGAAGTCAATTTTAGATTTTAAAAGACATGGAAAATTCTGAAAGTCATCACGTTACCTATTAGACGGGAAGCGATCGTAATTATTACGTT
This sequence comes from Leptothorax acervorum, assembly GCA_035220615.1. Lineage (NCBI taxonomy): Eukaryota > Metazoa > Arthropoda > Insecta > Hymenoptera > Formicidae > Leptothorax > Leptothorax acervorum. The sequence goes on along the minus strand of JASTWQ010001261.1, from coordinate 1,736,592 downwards.
TGTAATTATTTCGCGTATAAGAATGGAGACCTGACGGCATCTAATGAGAAATTAAATTCTCTTATTAGTGAAAATTTTAATTTCGAAAATTTCAAGAAAGCATTCGAGGGGAAGTCCTCGAATGCCAGCGTGGTATCGTAACGGATCGTTATGCCGTCTTCATTCCTTTTCGTAGCAATAAATTCTACGTGGAAATAATGCGGGTATATCGGCAATATCTTTCTCAGCATCGCTCCTCGGCACTCGTGATACGAATTAATCCCATCGCTCAACGCAGCAAAGATATATTAACTGAATTACTGCAGGGAATATAGGCGCATTTTGTATGCAAGGAGCCGTGATAGGAATACCCGTTTGAACTTGCATCGGATTCGACACGCCTTTTAAACCTGCCTGAAATATATCGCATATTTTGCCTAAACGCCCAATCACGGCCGACAGCGAATAAAAATAGGAAGCACGAGAACATTTAGCTCGTTAAGTGTCCCAGAATGAGTGCCTACCAATCTTCCTTCTACATTAACGAGTAGTTTAGTAGTCATTTAGTAGATAAATCTGAAAATAAAAAAAAACAGTAAACCGCTAAGCTATAAACCACTTTCTTTTTTTGCTTTTAGTCGAAGATATGATTAAGGAAGTGGACGTGGACGGGGACGGCCGAATTGATTTCTACGGTAAGATCTCTTTCGCCTTGTATATCGCCACAACACGGTTTTGCGAAAACGCAGGGATAAGAACCAGCTAAAAAAGAAATTTCTATTTCTATTCCCGCACGATCCATCCTTGAAATGATCGATGGAGTCATATCTAAAAGAGAAGGAGCGTAATGGAAGAATAAGAGTTGTTCAAAAAATTACAGAAGAAACGAAACGTATATACGACTATTCTTCTCTTTCTCTCGCAATATTATCTAACCATTAGATGCTCTTCGCTTATTCAAAAAGGGAATGACACGCGATATGCAAAGTCTTGTCATTCCTGATATCTGATATTTATTTAAATCTCTTCTTTGTTTGCGTGATTTCAGAATTCGTTCATGCTCTCGGCGAGCCGGGAATCGACGAAGACGAGGAGGACGACGACGAGGACCTGCAATCTCCGCTCTTCTAAGATCACGTTTATTCTCACTTCTCTGTTAGATAAGCCATGATACGGGCAAAAAGCGATGTGCAATCTCGCTTCCGCGAAATACTCTTTCTCTCGCGTTTCGCAATCCGAACACGCGTGCGATTGACAAACGGAACGAGGCTCAATATTTCGACTTCGTGAACCCGTTTCACGTTTAATTCTCTCATCCTTATTCTCAAATTTCGAATCAAATTTTAATGCTGGAAAACGCGAAGGTCTCGCTAAGCGCATTGTGAATATAGATTTAAAACAAAAAATAAATAAAAAATCTGCACCGAGCTATCGCTATCTGCGAATCATCGCGAGTACAGCACAAACTTGCATTTTCGATGTATACTAAACACACGTCATACGCAAACCGAGACCCCCCCGTCGATCGGGGGGATTTTCGATAAATCACGAGTTTCATGACTCGATGGCTCGTGAGACTTGATCAACAGTCACCAGTCGTCCGCTGATAAACGCGCAACATGTGAATCTTTCAAACCGTGAAATATTTTCAATTCTAAAAACAATACGACTCTACACAAATTCAATGACTTCAACTCACATGATTTACATAGATTAAAAAAATTTGTTCGAAAAAAACTAACGGTTCTCTCTAAAATAAAATAAAAATTTCAGTTGCAGTGTAAATCGAGTAAATATACGCGAAAGTATAAAGTACAAGATTGCGAGAAGCGATTCTTTCGTCGGCACGCTTAAGAAGACTGCGATAACCGCCACCAAAAGATCATTACGAGGCAGTTGGTAACGAGCCGGTGGGATTTCGCCGCGCTGGACAGAGTTGATAAGGACCCCTGGCGATGCGCCATAAGTTCGCTAAGACGTCGGATAAATCATCAGCGGTCGACTATATGACTTTTATCTCGGAAAACGGAAGTTATTCGGAAAGTGAAGCCCGTGTCCCTCCGGGCACGCTGGGTACGTGAAGGATATTCCTCGCGACGCGGGAGACGAGCATCAAGTACGCGAGAGAGACGTTAAACTGATTGAGAAATAGATAAAACTCGTTTCGCACGTATTCTCGATCCTAACGCTTTGATATCTGAAGGCGACGCGGCTTCTATATACCGACTATTACCCTTTTCCGAGTCTCTCGATGCCGCACTGGGGCGACTTAAGATGTAAGATCGATTATAGACCGTAATGAATTCCGTCTCATATGTGGACTTTTCTCCTCGATTTTACTCTCGTCTAATACTAGATAACGTTACATTCTATTTAAAGTTAATCTTAAGAGGAAACGGACGCGCGCCGCAACTTCTCCGCGGATCGCGCCGATGCACGCGTCGCGATGGCGCGATCGCCGAGCGAGCGAGCGGGAAGGGAAAAGAAAGACCGAAGGATCGTTACGTCGCTCGCTCAATCCCGACGATCCGCAATTACCGTGCCGAATCGATGGATCTGCCACGATTCTCTCGCCCAAAAGTTAATTCCGGCGACCGGCGGGCGGAACTCTACATCGATCTTCGCTCGCTTTGCCCTCCTCGTATTACGTACCTTAAACGACTATATCACTGTTACGCCAATAACAAAGCCGCACGCTGTTTCAAATATTTTAAAGGATTTAATAAATCGCTAAAAAATATGTGGCTTCGGCTGTTATGGTTTATTTAAATCCCCCTGCGGCGTCCACTTCCTAAAATATTGTGTCCATTAATATGAGACATCCTTCAAGATTTCCATTCCCCATTCCTGCTCTATACGTGTGCTCTATCGATTTTTCGATTCATTTAATAGAGTTCCTCTAAATATTGAAATTCTCGCAGTTTTATTTGGCACTATATACTAAAGATGTTACTGTGATTAATTATTAATCACAGAAAAGAATGGAATCTCTTCTTTTTCTGTTTTTTTCTTCATTTTTTTTTTCTTCAACGTTCATTTTTATTAGCGATAAATAAACTTACATATCTTTACAGTAACAATGTCCCTTTCGTAACTCTCGGAAAATATGAGAATATCTATTCGCGAAGATTCGTGTAGATCAAAACTTCCATCTCGCTTTATCGCATTTGGTTGTTAATTCCGCCTTTCACATTCTCGACTCAACGATGAACGAATGAATGAACGAACGAACGAACACTTTAAAAAAATCAGTACGACGCAAACGGTACGTACATAGCGTAATATCTTATATGATCATCGTCTACGTTGCGTACGTTATTTCACATGCGATCTACGTACAAGTCTTAAACGTTACTTATAGTACTAACGATTAGCGAGCATACAACAGCCAAACATGAGAGAAGAAGTGAACAACATAAGACCGCTGCTACTACAAGTATCATAATCGACATAGCGATCGGCGCCTGTCGGCTTATATATTTTATCGGACATCCTTTCGCGCAAATTTTGATATTGGTTCCCCTCGGACTGTCCTTTTTTAAGTCCCCTTATACCTACCATCCGACCGATCGTCTCTCATCAACTGGTGTTTACGTGGTCCAATTGCGTGCGCCTCCATTCTCCACCGTAACGTTATTTATCCTCCGTCTACTTTTTATTACAATTCTAAAATATCTTACGAAATAATCCTTACAAGAATGCTCTCTGTACAACATTACGTATTTCGTTGCATGATCAAAGCCACGGTGTATCCATGTCGATTAATCCGGATTAATTTGATTTTGATTTTATCGCCTATCTAACATTCTGATAAGCACAATTATAACATACAAAAGGACCACGAATTTAGAATCCATTGATTACCGGACCATCAGTGCGATTGGACTCGATTCTTCGTTATCTTCAGACAAAATATAAAATAAATAAATTTATACATCTTTGATGTGGTAAAATATAATTTCATCTTTTATACAGAAAATTTAGCGTTTTTATTCCACTGAATTAATTTTTAATTTAATTTTTTTTCATCAAACCTATCAAACATCTCACCGTAATTCATCATTATTACATACTTAAATAAACCGGCAATGTGATCAAACTCTCATCTGCAACTCATTCATCATCTGACATCGTTAATTCTTCCTGCATCAAAACTAAACTTATCGATCACAGCGCAGATCGAGCTGCATAAACAAAGTTACGGTGAAAAAGAGCGCAACTTTATTTTATCACCGTGTTTTCGGCAATGCCAGTTAAGAGCAAAGAGTCTTCGTTTTGTAGCCTGAAATATCGGAGATCACTATCCAAATAGTTGTCGGATAGAAACGTAAAACTTGTTCCTTCCAACAAATCCTTAAATTAATGTTTTATTACAAGCCTCTCTCGCACATCTCATCAACGCGGAAAATAAGACGGTACTAATTTTCAGACGTGCCTTAATCACTTCTCAAACGACTCAATGGACTTGTATGTGTTGCTTGGGAATATTCAGACAGTCTCACACAAATCCGTCTTGATACGCTTTATCCGCGAGAAGCGTTAATCCTTTACGCGTCGTGTGCGTGCGCGGGTGCCTCTCTTTCTCTCGAAGTAGAAGTTCATGCAGGTGAGAATTCGCAGCCTTTACCTCTCGATGTGGTCCTATCGAAACAAAACGTTCGATCAAGCTTTCCATTCGAAAGCGGATTAATCGATGCAACGAATAACGTAACGATAATCGCGCCATCATTTCAAGATGACGTCCCCGACAGACCATCTAAAAGACGCATTTATTTGACCGCAAAAAAATGGGCCTATCGTCAAGTCGTATCGTCGGGAAGGTCAAAAACGCGTAGAAAAGGACTCGATCAATGGAGTCTTGATCGTTTACAAAACTTCTCGATCGCGACTCTATATAGTTAGATTATTAGAGCGATGCCAAGAAGGCGGTATATCAAATAAAAAGTATAATAGTATATTTGTAAAAAAATGTATAATATATTCGCGATTCGATTCTTTCTCGCGAGGTTTTTTGGCTTGCTCGTGAAACTGTCTTCCGTTCCCCTCGCTGCATGACTTCTTCTCTAAGATACGTGACACGTAATATCTGTGTCAGTGTTTAAGCAGCTATCGTTTATCGCGCCTCTCAAGCGTATCGCGTCCCTTAATCGTATACGTGTATCGGCGACGATCCGTTTATCGTTCCGTGCCGACGATATAGCCCACGATCGACGTGACAGTGTACCGCGCGATGCACTGTCAATCATTCTGTCCCTATCAGCTCGTCGATCAATTATATTATTGTGTCGTATCTTCACGTAAAACTGCCAATCGCGCAGTCAGCTGCCGATACACCTAATTATTCACAATCAAACAATTCCGTCGTAAGCTCAAAGAACTTGTGCTTACATCATCCCTGCGTTACCGCCGTTTAAATAAGTAGCATTCTGCCAACCGCGTCTGTTTTTCTTCAAGAACGTCCATCGAGCTACAGAAAGCAACTGTTCTCATGTCCGAGATCGTCACGACAACTCGATAATAGTTACAGTTTTCATCGAGCAGTCGACATTTATAATTCACTGCGATTTATCACCTGGGTATCTTTCAAGACGCATCGAATATCTCGCTAAGATATCCGACGAGCGACGGATACACTCGCAAATAATGTTCATAGACACGGAGGATTCTCAAAGCGGTCTCCCGCACGAAGTCGTCTACGTTTAAATGCCGCCTGCTATCGTCGCTCCGTTGCCATTCTCGGTGCATTTCTGATCGTTCGCCTTGGCGGCGGCCCCTGCGGCCGCGAAGCGTAATCGTCTTCGTCTAAGAGCGAACGTCGATGCCGGACGTCGACGACGGAGACGCGAGGATGGGACCGCGGGACGATCGGGATCCCATCTCGCGATAGGCCCTCCTCAGAGCACGGGCTCCTCGTCGGTCTCGTCATTCTCGTCAGTTTGCTGGGACGAGGAAGCGTTCACCAAGGAATTCGTCTTGGTCCTCCGATGTCGTTTCTGCTGATTGCTGGTGTTGTTGCCGCTGCTGTTGCTGCTGCAAGTGCTGCTTATGCTGCTGCTGGTGCTGCTACTTGGACTGTTACCGCCGTTACCGGTGCATGCCAAATCAAACGCGGTAATTTGTCCGTGAGCTGTTATCAAGGGCCGTAGAGCCGTGCGCACGGACCAGTGTAATCGTGGATACGCGCGTTCCTGTTGGAGCATCAATTCCTTCCTTCCGTTTTGTTTCTATAACATATAAAGTAAAAGAAAATTGATAAGGATACATCTTACAAATAAATAACAGTGTAATTTTTAACGTAAATTAGATAAAGTAGATGTAGCTTAATATAGATAGCTCTTTTTTTACATTCTACAATTCCTGGGATGTACGTAGATTTTACCTCAGAGAGAGTTCGTGAATCCCGCGAGATAGGAAGCTTCTTGCTCTCAGCAAATTGCCTCAGTGCCTTCTCTCGCACATAGATGAATGGTCTGATGACTCTGAGATCCTGCCGACGTATATAGTAGTGTGCCTTCATGGTTTTCAACATGCCACCGTGGAGTACTGAGATGAGGAAGCTCTCCGTGAGATCGTCCAAATGTTGACCGAGCGCCAGCACGTTATATCCATTCCGTTTCGCTAAAGAGTACAATTGCGTCCTAACCGACTTATCGCAGAAACTGCAGGTTCCGCTGGCAATGCTAGCGTCTAACGGATTCTCGACGTTAACACTGATCGAGTCTGTCACCTGTTCCTCGTAAAAGTAGGGAATCCCCAGAGCCTTCAGGTAACTCATTAGTTCCATGGGATCGGAGCCACCCGTGTCGATGGTGGCCGCACCGATCTCAAAGTCAATCCCCTTCGATTTGACATAAAATTTGTATTGATGTAAAGTATGCAGAAGGGAGAGCGAGTCCTTGCCGGTCGCAGACAGGCAGACTAAGACCTTGTCGTTGTCCCGAATCATGTCAAATTCTTGCATTGCTTCCACCGAAGGTTTCCAGATGTTCTTCGGTGGGCAGTGCCATTGAGTTCGTGGAAACTCGAGTCTTGGCTCGTTATCGTCAAAATTATTCTCCTGACCGTCTTCTTCTTCTCGCAGATCGCCCGCGCACTCCTCGTCCTCCGAGAGATTGTCGTTTTGACGCGCATGCTGTTTGCCGCACTTAGTTGACAAACTCATCATCGATGTCGTCCTGGGTTTCCGTCCGTGGCTATGGGCGGAGTTGGACTCGGCGCTGCTGCTCCGTTTCAGGTCCAAAGAGTCTATCGACTTATCGCTTTCTTGAAAAGACATATTTATGCCACTGTCCTGAGAGCTGACGGAGTTCACGGCCGAATAAATCTTCGGCAGGACCTTCCGGGCGTCGCCGATCTCGAGGCCACCGCGTCCCTCCTGCGAATCCTCGTCCACGTAATCATCAACGTCGTTCTCCACCTCCTCGTCCTCGGTCTTCGAACGAGGGCGAACCAACTGCTCACTCTCGGACGGCTTCATCACGTAAATCACCGTCTCGTCCGAGGAGCACTCGCTGGACATTTTGCTCTCCTGCTGCGACAGCTCGCCGACCTTGTTGATTTCGATCGGACCGCTCTTTCTAGAGCTCGAAAGGCGCGGGGACGCCGATGAGGGGAGCACAATTCTTCCACGATCGGGGGAACCGCATCCGCTCGAAGAAACGTCCGAGGTGGAAACGTCTGGCGAGTACCTGTGCAGTCCGTCAACGGCATTCACCATACATCTGTTGAAAAAAATCCACATGAGAATTTATGATAACTCTAAAAATCATTTAATTAATACACAATTTACGCGATATCGTTAATTATATTTGTATTAAAAATTATTATATTTTAAATAATAGTATCATACTTTAGCGTATAGTAGTAATAATAAAAAAAAGTACCTTATCTCAGATTTCACTTCGCTCGCCATTTCCTTCGAGAATTCCATTAAGTACTCGGCGATGTCGCTGGCCGTGAACGAATCGTGCCTCGACTGTTTGTCCTCCACATATGTTTGATTAACTATACTCTGAGCCCGCGAGTGATGCTGCGGCGTGTTCTCTGATGTGTTCGTCTCCGATAAAGCATCATCCACTTGGGAAATTACCTCGCGAATCTCCGACTTGATCTCTGTCGCTAATTCCTTGGTCATCTCCTTCACGTACGCGCTCAGATCATCCTGACCCATATTCGTTGAGATAGGCGATGATCTGCCACCGCCTACCAGCCTCTCGGTGTAATCGCTGGTCGACGAATACGAAGACGGTGGCGACGCTGGATTATGATTATAGTTCAAGGAAGAGATCGAGTGACTCGGGCTGGCGGCGGAATCCAATTCCAGAGAATTTAACTCTGTCTGACTACTGCAGCTGCAGTGAAGACGTTTGTGCCTCGACGAACCGTTCGACGTGCTCAGTCCCAAGCTGGTCAGAGTCTGCGGGCTCAGAGGAAGCGGCGGGATTGGCGAAGACGCCGTTGCGACACCGGTGCAATTTCCTTGCACGTTGCATCCGTCGGTGGTGCTACCTAGAGAATTGCATCTTGCGCGTCCGGCATTGGTCGCCTCCATCAACTCCCTCTGCTCTTTCGTCGGTCGGGCAGCCGTGCGGGATATCGATCCCAGAACCGAGGTGGTCACGGCCTCGCCCACCATGAATCTAACAGGCATCGGCGAGTTTGGACACGTGGCGGGTGATCGGTGTCCACCGGAGAAATGACTGTGTTCGTTTTGATTTGGACTCTCTTCCTCGCTGTTGGTCGATGACGACGGTTGGTTCAGTTCCGCCGTGGACGACATCAGAGTTCGCCGAATCGTGCTCAGCGCTGGTAGGCTTCGATGCCTCGGCGAAGTCGTCGAGAGGGGCGCGTTGCCCGTGCGCGGAATGTCGCTGTTCAGCCGTCTCATGCCGTTCGTCAGCGTCAGGCAGTTCACCAGACTGTCGTGACAGGTGCTGGCGGTGCTCGTGAGACTGTACTTGTTCCAAGCCAGCAACGGGTTGAACGGCACGTCCTGCTTGACGTTCTGCGAGTTACCCAAAAGGAGATCCTGCGCCTCGCACGGCAGCATAAACCAGCGCAGCGCTTCCATGCGCTCGCATATAAAATTGAAGCTCCTGTCGATCTGCAGCGGATACCGCTGCGCCATTTTACGAGCGCGATTGAAGATATTCCGGGCGGTTTGCAGAGAATCGCTGTAGGTCTGCGGAAAGACGCCTGCACCGGAAGCTCGCCTCTCCGTGGCGTTCATCCTTCCGTCTGTGTATCTAATCGAGCCCAACCACTTGCGCTCCTTGAAGACGCTGTTGGTGTGGTGTCGCCATTCGCCAGTATCGGGATTCAGCACGTACTGCGGCAACAGCTTCCAGCCTTCGGTGGCTACCATCTTGAGAGCTTCCAGCACGAAAGCAACTTCCGCCTCGCTCATGAAATAAGGAAAGGACAGCCTGGCAAAGCCCGGTCTGAGGCCCTCCGCGGTGGTCTCCTCGGTGCCGTTCCGTTGTCTAAAATAAAATAAGCTATATACAATCTGCATGCGACACATTCATGAAAATAGAATCCTGCGCCAAGTTAGGGTAAAAGACTGATGTGACGTCTACGTGTATTCCTACGCGTATTTATTACGCGAAATTACACCTCATCGAGTTTAATAGACGATTACTTTCTACTCTATCGATCTGTATGACGCGTATAATCTTTCACACGTGCGACGATACTGTTTTGCACGAAGCAATAGAAGTTAAAATTGATAGGTCATAATTTGAGTGAAAGATTTTTCACGTTATTCGTAATAATAGAAATGCCATTGATTGCCGTAAGATTGACACTAAAATGAGACTTTCTGTTTGATGGATTTTCTCTACCTATTTTAAAAATCATTTAACCCTTTCGTCCCGAAGTGGTACACGTAGGTACCATAAATATTTTAAATTACCGGAATGCTAGAGAACGCGACAAGAGAATATTGTACCACGTCGAAATTTTGTGGTTTTTGATTTTTTTTCAGGGACAAAAGGGTTAAATCTCGAAGTTATATGAGATATATGATAATTAAATAAAGCATCAGGTCAGCCTCTGTGAATAACATTTTTAAAGTTCATCTCCTACGATTTTATTACGTTCTCTATAACTTAAATCATCAACGTAGTTATAAATATACTGAAGACTATTCGAGCATTTTTAAAAAAATTAATTATAATTTAAAAAATAAGATTTAAGCGATGTATATTCATACAACAATTTTTTCTTTCTTTGGGCTTTATATCTTCTGATGTATCGATATATGATTTAGAATCCTCTTATAGTCGACTCTTATATAGAAACAAACTCCAGATATATAACCCATTGAATAAAAATTATTTTAATCATCCCGATGTCAAATATACCTACTGACGGAAAACTGACTATCGGAAACAAACAGTTTCGATCTTTGATTTAAAGTGCAATAAAAAGATTACATACCCTTCCAAGAGAACGCTTTCGTATTCCTTGGCGAGTTCCTGGTCGATCCCCATCAAATGATGAGCGTAACGACCCGTGCACGCGCATCCTCCTCGTGCCTGGATGCCGAAGACGTCGTTCAGGACGGCGCAGACAAAGTTATGGTGTAGGAACGTGCCGCGAGGATGGCGTACCATAAACGAGAAGATGGGCAATCGCTTCACGTTCTGCGACGAGCTGCCGAGTAGAATCAATTCCGGAATGGTGCGCACGTGGGCCAGGACTTGCCTGAAGAGAAAGCGATAACCATTAGTATTGCGCTGAACTATCACGTCGTACGAAGTCAATTGATGGATCTACGTATCGGAAATCTCTCAATTACATGCGATACAATCGATGCATTTGTACTCGTAGTCCTTCGCGAGCGAGCTCGCGCAAAGCTATCCGAAAGAAAATTATGACCCGCGAACGTAAAAGAGAGCACGAAACAGCGCTTCGTTACTTTCTATAAGTCGACGCTCGTAAACAGGAAGACATTCGCGGCAAGAAATTACTCGAAACGATCGCACTTGTTTCCTGGACGGTGAGAAAAGATGTGAGTAAGATGTTCTTACGCAATCTTTATGTAGCAATCGGTACTTCGATCGTAATATAATCGAAGCGCGAAAAGAAGTAAATCATCCTCTCGAAAAGAAGCGAGATCGCTCACCGAGAGATCTTGTCCTGCCGTGCGACAATCGCCCTCGGCGTGACGTTCTCCTTCAGCTGGACCGCCAGTCCGCATCGGATGCTCTCGACCACCCCGGCGGTCCCGCTCTCGTCCCGCAGCTCGGGATCGCGGTGGTAGCGATGGGAGTCCCTCATGTCCTCCGCTTCGACGTCCTCCCGCAGGAGCCAACGTTTGGTCACCAGGATGCCGGGCGATTGCACGCCGCCGATGAATTTGTGGCCCGCGAAGATAATCGCGTCCTTGTGCACCGCGGTCTCTCCGACCCCGGGCAGACGTGGATTCATGTCGATCTGGACGTACGGCGCTGAAGAAACAGGGTAACAATATCGATCACTGATCGCCCTATCCCTATGCCTTCTATCCCCGATATCGAACCACGTATCATCTGTCCGTTATGTAACGCGCGACGACCGCGCGCTTACGTAAAGGATCATTATGTCACCAATAATAATATTTAAGTTATCTTTGTTACGAAGACATGTATGCTACTTTACGACTCTGTCACACATGGCGAGACGCGTTATTCGCTCGAAGCTGGTGACTGAAAATCTTCTCGCAGCAGAATCGGTGTGACCCAAAGAAAATTATAGTAGTGTAACTAATTTAATAACGTTTTTACTAATTAATTAGTCGCTCTTCTTTTTATTTATCCCGGCTCGAAAAATTATGCGCCACGGTAGTTAATCGAGGCCGATTAATTGGATCGGCTTGCGACTGGTTTTTCATTTTAATCATTACCTGCGGTGGTGTAATCCCACACGCTAAGCGCGCCGTATTGATGCAGCAGGAGGGTCGTCGCGACGTCATCTGCCAAAACCCCCGTTATGCAACTGGCAGCGCTGAAGCATCCGATCATTTGCGCAATGCCCTGGCTCCGCATTCTCGCGAGTCCCCGCTCGAGATCATTCAGATCCAAGAAGCCCTCCCGGGTCTCGGAAACTCGTACTATCTGCAAGACCGAGTTTAATTGCATCGTCAAAGACTTGCCGCTCGACAATGGGACGACGGGGCGCCCCCGCAATAAGACGACTGTGAGGCGATCAAACGTCAATCGCCGACTATTCTAGATTGAAGGTCATTTTTTGAGGATCATCGCGCGCCTTGAAAATATTTATACGGAATGTTTCAAGGTCCCCGCGAAATTTATTAGCGACAGATTCCTCGAAGTCGACGTCGCGTCGCTCGCGTTATATTTGAAGATACGCAGTTTTGTGTTACAAAATAAAAATATTTATAGACACAGAAATATCATTCATATTATTTACACGCTAATATTAACTCGCTAAATTGCGCGACCTTTGGAAGACGTTAGATAATAGAAGAACAAAGTGGCGTACAGGGTCGCGACGAGAAAGTGGAATGGCCGTTCGCGCGAGACGATACTCGCGACTCGGCACGCTGCCAAAATTCGGGCTAGCTACGGCTAGGCGTTTGTTGCGTATCCCGTTCGGATCTCTCTTCGCATCTCTCCTACGCATCTCCTACGGCCATCACGCCCCGCTTTAACGATCCACTTCGCCGTCGCGTGTTTCACTGCCCGCCCCTAACTTATCTGGCGCTCGAATCAGCCGCGCCTGGCTTTTCCACGCGAGAATTTATCTGTCGGCTGTCCGCTTACCTTGACATCGAGCTCGCGCCAAGGCCTCAAGTTGGCGTGGTGCTCGAACGGGCCCACGAAGACCACGGTGGACTTGGAGAGATCGAGATGCCGTAAAAGTGTGCGAAGGGCAGCGGCGGTGCCTTGACCGGTGAACAGGACTGCATCTTGCTCGCTAGCCCCGACCGCGTGTCTGACGATGTCTCTGGCCTCATGTCTGCAACATGAACGAGAAATGCGAATTCACGGGACTGCCAGCCTTCGTGGAATCGACGATAAAGAGCTGGCGCGATCTTCGCCTGAACCCTCGAGGACGGAGCTGTTGACAACAGCCTGTGGTACCCTTCCGTCGTGCTCTAGACACAACGCGACCGCTGATTCACGATAATAAAGCTGTTTTGCATCGAGCATCTCCGGTATTCATGAGCAGCTCCGACACGTGTGAGCTCGTGCTCGAGCGATCGACGCAGAGTCAATATGGATTTAGCGGCGTATGACGTGACGTGAGACAGGAGACACAAGTCGAGAAGAGCAATGCACACCTTAACAGTTTGCACAGTCTCCATCGATTTCGCGGCACGCGTTAGTCATTATTTACCTGCTTAAAGATTCAGGCGGCATTGGGACAACGTGCCGCTCAAGAAAGTAATTATATTAATTTCTCGAATGTTAATCAGTAACCACGCTCGTCGCACGGTACGGACCGTGTTTACCTGATCGGCGACTCTTTTTATTCAACATTTACCATATAGATTATGGAATATTAATATTTAGCAAAGAATATATACACTGTTAAATTCATAGTGTTATTTCGTCATTTGTGTAATTATACTCAATTAGAGTCATTTTTATAACCATTCTTATAGGTGCCACTGCTCTTACTCAATATATCGTTAATTTAACTAAACCAATGGAGTTAGAATAGGGATACCGTTTTATGTTAAAATAATAAATTTCGACACACATGTTAGTTAAAAACTCAAGGTATTGGTTTAAATTTCACCCTTTAATATTTAACAGTGTAGACATAAGTAAATTCTAGACTTTGAGTGTTACGTTCTGTTGTATAGGCGTATTTAATAAAATATGGAAAGGAAAGCAATATATACGCTTCAAATGACGCTATTGTCACTTGAGATAAACAACACTATGGGACAGACAGAGGGAGATTGAAATTGCGGGTCACAGCAATTTATTGTATATTGTGTGCACATGTCGCTGAATGTGTCATCTGTCGCATAATGAACCCGTCGTGCATATATCGTCATCATTATCGCGGTCTTCTCGCAGACCACCGAGTAAGCATCGCGGCCTCCGGGGGGTGGATATTGATCTAGGACATCAGCGCCAGTAAATGGGAGAATCGAGACGGGACCATTTCGCACGACCGTCACCACCGCCGTCCGGTCGGGCGAGATTTAAAGCGATCCGATCCATGGTCTCCTTCAAGCCACGTTTTCCGTCGCCATGAAAGCTGCCGCGATAACGCACAGACGATAGGCGCTTCGTCATTGAGCGACTTTTTAATCGTGTGACGCTGATTAAATTTATGTCGCGGCCGAGAAAGTTTCCGGACGCGACGCGGGTATCTCTCTCTCGGGCAATATGACGCGAGCAAAACGATAGACGCGGGCAGAATCGCAGCCGCGACTCGCCGTAACTCGTGGCTTATCACAGTCGGGAGTGTCGGATTAGAAATTGCGGCGGATGATAACTCGATTTAATTGCAAACGCGTTGGCGAGAAGCCGTCTCGTCTCGTCTGTGACACGTCGAAGCGCGAGCACCGCGCCTAACGTTATTTGCATACAAAAATAAATTCGAGCGGAGAATTACCCGCTTGAAAATTCGTCCGATAATGCCGCGGTGTCCCAGTTACATTGGAATGAAATATGAATAAGATTAATTTATGGCTTGAATAAGTGAGTGAGTGAACGGATAAGAGTGAACGAGAGCGTTTTATTATTCCCCAGAATAAAATCCTTTCACGAGCAATCGACTGACAAGAGAGGGAAATTAGATTACGTTAATGAAATAATTGCGGTAAATAATGTAAAATGGTGCACACACGGAGCATAAATTGAAAGCTAAATGGAACGAGATAAATGAAAAATTTTATTTATACTACAAATATGTTATAATTAAGAAAAAATAGGACGAGAGAAAATTAAATAAATGAATTTAAATTTCGTCACAATGAACTGTAATAAGACGAGCGTTTCCTGATCTCTATTCGTACAATTTCAACAAAAGCGGGACTCTGCGTGAATCGCGAAACAGCATTTATTCTTCTGAAGGACGAAGACTGTCAAGCCCATTATCGCTTACCTAAAAAGAGACGACTGTAGACTGCAGATGGACGTGGATGCCCGAGTGTCGCCCAAACATGGTAGCACCTCCTTCGCAATGTAGTCTTCGAGGAACTGTAACGACCTTCCCGAGGCGGTATAGTCGCAATAAACCACTGAAACACAAAATGACGAACGGTGAAAGGTGGACGTAAAGAATGGTTTCTGCTTTCGCGACGGGTTTCCGTCGAATTCGCGAGAGCTTTGTTTCTATTTGTTACTGCCGATCTCATCGCGTAAATCGCTGTCACGCGTGCGCTATTTTATCGCGCTCCGAATTCGCTGATTGCCCCTCTTTAATTAAATAATATACAATTATTACTCTTTGATTTACAATTACTCTTTATTCTCGAAGAACAAAGAAATAATTGCTCGGGGGATAATTAGGAATTAAAAGCGATTGTGAATAAATCAAATTATCGGGAAAATATTCTTCGCATTTAATTTCTATACAAAATTCCACGCACCCGCTCAAATTTCATGTTTTATTCGATTCGCGCAACGTTCGCGAAAGACGTTTCGCTGGCGCGTCGCGCAAAATCGCAATTCGTCGTTTGCGAGCGAACAGCGTGGCAAACACAGGGCGGTCTATTTGCGGGTGTACTTTGTCGACGATGTGTCGAGGCGTTAAAATATCTGGCGTAAACTGCAAGAAGCCCCGTTTCCGTCGCTATTTCCAGTCTTTACCGAGTCGAGTTTACCGGGGAAACGGCGCAAACGGCAAACAGCGAACGCCGTCGCCGCCGCAGCGCCGATTAAAGTCGATGCCCGGAGCGAGGCCCGCATCGGTTTGCGTTACCACTTTGAGACCCGTTTAGAATGTTACCCGCTATCAAGCCTCCCCGCCGTCGTCGATGGGATTCGTGCCGACGGCACGATCAGATTGCACGGATCGCAAGGTATGCAAATTTATTCGCGACGGAATCTGTTACATCTCCATAATTACTTCATGCGCTCCCACAACCGCGACGATCGGACACCATAAATCTCGCCGATTTTTTACGGGTGAATTTTTACGTAACGCGACGCAACGCGCAGGCTACACAGAAAAAAAGAAGTGTCAAATCAACACTGATATGCTTGTATATACGCAAGAATATATAATCTTCTTTTATAAGAATTTAAACTTTTTATTTTAAACTTTTTTTTCCTGGTTGAACTATATAAAACTTCGTTTAACTATTGAAATGACTTCATTCAAGCAAGTTTTCTTCGTTTAACGCAATATAGGTAATCTTATTTCAAGTTTATAATATTCTTGCATATATACAAGCATATACCTATCAGTGTTGATTTGACACTTTTTTTCTGTGTACGATATCCGCGATGCATCATGATCGAAGAAAAAAAGAAAAGATCGCGGAGAAAATCTTTCACTCGGTTGGATCTGCCAAAATTTCGTCGCGTCCACCGACGGATTTCTGCAGGAGTGCAGCGACAAATCATTCATTATTGCTTAGAGCGGCGAGCGGAGCGAGCAGATTTTTTTTTTTTTTTTTTTGCGCGTGTGCAAATCGAAACGCCGGTGGAAAGCCAAGGTAGGCGAGGGATAATGACTCGCAGGTGTTTCTTACGAAAGCGCTTGATCGACAACCGGTTGCGGCGAAATTATATACGCAAGCGAGCGAACGCGCGGAACTTTCGAGAGTTTAGGCACGGTGCGCGCTCCTAATACATTTCTCTCTCTTCGCGCAAGCGACGCGACGGCGAGACGAGGCCGCGAGATCGCGATGCGATCTGCTGACGCGGCGCGACGGACATCATAAGACATCATCGCGACACTATCGAGTTCTGTCTGCAGGTACCTGTATATTTGCTCTCTTCTTCGCGCCGCTGTCGCGTCTAATTGCACGGGAAAACGTCGTAAAAATATCTCGGAGATTACCATCTAACAAATTCCCAGCTGCAATCTTTTCCGTCTTGTTTCTTTTTTTAATTCGATTGAAATCTGCAATGTCTCAGGCCGAGGTAGTAATCGTCGGTGACGCAATCGCGATCGCGAGTGCTTATTACCTCTTTATGTTTATCGTTACGATCGGGGCAGGATATACTTTTCTAATCTCGAAAGGAAAAGCGGCGTCTCTCGAAGGGTATTTGTATCATTGATTGCGCAACGATCGACTCTTCGATCGCATTGGAGATGCTAGATTACCGAACGCGGAGTAAGCACACGGCGTTTAATTTATTTACCTCCGCGGATCGAAATGAGCGGGTGGCTGACAGCTCGCAATTCGTTCGCTAGATAAGCCCCGGTTCTTATTAAATTATGTCCGTTCGGTCGGGGCTCTATTTCCTGCCGGCCGTCGTAGATGACGTCAAGATATTATACCTTGAGCGCAACGCGCTCGTAATCGATGCTCAGGGCGAAGTGCGCGATCTTGTCGATAAACGGAATGAACGGTTTACAGTCGCCTAGGAACACGTCGAGTCGGCTGTACTTTCAGTTCCGCCGACGATAACCGATTCCGCGAAAATGATTTGAATGCGTAATGAGCGCGATCCGTACGTGGAACCTTGTGTCTCCCGAAGCATATGTAGAGTCGCAACATTGTGCGCGGAATATCCAGCGCTATAAATGTAATTTCCTTCATTTTTACAGAGTGAAAAAAAAAGTTGTTATGTGCACTCTTACTGTATATCTATAGCACGAAACGTTTTATTCCATTTTTTTGCGGCAATTCGGTCTTCCAGTAAATTTTTTTTTATTAAGCGGTATCCATAATTTTGGTAGAGAATCTAAGCCGATTTTTAATACTTTTTGAATTTTTTTTAAAAAAAACCTAAATTTGAGAAAGTTATAGCTTGCTAAAGTTTCTTTGATGCCGTCAACTTCAAAAGATGCCGCAGTGTCCCTATGACGTCACAGCACATTTTCGTGTACTATATTTTCTTCAATTTTGAAGATATTGCAAAAATTCAAAAAGTTTACAAAGAAAGTATGCCATGATCTATCAGAATATACTGTTATAGGAAAAATCCGTGGAAGACCGAATTATCTATGCCCGAAGATTACGTTTTGCGTCATTGCGCAGACTTGACCTAAGCTAACCGGATCTCGCTTGAATCCCGAACTCGCCAGAATCACGAAACGCTCCTCTTCAGACGTCACAGGCTCGGAAAGTGTTACGCGCTGATCTCGGAGACAATCACTTTCTCTCCCCACTGAGGCATGACACTTGCATCCACCGAAATGTAATCACGAGTGCGATTTAATGCGACCGGCTGACCGGGTGGGAGACTGAGGAGTGGATCCCTTCCGGAAGTTGCGGAATTGAGATTCGACCCGAATCTCAAGGGTGACGTGAGCGAAGATCGGTCAGGTTTCACTGTATACGAGACTCGGTCGACTATCCGCTCCTAAGCCCGTATCAGACTATGGATTGGGATTGAGATCAGATTGAAATTTGACCAATCAGACTAAAGTTCACTAAACTTGAGATTAGTTTTCTTTATTCTGATTGATTAAATTTCAATCCAATCTCAATCCCGGTCCGTAGAGCTGATACGGGCTTTATGCTATGCTGAGTCCTCTGTAACCAGTGCGTGCTCTGCAAACGCGGACGCATTTACGGCGGGATTCACGCCTGCGATGTGCGAAATGTCGCGCGAAAACGGTGCCGATAATCGCGTCCACCGACGCTATTCGCACCCTGCGTGTGGATTATCGCGAAACAACGAGCGCAGAATCGATTACCGCGCTCGAATTTGGCACCTATACGATGTGTCAAATCGTTGATTCCATCGCGCTTTCTCGCGGCGCGTTGGAAATACGCGTGTCCAGCAAAAACCGAAAAAAAAAGGGATAAAATAAAACCCACATCGCGTGACAGCGTCGCTTTGTCGTCACGGCGAACGAACGAGTGGCGTGCTTCGACGGGTTTCGACGATGATTAGGTTTCACGGCGATAACAACGGCATGTAAATTCGTTCTATCGCGTATGCGATTCTACGAACGACACGCGGAAGCGCGGCGCTTTGATGTCCCGATAGCGGACGTGGGATGTCGGTCAATTGTAATTACCGGCGCGTTTAGCGGGAATGGTTTCTACATCCGCGTGCGCGATACCAGCGGCTCGTTTCAGCGTATCAAGAGAGAAAGAGAAATAGAGAGACACAAAGAGAAGGAGGGAGAAAAGAGAACGTGCACGGCGTGCGCGCAAAGAGATTTAGATGCACGCCAGCCCTACACGCCATTTGTCGCGTTTCGCGAGAATCGCGTTTTTTTTGCGCTCTCTCTCTTCGCGAGAGCCTCTCTCGACTCGCCGCGCCGGAGTTAATAATCCATCGGCGAGCGCGAGCGCCGCGCTGTCTGCGCTTAGAGCTTAGACCGTTAGCGCGAGCTCTTCTGGCCTCGGAAGATTCATTAGCATACGGGGCCAGGCCGTGCAGGCCACGCAAGCTGTAAGTACGTCCGGTGTGTTGCTGCGGTGTGCGCAACTCGTAGACACCTTTAATTAGACGCGGAAAATAATTAACGCGCCGCGCGCGCTCCGTCCGCGGCGTCTTTCAGGAATGGAGAACGTGCTCGTAAAAACATTCTGACCCCTCGCTTTATTAAAGCAAAATGAAATTTATAGCTAGTGTATATCATGGTAACACGCTCGTTGCTTCTCTTTTTCATTTAACTTTAAAGATTGAAGCGTTCATATAAGTGCACTTTTACGCATACGTTTTTAATCTATCAAAGCGACAGATTGATTAATCTATTTAAAGCGATTACTCGCTTAAACGTATACGCATTTATTTTTGTATCCATGTAAATCCATATACAAAGCAAGTCTTATCATCAAGTAATTATGTGTGTCATACTTAATATATTTTATCATTTACTATGTAGTTTTCTTAATAATTCTGCATTATTTTTTTTCTTTCTAAAGAATCTAAAGAATCAAATGTCTAAGAGAAATTACTGTAATAGAAGATATAATCATTTTCGTTCATCCGACTTTCCGTCTTGTATTTTATTACTGATAGCTAAAACTGAATAGAGAGCTGGTGTATACCGTGAGCTCGTCCTCTACAGTCATCGACCATAATAGTCGCTTCGCTATTGAGGCTATTCTTCGAAGCTGTTGCCATTATGTACAAGTATCAAAGACTCTACGAAAACAATGTCCATGAGCATAAATAGAATATACAATGTGTCCTATTTATACAAGTATTATTCGGAATTATATAGTTCCGTGCCAATCTTGGGTATTTTTCTTATCGCGCGGCACTGCAAAGCGATATTACGAGAAAATTATTGCGATTAGAAATGAGAATATTTGTCGAATATTAAGATGAGCACTCAGAGACTGCAATCTGGATTCAGAGAAGCATGGAAAACATCAAAAAATCCTAACTGGCGCATCGAGGTTGACTGTCAGCGCTGTTCGAACAGTCGCGACGACCCAGTTGCGGGTTCGATTACCCCCCCACCTTTTTAGTCGCGTTCGATCCATCTCTCGCGGCTCGAAGAATAAAGCTCACAGTTCGGAACCAGTAACTAACTATCGGGGAAAAAAACGCGGAGGCTCGTCAATAAAGCATGCGAAATTAGAATGCCATAGTTGTATGCGTGCGTGTGCGACTGGACGAAGAGACTGGCACATTTGCAATTTTTTTAATAAAGGGGAAACTAGGACACCCCAGCAGCTCTTTCCTCTTTTATTTTTCATTATATTCAGACCATTATTATATTTTGTTTGTTTTTTTCGTGCGTATTTTGCGAGTACAACGGATAAACATAGGAAGTTTTAAAATACAGAAAAAATTAAGGAAAAGGTGTTCTCGATTGACTAGAATCGTTTTACGTAATAGAGTCCACATCAAGAAAATGGAAGCGTCAGAAATAAGAGCGTTATAAAACTTACGTAACATTTATATATACATCTAACCCGATTCACTAGTACTTTATATAAAACTTAATAAAAATTATTATATAGTAAGTTTCTGATAAACTACTTTAATTACATTAAGATTATATAAGTTATAAGTTATAGTTACAAGCCTTACTAAATATTTATAAGCAGTGCAATATTTATAAGACTTCCTTAAAATGTAAAAAATATTTATAGCCTATTCTTTCTTAAGCAATTTATTTTAAAAATTGAATACTTATATATTTAAAATGAAGCTTCTTATACATCCTCTTATAAAATCTCTAACAATAAGAGTGACATGGTAGATGCAGCCGTTTCAGTGGACACCTCTAATGAAGATCACTCGTTACAACAACAGCGTTATAACAAGGCGTTCCGAGATTGCCCTTGAAACCTTTGGAGTGGGCCGAAAAATCCTGTCGCAAGGGGTGGCAGGCTCTCGGATGAGAGCACCACTAAATTTGGAACGAGACTCGAGAACGTTCGCGCGAGCGCGAGCGCGCACCGACGCAACAGAGCGAGCAGCTTGCGACCTACATCGCGAAGGGATCGAGCGTACGCTGCTCGGGTGCTGGGTCACTTCCATGAAACGGCGGACGAAAATAGTAGCCGCCTTCTTTGTCCGCCCGAGCGTGTACGCGTCGTGTGGCCGTTCGCGTCCTCTTCCTCTCTGAGCGTGTCCGCCGCTCCTCACCCTCTTGCCATTCTCTCGCATTCTCGCCCCGGGGCCGGGGGGCTGGTGGACGTTGGTCGGTGCTCGGTGCGCTGCCCGGCTTCGATCGTGTGTCCGCGTCGAAGCGGTGGAAGATGGGTAGTTACGGGCGATAGCGCGATCGATCCACGCAGGAAACCACGCCGGATGCTGCGCATCGCGCGTGGAAATCGAAAGGCGTGCTGGAAAGCGATCGGCGCGGCCGCGGCGCGCGCGCGACGGCGCGGCGCCACAGAAATGTCAAGCAGTGAAAGTCGGGGGAGGGAAAAAGAACATTGTTACGCCGGCTTTCACGTGGAATAGATTGGGTCAGGGACAAGCGCGCGATAATGCAGCGGGGCAAGTCTTGTCGTTTTCCCTAATTATCGAAACGGAAGCTCCAAGATACATAAAAAAACTGCAATCAACTTGACGGAAAGAGTCGCTTACTTCGCCGGCTTGTAATCCATGCGCGACACCAGATCGCGCGACGTCGCGACAATTGAATCAATTTCAGAGACGATAATCCCCGAGGAACGCTATAAACTTTGAACGCGTCGCCTCCGTTCAATTGCACTTCTCAATTCATTAAAACGCGCCGGCCGCGGCGAGCGTCTTTGACGTCGATTAACGCTTCACCACTTGGCGTGCCTATCCGACAATCGTGCGATACACGCCGCGTGTACGTGCAAGTATCTCAGTTTAAAGAAATGTCTTTTTATCTCGCCGACGTATATACGTCGTCATATATCGAGTGGCACGTGTACACAAAGCGGCCTTAATATTTCACGACGGACGGACAGGTCCGGTCGAGCGCGGTCGTAGCTTCTTCGAGGGAGGACACGGCGGCGATCGATCACCCTGCCGGAGAACCCCCGATTTCTTTTTTTTTAATTTTATTTTCCCCCCATTCGCGCTTGGCGATCGAGAAAATCGTGGCTCAACGCGACTCGATTATTTTGCGACCGTTAACTCGGCGCAAAAACCGAAAGCAATTAAATCACTGTCACTTCCCTGCCCGAGCATTTAACCCTGGGAGCGATGACGTACAAACGGAGGATGGCCTACTATACGAGCATATCGCGTACCGAGAAATCGGAGCGTAGTTACGAGCGAAACGTATGCGTACGTGCGTGCTTATATGCGCTTTTATATACGCATGCATTTACCGATGCATAACCGGATATGCTCGCGACATGATTATGCAATCTGACACGGCCGCGGCGTGGCATTTTATCCGGATTATATGAGTTAGCAATGTCGCTCGCCACTTATGGAGAGCTCGCATCCTGCGTTTCTAGTTATTCAAATTTCAGTCGACACCGAACGTCACTCGACTCGATTAATCGCGTTTACGCGCGCTTTGCGATGTCAATATTAACGAATACGTCGCCGAAATGTCGTGCCCTGCATGCCAGTCGCTGAAACTTTCAAGCCCCCCTTTCGCGGTTCGCGGCGAATGTCATTCAGCCGCGTGTTGCATAATCCGGGAGCCGATCGTCCATTCGGACGAAAATCAAGAAAAATCACGTACGGATTCGTGTTTCTCGCGACAACGGCGATACGACAGAGAGACGTCTTCGCGACGCGACGGAAGAAGTACCGGAGGAGAGGGTGCTGGGCGAATCGTAACTGGACACGAGTGACCTTGGCGTTATAATATTTTTATCGCGCCGCGGTCTTTATTGGAGCAAATGGCACGTCAGTCGCGGCGGATTCCGGCCGCAATTAAGCTGGTTCACGCAAACCCCATTAAATGGGATTTGTTTTCTGCTGCGCGTAGGAAAACGCGATAAAACGCGCAGCTGTTATTACAGAAAACGCCGGGTATCCACGGCAATCCGGACGAACGTATATAATTATCGGTGGAATATCGAGTAAATTCCCCGAGGATGCAATCAAATCCGCCGCTGCGACCATTCGGGATTACGGGTCGTTCCCGTTCTCTCCGAAAAAAAAATAGAAAAATTATGAACGCTATATAGACGATCGGTGGATGTTCCGTTACGTGAAAATACAGGAAATTTAGCTTCAGGTGGTGGTTACGTAATAGACGACAACGCGTGAGCTGCATAATTAACGCGATAGACGAGTGTTCAGTCGGCTGCATTCGTCGTGACTCTCACGTGGACAGCGCAGGTAAAAACGTGCAATCCATTCTCGATGACCTCCGATCCCGCGCGCAATAATATCGAAAAGTAAAATTTTAAATTTTATATAAAATGCGATATCGTGGATCTTTAGCGATCGCTCTTTTCACAGAGCGTCGTAAAATCATTATGTTATTCTGTATTTTGAAACAATTGTGGAAGCATCCACAGTTTCAAGTAATTAACGATCAAAATAACTTGTAGCAAAATTAAATTCGAGAACATAAGCAATGAAATTATATTCTCCAGTTAATCTCAGGCGGACTTTAACAGAATCTTAAATTGACATTCAGTTATATAAATAGTTAAAAGTTGAAAAAGAATGAAAAATAATAATTTCCTTCAACGTGTTCTCTCCAGTCAAACTAGTCAAAGAAGTTAAAAAGACATCCAGTGGCTTTGGAATACCGCGTCTATCAAATGTTTCCAATTAAACGCGAGTTCCTGAGAGATTGGCTTCTTTGCACTTTGATCACAACAATTCATCAATCGGAAACGATTAGAGCTATTTTTGCATATTGATTGCAACGATAGGAAATCTCGAGTCATCACAATTAGGTATACCGGTTTCGGGCGCTGGAAACATAATACCCCGGTCAAAGTTCAACGAGATCGCATCAATCACGAATAAATCTCTCGATTACACGCGCCAGCCTGCTAGACTGGTCGACTGATCGCTACTTACGACCGTTCTTCCGCTCTCGCCGGTCGTGCGTCGTGATTTCTCAAGAAACAACGCGACGGGCTCTCCGGGGACGAGGTCCTCATACATCCACGCACGGTGACACACGGCTAGTGCGTAGCAGTGCGGTGCATGCGTGCACCAACCGCATTAAGGCGTGCGTTACATTAGCTAGCACACGTGGCCGGTGGTCCGTTGGCGGTGGCGATTACGTAAGCCGTAGCAACCGTGGTCAATGTCAAGGTCGGTGGTGCAGCACCGACCGACGTGCAGTCCTGCTCGCGAGCGCGTGTCGGGGACCGTGAAATAGGTGCGTCGCATCGGTTTCCACGCGTGTCGTAATTTATCAGCGTTTTACTAATTATTACTGGCCCTTTACTTATGATCGACACATTAGTCTCGGTCTACAATATGTGCTTTAAGCTCTAAGCCGTAAGAAATTGACCAATCACAGTTGAATTTGAGGAGAATACTTGATTGTGATTGGTCAATTTCTTACGGCTTAGAGCTTAAATACTCTCAAAGCAAGGTTGTAGACCAGATACTACAGTACACGCGCGACAATGATTTAACGTGGTAAAAAGCCTCTTTATTACGCGAAGTATCATCACTCAGTTGGACCAGGAGATAAAAGGGTGAACTCACGTGAGATTGTCGCTTTTACGTCAAAAGTGTCCGAACCAAGGTCGGAACTATAATAAATTCCCCCAGTACTGACCTATGATACAGTGTATCACGCCAAAGTTCAACATTTTCTTTAGATGTTTAGGAAAAATTGTTCGATAACGATATAAAGTTTCTGCCGGGACCTTATACAAGCGTAGCAGCTGCGACGATGAAGAGAGAGAGAGAGAGAGAGAGAGAGAGAGAGAGAGAGAGAAAGAAAGAAAGAGAGAAGGACTCTTTATCGCGCTGCTGCGTCTGCATCGCTATCATAGACGAGACGCGTCAACCGGGTCGTCGGTGCAATAAAGAACCGACTAATAAAGCGATAAGCACGGTCGAGCGAATCGCGGCTCGCACACGCGATCACGGCATGCGCGACTCGATGCATGACTGCGGTTACGTAAAGCCAATATTCGCGTAACAACGAGAGATATGCGTCCGGGATCTAAGCACGAGAAGTGCAGATGCATGGAGCGATGAAGATTCAGACGTACTCTACACAAGTGTTTCTTTTTTTGCGATCTTTAATATTTAAAAGAGAAAGATTAAAATAGCGATGAGAGAAAAGGATTTTGCAAAATTGCAGCGTAAAAATCGATGGTCGGTCGACGATTTCTCGGAGAATATAACAAAGAATAAAAAGAAAAGCAAGGATTAGAAGCATGCGACAAAACGTTCAATGAAGGTAAAAGATTTGAAGACATTGGTCGCGTTGTTTGCCAATGCTCAGAATGAATAATTGTCGGAGAGCTTCGACACCTTGTTTATCGCATGAGCGAATCGTTACGTAAGCCGGCTCGTGCGAGAACACGACCGACATTGCCAACAAGGTGGTAACTTCGCCAGGACGAAACCGGGTCTTTGCATCATCATACTTCGCCCGAGGGTACTTCAAAGACATCCCAATTCGACGTTACAAACTGGTTCTAATAAGATTCTAACAACAATAAGAGAATCAAGTTGGATTAGAAGAGATCGCAATAAATTAACGAATATGACGTCCGCTTTAATCCGTCTGAGAAATTACTTTTTAACCACTGCAGTATCAGAACTCGCAATCGGAAGTATGTCAGAATGACATTATTATATTTATTTTATCTGTAGTTTACGTAAGCACTGGTAATACCTAAATGACGAACGTTACATAAACCTAAGTATTGTATCTCTACAATTGGGCAAGAAATTTTATTGGGGTTTAAAAAAAACTCAAATAAAAAGCTCTACCTATATCAGCAGAGTGTTTATATACCAACATGCAGTCTAAAAGACGAAGTTAAAGAGATATTAAATATCAGACGTGATAAAAAAAAGACCGTGACGTTTATTGCGCATCGCTATATCTTATTTCCTTTATTTTTGGAGAGAAGAGACGACTACGGAAAGAGCTCAATCGTTCGCATTGCTGCGGAAACCCTACCTCGCATTATCATCAAACATTCTACCTAACGCTCTTTGCTCTTTCTACGAGACACGAAGCCGACGTAATCGCATGTCGCGCAACTTGCGCGTGCATACAATGACTTACTTATTTGAACTTGCGGCGTTAGAGTTTGTGTAAAGTAATGCGCTATCTGTGTTTTGCAAACAGTCCCGCGACGGGCCACGCAGCATGACACTTGCGACAGCATCAAACCCGCTCCCAACGGCTGTTTTTTTTTTTATCTGGGCTCCACGTGCACGTGCAAGCATCATCGGCGAGAGATTTTTCCACGAGCCGGTTTTCCACGAGAGCGATCTCGGCTATGCTCTGATAAGTTTAGAAATTTTCGCCACTTTGTGCAAAAAATATTCCCGGAATTTTCAGAGAGAAAGAAAAAGAGATAGAGAGAGAGAGAGAGAGAGAAGAGAGAAAAAGTCATCAATGAGAACTCTCCGATCGTCAACATGTTATGATCATCATTCTCCGAAAAAAGAGACGCGCGATAACTTTATTGAAAAATAAATTGTGGGAGTTTATCGACTTCGATAATTATCTGCAAAAGTGCGCTCTTATCTCTCTCGATTCACTTGGCACAAAGCCCGCCTATAAATTGTAAGTCAGTATCCGATGTGCTGTCACGTAAACAAACTATGCAGAACAGCGAAGGAGACGCAGTCGGAGAATGGTTCCAACTGGCCGTGGCCCGTGGTATATTTCCCGTCATTAGAAATAGCTTTGGCGCAAGGTGACGTCAGCGGTTGCGGAGAGAAAGAGAAGGACGCTGCTTTATGTGGCAAACAAGTATTCCCAAACGGCTGCGAGAGAAGTGGCCGCAGAAAATTCCGAAATTCAGGAATTATCCGCGAGATATACATAGGTTTCAAGGTTCATAAGTTTACGGCTTTACGGGCCGGTACTGTCCATCCAACATGAATAACAGATAAGATAACGAAGCCGAATGCCGCGCTCGCGGTGCGCGATCGGTCGTAAAATTCCGCCTATGCCTAACAGTCTAACGTATGGACCATAAACGACCGGGTTAATCGCGATGCGTTACACGCGTCGTTGACACGACGTGACGTAAATTAATCCGAAACGTTGATCGATCGCAATTTGCCACAACCGCAAACGATCCGCGCGGAGAGTGGAGACGCAGTCGCCATTCAAGGTTCCTCACGCTCACGCAAGGTCCGCGTCCGCGCGTTTAATACGTGTAACTCCGATCGTTTTGCGCTACAACGTAACGACGACGGGACGCGCAGGGGCACCCTGACACTTCACGCGCGCATTGCACACACACGCACGTGCGCTTATCAGACATCGCGATGTGTGACGCAAGCCCGGCATATACCGCAGGCGACGCCGGGTCTGGCGAGTCGGCCGATGGCCGTCAACCAATAGGAACGACCACCTTCATTCACCACAATACTTTCCTCCGATCTCTCTCTTTCTCTCTCTCCTCTCGTGCGATTCCTACCTCTCGTTTTCTGCCTCACTCGCTCACGCTCTCCCTCTTGTCCTGAACTCGTGGCAGGATCAAGGATACCGCGCTGCAAGTACTCAGGAATCGATCC
Organism: Leptothorax acervorum; assembly: GCA_035220615.1. Classification (NCBI taxonomy): domain Eukaryota; kingdom Metazoa; phylum Arthropoda; class Insecta; order Hymenoptera; family Formicidae; genus Leptothorax; species Leptothorax acervorum. The sequence goes on along the minus strand of JASTWQ010001261.1, from coordinate 1,708,474 downwards.
TGAATACTAGGTCACGCTCACGGCGGCTGTCGAACTCCTCGGGCGAAATGAAAGGCGCGATACACATGAGCCGCTAAGGTGAATTTTGCTGACGCGCGGTCCTTGAAACAGTCTTAGAAATCTTTATATAAGAATAATCTTCATCATCGAACGCGAAATTGTTTCCTCTCCTAAAGTGGAAGTCTCTCGCGTCTGGCGTTCTGAATACAATCCTTTTGATTTACAATATGCAGACGCGCACACACACGATTTCAGAGTCATATCGCAGGTGTGCCAAGTTCAATTCAGCTAGTGAGATCGAATTCCTCCGAGAAGATCTCTCTTCTTTTTATCTTTGAATTGTTTTTCCTTCTCGTTCTAAACTCGTTGCAGGATCAAGGATACGTATAGCGCGGCGCGTGCACCGGCCAGGACTCGTTAATTCTGAATACTAGGTCACGCTCGACGGAGCTGGGTAAATTCCTCAGGCGAAATGAAAGGCACGACACACACGAGCCGCTGAGCGAATTTCGCCAGTGCAACAGATGTGATCCTTGAAATAGTTCTGGGAATTTTTGCAAGCGTAATCTTTGATCGAACGCGAAACTGCTTCTCCATATGAAAATCTACCGCCTCAGCTTTCTCAGTCATGAGTTTTTATCATCGCAAGCATGATGCATACACACACGTTCATTTTCATTTTTAATATTCATAATCTACAATTTATATGCAAATTATATTTTCTTCGTATTTATAGCACAGATAATTTCGGAAGAAACTAACGATAAGAATATCGGGCTTCATTTAGCTTGGCCACTTCTCAAGTCCAATTTACTTTGCGAAAGGAAAATCGCCGGTACGTAGCTAAGACGTTTTAAAATTGCTGGATTATTTTCTCAAACGATCGTCAAGATCGAGGTTAATCGTCGAATACGAGGTTTGATAACTCGTCTGCCTCTATATTTACCGTCTACCCAACATTGTTATTTTTACGTCGTGAAGTAGAACATTCGCGATTACGGAAATTGTTCCTCCCCTTGCCCCTGGAATATCCGCGCAGTGCATATTTTGCTCGCGATAGCGCGAGGCCGGCGAAACTGAACTGCAACCACCGCGTGCCACGCAATAGGTTTTGCTTTTCGAATAGCGATCAGCGAAATTGGATAATACCGAGGTGGTGTGACTGACTCGTTGTTTCGTTCCTTTCCCTATGCGTGTTTCGGTTATCCGAAACGCCTGGTATCGATTGTATTCCGCGTACAAACTCCAAGCCCCAGGCCTTATCGAGAGTTCAAATATATCACACGTTGCGCATGTTTTATACGACGACGAATAACGAATTTCTTTCGCTGACACTTTATTGCTTCAAAGAAAAGTACCCCCCCAATCTGATTTCGAAATAATACATTTATTTCAAGGCACGGATCTAAAAAAAAGTTAAACGCGAATTAAACGATACGCAAGCTGACACACGCCGGGCTGATGTATTGTTAAAATAAAAATGTCTAACATTAACAATAAAATAACCACGTAGTATAGTAAGTTCTAGTCTAAACTTGTTTTTTTTCACGCTTCAAATTAGTTCAAAAATAGCCTCCGATAAAAAATATCTTGAAAATTATTAAAGTAATTTGGCACATGCGCTTTAGACAGAGGAAAGAAAAGGTTTTTGTGTGTGTACATTCCTCAGACATTCGCGTTCGCTCGTAAACGTATCCCTTTCCCTTTTTAATTCGTAGCTAATCATGGCTTGCTGCCATACGCTGTGAAATACTCCGAATGTCCTCACAGTGCCTCTAAGACCACAAATGTCGAAACGCTCAAACACAACCGCTATTCCTATTACTCTCTGTTCCCGCGAGTCAAAGAAAGCGTGGTGCTTCTGACACACACACATACCCACGTACACATACATACACACACACATACATGCACGGAACATGTAACGTTCTCTCCTCGTCACCCAGATCACGGAAAAAGAGCCCACGATCTCCGATCGCCGTGATACACGATTGCGTAATACCGCACGCGAATTCTCGGTGTAAACATTTGTACGCATTTCGGGGATACGCTTGGCCTTTAAAGAGCGTGAGAGCGTGACGATTCGCGTGCGAAGGCACGATATTTACCTTCAGCGCGCCGACATTTAACCGACGAAGAACACACTCGTGTCCTTCTCTCTCGCCTCCTCCGTCCCTCTTCTCTTTCTCTTTCTCTCTCTCTCTCTCTCTCTCTCTCTCTCTCTCTCTCTCTCTCTTCACATCCTCCTCTCGAAAGCACGCCGCTATTATCCACGCCGGAGAGCCGGAAATGCTCGATCACTTTCTACGAAGCTGATCGTGTCGCATGTACCGCGTTGCTCATTGACCACTATAAATTGGGTCGCCCGCGCCGCCTAGAAGCCGATCGTGCACGTCGTGCTATATTGCTATATATCAGCGAAGCTATAGAGAAAGCACGGGATGGACGGGAAGTTCGAGTTGCGGGATCCGCACGAGCAATATTCTGATCAGGACGACCACCAAGATCGATACATCTCGAGGTTTAAACGCGACAGTTGTATTTACGTAACTCTTGACCGAGTTATCCGGGTTTCTGATACTTTAATCTAATACTGATTATGAGCTTATGAAGCATATTATTCTTTTGACCCTTTTCGACAAAAACAGCCTTAAAGAAAAATATACATCTTCCAGATATATGTAGATTTTAATGAGAAACAATTTGATCTGTATATTTGATAAAACAAAAATGTGTTTATTCATTACAAATAATTCGGACATATTTTTGCGTCAAAATACAAGGAAATCTGAAAGGAAATCGCGTATCTAGCGACGAGATCCGTTTTTGCGTCGCAAAACTTCGACTATTTCAGGCGTAATTCGCAGCCGTGATAATTTTAGCGTGTGGAAATTTTCCCTCGTGTAGCACGGTCGGCGCGTGAGAACGCTCGAACGGACGTGAAGATTTCTGCTGGACATCATCTAAGGAAAATCGCGATAAGAAGAGCGTTTCCGCGTGATCGCTTCTGCGGGTGATGTCTTAACTTTCTCGGATTCGCTCGCATGTTGTGCCTTTTACGGACGAGCAAACACGGATACTTTCATTGATTTTATCTAGCGGAACCTCGGACGTAGGATGATAAGGTCGCTGACTCGCGTCGCGGGCCGATTCCCCCTATCATCGTTTTCCCGATATCGATCCAGTCGATCTAGAACGCTCATTAATTTAATCCGGAAGCTAGGGCAAAGCAGCTCTCACCGGTTTTATCACGCGTCGCGCCATGAGCAACGAGGAGTCCGCGGACTATGGGAAACTGTATATCGGACAAGGCACAGCAGGCAGGATCTCAGGTAACTCAAACGCGCAAGTAAAAACCGTCCTAAACAAGTAAACACCGAGTCAATTTTTTTTTTTAAAACGGTTGAATAATTTCTAAATTAAGCGATGGTTCATTATTTTTCCAACGCGACAGAATAATGATAAAACCAACCGCGTGATAAGTCAGTATCAATGTAATTTATATCAATTACGTCATCTCGTTACGTTATCTCGATTGTCTCTCCTGGTCGATAAGGATAAAGGCTACGCGAGGCAAACGCGATTGCGCACACATTAAATTGCATTGTCAACGTCAGTCAGTCAGGAATCGTCAAAACGCGGCAGATGGTCTCTTTACCTAAGAATCGACGACCGTTCTTGGCGGAAGCGACATCGTCCGATGTTCTATTAAAAAAAAAAAAAAAGAAGATAAAAGAAATAGAAACGAGCTTGGCGTGCACAACGGAGAATCCATTCGGATTGGCGCAAACGGTGGGGATAAATCGTGAAGAAGCAGCTGTACGATGGCAATGCAGGCGCAAGTTGGCCGATTTCCAGGACATTGTCTCTTGACAGAATGCACGCGGCGACTCGCGGAGGCCGACAGTCATCGGGCTGCACAGACCCGGAAGATTCGCCGGAAAACGAGCGATCGCTCGTCACGCTGCCGAGGCGAAGGGATAACTCGCCGCGCGATTGAAGGTATACTGACCGAAAATAGGCACGGTGCGCCCTGGGGGTCAACGTCCGAGGCACGCGGCGAGCCGAAGAGTGATATATAAATATATTTTTCTCCCTTATATTTTTAAACGCGCGTCGCACATAAACTTCGCCGTCGGAGCGCACGTACGTTTATCAAGCGAAACATTCGAAATTCATAAGGCACCTACGTCCGGATTCGTTAAGCGTGGCGCATAATAACGGCGAATGTTGCAAATTGCGGCATACTTTGCTTCCCTCTTTTCAAGGAAAATGCAAATACCGAAGATCGTGAGCATGATAACGATCCGGGTCGAAAGGGATCCGCGCAAATTTGCGTATAGCACAAAAATACTGCCTGTAGGAAAGTTTTCAGAGAGAGCAGCTTGCATATTCTAAATAAATTTCGTAATTTCTCGTAATAAATTACGCGAAATAAAGTCATATCAATTTTGTTGTTTTATTATATGGGGGAGCAATGTGGCATTCATACCGTGATTGATTCGCTGATGAAATTTAGAGCAATACCTACGCATCTTGACACTCGACGTAAATATGTTCTGCAAACCGCATTCTGCTCTTGGACGAAGGAGCGTTCATCACGCGTGCGCTATCGCGGTGGAGAAGTCACGTTTTGTTATTTTTCAATAACAAGAACCGCGCACGTGTCGCATAGAATAGCATCAGCGACTTTTTCATACAACGCCATTAGACGATCTGAACAAAAATGCTCGCGGCGGCGATATTTCCATATGGTTGAAATTGCGAGCGGCGAAATGACTACCTGTCGTTATAGGCGAACCGCGAAATGGATTGCCACCGCGTACGTGTACGATGATAAAATTTGCGACCATTCCCAATAAGCCGGTAACATTTATTTTTCACGGAGCGAGTTATCTTTTGTGAGTCTTTTTAAATCTCGCAGGAACTCGTTTTAGGACTGACTCGTTAAAAGTAACTTAATTGTTAGATAAAGCAAAAAAGTATTCGGCGGTACGTTCGCTCAAATATGGATTGCATATTAGCTGTGCTCCAATTTCCTCGGTAATAACGGAAGAATCGCATGTGAATGTAGCTTTTCTGCAGTACGAGGTACAGGTGTAATTTTGTTCATTTCCTATTATCGACTAATAGCACGTCCTTGAAGATTAGAGCAACCTACGTATTTTCTTGTAAGCGCTTCAGGCATGTTTTATTGGTACCATTACCACGTAAAGGATCCCAAAATTCTCAAAACAGAGACCATCGGACACGCTAACAAGCTGTATTCATATCTCGTTTATATTTTAGAACATTTGAACATTCTCCAACACCTGGTGTTCCGCGACAAATTGTCTCGCGCGCGAAAATACGCGGGAAAAATAGCCGTCGTGCGTAGGTAAGAGATGCAACTCGACCAGATGGAACTCGCGAGCCCGGCGGTCTCGATTGGACGGAGGTCCGATCGCTCGATTCCATGTCCTCCTAAGAGCCCCGTAGAGCTTTTTTCAGTAGGCACCACGCCAGGAATTCGCTTGGCCAGCGCGAATAAGCATCCACCACGAAGGCCATCGTCACGGCGCGATCGTGGAAATGCAGCGTCGCATGCTGCCGGTGCATAATGGCGATGCCGGGCTTATTCCACTGCGGCACGCACGCTGGCTCTTAGTCTAATGTTTTGAATTCGCTAGTGCTGCATGCTGACGCTATTAAGCCCAGCCGAGCAAGCCAGATGCATCGCGGATGCTCGGCTGATGTCGAGATTAACCTTCTCACCGCGAGTGTTACACGATAGCTCCGGAGTTTTACAAGCCCATCTACGAATTCGTAACGACTCTTCGTCGAATACGAAAAGTTTGCGGAATCTTGTATCTTCTCAAATCTTTGAGAGTGAAAAGAGCGATATATGATCATCCAAAATGATAAAAAGAGTAGTGCATGCATCAATATGACTCATGCTTTTCAAAAATTATGATACAGTCATGTTTAATTACGCCACCATTATGAACAACTATTTTCTATGTAATTTAGCGTTTGTAGATAAGAAACTTTCCGCGGGCTAAGCTTTAGTGGGACAAACAGATAACAAAACTGTGAGATTATTCAGTTCAAGTATACTCTGCTCCAACAGAATTTTAAAATTCAATTTTAATTTGCGGCTTAATTATATAGAAGCAAAAAAAATCGAGAAGTCACGATACAGCCATATGGATAAAATTATTAGACACCCTTTTTCTTCTGAATATCTTGGAACTGAATGAGCGTAAGCTTTTTGTTGTTTTCATTCTATTGGCCTTGTAAATAGTTTAAACAATTGAGGTACAAAGTTCATTATCTATATAAGGGAAACAGCATTATTACTCAGAGAACTGTACCTACACTTCGTATTTCAACTTTGATTAATACGGACGCGATTATTTCCATTTCACAAGCAATTGCTACGAATTTTTGTCTGTTCACTGCCACAGAGACAAATAAAGTCTAGCAAAATTGCTTATGAAATGGAAATAATCGCGCCTGTACTAATCAAGGTCGAAATACGAATGTGAACATTTTTCTGATTAATATTGTTGTTTCCCTACGAAAGAACTTTGTACCTTAACTGTTTGAACTATTTCACAAGATCAATAAAAGTGAGAACAACACGTAAACAGAAAACTCATTCGTTCCAAGATATTTAGAAGAAACAAGGGTGCCTAATAATTTTGTTCATGGCTGATAGATGACGTTGAAAATTGAGAGAAAATTGATTTTAACTGGCCAAAGAATGAAAGAATCGTTGGTCCATTGATATAAAAATAGAATCCACACGTGCCGGCAACGAAATTACTTTAATCGGATTGTCCTCGCACGTTTCCTGGTGTGTCGCAACAAATAATCGTCGTGGATAAATGACGCGGCACTAAATGACAATCGCTTGAGATGCAACCGCCGAGAACCGGGATCTCAGATCTCGTTTGTAGCGGAGCGGCAGATCTAGTCGACCGTTCTTAGAGTTTCTAGAAGCTGTGCTGTGGGAGCAGATATCTGCATTGACCGCTTCCAGGAACGACGTCGTGATCGCGCGCGCCTCCTAACTCGGTGTCCCCGACGACGCGACGGCATGCCGACGTCAGAGAGACAGACGGGGAAAACGCAATTCGCGCCACGCGAGCGATTGATCCTGGCAACGAGTCGTAATTGATCCGGTGAAAGGAAGAGCAGCGGGAATAATCATTTCCACGAGATACGCGCGCGGGATGACTGCACGGCAAAATGTCGATGATAATCTCGCGAATCGCTCGGGGAAACGTAAGATCGACTTCCGCTCGCCGCGAGCGCTCGGGAAACGGAACTTCCTGCTGCGGGAAGTGAATTATAGAATAAAAAAAAAGAAAAGGAAAGGAAAACGGCTGTTTAACGATATGGTAACTCTCGATCTTCCGTTCTCAGATACGTTCCCGGGGAGAGATACACTGGCGACGAAAGTTAATGCGTATATAGAACCCGAAAGCTTCCGTTCGACGGCGCGCGATATTAGCAATGCTAATGGGATTTATCATTTCCTGGCAGGTTCGTTAGAATCGATTGTCGCGGATGAATTGCTAATGCGCGCGCGGGGGACCGTCAGTATTGGCGTCACGTGCCACGGTGTTTTGCTTTGGACGTTTACGTTCAGCAACAACTTCTGCTTTACTCCGATTAGCGCGAGTAAGACGCACGTTAATCCGTCTAACTGCGAGCTTGACGGTACGCAATCATCAGGATTTATTGACGTACTCGTTGTCAACGTGCAATTTACAAGTCTTGCTAAACTAACGAATAAAAATTTAGTGATTTATGAATTCGAAAAGATACGAATACATTGCGGCATTTTTAAACGATGTGAAGTCGGTCGGCATTACAAGATTGATTGGCGTTAATAGCGGTTAATTAAGGTCTTCGCGTTATAGCCGCGACGACTGCGTTCCGGAGAGGAAAAAGAGATTGCTACCTATAACTCGTTAACCGTGGCTGCTGCTGCAAATGTCCTTAACGGCCGATGATTGCCGGTATCTGCGAAACTAAGTCTCCTTTCCCTGCCTGTGCTATAACTGCGCCTACGATGTAAAGAGAGAGAAAGAGAGATAACGAGTCCGCTATTCGCAATCAGAGTTAATCAAGCAAGGTTATCGTTGCAATCAGGTGTCTCGGCCTATAATTTAAGTTCTTTGAAATTTTGTCGATTCAAGGTGCGCGCCGCGCGAGATGTAGGTATCGTCTACCATAGGTCGAGAAATCAAATCATCGTAGCCTGTAATATAAAGCCTGTTTCTCGTGAGACTGAACTTTGGCAAACACGGCCAGCTCGAATTAAATTCTACGAAATCTAACGCAAGGTATAAAGACAAACAGCACACACACACGGCGACGCGGCCGTATTTCCGCGGGCTGTTTGCTTCCGTCATCAATTGTCAAGCTTATGTAACGTCGACGTGATATTGCGTTTAATTAAATCTTCAGTCAATCTCGATACTCGCGCTTCATCTATTGTAAATAAATAATAATCTTGTGTCGAGCGAATAATTGCGGTTAACTCTGAGTAGAAACGACACCCTCTGACACCCGCATTGTTCAACGAACGAAGCGATCCTGAAACCGCATCGGCACGACCGTCGCGTCGGCGAGGCCGGTATCGCGATCTTCAAGCCCGCACAAGCCTCTAATTGGTCATCGTTTAATTTGCCATATGTCGAGAAAGAAGGAAAGGACCGGCGAAAAAATAGCGCCGCGTGACAAGTCGCTTGGAACTGACAGAGACGCGAACAGTTTGAGGTCGGCACGGACGTCGATATACACCGCGCGTATATTTTCGGGGCGTGCCGTGTCTGTCGACTTTTTTCCGTTATTACCGTTAAATGCGGTTCTTTTACCGAACGAGCAGAGCGAGAACGACCGCGACCGCGACGCGAAGACATCGAGCGCGATGACTTCGTGTCCTCTTGTCTACCTCGCCGTCCCTCCATCCACCTCGTCCACTTCTGCGAGATGAATAAACATCGCGTGCAGACGAGTGTATTTCGAGAATGACGTGCGCGAGGCAGCTGGGCGTCGTGCGGCCGAAATAGAATGCGTAATTAGGGCAAGGTGCGGAAAGCCCGCGTTCATTTTTGCCGGTCTTTGTTTCATATCCCCCGTCGCCGGAAGAACTCAACGTACCCATTTGCGAAGTCAAATATCAGTGTTTACGTATTTAATCTTGTATTTAATGATAATGTAAGCAGAGTTTACGTGATTTAATCTTGTACTAATTTGCCTATTAGGTGAATTTAATCCGGAATTAACATCATCCGCGAATAATTGATCCTTAGCGTGGATCGAATTGATGTACATTAACACATCGGCGAGCATTTAAGAGAAAATAATATTGTATCAAAGTAGTATAAATGTTGATTTGATGATATTTAATTAATTGGGCGTGGAGAGCGGCGGATTTAACTTCGAGATAAAATTCAGCCGCGAGTTAATGTTTTGCACGCGCGAGATTGATTCTCTCATTGCGCCGCGGCCGGCGCGGCGGATGTAATCTATCCGCGAGACGCGAGAGCTATATTTGCTGGCAGATCTCGGCGATCTCCGGACGAAAAGCGAACGAGCACTTTCTAATTATTCAAAGGCATTTTCCTACGGCGCGATATTCCTTGTGCACGGTCGGGTGCAAATGGAGCCGCCGCTTCTTCCGGTGCACCGCGCCGCGCCGCGCCGATATCTCTCGGCCGTGCGACTTTTACTGATTGTGAGTTTTACCTTCCCTCTCTCGCGCACGTGACGGCCATAGTACTCTTACGGATCGTGCTGGGATCGCGAAGAGACCGCCACGCAGAAAGTGAGAGCGCGCGAACGCGCTAACTACCGTAAACACATAAATCAGGGACTAAACTTTGTCACCGAAGAGACAAAGTACGGCGCGGCGTGCATAGAAAAGCCGATTGACCCACGACCTTTCGCCGATAGTAAATTTGCGTAAGAGACCTCCTCGCCTCCCTCCTCACCTCGCTCTCACACACGGTGGTGAACTTAAAATATCGGAGCAACCGCGTGTATACGGTTTCGAATAAATAATTAAATCTGTTCTCGCGCAGTATATCGATTTTTTTTATCGGAGCTTGCGGAAAGTTTGAAAGACCTCGGGTTGTATATTATATTTCAGAAACGGGATACATTATCAGAATTCTTCTTCATGTTGCAAAATATTTGTTTTCGATGTAGAGAAGAATTGGGGATCAATCAATTTTGCTTCTACGCCCCCGTGTTTCCGTCGTGACAAATACTTTTTTAAAAATAGTTTACGCACGCGCGAATGTGTGCTGGGAGAGACTGAAAACGCGTGCAAGAAAACGAATACTATATCGACGTCGACCACGCCTCGGCATCCTGCAGCTTCACCCAGTTTTCCGCCGGCTTCGGATATCGTCTCGGTGCGGAAGGAAATCGAGCAGAAGGAATCGCGGATACGTATGACCACGGGTGATCATGCGCGATACCGATCCAGGCGCTTTCACCCAATCGAAGTACTCGAGAGTCTTAGGTGGATCGGTCTTAGGTCGCCTTGGAATAGTTGGTACGGCGCGATTTATAATTCTAATTTATGGAGCGAACCTTGGCCGGTTCTTGGCTTGCTCTTTCTCTCTCTTTCTCTCACACGAAATAAATAAACAGATTCTTTTAGTTGTTATTTATTTGCCACGCACCGCTGTCTTCTTCGAAATACGAAACTTTCCGAGAGCGGAATCCGCGATAGCGTGCCGATCTAAGAGACGCGATTGCACCGGAAGATACAAATCGACAGAGATAAGTAACTGCAGTCGTTGGAGGGGAATTATCTATTGAATATTGATAATCATCCGATAAGTGTGACCGATCGGCGCGCAATAGCCAATCGTCTTGTTCATCATATCGGGATATAAGCCGCGGAATTATACAATGCCCGGCTATTTTTGCGCGATACCGTTGGCACTTTATCTCTCCTTCGCCCGCGAGGACCGCATCTTTAATATTACACCGTCGCCCGCGGATTCATATACGCCTTTCACGAGAAACGAAACGAGACCCAAATAGAAAGTCTTGCATAACGAATGGGCGGCCGTTCCTTAATTGTCTTGAACGTATCTACGAGAAATCGCGAACGCCGCTTTTTAGATCCGCTATTCTCGGCCCTCTCATTCACAAATTGCCCGCAGATATTAGAAACGAAGAGGTGAAACTCTCTCGGAAACGAGCTTTTAATGACCTAAGCTTAATTGAGAATCGCGAATTTAATTAGGGATTCGTTTGATTAATTTTCGACTAATTTATATAATTTTTTTTGAAACTTTAAGGACCAGTTTTTCAATAATTGTTTAAACTTTAAACTGAAGTTTAGCTAAACTCACTTCATTTTTTTCTAAGAGGAATAGTTAGAAAGAGACGAAGAGTGAGTTAAGCTAATTGTAAGATTAAAGTTAAGCGACTATTGAAAAACTGGCCCTAATTGTAAGTAATTAAGAGTCGTCAATTAAATCAAGTAAAATCCGATCTATTTAATGTACAATAATTCTTAGTACGATATTCTTCGCATATGTATTATCGTGTCATCTTTTCGTTTCTCCTTTCGCCTCGCCTTTCGGCCGCATCGCGGAATTGATGCTGAGCGAGAGCGGAGCCGATCACGAGAGAGGCGAGAAGTAGGCGGCGGCGGCAGGGGTTGACGGATCGATACCACGACCTTGAGACTCCTTGTCGCCTTATTACACCCGGCCAACCTCCGGGTTCTCGTAAAATCGAGTTGGGATGCGTCGACGCGGACGTACAACTGCGCGTGAATTTTCTCCAGGGGCGAGGCCGTTGGGAGAAGAAATTCCCGGTGTGCTTGTATTTTCCAACTCCACGTCCTCGTGCGCGAGCTTATTTTCGTAATTCATGTTTGATGTCTTTAGCGAAGCGTGTCGGAAACCAGCGCGAAAGGTGCATTCAATCTCAAACTTGCAAACGATAGGATTTTAAGACAGCGCAATTTTTTTTTCATACAATAAATGTTTTTTACTTTTACTTTATCGAGAAATAAGACGTTATTGCTAATACGTATATAAAGGAAATTTCACGTAAAGCGATACAAAAATATAGAGTGGAGTATCGTTTTGCCAAGCACGTAAAAGCAGTAACGAAAGTCGACACAATATTGTTTGAGCAAACAGCATTTATGAGAGATTAAAAGTGATACGAATTTCATTGCCTAACTCTATATCGATTTGTGTGTTTTCTCTGCCTTGAAAACATCGAGAGAAAGAGTCAAAGGGCGGCTGAGAGCGAGCGAATAATATTATGAGTGTGACACGTAGGGCGTATGTTTTATTTCGAGACTTTCGTACAGCAGTCAGGAGTATATTCTTTCTCATTCGCGGCGGTCTATTTATAAAACACGTCTCTAATAATGCGCGTACCGCCATTTTGTGCGTTCTCCCGTCCACAGAACGTGCGAAACAGAAATTTGGCACCGTATCTCGCGATATACGACTTCCTTATTCTGGTCCCGCGAGAACTTTGATTGCTCGCAGACGCACAAAATAATGATTGAAGATCTCTTCAATCGGGACCGGACAAGTGTTTTCGATCAACACCAAGTCCTGAATCACTCTGGATAAAAAAAGAACATGCGTCTTAAAATACGCAGTATACGTCACGAGCGAAAGTTCAAAGGTGGGTCGGGATGTATTCAAACAGAAAATTCACTGGTCTATTGTTAACGTGATATACGCAATCAGATCGCAAGGTATATTTAAATATAATTGCAACGAACCGTCGTTCTACTTTATCTATGTTTTTAATTATTGTTAAGTCTGAAAATGTGTGTAAAAGATGGTGAAACTGTGACGGAATAATATTAGATATAATAAATAAGATAATCTTATATATGTCAATTAATTTCTACGTCTACTCAGCGCTTCCTTTCTTTTTCTCTTTTCACTATGCATAAAATGTTATATTTTTACGTGTTTTTTTTTTTGTTCTTTTTGATTGACGCGCGTAACGCGTCTTTTGAAACGCGAGTAACGCGCAAAATGATGACCGCACACACAAGCTCTCGAGATTAATACTTTCTTCTAGCCGCATAGCGTGGCTACGTGGAACGTGGCGATTTTTCTCCCCGCATTCTTGCCTGAATTTCGAGTCGCCGACCAAGGTGTACATGCGTATGCAAACAGATGAGCGGATAGCGCGTGTCGCGTTACAATGGTCGCCCGCCTCCCTCTACGCCGCGCCGGACCGGGACGCGCAGCGGGCAGCGGAATGCAGATATCCGCGGCGCCCGCTTCCGCCTGCAACGCTTACGTGGTGCGTAAAGGGCGTTACGTAATGCAACGGAGCGGCGAGCGCGGATCGAGCTGCGCCGCGGCGCGTATAGCTATAGCTATGCTATTCTCTATCCAGATCCTAGCACGCGGCGAGCACGGAACGGGCGTGCGGGTGAACGCGCTCGGCCGCGTTCGACCGGCATCGACTACCGTCGGTGATGCGATGGACGCAACACGCCTTACACGCCGCACTATTATCATCGACGCTGCACTTGTATATGCACCGTGCGTTGCATCGCACTCGCGCGAAAGAGAGCGAGAAAGAAAGAGAGAGAGAAAGAGAAAGACCGCGTCAGTGGATTTTTCCGACCGCGGAAAATTTGCCGCGGACGTTCTCCGCGCGACCGCCCGACTTCTGACCACCGTAACGCGATTTTCGCTTCCCATCCCTGACATTCCCTCACCTTTAGACAAACTATAAGGCAAGGTGAGGTAACGGTCTTGAACTTTCATTCTGAGAATTTATCAAAGCGTGGAAAAATTTGATTTAAGGCTTTCAATCTTTCTTTCCCGTCGTATCTAGATTTTTGATCAACACACCGAGTACCTATCCCTCTATCTTTAACTTGTTTCCGTCTTCTCATTTCTGTCGAATAGAAAATAAATATAGAGACAAGCTATAAGCGCATATATATATGTGAACAGAATTGAAGATAATATCAGACTTCATGGAGATATCTCTTTCAATCACTCGCTTTAAGCGAACTGCTATATCATTGCAAAGGTTTTTACAGTACCGCTATAAATAGCGAAGCTAATTTGCACAAAAACTGAAACAACAGGTATTTTATACATTATTCGATGTTATACATCATGCGATTACGCTCTATCACTTAAACGAGTGTGTAAATGCATCATGACCTATTTACCGTTTCTTTTTCGCTTTCACATGGAAAGTGAGAAAAGAAACGAAAACAGATTAGAATACAAGCCACTCAAGTTCTTCAGTAAAAATAAATAAAAATCATGTAGAATATCAACGCTACGATATGGCCTTTTTTACTTTCATTCAATTCAAATAAATAAATCCTGTTATGATTTTTTAATTTAGATACTATTTATTTCACGTGAATTAATTTCTATTTCGTAGAATCTAAATTGCACGCGTTATCATACTCTCATTAGATGTTATATATAATTTAGTCGGAAAGGAAAACACGGTATCGATGTCTTAATTGCCGATCACTTCCGAATGTAAAGAGGAAGCGTATATACTTCGCATTTTAATGAGTTTTTTTGAAAGTCATCACGTAACAAGTAACAACGAGAAAATATTTCAAACTAGAAAACGTCCGGCTTTGTGGATATGGAAAAGGTGTGATCGACCTCACGCAAAATATCTGTTATCTCGCTTAATAATCGGCTAATCGTAGGATGATTACGCGTTTCCTTAATGCATAGCTGTTGCACTTCGCGTGCATGTCTAACGAAGTACTATATGCCAGCACGAAGCCGACGTGCAAAGGTTAAAAACGTTTCGCCGACAATTTCGCGTGCGTTCTACAATCTACACGATTCCACCGTGATATCAAATTATCCAACCCGCGCGAGGCTGACTAATGCGCGTAGTGATAAGTGCTCCATGCCGTTGGCGCGATATCATATGTCCAGAAAAAAAGGAGATCGTAGATAATAAAAATTCACTACGTGTGTCGCAGAATAACGCGGAACGACTGTTATGACGGTCGTGCAAACCGCACGAGTGGTAAATGAAATTATTCCGAACAGGATGTCCCTCTCGTAAAGTCAATAAAGTCATCTCTATTCTTTTCAAGCGTTACTCCATGGTATATTCGAGGAGTATTTAATTTAAAGACCAATTACGGCTTCAAGGGCCGCGTGAGGCGGAATCGTAAACTAAACGGCAAGATGCACGTGCTGTGGTTATCACAAAGAAGATTAAGACAACGAGACTACAACGCGACGAGACGCATTCGAGTTTACGCCCACGTTGCGGCCAGTCGCTCGTAAAATCTTCGAACGGACAATGGGCGACCGGGCACATAATGTATGGCCGTGAACAAGTTCATACGATTCCGCCCTCGATTCAGGGAGCCCTCGGAAAAGAAAAACAGACTATTTAATTGCCCCAGGGATAATGGGGGTCACGTCTCACGTCATCAACCGGTGGGACGCGGACGAGACAGTAAATTCGACGGCTCTTCTCCCGCTTCCGCGAGGAGACGCGACGCCAAGTGTCGGGGCATCCTTAAGAGGAAGGCGGGACACATTCGAGGACGAGAATCCGCGTCGTCTCCGGGATCGGTCGGCGGCGGTACGCATATACCTATATATACGTATGTCTACGGAGAGCGTCCCGTTAACGGACCTCGCTTCGCGGATCGCGTCTGTCACCTACATACGCGAGCACGAGACGCGCGACAAAACGTATCCCGTTCTCGAGGCCGAGCGTTCGAATGCGGGTTTACGCTACCGCTAAACGACGCGGACCGGCAGCCGCTCCAATAACCCTTAACTCCTTGAGGCACGGTCACGGTGACCACGTCCTTTTACGGCGACCGAGACGATATAAGCAGCAAGAAACTAGGACGTTCGCCGTTTTCAAAGAAAAATGGAATCGGGCCATTTACGTGTTTTGTATTTTTTATATGTTATCAAAATCATATTAAATTATTTTAATATCAATAATCATCTGCTCAAACTGTATCGTACGCCTTAAGTATCTCCATAAGTAATGTTGTAATGTTGAAATCAAATTGCTTAGGTTTATCTATATAACGTGCAGAAAGCTACGTCTCAAAGAGTTAAACGTTTGCAGAGCTGTGGTAAGTCAAACCGCAAGACGTTTATGCGTAATTGTGCGCGTTGCATCTGCAATGCGTTTGCACTTTTGCAGCGTCAAATATTTGTTCTGGTAAAAGTGCAAGATTGCAAGGCAAAATGGTGGTAGGGTTTTCATTTGATAACGATACGGCGTCCAACGTTGGCGTCACGGCTATTTCTAGATATTTGCTATCGGACATCCGTTGTCGCGGAACCTGAGACGATGCCGCGGACATCCAGTTCAAACAAGAATTATTGTTATCTCGCGTTTCTCGATCGAGAGCGTTCCACGGCGCGCGTGCGCGCGCTCGGCAGAGGAAATTACGATGTACGATATGTTTGAGAACCCGCGACAATTTCCTGGATTAACATCGGCATCGCGTGTCGCTGGTAAACAGCGTCTTAAATGTGGCCATATAACGTAATGTTAAAACCGTACCGAGAGACTTTCAAAGCAAGAAAGTCGAGCTGTTTATTAACGGCATATAACGGCGCCGAGAAATGCCGGATATTTAGAGTTGCTTTCCATTTCATGTAAGAGAAACAGAGTAAGTGAGAATCGACTTCGATCAATGAAGAAAACTCACAATCAGTCCTCTCTTTCACAGTAATAATAATACGATAATATAACGATCTGATAACGATAGAATCATTAGCAAGAAAAAATAATAATTTGTTTTTTCTTTTTGTTGATAACTTTCGCTGATCGAACAAAATATCCGTATGTCATCATTTTTATATCTACAAAAGCGCATTAAGATATCGCCTATCAAATGCGTGACGACAAGAGTTCTTCATTTGCTCTTCAAATCGAATCACGGAGTGACTCAACTGCGTGTATTTGACGCGCGAAATCGTGACGATCGCGAGAACGTTAACGTGCAGCTTGCGTGTCAGCAGAGAGCGAATGACGAATGTCGAAAATAATAAAGCACAACAAAGTGCAGCTCCGATAACATTTGAGCCGCGCGTAAGGTGAACACACATAGGAAATCCGATCCTGGAGTACGTAATAAAGAAAAATTACGCAGCGGGCATGCTTGATGAGGCGAGCCGGGGTCGCCGGGGAGCCACGGCCGAGAAAAAGACACGCATTCCGGAATTCTTTTTTAAGCGGATCCGATAACATCGCGAAACACTACTTATCGGCGACCACTTAGTTTATCTGATAATCGGCTGTTTGCAAACATCGAAAAACACGGGTGGCGTGAGGCGTCGATAGGTGTTGGTCCGCCACGTGCTCCTCGAGTGCGATAAATTTTCCGCTGACTAAATCCGATCGCGGAACGGAGCGTCCCGATTCGCGCGCGCTAGCTCACGCTAGCTCGCGCTAGCTCCATTTCGAACTCGAGAGAGATACCGGATTAGTCATTCCCGTTGAGTAGTTTTCCAATCGAAGACCACGGATTTGTTTCGATCCGCCCGAAGATCCGGCGAGATTCGCGGCACGTCTGAGCCCGACGCGGTGACATCGAGTGAATACTCGTCTTTGTGTTCGGCGTACAATGCTAACGTTGTGTGACGCACGATTCGATACACATACGTATGTGAACGCGCGTGTTCACGTGACGGTCAACTACGTAATTCTCTGCTGAGAGGAGAATTATCCTTCGGATTATTCACGGTGACAGATCGCCCTTCAGAGAGATTTCTTTTAATTGCTGCTAATTGCTATTGTCGGTTAATTAAACTCCAGTGCCTGCATTCGGGATAAAATAAAAGTAATTTACACGTTAATGGTTCATCACACGTTTTGATGTGCAAAAATAAACCAATTATAACTTAATCTTTTCTTGTTAAACAAAAGAATTTCTCTGAAACAAAACGAAAGATTAAATTGATTAAATGTTTGTCGAATGTTTGTTGATTTCTTTTTTTTTGAAGCGCGTTATCGGTAGAATAAACCCTGCACTTTGCATCCGATTCAAATAATCAACATGCTTGTATAATTTTTAACGTCAATAATAAATAAATCAGAGAGGCTTCTCATAAACATGGTTACCTAATTTTTATTGTAAGCCACCACTTTTGTCTTATCTCATTACCGGATATAGCAATTTTTTCTGTCTGGGTCACTGGTATCCGTATCTGTACGTAATACCTTTTTGTTATTATGAAATACATTGTGTGTATCTCGTGAGTCTTAATGAAGAGAAACTTATCTGTAAATATCAGTAAAGAGAATCGCTACGCACGATAACTCTGAGCCAGATGCCAAATCATTAACTCCTCGTCCGATTAAAAGAACATTACTAGAAAAATAATCTAAGATCGTGATTTGAGATATTATACTGATATATTGACCGCAAATACACAAACAGCTCTCCACACGTTATTAATAAATTATTTTTTGAGATCATGGCCCGATATAGTTTATTATCAGACGGCGACCATCATTAATTTATTTGATATCTGCTTTAAGCTCGCTAAATTTTATTTCATCTTACCGTCAATTAAAACGTGATTTTATCGAGGTAAAATTATCGAAGGCGTTTGGAAATGGAAGATTTACGTGAAAGACTTTCTTATCGTCATCTCCATACTTTATTTTTCTTTCTTTAACGTGCTGATTGTAAATTTTTTATATCGCCCTATAATTCTTTTTGATTATGAGTTTTTCTCGCCTTCATCATTTCGCTTAAACGACGAAATTAAAACGCTTTATGTAATTTAATTTAAACACGTTTCGCGAAAAATTACGATTCGCGAATCGGCGACGAATTACGTTTTTCCGCGTTGTCTCTGGGAAAGTGAGTTACAACGAAGCGAAAATATTTTTCGCCCGCTCATTCAAGCTCCGGGATCCAGTATTATTATACTGAGACGACCAGGAAGAAAGTAGGTCAAGCTGATGCGGGACAAGTAAAACTGGGTCAAACGCGCCATTATTGCCGATCCGGGAACGCATTATCCGGCGTTTGCGTTTCGGAAATGCCCGATGAAAATGTCGAATCCATGAGAGACGGCGCGTGCGTGCGTATACGCATTATTGACGGACTTCGATTGGGTTTATAGCCGCTCTATGATACCGATGTCATTCGATGTTATTGAAGCGCAGTGGAGTCGAACTATCGCGGCACTCTCGCCTCTCGCCGTCGGTCATGCGAGGAAATAAATTGTAGATAATGGAGAGATGACCGGGGGACACATAGGCTGGGTTTCGATATTCACTGCCAGTACTGAAAATCTATAGTTTACGTTACGTACAATATAGATTTTTAGTACTGGCAGTGAATATCGAAACCCAGCCTTAATAATTCTTCCGCTCGGACTCTTACTCTCGATAAGAACGCTCAAACTATTATCTTTGCTACTCGGCGAAGATTCCGAAAATATATAGCTAAATAAAGCACTTTCTGTTCCTCGAATATTCGTAGAATTGTTGCAAATCGAGACGACGTCGCCGCGAAGTGTTAACAAATATTTAACTAAACGAATGGGTTTTCTTGACACCACTCCAATTTCTTAATTCCGTCGAAATATTGACTTGGCCAGTTTGCCAGACAAGAATGTTAGAGGAGCGATGAGATGAACGAGTCATTCTTCGTTGATGACGTAGTCATCCTTATTTCTTCGTAACGTCACGTGACCAGAGACCCGCGCGAAATAGTGGCCTAACAGGATCGCATCTCCCATCGACCTCGAGATGTGTCAGACCAAGATCAACCCTAGTCGGAAGACAACGGATCGTCCATCACGAACATCTGACCCACTCGAGAAACTCGTTTACTGTTGGCAGAACGTCCAAGTCGAGTTCCACTAAGTACATTGTGCACCGAAATAACTTCCTAAATTCGCGATTGATGAAATCAATCGAGACATTTGACAAACTGACCCGTCGTGTCATTTTTGTCTTGTAACTTTTTTATTTCTCAAGTCCGGTTGTTCCAACCTTTGGTAAACTAACTAATAGTTAAATCATAAATGTGTCTTGGTCTTTCTTTCTATTTAGATAAAGATAGACATATAATTTATCTGTTAGTTAGTTTACCAACAGGTTGGAACAACCGGCCCTTAATGGTATTTACTAATACGACAGAATTGTAAATATGAATTATATTAGAAATAAATAAGAAGGAAAACAAAAGATCTTTTCTTTGTTTCCCTAATTCCGTTTCCCTATTTCCATGCGATTATTAAAACAGGAATATGACCTAGCTGCAACTTCGAGGCCTGCATTTTGAAGCGAATCGAATTTTGGGCTTCTATTTTAAAGAGACGGTTTGACTTGCAAATTTCATGTAGATTTCCGTCACTTCCCACCGAGCGTCGTGAATCATGCGGGGAACCTGTTTTTCGGTGAAGGCCATCTCCCTAACGTTCGCCACATTTTGGAGAACAATATTTATCAGCGATATTTTATCCGCGCGTAGCTTTAAAGACGTGACTACCACGCTTATCACATGTCTCGGCAATATAATCGCACTTTTACACTTGTTACCTCTCGCCTCATCGGTATAATAATCCTAGCTCGTAATCGCAAAGTGTTACGTACACTGAGAAAAAAAATTTGTTGAAAAATGCAAAATGTATTTCATCCAACTAAAATATTTAGTTCGATACCGGGTACGTTCAATTAAACATTACTACTCGCATTACTACGATGACACAAAATAATTTCTTACTATTGTAAACAAAATACTATTCTGCTGTTTGGTTCAACAAAAGTTTGTCGTATCTGACTCAACCTTCGGCCGAAAATACATAATATTTATCAATCCTCATGGACTCGTTTAGTAAGTCCTAGACTTGGAATTTAAACAAATATATTACCTGGATAACTAAATGAGAGACGCAAAAACAAATAAATGCTAATAGCATTTCGAACAAAATAATTTGACTGAGTTGGTTTAGTTAATTCATAATTTAAGAAATTTGGATGGTTAACACGAATGAACTATACTTTTTTTTTTAACTATACCTTAAGTGCAACTTAACCCTACACAGGTCAGTCAATTATTTTACCCTCTACGGGTCATGTGGGGTTCATTTGGCCCCCACACTTTTTCTTAGTGTAAAGTGCTTTCTATAAGCAATAATATTATTTAAATATACATAAATCTTTTCGTTTCTTAACAATGAAGAGAATGATGTACATTAAAGTCAATTTTAGGAATGGGAAATTGGTGAAAAAAATGGTTAAAGAAATGCAATTGGTGAAAGTGTCGAAAATATGCAAAAATGCCTTTTGCTGGGGGTCCATATAGCCCCCATATAACCTATGTAGGGTTAATAATTGTTGAATCAATCATTGGATCAAACAACTATATAAATTTAGTCCGTATAACCAATTTTTTTTCTCAGTGTAGTCACGTATTTTTTTGCCAGACGCAAAAATTGCATATACGATCGCTACAAGTGTTACAGATCAATAGATCTCGAAAGAGTATTGACTTTAGAAAAAGAAAGTTCCAAAAAGGAGTCGCGAAACCGTCTTCCGAGCCGTCTTCTGTCGAACTCGACGCTTTCGGTGATGTTGACTCGTGATGAAGCACTCTCTGTGCTTCCTGTGAGTTTAAATAACATTATTGTCGCACGATGCGGTACGCAGTACACTCCACTCGCACGGTGTTTGCCGTCAAACGTTGCTGCATCCGCTCATTACGCGAGCAAGCCATTAACAGCAGCTTTGACACTCGCGAACAAAAAGCCGTGTGCCGTCGAAAGAGCAAATCGAATTAGCGAGCATGATCGTGTCGAGCAGTGTCGTCTATTCCGTTAAATGGAGCCGCGTAAGCGCGCGATTGATTTTAGCTATTTATTGACACGTGTCTACAGACGGAGGTCACGAACTGCGCGTAGGAGATCACGAGATCGTTTCGTGTGCAACCACGCGGCGTACATATATATACGTTACGATCGCTATACCGTGGGTTTGGAATTTTACAGCCGCATCTCTCGCACGTACAACTTCGAATCACGTGATCAGGGATAGGCGCTTGATTAGGAAAAGGATAGAGTATCCCTCGGTCCATAAATAGAAGTTGAAGCTCATAAATTTGCGATAGAAACTACCGATCCCCGTCGCGCTCCGCACGCGAGTCACCAATCTGCATTTTCTGCAGGACTTTCACTTCGTTAAGCAAATAAGTCGATCATCGCCGTATAACGTTAAGATATTTCAACTCGCGACGCGACGCGACGTCCAGCCGCCACGCGATTCCGTTAGAGCAGCTATCTGGCGCGCGAAAGAGAGTTAAGGTCGCCATCGCGCCGAGCGATGCATGACGTCAGCCCGATATTTATGAGCACTCTCGAAGAAACCGACTTCGCGCAAATAAGCCGCGATTCGTACTCCAAATAGTCCGTAGTCTTCGTCCATCGCGATGTTAACCACCGGCGATTCGTCCGATGAAAGGAGGATATGCGATGAGAGGCCCTTCTCTCTCTCTCTTTCGCGTTCAAGGTCCTCCGCGACGCTTTTCACGCGCGAGCCTTATTGATCGCGGCAACGAATGGAGTTTCCAAGGTAGCACGTGGCCTTTCAAGTAATCCCCGGACAATGACACACGCCTGATGGCCAGCCGCACGAAACCGCCAAACAACTTTAGCGACA
Source organism: Leptothorax acervorum (assembly GCA_035220615.1). Classification (NCBI taxonomy): domain Eukaryota; kingdom Metazoa; phylum Arthropoda; class Insecta; order Hymenoptera; family Formicidae; genus Leptothorax; species Leptothorax acervorum. Next base: position 1,685,806 of record JASTWQ010001261.1, on the reverse strand, counting down.
GAGTGTGTTTACACGTGGCCAACGGGACGATAAACGCGCTCGATAAGGAAAGCATTTTGCAACTCTAGTGAATTATTGCAGAAAAAAATTACTCGCCGACTTGTTCATTGTGGTTTTACGCTCATCGGCCGAACGTTACGTTGTTTGGATGCAAAAGTGAAAGGAGCATGTTGGTGCGCATTGTGCAACAGCGCAATCCGAACTTGCGACAAGCACCGAGAGTGCTTCACCACGAGTCGACATCTCCGAAAGTGTCGAGTTCGAATCGCACAATTCTTTCTTCAAATACTCTTTCCTAAAATAGATATTTTTAATCATGAAAGTGGAAGTCCTGGGAAGGCAGGAACGCTTCTTCCTAGTAGAGTTTAATAACCCTTAACTACGAAAATTCAAGGAATCCGAGTAAACCCAACTAGGTTCTAGAGAACAGCGATATCATTATTATTTTAAATTAAAAAAATATTTGAAGTCTATCAAGTTGGAGTCAGAAAAGAAAATCGTGGGAAATGTTTGTTACTATCTTTCCTTCGTTTTCTTTTTTTTATATCCAATAAATTTGGCTTCTTAGGGCCTGAGCAGAATGGCTGACTTATAATTTTAAGACAATGTTTTATGCTTTAAATCTTTGTTTTTAGTAACTCAAACAATACTATCTTGTGTTTCAAGTCTTACAAACGTTGACACTTCGTACACACGTTTAAGACTTGAGACACAAGACAGTATTGTGCGTTACTAAAAATAAAGATTTAAAGCATAAAACATTGTCTTAAAATTATAAGTCAATCATTCTGCTCAGGTTCTTACGATGTTGTCCTGTAGTAAACTTACTTTTAACAAACTTACTATTTTTATCACGAAAAAAGAAAGAAAGGATTGGTCCAAAGAAGCCCCAATTATGCAGAAACATCCTCGACGCTCCAGTCAAGAGTTACACCTTCAGTTAATTAGAGATATGACGCTCGATTTACATGCGGAATAAGGGCGAGAAGCCGAGAACGCGAGGAAACGAGGCAACTGTGACGGAACGACGTATGGGAAATTTTCGACGGGAGAGAAGCCGCGAGCGATCGGCTCTCGATATCGATTCGGCATCGTGCGCTGCCGCTGGTCAACAAGAAAATCTTCCGCGAGCGATCGATCGGCGGCGGCTAAAAATATACGGCTTTATGCTCTTAATTGGGGATACTTGGGCACACACGGCAAGGGTTTCGGGCGCTACCGCTCCGCGCTCGTGGGGTAGTATCGAATTACGGAAGATATATACGCTAGCGGCACTTGGAGGGTGTCCCAATCGAGCGGGCCGAAGGCTTACACCACACGGCATAACTCGAGAAGCAAATTCTTAGTCACCGTCGCACTTTACTTAGCCGGCTCGCGCGCGCGAGAGATAATCAGAAAGTTATATCAGTTCCGAATTGAAGCTCGGCACGGCGATTCTATTATTACGGCACCGATGACTCACTGGTATTTCTTTGATCTTCGGAGCAACAAAAATCTTACCTTGACTTTGTAAACAAACTTTATGAGCATCTCGTAATAAGTACGGTATATTACGTTTCTCCTCTAAACGCAATGAGTTCTAAAAATAATTCAAAGTAATTCTGCTCCATTTTTCTTTCATTCTTTTACGAGTAATTATGACAGTCTGGAAATCGTCAAAGAAATCAAGTAAAACGTCGATTAAACATTATTCTAATAGAAGAATGGTCCCATTAACATAGATATTTCGAAATGGGTAGTAAACAATACGTAATAATCTAATTTTATCGCTGTTCCAAATAAGTACATATAATCATATTTAATTTTACAGCAGACGATCGCGTGATATTACAATATATGTAATATGTAACAACCCAAACAGCACCATGTCCAAAAGATAATACGTCTCTTAGTTTTTCATCATATAATAAGACATCTAAAAGATGTTTTAAAGATGTCTTTAAGACGTCTTATGTCCCGATTTCGGGCATGTGTGCTGTCTGGGAAATAATCTAAATTTAGATTAAGCGCCGGAGTAGATTCCCATTATTCCCAATAGCTCCGAACGCGATAATTGCATTTCGGGGTGCCGGGAGAAAAAAAGAAACCCGCAAGAAATTATCTCCGGCCTTGAGAGCGGGCGTATTCAATTTCATGGGGGTGCTACCTAATCATCCCGACGATTCGTTACAAATTAAGATAGAGGGGTCCGCTTACAATTAGTCGGGCAAGCGATAAACGAGACGGCGAGAGACAAAGTGAAAAGTGACGCTCTGTATTATTTAACTTATATCCTAACAATTCTCCAACGACGGATCGCGCACGGTAGACGGCTCGCTTCTTGGTGCGTCGCGTCCGCCATGCACGCCGCGGGGATTTGGGGGTTGGGGGTTGCGCGGAGGCGCGAGAAGGGGTGGCAAAACGTTCTACTATATTGATCACTGACCTTTCCTGCGGCCGAACGGGCCGAAGAACGTGCCGTTCTTGCCGATGACGTTATCGTCGATGTACTTGAGCAGCTTCGTGGTGTCCTCCCCTTTCTTCGCGGCGATCGACTTGACGGGGCGTGGTGGGGCCACCCTCTGATTACCGGCGGTCACGGTGCTGGTGCTGGTGCTGGTGGTGGTGATGACGACGGGATTGCTGAAGGCTACGGCGACGGTGTTGGTCGTGCTCGTCGAGCCGTGCTGGACGGCCTGAAGGCCGCCGGCGGCGGCGGCAGCGGCGGCGGCGGAGGAACCGGGGCACGCGCTCGCCTCCTCCGCGAGGGAGCCGATCCTGCGCTGCGAGCCGCCCCAGCTCTTGCCGCAAGAGATCTTCACCGAGCAGCTCATAGTCTCATAGTAATCGCAACTCGGGACGCATAGCAAGGTCAAAATCAAAAATCAATCGACGACGACGGCAATGTCACATCCGGGGGGACTACTCCGGGACTACTCCGGGTGGACCCCGAGAGAATAAGAGAGGAGGGGTCCGGTCGGTTGTCGCGCGGGGTTCTACTTGGTCACTTGAGAACGGCGCGGGCGGCGCGAATCCCCCGCGAGACCCAGTGCGCACCGCGGCCGCGAGTTCGATGTCGATCCTTCCGCGGGTGTCGCACGTGTCACGGTTGGCCAGCCGCGACTTTCCCGGGGCGAGGAAAACGAGCCCGCCGCTCGCTGGAGAAACTTTCCTCCGCGCGCGGCCCGATCTCTCTCCGGCGCGGCGATCGGCTCACGGTTGCGTAAGAATATATTCGTAGTCGCGCACACCGGGTGAACGACCGGCGCGGAGCGATTTAGTCAATCAGGCGCTCTGGCGCTCGCTCGCGAGCACGCGCGCGCGCGCGCGCGTCCTCCTGGAGACTGGAGATCCGTTCGCCAACCGAGAGCACCTCGGCGATTTGGATCGATTCTGGCGGTCGATCGCGCGGTAACGTCAAACTTCCGCGACGGCCGCTCGCTGGCGCGGGAGCGAATGAGCGATCGCGAGAGAAGACCAACAACGTGTACGAACTCGTCGAGCGCCGAGGCGAGACTGAGTGTCTGGTACTCTGGTGTGTCTCTGGTGGACGACGAGCTGCCCGGTTCTCCAATGACGTCACCCTGCCACGCAGGCGCCCGAGAGTCTCGCGGCTCGCCATGCTGCGAGCGCATCTTCCCTCTCCTTCTCTCCCCCTTCGCGCGGTATCGCTTCCACCCCCTCTCCTCTTCAGGGGGAACGAGGAGCGCGATATCGCGACGCGACGGGCTGATTGCTGAATAACTCGCGGCGCAAATTGCCGCGAACGCGCGACGAGACGCGGAGAGGATCCTCTTATCGCGCTCGCCGAGTCGCTCTTCTCTGTTCTGTTCGTCAACGGCGATTTTTTTCACCATACGACCGAACGGAGCGCGTCCTTCCCGCGTCCGACCTCGCAGTCTCGCACTCGCGCGCCCCGCGAACATGGCCGTTTTATCTAGTTGGGAGGAGTGACTCGCGTCGCGTAGAGAGCACAGTTCGCGGGCCACGGATTAACCACGTTACCCTATCGATCGTATCGTAGCGTGGTTTTCGCCCGATTAAAATTGCAACGGCGTTTTCACGGCGCTTCATCGTAACGCCGGGTGATCGATCTTATAAAGGACTACGTCACGTTCACCCTCCCTACCCCCGGAATTAATCAAGCGAGACTGATGTATGATCGTATGATATATGCGCGATTGATCCGTGATTCGCCCGCTCATTCCGCTTCCCGCAAACGCCACTTCCGGCCTGAAGTTGGCGTCAAAATGATCGAGACACCTTTCTCTTTCGATGAGTATAGAACGATACGATAGAATTTAATTGTTCTTTAAACCCACTTTGCACGATCTGTGTCAAAAGATGGCGGAGCAAAAAATCTCGCAAATTTTATTTGTTATTTTAACTCATATCTCATATACCTATTATTCAGATTCTCTTTAATTATTTTTCATATTTTATGGCACACAAATAGCATATTATCTTGTATGTTGGTAGAAATTATATATAGATCATCTTTTCTAGAAAAACTTAGGTATATTTAAAAATCTCAGTTAATTTTAAAAAAGCAGAAGCTTTAAAAATAATTAGAGAATAAATTTATAAGATGATATACATATAGAGTTGTCAGCGTGTTGGACAGATCTTTCCTGGTGCTCCAATTAAGACTCCTATTCACTGCAGCATCTTGGATTGATGACGTCAGAAGCGAGAAAATATGTCATGGAAATTCTTGCAAGTGACTTGCAACGTACATTAAATTAAAAATATTTTTCAGTTAATAGATTTTTAAAATATATCGAAAATTCCCTTTTTATTTTGATAATCAATAACTAACTCATATATGCCGAATTGAATTGTGCCTTATCAAAGACAAAAACAAGCTGTTTGACAGCTGCCGAATTGAAATAAATATTTGTTTTCACATATATTAAATTATAACAAAATGGGAGTCCTCGGTATATTTTAGCACTACAACCATTTTAAATATAAAACGCACTAAAATGAAAAATGACGCTGTACGTTGCAAGAATAATTTAGCTTTTTAACGTCATTTTTCACGCCTTATAGTTTACAATTTTGCCAAGAATATGACGCGATCAAGTATGTACCTACATACTCTCAACGTGGACTTGGCAATCGAGCAAGCAGGAGCCTTAATGAAACTATTTCATTATTATAAGTACGCGCGTGGCGAATCAAAACATTTCCACAAAATCTGTCACAGCTAAATCGGCGCATAATCAGGGGTCGCTGATTAAAATAAAAATGCTACCGTTCTACCGTCGCACGTCGCGTTTCCTAAGTAAACAACCGCGATTAGGGGTTACGCGACCCTGCGGCTGATGGCCTCCGGACTCGCGAGAGTTGCAAGGCGTTTTATCGAAGGCAGAGATACGGCTAACCCAATTAAAATGTTTAATCGACACGTCCCCTCCTCTCTGCTTTCGTTATCGCGCGTGTCGCCGCAATAATACGATGACAAATTGGATCGGCATAGCGCGCGTAACGGATGAGAGTAAGATGGATTTCACGAAATCAACAGATAATGATGCGATACACATGTTTATACCATAGACAGCTGCTCCCCACGTGACACGCCCGTACGGATGTCTCTCTAACAGCTGAATAATTATCATAAACTGAATAATTATCTCTCTTTATGTCTTTTTTTTATTTCGACGGATAAATAATCACATGGCCGAAGTCAAACATCGAGATCGCGCCACGGCAACATTCAAATCACCGTGTATTGATCGTGTTGCCATTATTACGAGCGAAGGGGGCTTGAAAAAGCCGTAAAAGAGAAGCGCCTGTCAAGCGGAGGGATTAACAGATCCAGAAAACGAGATAAACTCGCTCGCAAAAGAGTATTTTTTGGAAGCGATAAACTCACATTGTTGAAACTTGGAGCGTTTTTGGAGCAAAGTTTAGAAATTTGTTTATTATTTTTTATTGATTCCTTTAAAGCATCCTTAATGCTTTCGTTGATCTTGTAACACATGGTCTACGTAAAATTACGATAAAAAATTGGGTGTTACATTATCGCCAATTGTTATATATTTTACGTATCGCTTCGTAGACTCTCGTTAGGGTCCAATTTCCTCTCCTAAAGTAATAATTAATTCCGCTTGCTTGGACATTTCGCGATACTAACTGAGATATTATTATTTGAATTCTAATTGGCCAAACATGCTGCGATATGCGCGCTTTATCTCTCCTCAGTACACATATATAAATACTATGCAGTTGGAATTTACGGCTACGTGCGACCCTCCTCGACAGGCAAACTCACCATGGTAACGAAACTTCAGTTTCGATGCCAGAACGAAAAGGGCGAAAAGCCCGGATATGTTCACGCTTTCGGTCTCGCACGTGTAACCTTGCCGCCGTAAAAAAAAGCCGCGTTTTTCCAGATTCTCCGCGAAAAATACTCGGAAATGCTTAAGTTTCAACAACGCGCCACTCCGGAGGATCTCAAGATCGCCGCGTCTATAGAACGCAAACGACAAATCGAAGAAGCGAGGAAACTGCGCATCTTTAATCCTCGCGTTAGAAAAATTGGAGTAAGTATCCAGCCCCGAGTGTTCCATCTTCTAACGTTTATTACTTTCATATCTGATTTCGATTAAATGTATTTTAATTTTCAATTCAGTTATTTTATTAACTTGCGTTCTCCTAATTAATTAAGAAAATTCTTTGTACTGACATTTACCATTAAATCTGTTAAATTCAGTCATTTGATTAACTTGCATTCTCCTAATTAATTAAGAAAATTCTTTGTACTGATATTTACCATTAAATCTGTTACAATCTACACTCTACTAAATTGATCTTGCTTCGACTGATCCCGCTGTTTCCCAATATCCCTATAACTGATAAATTCCACAAGTATAATTTGACGGAGCGCAACGTGCGACACTTGATTGATCTAACGTCTGGGAAGTTGCTCGCTATTCAATCTTCAATGCGATAGGATTCGCGCGATTGTTTCCCTGACATTTGCAGATAGACAAGGCGTTCTTGGATAAGCAAGTCGAGGAAAAGCAGCAGCAGCGCGAGTGGGAACGGGCGAAAGAATGTCAATTGGACGAGGCTCTCATTCGCAGCAGCGAGCATGCCGTGCATTTGGAGAGACGGCAGGAGGAGGTAATTGAGTGCCGTCAATGCCGATAATTACGCGGGAATGTTCGCTCGATACTCGAGCTGGCACACGGTGATTTTCGGTGTCACGTGCCAGTGCGATTATAACGAAAAACTCACGATCAAGGGGAACGGCTCGCTTCCCTGTTTGTAGGAAAGGCGACAGATAAACAAGGAGGTCGAGTCCTTCCGACGAGTTCATCAGCGAGCGGAGGATCGTCGAGATTACGACCTGTACGACCCCGAGGCATTAAAGAAATCGCTTCCAGCGCGCGTGGACGACAACGGCGACGATCCGAGCTTGGGAGCAGCGTCCGCTCAGAAGTGCGTAAATAGCCTGATTAATACTGCCAACAATGAGTGGTGCAATCGGGAGAAAAAAATACACGGGAGAGGTTTATCTCGGACTTTCCAGAAGAAGATAGAGGAACATGCTTGTGAAACTCAGTTACTTTGTTTCCCCAGCACTCCCGATAACTCTCCTCGGTCTTTATTAAGATTCTCGTAATTAAAATCTCGAAGAACTAATTTCCGCGATCTGTAAACCGCGTCGTATTGCGCGTACGGTATATAACAATATTTTTTCCTCTCGGCAAAAGATCCTCTCGCGCGGATAATAATTTACCCCGCAGCCTGCTCACCCTGGCGCGATGGTAATGAGCGTAACGCCGCGGAAGAGAGGAGGAACGATGAAATATTACGGCTGCGCAGGTTCGAGGGCGAGGATCGCAATCTTCCCGAGCGATTGAAGGCGCAGAGAGAGCAGATGCGTTGGTGGATACAAAGGCAAAAGGAGGAGCGCGAGGCGGCTGAGAGGGCACGACGAGACGCCGAGGATGCCTATCAGGAAGTCGTCCTCACCAGGGACAAGCGCGCGATGACGCTGGCGCGGATGGAGGAGGAATGCCGGCGAAGGCTGAACGAAGCCACTGCGACATTTAATCGCGCTCTGGTACATAATCCTATCTATTTGCGCCTTTGATCTAGGCCCGACGCGAGAAAGGAGACGAGGCTCAATTTATTTAACAAATTAGATAAAATCAACCGTATGATCTTCAAGATGATTCCATTCCAAATGGCATGCAGCGGCAGCTGTTGCTACTTCGCGCTTTTCTACAGCTGTCTAGTGACTCCCGCCGTTTTTGCCTTCGCGTCTTCTATACCGGCAAAAAATGGATTCCTTTGACCGATTTGATCTTTGGACGGAGGTAGAAGTCGAATGGAAACCAGGTCCGGCGAGTAAGATTGATTGCTCGGGAAGGGTAGTGTTTTTATTATATCGCTTCGCGGAAAGAGTTTTTTTTAGTCGGCTAACCCTTGATCATGTCCGATTGAGGATAAGAACACATCTATATTTGAATACGCGCCCACTTACATCGAATAAAGCGATCGATCCGAGCATTGTTACATTTGACATGATGGTGTTGACACATTAGAACATACGCTACCTGTCTCTGTCTGTTTGTCTTCGATTCCAATCTTCCTAATATATGTAATAGGTTCTGTGTCCTTTTTTTTTTCGCGTCGCACCTCTCGCAGGAAAATTCCGGCCTGACCTGACGCACGGCCTGACATAAAAGCTATACGCTGCGGGAAAATCTAAATTTGTCTTCTTAAACAACAAACGCTAGATGATATAAATAGATTAATAAGTAACAAGTAAAACGGTCGGCTTTGAGAGTGCAACGCGGTTGACAGTGCGTAAATTAACGTTGTATCAACCTTTAATTGCTGATAAGACACATAATTATCCATTATATAAATAAATGTCAGCCCGACATTTTTCAACGAAATTTCGTGCATTTAAAAATTACAGCATTGCGATATGCATGAAAAGGATTGAAAAATTGAATTTTAATTTACGCTACCGTCTTTCCTTTTCCAGATATTGCAAGCGTCGCGTCGCTGGGACATATTAACTTTCTCGTGAGAATAAATATGATCGAAGAGCGCTTGTAGTACTTAATATACTGGCCACAGATACAATCACGTAACAAAAGACACGACGTGACTTTTTTGTGCAGTCCGAATGCATTTTAATTCGCCGCGGGATATAAAAGTCGCCTACGCTATTCTCTCGCAGTCGATCCGTCGATGAATAAACCTCGTGACATCATCGTGCAAAGTGCCGCGATAATTTGCCCCGATAAACCACAACAAAGTGCCGTCGATTTCTTTTTTTTTTCTCTCTCTCCCTACCTCCTCCCGTACTCTAGCTCCACATTAATTCCGTCCCGCCCCTTCGCCTGGTTCGCGACCGTTGTCCCTGACTCTTTGGCCCTTATCCTTCGGCGCTACGCGATGGTTTCGCGGAATTTATTTCCGCTCGATTGCAGGCCGAGGAGCAGCAGCATCGCCGCCACTGCGAAGCCGTTCAAGAAGAGGAGGACAAGAAAGCGGAAATTTATAATCACGTGACTGGAGATTTCCTCACCGAGGCTAGGGAACAAGCCGAGAGCACCCGCGGCCCGTGCAAGCCGTTGGCGGACCGATACAAGGGCATGACTGCGGACGAGTTGAAGGTCTTCAGAGATGCTCAGTTACAACAAATGGAGGAGATTCGTGTTAGTATGAGTAGTACTGTAGAATTTGTAGAAGTACGAATTTTTTTAACATTTATATTTTTAACTAATTCCTTCTTACTGCTCCTTAATGTTACTTAATGTTCCTCAGTACTTTATAGTAAAAACAGAGCATTACAGGCTCATTTTTTTAATAGTCGGATTGCGATATGAAAAATGTCGGAGTAAAAATTTATATAATCGTAACAATACACATTAATGACAGCTGCGGCCAAAACTGTGGATGCGTCATGGATGACATCACGGTGAATTCATGATGACACGCATAATATATTAAAAATAAAAGTTTTCGATTTAATACAGCGTGTTTAAAATATTCAAGAGCACTTAAATAAACCCAGAACTATTAATTTTAATTAATGCGAGGATACTTTTATCTGACTCGTCTTTTCAGAAAATCAAACTGGAAGAGAAACGCATCAACGAGGATTGGGATCATTTAATGGATTCGCATCTTCAAACCGCACACTCGTATGAGCGCGAATTAAATCAAAGAAAATCGTAAGATCATAAAACTAATTTCGTACTTAATGTTTTTCTTATCGTTTAAAAAGACATTTAAATGTATTTCATAACGATATTATGTTTAACGATATATTTCGAAAAAACTACGATTTTTCTAATTTGTTTGAAAATTCTTTTGATATTCAGAATTCGTGTTTGAATGTGTAAGCGACACTTTAAGTGCTGTACGTTATATTCTTCTAGCGAGCTCAACAAGAAAATTGCGGAGGAGAATTTGCGGCTTGCCGAACAGCAGAAGCTACATCAGGAATACCTGAACCGTATCGTTTATAAGAATCAACCGACCGCCGCTTTCTACGAGCAATTTAACAAAGGAACACGTTGAGTGTAATCGCAGTTTTCGCATGCAATGTACTTTTTTAAAATGAAAAAGATCAATATAAATTCTAAATAAATAAAAAATAATTTCGCAAAATTCTCTCTCTCTCTCGCAGGTCGATAAAATTGATATAAACAACCTGCCATACCGGCATAATCAATACACGACTCAAACTTCCTATAGTTCCAATTATTACAATTATTTTCAGTGCTATACATATATTATTTAACTTGGGTACAATTTTTAGAATCTTGAAATTTACAGCACAACTATCCTTGCAAAATCAAATATCATCATATGGTAAAAAAAATATATTAAATAATATATTTAAGTAACAAAAACTGCAAAATAATGAATTATTATAATTAAATTATATAATAGAGCAATATGACTATTACATTGCATTGCATTATCGCAATTATAATAAAAAAATTGTTGTGACATTATCCAATATCGGTAATGCAAAAATTTGCTACTCTACTGATATTCAATGCTTCATACGCGATGCTGGATAAAACTCATCGCCATCGATAAGTTACCGCATTTGGTAAAGGGATCTGGAACGATATTGGTAATTGAATTTAAATCTACAATATCACAATGACGTTCACGAATCGGCTCGAGTTTAGGTATAAAAATGCGAAAAGGCTGGGAAATAAGAACGTAAAAAATAAGATGTGCGATATGTAATGTATTTCAACTGAATTATCCTAGCATGACAAGACTGCGCCATATTGCGCATATGACGTCTTCTATCCGATTGTCGAGTAGAGTTACACAACATATATATCACAGACGCGGCATTTATGTTCATGCTTACTTTATAAAGTATAAAATTTATCCATTACGCGTATCCTCCCTAAAATATTCTATAATTATAATTTATACTAATTGTAAGTTTTATTTCGACACAATCCGCGTTTTTGTTAGATCATTAAGTTTGTGCAATTATCGTACTTATTATGAGCACGCTATGCTATATATACGTTTATCCATATATATTTACTGTGATATCTTAAATGTATCAGAGAGTACTTTGCCGAGCGTAAACTTTATAAAAATTAGGACACAATAGACAAAATAATTTTTATTATCTTATTGTATATATCAAAAAAATTAAGCTGACAATGTCCATTCCAAATTTCCACTATCCTCATAAAAATATATGTAACAGTAATCCAAGAAAATATTAAAACAAGACAGACTAGATTACTATCGTAGAATATATGTATATAGCAAAAGTTGATATAAAATCTTTTTCTACTCGGCGCATTTTGATTCCTTTCTCCCCCTAAAAAAAAAAATAAAACGTACCAACGTACGTACTGTTTATTTATTATCGGATGGACGGAGCGCCATCGCCAGAACTTGCTGTATCTGTATCCTGACATCCAGCTTCTTTTCCTCCGGCACCTGCCTGATAATCGGCAGTAGTGAGAGAAGAAACATCTTGTCGTAGTCATCCTCGTCAAGGGTAACGCGCTGACTGCTGTGCGAGGAGAGGATGTCGTGTATCTCATTGTCGAAGGGTGTGAAGGACGTCTCGCAGAGCTGTTTCGGATAACGCGGACACACCTTGTACGAGGGAGTACCCGCCATACCCGCCTGAAGGTACTCCCGGCTACCAGTTATGGAAGCACCGTGAGTGAGGGTATCGTACTCCTCGATCACGGGGTTGTCCACTTCACCCTCGCTCTCCTCCGATTTGCAAGGGTTAAGCATGGTCAGGGAACCCCTAAAAGAAGGTCGAATTTAGCCGACGAGCGAACATCGATCGATTTTGTCGTTTTCGACGACAGCTGATATACCTCTTGTTCTCCACTGTCGGCAGGAGGAATAGCAATCGATCGAAGTACATGTACTTCTTTCGTTTTCGCCCGACGGGTCCAGACTTTTGCGATTTCTGAAGTTTGAGCTCTTTCATGAAGTAATCCCGTATGTTCCTCCATTTCCCGCGCAAATTTTTCTCTACAAATTATCGTAAAAATCAACAGTTGAAATGAAATTTTCTTGAATATATAGTAAGAATTTTCCAAATATCTAAGGTTCTTCTTTTATAAGATAATTCAAAAAATTTCCTTTTGCTTGTTGACTCTTTTCGTGAGGAGAAAAGAGAAAAGAAGAATACGAAGAGATTTTTGACTACTGAACCTTTTTTTATAAATATCTTTAAAATAGAAATTTATAATGAAGCTATCCAGAAAAGTTTATTGCTTTCGACAACAATTGACTAAATGTATTGTTATCGAAAGCAATAAACTTTTCTGGTTAATATTGGCGGAACAAACTATTATTTTCTGTTAATAAAGCTATGCAGTGTCAATTTAATTAATACACAGCAAAACTGCAGTGCATTTCCCCAATCTTTTATCGAAACTTGAGAACGTCTCCAACTTTTTCATTAAAACGTCTTTGTTTAATCCTTTTCCCCATCTTCAACGCGATGCAATCGTTTTTAAATCCGATCGCGCGGAAAATATCGATTCGCGGCAATGCTAAGTTTCCGGATTTCCGTCGCGTCGCGGTAGGCGGCGACGCGGCCGAAGGAATCCGGATCGATCAATTGCGCGGTGGCTATATGCTATATAGTATATACCTTCCACATTTCTCTCCTCGTCCGTCAAGCGCGCCCAATTCGGTACCATCACCTGGCAGACCTCGTCCCACGCGGTCATCTTGGCGTTACGGTCGTTGTACTCGCCGCGATTCACATCGTAGATCGCTGGCCGCCTCTCTATTTCCTCGATGAACCTCTCCGTGTCGAACATGTTCATAGAGTCTCCGAACTCTGAGTTCCGAGATCTTCTTTCCTTCCTTCCTTCGCTCGGTTGTCCTTTCGCCTCGCAGCTCGATCTTGCACCTCGCGGCGAAACTGTTCGACCAATACTTTCGCGAAATCTCTTGGAAATCGAACTGGAGACTGGAGTCTCTTCAGATAACGACGGCGAAAAAATAATTTCCCAAATTTCTCGCGAGGAATTCGATACTTAAAGTTCGGAAAAAGATCGATCGGCGCGGTGACCCACCGTCGTTCTTTCCACCAAGACCGCGGTGGTCACCAGTCAGCCGGTTAATCGATAATATGCGAAAAGTGATCGCGAAATCGGTAAACGGAACAGCCGCAGTCGTGACCCGGACGACGTTATCGTGTCGCGTCGTCGGCAGCGGCTTGCGCGTCACTGCGGAGAAACCGTTGCACGTCCAGCACGGCTTTGGTATCATGGCGGCCCGGCGGCAAACGTGCGGTTGCGGTTGCGGAGCGGAATCTATGCCGCCCGCGACGTTGCCAGACCGGCGCCGCGCCGCGCCGCGCCGGTCGGCGAGGCCGCCGAGGGCCGCCGCCGCCGCCGCCGCCGCGCCGCGGGTCGAGAGCGGGCTCAGCGGGTCGAAAGAACGGCGGAATCGCGTCGCCGTGCGTGTACACACATGCATACACGCACCGCACGCATGTATAACCCAGGCGTGGAGAATTATTCGCGCGTAGAAATTCATATCTCGGGAGCACCGCGCGAGAACAGGCAGAAAGGGCATATTTTTTTCATGGTTTTTACATTTCCGGTAGCACACGCCTAGTCGTGTTTGCCAAATAGACTTGAAAACTGAATTAATAGTCGAAATGGAATTATTAATGACTTTCGAAAGACTCCCGCCGGACTTCCGCTTCCTGCGGCTTATGAAAGGAGCAGTCGCGGCGGGAAGTTGCTAAGACATTTATAGGCACACGATTTAACTGTATACAAGAATATATTGATGCAAGAGTTTCGGTAGTTCTGTTTCATTTTAGAATAATAATAATAACCCGTTGGATATACATCACGCAATTTTCCGCAAAAGTGCGAAACAGGTGTAAAACGTCCTTCGATCGTCGAACGACAATATAAAAAAGATTCCAACTGTACAAGTGTACAAGTAACATTAGCGTAAGTGCTTCGCGAGTAGTAATAGCATCAGGCTAACAAAGTTGGCAAAACGGTCTAGCAAACGGCGATTCTAAGTCTCGCAAGTTGGGTAAATAGTTTACTAGGAAACGAAACCGAGACATACATAGACGATATAAGAAAAGAAGTTAAAGTAGGGAGAAAAAATCGCTCTGAGACTTTGAGATAGCGGACTAAACAGATATCCCCGATTCACTTTAACGTGGGTGCGAAGTTATATAGCAATATAGCCGAGATAGCCGATGAGTGAAGGAAGTAACGATGGAGCGAGTGTATCGAAGTAAGAGGGAGAGGGAGAGGACTTCATCCCGGCAGGGAGTTTCAAAAATAAAAGGCGACGACAGCGAAAGATATACATATACATATATGTATTTCGGTGCGACAAGCAAGGCGGAGCGAGCGTAAAGATCTCGCACGTATCTACGATCGGTCTGCCGTTCCTTTCGCAAACGACGACGGAGGAGAAGCGAGGAACCGGACGAGGCACTCAGCGCTCCGTGCCTCGCGACTTTCCTTTGGAGAATCAAGGCGTCATCGGTGCGCCGAGGAACGTGGAACGTTCCAGCCGGTTCGCACCGGGAGATGTACACCCCTCGACAGTCGACGGCAAATGCGGAATTCGCGCCGCCGCGACGTTGCCAAGCCTCCGCCTCCGGCTTCGGGTCCGGCTCCGGCGTCGCGTCGGTGTCGGAATTCACGTGTTGCTACGCAACATCGTACCACATCGTACGCGCGTCCGACGAGCGTGTGCGCGTGATTACGGCAACGTCGACGCGTTTCCACCGCACCGTTATCGACCGTGGCGGGCGTTGCGGATCGCGAGCGTCGAGCGATGAGAAATCGACGCCACCGCGATCAAACGTGGCGTCGCGTCGCGTCGCGTCGCTCGCGAGCGGTGCGTCACACTTTCGACGCCGCGCCGGCCGCGGCCGGCCAGCCTCCCTCGTATCCGGGAGAGATCGGGGCGTCATTGAAAAATTCAATGCGTCTCAGTCGTCGGATTTTTTGCTCGTTGAAAGAAATCGTTCATGGACACCTCCCCCCACTATATCCTTCGTTTAAAACTCGCTTAGACCGCGATTACAACATTAATCAAAATAATATTTTCAGCAATGACGTGAGGTCGCGTTTTATAACATTATAACGTTAAAAAAGAAAAAAAAAAAAGAAATAGGAATAAATTGAGACGAAAGGTTGTCGGCGTATCTGATGGCGCAACAATATGCAGAATGCAGAAGCTCATCGGAAAGTTAGATGAGTCGCGCACGAGAGAAATGACGTTTTACGTGCGCGACAAATGGGACTTCCGCGCGCACGAACCACGAACGTATGAATCGAAATAAAAATAATACAGTATGACATGCCCACATGCGTAAGCAGAACTTTGAGCGCAATTACGAGAGGATTACGAGAGATTGTGAGCGCCCATTAGCCGTTTATTCGAACGGTCCGAACGATTCGTCGCCATGTCGCGCCGGACCAATGAAATGAAGGCATTCGTATCGTCCGATGTGTATGCCTCGGGCATCACGCATGTCAAGTTCGAGGAGCGTACCTTCGACTTTGTGCTCCGTTATTGTTGAACTTGGAATTAGCTCGTATACATATATCCGAGAGCGATTAGCGCCGCGCTTCCCGCGCGCGCGCGCACACGCGGTCGCCGAGATGCAAAAGTCATTATATAATTCGCGATTCCTATATGATAACCCCGCTCGAACTCTCTTTACCGCGCGCTATGCAGATTATTGCAGATAAATCGTAACAACCGCGCTATATGTTGTACGTGACTCACACGTGCCGGCGTTTATTTTGCCGACACGAACAATGCAAACGTCCATTAAAAGAAAATTCCCCTTGCAGGTTTGCGAAAACTACGTAGTATTTACGTAGTTTATTCTATAAACGGAGAAAAAAGAAACTGCTTATGCAAGCGAACGGAAACTCGATCGCCTTCGCGTTTAAACAATTTGTAAATATTTATGGATGGATTTTTTTTTGTTCGAAATTACAGCTGCGAAAGTTAGGAATTATGATCAAAATAGAAAGCATGCGAAACTTAATTATTTGGATTAATTAGATAATTAACTAAGGACTTTCGATAATGAAAGTGAACAAGTAACAAGAAAGGTGGGCTTTGAGAGTGTGACGCGGTTAATAGTGCGTAAATTAACGTTGTAACAATCTTTAATTACCAATAAGACACATAATATACATCAATGATAATTAACGTTAATTTACGCACTATTAAAGGCCGGTTGTTCCAACCTGTTGGTAAACTAACGAATAGTTAAATTATATGTCTATCTTTGTTTAATTCGAAGGAAAAGCAGACATACATATGATTTAACTATTAGTTAATTTACCAACAGGTTGGAACAACCGGCCCTAATTGCGTTGCATTCTCAAAGCCCACCTTTTCGCTTGTTACTTGTTTAATTTCATTATTAAGAGTCCTTAGGTAATTATCTAATTAAGACAAATAATTAAGTGCAACTGCGTTGCACTCTCAGTCCATCTTTTCGCTTGTTACTTGTACAATTATTTAATTAATAGCGGTAGCAGTAGAGTAGAGCATTTTTTTATATATGTGCAGCTTCGAGCAAAATTGTCGTTCAAAAATCACAGTTACGATACTTCCAGCTAGCGTCGGTTAAAATTACACGCTGAGGTAACAATAAATCGCGATTGCTGTAATAATCGCAATTGTGAAATCGATGAATATGCAACGAATTGCAGCAACTTCATCTGTCTAGAATTTATTCTAAAAATAAACGATCTAATTGACTTGATAAGTTATCCGTGTCCTTCATCAATTTTTTCCTCCAACGCATCACGCGCGCGCGTGTATAAGGGAATAAACGAAGAATCGACGTGTCGCAAGCCGAAGTCGCGAGACCACGCAAGAAGACCCGAGACACGCCAAGGAGAGGACGAAAGTTGCGCAAGCAGAAGTAGGGCAGGACACAGGGTAGAGCGGTAGAGGACTCGCAGCTGCGAAGAATATAGATTTCGAGGAGGGGGAAACCCCGGGTGGGAGCGATATGGGGAAGTTTCGTACCTGGCGATGGACATGGAAGGGCGTAAAGGACCGAAAAAGGGAGAGAGAACCGAGGTCCGTGGAGCCGAGAGAGACGGAGCTGTTTAACGAGAGGGGAAAAGGGCGGCTCCGAGCAGGGGAAAGGAGGAAGTATGCATGTACAGTGAGAGGGAACGCGACCCTCGGTATCGATAGCGGAACAAGCGAGCGACGAAGCGAGCCACGCGGGTGGGACGAGGAAAAAGAGCTAAAGATAGAAAGAGATGGTAGGGGGAGAGAGGCAGAGAGAGCGAGATGAACAGCTTTGGGGGATACCGAGTTTTCGCGCTCGCACTCTCGCACACTCCGCATCCTGACGTTCCTGTTGGCTGTTCAGTTCTCTGCAGTTCTCGTGACCGTGTTGATCGACCAAGAGGTGTTCGGTGGTCCCCTGGCTATATCATCGACTGACGTTCCCACTTTCCCGGTTGCCGCCGATCTTCTCTTTATCTCTTTCTCGTTCTCCACGTGCTTCGTCCGGTCGATCACCATCAACCATGTCGAGCGAGTTCCTCGGGAAACGTTACAAGCTCTTCAGCAGCGAGAATTTCGACGAGTTCATGAAGGCGCTCGGTACGTAATCGAACGCCGCTCTTGTGTCTTGGCACCGCTTCGACGGCCGTTCAAAGTGCAGCGGATACGTTAAATAGCTATTTAGAATGCGCGCGTGATTGGCATGAAATTCATGAAAAATTCGTGGAAAACACGACGTGGGGAAACTCGAGAAATAGAAAATCTATCCTCTCGGATGTGCATTCTTGCGATCGATAATGGATGCTGCTTCTCACGACTCGAAACCGATTCGACCCGCTCGAGGTTTTTGACCTGGGGATCGATCATGGTGTCTTTTCCTTTAGGGCGGAAACGTGAAAATGGAAAAATTTCACGTGGCTATCTCTTTCTATTTTTGTTGAATAGAAAGAGGTAACTTTTCACTTTTTTCACGTTTCCGTCCTAAGGGAAAAGACACATGATCGATCCTCTGACCACGTGTCGTTGAAAGAAATGTTCTTATAGTGTTAGTACGCCATCATTAAGATTCCCATTAAGCTATTGTTCACCACGTTCGTACAATTAATTTCTCTCACGGATTTCTTTTGTGTAGCGGTAACCGGATATCGAATGTTGCGCAATATTTGACAAGTCTCTTCCTTTGTCATTCTTTGCTCATTGCTGCGGTTTTCTGTAGGCCTTGGATTATATCACTCCGTACTTAGTATTAACCGCGAATGCCTCATTACGTTACGTTAAATGCGATAAAATTACACGGTTCTATTCATGACAGAAATGTAGAAGGAAGTAGTTTCGCTCGCATCTGACAAAGAATATTAGGATAAAGTTCGCTTCGGACAACCAATAATTCACGTCAGACTGCCGTAATATATGCCGTATATTTTTATGCATATGTATTTTTACATTTATGTTTTTATACATGTATTTTTTTGTTCCCCGAAACATTTTTCATAACACGTAACACATAAAATTATAAGAATTCTATTAGTATCAAAAAAAAAAATTCTGGGGCAATCCAGGAAAAATTTTTTTATATATAATTATATAAAATATGTCCATGTATTTTCTTTCTCTTGTATAATTTCTATTTGTACATACAAGAAAAATATTAAGAAGAATATGTAAAAATAATTAAAGATAATTTTTGCATTGTTTTTCTTACAAAAAAGTTGTTAGAGGAAATGAGAAAAATTATCCATATATAATCAAATATAAATGTAATAATTGTATATAAAATATGATTATATATAGAATATAAAAAATTTTTCCTGGGAAGTCATAAATTGCCTAAATCGCTTTAGATAATCTCAATTAGCACATTGGCAACATAAATCTCTAGCGAATCTCTATAAGTCTACCATTACAAATTATAGAGAAGATAACTATAAGTATAATTGAAAAAGTCATTAAGAGTTCTGTGTAGTAAAACAATGACAAGTCCATAAAAACGCAAAAGACATTCTCGCCTGTCGGGCGACGTATCGGCGCTGCGCAATGTAAATTGCTCTCTTACAGTAGCAGCGGGCGATTGCACATATTACAGCAGGCTGTATTATTATCGTGATGAGATCTGTCGTTAGCTTCGTTTGCGCGTTTCGCTCGCGTGGCGAGACCGGCATCGGTAATTTCGCGTGCGTGTACGAACCGTGAATAAACACGCGGCACGTGACTAATATGTGGAAAGTGTGCGTAAAAAGTTGCGGGGTAAACATCAGAGAAGCCCTCGAAGGCACTAACACTTCATTCATTCACGGAATTTCAGGGGGACAGCAGGGGGACAGCGATTCAGAGAATAGAAATAATACCAATGAGAATAACACCGATTTTGACAGATGACCGAGAGAGACTCGCATACCTAATTCAGCGACCTGTATAGTTTCGTTACTCAATCTGCGAACAATCGCCTGAAAGTACAAACGTAAATTCAATATGTTATAGGTAAAGGTAAGCTCCAGTCTACCGTGCACTGTCGTCGTAGGCCTAATTGGTTAATTAGCCGCTAAACTCGTTTATACATCAGCGAGATATCAATGAGGCCCGGGACGTTAATCAATTTTAATACGTTAAATTACGCCCCCTCGCCTCCGTCCAACGACCTGACCTCGATCTTAATTCCGACCGTGTGCCGCGGACTGCCCGATTGCGGTCTAACTCAGCACTTGAATTAATTCATCAACGGGATTAATAATCCTAATAATTATCAGTCGAATCACGCGAGCGCGCGTTCTTCGACTGAACACTTCGACTTTGGCATTAGCGCCGATACAAGCTTTGGCGAATCTACCATGTTGTTATCTTTTTGTAAATAACGGAAATCGCGTTAGAGATTACGTTCCTGGAAGCAGAAACACCTTTGGACACAAGCACTTGTTTTTTCCAATTAATATTGAGAAAAGGAAAACTGTTATTGGTTTTATCGAGAGTGATAATTTTATCCGCTTATCTGATATTCATTGACTTGAGATAAACATACTTGAGAAGAATATAGATAACATCGCATATAATCTCCATATATGTTTCTATTTTGCTCTATTATTTTAATTTTATCCGCAGACGCTAATCTATTAATTATTATCTTTTAATTACTGGAGATATAAATAAGAAACAAGCTTTCGCTATACTGTTTCTTTTATCAAATAGGTCAGCATTAGGAATCTAGCTTTTTATTAGCTTGTATTTTGTTTCTCCTTTTCCTCAAATAGTTATTGCTATATAAATAGTCATTTACAAAATCGTGTGTGTATGGGTGTGTACATGACATGTGCGAGAGTGTCTGCAGTATATATTGATCTCAGGTCTATGAATTCGCTAAGCCTAAATGATTGCAGATCAGCCGTTTTTATGAGATAATTATTATGCGATAAATTTTTGTTCGATGCCACCCAAAGTTTCCAAAAGTCCAAGTATCATAACAAGACTTAGGACAAGCCCAGTAAATACCAAGCATCAAGTACATTACATCTATATTATAATTTCTCATACAACAATGTAAATGCAACATAACATGTGTATTGTATTGCATTTAATTGTTGAGTGAGAAATGATAATATAAATGTAATGCAACTAAAATGTTCGGTGTTTACTGGGAGATAGAATCGTAAATTGTACGTCGGCACGAGGCAAGTCGGTAGAAGCAGAACCGTTGACGAGCGGATCAACGTTTCCTCTCCCCCGCTCTCGACGTGGTAGTTACGGTAATCTTCGGGAGAGCAGTTCGCCGGAAATTAAATAAGAGCAAGTCTAGACGTATGTACGCGTCGTCTTCCGACGCTTTGCCGATTACGTTGCGGAAAGTTGGTGGCGTTCGCCAATTTTTCCGAGAACACCACGGCGAAGGCGGCGCGGCGGGTGAGATCGATAAGCGACACTTATGCGTGACTCAAAAGCAAACCTGTAATTTCGTTATCACTTGGCGGCGAGATAAGAGTATCTTCGCTTTACCTTTTTTTTTTCTCTTCTTTCGAGGTCACTTGAAGGAACGTTCTAGAGGCACGTTCGTCGTCAAGCGCGATCACGAATCATCATGAGACATTTAATCGAATCGGTTTAAACCAAGCGATAATTACTTTCTCGACCTCGCAGATAGCAGATAATCGCTCTCCTATGTAGGCGATAAAAGAATTGTGGCTAATTTGTTACTCTCAAATGTGAGCGTTTGTTAATCGATCATCCAGGATGACGAATAGACTTTGACATTTCGCGGATAAATGTGTTGCCCGTAAACGGATTGATGCAAATGATTACTTACGAAAATGCCAGTTGGATCGCATTTAAATCTCTGGATCGAGAGTCCTGTCCTATTTAAATTTTTTTAAAAAAGAAAAACATCGGTTGCTGCAAAAAGAAGATTTCTACCTTGAAAATCTCTAACAATGAGAAAATATCATCGAAGCGCGGCCACGTCCCGTAATTCATATATATGCTAACGTGATGTCATTCCGAATGATAATTCGCGCTATAAATAACGCGATCGAGTGGGTCAAACTTCAAAGTTTATTTCTCTCGTCGTGCGGTTTTCAACGCGGAACCGGGTTCCGCTGACGATAAACTCGTCCTACCTACGATATAAAGTCTAATCAATCGCCGAAGCCGGCGAGCATAAGGCATGTAAACCGGCCGAACCGCTAGTCAGTCCCCTTCACGCAGTTGTCGGTGATAGATCGAACGATGTCGTCGGAAATACTAACCGGTATCCTGGGCAAGCGTTACAAGCTCCAATCGAGCGAAAAGTTCGACGAGTACATGAAAGCCTTAGGTGAGACGAAGTGTGCATAAATCTTTTTCCAGAGGAAATCGATTCCTGGCCAATAGATCCGGCGAACTTATATGCATTTTATTTTTTTTTCGCATATGGATTCTTTTGACCAGGAATTGATTTTTCTGAATTTCGAGGACTCGATGGCCTTCGGATCGTGCCGATAGGAAACCAAGTGCTTTCCGAGAGATGAGTTTCATCAGAAGTGCCGGCAGATAAAATATTCATTTCCCATTTAACTTCGAGTGGACTTCTATATAGATATGTGATTTCAAAATTATCTTAATCGAGCTTGATACGACATCGCAGTGAACGCTCTTTGCTAATTACGTGATTTTATCTTCCTCTTTGCTTACTCGTGTTCGTATTCTATCACCGAATTTAAGTAGCAACTTGCGAACTTGCAAGCAAGTGATGAAAAAAGTTCCGAGACGTTTCTCTTTTAAGGATAACTCGCAATTAGATTGCGAAGCATGAAAGTTTCAATGATAATTAATAAACGAGGAGACGAACCATCTGCGTGATATAAATATATACGCGCCAGATAGCAAAACACCTGTCATATTTACGAAATATATTCATAAACTCGCGACGAGCGTTCGCGCAAATAACATGTTATGAAATAAGTTGCGTCCGTAAATGCTCAGCAATAATATTGAATTTGTTTCAAGTAACGGTGTATATTCCATGTTTGTTACATTTTTTCAGCAACAGTTTACTCCCGGAAATTCCATTGGTGTACAGTTTACATATCATTGATGAAAATAATTTACATATTTTTGCTGTAAAAGTACCATAAGTGTAAATCCTAGACGGAGTTGCGATTCATGTTTACGCAATATGTTTGTCGCAACAATACATAAATTGTTTTCAGTCGACAGTCACACGTTTGCATGATTTTGCACACATTTAGCTATCTGGGGCGCGATAGATTAGAATTTCAGAGGGGCTGATAAGAAACGTAGCACGATTTTTAAAACAGCTTGCGCTTTCTTTCAGGCGTGGGTATGGTGACCCGCAAAATGGGCAGCAGCGTCAGCCCCGTCGTCGAACTAACGGAGAAAGAGGGATTGTACACGCTGAAGACGACCAGCCCCTTCAAAAACACCGAGATAAAGTTCAAGCTCGGTGAGGAGTTCGACGAGGAGACCGCGGACGGCAGGAAGGTGAAGAGCGTCTGTACTATGGACGGTAACAAACTTGTGCAGGTGCAAAAAGGCGAGAAGGACACCACGATCGAGAGGGAATTCAGTGCCACGGAGATGAAGGCGGTAAGCACGTGTACATTCGCGCGCGATAAAGATAATTACAATAAAAGATTTCTACGATATATATAAAATATTGTTACGTTTTGTGGAGCGAGCTATAAATTTTAGCGGTTTTATTAATGAATGACTCGTAACATTGTACATTGTTGATATTTAAATTAATCTCGGTTTTGTAATACTTTATCCGCAAATCGATAACAAGCCTTATCGAACAATAAGCTATGTGTAACCATTTATTATTAACGATTAAAAGTTAGCAGCGAGGTAACGCTGTCCTTCAAGTAAACACTAGCAAGAAATATCTCGTGTTTCTATAGACGCGTCTTATATATGATAAATTTGCGAGAGTCCGGTTATAGACTAGCAATCTTGTGCCTGCATATCTTAGTAACGACTGGAAACATTAACACACAATGCGGAATTTACAATGGTACGCTTTAAGCACACATATACTTTAATCGCTGGAAGATTAACTAAATTGCTAAAGACGCCCGAACGGAATGCGGGAGATTCCAGGTTCGAACCCTGGCTGGGGTAATATTTTTCGCAATAAAAATTAAATTATTTAGGATGCTTAAATTTAAGCGTTTATTATAGATAGAAGGACCAGAATCTTGGTCTAAAAATGTCCTGACGATTATGACCGTCAGGATCGATTGCCAGTTACGTCGATTTAAGAAATTTAATTCGGTAAATTGGTAAATCCTGAGAAGAATTGTTCTCACTCATAGTTACATTTTTCTTCTTTAAACCGAGCGATTTTCATTATTATGTTCGCGTGACGTCTATTGCTTTAAATGCCTCATCCAGCCTGCGAACTCGGGACGATATGTAACAGAACACGAGTTATAGGAATGACGTGGTTAATCGTGCTAGAAGATGCATTTGTCACTCGTGCGTGCGTACATGCATCCTTCCTCTCTAAACACTTGAACTTTGATTCGTCTCGTCTGATGCGGGCACAGGAGTTACCCGATTAAAGTATAAAAGCTACGTGGAGGAACGTCGCGCCGAGGGATCGTTGCACGAGCAGCTAATGTTATAATGATTCGTCAAATGTCCGGCCAATTATTATCCGCGTGCGCTCCTCCTGTTCGTGACACGTACAATTCTACAGCACCGAGCTCCGAAACGGTGCCAATAAAGATCCATTGATCCGTCTGGCGACACGTGTTAATACCGTGAGACACCGGTGCAGGAATAATTCCCGCACTCTTTCTCTCTCTCTCTCTCTCTCTCTCTCTCTCTCTCTCGTACTTATAGAACCTGCTATTATTAATTCCGAGAGATTACAGTTATACGGCGAGGTCTATCGCTATCAAATATTAATTGGTATCGTGCTATTTCTGTTGCAGATCATGAAGGTCGATGACATAGTCTGCACGAGGGTATACAAGGTTCAGGAATAGGAGTTCAATACCAAAGCTGAAGACGTGCACAATCTCACATGTGTTTCTAGAAGTATTCCAACAACGTGTAAATTATCGTTTGAAATTCCGCTTGAGCGTGAATGAGATATATGCTGACATATAATGTCGGATTATATATATGAATTAAATATCATACGTGTTAAGTGTAATTTACAAAAATTATAGAACATATGTTTTCTACGAAATTAAAAAATCGTATATTTGATATGCATGCGTTCGTAAAATGTATGAGAACCGAAGCATAAAGTAGTCATCTGTTGTGCACATTTTCTATTCATATCTCGCGAATTACGTAAAAAAATATGTAATACCGTCAGCGAATTATGTTCCATATACAGCAGTCGCTGTATTACCTATTCTTTGAATAATGTTTGCTTTTTTCTACGAATAATAATGACTAATGGAAATATATGTGTTTTTATTAAAAGTTTCCCGATTCCAAACTTCTGAAAATTTTTTTGTGATCGATATATGTGTAACGAGACAAAATTCTTTCACTATTTAAAAAGAAGGTTGTAACGTCGATCGGCCGATGAGTATATTTCCAGAATTTGTTTATGAACTTAGCGCGGCCAGGCGCTCGCGAGAAAGTTCGTTTGCCCGCACGCGGCTAATTAGTGTGATGCCAGGTTGTCATCTTGTTAGGGGCACACGCGGCCACCACAACGCCAACAGTTATAATCCGATTTCCTACTTCCTATCGAAGGTATCAGGAAAATTAGATCTAGTCTTCGAATTTGAAGTTCCTTGAAAAATAGCATGCAGTAAAATTGGTACCTACTCATACACACAACGAAGAGTGTATGAGTGCATATATATATTAAATATCATTAATGTTGAAGTGTAATTTACAAAAATTACTGCAGAATATATTATGTTTTCTACGAAATTAAAATTATATTTAAGTATATTTAAGTATATTTGATATGCATACGTTCGTAAAATGTACCGTATGAGAATCAAAGCATAAATCAGTCATCTGTTGTGCACATTTTCTATTCATATGTCGCGTATTACGTAATGAAATATGTAATACCGTCAGCGAATTATGTTCCACATACAGCAGTCGCTGTATTACCTAATTCTATGAATGTTTGCTTTTTTCTACGAATAATAACGACGAATGGAAATATGTGTTTTTATATAAGTTTTCCGATTTCTAACTTCTTCTAAACGCATTGTAAACGATGTATATGTAACGAGATAAAATTCTTTTATTACTTAAAAAGCAAGTTTAAGACATCTTAAGAGAAATGAAAGAAAGCATCGGTAAAAATATCTCGAAATATGTACACCTATATTTATTAAATAAGGTGTTGTTAAATAAAAATTGTTTAACGTGAAAATTAATTATAAATTTATTAAATATAAAGATATATTTAAGTGTTTATTAAACTAATTTTTATACATACATGGGCATCTGGACACATTTTATTTCTGACTTGATACGCCCGTATCTCATCACTGTTTAATTTATCGCTATTTCAACAATCATCCATATCAATTAATGGAGAAATCTGTAATTGAAATGAACAAATTCTTAAAATATCGTGTACCCGATATTGTATCATAAAGTATAACTGATTATACAAAATACATACTGTGAAAACTAATTAGTACTAAATTAACGATTTAATTGTACAATTCATTATGAAAAGCCTTACATAATATTCCATATAACAGATGTGCCCATTTTCAGTTTTAATCATATATTGAAAACACAATAGGCCGGCGTTATTGGTTCTTAAAGAAACCTTGTTAGCGCACGATAACGCTTTCATCGCCGGTTTAATATGCGCTAATTTGAAATTGGATATTGCCGTTGATGTACACTGAAAAGTGTCTATTAAATCGCTATCGCGCGGCAAGTCAATGTGACAAGTGCCACCTAGACCTTCCGTGCTAATTCTGAAGTAGGGTTCTTCCGGCGATAAACGCAACTAGAATGTAAGCGTTGTATTTCAAAGAAAGGTTTAACCGCTGAATGCAAATTTTTAGCTATCTAAAGCTCGAGTTGAAATCGCTCATTACCTCGACTAGTTCGCTAGTTGGATCTAACTCAGCCATGACATCCTTCAATAATTCTGTTTGCAATACTACTTTATTTACGACGTTTTCTACCTCAAGATGAAAGTCTAACAATGCGTCTACTTCCAAAGTTTTTAACGAGCAGTCTGTTATGACACCGTCTTCTTCAATGATAATGCTTACAGGATAGCCTGTGCCCTATAATGGATAACGATATGATATTGTATTGCCTTAACATTAAACAGTGGCATGCACTTAAAAATATTTCCTTTAATTTCATATAACTCGTAAAATAAAATCTAAAAGTTTATATCGAATCTTTTTGTTTTGGGATCTAAATTTATCTAAAATAGACGAGAATTATCTCGAGTTTACTGAGATTACTCAAGTCAAATTTACTTTGTAAAATATTTGCACGGTGACGGAATCCTCTTGCGAAGTTGGCCAGAACATACAGAGACACTCCACCAATATGTTTAAACTTAATGAAAATGTCACGTCCTCTTTCAATTCAAACTCATCGAAAACTGTAGATGGAATGTATGCACTGGCCTGCATACATTTCGCGTCTTCGACTGTGATTTTCAATCCGTTTTCACTGCCGAGGCAAATAGCTGTCTAAATAGTACCATATATTTCTCATTATTACAGGAAAGACCGCAGATACATCCTAACATAAGCACGTCCTAAGTACCTCCTTAAAGTTGATAGCTTTCAATAATTGTATTACAATCTTTAGATTCGTCAATCCCATTTTTGCAACCAACACGTAATCTTCCACGTTAGAGAGCATCATGTTTGTTTGAACCCTGATATAACAGTAAACTGTTAAACTGTTTCTGTGTTAATTGTTGGTGCAACAACTTCTCTTTGTCAACACTAGCTAGCCAAGCTGCCAAAACGTGTTTACAAGTGAAAGCAGACCGATCTGTTAGAACCTGATGTCTGTAACATTACAAGACATTTTATTCCAATGTTGAGAATTTTAGTAAATATATTTATCTATCTTTCGAGTAAATAATTTATTCATACAGAACGTTATACCTGAAAGCAGCGCAAGTACAATAATTTATTTCTGGAAAAAGCGTGTATAATGCTCCAGAATGCCCTTTAACTTGCATTAACCAGCTGGCTTCTTTTGCATTCTTGCATGGCTCTGTTATAATTGCATTAGACGTGGAAATTTGTGTCACTCGTTGCTGCTCATATAAATCTAAGGCTCTTTCAAAAGATCCATCAAATAGCTTGTACAGTTTCAGTAGATTTTGATCAGAGACTGAAAGTAATTCTCATTTTACCACCGCATAGATTACGAATACTTATACATAGCAAATTCTAATTTATTAGTTTGAAGTTTATTAGGCCTTCTTCAAAGAATAGTTACATGTCAGTTATACTTTCTAACATTCTTAACACAGTATAACATTCTTAGTATTGTCGACAACTTTCCAGAGACAAAATGAAAAAATTAATAAAATTAATATCTTTATTTTACATAGATGGAAATCTCTACTTCAAAATAAAGTGAAAAAAAAAAAACGTAAAAAACGAAGAAAATTTATTTATTATAGATTTTTTTCTATTTAATCTTAATCTCTTTCTACATTTTTCTTTCTCGTTTTTACGTAGCAAGCTCGAAGCTTGCATGGGCTCTTGTTTCGTTTACAGATTGAGGAAAGTGGGAGAAAACGTAGCTGTGTCAAGCCGGAATAATGGACAACGTACATTTTTTCTCCCTCTCAAAATCGCTGGCTGCTTCCTTCAACACGTTTTCTACGAAATCCACATAATTCTGATCGTACACAGTGGGCGGTCGGGAGCCGGTATTCGCTACTTGTTGATCTGGATTCATTGGAACGAACGGAGGTTCGGAGTTCGTACCTGAATCTCCTGCAAACCAATATGCTCATTCGTCATCATATCCCACGTACTTTTAGAGCGCGAGTCGAACCTGATGATTCATTTCTGTTAAACCGTGAGCGGGTGCAAGAAGAATATCGTCGAAAATCTGTCCGGACGGACCGGACAATTACATGCCCGAAATTATTTTCAGGGACTATAACCTAAAAATCAATTGCCGCTTGCCGCGCACAACGCAATGGTGCCAATTGACAATGACAACAATTGTGTTTTCTCGTTTACACCCATGGGTGTAGTGCTTGCTACACTTTTCCTTCTTTTATCTTTTTCTTCCCATATTCAAATGTATACTTATCTCACTTTGAGTGTAAAAAGTTATTACAAGGAACACATGTAATCTCCAATATTATTTAGAAAGAAAGAGAGCAAATTACTTATTAACCTTATTAATTATATTATCACGTGATCAATTATGTTGGTATACCTGACTGTTCGAAACAGGTTCAGTTACCGGCATTCAAGCAGTAGTTCGGTGCAGTCCAGTTTGTCTTTCAGTGGTGAGTGGTGTCACATTTTTGTGAATATCTATGAGTTTCCCGAAAAAATTGCTTTGTCTTCACATCATTATCGTTATAAGATCTCTTCCCGAGAAGCTAAAATGAGCAATCAGCGAAGACGTGCACATGATTTTACAGATTCCTTGAGTAGTTTTCGTAAGTAGGCTAATGTTTTTTTGCCTTATAGCCGGAATTTATAAATAAAATATAGTATAATTCTGCATATACTGCTTATATATATATGTATATTGTACGTATAATTATTTACTATGTATGTACAAAGATGGTTAAAGTATAAACGGAAATTTGTTTCTACACATGTTATGTACAACACCACTGAAATTTACATACTACTACTTTTCAATACAATTCTTCTCGACTGCAATAAGTACACTTGTTCGATATTTCTGAAAGCTTCCTGATTTCTAGATCAAAGAGTTCCACATAGCTCGTTGAACCTTTGCACAGTTTCAATGATCTTGTCATTATTATGAAATAGGTGATCGGACCACTAAAGTTCAAAGGACGAGTTTCAAAGAGGCAAGAAGTTTCATAATAATAACAAAGTCATATTGAAACTGCGCAGAGCTTGGTTTGACAAGTTATCTAAAACCTTCTTTGATTTAGAAATCAGGAAGCTTCTAAAATGATAAAATAAATGAGAATTTATTTCTATATATGTTAGACATGTACAATACCACTGGCATGTTTTATATATTACTTTTCAATAATCTTTCTCTACTATAATATATTTGTTCTATCATTTTTTAGAATACATGTTTTACGCAGTGTATATTATATACATATACTATGTAAAAGAAAAACTTCTAGTAAAATGCTTATTTTAGATGTAATATTTCATCTTTTACTTTATATTTTATGATATGCTTAAATTTGAATGTACAGTTTATAAATATATGCATTTACTCAAACTATCATATATATGTATAGGTAATAAATATGTGTATTTACAGATCTAACAGTAAATAAGGACAAATCTTTACTGCGGGCGTCCTCTGAGAACAGATTACACGATATGAGAGATAAACAAGGTGAAAACGAAGAACATAGCTATTCAAGGAACAAGTCTCGTGATTCTGTTATTCTAGCAGGTAATTTAACCAGTCAGCGATGTACTTCGTCATTCGACTTGTGCAATACTGCTCAGAAAAGCTATCATACCACACACGATAATAAGCAGCCTCTGCAAGTATCAGGTGAAGCATCGTATTTGTCGGACAAACCTGATTTAAATAAATGTATAAATTTGTTCTATAATGAACACCTAAATACAGAATATGATACTCTCGAAGAACAATTAAATACCACATTATCTGAGACTGCGATCAGTGAAAACATTGATATTTGCCATTTAAGTACGATTCAACAAGCAGTGAAGCAAGTTCCAAAGAAGAATATGGCCATGAAACAACAGAATTTTTATAAGCTCCGACGTTCTATGTCAACAGATTTATTAGAAAATACAGTCTCACTTAATCAAGACCTTACGAGGTCTAAGAGCTACACTACGTTCAATAGAATTTTGAATAGAGATACCAATCATAATATTAAAGCTAATCAACTTTCTTCTGAGATTGCAATAAGTTCCAGTGAGGATGTTGAAACGACTATTCCGTCCTTCAATGCATTGAAATTGTCAAAGCCTTCTGTTTTACCAAGAAGGAAAGATTCGTACTTGGAAGATAAGACGTACGATTCAACAAGCAGTGAAGCGAGTTCCAAAGATGAACTTGGTCCTATGGAATTAAGAAGATTCCTGTATTCGTTGGCAGACGAAAAACCGTTGACAGAGGCAGCTGTGCAACAACGTTTGCTGAGGCGTTTGTCCGCGAATTGTTATGATTCACCAAAAGGCTTTACCGAAGGATTATTAACTATAATTGAAGAGTCATTTATAAACGATTCCTTACAATATCCAGAAGTAAGTTTATATCGATTCAACGAACAACTTCGAAGAATGTGTAAATTTATAGAGGATGAAACCATTCCCGAATGGCCTCGCTCTCCTGGTAAACCGACACCAACTAGCGCAAAAAGAAAAAGCCATAATCTTTCATGGAAATCTCTTTCTTATGGAACTCCTAATAATGAACGTTTTACATCTGTTTCTCCCCGACGTCATATTAAAAGCCCCAAGAAAATATATCGGCGTAAATCAAAAAATACTCCTACTAAAAATTTGTTGCATGATAGCACAAATATATTTGAAAATTTAGAGGCATATTGTGAAAAATTATATCCCGGGGAATGCAAAACTTCCTCACAGCTGGAAGAACAATCACAGTCTTCCTTACGAAGCATGGAAGATATTCGACGCGCGTGTGAAAGCCAAATGGCTTCTCTAGAGGAGTCATTCAACATTCATGAAGAGATAAAAAAAGCTGGGACATATACCTCGGCAAATCAACATGATAGGACGGAATCGAGGACAGTTTCCGATACAATTAAGCAGCAGAGGCGTAGTACGCGTCGCGAAATGCTCGAACTTGAAAGTACGTTTATGTACGAGATCGCGAAAGAAAGACAAAGGTGCCTTGAAACGGCAAAAATAATGGAATCTGATAGAAATTTAGAATCAACGGAAACGATCATATCCGAAGATACATATCCGAATATCGTAATCAGCAAATCCTCGCCGACTATGAACGATGATAAATTCAAGAAAATACTAATGTGTGTAAAAAATTATCAGGATTACTTGGAACAGCGCAAACCCGTGCTCAATTTCCTTCGAGCAAGATTGAGTGGTCCTCGTACTCCTCGTGACAAGAAAGATGACCGAACTAACAAGATATCTAACGAAGATCTCGGCGCTTGTGCGCCGATTTTATTACAGGATAAGTTATTACGAACACCGAAGCATTTACCGGGAAAGAAAAGTATAAGTCCTTCGTCGGCAAAATATCGGCCCAGTAAAACGGTTGTTTCAAAGCCACGACTTTTTGTGACTCCTGGGAGGACACCTGTTAAAAGTTATAAGCCAAAGCGCCAATATTTTCCTAAAATGCCAGACCTAAAGCAAGATGACC
Source organism: Leptothorax acervorum (assembly GCA_035220615.1). Taxonomy (NCBI): domain Eukaryota; kingdom Metazoa; phylum Arthropoda; class Insecta; order Hymenoptera; family Formicidae; genus Leptothorax; species Leptothorax acervorum. Next base: position 1,653,301 of record JASTWQ010001261.1, on the reverse strand, counting down.
TAATGTCTAAACCTAAGCCTGGAATTAATCCGACCATGCGAAAAATCTTTGACAATTATGGCCATGTGGTATCCCCCGTTGGGCAGTATATCAGAGGCAAGGAGTCCCTGAATCTGAAGAAAACATCTGAAAAAAAGGAGACTACACCCAGTCCAAGAATGAAGTCTCTGAGACAACAGAAACAAGTAAGTAAAACGGTATTAATAAATATAATTTTTAGCAGTCCTCTACAAATTAATTTACTTTACTTTGTATTATTTCAGGATTAATATCAGTCGTTTTGCTCTATATCAGGATTATTTGGAAGAGCGCAAACCCACGCTCAATTTAATTCATCGAGCAAGATTGAATAGTCCTCGGTCTCCTCGTGACAGGAAAGATGACCGAGCTAAGATGTCCAATGAAGATCTCGGTGCTTCTGCGCTACCTCTACAGGATCCAGGATAATCCAGAAATTATTACCCTACTAAATTATTACCTTACTATATTAGAAATTTATTCCGTATAAGAGTCCGTGCATATCGAGTAGACAGTTTGCTCAACGTATTCTCATGTACAAAGAAAATTTGTGTTACAAAGATCTATGATTCACGTTAATATATGTTTCATAAAATATTTCTAGATATTTTTATATAGTTTTATTAAAAGTGCAATTGAGAAATTACTCTTGTGTCACTAATTATTTTTGTGTCATAAAACACTATATTGTACTGCGCATTTTATTGTCATCTTGTCTTAAGATTAAGCAGTCTTTTTCAAGTTTGATCACAGTGTAGTAGTGTTTTTAAGTAATAACACCTTCGAGATCTGTGCCAATATCGCAGGCATTTAATTTTTAATTAGGCAATCAAGAAGCAGAACGTATTATACGAGGACACTTATTGACATGATTTGAGTGTCCTTCATATGCCGGACTTGAGGAAATTTTTTTTTATCTTACATAACATTCCACTTCCTGATAGACACAGCATAGATACTGGTCAAGCACTGCGAAAATGTATAAAAATTTGTAAGTATTGTTTGCTAAATTGTCGTAGAGCTATTTTTTATGTGAGTAATGTTTCTAATCTTTTATTAAATATCTTTACTCGTTATCTAGTTTATCAGTGGAAAATAATATACAATTTATAACTGTGTAAGACCAAATTATTTAGAGATAATATGATGCAAAATTTAAAATATATCCAAAGTTAGTATATCCTTCATTCAGATAATTGAGTTTATTTAAACTCTTATTCTAATTTTTAAAATTATATATGTAAATCTACAGGTACTAGTTCGGTATCATATAATGCTAACATTTTAAAGTATTATGATTATCAAGTTCATATTTGTACACAAAGCAAGAATATGATTAAAAATATATTAAGATAAAATTCAAAATATTTTATATCAAAATTAAACGCGCACATTAATTTGAATTAAATATCTACAGGAAAGTTACTGGGATCGAATAGAGATAAGGTGCTACGCCGCTTCCTACGTCATCCTGTTAGCTGACAACCTGTTAGAAAAACTCGTGGAGTCGCACGGCCCTGAAGAATTGCGCATGGCACACATGTTGACGATTGCACACGAAGCGCGTTCTACGCGTTGCGCTTGTCAAGCCGCTCGGAACCAAGCCCGGCTGTGGTGGGGAACGATCGATAAATTCGAAGCCGCGACGTTCTACTGGCGAGTAAGCATTCTGCTGCATAAGCTGCATTATCTGTTCGAGCCTCAACTGTGAAACGACAAGCCAAAGCCGACCAAGATGCCGGGACCAGGATGCGATAAATGCAAGGGTGAGTGTGCTCTTAAATGCTTAATGGACATTAATAGAGAATTAATAGAAACATGACGTTTCCTCAATTGTTACTGTTGCGCTATAGAAGAGCTATTGGGATACAGTGAGATACATAAGCAGAAAAAAGAGTTGTGATCTTTAAAGAGACGTCACGCGATTGATTCCTAATTATCATTGATTCGGCAGTGCATGGTCAAAGGGCAATTGATTAGTTACTCTGTTACTGAATTGTTGAAATATTTTATTGAAATGTGTTATATACGATTTTTAATTAATTATTAAATATATATATCATCTACAATTGTATCCTAATATGTATTTTTTAATTCTAATCTCTCTTTAAATCTCTAAAATAATTTTTTAAAATTTATTTTATTACAGACAAATGCCAGGACTGCAAATGTGGTGACAATTGCTCGTGCTGCGATTCCGGATGCAAGGGTAATGCTTATATCAATAATTAACACTGCATTTTGCTCCGACTGCAATTTGCTGCTTGCTCGTCGCGCTCCTAACGAGTTATTATTTTTAATTACAACCAGTTGCGAGCTGTCGAACTCGTTTTCACAATGCCGCGTCGGAATGTCTTTCTTTCCAAACAATTGACGAACGAGAACGCGCGCCGACTAGTAACCGTACTATTTTTTGTTTTTCATCCCGGACAATGACCGGTTAATGACTGCTATCACCGACGCCGGCTCGTCATACCCTTTAACACTGTACATCGCAATTCCACGAGACTTGTGGCGCAATTTCGTTGCATGGCACAATTGTGCGTAATATGTTATTCAAAGCTTCTACGCCTCGTCTGTCATTTCGATCATTATACGTAATGAAATGAGTCATGAAATGATTTCCTGGAACACCGCATTTCTTTTCCGTTTAGTCTTTTCGCATATATCGGTATGCTCTGTGTTTTCCTTCGCCGAGTTTATTTTTACAATTTTGTATTTTATATTTAAATTAGCAAAAAGCAGTAATGTTTCCATATTTTACGTGCAACAAATGAGAAGAGTAATCAACATTTAGTTTTTTTAAAGAGTTTTGAAGTAGCCTTTTTTAAGTTTTATCGTGAATATCTGCTTTTATCTTTTTTTATAGAAAAATTAAACGTTTTCTTTGTGATAAATAAATTATTTTCTTTGTTTACAGACCAATGTGGCTGCAAATCGGGTGGGAAGTGCACGTGTAAGCCTTGCACCTGTTAATTAATAACCATGTCAAGGACAATCTACGTTGGAAGTGATAATCCTTGATGCGCCCGAGTAAATCCAGCATGTAGGCAAAATTCGAAATATGTCACTACCTATGTAAAATTAAAATTTTACGCTTAGTAAATGTTAGAGATGCGGCGCGGAGCTTTTGCTTTTTTAATCCGTTAATAAATTAATAAAATTTACTTCAAGTACATTATTTTACCGTTAATCCTTTTCCCATCCTTTTATGATATAATAGTAATAAAAGAAAATTTTTTATCTGACATCTTATTTGACAGTAATATAAAAATTAACAATCAATTTCACCGAGGGTACTCGTGTAGATTTATGCAGAAAATGAAAAAGCAATGCATTCTGATCTTAAGTTTTAGAAATTGGAGGTCAATCTTTTAGCATTAGATTCAATCTTTGGACTCCAAGTGCTTTACTTTGTTATGTATTAAAAATACCTAAGTTTGAAATTGAGTCATCATATAGAGACCTACGCGGTTTCTAAAGATTAATTGATCTAATCTTAATAGTCACTTTTAGTGATAACTCGCGAGATAATGCTTATCGCAATTTGATATTATTTACGCTTCGAAAGATGCAATCATAAACATATCGATCTCCAAACCGCAAATATATTCCGACTGTTAACATATATTTTTGTAATCAAACTTTAAATTGGAGGTCTATTAAAACCGACTAGAATATAATTTTCAAATTTATTTCTCCGTTGAATTTTATTTCTATATTAAATAATTCTTATGATTAGAGTCTGCTATTTCAAGCGTCTTTCAATGTATTAATATAATTTGCAATATCAAAAACAATTCTATGTATCGGCAAATTATTGCAATTAATTCGCTATTTTAATCATTTTTCTGTTTATTAAAACATTATGTTTTATGTTTTTGTTAAAATAACATTTTAATAAAGTTAATTATCTTGCACCTAATTGCACTCGTCGTGCTCGTTCTCTCTCTCTTCCTCCAAAGAGAAAGTGTACATGTATCCCATATTAAGTGCAGCAAGTACAGATAGAGCACGCTCGATCGCCGCGACGTGATTGGTTCCCTCAATTTGAAGTTTCGGAGGATCGCAATTTCGCGCCGAACCGATAGTTCTAGAAGCGCGTCGGGACGGTGCAGATCTGCATCCAACTTGCTCCGTATCTCTCGCCGTGTTAAAAGAAAGTTTTGCGTGCGAATACAGTGTGTGCGTGTGTGTGATCGGAATGTGGTGTGCATTATGAATATCGGAATATGTGAATCGTGAGTGCCTTTTGTGTAGTGTGTGTATGGAGTACCGTGGCGATCCAACCTCTGGAGTTCCGTGGAGCGCCGAGAAACCGCGCGTCGTCCTCGCTTATTTTGGATATATTTTCCTCGAAACGCAGCCAGGATACAACGTGTGCGGGATCGTCGCCAGGTATTTACCATTTACGGATAATCAGGATTAATATCGAGGTGCGATTTCGCCGAGTTCAGTTCCCGACGCGACAAAGAACCATATATCGAACCCCTTCCATTTCCTCATTCCCTGTTAACTCGCGGGTAATTACAACGATCCGGTGGCGGATTTTGACGTATCGAGGCCTTCGAGCGCCGATTGTCGACGATCCAATGGAAAATCTGCTGCGGGATACTGTATTTTGAACGATAACGCGACAGATTCGTCAAGTGTGATCCGCGCGGCTGTAGCGTCACCTCGGCGCTCCGTAACGTTACTGTTTGTGCAACGTCGCCAATGGATGGCAGTTTCATTAGATAAATTTCGTGCGATCATAGTGCGAAATAATGCACCGATATCGATCCTCGAATTATAGATACATCAATGCATGTATGGTAAATAGCATTCCTATGGTAATAGTAGTCCGTTACTTGATCGTCGGTAAGCCAGTAATCCACGGGAGATAATCACGATTTCGTTCTACGATTCGGTCGGTACCCAAACAATCGTGATGTCAATATACGCGAGGGCCGCGAGGGCACACCAGTCTTCAAAATCGCATTCTCGAATCGATCCATAATCAGGAATTTTTTAATGTTTCGAATATGTGATATGTCGCATGGTTGAACGAAGTGAGAAGCATCCACTTGTTCCGTTTTTTTTACGGTTTCTAAGTACGTGATATACATATAAATAATACTTAATATTGATAATTAAAAAGATAATAGACACTATTGACGATATAATTATGATATGATAGGTGTGTCAATATTTATATTTCACTTTTTTATATTTTGATACGTTTCTTCCTTGTTTCCATTTTTAATTTGAAGCATTCGGAGTAATATTATAAGCCTGTCACAAATCGCGATTATTATAATGCAATGACGTCAAATCGACAAATCGTATAGCGAACAAATTAAATGGACAATTAGTCACGCGTATATAATCGGTCATGAATAAAATGGCGTATATATTTTCGCTTCTATTTACCGAAGCGTATACTTCGTTGCGACCGAATTATTATCGAGAACTAAATGTATGAGTAATTCAACAAACGGCAAAGATATGAGCGAACTCGCAACAACACACTTACTTAGTTTAGTAGACTAGCTTATTGTTAGACTTAGTTTAGTCGCAAGGTCGCGATCGATATCTCGATAAATATAACGTTGCGTAAACGAAACCTCTTTCGGGGAGTATCCTTATTTGCTGTTTGCGAGCGGCCGGCCGATAACGCCGGAACATTATAAATTTAAGCGCTTTTAGCGAAAGCTACGTTAGGTCACAACCGTTTCGCACGCAAGCTGCACTTTGCATGCCGCATTCCGGACGACTTGCCACCCTTGTTTGACCTGGCCAAGTGGTGTTGCGCTCGAAGTCCGAATGCATAATTAATCGGGTTATCAATTAAAGGCACACCAGTGGACTCGTGACCGCTCAGTATGATTACCGACTCCTTTTGTTTGTATCAATACACATTATCAACTCATCTGTAAAGGGATTGACGCAGTTACTGAGATTGACAGGTGATTAACTTCAACTAATTCAAAGATGAATCGTCATTGAATCAAATCACAGACCATTTCCCTACGTTCTCAGCTATTTTCAACTTCAAATACTTAAACAATTCAGCTTCAAGTAAAATTTTTATTAAATTAACACTCACAGGAGTTTAATCGAAGAATTATTCTTTATGTGGGTAAAAACTGTTTTAATGTATTATTATTGAAGCTTTATATGCGCAAAAATTGTTTATTACACAAAAACTATTGATATTCTGATATATCGATCACCATCACCATTATTACTGATTTGATTCCTAATATCGTTAAAATATATACAATATAACGGGATATTCTCTGTATAAAGTAATGCGATGCGTATTTATATTGCAGCAAAAATTACAGGATTCGCTCTCTATTCGGGCAATAATCCAAAATATATACAATGCCGCGTAACCCAACAGTTTATATATAAAGATTAAATTATTAATTGATCTGTTATGTTCCGTATGGCCTGTTATAACATTTGACGGGTAATAAAGAGTAATAATAATCGCGCGGTATTGCAAAACAAACAACAGATAATCCGAAATAAATCTGCTTTCGACATTAATTCTGATTCTTCAAAAATAATCGTATTACTTTCCGATGCTTTTAAAAATTTACAAGAATTTTATACGGAAATTATTATCTCAAATAATCTCATATAGCGCGTTTGAATGGGAAAAGAATGGATGTGTTTGATGAACAATATTTCCTGCTATATTTCCTATGAAAAACACTATAAGTGATTTTCCTCCGCTGACATTTAATTAAATGTATCTTTCCGAAAAGCTCCTGAATATTGAACATTTTGCTAATACATGTCGGTTATAAAATTATTCCTGAATTCTATTAATTTATTATCTTGTTAATCTAGTGAAGAAAGATTATTATTTTTACGTCTCATTAAGCATGAGATTTCAATTTAATACATATAAATACCAAGAAAAGAATAGTATACACCGAAAAAAAGAATATTCTTGATTTGAAAATATCTTTAGTTTTTCAATGTGGAAATCTTGAAATAAGATTATATTGCGTTATTATATTAAACGATTATGTTAAACGAAGAAAACTTGCTTGATTATCCGATAATCTTGCTTATATACGAAACAACTATTATAATCTTCGTATAAGAATTTCAATGTTTTATTTCAATTTTTTTTTCTTGGTTGAACTATATAAAATATAAATGCTTCATTCAAGCCAGTTTTCTTTGTTTAATATAATCGTTTAATATAATAACGCAATATAATCTTATTTCACGATTTCTATACTTTGAAACTAAAGATATTTTCAAATCAAGAATATTCTTTTTTTTCTGTGTACATATATTTTAAATATTTGTTCAGTAATGGAAAGGTATTTGTGTCATTTAACATAGATATAAATAATATATCTAGCAGAATCTCTCCAATAGAATCCAATCCAATAGTCTTATCATGCTCGTTGGAGTTTCGTCTTTTATTCGCCTATTTCTCGCTTATAGTCTTGCACCGAGGGCATTTGGAAAGAGGGCGAATGACATGATTAAGACGTAACTCCGAAAAGCGAGGTCCATTCGCGCGCAGTCCTTTCCCCCGTCAGCTTGCCGGCCTTGCCGCGATACTACAATGGGAAGAGAAGTAATGGGAAGTTATAACTGCCGTTCGTATCGCGAGAAAGAGAGACACAGAGAAAGAGAGAGATGTAATGTGCGGAAAATTTGTAAAGAAATTCGACGGGCGCCGAGGGAGCGGCAACTTCTCGCAACGTCGCGAGTCGCTCGCTGCTTCAAGAGAGTCGTTAACGACACCCCGTACGGCTTTAAGAACCAATATTTTCATCATTGTTAGCTTTTATGACGTGCCGGGGTCGCGGCTCCTATCGATCGTCCCGAAAAGAAAATGTGCGACCGTCGGAACTCTGATTGGAACGGATTGGCTGAATAATCGTGGCTTTTAATAAGAATGCATGCAGAAAAATGGAAAATAAAAATCAGAAACCAATCTTCGCCTAGGAAAAAATAAAAATCGGAATCGTAGTTGGAAAAAGACACTATCTGAATATTCTATAAGAATTTGTCACAGTTTTTTTCTACGAATTCAGAATACTGTAACCAGAGAGATAACGAAACATTAATAATTATAATAAAACTACCAATTTATATTATATATAACTATCTACCAACGCGTTTGCTCGACGAGGCGACAAAAATATATTAAATCCCTCTCGCGGATAATTTTCACATAAATAATTTTCCATCAAGTCGCATTCGCGTCGCATGGATGCAGAGCTCGATGCAGGAAACACGCAGCGCAGGTGAGATCGTTAGCGCCAAGGGTGCGACTTGGCATTGTGTCTCGGAGTATGTCTTAAGTGTTGGTTTATTGTTATCCGCACCCGGTGGGCAGACTACCCTTACATATTTAAGACGGCCCATTAGCGTCTAGTGGCGTATGCGCCGCGAAATGTCGCCGGAATCTCGCGTGTACGATCTTACCGCGTTTTGCCTGCGCTCGGTTTCGATACGCAGCGGATTACAGAACGTATTCGGCATAATTGTGCCGCACCGACGCGACGGGTCAAGCAGCAAACGCGGATGATTGATGATTATCCTTCGATCTAATCAATCAATTTAACTTCGCCGGATGTGCGGACAATATGACGCTCGTTAATCGATCGAAGCGAAAGGGATAAAACTAATAATATACGCTTTAGTAATATACAAAAACGCAGGAAGTAGAGTATTTATTTTAATCTTTCTCCAGTTGTCTCGTAATTAGAGCGATACGAATGGATTCACCAGAAACTTGTCTTTTCATTCATAGAATTATCCTTATATTTAATTTTTATTGGCGTTTCTCGCGATTTTCTCACCGCATGATCTTTCTTCTCAATTTCTAGAGATTCCATCCATTTTATCTCGTTTGTGATTAGTAATTAAAAGCAAGGTTTAAAACAGAAATTTGACTGCGAGGAACTTTCATCTTAATCGTCTGTCTATCGATATTAATTTATTGATCGCGCGTCGTTTTCGTAAGGAAATCTCGCGTGTCTTGCAAATCGGGATCGTAAGAGAATGTCGGCAACCGCAATCTTAGCGGCCGAAAAGGCGCGGTAGGCGGACTCATTAAACTTTTCGTCGTTTCGTCCTTCGGAGAATCGTGTCGGGAGCAACGGCTCCCACGGGAACAGCAGTGCGGCGCGATTATACCGACCGCTCCGCTTCGGAGGAGAGGGAAGGATTATACGGCCATGGCGTAAAGAAGAAGGGGTTAAAACGCACAGTCTAGCTATCTCTCTCCTTCTCTCTTTCCTCTTTCTCTCGCTGTAGAGTGTAGAGAGAATTCGAATGCTCGAACGAGGGAGGACTGGCGCGAGGAAGGACCCGCCAAGGAGAAAACGAGAGAGGATCATCTCATCCGACTCCCCCGCCTCCTTCTTCTCCTCCTCCTCGCAAAGCTATCCCGTTTGTTGCCTTTGTCGCGGCCGTCCGCCGGGCCCAATCGCACGAAATTAATGTCTCGCCATTATTAGCAGAAGTTAGCCGACTGCGAAGAAGTTGCCACGCCACGGGTGTACTTTCGGACGATGCTGGGCGGGAGAGGCAGGGGGGGATAAAAATAGAGAGTCGAGTGGAGTTATAACTTCTGGCCTCTGATCGCGCGCGTTCGCTCCTGTCGCGCCATGTTTCTTCGTTAATGCAATTGCCTGTCGGCGAGAGGCTCTCGGATTAGATGACACACGAGACTCGCATCTTTTCTTCGACTCACGACCGACGCTATTTTGTCCGACGCTCTTAAAGCCGTATCACGCTACTGTGATAGAGAACGGGAAAAAACACGAAAGTACTTTGAAATTTCTATAATAGAATATTCCACATTAAAATATACCAGTGATGCAGTTCGAAAATATAAAGATTATAAAATATTCTTTTCTGATCTATTAACTTTTTGCAAAACATTCTTCGACACATGGTAGGGCCTTAATGCTCCACCATAGTGGCAAATACGCGACGACTTGCCCTCTCATCTGTATCAATTTCAAGACAAAAGTGCTTACATGGCATAACGATGAACATTCCCTAACGCGGCGTAATGTTCTCGTAGATGGAAAAATAACTGTGCGAGTGTCGTAATTAAAGCGCGACGCTGGAAAACATCACCCTTCGCGGTGGATAATAGACCGAGAACCAGTCGTTACCATAAATTCTTAATCCGAATCGGCGGTAAAACTGAAAGTTAACCAAGTTCGGTACCATTAGCCGTAACAATGCCCGCAGTAAGTTCTTACGGTAACGATGCTGTAACGACGGTTTCCGGAGCGTGGCAATTTCTCGCGATAAAGTCACCGATGGGACCTACAAGAATTAAACTCGCCCGAAGGGGTAGATCGGCGACGGTGCAGCAAGCGTCAAATACGTATTAAATTTTAAAGTCCTCTATACTGCGGCAACTTACTGTTTAATTGCGATGGTGAAACGCTTAACAATAAATCGCGAAGCATGCAACTTTTCCCTATTTATTATAAATTCTTGAATTACGAATTATTTAACGCGCGATTTATCCAAAGAAATATAAAATATATGTCTTAATTCAGAGAATACTGTATTATTGATAGTGTAAGGGCTCAGACACAATGCGAGGAATAAGGAACAAGGAATAGAATTCATAGTCGCATCCTTTTTCAATAAGAAGACGTGCATTGAAAAAGGATGCGACTGTTAATATCTATTCCTTGTTCCTTATTTCTCGCACTGTGTCTGAGCCCTAATTCAACTGAGAATATGGAAAAAATATGGAAAAAATTGGGTCACACCTGCTGCGGTATTTGACAAGCAATTAAGAGTCGTTTTGCAGTATCCAAGGAGATTGATGCAAGACTCGCGAAGGTTTCCATCAGAGGGACGTGAAATATGCCGTATCCAGTTTCACCGAATAACCGCGGGCCGCTCGCGAGAGTTCGAATTGAAGCAGATTACCCAGCGCGGTGGAAATTAGTCAAAACTAACAAAGGCCTCGGCGACCCGGACGGGGCGGGCGGGCGCGCGGCATTCGGCGTCCGCAATCGTGGCTGAATCGCGATCGCGCAATTCCGCAAACGGGGCGATTCGAGCCTTCGGACAAAAGATGTAATAATTCCGCCCCTGTTTTCCACCGCGCGTCGCCTCCTCCTCCTCCTCTCTCTCCCCCCGTCATTTTCCCCGCGACGTTTCCCCGACCCTCGCGAGAAACCCTTTGTTTGCAAGACAAACAAGAATCGTTTGCTCGCAAGAGTCAGCGGTGGTGGAGGTTGAAGGACCGATTCCTTCTCTCTCGCTCTTTCTCTCGGGAAAGGACGGAATTTTAATTACGGAAATATTACCCGAGACCATGGATATAATTGCATTAGCCGATTTCGGAGTAAGAGTAAGGAATCGGTGGGGGGGGGGGGGGGGGGGGGTTCGACGAGCGCAACGAAATGTTATCCCGGATTTTCGATATCGCACAGTTGATCAAAATATTTTTTATGGCAATTGGCAAAACAATATTTTTTTTTTTACGATCCATGCAGTTCGAGTATGCGAATGAAAAATATCGGCGCTCTCGTGACGAATGATTTCGCCTGTTTTTAATATATCAACCGTGCGAAATGTCGCCGATAAGCCGGTTGAACGATATCGTAAACATTTTAATTAAAGCTGGCGAAGGATATTTAATTTCGAATAATTAATGGTCGTCCGTCGAAATTCATGCGTCCCCGACAAAAGCCATCGCCCTCTCGATTACTCTTGATTTTCATTACACGAGTCAACAGCCACGAGGCTGACGGCTATTAAGCGCCCTTTTTTTTTCATCCCCCGCTGCTCCGAAACGAACTTATGGATTCTCGGCGAACGCAGGAGATTCAAATACGGCTCGCGACACATTTTGTCCTACGCTTTTGTAAAGAGTATTTCATTAAACCGTGAAACAATGTGCTTTGTAATAAAAGAATCTTTGATCAAGTGTCGTTCGATATATCATGCGTAAAATACCGTTCCTTAGTTAATTTCATAGAAAATAGTCGCGATAGAGAGAAAAAGATTCATGCTCGGATTCATGCCTCTCTGAAATTTACGTGTTCCAGTTTTTGTGATAAATATCAAATTAATCTCAATTTATCTTTTAGAGAATTAGAAAATTAACCTTGCTATTTCTGAAAAACCCATGAGGCGCTTGCTTCCGCCGATGGTGCGGACTTGCGTGAAAATCACGCATACATGTGATTCCGTTCACGGCGGCACGACTCGGCCGAAAGATGTATGTACAATTGTACAATGATGTTACGACATTACGTCGTTGATCCTTTTTACCGTATTTACGCAGCCGTGAAACCCGATCTCGCAGGCGACTGGCTGAAAGATGAACAGTATGGCGTGGCGGAAGGTGAGGATAGCGGGGGTGCGTTTTCGAACCGCCAATTTTCTTTGAACAACAGCCGCGTCTTTCGCGCAGACAATGCGCAGCGGATTCAATAAAACCGCAACAATAAGGGTGAAAACTGCGAGACTGGTACGCGAGGAATAGGGACAGGAGGCCCGGAACGGGAGGGCGGGAAGGGGCTGCGGCAGAGAGTTGTACCGGCGCGAGAATGGGAGAGCCGAGGGTAATTTGAATGAAGAGACAAGAGACAATGCGTGGGCGAAGCGCCCAGAACAGAACGGAACGCCGGGGCGGAGAGGAAGTATTCTGGTGGTTAGGCGGGAGGAGAAATCCGGGAGAGAGGGTTGGTGGGGAGGGGGAGGAGAGGATGAGTGAAAACAACCGCGGAATCAAATTAGACACAGCGGCGGAGTAGGGCGAGAGGGTGGAAAGAGGAACGGCGGCGCAGGGCGCGTGGGTGGCGAGCCAAAGGGAGAGCGGTACGGCGGGGTAATTATATTTACAAGTGGCAGTTCTCGAAAACAAAGGACCTCAAGATTGCTCGATTCATTCAAGAACTCCCGCGGAAGAATCGCCCTCTCTTCCTCCCCTCTTTCCTCCTTGCGGCGGGTCCCCTCGAGAGAGAGAAGTCATTGTTGATGAGCAGCCTGGAGTCTGTCTAATGTCACGTAAAAAGAGCGAGTGACGCGGGCGATCCGATATAAATCTCTAGTCTGTGATAAAATTCCGAGTAATAAAATTGTGGTGATTTTCCAGTCGCATATCTCTCGCGTTATTTTGAACTATACACAACTCACGAGCGCGAATAACGTAATCTGCTAACGTCATTTATGCGAATACTTAAGGCGACTGTCGTGCAAGTCTGCCGGATGTTGAAAATTCCGGAATTAAGTCTGTGATTCGATTAGCAAATGAGATTTTAGGCAATTATTCTTACCGCTACGTGAATTTCAACTTCAAGTTCTCAAGCTAATTTACATGAAAGATTGACCGTTATTGACTCGATTGCAAATCAAATAAAGCAATAGAGCTAAAATTAATCTTTGTTATATTGTTCGAATGAACTCCGACTCTAATATCGCTTGCATTGTTATACCGAGTTGATTCCCGAGATTTACTCCTTTTCAGCTCCCACTTTACTAAATATCTCAAAAGAAAAACTGGCTTTCACTACTATATTTTGTAACGCTTCATTATTTTAATATTCCTGACAATTTCTGCAATGTCTAAATTTTATGAAATTTTAATGTCAAATATCTTATCAAATAGAACTTTTGACATGTAAGACATACCATTGAAAATCTCATTGTTATGCATAAAAGTGCTTCCTTTTGGTGACATAACAAGTTCGCCCTTCCTTCTTATTCTTTCTTTCTTCCTTTAACATCGGTTAAATAATTCATTTCCGAATGTGTTACGAGTCGTGCGATTGAAAAAGTGCTCACTTCTAGGCGGGGAAGGAACGAGGACAGGTAACGAAGTACTTCGCCCCGTGATTTTTCAAAGGCTTCCCCGTCTTTCTCGCGACGAAGCCTTTGAACTTCCCCGAGCGCCTTTCGCGACGCGGTCGAGATTCTTTCCCTTACGCGAAAGACCATAAAGCAATTAAGTGGTATTTGTTCGTCTAGTTCCACCGAGATTACTTCAGCCTCGCGAGCAATGACTCGAGCTAATCAAATTACTTTTTATGAAAACGCCACGACCACTGAGAAACAGTTTCTCTTTCCAGCACGATGCTCGCGCTTCTCCGCGTCTTTTTTCGCTGCACGAAAATTATAGCGATGAGTTTCGAGGTTTCCGGCGCTTTATTCTGAGAAATTATTGTCGTACTTTTAGCTCGAAATTTTGATATTCGGAGTTCAACTTCCGCTTCCGTCAACGTGAAAATGAAATATTTCGAATATCAAAAAGAAAAGTGTTACGTTGTAATAGATACGATAGTTCTTTTTATTTTAAAATTTGCCGATATTAACCGCGCGTTAATCGTCGTTGTCGCTTATCGCAGAATCGCAGAATGTCGCATCTAGTCGTAGCTCCGGCGATTCTCCCGGCGTCCTTTTTAAATCCACCCCTTTCTGTTACGTACGAGCATGACGACAGTCGCAGGGAAATTGTTTGTCCGACTGACGACATTTCCCTCTCGCCCTCGCCCACCCTCGCGCAAGATAGACGACCCTTTTCACATATTTTCATATGTATATATATCCCGCCCCGCGCGGAACAAAGCAAAATGAAAAGATAGTTCGGATGCTTTGACTTCCGCTTACGTATGCATACTTTCGCGCGCGTGTATCGTTGTTATGTTATTCGCCTCTCTATATATAGCCGGCGAACAATAAGTATCGACTGAAAGACGCATGAGCGACCATCACACCTGTCTCCCTTTCTTTTCTGCCCGGAAACTGTACAAAAGCGACAAGAATCGAGGAATCCTTACTGAAATCTACTAATAAATTCCTCGAATATACACCCCGTCACGGCTATTCGATCGATTTATCGTCGACGTATTTCCTTATGCATGCACGTGGCGTTCACTTCAACATATGAATTTCGTTGCTGCGCGAAGTAAAATTTATTTAGCATTTTTGCGGTAAAATTTATTTAACGGGCCCCACGTCAATTAATAATGGCCGGGAAATATGCGGATTAATTACGACTGATGCCTAAGTCGTGGCAGGCTCGGTCGTTATCGGTCGTGCAACAGAACGGGGCGCGTACGAATAAAAGGGCTTTACCGCGGCGCGGAAACGCGAAAAAGCGGCGAAAGCTCGGACATTTGACGCGGCGGGCGGCCCCATCACCACCTGCACCGACCCCGATGCGACGCGACGCGACGCGACGTTATGGAATTTTTGCGGAACGGCTTTTTTTAATTGATGCAATTCAAACCAGCCGCCCGAGCCGGTGCCGCCTGGCACGCTCGTAAAACTTTTCGTCGCCTTTCGCGCCCGTCGCGTCGCGCGCGAATTCGAAGCTCCGTTGCTTCCTTTTCCCGGCATCGCCGATCCTTCGCCCTCATCACGGAAAAACACTCGACGAGGGCACTCCTGGGACACATCAAGCTTCCTAGGAAACTGTTCCGCCGTGCGGAATTATGCCGGTCCTTAGGCGAGTAACCCTAAGCGCGCTCGTAATCTCGCTCGCGGGAAATCTCACACGGAAACGAAACGACGATATCGCTTTCTCGATTGCCGTGAGAACTGATCCGATCGATTCTCACTCGTTACATTTACTTTCTTACATTGTTTATTTATTATCTATTTAATTTATTTTATTCATTGTAAGAACATCGCTGCATTCGCTGTTCACAAATTACGGAGTATATTGTCAATTTCAGATAATTTTCAGCATCACACGCAAAGAACCCTGTTATGATAAAAGCATCCGAAATACGCGTGTAAAATTACGTTTCCTGATTGCAAAAACGCGATAGCGCTGCGGGTTTTCCGGCATTAACGAAAAGCGGTGCCCCACAACCGAGTTCCGCTCATCCCTTCCCTCTTCGCTCGCTCTTGGCATAATGAAAAGCTTAGCAGTTGGTTTAACTTGGCTGAGGATTAAGTTTACCTCGTTTCAAGGGTGCCAGAGCAGCGTGGAATTTCTACCTCTTATTTTTCCACCTCCTCGCCCCGACGCTGGAAAAGAGCGCGCGGTAGGTATTTCTTAATTAGCAGCAAGTATCTCGTCCGACGGAAGTTGCCTTATTAATTAATATTACAGAAGAGAGACACGATGGGGGGGAGGGAGGCAGAAAGAGCATGAGAGAGAGAGAGAGAGAGAGAGAGAGAGAGAGAGAGAGAGAGAGAGAGAGGGTGAGAGGGAGAGAGGGTGACGGATGCGAGGGTAAGAATATTTTCTGTGAAACGCGACTTTCGCTTGTACGATTACGCGGTCAAGATAATCACCAGATTATTCTCATTAAAATAAAAAAAAATAACGCTATACAACTGTGGGGTGTGTATAATCGCAGAATGCGATGAATAATCATGGAATTCTATGCGACACACGGGCCGAGATTAAATCTTATACCACGTAAATGGTAACCGAGACTTAAATATAAGCTAAAATGTCGCGTGTTCTTGAGGGATACGGAGAGATATGCTAATCCCGTTTAAACTTAAACCTGAGAAACGCTAGAGAAATTACGAAGTCACGGCGATGACCTAAATAAAATAGTTTCACTTTTTCGTCGCTATTAATTGTAACAGTAGGTAGATATTATAAGATAAATTCTCACATATCTGCGAGAAAAAAACCTTATTTCTTAATTTTACGTATAATTTTATTATTTTTGGTAATACTACTGTGCAGCTCCTCATTTTTTATACTATAAGTATACTTGATATTACTTATACGAAGCAAATCGTCTTGTCATTTACACGTCACTCAGGGCCAATCGAAACTATTTACCACGCCACTTTTGCCACATTGTTTCGGCCACTCGTGACGGTCGCTTAATACGGCCGTTAACGAGCTCGCAAAGATAAATTCGCGTCCGCAGTCTCGTGAAGTGTCATTAACGAAAGGGTCGAATATGCCCTATGGTATCGCTAGGGCCGTCCGCTCCGAAGGAGCAGTAAAACTCGACGAAGAAAAGGGCAGGTCGACGCGGAAGAGAGCAACTAAATAATACGGTCTTTCGGAGCGGATATTCGGGAAGTTAACGTCGCGAAAACGAGAGGACGTGGAAAAAAGTAAGGAAAGAAAAGAAAGAGCGGCCGGTGTCGCGCGCGAGACGTTTTAATAAACCGAGTTGGCCAATCAAAGTGGGAGTTAAGGACTTTTCTTACTCTTTTTTAACGGCCGTTTTTACGCCCGCTTAAATCACGCGCCGCTGCCGCCGTTCGGCTCGCGAAATGATGGGGCGGAAAGTGAACGCGCGAGCGAAGGGATGCCATGCCTTGCTCGGAGCAAGAAAGCACTTGGAATTCAGAAAGGCGCGGAGAGATTTTTACGAGTGAATGGCGTTGGGGGAGGGAAGGGCAAACGGACGCGAATGTACGTACGAGCATTCGCGTAGACTCACTGTTCTGATCTTATCAAACATATCTCAGGTTTATCGATGCAATAGCTAATCTTTTCCGTGTGAAGAAGAACGTATGAAAAAAATGATAAAAGTTATATATTGATTTAAAATAATTAAGTCCGAGAACACGTTAAATTTGTATTATTACCGACCTGTACTGTTATTCTTCTACGGAATTATTATGTCGTTATTAGAGTATCGATACTTTGATACTTGACGTTTCGATTCGCGAATCGGAACGAGCTACTTTGTGGGGCTGCATCGACGGCGGACAGGTGGTTATTTTAACGCTCGATAAGCGCAGACGGATGCGCATAGGGATGCAGTTATTGGCACTTTAAGCGTAGACTTTTCATTCACGGCCTCTATAGACTCGCGCGCGGCGCACCGCAAACTATACATTTTTCATTCAGTCAGTTAGATGAATGATCTCACGTTGCGAGAGAGTGCATAGAAGTCCGTGCCGGAGTATCGGCGTTTTTGTTACGCGGGAACGAAGCACACAATACATGTTACCGATCGCATGCGAAATTACTGTGCAACACCGCGGTTGCAGACAGATGTTATTTCTATTGCGGAAAAATAGAACAAGACACGGAAATCCCTTAGTTTCTACACAATCTCTTCACACAAACGCGCGGTCATCATTCAATTCTTTTCACGAATTAATCTGCTATATTTTACTACCACTGAAACTATAGTGATTTACGTAAACAACTGATAGTTTTTCGATTTGTTTCCTAATTTAATTTTTTTCTTTATTTAATAACATATTAATAAATATAAATCGCGCGTATGAATAAATATTAGATTACATTTTATATAAATAATTCTAATGTTTTATAATAAAATTATTAGAAACGTAGTAACGCAGATAATATTAATACATTTCAGATTATGTAAAGTTACATTATTAATAAATATGGATGGATGTGCTATATGAAAAATTAGAATAAAACATGCCTTATAAAAATAAATAATTATCATTAATCAAAAAAAGATTTTGTTATCTAGCATTAATTTATACAATATTTAATCCTGGAAAGATATAATATATTTGGAAAGGAGGATAAAGAAGAGAAAATAAATTAACGCACATCTAACTTTCGACAGTTTTTTCCTAGCCTAGAATATGTATATTCTATAGATCAATTTTTATTATTTCTTTCTTTCTTTATTTTTTTTTTTATTTTACATGGAGAAACATCTTGTTTCGATCTCTTCATTATGAGAATTTAACACCATGAAAGAAAATTGAGTAAAAATTAAATAAAAGCTGAATTGAAAAAAGCTTCATGTTCTAAAAAGGTAAGAACTTTACTTGTCGTAATTTTATCCCGTTTCTTTGTCCTTATGCTTATTTCTTTATGAATAATAAATTCAATAATCTCATCATTTATGACGTATTTGATACAAAAATTGATATATCAAATTTTCATGGTGTTTTAATTTTATTTCCTGGAAAACTTGTTCATTTGTAGAGTGCTTGATAAAATGCATACAAGAATACACGCATTGATGTATATATTCTCCAGGATTAAACATTTTTTTCTAATGTATTCTAGCTCATCCATTTCAAGGCAATGAATCTGTGATATGTTACATCCATCCGTAATATTCATAGATTTATTCCCTCAATTTAAATTAAAAGGCTATTTTGCGACTCACTGAACGATCGCACAATAGCAGAGTTTTAGAGTACGTCGTAGCTATACGTTGATCTGTAAAATCCAATCGTGCAATGCGAAGTCCAAATTAGTTAGCGCCCACAATAATTAATATATAATATTTCCAAAATAGTTATTATCTTTATTTGCACATAAAGTAAACATTTAATAAAATAATTATTTAATTTCCGAGAAACATCGTGCTCTCTTTCTCAAATATATACTTGTACGAGATTTCATAAATGAAAGCTTTTCTCCGAGCTTTTATATAAATTATTCAATAAAACGGTTTAAATAAACGGGAATAATTAATTCCGCAAACGACAAATAATATATGTAAATGTTAAATTACTCACCCCTTGGATGCTCCGCTGTTGCCCGATGCCTCCCAGACCTCCTCCTCTCTAATCCCTTCCCTTCGTTGTTGCTCCTCCTTTGTAGCACTCACACATAACATTCACTCACAAAATGTGCGTATTCACAAAATTATTGACGTACGAACAGCGAATCTATATACGATTGCCAATATTAAAATATATGTCGGACTAATTACGACTGTATTGACTAATTAAACGTTTCGCGACGTCATTTGGCTCGAACTCGATCCGTTTTGTATCCCCGACATTCCGTTAATGATCGAAGAATTTGAAAATAGCATTCTTACTTCGATACCGCGATGTACGACGCGATGAATAAAATCCAGTTAATTAAAACGCGATAATCCGTCCGGAAACATGCAATCGAGAGTCTTGTATTACAATACATTTATAAACCTATAAAATACATCATATGTATCATTAATACATCTTCGATACATCACGGACTTCCATTCCGACGATTCGTGTACTACTTTGCAAACTGAAAACGAGGACCAAATTGCAAAAACTAAAGCGCGATGCGAGACGTATTCGAATCCGCGCATCGTTAAACAGCTATATTCTCAAGTCGAGTAAGTAAATTGCACGAAATATTCATTTCGATGAGTAGCCGTTATCTGCACGACACGCATATGAGATGCTAATCGAGAGAGCTGATTATTCATTGGGTTGGGCAATCGCCGAATATTCGTAAGGAATAATCGCGTTCACACTTGTACCTGCCGTGACCTGCCGCGGTCGCGTCTCAAAGAGTAATGGACGGTCACACGGCTCGCCTACGGTGCTCGAGTCTCGCCGCGCCCCGCGGCGACCTTGCGTCAACAAACAGCGCGTTACGTCACGCCAACCGCCCGCGCCGCGCCGGCTCGGTGAGAGCCGTTGTTTTTTACAACGGGATTTTCAAACGATAATAAATAATAACTCTCGATTGGTAGCCTATCTTGAGTTGCCGAAGCACGTATTTCGCGATTTACTTACCCGATTCATACATCGCGCATCGAAGCGCAATAATGATGTGTTACGTATGTATTTCCTTGCGATGTTTCTATGGGAAAAAGATAATTCGATAGGTAGATACGTAATTCTTATTCGCGATCGCGATAGATGATTCTTTAGGATTAAACTACAATTATATAACTTGGATTTGAATGTATCGTGCTTTAGATTTTTCACTGACTTGTCCACCGGTTTCAAAGTAAGGGCGCATAATATTCGAGTGATTCTCGTAACAGGAAACCGTAATATATCGGGCGTTTATTAATATATATAGTACGTGTATGTATATCTTTCGCAAGATTTATGTATTCGAAATTCGTTGTGAATGCAATACTGAATCTTGATTGTATATTTCCGGATGGTTTATCGCGTTTTAATTACCCATTAACTCGGTTTTATTGATCGCATCTCCCGGTATTAAAGTTGCCGATGCTATTCTCAAATTCTTCATCAACGAAATATCGCGAATTGAAACGGAATGGCCTCGCATTGCGATTTATTTAATCGATTAATACAGCACGGAAAAAAGATAGTCGTAAAATATGGATAACTAACATTTTTTGCAAAAGAGCTATATTTTTTGCAGCGATAGCTATAATTTAGCAATAGTAGCAAAATTTTTTGTTAAAGTTTTAGGCTTTAACAAAAGGTTTTGCTACTATTGCTAAATTATAGCTATCGCTGCAAAAAATATAGCTCTTGTTGCAAAAAATGTTAGTTATCCATATTTTACGACTAAATTTAGCTATAGTAGCTAATATTTTTTTTCCGTGAGTAATTAACCTGGAGTATATTTGACAATCGCATATATTTGGCACATAGTTATATTTTAAACGCGTATTTCCAAGTGAATGTTATGTGTAAATGTCACAAGAAATAAAATAAGAGAGAAGGGGAGGAGGACTGGGAGGCATCGGGCGTAGCAGCCATGAGCTAAATAATTCGTTTATCTTTTATTCAGACTTTAGATTATACAAAAATTAGACTTTTTCAAGAAACTTTTTATAGAAATTTGAATCAAATTTAAATGTAATTAAAGTTAAAATTTAATTTAAATTTAAGAAAGAAATTATTTTATATACATATCTACAATAATTATTTTTAAAATATATTAATCACTTGAGTGTTGTGAGTCTTGATTTAATTTTTATTTTAAATTGAAAGAATGGATCTATGAAAATTATAGATAAATAAATTACAATAATTTATTTAGTAAAAGAAGCGTTAATGATAATTGTATTTATTCTTATATGACACGTGTCAGTTTTATTCTAATTTTATCCATATTTGTTAATAATGTGAATTTATATCACTTGAAAATTAAGAGAAATAAGATGTGTGAGATCCATAAATATTTTATTGTCAGTTCTATAAGTTTCTAAAGTGATAATACAGAATTTACTTATTAAACGACGTTTCTATATTTCGATATGTCTTTTAACGGTTGTTTGAGAAAAATATAATTGCCATGAAACCGATGGGGTCAATAATGCTAGTGATTCCTCATTCTCGTCGCGTGCGATCAATCTCGAAGCAAACTTTAATTTCAGCACGCCTGACTTAAGCCAAACGAGGCCCCTATTTGCGCACACCGTACTCCGACTGCGGCGGGCGCAAAAAAATGCGAAAACTTTTGCATACGGCCTTCATTTTTATTCGCCTCGCTCTTTTTACACTCGGATGCGACGCGACAGTGCGCCGCGGTTACTGGACGACTGTGCCAGAACGGGACACGCGCTCTCCCATCGGCGGCCGGATATTATTTCAGTCGGCGCATATTTCCGCAAATGAATTTTATGAAAACAGTTTTTGCTCTTTTAATTAATCGCTCCTCCGTCGCCGTACAGTCCGCGGGTCCACCATTTCTCTTCGCGCGCGGCGAGCGGATCTCGCGAGAAGCAGCCGGGGCGGCTTTTAGTAATAATATTGTTTCAGAGACCGCGCGGGTTCTCTCTCGCGGAAAAGTGCCGCGCAACACTCGTCCCTTTTTCCCGCACCGGATTCCCCGCGCGATACCGTGATTTACGCAAACCCGCTGCGACGTCCCTTTCCTTTTTTTCGCGACGACGAAAGGGCGCTTGGAAAAATTGTTAGCGAGCAGATAATGACGCACGTTTCTCGCAAGTTGCTCGTACCTGCGGGGAGTTTTGCGATTCCACGGGGTAATTTGCTCGCGATTAAACATGGGGGATGGATAGTCCGAACGGAAATAACGATTCCGCGTAACGAGAGGAGAGAAAGCGATTCGTTGCGCACTTCCGACGGATAAATAGATACTGATAATCACGCCTGTCGGTTGTTAATTCGCTTCTCTCGCGCGATGTCTGCAAGGTTCAAAACGATATAATTTCTATATATTGCATTCCATACGGCGTTTTAAACATGTAATGTTCGTGTGTCCCGCATAAATACACTTGCAAAAATAATATACTATGGATTATTGGATGTGATATAAGAAAATCTCAATTTAGACGATTTATAATCAATCCGCTGAATTTTATTTATAATATTTATGTTCTGTTCGTATTATATTCTGTTCGAATGTCTTCTCTACTGTACGCGGCATGTAAAATTATAAATATTTTATATTTCATTCTGAGTTCGCGCGAGAATCGTAGATCGCCCAAAGCGAGCTTAATTACTCTTCCGCGCTTATAATTCTCTTACTGCAAATATGTGTCCGCTCCGCGTGACGACCGTGGCGATTAAAGAAGCGAAATGATCCGGCAGGGGAGCTCCTCGTTTGCGCTCGCAACAAAGTGCCGCATTTTGTACAAACAGGCGTAATCGACAGCCAATTAGATGGTCGGGCGGTTGTAGTTAGGCGTACCTTCGGACGGCTAGGTGCGCCCCGGATAATCATAGTCATAAATAACATTTATCGAGGGGGAGGGGGAGGAGGGAGTCGA
This sequence comes from Leptothorax acervorum, assembly GCA_035220615.1. Lineage (NCBI taxonomy): Eukaryota > Metazoa > Arthropoda > Insecta > Hymenoptera > Formicidae > Leptothorax > Leptothorax acervorum. Next base: position 1,629,956 of record JASTWQ010001261.1, on the reverse strand, counting down.
GGGAATGCCCTGTGCTCTAATTGCCAATGATTACCGCGAGCCGTACGAGGAAAAATTGCCAATTTGCATCGAATGCTCGACCGTCTCTCTCGTTTCCCGCTTCGTTTACTTACCGTCCGCCCATCCGCTTCGTCGGATTATAGATAAGCAGTTTCGCCCCGTGACGTTAAATCACCTTCCGTTATCCGGTAACGGTCGTTCCGCCAAATTCCTCCACCGTCGAGATACGTCGATATTAAAAAGCATCGCGAGCGCATTAATTCTCCGAGAACAAATTGCTTCGTGGATGGTGTACTTTATGGATTCCCGAGGAGTCGCGAGTGTTCGCTGTGGGTGGGTTTCGATCATTCTCCATTACGCATTTATTCAAGCGGAATCCGCGCCCGGGATACGTTGGTATAAAAAGCACGTATTAATTCATACGGGTATTAGGACAGCTTTCTTCTTTCCAATTTTCGATCTCGCGAGCTTCCGTTCGAAATATTCAGCGTACCGTTGTATGCTACATCAAGTATTAAACTTAACTTCACGTTAGCAATACTTGTGAACCGGAGCGTTATGGAGGATGGGAATATTGCTCTCCTTCGCGGCTTCGTCATAAATTCGCGATGTTCAGCCGAATTTCGAGTCAATTCGTGCGAATCGTGTGCGATCGCCCCCTACGCGATCTCTCCGGTCGCTTCCTCTTCCGTTTCTTCGCTTCGCCTTTTTTCGACGCCGGATACGCGGAGAGGGTTCGCGTTCGCACCCGAATAGAGTTGGACGCCGCTCTCCTGAATACACAATGCGATTTATTCGAAACGCGGCGTATAAAACACAAAGGACCGCGTATGATTGGTAAATTATTGAGGCGGACCGGATTTGTCGGCCAATCACGTAGCGCCCTTAAATAATTCAAGGGAGATATGGAACGGCGGATACAGAAGGAGCGAAGGGGCAACGAAAGTCATTCCGCGTGTTGATTCCCGCGTCGCAACGTCCGCGTCGCGAATCAATATCGCGCGCGTTCGTGACGGAAACAAGAACATAAACCAGATAAACCTTTAAGAAAGCTGAAGAAAACGGGGAACGGGGTGAGCAGAGCTGGTTTGGTTGTCCCGGTAACTCGCGCCGCGATTCAAAACCACACACTGTGTTTTGTATAACATCGAAACAAATTTATTAATTCCTCTATGATAGAACTATAAATACAAAACGTATCTACATACTAGCAAACGTACACACTTCCTTAATTAATGACCTCGGTTACATCGTGATCCAAGCGCGATCAGTACTGGATGCATAATACAGCGTTGCTAGCTCATGATTTACGGGGGTGTAGAAAGCGATACCGTAGGATATAATGTACAAAAGGGCTCCGATGCTCGCACTGGCTGTGCTTTGTTAAACGTTCATTCGATAATCGCATAGTATGGTACAAATGTGTTTTTAGCGTAGTCACTGCGTGTCGAAGACCTGTCGCGTTAGGAACTATGCTGGTTTTATTCTGGAATCGCCATATATTTTGCGAGAAAATTATATATTACAGTCGTCAAAACACGTTTAAATGTCGAAAGGAATCTGGTTCAGTTCGAGCGACTTCAACGCGCTCGGTGAGTGCAACTCGTGTAGAGGCTTGTGTTGTAGTATCAAAATATAAACTCGGCAAATAGCGAGTCGGCAATAGTTCTCTCTTCACTCTTGTCGTCTTGACAATTTGAGATGATTAGCAAATCAACTTTGGCAGATTGAAATAAATGCGTACTTGTATGATGCTTTTATTTGCGAAGAAAAGTCAAAGTGCACTGACAAATTGGCACTCGTTATTAATTATGGTACATATGATATTATTTATAGTAATTCAAAGATGCGGCTATTTATATATACATACACATATCTCTTAACATATTTAAAAAAAAAATTACAAAACTATACAGAAGGTATTACATATACAAGAAATATTGAGAAACCAAGCTATTTACGCTGCTACATTCGCATAAAATTGCATATTATCATGTAACATAAAAAATAATGTAACGTAAGAAAATATTTGTTAACGCAATTTATTAACAATGAACTCATATAAGTCAACTTTAATTAGTTCCGCGGAGTTACAGTTGCAATATTTATTTCTTAAACTCTCTCTTGGCATCAATAATAAACAATAATTATTACCAATCGCAAGCAACAAAGATCTTTTTTTTTATTCGCGACCGGAGTGAAAACCGCGAAGATCGTGTTTCTTAAGGATTAGCAGTCCTTACAAGTTTCTCGGCGCAGCTGCCAACTTATTACCGTTCGACGTAGGTACTTTTGGCGTCAACGACGAATCCCCGAAGAGGTAGGAAATAAAACATCCTTCTCGACTGCGGGTATTCTTCGTGATCCGATACGATCAGCACGGGCCGGGCCGGAGAAAGAGAGAGAGAGAGATCAAGAGAGAACTTTGGGCATAACTCAGTCTCGTTATCTGACTCGCAAATAAGGCAGTGGAAAAGTTCGCGACATCAATCTGGGCCTCTGCCGGGAGATTCGAAGTTGAAACAATGCTTAAGTCACCCCTAACGTATGAGCCCCATGGGGTGGCGAGCTGGCGAGCGGTTGCTGCTGCTGCTGCAGTCGCTTTCTCGAGGCCCGTCGATTCGATCTCGTTCTCGATGCCCGTCCGGCAGGAGCAGGGTCCTCCGAGGGTCATCCTGTGTATCTCCTCACCGACACCTCACCGTCCTCGGCGAGGCGAACGTTAAATGCGCCAAACTTTATTTACCACCCCGAAGTTTCGGGCTTCGATTCACGACACGCCGGCTGTTAAAGATATCTTGCACCGACCGGAAGTCGATACGTTTACCGTAGGGTTTCATGAAAGCGGATAAATCCGGGAAGAATCGCGACGGAAATTCTTCTCTAGCCCGTAAATTTCCACGCAGGTTTTACTTCTGGTTTCTTTCTCGATCTTATCTTTAGCGATACGCTTTAGCAGTCTGAATTGAATCATGCAAACTCGATCAATTATAATCTAAAGAGCACCAATAGTTCGCCATAGTTGGCCAATATACGTTCCGTTAGTTATCTATCTACTTATCTATTTAACTGTCTACCTACTTATTTATGGTCTAACCAGTCGAGCGTGGGGAAGACGAATCCGTTCGGATACATGAATCTAATTAACTGCAAGAACGAAAGACGCATTTTGGATTTATATATTCTTCCCTCACGTCCTATCTTATGTTGGAGAGATTCTATTCGAGAAGACGGAATAATAATTCGTCCGGGAAATACGCATTCGCCAAACGACGCCTAAGATAGCGTAGGAGAAATAGCAGCGTTGGCAATCTTGTCATTTATTGGAAAATGTCAATTTCAAAGACGGAACGCGATATACATTTTTATTAATCATTTTCTGTTTTGTCAGATATGCATTAAAATTCTCCTATGCCACTTAATTGCGTTTTCTGCAACACTATTATACTTTTTTTTTATGGTTGTCTTCTATTTACATAAACTTCAAGTTCGCCCGATCGATCTCCGATTGCGACAAGAAGCGGACCGTTTAATGCGATTATATAATACATATCTATATACGCGGTAACATTTTTTTCTGTTCGCGATAACTTGACGATACCTTTTTTTTCTCAATAGTTAAGGAATATCCGATTATGCGCAATTTGCCGTGGGTCGCGTGCTAAAGTTAGGACGACAGTTCGGACGATCAGCGAGGTAAACCACGAAGACAATGAGAACGACACACGAGTCGACCCCCTCGTGCGACTCAATCGATATATCGGCGCTTACTTCGTTTGTCATTTGGCATCGTACGATGCTTGCGCATTGATACCGTTTAAATTATTCATGGGGTTCAGGACGTTATGGGCGCTCGAGCTGGCTGGCGCTGGATATCCGTTGTGGTTGTGGGCCGCCGCTTCCCCGTTCGCCTGTCGCTGAGGCCCACCCGCTACGTTCTGCAAGATAAAAGAAGACGCGTGAGGATTACGGACCGTCGCGTCGGCTGTACGGTATTCGGTGGTCGGTGTTCTCTTTCAATTTGGCTCGATCGACGATCTCGACTTAGCGGAAAATTTATGTGACCGGAGGCACACGTCCTTCATAAAAGAGTGCCGTGGAACAATACCGCCGCGAACAGCGGAAACCCGATCGGAGCAGCATATTCGTATTTCTCTATATCGATCTATGTATACGAAATGTTTTCTATATATAGTACACACATTTATATACTTTCTTTTGTTAAAGTTTTCTCGACAACTAGTTGTAATCTATGTGATTTATATCAATGCGAGTGATACCGTACCACTGAAGGTGAATTGCACTGACCGCTTTAATTAACAAATTCTGGTTAGTGAGACTCGTGTCCTTGTCTAGATTATAACTCTAGCTGTAACATAGATTGAGAAAGGAGATTTAATTAACCATGATTATCGCTGAATAATATTGCTGCAAATAGTCGTACTATTGTCTGAAAAGAAGACGATTTTTTCTTGCAATTTAGCTCGGATAATCTTCAAACGAAAAATATATGTGATTGAAACATTTAAAATATCTAGAAGGACTAGAAAGAAAGTTTTTTTTATTCTTTAAAAGGTGCTATGGACTTATTTTGGCCAGTGCGTAAAATGAAAGATTAAACAAAAATTAATATTGGCATGTAATAAGTTTTATATATTCACTCTTTTTGGAATTAATTATTAGGAAATGTTAGTTATTAGGAATATTACTCGTTAATTTAATCACGTCACTGATCCTGACACGTGATTATAAATAAAACATGCATCATATCGTTTACTGAAATCGATTTTAATATTTTATATATTATAACGTTCGTGTAACACACATTTAATCCAAATTGGATAAACTTTATGAATTCTATTTACTAATATCTCTCTGAGTTTCATTTAACCGAGCAAGAAGCACATCGATTAAGAATTGAGCCCAATTTATTCTTGAAACTCATTTATCGAGGTCTTAAATGCACATCAGAATGCACAGGACGAATTTGTAATTCTGAAGAATTTAATCCGATTAGAGGGCAACTTACAAAATCCAAGAATAAATTCGGTCGATCAATCGACTCCAGCAGCCTCGTTATTCGATTTTAGCAATTATTCACGACGCGGCACGTAAAATCCAGCGCAGGTTTCCGCCCTTAAGGGGTTGACAACGCTAACGAATTCGCGTTTCTCTCTCTTTTCCCTCATCTACCCCCTCCCCCTATAACGTGCCGTCTAAGTCTCCACTTCAAAAACAAAAGGCCGGAGGAATGAATTTGTATCTCAGTGCCCGGGCAAAAAGGAGGGGCGGCACGATTCAACTTGGGCGGGGTTCCCTCTTCCTTCTCCTCACAACCGATTCTTTATCCATCTCCGTCTCCATCCGGTAGCTATATTTGTGCGCTGGTGGTACAGAACTACAGAGTGGCACCCGTGGGAGAGGCGGAGAGTGTACTAGGCTAGGTAAGTGCCGTTGAAAACTTCGAACTTTGCATTTTCCCTCCATCCTGCCCCCCTCTCATCATCCCTCCTTTATCTTATCCTGTCGATCCTGCTTCCTCTTCGTCTTTCGATCTTCGTTGTCGTCTCGTCGTTCCTCGCGAACACGCGTGCACCCCCTCTCCCTTTCCGTCTTTCCCTTCAGTTTCTCTTAGTTTCTCTTAGTTTCTGCAGTAAAGGTGTTAAATTATACAGGCTTAAAATTCGGCAGACCGTGCGGCTCAACCCCTCGTGACGGAATTCTCCCTCCCCCGCCACGATTTCGGCCCGTAAGTTGATCATACTAACTTTCGCACGGCGCCGAATTAAGCCTCCATTTTCGGCAATTATCCCGCGCCGCGGAATGTCTCGTTGCAACGCGATGAAACGTCGTGTCGTCCTTCTTAATTATGATATTTTATTTCAAAGATTGCAAGAATATTACAGGTCAACGGACCTTATTAACGATAAATCTGGTTCTTTTATTAGAGTCGTACTTGCGATTGTCTGTTTTAAATATTTCGCTTTTGTCTCTTGTATGCAACGGGAGAATAAGAACGAAGAAGGGCAGATCTGTCACGAGACCCCGTAAAAGGTGTTATCTCCGAAGTGTCTTAATAAAGCATTTTTCTCGTTTTAAAACGCAAGAAACTGTAGCCGGCACAGGGTGCGGCTGCGGAGTAATTAACTCGTAAATAATTATGATAAAAATGACAAAGCGTTGCTAGAGAAATGCTTTATCATCTGTCTCTGCGACGGGGGCGATTTTTTTTCCTTAGGAAAGATCCTTAAATCTCGTCGCCGTGAGAACCCTTTCCCTTGTAGCCACCAGCAGGACTTCCGTCTCTCTTCTTCTCTTTCTCGCTTTATGTTTTCGTCTTTCGGTACACACCTCTCTCTCCCTATCTCCCTAGCCTCGTTCTCTTGTCTTGGAGGGTCCCGCTCGTAATTGAGAAATCTCCGTGGAAGGATCCAGACCACCGTTGAACGCTGCTATGGGTTAAATTAAGTCTATGACTTATTCAAGTTTTATCTACAATTGCCAGAGGAGGAATTACCGCGCTGTGAATTTACTGCCGACGTCGTAATCAAACGGCATGCGCTTTGCGGGATCTGGTATGTAGGTAGATAGGATTCTATGTGGGTCCTCTTCGAAGTCAAACACATCTCTTCAAACGTCAGAAATTTCGTAGCGTATAGAAAGATAATTTTAGCGACATAATATTATGCCCCAGATAGTCGAGCAGCTTTCTTCACGTTTATTCTCATCTCTCGCTGTAATCTCCTGGTTTTTCCATCCTCTTCCTCTCTCTTTCTCCTGAAGAGACCTCGCACGCGCGCGAATAAGACATTAATCGTGACCTGGCGCGAGGGTGGTAAAGCGGGGCCGGGTAGTTTGTAACTGATGGTAAATGCGGAGCATCGCCATCGCGAGGGCTTGTAGGGAATCGCGTGTCATTTGTCCGTTGATCTCCTGCGGATGGGAAAACGGCCAGATGCGCGGTTCCGCCCGTTCCTCCGCGCGGCGCGGCTTTTCTTACGCGCAAAAATTAGCGCCACCCACCGAGCACGTTCGGTGCCGAAGGTGGGTCCGACACGAGATGAGAATTAGGCAAGACGTCGTTAATCGCTCCGGGATCGTTTAGGAACGGAATTTACTGGCACGGGTTATCCCGGCACGGCCATTCTCGCACCTGACTCTTGCAGGAGAAAAGAAATTGATGTAGGTATAACATTATTTCTTATAAAAAATTAATATAGGGTTACTGTGAGAAAAATCAGGTGTATCCATTACAGAGACTCTTTGATTCAATCGTCATTTTTGTGACGCAAATTTGATTAGACATTTGACTGAACTTTCATACCTTCTCATATAGATTATCAAGCATCTGTAATATCGAGTGTTCCATTAAAATTCACTGCGTATCTCGTTACTTCGATGTCGAGGCAAACTCGACCGCGTGGTCGAGCCCTCGCGACGGACGTCCACACTCGTCGGTAATAATCGTTATAAAAGTAAGCTCGGCCACGTAGCACATAGCTCTCGGAGTTGTTTCCCAACTAAACTCATAATCTCGCATAAGCTTGCAGGCCGGGCTTTCCCATGCGAGCTTTCTCGGCGCGCGCGTTGTATAAGGGGCCGCGCAGAGGGTTTACGTGAAATTCAGCCAAGCACGGTGCACCTAATAATGCGCTCGTTAACAAGAACGACGTGTACACGCGCGTGCGAGGGTTCGTATGTATATATGTGCCTCTGTCTATCTCCCTCTTCTTTATGTTCTCTCTCTCTCTCTCTCTTTCTCTCTTTCTCTGTCTTCATGTCACGACACAGCTTACGTTACGTTGACCAAGAGGCAATCTAATCAGCTGATCGATCGGCGATCGATTAGGCCGCTCTGAAACTTGTTATGTCTAGAAAACATCTTGACTACGACATTTAGAGATTACCGCGATAAATCCCTTCGCGCTAAAACTCTTTGATTCTTTGATACATTTTAAAATTAATTATAGACAGGTTATTTTGTGCAATTTTATGACATCCTTCGATGTAATTCTAAACAGATCGTATTCGCATGTGCAACAATAGAGTATCTACAATGAAGGATTAATGATGGACTAATGGCTTTGTTCAGTGTGGGAATACGCTCGTGGCTCTGTATAGTACTGCATTACGATGATGCGCGTCCATTTCGCTAAACGCTACATTTCGAGGGATTAACCGTGCGCTACATTAATTATTATTAATGGTATCATATCCTATTCTGACACATTCTATTCGGGTATTCTAATGCATACGTTATATCGATCACTAAGTGTTTCATTCACGTCGAAGCAACTATTTTAAATCAATTCCGTATAATTAACGGAATACCGATAGTGAAAATTGTATAGCTGTTTTAAAATCCACGCACTTTTTAATAATTATAAATTCCTTAATAATAGAATATCCAATAGAATATCCCTATTTATTTTAAAGGGTTTTTATATTACTCGAATCCGAATATTTTATTAATTTTTTAATATTTATCTGATTCTTTACGTGTAACGTTAAAAAAATAATAAACGAAATAGAAGACGAGACATTTTCTTAAGCTATGTAACACGGAATCTTCAACTTTTTCAACCTGTCGTTTCGAGTTCGATACGTCCGCCGCGCATTTACGTCACCCCTGAACAAATGGATATTGAACACTCAGATCTAATAAAAGCGAACGTTAAATCGAAAGTTTAATTTCGTTGAAATTAGTCGGCTGTGTTCAACGAACTTTCAGGAATCTAATCGCTTGGAAGCAATATAGAGGACATTGTAATACCTCATTCCCCGTACGAATCTCGTACTGCGCACATTGATCCTCTTAAAATCCCATGTACCTTCCGTCTTGGCATTAGCATATTATCTCACCTCCGTAACCCCCTTTTCCCTCTCGTCGCAGTTTCCCCCAACCCCCTTCTGGCACCTCGGGCCTCTTCCCCCTCTGATTCACGAAGGACTTCGCAGACACTCGAGAGTTTGTTTTAAAACTCAGATAATCGTTCCAAACTCTCATCGTGTCTTTCTCTTTCTCGTTCTTACTCCATGTCTATATTCCCCGCTACGTTTCCCCTTTCAGCCCTCTCCCTACCGCTTTCCGCCGAGTCCCGAGGGGAAAATTAGACCGAAATAAAAGTTCTCGCCAATTTTTAAGCGCGTTACACTTGTCTCTAAGGAGGATGAGATTGCGCGGCTCGATCGAAGCTCCTCGTCGAGAAATGGAGCTAAAGCTTCATGAGTCTTTTCGCCGTCGTTACTATTTGCGGAGCAACGGTGTTTTTCTTTAATTGACTTTCTTCTAAAGATACGAGCTGTAATGTTTTCTCAACTTTTTCATCCCGGAATCATTTCTGGATATCAAAATAAACCTTTTATCGGCGAAAATTATTAATTACGCCCATCAAACGGAGAGTCCCGCGGTGTCGCGTAACAATAGAGAAGCATAATCGATTTTGACGCAATTCCCGTGCATAAAACTCGCGTCCCAACGTACGATAAAGTTTCAATAGGTCGACCATGATATCGGAAACGATCCGTCATCCGTCTCCACCGAGACAACTCGATTGTCGATGCTGACGGCTAAAGGCGGTCCAGTCTCGCCGCTTCCTTTCACTCCCTCATCATCCCCGCTCTCGATTCACCCCCGGATCAGGTATACTCGAGTTATTCGTAAGCAACACTCCCCAGCATTATTCGCCAAAAGCGCGGTAGATCTTCCCGGGGTTGAGAAAGATTGGGACAGCTGTCTGTTCTCAGGCAATCAGAAAAACTACCTTCCTACCTTCCCTTCCTTCCTCCCACTATCCGTCGGCGGTACTTCACCACCCCCGACGAGTCGCGGCTTAAGGAGAATACAAGGGTGGCAGCTGCCTCTAAGACGAGCACCCTCTTCGCGGTTTTTAAGAATCTTAACGCCTTTCTCCCCTTTTTCCCTCTATACCTTCTTCTTCTGTCTTTCTTCCTCTTATATACGCTTTATAGGTACTCTCAATTTCGTCCTTGCATTTTATCAGAGTGCTAAATCTAACGATAGCCCGACATTTTCTTCTTTTGGGGATATATTTTGCGCTAAAAGAATGTCTCGATCGATTTTAATCCACGTATTGTCGTATGACGTTTTGGCTCGGTCATTCATTTTGCACACGATACATTTGCGTTATTATTCCCACCTGAGACAAAAGTGTGCAACGCACATGTTAATTCCTCTTATTTAGATGCAAAATGTAAAACGACCCTCGGGCCAGCTAGTAGATATCTTGAGTGTTCTCCGCGATCGAAGATATTCATGCTCCAGAAACGAGATGTCAAGAGGGATCCATCAGGCTTTAGCGTAATAGATGCGCAGACGACATTAGCATGCCACGCCGATTATTGGCATTAGTCTGCCATCCCGTTATTTCGCACACCGGTCATTTATAACCCGTAAACCCTCCGAGCGAATCGATATTGCGTGTGAAAGCTGCTGGATCGCGCAATATCGCGGAATACACCGCGGACGTGCCAATTTTTTCCGATTGACGGTACCAGAAATTTACAGGAACAAAAAAAAAACAACAGCATCGATTTCCTCGTGCCGGGCAATAAAAAATATCTCATATTAATTAAAGCAACACGTCCCTTACTCGAGAGTCGACGAGTTCACGAATTTCAAGAGACGTGAGACACCCCATTCGACCTCGCTGAGGTAGATTTACGCGCGTCTGGGCGTCCCTGAAAAATGTTTACACGGTACACCCTTATATTCACGCGAGCCGATATTTCTTTAAACATTATAAACGACGCGACACTCACACGCACGCACGTACGCACGCACGGCCCAGGAATAGAGTCGCAAGGGTTACCAACCCCTGAATTACACGCAGCTCGCTCGCGAGGGCGGTTAAGGGTAGCGAATTTGCATATTATAAGTAGTACACGTTACCGAGCTTGATATCATCGAACCGGGGACCTCGTTATTCTGTGCATGCGTATACGATTCGAGCGTGCGACGAGCATCTACGGCCTTAGACCGCTTCTCCGAGACGTTCCGAAGGTTCAAACTCCCACGACGAACGATTTTACCACGGCTCTTTAACGATCTTCTAATAATTGAGATGATGGCAAGCGATATTATTAGCAGCGATTGTCGATGACACATTTAACAACTCAATTTTCGTGAGAGAAATTTGTTTTACATTTTCACGTAAAAGATTCGTGTGCTTAGACTTTTATTCTTTATTTTAAATGGAATATAATAGCAAATTCTAATATTATGATAATAAAATAGTCTTTTCAAAAATCTATGTTAGCATTATTCCTATCATTATTTCTAACTAAATATCGCGAATTAGAATACGTGACAAGTTATTATACAAGGAAGACGGCGGAATCCTTGCAAGACGGTACCCGGATTAAATGGATAGGCTCCTAAGGTCGAGTAGGACGTGGTCCTTCGTGCGGCAGGAGCTTAAGATATTGTTTCGAAGCAACGCTGTTGCCTTAGGATAATCAAGAAGACTTAATCCCAACAAGCTTAACGCCGATGAGTTCATAATTCTGGACGTTCCTGCTCGTGAAAATCGCCTCTCTCTTCGTTGCTCGTCATTTGTCCCTTATTATCGCAGCTCTATATTTATTTTCACTTTAATTGTTTAATTAAATTCATATAGCATATATTTTTTACAATTCTCTAAAAAGAAAAATTTATTTGTAACGTCTTCCTCCTTTTTAAATCTTGTTATACTTATTTCAAAATCGATAGGATTCGTTATTCTCTCGCGCCATAAAGGTTCTTAAATTATTTTCTTATCGGTTAATAAAAAATTCGCGATTGTGAAAAAATGTGCGATAATTTCCTCATAGTTTCACGAAATAGCTCTCGGAAGTCTAACGATCTTCGTAAAGAGTAAATTCTTTCGCACGTTCCGGCTCCGACGGAGTAGGAGCGAATCGTTAAGGCATGCGACGAGACTTGCTTAACGGGCAGAGCTTAATTAATAAGGACACGCGATATCCTAACTCGTAAGACGATGGTAGGATGATAAAGCATAGCTGAAGCCCCCGGGGAGCCCTTTGTTGTCGAGAGGGTCAGGACGGGCGACCTGCCACTTTAACCCGCCTTAAGGGGTTGCGCCTTGAGGAGTTCGAAACCTTGCGAGTTTGAAACACGATGGCCAGGGTCCAGAAAGGAGATTCCACGATGCACTCTACTATGTTTTACATAAAGTTACCTTGTAACGATAATATCTATTGATCGATAGACGTGCTCTCTTTATAATAACAACGTAAACCTCTAAGTCGTCCTATCATCGTGTACAAGTTTTGCAATTACATAATAGAAGGAAACGCAAATTTTTTACCTGCGGCGCAAGATGGGTCACTTGTCTCTTGATGTGTGCCAGAGTCGCGCTAGGCGGGGGATGTAGAGCCATGTTAGCGAAAACCAGCCTCTCTTCGTAATCGTACTCGCAGAGGATCTTGTTATCACATAGATAAAATCTGTCACCCACGCAAAATCTGCAATCAGAAATTAATTTTGTTGCGTCACAATTATGCTGCGTTATCTTAAATCAAGAATTTACGAGGGAGATCTTTGCGAAATTATAATCATAAATATCTAAAATTGTGATTTGAAGCTAATAGCGAATAAACGAAGGCATTCGTTATTTCGTCGATTCGCAGTATTTAGAAGTGATGGAAGGATGGGAAGAAATTCCGTTTACGAGTTGCACGAAATCGGCAGAGCGGTAAAGCGTGCTAATTCCTTTTAAGGTCACTTTCCGTTCTGCTCCGCCGAGGAAATTGCTAGAAAATAAAAACAAGCTGCGAAACGCCACCCCTCATCTACTTCCTCCGGCATCTCCCAAGACTCTTAAATGTAAATTTTCAGTCGATTCGCAGACATCGTACTCAGATTACCACGATTGGAAATCTCTGCAGTTCTCTCGTTCTTATTTTCTTTTCTCTCCTTACGAGATCATTTCTAACGCATTATTGGTAACAGATCTTAAACAATGTCGCCTAAGGCGACAGTCAGAAAATTTTTAGTAGATCGACACGTGCGCAAGTTTTGACGTCTGTTCATTCTCGGATGTCGACGAATAAAATCAGAGCGACGGCACCGAAGAGTGTATTTTAAAATTCAGCGTATAAAAGTCCGGGATTTCGGAGTAATCCGACACGATATACATACCGCTGCACGCGGATTTCGGGACGGCGCGGCGGCGAGGTACCGAACGTGCTCGGTGTGCGATATCAGAGAAATAAGGTTGCCACCGAGGGTTATACGCATCGGCCAACTGTCGCCCCCGCGAAGGGGTGGGCGGGCTGGCGGGGCCTTTAAAATCAAAGATTTCACATTTTTCGTTTTTATTGCCGGTTTAAAAGTCAATTTTTTCTCTACCGCGCCCTTTCGGGGGAAAGCGTCCGCATAAGGGACGTTACGCCGGAAATGCTAAAGAGCCATGAAAGCGGGCTCGTAAGGGCGGCCGGCGCTTCCATCGCGCCACAATGGATCGAAGATCCACGAGGGACACGAAAATCGTTTTGCCGGGAGATCTACGGGGCTTGAAAATTCCCGTCAGGCGCCGGGAACATCACTCTCCGGATGTTATACATACCGCGTATATCGATCGCGATATGACGGGCGTGTTCGCGCGATTTGTCTTACGGAAGAGCTCGCGGAACTTCGAGTCGTCTTTGGGACACGTCGAGTCCCTCGGATATCATTAATGTAGAGAGAGAGACCATTCGGCGAGAATCGACCCTCTCGTTCCTTTATTTCTTATAAGGACGCTTCGGGCACCGCTATATTATCTTCAATTTTATGTCATTTTTTAACTCTTAACGATCTAATAAAACAATAAAAGAACAATATGACAGTATTTGTTGAGACAATTTTCGATAAATCATCGTCAACGTCTGTTTTTGGTGGAATAAAGTGCACGAAAATCCTCTTGCATAATATTGCGATAAAAATAAGCAGCGAAACGCCACCCCTTAAAATAAAACCGCTAGAAACGACAGAAGAAAAGAACGCGTCTCGATACCGGCGCGCGGCGACTTATTGACGGAACGATCCACTTACTGTCGAAGACGTCGTCGATGAGCCGTGTAAACTCCACGTCAGTGTAAATGCCAGGGTAAAACGCGTATACTGTCGCGTTTGTAATTCACCGGTGAATAATAAAAGCATTTTTTGGTAAGGGGGTAGCAGACGGATACATCGGCTACATATGGCCATTGCGTATTCAACGGATGTGCTGTCCCGCGCACAGGATCCTGTTTGGGTTTTATGTCGGGATTTCTCTGTCGAGTGGTTTATACCGGCGCTTATGTAAATGCAGACGTGATTTTTTTCAGCACCTACTCGAGCCACCTGAACGAGCGCGCGCGGCACATTTGTAGCATTCGAAACGAGCCGGTCGGCCACGACGTCGTCTCCTTCCGAGAGTATCATGAAATCGCAATAAGATTCTACGACGTACAGCCGTATTCGGCAGAATCTGCATTTTTTTTCGGTGAATTTAGCGATATGTCTCCTTGGTCGCCGCTGAGCAATTTGTACGTCGACGAAATCAATGCGCGCGAAATATGTAGATTTATTATTTGAAATGTACAACGATTGTGTAAAACTGTAGTTTCTGCTGAAACTCATTTAGTTGCAACAGTTCTGATTTAGAAACAACTGTGGGTTTTTTTTTTCTAAAAGCGACTATCTATTGCAGTAACCAAAAGTACATTATTTACGATGCTCAATGTAAATGAAAACAAATCTGAATTGATTGAGATTCTTGATATAGATTCTGCTGTAAATACAGGTTCACTGGTTACGACTTCGAAACGAAGTATTTGATCGTGTAAATCGTATTAGTTATATCGTTTCGATTTTATTCATCGCCGTTAAAGATTTTCTCGCTATTCCGTCGTTGATTCAGAAATATAAATACGAAGAATTACGGATGAATTATTAGAGTCCACGTTGGAGACTCGATCCGAAATAACGAGCGACGATTCTATATTCAGCCTGATTGGCGACGGTATAATTGAACTTAAAATATCTGCCCGATTATCACATGAATCCGCGATGTCTCGATCGATAGCCGAGTGTAGGTTAATCGTAATATATAAATACGCTCCTCTCTGTTCAGCGAAATCAGGACACCGTCGGGAACCCGAGGTAAGTACATTAACGATTTCGTACGACGTACAGGTTTAGCATCTGCTATCGATTGCGCTATTCAGTTAGGTTGAATTAATTATACTGAATGGTCCTATGTCTCGTGAAAGAAGCTTAATGCATCCTTAAAATATGAAGCTTTAATTACTTATTGTTAGAATCACAGTGTTCCGATTTCCTCTACAGATAATCCACAGCGGATAATCTGTCTATAAGATAATATGTTTAGGCAATGCATTCTTTTACACGGTATAGACATCTCGTTTCATGAGAATAAAACGAACCAAGAGGGACGAAGAAAGAACGAGAGAGGACATACCGCGTGTGCGATCGGAACATGTAGCCACCATAAAAAGCAATGCGTTCTCGTAACGGGGTACGATAAGTACCGCGCTACGGAACAAAATCGATCCCGGGGGCAGCTTCGAATCATGCACCATAAAAAGGAACATTACGGGACGTAGGTGCGAGAGGAGAGGGAGGATGAGTTTCGACGGAGCGACAGGAAAGAACGATCCTTTATAATAGCGTCGTGATTTCGCGTCCAGATACGCGCTATATTTCCCCGATAAACGCTGTTTCTGTAATCTCCAACGCTAAACGTTCGAAACATTAGTATCGCCGATCGTTTTCAGAGTTTCGTGTCATTTTCATACCTTGGCGAAGCTCTCATACGAGGCGAAAAGCTCTCAAACGTATATATATCTCTGAGAGATTTTATTTAAATCCGACATGCGTGTGTGTGTGTGCGGATTAGGAGAAACAGATAGGTATGTTCTGTAGTTTACAGTAATTATTATATTTAAACGGCAATAGGTATAAATAACATCATCAATCCATGATATTTAATGGCGCAAGCGAATGCGATATTTGATAGCGGTTATTATAGACTTCATTGAATTAGTACGAGCAGGAATAGTTTTCATATTGGAATTTATAGAATGAAATACGATAGGGCTCCATATAATATACACAAATATACATATAGTGTACATATATATTGACATAAATACACTACGTATATATGTCAAAAAATTTTGATCTTACAATTAATAGAATCACAGTATGTTTTGAAGAACAAATTGACGAAAGACTCATCGGCTAAACTGTTAAACGATCGAAACGCGACGCGTTCTCTTGTCGCTGCTAAGTCGAGAGAAAGCCTCCGAGATTCGTCGGCAAACAGCGCGAACTCCGCAATGTGGGACGGGAAACCCCAAACGGCAACACTTTGGTGGTAGTCAAGATCGGAGGGAGAGGTGGAAGTTTGCTTGAAGCCGAAGAGGGTCGCGCGGAATGAATTTCGTACCCGATCGCGGAGTCTTCTCTAAGAACAAAGGAGAGAGAGAGAGAAAGAGAGAGAGAGAGGGGGAAGGAGTCTAGATCGAGGTAGATAGGTGTGTATAGGTATGTGTCTATATATAGATAGACAGAAGGGAGAGAAAGCCAGGAAAATGTCTATACTGCCGGTAGTTGGTGGTGCTCGTACTCAATTTGCATCAAACTATGAAGAGACAGACACCAACGACCGCCCTCTTGTCCCCCCCATGCCTATTCCCGGGGTCGCCACTCTCTAACACCTGATGGTGCCGCGCCTCCGTCCTCTCGCGCGTCGCGCGTCGCCCCGCAGCCGAGACTAACGCGTTTAGCAGAGACTCGAACCCCTAATCAGATCTCCCGACGGCAACGGGCTTTCTAAGGTGCCGCTAAGTGTGAAGTTAATGGAGTCAAGACGTCGCGCCGAGACGCAAAATTCTCGCCGCGCGCGACTACCGCTATCTAATATAGCGGAATCGAGGATATTCTTTATTCATCTCGTTGCTGAAACGAGAGCTGGACTGACGAGAGGACGAAAAGCTGCAAGGTTCTCTAGTAGAGTTAAACTTATAAATCGCTTTTTCGTAAATAAAATATCGCGTTTTTGTTATATCTTCTATATTGTTAAAGTGGTACTTTTATTATATCATAGATTTATTACAATACAATTAAAATTGACTATATATTAAATCGAATTGTTTTCTCGGTGCATTAGAATGATTAAAAATTCATGTCGTCTATCAGTTGACGTTTATGATTGCACCATTGAACAGTTACCTCTCGCCCGGCGCACGGCGCGCACTTCGTTGCGATAATGGCTGCTTACCTAGCGCGTTCTCCTGTTAATTAATTCAGACTGTCAGGGTATCGGGGAACCGTGGCGCGCTAATTCGATCAGCAGTGAATTCGCTCGCTCCGGTGGCGAGGGCTCTCGCCGTCAGGTTTCCGGGGAAGTACGAGGAGGAGAGCCTTCGCTTCCACGACGGATTTGCTCCGCAGACAGTTGACGTCGCTATCTAAATGTCACTCCAGAAGCGTGTCGGAATGCCACTCGATAACACAAAGCGGCAGGGCGCGCCGTCTCGAATCACGTCTCATTGTCCGACGTGCGATCCGCGATCGCATGCGCGAACGATGGACGGATGCCGAGGACTTCCGTGTAGCTATCGCGCGCGAGGCGACGTTTAAACAAGATGCGCCGGGGAGAGAATACCTTGCGCGTGTCATTTTCAACAAGGCGAAATTCCGATAAATTGCTGCCTCAACGTTGCACGGTAGGTATTACGTACGATATTTAGAATGAAAGTTCGGGCAAAATGCCGTAATTTTATTTATTTAGATCAGATCGATAGTTGAAATTAAGCTGAAATGTTTAAAAAAATTTGAACAAGGAAATTAATTAATAAACGTGTGATAGGTTTAACAATAGTCGTGTGGCTGTATGGAATTGTCGCTTCGATTATGTAATTGGTCTAAGGAAGTGCTATCGTTCATTTGTCGAGACATGCGTTCGGACTAACCCCTTACATAGGAGTTACATAAATATTTTTAATTTCTGGAATCGATCGTAAGATATAATCAATTTCTGTTTAACGATTAATAATTTAATCACAAGACCGTGTATTAATTTCGCCGTGATTATTTTCATTATTTATTAACCATGATATATTACTGATTATTTAATAACCACAATTACTAATCACTTGATTGCTTAGTAAACATATTCAATATCCATTAATTTGATTACATATTTAACCAATTCTGTATTGTATTAATTTGTAAAACAAAGATTACCTATATTTTCGATTTTCAAATTAAAATATGTTTTTAAGAAAAATGCTGATAAATTTTTACGTCCTCCCATGGATTACAGACGTAGCTTATGGTTAATGATTGAGCTCATTGATGATTACCTAAGTGAGAATTCCTTTGATAATAAGTATATTGTAATCAATTACTGTCCAACACTGGTATAATACAATGCGGTATCGCATCTAAGCCGAAACATCTTTGTCTCGAAGATATGGCGTTTACTTCTGCGCTGGTCGCAGGGCACGCTTTCGCAAAGCGAGCGCGGAAACGCGCAGAAATCGTCGCCATTAACCATTCCGGCCAAGCGTTCAACCGTAAAGCACGCGGAGGGAACATTCGTCTTTCTATTAATTTCTGCGCGGCGCGAAATTACGCGCGTCGGCCGACCCTAAGCCATATTAATATCGTAGATTACGAAGGAAATTAAGACAGCGATGGGTCGCAGATACCGCGGCGGGATTCGGCGTTGTTCCTTTGTTACTTACGACGAAAGGGTTGAGTCGAGGAGAGTTGTTGAATCACGATGCTCTGTATTTCGCACAGTTGAGAATAACGTCCCGTAACTAATCCCGTTGGTTGATTAAAAAACGCAGCAGGGCTATAATAATGGGTAATGATTGTCGCAAGTCTCGGATATTAAGACACAATAAAAAAGAAAAATACGTGTGATACGTTACGTGCGCGCGCGCGCGCGCGATTCTAGAATGATTATTTTTCTATTTGTGATAATTACAAAGAATATATAAGATATTTAGTAAATCGTGAAGGAAGTTTTTACTTTATAAATTATAGAATTAATTCGTTCACGTAATTTTTTTTAAAAATCATTTTGAATACGCGAAGGCCTTTACGATTTATTGGATATCTCGGTAGAAACGATTGTAGTTTTGGAACTACATCGCGTTTGTCGATGCCAGTTTATGTTCTGGATTTAAATTACATCGCTTTTAAAGGTGACGCGAACAATTCCAAGCTGTACTTTGTTCGAACGACTGTTCTCATTTATGGTGCCATTGAGCTCGCAGCAGTGCGCATTGATACGATGGAACGCCGATAAGAACATCGTGCGGTTAAGCATTATGATGATCGGCCAGGTCTATCTCGCGTACGCCGAAAAACGTCTTCTTCTTCTTCGCCCGAGAATCGATTACCTCGCTCCCATAACGGCAGAAAAACTTTTAAGACGCGGCGGAATCACATCAAAGATTATTTCCGCCAATAAAACGGAAGTCGAGTCTCGGTCGGGGAGGCACTCCGCGAATCGCTCTGCGCGGCATAACAAGACGGGGACGACGGTAAAAGTGAGGAGGGACGAGGTTGACGGTCGGGCGGTTAAGGGCTGTCTAAAGGGTGGCTCATAGCGAGAAGAAGACCGGCAAGCCTGGCAATAAATCTACGGTCGCCCGGAGCGAGTACTTATCGGTTCGCCAGGATAAGCGGCGACGTCACGAGTCGCGCGAAACCCCCGGTGGGCTCTCTCGTCTTCTTCAAATTGACATCGCAGTTCGAAGCGAGATCGAGATCTGATGTAACGAGCAGCTACGGCGACGTTTTGTCGGATACTTGCGTGGGCACACGTATCAGTAAACGGAATCGAGCAAGAGTGAAGTGGACTTTCGGGTGAATTAGTTTTCCTTCGAATATCATTGTTGATAATGAGACAGTCTCTTGATGGAAATCTTTACATAACTAATGAGATAGAATGTATCGTAATAGAGAGTGATAACTTTATTTACTACACATCTTTGATAGAAATCGTACTACGCAAATTTTGGCCATAAAAAAAACCATGACAGTTTGTGGGATATTTTGTATATAAAAAAATCAATATTATTAGAAATTTAATAGGCATGTATGGACATTATCCACCTTAAGTCAGTCATCATCATTTTCTCGATCTAGCCATCGGAACTAACTATCAGAAAGCCGAAGTACGGATAGCAGCACGAGTAGTAGCAACGTCGAGTCTGGTGAGTCGGATTAAATATGACTTACGGGTAGTACTTAAGTTCTCTTAGCGTTACATAGCTCCTCGTGTAACGTAGCCGACCGCGCGAACTTTAGGCAGGGCGAGGCTCTGGTGCGTGTAGTCGGATCGGAGGGCAAAGTTACCATATCGCGCGCGTCCGTGCAATGTAGTCGTGACCGGCGGGCATTGTCAAGGTTTCGTTCGGGCAAGTTTGCCGGCCCCGTGATTTCACTCCAGG
Organism: Leptothorax acervorum; assembly: GCA_035220615.1. Lineage (NCBI taxonomy): Eukaryota > Metazoa > Arthropoda > Insecta > Hymenoptera > Formicidae > Leptothorax > Leptothorax acervorum. Next base: position 1,609,472 of record JASTWQ010001261.1, on the reverse strand, counting down.
CGGATTCGCCCGGATTATCGTCGAGGTGCACTCGAGAGAGAACTTGATGTAAGGTCTATCTATCGGTATTGATTGATAGTGCTAATATTACTCCTTCCTCGAACATTGTCAAATTAGATCTCGACCTGACATCATTATTTTTGTTTTAAGATGTAGGGAATACTTGGATAAGGAAACTGAGACCGTGACATTTCTTGAAATATCGCGATGTCGATTGCGCTCGTTAATTATTAATTCTGTCAATTACTGCCACAAGTACTTTCGCTCCGTTTAATTATGTTTAACGTCCGACGATCGGATGATGGCCGAGCGAGCTATGAATTTTGCAACAATTTGGTATGATGTTGTCAACGATCTTCGTTCCGCATCAAACGCAAGGGAATACTGAGCGAAATGTATACAGCGAAGTGTACGGGACATTTAAAAAGCGTTGATTCAATTTTACGCTCAAAAGCGAGGCTCGCTGCCCTCGATCCATAGCCGAGCGCTGTGGATGACAGGGATACCGTTGGTGGTGTTGACGTCCCTATAATTCGACTGGAAAATATCAGAACAAGTTGCGTAATCCCGCGAGAAATATCCGACCGTCTCAATCTTGCCTAGACCATTCCCAAAATTTTTTTTAATTTTAATAATTGCAGACCGATTTTCCTTCGATATTTCCCATTATTCGATCTTTATAAAATTTAATGATGAAATTTTAGCAAACATACATACGTTCCAAATTTTCAATGACATGTTTTCGAGAATATCCAGAATTAAATTTTTTGTTCGATTTTAAGTTACCGTTTTTATGTTTGATTATATTCTGCGTACATTCAATAACTATTGTAAGTAGTAAATATTTGATACATTGGTACAAATTGATATTGAGACGTTGTCTAGAAAACGCTTTCCTAGGATCTTTAGAAGACAAGAAGCTGAATCTGTGGCAAGCTTAATCAACAAATTGGTCCCCCAAGGATCCTCAGTCTTCCGGCGCAATACCGTGAACACGCATAATTCAAAGTTGCACGGACCGCAGTCTAATTATTCAATCTTGTCGAGAGAGTTAGCTTGTAGAAGCCCGGAGAAAACTTCGAATTCCGTTAGTATTCGCGAGACCGCGTCTTGCGCAAGAGCGTGAGAAGCTGTCTTAGATGAAGATATTGACGTATCGTTAATTTTACTCGATTTATTTGGAAACAAACGTTGACGGATTACGACGTTGCGCAACTTGTCGGCGAAGTTTTACCTCGTTCAGAATTTCAGCCTAAACAAGCTGATAGCTTCCTTATCCTTTAGCCTCTACCTCCGGCTGACAGCCTTATCTTCTATAGGGCAGCTTGTTTGACTTCCGGCGATGTCTCCTCCTGACCGGACGCACTTGATAACTTGAACACCGCGGGTCTATCTCAGAGAGGGACGCCGGAGAGACGGTGATAGAGAGAACAAGTACGATAGAGTAAGCAAGCAAGAGGTCGAAAGACAGGCTTGCTATCAGGCTTAGTCAACCTAATCCTTTCCGTGGGTTGGCTTTGCATTAAGTAAACTCCATCGATTCAGCCGGAAGCCGTACATTCCTCTCTAAAGTTTCGTTATTCTCGCGCGTTCTTTTGGTAAAAAATTTTTTTAAAAGTCCTAGAATAATTTTTACGATGTGTAAACGAGCTATATCTTTTGAACGCCGTAACTTTTGCTAGTCCAAGTAGGAAGATAATCTAAAGTTTGAACTGATCGGCTTTCTTTACGGCCTGATGCGAGTCCATCGAACATTAAGAACGAGAGAAAGAAGAAGGTTAATCCACGGGAGCGAGGTAACGGCCATATTTCTCAATAAACAATAAATCAACGGGGTCGCCTAGGTATAACGCCCCCTCTTATAGATCTCCCTTCTCTTTCATTCTTGACTCCGTCGTCGTTTCTCCGAAATAAACCCTCTCTCGCTCCATCGCTCATTCTCTTATTTCCTCTCGTTCGCTTATATATATATCTTTCTCTTTCTCTTCTTCTCTTTCTATCGTTCAGCGAGTCTCCAGGCCCCATTAATCTATGGTTATCTACGGCCCGCGCTGGATAAGTGCGTCGGAATGAGCCATTTCACCCTTGGGAGTTCGAATCCATCCTCCACCCTCGTAAGGGAAGGCCATCGAGAGACTGGCCCTTGGGCATCCTCTTTTGCCCTCGCGATGAGCTGTGCAAAACTCGCTCCTTAACGAGATCGTAACGACGACGGATGCCGGGCAAAAATGCAGGAATCAAGAGTTGTTCCACGTAAGACGTTGCAAACTGTGAGAAATTCTTGAGAAACATTTTTAAGACGGATAAAGAAAAAACTACAATATTGTCGCCAGAGGATAAAAAAGACAACGCTGAAATTGCCTCCTTTCTTCCCACGTCGCGTGAATAAATTTTGAAACTTCGAAGTAGTATCAAAACGGCGTAAAAAGGCACAAGAAACGCCAAGTGCTCGCGATAAAACTACGAGAACGCGTAAGATGGTACGCGAACGATCTCGTTCCCTCGTTTCTCGGCTTTCAGGCAGCATCCGGTCGTAGCCTGCGCCACTTCGTCTCCTCCACGGTGAATAATGCTCGTAGGTTATCTTTTCACCTTCGAGTCCCGTAAGTAAGGCGGAAAGCAACCCCTGTCTCTCCGCCGTTCTCGGCCCGACCTAACGAACTAAAGAACAAGTTTATTTTGCATGCGTCCCGGCGGGCGGCTCGCCAAACCCTCTGTCGTCGACTACGCGGACGACGATGGGCCGCGCCCTTATCGCCGGAAAAGTTAAGTGGAAGAAAATGCGTCGACTAAGAATGCGGGAGGGATGCCGTGGCTCGAGATGGCGAGCAAAGTTGAAATTGATGCACTGGACGAGTCCTAGAATATACGAAGCTTACGTTCGCTGAAAGCTATTTGCGATAAAGAGAGAGAAAGGAAGAAATAACGATCTTGAAAGCTCGTTCCTCGAAAGTTTCTCTCGTCTCGATGGAACGAAATCGATTATATATAGAGATGTGTGTGTTAGGTCGTCGCGATTCTGTACTCGAGCGCGATGCGCTTATTAGCATAAATTTATCATAAAGCTGCCATTTATAATATCACTTTGCTAATCGAATTTCTGATTAATAAGAGTAATTATGAGTGAAAGAAATTTGTAACAACTGGTTTTAAAATTGACAAGTGCGGATGACTCGCTTGATCCTCGCGGGTAGTTTTAGGTGTACGTCGCATAATCTGTCTCGTATCTCGCGGAAACTGTACGCAGTTCAGTGAGATGCTGTCGGACGTGACGAGTGATATTATAACGCGCCGCCTAATTCCCCGTTGTGTGCCAGTAGATACAGGGTGTCTACGGCAGACTTTGCGTAACTCAGAAACCAAATGCGTCAGAAGGGGTGAAGGGCGACGCGCCTTAGTTTGACTATGATCTGCCAGAAGCAGATTCGCGAACATCGCTGTTCGCGAGAGGATCTTGCTCGGTTATGAAGGATTCTTTTAATTATGTCGACGTCAAGAAAATATAGGTACTTGTTGATGATCGCGAAAATGGAGCTCATCTCAGCTAAGATTTTTTTCATAAGTTCCGTTATACTTTCATGATAAATATTATAAGAGACGAATTATATTGAAATTCGGGGGATGTGGGAAGATCGGAAACTCGTCTAAGAGCGTGAGAAAAAACAGCGCTGCGCGCCCGATCGCGGCGAGAATAAATTCTTCCTATTGCCGATAAACATCGGCGCATTGTTTCGGTGCAGCGCGCGATCGTGACGAAGCACTGGGTGGGCAGATTATAAATCGCGAAGGCCGTGCGAGAGCGGCGGGGGGGCGGTTGCCGTTCGATAAATTGGGATTTTATTATCGCTAATAACCATCCAAAATTATTATGCGTTGATATTTATGCGGAGGCTAACCGCCCCTTCCTCCACGCTCGCCCGCCTCGCATACACACGCGACACGCACCAGCGAGCGCAAACCGCGCCCTTCCGCGCGGGTTTGGGGGAGCGATTTTGGTGATCGCATTTTGGCTATTATTTACGCGTCGCGTGCATACGGTTTTCGCCTCTACGGGGCTTACGAATGTTTATCGGCAAAAATTAACGGGCAATTTGTTCGGGCGCATTGTCGACGGTAATTATTATTTTATCGACGGTCACGCGCGCACGACCGATCTCTTGTACCCCCTTATTATTTATTGGCCAGCGTTCCGTTTTGCGAACGCACTGAACGCTATTATCGAAAGAGCTCCAGCGGCGTTATGCAGTTTTGTGCATTAAAACCGACCGCGATATCGCCGACGCGTTTAATTTCACGTCATGTATTATGGCGTGTCAGATACGCTCGCGGAATAAGAAATTCAGATTGCATTTACGATAACGCGTTGTCAAATCAGTGCAAACTGTGCTACTGATAAATTTGTCAATCTCTCGTCGCGGTGAAAACATGTCATTTTCTTTGACAAGCAATGTAACAAGGATGCATATATGGCATTTTTCTAGTTTCGCGTATATGTATACCGTCGATGCACAGAACGCAGTTTATTGCCACGAGGGTAAACTGCACCCCCGCATTTCTCACTCACCGAATTGGCATAAGGAGGGAAAGCGTGGCGCGGCGCGCGGATCAATTTACGACGCTCATTACAATCGATTCGCCGCGTAACGACGATTCGTTCGCCGTATCGTGCAAATCGCGCAATTTCTCGCGAGGGATTGGCGCCGTCGCGTGACGGCTGCGCGAAGAATATCTTCAACCACGCATTCTGGCCGCAACTGGCATTTCGACGAGCTGAGCTGAGCCGCGCCGCGCTTTTTCGTAATTGGCTCGCTTTATGCCGAACCATGCGCGGAACGAAAAATGTACGCGTATATTGTTTTCACGGCACGACGCGGTCGTTGCGCACAAACATGCCCGCGGATTATCGAATGCAGGACGATCGTGAGCGCGGGCACGCGTGTCGTTGCCGCGATTACATCGCGTCGCGACACGAAACCCCCGATTCTAGAAAGGACAATTTTTCGCCAGACCCACGCTGCATGACTCGCGCTAATAAATAAGCACCTGTCTGTCGCCCGGCGCGATCTGCGTTTTATTTCGTGAAATGTAAACGCGGATCCCGCACGCTACGCGAGACATCCATGCGAGTGCATTTTTGAACTCCGCTTGTGCGAAATATTTGCGATGACTATCTACTCGTATTTATTTAAAGTTTGTCTCTCAATTTCTGCAGATACTCTATGTCTGATACTCTACAGTCTACACGCACGATGCATTCAAAATCATGCAATCGTTAGTGGCATTTTGTAATATAATAATGGCACATTTTCAGCCGTGAAGTAATAATTGGATTTTTATAAATCGTATTTAGCTACACAATTAAGCCTGTTGTATGGAGGTGTTTACGATCGCATTTCAAACATAATTATAGTAAATCTAGACACGGATGGCCAGCCCGGGGCGAATCACGTTAGTTTCTATAACGATATTTGCTGCGTTGCGGTAATTTTGGTATCGTTTTATCGGTAACGTAATAGACAATTCGTACATATATACGTATATATTTTATAGAGAGCGATACAGAGAAATACGGGCGAAAGAGGGAAAGAGAAAGGGGAGAAGGAGAGAAATTGAGAAAGAGAGAGGGAGAGATACGGCACATAGATACGTGCACATTCATGTATTATACACACATACATGTGCGCGTCCCACATCGGCTAATCTCGTATTTGCGCGATTAATTCTACGCGTTTAACGGAATCCCGTGTCTCGCTAATTACTCTGTCGCGAGCATTTCGCGCGCGCACTGACGATGCTGTTTTCGCGTTAATTATGGAATCCGCTGGCTAATGGGTCGTGCGAATAAAAGTGAGATAAATTTAGTTCTTGGCAGAATCTAATGGTGGAATCATAAGACTACGTTTACACGGTGGCTTATAATCCGGTTTTATAACTACCGTATACTATCCGATCCAAAACTTTTCTTCTTTTTATCATAATGATCACTTAAATATATGAGCCTCTTTCATACTCTAAACATTTCAATTAATCTCTTTTGATATATATATACATACTAAAAATTGTAGTTTAAGTATCAAAAGAAGCTCCTATTTAAATCATTATGAGCAAAAGAAGAAATGTTTTGGATCGGATAGTAGTATACGGTAATTATTAAACCGGATTATAAGCCGCTGTGTAAACGTAGTCATTTTGAGTAGGACGAGATCACATTCCAGTTTCCACAATTTCGTACGATTAATCTTTTACGAGTCATCATTCTTTTCGTATTTTACAACGTTCGCCTGAATTGTCGTCTCGATTATTTTGATCGTAACAAATTTTACAACGTTACCTGAATCGTCGCCTCGATTATTTTGATCGTAACAAATTGCGCACCAGAAGCGAGTCAGCTGCGCTCCAATATATCGCGCGTCATGCGTAAGAGTGACGCGGATCGTCCGCGTACGACGAGTTTAAAGCCACGTTTAAGCCGTATGGGGCTTAGGTGCGTCTATTTTCTAGCAAGGTCCCTAAACCGGAGATTAAAGCCATCGCTCTGCGCGAGGGCGCTCCAAAAATCCAGGGATTACGTCTAGGCAGCAACGGCGACGGCGGATATGAATTAATTTCGACGTTAAGAGCTATCGCGTCTCTCATTTAACAACGGCCCCTTTTTGCGAGTTTCCCGTCGCTCGACTCTCACGAATCCATGGGTATGTTCTACTTTATCATAAAATAATTTATTACCATACGGTTTAAGAATGCAGGAAAAATTTCGAGGAGTACATGAAATCGTACAGTTCAGATAAAATATAACTCTATCTGAGACACGCGCTTTTTGTAATACACAATAATGAGTTTTTTGTTAATCTAAATCTTTCGAGGATTATAAATTTTTTTTTCAAGAAACGAAGAAACAGATTCTTGAAATTAATGAGGAAATACGATCAGATTTCACAGATCATGGCACGCGGAACACCTCGTAAAACGGTTTCGCTCCCGGAAAGTGCCCGCGCCGCGCCCGTACCGTTACAAACGCAGGGTGCGTGGTGCATTTCGGTGCAACCGGTACGAGTGGGTTGTTCGGCATGTCGGGGTGCTTTTGGCGCTGACAATACCGCAATGCACAGGTTGGCCTAATAAAACTATGATCGCCGGATAAAACAGTGCAGTGCACGCTGGTAATTAGCGGTATACATAAATCATTGGCAGCGCGCCGCGTAAATGCTTACGCACACGTGTACGCGCGCCCGTACGCGTGTGTATGTACGCCTATTACAAACCCCCCCAAACGCGATGCCGCCTCCGGCAAATTCCCCTCCCGTCTCCGCCACCGTCGGCCACAGTTCACCGAGTAAATGAATACACGTGTAACGGCCAACGCAAACGTTGTGACACTCGCCTTGTCTCTTCGCTCACACAAGTAATCTTTGATTTCATCCACGGTAGCTATATTTGCACGAGAGATACGAGACTGGAAACGAGATACTCCGCGGAATCGATATCGAGGTACCACAAGACAATAGCTTACACAGATGTATCGGCGTCAAAAGTATTTCTTTATAATTGCTGAATTACTGTCGCGACTGTATTGTTAATTAATTCTTCGAATCTTCCGCACGACAGACGCGGACGCTCGCTACTCGGTCCGTTAATTACTCTCTACTGTGATGCCTTGTCTCTCTGATGTGCCGCTCGTCGCACCTGAGAATTGACTCGTCGCCGTTAGTTCGAGTAATGTGATTCCGCTCTTCGTCTCCCTCTCGGCACATTTCATTTATAATCGTGGCGGTACGCCTATTACCGCTCGCATCAGCTGCGTATCGTTTTGAAGTGCACACGAATATGCTCGCGCCATCGATGACGTTCGCTTTCCGTCCTTCTCTGTCTCTGTTTCTCTCGAGTGCACCGAACTGACCGGGCGCGAGGGTGCGCGCGTTTGTCGGGGACTGGTATCGGACGCGGGGAACGTCCATCGGCGGGAGGGAACGACCGATGCCGGGGGCAGTCAGGGGTATCAAGGGGGCGGGGCGGGGGACGGGAAGTGGCAGGTCTATCGCCATCGGAGCCGGGAATGCGAGTCTAGGTTATCCGGTGACAAAGCAGGTTCGACTCGCGCGCAACGCAACGAGGCCCTCTCGGCACGTCGGATTATCACCATTGAAAATGGTGCAACCGAAACCCCACTGTTCGGATGCAGCCGCGCTTGAACGCGATACGTGCGCGCGGCGCGACGCAACCAAAACCGGAAGCGAATTCCTTGTCGCGCCGCCCGGGAATTTATTGTCGATCTCGCGGCATGAAACGATTACGGTTTTGTATCCTGGTTGCGATCTCTGCCTTTGTCGTTTATCGTTAGAGTTTGACCCCTCTGCGATTTGTTCGTCCTTTTGTAATGTGTCACGGAGACGCGTCGCGCGTCATAACAACAAACATGTAATGGATTTTCAAATAAAATGTTAATCCATGAATAAAAAGTCTGCCGTGAGCACTGATGAAACGTCATAAAATGCAAAATAATCAATGAGAACGTATATCTTCAATTTGTAGACTGATCACAAATTTTTCTCCATACATTTCTATCTATTCGGTTATCTATCGCGAAATTCCGGAAACGATCCTTCCACTAGAGCGATGCCGCGTCGATTGGCTCACCGCGATCACTATGCTCGCGTACGATGGGCCCTCTTTATCGAGGATCCGGCGCGGCGTCGAAACCGCAGGTCGAAAATCATCAACACCGCGTGGCGGCACGCGCCCCAGCAAAACGAGACAATTCGCATGGTTCTTGCGCCTCCGATGCGCGAAACGGCCGGCGAAACGGAGGGAGGTAAGGCGAACCATCCCCCGGGGGGTTGTAGCTAAATTGGCGGCAGTATATTACCGGTCGGACCGGCGCATTTAATTTGAATATAATCGCGGAAGGAGATCTCTCAGGAGCTCGGGGGCACTCCGTGGCGCGGGACTGCGTGACGGTGACCGGAAGTGCTCCCGGGACACCGGAAACAAAATGGCCGCTTTCTCTCTCTCCTCAACCCTCTCTCGGCCACACCACCACCACCGCCTTGGCGCCGTCACCTCGTCCTATCGCACACGACGCCCACCTATATCGCTTACTTTACCCGGCTGCCGAGAGCGTCCGCCCTCTTTCTCACCCCTCGTCTTCACCCTCGAGAATCGTAGGGCGAAATTAACTTTGCATTGTCCTTATTCCGAGGATCTCGCGCGGGTTAGCTCTCGGATAATGGCAGGGCCGTGCTGAGATACAAGTTCGGCATGGCAAGACGAGTAATAACTGTAATACAACGATAGCGTATATTGTCCATCGTGAGGTAGATATAATTCGCACGATTTCAAATGCCGAATCCCTTGAACATCGATATGCGGATATTATTTGGCACTATAATAAAATATTAAATCCCGGAACCCCCAGGGATATTTCATTTTCATGTAATTTGTCACTTCCATGTGTTTTAATTTTTTAATGGTAGATATGACTATGACTAATTTGGAGTAAAATTAGTTTTAATAAAAATTTCTAGGTAATGTGATTTTTATTTCAATTATTTAAACGTTCTATAATTGTGTAATACCGACCCTTACTCGAAATTAAATCAAAATTTTGTCAAAACAGAGACCCCATAAAATTAATTTAAAAATATGATTTTATTTATTTTCTATCATGAAATGTAGCTTATTCCAGAAGTATTACAATTTCGTTTGCATCGCTATATAATTACTCGAAAGCTAGAGATGCACCAACATTTTTTTTTAAAGCAAGTTGAATTCAAATGAAACCAAAGGATATATCAAAGAATTATACCGGTTATCTTGTATCAAATTTCATGATTTGTAATATGTATTATTATTTAAATATTGTTGCATGATACTCGACGTGCGCAGACGATGATGTACGGCCGGGTGTATGGTTTTGCAACGCTTATAACACGGGTGCCGCTATCGGAAAGTCAATAAATGGTGTCAATGTCGCAAGTTACGTGTAACTGCTCGCTCGCAGGTAAGGGAGTTTAGTGATTTAGGAGTAATTGCGATGCCGGGCGATGATTCGCGTGGGAATGCAACAGGGCACAGTGTTCGATAAGCCCCGCGGAACAATAACAATTAAACCGGCTAACTCGTAATGCCAAAATACAATATAAGCACGAACAATGCTGCGCCCGCCGGCGGGGAAGGACGAGCAGTCGTCCGACAATGCCCGCCGTGCTTTCGTTAGACAAAGGCGAGACTCACGAAGCTTCCTTGGGCAGAGATCGTAAGTCGAGGAAGAGCTTAAGCCGGTCGCGTCTTACTACGCGGTCGTTTCAGAGCGCGCGCGCGAGGAGAGATCGTAGAATTTAATTAAAATCTACCCGACCGCTCTCTCGAAACTTTACGTTTCAGAAAATGTTGCGAGGCCGACGACTCGCCATGATTTACGAGCGCGCATTTCGCTTTTTCGTTATACAATAATTATCAATGCGTGATTATTGATACAATTATTTGACAAGCTAATAACGTAACGTGTGTGTGTATCTCTCCCGCGTTGGTTATTAATTAATTATTGCGATGCATTAACTGTATTATGTTGATGACAATCGCGCTGCCAAAGCCGATTTTCGCCGCCCGAAAGTTTTACCGCAAAATATGGGCAAATTACCGGCTTATTTCATCCGTGCATGCGAGCGCGACGTACGGATATAATTTCTTCATCCGTTTTGCGTATTTGCGCTCGACTCATCTACCGGCATCTCGCGCGCAAGCGACACTTTAAATTAATCGCGTAACCCGTCGATGCTCGCGAACGCGAGCGGCCGCCGACGAATTGGTGGTCGAAACGCAGCCGCGATAAATCTCGAAACTGCGCGACGCACAAAGTGCGTCATCGGCTTTAAACAGCGTGCACGCGCGAGAGATACGCACTCTCCGATGGGACGGTATAAATTTGATATTTTTTATTTACGCGTTTCGATCGCCGTGAGATATTAGCCGAGAATCACGCTGGGAAAACAGGCGAAAGAGTTCGCCCCGTTAATGCCGTTTATATGCATGATGGGCTTTTATAATTTTATTAAGCGCGGTTCGATTCGCTCGCAGTTCTCCCATTATTGCTTGAGAAAACATCGTTAATAATGATACCGTTACAGATGAAGCGTGATTACATTAGCAAGAATAATTCTGTGTCACCGCAGAAAAACATTTGGAAACCGCTCGGTACCTTAAGTTTTCTGTCACAGGTTACTTACGAATTTACATCTCGCCGTGCATTAAAGCACTGAATACGATGTAGAAATTTGAATTTTCCTACTTAATCCTCTTAGGCTGTAACTAGTTTCATGTAGCATCGTGATAAACGCGAATACAAGCACCGACAGTTTTCTAAATACCAATTACCTCCTGATTTTTTCGTCATTTAATAATAAATAAATTGGAACAGTCGCCTGTAAGACGGTAGTATCAAGAAAATTAGCATATAAATTGAAATTTTCACGTAATTATCGTAGAATTATCGTATACAAGTTTATCGTGGAAGGATATTAACAGGAACCCTACGGTACGCTATACGTTAAGTTGGAGGATTAAATTTTCATACTTGAACTCGCGCGGCTATCGCGAACGATTCGTCCAATCCAAGGCCTTCATTATCGTCGCGTTTGCACGTCCGCTCGTCAATGAGTAATCCGCACTTCCGTATCGCGATACAAACTCAGGTGACCGACGAAGGAAAAAGAGAGAAAGAAAAGAAACCGGACGGTCTTACCCTTACCGAGTTCTCGAAGCACGGCTTCCACCTCGGGAGCGTATGATTAAACAACTCAGGTGTTTTATGCTCGGCTCGTGGTGATCGCGTGACCCAACGGCCACATCCGTTTCCGCCTTTGCGTACGGTCAACCTCTTCGACCCCTGACCAATGGTTCGCCTTAAGGGTGCGCGTTACCATCGACCGCGAAAGAAAGTATACTTTCCGCTGACGTATCTTTAAGCCATAATCGGCTTCGCTCGATAGTCACGCGTCGACGACGAGCTCTTCGCGACGAGAGCTGTTAAATTTTACTTCGTGACGACTGCCACTCCCCGCGACGACGATTTTGTTTCCGCGTTCGGTAAAGATCGACATCCGTTTCAGGATTTAGACTATGTCGCACGAGACAGTGGCTTTCAATTTGTATAATATAAAAGACTATCTTTTCTGATGCTTGTAAAAATCATTATTAGTTGTGTTTTACAGTTAATATATTTTTTATACTTCTCATTATATATATTCTATCAATAGTCTATTAATACATGGAAACATAAACGTGTACAAACAAAACTTGCGCGTTCCTCCCAAACGCTCTGACGTGCGCTTTCGATGTTTCGGTCTCGTGGCTCGAATCAATTCAGACTAGACAGCCGTAGGGTGCAAGAAAGGTCGGGCAAATGTCGGGAAGTGACATTAAATGCCGAAATGCCATCGACCCCGTGAAGTGGCATAAAGAAGCGATCCCGTCGTTTCCTGTCCTTTTTCCAACTTGACGTATCTTATTTGATATTGATGCGGGATTTAATCGATCTACAAAAATCTTTTAAAGCGTCCTATGTATGAAGACAGTATGACAAATTTATGAAAAATGTATAATGATAATAAAGGTAGATAAAATAAAGTAGAATAGCGTAAAATAATAATTTGATTAAATCTAGAAGACTTATGTATAGAGTATATGTATATACAAGTCTCTGGAAGAGGAAAACGTAAAACAACAAGAAATAGAAACGAAAATAAAATAGAACAATATAGATTACAAATAAGAAAGAGAAATAATATAAGTCTGTACAATTAAGTTGATTTAACTAAGATAATGAAATAGCTATTAAGAGATACAATATATCTAAAAAGAGAGAAAGAGAAAGAAAGTACAATTATCGTTTAAATGGAGTTTAATTATTTCGGCGCTGGAAGCCAGCTCGCCGTCATTGAATTAAATAATTGCATTGTGTCCTTTTGAAAAAAAAATATAAAAATCGAAACTTTATACGTTTTATTCCTCCTGTTATACGGGCGGCTTTTTACGAATTTAATTTGTATAAATAAAATATTAATATGTTGACATCTAAAAAGATTTAACCTGGCTCTCCCTCCAAAGTTAATCAGCACATACGTAAAGCGGACGCTTTTGGTAACTAGCCGAGCCAAAGGGTTGGGCACCGAATGGTTCAACTGTTTTGGACAACCAAAGACACGGGGGTATAATTAATTCGGCTATTCGGCTTTATCGCTGCGCTATTATACTCGGACGTATCTCTTGCCGCGAATATTCGGTCTGCTCTCTCTCCCTCCGGATTCGTGAGTTTTCCGAGAAATTAGTCGGCATGATTTGCATCTGACGTGCACCTCGAGGCACCCACACGTCGCTCGCATAGTTCGCAACTCTGACTTTCCTAGCCTCTCTCCCTCTCTCTTCTCTCTTCCCTCTCCTCGCGAATGTCTCCGAATGCCTTCGCATCCACGTCGGAAGCTCTCGCGTCAATTATACTCATCAAGAGAGGAAACGTCGAGCGGATTCTTCTCGCTCTACGGCATTGATCCTCCTCGAAAGTCTCGAGTTAGGGGAGCGAACCAACGTTTACATCGACCGTAATACAGAACGGGAGACGGTAGTCGCGAAAATGTCTAATTTTACCACAAAAGCAAATAACTTATTCGTAGATAATATTAGATATTTGTATATATTTATTTTACAAAGTTTATTTTCCAAAGCTTTTACTCGAATAATTCCGCCAATCGTGACTCTTTGATAGGATTCTAGTAAAGTTCTATAAGGAAAGAACTTGGAAAACATGTTGCTCGTTATTTTGCGCGAAGGTAAGAGTAGAGATGGAGAAGCTGTCCTCTTCGTGGCGTCTCGCAAAAGCGTAACGTGCGGGCACTCGAGCCTTCGCGCAACGATTATCTCCATTCGGCAGATCCGCCGAGGCGTCTCGGCTTGAGTCCCGGCTTTCGAACGAGCCTCGGCTTAACTCGGTTGTTGTGAATAAGTAAGCGAAGTGTTGCGAAGTGCTGCAGAAGTTAGGCAAACCCCCGGGCGCGCGCGGCTGGGGTGGCTCGAATTAAATTGTTATACGGATGAGCTGCCACGAGGAATACTCGAGCAAGCGACTTTGCCGTCGCCGCCGACGTCGGCGCCGCCGGGTGTGAATGTTTAATTACCGGCTTTCATTATTGTTAATAAAATAATAGCGCCGCCGGAGGGGGCCCCGCGGAAGCGAGACCACACTTCTATTCGGCGCGACGTGAATCGGAACTTGTTGTTTCGTCGACGCGTTTCTTGGAAATTCCGCCGATTATTGAATACGATTATGATTAATACGGTTTCAATCTTACAATTAATACCATCTTATTCTCTTTAAATTTAAATAAAAGATCCTCTTTGCGAGGAAGAAGATTATCACATCGTGTTGTTATTTGCGTTCTCACGTACCTATGATTGCACTGTTGACAAGCGAAGCACTCCAAGTGGTAAACGTTGGTCCTCGCGCGCATCACCATCTCGAAAGCTGGAATAACTTTGCTGCACGCTGCGCAGTGACCGGTGTTTCCGAAGAGTCTGTCAAAAAAAGGAAACATAATACTCTATTATCGCTATTCTACATATTATATATCAAATAATTATACACCCGATACACACAATATTTTTTTTATGTTGATCCTCGAATTAAGATTCACGATATCCTTATATGATTATCGCACAATTAAATGTCACCGTAAAATATAGTACTATCGGAACTTGGAAAGTCTGATTTTTGTCACGTGCAAAAAAAGTCGTTCGTTCGATGACGAGAGCGAACAGAAAGTTTCACCCTGTGCACGAAGGAAACCAATAAGCTTACGGGCACCGCGAATATGCCGTCTTCAAATATTGGGCCATTAATAAAGGCCACAATGTTTCGACGGTGCGTGTTCCTCATGCGGACGCGCCACCTGCGCGTATTCCCTCGGGACTCCGTAATCTCAACACGGTTTATTTGCTCTCGCTTGTGTTTATATGGGATGTGGGTGTATTCAATAAGGGAAACTCATCTGTAAAATTCGATTTGTTGCCGCCGCTCGCCTCGATTTCGTCTTCTCCCCTCCGCAATAGCGTCTTTTGTAAATCGCTTTGTCAATCTGTCTGTCTGTTTACTGACTTGTCGACACGAGATGCGCAACGCTATCGAATCCGCGAAAATCTTGCCAAAAATATTTTTTCGAGAAACTGATCGGTTGAACTCGTTTGTTCGTTATTTACCGTAAATAGTCTCTTTTGCAGAGGATGAGATTAGCCTTGGTGTAGAGCGTCGAACCGACCTCGCCAAGCCTGCAGTCGCAACATCCACATTTCAAGCAGTCTTCGTGCCAATACATGTCCAATGCTTTCAGAAGATATCTGTTTAAACAGAGTTATTATCTGATAGCATCTCTAAATATAGAAAATACAAGCGTGTTTATTAAACTTATAGGATATGCCTTTTATAAAAAAAAAGTTTACCATAAGATGTATAAGATTCAGGTTTTTCTTCTCTCTGGATATTTAATTAATGTATTCCAACTACGATTGATCTCATTAGTGCAATAAGAACAGTAAAAATTATGACTTTAATATAAAAATTATAGTTACATAAACTTGAATTTTAAGAATTGAGTAATATTACTGACTAAAAAATGTTTTTGAAAAAAAAAGAAAAGGGATTATACTACTACTATTTAATTTAAGTTTAGTTTGTTTCGGACAAGTTCCTTTATATACCTAATAATTTAGAAATTGAATGTGCAGTTTCTTATATTCTACAACTATGTTGAACGTGCGTTATTATAAAGTTTCCTATCTTTAATAATAATTATTCATTTCATTCAAATATCAAGTTGCAAATTTTGTACAACGCGGTTCAAGTTTTGTTAGGAAAAATTATTTAATCTAGTTCGTACGTCTGAGGATAGGCAGACGTTAAACGGACTATCGCTTATGGTTAGCGTTCTTTTAGAGTAGAATGTGAAACGTACACGTAGCGTTGCGCCACGCAAATGAAGCGGAACACTTACCTCTCCGTAATCGTCTTTCCGCAACCCGCGCATTCCTGTTGAGTGGCCCCGTTCTTGCCCGGTTCGCTTTTGCTCCCATCCATAGTCATTTTATCGCCTGCAACATGATGGTACAGAAAATGTTGGCTTAATCACCATCGTAGAAACTATGCATCGTATGTTTACCGTGTTTCGTAAAATTTAAGCTGAATACATGTTCGAATTTTAATCAGGAAACGTATTAAAAGTGCGATATCTCTCAGGCTTTGGCATTATATTTATTTTTATTTGGTACATCGATTTCTCTCTGACGGTCGGTAAAAATTGATTCAATATATCATTTATTTATTACAAAAGGCGTTTCTTACGTTGTTACTTTGATCCGGAAGCCGCAACGGTCGGATCGACTTCCGGCGACAGTTGCCGGCGTCCAGGATCGAATGAGTAATCGCGTTCGCGTGCTTTTAACAAGTTTCACCGGCATCTGGCACTAGAATGTCGGCTTGTCTATGAGTAATTAGAGTTACGGCTTGAGAATTTAACGGCGCGGTTAGTGCCATCTGTGTCCACCCCGTTCGGCCCGTTCGGGCGTGTAGCCTTTCTCATCCCCCGCGAATCCCTCCCGCATCGGAGCGTCCCGTCCTATGGTCTCTTTCTCGCGATGTGGTCAGAGTTTAGAATCGAATTAGTTTGACCCTCCCACTCCTACTCCTACCTCTTCCTCCACTTATTGCGCGTTTAAGCACCACCGGCTCCGAAACAACCCAACGACTCGGGTAGCCGACCGCTGTCCGTGCTCTGGATAAACATTAGGTATCCCTCTGAAGAGCCACGATGTCCTTTTAAGTGTACAAGAATACCATAACGCTTGCACAGATCGTATAGAAAAAGAATAGCGTAATCCTTCTGCCGAATCGACGAAAATGTACAGATTTTTCATAAATGTTACTTATTCCATCGAGAACGCTTTTCGGAAAATGTGATTTCTTCAACTGTGAATATACATGTTAGATAAATAGCAAGAGATTGGACTGTTTGGTCTTGACGCGGTTAACATCGCGCATATTGACAAGCCTTTTTCCTCAGGCGATGTCCACCGGGCGCACTACGCCAAGTTCGATCTCAGCTACCCGGTATATTTACGAGCTCATACCCGCGCGGATGCTATGAGCAAAGTTTGTGCGGTTTCAATATGTCCTTCCCTCCTCTCCCCCTTAACATGGACACAATATTACGCGGGTTAATATCTTCCGTGCGGTCGGGGACTTCGGGGCAAATATTAATACAATGCCTTTGATCCGTTAATTATTAACGGCGACGGGGATGAAAAATCCGTATCGCCTTGGCGGAACGCGAAAATTGCCGGGGACAAAAACCAGATGCCGGATGATGCCCCCGTTTTCCGATGCGCTTCTAATTAAACGCCTTTGTGTCGCGGATAAGCGGACGGGACCCGCATACATAGAATGCGTGTTCCGTACGTGTATGTGTGCACGCGCGCGTGTGTGCGTGCGTTTTTTTGCGCGACACAGACGCGACGGAGGCAGCGCGCGGTGGCGGAAAGTTTTCGTCCACGGTAACGAGAGACGCCTCCGTGCACACCGAGGCACCTCGGTTACAATCACATACGCGGGGGCGAGTTAATTAATCGAGTTGAATCGATTACACGCTTTACCTCCGCCCGCGGGTTACCGATAAATTGAATACGTTATAAATAATAGTACGATTGTTATTCGCGGGCGTGCACACACCTACCCGGGGTAATGATTAATGGAATAACTAACTAGCGGGGTAAATTATGCAAACTATTAAATCCGCCCGCATATAAACTTTCCCACATAATAATCGCTAGGCGATATCGATTGGTGCGATATGTTAAATTTATGTTGCTCTTTTGGCGGACCTCGCCAATGTAATTAGATGAGATTGAAAACAGTTTAGAATTTCTTTTTCTTTTTCTTTTTCATAGCACTCACGAATGTGTGCATGAGTTTTGTACACGTGTGGTTTACCTTTGCGTTACGACGTAACCGTTACGTCTACGCGTTTCAACAGAATTTCCGTAGCGGCTGTGTGTCCGCTTGGTCGTCGGCGTCGTCGCGCGTTAGACTCTCGGACGGCGAAGGCGAAACGTCGCTGTTTCGCGAACGGAAGTTGCTAGAGTGTTTCCTTTGAAACTCGAAATCCCCCCCTCGTACGAACTACGATACTACAGAAATATTTGGAGTTACGTGCAATGGAATTTCACCGCAGAAATTCCTGCGGACGCCGACCTGGATTCCGCCGACGACCTCGAAAACCTTCGACCGCCAAGCCAGGTTGGCGCTCAATTTCCACTTTGTATTTAACCGCGATTTTCATCGGTGCGGTGGATGTGGTTTCCCCCTCGGAAAGAACATTCGTCCTTTCAGCCGTTCTTTCGGCCGTTAATTTTCATCGTGATTTATATAACTGTTTCTCTTCCCAAATCGTGAACGTGTCAAAACGAAGGAAACTGTCTCCGCGCGAAATTCGCGACCAATCGAAGAATTGATAGTCGAATTGGTTGTCGATTTTCAAGCGCCGGCGCCGGCGCTGGTTTTTGCGATTAATTACACGGCCGAGGTTACTGTCGTCGAGAAGCCAGCGGAGCACGGCGGAAACAGCTCGCTCAAACGTTACCGAGGAGGGTCCATAACGAGAGGTTTCCCTTCGAAAGCGGCTCGCATCGCTGACCGCCGGAACTGTTCATCAGCTACGTGATCGAATCATCCACGGACGCTGATCCTCAAAGCATCGATAATTCGATTAGCCGCTACACGTTCGAGAACCGCTAACCTGTCGACGAGTCGGTATACGTATCCTCCTTGACCAAGCCATTGCCCGCCGTTACGCTCTCGATGGTCATTATCGTCGCGATGGTATTGCGGAAGCGCCATGGGGATTGCCTGCCCCCTCACGCCGATCGAGAGGATACGGTTATAAGAAGAGCGTAATTAAAAAACCATAACTTTGACCATTCATTTCGAATTGACATTTCTAGACGATTTATCTCGTGACGCGATTAGGATCCCTTAATCAGGACAATTTAGTAAATTGGGCGCGACTCTCAGTAAAAGTCTTTCTTAATATCGTAAGAAACGTGTCTGTAAAATCAAGAGTATAATACGTATAACAGTAGGGCGGGGGCGATCTGCTTATCGACGCAGCCGAGCAGTCTCGATGCAACTCTCTCAAGGCTCCGCCCCTGCAGCATCCATGACACTCCCAGCGTGCCACCCCCGGATCTCTTGAAGAAATAGAAAGACAGCGCGCTACGCCCTGGTGTCTTGGAAACTTAATTCGCCAATACCCCTTGCCTTCACTCGGTCAATTTTCTGATGCAGCTTACGATTCGAGAGATGCCATCGACATCTCGATATTCTCATTAAATACAAATCAGTTTTTGTTTAGAAAAAACCTATAGATGACAGGGATATTCTATGTGTTATTTTGTATTAATTCTATTAATCTCGTTTATTTCAAGTAATCCGATATAGTTTTAATAAATGTATCATTATCGTCCGCATCCGTTCTCTATTTTCTCTTCTTCTCCGACCTGCGGAGGGAAAATCCCTTACGTCAGGAAGCGCTTACCGAAATTTCCACTCGTCCAGGGGCACGAGAGCGGCGCGGTCGCGCTTTTGTCTTTAATAATGCTTCTGCAGCGGCGTTATCTCTTACTTTTAGAACGAGCGAGCGGCCGGGCGTGGGCGTCCGGAGAGTCGGTCCATTAATTAGGCGGGCCGCATTAAGCCGAGCATTAATATACTCCGCTGGCTGTTTTGTTTTATCCCGCAGGAAGGACGTAACCTACCCCGAAGGCTGACGGCGGGGGCGGCTGTGCCGGGAGTCGGGGGCAGGGCAGGGGGCGAGGGGAATTATCCCGATGCGGGGGCAACCTGCTAATCCGACCTGCCATGCAACGCCAAGCCACCGCCGCCGCCACCTTATCCCGGGGGGCTGTTTAAATTCCGTAAATCGCCCGCGAGAGCGTCTCTCGGCCCCGGGTGCCGACGGTGCGCGTTGCCGACGGTGAACGGCCGCTTTCGAGAAATTAGGGAGATAAGATTCGAGCCGCGTGCCGTTAGTCACGTGCGAAACACGGGATGCCATCAGCAGAATTCTTCTCCCCAAGAGGAGCCGTCACGGTAATGTCTGGCGACAAACGTGTAGTACGCGGATAGAAATAATTAAACATTTAATTATGTAATTGGCGTTTGCGGCTGTGGCAATCGGCATTGGATTGGTTTTTATTTTACAAATAATCTCTTTACAGATTTATTTTGATATATGTAAATTGAAGGTAATAATAATCATGGAAACTTACAATTAGTACAACGTGTTCGCCATCAATTTATATAAGAATAAATCTCAAGAAATAATTTATTCAACAAAAAGCGCCTTAATAATCGCTTCGTATCTTTGCCATTGTCCCCGTTGAATAATATCGGCTTCAATTTTTGCGTGGAGGGTTGCCGTCGTATTTTTCCAGACGATTACCGAAGTGTTTCCACACGTGGGTGTCTGTAACTACTTCAGTGAAGGAGTTCCCATATCGTCGCCCACTCGAAATCGTTGCTTTCATTGCACCGCGATAACTTCCGCTGCCGCCGTCGGCTCGTTACTTCACATTTAATACGTTAGCGAAAACGCGCGATAGCGGTACAATACGTTGCGAAATCGGCTTAAGTTTATACTTGAATCGACTCGTCGGGCGCGAGGAGTAAGAGCCCCCAGTATAACGACGTAATTTAACGTCCGAAAGGAATATTTCCCACGGAATAAATCTCACGTAACAGCGCCAGTGAAATCCTCGTTTACCCGGCGTTCAACCCTTGCTAATGGGGGTAATTTAAGGGATGTTTTAAGCGCCCCCGGGTCACACGTGAGCCGCACAAAAAGTTCGCGTATTACGACCGTGGCCGCCGTAATCACGCATTAGCATTCCGAACGGTCGGAGCCGCCATGATATTCCGGATACGCTGAGAACGGCGCACTTAAACTTCCGTTTCAAAAAGGGAAGTCGACTTGTAGTGTTTAAATTTTCTTCTGCATGATACGATGAAATTGCGCGTAGAATGCGACGAAATATCTCGCTTTTATATGGTAAAATACGAAATTTGATTTTAGATAATACTCAATCTTTAGACTTTAATTTCATTATTTTTTTATAATTAAAGTTATACACTAATAATTACTTACTATACGCTTATATTTTTCTTTCTCTTCCTATTCTGATGATATAACGTAAAGTAATTATATTATCTCATTTGAAATATAGTTTTTCTAATTATTGAACTGTTATATAAATAGAAAAAACCTTACATGTTTTAACATACTTTGCTTAAAAGAGATACAAAATGAAAATTGAGAGTAATACAAATTTAAAATTTATTCTTACACCATTTTACGTGACTTATCTTACGTGACTTATCTTTTTATCATCCCGAATTTCGTTCGCCGTTCACGTAACGCAAATTGTACTATCATACTCCCATACTTGGCGTTTATTCCTTACGACGTATGAACGACGAATACCGTCTGAAACAATATAATACTTGAACGAAAATTGTTTTCGTTCTTGCCGTAACGACGCGCTTCTCTTAAGCCGTCATCGCGCGCGAAATCTCCGTTCTCCCGACACCCCCGACCGCCGAGAAGAAAAGGCAGTACCGTGAAACGGGCCGTTTAACAAGCTCTTTCGCGCCGATAAACGCGCCCGACGCGTCTCCATTCTCTCCCCCCCATTTTCCGCCTTTACCCCCTCGCCATTCTCTTTCCCATTCGCCGTGCTCTCTCGCCAGACCACGGCTAATGAAATTCTGGTCAGGTCGCGGAATTCTTTCGTCAGGTGGTGATGCCACCTAACTCCCCGCTGCGTTGTCGGCTCTTGTATTTATCTTTTTTTCCCTGTCCCCATCTCTCTTCCACCCACCCCCTCACCGGTTTCTGTCTCTACGGCATGGGAGCTTGCAGTCTCCTGACAGCGGTACGGCGAGGACGGCGGGCGAAAAGGGGGATTAGGGGACGAAGGGGACGATGGGGGTTGCGTGCGTCCTGGCGCGGAGGGTCGGTGGCTGAAATGGGGTGGTGTGCAGTCAGATTACGCTAAGCTATGCCCGTACGTGCTCGCATGGAAGTTCCACCCCTCACCGGGTTTGCCACCCGGCCTGGGAAAATGTATTTATTGTTGTTTGTCCAGCGTTCTGTATATAGCCGTCGGTAGCGCGAGCGAGACGGGACGAGGACGGAGGAGGGTAGGCAGGGGATGGAGGACCGCGGCAGGTTTTGCTCGAGGTTGAGGTTGAAAAAAAATTGCCCGGGGACGGCCACGACGACGCGGAGTATAAATTCCAGCGACGCTCGCACCTCCGCTCGCGCCGCTCCGGTCCATCCGCTCCCACGGAGCCGCTTTACTCCTTTTTGGGTTTTTCGATCCGCAAAGCGGACGCGTAAATAAACTGGATGACCACCCCGAAGAGATACCGACGCCCCGACGTGGAAACACCCGCGATAGAAAACCACGTTGCGCAGTGCGAGACATGCATAGTCTAGGAAAAAAGAAACGTTATATCTTATGTTATACGGAAAAATTCTACGTTCTTTATTTTAATTTTACTTCGTTATTCAAGATCTGTAATTAAAGCACGTTGAGTAAAATACATATTTGTGTGAAAAATTAAAAAAAAAAGTCTCAGAAATAAAACCAACCTTAACAAATAAACATTTTCCGAGAATCGATTTGAATTCTGATGTTATGTTTCGAAGCAACAAGATTGAAGGAAAAATTAACTATTAATCTTTTTTTTATAATGTAGGATTGTAGGTGAAAATTATTTTAGCACTTCTTCTTAGCACTTAAAATCAAAGTACGTATTCTGTTTGTCATTGTTCACGACGATCGCTTATTTTGCTAATAATATGGATCGAGAACTATCTACTATCACTACCGTTCGCTATTCGATCCGATTCTCTCGAACCGATACGGTTGACCGTGGCGACGACAAAGGGGCCGTAACTACTCCGGAAACTTTTATCTTGCAGGATTAATGGACGGATTAAAGTATTTGCGGCGGGATGCGGGCTGATTGGGGTAAATCGTAGAGGGATTAGAACTTGATTGGCTAATTTGTAAGTGTCCCCGGCAGCCGGCGCCAACTTAACGATCGATCGGCTTCCTCCTGCCACATACGTGCTCGGTGATACGGCACACGAGCGAATCGACCCTCTTAGGCGTAATAATCGCGAAATAAATGGATTGGATTCCGCGTATGCATACGATATTAATTCGGGATATATCGAGCGCTTGTTAACCGGTGCCGGATATCGCGCGTAGCTCCCGTGGCACGCGATTTTGGTCGGAAGTTGGCACTCGAATCATCCCACTCCCCCCCGCCCCCTTGACAGAAGCGCCTCGAGGCAACTTAATGTGCGGCCAGTACAGGCGGCTGGCCGCTAGACTGATTTACATCGCGTCCCTTTACCGGACGCAGTAAGCACGGCCGGCGGGAAGCTGCGGTCAGCTGAGAAACGTAGCCTGTGATCAGTCTCGTGCCGTTCCACATCGAGCGAAACCGACGGTAACTAATCTCGTCTCTCATTTGCACACGCTCAATGTATGTTAGTGTATCTCCTGCCTGTTACGACGCGGTCGCACAATGTACGAGGAACCAATCAGTGACGTTAATTAGAGGAAACTCGGCTGAGGGAATAAGATCTATTTGCGACTCGAGAAGGAAAACACAGTGCTCTGTGGAAAAAAATCGATAAATTTTATTTTTATCACGATATAGCATACCTATAGAAAAAAGAGCGTTGTAGTTGAAAAAATATGACACGACTCGCCACGCAACTTAGGAGGGTAGACGAGGGAGGAAGAGTAAGCGACAAAACCCTCGGCTGGGAGGAGATACAGGGAGAGGAGAGGATGCATCGACGCATTAGTTTAACAACCAAACTCCCGTGTCGTTTGTACCCGGCTGCTCTCGACCCTCGTTTCGCGTGGCTCTGATCGACGTTTCGAAATATTTTCCGACTGGTGGACGTCCAGACGCTGCGCTTCCTGTCTCCTTACAATTCCCGCAGACAGGTTCCTACGGCGGAACACGCCCGGGGACAAAACCGTCCCGCGATGATGGACTCGCTCGAAGATAAGGGGGCATTCATGACGAAGACAAAACGTGGCGCAACCGCGTAGTTGTGCAGCGTCGCCAGAGCTGGTGTGTCCCTCCTCCCCTAACGGCGGCCGGTTTGCCGTACGCGAGACAATAAACGAAAACTTTTATTATTAATGTTTCGCGGCAAGATAACGCGTGGCGATCCCGTCGCTGTAACAGAAACGCGACGGCGATTCTGTTGCGGCGCCCGCGTATCGCTCGCGCGTTGTTGCCGCCAACGATTCTTCATCCGCCACGCTACTCTCCTCTTCCGTTCTTAACCTTCGGACGATACCGAAATCATTTCAATTCGCAGGTAACCGTTATACTGAAAGCAAATAACTGTAAGCGTAGGAATGCTAATTAAATCATTATTAAATTTATTCCTACAGAGAGAGAGAAAGAGATAAACATTCCTCGAATTGTTTGGCGTTGCGGGAATGAATTCCGCGCTTTGTTCAAATTTCGGCGAAGGCGGTCTGTTGCGGCGCGTGAGATTAACTCGGGCTCTCTACTCTAGTTGAGGCTTGGTCACAAGTAACTCATCCGAGGCGCTCTGTCCGCAGTAAGACGAAGGTCCGGACACTCGGGACATATTCTTGGTCGTTGCGCGTGAGTTAGGACCGCTCCAGAAATCGCAGCCGTTAACGGTTAACGTAAATAACGTAGAAGCGGTTTACGCCATGGTTAGAGGGATTTATGTTTCTCGAGCAATCTTCCCATTTTCCGTTCGATTATATGCATGATCTGAATTTTGCAAAACATGACGATTATTTTAAATTATTATTCGCGAATTTAAGTTTAAATATAAACAAGCTATAAAAAGCGATGTTGTAAGCGACGTAATTAATAATAATATATAGGTACATATTAGAAATATCAGTTATATTTTTAATTCTAATGAGTCGCTAAATGGAGTTATATTATACTATAGTTACGATACCGAAAATTTCAATTTATATCCTGCTGAGAGTTAATAATATATATGAAAGAAAACGCTTGACCGATAGTGAACTTTTCTCTCTTACCTCCATCGTGCCATCGATCTTAGTCTTTATCGAATTATTGCAGAAAATCGAATTTCGAATAAGTTAGCGGTAAGCGATCGACATAAAGGGCGAAGATTATGAAGAGGAAAGAAGGGAGAGAGAAAGAAAGGGAAAGAGAGCAGGGTGTTAGCTATTCTTCGCGGTCACTGTCTACGTGTTTCGACAGTCCGGACGTGGTCGCTCGCGAACGAGAACACTTAATCCGAGTGGTGCTCGATTAAACCGGTGACAGGGAACGTCAGGCCGCTGCCGTGTACCGTGATATATCGCTGCTCGGGAGAAGAGTCCGTAAAAGCACGAAGAGCGAAGGGAGGAATTTATGTGCATCCACGGTCTTACGGAGAAAGCGACGAGCGCTATAGCACCCGGATTGGACTTGTTGATTCCGGAAAGAACGGCCTAAGATAACATTCGAATTACTTCAATTTAGGGAGAGAAGAGATTCTCTTAAATTCAAGTAATCTTAAGACTCTCTTAAATTAAAATGTGCCACGAAGAAGCTTCGTTTCGATGGCGAAGCGTCGCCACATTTTAATAGTAATACATACTCAACAAAATCTCTATCGAGTTACATGGAAAATCTGAATATATAAGGGCGATATTAATTAGTCGTTAATAATGCGGTCAAGATTGCCAATGGTTATTCGGTCAATCCGTCCATCTCTGTCCTATATACGAGGCAAAATACATCGCAGGATACACAGGGTAGGAGGGCAGGCGAGGATAGAATAGCTAGGAGATAGTCTGCGAGCCAGCCGATAGCGGCAAATGACCATTGCTGACATCACATCGTCCTAGTATACTCCCCGATAATTATGTACACGTTTACACGCGGCAACCCAACAGGCCGCTGCTTGGTCAGCCTTTGCTTAGGATCTTGATGACCGGTCCTTTTGTTAGTTTCAGTAGGGAGTGAATGCAAGAAATATGCAGGAGGGAGTGGAACAACAAAATTTCGTCTCATTGATCGCGAATCTTAAATAATTTTCCTAAGATAACACACTTGCAAGCTACGAGTTTATTTGCATTTTATCGAATTCTGAATTATTTATTTTAGAAAGGACGCTTTCATTTAAAATCCTTATTTTTCGAGAAACAAAAAATATATCGAAACATAGATACAATTGCGTAAAAATATTTTATTATTATTCTATTTATGTGTACGTTATAGTAATTGAACTGAAGCCTTTTCTACATGGATATCCACATAAAAAAAAAACATCATGAGTGCATGATGAAACAACATTGCTGCTTTCGACATTTCTGAAACAAAACGCTTTATGAAATAATAATTTAAAAAATATTTTTTTAAGGATTCCTTAAGCAGACACGTTGTTTATTTTAAAAAGTACTCAGAATTCTATGAAAAATTGCACATTTAAGACTAAATAAGACTTACGAAGCTTCTGTTCCGCGTTGTTTCTTATCGATATAAACGCTGTCGCGGAGTATCACGACCGACGACGGATGGCTCAATGACGGAATCTCTGCCGAGCGCATGAGCCGCTACCCGAGAAAGTCAGGTCAGCGGAGTTATTGTTTTCGCGACGAATGCACATAAAATAATGGAACCTCGAAAGTGCGGCAAGGCGCGCGGGAGAAGGGAAAAAAAATATATCGCGCGTAATACGAGCGACAGCGCCATAGGGGTTCCGCACACTTCACGTATGGCGGCCGAGGAACTATTGTCGACAGCCGACGCGCGCTGCGGCGCGTCTCGCTCTGGTAGCGACGGGCAAAAGATACGCTCGTTCCCGGGGCACTTCGGATTTATCGCAAGTTTAACATTACACAGAAGTTGGAAACGGCGCGAGGGATTCTGCCGGATATTTATACGGTTTGAATGCACGCACGAGGATCACTCTAATGGTTTTATTATACTGATACCCGCGGGATTTCTTGGTGGACGCATTCGCACCCGCATGATTTCCGCGGCTTCTCGTTTCGAGGTACCACAGACCTCTCCGCCAAGAAAGGCATGAGAAAGATGAGATATAAAAATTCCGCGACGGCATACGCAGTGGCGAGATGGCGCCTTTGTCCTGACAAAAATTTCACTCGAGTTACCGAAATTTAATTTTAAAAAATAATTGCAGTAAACGCCACCAAAATACCTATATGAGACATATTTTTAAATGCGCCAGTCACAGATCGCATTTCCTCGTTGAAAAAGGTCGATCCTTCATTCTAATACACGACCCTAGTACCTACTATTATTCTCACGTACTTCGGCGAACACCCTGTATAAACCACGAAGCGAACCGTGGCGGAGCGGATGATGGTTCCGAAATGTGGCTTCGACGCATCTTTTCTATCGGCGAGGACGATTTATCATCCCGAACGTTCCATAGGAATATTGAATACGACAAGATAATCTCTCGACACCCATCCCTCCCCCCCGCCACCGCCCCTCGCCCAACGCCCAGAACGATCCCCGTTTTGCGGTGGAGTCGGTAACGGCCGTGCTTAATGTACCGCACCGGGCCGATAAGCTGTTATACCGTCGTGACGTGGCCTCCAGTTTTTGCCCCGCGGAGCGCAAACATCCCTTTCTTCGTCGTGACGCACGTGACAGTGACAGCATTCACTGTCAGCGCGTTATCGGTCTGCGTTGCGAGCCAGCTTGATAGCACGCGAAAAGGGTTAAACAACCGCTTCAAATGACGCGGCACGATAAACAATGCCGGCACCATAATTTAAGATTTGAATGTGAATCAGTGCATGATAAATATTATCCGAGTTGATTCTTCTACGGCTGAATTTCCCGGCGTTGCCTCACGGTGTTTATCGAACAGTTTGCGTCGTAGGATCGTGACGAACAAGTTTACATTAGCTCTTCCGAACGATAAGCCCGTCTATATTAAGGCAACATCGCTGCCAGCTTTGTTGGCAGCGTCGTTAGCTTTATCGTGCAAAGCTACCGTCAATGTTAGCGAGAACGCCAATCTTCCTGCAGTTGCGATAAAAAGGTAATCGCAAACTTCACGTAAACTTCTCTCGTAATGCTCTCCTTGGTAAAAGTATTTTAATTTTTTACTCGATTATTGAATTTTAGAGATTCAGAATAGTTATGTGGATAATCCCCTCGTGGCTTGAAAATATTTGTTGAGGTCTACAGAGATGTTTGATTTCCTTTATATGAAAGTGATACAAATGTCAAAAAATTACGCTGCACAAACATTTGAAGGGCCGATAACATTGAGTATTTTTCGATGTGTTACGTCTCTCTCGGTGCGTTACACGGCAAATATTTTCATAACATCCGTTTAATCTCCCATCAGAGCGTATTTTTCAAGTACCGCGCGTTTGACAGAGATATTTTTAATTGATATCCTGCATTGTGCGGCGTGTACCATCAAATTTATGAGTTATCAATATTGAAATCCGGGTTTAGTAGTCTTCTACTAGTATCTATATGTATCTCAAAAGTAGAAACATACTGATAGAAACTTCAAAGATAAGTAGCCGAGTAGCGTTTCGGTGAAGGTTTCCTCGCGGGAGAACAAGCTCTCAGATATTACGAAACACGGCACGAACTTTCATCGCTATCGGTCCTATCTATAACTTCGCCGAATTTCGCACTCAAAACTGAAGAAGAGACGGAGAGAGTAAGAGAGAAAGAGAGAGAGAGAGAGGGGTGGGAGGGAGGGAGGGAGAGAGATGGAAAGGGTTAGCAGCTTATCTCCCCGAATCACGCGGTCTCCCGATACGCTTTGGATGCTCTCGCCCGGTCAAGATGGTAATCGAGATCTCGCGGCTTAATTATGCGAAGTTCAGTCGACGGATCCGAGCAGTTATGCTAATCCGACCTTATTAATAAGGACTCGAGTCAGAGCACAGAACGGTAGCCCTAACCCTTCGTTAAGACCTTCAATCCCCTCCACCTTTCTCCCCGCCAGCCTCGCAGCCCGGAATTGCACCCTTTGAATATCCCGCCATCGTCGGGGTAAGCGAGATTTCTCATATAATCGTTTTATCCCCCGTTTACTTTCGGGGACCTTCCGCGATGTGCTTGGGAAAATCAGCACGCCCTGTAACGCTTTTTAGATTAGCAGCGGTGCGCCGGTCATTTATTAAGAATGGCTTACCTTTTCCAAATCGATATACTTTTGTGCGAAAATCTAACATTAAGTATTATGTTGAATTATAAAAATAATCAACCCAAATTTTTAATTTAAAATAATTTAAATGTAATCATAAACTTAATTGCTTTAAATCAATGTCAAAGGACGGTAAATTATACAATAATAACTTAACAATTTTGTAATAACTGACTACGTTGGTTCTCTTCTTTAATTTAGTATTCAGATATTAGTGTTTTATACACAGACTTGAATCTTTGTATCACCAAAGAAGATAGTCTAAGGCTGTCAAATCCGGAGTTATTTCGTTTTATATTTCTTTTTTATTTTCTCTCCTTGTTTCTTCTAATCGTTACAATTTTAATGCCGCAATCAAAATTGATCTATCGTTAGGGCATGGTTTTTTTTACGATGTTTAACGTATCTGCAATGCGCTTCCGGGCCAAAGTTAACCGGCGTCGCGACGCTACCATCCCCGCGAGTTAAACCTGTTAAACGACAGTACGTCAGCTCTGAACAGCAAGATCAATGACCACGCCTACCGCGACCGCACGCGGGTACAATGGGAAATCTAAC
Source organism: Leptothorax acervorum (assembly GCA_035220615.1). Taxonomy (NCBI): domain Eukaryota; kingdom Metazoa; phylum Arthropoda; class Insecta; order Hymenoptera; family Formicidae; genus Leptothorax; species Leptothorax acervorum. The sequence continues at coordinate 1,579,575 of JASTWQ010001261.1, read as the reverse complement.
GAGTCCAGTTAGGGAAAATAATAGTTGTCGTCGGCTACGCGCTCGCTTTGTCACTGGACCCGGGCGGACAAAGGCGCCGTCATCGTTTTTGACGGTGCGCCGTCGGCTTTGAATAACCAGGAGCGACACAGGTGTCACGACAAGTGGTTCGCTCTGACAGCCGGTTATCGGTTATCGGTTATCGGCTATCGAGAACTTTCGAACTTACTGGCCCTTGACAAGACGGCGCGTCGAATTTTACCGTTGACGTGCCCGCGAATCGCGATGTCGCTCTCATTTGAGACCTGCGAGGGTTAATCATAATCCTCTGCGACGCGGACGTGACGAGTTCTAAAAGGGATGCTAATCGTGTATCATCTTTATCAATCACTAAAGCTCGACAGGTAGACGACTGTATGGTGATGAACATTACGGACAACGATAAAAAACTCGAATTAGAAACGGAAGGCGAGTATTGAAAATTGTTTGCTTTGGAATTATAACATAATCCTATTCGCTTTGCAATATATCTTATTGTTTTCCTGAATTTAGAGGAGGTTATAAAAAACTGAATTTATAAAGAATTAGCGTTTAGATATTGTATTCCCAGAAGTCGTTGAGCAGTCGCAAATGCGATAATTTATCGTGCACGATAAATAATATCAGGGGCGAAGATACGATCGAATCATAATCGAATGGGCATAAGACGCTTCTGCAGTAAACGAGACGCGGATCTGGTTTCACGGCTGCCTCCGAGGAGGAATGGATAGAAGGGACGGTTTCTGCGGTGGTTACAGCGGGGCATGGAAACGCTGGAGGGACCAAGGGGTTGGGGCGGAGTTAGTTTCCGTGGCATTGACGTTTCACAATACAGCCCCGATGCCGTTGACACCCCTATTTGCAACGACCCCGACGCAATCTCTGCCGTCGCGCGAAACTGCGTCCCGAAAATGCGCCAAGGCGGATCTTATTCAGCCTCTTCCGGCCTCTCGACGCGCTTCCGGGCGAGCCCGGAAGTCTCCGAAAAGAACTCAACGTAGGTCTGGCGGAGCACGAATTCTTTCGTACGTTGTGAGAAAAATCTTCGCCTCTTTGGTATTAGTTTCGGGTTTTTTATCACTGTCTGATGTATAACGAACTGATGGAAGGTTTAGTAGTTGAAAGATTTAGGAACCGTTTACGAAAATGGTTTTTTTATTTTTTGAATGAGTGACCACAAAATTACGAGGATTTCATGCCGATACCTTAGCTTTTCTCTTAGCTCCGCGTCGAAAGGGGGAGGATTCGCGCAGTCACGGTAATAATAGTGGCGATCGATGAGATGCAGGTCTAACGAGTATTCGTGGTGTAACCTGACGTATCTTGAAGCTCCCTCTCGATCCATGATCGATCGCGTCTCCTTTGGAGATGCGCTAATGGCTTCGACAAGCGCTACGGTTGTAACTCCAATATCCTATCGTCAGCGCGGGAACGGGGCGCGAATTCGTCGCGTAAATTCTATTATCGTGTAGCTTATCGCGAGTATTCGTAGTACAATGGATAATATCGGCGCTTACCGTCCTCGAACGACCGTAAGCGTCGATCGGTGACGTCACTATCAGTTGTTTCCGCCTCACCAGGCACCACTCCATCCCATCCCGGCAAGATGGCGTCAGTTCACCAACGCGATTCGCTCGCATATGCACCCGGAGATTTAGTGTTACAAAAAAACGGGGAATGGTAAAGATCTGTCTGCAAGCGTGTCCAACATACGAGCGGTTTAATCTCCAAATTCAAACACAATGCGCCGTTTGCTTCCGGTGACTTTTCAATAAATATTTTAAAAATTATAGTTTTAACAACAGTCTATATTACGTTCTATACTTATTACAAAGTAACTCTTAATATGAAACTGTTAAAAAAAGTAATATTTGATTACTGATGACCGATTATGATATGAAATTACGAGAGCCAAGAGAAAATAAGCAAAATTAAAGAAAAATCTGAGACCTCGACGATGCATACTTGAATTACCATATGCTTTTCCAAGAGGCTGAGCTCCAAGTTTGTTCTAGGCGAGTATTCTAGTCTGTATCAAGTAAATCCTATTAAGTTGCGTTTGCCCGTTAGGGGATCATTAGTTCCATAGAGCTGCTAAAAGACCATTAGCTCGTGTCCATCTCCGGACGATGCAAAACTTGATTCGTGATCTTGCTTATCTCGGGGCGGCACGGACGCGGACCACCCGAGCTCGGGGAATATTTTTGCCGGTGGCCTATCCGGGCGTTATCTTTCGCGCCGGTACGTACCGATAATGGTGGCAGTCATTCGCGGATGATACGCCGAGATAGCCCGGGCGATAGGCGAGGACGGAAAATGCGGCGGCGGCGGCGGCGGTCGAAATCCGGCTAATGGTTTCACTGAATCAAACCGGGCGGCTGGCGTTTAACGGGGCAAACAGACAGAAAATGGAGCGCGACCGCATATAAAGAGTCGATGATAACGAAATGATATATGGCGACCGCGCTCCCGCTCGCTCGCTCGCTCATTCGTGCGAACGTATTTACGAGGAAGTGAGAACCAAGCCAAACCCGGACGCTGCCTTGCCCTGCCCGCACTCCGGCCCAGAGGCCCTTTCGCCTCGGCTTCGCGATACACCCTCTATATAATGCAACTTCCACCCCCCCTGGCTGGTGGTGATTGATCGGCGTGGAGATACCCGGCGATATTCACCGCGGGATTAAGTGAATGCGCGGCCACTTAATAACCCTTATATTATATAGCCCTCTCTCGAATCGAATAAATGTGCACGCTTTTGTTGTGTTTGCTGCTCGGGTGTCATTAGGCGTCGAAGAATAACCGCACCATTTATACACTGGGAACGGCGTTTCTGATTATTTCGAGATTAGAGAAGTTTGAAAGTCGCCTTAAAGTGCGTCAATTAACTTTTTCAAATAAAATAACAAAATAGATCTTGTATTTTTACCTCAATTAACTCAGACACTGACTTATGAGAACCTTTAATAAGTTTAATACGACGATTGAAGCGGAAGTTACGCCGGTCCCGTGAGAGAAGGAAATTCACGGAGAAGCTTAAGAATATATGTTTTCACTGTCGCATTGTGCTTACCGAAGCGTTGCTTAATTATCTTCCCCAAGTAATGGCAGGATAATTCAATAGCGCGGTCTGATAATTATCGATTCCATTAGCTAAATGTGCTATAAAAATCGGTCCTTCTGGCAAGGTTTAATCTGCGACGGGGGCGCAAAACGAACATGCTAATTGGATATGAAGTTTTCTCGGTAATGGCATATGCATGTAATAATATTGACATTAATGTCTCCAATGAAAAAGTTCGCAGTTTTTAATTTATTCTGTCAAAGGTAAAAAATGAAGCGCGGCTATTTATGAAATATCTATAATTACATTTCTTATAGGTTTAGCGTTTTTCAAAATCTTTTTTTGGATTTTTGAAAATATCTCGATAGAGCATTTGTGAAAATATTAAACATATAAAAGTACATTTTTTTGAGTGCATTTAGAAAATCATTAAATCTGTAACAAGAAATACATAATCTTTATCTTGTGACTCTATACTAATCTAAATCTGATATGTTAAATGTTCTTTAACGTTTTATTTCGTTACTCACATCTTTACGAGATATTCGTGAAAATATTGAACGTGAGAAGTACGGCTTTCAGGCTCCATTTACTTTGGAGCTCCGGCCTGCGCAAGCAAAGAACTCAGGAATCTTTTATTTCTCGGGAATCGGAATCGCCGGCGGCGAGCGGTAGCGGAACGGGAACGATTGCTTTAATATTCAACGTCCGTAATAGCCGGACATGAGGTTTAGGATTCGTTCAATTATTCAAATCACCGCCTAGTTAGGTCGGTCTAAATCGAGATCTCGGTTATGTCCGGAGGTTGCCTGGGAGGAAATCTAAATTTGCTCGTCGTGCATTTAAATGTTGCATATCGGCTACATACGAAAGCATAATTTATGTATGTACCAACGAGGCGCGGCCGCCGATACCTAATCGATAGCGAACGCCACATTCGTAATCGATCGAAACAACATTAAAGACGCAACGCGGATATCTCTCTCTCTCTCTCTCTCTCATTCGTTCCCTTCTCCCTTTTTCTCTCTATCGAGAGTATCGTTTTACTAAAAAGAAGTTTTTAAGGAATTAAGAGAGAAGCCAGGAGATTCGTTCGCGCCGGTAAAGCTTTCCTAGAGACTTTAACGCTCGTTGCCGAGCTTTAAATAATGCATGAGCAACCAGTCAAAAAATAAGCGGCCAAGAGAGCCGGAAGGGAGTTCTTTCCTTTCTCCCGTCGGTCGGTACGCCGGAAATGAGAACGTAGACAAGCAGACGCCATTCATTTCTGATTCAGGCGGAACATTTGCCGAGATACGAGGCCAGCTCGATGAATCGGGGGATGTAATCGCGTATAATGTCATAAATAGAGTTCTCGACTTACGCTCTTTTCAAGGAGTGAAGAACGTTAAGAGTAAATTGATTATTTAAATATACCTCCGATAAGTCGAATTAGGTTCTAACTGGGTACAACAAAATTAAACACTGCTGTACGTTGCTATGTTAGGACGTCGAGGGATACTCAGCGACGAATCGGAAGGGTCTTGGTCATTTTCACGTAGGATTGCCTATTAGTGCTTAATCGATGCTTGATTAAAAATTACAGATTAAAGCTGCCCCGCGGGAGTTTTCGACCCGGCTCGACTGACCAGACCGTAACTGAGTTTCGCACATGTCCTCGGGCTATGTTAGCTAAATTCCTCGAGCAGATAATCATGAGGGTGATATGTACTTCTATATCCTTGAAGTACGAGGAAGTAACCCCAGCAACCTTCTAATCTCAATACGTTTTGGCCGAAAATTGTATTTTCATGACGTATTCAAGCCACGTTGATTGTAAAATTATAGTCACATTAATTGTATATTAAATTTAATAATATAAATATTATAAGAAAATGTATAAAATTAAATCCTCCACATACAATTAGCAAAGATTAAAATTTCTTTGATAAATCTTTTAATTTTCAAGAGTTTTGTTCGTAAAGTATATACATCATAATATACCATGGATTTCAATCTGTGTGTTAGCAGCTGATAGATTGTATATATGTAAAATACTTGCAGAAATTGAAAAATTTAGATTATTAAAGATAGCGGTTTTTCTCCCTCAAAAGTTTGCGTGACGTGCACGTCAAGAGATGCATCTGGCCGGATTACATTGTTCATTTTCTCACACGCGCGCCCATACGATTAATTGTCGGCGAAACTCCGAACCGTGAGCGCGTAGCCGGCGAGTATTTAGCATAAAATGTAAAATAAGCCGCGGCTCGGGCATAAATTGTATTCCCATTAGGAGGGTAGCGGGGACGCGGGTCGGGTGCATTTGAATACGAGCGGATTAAAAATTAAATATTACCGCGGAAAGGGCCGGCGATTAGAGCGCGCGCGGCAGGAATGAAAAACCGTCCGTACTCGAAGGGCGGTGGAAAGGTAAAGGGAGGATGCTGGAACACCGAAAGTTGCGCAAAATAAAGCGGACGGCGCCGTGACTCTTTGCAAAAAAAAAAACGAGAGAGTGGAAAAAATTAAACGCTCTTTTAATAATTCGCAGCGGAGGCAACGAGACGTTGTCCCGATTCGACGGCGAATTTTTTGGCAGTTCGTCGACGCTTATTCTCGCAACGAGAACGACTTGATGTATCGCTACGCATCGTATCAGCAGCATTTATAAATGATAAAGTTTGCTCTTGAGATATAGCAGTAAGGCTAATTTTCTATAGTTGCATAAATCTTTCAGAATCATCCAAATGCGAATCTCTCCTCCCTTTTTCTTTTGAAGCTCAACTAATAAATCCGCGAACGCAGATAATCACAGCTGGAAATCGCCATACGCTTTCTCGTGGCCGTGGTATCGCCGCAACTTCCACGCCATAACCATTTTTCACAATTTCTGACGCGGGGGCGCGGCGGCGGCGGCAATGCAAGCCCGGCACAAGTGGTCGTATCTCGCGAGCTCTCTTTCTTCCGCGGGACATTAAGGCCCGGAGCGGCGCGAGCGAAACGGTTAACTAAGACATCAGTCATAATACGCGAGACAACCGGATGCCGTGGCAGGCGGGGGGCGTAAAGGGTCCTCGTAACTTCTCGTTTGCCCAGCTTTTGTTTGCGACGGCCCCGCCAGTCGCGCGGGCGCGCGAGAGACGTATCTTTCCAGCAGCGCCAGAAACTACCTTTACGTCTCGACGGGATCCGTACATCAAAGTTTATAGGATAAGAACGAAGCTACTGAAACGAGCGGGGAGATTGCGGCCGTTAAACGTGACGAACTCGAGCAGCAAGACGCGACTCGTGAATACTCGTGACTACGTCGAGCGACGTTGAATCTCGGAGCGATCGTGAAAGCGTGAATGAAGCAGAAACTGCAAAATAACGTGCTTTAAGTACTTTAAAAAAATTCTCGTATTATATGTTAAACATTGAAAAGAAAATGTGACGTTCAAGTCAAATCTTTGCTTTCTCGAAATCGGTTCCAGTTAATAAAAAGATATTTCAATTAAAAGACTCGATATGCAGGACGATTCTTAATTGCAACATGCACATGTCTATCTTATCTATATTATCTTAGAAAAGTAAATCTAGATTACAAGAAAAAAATGTGATGTGCATGTTCAGAATTAATATACATATTACATATATAATGGATTGAAATAAATACCTGAGGTTCCCCTACAAATTTACATTTATATAATTATCGTATCGATCAATATTAAATAAGATCACATTATATAAGAAATTAAGTACTTTACACTTTTTTATTTTTTTTTCAGTTTAAAAAATAAAGTTTAACCAACCTGCATGTTCACATGTCAGTTCTTCTTGTTGTGTGCCCTTAGGTACTCTGAAGTTCAGGATTATTCTGTATTTTTGATATCTCTTTAGATCGAGACGAGGACAAAGTTTAACTTGAATATAACAAGCTCGAAGATACACTTTATACGTCGCGTTGTCCGTCGGATATACTTGAAATTCGAATCGGCGCAATCGGATGCGTGCCCGTCTAACTTTCTAGCGCTAGCGTTTACCGTCGCGTAAGATAGACAAATGCGTTCTGGTCAGTTGGGAAAGCTCGGGCATGGCACGGGACGGGAGATTTACAAGTTTAGTTACCGGCGATCACACCCCTGGGACTCAGGCTGATGGGACGCGCCGGCTATCGGTATGAAGTTTCCGCGGAGCTCTTCGTGTGTCGGAGGTTTCACCGTGGCAACTCTTTCCGAGTACGGTCGCACGTGCGATCGTGTTACAGGGATCGATTTTCCTAAGGAACTGTCTAGGGTGAACCGTCGAGGGTAACCGTTGAGATATTAGCGTCGAAAATGAGATACACCCCCAAACGCTAACGTCCTGCGATCGATTCATGTGACCGCAAAAATATCTTCGGACGTCGTCGAAGGAGTCACGTGAGTGGGAACGGTGGAACCATCCACGACGTCCGTCGCCAACAAATCTCTCCTACCTCCTAACCGTTACGGATAGCTGGCCATTAGAGTGTCATTTTTTCCCACATTTATGAATGACCGGTCGCGGATAAGCCCCTGCGGGATATATCGTCACGGGACCGACGCGTCCCGCGCGCCAGCGCATTTGTTTGAATTACTTTATATCCTACAATTTTTTATTATCAGTATCTCCTTCGGCCATACGTGCTCGCGCGCTTTTCTGCCGCGGGAGCGGCAACGTCTCCCCGGCGCGGCGCGGCGGGGAGAAATATACCGCGTTCTCGTCTTATCTTCTCTCGCGAAAGAAATCGCTCGTGCGTATCGAGTCCGCGATTTACACCCCTCAACATCGAGCAGCATCCGATTTCCATGAAGGAGACCGAAAGGTACAGGGAGATCTTCTTCAAACATACATTTATCTCTTATCATGTCTCGCAGTATTTACGGAACTTAAACGAACTACATTTTACAGAAAGGACCGTGAGAAATACGTGATTATAAAATCGTGCTGCTACAAATATCGGGAATGGGAAGTGTTCTCGAATAACTTTCATTAGACGATCAATATGTTCGGAAGTATTTGAATGTAATTGCTGATGTTAAATGAGAAAGAATTTAATCGTGTCAATCGGCATCCTCCTGGCGGCAATGCACCACCGCAGAATACGGCGTTAGTTTCGTCCCGGCGATAGTCCTGAGCGTCCCGTTTGGCGGTCCAAAACCGCGTCGCGTAATGGGAAAATTTGCGTAAACGACGGGGTCATTAAGCGCCCCTCTTGCGCGCGAATGTGCGTGGCGGTCGCCAATGCGGAGACGGGGCTATAACTCGCGGTAATACCAACCTAACCGTGTACCCATGATTATAACGCTGCCAATTAGTCAAGCCGGCTTAGGATGGCAACTCTGCCCCAGGACAAACGTCTATGTATACGTACATATGTATATACCTATGCTCGCCGTGCAGCATCCGCCAGCGTCAGAGAGAATCCGAAAGCGGTCTCGCTTATAAGAATGGGCACTTGGAGATCTCCGGCTTTGCGTTGCTGACAAACCCCGTTCTTCATTTCCAGCTTCGGAATTCTTTTATTAATATGAAAATTTTGGAAAATGTTGCACTACTTTTCAGTTCCTTTGTATTAACTTCCTTTATCCGTCATCTTTCAAATTAGAAAAATGAGATGATTGAACTTTTAAGAAAGTGGGCTACTTCAAATTTGCTGATTAAAGGAAACGCGGCGAATTTAGGACGTTTTTTCTGCATCCTCTTTGTAATAAAAGGATTGAGATTCGAGGTTTATGGCGAGCAATGTTATTCCGCGGTAATTATATCGGTGTTTCGCGATACGTCGTCGCGTGTCGCGATGTGGTGTGCTGGGGGAGCAGCAGCGGGGCAAGTTTAGTAATTATTTAGCTAAATTGCGGAACACTTGGTACCGGGCGCGGCGCGGCATGTGTTTGCAACCGGCGAAAAATCTCTGAATTAATGCTCCGCCATTAATTACGTTTATGAGTCCAAATTGTCTCGGTGTAGCCCGGAATTTATGCAAATGTAGTTTGCGAATTCGACGATCACGTCGGCGAAGCGCGCCCGCCCGCCAGAAAGCGCCGTGTGCGCGTTCTGGCCTAGAGCGTGTCTGTAATTTGCTGCATAACGCGAGATACGTACGTGACGCAGCTGCAAACATCCCAAGTACAACGGTTTCGCGTAGAGTTTTATCGCGCTTCTCTGCGGAAGTACCGCGCGCAGGTTCTCTTCGAAAAATGATCCTATAATGCGCAGGGAATTGGATTGACATAGGACAGGGGGGAGTGTAAGAGGATTAAAACAGTAATAATTATTAATATTAAATGCTTACGTCATTACATTAAATATTTATCTCATTAAAAGTTTAACGCCGCCATTAATTAATTTACATGCATACAATATATTATATATTTTTTTTTCCCGATAATGTTAACGTAACATATTTGATTCTCGTTGTCGATGCGAATTTGATGTCTCGCTTCTCGTCCCGCGGCGAACAATCTTCTTTGCGAACCACTGAGCTGACCTCAGCGGGCTTTGCGCGATATCAAATTTTGCAGAAATACCCGCTTCTAAAGCCGCTTGTTTTACGCAACGCTGTCCGAAGGCAGCGTTGCGATAAAAATTACTCAGCGCTCACTCGCGCCCGATCTCACTCGCCGAGTGATAGCCCCCCGGAATCGGAGAAATCAGATTTCCGATCCGATCAATCCGACGGATTCGACTGGCCGGTTAATTTTACTTTGTACCGCCATACGAACGTTTTTTTTTCTTATCGAGCGCGAGCACGGTTGGCTGACAGGTATGCGAACTGACGTGTTCTGCACGGCGGAGCGGAACGGCGCGGCGCGGCGCCAGGAGTAACGTTTTGCGCGCCCTTAACGAATCCGCAAATTGAAAATCTCCGGAGCAACCGCACTGATTTCCAAGAGAGGCGGTCGAACACGCGGTGCCGTGCGTTTGTTTTTCCGCTTGTACCCTCCACCGCCAAACCGGTCCCGGTTACGCTAGCCCTCTGCCCCGAGGCAGCCGGTGCGTACGCCTCTCTCACTCGCTTTCGCTCTTTCTCTCTGACGCTCCATAGGTATCAGCTGTTTAATTAATTTCGTCTTGTCCCGTGCAAATGAAACGGAGAAACATAATATGGGATCTGACACGCGGATTTTAAAAAGTGTCAGGTCTGGCACTCGGGGAGGGTGCATTACGTCGCTTGTTTTTGCGATTTCGAGATACGCTCGCACGAGCAATTTCTTGTTGGTTCGTCGAAAGAAAGCTCGCACGAAAAATTTTAACGTTTTTCAGGTCTAGGAATTAGTGCGGTTGTATTATCCGAACAATTATTCGGCCCGCACACTCGAAATAATGGAATTAAAATTTATGTCTGCGATCTCGGGGCTCGCGGATTTTAGAGATTAAATTGAATTAACGGGACGCATGTAAAATATGTATGCACGTATGTACATGCGTGATGTTTGTATTAGAAGTGCTTTAATTTCGTCAAGCGATATCGAAAATTTGTCCGCCTTTCGATTTGGCGTTCGTTAATCGAGTACGGGCGGGCGACAGCGGGCGTTTTCACGGCTGTCCATCACCGCGGCCGCTATTAGGGTAGCTCTTGTAAAGTATGGATTTGGACCAGTCGTATAGATGCCGCGGGATAGGCACCTATCGCGCGTTTCGAGGATGCCGCGGGCCACGCTCGATACCGGCTTTATTAGTTCGCGGTAATAAATCAGGAGACAGATCAATTTTGCAGCTCCCCCTGATTTCCGTCCTGGGGACATCAGATACAAAATTTGCAATCCGCCCGTGCAAACTGCGCCGACGTTCCTTCCGGTTTTCAGCTCTGTTATCCAATATCCACGCGACCGATATTTCATAAATATTCGACGATATTAAGCATCGAGTTCGCGCTATTTGAGATTTTCGATAGAATCCGAAAAAGTGTCTCTTTCCAAATTAAAATTATTTTCCATTTAATATAGCGAGATTAAATTTCTCTATAATACATGTAACTTTCTGCTGTATTAAGTGCAGGTGCATTATATTTATATCGAATTTCTCTTTTTGATTTTTAGATAGCGCGCCACGACCCTTCCGGTAGTTTTGAAAAATTAGCTCCTGCCTCCACACGCCCGATGCAAAACTATGGCACAAACGTAACGCAGTGCCCATCGTTATTGCTTTTTACGTTTACTTTTCATCGCAACTATAACAGAGCGCGGCAATTGAATTTTGCCAAAGCCAGACGTCGCTCGCTCTCGCGCTCTCGCTCGCGAGCGACGTCCGTCAACAGTAAAATTCAAAGCGGCAACTTTTGGAAAATATCGTCGCCCCCGGACGCGCTCGAAAGCACACGCAGGCACAAACGAGAAGGTAAGCTCGCCGTTTGACGTTTTTCGACGGGTTAGTACGACGACACGTCCGGCACAGAAATTAGCGTTACCGTGCGCGGCGCCGTTGGTTAACGATAGGCAGGGAGGGATGGTGAGAGCGGACGGACGGGAGGACAGGGAGGGAAAGCTGCGTTCGCGAGGGTGACCAGGCGGATGGCTTCCATATACATACATCGACAGGCGCACATCGATTATATGCTCGATTAATTCGCGACCGTGCCGAACCCTTGGTCCGCACGTCCGTCCATCCATTCGCTAACCCGCTTGCTCGCGCGCGCGAGATCGATCGCGCACACGTGGGCGTACGTACTTAGCGTTTTAAACTTTGCGGCTTTTATTGACGAGGCCTCGAAAATAGCACCCCAAACTAATTTCAGTTATCAGAAATTAGAATTTCTACATGATACATGATCAAAATGTTTTGCCAGCCTTCGCCGAGAGGACTTGACGCTGAGTTTTTGTTGGGCTTTTAATCTCATTACACGTAGGAAAAATTAAGTAATTAATTAATTTATAATGTCGTCGTTTCGAAAAACTAGGTTGACGTTGAATTGATTCATGGAATGAAGAGCGAGAATTTTATTTATGATATTTTAAATCATATTATCTGATTAGCAGTTAATCTGTTTAGAGTATTTAGTACATTTTAGAATAAACATTCTGAACAGTTCTCCGCCGATACCTACTCACAACATTTCGCAAATTAAATGACCACCCAACGTGTATATCCTGACGAGAGACAAATCGCCAATGAAAAGTGTGTACACTCGTGGGTAGAAAATATAGCGAATAATTCACTGCGGCGTGAAGGCACGCACCGTTGCTGGTCGCGTCAATAATTCGATTAAACTTGCGTAGATGCACAATGCCGATGAAGAATCTGTCGGTGCGGCGGCCACTTTGGTCGTCGACCCAGAAATTTCGGCATTCGCAGGATAGTCGATCTATGCTCGCAATTCCGGTGGACGGAGGAAAGGGGGCGAAGTGCAGCGGCGGCATAGACAGAGAGAGAGAGAGAGAGAGAGAGATTGAGAAGGGCGAAGGGGGGGAAGGAGGAGACGAGAAACGGCCGACCAGGCGTTACGAAGGGATGGATTTGGATTTGAAGGGTGGCACAACGTGGAAGGAGGGGGTGGAAGGATCGGAGGTTGGTTGAGCAATTAGCGAGCCGTCAGTGGCACAGTGGCTGACAGGAGCCATACAACCTACTGCCGTCCCCCTCTCTCTTCTCCTTCCCCGATATCCTCTCTCCATCCACCTACGGTTCCTATGTGTGTATACTCGTATGCCTTACTCAGCTGGCAAGAGAAACCGACACGCGTTACCCCTAATTAGAATATCCGCTGGCCGATTACAGTGCTCGCCCGTATCCCGTTGCATTTGCCGATATTCCCAAGTTTTTTCATCTGCGCGATATTTTCCTCCTCCCCCCGTCACCCTTTTGGTAGTGGTTAATTACTTTTTGATTGGCGGTGTAATGGCAACAAATTTTTAATTTTTTAAAATGAATTTTCGGACGAACAATAATTTTAACATCTGGACTTGTTCGTATTAACCACGTGAAATTATGCTAATTGTATCTTTTAGGTTAGTATAAATTTGTAGGTTTATAGAATGTTAATTGTTACATTCTAACTACAGGATATCGCGCGTCCATCGTGCAGATCCGCGGAAAATATCGATTTTCGTTTACGTTTTATAATTCGCCGGATTTCAACTACGAGATCGATAATTAGAAATTACGCTGTGATATGGGATATTTTCCCGAAATCTTCATCGGGACTCGTTAGCGTTTTTAAGCGCGCCGAATTCCAATCAAAATCCTCGACCCGCGATATTAGAGAGGGGGAGTAATCTCTCGCAGAGAGAACTATCGCGCGGGCGCGCGCTCTCGGCGCGAACGAGGGGTACTGCAAGCGAACGCAATTATAATTTTAATTTCGATGGTATTTAATAAAGGGGTGCATCCTGCTACTCGCTTCGCCGAGCGGTCGACCCTCCACAGCCTGCCATACGGCTCTGTATGGACTAATTAGCAGTTATGGCCTGCGGACCGCACGAATGCATTCTGCTGCTGCTGTTGGGTCGCGCGCTCTTTTGCGTCTCGAACATCTCGGTCGGCCGAAAACAGCATCCGCATTCATTCGTTAGATGTTTGCTATTTCGCTTAAGCTTTCGAGAGTTTCCTTCGAATCCTGAAAATTTCATTATTGACGTGACTTGTATCGCTAACTCGATTGTACGTGAGTTTATACAGATATATATTTTTTTTCGTTTCTTTTTTATCTTATAAAATCGAGTTAAACAAGCTGCTTTAGATCTTTAGAAACTTCAGGAGGGACGATGCGGAGAAAGAGAATGTTTTGTACTTCGCAAGTCCGCGTGAGAGAAGACCGCCTCGACTGTTTTTGACGAAACTGTTCGTGAAGCTTTTTAAAATTTTCATGTGTGTCACTCGATTATGTCCATTTATCGGACATGTGGGACCCATCTGAAACCGTTCGCCTAATTCAATGACTGGTCTCGGAAGTTTCGTCGAATTAGTTTAGCCGACGTGGGCTCAATCGTGCTTCTGTGATGCGCCTTCCTTTTTTTCCGACCCTTTTGGAAGAGACTTCGAAATAGAGAAAGAGAAATAAGAGAAAGAATGAGAGGACATGGGGCATATTCGGTGCCGCACTGCGCACGTTGAATCGAATTACAACGTAGACGTGACGCGGCAATCGAATCGAGGCGGCGACGAGCGCACAACGAATCCATCAGGTCCGCTAATTGTCAAAGTATCGACGACGCGGCCGTGTCGGTAGAGGAGCGTCGACATCGGCCGGCAAACAACGGGCGTGAGTAATTAAGTTACCGTTTTATTTCTCTCCCCACATCCCGGGAGAGGATCGCGCGCGGCGCGACGTTACGCGCGCGCTCTCCGTCCTTCTCTCTCCTCCCCCGCCTCTCCCCCAATTCTTCTGAATACCTTTTTTTTCTCGATTTCATCGATTCCATCCACCCTCGATGCGACCTTTTTTTCTCTCCCTCTTTCTCTCTCCTCCTCGCTGTTCTCCGGCCGGCAGTCACCAACTCGTCCGCGTTACGCCGCGCGCGGCCGGCAGCGCGTTTCGGTCAATTTGCGGCCGAGTCGGGCGAACATTCGCGATTCAATTATACCGACAACGAAGTTTGCTCGGATCAAATGCCGAAAGGCTGAAAATCAATCCGGGGTGCGATCGGTTTAATGGGGGCACGCACCACGTGCCGCGGCCATTATAGAGCATGCCCCTCGCTCCGCTGCCACCACCGCCGCCGCCGCCGCCGCCGCCTCTGCCGCCTCTGCCGCGCTGCTCGCCTCCATCATCAACCCCCTGGTCACCCTCGACACCACCGGCCGGTCCGTCTCACCCACTCTTTTCCCCCCCCCCCCCCCCCGCGCGTGTATTCTCCTATCTACTCATATGCGTACCATTGTTGCGATTCAGTTATCTCACGCGGCTTAGGATAAGTTGCATTGATAGATTCTTGGCTCGGCAATTTAGAGATAAACGAAAAATTTCAATTGTGTCACGAAGAAATCATTAGCCATTAGCCATCGTTAATTTATATTGCTTTGAGATTTGATTTTGCGGGTAGATATGATGAATTATCAATTAAAAAAGCGAAATAATCGATTGTTATAAAACATATTTGTAAATCGTTCGAAAAATGTTAATAGAGAAACAAGCGCGAACGATTGAGCTAAGCTAACAATAAGATGCTTTATATGAATAAAGCGAATCGCGTATAGACTTGAATAGTTCCACCCCAGACCAATGAAATCGCATTTCTCTACCTCGGGAATACACCCCGCAACAGATAGCCGTAAAGACCCTCCTGCGACGGTGAACCGCGCCATCGGAAGTTCCGTCGTATCGAGTGGCGTGCCCGCGCGGCAAATCGAGGAGCGCGCGAGCGGGGTGACGTCGGCCGAATATATTAGCCCGGGCCATTAACTCTCCCCGGGGAAAAGGAGCAGCTCGAATTCCACCGAAGATATTACACACCGATTATTTATCCGCCGCCGTCGCCGCGAGGCGCGTTTCGACGGCTCGCGCGATCGATCGCGCTTATAAATCGAGCCCGAATCGAACCGACCGGCCGATTCAAGACCCATCAATCGCCCCGCAATCGAGACCTCTCACCCCTTTTCCAGATGTTTAATAACTTCCCCCCAAGCTTCCTCCCCCCCTCCCTCCAACTTGCTGTTCAGGACGATGCACGTGATAGCGGATAAGCCTTGGGGTGAGATGCGGTACCGCGGGTCGGCTAAAGGGTGTCGGGGGTGGTTAGGGGAGTAGGAGAGCGGGCAACGTGGACGGAAGGGGAAGGAAAGAAAGGGGGGGCAGGGCTGAGTTGCATATGAGCGATTGCCACACACGGCGTGTAGCGCCGGCCGTGGCGGCGGCATTTACGTTAATTAAATTTCCCCAGGCCGTAGGACCGATCCTCCGGCCCTCCTCTTTCAGCACCGACCTCTCTTTCTCTCTCCCTTCCTCGTCGACCATCAGCACTCGGTCCCCTGGCCCCCATCCCGCCTCCGTTCTTCCCGCGCGACCGCTGGCTCCAGCATCAATCATTGCACGCTCAGGCTCACTAGCTGGACTTCCAGCCACGTCGGAGGATCGAGTCGCGAGAGACTGTTTGAAATTGCGAGAGTTCGCGCACATACACTTCAGCGTTATATCTTTTTCTCTCTCTTTCTCTTTCTCTCTCTTCCTCGCCCTTTGATCCACGAGCCTGGGATAAGCGCCGTTGATCCAACCATCTCGATGCTTTCCGCATGAGTGTTGGCGAATGAGCGAGCGAGCGCGCCTGCCCGTGACGTGTGTCGCTCAAAAGCTATGATTTCGCGCTAACTAGCGGACGGTACCAATTAAAGGCTGCTGTGGACGGCTTCCTTGTCGCGCGGCTCTTAAATGCCGCACGAGTGAATTTCCAATTTCAATGAGAGGGAACGCGCAACGATCCGAGGGGAGTCGGATAATCGATCGCGTTATAGGATAAATCCTCTGGGAACAGTCAGAAATACACGTCGAAAATATGATTGACTCGTTTCGGGGGAAGAGAAACTGCAGTCATTATTTTATTAGTTAAAGTGATACACGTGCTTTTTCAACCGACAATCGCGAGTCAGATATATACTTCAACAATTCGATTCTGGATGTATTCGCGCATGAGAAAATCCGCCGTCTTTTCATCGAACTTATAATCGACTTTGCGGAACAATTCTATAATCCTCTAAACTTAATTAAGGGCGAATGAACCCCGGTTGCGGGGCAGGACTCGAGTTAACTTCGCTATAAACAGGAACAATATCTTCGTCCTTGCGGCACAGGAAACTTCGTTATGCTTTGGGGTTGGGCACGCACCAGTAAGACGAGGCGGTATCTGAAGACAGTCGTAAGGAGCGGAAATAAGGTCGCCCCAGAGGATCGCCTGCGGCTGGCCAATGTAATCGCTTGTAAAAATGTAATAAAGGATCAAAGAGCGCTGGCGAGAAGAATATTGGGCTCCGCGACGGATGAACTGTATAAAGCGATCTCTTCTTGAGCAACATGTCTTTACTTTCTCATCTCTCTCCGCGCAAATATTAAATATTAGGTATTATACAATTAGATAAACACAATTTATATCCACGTAGATCGTCCGCGCTATAATCGTAGCTTTTTTACGGCTTTAAATATTATAATTTATTTTAAAAAATATATATTATTTGTATAGATAGGTTTTATCTCTTTATCTTATTCTGCTATTAATCCAAATATTAATCTTACGCGTCACACATCACGCAGTCGCAATCGTGGCACATTCCTACCGTATAATTTTCTCTCAAACGGATGTCCGATTGAATGCAGGCAATCTCGCGAATCTCGTTCCGGCAGATATGTATACGCGGAAAGAATTCAGACGGTACGCTTGGCGAAGGAAGACACATACGACAAAGTCTTCGAAGTTCTCAAAGCACGGAGCATCCGCGCTCTTTACTCGAGAGCATTTTCCTGAGTCGAACGGACAGGAAGGGGGCGACGAGGGGCACGTGGTATGTCTATATGTCCTGCATCCTGTCGGAAAGCGAGACCGAACGCACCCTCGAGCGCGAGCCTGTGCCCGAAAGGGCACTCGTCCGCGAGTATTTCATATTTACCTATCAAAGGTAGACGCTTTGTGCAGTTTATATTAAATCACGGTACAGTTACGGGATGTCAATAAGACTGGGTCTTTCACCCTTCGCGGCATTCTGCCGTAGTCCTTGCCGATGCTGTACAGGACGTCTCAGAATCTTATAGTTCTTTTTTTATGAGGGGCTAATAGTTAGTGAATTAAGCGAAAATAAAGCGGTTCCTTTTCAAAATATACTCGTATAAAAGATAGGCATGCAAGTAGACAATACAAATTTTATTTAATCGAACAAAAGTGGATTTTGTTTTAATATTTGAGAATTTCAGTTTATGGGAAAATTAGCTACTCAATATTAATACTTGAAAACTTGCAATAAATAATGATTTTCTTTGACATTTTTGCTAAGTATAGATCGATAAAGTGGTCGAAAAATCTGTAGACTGAAGATGCTAGATTTGGATCGCCCTGTATCTCTTACACTCGATAAGCATACATTGATATTAAAATGAGAAAGATTCAACATGTGCCACTAGATACATGTTGTCTGGTATTTTCAAATTGATAAGTAAATAAATCAATATGTAAGATAAGTACAAGCGAGGAAATATAAATAAATCAACTTGTGTGGTTGTTAAACAATAAAAATGAGATCATAAATCCAGATTGTGTTAGGAGCATTCTTTCATCCGAAAGAATCTTTTATGTTTCCTAATAACCGCTTATGTAAAATATTGATAACAATAAACGTATCACAGAGCGCTGATAGTTATCATTTCCGGTTTCTATTTGCCTTCTCGCGTACGTTCGATGAATTTACGTCCTACAATCGAGAAAGCCGAACTGCCAACAAACCGGACTTTTTTTTTTGTGTTTGGGTTTCCATATTTTTACAAGTCGCGCATCGAAATTTCATAGGCGCGTCGAAAACGTCGAGGTAAATTATATGTCGTATTATATGTATGTCGTATGACGATAAAAGAAAATTATGGTTAACAAGGAAACGGAGGAATCCTCGGTAATTTAATCGTTGATGATTTACACGGGCGGTACATTTAATACCCTGTTTATCAGCCGTTATTCGGTTTCCTCGGTTTATCGGAAAAGTGTATCCTCTTCATCGTTTCCATGCCCCTCTTTGTTTCTCGCTCGCTTACGCCCCCGTCGATTCTCCTCTTATTCAGTTCTTTTTCTCTCTTTCGCTCTCTTATAGTCTGCACACAATCAACTAGAAAATATAACGGAAATCAACCCGGGCGAAGTCGCTCGGAATTAATGAATGAAATCAAACCCGTCCCGTTTGTTGATTCGTCATTGACGGGCGAGCGGCGAATCGCGAGAGAACGGTCGACGCGGACGGTGCAAGGGGTTCGGGAAGCGAGTGGGGTTCGTTGCAAATTCCAATCGATATGATGCATACACACCCGGATCCCGATTGCGTTATTACCGTCGAGTGCCATTAAGACTTCCAATTAGTCCAACGTTCTCCGGCCGCGTGCGTGCATGCGTGCGTGCGTGCGTGTTCCTCGTCCGAAAAAAACTGCGGGCTGAAACTCTGATGTGGATGGACGCGCAGTTTCACCCGGAGACACCCAGATGGATATAACGAAAAAAAAAAAAAAACGATGCGACACGCGCGGTCGATAATATGACTGCTGTAACGTTACGCGCCTCGCGCGATTACAACCACTGGTACGCGCAATCCGCAAACGAGCACACTCTCTGCCCACCGATATCAGTCACCACTTTTGACTCAATAACACTTACGTAGACTCCGGATATGCTATTTCATCCGTACTATGTATCGCGTTCTAGTTCTACGTCAATCGGGACATGGCGTTCCGTTTAGCGATGTTCGCCAATTTACCAGGAATGAGTCTCTCTATCCTTTTAATTGTCCTCGTGTTAACTCGCCGTCTCCCTCGATACGTATAGGATTTATCGCGTCGCCGCTTCGGGTTCATTCGCCGCGAGCAATTTTTCCTCGATGCGATTAGATAAGGGCTCGACGTTGATCGCGTTACGAAGAAACGCATCGATTATGCCTTCCGCTCCCGCAGGAATCTATCCGTAGCTTATCTCATTTATTACACCCCTGTTTCGTCGTCGTTCGACGGTTACTTTACAACCCCCAGATAGGGGCGAGTAACGTCTTTGTTTTCACCGCAACATCCTGCGACCGTAGTGGAACCCTCCCGTCGTTCAGGAACCGTCTCGGCTCGCGAAACGGAACGAGACAGGAGTATAGGAATGACGCGAGATAAGAAACATCGAGACCTTGTCGATTGTCTTCTGTTTTCCCTCTGTGTATCGCAGACCGAAATCTTTCAATAAGCGAGTTAAATTTCGCTAATTTGATATTTAACAAGTTTCTCTTGTCACAGTCATCAATATTATAATATAATTATACATTAAATATAGTAAATAGGATAACAGATTTATTTGTCAAATATCGACTTTACTTATTTTGCAATGGTTAAATATTATTTTACACTGCTTAGATACACAATTAGTATTAAAAATTCCTCTTAATATTCCAAGTTACTCCTTAAAGAATAGGTGCAATATTATTTTGACTTTTTTAATCGTTGGTGTCTTTTTGGTTTAACTAAACCGGTAAAAAAATAATCTAATTATTTTGAATAGTATAATATGTCCTATTTTTCTACTATACACGATAAAAGAATTAGAAAAAAAGTCTTACCAATGAATATGTTAAAATCTGAATATTGTTGATAAATTTACAAATTAAGCAGAAATAGAGAAAATAGAAAGCAGGCCTGTGAAAAGAGCGGAAGAGAACTTGAGGTCATTCGAGAAAGGAGATTGGCTTGGAAGAGAGAATACCTAGTTGTTAGCGAGCGCGAGGCAGTCGGGGGCTACCAGATAAGGCGTGGGCATAAACGTCCGCAGATAAGGGTAGTTTGCACCCCCGTTGTGGACAGTTAGCCTTAAATGAGTTGGGGGTGAGACGTGTAAAGGCCTTTGTTGCGTTGGTCTCGTCTTCCCCGGCTTTCGAAATCAGTTTCGTCGCTGGCGATGCTATTTCATCGAACATCGGGAGTTCAGCGATAAGAATCGAACCATCCGAGACAAACTACCTTCGTACTAGATTGAAGATATCTTCATTATGTTTTACTTAATAATCAATCTCAGCACTGCTCATATAGTACTGATGAAAAATTCTTAATTTTTATATATGTATACAGATGCTGGTTCTAATTGCGTTTTTTTCCTTTTTTATTACGTGATAATGTTATTCGTCCTTTCGAATATCTGACAATTTATTCCCACAAACGAACGTCTCACGTAAGTTTTCCTTGACAAAACTGGGAATGCGAGTTTGGATAAAGAGGCGTGCAGACAAACGCTGCACGCGCACAAACTGGCGATCCGGAGATCCGGCGATCCTTCACAAATGCCGCTCGTACAAAAATGCTGTCTCGCTCCGTTCTAAATTCTGCTTATCTAACGGCGCTTCGACAGTAATGTGCCAACGTATTATGTAGAACCGAGCACTGTCGGGGCCATCCCTTTTGCCGTGGAAGGCCACCGAGCGGCAGTGCCGTTTAGCGTCAGATAGCGGAAACGTATGAGAGACGGGGTGAATCCACCCTTATCTTAAGGGTAGCTACTCAATAGCTAGCCGCGCCGAAATTTCTCTCGCATTTCTCGCACCCACGCTATCTATGCTCGCCACACGCATCTCCGTTCTCACGACTATTTCTCGCGTTTAAATTATTCTGTCCTTTTCTTTTTTTCTCTCTCATGATGAGCGGTCATTACACGAAATTACAATAACATGCATTTATATGCACCACGTTCGTTAAAAGATTGAATCAAATAAAACGTTTAAAAATCGGTAATATATAAAATAATTTTAAGTGAATTGTTATGTACTTCATTGAACTAAAATCAAAATCAAGAGGCACTATAAAATAGATAAAGTAAATATATATTATTACTATGAAAAATTAGTAAGTGATAAGTATAATAGACATATATATTTATTAAAAACTATTTTTTTTTTCAATGTACGTCAAAGATTAATTGCATCTTGGTCTCGCTTAAAGAATTCAATGAATAGTCAGGATTAATATGAAAAACAAACGAAGTAGTTCGCAGCTACAGGGCTCATGCGCATAATTTAATGCTCGACGGCGCGGCGGAGGAGCCACGAGGTGAGCTCTATGGGACGCTTAGGGTTACTTATACTTCGGTAGGGGTATGTGGGTAATGTGCAGGAGTGCCTCCGGGTAGGTGCTTGCGGTAAATCTAATAACGTTGTAATGCCGTTATACCCCCCTCAAAGTTGGCCCGTAAGTTTCTGCAGAGCCTGTTGGCTCCGACTGCCGTGCCGAGAATTCCTAACGCGTGTACCATTTTAGCTGCCAACGCTCGTATGTGCTAGTTAGGATCTACAGACTTGAGAAAAAAGAAAAGCAAGAAGCTTGAGACAAAGGAACACAGGCTGAGTTCGTACATCTTGATGCGACTCGACTCTTTGGCCGGTATTCATTATAGTCGGATCTTATATTTAAGACCATCTTAAGTAATGTCCTAAGATGCTAATGAACCAATCACAGAGCCGTATTAGCATCTTAAGACATTGTTTAAGATGATCTTTAATATAAGATCCGATGACTATGAATAACGGCCTTTGATACTTATCGCGAGAAAACTTCTCGATCTCTAAACACGGAGACTTTTGACACTATGACAATTGACAACGCGGTCATATGACGCGCTTGAGCTTTTACATATATTACATATATTACACTTGACTTATAATTGTATAAACTCGTCAAAGATGTCGTTATGACAATCGAATCATTGCGCTGTCATTGAATCGATACAATTCGCCGATCAAAGTCTCACGGAGGCGGGCAACAGGTAGCTGCTAATGCCGATCTAGGGGCCCTCGATAAAAATTCCCGTGAGTTTTTTAAGCGATGACGAGATGCTACCGACGCTCCTCTTCCATCTAAAATTCGCCCGACTCACCTTTCGTTTCTCCTGCCTTCCCGCTTCCCACTGTCAGACGCCCTCTCTGTAGATATATGTCACGAACGAAGGTAAGCGCTCGCAGTCACCCGAGGGTGTTCTGCAAACTATGCTCGCGAAAAGTTCAACACAACTTCATAGCATCGGTGTTTCGAGGGCGAATTACGAGGGGTGAGAAGGGACTCGAAGCGCTCGGCGAAGGCACGGGGCGAGGCGAGGAGGACGGGGACGAGGGAGCAGCTTGGTGGTAAATTTGTTCTAGCGTGAGCTTACATGGGTTACGTTAAGTACATAGGCGTCTGGGGCTGGTTAGCTATATCTACTGAAGCGGAGGAATATCTCTGGCCTGACGCATGAAACTTGGAGCGGCCTGTAGCGCGATGAAGAATTCGCGAATTTCTGTCGCTGCGAGAAATCGCCGAATTGTGTAAACGAAGGCGACAAGCGTCGATTTTAGGTGACATTGTTCTTTAGATACCCTTAAAATAAGATTATCCACGACAACGTGTATAGTTAGACGTATCATACAGCTGTAATGTGAAATCGACTGTTTGGTCTGCTCAGTCTCGAATCGCTTTTTTCCCCTGCCGCATTTTATCACCGCGAGCTTTTTCTCTTTTTACACCTCTCGGTCACACCGATGTATACAGTGCACTCACACGCGCGCGGAAGCAACTCGCGGAGATAAAAATCAGTAATTAGCCCGGGCCATTATGGCGGCTGTGTGAAAAATTAGCGAGTCGTGGGGTAACCGCCCCTCTGGGCATAATCCTGCATCGGTAACGCCGTGTACCGGCGTGCATCCAACCTGTCTCTGATTTATACGGGTTTGCTATTAATTATACCGTATCGTCTCGTCGGCCTTGTCTTTTTCTCCATGTCTATCTACTTTATCAATCGTTCTTTTTTTTTTAATCCTCACACGAGGGTTTGAGCTTTTACTAACTTTTACGTCCATTCATGTTCATTTAAATAAAAAATAACAAATGTAGCAAATCTTTTTTGTAGTTAATTTTCTACTTTTATGGAATCTTAACCTGGTGCTCATTAAAGCATGTAATGCTCAACAGTACTAGAAATTGCAAAAAATTTTAGTTTTTATAGAAAATGATATATCGTTATGCAATCTAAACAGAAAAAAATTAAACTGAGATCTACTTATAGAAAACAGATAAAAAGAAAGAAAGTATATATAACATATGCCTATTAAAATGTATGATGAGATATTTTTACCAAATAGATCGTATCAAATGTCGATGTTGCAACAAGCGTGCTTTCTCCGGGTCAACTTTTGACTGTCAAATGTTTTTATTTTGTTTTACACGCGCCAAAGAATTCGAGCCATCGCGTCGAGCCGAAAATTCCGTCCCGGGTTTTGCGCCGGTCGTTGTTTCGACTGCCGCTGGCCGGACTCGACGGGCTGCGGCGCAATTAAATTAAATGCTTCGGATTAATTGTTCGAAAGCAGTTAAATTAGTTGCGTTTGTTTCGCTCGATTTTTGCGCAATCTCGCTGCGGAATGCGTGAGATGCACGCATCGGGGGAATTTCGTTACCCGCGGCCCCTCGCGCGTTATATAGCTCGGTGCCCTGCGAAATCACCGCGATGCAAACGTATCAACGCGGAACGATGGCGTGCCCCGAAAAATTCATTTGCAAAAGCCGCATTCGACGCGCCTCCGTCACATTGAGCGAGAGGGAATACTTGCGCGATCGACGCAACGCGCGCGTATTTTGTCAGTACTTGATTAAAAGCTTAAACGGAGTCGACCCAATTATTAATGTAATGCACAGTGGGCAATGCAAATTTCACAATTATAACAACGAATTTGATGTATAACATTGAATTTTAAAGCATCGTTAACCAGAATTTAAACCGCTAAATGCGAAATTTATAAAATCAACCTATATTAATCTCTACATTTCTCTCTATAGTTTCATATTTATATTAAATACAATTTGACAGATAGAATGCCTTTTCATTCGATCATATTGAATATTGCTAAGAGAGAGAGAGAGAGAGGAAAAGAACTCGTGAACGAAAAAATAAAAATAAAAAAATTGCTATATAAAGATTCTTCTGCATTATCGTTTCTGTCTACGGTGGATTGCAATTTTCCTTCGATACCACGACGAAGATCCCCCTATTACACGCATACCGGCAACCACTGAAGACCACCCCAATGCCCCGTCTCGATGATATTCAAGCGGCCAATCCCCGTCGAGGATCGCGCCCGGTATAGCTGCCGAGCAGCCGAGAGCTGCATCCTAGAGTGCAGCTGCAGCGCCGGCGCGGACTCTTGAGCCGCATTGCTCGGATTCTGGCGAGGATGCGTCTAGGAGCGAGAGGCTGACGAGCTCGCAAGTAACGCGCCGGTAGAGACATGGTCAGACTGGCATCCGGCCGCAAGCTCTCGACCTCATCGCAACCATACGCTGGCCCTCCCCGAGCACCAGTCCTCCACCCGGCTTTCGAGCTAGTTTCGCCCACCCACCTAGACAGAGAGACGGATCCTATGCCTCACCCTCATCCTCCCCTCGTTCCTGCAAACGGGAGCGTGCAACATGTCGAGACATTCGGGACACGACGGATCGAGGAGAGATATGCATCATTTGGTTACCCGACTGGCCGACTAGGCGCGTCTCCGATCGGCGTGCCTACAGATGCATCCTCGATCGGATTGGATTGGCCCGGGCGATCGGTATGCGAAAGGGTCCTCCAGTCAAGATTTTCAGCATAACTGCGCGAGCATGCCGCCCGGATTCGGATCCACGAGTCTGCGTTCCGATATGTCCGCGTGTCGGCGTGCCCGTATGCACTCGTGTGCTTCGTTACCGGAGAACGTTACGTCGCTTGGTAACCGTAATAGCGGAAGAGTAATGGGGGCGCTAATACGAAATACCGTATCGGCACACACTCGTATCGAATATCGCATATCTCAGCTTTTAGGTCATTATCATATCTGAAGTGTTTTTAGTCTGTGTTTATTGCATATCCTTGAAAAATCTTCGAAATAACACGAAGGCTGTGAAAATCGACACATGCAGCATTAAGAGAATCTATTATATAATTTAACTTTTATCTATCAAACTTTTGTTAAGCCCAGTAGGATGTTTATGATATCAAATGCTTGCAGCAGGATATAGTCGCCGTTTATGTCAGCTATAATTTTTAAGAATCGCGTTTCGACAAGGCATTCATTCTCTCGTCCAGCGATCCTCAGTTTTACATTTTGCCGATTTTCCGAAGAGGCAACGATCTTTTCTTTTTTCTGTAAGAGCGCTAACACTGATACGCGATACACGGATCGGTCGTTCGTCCGGTAACGCGCATTCCCGACACCGAAATTGCATACCTCCGTGTACGCTCACATACGGGTTGGAAACAAACGAATAGGGTTGTTCGGGCGCCGTAAAGGGTCCGGTGGGACGAGGCGCGCGTGGAGACGCGGGGGGCGGGCGGGGCTGGGGATTCGCGCGGGGGTTGTAGGGAGCAAAACGGTGGTGGATGGTGGTGCCGGTGACTCGGTCGCGCGAGAGAGCGAGGGGTTTGGGAAACGTAATCGCTCTGGCCCCCCGCGCCTCGACGAACTACCCCCTACACGCGTTTCGTCTCTCTCTCTTTCACCCTTCCCACGCCTCCGCTATTTATTGCTCGCACTCGGCCGGTTCACAACATAAATATGTTACACCTATGGCCGCACCTATTGCACCGAGTCCACGAATTCCTGCGCTGCCGGCCGAACGAAGAAAGAACATCGTCGAACTGGTGGATTGGTGCTTTTGGAAATTGGCTCGTTCACCATGCGGGATATCGTGTTCGTGTATTACGAAGTAAGATAATGAATTTAAAAATTTCGTCATTAATAAAATGATTATTTGGTAATTTCGTAAAAAAACATACAAAACGTACAAAGTCCTTTTAGTGTGTAGAGTGCCGTGTCAGGCACAAGATGTCTCAAAATAAACTGAAATTTTGTCCACATATTTCTTGGCCAACTAACAATTATCTTTTCCTTGACAAACACTGAGAGAAATCAGTAGTTTGAGTTATAAATGATTAAAAATAAAATTAGACCTTTAAAGTTTTAGAGATTTCTCTAAAGTTTTAGAGATTTCTCTAAAACTTTAGAGGTCTAAAATAGTATTTTTCATTTAATTACAAATGAATTTTGCTTAATAGGCTTGTAATCTGAAAATTAATTACAATAGTATTTAATTGAAGATTGTGAACTTGCAAAAAATATTTTCCTTCGATATCTTCGCTAGATAAGACGCATCTCTAATTTTATACGATTTTTGCTCATCTTACAATTAGAATAATTTCCAAAATATTTTCTTTTTGCATAGCGCAACATTAAATTGGAAAAATTGTACAAAAACAAAAATTAATTAACTCGTTACAAATTTTTAAACATTGTTGACCCTAAAAAGGCAGGAACATTAAATAAAATTTCTCTTTCTCTGCCGAATAAATATTTTTTACTAATTAAATTTAATATCGTAAACATATAGATTGTTAAATATTATAAACTATAGATAACTATCTTTTTCTAATATAGATAGAATTTAAGATCTCTCTCTCTCTCTCTCTCTCTCTCTCTCTCTTTCTCAGTATAGAAGGGAAAATGCAGATATTATCTATTCGTTATTTCGTTTCATTATTCGGAATATATTTTTGCCTTGTTTTACGCAGAAAATTCCCTGAAACTTTTTTAAATACTTTTGTTACACCTTCAAGAAATGCTTCTCTCAGGATGTACGAACAGAGGGTGCCTGTTTGAAGGGCGGTAGCATCGAGGGTTAAGTTTCAAAGATAAAAGAAGGACCAACTGTTGAATATCGGCTTCAAGCCGACATCGACGCCTATTATACGTCAAACTTTCTTACATGTACCGTATTATATCCTAAAATTTCATTTGCATGTTATATTTTTATATAAACATTTTTATATAACTTAAATACACATATTTCACGTATAATGCTATTCATATTATTATATACTCACATTGTGCGAACTAAATAAATTTTTTAAAACATTCTATTTAATTTCTCATAACTTGTTCGTTATTTAGCAAAATAATCAATAAATAATCAGTAAACTGTATCTAATATAAAATAATGAAAATAATATTTTTAAAATTTTCCACATAATTATTCTAATATTACCTACTATTAAAGTTTTATAGATATCTAAAGGAATACTGAGATGTAATGTAGTTTCTAGAAGTCGTCAAAAGTTAATTAAACATTCTTTGTATCTTACTTTTAATCATTTTTATCACGCACGATATTTCTACTATCAAAAATGTTAAAAATTTCTACTACAAAAAATATTAAAATTTCAAGCTCTAATGTAATACTTATTCTGTTATTCATGCACATACACATATGCGACTACTTTTAAAAATATTTTATCTTTAATATGTGAATGTTAATTATCATTGACGGCTATGAGAAATTATGTATATTATTTAATACACATATCTTTGATTACGCACAATGAAATGCAGATTAAAAGACACAAAAATGTTTTTATTCAATTTTCTATGTATGAAAGAATAACACTTTGATGTGAGACGATATAAGTAACTAATTTTCTTACCTCATCCGTAACTCGTTGAAATCTGGTTTTGCCAATGGCTCTTGACTCTCAGTGAAGATGAAAGACGTCGATCTTAGCGGGTTTCTCGAAGCACAATCAAATCTCACGTCACAACGGTACAATATGACAATATGACAGCGACTCAACTGATGATTTATATAAAACGCGTCGAAAGGTATAAAAAGGGATCCGAGGAGAAGAAGAGAGAAAGAGAGAAAGATAAGAGACCGAGAGGGAGGACGATAGAACAAGGGAATGACGGAGTAGTCGAGAGAATGCGGTATAGAAAGAAGCTATTCAAGGAGCTCGCGTAAAAAGGAAACAAGGATTCCCCACGGTGGAGAGAGACACGCTCTCCGCTCTTTCCGGCAGCGAGAACACCGTCGCTCTGACTCCTCGCAAGCTTTCTCGCAAGCGCCCGTTCTCGCGCGCGCACCGGGCTCTCGCAGCTCCGCGAATGCACGTGCAACTCGGACGCGTGCCACGTGGTGTTTGGTCGGAGTGGCTCGGCCACGAAAGCCGGAGCCGGAGCGGCGAGCTTGCAAGCTACCGGGCGCTTTCATTGGCCGATGGGTGGAAACTGCGCATGATTGCGGGTGTGGCCCGAGCTTGAGGGGCGGAATAAGCTCGGGTCGGTGATAGGACACCCTGAAAGGGGGCACGTCTCCATGGGTGGGCCCCGGGTGCCCCGATCGCCCACCTCGCCACCCCCTCGTGGCTCGGAGCTTTTTCCTTAATCTCGTAACGAGCGCGAGAACTGTTCTCCCGTCCGAGTCTCGAACTTGCGAACTGGCTTCTTCCGCACGAACAGGCGTGCTCTTTCGAGGCGATGGAATGGCGGCACTTGAGTGTTCGTTACCGCGGAGGAAATCATGCGGCGAACGCGGGGATTAAACGTCAAGTAGTAACGGCAGTGTCAAATCAGACATCGCGGTATATAGCTGTGAGACGCTTTGGCCCAAACGTTTTTCAAGTGAAAAGTTTTATAGGAAGACCGATATATAGGTATACAAAATACACATTAAAAAGTGAAAGTTGTGGTTGCGTAATCTATTATGTAATAATAATTTTCACATGATCAAAATATTTAGTGTATTAGATAGTTACTATTAGGAAAATTAGCCAATATTATTTGTAAAACTTTAATCGCGTAAATCTTGAAATGGTTACTTTTAGTTATTTAATTTCTTAATTAGAAAAGTAAGAAAGGCAAAGAATGAAAATTTCGGATAGAAATTTTCAATAAAATGTGGTTTATGAAATATATGTAAAAGATATTTACTCGAAACTTTTACCTACTAAAGCTTCTATTTTTTCATATATTGTATACATATATGTATACACACATATATCCATATACCTACTGTTTATGAAATCCAGGAAATATTGTTTCATGTACTGTTGGAAAATAAGTATATTAGCCTAAGAAAAAGTGCAGATATTGATTGCAATGGCGGTACAAAATAGTTTTCTTTTTTAGCAACAGGTGGAAGGCTCTCAAAGCGTGCACCACCAAAAAACAAATATATATCTATATTATATATATATATACACACATATACATACATATATAGAGAAAGGACTTGGAAAGAACGGAAGGAGAGAGAAAGTGCGAACGGCCGATTTATCAAAACGAAATTCACGCTGGAGCATTCGAACGGGTTCAGATACTTGTGCGATGTTCGTTTGGTCGTTAACAAATGCGGACGGTTCATGGATGTCTGACGAGGCCGCGTATCCGCGATAAAGCGAAAGTCTAATTACAGCTGGCCGATAAATAAATCGGACTGGCTAAACAGCCTGGCGAGTCGGCCAGGAATTTGATTCGGGGGACAAGGGTGATCCCCATCGCGTATTTACACGGTACATCTACAGATCGGCGTTTTACCCATTCACTCTCGGCAAGGTGGTATTTGCGTTGAAACTGCCTGACACGATGTATTATCGATTATGGCTCGGATTTTCGAGGTCGACGTTCCATCGATTCAAAGATGTTCTCATCACGAATTTCAGTTTGATGACCCGTGCTAGAAACCTATTGATATAGAGTTTATTGATCCACAAATTAATTTTTGATGACACAACTCAACGCAATAATTATACGCGACAATATAGGAATTTATCATATAGATATATACTTGTGCTCGCCAAATATTTGAAGCTATTTTTAAATACAAAACAAGTGACTTCTATCCTTTGCCAGTAAATAAAAATTAAAACAACAGTAGTTTTTGATCAACCCAACTGGCCAAATTAATATATATATTATATTCTCACGACGTTTCGACCGTAATTTCGGTCCTTTTCAAGTGAGAAAAGCATTTCAGCAATCAATCCGCATACAAAACATTCATTACGTCGCTGACATCGTGCCCTAACTACATCATGCAAACGCAAAGATATCTTGTGCGTCGAAATAAAATAGAAAAACCAGTGTAGCGTGAATAGAGAAACGTCGCAAGCCATATCAGCGAACACATCCGGACAGTATAACTGTCAAAGTCACAACGGGATTTATTTGTGACTTTGACAGTTATACTGTCCGGATGTGTTCGCTGATATGGCTTGCGACGTTTCTCTATTCACGCTACACTGCTTTTCTATTTTATTTCGACGCACAAGATATCTTTGCGTTTGCATGATGTAGTTAGGGCACAATGTCAGCGATGTAATGAATTTTTTGTATGCGGATTGATTGCTGAAATGCTTTTCTCACTTGAAAAGAACCGAAATTACGGTCAAAACGTCGTGAGAATATAATACCCTATATATTAATTTGGCCAGTTGGGTCGATTAAAAACTACTGTTGTTTCTATTTTTAAATATTGTATAAATATAGGTATGTTTGAGATTGCAGTATCTCACGATTACGACCGTGATATGGATATATTTTTTCGAGAAATTAAAAATATCTTTTTATTATATAATCAATTATCAATCAGCGAAGTAATATACTAATAATTTTAATACCATTACGTTGCTAATTAGCTCATGATGATAAATTTTGTATCTCTTTTTATCACACAACAAAACTATTGATTTGTTCTCGAATCTGAATACGAATATAATAATAATGAGACTCAAATGCACGTGCATCAAGATAGACAGCAATAAAAACACGAAAAAAATATTTATTATTATTAATAATTGTAATAATCTTTCATCTAAATTTGGAATGTCACATTCGTTAACGATCGAGCGACGTCTTGTGCAAAATTGAGGGGCTAGGAAGCTCATTCGGTATGCCATCCACTAGACGCCCGTACGTGAATGTTTAACGGTCCGTCGTCTCGGCGGCCGCCCAATTATATGACGTCAATTATTGATTAATTGCAATTATAACGCGAACGGTTTCGAGAGGGCCCGATACGGATATAACGATCGCCATTTCATAAATTCGCAATGACGTGAGAGAGCGGGCGAGCACCGGCCTCTGAGTGACGTGTCATTTATCGCATAACGCGAACGTTTATGCGCATTCGTGTCGCATAATTGCAATTAGAGCGGAATTCATTTACATCGACCGACATTCGATTTGTTCCGAGAGAAAGCCCGGGATTTACACGCGCCCTCGGCGCGGCGCGGCGCGACGCGACGCGACGCGGTGGACGCGCGCGAGCGTTCGTGTTAGTAGTCGTGTCGGGATTTATTTCCGCGCGCGTCAATGCTGCCGCGACAGTTCCGCGATGTAAATAGGATTGGATTAGCCGTTACCGACCGCCCTCGCGAACGAGAGGGAGAGAAAGAGAGGAAAGATGGGAGGGAAGTGCCCCTCGTTACGCGATAACGATGGAAGATAAACTACTGAAAGCCGCGACAAGAAATACGCGGTTCGATATCGCGCGACACCTCGTAAGAACGCAAGACAAAGCACTCGTTCCGAAAGAATTATATTTCGATTTGATTTCCAGGAATTATTTTCGACCGATAACTTTTTTATGCTTCTCTGCCTTTTACTCTTAACACGTTCTCAGTTTATATATTTTTTCAGGAAATAGATATTGAAAAAGCTTCAATTATTACATACACAAGTTTAAATTTATATAAGTTTACATATACTTATATCTACAGTTATTACGCGTGTGTCATATTTAAATATAACTATTCGAAATACAGAATACTTCTAAAGTAACAGCTCTTAGCTTTTTGGTCAATTTTAGGACATTTCTATTTTTTGAAGCAAATCACTTAATGCTTTTCTTTTTCTAATTATTATTATTAAATATTTTTATTAATCTAATTAAAACTGTATTAAAGAAAAGGTGATTAAAAATTAATTGAAAAATGTGATTTTTTCATTTATGTTCTCTCTTAAAGTTGAGTTTTTGAAAGAAGTCCCACATTTTTTATGCGATTGTATTCAATAGCTGTTAATGTATCGATGTTTCTGTTAGAGAAAGATGAATTTTGAAGTGTGACTGAAAAATTTGTAACAAAAACGAGATCTAACGCGCACTCTATATGTTCAAGGAAGATGATTGATGACTAGTACAAAACGGGAAATCGAGTTTACAGCATGAAATAAAGTACTGACGTGCCGCGTTTCCAAATTGTTTCAGTCTCCGGTTGTGAGACTATAACCCGACGGCTGGGTAGTGCAATGTGAAATTTTATACCGATTTTTCGAAAGCCGCGCCATTCTACCGGCGCGTCGGGATTAAAAGATAATACCGGCGATCCAATTTAATCGCACGATTGACGGGTAAACAGACACCGCACGGCGCTGTCCTCCGTCCCTTCTCCACCCTTTTAGGACAAATCGTCCGTGGCGCGATGCCCTCGGACCCGGTAGAAAATATAATTCAGAGATATTTATAGCTGGATTACCGCTGGAATTGGGTATCTAATATACATGACCAAGCTACCGAGTCGCACGAGTTTTAATTGTCCTACCGAAAAGCCGGCCTTTCGGAGAATATCGATCTGCGACGATCATCGACGACGCGCGCGGATTTCTATGAACGGTGAGTTACAAATGACGTTGACACGATTGACACTACCGTGGATGAACGTCAGATTACGTCGCGAGCTTGCAATCGCTACAGAGAGCACACTGGACAAGAGTTTCTCGGCGGCTTTGCCGAAGGATTAGTCGCAATTGATAGCCACGAGAATGGAGGGACGTTCCCGAATTTGTTCGCCGCTCAAAGAGCGACCGTCCGGTGAATCCGTGAGTTGCATTCTCTTGCTCGGGTTTAAATTAATATTTCCGAGCACATTATAACTTTCGCGAGAACGACTGCAATTACTTAACTTATTTCTTTCAATCGCAATCCCAATAAAAAATTATAATTAATTTTCTGTGGAAATTTAAAACGATTCTGCGACGATTAAGATCGCACTTCTAGTACTTCGTAAATGTGCAATTTAAATCGCTCAGCGATTTATCGAACAAAAGATGATTTCGTTTTCAAATTTCAAGCTTTTCGATATTCCCGATTACTTGGAACGAGGTCTCCTGTTCAAAACTCGTCGGGGTCCATCCCGAAGTGGCCGTCATGTCGCGACCGGTTCGCGACCGGCGGGAAAGCCGAAACGCAGAACGTGCCGAATGCGAAATTAATTGGTGCCAGCCGGCGCGGCGCGGCGTGCGGCCTCACCGCGGCGGGCGCGCAGGGTAATTTTGATCCGGATCCGGGGAGTTAGTGCCGGGACGGTGTACGGTGTCCAGTGTCCGCCGCGTCGGACGGACAACGCGGCTCGGCGCGGTTAGTGCTGGTCCAGATGTCGCCACGGGCGTGACGTCACCGGTTAACTACCCTCTCGTGGTAGGCACCACCACCATCACCACCGCCACCACCACCACGTCCAGAAGCGCCTTCGCCCGTTCTCGTCCGACGGACACGATATGCGGGGATGATTCTGATTAATTACCGATAGTTACACAAGCTGACGCCGCTCTCCCGTTGACAACCCTCCACGGTATCGCCGGACCCGCTTTCCACCCCTTTCCACCCTTTTCCACCCCTTTCCACCCCAACCGTTATTCGAGAATCGCTTTTTTTAAATCGACCCTGATATCTCGTCATAAGTTCCCTGCATGTTGCTTTTTGTATAGTCTTGGTATTCTTTACAAAACTTTAAATAAATGATTTGCGAATTAAGCTCGAGAACTCTTTAATCCTTGATAGAGAAACAAATGTAGTTATTTTTATTATATTTTATTGCTCTATATTATATATGAGTCGTATTAAGCTTCTTTGAACGAAATGCGAGCCATCAGATAACGCATCTAGCTACGCGAGACCGCTATAATATATCACCTCATGATATTCTGATTCTCTCCACTGTACACCATACATGCAATAACGCGGCGATTTATTAGAAGCGTCATATATCGGATGGATCAAACAATCCGTTTACGTCTGATGTAGATTTTTCGGTGCGTGTCGCGCGTACCCAACGTTCATTTATCGATTCGCCGAGGCTTAATTCATTTCGAGGGTCGCGGCGAGGAGGGGTAGGATTGTTATTCGAGAAGGGATGAAACGATGTGCGAGCAACAGTGCCCCTCTCTCCCTGGCTCTGGTTCCCCCCGTCCTCCGCCGTTTCCCGCCCCCTCGCCGACGCCTCTTGCAACCAGCCCCGCATGAGGCGCATCGGGCCGCAGCCGAACG
This sequence comes from Leptothorax acervorum, assembly GCA_035220615.1. Lineage (NCBI taxonomy): Eukaryota > Metazoa > Arthropoda > Insecta > Hymenoptera > Formicidae > Leptothorax > Leptothorax acervorum. The sequence goes on along the minus strand of JASTWQ010001261.1, from coordinate 1,544,788 downwards.
ATCGGACCGCCAATATTTGGCAATTACGAAATATGAGTTTACATTTAATAATTGCGGTAAACACCGGCGGACGCGTCGAGTGGCCACAGGGGGTGAGTCCGACGAGATACGGTCGCGACCGCGCGCGCTCGCGTTCGGGATAAATTCCGATTTACTCTCCCTTTCCTCGTCTGCCCTCTCGTTCAGAACGATATACATTATTATTATAGACGGTTGTGCTGTTGCACCTTACCGGACACCCCGACTGACGCAAACCCTCCCGCTTTCCCTTCAACCCTTGTACATTTTTGTCACACTCCGTGAGACAAATCCGATTTTCTCATTTTACAATATTTTATCTTACAGGAAAGGCAAGAACTCCTTATTAATTAGCAAAATGTAACGATGCCATCTATATAGAAAAATATTATTTATTTATATTTATATTTCCAACTTTGATATATGTAGACCAAATGTGCTCAATAAAAATTTCGTTGTGCGTTACATAATTAATCAACAAAAATATATTCCTTATTTTTATATATACTTTAAAACATAATGCATACATTAATTTGCAATTAAGCATATGCATTCGATTATCTCTTATGAAATTTTTAAATTTTGAACTTCTCTTTTCTGTAAAAATCTTGACGTTTTTCTTAACTGATAACTTTGAGAGCACGATAAAACACATTTAAACTAAAAAAATTTCATATTTAACTACACACAATTTCGTGTTGAACTACTGACAAAATCGAATTTGCGCGAGGCGAAATCTGCGTCTGCGGGTGCATTGTCGCGATCGCGAGTAATGACGAAGGAGGAAGGGGAGCAGCCCGTCTATGGAATAATTCGATTAATACTATCGCGAACTCGCGGGACGCCACGCTGAACAAAGACGGCAGGTAGCAGTTAGGGTTGGCGTCGCGAGTTGGATAACGCGGGGAACCACCGCGCGACAAGCCATTAATGACGATATGATCGATATTAGCAAATATTTCCCATGGGACGTCACGCCGCGCGACAGGTATTTCGCGATCGTATTTGCGATCGGCACCGGTTATCGGTGGCGACATTTATTCAAATGTAATATCTCGCCTTCGAACGAAGATTACCTACCCGGGAAATGTGTCCCACAGGTACACATCCTTCTTCCTTCGAATCACCCTACTCGCCCTGATCTCGTTGCCACTCCAACGAGAAGCCCTTCGTCTACGGTTTGTATATACACAAAAGGAATATCAATCAAAAGTTCTGTGCATTCGATTTTCTAAAATTAAAAGTAAGGTTGCAAGTGAGATAGAATTGCCAAACTCGGAAAATGAGTGCTATAAAGATACCAAAATTTTGTCTCAAAGCCAATACATTTGTATACTATCTCATAAATAATGTACAATTTATTTTACAAAATGCGATAATCACATAAGACATTTCTAATATTAAAAGGCTTTTATATACTATTCAATTACAGTTGTTATAGTTTTCCAACTATTTGTATTCTTTAGAAAAGAGATAGTAAGCAAATAATCTTACGTCCCATGAAACAAAATGTTGAAGCGCCGATTATTCATAAACTTATACGCTTTTAAATCCGTATTTTAAACAAATAAAGATTCTTACAAAGCTTTCTCTAACATATTATTTCATAACATATTATTTTCATTTATAAAATATAGATTGGTGATGGCATGGAGGAGTAAGCTCTTCAATTGCTTCTTCCGAGTATCCATTTCTCTCCGTTCAATCCCACGCACGCACGCACCGCGCACGGAGTATGCCCGCTCGCTCATTCGTCTCGCCAATCCCCTTCTAGTTAGTGTCCAACGGTAGTTGAAAAAGTTCTCAGTTCGCTCTCTCGGCGCAAGCTGTTCGCAAGGCACTCGCGCCTTTTTCCAATTTCTTAAAGAGCCGCGACAATTTATGTGAAGCCTGTTCATAAAGTATGGCAACCCTCCCGCCGCGCAACTCTCTCTCTCTCTCTCTCTCTCTCTCTCTCTCTCTCTCTCTCTCTCTCTCTCTCTCTCTTCGCCCCTCGTCGCCCTTGCGGGCCGCAGCGAGCCTGGAGGGAGCCACCCCCGGTCTCTCGACGGAGTTCTTAAAAGTTACTTCGACTCGTGTTTCTCGATACTTATTAGCTTTCTTCGGCACAAAGCCGTCGACAAAAGGCGCAATCACGCGAATCACGCGAGTATACATGTGTACGCACGTATGAAGGGAACTTTACTAATATGTTAGTGCCTAAGTCACACATGTTTGTAACTTTCCATTCGAGAAGGTGCAAATGGTGGAAAGAAAGGGATATTAAATATTGCTTCACGTTTCAATTTTGAAACGCGAAAGGGGATGTTGGAGACGCGTGCCATTTGGAGTATCATCTTCCTGATGCAATCGATAACGCAAATAATTATTGTTTATTTACTGATTTATCAGATAAACGAGGAACGCACCGTCCAATCTTGGGAATGATATCGTGATCGTATGTGGATACTTTAGGAAATTGATTAGAGGGGTTGCGGGAGGGTGGTAAGAGGGAGCCTAGCTAGTTTATTACGCCTCCGCGACATGGCAGCACCCGTGCCACGATGGAGAGGAATCCGTCTCCAAGTATTTCTTAAAACTCACCCCTTTTTCTAGACTGTGGCGTGTATAATATTTAACAATCTATATAAAAGATTTCTGAAATTTAATTATTATTATTGTACATCACGTGTTTCTCTCTTACTTATAATACCTCTGTATTTTACATTAAAAAATGATTTTATTATATATTAGCATTGCGTTACTTCTGTTATGTTAAGAGAAAGTACAGCGAAAAGCAACAACGTATATAAATTTTAATTTAGTGTTTGTAATTCACGAGTGGCATCACGCGAGTGTATGTCATGCAATTTTGGTGCGCAGTCATTCCCTAATAATGCCGAATGAAATCTTCAAGAGCAGTTCCCCGTGATTTACGCTGATTACAGAATGACGCATCGAATCTCCAACCACTTAATTGCGAAACGGAAGAATTTCTTTCGCGTTTCCCACCTCAGGATGCCGCGAACATTGAACGTCGGCGACGATCGAAATCGCACCGTCACAAAGTTACGGGCGTGTATTGTACACGTGCACACGCTGCGGTTTCTCCACACTACCCGTTAGGCACCCTCTCTCCCCCCGCGAGATTGGGAGGAAATGGAGGCGCGTAAAGAGCCGGCAAGGAGGGTCTCTACTTTCTTCCATTTCGATTAAAATTCAACGCCCATCGGACAGCCCGTGTAATTGGCCGAGATCTCTTTAAGCGGGAAAATTACCCAGAAGGGGTTGTAGAGCATCGAAAGGTTTAACAGCCGACTGTATGGCGAGAGGAGGACGACGAAAGGCAGCAGGGGGGAGGAAACTCGAAAGGGGTGAAGGCTCAGTCCAGCTTTCCGCCCACCGTCGCCCTCGAGAGCAAAAATCCTGCCAATAAATAAATTTAAATACATGAATATCTAACCCCCTGCCGCCGACGTTAACCACCCCATGATAGCGGCTTTGCGGTCTTCTCTAACGGATATCGCCGCGTAAATAAAGCGAGTAGAATATCTTCGAACTCACCGTCCGTTTCTCCTATTGTTTGCCAATGAAGTATGGATAAAAAAATCACGTTCTTCAGTTGCTGCCAGCAAGACGGTTTTATCTTTATAAAATTTTCCTCTGAGCCTCGATTTTAAAAGTATATAACGATGGAAATCGAAAATTTGCAATAAACGATAATCTCGCGATATTCTCGGGGAAATCAATTACAGATTATTCAAAAGACTCACTGTTAAATTTAAGACACTTCCTGTTATTTTTCTATCAATTTAATAAAAGTCTAAAATAAAAATTGCTATCGTTATTGCGATGCGTCGCGAATTTTTCGGCGTGTCGACATGTAGTTTCACTACCGCGCGGGATATTTCCGCGGCTAATTACCCCCGCGCTTTTGGTACTTGCGCGGATGAAAGCGGTAAAAAAGGATAATAACTAAATCTTCGATCCCGCCGCGTGGCGCACAACGACGGCGCCACCCTCCCTTACGCCGCGTACTCCCGCCCGCGCTTCTCTGGCTGACGTCACAAGTTTCTCGGGGTGTTTCTATACCAACCCTGCGCTCGATGACATAAAACCGTGTAATTAGCTATGTATGCCTCTTGTTCGTATTGGCCCATCGGTGGCGCGGTGGTGCACTTTAGAGCAAACACGGGAGAAAGAGACACGCTCGTCGGCGGGAATGAGAAGGACGGAGGGAGGCTGGCTGATTCGGGGATGAGAACGGGAGAAGCGGAAGAGCGGTGAGAGAGGGGGAGCGAAGCGGAAAGGGGGCGGTATGAAGTACCCGCTAATTAATACCCCTAATTGCACCGACCCCAGCCTACAGCCACCGCCAGGGCTGCACATACACTGGGTATACTCGTTTTCAGTGTTGAACGTGCGGCTCATCCTCCCGGCATAGAAAGAACTATGCGGCATTCGTTTGTCTAGCTCTCGTGAGTGCGAATAATCTAAACGGGTTGAAAAAGTGCCGCGAAAGCGGAACATTTTTTAATTGTTTGACGCGTATTATACACGGATTTGCGTGACGGGGAAGTTACAATAGGTGCCACTTGCCTATCGTGATGTATATTTTTATGGCTGCTGGCATTTCTTGCGAACGATGACACTTCGCTCCCTGAAAGAACTAGGTCATTTTCTATTTTTATTTCCATTGCTTTACTTTTCGAAAATTGCACTTAAAAATTTCATAGGTAGATCCGTTGGAGAATAAAAAATAGATTTAAAAATTTCCCTCTCTATTTTCAGAATTCTGAAGGTATTAAAAAATATTAATGTCTTCCTTTTGCATATCTACAGAGAACAAAGTACGAATTAGCAATGGAAATAAAACAGTACGACTTTCTTGCATTTATATTAGGACTACATTTACTGTTTCTGATTGATAGAAATTAACATTACCTATATAGTGGATGGAATGTGAAAAGACGAAACATTTAATACCAAAATTAAAAAAACGAGAACTTTGAATAAAAAACAAGCTGGTTGTCAGTAAGCAATTTTAAAAGTGCATATCAAGATTTGTTAAACTCTGGAATTGTTCAAAATTTTTCATAAAATATAATATATACACTATAAATTGTATACAGAGCGTAGGCAACAAGTTTATAAGGAAAAAAGCGATATTACGAAAAAAAAACTGTCGACGGCGAGGTAATGTCTCACGGTCGCAAGTGCGTTCGCGAAAATCGGCCCTTTCGAGGCCCTCTACCATTTAGGCGGAGCCGTAAATCGCGCTGCCATATTTTCGCCGTTTCTGTTCGCACATAACCGAAGGTGTCGGGCGACCAGTAGGTAGAGTTTCGTAGGCACGCAGTACAAAGAGACGACGGTAGGGCGAGAGGAAGCGGAAGCGGGCTGGATAGAGCGGGTGTCATAGGATAAGGATAAGGAGAAGGGACGCCCCCGCCGCCGTTGCCGGTAGGTCCTTTCCCATATATCGAGGGCGGCGTTAAGTTATAGCGCTATCCTGGCAACATGTCGCCGGGTTTGTTCGACAAACTTTTCAATGTCGACATATATTTCCCGCTCGCGCCCTTTTATGAGCTGTTGAGCCAGTCTTTCGAGCGGCTCAGCCGACAGTAAACCGATTCGACAATATCGACCTTCCTTTTTCGCCCTTTTTTACGTGCCTATAGAAACGTTCAAACTAAAATTATAATGAATCTCTTTTGCTCTCTCTCTCTTTATCAAAATACACATCGGTATCTAAAAGATAGTATAAATTAAATGTAAATCAGACAAGCCGCCAATGCGGAAAACCTGCTTATTCTATGTCCAAGTTTCTTTTTTATCGCATTAAATTGTCCACCTCATCGTCGTATTCTCCTTGCCTATTTTATTCCAGTTTATTCGATGTCGTAAGAACCCGCGATAGCTGGCGAAACGCGACGCGCACGCGACCCTCGAACGGCGAAATTCGGTGCGTGCGGGATTTTAGATTATGGAGTAAACGCGTTATGGAACGAACTGGTTAACGAGTGCGGTTAACCAGCTCGCCGGAACAGCTCGTGGGTGTCGTTCTCGGATATATATGGCCGGCACATTCACGCGGCGGCCCTGTCTGAACATATGTTGCCAGTTTCTACCAGTTTCGGGGTCGTTTTCATTCGGCCTTTCATACAGGAACGGCGCGGGCGCCTCTCGCCGCGCTGCTTGTCACTCGCGTCGTCGCGTCGTTCGATCGTTCAACGTCGACAGAAGTCGAGGCGTCTAACTGCGAAAGTTCGCGCCTCGTTAACGTTATAGTGATTACGCACGTGCATCCAACGATTTTGGTGCTCGCCGTCGCGCTAGGAAGCGTTTTGTACGGAGCTCGCGAATTGGAGTTCGCGATCTACCGGCGATAACGACGTTACTTTCGTTACATCACGCGACGGTTGAGTAATAAAACGTTAACGAGATATTATCGCGAGCAGAGAGTTATTAGAAATAAAAGTCCGCGATCGCGACCTCCGCTTATCGCCGTTCTACGACGAAGGCCAATTCCATAATCGCGCGTAAAATATATTCGCATTCCTTTTTTCTCTTCCCACGTTCTCGCACGAGCGTCTTCCCGTTTTTTGTTCATCTCGCTGCTATCATAAATGCTGTAATTCCGGCACAAAAGCTCGCGAGCAAGCGCGTGTATCGGAATATATACTTCCGCTCTTCACGGCGCGTATCACAAGCGCGCAATTATAGTCGCGAACGCGCAATGTCAGCCGCGTATGTGCTAATCACTCCGGTGCGCGCCGGTCACCGCTAATTAATTGCACGCGGCCGTCGCGAATCAATTCCATTGTCGCTCGATAAAGAAGCATTCACCGTGCGAATATGTAATTACCGATCGATCTGCGCACGCTCGCCGGCTTCGAGATTACCTCGGGCTCGATTTTACGTGAAAGTGGATTCGATTCGGCGAGTTTCCGGCGTGGAAGCGAGCCAATGTAACTCCGCGCTGCGTATATTATTAACATGTAATTGAATGGCGCAAGCTAGCTTGAGACGCGTGTGGGTGTGCGCGCGTGCACGGCCACGCGCGTGCACATAAACACGTATGTTCCAGGTAGACGCACACATACACACGGACTTACGGATACACGCACGTGCGCGCGATCCATTGTGCGAAGTCGCGTGAGCGCCGCAAGTTAATTAAGAGCCTCTAATGAACCAGCCGCGCCGCAAACGACGGCGCTCGCACAACGCTCGCGTCTCGATCGATTAATTAAAAATCTTGCACGACATCGCCGTCGCGAGACGTCGCGGCGCGGCCACCCCCAGCCCAGATCCCCCCTCCCCCCGATCCTCTCTCCTCCACCGCCCCGTCGACGTTCTCGCCACGAGCGTCGTCGAAAATGCGACGGCGTCGCTCCCGATATTTGCACGGCCTTCGTATCTTCGAAACCTCATCAGTAAACAGAAACGCTCATATCCTTGGGAAAACAATAATTACAAAGACAAAATCTTTGCGAGAATGAGATACAGGAATAAGCCCCGTACCTAAAGAGAAGAATAATCGCGAAGACGAGCTCCTCGAGTAAATTAGTATTAATATATCACAGTATCTACCTTAATGTGCAGTTTCTACAATCGCCAGATTCGCCACATTTTATTCGCTCCGGAAAGTCCGTTCAGCCCGGGAGAGCTGCTCTCAAGCTAAAAAGATTAACTTCTATAATACTAATTAATTTTTTTACCAAACCGCTCCTCGTTTTTTGCACCTAAATCCATATCCCGCCATTAGGCAATTATATTATTCGCAGTAAAATCGATGATGGTGAGGGTCCACCTGGGTTAAGCGGATTAATCCTAGCCTCCCTCCGATTCTAATTCGGAGCAGTGCCAGTGGGTTATATTTTCCTTTCTTATACGCGCGCGCAAATTACGTTCTCGCGCGTACAACCCGCGATATTGATACGCAAAAGGATGCGAGAGCGTAATATATACTGTACGCGAGCGGTGCGATCGGGTGACTCGTCGCGTCATTTGGAAATTTGACGACGCGAGCAAACGAGGACAATTAAAATTTGAGCGCGTCGCCGGCGGCTACGGTGTTCGGTGATCGTTTAGGATATTGTAAACTGCTAGAGTGCAACGGGATGGTGATAGTAGAACGAGGCGGGCGGGGTGAGAAGGGCGGGAGGGAGGGAGGGTGTGCTGTGCGACGATAGAGGGTGTGCTGCGGGGTGCGCTGTCGCTGGATGGAGTTAAGCCGAGCCAAATGAAGTAAATAATCTGAATACCGCCCGTGCTAATTAGTTATATAAAGGGCCTCCTCGCAAGCTCGTGGCTAGGGAAGCTTATGCCGTTAATTAACATACCGAGCAAGAGTGCCAGGCGTGGCACTAGAGAGCCGGAACTTCACTCCGTGAAAGGGGAGGGCGGGGAGGAAGCTCGAGAAACATTATCGGGACAACTTTGTCACCGCTTTCCTGCCGAGATCAAGCACGGCAGGCAAGAACCAAGGGGAATTTTGCATTTTGCGCCTGTGTTCTACCCCGAGGGGAACGCCGTGAGTACCCTTCGCGGGAAGGATCGTGGATCGCAACGAGCGTTCTTCCCATTCTAATTTCTGCATACTCTCATTGAGCTTGCAAAGCAGCCCGTATGTTTAAAAGGGAAGAAACGTCATGGGGGAAAGAAAATCTCACGCGATTGAGCAAAGCTAGATCTTCAAGAGTGAATCGAATTAACACACGCGAGAGAAAATGAAGCTTATTGCTATATAAGTATTATATAATAATTAGAGCTCTCACGAATTTACAGCTTAATCTCGGAACTTTTAAGATGGCCACACAATTTTAATTATTAAGAATAACATGATATATCTTGAAAGCTGGAAATGTTATACGTTGATAAACTATCAAATTAATAATACAAATTATCTGTAATATTAGTTGTTTAATATGTATAATATTACACATAATGTAATTTTAACATAAATATATAATACTATCTATGCAATATTATTTATAATTATCCGATTATTAGGTCCGACATAGAATCTCGCGTATAGTTTTCCAGTGATCCGCTGAATAATTCTAACAGTCCTATAAATACGTGCAACGATCTTCAAACGCGTTTTTCCAGGTACTGGTACACTATTCAGGATATATCTCGTAAAATGCGATTTATGCGACGTTCCACACTGCAAGACGAGCGCGCGCTCGTTCGTACCTTTTTTCTTCCGCCGCGGACAATTCGCAATGGCACCTAGGAGTAGTATTTATGAATTTTTTAACGTTCGCGTTACGCGACAGCTCTCCAGCGCCAGACCAGACGTTGTTTTTCCTCTTTTGCCCGCCTACCTGCAAATCTGCTTAAAGCTGCCACGGCCACCCTTTATCCGAAATGTAAGGCTGTAAATTTCGACGTTTCGCTTGTTTGAGCAACGGATTTTTTTCTGGCGGTGCTTTACGCTCGCTGTCGCGCCGGAAATGAACGGCGTTTTTTTACGCCGGCTTTTAAACGATTATCGCCTCCAATCTTCAGTTCGAAACGTTGTGATATTTCTAAAAATTAGAATCATCGTCGATAGTTTTAGAGCCGAGATTTGCGTCGAAAGATTGCGACAGTCGATAGTTACTGTTGACATGACATAAAAGTCTATCTTCTAACTCGCTTTAATTTTGCTATGAACAATTATTTCTTCCCGGGGTATCTAGACGCGAGGAATTAATGAGATTTTAATTCGCGGTTGTGCCATAAACGTCAGCTATGAAAATGAAAATATAGAACGCCTTTATCTCTTTTTAAGAAAATAAAACTTGGTTGCATTGTAGTATTCACGATTGTAAGTTCGATGGAGATCATTTATAAAGACTGAAACCAAGTTGTAACAACAGTTAATTTGTTTCGACCATTTTTAAATTATATTCTTACTCATTATGTAAAGGAAATAAAGAAAAAAATTAATTAAAGCCTTTAGAAATGTAGTGATTTTTATTAGATATTGGAACATGGTGAAAGATTTAAATCATGATTTTTTATTCTTAGTTGGTTTATTTATAGTAAACCAACCAAGTTTATTATGTTCTCAGGAATGTAATTGTTCGTGCAAATACGATGTACAGTTGTTGCGTACTGTGAGATAGCCATTAGAAAGATTTCATGGTTACATTAAAAATTCTTGTATTCGCGTAATTGCAATTCTTCCGCTTTTCGCATATTAAGAAACAGCTTGAAAAATTTTTGACTAGAATTTTTTTCCAGATATTAAGTTTGTTTATTGAAAAACTGCGCTAATCGAAGGTTTAACGGACATTAACTGTCTCGAAAAAGATCGATGGAATCACCGGGGTTGAATGAAACCTGTAAATGCAATTTTTTTATTCAGCGACGTCCGTTAGCGCTAACGATTGTTAAATCACTTCTACTTTTAACGAACCATTAAAAATTGGCGGATCGTCAATTTCGCATTCGTTAACGAGATTTTCGGGAAGGTCGGTGAAATAGCCATTAGTAACAAAAGTCTACATACGTCTCACGGAGATATAAAAAAAAACGTTAAATCAATGAAAAAAAATTTTTTTTTTCCAGTTTCACGATTTTACCTCGTCATTTCGCACGCATATGAATGTAGTTATCTAATAAATATCTATGCTTTAAGGACTAACTTCAGTCTCCTGGCAGTTAATACGCGTAGTGGTCCAAAAGCAATTCTTTCGCGCAGTAAGTAGTGCAGGTCAATCTCGCTTCCGCCGTTCGTACGGCCGGCCGGTGTGTAACACCAGCGGTGTGTGCAAGTCGCGAACCGCGCTCCTTCTCCCGCCTTCTCTACGCGAGGCTGTACGTCCGGGCCTCCTCGGTAATCCTGAGTTATGGAGGATTATATCATCAATTTCGCCGACCAGGATCAGGTGCAGCGAGCACCATCGGCACAGCCAGGATATATCCGCGTATCTACACGAGACCTAACCCCCCCCCCCCCCCCCCCCGGCCGCCTCGTTCCCCGTTCTCCACTCATCGAGCACGTTAACTGCCACGCACCACCCTATTCCCGCCGACCCTTTCGTAACCGCGTCTCGTAACGCGAGACGACTTAACTTAGCGCGCGAGGAGCGCGAAAAGTCGCATCATATCCGAGCTTTGTTACTCATCACGCCGAATTCGAGGCTCGCCGAATTGAATCGCTGATCGAACACGCGGGCGATAATTTAGCCGGAACGTAGCGATTACCGATATTTGCAGCTGATAAAATGTGATATAATGTCGGCCGGCTGATAACGTAAATGGTTAATAAAGCATAACGAGGCGACGGGCGCTGCTTATTAAAGCTCGACGCCGAGTGCCGCCAATGGAACGCGCGTTACTGATTACCGGATTCAAATGTAGTTAATTGCATGGAAAAATTATGGCACGTAATTAGTATAACAAAGTGTTAATATATCAGTATAGATAGGTGACGCTAAAACGTCAAAAATGATCGAGCGGTTATTTGGAGTTCTTTCACACAACGTTGACGCTAACACTCTCCAATTCTCTTAATTTCTGAAAGTGTAAAAATTGCTGAATATCGAAAAAAAATACGATAATCTGACAGAGCAAACTGTGACAGGGAGAGGAGTGGGAGGAACGTTCGTCGCGCGTTTCTACGTAAATATCTCGAAGGGGTAGGCAGGGCTGCCGATACTGAAAATATAAATCCGCTAATATATTGAGAGATTAGCGTTTGGACAGTAGCTCGATAGTCCACCGTGGATCAGACCCAAAGCCGGCACCATCTCCCCTTTCTCTTCTCTCCCAAAAAGTCTTTTTTCTCGTTATTCCTTGCGCTTTACATCGATTGCATTTGTTTAACTACTGAATTTCTAGAACCATTGACAGTTTACGAAAAAATAGATAACGCTACATTGCGATACGAAGAATCTTAAATAAATGTAATATTTTTCTCAAACTTTGTTAACAAGATTTATTTGTAATATTGATTATATACAAAGTAACTTCCTGGTCTAATAGTATAAAGATTAATTTTTCTCGTTTTTATTTGGAACTGTTAATTGTTTACGCGCGTTATCATTTTTTATTTACCAGTTCGTGAAATATGCACGCGACTCCCCTTCGCGTATAGCACGTGATCAACGCACTCGAGCTGGTTCGGGGGACCAGGAGAGGAGGGCGTCTAGTAAGTTAAGGGGTGCACGGCAGCGTCCATTTTTTCTCGTAACAATAATTCGTCGTTATCAAATAACGACGCTCGCGTATGTTGGGCTCACCGTGCGAGCCGGCTTTGCCAAATGCCGCCGATAAATGCCGACGAAATAAAATTTTACTGCCGAATAATATCCGCGCGCGCGAGAGAGTTTGTCGCTATTGAATTCCCAGGCCGTTTCGTAACGCGTTTCTGCGGTGCCATCGGAGCCGCCTATTCCGCTTTTCGCGCCATTTTATCGCGCGTATACGCGGATTTCTACAGCTAACTCTTTGTTTTTTTTTACCCGTTACTTTCACATCCCCCTTCATTTCCAAAAGTAACGTCTCGTTATTTTAATTTAATTTTATTACATTGATCGCGAAGAATTATAATAACGAACTATCGGCGAATTCGATTCTATTAAATTCAGCAGATTAGTGTGAATTGCGGCAAACAGCAATTTTCGAAATAAAACAATAAAGGGATCGAGAGTAAAGTTTTATATATAAATTAGTAAAAAAGTTTTAATTTGAAATCTGAAGAAATTTCTTCAATAGGCATACTGGTTATAAATGTATTTATTAAACGAAAATTTCGCGTTCGTATTTTTTCCATTTTTACTCACAATCAGTCTACGCTCCAACGAATATGCTTTTAATTCATTTTTCTTCTTTGCGCCTAACTTGTCTATAACCCTCTGAGATGTATGCATTCCGGTGCGTTTATCTCTTCAAGTTCGGTCATCCTCGTCTTCGTAGATATTGTAGCGCAGAATGGAGTAGCAGCACAGTGTACCGAGAATAATGTTAATGAAATACAGATACGATCTCCGCGCGGGGAGCGTTCGCCGTCAATGGCGAACTATTGTCGTCGTGCATCCGAGTCCTCCTCTCGAACGTCGGCGCTGCTAAACGCGCGCGTTCACCGGCACGATTTTAAGAAGCGCGTCGTTTCCCTTCCGATTGTTTGCGCCGACGAGCACGATGTGTTCGTCGAACCGGGAAGGTGGGAAATAACGGCGGGGAAACGGCGGAAATGGAAGACCAAAGTCGCGCGTGCACCGCGATGACGGGGTCAATAGTTTCGCCGACGCCGATTTACACTGGGGAGAGCGTCTGCTAAATAACGTGTAAACCACCGACTCCGCGGGCTCGATACGAGAAGGTTACGAAGCTACCGCCCGCGCGATAAGGAATGCGCGATATTCGCGAACTATGAAGATCGCGGCATTTAATGGCGCGAGTGCCGACAAGGGTGGAAAGTATTCGCGAAAATAACGCGATAGATCTGATGGCAGAGCAGCCAAATCGTGTGCAATTTTACGATTGGCGTCTTGTTCCGAGCGCTTTGGGCAGATAGAAAATATCGCATCGTAAATCTGCCTTGAAATAATGCATCTGAAATCGTCGTTGCAGCAATAGGGATCGAATAATTGTGTCACTCATGTCACGTCGTTCTGCAGAGAGAAGGAGCCAGAAAGGGAATTCCCCGTTTCTTTCTGCAAGGAGAATCTCGATTCGACAGTCGCGTAAATTATTAATAATGCAAAATTACCACTCGCCCTTACGTTCCGCCTGGATAATAAACGTCAAATCGCGTAGCGACTCAACCCTCGGTAAGAGAAAGTCGCTCTCCTACCATCTCGAGAACGCACTGACTCACTGACTGATTTTTTCAAAAGCAGTCTAATTAAGGGGTGGCTGACACAAAACGTTAATTAATGCACTCAAAAACCAAGTGCCATTAAAGGAAGAAAGTGGGATGAGGAAGTGGCGGCGGCAGGGGTGGCCGAAGACTAGCAAGAGAGAAATTACTGGTGCGGGTGCCGCACGTAAAGCACGAGCGAGACATCGCGTTGCTCCGAAAAGAGACGCCAACACTGTTTCAGAGTGAGAGGTAAGAGATAAGAGATAGGGATAAAGATTATACAGGGTGTCTCTCAATCCTCGTGCCAATGAAAAAAGAAAACGATGGTACCAATCCAATATTAAATCCAATATTAAAAATTTTGATTCTCCTGAATTAGACTTCGCGAAGTATAGAATAAAAACTTCGAATTTCACCATCAAATTTTCCTAATCGTAAATCATGCCTTGTGATCAGAACATTTTGTTTAGTCTTTTAGGCAAGAGAGCTTTTCTTAGACTTACACATCGGCAGATAAAAGATAGCGATGCACTGCACGTCTAAAATATTTTGCCATAATTTATTATTTCGTTATTAATTTGTACAAAATAACGTAAATAAGTAACGATCTTGATAGATTATTCACTTAAATTTTATCTACTTCGCGAACAATCTTTGCATGCGTATGCGATTGCACCTAAAGGGTTAATATTAAATGGATTTGATCAAGAGCATTATCAGAATGTTTAATGTTGAAAATTTGGAAGTTGTGAGAATAGTTTTTCGAATTAAATTTTCAAGAAAAATCCTATTCGAAAATTCGTCAAGGAATCCGCATTCCACTGAGAACACACCATTTTGTAGAACACCCCGTGAATAAGGAAGGTAGAAAGAGAGGAAGAGAGAAGGAGGAGAGAAGGAAAGGGGCTTAAAAGTTGAAGCGAAAGCGCCAGTAGACGCAGCCCGCTCGGAGCGGACGAAAGCAACCAGCAGGCAATTCCTAACGGGTGGAAAGATATGCAAATGTGCGCAAGGGAGACCGCCGCGCCGTGGGTAATGCCTGCCTACCTGGGCCGTAGCTGGGCGCAATAATCATTAAAAACTAAAACGCGTGTTCCTATCCCTCCGCTCTACGCCTCGCGCAAGCGAGGTGAGCGGAGCAGAACGGAGCGATGGGAAGAGGAGCCGAAGCGTCGCGGCGCGGCGCGTCGACCGAGGGACCAAACTTGGGTCGAGCTTAGGAAGTTGGAGCTCTCGGGGAGGAAAGCTCCCGTGCGCAGGGGCTTGGCGCTAATTTCGCAGTCGTGCGGCGAGGGTAGCGCGCCGTATCGGGATAGGGTACCTTTGGGAGTGTCGTAGGTATGTACGTACGCGTATACGTACCCATAAGAGCGAGAGATCGATTATGAATGTACGTCGTTAGGCGGTTTCTTCGACGTCCCGTGCGTGCGACGTAATATAATGCTGAGATAAATACGAGGCGAAGGAAAAAATAATGACTCAAACCCCGCGATGTTTTCCTGAGGCGATTAGAAAAGTTATAAGGAGATTAGAAAAAATCTCGAGAAAGCTTAAGCTGCGCGTTTCAGGATAATTATGCGAATCAAATAGCGATATATTATATAGCAAAGCTAAAGATGTTTCGAATAGTTGAATCAATGCAATCGCCTGCTGAAATGAGTTAGTTTTCTAATGCTATTTCCTTACGAAAATCGAAGGAGATCTTCAAGATTATAAATTGTATTTCTAAGTGCAAACATAGATCAAAGCTGATCTGCACTACAATCGCAACCGCATGATCCGAAATAGACGGATGAGGTGAAGCTGAGTTAGCTCAATGCTGGAATTAATAGAAGGAGAAACAGGAGTACGCGCTCTTCTAGCGCTACGGAAGAACCATTAGCTCGATTAAATGATTAAGCGGCGCTGTTAGCGATTTGCCACTAATTAGATCGACGAAAAACAGGCAGTTACGAAAATCATGATCGGCTACGTAGCTAACGATTTTTGTATCTTTAAAAAAGAAATAGAAATATAATTTTTGTCTATCTCTCGTGCGCTTTCCCGAATTTGTACCTAGTCCCTTCTGGCCTTATTTTTTTCAGATATTTCTTCAAAGAAAAATGCGTCTATATTAGCATGTCGTTGGCCATAAGAAAGGGTTAAAAGCTCGACGAAACTCGTGCGAGCAAGTCTAGAGTTTCAGGATCGAAACACAGGAACGCATCGGCCGAAGTACTAAAACGGCCAGCTCCCGGGGAACTTCATTTAAGAGTCCTTGTTTATAAACTGAAACAGGACGCGGCGGAATATAATTCCGCTTCTAATTACCCAGAGTGCTTTGCTTCTTTCACGGAAACCGGGCCGTCCTACTCGCCGCCGGCTGTAGGGCCGACCGGCAAAAGTTTCGTCCAGCAGAGGAGGTCGACGATAATGGGAAAATTCGATCGCGCGCTGGTCCAGATCGGACGATTGCACTGCGACCGGCTCCATAAGTAAAAACCTAATAAATAGCCGGAAAAAGGACAGAGACACGGGCGTGGGGAACGAGCTAGGGGGAGCAAGAGAGAAAGAGAGAGCGAGAGAGAGACAGAGGAAAGGGACGCGCGGATAGGGGGTGAAGAGTCCCTGATAATTAAGACCGTTAAAGAGAAAACGAGCGAGCGAGAGGCAGAGCAGCCGCTTTCTCGGTCGGCACGGTACATCCTTGCGTCCTCGAGATAGCTAATTAATTTAATTACCGCCTTCGCCAGATTTACCTCCCGGCTTGCTGCTGCTCGCCGCCGCGCCGCGCCACACCGTGCCACGCCAACACCCGCCGCCGTTCTCTGGCCAACGAGAGCGATTCACGTTTCACGGCTGCGGGATAACAATTCGCCCGAAACTTGCGCATCGCCAACCACCCGGGTTGATTCGACTCAGTTATGTGTATATAAGGTGCCCCATTGTCGCCGATAAAATTTGTACGACAAAATTGCGGTAAACGGTATATTTTTTTCTCTTTACGTTGAACACGTTAACCACTTTCTACAGATTTTAGATTTATATTGATATAAAAATATATGTATAAATAGCGACACTATCGATTTGGCGATTTCTGCTGAAGAATGAGAATATCTTCACTCCGTGAAGAATACTTATAGAATAAATTATTTTGCATTAAGATTTTGGAAATAACTGGATTTGGAAATTATTTTATTCGATTTTGAAATGCACAGAAAGACATGTATTTTCATCAACATCTCGAGATCGATTTTTCACCGCGTTACCGCCGCTACCTGACAAAGTAAAAATGCAACCAAAGCATCCGAGGCGAGCGATTGGTATTTCGAGTGAACGCCCATGGCGCGTACGGGATCGTATAACGAGCCGTAACGGCCTGGGCAGGACCGGCCCGTTAAATTTAATGTTTATCGACGATAGCGGCCGTAAAATTTAATTAATCTAAAACTGATTATGAGCAGCGGGATGGAGGCAGAACGCTGATTCCATCGGCGGCGATCGGCCCATAAGCCCCGTGGATGGCTAACCATAACCCTTCGAGTACATTTTACTTCACTCCGCGGACCTGACACGGCAGACGGCGGCCGGGATAACGATTTGATCGGTTCACCACCACCGAGATGCCTATTTCGATTTAATCCATGTGATCTTTACACGGAACGATCTACGGCGATTCTCGCGTACGCATTTGTGTTCCTAGATTGATTAAAATTTACAGAAATTATGTTATACTGATTCCGAAATCTCAAGAATGCGAATGGCTTGCGTGGCGCGATGATAGATCGAATCGAGTTGCCATCGTCTCGCCTCTTACTAATTCCGGTGGCCTACCAGCCATAATGTCCCCAACGCGCTCCCCGGGGTGACATGAAAGCGTTCCCTTTAACGACGACGAATCGAGCCGCAAGATAGGCGATAATCTTACCGCGATTACGCTAAGGAGACCGAATAATTACGTGCGGGCAATTCGATTTTAGGCCTTGTCCCCTCGGTCACGATAAAATATCCTTGGTGTCTCGCTTCTCGTTGTCAACTGATAAAACGTCCAGAATCTAGCGGTATCATCTTAATCAATCTACGCAGTCGTGTGTTCTTAGAGATATTCAAATAGGATGATAATTAGGTTTACAATTTTGATACCATCTACGTGGATTTTATTAAAATGGAGCAGTCTGTTATAACGTGATCGTTTCAACGCTAAAAAAGTTCCAAGCCGCTACCATAAATTCGATCATTTTCTCGAACTGACAAGGCGCATTTCACGCGACTAACTCCTGCCGGCCAGGTGCGAAAAACTTTGCGAAAGCGCTGGCACGTAGCGGGTGTTAAAATTAACGACGCGCAGTAACAAAGTATTGTAAGACTTCGAGCCACGTGTTCGTGCTCGTACATGCAGTTTCAACCGGACCAGACCGAAGCCCGACGTAAAGGACGAACGTTATACTGCCGAGCCGCTTCGCGGTGATCAAAATCAAATGTTTCGAAGTAGCCGGAGCCGCGAACGCGAGCGGAAAATCTACGAGTGGAAGGGACTCGAAGTGAATAGAGACACGGCCGGATCGCGGTGCTTCGAATCTGACGGGCTCGTAAGCCGTTTGCCCTTATCGCCCATCGTCCGTTAAGAGCCCTTGGGTACACCAGAGGGATACGCACGCCTCGTCGAAGACAGAGGAAACGAGGTATTCCAGGATCGTTAAGGGCACGAACTGCAAGAAACAGCGAAACGTGCACCCGCGCGCGATAGCTATAGTTCAAGAACCGAGGAGAACCACGTTTCCGAAAATTCCGTCTACGTAGTAACCAGACGATGAGCTTATTTCCACGATGGATTTGGAATCGATTTCATCGTCCTGGTTGGAATACTTTGTTATATCGTTGCGAGTGATAACTTCTCCGTATAATTTCTGTACATCGGCGGAAATAAAGACAATTGTCTCTTAACTCGCTAATATGCGACGCATTAAACGTGAGTAAGTGCGGATATACATTTGCAATAAAGCAGCCGCGAGGAGACGAGGAGAGAAAAGAGCGGGGGAAAAAAATGCGTCGAGGAAGCGGCGGTGCGGGAGGAAATGGAAAATGCGGCGAAAATCTCGAAGCAGGTGACAGTGAAAAAGTTCGAACGACCATTTGGATTGTAATACGTGGTAATGCCGGTACTTAGCGGAGTATAAATAAGCGTTAAATCCGTGCTTAGGAGCCTTAATCTGTATTTTTTCCCGAGATGCTTGCTGGAATATATTATCACCCGAGGGACCTTATCGCGGATGGCGATAATGGCGCTAACGCGCGCATATATATATATATATATATATATATGTACTTCAGTATATATAGCGACGGGAACTTCTTAAAGGAATAGGCAAGCAGCGGAGTCCTCCTCTTGTGGAAAATCTCCCTTTTCCGGCATATCCATTCTATCGAGCCTAATACGAGAGCCTTCGTAAACAGTATTAATGTCCCGCCAGAGCATCCGGCATTCTTATTCTCCAATAGAGACCCATAATTTCTTCCAAACCGAGAGAAAATAATACCTTCGAAAAATTAAAAGCTATAAGAGAGTCAAAATCACGATTGTGAATATGGTAGAGAAATGACGTATATTTTTGTGTTTCAGAACTATGAAACTTATAACTCCCCAGACAATACACTTATCTAAAAGATGTTTCAAAGACAATTTTAGAAACTTTGAGAGATTCTTGGAATTTTAGATAGTCCCCTCCTCTTACTAATTATATTCTCCTGATACTTAACTTGTCAATTTTCGCGGATAAAAATCTTGAATTTTTTGAAATATTAGATAAATATGTAATCTTTTATCTAATAACAATAGTTATATATATATGTTTTTGACATATAGGTATCAAATTGTCGTTATTAAAATTATATGTATATTAAATAATTATTGACGTATCGAATTGTTACAAGTTCTGGTAATGAGAAGCAGTCGCGTATCCGTCTCGTATTTTCCAATATATACACGAGATTTCGTCGACGAGATGCGCTATAGATTTAAGTTCGGAACGTTGCGCGGGAGGTGACCCACGTTGGTTGCTAACGACCGTCGCCAGACCGGGGTTGTTAACTGCTGCTGGGTTCGGTCGTCCCGGTGGATGTGGTGTCTCTTCCACGCGGGAGCGAGGTTCCGCGGGGGTGAATGAGAGGGTGGAAAAGAGCCACCAGGTCGGAGACGGCGGGGAGAGGAATGGCTAAGCTATTCGGAACAATGTCTTGTTAGGCGGTTTGCTTTGAGGTAATCGCCGGGAAGACCCCGGCAGTCGTTAGACTTTCCCTCGCGGACCTGTTTGTTTCGCGGATAATTGCCCACCGATACTCGACTCTAGTCCCTCGTAAAATCCGTGAACGGTCTTCCCC
The DNA here is from genome assembly GCA_035220615.1 of Leptothorax acervorum. Classification (NCBI taxonomy): domain Eukaryota; kingdom Metazoa; phylum Arthropoda; class Insecta; order Hymenoptera; family Formicidae; genus Leptothorax; species Leptothorax acervorum. Next base: position 1,524,630 of record JASTWQ010001261.1, on the reverse strand, counting down.
TCCCGCCGTCTTCGGGGTTGAAGGAACAGTGACGAATGGACGGACGGATAAGCAGAGCAAGGGAGAACGAAGAACGCGAACTACCGTTCACTTACAGACAATAAAATCTGCGACAGGAAGTTAGAACGGTTCTCGTGCAGTGATGCAATTGTCTGGTGAAACAGAAATATCTAATTCCTGAAGAGTGCATACAAAAAGAGAAAGAAAGAGAATGAACAAACAAGATTCTACAGATATTAAAAAAAACCATTTTTTTAAATGTCTGTAGAATCTTTTGTCAATATTAATTTAAATATTAATATTGTTACTTATATTAGTTAATGTGTGTGTGTGTGTGTCTGTTAATAAGAAAGATCTTCAATATAAAACAATAAAATAAATGGCTTTAATTTTAGATCTTTGTTTTGTTTTCAGGGAGCGTTTTGCTACGGAGAATCGCACTCGAGAGCAGAAAACTTCTAAATGGTGGTAAGGCCTAAAAGCGTTTATATACATCATAATATCGAATGTATAATACTGCCTCGGTTTTCGAGAGAACTCAATGGGTTTCGAGAACTTCAGTCGAGAGACCATTACGAAGCGGCATAAATACTCGGTCGCCAGACTTCGGCGCTTAAGTGGCGAGACAGTTAGCGCCGTCGAGACTATTAATACGCATCGGTAGATCGTTAGTCCGTATATATATATTCCCGAAGGTAATATTCTTAGTTTGTCTCGCCAGGCCGTATCCTCGCGCGTGAGATCCTTCGCAGCAGCTACCAAACGGCTATCCTCGCTGCAATACAGCTCCTACTCCGCGAATGGTACTTGGTAATACGATAAACGACACTTTGGAGATTTGGAGTAAGGAAGTTAGTCTTAACTTCCCTTCTTCCTGCTTACGCGTGATTATCCGGCCGACATGAGAATTCTATTCAAAGGCATATAAACGAACAATAAATTTTAATTCTCGATTAACTTCCTATCCTGTAAATTTCTCGTGCTATATCTTTCAGACGGAAATTTGCATTTTTAACATGATTTTAGCTGACATTTTTATTTTTTTCTTATAAAAAATTTTACTTTCTCAAAATAAGAGACTGATAAATCTAAAAAATATGTTAGATTTAATATCAATATAGAACTATCGCATTTCAGGAAAAAACAGAACGGCAAGCTTTATTGTAGATCTATTTTTCTTCAACAATTATTTATAGTTTGTTTATATGCAAACTCAATGTTGAATTTCCCAAATCGAATTCACGTTTGGATTTACCTCGAAAATATTTTACGATAGGTCTGAGACGGGCCGTATATTATATGACCAATATATATATTATGACGAAAATTGTTGGACAATTACAATATACATTTATAGGCTTACGCGATCGAAGCTCGCATAATTATAATTTTCTACAAGCGCGCGCGCTTGCGGAAATCCGGCAAACGGAATATTACAAGCGTCGAGCATGTAGCTCGGACTTCATCACTGATTTATGTAACCGCAATATAACGATGCTATTATATCGGACATAGAAACGCATCGTTGCTGCATTGATTATCAGGAAATAGTATGCAACGATTTAATATGTACATCGTTCAATCAGTCTCTCTCGCGTGCGCAGCAATTATTTCCACATTATTCTACATCGTATATCTCGTTGTTGTGTTCTGTCTAAGTCTGCACATATTCCGATATATATACCGATGGATTAACTATAGCGGCGCTGCCATGATCGACATAAACATATATAATAAACATGTTTATTAACCCTTTGATGTATTATCAATTTTCACCTTACACGATAGCACTGTACAATGCAATTCAATAATTATCAAATGTTCATATCACTTCAAATCTCAATACGTTAATATTTGCAAAATTATAGGCCAATATTTGTGAAATAATGCATCTGGCAGATGACCGGATGTGGTTTGTATTATTTTTTCCATCCCGCCGCGGAAGTTGAGAGACATTAAATCGCGAAGTTATCGGAGGCGTGCGGTCGTGATCGATCTTCGCGATGCGATGTGCGCCCGAAATATCGTAAAATCTCGCTCGCGATCTGCGTCATGAGCCGAGGTGGACGAAATCAGAGCACGAAAAGCGCGAAAAACGCGAGATTCCGTAAATAATTTGGCGGCGCAGGCGTCGGACGTCGCGTCGTAACGCGATGCAACGCGGAAACGGAGGGATAGCCGATACCGAAAGGGCGAGGGAGGAGAGGTGAGCCCAGATCGGCGATCTCGTGTCTGGGATAAGGGAGCGCGAGGGAGAAGGACGACGACAGACGGCCATTAATAAAGCGCGAAATCCAACGGTCATGCGCCAATCAGCGACCGTGACAGTAGCCACGACGTAACAAGTATTTCCCATCAGCGCATTCCGCATGCAAGGATCGCTATCCCGGATCGCAAAACGACCTCTTCTACGTTGATTAGCGGCGATGCGCGCGGCCCGTCCTTTCTATCCGATCCCGCGGCGGGATTAACCAGGCCAAGTGCCGACGGTCGAAGCTCGGATCGAGAAAGAGCTTTCGATAACATGTATCTATATTGTGCAATTATCATTCAAAACCGTCACATGATTATCACCACCGTAGTTTAACTGCAGCTTTTGTAGCCACATTACAATCTTTCCTTATCGAAAATATCATGAAAGTTCGTTTATCACATATTTTTACTTTTTAATATTGTATATCTTTGTAACTAGGCAAATTAAAATTACATTAAATATTAAATATATTAATATATTATTATATTATAATTATATTAAATATATTATATAATCCATGCGGAATAAATGAAATAAATATTATATTATAATCCTTGGAATTGAATGAAGAGCACGCTTTTATTCAGTCCTTTTTTTGAAATTTAGTGCACTAACAATAAGACCTCTATTTCTAATAATTGATTACTGGACAAAGTTCGAAAAAAATACTTCAATTTTTTTTGTTGAGAAAAAATTAATCTCAAATCGGCCAAAACCATGTAACAATAAAAAGGAGTTTCGGTAGTTTTAGGACTGTATAGTATCTTAATGTTTTTTTAAAATAGTAAAGTAGTTTTTTTTAAATAGTATTTTATGCTCTACGTTGCCGATTACTCAGAATGATAAAGTAATATATATTATCGTTTTGTAAAGGATTAGAACGTGTATTTATGATTTTAGTACCGTCTATGTCGAAGAAAGTAAATTTAGAGGTGTCACGACACAATTAGAATACCGCAGACCGTATTGACCCGAATCCATCTTCCAATTAAGATACAGTTGCCTTGTGCTATTCGGTTCTTCGAGAAAAGGTCACCAGACAGGCGCTTCTGAAGGAGCTAGAAAATGACGACCAAATAGCCCAGAATCTCCTTTTCGAAATTTCCCTCATAAACTTCGCTGCGTTCTCCTCTCTATGCTATCGTCGTATCGCTATTTTACCACCAGCCACTCGGCATCCCCGATTTTCCCCGCGTGCCCACGCACGCATGTACACACACGTGACAATACCACGACACACCCTAAATATCGAAGTAGATTTCCCGTGCCTTGATATGATTAATGCTTCACTCTCGGGAGATAAAAAGTGAACGAAGGAAGGGTAGGAGGGAGGGGGCGAGAGAGAGAGAGAGGAAAACGGTGGGACGCGAATGAGAAGACCGGCTCAGAAAGCGGGGTAGAAAAAGTAAACAACGGGAGAACAGAGGAGATCGCGATGGAAGATTGGCTGCGAGGAATATGAAAGGATGTTAATTTATATCAAAATTAAAAAATTATTACTTGTAAGATAAGACAATTTTTAATTGTCTATTTGTCTATTAGAAATTGCTATTTTCCTTGCAATTTTTTTATTCTCTTAATCGTACAGTATCTGATTTCGCACTATAACGTTATCTAAATTTATTTTTGAGGATAGATGAGGCAAAAATAAAAAATGTCAGTGAAAACGAAGGAAAGGAAGGTGAGGAGGAGAGGGGAGAGAAGGATCATCGGTGAGGGTTGCGGGGTGCGCGAAGAGGGAAGGGAACGACGGAGGAAGAACTGCAAGAGCGCGGTGAGAAGGGGGAACCGTTTGCGGGGGCCGTCGGTGGTCGGCCGTCGTACGCTGCAAATCCCCGTCAACCGCATTCAATTACGATGTTATCGCGAATACAGATGACGGTTATTTCCTTCGGTACACCCTATACATAACGCGCGGCCCTACGGCGTCGACTCCCGCGCTCGAACCCAAAGGCCGTGGAGGCTCTGTCTGTGTACGGCCTTACGTACTAACGACCAAACCGTGTGATTGTTTTAGGATGTTTCAGAACACGGCTTCTGAAACTCGATTTTCGCCGACGATATTAAGCGATTCCCTCACTCTCTGTCTTGATTCGCTCTTGAACGTTCATCTCGATTAAAATTAATTTTTTATTAGAAAAATATGACGGTTATCAAGAAGAATCGAGACTAGATATTTTATAAAAATTCTGTTGATGAAAAATAGATTATTCTTGATTTTAAATTTACTTACTTTGAAGTCTTGATGTGATCTTCGAAGGACCGCTGGTTGCAACTTAAATACAATTATGTCTTAATAAATTTTTTTAGTATCATATTGGCAAAATATTCTTTGCTTTTATGCAATAAGTATATGTTCCTGCTTCTCTCCTATTCCGTATTTTATTGTTTACACCTAATAAACCTCGGGATATTCAGTTTCGCAATTATCGCGCTTCTTCGACACAACGCCTTCGAAGTTTTCGAACTTCGATTCGATGAATTCGCCTCAGAAGTTAGTCCCAGCGTACGGTGTTAGCCTCTTAATGTTTTCAAGGCGATAAAACTTGAAATACGACTACCGGTCGTGGCCAAGATCGCGTTCGCCCGGACCGAGAGAGGATGTGCGGATCATAACCGAGGTGCATCCTCGCGTATATCCCGTTGCAATCGTCTCCGAGAAAATCTTCACAAACTCGCGAGACACGTTCTTCTTCATTAGGTATATCTACATCATGTTCGAAAGGACGGGGGGGGGGGGGGGGCGTTTCTAGCAAAATGTCGATACGAAAGGAACGCCAGCGAAGATGCCTTGAACAGGCAAAAAATGGACGAAGTAGATTAATTGGAGTCTTTCATCCTCTTTTTTACTCTCTTTCTCTCTCTCTCTTTCTTTCTTTCTCACACGCGCGAAACAAACGCGTGCTAGAAGGAGGAAGGAGACAAGCAGCGAAAAGAGAGATGAGAGAAGAGAGAGGGTACAGAGGGGCAAAGGCGGCGGAACGGCAGGATGGCCCGGGGGCGAGCTTTTTGCCGAACACATAATGCATAGCGAAGGATGACACTCTTATCTCGTGATCTTTAATTCCGTGAGTCGCCGCGGGGGGGTTGCCGCCGCGTCGTCATTTGTCGGTTGCACTACGACGGAATCAGGGGATGGACGAAGGGGGTAGAAAGGGAAAGGACGGAGGACCGCCGTCCGGGCGGATAAAACCGCCACCGCTGTTAACATCACCGGTCGGATACGAGAGGGGGGTTGGAAATTGCCTTGGCTGATTTCATTTCGGGGCAGATTATTTTAAGGGGTTCTGTTCTCCCTTTCGTTCCTAGTCTCGCACCGCCCTTGGCCCCCGCTCGCGTCGCCGCCACCGTCTGCCTTCGACGTGATTAATGCGACTCTGGACGTGGACGCTGACGGTGGTGGTGGTCGTGATGGTAGTGGTGCTGGTGGTAGCGGCGTGGTTCGAGGGTCGAGATGACGAGTCGCGGCTACTCGCGCGACGTCGGATTAATTCGCTCGAGCACGCACCGGAAGCGAGCCGAGATTGTTAACCCCTTCCGGCCCGAACGCATTAAAGGTGGATATTATTTTTGATAGCATCTTTTGCCGATGAATTGCGCGGAGTACGAATTAAAACAACTTCTGGGTTGTTCCCAGAAAAATTAATTAAAGTCAACTGGGTCTTCTAATGTTAATCTTCGAACTGCATCGCGTAATTTATTACAACGTGAAGTTTATAAACTTGAAAGTGTGATTTTCAACCGGAAAAAAATCAATAGCGTTACGTGCTCGATGTAATTACAAACACAAACACACACAAACACGCACATTCTCTCTCTTCCTTTCTCTCTCTATATAATCGCGAAACTAGCAAAATCCATCAAACAAAGCGACTTCGTGATGATTGCGTTGTCATAAGCTTTGACCGAATCATTAATTACAATGCATTTCATGAGACCGAGCGACCGAGTTTTTTTTCACCGCAAACGGCGGATGTAACAGCGTGACGCGGCCGATTACGGATCACTCGGCGCGCAATTCTAAAAATGAAACAGCCCATCGAGCGAAACGACCTCGTAACGCAATCGTAGCGGCATAAGTTTTCAGTTATGGGCTCGCTTCCGCGCCGTAACGGAGCCGCCCGGCGTTTTCGAAGGCGCGTATCCGCGAGTTTTAAGGAGTTCCACGTTCCATTATAAAGTCTTCACCGCGCATAATAACATTCGGCTCCGCGGGCTGGCGGGCATTAGGGAAATCGCGTTTCCACCCTTCTCGTATTAGCTCGGCGCCACGCGAGAGAGCCGGCTACCGTCTTTCCCCTCTTAACCCCTCCTCCATTCCCTCCACCCTGTGTATCACGCATTGAACAGGGCCCTCGATTGGATCTGGTGAACTTCCATACGCCGGGACTTACCTCAATTTCGATTCCTCGTGGCACAGCAAAAAGGCAGACTGTTGAATGGGAAAAGGGACGAAGGAGTTGAAACTGAGGAGAGTGTGATGGCGAAGGTGAAGAAGCGACGTCCCGGTCGCGGAACGTGCGTAGGATCTGCCGGTATATCGGAGTCGAAGTCGCAGATCCTTTCGACTGGAAATGAAAAACGCTCTTGGAATACACCAGGTTGTATTTATAAGAATGTTATATTTTCTCGGTAGTAATGGGAGCTGCGCCCCCCCTCGCGAGGGGGATAGGCGGTCGTTAATATTATTAATAGAGCCCTAGGTAAGTGATATTATATACAGATGGATAAAAAATGGGAAAGTGTCGTCCCCTCTCTTCTCTGTTCTACGTAGGGAGACAATGTCCTTTGCGCCCCGTACTGCTTGCCTCTGTCGTCCGACCTGTTCCCCTCCGCCGTGTCGCAGGACCTTTGTACTAACGCGGTGCGACAGTCGTCGGGTTCGATCCGTTGTTCCTCGATAATTTACAAGTGTTCGATGTAAACTAATTTCCCGTTACGCGTACTTTCTCTCGGATTTCGCGCACCTTGCGTCGAACGAACAAGTGATCGTCACTTCGTTCGAATTCAGAACAATTTTAATTGTCATTTTTAAATAGTTAAATTGTAACGATAATGTTCAACTCTGTTTAGCATTAAAAAATTTATAATATGGATCATTAATTCATAGTAATATTCACGATAAAAAAAAAAGTGTCACTGTTGCTAGCTATGATATGGAACGAGAAGAGTAGTGTTATTTTCGAGCGCAACCGGCCGCGAACGAGAGAAAGCCCGGATGTAACGCGAGAATGAGACGGACCGGTATTTCCGGCGTCGCGGGAAATTGCTCACAGTTAATAGCGTTACGAGCTCACAGTTAATAATGCCGCGGCGGTAAACGCGGCAGAGAGCGTTTCCGCCGGTCTCCTTTCTGGCTCCGTACGATTACGAATGTATGCCGTTTGGCGTTTGGTATAGATAAGCGCCGCATGTATTTTTGGCATTAAAGCGTTAAAGCTAAGTGACTAAGCCCCTCACTCACTCTGCTCCGATGGGAGCTCGCGACTCTCGGGCAGTGGCGGATTATCGAATACTTGAAAGCCTCCAGAGTAAATCACTTTGAATCCCTCAATTTCGTTATCGTCAACGAAAATCATGTAGATAAAAATAGTATTGTCAATGGTGAATGAAAGTTAATGAAATGTTCGAGAGTAATATGCTTTACAGTTTTGCGAAATCACTCGGTAAGTTTCGGAGGCCCCTAAGCGATAATCCGCCGCTGCTCTTCGCCGTCGCAAGACTCGCCGACGGATGAAGCTTACGAAAAATAATTCGCCGTGACGCATCGGGCTGTCTAAAACTGAATCTTTCCGCGGTGCTCGTTTCGAGGGGTTCTTAATCTAATGTCGTTAATTAATCTTTGGTATCGGCTGTCGCGTGAGCCGATCGCGCGTCTGACTCGCGACGTAACACAACAGAAATTTTACGACTAGAAGGGCCACGAAGAATAATTCAACCGGTGCTATGAGGCGACAGAAAAAAATTTAGGACATTAATTTTTTAGACGAGTATCCCGAAGAGTGTCGGGGGTATCGCGCTCCTCGGTTTTCCAATTCTGAAATATAAGATGACTATCGTCTTGCTTTCTTTCCCTTTCGTGGCTGCTCGCTTTCGGCCGGATGTAAAATGGGAGATCGTGGGACTATGGCACGTGTTAACAGAACCCCTCGCGTCCCCTTCACTCTCGCTAAGGTTCCTCTCCTTTCGAATCCGGCGCTCTTTACGTCCTTACGCGTGGACGACGGCGGTATATCACGAGCGGGACAAGAGTCATCTCGATGGGCGTGCGTATACTGGTAATTGTTTCGTCCTCTCTCACTCTCGCGGAGTCGAATACGACACAGATATATTTACAGGCGACTCCGCCGCACGCACGCACAGACACACGCGCACGTAATTTTCGCACTCGCGCGGAACCACATTCGCTCCCATCTCGCTAGAGAAATATATCTTACATGAATTATCTAATTTATCCTTATGCGTGTCGGGTGTCATATCGTATATTACAAGACGCGTACGTGCATCAGCAAACAACGCAAAAGTCTGAGAGACGCCTGAAAGACGTCTGGAGAATTTTACGACGTCATTTAAACGTTTGCGTTGCCCGGGAGGTGTGTATGTGTGTGTGTGCTTGTGTATTAGTGTACGTATGTACCTGTATGCCTGCGGTAAATACGGTGTGCCGGGCTCCAGCTCACGCCACGCGCGTGTCCCACACTGTATTAACATTATCTTCCGTTAAATTTGTGTCCATTTTCCACGATCACAGTGATTCCAATCTCCAGACTCGTCACTTTGTCCTCGAAGCCTCGGATTCCCACTTCGGAGTTCCAATTCTTCGCGCGTTTGACGTTCCCTCCCCGTCTTTCGTTGGCTCCCCTTCGTCTACATCTCACCCGTTCTCTCTATCGTCCCCCCATCCACCCCTTTTTTGTCCATCTCGTCATTCTCAGCGGCGCAACGTATACCTTTCTCCCCCCCTCGTGTTTCCCAATCCACGATTACATTCCACGAGCGAAGAGAACTCCCCGTCGGCTTTAGTAACCACTGAGACACCTGAGCTTCTTCAGAGGCGGCGAAGCCTCGTTTCAGCTGGTTGGCGCCTGCATGGACATCGGGGGTGGCTTCACGGGCCCGAGGGCGGGCCCGGACAGACCGTTGTTGTTCATATCACCCGGCGCCCTCGGTCCGCCGACCCCTATAGTCGTCCCATTCATCGTCGGCGTGCCGCCTGACATTTGACCCTGAAGTCATAAAAGGTTCGCGAGATGTGAGACATCACTCTCACGTTGCAGCAGCGATCATCGCGAGCCTCCACTGCTACAAATTATAAGAAAAAAAGTCTATCTCTCCCTCGAATGGAGAGAAAGGCACGAAAGAATTATAACGCTTGTATAAAAAGATGTGTTACAATTATTAAAACTTTACTCTACATTAATAAAATGAAAAAAAAATAGACTGTGAAGACTCATTACAATATTTCATTTACCCTACTATCTTAGAACATTCATTTTTATTTACGCTCGCATCACGAATTTATCCCCGAGTTCGCTTTATCGAGACCAGACTCGTTCAGGCAGTTTGTTGGCACTTACGTTGGGCACGTGATTGTGCTGGGCTACCGACTGCCCAAGACCTTGATGAGCTTGGAGCGGATTGTGTCCCGGGTGCATGTTCTGGCCCGGCGGCGTTGGTGTAGGAGGCAGTTGCCTTTTGATGTATGCTAATGAGGCGGGTGACTGTAACGCCATATTAGCGAACGCTAGCCTCTCCTCGTAGTCGTACTCGCAGAGAATCTTGTTCTCGCACAAGTAAAACCGATCGCCTACGCAAAACCTGCAAGTAAAAAGAGGAAACACGCTATGTCGGTCGTCGGAAATGCGCGCCTATTCGCCCAATCATTTCGCGAGTTACCGGGGTTTTATTCGCCGCTACACCGATTAATTATACCCCAATTAAAGACGTTCGTTGAAAACACAGTTAATCTTTGATATCATTAGAAATGTAAAAAGAATGCATACGCCAATTACTCATCGATCGTTAACCGCGAGATTTAGCTGGCTCGTCGCTCCAGAAAGACTCAAAGAGAGACTCGAAGAGAGAACGCGATTAACAAATGAGACTCGATCTGTGCCCCGGTCGACCCCGTGTCGGTTCGTTATTCCAAATCCAATCGATCGATCGGGGCACGAGGAGGGAAAGAAAAAGCGACGAGGACGGAAGGGAGGGATGGAAGCACGAAAAAGGAGTTCCGCTGGATAACGAGCATATCGTAACGTATCGAACAAATAATTATTATCGGGGCCTCTGTCCGCGAGAGCGGCTTCGTATCCGCTTTGATCCCGGCTAGGAAATACGAGAGCGAAATACGAGAGCACGACGGCACGGCCGCGGCATGGCGCCGCTCTGCGCAGCGCTCCGCGCCGCGCCGCGTCGGAGTCTGGCTCGGGGTAGATACTCTCATAATCGCACGGCAAATAGAATTATCGCGTTGCTGCGCGCGTGGCCGTGCTGGCAGCAAGCGCATGGGTTATACCGGGTTTCGCTCGTTTCCCCCATTATACGCGTCGTCTGCTAAATGACGCCACACTCCAATCGGATACCTATCCCTCTCGCTTTCCATCCGCCCTCTCGCCCTCCTGCGCAACCATCATTCTCTCTCTCTCTCTCGTTTTGTCGATATATCCACCGCTGGCTCTTCTAGTCTTTTAATCCGGATTTGCCTAATTATTTTGTATTAATTGCACAAAAAATATATTGCTGCTTGACACAGTAAGAATGGCATGAAAAAGTTATTTTACAATCATTAAATGCTTATTTTCGTGGAATGCATCAAGCTTTCTTCCAAGAAATATACAAACTATTTTTTAATGATATTGCTTCATCAAACAGCAATAGCAATAAACGATACGAAGAATTAGCAGAGATTTTTAACAGATAATAATGTTTTGCCATATCAAATCACAATACATCAGAAATAAAATGACGAACAAAATTACAATAAACGCAAATTAAACGAATTATAATCGAAATAATGCTTGACGTTATCGTAATCGATATTCCTACTGCGTTTCATCATACGTGTGCGATATAATCGACGAAAGCGTATTTGTATTTCACCATTAGTCATTTCCCATTAATCTCGGGGCGGGAAGAAGAGCCGTGGAAAAAAAAAAGAATTAATATCCGGGCTTCAACCGGGCAATACTCTCGACGGTTTAAATGAAAATAATCCTTGTAACGCTTCGGAATACCTTTTTCGGCCGTCTGGCTAGAGGCAGATACTGTGTCATAATTGCGCGGGCAATGGAATTATCGCGTTGCACAAGCGCAGTCATTCCCGGGGCCTTCCATTATGCGCGCGCGAATAATGCCGCGCAAAGCCCGATCCTTTCTCGCGAAAACGGCGCAAATATCCTGCCGCGGAACGATATCAGCGCGCACGCTGCCCCGTAATTTTCCACCTAGCCCCTCTAGGCCATTTTTACACGACCGTGCGTACGTGGCCCAAAATCAGCGCGACAAGGAACGTCAGAAGGCGTGTGCGGATATTCTATTCAAGTCAATCATACTGGAGCTAATTGACTGGATAAAATCCTGATTAAAAATTAAAATTAAAACACATAACATTGAAGAGATTATCGTCATTTTTTACCATTAATTAATAATTATAAAGTAAAAAGAATATAGTAAAGATCATCAGAGAATTGCATATTTTCTAATATTTCTCGACATTTATCTAGTCACAGAAATTGTAGTAGTCCTCTATATTATATACACAGAGGACTACTACATAAGTCTAGAAATTATAGTGATGCAGAAACATATCGCAAGACAACCGCGTTTTTGTATCGAGTAACGGAAATATTTTTATTGACGACCATCACGAGCGAAATATTAAAATCGCGGTCGGACAAAGCCCTTTTTACAAAGTTTTAATTTCCATCGTATTGGAGCTCATCGCGTAATGCTTGCGCGAGCCAAGTCATAAACGTTTAAAACTTGATTTATCTCTCGCTCTGCGTTCATCGCAATGAGAACAAATTCGCCACCGCCGCAGCCGCCGTGCGGACGCTTTATTACAGCACGAGCGCATCTAGCACGCCCGCACCTACGTAATTGGCGCAATTCCGTAAGTGTTTCCATTCAATTTTCTTTTTATTACGTGCCAGCCGCCTTCCCTGCCTCGTCGCACGCATATCTCGTCCTCCCCCCTCCCCCCCCCTGCGCATCGCGGGATACATCACGTTGTTTACGGCCGTTTTGACGTTTCACGGCACCCGGGAGCCCGCGACGCGCGTTGCAATTTTTTTTCATCCTTTGAAAGTCCAAAGAAGAGATCGTTGGTCGGAGGCTACCGCGTGTACCTACTCGCCAAGACCGAACCTGTGTTTACGTGTCGCCATTACAGATTTATTTCGCAAAATTTCACGGGGGTGAGATCTCCAGCGGGGACCTTATACCCCCGATCATTCTCGTTATTGACCGCGATCGCGATAATTGCAACAGTCTTAAATCGATCTCGCATCACGAATGTATGGGACATCTGGAAAAACATTCGAATTGGTGAACCGTCCGCGTCGAGAGTGGTTAACAAGGAGAGATGAAGTCGCGCGAGAGGACGACTCTGGGGTCTGCATGAAAAATTTCAATCTGGACGGCGCTCAGATAACTCGGTTGAATCTTTAACGAGGGTAACCCGGCTGCAGGACAATGGAGGGTGGGGGAAGAGATCGGGGGTGACACCGACACGAGGAGGCGAAGAGAAGCGCGCGAAGACGACGTTCGGTCAATGCGATGGAAAGGCGCGAAGGTGGAAAGAAGACATTGCGATTCAATAAATGATACCACCGGTGGCAATGCGTGACCCCGTTAGAGAGGCACTTTACGGGTCGTTCCCACGACGTGGCCGTAGCCTTCAAAGAGTAATACCGTCCTCTGCGCGCAAGCTTCGGCGCATCAAAGTTTCAGCGGCCTCGTCGTGCGCGTCTCGCCAGTTTCTCAGATAAAATCTTTATTTGACGCACCGCGGCGTGAATCGTGAATCGTGAAAATTGCGGGTCGAGCGTCGAGCCGAGAGCGCGCACACACGCGAGCATGCACAATCCGGACGTCATTTCGAAACAGATAACCGCCGCGATCTTATCAAATATAATGAAAAAGCACGAGCAATAACGTGTAAAATTACGCGTTATAATTATACCATATGAACAATTATATAATACCATTTTCGAAAATAATAAAAAAAATACTTTACGCTACAATTTCGATTACAAATAGTAATTATCCGCGAATGAGAAATTCTACATCGTTTGCAATTTCGCCGAATCTCGCATTGACGAGATATCAAATCCAAGTCGCAGGGGCGAAAGTTTAATCGAGTAGTCATTATGTTTGACCGGATTCGACGGAAGCAAAGAAATCGGGGGGAAACGATGCCCGCGCTTGCGCTAATATACTATACGTATGTGTGTTCGTGTGCATTAAGGGCGAAAGAGAGAGAGAGAGAAAGGGGAGGAGAGAGAGAGCTAATTGCATCGGTAAATCATCCTCTAACCAGAAGGGTGGGAGCCTAGTCGCAGCCACTGGCAACCCTTTATTCTGTGTTATTACAGTCTAAAGTTACCCCGTGTAATTGTTGCTGTTTAATTGCAAACTCTAAGTCGTCTCGTTACAGGACGCGCAGCGCTGCGAGTAATTGCCCTCTTCAAATTTACCTACCTGCCTGCTTTTTAGCGGCACGATCGCAAGCGCGCAGGGGTCGCACCGAATATTCCGCATCAAGCATATTTTATCGCGGGCGCTCGCTCGCTCGCGCGCGTTTTAATTGCGCTCGTACATCATCCGCGACACGCAACGCGATTGTTATAACAAATATAATGACCGGGGCTGAGTGCGACCGTCTCAATTTACTTTCTTCGCAATCCGCTTTATCCCAGCCCCCGAAAACCAACGTCGGCGGCTCCTACCTCGCGTCTGCAACAAACGTCACGCGTCCGCGATTCTTTTCCAAAGGACCCCCAACGCGGCATCCCTCTCCGTACGGATTCGTTTTTGATCCTGATGTGCGCGCCACCCTCCCCTTATCCCCCTACAGGCAGTTTCACCGCGAGTCGTGCGTGAGCGGGGGCATTGTCGAAGATAGACAATGCCGGACGATAAAAACGTAAAATTGATGCTCTTTTGTTCACATTGTTTGAGACGCTGTGCAACGTTTGCCACACGCCTGGACGAACCATTGCTATTGGCTTGAAACTACATCCTCCACCTCCGGCTCCTCTATCATATCCCCTGTCCTCATACCTCCTCCCTCTCTCTCCCCTTTTTCTGTCGCCTTTCTCTACCGACAGAGCGACTACAGATTCTCTCTTTCTACAGATTCTCTCTCTTTCTCTCTCTGCTCTATCTGCTTTCTCCTTGTCGTTGTTACCCCCCAAAACGAGTCACTTCATCCGTAAGCCAGCATTGTATCTGGCTTTTGTGCACTCGTTTGTACGCTTCCCGCCATTGAATCGCGACAGGTCTCCGCCGTCTCGTCGTTGCTACATATTGTTTAAACGTCGTACTGTGGTCCGAAGATAATTAAAATGACCGGAGAAAAGAAAAACTCTAGCGATAACGCGCGAGTTTGATAGATAAATCCGCAAAGATTGATCTTTCTCGCTTCAATTGATTCTGTTCAGTGTTGCGCGTCTCATTACAATTTACATGGAGCAATATATGATCTATACGAGATCCTGGAAAGAATCGGTGTCCCGCTTGCGAAAATGATCTCAATCGAAAATACTGATTCGTAAGTAACTGGTCTCTCGTGAAAGACAAAGTAGATGAGACAAAGATGGAATGAGAGAAGGGCGTTTATTCTCGCCCTGAAGCAAGCCCTTTATATTGCCAAGAAACTTATGAAACTTATAAACTTGTATTAGAATACAGAATAAACTTATAAAAGTAAAATTCAAAACCTATTAAAATTTGGATTTATACTTAATCTCCCATCAGAGTTCATCGTTCAGTTGGAAGTAACTCATTGATTACAAAAAGTCTCAAATTGCGCCATAGAATTAAAGAGGTCACGATAACAATCAATAATGAATATATTAACAAAGTTTTAAGGCCGCGGAATGTGTACCAAGATGCTCTTGACACACAAATAACTAAATGTAGATAAATATTGCTTTTAAAAAGCGAATATTTTCAATTTTCATTTTGTAAACTTTTAAATAAATTTTACTTATTTATAGTTAAAAATAACAATTACATCAATTGTCATAAAAAATAAAATTTATACTAATTAAATGTTGATAAAAACGAACGAAAAATAGTTCAACGAACGATAGCTCGATAAGGAAGTGGACGGCATATCGCACATTTCGGCAGATGGAGAACCGAGGTCGTGGGATGCACGAGAACGTGCCGCGAGGTTTCACGATCGAGCCGGTCCGGAGAACGGCAGCGCGAAAGAAAGGAGAGGTCATGGCGCGGAAAGCGCAGGGTGATTTCCCAGCTGACCTGTAAAGCAACCTATCCCCGTTAACCCCCATCCCCCTTCCCGTTCAGTCTGTTTCGCGGACTAGTAGTCTCTTCCCCGTAGCCGTTCCTCGCCTTCACCTATGTGTCCACGCGACGGGAAAGATGCATCGCCATGAAAGTGAACGGTAGAAAATAAAGGAAAAGATGGTATGGGTTGGAGGGACAGGAAGCGAGGTAGCAAATTTACTGATTCGAGTCTTCCGTCGGCTGTCCCGCGTTTTATGTCGCGCGATAATTTTTAATAATTGACGAGTCCAAAGCGAGTTTTGTTTCTATTTTCGAAATTCCACCTGTCGTTTAATACAAGCAAATCGCGCGGATTTCTAAATAATTCTGCGCGTTGCAATTCGCATGGTCTCGGAATAGTGAATCTATTCTCTCTATATCGCTGTCTCTTTTTACATTTTCTCAAAATAAGACTATCATAAATTCACGCTTTAGAACGGAGAGGGGGCGTGAGAATAGACGAGAGGAATCTCACTTAAGTTAAGATCGGATAATAATGAAGATAAACAAGAATCTCATTAAGAGAATCGGACCTTATAATAAGGGTAATTCTGTCGTTCGCACTCACCGATGAGTGCACTGTTGGCAGGCGAAACAGTCGAGATGATAGACGTTCGTTCTGGCCCTCATGACCATCTCGAACGCCGGTATTTGCTTATTACATGCCGCGCAGCATCCCGTGTTCCCGAAGAGCCTGAGGTAGTCCCTCTTACAGAGGATAAGATTAGCTTTGGTGTAGAGGGTAGAGCCGACCTCGCCTAACCTACAGTCGCAGCATCCGCACTTGAGGCAGTCCTCGTGCCAGTAGAGGTCCAGGGCCTTGAGGAGGTACCTGAAGGACCGACCGTAGTTTTCGTTCTTACCGGCCGTTAAGTCTTGAAAATACCTCTCTTATCTTGATATTTAATATACATTTACGCAAAGCATGGCTGAATATTTTAAACGTAGCGAAAGAGGACCACTTTAGAGATCGGAGATCGATATCTACGTCCTTGCGACAAAATATTGAATATAATATAGCAGATTTATTAATAGAGAAAAGACAAGAGACGGACGAAATGTTTTCTTCAAGAATACAGATTGTACAGAAGTGCATTGCATTATATGTGTGTCGCCGTTTACCTCTCCGTAATTGTCTTCCCGCAGCCGGCGCACTCCTGCTGCGTCGAACCATTTTTATTCGTCTCGGATTTGCTCACGTCCATAGTCATCGTGATCTCAATTACGGCGACGTCTAGAACATTAAAAGCAAATCAAATCGTTACAATTGTATCCTCCTGCATTGTTGCTAAAAAAGAAAAAAAAATATCCGCAGATTCTTCTTTTCAATTTCCTAGCATAGTGATAGAATTTAAAATAATAGCTAAATACCTAAAATCGTTTATCAATCGCAGTTCGATAAATATACAGAGCGAAATAAAAATCTCAACAAGCCGAGAGGAACTCGAACTGAGAGAAAAAGTTGTGCCCGCGACGAGAGAATTATTACGTGCGGCGTCGTCATTTCGGAACGCCTCGAAATTTGATTTCCCGAGTTAATGAGAACCTTCCCCGCGCATTCAGACGGGTTGTATGCATCTGCGTGTCTTTTTAAGGGGCTACAACCATGGACGTTTGGCGTGCCATGCACGCGTATCCCGCCGTTACAAGCATCTCCGACGGTCGTAAGTGGCTGACAGCACGCAATAATTAGCGCGGCTAATTGGAACCGTGCCTGTGCTCGTCCTCGCGCGCCCAGACTCCAATAAGCACTGACGCGCTGCGTCACGAGCGCCGTCGGAATCTTTCGCGATGCATAAAACATTTCTTTTTTTTTTCCTCTTTTGTTCTCACTCCTCGCTCTCCTCTTTTCTCTTTTCGCCTACCGACATCCGAAGCAGCCCGTCTCTCAACCGTCTCGCGGAACGGGCACGCTGGGCGAGCATTCTTCGGGCGAAAATAAATTTCTCTATAGCGCCAATTATTTTAACCGTTCACCGCATTTCGTTCCCACAAGTGGGGGAAACTGGAAGTTTTATCCCACCTAAGATAAACTGTAAACTATGCTTTGAACTTTAAACGTTGTGTCCCACTCGGGAATGTTAACGATGAGTAATTGACTCTGCGTGTTTGTTTGTTTCGTGTAAAATCACGCAAAATTTCTACTTTGTATTTCAAGTTACGCAATAACATTGGTGTACAAGGATCCATTTTAATTGCATTTTTTAATTCTCGTAAATCACGAACCCAGATTGTCTCCAGGACATTTTCTCAATTATGGAAATCGCGAACTGTCCGCGATTTATGCTGCCACAGTAGTCAAGTTAAAAATGCGATTTTATCCGATTTAGTTACGTCCGCGCGAGGATCGCAGGGGCGAAAACGGCATCCGCGATCGCGAGAATGCAGTTACGTTCTTCGAGGCGATCCGCCTTGGCGGGTGAGGGTGACGTATAGGGATAGCGGGCAGCAGCCCACTTTACTCACCTCCTTTGCCGCCACTGCCACCGCCACTATTGCCGCGCCGTTCGGAACGACGACGAGCGGGCGGACGCGCGGCGGGGGCTTAATTAATTAGCCGGATACTTTGAGTAACAATCCATTATTACATACAAACATCCTCGGCCTCGGGGCCGAGCTGCAGCTTTATGCTGCTAATTGGCCTTCTCAAAGCCGGGAGACCCGGGCACGAGTTATAAACGCCACTCCTTCCCTCCCTGGCCCCGCGTGACCCGCAGCCACCGCACCGCACCGCACCGCACTATGCCGCACCGCGCCGCACCGCTCTCTCACTCCCGGTTCCAATTTTCTCTCTCGCTACCACCCGCCACCAACCCCTTTTCTCTCTCCGTCTCACCTGTCCTCCTCTATCTCGTTATCTCACTCCATCCTTTTCCTTCCTTCGCCTCCCCTCATCCCATCGTCGCATCACTTCACCCGCGTGCTCCGCAATACACGTAAAACGCATACAATCGCGCGGATACGCTCGCCCACTCGCCCCCCAATCCCTCACGCTCGCACACATGCACTAAGACAAAATGGATGAGAGAAGTGGAGGAAATAGGTGAGAGAGTGCGAGAGCTGGACGAAAGGAAAGAGCAAACGAGAGACGAAGGAGAAAAAGAGAGATGCGAGGGACGGGAGGTAGCGGGGTTGGACGGATAGCGCTAATAACGCGCTCGTGACGCAAAAAAAAAAAGGAAGAAGTATAATTGCCAGCCCTCGTGGCAGGTATTTTTCAAATAGGACCCCGTCCGTTAATTGGAGGGCAAATTAAAGAGGCGCCGCCGAGGAAAAAAACATCATCCCTCCCGCCTCGTTTCCTGCCGCGGCGCGCCTCCCACGTCGGTATATCCAAGAGCCGCCTCGTGATTCGTCAAACGACCTGTACGCTTCGTTTTTCCCTGGGTCTAGTTTTTTTTAATGATTCTCCTCCCTTAGTCCGATTGACATCGCGATAGAATTTAAAAAAAAAAACGCATGCAACGCGCCGCGAAAAGACGCGACTAACGATGATGGTTTTTAAGCTCTTTTCCCGATTCGGGGAGAAAACCCGGTAATGCTAATTGCGCGATAACCGATTGCTCGAAATAAACCCGAATGATGAACGAGTTCGACCGTGGATGAATTCGCGACTGAGAAAAGCTCGTGTATATAGCCTTCACATTTTGCAAACGCTATAGCCATGCTTGCATCGTATTTGATCGTGCGATGGTTATACGAGACACAATAAAAAAAAATGGATGTTACTTTACCCTTTTCATTGGCAAATAGCGAATATCGAAATTGCCGATGCTCGCGAGCAAATTAAAAGTTCGGTGCATAGATACCAAAATATCAAACAAAAAAAAGCAGGGTGAAATTAATCATTCGTATCGGTGAAAAATTTCGAGCCTGTTGCTGCGAGAATTCGCACATCGTACCTACGTTGCTGTCACAATCGCAAGTTCATCTCGAAAACGAACGAATTATGTAGAAGGACGCATCTAAAAACGGTGAAATATTATATGTAAAGAGAAAAATAAAAACTGCTTTATTTCCGCATGAGCTTATTCGCGGAAGAGGATGTCAGATTAGGCGGTTGAGAAAAAGTTTCTTAGATCGATGTCAAAGCGAGAAATGTATTTAGACACTTGTGTAAAAATCCCCTAAGAAATCAGAAAGGGGATACTGTTTTTTTTTTTTTTTTTTCGCGAATGCTAATATCGGGATATTACGATTTGCTTGCCACTCTGATTGTGAATGATCGGCCAGTTCCAAGCAAAAATGTTTCGGGTACCTATTGTATTATATCTCGCGGCGGATGTCGTCAGCGTGGACAACGTCGATACTTCGATTCGCTTATAAAACGAAATTGCAAAAGGACGAAATTCGCTCGCTGCGATTTACGGCGTCTTTTACTACTGCCGGTCTTATGGAAATTAGACTCTTTACTGCAGCGATATCTTCCGGGATCTCCCTAAGAATTTTCAGAGATCTTTTAAAACGCAGCGATTTCGTCATAAACATGCGCCATACCAGTCAGGAAATTTTGCGTGATCCTGCCCGCGATAAGATACTGGTAATGTATATATAATAAAATGTTAACAATAAAAATTCCAGTATTTGTATACCGCTGGTATTTGCCGGATCATATTTGGCTACTGGAAACTAGCAGTCATCGTTTTATTTCTCGACGAGGAGGAGGTCTCGGAGAAATTCGATCCTTCGCCGATAAAATCGGTCTCACGTCCGGCGCGCTGCGCGACAGTTCTCGTCTGCGAGATAGCATAATCGTAAAATGGCAAACTGATTTCGAGCGATTTTTCCGTGTCGACGCGAATGGTCAATCGCCCCCCTCCCCCCTTTCGAACACACGAACGAACCTCGGACGGAACGGTGATATTCGATCGTGGAATCAGCAACGGATACAACTTTTTATTCGGTCAATATAAGAAACACCCGTCCGAGATTACGAAATTGCTCTAACAGCAATATGGGAGAAATCCATCCCCGCGTCCCTTGTCGCGCTTCCAAGCCACCCTCCAGACTCGCGTTTCCCGCCGTCCGTCTATCCCGGGGATTCCGTCGGAGCGGACACAGGGCCGCTCTAGGTGGTTTAATAAAAATGTCAAATATAAAGTAGCCGGTGGGGACGGACGTTTAGGAAATAAATAAATGTAAAAGAAAGTCCGCGCGTGCGGAGGAGGAAAGGAGAGACTGAGAGCGCGGATGGTCAAATACGTAGACGGGTATACGTTATAAGCGAAAGAGGGACGGCGACGGCGCGGCGGTGAGGGTGAAGTCGTCTCGCAGGAGGAACGGAAGTATAGTGGACTCAATATATTATTACGGTTAAAGGTCAGCGTGACGTACCCGGCTGACCCAAACTGTGAGTGACTGCACTCGCCAATTCAATCGGAAGCCGCTTTTCTTACATCGAAGGAACTCGTATCGAAGATGCTCAATAAAATATGGCGCTTCGTCATAATACAATGCGGCGGAATGGACGGATACAGAGAGAAGTCCGTTTATTAATACCCCTCCCTCCCCCTCCCCCCTCCGAATTGGAAAATCCTCTGAGGAAGAACTGAAGAGAAGGGATGGCAAGCACGGCTGCAATTTCGGGGCTTAATAATGATCCGACGGCCCTCCCACCCCCGGGCTGTGGATCCCGTGTCATTATACTATGAAGTGTAGAGACTGCTAATTAGTCATTAGCGTAGGAAAAAGACACCCTCAACCAGTGCCGCTGCAGCTGCGGGGACGACGGGCAACTCTACCCGACGACGCCGACAACGACGGTGACGACGACGTTGACGACGACGATGGCGAGGATGGTGCACGGCAAACTTGGGCAAACAGGGTGTAGCTGCGCTAGCCTACGTCTAATTGGACCCTAGCGACGTAAGTTCCACTAATTGAGACCGGCCTCGTAACTATCAACACCGCTACAAGGGTCCGTTCGTAAATTCTGAATGGACGAGCAGCGATAACGATACGGATATACCGCCTTCGCTGATTGGGTGAACACGGGCGAAACTACGTCGCGGCGTTGCGCGAGCTATCGTAGTCATACTCGTCGTCGACGTCGCCGTTGTCGTCGTTGCCGGATGAGAGATAATTACAAGTTGTAAATTTACTATATTACTACGGTTAATGAGGGCGCGCGTAATTAGAACGAGTACTTGTTCCGCGCTGCGCATTTCAAACTATGCAGGTAATGGTCGATTAATTAATAGCCCCGGACGACCGGGCGCTTAAACCGCCGTAGACGTAGACGGCCGACTGATTGTGATTTCTTCGTGCGCGGATATTTTGGAGATGAGAGAACGCAAAATAAATTATTTCTTAACTCTTCTCCCTCTATCTCGGGGATCCCCAAATTGCGAAGACGCGACGGCGACGAAGGAGGGCACGTCGAAATAAAGGCGAAGAAATGAGTTGGACGGAAAAGAAACGTAAAAGAGGGAGCGACGAGAGAGAAAGAGACAGTAAGGCAGAGCCAAATTTTAATCTCATCCCTGACAAAGCGAGAGAGGCTGCATGACGAGAGGCTGCTCTCTCTCTCCTCGGGTCCTTCAGGACCACGGTATTCCATCCTTCAGGATCATTATATCGCCAATTAGAAGATAGCGGAGCACGGCGTCGCCTAACAAGCTTCCTGGGGGGGAAAGTTGGGTGGCCAGGGGGAGTGAAAGGCAAGCAGAGAGGGCGAGGACAGACCTACTCTTCCGTCGTTATACCACTATCGCACCGGTGCGGCGTAGCGCGGAACAGAACGGAACGGAACAGAACGGAGCGGAGCGGAGCGAAGCGGCGCCACGACGCCTCGCGTCTCTCTTCGGCACCGTCGCTATAAAATATTCACTGCAACTCGATGCTCCTGACCGGGCCGGCGCCGCACTACGGTATAATTAAGACGCACGTGAGATCGTCTTGACGATGCCAATTGTGTTCGTTACGGGATAAGGGTGAGCCTCGGAGCGCGGCACGGTTCGCAGAGGGGGAGTATATATCGATC
Source organism: Leptothorax acervorum (assembly GCA_035220615.1). Classification (NCBI taxonomy): domain Eukaryota; kingdom Metazoa; phylum Arthropoda; class Insecta; order Hymenoptera; family Formicidae; genus Leptothorax; species Leptothorax acervorum. Next base: position 1,501,876 of record JASTWQ010001261.1, on the reverse strand, counting down.
CGACTACGAGAAACCGAAATGACAAAAGAGGGAAATACGGCGGGCGAACTCGATCGCAAAAAGAGTTTCGTTTCTACCATTTGCGACACAACTTTATTCGTTCTAATAAAATTTGTATAATACTTTTTTCATCTTTAAAAAATTTTGCATAAAATTTTAAAATTTTGTACAATACAAATATATAAATTTGCATATGTATGATTTGTATTTTTTTTATCTTTCACCTAGTTTTTTTTTTTATTTTGATTACTTTAATATATCCAGTTTTATTAAAAACGACAAATGCTTTTCACTCTCGTGCTTAGGAATCGAAGAAACTTTTTTTATATACTATATCAAGGGAAGATTCATGAAGACTTTTAAACAATAAAAATTTTATCGTGCATTTACCAATACTCGTCAATACAAGTCAACGAAGACAGCCTCGGCGAAGTTCTCGATCGTCCCGAGCGATCGTCCTTCTCCCGGAAACAACGCGAATGTGTACCAAAGGAATCGCCACGCAGGAGTCGTTTCGAAGTCTTCGAAGGAAAGAGGGAGAGAGAGAAAGAGAGAGAGAGAATCGACGTGGTAGCGCGGTAGCGATACACTTTTCTCCGTAGGCAATATTCATAAATCACCCTTCAGATCGCTCCCGCCCACGCCGCGTTTCGTCCTCTCCCGTCCCCCGTCCGCCTTCCCATCCCTCTTATATACGCTTAGAATATAAGCGGCAGTTTTCTTTTTTCGCCAAAGGGATGCAGTGCCGGGGTCAACTTCCCGTCCGTCCCTTCCCGCGCGATCCCCTCGACCTCGGTTCTCCTCACCCTCCGAAAGTCCGTCGAAGGGAGAAGGGTGGTCGGCGAGACGGAGGTGGTTGGAAAAGCGCGGAACCATCGACGAAGAACGAGTTAGTCCTGCGGTGGTGTGAGACTCGCGACTGAGAAGGGGTGGTCTCAGATTCTATTAAGATCTCAGTAAGTCTTGTTACACGGGGAGGCCACGCCGCAAATCTCGCAATAAAACAGCCACCGGTATAACACCGATTCGGGGACCGTCGTCGTCTACCAGCAGCCAACCCCCCGTCGCTGTGTCGTCGGCGACGTCGCGCGCGCCGTTTCTCGTACGTCCCAGAGAGGAGGGGGGAGGGGGGGGTGTAGAATTTATCTGCGGCACGCAGTACTCCGGAAGAGGAAAATCTCTGGTAATCCGAGCCCGAGACCGCAATTAGCTTTTTAGAATCGTTAACTCTCTAATTCGCCATTCTTCGTCGTATTTAAACAATAAGAAATACTTGCTATTTTCGTATACATTCACACAGATATATGTTTTACATAACACTGGCATTGTTTCATTTATAAGCATATCTCACACAAATTATCTTTGTCTATTACCTTTTACACATAAAAGTTGACAACAAATTCTCAAAGGAGTTATCTAAAAAATATGTTCTAAATTTTCGTCATCTAAAACTATATTTCCAAAGTATAGTTTTCGATATGAATCGCCTTAAGACCTAATCGAATCCATTATTGTGAGTATCGTGCCATTACGGCATGAAGGAAGCAACGCAGGTGCAATATCTTTCTTTCACACGAAATTCTCACGTTTCCGTACTCCATCTCCCACGGAATGCCGATTATGGAGAACCAACTCGCGTATTGCCCGAAGAGAACGAGAGAAAGAGAAAGAGACCGTGTGAGAGAAAGAGAGAGAGAGAGAACGGGCAGGGCGCGCCGATCATGAGGGAGGGTCGCGTTCTCCAACCGAGCGAGGGTCCGAAATCAATCAAAACATTAATTGAAAGAGCCGAGAAGACAATGGAGCTGGCTCGGCTAAGGCGGTAGGTATGGATGGTCTTGATAATCGAAAGATATCCTGGTCAATAGCCGGTAACTCGCCAGAGCACACTGAACGAGTTGGAAAAGGAACTTTCCGCCGGGCTTCCTTTTTGCGAAGGGCGCGGAGGAAAATTCGTGGCACGGAGTCTTGGTAGGTTGGTGAGAGAACGAAGAGAGAAAAGGAAAAAAGACGATGAGAAAGAAACAGAGAGAAAGAGAGGAAGAGAAAGGAGGGGGTTGCAACGGGAATGTCCAACGATAAAGTAGTCCTTTTCCTCCGTAGTCATCGCATTCCTTTCTTGTAAATAACGTCGTTTACGCGACGATCGCCCTTCGCCAAGGGGTCCCGCAACAAATTCGATTATCCGAGTCGATGTAGAGTCGATCCGGGATGCCCGGCGCTAGCTGGCTGCTGTGGCGCGGCGAGTTAATGAACGCGCTCTCTATTCAATTGTTGACCGGTATTATTAGTACGGCGAACGTTAGCGCTTTATTAATTAACAAATCGATTTCGGTTGGTAGCGAATGCTAATTATTCAACATCGGCCCGGCATTCGGTGCCGCTGCGAATGGTTCTTTAATGAGAGAAGCTAATTGTACGAGGTGCTCTCAATAGCGTCGCGCCGAAGGAGCAACCGTTGAGCGCCGATGAAACTTTTAACGATCGATAAAAGAATGTTGCGGAATTTCGCGCCAGTGTCGTCCGTGTTGCTTCCGCGCCCCCGCGATCCGCATTTGAAGTTACCCCTCGGTAGTTCTGCATTAATCATCGATCCCATATCTCATCAACTTTTCCATCACAATCAGTCTGCCGCGTATAGTTAAAATTCTGCTGCTGGAGCGATTTTGATTTCCTAGATCATCTCGAAAGCTCAGATTTAGCTCCTCTATTTCTCAACTACCTCCAAGGTACTGATGTACTTTGTACCGGAGTCTGCATTCCGTGGCGACGCGTGCGACATCCTAAGTACACAAGGGCACCACCGTACAGAGAAAAATCTCACAGGGAAAGGACATCGGGGCCGACGCCCAGAAGGACGCGGCACTGCCACCTGGCGGTGTGCCCAAGGACCCACGAGAAGCTTCAATCGCCGTAAAAGCAACCCCTCCGACCTAAGGAAGACGAGAAAGAAAAGGGCGGAACGAGAACGGTTTAGAAAGAAGAGAGATAGAGTGGGAAGGAGAAGAGGGTATCAAAGAGAGGGGAAGTAAAAGTTAGTAGCTCACCGAGGCGGACAGAGATAGAGTCCAGGAGGGGGTTGATAGACCGCCGGGGGGTTGGGAGTGCGAAGCAGGGGGAGAAGGACAGGGCGCGATGGTCAGCTCGCGAGATACACGTTCGACGGTGCGGCCGACTTAAGAGGATTACATTTGATATTTCGATCGGGCAAAGTGGCTTTTTATTGGACATTCGCCGCGGAATTATCGCTGACTCGTGTCGAAAGGCATTACGCGCGCCCCGGCGTTATTAAATTATAGCAGCGGCCCGCTAGCACGCTATAATGTCCGGAAAACGAGGAAAATGACATTTGCGAAAAAAAGTCTGTTTTGGCGAAAGAGAGACTGCTACTGCTGTTTTATGAGAGAGTACTTGCGACGAATACTTGCCTCCGACCTGATCTCGAAGTTTATAAATAATGTACATACGTAAATTACTTAAATTTATTTATTTCTACCAATTTTATTTATTATTGCTGCTGTATATATTAGTTTCACTGCAATTTTCAATTAGAAAAAAAAAGATCTGTTTTGTATAGAAACCATTAAAAGCTGCGTAAATAACTGTAGTCAATTTTTGAGAGACGCATCGTGCATTGTAACAAGAACCGGTAACAATTCGCCTCATTTTTTACGAGCAGCGAGGAAATTTTTTGAAACAATGGCGGAAGCAGCGCGGCACAGTTTTGACTCAGCAGCCACGGTAATAAACCCGGCGAAATAGCGGCAGTAACGGCTAGAGCGTCCGCAGCAGCATCAGCAACCTTCCCTCTTTTAGCCCGCGAGGCTAATTAGCCGCGGCAATTTGTCGGTGCGAAACAAACGCGCCCGGTCGAAGGTCTCGCGCTCGCACGAGCTTTCTCGATTTATCCGTGCGCGCGTTAGCCGTACCTACCTACCTCCTATCGGAGGAAGCAAACTTCAAACGAAATAATTAAGCGATTCTCTTTAGCCGGCCGGCTAACGAGCCCGCCGCCGGCTGAAACTAGTGCCAATTATCGGCATTCAAACGGACGAGTACACGCGGGTGGCCGACAGTTGAGACGTTCTCTCGGTGGGACGTCGAGACGGCGACGGCGGAGGAGGAGGAAGAGGAGGAGGAGGAGGAAGAGGAGGAAGAGAAAGAAGAGGAGGTGGGAGAAGAAAGGTCGCTGATGAAGAAGGCGGTCGGGCCTTCAAGGAACAGGGCAAGATGCTCGTCCGGACAGACAGTTAGCTTCATTATTTCGACTTCAACTGACGCCTGACGACATATGTGAGAATGAAACGCGTTATGTGGCTACGCGAGAAGGATGCATCTGTATCTTATTTTATAAGAAGACGAAGAAAGAGAGGAAGATTGAAGACGGCGATATTTCCGGTTTTCTTTAACGAAGAGATTCATCAGCGGTATTTATCCACTGAAATTTTCTTTTCAATTTCTTAATCGAAGGCTTCTCTGATGCTCGATAATTCGCTAATTAAGTTTCTAATTAAATTTCCGCTAAGTAAACAGAAAACGCATTACGCAATAAATGGAAGATATTACGTTGACGATACGTTTTTCAAAAATGCAGCACACATCTTTTGGTAAAATATTCAAACTTGCATTAAAGAAATTATAATAGGCATGAAAAATCTATTTTATAGAAATTTGAAAAATAAAGCGACTACTTTTCTCTCGGACAATTTATTGGTCTTAATCGAGTATAAATCGTAAATCGATGGGTTGCTTTCTTTTATGTATAGTGAGAATATATTTATAATTCGCTGAATTTGCGCGTAATAGGCTTTAAAATAAATTCCAAGGAGCTATATAATAACGTGCCATTTCGATGAATCGCTCGCGAGATTGCACCTAGCGCTAATCTTCGTGAAAGCTTTGTCACGCGCTACAACCAGCTCGCTCTTGCATATTGGATGACGATATCTCGAAAACGATTCATACATAGTGCATTATGTAATCTCATAGCATCCGTCTGAGACATTACTACTAGACGGTTCAATGAAGAAACGTATGTATCTCTACTGTCATAAATGGATGAAATTACCTCATCGACTTTGAATATTACAATTTCAGTATTTTGAAGCAAGAATGTTATCTGAAAGCAAGAAAATGTAAACTAAAATTTAATTTCGCGCAAGTTTTCTCTTTTGCTACGAAAAAAGCGCACGTTACTTTTGGAGATAAAGAAATTACATATCTGGATTATAAGATGAATAAATAATTTAATTAACCGCCGTAATAAAAACGTTTTAAACGTCTCTTTAATTTTAATTAAACGTCTCAAGGATTGGCGTCGTCAATTAATCGCGTTCCCTCGCAGTCGCGCTAGTCGATAATCACGCGCCGTTACGACGATTCAGTGGGACAAAGGAATCACGAAGTAAAGGAGCTATACGAGTCATTTCTAAGGATGCAGTTAATCCGCGTCGGCTAACGGCTAACGGCAGCCCTACAACGGAATCGCCTTAAAACGCGACCGGTAATTGGAACAGACGTCGGTCGATGAGAGACGGGACCCTCGCGCGAGATGCAAGCGCGCGAGAAGGGGGTGAATGACTATACAGAAGTGTGCCAGCGCGTGCTTATCTGCCAAGCTAAAAAGCAAGACAGTTTATAATTAACGCGAGACTCTCACGCGACTTCTTTAGCAAATGCACGTTCATTTTATACACCGTCTATATACACTGCTGCGATTTTATCGGCGCGTTTTATTTTCTCCTCTCCTCTCATCCTGCGTTCCGCACATCTTATGTTTCGTAAATGCATTTCGTTCGTATAAATACCACGCTGCGCGTAGGATGCGAGATCAAGATCGAGATCGATAAGTGCTACCTAGCACCGAACTGAGTAATTACACTTGGATCCCTTACACTTATTCTTAGACTAATCAAATCTCGACGCGATCTAAAGTTCTCATCAAAGCCCCATTCTATTTTTCGCTCACCCGTTTATCTTGCGCCGATCTGATCGTGATCTCTGATCGCATTTACCTGTCAACAATCGGTGGGAAACGGCGAAAGCTTCGTTGCGAGGTAGAGATCTTCTCCGTTTAAGCTCTCCGCGTCACGTGACACTGCACAAGACGCGCGAAACGGCCACCAACTTCCGTCCACGGATCGTTTTTCCCCATTTGTGATCAATTACCGAACGATCGATCGATCTACCAAGATTCTACACGAATGCTCTCGTGAACGAGGGTCTCCTTACAACTCTCTTGGCCGCGCGCACTTTCGGAGTACGCGGAGACGAAGCATGCGTGAGGTGACGTGCGTTGAGCAGTGTCCCACCGGAAGTGCCACGAGACCGCCGCTTCGGCGGTCAACTGTAAACTGCCGAGTGCCGCGTGCGGCCACGGCACGCCACCGAGAGTGATAAATCCCCACCATCACCTTGCTACCCTCTCTCGACAACCTCCTCCACCGTCGTTCGTGATACCCCTACGCGTTTTCCCTACCACGTCGCAAACGCCACCACCAACGGTTACTCCTCGCGTTACCCCTCACGCGAGTGTTTTCTCTCTCTCTCTCTCTCTCTCTCTGTCCCTCTTTCCCTCTCCTTGATTTCATCCCCGGCCGCTCGTTCGCGCGCGTCGATCCTTCAACTATCCGCGCTCCACCGCACAATTTAGCTCTTCCCCCCGCACGGCATCACGCCGGATGTACCCCGATTCGGAATAGCGGCCGCACTCCAGTCGATTAGGCGGCGCGTTTAGGACGGCGAGTTATGAGCCCTCGATTTCCAACGGCGACGAAGAGCGAGCGCGCAGGGGGTGGCTGATCGACGGAAGGGATGGAACGTGCCGCTACGACGTGCCGCCACGAAGTGAAGACGACGGCGAATTGCGAGAGGATATCGATTATGGTACGCGCGCCGGTGTTTGTTTCTTTTTAATTTCGCGCCCTGTCGACGTTCCGCGGAGGGTAAGAATCGACTTTGTCCGGGATTCGATAAGGGACGTGCGCGATCGTAATCACGATTGAATGAGGGATTCAATTATCAACGATTTATCATAATGAATACGTAACGAATCGATAACTTGCGACTTTATCGCAAATGCCACAGAAGGGCCAACTAAAAGAAAAACCAAAAATCGATTGTATTATTTATGATCTTGTGTAGAAAGATTTCGTTCATTCGCGCTAATATTTTTTATATTAGCGATATTAATATAGTCCCCAGTATCGGAATATTTATCAAAATATCGATATAATAACCTTATTTTCAGAAAATGTATTAACTGCAAAAAAGTTATTACAAACTCTACAAATAATACTCCAACGTATTTCTTTCGCATTATGCTATACTACACATGTATAATTAAAACATCTATTAGTAAGTCACTTGCCAAAAGTAATAAAAAGATTGTTGATCGGTTTATTACAAATTGTTATGGTTATAATAAAATTGCTTGTTTTAGCAATTTTCAAATATTTTATAATTTACAAAATAGAAATATCTTTACTGTTCCGATACTTGAATTTGCATTATATGTATAAGAATAAAACCAAATTAATATGAAGACCAATATTCATTATGTTTTAGAATTAATTATTTTCAGGAAAAGAGGAGAGATAAAGAGAGAAAATTAGGTAAAAATAAAAGATGTATAATATATAATTAAAACGGTGCATATTATATATGGATAGAACATGAGAGATTACGACGTGATCATTAATTATTAGTCAATAGATAGATTGACAGTGAAGCTAATCATGTACGAGGGCTCTGTAAGATCCTTCTAAGGGACGATCACGCTCGTCGACGATCGTGAAATAGCTGTGGAGGATTAACCTCCGGCGTGGCGTGTCTCGCTCGACGGGGTACCCCTACATTCGCCCCTACGAATTCCACCCTGCCGTACCACCTACACGCAAGCCGATGCAGGGGTGGTATATCCCCTCCGCGCGCTCGAAACCCCTACTTCGCGGACACGCGCTTGCCACCCCTACGAAGCCACACCTCCCATTACAAAAATTACACCGGTCGCTGATTTAGTGTTCTGCGCCGATTCACGGTGGCGCCCGTGCGCGAGGGGTGCAGGAATCGTTGGAGGAGAGGAAAGAGGAGGCAAGGAGCCGCGAGGGTTGCGCGGTGCAGGGTGGGGACGTAAGTAATGAAAGGGTTGCCGCCGGCTTCGAGAATCACGGAATCATTCGCCAGATTAAATTAGAAAGGCTACGACCTTTTTTTTCCACTCCCATGTATACCCCGGGCCGATGAAATGGATTAAGCCATGCTTATCGCCACCGCCGATGGTCGGCGGTCTCTTTTAATTACAGGCTGATTTATGACGTTACGTCTATCGCACAACCGCGGAAAGTTTAGGTTACCTCTCAGGAAGTAATGTTTTCAGAGAAGAAAAAGAGCCTCGCGATCTTATCCGGTTTCATGTTTGTATTACACTCCGCGTTAATCTCGATGTCGTCATATCAGAAAAAATAGAGGGCAGCTCCTATATTTCCAACGAAAAATTTCTGACGACGCCGTCGTAAAAGACGCTTTTACACCGGATGGTTTAAAGAGAACTACGATAAGTTTCGAGTCAACGTTTCCTCGGCGAATCTTCAAACCCGAGAGGTACAGTTACGGAGTTGTTTAATATTGAAAATTAAAGAGTTACGGCGAATAAGTTTCGAGAGTGTAAATAGGTAATAAAACTTTATTTGCCAATTAATCTCAGGTGCGTTTTAACAGAAATTTAATTGACGACTTAATTACCGCGTTATTGAATGCCGTAATTAAAAATGCACGCCAGCTTACCGAGGTACTTAATACCGAGAAAATTGAGAGGCCACGCGGAAGAAAACGATGCGCGCTCCGATTTTCATCAGACTGGTATCAGCTTCAGATTCAACGGGGGAATCCCTAGTCGACAGAGAGCGCGCAACGCCCCGCGGCATCTCGTATACCGTCGCAAATCCAAAATCGCTATACGACGTTCGATAATAGTTCTCCCACGAGTATCGCGAGATGCGCGTTTTCCAAAGCCTGCCGTTCTCCGCGCGAAGGAGAAAACGAAATGCGAGAGAGCCCTGGAATTGCAAGAGGTGAGACGGAGCGAAAAGTGAGAGGAGAGAGGAAGGTGCCGGGAGGGACAAGGGTATCGCGTGCACTCGTGTGTGTTATGTGTGTGCGTGTGTGTGTGCGTGTACATAAAGGAGAGGATGTATGTGTTTGTGTAGGACGAAGGGCAAGAGCAGAAGGGGGAGGTAGGGCGAGACGGGAAAGAGGAATGGGGAGCGTACTAATCACTTCTACGGACTTTAATGGAGGTTTTCTGTACGCCGTCTACTTTGTCCACGACTTATACTACTTCGAACCCCGTTGGAGCTCGGCGCGGAGCATTTGATAGAAAAAGCGGGCGGAAAGTAGCGTTACGTGTATTAAACTAAGCGGCACTCTCGCCGACCGCGCTCGCGATGCCCTTACTTATCTCGCGAAAAAGCATTTAACGACGCGACGCGCTGCGTCGCGCCGGCGTGTCGATAAATTCCGCGTCGAACTTGAAGAAAGCGACACACGCGCGCAAGTTACAATGCTTCATGCCATGCGATTGCAATAGGAAATAATAGCCCTTCGAAAAGAATTTGGTTTCTCTCAATTCGGATTCTACAGGATAAAATGGATTAAAAAATCGCCATATACATAATAACACGATAAATATTTTATGTGTACAAAATAAAAAATCATTTTAGAGTCGAGAATCTTAAATTGCATATTTTGTAATTATTTAATAATTTTCCGATCTATACATCAATATTCGCGTGCCGTATTTGATTTGTATAATTTTTTACGATAGTCCCGAGAAACTGTACATCGGTAGGAAGGGCAAGTATTCTAAATCTGCGCTCGTCGGTCCCTCGCACCTGCGCGCGCGGAAATAACCACTGGGGATGCTGCGGATTTGGAGTGACGCAGCCCGACAGCATCGACGCTCGCGCGGCGCGGATACTAAGAGCTTTTCTGGAGAAGAGCAGGGCTCCATTAGCCGACTCGCCTGTCTTCTGAGTCCATTACAAGATGAGCCGCCATCCTCCCGAATGACCTTCTCCACCCGCCCGCCTTTCCAACTCCCTCACTGACACGTCGCGATCTACACATTGCTCGTGGATACGCAAACTCGCTCGCTTCCAATCTCCCTTCCTCTCTCTCTCTCTCTCTCTTTCTCCTTCTCTCTTATATATCCTCTTTCTCTTTATATATACATGCACATATATAATATATTGCGTCAGACCGTAAACACGATGCAATTTAAAAGATCAATCCCGTTCTTCGACATAAAGGACGGCGTTCCTGAGGAATCGACGAATACGAACCAACCGCACACAAATTTCACGCGGGACCATTTTCTATAAGTATTGAAGCACTACTGCGCAAACAACGTTTGCTATCGCGAACATCGCGGACGTTTCCTAAATAATACACATACTGTTTCGTAAATTTCTAATTCGCATCGGAATGAAATATAATCCGCATCAATTTTCACGCGCCATTTTAATTTACACTTAATTGAAATTGAAATCCTCAGTTTCCTGTACCGCGCAATACGATTCTTTCTATCCAGTCGAAGGTATTTATCGATTCGCGCAACGAACGGTTGCGGACAGTCTATTATTACTCGCGATACGGCGTGCACGCGCAAGAAACGCGGGACAGGATCGCTTTTCCTCGCGCATTATTCGCGATAGAGTACGCCGGAAAGCGAGAAAGGAGCAAGTCGAACGCGAAAGGGAGAAATAGAGAGGAAGAGAGAGATGCTGTGCCAGATGTACTTAAACTAAGAGCGCCACTCCGCCGCGGCGTCCCCTGATTTATTCACTCCGTGAAATTTTTACTCCCTCCGCACCGGGCCTCCGCGGGCCTTCGCTGCCCTAAACCGACATACGTCTTTGGAGTTGCTATGCGCGCGAGGTACCACGAGCTATCTACGAGACTTCCAGGATAGCTTGCCGCGTCTCCCGAGGTATTCCCGTGCCGGCAGTACTTTTCGAATAGTAAAATCCTTCGAAATTCTATACGTTTCTGCAAAATTGTCGTCTCTCCACCGCGTCGGCTCCGATACATCCCGAGCAACGAATTAATACTTGATCATTTCCATGGATATTAACGAACTTATTCATGAAACTTCTCTTTTTAGATACATATTGCAAAAGCGATAAAAAATAATATGAATGATTGATCGCATATTATCCATATGTATATCGCGTTTCACCTAGATATACCATACCGCATTTTTTCCATCATATATCACTATACACTGCAGTATTCTTCAAGCTATCTTTATACGAAATAATTTATACTAAGGCGATGAAAGAGTAAATGTATAAAATAAAATGCTAATATCAAAAGAAAATATAAAATAAAATACTTTTCTGCAAAAATTTGTTTTTTCGTTTAAAAAATAACCTCTCTTTTCTAGTTATAACACCAATATGGACCTTGTATTGTCGCATTTATTTATTTCATTATACGAAGAGCGAGCGAAGAATAAGTGAAAAATAATCGAGGAATAAGCGAGGCCCTTGAAGGATAAGTATGACTGTTCAAATGTAAGCTCCGGTTCGCAAGCAGTCTGTCCTTCCGGCAATCACTTACCAGCTAATGCATTACTTGCGAGAGTATACGAGCACTCACGCGATTACATACTCGTCAAGTAAGCTGCCTTACGGTCGTATCTTCGGTCGGATTCTTATCCGCGGCATCCCCGCGACTCCGAATCGCGTATAGAGTCCGGTATCTCGCACAGCGCGGAACAACGGTTACAAGATACACGCGTGTCAATCCCCAGACCGACGTAAAACTTTTCCTATCCCCGCCGGCAGCCTGATGGGTAAAGAGGGAACGAAATTCGAGCGCCCTGCCTTTACACCGAGATCCGTTCGCGCGAATGCGAATCGCGAAACGCGGAATAATGGAGCGCGCATCGAGGGTATTTGCGAGACAGTAATGAATAAATTGTTGGACGCGCGCCTGTACACGGCGACGGCACCGAAAAGCCAGGCAGACAGGCAGGCGGGCAAGCATGTGGGTGGATGGATATTGCTTAGCCCGCGCGAGACTAGGGAAACCCCTCTTTCCTATATTATTCTCCCTCAACCCTCTTCAGATCTCGTTCAGCGACTGCGCCGAGTGACGCGCGAGCGTTCAAGTACCGGCAAACTCGGTCTCGCTCCACGTTCTCCGTTCTGTTGCGAAAAACGAAAAAAAAAACGGTGCAACGAATAAAATGTCCCTCCGTGATACAAGTGCCGCGATGTCGCGGTAATTACCGTCCTATCAGCCGCGAGGGAGCAACGTCGAGGGTCATTAGCGGAACCTAATCGGTGTAGTTAAATTCGTAATGCGATGCGGTCGCGAAATCGATTACTTCGCCAAATCTAAATGTGCGGGCGCGATTACGATCAACGAATCCGTTGATTAATCGATCGATCGGTCCATCGTAATTACCGGCGCCGAAACAAGCGAGTAATCCCGCTTGCTTTTCCGACGCGACGTATGCCGGATTAAACGCATGCTCGAAGCCATCGGCAGCCGAGACAGGTAACTCTCCACGCCGGCGGTATGAACGAGATACCGACCCACACCGCCCGCCGGCAATAATTGCCTTATTGACATTAATAAAACGAGCCGGATACCGACGGCCATGTCATCGAGAGCCCCATAAACGTCTGTCCGTCGCGTGCACGTTCATACATACGTTCACCTTCCCGCACAGAAAATCATACATCCAAATAACGCAAGCTCAAGATTTTCACAGTTCAATCGTAACGCTTCTAGGGTTCCAGGTGTAACCGTTATGATCTATATCGCGTATCGATTGAAATTGTGAAAACCAAGTTTGAAGTCTTTAACTGTTTGTTCACGGAAATGCAACAGATTGAATCGCAATTACTAAATTATTCAATATTCTAATTCGAAGTGTAACAACGAACATCATCGGATAACATCTTGTATATATTGCGCTATATTTTTATATTTATTAATTTAATATCTGTGACCCAAGTGTCATGTAGTTCGGTACAAGTACCTAGACGATGAAGACTGTTGGCAAAGAGAAAGGACGAATAGAGGATGTCCAATCTCTCCGTCGCGGTCGTGAGGACCGAAAGGTCGGCGGGGAAGCCGGGTAGTGCAAAGAGGGTCGAAGGAAGAGGAGAAGGGCGGTCGGCGATATTTCACCGGTTTCGCGTGCAGGCGAACTTTAATAATATTCGTTCCATCAGGTATAGCCGGCCTCATATTAAGTCGGTCCGCGCGAACGAGGCGCCCGCGCCGCCAGAGCGGCGGAATATGATGAGTGGAGGGCGGAGGGTGAAGAGAGGAGAAAAGAGGACGCGTGAGGTAGCACGACGGACGAAGAGGAGGTGGCGAAGAGAGGAGAGGCCGTGCGGAAGGATCGGGGATGGAAGCGACCGAAGGGGTGGACCGAGGAGGGCGCAGAATGAGACGTGTAATAAAGTGAGTTTTTAATTTCCACCAGTGCCGGTGGTTGGCCGCCCCGCGGGTAGGGGGTTAGAAGCCCACGGGTTCGCCCCGTTGCCCATGCCCCGGGCTCGCGGCCTGTCGGCTAGTATTACTAGATAAATCACCCAACAGGCAATAACCGCCCGTTCCACCCCCGGAACCCCGCTCCTGCTTGCCGACTCCGCTACCCACCTTCGGATCTCTGCCACCGACAGCACTGATACGCGACCGTTCGACGCTAAACGCCGTCCGCGTCGCTCGGAGGAAGTGAGACGGCCGCGAGATTTGACGCCGGTTCCCCGATTCAGTCCCGGCGAACTTAGCCCTCGATTGTAGGTCCAATCACTGATTGTGAGTTACTTGTGCTTCTTGCAAGACGCGACGATACGTTTTAATTGCGTCAAAAGTATATCTGCGGCCTCAAGATGTTATTTTTTGAACGCTAATATCAATTTTTTTCTTATAATAATATAAATTTTCCCACACTGTAAATTTTATATTGCAGATTGCTTTTGCAACATTGTATCAAAGTTTGAAATTATGTTCTACACAAACTTTCTAACTTTTCATTACTTGAAAAATCGTAAATATTACTCAAAAACTGAAACATTTACAAAAGAATGATATCACTTTATTACATAGTATGCATAATATACAACGCTTGATTATACATATATATCAAAAAAGGTTTGCTTTAGAAAAGAGTTCCGTAAAAGTGGAGTATTTTTTTTATGCTGTAACGCCTGTAACCCAGTTCCTCGCTCTTTCTTCGAAAATTGTTTAGAACTATTTTCCATACTCGACATGCAAATTTCGTAAACGGGAGATGATTTTCGATACGAGGAACAGATGAGAGAATATAGGATCGATCAAGTTTCACTTTTAACTCGTTGGGACATCGTGTACAGCAACGGCACGTGCGCTAAGGTAATCGTTATAGCATTCCTGCCACACAGAACGTAAGATCTTCGTTTCCGTCGCGCTTATGATAATCAACCTCTCCGCAAACGTTTGCGTTTAGTGTTTTACGGCGTCGGATTATACGCTACGAAAATGGCGGCTGCGAGAGGACATAATGACGCTTATGATCAGACGATAATAAACGCAATAGCATTACCATAATTACGGCAGCATTAGCTGTGCGCGATATTAACCTACTGCCAGCATAATGTGCGCACAAACTTTAGACGTACGTACAGCCCTTGGGGGAAATAGTGGGCTGAAATTCTAAATGGCGAAGAGGGAATCCTTACATTTGCTCATTCGACTGGCACCCATACCTTTAAAAAAAACTCAAGTGATGTTCAAACATAATTATAAGTTTTCGATCAGAAAATGGAAAAAAATAATTTTAAGTGGTTTTTTCGCACTGACGCTAAATTTTCATTGTATCCGCGCGCTATTGACGGCACTTATTGAAATAGTGGATAGTTCAATATTCAACATAGCATTATTAAAAAATGATGACATTATATATTCAAAGATAAATTAATTTATATGATAATTAATATTAATCATGTAACATTATAATTTTTGTATTTCCAAGTGGATGCTACGCGACGCAGACGCGACGTTGTCGATCGTACGGGACCGTAAAATTTTGTCAGACCGTCGCAAGTCCCGCCCTCCCGGGACTTACCTCTGAGAAAATACAAGAAGTCCCCCGGGGAAACGTTACGGCTGGCGCTCGTAAGTTTACCGCCGCCGACAAATTAATGTCCCCGGATTACGGAAGCGGACCGCAGGGAAAGATTTCCGTCGAGGGCCGTCGAAGCCGTTTTCAAAATTTACTTTAAGCCACGGCTACATCCGCATTTTCCGTTCCGTCTCGTCTGCTCCCTTCGGTTTGCTCGCGTATACGCGTTTACTGCGAACGTCTCGCCTTTCGATATACCTGCAATGTCTCGCCTCTCCCTTCCCAATTTGAAATATAAAATATATAAAGAATCAGCAATAAGAACGCGTGTAAAACGTTTAAAATTTAACATCGCTGGATGGCTCGAAATGCTCGCAATAATAAATCCAGCGTGATAATATTTAATAATGAAATTATTAGTCATCATGTGTGTGTTAACAAATTATTGAGCCGTTAAAAAATAATTGACGTTAGTTTAATATTCAACATAGCATTATTGAAGAATGACGACATTATATTCAAAGATAAATTAATTTATATGATAATTAATATAAATCATTATTATAATTTTTGTATTTTAGTTTGTCAACTGTATCACCTAATATTAATAAATTCTATATAAAAGGATTGTAGTATATATGTATGTTCATTAAATGTCTACAAAATTTTTTCTCTCAGAAAAACACAATAAAGATATTTTAACAATTCAGAGTATTTTTGATATAGATACCTAGATCCAGAAAAGTTTTTAAAATATTCAGGTTATTAAGTGCTAATGATAATCGAGCGTAGATTGGGATAATGTGCGAAAGAGAGGGCACAAAGGGGCGCAGATTAACGACTTTAATGCGGCACTTCCTGCCTACGTTGGTCATGCCATGAGACCGCGGTCTGGCAACTTGACTCTGAACTTGCTCAGAAACCGAGGAAAACATCTGGAACATATCTCCCATGGTACCCTCTTCGTCCCGGCCCCTTGCTTTCTCTCTCACGGTCTGTTTTCGTTTTCTTCTTGCGTCTCGCCCTTTACGTCGATCTCGCACGCCAACGACGCGAGTTAAAGTCACATCGCCGTAATAGAGTATTATGTACGATACAGAAACCCTAACCGGAAAGACGCTCTACAGCGTCGTTAAATGCTTGTTTTATGCACTTCGCGCATATCTGGTATTAAAAATTGTAATCTAAGCTAAGATATTTAAGCCAGTATTTTTTGGCGTAAATGACATTTTTGTGTTATTTAATTTTAAAGATTATACACATTCGTAATAAGTTAGGAATTATAAACTCGTGATATTGAGTAATATTAAGTTATTTGAAAATTGTTTTTTTAAATAAAAGTTTTTAACTTTATTTTATTTGCTGATTAAGAATTTCTAGCTTTATTTGTACATTATAAAGTTCTAAGAAAGGTAGATTTCAATCAAATTTTCACTGCAGAAAAATCAACAGCAAAAATATATGTATACATATGTATATACATATAGCGTGCATATATAGAATTCGTAAAAAGAAAGCGCAGTAATTCTAGTATTCTAGGCCCCATTGTGCACGGCCCAATTTTCAGCCCGGCATGTCTTTCATCCACGATCTCGGAAGCGCGACAATCGCTCATTAACAGATTTCTTCGTGGCGCCGCCGACACGGCAACGGGGTTAAATCACATCGACGCCGCGAATTGCATTCAGGTTGGCCGGTGCACGTCGACACGTCGACGGGGTGCATTTAAATAAAAAGACGCGATAGCTCCCGCTTGCCGAGCGATATATCTCGCGCGGGTTGCGGGACAAAATCGGGTTGGCTGGTTTCAGGGCTGGGAGCCTGGCGGGAAGGGGGACCGCGCGGTGATGACAGAGGGGAGGGAACCGGAGGGGTCAAATGGCGGGCAGAATGCGCGGTGATTGCTGAAGGGCCGCATAATTGCACCCTTTGTGGTGCAATCAACGGCGCAACTTGGACGGCGCCTACGTCTATCGGTCCTCGTACCTCTTACCCTTCTTTTCGTTCCCTCTCACTCCACACGATCTCTCTTTACCGTCCCCGTCCTTCGCATTAACGGGGGCGTCATCAGCGGCGAGCCGATCGTTCCTTAAATATCACGGCAGTTATCGCTAAATACACTCACCCGGCTACCGTCGCGGGCATCCTGAATTTTTGAAATTCCGGCCTCGTTCTTGTACAACCTCATCGCCGATAAGGATCGTGTGCACATTGGTAAACGATAAGCGACGAGCCGTGAGATGTGAACGATAAAATGAACGAGTGCCCTTATTAAACAATAAATGTTTGGAAGAATCTGCGCGCGCGTATTCGAATTTTCTTCTTCCTAAATTACATACTTAGAGAAGAAAATGTAAAATAAATTATTAAATAATTAAAATTTAATTAAAATATATTGAATAAATACACATACACTCAATAATTATATAAATATACTGGGTATATTTTAACGAAAATATAACGTAAGAAAGTATATCTGAAAGAATAAAATTAAAAATTATATTTTCTTATGTTTAAAAATACATCTGAATATATTACCGATAATGATAGGACAAATTTTTTATCATTGTTTGCTTTTTACTAAATCTTTTCTTTCCGAAAAGAGATTTGTCATTGATTATAAATTAATGTGTAAGCTTGTTACTTTTCGTAGTTCACAACTCATTGTTCATCTTTCGCCAGTACGCAACATATAGACGATGCAAAACGAGACGATCATCGTGAAAGGTTGAGCGAGATTTTCGTATCGCGAGGACAACCGCAACACGGCACAATAGAAAGTAATGCGTTTCGCTTGGTAAAATTTATACGCTATTCAGGCCGCGCACAAACGTCGGTAAATTCCGTTGAATTAACCATCGCCGCGGTATCGGGGAAGAGCGACTAAGCGGTTCCACGGAACGATTCACGTACTCGATTTCTCTCATCCGCGTTTGCAGTAATGCCGTCCAATCCCTAGCGCCCTGACGAATTTTATTTTTATTTTTATCGAATTCGATTCCACTGTACCTAAATTGCGCAAAAAGTATTTCGACTTCTGCAGATAAGTTATCTAATATAATTAACTACAGAAAAGTCATTATTAGAATTAAATCTCGAGTTCTCTGCGAAAGGATGCTAAATTATAGTGTATAAATTATCATAAAATCATAAAATTTCTGATATTTTTATTCGACTATTCCTTTTACTTCGTCCAAATTTAAAAAGAACCGTATTAAACAACGGTGTTCTTCTCAACGAAACTGCACGCGGGCATTGCCACGCGGGCTCCCGATTTTAATCGTCGGAATTAATGAGGCGGTAGGATCGGGATACAAAGTGAAACGCGGACAATTAGACGGGAGAAAAAGACTGGGGAATCTTGGTATCCGGCGAGACGACCAACGCTACGGGAACCGGTCGATCTCGAAACATTCTACGAGAGCACACATCACGTCGGTGTTCGCGCGTGTTTATTTCAACGGAACCGCTCATATTAAATTTCTAAATGTCGCACCTGCGTCGTCGGGAGGACGATGTTTGCGACAAGTGCATTCTTGTCTCGCCCTAGGATTTTACTTCCACGTGGTAAAGCGCCCCTGCGCCTGGCGCACATCCGGCGAACGAATTCGCGCGATTGAGAATCACTGGAGCTTGAGGCTGGCGACATGACGATGCCATTACCGCGTCGACCTTCTCCCACACCCTCAGCCCCTCCATTCTTCTCTCCTTCTCTCTCTCTCTGCCTGTCTTTCTCTCTCGCGCATTCTCTCCTCTTACTCTCCCTTTCTATCTCTCTCTGTCCTCCTCTTCCTCCTCCTCGCACCGTCGTCCTCCATCGTTTTTCATCTCGTTCGCGCACCGCGGGTCTCGAATTATACACAGACAGCGCCACTTAAAATAATACACCCGTTACAAACTGAACATCAACGTTAAAACCTGTCGTTTTCTGTAAGCTGGAATTATGGAAATTCCGTCGCGCAACCTTTAGTAGTGTCCCTATTCTTCAATTACACTCCTCTCCACTTCCTCAACTTTTTGCAGCGCGAGGCTGAAACGCGCGCTAATTTCGCGTTTTCAACAAAAAGTAATACGATAAGACGAGGTGTAACAGCCCGATGGATTGCACCGTGCAAAATAGCAAAATTCTAAGGCGTGTTACTATGTTAGGAGCTAACTCGTGTGCAGTTTGCAATTTTCAATGTTGCTTCCAAGACCGATCGAATTGGTGCGAAGTATTCTCGAAAAATATGCACGATTGGTGGTATCGTCGATGTAATTCGAGGTACCACGGTACCAAGTGGAAGAAGAATAATCGCGATAATACCTGAAACTGCCTTGCGAAATCGATATAAACGCAAGACACGCCGGGTGTGAGCGACGTAAAATCGAACGGCGCATTTAATCAAAGACAGTATCCCTCTTCTGAACTATTCCCCGCGACACTCTGCTCTCATCCACGGCTAATCGAAATGTCTTCTCACTCTGGGGAATACCGATATTTTCGCAAAAGGGTAACGTAACAAGCGGAAAACGGCGGGAATCGCGATGGAGAGCGGTGGCTAATAAAAGACTCGCTTAATTAGAATCTTCGTTAAGGGACCACGCGTAAGTCTTACTCTCCCTACCTTCCTTCCCCCTCCCCTCACGCCTCACGGCCGACCGAGATCCTCAGGTAAAAACGTAAGAACTATTTTCATTAAACTCAGCGGTGAGTTTGCGCTGCAAAAGTCTTCCGCTTTTATAGGCGAGTGCCGAGTGGCCGCGCGCCGCGTAAAGAGATTAAGCCGGTGGAAACACGGACGAGGGTGGGAAGGGGGAGACTACGCGGAGGGTATGTTTCGTTATTAATTCGCTCTTATTAATTCCACTCGGCAGATTCGAACGGAACGGACGCCGCACATCATCCGATCGATTCCGGCCTTCCCTCCATCGTCTTCTCCCCCAACCCGCGTCTCTTCCAATGACTTCAATTTGGATCGTTAACGCTGATTTCCGTCAAATTGCCGTACAAAAGAATTTCTCTCGAGGAGGAGCGGGCGACGCGGGTTCTTAAATGACCCGCATGTGCCGGATGCCGTCGACGAATCGGTCGTTTCGGCGTGCCGATCTACGTGCCAATCTAAAATTATAATCCGCAAAGACCGTATTTTATATTCCACGATAATTTTCGAGCATTTGCACGCTCCCGCCGTATCGCGCCATTTAAATTATCGTTTTTCCTTTATTCACATTTAATATTTTAATCGAAAATCACGCTTAATAAGATTGCTTTTCACGTTAAGCTGACACCGCTCGCGAGAAAGGGAAACGCAGGTAGCTACAGCTGATGGGAACGTTCCCCGCGCTATTTACGTGCGGGATGGAAAAACGTAAATGCGATTCGCGGGCGGGCGGGCGGAATCGACTCGCGGAAAACGGCGCAACAAAGAAACGCAGCGAAGAATCGGTGTCCTTCCGACGCGCGGACGGTACCCATTGGCGGAATCTTCTTTCAAGTCTGGTGCACCGAAGCGCGCGCTCGATTTTCTGCGTTACGTTACGTACGTACGTAACCGCGGCCGAGTTATTTCAATGAGCCGGCATCGTAGGAGTAGAGGACGGCGGCGGACAGACGCGCGGAATGGGGGAACCGACGACGCGACGCGACGCGGCGTGGCGCGGCGCAGTCACTGATTTAACGCGAGACAATTGAATCTAATTACGACCGTCGCGGTAGCCAGTGATACTCAATCCCGCCCATTCCGCGTCACGTTTTTTTCCCGTATCCTCCGTCTAATTCTCTATCGAGTCGATATTGTACGCGGCGACGTTAGCGCTGAGCTTCACGGCAATATTTTTCCCGCCCGTCAATTTCCTTCTCCCCGTTACGGTAACGATTAAAAGACTCGTAACGGCACATGCTAAGCCGCGAGATTGAAAAACACTATAAGTCTTTAATGAGATTTTAGTATCTAAATTTTCATCGCGGTTCATGCAATGTTGTGAAAGATGCTGAATTGAATATATATTCTTTCAATTAGGATGAAACTTTAATGGGACTCGTGCGAGAAAATCTGTAGTAGATTTGACCGAAAATCTTAGTCGACCTGCATTTACGTGGCTCGATGCGAATTCTTTGATTAATCGGCGATTAATCGGCGTGATTGAACGTGTATCTTTAGACTAAAATCAATCGCTGTACTACGGCGCGAATGATAAGGCAATAAATCGCGCAAAAGTGATCGACGCGCCGCGAGATGCTGAGAGATACCGTCGATTGAGTTCTATCTTTTTCTCGATCGATTCCTCGTCGGGCAGAAGAACGGACACTAACGAGCGTTATGCGATTTCCGAGTATCGGACCGCGGCCGTCGCATTAGCGGCGTTAACGTCGGTATGTAACGCGTATATTGCAATCTGACGGTTTCAGACTGGTCGGCGCACTCCACCGGTTGCTCCATCGAGGCGCGGCGCCGCAGCGCGCCGAGCCGCATCGGGCGCCCCTGGCTGTTCATTAGAGGCCGCATTGTCCGCTAACTAAGTACAGACACAGCCCTACCCACAGCCCTCGACCAACCTACTGATCTCCGAGGGCCCTCGTGCCCCTCGCGACCGCCACGTAGAATCTCTTCCATCCCCGCTGTCCGCCGTTCTACGGAGCTCTCTCGTTCGAATCTGTCTACCGTTGATCGCGTTTACTGTCGTAGTCCGGCTAAAGGTAGATTCAAGACAAGCAAGGATGCTTTCAAACATGGACGAACGAAATTTATATCAGCAAATAAATTCCATTTTTTTTTTCAATACGTCGAAGGAAAAGTAATTGAGTGTCTTATAATTATTTTGATGATCCAAGATCATTATTTTCAGATCTGTATCTAGCTCAATTTATATCAGTAAATAAATTCCATTTTTTTTTGTCAATACGTCAAAGGAAAAGTAATTGAGTGTCTTATAATTATTTTGATGATCCAAGATCATTATTTTCAGACTAATAAATAATGATAATAATATTAATAAACGACATAATATATTAACAAGATAGGAAATTTGAAGCTTATTTCAACGGATTTATTTACAGAATTTATGAGTGTAAGTGGTTTATCGAATAACGATAGCATCGAAATTTTCATCGAGGAAAAATCGAGCTTAAATTTATTCCTTCAATCGGGGGGAAGCGGACTGAATTTTCGTGCGTAAAATTTCTTTTGTTCTGAATATTAAAATCTTGGCTCTTCATTAATAGCTGTCACACAGTACTGTCACTTAACATGGCCTGTCAATCCGGTGAGAGCTGAAACACGTTCTTTTTAGTCGTCCCATCTTACATTATCGCGCTATTATTATTTTATCTTCTACAGTAGCTTTTATCCTCTTTTTTTTTTCTTTCTCTTTGCCCCGAGGCTTGCCAAGCCGCGTCTGGTGGCTCGCGCTGCTCGACAAACCACTTTCACCCACTCGTTCCCCTCCCTCCGTCTTTTCCCATCCGCTTCTGCCGACACATCCATCCCCGTATCTCACTCCGCCCGCCACTCGATTCGGCCTCGCCGCGACGCCACGCCACGCCACGTTCGATTTCCACGAGGACGGCGACGCTGCAGTGTCGCGCAAAGTGCCGGTCGAAGAGTCTCCCTTGCTACTTCGCCCAGGATCGGTTTTTCTGCACTCGACGATAGTGGAAGTTTACTGTCGCCCGTGATACGTCGACTCGACGTACATTTTAGCTGTAGCTATCGCTGGCGCGTGAGGCTTCTATCGGGCGGAATGCATTCCACTCGATGGAGACAATCAATCGGATTAAGGCGTCTGTCGCGAAACAGTTTCATTCGATCCATTAGGGATTACGATTTAAATACTCATATATGAGAACACTGTACGCACAGATGAGAAATTAACGGTATCTAAAGGTACATTGAAAATGATAAATTGCCCGCGTTTACTTCACGGATGAATCACCTAAATGCGAAGAACGAATTAAGTCGAGAAGGACAGGGAAGCAATTTACTTATCAACCTCTCTCGCTGGATACGTCTTAACGAAGTAATAAAAGCGTCATGATTGGCAAGCAATTTATGAAAACGTGAATGCTAACGATGTTAGTTAACGTCGACTGCCTTCCAACTTGCGATACCTTAAAAGCGTATATGCGTCGATATACACGTACGCGTCCGGCTTGCCAGACCTGATTGGCTAGAAGAGGCGGAAGCCTTCCAACGCACGAACACACGACACGACATGACACGACGGGCTGACGAAGGGAGAAACACGTAGTCGAGCTAATCGCATTAGGGACACAACGGCCATAAATATAAATACTCGGGGCAACCTGGCCCGAATGTTAATTCCGGCCCGTTCTCGTTACCAGCTAATAAATGTGCATTACAATCACCCAGATATGGAAATCCGAGCTATACGCCTATCCAAGCACCTTACCGGGTCGACACAGCCCCCGTGACTCCGTGAGTCGACTCGACGTCGCCCCTTCGCCACCCTTACCGCTCCCCCCTCGCCTACCCTAGTGATGGTGAACACTGTGGACGTCCGATTCAACGACCGGGTGGACAGGCAAGCTCGTTACCCTTCGACCAACCGACGGCGGTCAACGGGGCTGTATTACCAAGTCCGTGTATTCCGCTATGTAAATACGGACCGACGAAAAGCGATCTTTGAGATCCGGAATCGAGACCGGGGGCACTAACCCCGGCACCATTATAGCCGCTTGTGTAACGACCGACGAATCGAATCCCCATGCATAGTGTCTAGCGATATAATCGATGCCTCATTAATTATAGTATAATCGGGCTATTCATGGATCTCCACATTGTCCTCCCGTAACTGAAAATATCTCGAAACGTGTCTCTTATAACGATGTGTTTCCCGTAATGACAAATTCTCTCGATTTTTCCACATTTAGATTCTTCACACTTGTATTTTGTCAAATTTTACTTTACAGGATTGAGTAGCGGAACTTAATTAACGAGTACCACTTAAACGATGTTTGCTACGTCGAAAAGCTCATTTTACAATAATCGACGATTTCTGCCTGATTCCCTGCATCGTGTAGATTTTTCCGAGTGCAGCTAAAAAATTAACAGGCATAATGGCGTTGAACCGGTAATTATCTACGTTAATCTTTCAGCTGCGCTCAGAAAAACGCGACGCGATACAGGAAAAATTGGACGAAAATCGTTCGTAATCGCATTGATTACCTCGAACATTTCAACACGATTTAAACGCTGATCGAGTACTTAATGTTCGTTAATTAATATGTGTGCTAACATCTGCATCTTTATCCTAGCGGGCAATGACCACATGAGCATAAGGATGTATGCGCAAATGTTATCTCTTTGAGTCACAACGGCGGTCAATTACCGTCCGCACATCGTACTCGTTACGCTAAAAAGTTCATTAACGAGCGTAATGAACTTAATCGCTAATCGCCGAGCTATCTTCGCCGGCAAAGGGACACGGGCGTTATGTTATACGGAGCGCACGCATGGGGGATGTATGCGTAAGTGTTATCTTTTTGAGACGCTCGCCAGCGCGCCGCTGCGTTGCAGCTGCTTATCACAGACTCGCATGAGACATGGTCCGGATACGCATGTGGCAAGACAGGTTTCCCTACTTAACGTACCCGCATAAACGGCCGTCCCTAAAATGCCTATCCAGCTATAATGCGCACTCGACACGCACGCACGGATTCGATAAGCGCGTTATGAGAATATCTCGCGCTGCACTACGTTTCTCCTCTCTAAATGAAAACGGAAGACCCTCGAAAACCCTCTTAATTGATATACAGTGTCCGAGCTTATCCTTCCATTATCACGCTATCGATGACAGAAATGCGTCTATTTGTTATGAAAATTCAGTACGAGAAACTAATCTTCAGAACCAACATAATCATGTAGGATTGAGCGTTCCCAATAAGATGCTCAATGATCCATCGTCGTCGTGACAGTTTCGCTACAAACACGAACAAAAAACACGTAAGCGGCCGTGAAGTCCCGACTTTTCCCGCGCTATTTGATCGATGCTGCTTTCCACGTCGCACGTGTGTATAGGAGTGTGTGTACCTACGTGTGCTCGTGGATGCGTGTGGCACGTATACACATGTGAATCGTGAGCGCGCGTGTAGGAAGAGAGCGAGCGAAGCGGAGCGGTTCGTCTCGCGATCTCGACTCGCTCCAATATCCGAGTTTTTTGACAGCAATTTCGGTCACGTCCGATAATATATCTGGATCATTAATATAAAGCTCGGCCCACATCCCGCGCATCCCCGTCGCGGGGAAATTGCTTTTCAATCCCCTATACCGACCGTTCCCCCGTCCCGCCCGTTCCCCCCCTCGCGTAGCGGCCGCGCACCCCACCCCCGCGGCCATTCGCCATCTCCGTCTGTCCTCCGCGCGTCCCTCTCGCTCCCTTTCACCCTCCGGCTCTCATATACGCGCGCGTATCACCCGGTAGATTCCTCTCGTCGATGTCATTGCTGCCATGGCGTTCGTTCTCAAAAGTCGGATTTATGCGAAATCCAATGATGCAGGATTCGCGCGAAACTTGCCAACTGAATTTTTCAATTTCTTTTTTTACGTGGTTCATATATGTATATATGTTATGTTTAGTGAGAAGTTGCAGTGCGCTTTTAAGACTCCGTTAAAAAATATCAGATTATTATTTGATTTATTACAACGTAACGCGCTGTCGCTTCACTGTAGCTTTTTTTTTAAACAAATGTGGCAATCCTGACCTGGTATTCACCCAGCACTCTCGCACGCTTTTAAGTTCGCCCCGTATTTTCGTGGCTCAAAGGGTTGCTCGCCCGCATTAGCTCGGGGAAACAGCAGCCATCAGTATACACCGTCCCTAATACGCGGCTGCGTACGCAAACACGCGCAACTCACGAAAGTCCACAGAGCACGCGCGCGTCCCGAATGGATGCGGGATTACGGATCAGAGTTGAAGTACGTCCACGTGCGAAAACGAGTTCGAAAGCGAAAGTACCAAAGAGAGAGAGATAGATAGATAGAGAAAGAGAGAGAGAAAGTGAGAGAAAGAAAAAGAATATTGAGGGATCGCCGAAATATTGATATTTTAAACCGGATAACGAGTACTTACGATACCGACATTTTTACGTCCGGTATTAGTTCGGTTACCGATATTTTTTAGCATTCCTGTACCCCGAAACAGGGCTGGACATCAGTTCGTGTAATACGTACGCGCTACCCGGTAGACCGTCGTTGCCCGGAGCCTGCACGGAACACCCTCCATAAAGACGATCCCCTCGATCAGATAAAAAATATATTATAGCTGGCACGATCCAGGGGCTCGATACTTCGACGAGGCGCTCTCTCTTTCTCCCTCTCTCTCTCTCTTTCCTCGAGAAACGGACAGCGCATCCACCCCCGTTTTTCGACCCCTCAACATCCCCACGTCCTTCTCCTCCTCCTTCTAGCCGCTAGCTGGAAATCGCTATCGAGCGATTCGAGCGCTCGGATGCAGATCGTTGCATCACCGCCGAGCCGAGTCTCGGGAATGACATTCGACGAAATTAGATTCCGCGGCGAGGGTGGAAACGCGCGCTCCCGATGCGCGGCCACTTTTACTGTCTTCCCTCGTGGTTTCCCGCTGGTTACTCCGATTGTTATCCGTGCGCGAGAAGGGGCCGACAACGCGACGTATATGCTCGCCGACACGGCTCCCTCTTCATCGTCGAGTGCATCGGAAAGCACCGATTTCGCGCCGGCAGGATTGATCGAGAAAACCGCAGCAACGGCATGTCGAATGACACCGAGTCAATTTTACAATCGGCCAAATGAAAGAGAACCGCGAATCGCATCATTAAACTTTAGCCAAGCTTTTATGGCGAAGAAAGGGGGACGAGGAATATAATAGAATTTTTATATATAGATAAATATATATAATCTAAAAAATACGTGAGAGATTTGAAAATCAGCTTTAAAACATACACTTGACGTGTTTAGATCTTTAACAGATTTCTTCATCTAGGTATTTTTCATCTATAGATCCTTTGACCAATGTGGAATCGATTTTTCCTTAGCGTAAAGTTGAGCAAAGTCATTTGTCGTAAGTTTCCAATTTTCAACATTAAATAACTTTGTAACTAATCCTTAAATTACAAATTTGTTAAAGTAGTTTACCTAGAATTAAATGAGGAATAAGGTT
Organism: Leptothorax acervorum; assembly: GCA_035220615.1. Lineage (NCBI taxonomy): Eukaryota > Metazoa > Arthropoda > Insecta > Hymenoptera > Formicidae > Leptothorax > Leptothorax acervorum. The sequence goes on along the minus strand of JASTWQ010001261.1, from coordinate 1,474,614 downwards.
TTACTATCTTTTAGCATCTTTCAAAATTAGTTCCTTGAAAAATCCTCTTTACTTTCAATTGCTTGTAATTTAGAAACTATGCCCCCATTGATATTGTAGTTAAGAAAAAATCTATTTCGTGTTGATCAAAGAAATAACTATAGTCGATAAATCGTGTTGGAAAATATCACTTCGACTATTTCAATAGTTCTAAAATTTAAATCTACTATTTCTCCCGTTAGCGCAAAAGTTTAAGCAATTAAAGTAGAAATTGTTTCGGGAGGCCCGTGGTTTCTCGTTTTTCTGTTCGCGCCGGCCATTTGCGGGTGGCGCGTATTATCGCGATTGTGCTCTTTCCGAACAACCAATATCGCTCTACAGCTGCACGCGCGCATATCTATCGCGACCGACAAAGCTCAATGGGCAACGAAGAACCGTCGGAAAAGCTAATACAGCAGCGTGGCAGAGAGGGGGAGGGGAGGGGGAAGAGGGTGCAGAACGGAATGGAGTACCGCGATGGGGGTTGGTGTCGGAATTGGAGTGAGGCCGGCACCGCGAGCAGCCAGACCGAGGGGAAAGCGTTTAATTCATTACGGAGATTAAAAAAGTAAATTGCCTCGTCTCCGCGCGCGAAAGAACAGCGAGATAATCGCGCGGCCGAACGGACACATTCGGCCACGAAAATATTTAATTAAATTCATGACCGCAAGATACGGTTGTTTCGGGCTCGGGCTCCGGGCTCGCCGGAGCGTGCGGTTGAGAAGAGAAAGTAATTATCTGAATCTTTCCGAACGGCCGGCCACGTCTCTTTTTCACGGAAGAAACGGCTCTTGGCCGATGGACGACGATGAATCGTCTCTCTTTCTCTCTCAGTGTTGCGAGGAAGGTGGGAAGGGGAGAAACCGGTAATTGCATCCAGATCATAAGAAAACCCGTCTAATTAACACATTGGCCACGGTGCATATCGGCAACGTCAATACCTTTTTTCTTCGTGCCGCGCGTGATTGGCCGATACACCCGTAATTTTACTTTGAGCCGTGCAATCCGTTTTCAGCCGATATCAAAGCAGTTCCCGTGTAACGAATAAAAAAAAAACGCTCTCCGGACTAGTTTGAAAAATTACGCTCGACTACGTATGACAAACTTTTAATTTGCGAGCGAAATAAAAAGACTACAAAGTAAGGTACAAGAGTATTACTTTGCCTGCTCAAATGGTGTCTCGCGCAAGATTCAACCGTAAAAACTTGAAATTATTGGAGGTAAAATTTTCTCAAACATGCGGGGTAAGATCTCCCCCGACGGATAAGAACAAAGAAGAAGCAGAAGGGATAAAGATTTTTGCATAAAGGTATCCGGGAGGGAAAGTGTATAAAGGCAACGCGCCTAATTTATGGGTCGCAATACGAGGATCCTCTCCAACTTGTTTCATCCATGATTGCCCCAAATGGAATAGCGTATAAATATCTTCTCGTATATAAGAGTGGATTTCTGACCTATAAGCGTGGCGCAATAATAGCAGCGGAGCAGAACTAAAAACGGCCGGACTGTCGCATCGTCTGGCCCACCGACAAGAAGTCGCCTCGATTTATGGGGCCCGTGCATTAGACTTGAAAGGCGTGGTTTTTAGTCCGCCAGCGTCATAGAGAGACTCCGAAAGAAATTGCGGTTACGACTTCGAGTTATGATTTATTAATACTTTAACGGCCGAGCACGGTGTTGACAACGCTCCAAATACATTCTCGTACATGTTTCGAAAGCTGATCGAGTGCGAAACATCTTGTTTAATTCGTTATAACTCCAATAACTTAAAGAATCGATTAAAAATTACTCTTTATTTTGTAATAATATCTTATTAATACTAGAATCATTATAATTCTTACTAATTTGGTTATCTGAAAAATTACATTTTTAAACGGTGTGGCTATTGTATGTAAAATTTTTTTAAAATACCGAAGAAAGAAAAAATATCGTAGCATTCGACTATTTTTCTAATCCGTTGAAGAACGTAAAGATTTCTTCGCTACGCTAGTTAAATACAAGTTTTAAATGTGACTGCCTTTAAAATTGCGTGTGATTAAAGTTATTAAATACAAAACTGGCTCGCAGATCCCTTCTTTTTAATGTATCGGATCATGGCAGTCGCGACGAGTCGTTTCGTTTTCGATAGACACGCGCGCTGACTCGCCAGACAATACGTTATTACGATCCAGCTTTATAACCTACCTCTTATATCCGTCCCCTCGCACAACGCAATCTCATTATCGGGGATGCACTCTCCGTATTAATACCGAGAACGAATTAACTTTCGGAACGTGACGGCACCAAATATCATTAACTTTATATCACCTCGCGCGAGCGAAATAATACAGGACTTCCGCCCGAGGTAACTATGACGCATTTCTGCCAGGCGAGACGTGCTAATCAACTGATGAGTTTAAAGTCGATTATTGAATGTCGACTGACGTCGGTTGTCATTCAAAGTTAGAGACAATCGCGCTTAGGATTAAAAAAAAATAAAGCGAATACCGCGTCACTGCTCGTGCATGTAATTTTACGAAATATTTTTCGTTTAAATTATTGCGAGGCAACAGGATACAAAAACAGGCATTTGTTTCTACGTTCATTTCCCATGGGACGCGAAAATTAAGCGCATTTTTACGGAATACCACGTTCTGGATTTTCGATATTCTAGTGTTTCGTAAATTTTTCCGTACATGGAATCCGGCTATTACGACCGAGTGTAGCGAATAAGGGGGTGCGACCGGGTCGGAGGGGGGTTGGGAAAACGGCGCGGCAGTTCGCTCGATTTCGAATAAAGTTAATTGGAAAACATTGTACTACGGGACGGGACGGGACACGGAATTGTGACGAAGGAGCGGTGGTGGGACGACGGGCTTTGGGGGCGAGGGGGAGGGTGAGGGGGGCCGACGGATCGGCGAGAGGGAGAGGTGAGAGGTTGGTGAGTTAGCGAAAATTAATATTCCATATCGGGCCATCGCATCCGACAACGTCGACGATCGACCTGAACTCGCGCGACAAAAAGCGAGTTTTTCCAACGACGACGGTGAAAAACCGATGACGACTTGCGTAATGTTATATTCGTGCGCGCATACACGGCAGTACGCGCGCCGCTGTAACGCCGACTAATTATCGCGGTCGCATTAATTGTTACGTAAATTAATAAAGTTATTAACGTTGGTCGCAAGCACGCGCGCGCGCGTCAATCTCATGAACATCGTTCGTGTTACGAGCGTATATAACAACTCGTCGCGCGAATTCCTAATTACTGAGTTATCCGGAATATTCGCGGCCCAATAATTACGCAATACTCGATAGCTAATCGATCGCATCTTCGTAAATATTTCAGGAGACTTATTAACCGATTACGGTACTTGCCGTATAAATACGGTTTTGTACGTAGCACATTGTATAGCAGCGTAAGAGAATTGAAAAACTGCATAAACGACACAGTAACAAAGAAAAAAATCACATCTACTTTTCTTCCCTAACAATATAATTGATATGGCGAACTTAGAAAAGGATGCAGTTTTATTGAATGTATTAAATAATGTATGAATAAAATTACACACACTTCTAATTATATATATATATATATATATATATATATATGTTCAAAAAATTGACGAGTATGAATTTTGCTTCTCCATTTCTCAAACACTAAAAATTTTTTGACAGAAATTTTCAACGAACGGAATCTAAATTTAAGTCTCCTTGCGGAGGATGCTTTCATATCGACGATCAGTTATGTGCTTCCAATAAAGATTGTGCAACTAGCCGGTGATGCCGAGTAATCGATATCTACAAAGCAGAGCTGTGGACACTATTTACAGTCGTGTCAAACGAAAAAGAGATATCCGCTGGCGCGGTAAATTGTTTTGCGACTAATTTAAGTTCAATCGGAACGCGTAGTAACTTCGCGTGTAACACGTCACTAAAAAAAAGGGAGAGAGAGAGAGAGAGAGAGAGAAAAAAGACGAAGCGCTAATAGACAATCGAACTGTCCGGATTGGGGCCATCCTGGGAACATTTTTATTAGCGATGCCTTCGATCCCGTGACGTCGAACCGCGGCGCAGCTCTCTCCGCGGGATATCAAATTTCGTAACAACCCGGCCAGAGCGGTACAGTCGAGTTATTTCAGGTGGGCGAAAAACGCTCAAAAACACATACGTGTCATCATGTAGTGTTATTTTTGCCCGATCGTAACCGTAATTGGATTTGGCGCGCAAATTGGTAGCGGACCGAATCTCTCAAATTCCATCAGGAAAATCGCGAACCATTGGCGACCGCGATGTTTCATTCATGGAAGAAAGCTCGGCGATGAGTCGTCGCTCGAATCTCGATTTGAATTATAATCTGGGCGTTCCGAAAACGGATTTCTCATTTCTTTTTTTCGCCAAAATTCATTCGTCGTAAATTACAAGAAAATTCCACAGCGATGATAAAGAGCGATGGGAGAGAGCGGGGGAGATAGAGCTGCGTCCACGTATCTTGCCGTAGGTATTTCGCGTAGGGTTTCGATCGACGCCTATGGGAAAGAGAAGCTAGGAAGTCAGCCGAAAGAAACCGGTACTCCGAGGATCACCGCGGATGAACGTTCCATCCCATAAGCTTGTCCTCCATCGGAACGTATAGTGTCTCGTGGCTTGGTGCACGGACTGCGCACCGCTGCGCTGCTGCATCGTATGTCGCGCCTCTCTACCCCCCTGGTTCTCCCGGATACGTGCAGCCCGAAGATGCGCCGCGGGATCACCGACTGACAGCTCCCTAATGGAACCCGTAAATACCGCACGGGGGCACGTTATGTTTTCCAAATGAAATCCCGAAAATTTACTTCGAAAACTCAGCGTCGCCGCCACCGTCGCCGTTCATCGTCGTTTATCTCCGAGGCGACATATTTCGTTCCACTGATATAATAATATTAAATCGTATGACGATTGTTATTGGTCGTTTCGGTTATATTGAAACATGAATCGAGAGCATTTGCAATGACGTTGCGTCGTTATGCGCGATTGACGGGCATGATAATCCGATCTAAAGCAAGGAAAAATCGTCAGGGACAGATAATTAGGCGAGCTCCGTATGATTGATTCAATTTCCAACTCGATGGAACGTCCACTTTAATTACACGAACGAACAATACGTCGGCGATTAATATTCATATTGCGATATTGTAATATCGCGATACGTAATACCGTAATACGCTAATATCCCGGATGTAATAATAGTCCGCTTAGCGTTATTTATGCGCGATTAATTACTGCGGTGTAAACGTGAAAAAGGAGACCGTCACGCGTTATCGAAGATTCGATAGGATTCACGAGTGACAAAGATGTGACGACGACTACAACGACATTATATAAATCTATATAAAATAAAACATTTCGCGTTGCGAGACAAAAAGGCGAGACGCCTTTCACAAAACACCTCACGCAGACGTATTTAGTTACATTATTACCGCACATGTATACTCGACGATTACCGGCGACGAGATGCGGGCGCGTATATATACGTAATCGATATCGAAGCCAGATAAAAATGATATTACGGTCGCCGCGATTATGATACCCGCATCGCAGATCGAATCAGTCGGCGCGGCGCGGCGGCGCGCTCGTCCGCGCTCCGACTGCGACTCCGGCCAGATATAGGATGCAGATTGCAAATACGATTAAGCGTTATTGCGTTTTCTACTTTTCTCGGAATTACATTCTTTCAAATTTTATTACCCGCCGATATCGATTGGCCATGGCACACCGCCGCGGCCGTCCTCTTGGCATGCGCACACGCGCACGCGAGTTAACACGTATACGAGCCGACCGACCGTCCGAATTGAACGACATTACAATCGTCGCGCGCCAAAGCGTATCATGTTAATTTGCAAAAATTGACGCTTTGTGAAAGAGCTCGAGAAGTCAAACGGCCGAGAAGCTGGCGGACTAAAATGGTTTTAATCGCCCGCCAAACGAATTTCTGAATGAATCTCTGCGACTAAAATCTCATCACCCGAGAACTGTCGCATTGCAAGGATTGGTCTTTCTTTTTTTTTTTTACTTTATCCTTTTGTGTGTGTGTGCGAGCGTAATTAATTTTTCGTTTAGAAAAAAAAAAAAAGATTTTTGAATCGAGTTTCTTTCTCGTCCATCCCCTCCGTTGTTTCGCAACCAATGGTACAGGCGATAGGAGTGCTTGTAGATTCGCGCCCGTTCGTGCCAGGGCAAAGTGGCTATTTTCCGGCCAGTGCTCACCGATTAAGAATCCGATCCCGGCCAAGGAGCAAGGGATAATCCAAACGCGAGAATCACGAATGAGCTTTTTCCTCGAGTTTAAGCATTAGGCGGTACAAAAAATAAACCAACGGTGACGGAAAGAATTCTGATGCTCGTGCGTTTGGATTCCATTTCCGATTGCCATTCGCGTACGACGCATAAATCATTACGAAGCTAACGAGACGGTTCTATCATCTTCTTATACAATTTCCGTGTAAAGTCCTTCTCTCGTGAAATCTCATTCTTACCGGCCAAGTCAACAAGCAAAATCGAATTATTTTGTGAAAAATAAAATACGGGGGTAGGGAAGAGGTTGAGGGACGGTGAAACGAGTGAACTAGCGGGGGGGAAAAGGGAATGGCGGCCGTGAAGTAAATAGGAGTCGTGGTCGTTCTGCCGTAAAATTGTATGTGAAATTGTGCGATGTGTCTTGCGAATTGAATCGCCGGAAACGACATTGATTTTATTGCTTGTTTCCAGCGCTGTATACTTCATCCTACCCTCTTCTCCATCTTCCAACCGCCGACCCCCCCTCGTCCTAGTCAGAACCGCGACACGTTTGCCATCTCGGCAACCCTTACTTCGTTGCCTTCGCGCGAAAGATACCGATATATCGTTCAATCGGTATCGGTATCTATATAAAAAGCAATTTTATTCAAAAAAGAAATCGCAGAATTATTTCGTCTAGATTCTAAAAATCTATCTATCTAAAAAGCGATCCTATAATCTTCGTGTAAATGTATTATACAAAACGATTGTCGAAGAAAAGGCAACAAACTGAACGACGGTAAAAACTGCATCGCTATATAATTTTTTCCAATTGCGAAAAACTGCTACTCGCTCAGAAGCGAATGCGCGGGCCATAATTTTCCTTCAATGATTTACCACGGGCTAATTGCAGAATGCAGCGAGCGGTAATATCGCTTTGCAGGGTTACGTCCGGGGGAGGGTAGCTATACTTTAGTTTGCAATTTAAACTTTACTTCCTCCGGAATTGATTAGCTTTTAGTAATTAAGCAAGCAACGCCTTGGACCCCCGCCCCCCTCACGCCCGTTCCCTGCGCCGCGCGTTCGCCTCTCGCTCCATCCTCTCTATCTCTCTCCCCCCTCTTTCTCTCTCTCTCTCTCTCTTCGTCTCTTTCTCCTCTTCCTCCTCTTCCTCCTCCGCCACCTCCATCTCGTTCCCTTCACCCTTCCCGCAGCTATTTCCCTTTTCTCGTTCGAGTTCGGTCATACTATTCCATTTCGGCGAACGCGCCTGCGCCGATTCACACGCGCGTGTACGTACATACACTCGTGCACGCACACGCATCCGTTGATTCTTCCGTCCTATACGTCCCTACCCCTCCCCCCCCCCCCCCCCCCCCCCCCCCCCCGCGATCCGCGCGAGCTTCCCTCTCGACGTACCCTCTCTTCCTAAGTGCCTTGTTTCGCCACTGATTCCTCATCCGGTCGGCTGTGCGCCCGTTTTCGATCTTATTGAGAGCTATCGAGAATCACCTCGCGATTGATCCTACGTTCCGTTCATTTCTATTTGCCTTATTCGTATGTAATAAAATTAATAAAATAAGGCAAATAGTACGTAATAATGTACGTAACATTAATCGAAAAGCTTATTGTGTGATTATATTTGTGTAAATATTGTATTACATTACATTTAAATCTCAAAATCTGTATCTTAACTTCATACCTTAAAACCTACACTTACGATTAGAAAATAGCACTCCATAATCTCCAGCCCTCAAAAATATGGATAAGATAATAGAAATGAGCGATAAATCTTGTTTTAAAAGCGAGTGTCGCACGAAAAATAACTCGTCTATTAAGTGCGCCAGTGCGCATGGCTTTATACGGCGCTACTGAGAACCACTGCCGACGCGATTTGAATTTCAATTTGTCGCCAAAAATTTCACGAGTACGCAGTAGACTTTTATCAGGATGTAGAAGCGTTTCGATATAATTTTCATGACGGGCAACACAGGAAAGCCCGCCACGCTATCGATCGAACGTCGAAAAATGTAATTCGATGCCAACGCATCTTGCTGCGCACGTTAGATTAATGCAAATTGTGCGGAGTGTCTCGAATTTCAGGGCCATGCCGTGCAGCGAATCAACCAATTACATTCCGTCAGCGACAATAATCGCGAATTGATACAATTCGATATTTACGACGTGGCGCCGCGCTAACAGAATCTTTTCAGCGTTTAAGGATAATTGGGACGTTAAATGTTTATTGAAAACGCGCGGAACGGGAATTGGATTACGTCGTTTTAAATTGGATCTCGCGCGCGGTCGTCGCGTTTTCAAAACGTGGCACCTGCCACGCGAGGAAAGCAGACAAAAAAACACCTCGCTAAAGCAAATTTCGTTCTAATGAATCTGTTCCGATCGTTCTAACGTAAGTTCCGCGTCTGGAGCAGCCGTGATTCATCGCGATCTCTCGCTCGCCTGAATAATCGTCACAACTAAAGTTTCATCATTCGTTTATCGCTCTCATAGTACTCGCCGCTATCGTTATACCTTCCGCGAATTTATATCACATTATTGTTTCCATCATCCTCGCGCTAATTACTTGATCTCGGGAGTAACAAACTCTTCCTATACTCGCGAGATATACGTTCTCAATTTACTCACCAATGGGAGGGCGAGGAGGCCGCCGGCCGATGATCCGCGCGGAGAAATCCTCGCGACGAGTAGTCGTCCACTCGGAGCGATGCGACGTCGCAGTTCGGAGCACACATAGGGCACGGGCCCGTCGTCGACGTCTTCCTCGTTGGGGCTCGTTGTAACGAAGATGAGAGAGAAGAAAGGTACAAGACTCGCGAGAATGAGAGAGAGAGAGAGAGACGGAGAGTAACGTTTCACACAAGAACAAGATTCCCGATATCCGGAATCTCTCACAACTCGGTGGGCTCGATGTGTCACGAGCGATCGATCCGTTGCACGCGTGCCGCCGAGACTCTCGATGCCGTTCGTCCGCGCGCGCGAACACTTCTTCACGGGGATGCCAGATTACTTATCCTTTTAGCGTACGCGCGCGCGCGCGCGCGTGTGTCGATCGCCGATCGCGGGGTCGGTCGCCCCCGTGTCGTTCACCGTTGCGTCAAGTCATGCACTGAGAAGCGGTAAGTACCCCTCGCCCTCGCCACGGCCGTTCAGCGTAAGCTGCGCGCAACCGCGCTGGCCGATCGGCGGCGCGACTCACACTCGCTCGCTCGTCTATCCGTCCGTTTGTTCGTTCGTTCGTTCGTTTGTTGGTCCGTCCATCCGCACGTCCGTACGCGACGGCACCCAGACGCGAAATGACGAGGCAGCGCGGCGCGCACCGCGACCGCGACGCGAGACTCGCCGGGAGCACCCGAAGCCCGAAGCCCCCGAAGCGGCGGCGCGGCGCGATCGCGCGCGCGCTAGCCTCCTCTCGTGTTTACCTATCTCTCTCTCTCCCTTCCTTCGCTCGCTCTCTCTCGCTCTCACGTGCCTCCGCACGCAGGCAGGATACACAGGATATACGCGGCTGCGGCTGCTGTGCCTTCCCCTTGCGTCATAGCGGAGATCACGTCACGCGGCGGGGCGCGCGCGGCTGCGGGCCCGTCCACGCGTAGCGGAATCCGATCCCGTATCCCGCCGCTCCGCTCCTTGGGCCCGTCTCGTTCCCCGTTCCCTGCGAGCGTCGATCACTGATGATCTTTATCGCGGATTTACGCGGACCCCTTTATGTTGACTACACTGAAAAAAAATTCTCTGAAACGCACGATTTTTGCGACCCAGCATAATCATGTAAATATTACTTACATTGAAAATTGCAGATTATATATAATTTTACATAAAAATATATATTCCATTGAAAAATGTATATTATACCAAATTATCACCAAATTATTTACTTCTTACTAAATGTGCCTTGAAATTTGAATATTTCTTAAATACTGTAAAGAACAATTGGGGTGTATGCACACTGGAAACTTTTAGAAGTTTGGCGGCGAAAGAACTGGTGGCTATAGGTTATAAGCTATTTTAAAACTACAAGTAATTTTTACATAAAAATAGTAATTTCACCTACAGTGAACAAAATCCATGTACTTTTACATGATAAATTACTTGTTAAAACCGGAAAATTACATATATAATTTTCCGGTTTCAACAAGTAATTTATCATGTAAAAGTACATGGATTTTTTTTCAGTGTAGGTAAAATTACTATTTTTATGTAAAAATCACTTGTAGTTTTAAAATAGCTTATAACCTAGCCACCAGTTCTTTCGCCGCCAAACTTCTAAAAGTTTCCAGTGTGCATACCCCAATTGTTCTTTAGTATTTAAGAAATATTCAAATTTCAAGGCACATTTAGTGAGAAGTAAACATACGGCGGGTGATAATTTGGTATACATTTTTCAATGGAATATATTTTCATGCAAAATTGCATATAATCTGCAATTTTCAATGTAAGTAATATTTACACGATTATGCTGGGTCGCAAAAATCGTGCGTTTCAGAGAATGTTTTTTCAGTGTAGCAATGATCTGACAGCGATCTGTATTTTACGCACGATGGGATTTCGCAAATCGCGAGAGAAAAATCTCTAGTCATAAATAATCTGAAGAACATTAACTCAAAATGGAATGGTTTATTATGACTGGAAAATTGAGTGAACGCGCAAGAGATGCCCGAGCGTTACATATTACGGAAAGTTTACCGCCGAAAAAGTTAACGATGCCGAAAAACACAGCGTGCAAATGCTCGTTCCGCTATTACGCCGCATATATTTACGCTGCATATTGCTGCCGGAAGCGGTATCGAACAACAAACATCGCGTCGGTGTAAACGCTCAATTAATATCAAGTAACGAATATCGGTAAAACAGTGATTTTGGCGTCGATCGGGTTTTATATGGCGCAGCGCGTGGAAAGTTTAACAAAATAGCGTTAATAATCTCGCGCGAGCGTACGTGCGAGAGAAAGAAGAGAGAGAGAAAGAGAGGGCGAGAGGGAGGGGAATATAATCGTCGCTTTTATCGGCCTCCGCACCCGGTAACGAGTGCCCGAAAATTCCTCGGTCGGTCCACGCGCACTGACGTCGCCCACGCGATAATAATTACTGCTAATGTAAATGTTCGTTAATGGACGTCATTAAATGCAACGCCGGCGGAATGGCCGCGGGGCGCCCGTGTAAGTCTATACACACGCTCGCGGGGCTTTGCCAATTATATTAATTAAATAAACATTATAATCAGCTAATTAAATCTAGCGCGCTCAACCCTGTGCCTCCCCCGTGCCCCGTACCCCGCCGTGCGCACCCGCGCGTACCTCGCCCCCGCGCCCCACCGTGAAGATACACAATATCATGAAATCCAATCGTGTCGAGCAAGATTTACTATCGGGAGTCGCTCGCGCGGTTCGTCGCGGCGTTTCAACGAGCGCGGCAGACGCGATCCGACGCATAATTGCTTGCTGATAAACGCTTAATGAAGCTAAGGGGGGAAGAGGATTTTTACCGTGATCCGACGAGTACGCCTGGCAGAAAAGTATCCTCGGGAAAGTTACGGAGGCTGCGTACAGCGTGGTGACGTTCATTCCCCGATTAGATATCTTTCCGCGAATCCCAGCTTAACCCGCGGTCAATCCGTGAAAATTTTTGTTCGGCGAATTTTAATTGTCATCAACGAGCGCGACGATTCTTAAGATACGCATCCACGTACACACGTGCGAATATGTTCGATACGCGCACTCACACGGAGCTCTCGGTGCCGGCCGGTTACGCCGGCCCTCGAAAAGCGGTTCGTGTCATTAGTATGTTAATTGGTAACAGCCTGGCTTGCCTCCCCCGCCCCCGACTCCCGCCCCTTGTCATGCTATGCCGCCAGTCGACCCGGCTGCCTGCCACGTCGCGTTGCGAATGCATATACGTCGTCCGGGGCCCACCGAGTTTGTACGTTAAGATGTTTAATCACTTCTGTAATTAAACTGTCCCTCAAAGGGTTAATTGTCCCATAAACCCATGAATACGTTAACGAGCGCGCTATACGCACCTCGCGAGCATCGCCGCAGTGGCCAAGGAGTCGCGACGGTAGCGGTAACGCGCGAGATGTATAAAAATGCCACGAAAAGGAAATGCGGATGTGGGGACCGTTAGTCGCAGAAAAATGCAGAAAATGAACGTATTTGAAAATATCCCCCTTTCCGAAATGAGATTTAATTCCCGCAAAAATTACATTTTCTTTACAAAAAATGCATTTTATTTTAATTTGCTATCAATGATAAATAAAAAATATAACATTAATGAATACAAAGTATAACTCTTTCAACACATTCTTTTATCCTAGCTTTATTACACGGTTATATCATAAATTTTTTATTAAATATAGAATTACACGATTTTTATTAATATGTGAGTCGCGCGATATTCAAAATAAAGTTTTATACGAATGAAAAGGCTATGACAAATTACTCAAATTAGGATAAAATTGGTATTATAAAACAATATATAATTATTAAATAATAATCAATATGTTGTTCTGAGAATATTAAATTGGCTCTCAAGATCCGTAATTCATTAAACTGTGTCGCGTCTCAAAATTGATTTCGATCGAGTTCTTCGGCAAAAACGCGATTACAATGCGTGCATAAGAGCACGCGAAACAACCGGGGTTCTCGCCAGCTCGAAAAGTAAGCGGCGAAGAGTGTTAATTTTCGAAATGAAAACGAGACATCCATCTTTAGCGAAATGCTTGGCGCTCAACGCTTCAGCTCCTGGCCCATTCCCTCTCGCTCAATGCATTAGAGTAATGAATTAATTTCCATTGGAGTTCCACCTCTGTCCTCCCCTTTGCCCCGTCGCCTCTGTCACGCGCAACCCATCCGCGGCTGTCCGCGTCGACCCTTACTACCCGGCGTCCGTCTCTCAGCGTTATATTCCGGATTTAAAATCTATTTTCCTAATTGTGATCGTGCTGTGGTTTCCGCGACTTTCCTTCTTGATTTTCATTCGCGTCTTCGCGAACGCGCGCATCAATTTAACATCGTCAGACGACGGTTTCGCATCTGGCATGACGTCAGCGAGATTTTAAGAATATGCAAACAGTTTCGATCGAATAATCACGTTCTCCATAAAAAAGAGGCGTATTTTCTCGCACATTTATTGCTCCCATATCTCGCATATCATCTCCTCGCGGAAATAATTCGCGAGATAACTTCAGTACTATTAATTCCGACATTTGGTGCTTTAGGCAAGCACACGTCGAAATTCCGCGAAAAAAATGCCTGAAGAATGGCACAGAGTCCCACCCACCTTCTTCGCGTCTTTACTTTGCGAGGTCGTTAAGGGCAAGCGAGCGAGCGAACGAACGAGCGGCGTGACTGGTGGGTGAGCCAGGCGGTCCGGCGAGGGGGGAGGTTGCGGGGGACAGGAGGCACCGAGCAAAGGGGGAACCAAGACTCCGGTCAATTAAGCGCAGGAAATTAGAGTTTTAATTACGCAGTCATTCAGAAAATTACATCGGGGGCCGTGAAGAAGGCATCCGCAATCGGCCAACGAGCAGCGGCGGCGGCGTGACGGCGGCGATGGTGGCGATGGGCGGTTTTCTTTGTTCCTAGACGACCTAGACGATGATTTTTCGAAACGTCACATGCTGAATATAGACGTTCTGAATATTACCGTTTTCCATTTTCACGGCAAAAGTCCTGACGAGATCGAGCGAGTTTTGGAGGACGCGATTAAAAACGCCGGTCGAATTAATACGATAGATGTTACTCGATAACCGACAAAGACCCTAGTTGGATCGTGAAACGGAATACGATGTGCGTTCGCTTTAATTGCACTTCCTGCGATGACCCAAAAGGGAGAAGTTCGCTAATCTCCTGCCTCTCTTCTCGGCTTCTTTCCAAAGCCCAAATATATTGTACAGCCGTTTTGTTTCTGACGTGCAACAATTAATACGATCGAAAAACGGGACCCGCGACAGAATATGGAAATAGCCATGCAGCGACGCATCCACGACGCACCACTAGCGTTAAATGCGGCTATTTGATTCCCGAGCTATGATAACGTTGGGCGCAATATTCATATCAGATGAATGAGATGCCGGTATTCAGACGCGCGGCAATTAGCGCAAAATGCACGGCTAAATAGCGACGTGTACGCGGACGAACCCAAGGCGCGTTGATTGAATAGCATTAAATTAGCTCGGTTTTGTTTTAATTCGTTTCGTGTTCGAATCCGATGATGAATATCGAGAGTTTCGGCGATGAAATCAAATATCTCTCCCGCCGGTTAAATTTCCTTGCTCGTTCGCGCGCGCGAATCGAGCCCGCACAGCCTACGGCCTTATACGGCCGACGCGGACGGTCAGTCGATACGTGCATTCGTGTCGATTGTTTGTCTGCCCGGCCGGGATTATATTTTAATCAGTTTACCGATTGCGGCCGGGACAGGATGCCTTTCCGTTAAATGCCTCCGCCCGAGCGAACTTAATCAAAAACGCCGCCAAACCCGGCAGAAAGAGGGAGAAACTCGATTTGGCGCGACGAATTTTATTCGCCAGCGTTTTCCGCCGAGCGGATGAGGATTCAGTGTCTCGACATCCTATATTCGTGCTGCCGATTTTTTACAATTCGACTTCCATGTCGTTCCAGACAACGCAAACTGCTCGAGAAATAGTTTAAAAACGCTTTATGTGTGTCAGAGACACATTTCGATCTTTTATCGTTTCGTCATCGTGTATCCTTTGCGAAAATATGTCGCACTGCGAGTAGATTGATCGCGACACGACCGAAACAATGTCCCGCCATTCCTAGCATTAACAGCTTCGAATTAGGTCTCGATTTGGACGGCGCGGCGTCGAATCCCAAGTATGCAAATAATTAACGAACTTTAATTCGAGGCCGGGCTGCGTCTATTCGTACCGCGTCTACCGAAGCGGGAGCTGCGCGAAATTTTCCGCCGGGCGCAAACGCGCGCTCTCCCACGTCCGTTATTCTCCTTAATCCCCCGCGATTTCGAGAAAACGTGCAGTGCAGTTAGCCGGAGCGGTGGTGCTCGAGCGCTTCTCGCGGCGTGCACCGACTTTTTGGATAATTACAGCCGTCTCTGTCGGTCTGAGGCAATTATAATTGCCGACTCCTTTCGCAATTATAAGTTTCTGGGAGACTTACCGCGGCGCGACGCACAGCGGAAAACGGTAGGAGCCTCGGAACCAAAAGGGAGAAGCTTGCGAGGAAGAGAAAGAGAGACAGAGAGGACGGCGCGAGCGAGCGATGGCAAGACACAGAAAGCAAGAGAGAGAGAGAGAGAGAGTGAGAGAAGGCTGAGACGAGGAGGGGACGATAGGGGCGGTTGTGCTATACGTGGAAACGTTAATTGGGGTGACCTGCTCAGAAACTAGTTACCGGAGGGTTGCACTGATATTCCGTGGATCCTATATGCCGGTCGAGGGAGAGAGAGAGAGAGAGAGGAGGGAGGGCGAAGGGGGTGAGTATGTGTAGCGGGTGGTACACGCTCGACGCAGCGGTTGATGCCCCGGACTCACGTCGTATTCCACGACGGTAACCAATCCGCCGCGCGCGCGGATGCTGCGAGTTCGTTAGCCCGCTGATTTGATGCAACCTGCACGCGCTTAGCTTCGGTCTGCCGTTGACATCACCGAGCTATAACGACGTTGTTGCGACGCACACGAATTGCAAGGGCAACTCTGGCGTCGTTTGAGAGAAGAGGAGAATTCGCGCAAGAAGAATGTTGAAACAGAAGCGGAACTTGAGTTTCGATTTGAGATTCTAGAGACCCGATATGTGACCGAAAGTGATATAAAAGATTTTACTTGATTAGCCCTTTTTATTTTCTAAAGGTCTTGAATCAATATTGGAATTGCTTAAATATAGTTGATCGCTTAATATTCTTGGAATTAGATAGAAAAAAGAAAAGGAAGATTTTGTCTATATAAATAATATTATTCTATTCGTAATAAAATGTCTTAAAATAGAAGTGATAATGGATTGAATGCTGTTCTTTTTATTTATCATGTTGTTCTGTTATACTATATGCCACGCTTGTTACTCATACAATTTTCCTCTGCATTTATGTAAAGAAAAAAGAATGCGAGCCGTAATTATGATTTTTACAGAAATATTAACATAAAGAGACATACTAATTAGAGGTAGATAAAATAAACGTTGCTAAAAGGTAAAGTGAAATTTACCGCGTATGTGAAAAATCTACGTTTAATGTACTCTTTACTACCGAGTCGAATGGAAAACATTCAGGATTCAGTGACCTAAATATTTATGCTTGAACACCCACGGTCATTGAATCTGCGACTTATACTTTTTTCTTCGCCAAGCACCCTACGTGTCACGAATACGTCGTGAAAGCCGAGATTCCGAGGATATCCGGCTACCCGCATCCAGTCATCTTTCGGACTTCCGGACCGTCCAAAAACACTCGTCCACTCTATGTCGAGGAACAACCCCTCCGCGCTCCACCGCTGATCCCTGACGATCTTCTATACTTCTGTTTTCCAGCTACCACCCTCTCTCCCACCCTTCCGCCCTCTTCTCCTCCTTTCGTGGACGCCGATGGAAACGGTGGCTTCGTGGCACGGAGAAGTTAATTATAAGCGATACCAATCTCTCGGGGTTGTTGGGTGGTTGGTAGGACTGGGAAGCACTGACAGCCAATTACCACTCCGTGCCGACCCTCGCGCACGAGCCATCCCTTCATCCCTCGCTCTTCTTCCATCCCTTCCCCCCCCCCCCCCTCTCTCTCTCTCTCTCTCTCTCTGTTTCTACCCTGATCCTTCACTCTCTTTTCTTCTCTCTCTTTCTTTCTCGCTACCACCTTGTGTGACTCTTTCTATCTCATTCACAGCACCCTGCTTCCTTCCCTCCTTCGTCGATCCTTCGTCCGCACCTCACGTCAGTGACGAGTCAAGACGGTTTGACGCCCTAGGCGTGATATAATCCGTGGGATGTAATATATCTCTCGTGTAGGATGCCGCGCAAACGGATTATGTAATGATGAATTCCCTCTCTTTCTCTCTCTCGCTCGGGTAACTTAGAGTTAAAGGTCACTAACGGTGTATGAGAAACCGAGAGGTTCACCCAATGTATGAAAGTCTCAAGCGCGCATCTATTTTATATCCGCCACTGATCCTCACGTTGCTAACGTGCGTACGCGTGTTCGCACACCAATTCCAAATTCGTGTGCGAATACACACGCTCTCGCTCCAATATAGGAAATTAAAAGACTGACCGATGATTGTGCGGTGTGTGGCGTAACTTTCCTTCCTCTCGGCGGCGGACAAGCCTTCCCCTTCGGGGAAGGAAGCGAGTCGAAGTCCCGTGAGCGGGAAAAAGTAGGAAAATCGATGCTTAACGAAAATTGCGGATTCGACTGCGAACAGATCGCCGCCCGGTTGCCAAATGCGTCTCGTCAATTATTCATGCCCGGCGAGACTCGTTTCCGGCTGCATATAATCCGCGGAGAAAATCGGAGACTATTCGAATAAACTCTCATTCAGTTCGTTTATTTAAGTAAAAATTTCACTTCTCGTTTATCTCACATTATTTGCTGTTTGCATTGTAAATAAAATATAAGATAGAACGAATTCGTTTTTTTTTTATTACGCTATTACGCTATAACATGGCACATTTCGTTCAACTACACTCATACTTTATTTATCAATCCGAGAACGTATAATCAACTGTAGTGCAAGGAACCTATATTTCTGACTTTACGAAATATACATCTGGCTAAATTTTTTTACGCGTGTAAACGAGTATAGCTAAAACATATTTATCAATTCACGGTTATTTCGTATATTAATTTATATTTAAAACGTAAATTCTATGCTCCGGATTTTTCACAAGACGTTAGAGATCCTGAGAACGATCCTGAATGTCGTAGTCTTTTGGTTTTGATTATAGATTGCATCTACACGCGGGTAACATTATCGTCGGTTAACGAAGCTACCCAGCCGTAAAATAGACATTATCGTATATGCGCTGGATGCTCCGAATTCGGAGGTACATAATGCACTCGAACGTAATTCCGATTACAGCCGGTTCCTCCTCGCAGCCAGGCGAGTACGCCGCGCGATCTCGTCAAGAATCCCGCGAAAGCGCGTCGAAGGGAGTGCTTCTTGCCGAAAGGGCAAGAAGCACTCCCTTCGACGCGCACAAACGTATCGTAAACTCATATAGCTTGCGGTTCGGTGCAGTTATCGGGTTCGGGTGCTCGTTCACCGGTTCTCCCGAGTTAATTATAGCCGATGGTTATCAACCGGTTAACTCCGACACGCCATTACGTGTCTCGTCTCGTCTCGTCTCGCCTCCTTTCGCACACTCGCCCGGCCCCCTCTATATCTCGAGTTCCGCTTCTCTGTGGCGCGAATAACGTCATTTGATATGTTTCGCCTGCTGCAACGCATCGCTCTCGCGGAATCAGCAGATTTAGGGGGAAAGAGAGAAGGAAGACGGGAAGAAGGGAGCGAGAGAGAGATCGAGTTTACGCAATTTGTTTTTTAGCTACAACAGCTTGCACCGTATTTAGCGATAATTGCCAATATTTTTATTTTTTTGCAAAATATGATTCAATATTTTGGCAGTGAAGCTCAAGATATCTATTCTATCAGGATAGAATCTATTGCAAAATAATTAAGAAACAATATTTTGTATCTATTTGATTGTTGAACATATTAATTCGTCCAAAAGATTTTTATATATCTACACTTATTTATAACTTATTATTGTTCAGTAATTTTTCTCCTTCTATTAATGCTCTTAAAATTTTGAAATTACATTTATAGAGAATCTTCTTTTTCTTTTCCATACTTTTAAATGTAGCGCACTACTATTTCTTTTAAATATAAAATTTACATAATTATTATTTTTATTTTTTAATATCCCTATTTTTTATATAATATACATACTTATTATCAGTGTATGATGCATGCATTTGTATATTGTTTTTGTGTATGTATTTGTACATATGTGTTAATTTAATAGCTCGGAAAAAATGTATCATAAAACATATAATAAATATTGTTAATGGTAATACCGAGGGTAATACTCAGTAATAATATTTTTGTCTAAGAAAAGAAATCAGCTCCAAATTGATCAAATAATCCATCTAATGGCTAAAAGTCCATCGTCCGGAGTTCAATATCGCCCTGTATATCGGATCGCGCAAAAAGCAGTCGTTCCACCTTCGCGGGAGCGCGATATAGAAGTTAACGGTCGAAGCGCGCTCCTCGAGAAATCAATCGGAGAATGGCCTCGTTAATCTGACGGGGTGGTTTCTGGATGCTCGGTTACTCTTACATCACGTAATAGTATCGGGGCCACCCCCGCCCGGTCGGGCTGCTCGCTTGCCCCTCGTCTCACATCCTTTATCCTCTCTCGTTCCTCTACTATTCCCTCTCTCCCTCTCTCTCTCCTTCCTTCTATCCTTGTTCTGTCTCACTTACTCACTGTGTTTCTCTCTTTCCCACCGTCCTCTCCGGCTAAGAGAAGTCTGCGAGTGACTGAGTGGTTATTTAGGTAAGAGCCACTCTCCCCGCGAGAACGGAGGTTGCCACGACTAAGTAATGGTCCTGCAACATATTGTGCAAAGAAAAACCCGGCCACTTGTTTACCGTCGTGTTGCGAGAGCCGTCGAGAGGGGTGCGGATCCTTCACGGTGGTTCGCATTGAATCGTCGGGGAAAACGGCACCGCTGTGACAAAGTCTGGTACGCGATTAGGGACAGATTAGCGCGGCAAAGAAGCGTGTGAGCGTATCTGCACACGAAACCGTTACAGCCGTTATATGTGCATGTTACGGATTGAATTGTGTAAATTGTGTGAATGGGAGGGTTTACAAAATATTTTTCAGGTCGACAGTATAAATTAAGTTAATATATTTTATAATAGATATATTTTGGCTCTTAACCAAATATTATATATTTTTTATTTTATTTTAAAACAAACAAATATTAAGATTTTTTCGTCGGTGTATGAATCCGTGTTATATGAACCAGTGTTATATAGGGTTACTCTAAATTGATGTCTGAATAGTGCAGGTTCATAATTTAGAAGCATGAATATAAAGCTTTGATGATAATCGCTAGGAAAATGCATAAACAATCTTATCCTTTTATAAGGCAATTCCGTTTTTTTTTTCGAATATTCGGTAAAAACAAATCAACCTGTTATACAGACTCTCCAAGCAATAGTGCGAGCAAATGCTAATAATTAAAATCGCACGATAGTTTATGCGGTATTTTCGAAACACGAATTAACACCCGATTTTATCCGCGATCGTGTTATCTCCACGCGTTCAAAGTCGGACAACTGGCCCAATTTGCCTGATTAAGAGGATTAGCCCCACGTAGTCGGTACGTACAGTATCCGATAGAAAGAAGAAAGATCCTCGAAAAATGAAGAGCAAGTTCAATCAACAATGAGAATCATCTCCACCCTCCACCGGTACGACTGGTTGCCTGTCCCTTCACGTATAGTAAAGTC
This sequence comes from Leptothorax acervorum, assembly GCA_035220615.1. Classification (NCBI taxonomy): domain Eukaryota; kingdom Metazoa; phylum Arthropoda; class Insecta; order Hymenoptera; family Formicidae; genus Leptothorax; species Leptothorax acervorum. Next base: position 1,453,860 of record JASTWQ010001261.1, on the reverse strand, counting down.
AATTATCATAAGGCTGTCCGCGATCGTCGTACGAATAACGATTACGCCTGAGAATGTGAAAATTGACGCGATTATTAATAATTAAAAGATACTTTGCATGGCATTTTCAAAATAAAAATTAAGAAAACACTGGTAATTACGATCACGCACGGATTAATTATCGCAATGAGTCTTTCACATGAGACTTCGCATGGCGTTCGCGAAAATGAGACGCAACGGAACGTCCGCTTATACGATCAGCGGCGATTTGAAGCCCCATAAGAGCCACTCGTGGTACTGCTGTGTTAAGATTGCTCTTCCCTATCGTTGGGTTTTGACACCCTCAGAATACTGTCCCACCATCTATATTTCATCCTTCAACTTGAGCGCCTATACGCTTTGCCACATAAAAACTATTGAATGGCTCGTGATAATGTTATGTTAAAAGTGCAATGTGTACAGTTGGCTTTCTCGTCTTTGGGTTTTTACCCAAAGACGAGAAAGCCATACTGTGCTAAGATCGCGACCTGTTGAGGAATTATTGCCGGCGAAAAGCCACGCAATAACTTTATGCTCCAAAAAACAAGCATTTATCTCCGTGCTCACCTATTAGCTCATTAATGTGTTATACTAACACATTAGTCGACGGTACAAAATATTTAACGTTACACAATAAATTTCAAATATTTCATTCAACGTCCTATGGATGAATTATTAATAAACAATCAGTGTCACAGTTTTTGTAATTGATAAATTCTATTTATAATAAATGTGGATGAAAGATTCAAGACGCGATATAAGATATATTCGAAATTCAAATATGGATAAAAAAGTATCAATAGCGCGTAAAGATCACTAATGAAGTAGAAAGTTATACCTAAATATATTCTAAATATATTCTTCTCTCACGAAGTGCTTTTTTTCAATTCTTACTTCGAATGAACAGGCTGTATATATCGTGTGCCGTGCAAAATATTTTTGATAAGTAGTCGATATGTATATGTAGGTAAATCATTAGTTATAGAACCTCATATTATAGGCAAATTCGATAACTGTCAGGAAGACTCACGTTTTCACTTGGTACATGTCACAATCGCGTTTAGTAAGATAATGACGTGGTAGCACACTGAGCATGAACTCGCGCCTGTTTACTCGAGGGTCACTATAAAAACGGCGTGGTAAGGTATCCACATGTCTACACAGTGAATACAAAAAACAACCGTTATCATGTCACATAAAGAAATATTTAAGTATTACAAAATAAATAATAATTTTACGAAAAATATATATGACGCGAGATGCTACCGCGCTTCTTAATGTATGAAGTATGAACGTGTTCAAATTTAATTTAATTCAATTTAATTTAGTTTCCTTACATTTCAAATTAAATTTAATGGATTCGTTGATTAGTGTCGCTCTTATATGTTAGTTTTTATTTTATGATGAATTCATTTACATTGCCTAAGAAAACGTTTTATTTCACTCGATTTCGAAAGAATAACCGTAATTATTGCTGCTTAATTAAATTCTAATTTTGTGAATAGACTGCTATCTGATCGATATGTATCATGCAAATTTTAACTGTAACAAATTATATTTAAGCCTTTTTTGAAATGGCTGGAAATTTTGAATTCCTTATTAATAATTATCATATTTAAAAAAATGTCATTAAATTCAATGATTATTTAAAGATTAATATTTATTTTATTCCCATCGATAAATAAAAAAAAAGTGAAATAGTGTGGTATGTGAGTAAAACATAAATTGTAACTTTAATAAATCAAAGAAGGTACATTGCTAGAAGAAATCATGGGCAACATAATTTTCTTTTTCTTAATTTACTAAAGCATACTTTCAAAATCTTCTTTATCTATTTATACTTGATGTATTTTTACAAATAATAGGTACATGATACATACGTGTAACATAAAGCTCCAAACTTTAATAGCTTAAACTTGGCGGAGCTTTTTAATTATAAAAAAAAAAAAAAGATTTTTTAAAGCATTTTTAACTCATTCCGATCGATAGATTTAATTTTGCCATGTCATGGGTAATCTGAATAGTATAAATTATAAATAGATATAGGGCCAGTTTCACCATTTCTGATTAACGTAATCCTCCGATTAAACTCACTCTTCGACTCTTTCTAATTGTCCAGTTAGAAAGAGACGAAGAGTGAGTTTAATCGGAGGATCACGTTAATCGGCGATGGTGAAACTGGCTCCATATTATAAAAATTTTGGGAGACAAAAGCGTTAAATTGATCCTACACTTGACAAAAATAACTTGACATAAATAGACAATATACAATTGCTCATTAATAGCATATCTTAAAAATAAATCCTAATAATTTATGTTATATAATAAATTAACGTATCATAGTATTAATAGCAGTAATCCGACATAAATAGTTTTAATAGCATTTATATGAAAGATGTCATCTCTCTGGCGGAGGGAATATACGGCTGTAGCTGATCGCAGGGCCTACCCGCCTGAAAAATGACTGGGGAACTTTTCTGCGTTATCGAGGTGTCCGTGACTCCCGGGTCGCTCTTTCAGCGGCGTAATTACGGATTAGATCGATGGAAGATTGCCTCCAACGGCGGACTGCGAGAAGGGCAACCTCGAAATCGCGCGTGTGATGGGATCGATACGCAGACGTATTTTTATATACGTGTAACGTACACGCGGTGCAAACGCAAGAGACGCGTGCGACTGAATCGTCAAATGCGGCTGCAATCTCTGTCTCTCTTTCCCTCTTTCTGCTTCTCTCTCTCTATCAAACGTATCTTGCGGTTTCTCGGAACCGAAGCGGGTCGGCACGTGTCCCGGTATTTGGGACACGTGCCGGTCGCTCTTGAAAATCGATAGTTCTTTGTACGCGGCACAATGTATCTCGTACGTACATTTTATCGCGCGCAAGAATTCACCGCGCGATGCCGTAAACCGTAAACGAAGAGTTGTCACTTCGCGATCGGCATTTTTAGAAAAGATCAACTCCGAAATGCTATACTCGTGGATTACAACAATATTAGTCAGACGTGAGTTTTTACGGTTCATGTATAGATAAAAACCAAAAAAGTAGAGCGTCACTGGTTTTTAATAAAAATTAATTAATTACTATGAATTACTTAATTATATAATTACTACGAATAAATTAAAAGTCGGATTAAAATCAATCCTTGTTACACTAATGCCTAAAATCTGGCTTGATTATCACTGCAGCATCTCCAAATTCTCGTGTCCTGATTTAGAGAAGTCAGGAAAAAGGCATCGTATAGAAAAAGTACCGCGGACACGCAGGACAAAGCGCACGATAATATACAATGTATTCGCCATTATATATTCGCCGTTACCCCAGTAGCAAAGACTAATCGTTAGATTGATTATTCAGCTGAGCGACGCGTAAAAAACCAGTTAGTTAGAAAATTCGGGATTACGGAGCAGATTGTACGCGTGTGCGGACGTGTGTGACATAGCCGATAGAAGAGAGGCTGACGGCATAATGTGGTAGGGTAGGCAGGGTGGGACAGGACAGGGTATGGTATGGCACAACGCGATGTATGGTATTGGTAGGGTGTGTAGGATAGAGATGATCTGATTACGGGCACATCATGGGAAAGTCAGCTTGCGAGCCGAGGGGGTAGAAACGTGCGATTCACCCCGGGTACCCCATTGTACCGACGAATGTCACCGACGCGTATAATTCGGCGAGATCGACGCGCATCCACGTGCTCCGCATTAAAGCTATACACCGACGGCGCAGAAAACGTGAAACACAGACGTTAGGGTGAGAACGCGGCACGGCGAGCGTTTACGCCGATGTAAGGCGGTTAAATGCGGACTTGAAATCCCATCTACATATGTATTCCGGACAGTGGTCACGCTTCCTTCGTCCGGGCGAGCAAATCGGGTCCTGCTTTAACCCTTTAGTCGCGGGAAAGGGGTCTCGAACGCGAGACGGTGCTGATCAACGGCGCTTTTTTTTTTAGATCGTTCTCGAGTGAGGAAGCCATGTTCCTCGGACAAAAGCTGCACTATCGGCGAGAAATATAGGTGCTCTTTACAGTCAGTACAGCTTTTGTTCGAAAAGTGGCAGTTCTTTGCTTATTGAAACGGACCCGAAAAATACTGTTGTTCGAAACTACCTCGTGTTTAGGATTACTTCTAAATTTTCTATTTATATTTAGCAAGGATTGAGACTTTTGCGGTAGAAACAAGTGAACCGATCAATCAAAGTTTTTCGTTGTTGATTTACGACACCGTTATTTTACGCCGATCGACATGAATTAATTTGGAATAATCTCTGCAAACAAGCTTTCTTGCGTGATGCATCTAATTTCAAAGATGTCATACTTTTCTCGATAACTATATATTTACCTCTATATCTCAACAATCTTTATGTCGAGAAGTATAAATAATTTTCTTAAGTTCTACCGATCTTCTCTTCTGATTAAACATGCTTCTGTATCTCCAAATAAGATACTGTCGCGAACGTAATAATGTCTCTCGTTCTTTTCGTACGATTTCGATCGGGCATTACCACGCACTGCCACATTATGTCACATCAATCCGGACTCGACATGCATCGACGCGGTCCTGTCATTCAGCGGCCGAAGAAACGAATAAATCCGATTCGGCCGGGCACCCGAACCCGGCGCTCAAATGGGAAACGGTCGAAACTACCGCACGCGCGACACACTAAGGAACCATGAAGAAAAGACGGTCCACAATGGGCCGTTTATCACGAGCCGTGATACCGAGGCACCGGCCCGTTCGGGCGCCCGCCTTTCTGCCCCGTGGTCCATCAATAAAACCCGAGTGATTTAGCGAGTCCCTGGACGGATGGACGGACGAATGTACGTACGTAGTACGTACGAACGTACGGATGGACGGGCGGGCGCGGGCAGGCAAGCGGTACGCAGAAGGTAGAGAGTTAGAGACCGTAGCACCCACGAATTTCCAAGATAAAGGGGTCAACAATGGCCCGGGCAACCGATGGTTGGTATTCGACCGGTGTCGAAACGACGGCTTCCAATCACTCGCCGATAACAATGCCCGGTGCCGCTGGTTTATAAATCCGCGCATTGTTGCTAACTTAAAAGCTCTCTCGACGACCGGAGAGAACGAGGGAGAGAAAGAAAGAGAGAGAAGAGAAAGAGAGAAAAGAAAACAGGATGGAGAACGGCGACGAAGAGAACGTAATAGATAGAGAAGAAAAATAGAGATGGAGAGAGATAGGTTTTATTTAACCTACAGGAAGAGGGAGAGAGAAAGAGAGAAGAGTGTGAGAGGGAATCCGCTCGAAATCTTGAGCGCTGAAAGCGGAGGCGCTAAGGCGGAAGGACCACGACGCGAGGGGGGGGGGGGGGGGGGGGGAAGGACGAGGAAGAAGCGTTTGCGAGAAGCGGGAGCGAGAAAGTGGTGGCGGGAGCTTGAGAGCCGTGTAAAAGCATTGAGAGCACTTTAATGAATACGATTAGGGGCGTTAACTGTGAAGGATTGCCAACCCGAAGAAAGCACCGCTCGCGCGAGAAAGCCCTCTCTTCTCTCTCCCTCTCTCTCTCTCTCTCTTTGCTTCTGTCTCTGCCGACGTCGACCGTCACGATTTTATTTTTATGTAACGCTAACGGGTGTCGAGTTTCGATATCTCTTGATCAGACCGAATTCATAAATGTAAGACTTAAAACTACCTACTGTTTGAGCAAAACAAATTACGTCTCGTCTAAATACTGCTCAATGTAAAACATGTATAATTCTAGAACGCTATCATTTTTTCATAATTGATAATAACACAGAAAAGTGAAAGAAAATATCCATTGCAATTTGATTTATATAACTAGTGGCCGATTTTCTATTAGACATGCGCCTTAATGACTTCGGTATTTGAGTGAGTCTCACAAAAGCCAAGCAGATCAACCCCGTGAAATAAAAAATAAAGAAAATTGATGGAGTTCTAAATGTGCTCTGGTACTAAAATTAAAAAAAGCTACAAAAAGTGGGGTTGATCAATTTGATTTCTGAGAAGCTCAAATATGAAAGTAAATAATTTTTATGACGATAATTACAGCGATTTCATGCCTTTTTCGACAGAACGAGAATAGACAATGATCAAATAAATGGCTAGTATAGAAAATAATCGCGATCGCTGCTCATTATTATCGCATATTTTAATTATCTTCTGCCGTCGAAATAGGGAGAAAGTAATTTTGCATCTTGTTATTTATTCGCAGAAATGTAAAACACGAAGATGAGCGCGATATTTAATAATTGATAAATAGTGGCGAATAAAAGGACAACAGATATCACTGTATATTATGCAAATATGTATATATTATGCAAACATGATAAATGAGTACACTCACCAGTCGTTGTACCCTAGCTGAGTACGTCCTTGACTATACCTGGAAAAATTAACATTATAATTATTATTTTATCGTGCATTTTACGTATATTAATTACCGCGTGTTATTTAAAATAATTATTTCCATTTTGGCTAAAACGCAACTATATGTAGAATAAATTATATAAATAAATATTCAAACATTTCATTGTATAATTAAATGTTTCGATTATTTAATCATTTTTCACTTCTGTTATTTGCGTTATTTTCCTCACCCGCGTATTAAATTTCCGACACAAAGTTCAATGAAGACACTTAAGAAAGAATTTCAAATTAAAGATTGATACTTTTTTTATGCGTAGAAGATGGATTAAATAATAAAATATTTGAATTGACTTTTGAAATTTTATTATGTGTCATTAACTTCATATTAGCTCGTTACTGTCGTAATCGAATATTGTTCAAATATTTACATAAATAATAGATACTGTTAATAAATGAGAATATGAGAATTATCCTTTAAAATAATTATTTTTAAACACTTTAATTAATTAATGCTTAATAAAGAACTACACAGCACGTGTATTATCTCAGCAGATATTTAACTTCTTCAGGGAGGAATTTTTCAAGAACTTAAAAAAATGATCTAACTAAATCGCATTTAGAAGTAATCTTTTTTGTTCAAATACATTTTATTCGATTTAAATCCATAAATCCAATTAATACTCTACGTTACATGTAAAATACACCTCAGCCTTAGAAATCATTTAGTAAAATTCATAGAGTAAAATGTTTTCATCGATCAAATGTTGCACAAATTGTTTCACAATATTAAAGAACTTTTGCAGTTATCTTTATTTAGAAGATAATTATATGTATGGAATATAATCAACCTTTTAATTGTAGATCATCAAAGAGAATAATGAAAATTGACATAATATTGAGGTGTAAAATACACCCTACGCGCGTAATTATGTTAAAACAGTTTTAACATATCCTCTTTATTTAATGTAACATTAAATAAAGAGGAAAAGAATAAAAAGGATAAAAAATACTGCGATGAATAAAACATACACGTGCCGGTGGTATCCGTGAGAAGATTAAATAACAAATAAATAATTAATTTTTACTCACCAGCCAGGGTATTGTAGTCTGCTCTACCGGTTGCTCCAATGCCTGCAAATTCCTCCTTACTTAGAAATGCACCGCTCCAGGATCGAGGAAACGATGTACATCGGAAACAGGAACTTAGTCACTGCCGCACGATCGAACGAAAATTTCGAAAGTCAGTCGCGTACACACTTCGCTTTGTTCGAAGAATCGCGAATCCGGAAATCATCGCGAGTAACGGAAAACGCGAGACAAAACGCCTTTCGCTCTATGAATCGCACGGCCGATTATTACGCGGTTCTGACGGTGAATCTTCCGGTGTTTCATGGCACTCGAATCCACTCGCCTTTTCACTTTTTTTCCTCTTTATTTAACCCTGAATTGCTCGTGTGGTCTTTTTTAATTACCCGCGTAGGGTGTATTCTACACCCCAATATTATATCTCAATTTTCGTTGCTCTTTTTAATGATTTGCAATTAAATATAGGTTGATAATATTTTATCTAATCTACTTTGATGATACGACTGTTTGCGAATCGCGATTCAGGGATTATCGCGAATGGACACGCACCCGCAACGACGGCGTCTTGCGCGATGTAAATTGAGACACGACAAATTATCGCGGATAATTACCCTACGGACGAAACTTCGCGACAACGGTTGTGTGAAACAACCGATTCGATTCGTATTAATCTTCTAGGCTATTGGAACTGATTTTAATAATTAAATTGATCCACATGTAATACAGTCTATTGTAAGATTTAATTTATTATTTTAAAAAATCCAAATGTTGGAAATAAACGAAATTACGTTATAAAAATAAGATCAAGAAGAGAATTGAGGATAAAAAACAATCTTTTTTAATTAGAAATTACTAAATTTTGCGATGGGGCCATGAATAACCTATGAAAGTTATATACGCGAATCAAATACTGCCACGCGTGGCACATCGTTCAATCGAGAGTCTGTCGAATACAATGCCGACGAATATCACGCAACGGTTATTGTCGCCGATTATTATTAGCGAGCGGATTTCGATACATGACACCAAACCGATTCATTTATCACACGTGGAAGTGGAAACGCGAGCAACGAGAGGAGCGCGGAGAGCGCGAACCGATCCTCACGACCGCGACAGCCGGAATGAATGACTGTGCGTAAAGTGATTTCGAAAAACACCTACATGGACGCGACGCAGAGGTGAGCGGAGCGAGCGGGGCGAGCGGGGCGAGCGGGGCGAGCTGAGCTCGGCCGCGCTTGTTTACGTTTACGATGAAAACAACTCGACTCGACGCTCGGCGCGAAGACGCCGTAGGCGTGTATTCCCGATTCCCGGAACGGCGGCAAGGCTGACCGCTTTATTTATGTTTACGGTTCGTTTCCTAATGGAGAATTGACTCGTACAATTGTACTACGTACAATCGCGCGACCAATATTATCGCGACGAGTTTTATATACTCGAACTCATTAATTCTCTTTTCTCTTCTGCATCAGTATCATGGTGTCTCGGAAGCATTTCTTTACTTAGCGAATTGTCGCGCATTGGATTAAAATAATAGGTAAGTGACGAATCCGCACTTTTAATCCAATGCGCGACAATTAACAATAAAATATATAATTAAGCACGATTTTTGGCCAACGAGAAGCTCGCCCAACGCGCTTCGAGCCTCTCGGAGGAACTCGTGAAGATTATTCAATACGATAATGTCAGGGTTTTGTACTCGCCGGGACTCTGGATCCATTCCGAAACGCAGCGAAGCCGATTACAAAACGTCGATGCGGCGTCGGTCACGAAGATCCGCGGTAACCGATATGCTCAGGCGATCGCCCGTCACTTCAATCGGCACTTCCGACAAGAATTTGTGTCCTTTACTCACTCCGAACGAGCAAAATCCGCGATTAACCGCGGGAGCGTTCTCACGATGTGCGTTCCGAGTCGCGCCGCGAAACTGTCATGGCGGCCGGCCGGCGTGCGCGCGCACAGCGGCGTCGCGGTCGCGGTCGGAACGTTTAAAATGAAATTTTGAATTCGTAACGAGATGTTGTTTACATCCTTCGCAGCGGGCCACGATGCTCGGCAACGTTATGTTCGGCATCTTTTACGAAGAATAGACGCGTCAAACTCGATACTCAAATGAAACGCGGAGAAATATATCAAATTATTTAAATTAGCGCAAAATTCGAGTGAAATAGTGAGCGATTCGCGAAATGGCGAGATGTTGCGTATAAACACAACCACGTCTGTTATCTATTGCAAAATTTACATTACCTATATTTGAACTTACAGATAATATATCTCTCTCGCTTTTTTCTTTCTTTTTTATCGCTGCAGTAAATCGATCTTACTTCTCGAAACGTGTTCTTTAAATCTATATACAAATTAAGTTATAAAAAATAACCAAATTTCTTTTAACAGTCGTGTGATTTCGATAATTTATATTAAATGCAGGAGTATAAATCTTATTCAATTAATTCCTAATTAATTTCTAATTATCAAAAAATAATATATCAAAATAATTGTCGCTTTATCTAAATGTTTTGATTCGAAAGAACGTAAAATTTCTAATAAAATATTCATAAAAAATTCGATCATATTTGATCCAGATTTGAGTCTATTTGGAAGTAATGTTGTTTTTTGAAATAATCATAGAAGTTTCGAATTTATTTCGTCCAAGTCCAAGTTTACTCTTGACAGTACTGCTTCTTTTTCAATGTAATCATAGAGATTTCGAAACTACACGCCAACAGATTTACTTGTATTTATATTACTTACTTTATTTACTTGTAAGATACTTAATCCCATCGCTAGGTGTCATACACAGGATACACTAATTGTTATATTAAAGTCAGAGGCTGCATAAGAGACTATCTCACTGATTTTGTGACGCCCATATCAATTTCCAATATATATCGTGAGAATGTTTATAGTATAATTGAATTATCTAAATTATGACAATATCTTTCATCGCCATTATTCACGCCAGCTGCAGCGTAAGGGTTAAAGCGACTTCAAGGCACCTCAGGTGTACGGATAAATATTCCCGGATAAATATTCCTTTCTGCGAGGCGAGTTTCAGAGTCACACGACATACTTTCCCGTTTCTCTTTTTTTCCACGCGTTATAACGAGTAAATTATAGACCCTCCGAGCGCTTTCGCTCTCGAAGCTGAGAAATAAAAGAACCCACGCCGCCGTGCTCGCCGGTTGACAGATGCACTTATCTTTCGAGTTGAGGACGCCGCCGTGCTATCGGCATGCAAACGACAAACCATTTCCTATGCACACCCTCGTTAGTTTTCTTGTCAGTCGGGCCGACGCGAATAATCTGCCTCGTTAACGAAACGGATAGAAGCTGCCTACGCGATGTGTAACACGCCGGAGAGTGCGTGCGCGCAGTTATCTGCGGCTACTAATTGTCGAGATATTTAATTAGAGAACAGACGACGTCCCACTATCTCGGCATTCGTACGTTAAGAGAAAAATTACTCCAGTATTCGTCGACTCGCGGCATCCTCGGTCAAAAGTCACGTGCCGCGAGTCAAGCGCGAGTCCTATGCGCGGGGCGTTTTCCTTTACTTATTGTTAGACACAAACCTTTCGGCAGCCAAACTGATCAGCTCCATGAAGTGAAAGATGAGAAAATTAATGAAATTATAAACTAAAGTAAAATAATAAACTAAAACTCGTAAAATCATCTGTTCTAATAATAAAATTGAGAAATCTACAAGAAGTTGGTTGTGTTAAAGTTTGACTTTCGCTTGTAGAGGCAAGCGTGAACATTGTGTACTTTTCTATTGTTGTTCGTTTAAATTAAACTTTAAAGCATAGGTCAGGATAATAATACTATTTTTATTCGCGTCCCGCGGCTCTTCCTCGATCGCAGCGATGAAGCTGAAAGCTGAAGCGGCGGTTGCGAGGCTCCATCGAGAGCCCGCAAGAAAGAGCGCGGCGAATCCCCGACGAAACTCGTACGTCAGCGGTGTATATCCTCCTCTCCGGGTGCTATTCGGGATCATCCTCCCCGTTCTTCCGTCTCCCTCCCCCCCCCCCCCCCCCTCATTCGCTCGCGCAAGCCCCGATTAATTAATTCCTACCTCATTAGCGAAGCGCGGGCAGCCGGGCAACGTTTCTCCTCCTGTGCGCGCGCCGTAAGTGGCGGCCGGATATCGCGAAGCTTACGCAGATACGGGCCCCCCCCGGCATATTGCATATTATTAATAACAACTGTTTGCGGACGGATTTTCCGTTTTCCCCGCGCTCCCACCCTCCGCGTCTCTCCGCCCACGCTGCCAATTTGCCGGCGAGATATTGGATTCGGCCGCGTTAACAACGCCGCATTATCGGCGCGGCTGGTGATAAAAGACCGCGCGCCGCGCGCGATGTCCAGCGATGTCTGGTCCCCTTCCTCCTCCCCTTCCCCTTCGATGTTTTTCCAAGGGCGGTCGTTATCCCCTTGTAATCGTATCCGTGTCTCGTTAACGACGGACGAGTCTAGATTTTATGCTATCTCCTGGCTCCCGACCGCTTGCCGGCGCGACCAAAGCTCTCTCTTTCCCTGTCCCTTGTCTCCTTTTTTTCATTTCGATTCGTTCTCGGAACGCTATCGCGCCCACCGTTCGCCGTGTCCTCGTGCAGCTACAGAAACGCAAGATCCTGACGCAGTGCCGCGTGTTAAAGTTACATTGGTATCAATAACGAATTCTGTTGGACACGTTGGTTCGCGTATGGTACTCTGATGCATATTAAAGGTTGCCTCTCGGTGCTGCGCGCAGTTACAGAAAAACATATAAGCGCATGATGTAATATATGTAATATGTATGAGCAATTTTCCAATGAAACGCTTAGCCGCTACGCCGTATGGCAAAATTCATACCGACTGCCTCAATAGTCGTGATATTACCATGCTTATGCGCTTTGATAAATTCGCATATGATATACAGTAAGTGCGGATCCCAATGGAATCCACAGCGTTTAACAATAAATGGCTTAACGACATGGGAATTACAAAAATCGTGATGTTAACCGTTTCGAAATGCTTAGTGATGCTCGACGACAGTTGATAATGTCTGTCGTTATCAAAACGAGACCATCTTTATATTTTTTTTGGCATATCTCGCTCCGAAGATCCTTTCGTCGCTTAAAACGAAACGCGTTCTTATTTTTTCCTACATTCAGTAAATCACAGTACCTCTCATACGTGAACTGCGATTGTTTATTTTTATGTCTAGTCAGCAATTGTGCGCGTTTTGCAAATAAACATTCGCATGACGTAGTACGAAAAGCAGAGGGAGAGAAGGAGGGAACGAGAAAGAAAGAGAAAGAGTCCCGGAGCTCGAAAATGGTGGAAAAATGTTGGAGAAGTTTTAGTTAAATTACTTAGACCGTGGAATTGCCCCGTCGGACGTATACGACAGGGGATAGCGAAGTCGAAAGGAGAAAGGGAAGAGAGAGAGAGAGAGAGAGGAGGAGCCGTGTGGTGTGCATTTGTGTGAGAGCGCGCGGGGCGGCAGGGGGAGGTGAGCTATCCCTAGCTAAGAGGGTTTGCTTGTATCCCCCGAGATGCGCATACGTCATCCGATTAAAATTAGTAATTAGCTAATTAACTTAAGCGCGCAGCACTCCAGACTAAGTAAGTTGACCGCCTGATTATGATGCATCGCTTCTGAGTTCGGTTTTGCGCGAAAAAGGCGCAAGCCGCCGGCAGAAAAAACCCGCCGGCAGAACGAGAAAGGATGAGACGAAGGTGGACTTTCCCCGCTGGAGAATCTCTTCGGAGAATCCTTCTTTGAGAGAAAAAGAGAAAGAGAGAGAGAGAGAGAGAGATCACTCTTTGCGATTTATCTGCGTAACTCGACGGTATACTCCGCGGCTGCGGTAGCTGTCAGCAAATATAGAATCTCGAAAATTGCACCGTAGATTTTTAGCGATATAATTTTTACGTAATGCCGATTCATTGTCCGAAGTAACGGAATAACATGTTCCGGAAGCGCCTGGAAAGTAGTGTAATAGTAGGGAATACCGTTCAGAATCAGCTCGAAGACAAAAGCGAAAAGGAAGAATAAAGTTATTTATCGGATGACGTTTCGATTCGCTTCTCGCGCGAAGGGGGGAAAAGGGAGTAACTTTTTAGTTACTCCAGTCGAACCGGAAACGCTCTACGGATGCACGCGGTGTTAAAGAAGGACAGATCTTTTGCCACGCGTGTCAGGGCGACGCGTCGCGCGACGAGGGTGTGAAAATTGACGTATTATATGCACGAGATGATATCTATGGGGAGAGAGAGTCGATCGTATCTCCGTATCCGAAACGTTGCCTCGTGGAGGAGGGACGCGAGCGCCGAGAGTGATCCAGAAGTGCTTTCTCGTGTTCCTTAACTAACCGTTCGCCGGTCCTCCGGACGTCTCATCGGTCGCACTTGCCTGCACCGTGGAGGGCGAGAGAGAGGTACGACGAGGACAACGAGGACGACGACGGCGACACCACTAAGGACCCCCGTATCTTCACCCACACCCTTATCTCTTCTGGTCGCTCTTATCCTTCCCGCCCACCCCCACCCCCTCCCCGTCAGCCGCGCGGTTATCCTCAGAAAAACTTCGCAAATGGCTTCGAGACGTTGCCAGGTATGCTCTTACCTTGGCTATCCCTCGCAATTTGCAATAGCCGCGCGCGCGCGAGGTAAGCAAGCACTCTCTTTCCGAAGGACTCCACGCAGAGTGGTGAAAAAAACAATATATGTGCGAACTTCGGGATTGCGTTGTGAATTCAAAAACGCGACGAGACCGCGAGAGCTTCCCGTAAACGCATGGATTCGAGAAGTTGAATCTGAGAGGTTTCTCTTCAAATCGCGGGCCATTAAAGCAGCCTCTCGCAAATTAATCCACGTAATCTAATTTCAATTTAATTTAATTTCACCTTATTTCAAATAAAGCGGATTTCACTCAACTGAAAGATTTTATATATAACGTAATAAGATCTAATTATCAAGATATTAAATCGCGAAAAATATATGAGGGAAAAAAGATTGTCTAAATGATACTTTTTCGACAATTTCTGCGGGAATATTCTTTCAGTTTCAAAGTAAGACGGACGCAACGCGAAGAGAAAATGCTGCGGGACGTGAATATTTCTCTCGAAGACATAATTATGAGTTGTGATATTATACTATAATAAAAACATCTTGATGTAGGTATATAAATAAATTAATCGATTACATTTTTTTATAATAACACCACCGCTCTTTTGAAATTATCCAAACGTAAAAAAAAGATGCAAATATGTATCGAGTCTTCTATGTCGTTCGAGACCTCGCCTTTCGGGGTGAATCTCGAGAGAAGATTACCCGCCGGTCTCCTTCGAGACAGATTCGCGACTCCGCTCGCTAAGTGACAGTAACGTAGCCGGAATTGCGACCATCGGGAAGGCTCGGAAGTAATGTGTCATCGTTAAAGGATTGTAAAGGATGTAGGGAGCTGTCTCCGCCTTCGTTTTCTCCCGTTACCGCCGATACGCCCTTCTTTTTCCACGAGAAACTCCGACTTTCCCCGGGGCGAACGTTACTTCGCACCGCATCTATTAAACCCGTTAAATAATTTCGAAGGCGGGTTCATTGGGAAAAGCGTGATGGTCGGCGTTTAAGCAAGCCTTTCTCTCTCTTTCTCTTTGTCTACCCCCGTCAATCCTCGCGTGGTTTTGAAAAACGATGTTCCCTCCTCCATCCCTTAACGTTACTTTCGCGCTCGCGTCCCCTCGACACACGGCGCCCGATAGCCCGCGCTATCGGAAGGATATCGATTCCTCGTGGCTCGGGGAAAGCACCGCGGTGGCCGGGAGAGACGCCGAGGCTTTCGATTCCGAAGTAACGAGGTCCGGTAATGGAACCCGTATGTGTAATTTACCGCGGAACTGGAGGCGCGCGCGCGCGCGCGTGTGCACGCAAACACGCGAACGCATCCACCCACACGCAAAGCGGCTTGATTAAAATTTCTTTGGAACCTCCTCTCTCTCTCTCCCTTTTCATCCCTCCCTGCCCGTCCCCGCACGGTGTTCGTTTGTCTCTCGGTGAGCGCCTCTCGATCCGGGGATGCTCGTCAACCTCGATGCGGGCTCCCGCGGAACAACGACACGCGCTCCGACCCGCTTAACGGACAATTAACGTCGGGATCCCGGCGCGTAACGAGCGCGTGATCTCCAACAGGAAAAGAAGAAACGACGAGAAAATTCTATCGCTGCCCGCGAAAGCTCTCCGCGCTTTATCTCTTAAGTCTTAAAGCGTCGTGAGGTCCACCTGCACCTTAATTTTTACAAGATCAGAAATCGACGCACGTGGAAGACGTGCCCGTTTCGATTCTCGAGACAATCGTACCTCTTTTTCAGTAGTCCAATGTCCAGAATTTGTTCTCTAAGCTGCTTCTAAGGGACAAATTTTCCCCCTGGACGTCGATCACGTTTCAAGAATTATTTAGAGAAAATTATTTTACGACTACCTCGGTCGTACGTTCACAACCGGATGCTGCAACGCTTTCTTCCCGATGAGTCTCGAAACAAAAAAATCTCGAGGGGTCATTCTGTGAGAATCATAATCTTAGGATGGAGTATACTAATTTTCTAGTAAGCGTGTATATATAAAACGTACATGGGCAGCTTGATGACTTCGTTCCTTTTCTTTTCTTCCGGTACGGAAAGAAGGGAGAAACGGAAAATATACTCGAAAGAATTTTCTAATTAAAAACGCCCGTTTCATAAAGCAAGCGCGCCTTGGCGAAACGAGATTCGAGAGAAAGAGAGAGAGGGAGAAAACTGACGTAAAGTGTATTTAGAGAGACTCCCCGCTCTCGTTCGCCCTCTCTTTATTGACACAAAAGTGCAGGGCACCTTCCTTATTCACCCCTTTTACCGCGCAAAGCGAGATAATTAAAGAACTTTGAACAATAATGTGTTAGCCCCTACGTTTTTCTGTGCCACCGCGAACTCGACGATTCACGAACGTTTACAATTGATGTGGGTTATACGTTTCAGAATCTTTATAAAATTCCTCAACAAAAGAAAGATGAATCATTAGTCAGTTCTGAATTAACTGAGGACGTTCGACTGGCTGAAATTCATCAATTCGCAAAGAATCGAGCATCCGAAGAAAAAGCGATTGGGAAAAATTTGTAAACCGCTAACGACTAACGACGAGAGACGTCTCTCGCTGCAACGCGCGTTTGAGCTTATTTCTGTCGCATCCGTATTTTCTGAGCGACAGTTCCTCCTCGTTCCGCAGCTTCTTTTTCGCCGCGCCGAACCGAAAATAATCCGCGTGACCGAAAATAATCCCCGCGCGATTACGTTCGCCGGACGTGGACGAGCGCGGAAAATCCGCGTGTAACGTAAACGCGGCTCTCGAAACGCGCTTTGGTACCGATGCGATGATGCGCTGCCGAAAGTAGGTTTTCGTGGGATCTCGAGCGTGAACCAGCTGTAGTAGTAGGTGCCCGAGGTGAATTGATTAAAATCGAACCGCGGCGGCGGCGCGGCGCGGCATGGCGCGCACGCTAACAAAGGAGAATTGCGGCACGGAAAGGGTGAAGAGAATGTGGGTGGACGTGTAGATGGAGCGTAGAATGGGGAATGGGCAAACAGAGCGCAATTAACGTGCAACCATTAAATATGTACGCGCGCGTTGCTACAGCGCGACGCATGTGCGCAGGTCGGCCTCGCAAATACATCGGGTATATCGAGATACCCTCCTCTCTCCCTTCATCCCTGTGTGCGTTACGAGCGAGCGAGCGGGTCGTGGCGTCTCTTCCCGTGGCCTGTTGGCACAGCCGCTTGATTAGCTCCGCCATATTTACATGTCATTAGCCAATTGTTTGTCCAAGTCGGTAACTCCACCGCTCCTACCCTCGCATCGCCGCAGTTTAGTCTCATTTTTTTTCCAGCGGGAATCCATCCGCGATTCGACGGAACGTCCACGTGGAGCGCGCTTCGAAAATCCCCCGATCGACCCCGTGATAAGCGAGCGAGATAAGCGGTGATGCAAAATCTCGGCGTGAAGCAGTTCCTCAAGTTTGGAGGAGCTGGTCGAAGTGGGTCGAGGTTTCCGCAAACTGAAACATATCCATGTACTGCTTAAGTTGTCTTTATTTCATAAAAAATACGAATCTCTCGCTCTCAATATCTCGTTGCCTACGCTGCATATAACAATTTTCTTCTCCCTCTTCCTCTCTTCTTTTTTTTTACACATTAATTAAATGTAAGTGATGGGCAAACCGGCAGGTTGATGCCGGGCGAGTACTAAAACGTTAACACGAAATAAATAGACGAAACAAATCGGCTCGCGCAACGCAATTTCGGGGATGACAAAAAATAATACTAGTGTCGTCAACGTTTCTCGTGGAAAAATAATTATACTTTTCGAATAATCACCCATCTCGGCCTCTCTTGCAGGCGAAACGCTGCAAAAGATCACAGCTCCGCTCTATCCCGTCCAAAAACAATTATAAACAAATTAAAATCAACGTAACGTCAAATACTGTCGAAGTTCGCATCGACAAAACATAGTAGCGCTTAAGAATACACGCACACATGCATACACAAACACACACACATACACAATTCTCTCTCTCTCTCTCTCTTTCTTCACAAACTATGTTCGGCAAGGATACAACTTTCGTGAGAAATAGAACGATCGGTCTTACCGCGTCGCTTTATGGAACTTACAGACGATGGTCCTTAATATCTAACGCTTTCGATTATGGTAACGAGAATTTGATTAATCGTATTACTCCACTGTGATTGCTCTCATTCTCCGATCGCCGACCGTCAATTGCGTCGAATTCGTATTTACACCGGGGTGCGTAATCGGCTTTCCGCGATTGCCGGTTTTTAAAAAGTACCACTTTTACATCACTATTAAGGCAGTACGGTAATGTGACTTGATTTACGTAACAGTTAGGCTTCCTCCCGTGTCCTTTTCTCTCTCGAGATGTAATCGCGCGACGTCTCAGATATGTGTTCGGTTTATCTAGTCGTGGGGGATATACGGGGTTCCTTGGAAAATCGTGGTATACAACCGAGTGAGGGATCTCTCAGAAGTCAGGGAATACAGAACAAAACGAGGTTCTGTTTCCGGGAGAATCGACTTGGAAAATTCGCCTGATTCGGCCTAGATTTATCATCCTATAAAACGCTCGATTTCAATTCGTGCTTATAAAGAATCGTATATGATTGCGTTCCTTGCTACTATTCATCTTGCAATCACAAAGACTAACAGCTCGGATAGACAAGACTATCGGACCGAGAGAAATCAAATCATCTTAACGTCACGTTTACAAACACTGGCACGAAAGAAACTAGTAATTTCCTTTTTCCGGTTGTCCCGCAATTTCGCACCCTTCTACTCGCGTATATATATTGAGTATAAATTCTATTACGAAAGGAGGAACCTCGCAATATATAACGCGTTTCTCTCTTTGGAGAAAGTTTCAACAATCGCAGATACGAGAAACGAGAAAAATTAGCCTTACGAAGGGAAGCGCGCGTCTGGTCTCGAATAATCTACTCTAACATTTCGCGTGAAACCATCGAGTTCTAAAACGATCCGTGAAGTAAAATGATTAATACGATTGTATAGCAATGCCGTCTTCACTCTACGCGTCGTAGGCCGCGATACATTGGGAGGTGCGGCATGCGTTCGAGTTGACATGTTCCACATAAAAACTTCCAGGATGTCGCTGAACTATCATTGTCAAAATATCTCTAGGGTACAACGCGATCGTATACTGATATAATTGCTATGATTCGGCGACTGCGCGCCGCGTTCTTCTCCGAGAAAACGCAAACGTGCCGTCGAGATCGCGGGTTTTCCGAGCGCGATTAGGAGTAACGATGAGCACGATCGACAATGTTAAGGCTCCTGTTTTTCCCTTGCAATATAAATTTATCTTTATTCCTTCTTGTACCACCAATGTTCAACAGCATAAATTAGTAACATATATATTTTTTACGACCGGTGAGTCGTAAAAAAATAATAAATAAATCTTAATCAACCGTCGAAAGATCCATTTTTGCTGTAGGACATACATATCATGCAGACTCGATTATACGCGCGCATTAACTAATATAAAATAATAAAAAGAAGTTTTTAGAGCATTTACTAATCCACTATTGAATGTGAGTGGCGACAGATGGCAAAATTAATTTATTTCGATGTATAGTGCAAGAAAAAAAAAAAATCCGCATGGTTCCTCGCGGTTGAATCGTGCTCGTAATTCAACGTAGAACCAGGAGCCTTAATGCCAACGTAATTAATCTAACTATATGTCTAACCAGTGGCGGCGTCAGCCTCATTCGCCGTCGCGGACTCGTCACCGACTTGCTCCAGCTCCTCGCCCCTTCGCGGAGAGACGAAACCCATAGCCAAAATGTTAAAATTGTCCGAGAGATCGTTCACGTTCATCGCTTGCTCAGGGGTGTCGCTGTGGCCGCTGCTGCTACTGCTATTGCTATTGCTTCTCAACCGCCTTCCACTGGGTAAGTCTTGTCTCTCGGTGTCAGCCTTATCGTCAGGAACTGAAACCTCGTTACGAAGCTCCGAAAGATTGTTTTGGGCAATGCGCAGTGCCGCCGCCGCCGCTGTCGTCGACGCTATCGTTGTCGTCAATCGATCGTCCTCGCGCTCCGCCGACTGTCGTAGAATCACCGACGATTGCGAGTTAATGCGAGCGAGCTCATAGCGAATGTAGTTGCCGGATTGCGTCAAAGCTGTGTCCGATAGACGACGGACGGGTGCTTTGTTCGCGACATTGTCATCGTCACAGGCATTTTCCGAGTTGTCGGCTAGCCAAGGAACGCGAATGACCAAACGGTCTTCATCATCCAAGTCGCACGACGTCAACAGTGGAGCTTCAGCAATGGCACCACCGTCATCGCACTGTTCGTTGCGCGGGCTGTCCTCCCGGGCAACCTCGTCGTCGTCGTCGTCGTCATCGTCGTCATCACCGACCTCATCCTTGTGTGCTAGCTTTGTTCTAAGTGGCGCTGGTATATGCGCTTCTTCCAATTTCACGTGCTCGAAGAACCGCGTGAGAGCGCGCCGCTGGAGCTGGATTGCTGCTGGCTTGCTGTCTGACTGCTCGTGCAGCTCCAATTCGTGTTCCTCGCGGCAGAGTTGCTGTCGCAGGAGCGGACAGTCTCTGTCGTTTGAGCCGGAGCCTCGTGACTCGTGTGTACAACTGGTGATGGTATGGGACTTGTTATGGCCTGGGAACAGTGAGTGGATGAAGTTTCTTGATCGATACTTGTAACAACCGTCGAGATTCGCCGTTGCTGCTGCTTCCTCCGCTGATCCGGCTGATCTTGGCCGTTGCTGTTCGTTGCCGCTACTCTCGGCATCGCCGCAAGAAGACAATAGGATTTCTGCGGATGATCTGATTGACTGATTGATACAGAGTTTGCCGCGTGTGAGTTTGGCCGAGGGCTTCCTACCGTTGAGGGTTGCTCGGTCCAGCTGATGGTCGTTCGAGACGGGGTGAAGAGAATTTGGCAATTTTGATACGGTGACATTGTTGAGTGGGACTGTACGATCGGTTTGTTTCTTACAGTTGTTACGATCGTAGAACAGGGAATGGGTGATGACGGGGCCGGTCTGAATGGTAGTGCTGCAACTGGTCGGCAATTGGTAGTTGAAAACTGTGGAGCGGTTTTGGTCTTCGGTTTCACTGCTAGGAGACTGATTGGACCTTCCAGTCGACTCGGCGATTTTCTTGACGATGAGATATGATTGATGCTTTTCTGGCTTGACGGTGGTACTGGACAATTGGTAGGAGTAGGACACCTGATCTTCTTGGATACAGGCGATGCTCGGTCGTGAGTGATTGACGACGTGATGGTTGCGATGTACGGTGTCTTGTCGGTATTCGGTATCGAAGACGGAGGTGAACTTGCTGTCTTCTGATTTGTTGATGTTTGAGGCGGAGATATCGTTTGTGGTGATCGGGATGAGGAAGGTTGAGGCAGACAGCTGATTGACGTCGAAGACGGTGGAGAGGATGCGGTTTTTCTGAGTTGTATCAACTTTATGAAGTCCACCAGACGCTTTATAGACCTCTGGGTCTTCTCTTGCTTTCCCAATAAATCCTGACGCATTCGCTGTTGCAGCTATTGCAAAGAAGACATATTTTAAATATTTTACCGAGAAAGGCACTTCGAATGTAGCGTGAAATTTTGTTACTTACAAGGAAATATATGCAAATGTCCTCTCCAATTTTATCTTTAAATATATACATGT
Source organism: Leptothorax acervorum (assembly GCA_035220615.1). NCBI lineage: Eukaryota > Metazoa > Arthropoda > Insecta > Hymenoptera > Formicidae > Leptothorax > Leptothorax acervorum. Next base: position 1,432,160 of record JASTWQ010001261.1, on the reverse strand, counting down.
TATAAATGGCGAATTGTGATGAAAAAATAGATCTAGCACGTGATCTTCACGCGTATGAGAAATAAATGTAATTTTGCAAGATCAAAAATATTATGAATCATTAAACATTCTTTTTGTAATTTGTAAAATTTAAATATCGTAGCACAGAAATATTTTGAGAACTAAAACATCTTCGAGAAATTTAAATGCAAAATATGTATCAAATAATACGATAAAGCTCTTTTATCTTTTGGCGGAACAGTTTACGTATATTTCATATTTTCAGTGATATTTACTTGGAATCTAAAATTTAATTTGAAAAAATAGTTTTAAATTTTAAACAGATAAAATATTATTTTAAGCTGTCTACAAAATAAATCATAAAAATTGAATATGGGCATTTGCATTTGTTTCTATCCAAACTGCTTACTAATTAGCAACTTTTATCGTACGTTTACAATATACAAAAAGCTGCTATAATTGCTTGCCAAAAATTTTCGCTGTGAAAAAAAGAGCTAAATAATATAAATTTTGAATGTCATACATGAATGTCTTACATGAAGGTCTACGACATATGGTGCGTTTCTTCCATCTATATTGCATGCGAGCTAGTAAATTAGAAAGATTACGCGTGTTACACGATTCTAACATAAGAATAGCTAATAGTGTATTTCTAATTGCCATGCGATCCAGTTCGAAAAAAAAACTACGTGACATAGGCTTTACAAATCATCGTAGATTTGTAAAGATTGTTAATTCACATAAAGCTTAAACGTGTAAAATGCACTTAAATTCTAAACAAAAAAAGTAACATTTTTTTATGTTACGTAACGACAGCACGTTGCAGTCGCGAAAAGATTAAATTCATGTGCACATATAATTGGCTCTTCTTTTCTTATGAGAATTTTTTCGGCAAAGCAAATATTAAAATGTATGGTAAATAGTTAAATATCTAGAAAATTATATAGCTAATAAAAGCTATTACAAATATATCACGCTTGCCATTGGATGCATATGAAATATCGCTCTTAGGGTACTATTTTATTTTTCGTACGATAAATTTTTCAAACGTGTTGATTGATCATGGGATAAGGTATTTCTAAAGACTCGAGAAATTGTTCTAATACTCGAAGAATGTTTTCTAATAAATTTCGGAATCCGATGTTTTATGTACAATTACGTATATATAATCGAATAAGCTTTAAATTTGATATTTCAGCATAATCGGCAAATAAATCTAGATGTTACATACGATTTCCGTCTATTCTCAATAATAACAAAGAGGAAATTATATTTGAACAATCAGGCGCTCTATATTCTTACCAATGCAGTGGACAAATCATATCTATAGATCGTTAACGCGAAGGAAATGATTTAAAAAATAAAGCTAACTCATATTCACATGAACATGGAAAGAACGATCAATAAATAAAAATATTCAAGACTGGTCGATTCTTAATCAAATTAGTGAATTTAAAAAACATTGTGGAACAATAAAAACATTACTATGTATCTATATTACATATTAAATATAAGAGATCATTTTTCATATTTACAGAAATATTTTAGACAACAGAATCGACTTGCCTTCATAAAATATCACATAAACGAAAAAAAAAAATATAACGAAAACGCAGAGATCTTGCAGGTTCCTTTGGATGAAAAAACAAAAGGACGAAAATTGTTCGCAATTTACATATTCGATCAACTCAAGAGCATTCCAAATAAAAGTGAACTTTATAATTTGTCTCTATGTAGGCCACAGGACGAACCTGGAGTGACTGGCCGAGTAGTTGTGAGCGTTTTTCCAACTCATAAACCTGCAATCTCAGATCCGAGTTTCGCTCGCGCAGCTCATATCTTTCTCTCTCTTTTTCCTCTGCAAGATATTTTGCATTCAATACACAGGTTGTTTTTTTGTGCCCTATCGTGGACGATCGACCAAAAAGTTCTTCTTAATTGCAAATTCTTCGGCCGTAATCGAGAAGCCGGTCTCACACGCGGACACTTCTTCCGGCAGGTTGCCTCTCTCGTTTATTCAGTGCGTGCGTGCCTACGCTCAATTAAGTCTGCGGCAACGCTGCGATACCTCGTTGTATGTTAAATCTAGAAGTTATGGACTCATGTTATACAAATTCCTGTGTTTATTTAAAATAATGTGCTTGCGCCGATTTACCGGTCCTTCCTGATTTTATCTCGACCAAGTTTACGTATGTGCACCTTGCCGTTACTTTACAATCCACTAACTGAGAAGGCAGCAAAAAAATCGTCGGTTTTGCTTCATAATTAGAAAATCAATAATTCCCAACCGACTTGCTGCCGCAAAATGACATAAGCTTTATCGCGAACTTTTCACAACTAAAGTTGTAGGAACAAGAACTTTTTTGTCAATCACACGCTTAGCGCTATTGAAGGATTTCTTCTTTCAAGAAACCGAGGACGATTTACCGAGTTTTTCGTCCTTTTTGTAAAGTAGCAATTTATTGTCGCCTTCCTCTGCTTCTTCATCTTTTTCGATGTCCTCTTCCTCATCCATTAATGCACATTTTGGACAGGTTCTAGGTGGGGGCGTTGATCGGGTATGACACGAGATGTGATAGTTACTTGAGCAATTCCTACACGTTGTTAACGAACCTACGAAATGACAAATCGTATTTGCATATGCATTCGCAGGTTTTTTCAATAAGACTGTAACGAAACTAATAATATTCCTAAGATTTTTATTTTTACCTGGATTTTCACAACAGATGCACACGATAGAGTCGCTTCCAATCCTTTCGATGGTCAAGCTAGATGGTAATCCGGGTATGCGAACAGGCTTGTTACCTATCGACTGAACAGATTTGGCACTAGATACAGACACTCGCATTTGGTTGTCTTCTATTTTGCTTTTATTCACGAAGACTTTGCTGTCCGCGTTTCTGAGGATATTTGGCCTAATGGTGGACTTTTGGATTGGGATTAACGACTTCGTTTGCGCCGGTGGCGAGGTAGATTTGGTTGGCTGAGTTTTGCTAGGTGGCGGCGACGGGCCGTTCATACGTGCAGTCGTCTGCCGGGTGTGAGGTGCGTTTCCAGATTGCAAATAAGAATGCCTCTTCCGCTTCTAAAATATATGCGTCAAAATACCGGTCATTAAATAAGATTCAATAATATAATATCAAATTGTAGAAACTTATTCCTATCCAAAGTATCTTTAATTCACTTTTTAAATATGTACAGATAGCTCAATTTATCTTTGCGTGTTATGTTTTCGCAAAGGCCATGCTAATCCAGTAGTGTCCAAGTATCTATATGTATAAACAAAAAGATGAGGATGTCTTCGTATAAGAGTGGCTATTGATAGTCAGCGAATTCCATGTTCAATTCCGATCTAATGTATGCTTTTATAAGAGATTAATTGGAGAGTTGAAGGTTGTGAGTGAAGGAATATATGAAGTTGAATGGTTCTCACTTCGGGAACTCATATTTCACATGTAAAAACATGTATAAACAAAAGCATTGGCATACTTACAGATGGTTGTTCAAACATGGAGTATACAAATTGCGGATTAGCCGTGCTACGACGTTTTCTTTCCACTCTTCTGTTCTGCAGTTCCATACATTTGGACTTGGTAATAAGCCCGAGGCAATTCAGGTAGTTGTACTTCTCGGGTGATTCGATGTTGTGTTCCTTTTGCTCTTCCTCCTGCTTATCGTCCGAATTTTCGTCCAACGACACCTCAACGACGTCGTCTTCGCCGGAAACGGTTTCCACCGAGCTAGGACGTCGCCTGTAAAGAAACTTCCAATTGAAAAAATTCTAAAATCTTTGTTACAATGGTGGACATTTTCGTATAATTTTGCATGATTTCACAATCACAACAAATTTAAACAAATTTGAAACGTAATTAATTTATATCGTAATTAAATGGGACTTCTTAATTGATTTACTATTTCTTCAGCGCACACAAGCTTACTTCGCACAATCGTTATCTCGCGGCCGCGAATGATGAACATCGCCATTTCTGACAACTTCTTCGTAGTCTTCCTTCGAAGGCTTCGTCTCGAAACCATTGGCAGCTGTTTCATGCTTCGTTTCATTATTATTTGTAATGTGATTGTTGTTGTTCAGTCCGAGGAGAGACGGTATAGAAACTTTCGATCCATTCGCGTTGTCTGCCTTGAACGCGTCTACCTCTTTGCGCAGCCGCTGCACAATCTGCTTCTGTGTATTAACAACCAAAGATATATATAGCACATCGTAGCGTTACTTAATATCGGTGATTTCTAAAAGAGATCCTTAGAAACAGCTTGTACAAGCGCGTTAACTTCAACATGTTTTAGCAAAGAGTAACACATATGTACAAACATTGGACAATTGTTATGATTAGTATATAAAAATACAAACGTACAACAAACAAATGTAAATGTTGCGAAGAAATAGAATATTAACGCATTAGTTCTGCGATTAAAATTTTGATGCAAACACGCGTTTGTCCTATATATATATATATCTATTCAAAAGTTAACTTTCGCAAAGCTCCGGAAAGTTTCCACCACTTTTAAAGTAAACGAGAAATGGAGAACTGTTGGAAAAAATGGTTTGGAGAATATATAAACCGGAAAAACAGTCGCAAAGCTACGAGAACGGGGCGGAAAGTTGAGCGAGGAATGAAAGAAGACGCGGAGATTTTGTAAAGAGCCGAAAACGTTTTCGCAGGACATTTTATTGATTTTGAACCGCTCCGTCTCTGCCTCCCGGCTTCTCTCCTTCGCTCCAAGTCGCTCTCGCTCCTTCTTTCTGAATTGTCGCCTCCCTCTCTCGTTCGCTCACTGCCGTACCCCGCGCATCGCGCTTTCCCACTCTCGCAGCCTCTGCGTATCATCCCCGTCCATCCCCCGTCCATTACATCTCGACTATTTATCTCGCTTGTTATCAACACCGTTGAAGGAAAGAGAGTATCGAAAAGGGACAAGCAAACACAACTACACGTGCATGAAGAATGATAAATATTGCCATCCCGCTTAATCTTGGAATAATGAAATTAACAAATTTTATACACACTCTTCTTTTCCATTAGAAACTTTCTTAACTCACCGTAACAGCCTATTGTAATACATGATCAATATATCAAGTCGTTTCACAGTCAGTACCACGCGAGTGATATTGCGGCACGATAAGACTTGTACTTTGCAAAAGTTAAGCAAGGCATGCCAAAGTTTTTGCTATGCAGCAGCCAACACTTCGGATCAATAATAGTCCTGAACGATAATGTAACTTACAGAACTACAATTTTTCTGGGTTTTATAGCTGACATATGTGTACATATAGATTAGACAAGAAATACTCGTAGAATTATATTAGTTTTCAAGGCACAATCATTCTTAGTCACTACAAACGCGTTTAACTTTAGATGCATTTTCATGTACAAAATCGCACGATCGACCAGCCGAGAGATTGATTGTGAAATTGCAGGCAGGGTCTCGTAATGGAAACTTGAGAGAAGATGACATATAGATGTGAATCACTACGTGCATGCGACATGAAAGAAAATCAATTGTCCGCGCTTACCTGGCATCTTCCCAAAGATACGATGTACACCTGAATTTTTTCTATCTGGCCAAGAATGTCTGGGTTCTGTAACAAGACGCATCATGATTACCTACGTATCGAGTCCAAACACATCCAAACTAGAACCACGTAACTATCGCAATTAGAGCAACTTCGTGTATTAAAGTCTTTGTGGAGTAACTTTGTGTAATATTGATACTTTTATGCGCATTTTTACCATCGTCGAAAATGCAAAACAGAAGCAAATAGGGAGCAATCATAAAAAGTTAACTTAAAATTGTTAATCAATATTTTATATAATAAAGTTATATATGTCAAAGATTTTGTTCTTTAGAGTAATTGCTGGAATTATACTCGAATTGATAATTCGATTTTAGATATGTATAACGGTAAAGTTTCCCTTGATATGCATAAATAACATCCGCGGCACTAATTGCCGCGAGACGAAGTGTCTGGCCGAAGTTTGTTGTGCGCGGCTTGGCTTAGGTACGAGATTCCAGAAGCATCGCACACAGACTCCGGTCTCACTGTATCGATTGTTCCCTCCTGAATCTCGAATCCCGTCGTAATTCGAAATAAATCGTATCAAATCGCAAACCCGCAGCGCGGAAATTATTTAGCACGGCGTACGTATTTATATGTTTCACGAAATAGGACGTTTAATGTATTAAATTATTAAAACACCGAGAAAAAGAAGGTTTCTCTAACTCTAAAACAATGATATATAATACACTATCATGTAATTAACATATAATCACGTTATACAATACATTAATCACTAATTATATATTATCACAGAATTAGATGACAATGTATCCACCGTATAATCATAATACAGATAGTAGATATAATATACTTACATTCGGGTCAGCCTTCAGCCTTTCCACGAATATCTGCAATTTAACGAAAAAGTTGTATCAGTATTAATAAGAAAAAATAAATAAGGAGTTCTATTATATAGACCGTAATGCAGGATTGAGCGGGAGATAAATAATTTAGCAGAAGTATGCCAATGTACACGGCCAACTGGAGCACGATGCGCCATTACGCCATTACGCTCTCTCCCCTCGTTAATACCTCCATTAATTAATAAAGATGCGAATTAGAATCTCGCGTTTAACATCTCGTTAACTCGTCGCGATTCACATTTAACTTTCTTCGTTTCAGGAAACGATCGTCGCAATTTAAGTGCTCAGAGCTAACGTACGTTTACATATTAATTATTACATGAGAATATATGTATATCATACATTCTTAATTTGTATATTTTTAATTATTTTATAATTCTTAATTATGTGTTATATTCATAATTAACTTTCCTCACATTTTCAGGAGGAAATCCTTATAATGCAAATATTTCGAAGTAAATATTTTTAATTATTGCATGATTCTGTGTAAATCAACTACTTATTTCGCATTTTCAAAAAACGATCCTTACAATCCAAATATTCAGAGTTAATATGTGTGTGTGGATATTATTTTTAATCATGCACGAGAATGTATAATATATATTTTTGATTATATAATTATATAACTAAAGGGCTGCGCACAATAAATGGAATAGGGAACAGGGAATAAGGAACAGTTCAATATTAACATATGCACATAGCATATAAAATATAGAATAAAATTTTATCACTGTTCCTCAGTTTTGTGTTAATTAATTACATATGTTAATGAGTTTCATATGTTAATATTGAACTATTCCCTATTCCATTTATTGTGCCCAGCCCCTAAGAAGTGCAATTATGTTATTATTCTTAATTATATCGATATCAAGTGAAGAGAGAGCGATCATTCTTTCGCAGAAAGTAGTTGGAAAAGTAATTTCATCGAGAGTAAGAAGAGTTTGGCTCAGAACTGCGACTTCTACCATCCCTCTTCTGGCGTTCTGGCGCGCAGGAGGGCGAGTTTTCTTTTGTTTTATCCCGGCGCGATTATCGACGAGCAATTCATCAGGTCCGCAGGCGACTGGCGAACTCGACAACGAAACTCTTCTCGCTGCGACGCGCGCAAAAGTAGATGAGAGAACGACCTTGTCAACGTTCTCGCGGTAAAAGTAAATCAAGCGTGGACTCGACGACCACGGGAAGCTTCCCGGCGCGAGTATCGACTCGCGCCTGTCTCCCACCAACGAGATATGCGAACTTCGGTTACATAAATCGCGTTCGGCGAGTGCGATATAGACGTGTCTCCCATCGATGCGATATAGATGCATCCCCCGCAAGGGCTCGTGTAACGATTTTGTCCTCTTTTTACAGGATCTACAGGATCTATGGGAAAAGTCAAGGAGTTAGAATTGATACGTTAAGCTGTGGAAAACTGACGCGAAAGTTTGCCAAACGTGCGTCGAAAGGATTCTTCCCTCGGTCTCGCGGAAAAACGAGATATGAGAAACGTGGCCGGATAATTCAGAAGGTATCGATTGTTCGCCGTGGAGCGTCGCCTCGCGAAATCGAGCGGACGGCGGCCGTTCATTCAATCGGACGCGCGCCAACTTTCGGGGAACTTCTTCCCGAGTGAGCACGACATATTAATGAGACGATCCTTTTCGTGATCCCGATCGGGAGCGAGTCATTCTCGCGCTCGCGCTCGCGGCGGCACAAAGAAACCTGCAAAGGTATCGTTATATTTATAAAGATGGTGGCACGCGCGCGGAGACGCTCGGGGCGCGACTATCCCCGTTGCAAGTTCACGCCTTCCGTGCGAAGCGATCAACAAGTTCTCGGTGACGAGCCGGGAAATCGTCGATTAAATCGCTCGCGAAAACGCTGGTAATTCAATCCCCTGCGACAAATTTCTCGGCTGCTCTCGACGAGCGAGCGAGGCGCGTAACGCACGAGAAAGAGAGAGAGCGAGAGAGGAAGAGTGAGAGAAATAAATGGACAGAAAGAAGGGGAGGGGAAAGAGGGCGCACGGAGACGCCGAGAGAGAAGCGGATATACCTCGGCCATAAATGGAACTTTCGACTTTCCGACTCGCTTTCTTCCCCGCCCTTCGCCCTACAATTCGCAGTTCGCACAAACTACCTTCCGATTCCTGAAACTGCCTGAAAGTCCTGAAACTCTTGACGCGCGCGCGCTAAAGTTATCCACAAAAGACGCTGGCGGATCTATCGTTCGAGTTGTGTCTCTCGAGCGATCGATCTATCGAGTCGGAGGGATCTTGCGATTCCGATGGGGGGACCGGCCGTGCGTCCTCGCGTACTTCTCGCACGTAGGGAGAAAAATAAAAACTTCCCCGTCAATCTCCAAGGATAAACGATAAACGTGTCGCGAGGAGGAGAAGGACTTCTTCAGCTTCTCTCTCCCTCTTAACCCCCTACGGTTCGTCCCTCGATCGCTATCGCACACGCAGCATCGGCAATCTCTCCCTCTCCCTCTCTCGCTCTCTCATGCTCATCACGCTTTTCTTTTCTCACCTGATGCTCGACTATCGCTCTCTGCAGTTTCTGTTGCACGGCGACGATCTCCTCGTGGAGGCTCTTGGATATTTCCATGCTTCCTGGCAGGTGGTCAGCACGCAGTGCTCCGTCCTCGGCGACAACTCTGGCGGCGGCAACCCCGATGCGATGCGTCGGGAGGCGGGGAGTGCGACTGGCAAACGCTCCTCTCGTAGCCGCGGCTGCGAGTTCCGACGAGCGACGGCGCGCGACGAGCGACAACGGTTGCGGGCCCGCGACGCCGTTCTCACCGTCACGTCACGTCTCGTCTCGTCTGTGTCTCTCGTCTCCGTCCGTGCGTCCAACCGACCGACCGACCGACCGTCCGTCCGTCCGTCCGTTCCGAACTTCGGCCGTTTCCTCTCCGAACTCCGAAGTGCCGTGCGATGTTGCGCTGGTTTTGCGTTCGTCGCAAACGCGCCACAAACGCGTGTGTCTCTCTCTCTCTCTCTCTTTCTTCTCCGTTTCTTCCTCCGCTTTCCTCTCCCCTTTCCACTTCGATCTCTTTTATCGCTCCCTCTTTCTTTCGCCCGAGCGCGAAATTGCTAAGCTCACGCGGCGCAGCGCAGTGCACGCACTTACTTTACGCACGCACGATCTCGTCTTGTAACCCCTTCGCACTTCTTCGGTCGCGGGCTACAGGTCGGCGTAACGAGAGTCAATCGCGGCACCAAGAGTCAATCCCTCGCTCGTCGTCGGCGGCGGCGGCGGCGCGAGCGTTTACGCTGCCATCGGCGCGCTGCGCTGGCCCTCGCTCGACTCGAGTGCGCACGGCCGCCGCACCGAAGTGAAGTTGATCGCGCGCGCCCTCCTCTCCTCGCCCTGTTTCCCCTCCGCCCACCAACGTCCGGCGCCCTTCGTCGACGGCCGACGGCGGCGGCCCGCCGAGCCGAGCGGCGAGGGAGGCGGCGGTGAGTTTTCGCGCCAAGCCTGCGGGATTTCGCGGTCCGGCAAGAATTTTTCGCGATCTCTCGCCTTTTTTTTCTAGATCTACTCTTTGTAGCACACTACGTCGCACCTCCTACGCTCGAAACGCAACGAATGTGTCTAATTAGATGTCGCAGGGAAAAAGGAAAGGAACGAAAAGTAGGAAGAAAGTTGAGCTACGAGGAACAAACCTCCCCTCCGCTTCGCCATCTCATCTTCCTCTCCCCCCTCGCCGTTCGCGACGAAGAAAAATCTCCGGATCAGTTTTCCTAGCGACATTTGGCAGCTCTGCTCGCTTCTCGCGCTGCTATTGGACGATATTCGCGTGTCAACAATATGGCTGCTTTCTCTGTGAATTGCGATGTGATCCACGGGTGTGATTTGATTGATGGACGCGATATCCGAATATCCGGAGTCCAACACTCACAATTTGAAAATCCTTTCTGCGAGAAGGGATAGATTAGCTGGGGAACGGACTGAATTTCGCGTAACAGGTGCAGCCCGAATTCCTCGCTGTCTTTCACGGAAGATCAGTTTTTCAGACGATAAGGAAACGCGGAAGAGAAATGCGGAAACCGGAGCCGGAGCCGGAGCTAATAGGAGCTCACTTCATGCGGGATCATTGCCGCGTCAGCGCCGTCAGCTGATTGCCATTTAATTCGCGAACGGATTGACGTGCTGATAATCAAGGGAAACGAGTGAACGAGTCGTTCGTTTGCGCGAATCAGCGCGAATGGCTCGAGGAACGGATCGAAATTAGGACGAAGAAAGTACGGAATAAAAGCGCAAGATTTGAAGTTGCGGCCGGCACTCGACGTAGCCTTGCGACGTCACCGTTGGATTATGCCGTGTCTCGATTTACCTCGGCCAGTATGTTCTGTGGCCAGTTCCCTTTTAGAGTACACGGTAGTATCTGCCGATTACTTATTTGTCAACATTCTTCAAGCACGGTTTAAGATTCAACTGACATTCGAGGAGAGTCATTTCTCTAAAACCATCTAAAATCTAAAACTGCGATATGCCCGCTCTGTCGCCGCGTTGATTCATCGAAACCTCTACGTTACACCGATATCGTCATTGATGGACACGTCACACGTGTGCACACATATCTGCGTGGTATGATTAACGTTAGTTTGCCTCGTTATCTCTGAGGGCTTGGATGATCGTCGTCTCTTGCGAGAATATTTTGGAGCTATTCAGTGGAAGGGACATTTAACTTGTGCAATCATGTTGAAGGCTGTTATCTTAATCGGGGGACCTTTAAAAGGTTTGTGTTGATCTTAATTATAAAATATTATTTTGTAATTAGTAAACTTAATTATCAGATAATTGAAACTGAGAATTGTAGAATCGTCAGTGTTGATGTTAAAATTACACATAATTATATATATAATTATATATCTACTCTTTTATCATTTGAAGATACAATTGATATTGATATTGTATTGTAATTTTTTAACATTGCTGTTGGATTACGTCACATTTTGATTGTTACATTAATGGGGGTTTTTTATTAATTTATTGTGCATATATTTGTTATGTATATGAAATCTACAATTGTACGTCTTTTATCAAAACTTTATTATAGATTCATTGAATGTATATTTTGTTTTCTTGTGTTATTTATTAAGATGTGTTTGTCTTTCTTTGCAGGGACTAGATTTAGACCTCTATCCCTGGATATCCCAAAGCCGTTGTTTCCAGTGGCCGGATTACCTATGATACAGCATCACATTGAAGCCTGTACCAAAGTGCCCGGTCTTAACGAAGTGTTGATTATCGGGGCATATCCCAAGAATGATCTGGCACAGTTTGTACAGGAGATGTCGAGTACCTATGGCATAATCATTCGATATCTACAGGAGTTCACGCCCCTTGGAACGGCAGGTGGCATGTACCACTTCCGCGATCAGATTCGTTCGGGCAGCCCAACATACTTCTTTGTTATGAACGGAGATGTCTGTGCCGATTTCCCTTTGCAAGAGATGGTGCAGTTTCACAGCAGCAAGCAAGCACTGCTCACAATCATGGCAACGGAGGCGACTCGGCAACAGTCACTAAACTACGGATGTATGGTTTTGGGAAAGGAGGGAGAGGTGGCGCATTACGTGGAGAAGCCTTCGACATTCGTGTCAGCTCTTATCAATTGCGGAATATATCTCTCATCTCTAGAAATTTTCCAAACAATGGGAGATGTCTTTCAGGCCAACCAGCAGCAAGATCATATAATGTAAGTTTTTTGCAAGCTCACTTAGAACGTAATAAGAAAACGAGCATTCTTTCTTTTTTGTTATTGGATTGCAGGCAATTGTGCGGCAACGGTAGAGATCCGGCGCACATCGCATTTGAGCAAGACATACTGACGCGTTTAGCAGGATCCGGTCGGTTGTTTGCCTTACCTGTATTCAGATGGTGGTCACAGGTAAAAACTGCGGGCTCTGCGATATACGCCAATCGACATTACTTGGTCCTCTACAAGCAGAAGCAACCGAGTCGCCTTGCTTCTACGAGCAAAAACTACTGTCACATTATAGGAGATGTGTACATTCATCCATCGGCTAGCGTACATCCGACTTCTGTGGTACGAACTGTGTGAATAAATTGTACTGCTATGGTTTTATAAACTTGATCTCTTGACATAAAATTTCTATTTCCTGTAGCTAGGTCCAAATGTGAGTATAGGCCCATATACGATGATCGGACCTGGTGTGAGAATCAGAGAGTCGATCGTGTTGGCTAATGCACACATACAGGCCCATTCCCTTATTTTACATAGCATCATAGGGACAGGCACCAGCGTAGGCGAATGGGCGCGCGTCGAGGGGACTCCGTGCGATCCCAATCCTAACAAACCATTCGCGAAAATGGAGAACTTGCCGCTATTTCACGCCAACGGCAAGCTCAATCCTTCCATCACGATACTCGGTAAAAAAATAAAACATATTAAAACTGTTTCTACGTAGTAGCGGCATGCGCGTTGCAATACATATAAATGTATTACATTTCAGGTACTAGTGTGAGCTTGGCTGCGGAAAAAATTCTATTGAACTCAATTGTTCTACCGCATAAGGAACTTACGAGAAACTACAAGAACGAAATTATCCTTTAATTGTTTAACATCTGCTGCGAGGATAGAACATATTAATGGTTTAGATATTAATGAAAGAATCGCACAAACGATAAAACGCTAAGTATTATACAACATATTTTTTTGGGAGATTTTTTCTGTTGAATTGTGAATACAAATCTTTAATAATTTCGTAACATAAGATATTAATATAAGATTTTTATATACATTGTGTACATGTATGTGGCAACTATAAGTTATGTACATAGGGGCGGCAATCGCACACAATTTTTACAATATACAATAGACTTGTACATATCATATGCGTCTATATATGAACGTTGTCAGATATATACAATATATATATAAAATGTTACTTCATATTTTCGTAGGTATATCAATAAATCTTTATTTGTGGATTTTTGTTCTTATTAAAAATTATACGTGTGCATGCCGCGGGACGCCGTGCAGGATCGTGCGATGGAGCGAAGTCCCGAACTCGCATTGGCGCTGGTGGTATCGTGGCGATCGGTACGCGGGAGGAAGAATAACCGGAAAAAATCTGACGGAGGAGCCGGGTACAGGCCGCCTAAGGTGAGGCTCGCTCTCGCGTTCCTCACCGGCGGCGCCAGGTGTTTATAAGGCGGCTGCGATTATATGCGAGTGAAGAAAGGAGAAAGAGAAGAGGAGGAGAGCCGAGAAGAGTGTGAGAGGAGAAGAGCGAGCGGTGTGTACGCGTGAGACAGCCGCATTGAATTGCACTGAATCAACAGGTAGATCGGCGGATCGGTATGCGTGGGACGACGTTTTCGTACGCGCGTTCTTTCGCCGTAGCGCCGGGATTCGCCGTGGTCCCCCGCAAAAGATGCAGCGCGCGAACGAGCGCGAGACGCTACGACGACGACGGCGACGAGTCTTAGGGAACGGCGGACGACGACCGGGATCGGTTGAGTAGCACTAACGAGGAGGAGGGAGCGGCGCTCCAGGTGGAAACGCGCGTTCCTCTAAACGTGTGCTCCGCGGCGAATTCCGCGCATACCAACGCCGCTGATCCAGCTTCCCCGCGAGCGGCGGTGGTGGCGGCGGCGGCGGCAGCGTCCGGATCGGGAGAGTGATTTTTGTGATCGCCGTTCTCGTCAATGACACGCGTGGAATGCGCTGAGCGAGCGCGCGATCCCACGCTGCGCTATATGCGCCGACATTGTTGCGCGTCCGTCTCGTTGCGCTGGCCTTTAAAAATCCGTCCGTGCGCGTCCTGACGTCGTGCAGACCGTGAAGTGCCGTGGGGTGCATTTTGAATGTGGCGCAGGGCAAACGCGGATCTCGCGACGTCGCGAGAGCGACGTTCTGCTTGACCCCGGCGCATAACGGACAAATGAGTCTACCTGTGACATCGAACGTCGCGACTTGTTTATAGCCGTCTTAGCACGAAATTTCTATTGGTAATTTCTATTGTACTTCTGACTGTAAAACAATGTACATTTTTCAGTTTTACATATTTAAAGTTATTGAGAGATGCATTAATTTTTAATTGTACAAGAAGAGCTTGAGAAGAGTATTTTATCATTTAAATTATACGAAGAGTGCAATTATAAGAGAAAAGTATTATAATTTATAGTATAAATTATAAAATTTAAAGTGAGAAGATCTCGGTGAAGATAAAAGAACAATATAAAAATGTATAAACCTTTTTTTTTTATTCTTAATTTATCTTTATTTTATGATTGGAGCTAATATTTTCCTCTTTGGAGGAAGTTAATTTTGTTCATAAAAATAAAATATATATATATATATTACTTTCTCTTTTTTTATTTTTTAGTTATATAATTTAGTAAGATATATAATTTTTTATTTGCAGGAAGAGAAGAGTAGATTGATAAAAGTGGAATAAAAAATTGCTAGATATTCCAAATGGGCAATAAAAGCCCATTATGGCCCAGTGTCATCAACCACAACATCAGCACGAATTTTTGCCCCTGTGTGATGTATTATTTAACATTATTTCATTAGCATCCTATTTCTGCGATGTTGTCTTTGATTTTGCAATGGTATATGCGCTCGCTCAGCAAGCAACAGCATCACCCATATTGTTTCCATTAAGCATCACTTTTATAGCAACTTCTTTGTTAATTTCTCAGGTTTGTATCTGAAGGAATAGATTCTACCTTATCTTTATATATACTTGTTATTGCACCGTAATAATTATATATACCATGTAATTACTCTTGTAGATCGTTAGTTTGCGATGGTATCTCTGGGGAGCTAGAGGTAAATTAACAAACACCGCACCAAACAATTGTCGTGTAAATCCAGTGAAGAGAATTGGCAACTGGACCGTAGGCTGTGTTCTATTACTCCACTCCACTCAAGTCGGTGTACTATGGAGATATTTCAAGTTATTTATCCCAGTCAATTTAACTTACGTGAAGCACGAGGTATGTAGATTTGAGAAAGATGAATGTTTTCCTGCCGTCTCTTTCGTTTCATTATGAGTCTCATCGTCTCAGGTACGGGAGCTTTGTGTATTACGGCTGATACACGCATTCTGTGAAGCCGCTCCAATGCTACTTCTGCAGCTGTACGTCTTGTTCGGCGCTACCGACGGTGGTGAAATAGTAGCCGGGAAATTGAAGGAAAGCGAGGGCAAAGACAGCAGTAAATTAAAGGAGCTGACACTAGTATCGGCGGGACTTTCCTTATGGAGCGTGTGCTGGGCGGTCGCCAGTTTCAGCAAGGGTGCTGCGCGTCTACGTAATCTGGAACGTTTAGTGCTAACATGGTTGGGAGTGCTGGCGCAATTATTCTGGCGTTTGGGGACAGTGAGTGCTCGCGTCGGAGCATTGGTCGCGTACGCTTCGCTGTACGGCGGACAGTGGCTGTTGATCGTAATGGCCCTCCACTGGTTGTCCATGTTGACATGGTTACTGCTCACACCGGACGGGCTCTTCCACGGTGGCGAGCGTCTCCCTCTTCTTAGGAAGACTTTTCTTGTTTCCCTCCTAGCCTTTGTATATATATTTGCATATGTTAATCTACATGAGACGAATCATCGTCAAAAAATGGTTAGTAGCGGGAAGACACCAAGGATTTTTACATCTGAAAGACAATCTATGTTATGTTAATGTCATGTTTCTCCCCTCTTAGGTGATATTTTATACTGTAATGTTCTTGGAGAACAGTCTACTCATCGGCGTGTGGATAGCTGGTGTTAATCGTGCCGATCTTTTGCCTCACCAGCATCATCTACATCCAGTTACTCTAGTACTTATTCTACTAGCTTTATTTTTCGGTGGTATGTTTTTCATGGGTCTTTACTATAGGTAAGTGCGATGTTTTATTCATTTTTATTATATTATATTGATAATTGCATTACATTTTTCTTTCTTGTTACAGATTTTTTCATGTGAGAAGATTGAGGTACGAGGCTGGTGGAAGAATGACTGGTTCGAATCTCACCACGCTATCTAATCAGGTATGATACG
The DNA here is from genome assembly GCA_035220615.1 of Leptothorax acervorum. Classification (NCBI taxonomy): domain Eukaryota; kingdom Metazoa; phylum Arthropoda; class Insecta; order Hymenoptera; family Formicidae; genus Leptothorax; species Leptothorax acervorum. The sequence continues at coordinate 1,415,709 of JASTWQ010001261.1, read as the reverse complement.
AGACAAATTTCTCTTCTCGGAAGCATCGTCATGCAATTTTTTGAACTTTCAGGATAATGCGGAAGAGAAACAAATAGATTATAATGAGGGGAAGAAGATCAACATTAACATTGGCATGAGGAAAGTTAAATTAAGTAATGGCGGTATACCGGGCGTGTTCAATTGCCGTTTCGCGAACCCAACGGTTGTAAATCCAAATCGCAAGAAGAAGAAACCGACCAGCTTCGTGCCACCGCCGCCGCCGCAATCGCAAACAGTGATAAATTCCGTAGCAGCTATAGGCGACTCAAAACAATGGCTTAACATGGGCAATGGATCGCGGCAATTAATTCCGTTTTGGAAGAAGCCCATATCCTCTAATATAATACAGGTAACTTGTGACAAATCTATTTGCTAATCATTACGATATGACTGCTGTCACAATGTAATTAATCTCTTAACACAGAACGATGGTTCCAATGAGCGTAAAGATGAGACTGATATGGCGATCGGTGGCTCGTTGAACGTCACGTTAATACGTGAGAAACTGAAGGAGAAAAAGCAACAGCAATTGCGCGAATTGCGAGCGATACAGGAGGAGATCAAGGAGGGTAAATTGTTCCCACCCCCTTCCGCTTCCACATCATCGTTCTCGTCCTCCCCTTCCGCGTCTAATCAGCAACCACCACCAAACACGAAATTGCATACCTCCCCGAGTTCTCCATTATTTACATCTCCGCCGTCGTTCTCCGAGCAGAATGGCGGTAGTGCGTTATCGTGCTGGCCACCCGTGAAAATGCATTGCCTCTTACCCCCGCCCCCTTCCTCCCCGTATTATCCCAACTCGCATCCCTCGAATCCGTGGAGAGCGGCGCCTCAACGAGAACGAGCGGACACGCCGGAGATATTACTAGCACCGCGATGTCTTCCGCATCATTATCCTCATTGGTCACCGCCTGGACATCTCAGTCACAGGTAATAAAAAGATCGATTGAACGTCCGAATCGAATCCGGATGAGTCAATTAATTCAAATTCCATTTCGTCAGGTTGCACGCGAATCAGAATGGTGTTGAAGAAAGTTCCAAAGGCAAGGGCGACGGAGAAGCGGAAGTCAGCGACATGGAAGGTAGCCAAGTCTCATTACCTAGGAGTTACACGCTACCGCGCGAATTTAAGTACAATCCTAACAGCGCCGTGAGAGAACGAGAGCGCCGCGTGGGAAATAATAAAATATCTTCCTCGCGCTTTTACTTGCCGTCCACTAATAGTTCCGACGGTGAGTGTGCTTCTTGTCTAATTATCTCGGTTAATCATCTATACTACGTAACAGAAATGTTTTATAAAAGCTAACTCAATCTAATCAATTATGGCCTACACTTTTATTAATGCTGACAGTAATTTTTTCAGGCGATGTAGATAGTGCTGATAACGAAGACGAAACAGACTCGGAGGCGCAAATGCAAACGAAGGTCCATTACAGTCATAATTATGATGAAATCTTGCAGAGGCGTCACGTGTACGAAAATAATGAGGATAACGACGCTACTGGTCTTAAGGTAGAGTGCGGCGCGTCTAATAATTGTTATTTAAACAATTCCCATGGTGTCCTGCGACCGAGTCAATTACTTAGAACACGAGTAAAACACGAAACAAAACTTTAAGTTATGCTGTAACACGTAATAACAAATCTTGTCATGCATGAGACATGCATATACAGTGTTCAAAAATATCTTTTAGAATCTCTCCTCTTAAATGTTAACAGTATAAGACTGTTGACTTCGCAAAACGGTATTTAATCGCATAGTACATAATACATGCACATACACAAGAGTACATCACAAAGATGTTTCTCTTGTGAGAGAGTGTATTAGCATGCGCAATATAATCTAATATAATCTAATTTAATTTAATTTTTTCGTGGTTTTGCATAAAATTGTGCAAACGACCAATCGAGTATATAATTAAATACATCTTAGGAAAGCACAAATAATGGACAAATATAAATACATGACCTACTGTTAAAATTCGTGTACGACGGATATTTTATATAATGCATAGTTACCTGAATATAGAAATCGTACACCTTTCATTCGTACTTATAAGATACATGTATGTAAGGATAAATTAATTTTAACGAATGTGTAAGATATTATACTATTTAAAGAGATATATTCTGTTATACATTTGTAAATATATAATCTTGCGCTAACGTTTCGTGTTTTTCTTTATATCTTTTCTTTATTTCTTTTATCTTTTCTTTATTTTTTTTAACATTTATTGAAAACTAAATCGGATAATATCAAATAAAAGTAACATATGCTACGTTAGTTCTAAGTAAAGACCTAATTACGTTTCTTGAATTGCACATACAGACCATCAGCCGCATACGTGAATACATGTATAGCATCGTTATCGTTTGAAGTATGTTTTTCATTCGTTTCGTAAGACACAGTATAATTTGAAAGGATCGTAATTAACGCTACTTTTACAATTAATATGGCTAATCTCTGTCCTAAAATTCAACACAAATTGCCATATAAATTTGCAAAATATAATATACACATGTAAAAAAGAAAAAATGACGTATTTTTCGGATTATATAAATATTTTATAACTCACCTATACATGATCGTGGTCCGATACCGAATGCCAAGGATTCGTAAAATTTCTTGTTTTCCGTCTTTGTTCTCAATGGAATAAAGTTTTGCGGATTGGAAAAGTATTTGGGATCTTGATTCGTCGCATTTACAGAGACATACACCGGAATATTTTTCTCAATTATTAATCCAGTGCCTGGTAACTAAAATATATATGTATATATATATATATAATAGTCAAGGAAACCAAGGAAACACACACACATGTGGAAGAACCTGCCCAGTTACTTGTGATGTGTTGCTCACCTCATAATCCCTTGTGGTTATTCTATCAGTGACGGGTAGAGGAGGATGTAGTCTCAGCGATTCAGCTATAACGCTGTCCAAGAAAGATAGTTCATTGATCAGATCCATGGTCAATTCTTTTCCCGACAGGTGTGTCTGTATCTCGTTGTATAAAGTGTCTTGGTGCTCCGGATGACGCGCCAGATCATATAGAACAAAGGCGAGTGCGGTTGCGGATGCTTCGAATCCGGCGGTGTAAAAACTGGAGGGATGCGCCACTAAATTGTCGCCCTCAAACTCTACGACATTAATGATTAAACGATTAATATTAACAAATTTTTACAATCCTCTTAATAATTCATAAGTTCGACGCAGCAGAAATATATTGAAGTTTATGATATTATAATAGTAGAATATTCTATTATGTATAAATTATGCGATAATTGTTACTGCTTATTTTAGAAATCAAATGTGGTCTTTACTGTAAATAGGATTCTGTTCTCCATTTTTAAGTGTTAACATGGAATCTATCATGTCTCCTCTCTTAAACGCTAGCTGTTCCCTAGTGTTCATAGAATTCCAGAAAATTTTGCGAAAATAATTCGCGGGCTCTTTAATGAACGGCGCGATTAAGAAATCCCACTCGGGAATGAAGAAGAGAATAATAAATGCAATCCCGCGCATTAAACCTCTGAAGATCTTCATACCTGCAAATATGTAATTATATATCTGATATAATGATACACAGTACATATTCTTCTCTTTTAAACATCTATGATTACATGGTGGAAAGAAAGTTATACTTTCCACCATGGATTACACTGCAATAAAGAATAAAGAATAAAATTTTCCAGCAGATTATAATGTACAACGAAAGTTGTTTGCTGGCAATAACTTCCATGCCGGATAAAATCAAAGTGTCACCGTTTTTCAAGAAGGCAGTCTCCTTTTCATCAAATGAATTTATGCTAATGCCGAACGCTAGGGAAGCCAGAACGTCGGTGGTATAACGGCCACTGATATCCTTCACCTCCCACGTACTCCGGCCAGTCTCGTCTGTCGATAATTTCTCGATGAAACTTAACATGAACTTCCCGCACTCCATCATCAGTGGTATCGTGTTCTTCAGTTTCTGCCCACTCAAGACCGGGGTCAGCTTGGTCTTCACGTATCTCCATCTGGGCTGCTTCATAGAGAGGATACTGTCCAGGCCTATCGCGTCCCTTTCGATGCCTGAACCAAATCGCCGATTCGGGAAGACATCAAAGTCCTTGATCATTACTTGTTTGATCAGGTCATGGTCCCGTAGAAGCAGCATGGGCTTGTGGAAGATATAAAAGCCGATATAGGGATCGTCCGGATCGGCGCTATTGTAGATTTCGCGCATTATCTCACCCGGCGGCTTCTTCAGGGTGATGCAGTTCTTGAAATTGCCGAAGAGCAGATGCGTCGGGGGGCTTTTCACCCCGCGTCTACTCCAGTAGGACAGCCTGTACTTGGCGTACCCATAGAAGAGGCTGAGAGATATTATCAGGGCGGTCGTACAGCAAATCAAGCAGTCCATTTTGTCGATGGAATCTCGTGATATTTGTTGATTTATATGTTTGCTCCAATTGTCTCTCACATATACATATAACTCTGCAGAGTTTTATCACACCATAATGTTAGATCTTGATTAGATCGGATGATATTTATGTCGGTTGGGAGGAATCACGAGGATATATTTTAATGTATAAAGTATAAACGTGTTGAACTAAACTTCTCTACTTCTCTACCGTCACGAAACGTTACACGTACGTAACACGTAGTCCGAGAAGACTACTACAATTTGTCCTTGTCACTTAAATAATTTGAGTAAGCTTAAGTAAACTTGAGTGAGCTTATTAAATTCTGACAGTGTAGTAGGAAACGGTGCTTAATATTTCTTCGCAGAATGAGATAAGCGGCTACTTAGGTCTATTTGCTGAGTTATCTCTAAAAGCTACAATGTGATAAAGATAATACATATTGCGATTCATCAATATATATTTGATATAAATTCGTTTTTCTTGTAAACATATTATGGCTGGTATTCATAGTCCGTTCTTATTATAAGACGTTCTTATTAAGTATACTTAAGATGGTCTAATCACCGCTGATGAATACTTACTCGATTATTGTACTTTTCTTATTTTTTCTCTTTTTTATTGAATAAATTGGTATTCACTTTTGCTCGTCGTTTGGCCGATGATTTACTTTATAACTTATAAGAAGCTATAAATTATAATTATAGCTTATTGATATATGTATGCATATATATTATATATATAGCGGAGCGGAAAAACCTAAATTATTTTAATTTAAAATAGCTTTTGCATTATTTTTTCACAATAAAAAGCAAAATTGCGATTAGATATCATATTCATATCATGCGTATAATCATTTCTAATTTAATCATGTATAATCATATTTTATTTGCTATTAATTATTCAAATAATACTAAAAAAAGGCAATAGAGCCAACGCGCGGTAGTTGATGCGCAATTATAAATTTTATTCAGTTAGTTTACATGTAAGACGACAAACGTACTTCGGAGAATGCATCTGTAAACACTCAAGCGTGAGATGCAATGCGCTAAAGGTTTCTATAACATAAGACTACGTCTTCTCAATATGTACCAGGGTTAGAGTGCGAAGTTAGGTTTATTTAACGTTAATTACATTTATGACTGCGTTGCGTAATATATATTTTTTTTATTTGACTGGCAGTTTTGCGTTCTTTGGTTTTATTTTTGACTTAAATGCTTATTGTTGTACGCTGAAGAGGACTCAAAAAAGAGTCGAAACGTTCGTCGTCTTACATGTAAACTATAAACCGAATAAAATTTATAATTGCGCACCAACTACCGCGCGTTTGCTCTATTGCCTTTTTTTAGTATTATTTGATTAATTGTGAGAGCCTTTATATTTCTTTTGATATATAATTATTATATAGATACATTTATAATATATGATTTATATGTATACGGGCAATTTTTTCTTATATATTCTCAAACTTTGTTTTTTTATTAAAAAACCTGCGATATTTATAAATATCGCAGTTTTTTTAAAGCTCTTAATTATTTTCTAATTCTTATTATTTTTTCTATATATATATAATATATATATACAAAGATTATATAAGAGAAAAATATATATATATGTATGTTTTTTTTCTCTTATATAATATATGTTTGTATATTATTATACAGAAAAAATAATAAGAATTAAAAAATAATTAAGAATAAATTAAGAGAATTAAAAGGAAAAAATGTTATAAGCGCTAGAAATTTTTTATTACAAAATTATAAACATACATATATTCTATACATATTGAACGGAACATGAAATAGGTAACAATTATCGATCGTAACAATAGTCCACTGACCTCCGAGTTCAGCAAAGTGTGGAACGAGGTCGCTACAGCTGCTTGCACAGTGGCACCCTCGTATCCGCGGACTACGGTACTAACCGAACGGCGGTCGGGCGGTGCAGAAAGCAGAACCATAACCTTCAGGTGGAATCTCGGGGAGTGGAATCGCCGCATTGATTTCTCTCCTCGATTTCGGCGACCGGCAAACATAAATTTCATTGTGCGAGAGTAGCGTGAACAGTATCCCGCCGAGCATGCCGCATGTCGTATCGTCGAGCAGCACGGTGTGTTAAGTAATTGCGACGTACGATCGCGCCGCGAGGGTGACAACGCACGCGAAGAATGGCCTCCCCGAAGTGCGGAGTGCGATGAATCAGTTATTATGTTGCCTTCGACCGGCTATTTTAAAACGATAAATTGCCCGTTTTATGACGGCGGCTCGTGCGACCGGCCCTATTGTCACTTCAAACACGCCAAGCGAGGTAAGAGCGTGCGACCTCATGGTCTTCCTCGAGGCACGCGGCCCCGGGGATCGTCCGATGTAGTTTGACGTGCGAGAGGATCTCCGCGGTCTCCGCCTCGATCGAGTGAATTTTAAGGAAGGCCCTGCGCGTTGACCGTGTTATTTTTACGCTTCTTGCACGCTGTCGAGTTGTACTTAATCATTTAGGTGAAATCTAAATTCTTTGTTCACTTCCTTTGTCCGCTGTACCAAGGAAGACAAAGAACTTTGGAAAATCAAATGAATGATACATCTTCCCTCTGCTACAGACTGTTACAAAATATTTGAATCCTTAATCTTAGAATAGTTTAATCTTTAATATCTTATATTTTTATAGTTATTTATTAATTGTTTTATACATTCAATTTTTGAAGATAATATATTTGTGGGCTGAGATAATCTAATCTTAGAAGTTTAAAAAGAAAATTTGGAATAATTTGTTAAATATGGAAACAGTTTGTAAAGTTAAGGATTTGAATATTTTGAGAAATTATTGACATTCTAGTTTATTAAATAGCAGTTAATTATGTATGTATAAAAGATACATGAAATGTATATATTTTATATAGAAGATGCAGGCAGTACAGCAGGAGTGGCCAGCATGGTGGAGGCCCCGACGGCAGGGCAAATGCAAGAGGACAAATCTACTGATGTTGTGGCCTCAGCCCCTGACATGTTGCAACACCTAGTGACGGAAGCGGTGAAGAAAGTGCTCGCAAATCAGGAAGTCACTGATACTGAGAAGGTTTCACAGAACATTGTCTCTCAAGTAGTGGAAGGACTCAAGCCGACTCTGTCCTCTGGTTCTGCTACCGCTATACTCAATGCTACGCCAAATATAGGAAAGCATGTCGCGATTCCCCCATCCATCACAAAACCGGTTGCTTGTGTTTACAACCCGACGCCGATAGCTGAACTGAAGAAACGGCATATACCTGTGGTCTTGTATATGCCGACCAGGGAGAGTAGAGTGGCTGTGAAACGTAAAATCTCACCAGAAAGGGCTAAACCATGGTCAAGCATAGTTCAGGAATCAAGCAGTACTCAAATTACGTCTGAAGTTACGTATAAACCCACTGCAATAGTGAATACAACCGTTCAGGATGAGCAAAGTTATGTACCAACAGTTAAACTGGATACTTTCTCGTCGATATCGTACGACGACAGTAACTCCAACGATTACCAGCCTAAATTTAAGGAGGGATATTATCCTAAATCTAAGAAGAGAAGGGAGGAATACGTCCCTAAAAAAATCAAAGCACCGTTAAAAACGGTTCAGCAATTAAACGACGCCACTTTGAATCAATACGAGTCTGAATTTGATCTGATAGATGAGATCATTACTTCCAATCACGCCACTTCTGTAGCGTTAGGACAAGCGAAAGCGTCGACCAGCGAGGATTCTCAAGATTATTCTCTGGATATTGAACCTAGGTTCTCCGATGACGAACCCATGGAAGATATATCTACAGACGAACATAACGTAAGCGTAAAAGAATCAGAACAAACGGAGGATGTTAATGAGAAGGAGAAAGAGAACTTGCAACACGCAAGAATTGATACTGTAGATAAACAAACGAGCAATAAAGATAATAAAATACATAGCAATCACTATGATGCTAAAACAGGTGATATAAAAAGTAGCGATAGATCTAAGCAGCATAAAGCAAGTGATTCGAAAAAATCGGAGAAAAGAGAGGAGTCTGCAAGGCAGGATATTGATAAGGAGAAAGGTAAACACAAGGATCATAACAAAAGTAAGGACAGGGATAAGAGAGATCGTCATAGTTCTGATAAAAAGGATAAAGAAAGATCTAGGCACAAGTCAGATTCCAGAGATAAGCATCGTTCCTCTTCTAGCAGAGACAAAGATAGGAGAAGAAGCAGTTGCGACAGTAAAGAATCTTTACATGGAAGTAGAGAGCGCTCGGATTCGCGAAAGCATAGACATATTTCTCCGAAGAAAGATCGAAATAATCATCATAAATCCAGCCAGCGCGACAAGCATAAATCAAGTTTGAAATCATCCAACTCCAAATCAAGTAGACACACATCAAGCAGAAGTGATAAGAAGCGTCGCTCGCAATCAAGTCGAAGATCCAGTGACTCTTCCAGAAAATCTAGCAAACACAAAGAAAGCAGTAGTGAAAGGAATTCATCTAATAGATCTGACAGTCCTGTAGATAGTATTCATTCTTTCATTGATGACCACAATGAGATTTTGGAATTATCAGATTCTGATCATGATGTACAAGAAGAGTGCCTAAGAATTTTTCAGGTGAATAATCTTTATATATTTATAATGTGATCGTAAATAATTTTCTTGAGAAGTCTATTCAGTATTTATTTTATATTTATCGTTTGCTCTGTGTTATTTTATTGTTGCATTTTGATTAAAATATAAATCTTAATTAGAGGTACTTAAAATTTCTCTGATTTGTTTGATAAGAAATAAAAAAATTTATTAATAAAAATAACAATTTTTAATACTTATTTAACGTACAATCAGTTTATGTTACATATGTTTGTTTATTTCTCAGGAATATCAAGCCTCTGACTATCCGAAATTAGTATCAGTCAAAAAATCTTTGAAAGAAGAAAGTGAGAATGTAGAAGAAGAAGTCGGCAAGAAGAGAATTGCGCATCCTTCGGCAGCCACAAATGTCACTAGACAGCTAGGTCCTAGTCAGCCACCAAAAAAGCTTATAAATCCGCAACAGAAAATGTACGAGCGATGGCGTTTGATGAGACAAGCAGCGGCTAAAAAGGCCGCAGAAAAGGCAATAGAAAAGGCGACAACTGATATGAAGATTCAAGTTACGTCTAAGTCAGCAGATCAGTCTTCGAGTAATATCACACAACGTGTACCTGTTCACAAAAATGTTGAATTTGCCTCATCGATAAGTAATAGTGACGTGCTGCCGAATACAAATGGCAAGTTGAACACTGAATACATAAGAATTGATATTATTTTTGTTGAGTATTTTAATCTGTCGCCAGATTTTGTGATTTTTAATTCGTTGTTCGTATAGCTCTATAATTAAAATATGAGTTCCCGACTTGCCATTTCATAACTATTTTACTTACAACCTCCAATCCTCCAATCAACACTCTATAAAACCGAGATATATATGGGATGAGGGATCGAATTCGGAATCTGATTACAAGTAGATTGTTCTCACATGGAACCATATGTCATCCCAGCGTAGTTATATATACTATACTTATCAGTAGAATAGACTGATTTTACTGATCCACGAATCTTTCAAGAATCTTAATAATCGTCATAAACAGAGCTGCTACTCCAATTGAAGGTCAAAAATCAAAGTCAAAGCAGGCAAAAGTGTGATTTTTCATAAATATTAAATGTTTGTGTTTAACGGCTTTACGTAACTTTGATTACATCACGATTACTACGAATGAAGAATCACGGATTCGACGAATCTGTCCATCTATGCTATTTGCTAATTTCATAACGAATTGCGAATCACGAATAATAAATCGTTTAGTGCTAATTTAACATGTATTATAGGTCGCATTCGAATAGCTCATGTTCCATACGCAAAATCCCTTGCGATGGAAAAGAAAAAGGTCATAGTAACAGCGGGGAAGAGCGGGGACGCTAAGGGGTTAGATAATAAAACAATAGCGCAAACTACGAAGGGCGGTGTACGCGTCGCTCATATACCGCAAGTGGTAAGTTATAATCACACAATTTATTGAATGTATCGCGGTGTAACTTAGTCGCATCCTGTCCATATCGGACTTGGATAGATTAGGTATTTAATAAAATTCTATTTACGCAGGTACCTCAACTCGTGCGTCCAGAACCACTGCAAGTCGCTACCCAGAAGTTTCCCTTAAACGTTCGTCAGTATTATATTAATTTAATGCATGATATATGCGTGCAAATTTATACTAATGGCGACGACGCAGCGCAACGAGCCGTCAGAGAAGAACTCGCGTGTCACGAGAGATGCAAGGCGCTCGCAGTGTACAAGAACTCGTGTATGTTAGCGGCTCATAGATTAAGAAAGGAAGTAGATCAAAGCAAATCGAATGAAAAGTCTACTAGGTCGAGCTGCGGTATGGTGTCCCACGAAGCTGTTCTTGCTGGCAAGTCAAAAGGTTCTTGGAGCGTAGTCAAAAACAAGAAGAATGTGACAGATTTTAAAGGACCAGCGCTCTACAACATGCTCAAGAAATGGATTATGTCGGAACAGGAGCTTAGAGATAACGGGTTTCCACGTAAACATCCAGATGGTACAAAGGTAAGAAAACAATATAGATAGTAAAATATATAAGTGAAGAAATTACTGTGTCTGTTTATTTGAATTATTAGAAATAAAGTAAGATAAGAAATGAAGTTAGATGAGATAATAAGTAGAAAATCATTTTGAGACTTCTTCGATCGAAATGACGCATCATTTTATCTTCAACAAAATACGTCTTATACCTTGCAGGGACATGCGAAGGTGTATGTAACAAATTCGCGGAACCAAACCGTTTTGTCAAAAGTGCCTAATGAAAGAATGTGCAGCCGATGTGGCCAAGCGTATATGATAGATAAACAGGGCTTTGCTGTGCGGCAACAAAATTGTATATATCATTGGGGCAGGAAGTTTACAGTTAGAGGAGAAGGCAAGTACAGTTGTTGCCAGCAATACGGTTCTGCTACTGGTTGCTGCGACGCAAAGACGCACGTATGGGACTACACGGACTATGAAAATCTTCGTGGTTACGTTAAAACTTTATCGAAAGGTATTTTCAGATTCTTATATTCCTCCCACATGTATTAAAATGTATCATATTAATTTCTTTTTCTATGTTTAAAGATGTTCCTACCGACGAGCAAGGTGTTTATGCACTTGACTGTGAAATGTGCTATACTACACAAGGCTTAGAACTAACTAGGGTGACGATCATTGACGAAGATTGCAAGGTGATGTACGAAACGTTAGTCAAGCCGCAGAACCCAATAATTGATTACAACACGAGGTAAATTATGATAAGAAATCTACAACTGATTAAATATATATTTGTACGTTGTTTAGAATATAAGCTGACGAAATCTTGAATTATGTATACGATAGTAATTTTCTATGTTGCGATAGGTTTTCAGGGATCACAGAAGAAGACATGAAGGATGTGACGACGACTATTTTAGATGTACAAGCTACGCTCCTAACAATGTTCTCGGATAAAACGATCTTGGTGGGTCACAGTCTTGAAAGTGATTTTAAAGCTTTAAAACTGCTCCACGATACCGTCGTGGATACCAGCGTCATGTTCCCGCATAAGAATGGATATCCGCAAAAAAGGGCGTTGAAAAATCTCTGTTCCGAATATCTCAGAAAGATCATACAAAATGACGGTGAGTTTAATTTTTTATATAAGGACAGAAGATTATATACAATATATATATATTATATATATGTATGTATGTATACATGTAATTTAATAATAACTTAAAAAAAAACAATAATTTGTATTCTAGTTGGTGGTCATGACAGTAAAGAAGATGCCGTCTCTTGTATGGAGTTAATTCGTTGGAAAGTCAAGGAAGAAGCAAAATTACAGTGAAACTGTGCTCGCAGTTTGTTAGGAACAAATATTATCACGATTGTTGTATGCTAATTACGACATGTTTTTCGCTTTCGCGATACTATCGACAAGATACTGTTAAAGACAGCCAGCCCTGAGTAAATCGATCAATTTTGTGATTGAGTGGTGCACCGGGAATAATTAGAGAGTATAAACATTATTAATATTATTTATCCGTCCGATATAAATATTTAAACGATTAGCCTATGCAGTATTCAATTCATGATTTATTATTTTTTACAGATAAACATATATATATTTATCATATAATATCGTAATAACTGCATTTATTTCATGGTTACAATTGTCTTTTTCTTGTTTGGATGATCGAAGTTTTAAGGCAAAGATTTAAGTAAAAGTCGAATGTTATTGCATCGTAGGTATGCGCACATATGCACAATATATCTAGATAAATCATGAAACAATAAAATGAGAAATAAATTATTAATATATTATTAATATACATATAATTCGGTCTTCAATAATATCTTGTCGGTAGATACGCGCTGGCCAGTAATGTTGCGCATACTTTACTGCCTGCATATTGCGCATATTTTATATACTGTATATCTTTTTGTGTATAAATATGTAATATACACCCATTGCCCTCGACTTAGGATTTCCTTTCAGACTAAATTTGGTACCTAGCTAATAGAATCATATTCGCGACATAAATTCTCGTCAAATTTATTAGAACGTAAAATATCATACGATAATAGAGAGAGTCAGTGCGAAGAATTTCATGAATTTCGACATGTATCACATGTATCATTTTGATTAATATTTTTGTACTATCCGTTATATTTTTACTTATTTATATTTTGTAGCATTAAAACTACGAGATACATTGCTTCTATTTATTTACTGATTCAACTTTACAGCGTAGACACATTTCGAGGATCAACAATAAATTAAAAGCTTATTAATGATATTGTACGTTTATAAGTCGAGTAATAGATAAATATATTTATTTTTCATACTGTAATTGGGTTTATGCATCACCGAACAATATACATTTATCCCTTGAAGTATTAAAAATAAATTAGAATTACACATATTAATATAAGTATGTGTGTATACACATATATGTATATTCGGGTATATTATTTGATACTGCGATTCACTTATTTACATTTTATGTTTAACAACTCAATTTTTCAAAATTACATAGAAAAATAAATTTTTAAACAAAAAATAAAGATATTCCAAAGTTTCTTATTTTTGTTTTTATCGTCTGGAGTATTAGTTATTTGAATAGTAATTCGTTCGTCTCTCTTTTTTTGTGTAACAATATATTATATCGTCTTTTGTTATTGCCATTTGCGCGAGCGTCGAATAGCACGTGCGTAGTTGTATTATTTTTCTAAACGACTATTATACCTACAGTTATATTTCGCGGTAATTTGCCGATTAATTGATCCGCGCGACTAATCGATCGTTGACCGAATAGCTATGCGTTTCTCGAAACTGTTTTTTGGAGCGACTTAATTAATGCGAGATGATGGTGATGGGAATTGTAAATTATTATTTTGTGTTATCGAACAGTTAATCATTTCGATCGTAATCAGGCGCCATCTTGACTCGAGTCGCGTCGCGCGGCATCGCAGTGAAGTTGGCGCGCGTCACTCTCGAATCTTTCATCGTCGCGAACGGAACGTCGTGCGTCGCGCGGTCGTGGGTACATACAGGACGGGTTTATTCGTGGCAGGTTTAATTGGTAAGTGCAAAATGAGCTTTGTATTCAGTCTTATAGTATTTGACACGCGGTAACATATCGTTTATAAAATATTTCGCGAAATGCGCCGCGCGTTTGTTTGAGATCTGTCACGCGAGCAGTGTTGAGAGAGCGACATGCGTATTTTTAGGGTTAAGATTAAACGTTTACGTAAACGTTTAATCTTAACTTAAACTCATACGCTCCGTCCAATCTGCTTTGTAACACGCGATTCTAATTGCTGTGAAACAGCGAGCGAACGCTATTTCTTATGCGAAATGTGAAACGTGTGCGAAAGTGCACTTGGGAGCAACAGGTGTAGTATCGCCGTGGAGGGCGCGAGAAGTTGACCGCGCGAGAGACGAGGTGCTTCCGTCATGTTGATCACGTAGCACCTCTGCCCCAGTTGATTACATTTTCCTTTCATTTCTAGAGAACGCGGCGGACAGACATGAGAAGGATCAACTACGGAACGAGTGGTCGTCGCGAATTATTTAATTGGTGAGTATAACATGTATATTACTTTTGCCTTTAATATTTATTGCAATACCTACCTATCACGAGAAGTATAGATTCAGCGCTCGAATATTGATAATCTGTTTGAACGCGTATTTCGAAAGTCTTGTTCGGCCGAAGATCTATCGCGCGAATCAATCTAGTGATCCCCGCGTCGCTTTTACCACCCTTCTTACATAGTACATTTCAATTCGTTGCATTTTTATTTGTGAAATATCGCTGATATCGATGTGCTATAATTTTTTCAATTATTTCTCCGCTGTCGCAATATGATTAAGTATAATACGCGTCGCGTGTGATTAATTTCGAGAGTATCGTAAAAAGTATGGCAAAGCCGCTCGATTATGGTATTCTAGTTATTACTTGTAATCGCATTTAATTGTAGGAATCAATATTTTGTTTGTTTGTTTTAGGAAATAGATGTGTGAGTGCCACGAAGAGATAGCAACGGAGAAAGAAGAGAAGAAGAGAAGCCGAGGAGGCGGCCAAGTATAAGGGCCCAGATAAGGTGGGCATTTTATAATCCATTTATTAATTGTTGTTACTGATGGAAATAATTATTTATTTGCGCAGTATATCGTTTTTAGATTACTGTATAATGTAATCTAGTGTATTAAATGTTTAATACATTGTGTAATAAATAAAATATTTTAACGGTCTTAATGTAATTTGATTGTATATTTCATACGGTCGTATTCCACTTATTAATATTTATTCCACTTATTTATTGTTTAAAATATTTTAGTTTATATATTTTAAGATTTTCTAAATTTTTTATAAATTATGTATGACTTGATTAATATTAACAATTATATAGAAAAAATATTACTTGTTAATATATAAAATATTTCTAAATAATTAAAATTTATAATAGTTTAAATTATATCAGGATTATGGATATCAGGATATTTATTTTAGACATTATTTTTATTTGAATATTTTTGTATGTTACAGATCAATCTTGTAAATAACTCCTCTGTTGTGTGATGTAAAAAAGAGGATTCAGATGGACGAATCCGAGAGGAGAATGAGAAGATCTAGGAGAGGTATCGGACAACGATGGAGCAACTTTGCGGTAAGCATTATTGTTTACTTGCGTAAAATTAATTGTTTTGTTTTGATTAAGATAAATGTCCCAATAACTGAATGTGCCTAGTAATTGAAAAATCAACAATATATTTGTAATTATTAAAATATTCGTTAATAATAGCAAGAAAATGGCAAACTAAAAAGAAAGAATGAAGTCTTTTGTGTCATCAAAATAAGTATTATAATAAGAACATATACATTGATTAAAAATTATTGCAAAAAACGTTAATTTCGAGTGTTGCAGGAATGGTCATATTTTTACTCATCTTTTTACTACTTTGAATAAGACAGTGTTTTTTAAAATATTGTATTGTATTTATCTAAACATGTAATGTGTCACTATTGTAGGAATCTATAAATTAAATTTAAAAAAGTTATTTTATTAGAAACTTTTTATTTAAATAAAAATTTTAATATTTGATTATTGGTACAACCAAAATGATAGATGCCGAGAGATTGAATGCGCATTCAATTATTGGTTATCCTATATTTACATATTTATGTCCTAATGATTAGAAGTATGCCGTAAATGATTGAAAACGATAGTTTTGAAATAATTTTACTTGATAAATAGCAAGTATATACCTAGTGATATTGATTATTATTTTTGTAAAGATCTTTTTGGAAAATGTATAATTGTTTAAATAAATGTATAATTGAGTAATAAATAAGAAGTTTGATGAGTGTAAGAATTATTTAATATCAAATCATTTATTTATATGCTTCAGAAGATAACGACGCGGAAAGTGTCGCATCGAGGGAATCCAAGCAGACAACCAGAGAGGACAGCCTGAGAGGAGCAGGAGGAGGTTTAGGAGAGGCAACGGGCGCCAGCGGAACAACTTTGCGGTAAATAATATTTTATATTTTGTGTAAGAGTATTTGTTTGTTTATCTTGAGCCTTTTTATTTTACCATGATTTAGAAATAATAGAAGAAAAGGATTTAATGTTTATATAATTTAATATTTTATAAAAATTAATTCTTGTGTAAAGTCTTTCGGAAAATGTATAATTATTTAAATAAATATCTAATTAAATAATAAATAATACGTTCAATGCGCATAAGAATTATGTTTTAAAACATTAGATGTTTTGAACACTGTTTTAATATGAATTTTATATTTGTTTATTACAGAATCAACATGGCAGATCCGCTGTTTGAGCATCGGGGTCGGTGAGTGAATAAATTAATATATTTGTACATCTAATCTAATTATTTATGAAACTTAATATCCAAGAAAGTTTGAATAAAGCTGCGTCAAATAAAAGCAGGACGATGCCATGCGCTACAAATCCCATGTGTATTTTTTATATAATATAAATCTCACAATCATAAAAATTAATATGTCACTTTAATATCTAATGCTTCGTTATACGAAACGAACATCGTAAAAGTTATATAAAGGAAAGTCAGAGAGGGAACGTTTTTTGCGTACATTTTATTATACATATTTTACAAAATTACATCTCGGTGAGATCTACGTCAAAATATTTCTCGACTACTATATGTTGCTCGACCACTTCGTGTTTAACAGTTAATGACTTTAGCTAGATGTCAAGCAATTGCCGCGCGATTATCACTGCGTTACGCTCTCCTCGTCGTGGAATTCGTGATTAATGCCATCGGTAACGATGCCTATTTCCCGTTTCTTTTTTCCTTTAACATTTAAAACGTAGACTTAACGTAGACAGGAACATTTTATTTCTGAAGTACGCTGCTCGATCCCCTTGAAGTATTTTCCAGCTGTATTGTTCGCAAGACACACACAGGGTGTCGTATACAAAATATTTCTTTTCTCTTTCTGCCGCTTGTATACGATTATTGTCTTGTACACTCGTTATTCTAACTTGCGGAACAAACGCTGTCTTTCGGGCTACGGATAAAGTTTACACGACTACGTTGTCTCTAGTTGCCGTCACGTCGAGACGAGGGTTTGCAATCCGGCGATCGAGTGGCAGCATACATTCTCCTCCGCGATATCTCCATTCTCCTTTAAAAACTTCACGAGTAGTGAGAATAAAATGGTTTAAAATATATGTATCGTTTTTTTTTTGTCACTTTTATTTGCAAAAGTCGGCTTTGTACAGAGGGATCTTATAAATTCCCTTCAACTCTTTACACATACAAAATACTTTACACATCCGTCCTCAGATTGCATATTTATTGTCTGCGTATTTATAGCACGTTTTTTCATGATACGATCATATTGTGCTCGTCAAAACTAACAACAGAACTAACAAATATATATAAAAAAAGAGAAATACATATATACTGTTTTTTTTTAATATAAAATAAAGTGAATAACGATCACTATATATGATGCTACGAACAATAAAAGTTTTTAAAGTACTCGACTGTATAACAAAACATATCGTTTCGAGAATATCGCTTTGAGAATTCACGGAAAAAACTTGCGCAATTTTTTTTTCTTTCTTTTTACATTTTACTTAATCTCGTTTCTACTGCGTCGACGAAACTCATGAAGCAATTTAACTAACCGCGAGTGAAGATGATTCGACAGTATACTTCAAATGAATCCATGCACTGTTAAATCACGCGACCGTAACGTATCGTGCTGTGATTCTTTTCTTTTTTTCTCGTGTAAGTGCACTGTGCTATCTTAATCGGATCGACTTGAACGCAGTTCGCGAGAAGACACACGCGTGCCGAAGAAGCGGAATGTTCTGTCGGCGGGATTGGGATATACCCCGCCGTGTTTCAGCGATTCCAGGCAACGTTGTAAAAGCGATAATACTGAACGTGTGTGGGCCGAAAGGCGATGTCGACTTGGACGTGAATCTCTCTCCCCCTATCACGAAGACTAAATATTAGTCTTCGACGCGGCGCCTATTAATATACGTAACGTACGTAAAACACGTTACGTTACATGGTAATATGTACACGGAAATATATAACGACGCCTCTTCGTTCCCTTCCTCCCTTTTCCTCACGAAATATCCTAATTTACAATACTATACAGCCTATCGTCCGCGTGAGTTGTGAAAGACGTACCGAGCGAAATTAAATTATCGACTGAAGTGTCGCTAATTTAATTAAATTTAAATTTTTTCTGAACACAAAAGCGTATTGTACTACGTGTTGCAATCGTGTCAGGGTGCGAATTAGATCGTTCACACGACGTCAGAGATAATCGTCAACGGGACGTCAACTTGTAAATGCAATCGGTTTTCAAACGCCTCTCATTGTCTCCCCTCGAAGCGATGCTATTCGTGCACAATTTCGCCATGGTTCATCCTTGCACCCTTTGCGCGGACTTTCCAATCAGCTAATGACACCTCGATACAGTTGATCGAGTAAATCTCGTGGATTAATTTCTTAATAACTGTACACTCGTCTTTATGTTAGTTTTAGACGCTAAGCTTAATCATTGCGCTTGTATTCCGATTTTTGTTTACAAAATCTTCAAAATCCGCTTAAATCTTTGAAAAATACATTCGCTAAATGATAGTGAATCGCTTTGTTGTACGAGACTTTACTAGCTCTCGCGATAACTCAGCGACTCGATTTTTAGCCCGATAATCATGCATTCTACTTTTCAGGCGATTATTCTCTAGATCCGAAAGATGTCCCGCATACTATTAATAAATAATTCAAAAGATTGAAAAATCCTGGAATCAGTTATTTGCGTAAGGAAGACCAGATTCTGATTCAACGCACCGCAAAAGTTAACGTAAAACCTTTTTGCGGCAAGTATTTCAGGATCGAGTAAATCTCCGAGAGCTTCTCCAAAGCTTCCAAAAATAGGTCGTGTGGCAGCTTCTAAATACCTATCTAAATTTCGTCGTATACGAAGGCAACTATTCGAAGACACATACGTGTTGGTATTACGACTACGCGTGTTTTTATTTACGCGTGCTCCGTGGAAGAATCAGAATTCTCGCTGAGCCCGAGGATAAATCAACTACGGAGTCCTAACATTAAATTGCTATTGCAATCCCCGCGATTGTATAATAATTCAATATGCAACTTCGTAAATTATTTCTGACCGCTCTTAAAAAATATGACAATCTCCGTTCTCCAATTTTTTACTTGCAATACACCGAAGAATTATGCTTTAGGTTCTTGAGATCGTCAAGTTCCGAGACTAGCGAATCTTAGGCTTTGTGTTACGCGCTCGAGAGATATTTCATCAAATATATATTGTCGAAGAATCCGCAAAATTATTGCCGTTGCTTGATAAACTTGCTAATTAAATGTCTCTATCCAGCCATTCCTGAAGAAATTAATTCTCGAACTTTAGACTTGAATTCCGGAGATAGGGTTGTTCGGAAAGATTCCATGTTTTAAAATACAATCGTAATTTCTTAGGTAGTCGACGAATTAATTTGCCACGTGCTGCCCCGACCTCGTATTATCTTCTGATATATTAGTAGCTAATTAAAACCTGAGTACACGCCCGCTCGGCTTGACAAGGTATTAACGATCGATCACTTGTATCTTGCGTCCGTAAAAAATTTATAAATTATTAAGTATCGAGATATTCGCATCGATAATGGAAATAAAATTCGATTGGTTTTTCACAAAATGCAAACGACACTCTCGATACCTGGCCTTTAATTAATTCTCGGCGAACGTAGGATATAAGTGATGAATTATTAATGCTTTGCCAAGTAATACCATCCGTCCGTGGGACTCGTCGGCGGACTGGCAGATCGACGATTGGATTTGCTGGAATATACTTTCAGACGACCACAGCCTCGTAGGAATGCCCTTTCGGTCCGACAGTTCTAACTTGTGCGTCCTTTCCCGCCGGAGAACGTTATAATTTGCGTTTTCCTGCAAAAAATAAATGCAATACATCTCATTGGAGCGTTCGTAAGTTGTTCAGCCGGTCGAGCACGCGATAAACCGATATTTCAAACATTATATAACTAATTGTAAGAAAGTTTAGATAGAAATCTTATCGCCATGTGAAAATCTTCCTGACGTAATCGATTTTTAAAGTTATTATAATGGAATTAATATTACAGTATTCCTGGAAAAATAATTCTAACTGTGATGCAATTACGATGCACGCAAATAATAAAGCTAGCATGTCGAAATTATCACGATTGCCGTCAGTTACGCTTGCAGTCACGCAAAAATTAATCTTACTACGGTCAGGGCGCGTCGAAATCTTGATCTCCGACCAGGTACAGAAATTGGAAGGCAATCGCCAGCAGACTGATCCCGAGCAAGTCACCCATTGAGGTCAGATACGGGATCGCCGAGTTGTCGGGATCGATCTTGCGCTTCCACATCCAGTGGATCATTATGTAGGCGATGTAGAGGAGCGCCGCGACCTGCAGCATCGCCGCGCAGAGGTAAACGAATACAAAGAGCGGCGTCATCGACGTGTTGCCGTCCTTCATGTAATTGATCAGGTAAATAAAGATGATATGGCCCGGTATCACCATCGTCATCAGGACTCTCGTGGTTCTAGCGTGTATACCTGAAGAGACGAGGCAATAAAAAATCCCGATAATCAAGGAGAATCTTGATAATTTATCGAAGAACGAAAGAGGATACCTTTCCCGAAGAAATTGGCAATTGGGGTGATGAAGATGACGGGGTGCGTGTGACCTGGTGGGATTAGAAGCGTGCCGAGTTCAGCTTGTTTGTGAAGCGCCGTTGATATCCTGCTGGCCTGGACGGCCACCAGGTTCCCGCCGACGCCGTTGATGACCGGCTGGAACACCGTCAAGTTCTCGAAGCGCGACACCATAAACTCCAGTATGAGACCGCCACAGCTATGAAAAATTTCGTATTTATAGATTCTTCTTTATCTCGAGCTGTACTCGAAATGCGATAAAGATCTAATAATAGGCCTTTGAACAACAACAATTATTTACTTCAAGATCAAAGAACTTAAGAGAAATGCTCTCTCTTTACCTGCTGATCAACATGGCCACCATGACCGGCGTCCAGCCGAAGTAGAGCACATCGTTGGTGTACTTGTTCTTCTTGGCGATCCATACCCAGAGTGGGGTCACGAGGATGTAACAGGCTATGACGAGGGGTGCCACCCAGTCCTGTTTGTCGATGGATTCGTAGAGTATAGTGGCGATCCATGAGAGGAGTGCCAGCGATGTGATGTCGCCGAGACTGGCGGCTATCGGCGTGGCCACGTTGTCCGGATTAATATGGCAATGACGGGAGAAGACGATGACGCCCGCGGTAATAAGGCCCAGAACGAAAGAAGCGAGGGACGCGGTGACCAAACTGCTGGCGCATAGTAGATAGGCATGGTCCAGAGAGACCGTGCCGTTGCGAAAGGCACCCATCACGATCGCCACCACGGAACCCAGGAAGCCCACCACTATCGCTTGACACTGTGCACGATTAAGAATGATTTTTAGCCCTGAGTAACGGACCTCCCGATAAAAACTTGATGGCTGAAGAAAAATTATATTTCCTCGCGTTTCTTTAATTTTTCAAATGTTTACAGTTATTGAAATATACCATGTTGAAAATTAGGAGCCTTTACTCGATAAAAAATCTAATTTTTCAGCGAAATTTAATTTATCTGTGTGATGTCAATAAATATTTAATTCGATATTTCGCAAAATATTTTTAATGGCGGAAAAAAATTGAAAGAACAGCCAGCCATAAGTTGAAGAAGAATTTCAGGTTTGAACTTTAGTAATTCTGGGAACTTTACAATCTACATTGTATTAGAATAATCGATTTATTTGATCAATTCGATTGACTTTTTGCACAATTAGTAGGTCTCTTTCTAAATTTTGTTCGGTAACTTTAATTCTGAAACATATTTTATAATTCGCATCGCAAGCTCATTGGTTTGATTGCGGTAATTCTTTGCACACTTGGGAAATTATCATTAATTTTTGCCACCGAAAATTTCAAATGTCTACTGATCCTGTATAGATACCGATTTGTTGAAGCAATATGTGTCGTTTATCGCGCGGCGTGTCTCGTGAGGTAACCAGCTCGTGCTCATACACGAGGGATCATACGGTAAACAGTCGGCTTCGCGAAGGCCGTCGTCTATCGTCGTCGTTGTCAGCGTTGAACACATAATAAAATAAAATCGTGGCGCCAATGATAAGACGAGCGGAGCGCGCGTAGCTCAATTCGTTAAATCGAGCGGCTATAGGAGAAACATTGCTCGCTTTCCCGGAATCGTGCCGCTGGCTCGTTTCACAATTAACTGCTAACTACGGGTCAAATTACCCGCGTCGTTTCGCGGTATTCTCTGCCAATTTACGATTTCCAGGATGTATCGACAATGATGTCGACAGATAGCATCTATTTGTCGATATTTGCGGATTACGGCCGGCAATTTCGTCGGTCATCGCCAGTCGGCGGAGTCGTGAGAGCCGCCTCGCCGATCTCCGCTGGAAATTCAACTGAACTTGAACCAAAAAAACACCTAATTTCGTGGATATATTTACGCTACATGATAATGATACTAGATGATAAGGAGCTGGGTGATTAATAGCGCAGAACTTTTCCGTGTGTTGCGTCGCATAGTTGTTGAAAAAGATGTGGCGAGTGGCGAGCGCGTGCATTTTAGAGAAGACGGGTAAGAGACTGATGAGAACAGAGAGATTCCAGGAGGAAAAATACACGGCGCCAAAGCGAGCCAATACGCGTTTCGCAATGTATTCGACGGAATTAAGTTAGGAGTCCCTCGTATGACAAACGGTAAATATCGGTGTTTAATTGTGGAACATCTAGTTAGAACCAGTTTCGCGAAAGTAAACTCCCGCGGCTGAACGCGAGAGGAGCATCCGAGGTAGCGCACGTGGTTTGCTCTTTAAGACTTTATGCGTACCAAAATAACGCATTTAGCGCGCTATCGACAACCCCTGTGTTATCTCTTACGACTGTATACTTTGAAAGCCCGCGAAATAGCTGACGAAAGTATTGCATCTGTGTTGATTATCGTCAGAAAGATGCGAGTCAATCGTCTCTCATTGGAAAAATTAGTAAAATTTAGTCGGATCAAATCAATGACACTTACTTGTATTAAGACGAGATTCCCGATGATCATGTGCCATTGCTCCTTCGGCAGATCCATGTGTCCGAGATTCGCTTGAGTAGAAAGACGCGACGCCAGAGTCATTTCTAGATTACCCTTCAGTCCCAGAAGCGCCGGTACCAGAATCATAAGCTCGTTGACTTTCTCGAAGACTACCCAGTGCTGCAAGAGGACACAGAAATTCACTGAGCAAATAAAATTAACGCTATCAAGATCATATTAATTTGAAGTCAATTTTCCTCGATGTGGAACACCTGATTAACAAAATAAATGGATCTAAAGATCGAATTCTATAATCAATTTTAAGCAAATCCTATAAATAATTTTATATCCTCAAACTCAAACATTTCTCAAAAATATTGACACTAAGTTCATCGATGTTGAGGCTATATGAGTTGGACGTTCTATTTAAGAACACGATCGCGTGTTGTCGAATTGATTTCCTATATTCCTTTCGTGAGATATTTCCAAGATTGTGTTCACGCGAGGGTTTGTCATGATATCTAAAGGTAAATTCTGTTCGTACTTGGACGAGATCGAGAACTAATCCGGCGCCCACCATGCCCAGCCCGGCGATGAGGAAGGGTATGAAAACCTGGATGGTGATCGCCAAGTACGACTCGATCGGCTCGTCTTCATCGGTCACGCCATAGAGCTTGCTCTCGGCGACGACGTCCGGCAGCCGGCCGCCATCGACGCCCTCGTCGAAGATGGTCACCTCGAGGCAGTCTTCGGTGGCGTGTCCACCGGAATTCGCCGCTGCCGCCTGTCCATTAGTGGTTGTGGTGGTGCTGGTGGTGGTGGTAGGGGTGCTTATGGTGTCCTTCGACTCGGAGGTGGTCCGCGAGCGGCCGTCGGTCGGTGTCATCCTGTGGGAGTTCTGCTTCTCCAGAAGCAGGGGCTCCTTACATTGCTCACTGCCGACAGAAAGGAGATATCAGCTAGTTAAATCTTTTTTTCCGCGCGAAATACCAGAGAATCTCATTAACCCTTTAGCTACGGTCGTCAATGAGCAATAAACTCGAATCGTTATGGTTTATCAGTACCTATTAGAATGAAATTGTCAAATGCCATTCGGCGGTAACGGAATGATGGGATGTTACATTGCGCTCGTTAGAACATTCGTCTTTTCGACTTTACAAGCTTCGCAGAATAAGAATTAATTAATATTGATATTATTTGAAAATTGACGTAAATCTTAGAACAGCACTTGATAAAGATTTTCTATGACTTACATATAATTTAGCAATATTCTGTTTGTAAGAAATAGATCATATCTCATTTTTAGAAATCTTTGTACGCTGATCGATCGTTAATCATTCGAAAAATAATATAATCGAAGAGTTAAGATTGCGCGATTATCTTGAAAAAATTCCACTTCTTTTTAACAATATAAAATTAAAAAAGAAAAAATACACTGCAGGATTAAATAGTTCGGATTAAATGATGTGAAATGAATCGATGCCGGATAAATGAGCGCGTGATGCGATCGATCATTGTAAATCATGCACGTGCGTAAATTCACGATTAATTACACTACATAATTTTTCTTTAATTCGTGGTCCCATGCCAAAAATTGTCACTCGCTCGTCGTTTCTTGGCATTCGAGCGAGAGGCCGATTCGCGTTTTTCAACTCAACGTTTTGAAAAAAATGTATTTATTTTACAAATCGAGAGACCGAAAACTTTTCGCACAATACTTCTCAACGTACTTTTCGAACTTGACGCCGGTATTGGCAGTCTGGAGTGACTGTGGCTTGTCGGGCGGCACTCGTACCGGATGTTGATGCACCTGGCCCTCTATCATCTTCCTACTGAGGGCTGTGTGATACTCGCTGCCACGAATATACAGCCATTCTCCTTTGAGAATGATAAGATTCGCGCCGCCGACAACGACGCTGACGACGGTTGTATTTCAAGACACAAATGTAAATTACGTAATTATGCCGCGCGACAGCGACTATCTTTTCTCTTCACTCTCTTTCTTTATCTCGCTGATTAGATATTCGTTCAGGAACTGCTGTTAATCACGGCGAAAATCAAAATGTGAATCATCCATCGACGTGCCGATCGAAGAAAGGTGAGCAGCCTCTTCCTATCTGAGGATCACTGCCAAACAATATATATTGTCATGTTAATCTAATTGCCAGATTAGTAGAGCACGTGGAGTATGGATTAATCAGTTCCCTAGAGTCGCTATTCAAAAGATTCAAAAGTTCATTCGATACGTAAGCGCATTAGATACGCGGTACTTAATTTTCTAATATGAGCAAAATGACATGTCTAAAACGTAATTGCTTTCACAAAGTCTATATTTGCCACACAAACTTTGCCAGATATAATTTCCAGCGGACAGATTCTTTGCCACCACAAACTTTACGTCACACTTTGAAGATTCACCTCCAAGTATTTTCTAATCATCGTAGATCAAATTTAAATTACTCGAAAATCGATCTTGCGATATTGATTTATTCTTGGATAATTTCTTAATCTTCAAATCACTTTTGCGAAACGATATGGTGAAAGGTATCGTCATATGTGCGAAGGCACTTCGACTAGATGCTTCCGTGATTTTACGCTGCGTTTATGAGTACTTATCATGTGTGTCATGCAAATAGTATCGCGAATAGACGCGTTTCATACAAATCACGTGCTTCTAATTAACATGTAACACACTCAATTTCCTCCCGCTTGAGTTCCGCCTTGGAAAAAATCGCGATAATCTGTTTTGTCGTAATCTCTGTATATCTCACTAACGCACGCGTGTGTTCCATTATGTAATCAAAATCCTTTGCATAATTGACGTTATTAAGTTATTCGCGATCCCACGATCCATCTAATTCTCCTTGTACCTCAATCGAACCTGCTGATTGAGTCGGATTGATTTTTACGTCAGACTTTCGATTATCTGTGTCTGAAATCCATGGATGCGTTTCGATATCGTCGCAGATGAGTACGTCAACGACGATGACGATGTTCAATCGTGCGGTGACCTTACGCGTGGAAATTGAAACCGCGAGAGCAGCTTGATTAAGGCCAAATCGATCGGCCTTCGTAATCTTAAAACTGTAACATCGATACCTAAAGACGGTTAATATGACACTAGAACTTGAAAGAAAAGAAGACATCTCATACGCTAAAGTATTATGACCGAATAAACAAACAGATAGAAATTTTATTTATTTTGAAATTGAATATTTAAGTGAGAAGATCAACGGCCAAATTACGAGCATAATAAAGTGTTGGTTTAAAATAATATCGAGTTTATTTACAAAAGTATGATGGATATTTGTAAATAAACTCGATTTTTTATTTTAAACTAACATCTTATTATGTTCGTAATTTGGCCTTTGATCTCCGAGCTCGTTGACTTCTTTATTAATTTATTTAAATATTTCATTCTCTAGATGGGGAAATTGTCATAAAACAGCTGATTTCTCTCCGTTTCATCCAATTACTGTCTATATTCATTATTCTATGTGATACGAAGATTAGAAACGTGCAGCTTCTCATGATCGGTTCCTACCGATTCTGTTTGATCGATATATTTTTTTGCACGAAAGTAGATTTAATCGCGACAATCAAGATACAACTAGGCCGCTGGCCTGATCAATAAAGATCAATGTCGAGTCACCCGCGCGACAATCAACCGCGATCGTGTATTCATTGTCTGATTAGCTGTACCTTGCGTCACGCATCGACCGGCCAGCGGGTCTAGAAAGCACGTTGCATCGCGCGAATCGCACGAGTTCTCGTGACCTTAACCTACGTACAATCAAGCCTCTCTTCGTCGGGGATTCGAGCCTCAACGGAGCGCTCGGATGCTATCTGCATCTCGCGTCCTTCGTCCGTCGCGGTTTCCTTAATCACTGGCAAACAGGTAGCGGCCAACACTCGGAGGGAAAAACGCGGTTTCGAAGACGCGGGTCCGACCTTCGTCCCGACGATGCTCCCGATCGGTTCTCCTTTTTCTCGCGCTTCTAATTCTAGAAGGGATCTTCGGAAATGCGATAACGAAACTTATCAGCGGCTACCTGGATGTCCGAGATAATGATATCGCGACATGTGCTCGCCTCGTCGAATTAGATTCATCATCATGCCCGCACAAGGTGACGCCCTGAAGAGAGCATACCGCGAATTGCGGTTTATTCAGCGAAAGAGTTTTCGGAGACTAATATTCAATCGACTTATTGTTAGATTAATTCTCGCGCGTTGCTAAAGATTTTAAGTCATGAGCAGGTCATAACAGGTCGCGATATCCGCTGGAAATCAAAGACTTTTATTTGCTAGCGATTTAACTCACTTTTCTAACACCTAAAAAACACCAGCGAAAATTAATCGAAACTTCTTTTTTAATTTCAATATTTATACCTTCTAAAATAATTTTTTTAATTCTTAAAACGTAAATTGTTATGGAACTGACCTATTCAATTATTCTTTCTCTGTCGCTTTAATTCTTTTAAGTCTCAATCGCGCAAGATTTCATTTGTACTTGCGTCAGCTGTTACGACCTGCTCATGACTTAAAATCTTTAGCAACGCGCGAGAATTAATCTAAGTCGAGTGAATATTAGTCTCTGAAAACTCTTTCGCTGAATAAACCGCAATTCGCAAGATTTATCTCAAAAATAAATTGTGCTCCCTCGCCCTGTTGGACCAGACCAAATTCCGGCTTCTCCGAATGGCTGTTCCGTCCCTTCGTTCGTACCTAGATCCTCAGGCGTGGTCCCAGACGGACCCCCCGACGTTCACGAGACCTACAGTCGGGCCCCCCCTCTGTGTCCAGGTCGCTGATCGCCGGCTTCGTGGTCCGGGTGATCGGTTTTTCGGCGCGAGATCAGCCCACATCCAGCATTTGATGGTGGTCACCCGGTGGCCTGGTGTGAGGCCGTTTCACACTGCGGTTACATCGCGACTGATCGTACTCGCGTGCATGCATGCCTCCTTAAAACTAGTTTGGAGATACACGAGTCTCTGTCTGTGTGTGTCAGCGGTGCGCCGGAGGGAGCAAGCGCAAGTTTATCGATCCGCTGTGACTTCCCAGTCACAGACCATCCGCAAACTCCTCGCGGCCGTACCGCCACTCCGGTACCTGTACGCCAATGGCGAACCACCCCTGAAAACCCCTCTGGACGGTTCCGGAAAGGTCGTCTTTCGCGCTCCGTAACGTTACTCACGTCAATCCATTGTTGTGTCCACGGTTGCGTCATCGTTTCGTTTAAACCGCGCTGTGTTATCCAGTTATCGCCGCCCCCGCCTCGAGTTCTTCGTCATTTCCAAGAAGCCACCCTCGCATTTGAAATCCTAATGACGTTACTTTGAAATCCCCGATTGCGAACGGTTGCATCATCGTTTGGGTGCATTTGATGCACTTCACTGCGTTATCCCATAATCTTATTGGGTCTCAGATTTGTCCTTACTCCGCTTAATAATTTGTAAGATTTGTCTTTGTGTTCAAAAGCATCCGAGTGATTTTATCTTTGGTAGTGTTGTTACAAATCAAGTTAAGCTCGTTAACGCGATTCCATTTTTTTCGGATCTCTAGGATAAGGGCTTGCAGAGGCATTTTTAACTATCTGCAGAAATCCCTAAAAAATCGTATGCGATTAGTGATGTTCGATATCTTTTCTTGCGAGTGATACCAGACACATGGCGATTGCATAGGCATCGGTTACGTCATCAATCCACAGCTGATGTATACGGAAGCTTCTGGTTCATTCATGGATTTACAGCGCATTATACGAGAGAGTTGCACAATCACCTCCGTTTTCGCATAATTTTCGCGGCTTACGAACGACTCGCCTTTATACGCTGTAATTTGATGATAGCAATAATTTACTTCAGCAACAATATTCCGCCAATTTTTATTTTGTACGCCGAGTCCATTAGAGCGATATGCCAGGCACAATTACGCTAATCCGGTTATCGATTACACGTGTTCTGCAGATTATGCAGCGATGTTGGACCAACTTTTATCTTGCACGTGTTACAGAATTTCTCAATCGTGTCTAGTTTCCAATAAAATAATTAGCTAAAATGATTAACTTGGTTTTTTTTTATAGGTACATTACTTCTTTTTATATCCATAACTTTTAATTTCTCTAATTCAAGTTGCAAGATAATCTTGTATTAAGAGAATTGTTACTCCGATTCCTTTCTCAATTTCATAAAATTAGTTTTAAATATACCTGTGGGCAACCTTCAAAATTCAATATGCGACGATATATATGCATATGGAAATTTTGTTTGACATTATAAATGCCGCATATCAAGGCTTAAACATCGTGATGCAAATGCATAAATCGATCGAGGACCATCTTATTTAGACCGCGAACAATAACTTGTATTGTCAACCCTGTTCAGTGACTTCCGCTAGCACGAGAAAATTGATATTGATTTTTTTCTAAACTTATTTGATATTATACCTCCGAAGAATGAAGAGTGCATGCATATCAACATGTACATTCTATAACATTACGTAACGTCTTTATATGCAGCAATAAATGATGGCTTGCATTCCCAAGTTTAAGTACCATTGAAAAACAAGAGGGGCATTAGGAAGCGTGAATTATTTAAGATTTAATTTTTCATACGTTTTAAGGAAATTAAAATAATTTTCTCCGAGAACTCGATCACGTCATTTGCGGTTCTATCGCAGCCGGTAAACTTTATTTATGATTGCTGAATTAGTTGCATTTTATATATTTTTATTCTGTCTTGAGACACTGCGAAGTTCTTGCTTTATCATATTTATATTTTTCTTCTAAATTTGATTTTTTATGTGCAGTATATCGTAAAATTACATCAGTTAACTTGGCGACCATGAATGTGATATGATGGGAAAAAAGGTATAATTATGCCGATCGATCGCACGATTTGCCATGCAAACGAGTTGGCAAATTGAAGCAAACCGATTAAGTTAGCTATTATGAGATGATGCAATAAATTCAATAAATTTACATTAAAAATTATCTGTGTGGGTTCTCATCTTTTTTTTTTGAAAATAATACGTAACGCGCAGATCTTTTTCCATGCAATATTGTTGAATTTATTGCATCATCTCTCAAGGTAGTTTAATCCCAATAATTGAAGTCCGACATTATTTCCCCTGTTACACACTCAAATACACAGCTCCACGAAGGCGTACTGGAATTACAATCTATCGATTCAGCGGACCGCATCTTGTTCAGCAGTAATCCTTTAAAGTGGAGCGGAAAAATTCGCTCATAACAGTCAGTCGGTCAATGACGCGCGAATAGGATTCACTGGCCCGTCTATGACCGTATCCTGTGTAGGAGCGAAGCTGTAACACACTCCGGCCGTTCGTGACACGGCAATTTGTATTCTGGTAACTTGAAGATTAGGTCACACTCGTGTGTGCAGTCCCGCTTTTCTAATGATTAAACTCCGCTGAAACGCGTGTATTTCCTGCCGTACGAGCAATTGACGTCGGAGATGCGCGGGTCTCAATATCGCGAACAAACGAGAACGACGACGAATTAGGGCGTATGCCAATTAATCACTGTCGAATTATCGACCAAGCGAAATCGATAGAGTTCTTCGAAGAGTTATAAAGGAAAGACATATTAAAATTACGAAATAATGTGACGAGAAGTCAGATTACCGAATACAATTAATGTTTCCAATTAAAAGTCGAATTTCGCACGGAGACTCGACGGAATGCTAATTACATTTTTTAAAATAGTATAGAAACTGTCTGCAATAAAAGCGGCAGGTATCAAAAACTAGGTGATCGTGTCTTTAACGACGCGCGACTATTTGCGGATTCGCACCTTTATGAATAACAGCCGTTTAGCCTAAGTAACATTCGACGTATTTGCACGTCTAACTACGCAGGCTCCAGCTAACGCGGGTGTCGGATATCGAAGAGTGAAAAGCTTGCGGAACACTACTCACTTGAATTGTCGACCCGTGATCGTTCTAATCAACAAGACGAGGATGCCCATCGTTCAGGATCTAGCGATTGACACGATCGGCACTGCGCTGCTAATGATAATTTATTTTTCGAGATCGTCTTACGAACTCGATCGAATTTCCTCCTCACGATCAGATCCCAGCGCGAGATTCGCGGTATCCTTTTCAGTTTCGAATTACGAAACAAGAAATTCACGTTCATCTCACGAAAATAAAAAAATTTATACCCTCCCTTTTCATTTTTTGGGACCGCAAATTTTTCTCGTTATTCTCTCTAGCGGCGCGTGAAATTCGCAATCAAGTCAATAGAGCATACCGACGTCTCATTGCACGACGCACTACTGGACAATCGGTCTTCCATGTGTTTCGTTCGTAAACATGATTCGAGCCCGATAACTATATGTCCGCCAGCTGACAAACCGATAATGTTGCAAGGGCAATGTCGTTAACGACAATTTTACGATGCACCGCGCCTGTTCGTTTACACGTTATCGGTGCAGAGTTTATTACACGCTCGTTTTATAACTCTGAATGACGATAATGCACCGAAACAATTTGAACAATTTTTTTCGCTGCTTTAATCTTGATAACGCAGAGTGCTAATTTTATAATAGCTATAATTAATTTTACATAGCTAATTTATATAGATACATAGCATTAAAGTTGAAAAGTATTTGAACTAAAATCCTAACATCTTATTTTCTTCGAGCTTCTTAAAACTTTAATTTTAATTTCAGCCATCTGACAGGCACGATAAGCAAGCGGTGGCTTAACGTTTTATTAGAGTCAATTTGTAGTTGATCGAATCGATTTCAGTATATTTCTATTCTATTTTGTTGAAAATTTCTCTCGTCTTTGATCATTTATAACACAAATCTTGATATCTTAACGTTTTCCTATTTCCTGCAATTTTTATCAAACTTTTTTTCGGGATAAACCAATTAATTAAAGCTTATAAGGAAGGGAAGGAGAGTGACACCGATAGTTCGTTAAGTTACGTGGGATTTATTTCGGAAGATGTAACTTTTTACCACGAGTCCGAGTTCCTTTGCAAGCGTAGATCTTGGCATATATCCGGCTAGGAGCGATATTATCTGCTTGCACACGCATACCTTTCGTGGTTCCTTTTAAAGTGTCGATTACGTAAGATTCGCTCTTGACTCGGCAAAGGTCGACATTGAAACCGAGTCTGAATGAATCGTGTAACTGGAACGCATTCAAATACGCGACGATTTTCCCCGACAATTTCAATAAAACGGCGTATACCCACGTGTAATTTAGTCCACGCGCGTGGATTCTACCGTCCGTTTAGATGGAGATATGAGATTTTACCGACACCTGATCTCTCGTCAGCATGTCGCTCGCTTCTCATTTGAAATACTAGCGCGGCTCCAACACACATTTGCAATTATAATTTGTGCCCCGTTCCTTTCATCTATCTAATTTCTAAATTATGGGTACTATTTATATAGTAGTACATATTACGTATATTGCTATATAAATTGCTATCATCGCACAAGTACAGATGTGCATTTGATAAGGCTGTCTTCTTATAAGTATCTATTTTAAAAACTGATAATCAGTATTTGATATTCCTCTGTAAGTTTATAATTATATAGCGTAAACAAATAATTTATAAATACATTACGATATTACGTGCGTGATATGCACGTGCTTACAAATAAAATTCTAATTAAAAAGAAGAAGAAGAAGAAGAGAGAGAGAGAGAGAGAGAGAGAAATAATCAAAAGTTTGATAATAGGAACAAGAGATTTAAAAAAGAATCTGTTATAACATTTGAACGTGATGTTTGAATAAACGATGACGATAAGTTAAATGTTGGTGTATCGTTAGTGTAGTCTTTGTCGCATTATATATAATATAATTGACATACTAACTCACTGAGCTCATGGCTGTCCCCAAGTGCCGATGAATCGCGTATGTTTTTTCAATTAAGATTTGTCACGCGAGAAATCAATTGCTTCGAGCGAATTACCCACCCCAATTAATTAGTCACACGGCCAATTTCGTGATTCATCGTTAGACCGAATTTACCACTTTGTATTCTGTTCCAATTGCATTTATCTAATTCCAAATTCTTTCATACATTATACATCATTACATCATAGAATAGAATGCAATGAAATAACGCGTCGGTGATGTGGTAAATTATGATTAAGACTAGTTAAAGAGTAATTTAAGATTACAGAGCGATTTTTTAATCAAAATTTTAGTTTGAAAAAATTACACGTTAATATTAAAATCAAAATCGGCGTTATATTGCAATTCGAATTTGGTCGGGAAATTACAATGATGTAAACGATCTACCGAGAAGAGTGTTACTCGGGAATCAGTGGATTTCCGCAATCTGCGAAAAGATGGTTGTGCTTAAAGGCGTGGGAGCAGATAATTTCGGGGAACTTAAAATTTTACGCCTCTAACTCACGAGATTTCCAACTGCACATCTGATAATTCGGCGAATACTGAACGCTCTCATTGTACGCGTATGCTTTTATTGTTTCTACGTGCACCACCCACGTATCGTAAACACGTTGGCGGACAACAATAAGAGCATCGCCGGGAGAGCATTACGCAAGCGCTACCTTATACACTTGCTTCTTCAATTACGGACCCTTACGCCATATAAACCATTACGGCTGCGATGCTACAGTCGGGTACACAAATAAACAGAGATCGGAGAACGAAATAGGGAACCACCGCGTTGTTTCATCATAAAGTCTCCAACGGTCCTTTGAAGGTAGAGCAAAATTCGAGCCAGGGAGATAATAAGAAGATATAAATTTTTCGATATCAATTTTTCATTTAAAAATCCCGCTGGGACTGCAGTTCAAGAAACATTAACAAGCGCGTCGCTAATTGATGGAAGTCGCCTCGCGCTCACGTTCTCCAATTGCGGGCTATCTCCCGATGGTGCGACTCTCGAGAACATATCGCGACACGATCGTGGCTACAGTGCGATAACAGATCAAACAGATGCGCGTCCACCGGCGCCTGTTTACATATGGGACTCGCGACCGGTTTACGCAGTGTTATCGCGTGTAACTCGAGAGGAGCTCGACTCCTCCGCGCGGTGGACCACACGCGAGCGATTCGGTACACTGCACTGTCATGTCGGTACCCCCGGAGACGTCGTCACGATATTTTTACACGCTGGTCTCTCGGCCACGCTTCTCATCGTCACTTAACACCGTGCTAACAATAAGAAGCTAAATTCTCACTTTACCGCGCTCCCGACTATTCCGTATCAAAACACGGCATGGAGAATGCGTCAATAGCGTTTTACTTTTTAGTCTTACAATGTATATACATATATACATATAATGATATAATTGACATGATTGACATGATCTATCATATTAAAGATGAGATATCTTTACAAGAACATGTTTTATATTATTTTGAAAGACTATCATAAGCTTTTTAATTTCACACAACGTTTTATTTATTAAGTAGTAAAAGTAAAAGACTTTTACGGCGCTATACTCTTGTGTTTTAAATTACACCAATTTTATCTCTTTTCGAATATTAGCGCCTAACTTTTTCTGCTGCTTTCCTGCTAGAATAAAGTTTAAGCATTTTGTAAACGTTCGTTAGTGTCGTTACATCTTACAATGGTCAATGTTATAACACTTCTCCGTAGTTTCGAATACTGTACCTACACTCGAGAGCATTTCAAAAACTTGAGACTATTTATTTTTTTCATTATCACGCATAGGAGAGAAGGATTATAAACCGACAATCAGCTTGGTGCTGAATTGCGGAGAAGACGGTTTTCCGGATTTTCAGGTCCTGTTTTCGCGTTTCACATCGCGACGCTTTTCCACCGACGAGGATCGCAAACCGCTCTCCGGGCGACGCGAGCGCCTAAGCGCTTCCGTAACATATTCGCAGATTGATAAATTACTCCACGTGTTTAAGTTCGACCATGACGGGCAATAACTTAACATACGCTCTGATACCTCGTCTCTCCCGGGGTATCTTATTCCCCCGGCCGTCTCGCTCGCCCGCCGCGATTATATTATTTTCGTTGTCGGACGAGAATCGCACGCAAGGATTCCGCGAGAATCCGCAGATGCGATCCTTCGTCCTTATACTTACACGTTGGTCAGCTGCGCCGGATGACGACGCACACGCTCGTCGTCCTGGCCGAGGAAGATCCCGCGGTGCCGCTCCGCATTTCGGCGATCGCGCACGTGAGGGCATTCATTCATTCAACTTGCTTGTAACTTCTCTTATTTTATTTGCCTTAACGCGACAAATCGGGCCACCCTCCGCCTCTTCGCGCGCGACCAATTTCGGAAAAGGAGTCCTCCGCGCGCGAGAGCGCGGACCAACGAGATCGGAATGCAGACGTATAAATTACGTGGACCGTTCAGAACCAGTTATCAACTAAACCCGGCGCGGACAAGCGGCTATATAGAGCGGGAAGGAAGCTAGGCGATGAAAGTTCGTGGAGCCATTCTTTGATCCGGCATCAAGCTCGCAATTATATTTTATAATAGATGTACCGACGTCTCTCGCTGGAACCGTTATCACGCGCGTCGGTTATTTCACACTCGTTATCGGTCGTTTCCCGACGCTATCGCTCGATGGAAACTTTTCCAGAATAATGACGGTTTACGAAGTTATTAAAAAAAAAAAAAAAGAAAGAAAAAGAAAATCGAAGGTCCCGGCGGAAGGTGTCGCGCAGGGACTGGAACTGACTTAATTTCCGAGAGTTCAGGAATAGTAACCCCTGTCGGCTGCAATTCAGCGATTATGTAAGTAGCTCAGGGTCGAATTAAAAGGTACGTCTGTTCAGCCGCGCTTCTTCGTGACCCCTTTCTGAATTGAAAATAAAACGAGCGTGTGCATCCGAGCCTCGCGCGGGGAAAGAGGGAGGGAAAGAAGATCGCGCAAAAGTCCTCCTCGTTTTTACTACCTTCCGGCCGAGCTTTTGTATTGCAATTTAATGCTATTCTCAGCCTCTGACGGCGCGAACAAAATTTCTCTTTCTTTTTTAATCTATTATTTTCTGGACCGCGCTTTCGGTTTACAGCCGCAACCACCGTCAAGAGCCTTTCTTCGCGGCATTGAGAATCGAACTCACCGGAATTAGAGCGATTTCGAGAGACCTGAACGGTGCGCGACCTTCGGGTCAGAGTAATCGCGCTCTTTTCGCGGCCACTCGTCACCCCCTTTACACGCGACGACGCACGACGGGCAGATAAGATCTAAGAGACGCACAGTGTACACCGGGAACGGCGTGATAGTTGGCACTGACAGATTCAACTATTTCATTCACAGTCGTCGTCGCCGTCGTCGGGCTTGACCGCGCGAGTCGTCGCCGTCGACGGGCTTGACCGCGCGAATCGCCGCCGTCGTCGCGCGTGTGTGCGTGTACGTGGCTCCCGTGCACGTGCACGTACGCGCGAACACGGCGACGTGGATGAATGAACCACGGCGCGCATACACATGCACACACACGCACACAATGAAGTAACGATACCGCGCGATTACGGTGTAGGTGGTTACGAGCGAGAACGAGCGAGGAGGATGTGCGACGGGGCTTTAAACGAGCGCGGCCGAGAAGACACGCGCGGGTCCTTCTGCGTGTCGCGGTCGGTGCACGCGCACTTCTCATGCGTAAATTGGAAACGCATTATCCCGTGTCTTCGCGAGACTCGCTAAAGTTTCCCTCGATCCATCCGACGCTCCTCCGTAGCTCTGACGAGAAGAGAAGCACGACGGATTTCGCGTACAATCGAGTACGGGTAGCATGACACTGATATCAATTAGATTTGAAGCTGTAATTAAATTACAGCGCAACGTATAGTCCGATCGCAAATATAGACTGTTTGTAAAATAAACCTTCAATATTTCCACTTCCGCTGTCTGTTAGAAATATAAAAGGATGCGCACACTCGGCACTTATTTT
Organism: Leptothorax acervorum; assembly: GCA_035220615.1. Lineage (NCBI taxonomy): Eukaryota > Metazoa > Arthropoda > Insecta > Hymenoptera > Formicidae > Leptothorax > Leptothorax acervorum. Next base: position 1,378,153 of record JASTWQ010001261.1, on the reverse strand, counting down.
GATATTTAAGATATATTAACGCAGCGTGATTATACAATTAATTTGAAATATTTCTTTTCGCACGCGTTTGAGATAAGTAATAATAAAATGCAGCAGTTATCTCTCGAGACTTTATTCTCTCGTATAAACATAACAAATCGTTGCGCTAGAATTGGTGTTATTTGTATATTGTACACATATTTATAGGTATATTACATACATATATGTACATGCATATATGTACATGCATAAGTCATCTTTTATACAACGTCATTACTTCGGACTTCCAAACACCGTACACGTTTTAGGCACTGGAAAATGTTGATAACAAAGTTTAAGCACTTTATCTTCCTCGCAGTAACTTTTGAAGGGACTTATCCCAATAATATATGTCGACATAACATTGTTAATAACTTATTGAAAAATGTCCCATATACTACATTCTCAATATCATTGTAAAGCTAAGTAAACAAATTGTTTTCATTGAATTTAAGAGTAAAAATATTTAATATAATACTATAATGAAAGATCTCATTTAATGGTGTTTCACTCCCTTCTTTTTGTGATACACATATATAACTATCGTATATATTATGTTGATATATGGATTCTCCCGTTAAATATGTCCGCTGTGTTGAATTAATGTGTATGTATATTTATATTTCTAATATAAAATACTGTACCACCCACTCTTCTTTCCGAGAAATATGAAATACGAAGTATTATCCGTATTTAGATGAATATATCTCTCTATCCAAGATAATTTCGTAAGACGTGAAACAAAACAATAAGCGTCTTTCAATGCCCGAAAGATTGTCAGAGTTATTAGAAAAACGTGTCTTTGTGCAAGAAGTTAACGTGTATCAAATCGTATCGAGCGATTTAAATTTTGCAGCTTCCTGAGGTAAGCTGCTTTATCTGTTGCATGTTGGCCAACTTGATTTGCCTTAAAACTCCAATTTATATTTCAAATTTAATTATCCTAGTCATAATCTCATGGAAGGAAAAACAAATTGGATTTAGTTCGCGAGACAAATCATTTAGGTAATATAATTTACGGTTAATGTCTAGTCTTTTGATAGCTCTGACGATATTTCGAGAATTTCATTTTTTTGCATATTCCAACTGTCGCCTAATCTGATATTCAACTACCTTGGCGAAAGAGATAAATTTATATAATTATTGTACAAATATTTACAATATACAAATATTTTAATTTATTCGAAATAAAATAATGTAATTGTATATATGTACAGAGATTTTTAATTATAACTTCAAATGCTTCAGATGGCAAAACTATGTAAAAACAAAATTATTATATATACAGGTTGCTTAGACTATGTATATAATATATAGATATAATTTTCCGAGTTATAATAAATTAAAGAAAATGCTCGGAAAGAAAGAGAAAAAAAGAGTACTCATCTTTCGCTTTAACGCCATAATTGAGAATCATTCTATACGAGTTTTCTATAAGAGTTTTCTATAGCTAATTATATAAAAAATATAAAAATTTGTATTTACTATTCAATTGATCAACGTTGTAATGTATATATGTATAATATATATCCATTACATATTTTATATAGTTAAACTTTTATATAGGCATCTTACAATTGATATGACGAAGCTCAAGAAAATATCTCGCATGATGGCAATATACTTTTGGTCAAAGCATAGCATAAAATGTATATACAGCTATTTACTGGCCCATATTTATTGGCATAGTCGCGATTCAAATTAACTGTAATTTTTATCTTTATAATTACATGACAATTTAAGTATCAATGTAACAGAATCAATATTGGCGAATACTGTATCTTTTCTTTCTTTTTTTTTTGCATTCAGCATATCCTAACAGATATATGCTTAATTTAATTTGTACTCTTAACATACCCTTGTCATACAAAGAAATGTCGAACGGAGCTTTGTACCAAAAGAAAAGCTTACTGAAAAACGCGAGTGATTCACTGATAACGTCGAATCACAATCGGTGTCGCGCATCACAAATTCAAAACAGATTTCTCATAGTGGTCTTTCAAAAAACAAATCCAAAATCTATGACCTGCAACATTATAAAAGATTCAGAGTATTGTACAAATTTTACCGATCAATCTCCTACGTCAGAGTCACCGTCGCCTATGGCATAAAGGATATGGAAAGCAATTCCAAGAAGCGCAGTTCCTATCAGATCGCCTGCTGCTGTCAAGTATGGTATCGCGGAACTGTCTGGATCCATACCCCTCGTCCACATCCAAACAACCATTAATTGCGCAATATATAACAACAGGATTACCTGAAAATTAATCAAGCAAGTGTAATCGATATTCCTTTTTAAATTCAGCCGTTGAAAGAAACAGTTTTTATCATATTAATTAATACAAATTAATATATGCTGTACCTGTAACACTGCAGCGATCAAATATATCATAAAAAATATAGGCGTGAACGAGGTATGTCCTGCCTGAAGGTAACTAATGGTATAACTAAAGATCAAGTGCCCTGGTATTACCATCATCAGCAATACTCTAGCCGTCCTCGCGTGTCCTCCTGTATCGAAAATTCTTTGTTGAATTTATGACGATGCAATTACATCTTATGTATAACCGTTCATAGCAAACTTGCCTTTAGCAAAGAACGCATGGAATGGACTAACGCAAACGTTGAGAGTTCCTTGAACACCTGTGTGATAATCTTTATGTAGGGACGTCGATATTCTACTGGCCTGAACGGCGACCAAGTTTCCCCCAACGCCATTAAATACTAATTGAAAAACTGCTATGCCCTTGTAGCTCGATATGGTGTAGTCCAAAATCAGTCCACCGAGACTGAAATTAATTATTGACACATGCGTTTGCCTCATGAAATTTTTACCAAATGTGCAACGGAAAGTATTCACCTGCTAATTAACATTGCGGATATCACAGGCGTCCAGCCGTAATCCAATACTTCTTTAGTAAACGGATTTCTAGCTGCTATGTAACCCCAAACAGGAGTTACAAATACACAAAATGTTATCAATATTGGAGCTACCCATGGAGCGTAACCTGAAAAAAAACATACATTCGTGTCGATATTCGAATATAATAAGCACGAACAGATAAATCGATTAATCATTTATACCTATTGCGTTGTACAATAAAGAAGCGATCCAAGACAAAAGAGCTAAAGTTGTTAGGTCCCCTAAGGAGGCCGCAATTGGGGTAGCGACATTGTCAGGGTTGATATTCATTCGCCGTGATAATAGTATGACCGCGACCATCACAAGGCCTAGCAGGAAACTGGCTACGGAAGCGGTGACCAAGGCACTGGCGCACAACAAGAGTCCATGATGAATATCGAAGTGAGCTTCCGGGATCCAACCGAGAACCACGGCCGCCAAGGACGCCAACAAACCCACTACCATGGCTTGACATTGGATTAAGGCTAAGTTTCCAACAATCAATGTCCACTGTTGCTTCTTCGTATCCATTTGGCCTAGATTAGCTTGGGTCGACAATCTGGAGGCCAACGTCATCTCCAGATTTCCCTTCAAGCCCAGTAGCGCAGGAACTAATATGTATACTTCAGATACCACTTGATACACCGGCCAATGCTGAAATCCAAAGTTTTATTCACAAGATCAGATTTTTATTATCCTTGAATTCGCATTAGAACGACAGTCTGTAAGTTCATGATTAGTTCTTGAGAGAGACGTAATTAAAAAAACTCTTAATAGAGAGAAATAAGCTGCTGCTACTGTGTTTCATTTATTTCTTGTTTTAGAATTCCTCAAAAATACGCATGAATTATAACTATGACGTTGAAAGTTAATTTTTTAATACCTGCACCACGTCTAGCAGCAAACTAGCGGCGACCATGCCGAAGCCGGCAAGTAGGAAGGGTATGAACATCTGGATGGATATAGACCAGACGCTTTCATCGTCCGCATTTTCCGCCTCGTTTCTTTGATTATCCCTTTTTCCGCTGCTAAATACGACGCTCTCGCTGTTCACCGACGATGGTATCAGCCGCCGTATATCGTCCCTCTCGTTATCATCGCTTTCATCATCAGAATTGATCTCCAATTCCATATTGACATCGGCGATGTTCGAAATAAATAGCTCGTCGCTACCCAATCCCACCATTTTATTCGGCGGCGAGCTGCTCTTCTTTAATGGCCTACGACGAAGTTTACTGTGCCCATAACGGTCTTCTTGTACCCTCGCATGGCTCATCCTCGTTAGCTTTCCTTTTGCGGATCACCGGCGAATACTAGCGACCAAAAATGGAACGGTTCGTTAAAGCAGCTACAGGAAAATCCGCTGACAAATTTTTTTGAAATAATTATTCATGTGTTACGCACGTCTGGTGCTTAATTTCTGAAGTGAACATTATCAGTAGATTCAAAGAATGGGAAATAATTTAGCTTTGTTGATAAAAAATGCAAATGAGATTAATTTTTCGTGATGAGGAAAATATTATGATATATACGTATCACTTCTCATAATGTATGTTTACAGTTTGACGTTAATAAAACTTTAATAAGACTCGTATGAAGATGAGTTGATAGGAAGATTATTGGAATTCGTTAAGACGGATTAATATTGCAAGCAAAATGGCAGATTCGCATTCGATGACGTGATTATCTTGTATCAATAATGGAATTTGTAAAAAATGCTTTTTTTTTTTAACGACACGATAATCTATTATCTAAGGTCGGTGACGACTTGAGCGTGTAACTAGAGCTACGTAAGCGACAGATATGTTTCGCCACGTCTGTTCTAGCCTGTTTTTAGAGCTGAATCTAATTTAGACCTATCGTTGGTTTTGCAAGTCCCTGATTCTCTTTCCTTTCTTTTTAATCCACCGGCTAGCGAGTGCAGTCTCGCACATCGCATACGGTGATTTAATGCTATTACTACAACTACTATAATTCTATATATATTCGTTTATAATACAATTCCGTGTAAAAGGTCGTAGTAACGATGTATCAGTGTAGTTTTTATAAATAATTACTAAATTGCCAGAAATTTTTATAAATAATTACTAAATTACTGTACAACTTTTTATAAATACTGTGCATTTTTTTACCGATTGATAAGCAAACAACAATAATTCACGGAATTCCAAATAGGTAATTCATTTAAAAAATACTAAAAAATTGCTCTTGTTTTTTATAAATTTTAGTTTTTCTTTAAATGTCTTTAAAATATATAAAAATAACAAATAATATTTTAGAAAGAATATAAAATAAAGAAATTTTATGCAGATACGCAGTGACCTTCTATCATGCAAGATACTTATTAGACATAACGTCATCAAGGTTTCGCGTATGTACACAATATTATCTTCACGCTCGGATAGTTTCAGACAAAGTTTTATTTTTCGCAAATCCGGCAATCGTCCACGTAAGCAGAACGTAAAATTGTATTTATATTGTAAAATATTCCTCTTCAATAAATCTCTTTTTTTTTAGTATAAATGTCTGTTATCGTACATTACGAGGAAAACAGATAATAATAACAGGTCGCGTATCAAAATTGAACATGTAAACAAATTGCCTGCAAATAAGGAGATTCATAAGAACAAGCAATCGGTTTTCGAGCAACCATCACAATATTTTGCAGGATATATTCGACCGATAGCAGAATATATTTCATTGTTTCTTTTACCACAAAATTTCACCTGATATTTCGTTAAAATTTGAAATTATGCGACATTGTTTATCGCGACATCCTCGTCCACTAAAACATTAACTTACAGCTTTACCTCAGTTTTTTTCAGGGAAAAGGTTCCTTCAATTTTTAATATTCCAAACAAAATTCCACAATAATTCAATTTATTCTTAATAAATGAAATTTTAAACGTCGCAACTCTTCCGCTCCGAAATGTTCTCGCATCCTGAAACGTATAACGTATAACCTCCGCGCAGCAAAATCCCAAAAAATCGACACGTGAAATAAACTCACGTATGATCTAGCTTGGAAATCTCCGTTGCACTTCCAGAAACGATTCGTGGAAATGAATTTTTACGAAAGAGCGGATTTCCTTTTGCTCGCGCGGCCGTCTGACAGCCCGGCCGCCATAACCTCGAAACGTGCCACGTATGTACCTCGAATACGCGACGACTCTCCTCTGCGTGCTGGTCCATTGGCCGATCATAAGCGCGGCTTCCGCGTACGATGCTCAGGAGAAACACGGGTTCCTTGGGAAGAAACAGAAGATCCCGGTGCGGCGTCGAGATCACCGAGCAATCCTAACCCACCGATAACCACACCGCGAAGTGCACCGCGTATCTACACTATCTACGCGCGGTGCAGTACCGTGGAGTGCAACTATCTCGTCGAGTCGCGGAGTTCGATACTATCGAAAGGCAGGTCGCTTGCGATTTTCGAACGGCGACTCTTATCGTCAAGTCGTCAAGTCGTCGCGCGCGCGTTACCTCGTTGCTATCATTTCCGCGACACTTTTACCGGGTTTCGCGTAGAAATCGCGTTGGTTTGCCGAAACGTGAGTGCTCACCGTGGAGCGGATGTCGAGCTGAATCAGGAGGATGCAGTCGGACGAGATAACGCGGACAAATGGGACGGATAACGACGAATGATTTCCGGCTCGGGTGCCGGGTGAACGGACGCCATGACGCGTCGCGCGTTAAGAGGTAAGACGCGTATTAAATCGTGGATTAAAAGCGATGTGATTGCGCTGAGCTTTCACGCGCTCGAGAAATTCTTGTCTTGGAACTCTTGGAAGCGTCGATGAACAATAGATGGGACAATTGAATAGTCGAAAACAATAATGATGATTTTGATGCCACGAGAGATTTCTCGAGTGCACGTAAGGATCATTTTTGCGTGTCTATAGCATCGAAATTTGAATCTACTGAAATTGTAGCGATTTCATGTCTGGATTAAAATACTAAATGCGAAATTTATGAAGTAATTTAATATGTTTAGAAAGTTATGTGGCTAATAGTCAATTTTATATGTGACTAAAAAGATGCTGCTTGAGTCCGTAGAGCAACAGAATTAAGGTAGCGAATAAAAAATTAAAAAATAAAACTAAAAACTAAAGAAATATATGTGCGCTATGTATATATGTGTATGTATTTATATATAATATAAAAATAAAAAAATATTTTAATGGATAGATGAATGTTTTATATTTATTTATCTATTTATTAAAATATTTTTTGATTTTTATATTAAATATTTTTATAATACACATACTATCATACATAGATAATAAATAAATAAACATTTATATATAAATTTAAAAAATACTTTAGTTGATATTCTAATACGGATAGAAATGACATTTTTAATCCCAATTTTTCGTTTTTTTTATTAGTATTGATTAAAATATAAAGAGGGGATTCTCGTGCGGAAAAACTGGGCTTCGTCTTTCGGAAGAGACGTTAAGCTGTTGGTCCACACACACATAGCAACTGATTGCTAACCTATTGCGTAAATAATGCCCCAAGAAAACTTCCCATGAATCGTCATGAGGAAGTCACGACGTTCGGCAACGAACAAAACGACTAATAATAATTGATTAAAATATTTTTTAATAGATATATGTATATGTATAATAAAAAGAAAAGAATGTATCAAAAAATATGTTAATTGATATTAAAATAAAGGTAAAAATGAAAAATTGGGAATAAAAGCATTTCACATTCACATTTATCGATGCTCGCGAAATAAGATGCTTTATCTATAATATTGCAAATTGCATTGAAAGATAAAAACAGATTATTACTTATATTATACGTCTGCATGTATTATATAGATGATGGAAACTATGAGAAAATTATATTAATATTTTTAAGTATTTTAAATACATATAAAAATATATATGTAGATACCTATATACGTATTTTTCCAAATACTATAACTTTGATATTTTAATTTCTGCCGTTTTTTGCATTAATTACATCTGCCATTATATTGCTGCATTAGGGGACGGCGAGGGGAGTGAGTCTTTTGCACTTTTTAATAATTCTTCAAAGAAATCTCACAAAATTTAGTAGTAAGGTAAAGTTATATTTAAGGTTGAAAATCAAGGAATAAAAATTTACCAACTTTTACCACAGAAATAATCTACTTATCTTCAAATATTTTGTTTTGACATAATGATACTCATTCACTTTTACTTTAATATTAATTATTAAATTGATAATTATATATATATTTTTTAATTGATTATTTCCATGACACGTGCGCTTCGCGAATGTCGAGGATGATAGGATAAAATTGCATTCGTGATATCATTTGTAACGTTAATAATAGCTTGCGGACCTAAAATGCGCGCGCGCGCGCACACACACACACACACAAAACTCGTAATTAATTCTCGTATAGAAGTTATATTATTCATATCAGATGTACTAAATGTATTATGCTTACAAATTGGGACGTCAAAGTTCGAATCTGTTACCGTTTATTATTTCAGTTGATGTGTCGGTTTCTTTCGAAATACACCACTCTCTTTTTATCGAGAAAGACAAATGTCGCTCGTTTGGCTATTCGTCTTCGAATATCTTATTTGGAGTACCTACGCGGTGCTTGAAATACCTATGTCTAGGCAACTAGGCATAGTGCCCAATCGACGTACTCGCAGCCCTGATAATACCTCGCAACGCCTTGAACGGTCGAGATGTCTGGTCTTCGACCAAATCAAATCGTGACGTTAAATCGCTTCTCTAACAATAAGTTACGAGGGAATTTCAAAATCAAAATATTCCCGATAATAGTGGTATATCATTATTAACGCAGCGCTCTTTGCGCTGTACATAAAATTTTTTAAGTATTGAATAATCGTGGCTTCTGAAGAGTGAAGAATCTGTAAAGGTAAGTATTTAAGTTTTTAACTAATTTTTAATAATTTGTTATGCTAATTATAATTTTATTGTGATCTATTTTGTTAATATTCGCGGAGGGCAGTAGGTAATGTTAGTAATGCATTTGAAATTGCAAATGAACGAATTCTCGTTCCAATGATGGCGTAATGTATAGTGGAATACGGTTCAGTGTGCTAAATTGGAAGATAATTGTTTTCTCTTTTCGATAGATGTAGAATAGATCATTAAACGCAAGTAGAACCTGTCGCGGTCGGGTTTAATTATTTACGTTTGTGGTACACCCGGTTTATTAATTACGAACGTGTGACCTCCGTGCTGTAATATTCTAAAATAATGGTTTAGATCTGTACTTTGATGGGACATATAGTTATGTAACCAATCGTGTTCGCGCTTGAAACACTAAAATACTCGTGTGCGTAACACTGCGATATATTACGTAATTATGTAATTGCAATTGCTTTTGAACAAATAGAAATGTCTTTAATTGCATAAGCTATTTTTTCATCTTTCATATATGTATAATTTAAACTATTAACATAAAATATAACGTAATGCGATCGTAATTACTTGGTTGAAACAAATTAATTCTATTTGTTATAAAAATCCACGTTCGTCGCATTTATCTCATTTCATTGTTTCAGTTTTGACAATGGGTCGCAGAAAAAAGAATCCGAAAAGAATCGTCACTCAGAAATTTTGCAAGGGTAAGATAACAGAAAACTCGAATTCCGACGAAAAAGAAGCAATGGAGCAAAGTAAAGAAAATCTTTTCATTGCCGAAGCCGCGATCGACGTTTATTCGCGCTTGAAATTGCCACTCGTGCATCCGATACAGTATCGCTCGTCGGACGACAGCGACGAAGAGGACACTGTCGAGCTGAACTTCTGGCCGCGTTTTGTCTTCGTGTCGAACCTATGTCCGATCTGCATAGAGCGATCGGAGGAGACCTGCGGATTTTGCGGCATGGTTTCTTACTGCACCGTCACACATATGAAGCAAGACTGGCCGAAGCACCGCGACCTGTGCAAAGTTCTCACCGAAGTCTGCACGATCGGAGGTGGCTTGTCGTCACTGTCGGAACTCAGCGCGGACGATTATCGCGTTTATCGGCTGAAATTGATCGAAATAGTGCAGTACCGCTTGGACAGGCCTCTCCAGCTCTGGGAAAAGGAGATCCTTCTTTATCCTCGCGTTTGTTGCAGTTGTCGTTGCTTCTCGGCGGCTTTGAAATGCTGTCCGGCATGCGGAATCGGTTTATTCTGCGAGAATCACGACAGCGGACACGAAGAGTGGTGTCGAGAGTTTCAGGTGTTTCGTAGGGTGCTGTTCATGCAGCATAAAATCGGTCACGTCGATCCCGAGATTCCGGATACCTTTCAGAAAGAACCGTTTTATCTACCGGGCAATTTTGATCTGTTAATGGCACAGCTTTACGGTCGTTCGACATATTATTGCAATATGGACTGCTACACGTATTGCAGTCTCTCTCATATATCGACCATTCCATTGACGACTTTGTATTCCATACAAATTTCTTGCCTGAATTGGAAGACTATCGATACTCTCGTGGTTCACGTGATAGGCGCCGAGTTTCAATTCGAGTGTATAAATCTGCATGTGTGGGAGAAACTCTTTCTGCACCTCCTTCCGAATTTAAAGCATCTCAAATTGATGTTTATTGGTCCGGAACTGAATTTGCCGGTAGTGCCGTTAGACCTGTTGACCGTTGTGAAGATCTGTTCGACTTGCAAATCGTCCGGTCGACGAGTAAACGTTTCGTTCCATCCTGGAAAATTCTATCACGATTTCTGTCGTTCCAAACAGTTTATAGAACCGCATTTCGTGTGCCTCTTTAACCCGGGTCTTTATCGGGAAACTGGTTTTGAAGGTAAGGACACGTGGCCGGAGACGATACGAGAATTCTGTAAAATGAAAGTCCCCGTTTGCGTGACGTCTTACACGAAGCAGGAAATTCCTCGAGAGATGATCAGGATAAAATCGATCGCTGATGTTGAGACGATTTTGGAGCCACGAAGAAATCCATTTGCTTCGATCAAACCCGACAGAAATTTTGTCAGTGACGATACGGCGCCACTTATCTATAAAAATTATTATCTCGCTATTGTTAGAGGAAAATTATAAGCAAGTTTGAAAAAAATATTTTTCTTGAAGTTATCTTACATTTAATTCCGCACGAATATATTTTCCTAGAATATTTTATATTTGCTTTTATATCTCTTTTAATTTCTAGTACTACTACTTCTATTTTATATGCAAGTATATGTGAAATTTGTGAGGAGATTATTATACAATATGATAACACCAAAGTTGGCGAGTTGCCAAATTTTATGTGTAGGTACTATATCATTTTTCATCATATTCCCTATTCCGAATTGAATCAAATTTGTACTTAGTCTATTAAACCGATTTATTATCTCGCTCATGTAGTATTTATGTATTTATATAATTATAATTACATAAACCTTATAAACAATATAATGAGAAATTTTATTTTATCCATAATCATATTATAATTTATGTATAATTGCATGATTAAGGCATGCAGGCCAAAAATTGTTTTATTTGTATAACAAAATATACTGTGATACAATGCGCTAGTATATACATAAGTTTATATTTATTTTGTATAAGTAACACATGTTAAAGTACATGAAAACAATTCTATTTCTCTTATATTTCGAAGGACGATTTTCTATATTACAGCAATTTTACTTATTTTATGTAACCTTACGTATTTCGTAAAATCTCACTCAAAAGTATTAGATAGAATTTTATTTGAGATAATTCAACGCTAATATCATTTTTGTTTGAAACATGGCAATGTATTATATTACGAAGACATATGGCTGTTAGTATTCTATCATTATTTCGAAATCCTGTAAACTTGTGTTTAATACGTGGATAATGCCATCCAAGTTTGTCCATGCTTGAAAATAAATTCGTCATCATTGCTGCAATAACCCAAAAAGATCATCATGTTACTCGTGTTATACCCGCGATCAATAGTCACGATTATTTGTTGAGCTCTAAATAATAAATAAAATTATAGATAATAATATATCATCAAAATGTAATTACATCTATGAGAAACATAGCAATTTAAAGAGATTACAGTAAAAAGAGATTACAATAAAATCGTATATGGTATTTGTAATCATAACTTGTTTAGTCAGCTATTACAAATGCCGCAGATCTGCACCGCAAAAGAAATCTTATTGCGTTATATTATGTATCAAGATTTGCAGTTAGAATACTCTTCGATAAAGGCACAAGAAAATGATATCTCTTAAATAAATATTTTTTTGTACTTAAATAAATATTATTTGTTATTCGAAATGAATTCTTCTCGCGGCGCATTATTATTTATTTGGCTACGAAATGAAAATGTAATGACGTTTATCACAGTTGTATAAAGATCGCCGTAAACAGGAAAGTTATTATTATCGCAAACGATACCGTGTTTTGTCCGGCTGAATTTTTCTTGGAGTTCGGTGGTGTCATGTTGACATCGTAAAAGTAACGATGGTAAGCGCGGTCACAATGAGACGGCCAGTCTTTAAGGCATGCCGCGTACGCCACGGCGTGAGCAATGTAATTCTGCTCAAAAGTACCTCGGAACAAGTGCGCATAGGGGCCTGCAAAAGATATTATTTATCCCATCGTTTTCTGAAATTGTTATTCGCGAAAATAAATAAGTAAATATGTAACTTCACTTATTGTTAGATTAATTCTCTTAGCCCGCAAAGCGAGATGCGTTTAAGATATTGTAAATATAAGAATAAAGCTTTTTCTTAATTCTTCACTTTCAAGACGCAGGAATAAAAAGTATCTCAAGATATTTCTTCTCGCATTTCATAAGTCCTGTTTTAATCGAATTACTGCATAATTAGGTATTAGAATAGAGAAAAAGAGAGAGTGACAGGATAAATAAATAATTGAATAAGTATAAATATATAATATATTTATGAGAGTGAAAATGTAATTTATATATGTTTATGGTATGTCTCTCTCTCTTTCTTTCTTTAACAAGCGTGAATATTGTATCGTTAGCAGAAATTTATTGGGAAAATTGCGTTTCTTTTTTTTTTTTTTCTTACCGGCAGCATAAACCCCGACATCTTCTCCGCCGTGAGTCTCGTCTTTGAGGTATTTGCCAGCAAAGTGCCTATAGAAGGGTTCGTCGCGAGTCGGATCGTCCTCGACTTTTCTCCATGTCTCGTTGACGTTGTTGCTGTCGTTTCTTCGATGGTAGAAGAATCCCGGACCGTTAGCGTAGGAGAGCGTTTCGTAGGGTGGCTTGGTAGTTGTCTTGTTGGCGAAACCGAATATATCGTTGCCTCTCTCGGGATATCCGTTCATCGTGAATGAATGCGAGTGATCGGCTGTGACGATGATTAACGTTTCCTCCATATTTAATAGCCGTAGAGCCACTTTAACTGCCTCGTCAAGTTCGTACAGCTCGCGCAGTGCCAGTTTCGCCCAATTGCCGTGGTGGGCTAAATCGATTTTGCCACTCTCGACCTGAAAGATTAAAAAATAATTGAGAAAAGAAAAGCTATCAGTTCACTTAATTTCAGTTCAGTTAATATTCCAATTTTGAGTTATTCTGCGCGATACTTTGAAAATAGAATAAGATTGCGGCGCTCTCAAATTATGCGCAGAATTATGTGCTCAAATAGCATGACCTCGACAATTCGACATGCATCCGGGAAGATGAAGCCTAAGAACAAATGACTAAGAACGCATTACACGAAAATGGTCATCAACGCGTAATTTGCATAAGAATAGCATTATCGTGTATCCGTCAGGATTCCTTGATGTGTAGTCTCGATTTCGTTTCATTAATGTCATTTTAATATTCATCGAGTGCATTATTCTATAATGCCCGTTCTGCGTAGCAATCTGACTTATGTTCGGTATAAATATTCAATGCTATTCAGCAGCGATTACACTGTTCAACGAAAAAAATGCACAAGAACGAAGGTAATCGTTTCTCATAGTGTTTGGGGCACTAAAAATTATCACGTTTACTAAATTCCTCTATCACGTCACAAATTTGCGGTTAAAGTTGCAAAAAGAGGCTATTTTGTTATACTATTATATGTGATATGCTGGAGAAGTTTTATTGCGATTAAAATTAAGTATATGTTGTTAAGATTTTCAAAATTGTGACTTGTAAAGCTATTAAGAATTTATCAAGTATTTTTAAATTTCTTAATCGACAAACTGGCAATCACTTCCTGACAATCGTCAGGCCACTTTAGACCGAGATCCGGTCCTTCCATCTAAACGCTTAAATATAAGCAACTTAGATGGGGAAATTCCCTCTCCCTTCCCTTAATTAAATCGATATCGATTTAATATTAAAATCACTTTAAAAAACTTATTGCGAAAAATATTACCCCAGCCAGGGTTCGAACCTGGAATCTCCCGCATTCCGTTCGGGTGTCTTTACCAATTCGACTACCGGGGCATGTGGTAATATTTATCGCAATAGTACATGTAAACAATCATAAGATGGAACACCGATATTCACGTCGACGGTGTATATTCAAACATGAGATACATTTTACTTCGCCAGTGTATAAACAACCAGGTTAAATTTCTTAATCGACAAACTGGCAATCACTTCCTGACAATCGTCAGGCCACTTTAGACCGAGATCCGGTCCTTCCATCTAAACGCTTAAATATAAGCAACTTAGATGGGGAAATTCCCTCTCCCTTCCCTTAATTAAATCGATATCGATTTAATATTTAAATCACTGTAAAAAACTTATTGCGAAGTAAAATGTATCTCATGTTTTTAATTATGTTATTCAAATTCAAACTGGAGCAATTTGATAAACGAGATTATATTTAGCACCAAAGAAACTACGGGAAATTATTATCCTCCTTCTTGTGCCCGAAAAAAAAAATCATTTTTTGTTCAACAGTATTACCGACCATCAGCAGAAATCCATTTTTGTTCTTCTTCAGCAATCGTATGGCCTGCATCGTCATATTCGCTAGCGAGGGTGTCTCGGCGGTCTTCACGGCGTGGTAGGGCATGTGACCAGGCGAGAAAACACCAAAGATGTGCGATGTGTTACTTATATCGATGGACATGAGGTCCTGCATGTTGGTGACGACCCTTCCCTTGGGATGGTTCGCTTGCCACTCTTTTATTAAGTTTCTACCATCAGATCGCTCGCAGGAATCGTCAGTCGTATTCAAGTTCAAGCCCATTTGTTGTGCTCCGCCACCCAAGATAACCTTTTAAAAGATATGGATTTAATATTAGATTCAAATTGCAATATAGCGAATTTAGATTATTTGAATAAAGAACAGGATATAATATCGCAAATCTTTAAAAAAATGTTACGAAGCAGATTAAGCTTGATAGTATGTATTATATATTTCTCATTGTGTGTGTCGATATTTTTACGTACTTCGACCAACTCCGATTAACTTTAATCGACGATTAAGTGCCAACCGTGATTGGTCAATCTGTCTTAACGACAAATGCGATTGGTCAATTCCAATGGAATAATCGGCCGATTAAACTAATCGGAGTTGGTCGAAGTGGCCTTTTTACAATGATAAAAACTATTTTTTAATGGTACTAATAATTTTTTTATTATTACGTGTTCTATTGCGTATTTATTATACACACAATTTCTATTTGCTGTTAATCTATTAGATTTGAAATTATATTAATCTTTACAAGTGCAAAGGTGCGCAGATGCGATAAATTACCTTAAACTGACTTCCTGGTTTATCCTCAACGAGTTGTCTTGCGATGTCTTTAATGCATGATCGCTGATCCTTCGGTACCGCGGTATCACATTCCCACTCTCGATGATTAACGTGCGCGTAAAGTCCCGCGGGAGTGGCATGGGTGATGCGAGTGGTGGTAACAAACCCTGTTAATTAATACACGAATTATTCCTAAAATTTGTTTACTGTCCTTCTGAACAGCAATGACAATGATTAAAATTAAAATTTCAGTAATTTTATAGATTAGGATCCTAAATAACGTGATATAATATGTTATAAATATAAAACATCTTACATATAAAGTATGTATACTATATTACGTTGCAATTTGTAAAGGTACTTTATACTGTATTTTAACGCGTATATTCTGATTGTATGCTGATGACTTATTCATGCAGAGCAACGTAACGAAAAAATGACCACTGGCGAAGGCCAAGATACAATGGGAAACGAATGCGTTAAATACTAATCGGCGAGTCATGTAAAAAGCTTCCATTATTTTGCCAAAGTAGAAATCAGTCATGGCCGACTGATCGTCCGCGACACGGTAGAAGGTCGGCTTATGACCTCCTCGTTTATTGAGTATACTTTCACTGTGTATGACTTCAACAAGGTTCATTCAGACCAACACTTATGTTAATGAAATAGCCGATCACGCATGACACGTGTTCTCTATAAAATTGACACTCATAATCGCTCGTATATCATGTGGGTACAAGTCATGTTCGAGTGCCGCTTCTAAAAATATCCTTAATAATCTAAATGGTGAAAAAAAGTTTCTTTAGTCTAGTTTACTCAGTTTAAATTTGATTCTCAGCGAAAGCGCGTTTTTAAGTTTTTGCCTAAAAAAAAACGACGGTTATATAAATAAATATTATAATATAAATAAATATTAATTTTATTAAATTAGAAAAAAGTTAGAAAAAAGTTAACAGCAAATGTATAAATTACGAGATAAATTACAGTTTTTGTAAAATTAACTTTGAATTACTAGCAATATTTCAATTTGGATTTGTTTGTTTAATATAAATTGTAATTAAATACGAGATATGTATTATAAAATGATCACGATCAAAATTGCTATTACATATGCACGATGAATTAATTATATCTATTGACAAGAAAATTTATGAGAAATTAAATTAAAAAATTAAAATCATATTTTTAACAATCCATACATAATGTGATCATACGTACAATACTAAACTTGATCGCTTAAGCTTATTATATGATGATGATAAAAATTTATAGATTTCTTATCTCAGTGTCGTACCGTGTAAAAAAATACGCTCAGTCAACGGTTTAATCGGTCGACAACAATCGGTGATGCATGAGAGATTTCGATCTGTTTCTTCTGATCAGTTTCTACTTTCCAAGAATGTTTGAAATACTTAAATCTGAAGCGCAGATCTATGTCAAGGTTTGATTGATCTGACTGTGTTATATGACTTATTGATTATGCTCTGTATTTGAAATTTGTCGACCGAACGAAGTTTTAAACGGCAGCTCTATTAGTCTATTATAACAGCCGAGTTCTTAATTAGTTCGAGATTTTTTCCTGGTGTGATGGTTGTAATGCAGACGAAATGTTCAGTCATAAAAACTTGCTCGCCTAAAATTACTTTCTTATGGCTCCATAAATAATTCTAAGCTAATGGCGCCAGACGGATTGAGATATAATCTTGAGAAATAATTTATGTAAAACTAAAATGTGTAGGCAATTTTAAATCTTTTAGTTAATGGGGAAGAAAGAATATTATAGTTTTCAAAGGTCAGAGCTCTTACCAGTGTCCATGCCGGATTGCTGCGCCCAGTCAGCTACCGTGGTGACTTTGCTTAATGCGTTGATTTTCTTATCGCATTGCCTATTATGGGCTCTGGCATCCAGTCCAATAATTCTGTATTTGGTTTTCACACCAGAAAATATAGCAGTTGCCGTCCCCGCGGAATCCGGTACTTGCTTGTCTACATTGTAAGTCTACAAATTTATGATAATTGTGAGATATTTTTACTTAAAGTGTGATGTAATTTCGATAACCGATAACGAGTGTTCGGTTTAAGGAAATAATCTTTTGTGCATTATCGGCATTAATCGAAACTTTCGAAGCACGAGATTCGACCGATATATTGTAACACCATTATCACTTTATTATTTCCGGTAGCATGATAAATATATTAATTGCGTCAATAATAGAGGCGTGATATAAGTTAACGAATTCTTATGCTTGGCGAGCAATCAGAAGATCGACGGAGATTAATTGTAATGCGAACATCGTGTTTGTCGTATTTTCTCATCGAGGATAGACGCGGCGTCCTTATCAAAGGCGTGGAATTAAGCGGCTTAACGTGACGGGATTTCCCAATATCGTTGCGCCTCGCGAGACCGCCCGCGCCGTCGAGATTGAAGGCACGATCAATGCAATTTGAATGTATACCTTGGCGAGGGCGGTGTTGGAGAATTTCTCGAACGAGAGTTGGTATTCTTCACCGCTGTGACCATTGAGCTGACCTATATAGATTCGACCGGATGTAATGGTGGACAGGCCCATACCGTCCCCGATGAAGATGATCACATTTTTGGCACGATTCTCGTTTTTCTGCTCCGCCAGGATCCTGTGCAGGGTCTCTTGGCCGGACTTCAGCCAGAAGGACATATCTGATGAGAGATCAGAATTTCGCTTCGTTGCCAAGGAATACAATCAATTGATAGGATGGATAGGACGGAATTAAGTTCATAACCGAAATTTTAAAAATACTGAAAATATGTTTGAGAGAATAATGAGAAGTCTTCCACTATCTCTTAATAACTACTATTTAAAATGTAGTTTTATCTACAATATAGAAAAAGATAAAGTAAAATTCGATTAAAGTTAAATTATTAAGCAATATGTGTAAATTAAGTTTGAGGCATTTGTGCTTATTGATTTCCTATAACATTGCAGTATAGAATTTGGAAATTAAAATAATAATGTATGTTGTCAATAAACAATTTTGTATTGACAAAAATTTTGTGAGATACTCGACATAACTTGCTGTAATATATATCTAAAAATAGCTTATAATTTAGCAAAATAATATCGACGCGGAAAAACCTCAGGCATACAGTATCGATACTGATCGATGAAGACCGAATTTCACACATTATTTTATCGATATTTTATGATAAGACAAAATTTACGTAAATTTGATTTTAACGATCAAAGCAATCTGTTTTTTTCCAGAAATTTATCAATGAATGACGCAAATCGTATTTTTTGACAATCTTTTATATACCTATTTATTATGCATATTTAAAATGTGCAATGGACATATGCTTATTAATATCATAATAATGAAGAATTGGAAAACGTGATACCTTAGACTTATGTTTGTGGTATTTACTTAAGAACTTTGGCATCTAATTTGAATATATGTCAATTATCTTATAGTATGACGATTATAACGTACCTTCATAATCCGTGGATCCTTTACGTAGCGCTTCGGAATCTCGAAGAGCCGCCACGATGCAAAGTAACAGGATGTAGTGCTTCATTGTGAATGTTTTTCTCTGCAATATGTTAAATAAAAAATTCATCATTATAATTATTCTATAGAGAAATAATTTACTTCTTCGTATCTTAGTGATGAGTAAAATTATAATTATTATTCGTTATCAAAGTTATTATTAAATTCTTATTATTTTTATTAAATTTTTAGAAATGTTGGTTCAATTATTCTTATTATTTTAATAGTACCTTTGTTTTTTGATTAGGTTTTCAGGTTTTTGCATAATTCTCTTTAAACCAAGTCAGAAACTTTGGTTTGCTAGTAAATAATTAAATTAACAATAAGAATTTTTACTCGACCCAATTGGCCACATTTATTAATTATAATTCTCACGACGTTTCATTAGTTTTGGTCCTTCTCAAGTGTAAATCCACATCATAAAATCAGTAATGCAGCCTTCAAACATCTCACTTGTTATGACATTGCGCCAAAACAAGTCATAAATCTGAAAGATGTTCCGTGTATCATAAAGACGGTAAAGTAATACCTGTGTAACAGTAACAACTAACAATGTTTCAACATTATAAAACTTATGAAAATAGCATTAAGAAGCAAGTCAGCGCTACTCAACAGTGAACAATAGAAATTTGATTACACTGCATTACTACATTACTGATTTTATGATTTAGATTTACACTCGAGGAAGACTAAAAAATGTCGAAGGATCGAAACTTCGCGTCGTGACGATTATAATTAATAAATGTGGCCTGTGTTGGGTCGAATAAAATTTTTTATTGATAATTCTCTTTGTTTCATGCAAACTATATCAATAATTCATTAAACTGTCTCTAAATCATTAAACTGAGGGAAAGAGATTAACTTAAATGTAAATAAACTATGCACATAATTAGTTCTTTGGAATTTTCAAGGAAAATTGTTATCAGCTGCATTTTATCACTGTAGGCATTTTTTCAAGCGCGCATGTTTTTATCTACTAAATTATATAATTGTAAAAAGAAGAGTTATCTTTTCTTCTGTTTTTTGTGTCATTTTAAACCCACTCTAGACGATTTGTAATTTGCGTTGAATTTCAGAATAGAATTCTATTTATTATTTTATATGCGCCATGTATTTTGATGGAATGTATATTTTAATATATATATGTTTTAATATATACATATTTAATATATGCATTTTAATTCTTCGAATGTATTACACGTAAAATTATAAACAGATTTCTATTTCGAATTCCCATACGAATTATAGATTGTCTAAATCTAACGTAAGTTTTCCATTGTTTTATTTTGTGTATAATACTCTCTTTTTGTTAACAACCAATTTTCACAGTCTTTCGTGTGATAAAATGAAAGGCTACATTACTGATATATTAAGTATTTAGTTATATTTAATTGTATATCGGTACCTCGTATATGAAGAACGGGATCCATTTAGATAGAAGCAGTTCTTTTACTGCTGTGTCGGAAGTGTTCTGAAGGAAGGGTCAGATATCCCTTTTTTTCTTTTCTTTTAAAACATATAAAAGACAACACAAATTGCGAGGTAAGAGAGAACTATTTGATTGATATCTATAATACTGTTGACAGTTAGAAAAATACAAGAAAGTGTACGTCTTACTGGCATTAATAATTATGTTATAAAATTAATAATTTATTAAATAGCCGATCGAGCAAGGACTCCCCGACATAAGTAGGATACATTTGACATTATGGTAATTTTATTAGCTTGGTGTAACTGACTCTTATACAGTCCCCCTTTATCACCTATGATGATCGTTTAATGCAAAGCTAATGGCGTGCCAAATTAGGAACAGCTGATCGCGTCGGGTGAGCCACAATTTATGCTGACTACAGTATCAGTAGGGTAAAAGATCATATATTACTAACAATATCCACATTACTGTCAATAAAAATTTAAATGCTTTTTTGAATATAATAACTTATATCTTATATTACTTTTTATTAAATTTCAATAGAATTCTTAACAAGTCTAATTACTGTTGTAACGACAAATTGAAAATAAGAGCGAATTCACTAATTATAAAAAACTTAAAGATTTCAGTAAACTCATTTTTCTTCTAGGCCATTTTTATTAGTAGGGTAGATAGAAAATAGCTACAAAGATGATCGATTATAGGCAAAATTTGAAAAATAAGTCTCACTATAATGAGTTTTTTTGATAATAGGGGAGCGTGGGGCACAGTAGCTCACTTTAAAGTGAACATATCTCTGTAGTTTTTGGCATTTACACACTTTTTTAAAACTTTTTTTAGGTCATTAAACAATGATTAAAAAATTTGAAAAAAAGTGTGTAAATGCCAAAAACTATAGAGATATGTTCACTTTAAAGTGAGCCACTGTGCCCCACGCTCCCCTATAGTGTTGAAATTGAGCAAAAAAAAGTAACATATTTAATAAATTATTAATTTTATAACATAATTATTAATGCCAGTAAGACGTACACTTTCTTGTATTTTTCTAATACTGTCAACAGTATTATAGATATCAATCACGGAAATGCACTTAATAGTGGCTTCTTAATAACAAATAGATCTCGTCGTTTCTGTTATCTACTGCACAACTACTATCTTAAGATTTTTTTTATTTCTAATATTCTTGTTGTTAGAACCTTTAAAAAATTATTTAAAATCTTTTTCTTCCAAATAGTTCTCTCTTACCTCGCAATTTGTGTTGTCTTTTATATGTTTTAAAAGAAAAGAGAAAAAGAGATTTCTGACCCTTTCTTCAGAACACTTCCGACACAGCAGTAAAAGAACTGACTTCTATCTAAATGGATCCCGTTCTTCTTGCACACTTTTCCCATGTTTACCTAAGCGTTTGCAAGTATTTCGCGCATAACTGTTTGTAATTTTTCGTTTTTGAAGCGAAACAACTCTGTAGTTTCTTCGCGAAATATCAGTATTCTTATCCTGTTTGAAAATTGTTTGGTTACGACACTATGTAGTTGAGTATAATTACACGCTGACGATACGATTATCTTTACGTTATATGCGATATCTCGAAGACCTAAGGAACAATTTGCTTGCTAACAAGTTGAAGAAGAGAAACATGATGTTTTATATATGTTGTGCATTTTTATATACTCGGACATTAAACAATAATGTATAGATGTGTATGTGTTAAGATATTTTATTATAATTATTATAAATCTATTGAGTTATGTGATATATTCATGCCGTGTGTGTGTGTGTGTGTGTGTGTGTGTGTGTGTGTGTGTGTGTGTGTGTGCGTGCGTGCGTGCGTGCGTGCACGCAGTAATATTATATTATTATTTGATACCCGAGAAAAAATGATTAGAAATAATCACATATAATTATATAAAATTGACATTAGATATAATTAGATATAACAAATGGCCCGATATAATTATATATGATTATATCTAATAATTTTTTCTCGGGTAATCAGAGGATAATCTCAGGATAATTTTTATTTTTTAGTATTAATTGTATTAAGGCCTCTATTTTTTCTTTTATAAAATTTAGGATGTTTAAGAAAGATGTATATTAATTTCATTTAAATGGAAATAAATTTTGGGAAGATAATTAGCGCTGTATTACCTAACGAACAGTTTGTAATAATTCGGTAAAATTCCCGGTTATTTATTTCTATCAAATTTATCGCGAGATTAAATTCACAATTTTTCAGAACATTATTTGAACGACGATACGCATTGACGATATTAAGATATACGTTATACGAACGGGGTCGCTCGCCGACCTAGTTCCTATCTCTTTGTCTCTTCAGCATCCAAGCTGATTGTTCGAATCTCCTCACGTGTTCCTCAAGCACCCCGAGATGCAGCTTTAATCTCGCACGCAGCAAATGGCAAACCAAGTTACCACTTACCTGAGGTGTCGTAAAGAAACTCGGGATACGGCGTGTCACCACGACGGTGTCAATTCGATTGGACCTGTCGATACGTCAATTCAACGATGTCTCGGCAATGCGCGTCTTGAAGCGTGACATCCTCGGGAATGAAGCACGCGGCACAGCGAGCGGCGTCCTTTAAATTGCGTCGCGTAATCACCTCGCCACTTCTCCAGTCGATCAGCCACCGATAGTATCCGTAATAAAAGCCGCCCGTGGCCGGCTCTGACTTCTTTTCGGTTCGCGCGATGCAGCCGGAAAGCGCGAGTTTAAAGCCGATGCGAGGATACTGGAGCGTGCCCGCCAATAAGCCAGCTTTGTCACTTTATATAGCGTTTCAAAGGCCGTGGCAGCACGAGGTAGCGAAGCGTACAAGGGACACTGGCTATGCGGATTCTGCGTGCGGAAAGGGAGAGAGAGAGAAGAGGGATCCCCCTCGTATACCATGTTAATCCGACCGTAATTGACTGGCTCCCTGCCATTTTGTCTTATATTCGTGTTATGGATTCATTCGTGTGTCCAGAAAGCACGAGGCACCTTACCGCGTGATCTTTCTTTGTCTCGGCGCTGCTATCTCTTAATTTTTATCATATTTCTAATTGGCGCACATAATAGAAATTAACATTAAAATTGCAATCAAAGGTTTTAAAACCCCGATTGCAATTTTAATATTAATTTTTATTATAATGTGTAAAGACGACTTAATATGTATAGGTGAATATGTACTTGAATTGATAGTTTTTATTGCGAAAACAAATACCGTTAATTCGCATTGTTGCAACCTCGGTTCTTCTTATAATGGAGAAAGTATTCTTCGCTATTTTATTTGTGGATCAATAGTAAATTATCATCGAGGTAACAAAAATGCGAACAAAAATGAAACGATATACCTAAGTATCTTTTTATTATGATTAATCAAAAAGTAATAGGTGACTCTGTGATGTTATTTTTTAACTATATAAGATGAGAAAATTTTATATTCAAATAACAATATTCTAATAATAATTTGTAATTTCTAAATACTTTCTGAATATTCTTTCCAAAAAATGTTGCTTGATACGTAACGTTACATGATCATTAAACAACTCGTTTCATGGAATACATAATATTGATGTAATCAATTGCACGTTAATGCAAAATACTGATGCGAATCTATTGATTTGTTGCATAATATTGATGTAATCAGTCGCGCGTCAATGCAAAATAACGATGCATATCTATTGATTTATTGTATCTATTTTTGAGCCTATTTTTCAAGGCAAAATATCGTTTATACATATTATAATCATCGTATATTTGCGTTAACTTCTTCCGATTCTTTCAAAGCTTGAATTCTTTCTGCACCTGTTAAAACATACTATATTACTAATTTAATATTCATTAGAATTAATCTTTTATTTAAGTATGTTCAGTGTCAAAAATATATCATTAACGTAGTGAATCCGTATGCTACAAGAGGTGTTCTTAATTGCCTTTCTTTATTTTTTATTAGCAGGTCTTATCTTTTATTGTCATTATTAAGGTACATATAACAAGTAGATAAGATAGGCTGTGTATTTTATACATCGAATTATATATTAGTTTTTTTAATTTGACACGAGACAGCAGTTTAAGATCGTTTTATCGTTTATTAAAGCGAGATGAAATATCAATGCCACTTGTACAATGATAATTGCGTTTTTTTTAACGCAATTATCATTGATAACAATATCAATTTGACTCTTGGAATTATTTAATTAATTAAAGATTAAGTAACGTGTAGAATTTTTTATTTCAGAAATATCCTGACGTGGACAGTTTTATCAAGGACGCAATGCGATTGATAATTGATAGTCACACTTTTTGGTGAGTACAAACATACTTCTTGTACATTTTTATACTAATTGGATATATCAATAATGAAGTTAAGGTGCAAAACATATTTATCAATTTATAAAATCGATTTATAAAAATATTAAGTAATCTTATCTATCGCTATATCCGGTAATTGTATTGTTTCACAATCACTAATGAGAAACTTACTCTCTTTTCAAAAATTTATTCCGTTTTTATCTCTCCTGCGTCTGTTATTTACGTGAAACTGAAGAAGTTTCCTCGTGCGTCTGTCTCGCTTTAACTTTGCATAAAAATGTCTACAAGTTTATTGTGTGATAATTGCTCGTAAGTACGCGTAACTAATTTCACAAATTGCATTACACCAATAACTAAAGAAAAAAAAACGTTAACGTGCAAATTCATATGTGATTTAGTCTCACTAGTTAATTGTAATTGGATTAATATAGCTTGTAGATGTATTTCTTGGTTTAAGATAATTGTACTGAAGGCTACATATTATTATCGAGGAATTGATTGTCAAGGAAGATATTTTTTTCCTAACCGCGCATTTAAAATTTTAAATAGTTGATGTATATTTTCTCTCGTAAAACATGTAAAATGAGACAATGAAATGTTGACATTACATAAAATTTTCATAAAGGGAAATGAGAAACAGGAATAAAATAAAAAAGCGCAAGATTTCGCTTAAAAAGCTTGGAAATATGTCAGAGCTTCGATTGGGACACTTTCGCGAAACGAGTATTGACATTGTCAGCAAAGTGTATGATGATTGACGCACGTTTTCTACAAATTGTGCAACAATCGGTGAGTTTCCGAGATGACAAAGCCGCGAATAAACAGGTAGCTGGCGTTTTACGAGATCGGGTAGCGTCAGATATTATATTTACAGTATTTAAGGAATAACGTAGAAATGTAAAATTTTGTTGCCCAATCGCAAATTCATGTCTAATCCCAAACCAGAGGTGTGAATCAAGATTCGCGTGTCGTGATTGGTCCACAGCTATCGACACGTGCGACAGGTGAGACTCTTGTCTGCAGTCCATGCGTGTCCCTCGAGCGTGAATCGTGCGAGCGGAGCACGTGATAACGCGGTGAAGCACGTTTCTGAGATAATGCCGTCGTGATCGGTGACTGATTATTACGGCTACGAGCGGTATCATGATTTTTACTTATTATTGCAGTAAAGCGATAAGTAACAACGCATTGGACATCTGTTCATCTGTTCGCTACCAGATACTATATTTGTAGAAGTTAAAAATGTATTAGAGCGCAAAGTTCACTAGACAATCGCTTTTGGAATCTGAAATTATCTGATTGATGTAACAAAAGTGTTAACTTTTAAATCGGTATTTATAGTCTTCAAGGCCGTCTTACGTAATGTCTTAAGACGCTAATACGGCTCTGTGATTGGTTCATGACATCTTAAGATTGAACTTAAGACGGTCTTAAATAACTATGAATACCGGCCATAGTTTATAAATTATTTCACAAAGTAATCTAACTACAGTATTAATGATTATATTTAATAACACGAAGAAACAGTCACGTTGAACAATTTTGATTAATTAAATTAAATCAATTTAATTAATTACGAATTTTGAAAATTTCCATCATATATTCATGTAAATGTTTTGTTCTTTGAATTCTAAATTACATAAATAATCCTCCAAGATCTTTAACAATATTAAGAATTTATTTTATAAAGTAATCAATTAATTTTGCTCTTTTCCATTTTTCAAAGAATTTGATTTAGAATTTTATTTCTCGATATAAAGAAATTTAAATCCATTTTATAATAAAGGTAGAAAGAGCAAATACTAAATTCATCATGTTGCCGAAATGATACGTGACATATTATTGTATTGTTTTATCTGTTACTTTCATAGTTTAAAATATCTTGTTCAATGAACTTGAGACGTATTTTGCTATTATTAAAACTCAACTTGGAAAAGGAGTTCTTTATTATATGCGTGTGTTTAATCAAAAAGAAAATCAAGTAGAAATCAGTGATTACTAAAGTAGATCTTATCATGAGTGCTGCGTAAATTCCAGCATTACGTTTCTTATCGTGTTAATTATAAATAACCACGAAGGAGAGAGACATCGTTGCGATTTGATCATCAAGACAATTAGGATACTTAAAATTACTACTTGTGTATATACTGATATCAAAGAAATGTTGTTCGAAAAGTTATTAAGTGTTGTTAAAAAATTGTTCTTATGTAACGAATACAAAATTTATATTTAAAGTTTAAAGTAACTATTTTATCTGTATCTGATAACAAAATTTGCATAACGGTAGACGATAAGGGAATACCCACTTATAATCAAGAAGAAAATTTATCGCAAGAGCCGATAACGAAGAAACCTATAGTTGATGCAAGTCGCATGCAGATAATTTTACGAGAGAAAAATAACAATTAAAAAGAAAATATATTAAATCCTAAGATACATTAAAATCTTAAAGAGATATAGAGATCTTAAAAGATATATATAGATAGAGATTAAAAGTTATATTTTTACATTATTACATACAGATAAAATTATTAAGAGACATATAGATAAATATATAAGATTAAGGATTATATTTTTATATTATTACATATAAATCGAATTATAATAAAAGATATATATATATAGGATATAAATACTGCAGATACATAAAGATAATTTAATCTTGTCAAAAGAGACATTGTCATAAACATGTTGTATGATAGTAATCATGTTGCATAATAGATATGATGATTTATAAAAAATTCCTACGCATTAGTTTCTCAAATTCTAGTCGTACTAAACATCGAATCTCTATTTAATGATAGGTGGAATACGCATTATGTGATTTTACTTTTATTCAGTTCGTTTATTCGAATGTCTCGCATTAAGTGGAGTAGATTTGCTCCGAATGCCGTCGTTATGCAACAGCGTCTTCTCGATATGCTCGGACCAACGAACATATACGCCCGCCGCGCCGTAATAACGGCTGCGAGTGGAGGCGAAGTCGTACGCGGAGAAATGCACAGGGGGGTCGTTGTCCGTTTACGGGATGGACTGCATAACAGCCGGGTGTGATGCGCTACTCGGCTGCGGCATTATGCAGGAATCTCGGTGACGCGGAGCCGGGATATCCATGATCGTGGCTGGAGATGCGAGATACAGAATGCCTCGTCTCCGACGTTCGCGACGAGAGCTAGTTATCAAATGCTCTCGAACCGCGGCGGGTGGTGCGATCCGCGAGAGTCGCGAACGCACAATAGGATTTTTCGCGTGCAGCCGAGAAACGAATTTTTTTGAATTTCTATAATGAAAAAAAGTTCCATTTACCTGCTGCACCAACGAAATTATCCAGTGTTTCTGTTTGATAAAGTATACTAACAAGTGTATCATATCAAACGTAATCGTATTCGCACGAATTTGTTTAAACGTGATCTTGTTTCCATTTCAGTTTTGAATATCGATATGGACTAGTTGGACAAATTTGAATGAGAATTTCCATTGTGTATTTACATTATAAACTTGTAGGGATTTTAAATGATAATATTTTTTAGTTTGTCTCAACAATGAGAGGTTTAATGTAAAAGTATTAGGAGAAACGTTAATTAAATATTGGAATTACAAGACTTTTAGTTAGAATTTGCAAAAATATTAAATAAAAAAGCTGAATACTTGAACAGTTTTTACTTTATGCACAAATACGATCATTATTTGCGGGAAGGAGTACCGCGAGAGTTGTGGAATCTAAAGTCGTTGTTCGCGATGCAAAATACGAGAAATGCGTGAAAGCGTCGCGGTTCAATTTCCATTGAAAAATAGTCGAGTCGTTCCGCGCGGCGCGACCGTTCGCTCGGAAGTTCGCATTTCGGTGATGTGGAGCCGGTGCTCCATATGCATTTCGTGGTGTCGGCTAGATCTACAGCGCGGATCTGCGTAAAACTGCACGCGGCGCAGGCGACCGAGCGTTAATTGCGAAAGCAAACAATTGTTTTGCACGAAGTGAGCCCGCCGCGTGGCGTGGTGGCGTCGCGTCGTGCCGCGAGCGCGTGGATTTTTTACCAGGACGACAACTTAGTTTCGCGCGCTTCGTGCATACGTCACACACATGCGACACGCACACTGCATCGCGAAATGCCAACGCAGATCTGACTGCGTAAAAGGCGAAAAACCACGTCATGAAACTTTCGAGTTGAATCTCGAATGTCTCTCTCGCACTGCGCGCGCTTTGAATAAGTGCACGTGCCGTGAGGATTCCCGTCGCGCTATAAAGAAGCTAATGAAGCAGCTGAGTGTGTATTTACGCGTGAACTGAGAAGTTCTTTAAATATTTAAATTAGAACGCGACGCGTTAAATGGGATTTCTGTTTGCCGGATAAATTTGGTTTGCGTGGACCAAACTGGAAATATTTAAATCAGATTATACGCGCGATTAGTGGCTCTGTGATTAAAATTAATCATCGGGAATAAACTTTCTGTGTATTTCAAATGCACGTGTGGGATAGAGAGAATTTGAGATCGTTAAACGTAAAAAGAAGAATATTTTTGAAAGTCTCTCTTATATTACTACGCTCTTTATAATTTAATAGATAAAATTAATTCTGAAATAAAATGTCACGCTTTTGTATAGTTACTAGATTATCGTAATGCTATCTCATGGTTAAGATAAATTAAGATAAAGTTATGGATGATTTTCTTTCACGAACTTCTCGCAACTACGAATCCTTGATAAGGAATATTGTTTCATCCGCGAAGGAAGGGTCCAATAGACGGATACCGAGGGATATATCTTGCGCACGCTGATAAGAAACTTTAGAACTTCTCTCGCCAAAGTCGTCGAAAGATTAGAGTACAACTCAGTTCAAGCCTCTGGCGAGTAGCTTTCATAAATCTTATATTTGAATATTCTTCGTTTAATATCTCTTTCACGAAATGTCGCTTAGGAAGGTGGAGCATTGTAAGTATCTAGGATGGCCGGAGAACACAATTTTTCTCGTGACTGATTCAAGAGAAAGAATCCAAAAGTTGTGTGAAATCTGTATTCTAGATATCTTGGGGATTAATACTTGAAATTTCATGCTCGAGTGAAATCTGCTCGAGGTAAATCTCGAAGTAAGAGCTTATTGTTTTTTAACAGTTTTAAAACAGTTCTGAAGCATACGTGCGAAGCTGAGACCCTGTATTCCGCTTTGCTACTTAGGAAGTAGAACGAGGTTACTTCCGCGCAAAGTATAATGTGTGTCTCGTGTTACCGGCGTCTTATTCGTAATTAATTCATCCTCTCTCTTTCTCTCTCTCTCTCTCTCTCTCTCTCTCTCTCTCACGATGATCCGACCTCACGCAGTTATATTCTACGCTGGACTAATATCACAGGTCCTGCGGGACCTCCGGGTTCTTGCTCGCACGCGGAACGACCGCACGCGAGTACGTGTACACATATACATACACTCGCGAGGGTGAGTTACAGGCGTACGTACACAGGCTACGTAATGGGGAATATGCAAACTTGGGACGCGAAGTAAACACGGACCGTAAACTGCCGTGTTAATTTCAAGGCCGGGCTCGGAAAGCTAGAACCGAGACGCTCGCTGTTTTAATTAACCGCAGACCAGGGCCGTCGCCGTGATATCGTGATTAAGAATTATGACGCGTAGTGGGAGCCCGGAGCCGCGTGTACGCGCGCGGTTACCGTTGTTCCTCCCATCAAATGCTATATGTCTCGCTCCGCGGAATTAGATTGCGACTATATCGATTAAAAGTTACGATGTGTTAGCTCTTTCTTCCATACCATTCCGTGCGCGCTCTGTAACGATGATGAAACGCAACTGGCGGTTGCGGAAAATTGCAATTTGAGGGTATCTTTCGTTTACCGTACGGCAGAGGATGGCGTATAGACACGAAAATGTGAAATTAACTTGGTATATCGCGTTATCATTATGTTGTGTGAGTTTGAGATTCCGGAACAGCTTGCCTTTGATGATATTTGCACGATATATAATATTTAATTACGACAAACAGCAGCCAACAAGGCTTATCTTTGTTAGGCAAACAAGATACAAGAATTTTAAATGGATATTTTTAGATAAATATTTTTTAAAATTGCTGATATCAACGTAATATCTTTTCCGTGTTTTCTTTTTCGTTTTGCGTCCGCTTTCATTTCTCGCAATCTCAGCGTTAATGAACTCTCCTCCCTCTCCCATAGGAATAAATCGTAATTTACATCCGTTACTCGCTTGTTCTGGACTTTGCTTTTCTGCGTGATATTATTTATTATTCGTGTATGCGTGTTCGAACAGAATGATGAACGGCGTCGTTCTCTTTATTGAGATACTATATCTTTGTGATCTTCCGCGGCTGCGACGGTTGCAAGAGCGAGCAACGTTCATGGTATCTAACAGACTCATTAATGGCGAATTCCGTGTTTTATTCGGCGGGTTGTACTCGTAAATCCGGTCTGGACGTAAAATCGAACATCGTACATTCCGAGCCGGACCTGTGCAGGTACCACATAAATGCATGCAACCTATCAAATTGCACCCACGGAATATCTCGGTTTAATTATACCTTCGCGCGCGTGATGGCTCCATGAACTCCGATCGCAATAGGAATTGTAAAAACGATTTTTACACGCTGCCGAATCTATAATACGTGTGATGTTACAGGAATCCATAGCTGCAGGCAGGAAAGAAAAATAACATGGAATAATTGAGGAAAATGAAATTTAGGGAAGAAACTGAAATAACATGGGAAATTAATTTTCTTCTCAATTAGTTTTCGCCTTGTGTGTGAAAGCCTTTAAAAATTTATTTTGTTGGTTAATGAGAAGTAAATGTAAAATAA
Source organism: Leptothorax acervorum (assembly GCA_035220615.1). NCBI lineage: Eukaryota > Metazoa > Arthropoda > Insecta > Hymenoptera > Formicidae > Leptothorax > Leptothorax acervorum. The sequence continues at coordinate 1,346,491 of JASTWQ010001261.1, read as the reverse complement.
ATGTTTACATGTAACACGTATACACACACACATTAAATACCATATATCTACAATTTTTATGCTTCTCTATAGAGTTGTGCACATCGAGGTTTTAAATTTTTATTCTATATTTTACATTTTTCTATCTTTCTATCTTTCCTACTATCTAACATAATCTGCATACGTTAACGTTCTCTTTATACACGTTTTCCGCCGATATTTTTACCCGTTCTGTCAAAAAATTTGTAGCGAAACGAACTTAGAGTATGAACTAACCGCGTTTTTCACGGGGTATGCTAAAGTTGTTAGATTCCAAATTGACAAAGCTCGCAGACCGATTCGATTATACTGAGTAATCCAGTTAGTACTGCCATTTAAAATTTTATCTTTCTCTCAACCGAGTTGGCTGGTTGGCGATAATTGATATTAAAAAACGACTGGAAGAAAAAAAAGCTGGAATTAACATCGCGGGAATAATCGATCATTTCGCGAAAGGACGAAAGCGGCTATAATAATTATCGTTACTATTAATGGGTCGGAATAACTCGAAGTGACGTTGAATCGCGGAGAAGTCGGATATTATCGGCTGAATATCGGCAAAGAACGTTCTTTCTCGCATTTCCATTCCTCGATTTTTTTTCGGCTGTTCCACAAAAAAAAACGGTTCGTTAGAAAAATTTTATGAATTTATATAGACCAGAGACGATTATTGAAGATTTATTTTCGATAGATGAGATAATTTTCTAGCGCAATATTCTAAAGTGATATCAAAGGACACTGTCTCTTTCTTTTTATGCAAGAACCTCTACCGATAAAAAAGAGCAAAGAACGCGGAGAGAATCTTCTACTTTAATCTAATAACTTTCATATTTCTGTACGATGTTGCGCAGACGGACATAAAATGTTCCACAAAGATCTGTATTAGTATTTTGAGAATCGCCATGGGAAGAAAATGGATGAGTTGAAATATTGACCTCGCTCCAATGGCCCGCACAGAAATCGCGAGAAGCCGCGGTACGGCCGGAAGAGTGCGATCTGTTATTCTGTCGCGGAAGCACGAGGATCGAGACATAAAGGTCTCTGGCCGTAATTCCGGAAGGACCACGATGTGGCCTCTGAGGGAGGAAGGACGGGTGGTTAAGAGCGGAAAGAGGAGTAATCGAGGTTGATGTAGCGGCGAGGTAGGTCCTTCAGGCTCTCGGTCTACGCGCGACCTGTGTCCTGTAACTTTTGCTTCGTACGGGGTTCAAAGGTCACGTAGTGGCCACTTCAAGTATATCTTGAAAGCCGGCTACGTGGAAAAAAGAGAAAGAGAAAGAAAGCGAGAGAGAGAAAATCCACTACCCCGTGAAAAAATAAACTTTTGATCGTGACGCTCTTCTCGGAGTAGAAAAACGTTAGTCAGCAGCGTTCGCGAAGAGGAACCACTTATATCTTTTAAATAGAAGATAATATAAATAGTAAATGTCGCGTAAAGTGTTCACGCGCGAGGATCGTGGCGAGCCGCAGTGATACATGCTTTTCTTCTATTAATACCAACATTTATTAAGAGTAATGAAAGGAAATTGCTTCGTTCGTCGAGTCGAGCTTCGCCGAATCGTGGGTACATTTCCGGTCAATCCGACGTTGAGATAATTTTTGCCGGTAAACACTTTAAATATTGAAATGCTCTTGGCAATAACGAGATAGCGTTCGAATATTATTTTAAGAGAGTAATCATGCACGTATACCGCAAGTAAATACATGAATTATAAATAGAATGTGCGCGTACGTGCTATTTCCCGTGCAGGGCAGAGTTAATTAATGAGCACGATTAATATAGTGCACGCGCGAATAAATTCGTAGCAATGTAATTTTCGCGATGTCGAATATATATTATAGTCAATCAAAGTACGACTCACGTGTATCGTATAAGCTTCCGGAAGTCAACAACGAAATCGTAGACTCGTTAGAAGAGGAAATTCACCAGAGGATACGTGAGCGTACCATGCCATTGGGTACTATTTCAAGTAACGTTTTATTTCTCCACGGTTCCGACAGCAACTTCGGGTGTGCTTAAAGCTCTCTCGTCTTTCTCTCCGCCCGGAAGAAGAAACGGCCTTTCCATGTAAGAGAACAAGGAAGAAAGGTAGACTAGAAGGATACAGATACGAGGACGAGCGCGAACCTGAGACCGCGGGATTACCGGATCCACAAAATTAATCGTCCATAGAATTAAAGGTCCTGCCGAGACGGGATTACCGTAATTGCCAACCGTCCTCGATATGCAAATATTCGCGATCGCTACTCTCTCCTCCTCCACACTCTTCCCTCAATCCTCCGTATAAGCGCTAATTAAGCGCGTGTCTTACAGTTCATCTTCGGCGATGAATAAAGCGCACGCCGAATTAGCGGAATTAACGTACGATCCGTTTTCGGGTCTACATGTCACGTTCAAGATTTGTCATGAATTACCGTCGACAAATCGCGACAAAATTTCGCACTACGACATCGCGATAGCGAGAACGATGCCGTCCGACATTAGTGTCGCGCAATTGAATCGAGGTTGATTTATGTAGCGCTTGAATTACCCGGAGCTTGATTTATGCTATCATCAAGTTTCGCTAACAGCCTTGATTGACTGACTCTGCTTACCTGTAATACTTCGGGGTTAACTAATTTTGATTTCCCGCGATATCTTGTTCCTTCTCAGTGTTCTAACTGGATAACATGCACGGGGATGAACTGAGTAACAAAATTAGTACGATTAACGTAATTCAATCTTTCGTGAGCGGGTAATGCCCAGCTAATAAGTGAATTTTGAAAGTTCCAGTAAGCATATTGCTTTGAGTTGCATATAAAAGAAAAAATATATATTATACAATTCACAGATTCATTCGCTATAGCAGTTTTACATCAAAATTCTTCATCATAATTTGTAAGAAGATACGCTAGTCGCAATGATTAATATTAGCCGAAAGTAGTCATGAAAGAAGTTTATAAAATTATACAAGAAACTCTTCGGACGCAGAGAACAAAAATAATTAGAGAGTGAGAATTCTCTAGATATTGCAATTGATTCTAAAGATATTGCTCGTCTTGGTCATGAGCCACAATTCGTCAATATCTAGATTGATCGGTTGGTGCACTTCCGTTAGTATAATTGTACATTGTAATCGATTCCGCTCGCTTCTATCTCAGGCAATATATGGTCTCAATGATTTATACATGAAGATTCCAATTTAAGGACATGCTGACTAAGTTCTAGATCTAGATCTAAGAGCTTTCGTCTCTTCCAAGGATGATGACCTCTCGAATAATGGTCCAGGCTTGACTAAAATCCTACTTTTTTCTTTTTGACTCTCCTCTCATTTCACTCTTTCTGTCTCTATCCATCTAGCCTTTAAACTTCCCAATTCAACAATATTATACTTATTTCTTTCTGTAATCTATGAATAAACATGACAGAGGCGATATTTTATTATATTGTTAAACAGGATGATTATTCATTTATAGAATTATGGAAATAGCTACAACAACTGTGATGTGTTCGAAGTTTTTCCGCAGGTTTAGAGTTTTCGACGATAATTTTCTCGAAAATAGAGTGGTATCATACTATCATTATCTGTCCGTAAATGTGCAGCTGCATTTTGATAACACACAGCAAGTAGAAACGTTTAGTCATACCGATAACGTTGCCACACTATCATGAGAGAGTAAGTGTCCATACATTAGTCACGCGAAAATGGGCCTTGGGGGCCAATTCCGCGAAGGACATGTCGGATGTAGCGAATGTCGGGGGGGAAGAGCCGATGGCCTCGGTTGGAAGCTCTTATACATCGCGTGCGGATTTTACGTGGCAATGTATATAGATACTCGGATATCCGGACGACGCCGATCCGGATTGTATCGGTGCACAGTGGTTCGGGACCGGTCATTGCGCATATCGTGGAAAGTAGACAGCCTCGGCTATTGAGCCGAGTCGCTCGTGCGATGGTTCGAGGGATGAATTTATCACGAAAACGCTTCGCTCGCAGTAATCATTTTTTTTTGTTGTTGCCGGCGATGAAACGCGCGGTAGTGACGCGTGTGACAGATTTATTGCGCGCGCGAAAGGCGGGGAGTGCACGTAGCAGTTATTGGCACGGACTGCGCGTCCGCGTGTGCGTATAATAATGGTGAACGTATTTTACAATTTATTCTGTTATGGGATTTATGGTAATTTATTGGTGGGTTTGGTATGTTATTTATTATTGTTTCACCTATTACGCATCTGCATGGGAAATGTCGGCAATATTTTGATAGCATATTAACGATGTAATTTTGTGTTTTAAAAATTTGTAGTGTATCTCGATGAAGCAGTGTAGAAAACTAGAAACCGATAGACTTTCCACGTTTTTCGCGTTCCGAGGTTACATAACGTAATTCCCAGAATTTCTTCCATATTTTTTGAGTCGTAAAACATTCTCACTTTTTTCCGCAATTTTTATAATAATTTCCATAATTTGTGCCTTTTATATTTTACTTTTTACATTAAAACTAAACATTAACAACTAAAAATGATACATTGCAACGGCGGAGTTGAAAGTTGCGACTGTCGGATGCTCGCGAAGCTAGCTCAGCAAGTTCGAAATTACGATTCAGTCTCTCGGCATTATATTCAATCTCTCGTCGATGCAAGACGCATCCCGGAGTGCTCGGGGAAGTCGCAGATGCGAGTACGACGGAGTTCGTCAAGCCAATCCATAATTAACGGTGCACACGGAATTCCGGGGACAATGCGCGCACTTGAAGGGCCGTGCGGCATAATGTATCCCGGACCTTTGATTCGAGCGACGCGACGGAGGAAGATCAAGGCGAGAGGCCCCAGGAAAGTCAACGCTGACGTTCCCGAGATGCACGCGCGCATTCTATGTAAATAGCAATCCAGTTTGCTCGCGAGGATCAGCAACCCTCAGATTTGGGAGCTTTGGTCGACGGAGGTTTCCGTCTTTGCACCTTCGTCCTTGATCCTTCCGGCTTAGACTCCCGGGCGTCTGGTACCTTATCGTATGCTCCCTCTCCTTCCTTGTCCCTCCGGCCCATCCCTCGTGAGGAACACGCAGAGACACGGAACTGGTCCGCTGTGGAAAAGGTTATCGGTTCCTGCCGGTCGTCGAATGCCTTCATTCACTGGGTTCTCTGCCTCTTATTTTTTCATTTTCCACTTTTCAACGCGTTTTCTATGCGTTACAAATTCTCGAACTCAAAAGAATGAAAATTGTGGGAAGAATCAAAATCGCACCGTAGAAGTCGAAAGATAAAATTCACGGAACATGAAAATTATATTATATAATTCACAATTAAAAAAAAAAAACAAAAATTAAATGCGAACAATATATACAATATACATTAACTTAATTGATAATATCTAGATATAGATGTTCAAGATGACTCGGATATAGAGTACTTAATTTAAACAAAAAGCAATTGATGTAGGACGGAATTGAGATCGGTCGGCTTTGATGTTTCGCCTGAGTGAGTGGCTGGACTTAATCGCTTTCGTAGACATCTCTTCCAAGTTCCAAGAAGTCCTAAGAAAAGATTTGCACTGTCCGGGGGGTTGAGCACGGTTGAGCGGCGTCTCGTCGGTAGACTTTGCGGCGAAACACTTTCATTAGGATGGAAACTTAATTAGGGTGCCCTCAGGGTCGGAGAACTCTGCAACTTGCTTGCAACGAATCAATTTTGTTACAAAGTCGACTAAAGTGTCAACGACGAGAATCGATCAGTGTTACGATGTTGCTCTTTTTCTAAACTATTTATAAAAATAAAACTAGTTGTTTATAAGCAAGTTAATATTCCAAGATGGATTGTGCCGGTACCGCTAGCCCAGGAAATTCGAATAAACAAAAGTTTTCTTAGCCAATAAATTTTCTTACCTCGACTATTTAACTAACAATTTTGTTCTTTGTTTTTATAGTTATTATTTTCCTAGCTAAGTCCGAAAAATAAGTTCCTGATTTGTTTCTCAATTATTGAGCAAGCTCATAGATGCAATGGACTTCTGTTGCGTCCATATTTTCTTTATGGGAATTCATAAAACGGGAATTAGGAGTGCACATAATGATGTGCCTTCTGGAAACAGAGGGAACATCCACTGCCTTACCCATACTCCGAATGTGGCTTCGTCTCGCAATATAAAGCTAGAGCGAAATATCAAGTGGCGTGTTACGTCAGTGCGTAGCTCCAGGGGAAGAAGGATAAGTCATGGTCCGCCTTGATTTCCCTGTAGGGCAGTACGGGCAGCGGAAAGCTTTGTCGTTTCCTGTACATCAACGGGGTCGCTTTTCCTTGTCGGACCTTTTAAATTTGTGCGACATCAGTCGGGAGGATGAGTCGCGAGAGAGAACGCGACGTATAAAGTGCTTGGCGGTCGTCAAAAATCCGAGAGATTAAAACCTCGTTGCGAGAAGTATCAAAGTGACGTTATAAAGTTTCCGCTTCTCCTTACGGAGATAATGCGTTTGAATGACCATGTCGATAATGCACGTTTCTCTCTCGGCTACCGTCTTTTGGTTAGAGAACGGCATAAATTCGGATTACATCCGCGAGTTAAGAGCGTCTCGAAGTACATGTTTTGAATTCAGAATGTATGCAGAATATATGAATGGGTAGATACCATCGAGACTCGAGATCTTTCAGTGCCGTAAATCTGTCCGTGGTAACGGTCGCAGGATAATACGGGTTCCGCGATATCTGCTTTTTATCTTTCTTTCTTTTTCTTTTCTCTCGGCGTTGGAGAGAGAGAGAGAGAGAGAGAGAGAGAGAGAGAGAGAGAGAGAAGAGTTACCTCGCGAGCATTCGCGTCTGAAAATGCACCGCGGAAAATTGATGTATTTTGAAGGCCCGCAGCTCTGCGAGAAGATAATTACTAATTTGTCTAATCCATCTTTGCACCGGCTACGTACATCTTGGGCAGTAATGGATTCGAGAGAGGTGCTGCGCTCAGACGGATGATCGATGGGTGGAAAACTTATGAACAATAGAGGTTCAAGGCCGTAAACTTCGTCCGGATGGACGGAGAGCTATGCGTTAAAGGGCATAAAAGAATGAGGAGAGCATGCTAGACAAGATTCGTGATAAATTATGATCAATATATAAATCTGCATCAGAAAAAAATACGTCTAACGCGATTCTTCTTTATTTAGAACCCGACGGATAAAAATAATCACTGTGGATATAAAGCGTTCCTTCTTCCAGCTATTTATTTATAATTCAACATGTTCACAGCGTGCGGTTATTCTATAGCATTTTATAACGATACGTACCTCTCATCAATGATCTCGCGCAATTTGATACTAATTTTTGTTTCATTTTTCACTCTAGTATTATTATAAATTTTTTCCCACGAAGTGATACATTATTGCTATTTTTTATGCTCTTCAATTCACATAAAATGTGAGCGAACTGTACAGGTATAACGAATAACGTTCGATACACTTTTTATTTAATGCGAAATATCCAACTTTTTAAATGGCAATTTTTCCCAAAGTTCAGTGGTTATAAAGTTCAATTTGCTTCTAGATTTATTTATATTTGATATGGATATTTTATTTTATTCAACGATACACGCAAATATTTGGTTTCATCGGCGTTACACGATATAGGAACATATGTAATAGAGAAATGATATCGCGATTAATCGCGAACGGATTGCGCATTGCGGGAGAAATAGCGTAAAAAAAAAAAAAATAGGACGAAACATCGAGGAAATATCGCGTGTTGAGCATCTAACACACGAAAGCTTTTAACTCTATCTCCATTCTCGAATCTCCAGTCAAATATATTCGACACGGGAGCAAAGTAGCAAGCGTGCGAAAGCAAGTATCCTTCCAGCGAGGAACATCGTCTGCCTCATCTTTTCGCGAACTTGATATTCTATGTCGTTCTCAACAGGTTCCCACGCGATTTCATCTATCTGTACAGAAGACAATGTTTAAGCATTTTGTCGATATAAAGTTGAACGAAATAGGACGCAATTGGAAGATACACTCGCGCTTATTCAGCAAGTTCGAAATGTCCTTTTCCAATTTTCAACAGTTGTGTGAAATGTAAAATGTTTATTTGAAAGAGTTTCTGTGTCTGAGTTTCCGTAGTTTTAGTAAGAGATATAATTTTAATAAGAGATACAGTTTACACAAAGTATCTTTGAACTATTATGTATATATATATAATAATTTTATTTTTTAACACAGTATATTCAAAACTTTAAAGTCTAAAATCTTAATATAAATATATTAAAAGTAGATATATAATAATTTTTAAATTATATATCAAAATTGGATAATAGTATCTTTAAAGAAACTAGTTTTAAAGACTTTTTAAATAAAAATTTGGGAATGGTTGATTAGTTATACTCCGCTTATAAAAAGAATCGTTATATCTATTTTTGTTTAGATCGGAAGAATAATTATGGAGTTTAATTATTATCACTTTCTTTTCAATATCTTACGTTTTGAGAGATGTAAAATTATGTGATCTTAAAAGTCACACTATCACTCATTCTGATATGCGCATCGACGCGTGTCGGTATCAAATAATAAGCGGTTAAAAGGGAAAGCTATTGTGTGTCTGCTGTTTAAATTTGTAATAGGCCGTTGAGTATTTCCTAGCAGTGGTGATGTAAATATCATAACCGACCCTCGGCGTACGGTGCGGTGCGACTTTTTGTTTACGCAAGGTCGCGGTCGCCGCGGCCGCGGCTATTATTCGCACAGCGACAGTCGAACAAGCCGGTATAGTGGCCTGAGCCGCTCCGCGCTCCGTGTGTCGTCTCGTAATATTATTCAACGCAATCGAAACTATTCCTTACGAACGAATGGCGAATGTTAGCTCTTATACAGTTAATTAACTTCTTCGATTAACGAAGAACGAGTTTACGCGATTAAGTATATCGCGCGTTTATTTAAGAATTGCAGGGATGGGAAGTTACCGTCGTTTCGTTGTAATATTTACGAACGGTAATTATTTTTCCAACGACACTTACATTGGAATATCCCTCACGCGTCGCACTTTGAATCTTTTGCGGATCGAAACGCAATTTATTGCTATTTACAGATTAAGAACAATGTGAAACAACGATCGTTGAATCGAATTAATTCGGGTGATATACGTCTATTTTACATTGCGTACGGTTAAACGTCGGGAGTGTCCTGCGAAGTGTTGCGCGACCATATCCCGGTAATTATTTGGCGTGTGATTATAATCAATCGGGTTTTCGCGAGTGTTGAGTGCAACGAAGAAATCTAAGAGGAGGAGCAGGCCTAGGACGCATCAGGCGCTGCGCCGGCGGAGGTTCTTCACGGTGATTAATTTATTATTTAAATAGTGTTACTTACAATATTGCATTTATTTTTTTCACTCGATTTATTTGATTTAATTAAAAATTAGAGAAGAAAAATTTTATTTAGAACTATATATAAGATTATATTTTTAAAAAGGCGAAAAGAAATTTTAAATAAAGATTTTTAAAGTAATTTTTTAAAGATTTATACATATAATTATATCTTCTTGAAAATAAGGAAAACAATTTATTTAAATTAAAAAGTGATATTAATGTGATATTAATTTTTACCAAATATTAATTATTCTGTGCATTGTAGAATAATTTATCCTTCATATTTGTATGTTACAGAGCAACGTAGTTTAAAACTTTGCTGCAGTTGCGCGTCGTATTGGTGAGTCACGAATTAATTAAAATACTTATTATTAAAATTTATATTTCCCACTGCATTACACTTGACCCATTTTTACTGGAGAAAATTTATTTCAAATCTAAAAACGAAATTATAGTTTGATTTAACTAGAAAAATTCGAGTCCAAATTTAGCCAAGGTCGAACAGCAACGATATCCAGTAAAAATGGAACAGTCTATAAAGATTGTTCATATATTTATTTCTTGGCGATTATTGTCGGAATGAAATTAAATCGTATATCGATAAATTAGCGAAATTGCGACATTTCTGCGTGTTAGGATTTTTTATTGCAATTAATCTTTAAAGTACACAAGTTAAGATATCGTTGTACAATGTTTGCGAGATATATTCATGGATACAAAAGATATCGACATCACTTTCGAGAGTATACTCTTGAGATACAGCCTGCTCGTTTTAGAATTGTTTTTACGCTTTATTAAATAAGTGAAGTCTTGAGAAAGAAGTAAGCCGAGTATGAGAGATAACGGAAAGTCGCTTCGATAAAGCGCGTGTAACAGATACAAATTATCTCCGGGAAATAAAGGACGTCGGCTTGCGGCGAAGCATATTTTCCGTCTGATAAATTACGGGGGCTCCGCGCGGCGACTATAGAACTTTAACCCGGCGAACGTGATCCCCATTTTTATCGCGAGGCCTGCCACCGTTATTAGGAGCTCCGCGCTATCGCGTGCGCGGTTATTACGCTCATGATTTAGGACGCGGTCGGGCGCGAGTGGGAACAAGCGAAGGAAACGCGAGAGAGAACGCGGGCTCGAACGTCTTGATTCGATAATTGAAAGATCAATCCAAGACGCGCTGTTCCGGCAGCTGCGAGAGGATCGCCGGGGTGCAGCAAACGGGACTACGTGAGCGAGAAGGATTTTAATTTCGCTACAGGGTAGGCGTTTCCCCTTTCCGTGCACCCCGCGAGCTGTTTCATATTCATGGCGTAGGTTGCGCTGCTCTGTTAATTCCATCGTCGCGACGATACCGTGTCGCGAGGCACCGCGAGACGCCGCACCGTGGAGGGTGCACACGATGCCTCGGAAATATGTGCCACAAATCATAAACCACCTTCGCTCGCGGGAAATTGAATCGAAGGCGCGGAAGCGGCGTAGCGTTCACGGCTTGCTTGAACTACCCGGTCGATCGATAAATCTCGACGCTGGAAAGAGATACGCTCTTCCGGCGTGGATCGTTATGCGCTTGTCTTTTGTGCGCCTGTGTAAGGCGCATAGTTAGCTTTTGATTTAGAGGTCTTTGATATAAGCTGGATTTTCCCTACGATTTATATTGCACAGGAATAATGGATGGACATATAAATTTCTGGATGATTATCATTGTTATGTTATACTGTTCGATTTAATTTTAAACAGTACATTTTTCCTCTACTTAAGAAAATTTAAATGTTTGAATCTTTATTCATTTAAGCGGGACGTGCCCGCTAAACGCAGGTCGGACTGTTAGAATTACTGCAGAAAACGTCCTCTGTTTGCCTGTCCAGCCTTCTTCGCGACTACTTCGTAAACTTGAAAACAGAAGCAATTTGAGTAAGCGAGAAAATGTGCCGCCGACTTAACGCCAAAATGTTTAAGGTTGATTTTCACGCGGATGCACCTTGACACGTCCGTGATTCGCGGCGCTCGTCAGCTACATTTTCCCGACGAATATAAGGTCTAGAGTAAACCGACTCGCTCCCGTCACAAAAGTTTTCTCGAGCTCTGCAAAACTTTACGCGGTATAATATTTTATTTTAACTCCGCCCGTTTACGTTTCGCAATAACGGCGAGCTAAAACTGTCAAATTCAAGGAACTTAAATAAGATCATATTTTTGTATTAGGAAATAACTTCTTCACAAAAGTAATTAAATCGACGCATTTTCGTAATCCTAATTCCTTTCTAACTCTGAATTAAAGAGGATCTTCTGTTCTAATCAGTCACTGATTTTTTATTGCGTATGAAAAAAATCATTGTTTCAAATCGGCGATATGTTTCCGGAGAACGCTTCTTATCGCTTTGTAGGTCATGTATTATCGAGAACCGATGCAAATCGCGATCGATGGTGCACGGTTCGAAGTATCGGATATTTCGAGGGAGATCGCTTTGGCGACGCAGTGTGAAAAATCTACTTGTTCCCGAAGCGTGGATTATTTTAAGCTCCTCGTCGTGTAGTCGTATGTATATACACGACGGACTCGCTCGGGAATACAAGAAATACGTATTTCCACGTTACCCGCTATTCTCTGTTCTCCATTTTTCAGCAGGATCCATCGGAACATTTCAGAAAAAAAATGCCATCGGTGCGCACGGGTCGGTCTTCGCGTGCTCTCGTTGAAAATTTCTAGCCGTTCCGATAGTTTCCGATAGTTTCACTCAGATGCATTCGGAAGCTTCGACATCGCTCGCGTTCGCAAGTCTTCTCGTTGAAATGTTAAAGAGCGATTCTTTAATTGCGCCGATATCACACGGGGTTTAGGATAGTAAATTCAAATTATATATATTTAAAAATTTATTGCAGGATTTAAAACGAAAAAAGTTCACCAGAACGTTACTCGCAGCCGTTTTTGTATTTTACGTAGACTGTATTTAAAACTTCTGCATTTAGTCAGTTACTCGCCTTGTCGTTTCAAGGAATATTATCAATGTTACTTGAGAACACCAAGTAACATTGAGCGGTGAGAGCCACCGCGTCGGATACTCTCTCCGGACGAGACTCTAAACTTCTTCGGACAGAATTCCAAAGGAAAGTCGACTCGAATGGCAAAAGAAAAAGGAGAAAGGAGGCTAGCTTTAAAGGGTAGGACGCTGCCGGCCGCTCCGTCGATCTACAAAGTTTTTTCACGGAATTAGTCGGAGCGAATGAATTCAGAGACTGCGTTGCATTTAGGAAAGTTTCCATTTATATGGCGACCCGGCTATTCGCTCGATGTCCTTATCGACATTAATCCGCGAGCGTGGAAGAATATTTCTCGGATAGCAGAAAAGAGAAAAGAAGGGAATATCGTGAAAAAGGGGACGATAAAAGTGAAAGATCGCAGGTGGAAAGCCGTGACTTAAACTTCGCCAGACGAATCGATAATACAATTAGATCTATCCTTTAAAAAGATGCAATGAAGTCAGTACTTGCGATAAAATGGGGCGACTTGTTTTATTTCGGTTATTTTTCCCCCTTGTACCCTCTGTCGTTGCAATGTAAGCGCATACGTCGCTGTACCGTTTACTCGCGTCGTTAAGCTTACTTTACGTTAATTACCTCTGCAGAATATGCTTGAGAGAGTCGATTGGAGATTTCGACATTCGAACGAAACGCCATCGTGCACCTGCAGATGCACGTTCTAGTGCAGGACGAGCGCAAGCCGAGGTGATTTCGGGGCTCGCTTTGATGATCATATCCGAGCTTTTGTCTACGTCGTATAAGCTGTAGATACGTGAAGCAAAATTCTGTTTATGGACATGTTATCAAAGCCTCTGATAGTATCGAATTCAGAGATGATAATCGCTCGAGTTACAAGCCGCGCTTATGAGCGTCAAAATGTCGCGCCGTATATGCAAGAGCTGTTACGATCGCGACGCGAGAACTCGACGAGTGATGGATAATGGCGTTATAACGGTCGATACGATTTCGCTCATTTACGTGAGACATAACGTTTATTAGAACCGCGGCAACGGCACGGCGCTACCGCTAATATCGCCGTCAAATGCATTTTTAAATATGCCACGTCGCAGCTACCTACCACCTGTCGCTTCGGATTTATCTTTTACTCGGGCACATCTGCAGTCTGTCTTTTAGAATTTCGTTCTTGATATCATTAGGTATATCTGCAGAAACAATCGTGCATATTGATATCTTGCGAGAAGCAAATAAATAATAACTATATAATTTAGCGTGCAAAAGAGCTTGGAAAAATAAATTACCTATAATAGATGCAGCAATATAATCGCCAATGCTTGGATTGATATATCGCGTTTCGTACAGTCACTTTAAAAAGTTTTTTTATGATAAAATATCAAGGCTTTTTATTATAAAAGAAATCTACTTTTCTCATTTATGAAAAGTAATGGAAGATTAATGCTGCTGTCGCACAAGAGGTTTCGAGCTACCATGGACCACATTATATCGCACGTTATTCATCCGGAGCTAATGCCCTTATTTCAAAAGCTATTTAACTTAAATTGACCAAAATACATTACGCGCATTTGAGACAGAGCAGTTGTACAAGTCATATTTCCCTCATATTCAGAGACAAAGGGTTTGTGAAAATACTTAACGTGATATCTGGCTAGATTATTATATAGTAGGTACTTTCTTTTGTAAGACAAAGATATAAAATGTAAAGAGGAAAATCTAACAGAAAACTTTTGATTTTGCAACATAAAAGGGATAAAATAAAACTTAAAGGTCCCAAAATTCCAAAGTGTTACGTTATAAAACATTCCGTGAAAATAACTGTTATTGACATGTCAGTTATTACTTCGTTTAAAACTCATGCATAATTGTTGTACAAAATTGTGGATTTTCTTGCGTTCTTGGCGAATTGAGGTCGAAAGCGACGATAAATCTTATTCTTGTAGAACCTACGTTGGTGGTATTATTTAAATGACGTCGTTGCGTAAAGCCCACAACGGTAATTTACGTCGCTGCCACTTCCGTTTCCGCTCTCGGCTCGGTGTTTAGTAGACGGATTGCGCGGATACGCGACTTCACCATCGGTCGTTGCGTAATGTGGCGGATCGTTAATCACGTTAACCCGAGTCGGTGATTTTTTTCCCTATGTCGGCTTATCGTAACGGTTGCGTCGACTCCCCGACACGAAGTTAATCTCTGCTTATCCTGCTTGGTGATTCTATACAGCTTGCGATAGGATAATGGCAAATGCCACAAGATGACTGATGAAACTGAATAATTATTAATTTTTTATTTTTATCAATCAATATCGAAGTATATTTTACGATTATAAAGCGGAGTGCTTTGCATCAAATATGTAAAATCATATTTGTTATTACTGTTTTTATTGTTATTTTATTCTTTTTTTTATTATTGGCTATTTAAAAAAATATTACATTATGCTCAAAATAGATTATTAAAGAATTGTATTTTATTTTTTTTATATTTTTATATTTTTATAACATCGATAATAACTGGATGATTAACTGGACGTAGAGTAGGTAGCTCTGTTAATGTTAAGATCAGTTTCTCTACGTTTTCTCAGATAAATCTAAAGCGCTATTAGTCGTAACTGAAGGTGGTAAAATAACCGTAAATATTAAGACCGCGAGGAAAAGACAGATGTACATACACGCACAGGCTTAGAAGGTTGCATTCTTTCTCTGATTCTTTCCAAAGTATCTGTTCCTTAGATTTAACCCCAGCAGAATAACTGACAGTTAACTCAGCAAAGTCATTCTTTCGACTTTTCTTTTTACTTTTTCTGTTTCCTTCTTCGTCTTTCTTTTTTTTATTTGCGGATGTCGTAAGTCTTTTTTTTTTCGTAACAACGGTTACGTTGCAACAGCAACGGCTCGTTGGACGGGCAACGCGAAAGTTCGTCCTCTCGGCTTCCTTCCTTTGCACTTTGGTCCGGTCCTTCCCCGCATTACCCCATTCTCTCTTGCTACACCGACCACAGTACACCCAGGTCGCGCGTAAATTACGCGACAAGAGAAAGAGAAAAAGAGAAATCGAGGGAGAAGGTGAGAGGAACCGAGCTGGTGATGGCTCGTTAGGCATTTATAAATAAATAATTCAGACATTTCTAAATAAATGCTCCAGAGCATCGTGTTATCTCCGCTCCGTGGATCCTCATCTGAGACAATGGCAATGTGAATCCGCGAAAGAATACCGAGATGCACATTCGGACGCTGTTTTCTTTTTGCAGTATTTAATGCTGCAGAATTTTGGGATATTAAAGTATAAAGCATGATATAATGCGTTTATTTCTTTTAGTGATTATCTCATAAATTATTTCTGAGAATTTCTGAGAACAATTCTCACTCCGCTATGTTTATCTTTATTATCCGACTCATTAATACAAAAGATTACCTCTTACTTTTGTAAGCTGGCACAAAGTACCTTTATTTTTATTGAATAAGAATATAATCTCATTATATTATATATGTCAAAATAAACAGAATAAAGAGAACAACGCCGCGCGGGGAAGGGAGGGAGACCACTTTGTATGCGGTATCGATGAGAGTCGTCAGACATTCGCGAATAAATAATTCATTCCTCCCGCTGTGAAAACAAACACTCAAGGTCCCTCGTTAAGACAACGCTATATAGCGTGTAGCACTTAAAGCACCCTCGGCAAGTTGACGGGAGCTAGGGAATCGCAGAGGCGTGTTGGAGGGCACCGTGCTGGGCGCGTAACGAATGCAGTTAATTGATTTCCCGCGGAATATCGCGATGTAAACGGATGCGAAACGTGGCGATACTCGTGGCGATGGTCCCGCTTTTCTGAAAACATAATGGCGTAATCTGAATTTTAACGCGATTTTGATTTAAACGACGAGCGTGACTCATGAATCAACCGTGACGGGATGAGGATGGGATTCCATTTGTCTTATAATTTGCCAGCAATTTTCTTAGCCGGCATATAGACGAAACGTGGTGTATTAACGCGATTCGTCGCCGATTGCGCTTTTATTCGATGCGTCGTCTCCTCGGAAGAGATACGATCCACGATATTTTTCTCTACTTTGCGCATTGTCCTTTATCCGCTTGCGTCTTGTATAACTGAAGAATCTGAATATGATCGAGATTTACACTGAAGAGTAGCGGGTTATGCAGTGCGGAATCCTTGCGGGAATTTTCAATGTAAAACGCGCACGCGAAAAGAAATCATTATCAGGTTCGGAGCGAGGGTTCGTTATACGAATAGCTGCGAAGACCAGCTCGCGTACTCCTGTAAGTGTTCGTTAATCGATAAGAGAAATCCAGGACTGATAATACGGGGCGCATTATAATATTTAAACTCCTTGGGTTTGATTAAGAATTGTGTAATTATTGATTGAAATATCACAACTGATATCAAAGACGATTTTACTAACACGATCCGATTGACTCGAAATCGATTCACTACGATATTGATCTTTGTAAACTTAAACGTGTTCGAACGAAACTCCCTTCAAAGCGTGATAACTCAGAGGAAAATCAGATATAGCGATTGAGTTGTCGTTCTTGGCGCAGAAAGCAGAGAATACGTCATGGGAAATAGCTTTTTCTTATGCAGTTATATAGAATTCGAAGCTAATATTTAAGAGCACATTAAAAATGTTGAATGCATTTGTTATTTCGTTATTCTAGGATATCATATCGAAAAATGTTCAGTTACATCGAAGAAGTGTCTTGCAAAAATAAAATATATTAAAAGTTTATAATAGAAAAAAAAATATATATGTAACAAAATTGTTTGAATTGTCACGTTAATACATTTTGAATTTACTAGTATAATTTTTATATGAGCCATTAAATTATAAAGAAGCGCGTCAAAATTATTTTTGAAGATTTGTCGAGGAATATAATTCTGATTTTTGTCAAGGAAAAAATTGGTCTAACATAATAATGATCAACAATAGTAACTTATGGTATTTTGTCCTTCTCTATATCTGTGCTCTTATATCCTTTTTAATTTTCAAAATTGATTCATAAAAGCAACATCAATAAGAATGCGAACAACGATCATCTCTTTTAAAGCTGCTAACCGAGAGATACGTGGCGGGAAATGGCTTCGCTTTGTACCGAATGACATGTACTTCCAGTGAAGCGCGAGAACAACGTCGGCTTTAAAATAAGTGGAATTCTGGGCGTTTGCGTGACGTTTCACGACGCTACCAACGAAAAATGAAGCTTATTTTTCTATTTGAGATGTAAGAACTAGGCGTCGCGCTTGTCCCTGCACGCGCGCGGCGACGTTTCCCCGTACAGAAATATGTGCGGTCGTGAATCAAAGAATAAAAGCGCACATGCATTGTATCTCGATGCAAATAAGAAATTAAAACATACTACAACGAATGCGAGATTATATATTCTTTTACTTCCCAGGATTAATTTTGTAGAAAATAACAAAATTATTATAAATAGTATCTATAAATTGCGGATATTATAAAATATAAGATATTGTCTTTAAAGAATATTTAACAATTTTGAAATTTAAGCATTCTGATATTGCAAAAAGATAATTATGAATAATTGAGGTAATGTTAAAACAATTTATTGGAAATTATTGAAATAATAAGTAAAAAAAAAAATAATTAAAAAGCATCTCTATATATCTATATATTTATAATATTGTGGCAATCGCTATCTATGCAATTGAGTGACGATTAAATAAGCGCATCAATTTGATCCTTCACTCTGCGCTATCACGAACATTCGATGCGTCGATGGTGATCGATGAGCGACGTCGAAAGAGCAATGTGGTAGATTACGAAGCGCATGAAGCTGATAAAGAGCGAGTTGACTATCTACGCGTTCCCTGCAAATTCTGTATCCACCGGTTCTCAGGACTCTGGTGTGTTCGTCTCGCTGGGGGTAGTAGCAGTGACGAAAGGAGTGTATCAATCTTTCGATATGCCCGAGAAAGTCACGTAGCCGAAGTTATTCACTTTATTTTTCTACTCACACTTCTCCCCGTCGCCAGCCACTCTCTCTCTGCTCTCCTCATCTTCTCCTCGTCTCCAGCTGGCTTTTTCTCTTACCAGCTCCACTTCAATTTTGTGTGTGTTGCACCGATAAGTTCTTTTTTGCAATCGTGTTACTCGTAACACATGTCCCGGTCGCGTTATTTCCCACGTGTTCTATCCCTTCGGCGATTTTTCCCGAGCTGTACTCCAGGATAAGTCTCGTTAATGATAGATTCTTTATAGAAGTGTTAGATAAAAATCCTAATACCGAAACAATATCATGTACTTTAGAGTTTTTAAACAAACAACGATTAACGGTGCACGCGCGAAGCTGCAGTAGAAAAAGACAAACGCGCGCTCATTGTTAGACGCGTGCAGTGGTAGAGGTAGGTTTATGCACCAACGCGCTATTATTTCTTTCGCGCAATAATGAACACGGAAAGTAGGGCTCGTTAATCACGTTCTATTATTCACACTTTAGTTGCGAACTTTTCTTGTAATTGTTGCAATTTTTATTCTGTTGGTCTACGCTGTGTTCCACGCTATTTTGTCGATCGGCGACGTATTCGGTGATCGATAAAATTACTTTATTTTCACGTTTTGACGAGACGTGACTGAAAAGGCGATGCAAAAAATTGAAAACAGTTATTTTTAAACTAAATGAGAGATATATTCTCTTAATTTAATAACCAGACGGATACAATTTGATATAATATTCGCGTGATAGCTGCGAAATGAGAATGTGGAAAGATGAAATTGAATCAGCCGGTTTAATTGACGAACATTGCAAATGAAAGCACGGCGAATTCCATCGACGCAGGAATTTTTATTTTCCGTATCTACATACGCGATTTGCATCGCATTGGCCTCATCAACCGTAGTTTTGGATTTAATCTCGAATTTGCCGGGAACTCGGTGGAGAGGCGTATTTCGTAAAATAGATTCATTACATTCTGTGTACTTAATGTAATTTTACATTGTTCCGCCTATCTGAATTATAATAATTAGTCACTAATTTGCATTATCGCTTGTTTTTATCCTTAATCACGACAAATTTCCTCTATCTGTAGGTACGTTGTAATCAAGATCCTTAATTATCTCGTTATTAGTTGGATTTTGCATTTGCATTCCGTCGGTATTGATCAATTTTCGTGCGCATTATTTGCGTTTCTTCGCCTACAATACTATCGTTATCGTTTATTCAACAGATAATCATCGAATATGGCTTTACGCCGGGGTTGTGGACTAATCTGCAAATAAAAAAAAACCGCTCGATTTGATCGGCTCTCGGGTAAGATCAAATCCGATGTAATCGGAGAAACGGGAATTACAACGTTATTGCGCGATCGTCGAATTTCGACTAGCCTGTGTAACACGACAACGCTGCCTGCCGGCAAACTTCTGCATTGGGGGTCGTGTAACCGGTTGTTTGAACATCGTAACGGTGATATTTCTGCGCACACGCGAATATAACATAGAGATTATAGACGACGTTATTTCGCGCGTGCCGCGCGTTATCGCACGACCTGCGTAATCCCGCCATTGCAATTGTTTTTAACGGCTTTAATCAGCGTCGAATATATTCCACCCCCGCGTTAAATTACGCGCGTTGCGCGAAAGGCTAATGCGAGGGTATTTATTAAACTCTGCAACAACGAAATCAAAACTGCAAATTGCTACGAACCGCAAACGAATAGTCAAGTCTGTTTTATATGTAATTTGTGTGGTACATATGTAAAAAAATTAATCTTTTCTTTAATTAAAAATTTTTTGTAAGCTCATAATCCTGGGGTTTATTATACTTCCGACAATGGGAAAACTATAGTTCAATATATTAGTAAATTTTCAAGATAATAATTTCCAGAAATTGTACAGTTTTGTTATTTGCAACACGCATGATTCAGAAATTTATTTTAACGTACGGCGCTGTAACATTTTAATTCTATTTGTTCTGGTACGCCGTGACTTTTTGTGACTTTGTTAAGACAAAAAATCGGATAGGTTCGAAATTCTGTAAAATATTACAGTGAACGCGTAAACGTATTTTACGGACGTGAAGCACAGTTAATCGCATTGACGCCGCTGCTTGCTGAACGTTCAAATTATATAGCAATATTTACTGACAGGAAAAATTTTCGGTCTGCGCATTTATGCAGGCAGCGAGGCTTAATTAAATTCCGCGCTTCAATCAATTTTTGCGCTCGGTATTGTGCGTGACGGTTTTTATTTTTTATATATTTTATTGCACAGTTTTAGGTATGAGACATATATTATATTTTGTTTTTTATTTTATTTCTCGTATATATGTAACGTATTTATTTCTACACTGGATTGTGATACGTGATCGTGTATTCGTTACAACGGCATTACAACAAAATTAATGTTTACTCGAGAAAATTCGTTACCTCGGTAAAAAGCCGCCTGCTCTTCGAGCCGATTTGCCGTATCGTGGATACAGCGTTTATCTTGATAATAAGACCTAAGGGGGTACCACGCGCGCGGAAAAGCTGGCACGTATCCAATATTCTCCGGGACAAATAATCCCAGGTGTTTGCCAACATCGTTTAATCTCGCGTGACGCTATCAAATACATCCGACAAATCCCCCATACCGCGGCGCTAATTCGTTGTTAAATGACACAACCGCGGGACCCGCGCGCCGCGGAAAAGTGCAATCGCACCACCCGGCCCCTGTGAAATCAGGAGATTTGCATGCCGCGTTATCGTTATTACTCGGTCTCTGCCATCGTCGAATATTTCGTATTTCGTGTAATGCGTCACTAGAATTATACGATAAGCGAACGGAGAATAAAAGCCATGACAGCGCTAATAGACATGTATAGACAAGTAGTAATTTATAACATAATGGAAACGTGACGTTTCAGACGAAATTGTAAGTATATGTTTAGATTTGAACGGCCAAAGTGTTCTTTGCAAAATCGCGAATTGTTTTGTTTTTGATTCCTAACAGAAAAATCCATAATTTTAATGAAATTATTATTCGTAACTTTATTTGTATGAGTATAGCAGTAAAAAATATTCCTCCAAGTGTCTGGTAATTTTACGTTAACTTAATATCACATTAATAATTTTTGTATTCTTACATCTCCGATGATATGCTACATTCTACTTAAAAACCACCTAGTGAGCAAATATTTCATTTTCATACTTCGGGATGTCTGCTTTACATAATTATATTTTTTTTAATAATATGCCACCGCGTATATGTTTCGGCGAGTTCGGTTGTTGACTTAGGAAAGTCAAGATTTATTGGTTTGACTTAGGAACGTCGACGACACGGACAAAACACTTGACATATCGAGGTGACAGTCTTTAAGTACAGTCGCGCTACGTCGACATTGCTAAATTAACCGATTATTACAAATTACCGAGAGATCAAGCATACAACGTATAATAATGTCGCGCAGAATACTGAAACTATCATAAATAAACTCGTTCGCGGATGTGAGTTACAAAAATCGTTACGATCTTGTACATTGCTTTATATTATTACTTTCACATTGCGATTACACGAATTGTACCTTGACTTATTGACCCGAGGAGACCATACAGTTTTTGTTTCTTCGTAAACTCTTTTCCGCGTTGGGACGTGAATGTCATTTCGCGAGTGTGTGTATAGTGCGACTAGTGAAGCTGACTTCATGGAGGATGTATGTTCCGAGATGCAGCTGCAACACACGCCGAAAATTGTGAATCTTAATGTTTAATTTTAACATTTATGGAGTCAAGAGATACCAGTTGTTTCATTAATCTATAATCTTGCAACGCACATATTAGATTAGTAATAAATGAAAACTTAGTTATTATTTAACTATCGCTTATAGACGAACGTATCTTATTTTTCTACGTAAGATTTTTTAAACGAATATTATTTTTAACACGTTTTTTTTTAAGTAAATATAATTGCCAAAATAACCGAACTGTTAGCTGTCTAGCGGCGATTGCTGCATTCAATTGCTCCATTCGTATAACTGTGAAATAGCGCGGATCGTAAATTGTTTAACGTTCCGGCATTGTTATTTATTACGTGGTTTACTGAAGCGCGGCAAAACACGCGCTGACCATGCGACCGCGAGAAAACGCATAGCGAAATAATCTGAAACAATCCTAATCGCGTCAACGTGGATAACACATGGAATTTCCGATGCTATACCACCATGCTGCCAGCCGGTTAAATGAATACTGACGCGCGAAACGAGCCTTAATAGCGTCACACGTGATTGCAATGTCGAGACGCCGCGTGTATACGCGCGAATTATCTCCGGTTTGCTTTATCGATGTTCCGTGGTTTTTTCGCGGAGAGAGAGATACGATATTGTGGCAACGTATTATATGAATTCCGCGCCAGAGGTGCTTTATTTCCCGTGCACGCGAATGAATAAGAATTATTTCGCGATATCTGTTAATTTATCGCGAGAGGATTTGCGGGACATTTTATATAGTTTTCAATACATTGTTTATACTTTGAATTTCTCTGTGATAAAATTTGAATTTAATCTTTACCATGATTGGTTCTCTTTTAGTCGGAGCAATTTCAAGTTTATTTATCTACAGAATAAAGAACGATTATCTTGGATGAAGCGCATCATGCGCTTCATCCAAAGAAACGGTTGTTCGATGCAGATCGTGGTCATTAATCTATCGCTGTCGCAAACGCGCGCTGCACGCCGTAATGTATGACGTAAAATCGACGCTCGATATACAAAACCGCGTGCATATCGTTGCGGCCAATTTCACTTGTTGTTATCCGGTCGTACTTGTTACGTCTCATTAATCGTAACATTCATCTTTCTTACTTGCTTGCTGGATCCGTGCAATGTGCATTTCACGAACGTAATACATTGCGATCGTTATTTATCAGTTACTTTTTACTTCGATATCAAAGCACGACAGTTGCAACGTAAATAACGAAAAAAAATCCGCAAAGTGTTTAATCAAAGTCATATTTTTCCATTGATTAATTTCTAATTGTTGTTAGATGTCTGTATACTATACAGGATGGTCCACCGAAAACGAAACAAGCTCAGGTTAAATGCCAAACTAAGGTTATATGCTAAAAGACACGTTTGTTTCGTTTTCGGTGGGCCACCCTGTAATATGCCAACATATAGTATCGTGACATAATAGTTTTAAGAATCAATATGTGCATATAAATATCAGATTTGATCAGTATAGATTTTACACGGCTCGATACACTTGGAGCAAGACGTATTTTTTATGCGCAAAGTCCCTAACTGGCTCGACCGAAACGTGCGCGAAACGTTTATCCGGTTATGCAAATCTCACGGTTTGCCCTTAAAATTCCAAGTTTCGTTCGTACGGTGAACGGAGACCTTTTTACCCGTTCGCTCGGCGAGTTTAAGGTATACAGACTTTTTCGTGCCTTTACTCAACTGACAAGTTTGCCGCAGTTTGCGCATTCTGCCGTATCGTTGAAGTTTGCGATTCTCTGTTGTTCTTCCGTTTCAGGCCTCTTATTTCCGCACATCGTTGCTGACGGACGCGGCACGATGATATTTAAAATTTATACCATTTTCACGTCCGCAACAACTTGTCAAACACTATCGCATTATTTCCTGTTATGATATGATCAACGTTCTGTCAGCCGAATAAGATAAGAGCTACCTTGAAACTCGTTTTACGGTTGATTTTATATTTGAACTCTTTTTATTTTATATTTTTATCTGCTATAATGGAAAGGCTCTATTATTTTAGTTTATATTTAGCGTGTACCTTATATATTTTTACATCATCGATAATATTTGATAAATTGATGAATTGATTTTTTTTTCTTAAGGCTAACGATTACATTTTTTTAAAAGAAAATAATCATAGTCTATTTGAATAATATTTATCTACAAAGTGTTTAGATAAATTATACAAGAAAAGCGTTGAGAAGCTTAATTATTTGCAAATGACAGCGGCAATTTGAAACGGTGTTATGCTTTCACAATCAGATATTATCATGCGCTTCGAGTTTACGATGACATGCCTTTAACGTCATCACTGATAATGCTCTTTTCGATATTTTGTGGTACTATAAACTGATAAAAATTTGTCTTGGGCACTTTTGTAATTGTAATTTTGGTATCGCGGTCGGATTTTTTCCGCGAAAGAATTTTTTCTGCACCAGGAAATTGTACGTACAAAATTCTGCGTAAAAAATACAGAACGTGCAGAAAAATAGAAACAGAATATTTTTGTCATGCGTATAGAATGTCGCAGATCGAATCTCTTTAGTAGCAGATTTTTTGATAAAATTTAGAGGGATTTCACAAAACGCGAAAATACTTTCTATCGTTGTAAAATAAAATATACTGAGAATTAATCAAAGAATATATTTTCACTTTCGATCTCTAATATCGAAATTCAATTTTGACAAAGTCACTTAATTTGCACCGTAAAATACTTAATTGTTATACTTCGACACATTGCGAAACAACTGGAATTTTCTTCGTACTCATTGTTAAGAGAACACCCAGTGGATCTGCAATATTTCATATGTACGTGTATATAAGGGAGGGCATTTATCGTATGCATTGCATTTGTGTGCAAGATGCGAGCGTTGTTCTTCGCACGTAAATGTTTATGTATGCGTGCGCGCGCGGAATTGCATGCAAATGTACATCCTTTCGCGGATACCATGCGCAAAAATAATGTGCATACACCGAGGAGCGCTTGCGCCAGCCCGCATTATGCCGAATCCACTTCCGTTTTCTTCCCGTAATCTTGGTCGCGCGCACACGTTATGCCCCGGTCACGTTCACCGTTTTTACGATCGCTCGAGGCGGCGTTTTGCCCAAGTAGCATATTTCGGTTTCTTGCACAAGGAGCAATGGCAATAAGTGCGCATACGCAGGTGGCATATAGTGAAGATACGTATACGAAAACGACCGCGATAAGTTGAAACAATTCACCGGGTGACGTAATTTAAAGCCATTTTAATCGTTGAATAATCCTGAAGAAGTTTAATCCGATTCCCATGATTCTCATGATAAGCTTAAGATCTTACGCTTTTACTTTTGTGTTTAACAAACAATTAATTTTCGCAGTATTTTAAACCTAAAAAAATGCCCTTAGGTATATGAGGATAATTTCACATTTTTATTATTTTAGACTTTATACGAAATGTCACAAAAATCGTTTAGGTATCTTTTTTTTATTATTTAATCATTATTATTAATTATTAATACAAATTAACGTGTTGCTCCAAGTGTCAATCTTTCCCTCTCTCGTATGTTGATACATCGCTCTCTCTCTCTCTCTCTCGAACGGCAGTATGTTGTTATCGAATTATTGTCTTGACGAAAACTGGAACATAACGTGAGACATCGAGGAGAAATCCAGCCGTATCGTAAAAGGAGCTCTTTTAACTTAATGTCATGGAAACTGGAGACCGCAGTCGAGTTTGGTAACACCATCACGTACACATGCTCACATGTGGATTCTGGTTTATCGGTTTCGGTCTTGTTTAATGGCGGGGTTCCGCTGCCACACCGAGTAGTTATCTCGCAGAAATTTTATTCCGTATCAAGGTTAGCATTTAAACGAAACTATTCTACGCAATAATAATTCATGTCGAAATTTTTATAAAGTATTTGTGCAATTAACTTTTTGCGTACTTTCCGTTGTCATTCTCAAGACGAGTTTCTGCGAGTTAGAGCATAAAAGTAAGAAAACAGGACTGAGAATTTACATTTTGTATTTATAATCATGGTGAAAGGTAAAAAATGGAGTTATATGCGGTTATATGTTTCTAATCTCGACGGAGTTGCAGTGCCAACTTGAGCGAAGTCTTGGATGAGGAACAAAGAATAGAAATATAAGATTGGTAACGTTTATGATATTCGAAGTCATGTTTAATTCGTCCAATTTATTTAGTACGCTATATCGTAGTAATCTCCCTAAGAGAATAAGGTTCACAAATCAATCGGTAAATCACAGCTATTTCGACGTGACATAAATCTAGGTGAATCTATACAGACGAGCGAATGAATCCGTAACTTACCGGAGAAACATATGCGGATATAAATCGTATGAACGTTGACAAATAACACATATCACAGTAAACACAGTAATAGGTGGATGTGCCGAGAGGGGAGAAGCTAGAAAAGGAAATGTTATCCCTCCCGATAATCGTGAGATAATCGATAAGCTGTATGCTGTCGTAATAACTTCGTCGTTCGATTCGCCGGTTTAGCAAAAACGTATGGTCTAAACCTATAAAATATATCCAATGATATATATATAATATATTTATATATGTACGCGTGAAACACCCCGACAACTTACAGTGGCAATTATTGCAATATATAATATATATAATGTATATCTATATTTTTTTATATTTATATTTATATATATATATAATCTTTGAATCTCTCTTTTTTCTTTCTCAATATATTTATCTTACAATTAATATTACTTACATAAACGTACATAAACGTCCACGCGATTCTGTGCATTGCACTTTAAAGCTCCAACCGCCTCGCAGGCACGTCGCATCGGCGTGCGTACGCCGCACGCATAGTGCCCGTTTGCACACGCGGTCGGATTTTCTCTCTCCCCTGGGGGTCCTTACATTATATCTATACTTACATTACACGAAGAGTATTTACCGTTCTCGCCTTCCACGTTCACGCCATGGTGTATGGTCAATTATGCTAATCGCTGACTGCACTTAATCGAAATAATTAATTGAGTACTCCGCATCGCGAGATCGCTTCTTTTATGTTATAATATGCGAAATGTCCCGTTGCTATCTTCCTCTCTTAATGGAGTACATTCTACATTAATATAAATTTCGATCTATTCGTCTATATTTTTCTTTAATAAAAATCTTTTAATTTTCAGTATTAAATGTCCAATACTCTAATTAATATTAGATTAATATTAAGTAGAATCAATTATCAATATTAATTCGAATTAATATTAATAATTAGTAATAAAGTCTCTCAAGTTAAGAGGAAATCTATTTGATTGAACTAAAATCGATTTCTGATATAAAATGAAGCCTTTTACTGAGAAAGGACATACCCTAAATTTATTAAAAGATTTGACAGCAATAGAGAGGAGGCGACGGGACATCTTGTACGAAAGTACATGTGAGTTCCTTAAGAAGTATTACTTTAATCTTTCATCGTGATCACGTTTACCGCTACAGTGTCCCTAGCATAATTTTTATTTGAGTTACCACAAATCGTAATAGTGCATCCGTGAGCTCGAAAATACGAAATGCGACGAGCAGAAGGTGGATCCGTTCGCGTTGGATTTTGTTTACTATATAGTATATACTATTGCTCGTCAGATTTTTGACAGATTTTACACAGCCCGTTTTTCTTGTGAAGTCTATAATTCTACATGGTTGACCGAAACCGTTCGATCGATCAGAACTTATCGCGGAACAAATTACTGCAAATTAATGTAATTTCGACTATCCGGAAGAAAGTAGATAGAGACGTTAATTTATTTTATTAGGAAAGTCGCCCAGCTCCTTCGGAAAACTGACAATTCTTAACGCAATGGAGGATAATTGGGGATCTCGAGTGCTCAGGAAAGTTTAATCCAACTCGAACGTAATCCCGTGAACCTTCCTTCAGGTGCTGGCAAACCTTCGCGATCCACAATTACATCGAATGAATACCTTTTGAATACGCTACACGTACTAACGAGATTCGATCGTGGCTCGCGAAGGCGCTCTTCTATAATTACAGGGGGATTAACACTTGTATTAATTAAATTAATACTTTATCGATTTACATGTTAAACTCTGTATCGCTAGAGGGGCCCTTTATTTCCTATCTAACGCTCTCGTAGACCGGCAGCGTACGTTTTGTGTGTGCTATGTATACCTGTGTAAGTGCAGAGCATGTACGTGTGACTATCGCCACATCGCGCGTGGCGTCCGCAGGGTGTTCGGATGAAAATTTCGCTGTTTGATCTACGGACACGTTCGATAACTCGCTTAATCAATCGTGACTGAAATTACGCGAGAATACAACGCGAAGCTGCAAAAAACGTATGTAAAAACGTACGTTTTTCCACGACTTTTTGAAGTCGCAGTTTCTTTTCTACTGCCATGCGGAATTCGTGTGTAACGAGTAACAAAAGAAATCGGCAAAACGTGTGAAGTAGAGAACGCGTTTCGAGTACGATAGCTTTTCGTGGGCTCTCTCTCGGTGCTCGTCGTTCCATAAAATCGAAATATCGATCGTGCCCGTACAAAGAGATTCCGCTTTGCTCTTCGATCCACGATTTTATCGGATTCGCTGACACACTTATAGTTCGGCGAACAGAAGGAATGTATACGACTGCGTTAACTCGAACGACGTGTGCGGGCATATGTAAATTTGCGCGACTTAGGAATAAAAAATAGCTTTGAATTTATTTTCTTGTTCCTTTCAAAGATTGATTTTAACATACATAACTTTTAGATCGAGGGACTCCGGGATCTATTGTAATATTTTTTTCTCTTGGCAGTTATAATATGTTTCTATGAATATGTGAATTTATTTTGATAAGAACTTTAACGCGGACTCGTTAAAATCATCTTAAGGATCTCATACAATACTTTTCTCACATATCGAATAACTATTGTGGCAGTGTCTACTTGGATGGTTAAGGTTTCACTCTTCCTGACGAAGATTATTTTATAACAACGACGTATTTCAGCTACGCATCTCTCCTTTATTTTTTACATTAAATCGAGAAACAGAAAATCGAAGAATTTAGAAGAATCAGAATATGTTGAGATATCCAGATATCAAGTCTTCCCGTGTAAAATATGAATGTTACATGAGTTCATATTTAATTAATGACAAACAACGAAAATGGAAGAGGATCGTAAATATTCCAGGATGCATTGTTTTGAGCTTTGCTTACATCCGTAAAAATAAGATACAACGCGTGGAGAGAGATAAAGTTTCCTTGGAAAATCCAGTAAAGGATTTCACGACGAGACGCAAATTTGTGGGATCCAAGCGGGATCTCGAGAATATTTCCTAGTTGAAATCTTGCATGTCTCCGAATTTTGGTATTCGACAGACTGTAAAATTGAAATATCGACCTGCACTATCAAAATACTACCGCAGATAAATCTTTTAGTGTCTTATTCTTCGTACTAGAGTTTTTTGAGATAGTATAAAGTAAAAAAATCAATTTATATTAAATCCTTTTTTTTCTATTTATAATGTCAATTCCAGATTTATGTTATATGAATTTATATAATTCTCTTTTTGAGAAATCTGAATATAATTTTCCATGTCAAAAGATACATTTGATTTTCGTATGCGATATGCGAATAATAAACTCGATCGAGAAACTTTCTGGTTTTTCATCTTGCAAAGAAATACAGAATTGTAAAATTGCACGGAAATTTTGAAGAGAGTAGTTTCCGTCGTCGAAACAGGAATCGTTTACCGCGTCTAAGTTTCCGCCAGGAATCCATTTAAGTCTTTCTGGAGAACGCGAGGGATCTAGCCAGCACCAAAGAAGATCCTCGAACCTGCCCCCGGCTTTCGCGATTCGACGGGCCGTAAAATTGGGATATCGATCGATCGAGGCCGCGGCGAAGAAAATTCCTACCACTGTCGATTTAGGCGTTCACCTGGGACCAGCTGTGTTTCGCGACATCAATAACGTTAAGCAAATACAAGAACTTTTGACGATGAGGACGTAACGTTCGCGATATTATTGAAACGACATCATGTAATTCTAACGCGACA
This sequence comes from Leptothorax acervorum, assembly GCA_035220615.1. Classification (NCBI taxonomy): domain Eukaryota; kingdom Metazoa; phylum Arthropoda; class Insecta; order Hymenoptera; family Formicidae; genus Leptothorax; species Leptothorax acervorum. Next base: position 1,316,430 of record JASTWQ010001261.1, on the reverse strand, counting down.
AATATCATTCAAAAAATATTACGCTTGAATTATTTGCGCTTGCAAAATAAGGATTATAATGTGCACGTGCACATAGTCACGTGCAGTTGGAAAATAGAACAAGACGGTATTAATATTTTATAGAGAAGGAAACAACATTTCAATTAAATTATCTAATTAGGAAAATGAGTCTCGCGCCATAATAACACTTAATGTTCGCTCTGATATGTATAAATCGCGCGAAATAATGCATGATTACGTAAATTGCTCAATTGGAGAAATTAACTGCGCTGATGTTGAATTAGTAGTGAATTTTCTCTGCAATGTTTACATTGCAAAAAATAATAATTTCATAAATGCAATAATGGCTGCGAAACGATGCTTTAATTGAGAGATGCATCCATCCAAACGTTTCGAAGTGAACTGCTTTTATCACAAACTTGAACCGTTTCGATTTATCTTTAATGAAGCTGCGTGATAAATCCATATCATACTTTATTCACCTAAGAGAATAAACTATTCTCCGGAAACTTTAGCTGTGCCAAATGTAGTCCTATAAAACCGAATATTTATTAGATATTAAAGAATAGAAAAAATATTTTATAGCGATGTGCGTATGCTTATGTATATTTAAAACCACGGAAGTGCGTCTTATACGTTTTTTTAATACGATTCTCGTTTCATCGAAGTATTTTGCTAAGTTTACTGTTTATCATTCTTTCGTAATCAAACTTTGATACTTAACAAGATTACCTTAAACGACTAGGATTTTAGTATCTAACAGATCTTAAACAGTAGTAAACACGATAAACTGCTGTTTATCATCATTTCTAACGATTCTCCCATCGTGCGCATAAATATGTCCAATCGGAAAAACGATACGTGAGGAGAGTGTTCTTGGTACTTCAGGAATGGCTTTTGAATACGCCGTAATTTTCCTCGCGAATGGATCCACGTAAATGTTACGCATACAGGCATAAAGATTCAGCCGAATATCGCTGAATACCGGAAGCGACATTTATGCGCGTTGCAGAGCGTGTCCCTCTCGTGAACTCGTAAATTATTACGGCCAATAAATAACGCTCGGGTCGATGAGCGATAGCGATCAAAAGGAAACCGTCTCGTGATATATGTGTATCCTGCGCACCCTGCGGGGGTTGGTTGCTCCTTCCATCTCTTAATCCAGACGTTCGTGCGCTCAGCATGCGCGCGTCGGTGTGTGTATAGGTTGTGTGGTGTATTATGTGTGTGTTAAGCACATGTTAACGTGTGTCGGTGATGTGATATGTGCGGCGAGGCCAGTCGCGTTCATTCTCTCGTTTTCACTAAAGCACGCTTTCATTTATTTCCGTTAGTCACTCGCTTTCTTCGAAAGTTGGCCATCTTTGGTAATTTGCGACTTTGCGTGTTGCATCGAGCGAAAAACCATCCTGTCCGTGAATAGAATTGATTCGACAATTTGAATGAAATTAAATGCGTTATCTTGACTCATCTTATTATTGAAATTTGTATAAATTTTGAATGAGGTGAACATCTCTCAGAATATAATACCGTAAATTCATGCGTTTATCGCGCAAGCTTAAGAAAATAACCACTCAACGATAGAAAACTTGTGCGGTAGTTAACTTATATTTTCAAGGCGAAGAATCAAAAACGGGAGTGGCCACTTTGGAAGACCGACGAGTCGCACCTTAGATACTATAATATCACACCTACTTTCATTCTTGAAGTCAAACTTCGCGTCTCCACTTCGGTCACACATAACGTTCCTCCCTGCTTGCCCTGCATTTTTTTCTCTTTGCGGCTGCACGAACTTCGTTTCACTTTCTCTGTCTCGCACCTGCTTTCACGCGCACTCTCTTACTTTCCTGACACGCTTCCTCGTCTCTTTTTATAGCGTCTTCTCCGAAGAGCGGTCGAATGGACCGCCTCTCGCGGAATCCTCTCTCTCAGGATTTTCTTCTTTTCTTTCGTACGTCCGTGCTCGCTTCTCGTGACCACACGCCCTTTGTCGTCGGCAGCGAAACACGTGAAACGGTCACGTTGCATCCGACAAAGTGAAAATCCGTTGGATTCGTCGGACGATCGTACGTGACGCGTCCAAAGATCGCCAAATATTTCGGTAAATTGTGCGTTCATGGAAAATTCTATGCAATTTTACGATAAAACAATAATCGTGCGCGAAAGTTTATTCGCGGATAGAATGTTATATGACCGATTACATTTTATAAAAGAATTCGGAAAAAATACGAAAATTGAATTGTTAATTGGAAATTTCCGTTGAACGAATGCTGCACCGATAATAAAATATTAGTATACTAATTTTGGATTCAACATTATATGTTTACATTACGACGACGTGAATGTATCGCTTTGGGTTGGATTTTCGACGTTATTTAGTCATTATTTATGTTGCATGCAAATTGTTTTTGTGTCGAAATAATCACGAATTTAAACTTTTACGCGATCCTGTAAGGGAGCCTCTCTTTCAATAAAATTATTATTTGTACCTATATAAATGTGCAACCGCGCATTTACAATTTTGCAATGTGAGATATATGAATTATTAATCTCGTTATGTTGATGCCGGCACGGTAAATCCATTTATCGATTTGTACGTAATTCGCGTTTCGCCGTGGTGTAGTGACTTATACGCGTTTCGGTAGTTAATCTCATGCGTGTCGTAAAACGGAATTTGCACGCGCTGCGCCAGAATTTATATCTCCGCGGTACGACATGCATGCTATATGAAGTACGGCTAGTTCTGTCCAAACCCCACGACGGTAATTGTCGGAGTAGAAAATAGAACGGACTTTATTACGAAAATACAGTGAAACGCGAATTAAAGCAGGTCTTTCCTTTACATTAAATTTTATTTAAACGTCGGAAAAGCTTGAAATCTTAACAAATTTAAGAAAATACGAGGTTAAAAATTGTAAATTTTTTATTATTATTTGACAATTTTGTGATCGCGCTATCCGACTTGGTAACATTTACATTTAATCGTAAAATCTTAAAACTTCAATGAGAAGTTAATGACGACTGCGAGCCGAAATCGAAGGGAACTTTAAAGAGTTTCCCAGATCTGGAACTCGTTAAAATAAAGATTGGGGATTAAATATGATAAGGAGAAATAGAAGGGAGATAGAAAGAAAGAAAGAGAGAGAGAGAGAGAGAGAGAGAGCACGAGATAAACCGCCATGAAAATTACGGGGAAACTTTCAAGTAAGTGTTCGTCTAAGTAAATGGGGAAAACTGATCCAAAAAATCACTTAAAATATGCGAAGGTGCGCGTTTGTCCAACCATTTCCTACAAAAATTATTGGCGCGGTAATACTGACCCCAAAGCGATCCCTTCCACCCCAAAGCGATCCCTCCAGTATATACTTAAATGAGATATAATAATTTTTACGTGACAATGCACAGAAAAGAAAGAAGTGTCAAATCAACACTTGTATGCTCTTGTATATACGCAAGAATATATAATCTTGAAATAAGATTTACTTGCTTGAATGAAGTAATTTATATAGTTAAACGAAGTTTTATATAGTTCAACCAAAAAAAAAAAAAATGTTGAAATAACACGTTGAAATTCTTATAAGAAGATTATATATTCTTACGTATATACAAGCATATAAGTGTTGATTTGACACTTCTTTTTTTTCTATGTGGAATAAGATATTTTGGATTAACATAACAAATATTTTTTAAACTATAACTAAATAATTAATGCGTTATAATAACTAACTGAAATTTATTCTTTTATATAATCGCTACGATCGTCTTATCTCAACGAGATTTTCTTACATGTCTTTTTATGTTTCCTGAGCAATCTGTTGACAAGCAAATACGATAGTAATACATCGCTGAACGTGAAAGCGTGGTTGGACCGAGAGCGAGCTGATCGACCGATGAATCGCCTATCGTCGCTTAATCGCTAAGCCTAACTTTATATTTAAGGATCGGACAACTGACACTGAACCTGTCGCGCGTTTCTGGAGCTCGCGCCACAACGTAATTCCCATGCGAGGAGGCCGACTCACGCGAGGAGGCCGATAGGTCACGTTGTGAGCAAAACGAGCGCGAGGATCGCCGTTAGCAGTGGAGCGAGGATACCGGCGCGGATGCTGTGTGCAGCCGCATGTATATCGCCGGCGCTGAGCCTCTGGTTGTTCACGTATGCCTGCAACACCTTACGCTCGATATCGTATTTGTGCGAGCCGACTTCGGCGGTGCATTTGATCTTGATCTGTCCCATCACGAAATGCCGGGGCTCGATCATCAATCGCAGCCCCAGGCTGTTGGGAATATCTCCATTGCTCGTGGGCGACAACGGCGGGTGTTGGACAGTGTTTTCAAGTGGTACCTGCAACAAACACGATTGAAGCAATTTAATGAAAAGCAATCTCCGGCGACATAGTGATTGAGGCTAGTTCACGAAATCCTCTCTGTGGAAATAATGGAAGCAAATGATTCTACACTCTGGCGTCTGAACTTAAGGATTGATGGTTAAATACTCTTGAAATGCGCGTGGATATTAGCATAGATCGAATAGGAATGAATTTCGTTGAAATTATGGAATATATTTGTGTAGCAAAATACTAAATTTAATTATGTTTCTGTGAGAAACATTGTAGAGCTATTATTTCGACAACTTCTAGTAAGATTCGTCAATATGGTTTATCTGGCAAGAAGGGTGGTTATGTCGCTCCAGCTTTGTTCCCCAATAAAACAGTATAATCGGCACGAGGAGATGCCATCCAATTTTGAATTAGATAAATAGTTTGATAATTATCTAATTATATATAACAAATAATTATATATAATTATCTTTTTATAACATTTTAAACTGAAAAAGTGTACCTACTATATTATCTCTCTTTTATCCCTAAATTCTTTTAGTTCTACACTCACAGAGAAAAAACGGTTGATACGACTATAAAATGTGAACAAATAGCACCTCAACTATTTTTTTAGTTATAGAAATTATAATACTATAGTGAATTGAAATACAGAAATATTGTCAGACTTATTAAAATAATTAAATAATATGATTAATACAACTATATAATATATTTTAAGTAAATTGTGATTCAGTAAACTACATTGTTAAAATTCCAAAAACTATATTTCTTTAGTTAATACATGATTTACATAGTTATTTTAGAATTTGTACAATGTACATAAATATATGTACTCGTGGAATTAAAATTATGTAGTCCATGTTATTCCTTCCATGAAGTTTTTGCACACTATTATTTATTAGTTCTCTTAACCATAAATTTATTTGCAATAACTACAAAATAGTTCATTTAACTATGTACAATAATTCTATGAATACAACTTGTATAGTTGTCACCTATATAGTTGCCATCACTATGATTTTTTCTCTGAGTGTATAATATAGGTATCAGTAATAATATATCACAAACAGTTCTATAATTATAATTATAAAATAAGGAATACTATATAATAACGATAATTATTTGATATATCGAGACTTCTTGCGTCTAACAACGTAATTATATAAAGAAAAAGGATTAAAAATTGGTTTGGGAATTATAATCCCCTTTTAATTATGCTTTTTTATGTAATCGCTCGATCGATTTCGATAATTGCCAATTCAAATGTTGCCCCTTTTTGGTGTATATTAGGGATCGTTTTATGCGGATGTTAAATATACACGATGGTGCGATGGTAATAAGAGGAAAATTCCGCTGAAAGTCGACACACCGCGAATCGTTTGTTACGCGCCGGGCTGCACCGAAAGAAAAGCGACGGCTGGTCGGCGCAGCCGCGGATGAGAAACGAGCTCGCTGAAATTTTTGTCTCGCGTGCTGTTAAAGGCGAGCTTTTCTTCCAGGCCGAGGCGAGAGGGCGAGAAAAATTGGCTACGTCCGCTTTAATTTCTGACGGCGGATAAATTCACGTGTCAGATCATTTCTCCGTTCCGTTAACCGAATTTTTTCGACCATTATTTGTGACTTCCTATTTTACACGGCGCATTGTTCCTCACGGCGAAACCGTCGGCTATTGTGCTACGCGAGAAAATAATTGCTTGCAATTTTGAGTACCTCGCGTCTTCTGATATGCGAAAGATCGCACCTTAATCTTGCAATAATTAACGTCGAGTATTTTGACGATTACACACATTAATGTAAACAAATTTCAACCAGACACGTCAAGTTTCTATTATTCGTAAATAACTAATGACTAAAATTCCGTTGAACATTACAGGAGATTTATATCTTCCTACTCAGGATTTTCTTTCAGCCTCAATGAACAAACTTTCACAGAAATATGGAGATAGTTTTCCGTAGTTCGCCGCTTCAGTACGGCAGGCGATATCGTTAGGGGAGTTTCGAAAGACTTGGACAGATCATAGGATCGTCTGCGAAACGTTGCGGGACGCATACATATGCAGCGGACGATCAGGCGTTTGGCTTTAAGCGTTCGACGTTAACCATAAGCCGTAGTACGAGCCATGTAACTAATCGAACTAGCACATTGGACCGAGCCAAACTATCGTCCTCGCTTTGTGGCGAGGATCGCCGACTCCGAAGTTAAAGCCCCAGTCCATGGAGAACTACTGTTCGTAGATAATGCTCGGGTCCGGACCGTCTTACTTACCAATAACTTCCGCATAGTGAAACTGAGAATAATGGACGTTGCATGACACGAAATTTCGGTGTATAAAGCGCCGCGATGATCGTTGGGCGAACAATCGCGCGCGTTATCGCTGCCCCCGCGTGAATAAAAATTATATCTGACGGACGTATTTTGTGAGTAAAATAACTCTGAAATGCACGATGTATGCTGATTGATAGTAACGAAAGAATTTGCCAAAACACGTCGCGCTGTGAAACTTGCATCATCGCTGTTTTCCTTTTGTGTTCGTTTTTTTTTTTTCGAAAATACCAGTTGCATTTTGTTGCTCGTATCCATACCGGTCGTGTCGGGTTTATTGATGCATTACACTGTTTTGTATTTTGCATTTTGCACAATGTGGCGCACCCGAGTCTCTGATGCGTCGGGGTGGGGATTTTAACAAATGTGCCAAAGCTGTTTCAATCGAATTTTATTGGCCCTGACATTCTTTTGATTTATTCGTTATTACGTTTTATTACGACGCCCGGCTCTCGAAGCTTTTTGAAAAGGGTTTTGCATTTTACGCGAACGTAATGATATATAAAATGTTACAATGTGATGCGCGCTTATAAATTTCGACCCTATTAAGTTCTACCTTTTGCGTGCAAATTTGTGTTACGGGAATTAATTTTGTGAATTTTTTAACTCTAATGAATTAATTACTGATAACAAACGTACAATAAATTAATAATGAACGGGTTAAAATTATTAAGCGCGCTGATTACACTTGTACACCTTACATTATTTACAGCTTTGTTTTATCTGCAAATCGTCTTTTTCCAGCGCTAATTAGCGCGCTAAATATAGTACCGTTTAATTAAATTCGCATCTCCCGTCCACGTTAAAATTTCACCGACATAATGTACGAGCGCCGCATATCGCGAAAAAAGTGCTGGCGCTAATTACCCAAATCCTTTCATCGTGAAAATCGCGGGCTTGATTTCGAGAGGAGCCTTGACGCTTATTCTCGCTTGATTGTCAGAGGCGATGCGACGCGACGCCGCAACGGGCTCACAGAACGGAGATGCTGATAATTGTAATTGGCAATAGATTTCTCGGACGGACGATGACGGCGACCTCCATAAACCTTTAGAAGCAATCATTATCGGCGACAGGAGTTAATCGTCAGGGTGGGTTGGCTTGCGCGAGCGATATTTCAAGGCCGTTGTATCGAGGCCGCGTCGCATCGCATCGATTCAGCTCGGCGACGATTGGCCGACGTCATATCAATGATTTATGCACGTCCGTACAGATACCGGAAGATCATTGTTCGTCGTTCGCACGGCGCTGCACGGCGCTCCGCGCATCTACGCTGCCGTTCCGCGTGCATTGTGCGCCGCCTTTTCACCGCGAACGGCTCGTCCTGTACGAACAATGTTTGCCGCGGGGCCGCGGGCCGCTGCCATAAGGGCGATTTGCCCGCAATTTCTGAAGGATCCCATTGTGCGATCGCCGATCGTGACCGGAATCCCGCGCGGGCGAACGCGCTCGCGACAATGGGAAACGATTGGGAAACCGTATGTATAATATGCATTCCCGCGAGGAAACACGGACCTCCTGCATGCCGGGAATTTTTCGGTCGCGCGGTTTCGCGGCGTATTCAGGATTTCGTACGTGACGAAAGAAACATGGGGATACATATCTCTCACAATCAGTTACATACATTTTTCGCGTGTTATCACGTATAGCCACAAATTGACAAATTTAATTTTTCTCCAGGGACAACTTTGTGAGGACTGTCACTTACAATTTTTAACATTTCGAATAAATCTTCGAAATGAAAATATGAATTATCTTTCAATTGAAACTACCGCGTCATTATTCTCAGTCAGGGAAAAATATACGTTTCGATGTTTAATAACGTCACGAGTATATGTGCGAAACAATATTTTATTATTACAAATATTTTATACATACGACCATTGTCAGCGCTAAATGGATGAGAAAACGCCAGGAAAATGGGATTTATGCTACTCTCGTTTGCTCGTATTTCTCGACGGTGCGAACGACAACTTTCAGTGACGATGAAAGTACGCGAGAATAATGAAGCTTGCGGTGCCGTGTGGACCGGTACGCGCGCGTGTAATTATATTTTTTGAAATAATTCTGCCCACACAGAATTTGTATTCGCCAGCTGGCTAAGAACAGTGTAAATCCTCATTTCCGGCGCGGACATTGGTGCGCAGGCTGTGCACGCGTAAGCGCACATATTTTTGAAACAAAGTTTCTTTTGGAAATTATTCAGGGAAATATCTCGCAGTTTAATTATGCACCGCTCCCTTTTTAGCAACGGTTGTTCGTTTTCTAGCGAAAATCGCGAGATGTTGCGGAATTAACTAATTTTATTCTTTCTTGAATCTTAATCTTTATTTACGGGGATTACGCTGGCACAGCACTCGCGAAAAATAATATTAGTCGGAACTTTCTGCTTCTCATAAAGGAAGATTTCTCGTTGTATCACTTTACGCGGCTGTTCGCCTTGGCATTTAACCTCGCGAGGCCCCAGGAAAATAATGTAACTCCACCGTAAAATTGTTTTGGATGGCTTACATGATACGAGGAGCAAAGGCAGAATTCAAAACAACAGCGGGAAAGGTTCTGCCTTGGGATACAGCTCATAGCTGATGTTAAAACAACGTTCCCGTAATATCTGCTTTAACGGCGCCTCCGGGTTACATCACGTGAATTGTAACGGCGCGCACGGTTTTCTTTCGGTTGCTTTGTGCCCGCGTTTCTTAATGCCAACGTAGCCGTGGCATTTGCGAGAATAATCTAGACTTTATGTACATGCCCGATGGGGCTTATGCACACGAGTAACAAAGGTGTGCAACCTTTCCACGTCTGCCGCTGAAAGATACGAATCAGAATCTGAAATGCATGCGCATGAAACGCATCGTAACGAAGCTCGCGAAAGACCGACGTTAAAATTAAAATTATCTCAGGTTCAAGAGAGAAACGTCACTAATAAACTCCCGGAAGAAATTAATTTCACGCACTCGCGAAGAATTTGAATCGTATCTTTTACTCGGCAATTCAATTCCCACTTTCGCGTTTGCGTGTAACAGCAAAGTATAAAATCGTGTCGCGATGCTAAAGGGATTATCTGAGATTGATCTTCCGAGGGTAATGGCTGCGTTTCGCCGTTTTCATTAAAGCCGGCATTCATTATTCGGGCGCGAACAAACGGCGCGAAGGGGGTGGACGTGGTATCGGGTCGCCCGAGACATTTGTCTCGCAGAAGCGAATAACAATCGCACCTAAATGGTAATTCGTGCATGCCTGATATCGCTGATTTACGCGAACTGCGGCGACGGCCGTTACGCTTGTCGCGCGATATTGAACCGTGTTTACGAGTAACGAGTCGGGGTCGGGGGGAGATTCATGCCGAATTCGCGAATGTCATCTTGTGGCACTGTCGCCATAACGAGCACACCACTTTTCAACCCGTTTGAATTATACGTGTCGACTGGGCACGTCTCGGGCCTCGTCATTCTAATGGATGGATCTTTACAGCACGACACACGGTGGTCCATTTTGACAAGCCTAGATTTCCTGGTCGAAGAAATATTCCGTTGAGAGCGGCGATAAGTAATTTCGTCGACGCTGGTATCTTTGAATATGACCTAACGCTTTATTTTTTTTTCTGATTCTGAGTTTTTGAAAAAATGATTGTTAAACTGAAGTAAAAATTAATGCGCGAAATCGGGTTAAGTTCCCTGTAGAAGGCTGATTAGTAACGCGACTTGCTCGCAACCTGGTGTATAAGAGTATTAGTAGCTGAATCTGGGTATGCAGGATGACAAGATAAAGCTCTCTTTGAAAATTTATGAGATGTCTTTTCAAGATGGGCCACATCGATATGGATGAGATTATCGATTAAGCGCGCAAACCTTTCAGAAGTTCTTTGAACCGCAAGCCCCTTTCGTAAGAAGCTAGTAATGAAACGTCCGTTCTCGTTAAGTTAGCTGGTGGCAAATTCACTTACTGGGCTCCTGCAGAGCTGGAATTGCGCACAAAATCCAATATAGGTTTTTGTCATCAAAGAAAGTACTTTTGTCTTCGAAAGCGCGTCGCGAAAAATATCACTTGAAAGATTCGCTAAATTGGAACGTCTAGAAAAATAGCTAGCCACTTATTTTCAAATACAAATGTAATTTTCAAACTGTACTAATTTTACTGAAATATATAAATTTCATGTATCGATTTTAGCAAGACTTTACGCCACTTTGGGACAAGTAACATTATTATCTGCATCGCGAGAGAGAAAATATTGCGATACAGCGCGCATTTAGCACGGAAGAGACGCAATTGCGTCCGATTGAAATTATCCTCGTCGCGGATAAACGCGGATAAAGTCTCATCGTCGGAAGTCTCGTTTCCGTCGTTCGCGGCTGTTTCATTTCGCAATCGCGTTTAAACGCCGACAATTTTCCGCCTTAACGTCGCATACTAACTTTTCGCATTCAGTAGCCCGGAGACCGTCTAACTTGCGCCTCTTAAATCATTTTGCATGAAATTAGACGTTTCATCGTTGTCGACCACAACTCCGGAAGTTCATTCTCCTGATTACTTAAGAGAGGCACGAAGATGATCATGGTTTCATTTTCTGTCTTGTTTCTATTTATCGTTGAGTTCGTCCCATGGTGAATTAAGATATTTGGGAGCTTTAGAGGCGCACGTTGGTCTTGAGAAGTCCTCTATTTAAGGTACTATCTAAAAGTAGAGATTAATAATTTTTAGAGCATTTTAAAAAAATATTATTATTGTTTGTGTATACTCTTTTGTGGTTTTTTTTATCTCATAATTAATCATTTTTATTATTAAAATATTAATCATGGAGAAATCTTTTACGTGACCCACCAGCATCTTGGAGGAACCTCACGTTCAGGCAGGCGAGTCAAAGGCAATCTCAAAGATGCGAGAATGTTGCGATCGCGAAATAAATCCCGCGGCGTTTACAAAGTTGCATCTCCCGCGCGAATGCATAAGATATTCACCCCAAGTTACGCTTCGGACTTTGGCCAGAGTTCTTCTACGTCGCTTTATGCGACGCGTTTCTCAAATCGGCGGCCGCGGCGCTTTGTTATCAGCGTGTTTCTCCTCGTCCCTCGACACAACGAAACTTTTTCCCCACGCGCAATTTGCTGACGACAATGCGCCCTGCCACGGGATTCGCCTGCAGGGCTTCGCGCCCGGTGTGTCTCCTCTCCCTTATCGTACTCTCTTTCTTAACGCTGAACTCTCGCCTTCCGCATTATCCCGTCCCACTATCTCCTCACGCCCCGTTCCCTTCGTTCCCGGCCACCTTCCTTCATTTCTAGCGTTACGCTTGCTTGGTGTTTTCTATGTTCTCTTTTCCTGTCCTGTAATCATATACCCGGGGAATATCGCGCTTCCTTTTTCAGGGGGCCGCCTTTGTTAACACGAGAAAAATATAACATCTGGGATGAAAAGGTGTCGAAAAAGTCGATGTAATAACGCATTCGCTCTCATCATAATTTAGTTCCTTTTGTACTGCGATAAATGAGAGGAGTAGGATAGCACTCTATCTTTCGTTTCTTGATACGTTTACGATATAAGAAAAAATCTCTTTCATTTTTATTTTATGATGATTAAAGCTACGTCTTGTTCGCCTATTATTTACATATTTCCCTCCAATTATGTTAATTTCTTATTAGATATATGTATTTATTAAATATCTGGGAAATATATATATTTGCATACGTGTGTATACATATGTATATGCAAATATATCCAAAATGTATATATGCATATATATGCAATATGCATTAATAAATTGTAACTGTGCGAAATTAAATAGCATGAGAGTTCAGCATGACCGTAAGTGTGCTTGCACCGAAAATGTACTACCGCATTTCTCGATAGCGCCTTACGACGATCAATTTTAACGACTGTAGAACGTATCTTTCCAAATCTTTCTAGCCCATTTCCGCTCTTTCTCTCGGACGTATCTGCATATGAAAAATGTATTTGCCCCGCTTTATATCCGTCTTCCGCTCGCGAATAAAAATGCGAATCATTTTTCGCTCGCTTACTACCACTCGCGAACTCGCAGGTAAAATATACGCCAGGTACATCGTCGCCTTCGCCATTTTCTTAGTTTCCTCTGCAACTCCTTTCTAGTTTCTTTGATTATCCGCTTTACGACCTACATCCGTTATCTTCATATCGATTTCTTTTTCTTACGTGCTTGTTATCTGTTGGTTTACCTTTACTTACTTTTGTACACACATTTTTCAATGCATTTTCAGAGTTAATTTTACTCTTGTTTCGTTTCCATGTACGTTGTCTTTATTTAATCATCATATAATTTATAATTTTTTAGTTACAAATTTATCTTCACTTACATCTTATAAATCTCGTAGATCATTATTTTATTATTTTGATGCATGTTATTTCGTTATATTTTTAATATTTCCTGTGTTCTTTATTACATTATTTACTTTATTTACGTTCCTCATGTCGCATTGTCCTATTTTGCCGCGTTTTTCTTTCTTTCTCTCAGCATACTTACTCTGCGCGCGACTATACCTTTCTTCCAATAAGTTCAACCTCATTCTACGGATGCAGAATATGTATATATATCGCTTTTTCGCATATCGCGTCCGCTTCCATTTCCTTCGAAAACTTCCGTGCTTGTCTCTTGACTTGCTTCCGGTTTCGCACACTTCTGCTTTTTATTTGCTTCCGCGACGGAAACGCGATATAACTTTCTCCTCGCTTCCGTTTCTCCTCGCTGTTCGGCTACTAAACAGCGTCGCGAAGTCTTTTCTCCCGCGTCAGGTTGATTACACGCTAGAAGTTATCGTGTGACTGTCTTTTCGAGTCTCACCTCGATACCCCACGGCACTAAACGCTGAATTTAATTTTCGCTAATTTCTTGAATAGTTGCTGGTGCGGTAGCGTACTGCGGTTTCCGCTGAAGATTTGTTTTTCCAGTCTTGCGAGCTTCTCTCGTTTCTCCGTCTCGGTGAGCTTTTGTCGTGTGGTCGTTTTACCTCTACTCGTTTGATCCCGGTGTTCTTCCCGGCAGTTTCCTCCTCGTTCTGTCTCTCTGCCCGTCCCTTTTCTTTCCTCAGTTTCCATCGCGCCGACAGAGATCAAATAGTCGGGCTAGCCTGTGCCAACCCAACCCAGGTTCAGCCTGGACCATCGAGAACACCATCAAGAGGTACAAGTTGGATCTAGGTTGGTTCTAAGATAGATTCAGATTGACTCCAAAGTGGACTGGGGATGTTTTTATCTATCTTTTTTTATTACATATCTTCTATAGATTTTCAATTTTTCGATGAATTTAGATGAGAAATATAATAGTACAGAAGGATAGATTACAATAGCAGCATTATTAATTAAAAGGATGTTTTACTTTCGAATTCCAAGTCTCGAAGAAAGATTTAAATCGTAGAAAGCACGTAATTATCTCTGCTTTTTCATCTCTCGCTGAGATTTATACTTAATGATATCATTTTGTGTTTTTGTTTTACATTATATAAAAGAATATCATTGTTTCATTATCTCTATCGTAATCATGGTATGCTAATATTTTTGTGATGATAATATTGACCCTGCCTTTATACAGGCTCCTCAGCGTTGTCCATCTTCTCCCGTTGTCAATCCGTTACGAGACTTGATTCTCTTGTGTTGCTTCTCTTTTCCTCAAGGTTTTCATTTCCAGAGCAGAGATTAAATGGCGAAGCGACTATGCGGACAATCCGCCGGGCTTCGTGCGTTATTGAATCGCCGTCTCCTCTTCTTTTCTCCTCTGCTTGGCTTTCATTTCCTCTCCTTTCGCAATCGCTTTTGTTATCCGTTACAGATCCGCCGTGGAAAAAAAATAACGATGTCTATTTAGTCGGCGTTTTTCCGCTGTTTCTTTTTCTCGCGATACAAATGCAGAAGCTACAATTACAATTCTTCGTGTTATCGGAGTGGCAGGAAGCTTTCAAAGAATTTGTCTAAACAGAACGCGATTCGAGCGAATCAATTTCAAGTTTAAACTCTACAATTATTTGCATGACAATAAAATTATATTTGCTAATTTTATTAGACTTCCTTGATAAAAATAGAAATGTCGTGTGTATTGTAAAGATAACTCATATATCGCCTTATAGCTTGCTCACACTTTAGCAACCGTCGCGAGATTTCCGGCGCGGCGATAAAAAAATAATCAAACAAAAATATAATCGAACGACGTTCGTTGGGCGAGCGAATTTTCTTGGCCGTTTTTTCGCGCTTATTTTGCCGTGCGGAATGTTCGTGTACCTTCGGCCGCCTCTTTTTCAACCGTTTCACATGGTTTTCATTGCCACAGTGAAGATTAAGTGGCAGAACGGCGGCGACGCGACGGTCCGTACTTCGTGCATTACTCTCCTTCCTTTCTCCCTTCTCTTTTACGTTTTGCTTTCTTAGCCTTGGCTTTTATCCTTTCTCCCCCTTTCTCTCTTCCTCTCTTTTTCTCTTTCTCCAGCGTCGGAAGAATCGTCCGGAATTCAAGTGGAGAGCGCGATAGGGGTGCACGATTTCTCTCGCCCACCTTCAGCACTCCCATTTTCGTCTTACACGCGAATCCGAGGCCTGACAAAGCGCGATTTCATGGGGAACTTTGTAGACTCGTTATGGAGGACTCAGGTTTCTCAAACGCGACGCAGCTCTCTTCTATTTCCACTTATTGTCGGCTGTTGTCGTTGTTATCCCCGCGTTCTACGTGATACTCTGCTTAACATAATCCATTATGAAGCTCGATAATAAATCTATTAAATACGAAAACAAATTTTTATTTAAAAATTACGCTTTGAGATAATTATATTATTAACACCCGCCGGATCAATCTTTCAATTCTGTTGATACTAATTAACGGATCCGATATCAAGATAACTATTGATCTCTCTATCTAGCACAGTCTTTGCGGTTTACCGAAAACGTGATAGTTTGGAATATCCTTTATATCATTTGTTGCACCTAATTTGTATAATATCCATACTGAAACGGCCGCATTTCATTGGTTCCGTTTATAATGTCGACAACGTTAATTACAACGAAATAACAGGCACTGCACTGTGGGCTTTCACGTACCGGCTGATTTCAAAGGCTCGTCGGGCATTTCAATAATCCGCCACCCCCTTCTCGCTTCTCTCTCTCTCTCTCTTTCTCTCTCTCTCTCTCTCGCTCTCTTTCTCTTTCTCTTTCTCTTTTGCTTCTCCCCTTTGATTGTCCAGACGCGCTAATCACGACTCGCCAATTCTATTATTAATCACAGTGCGCGTCAGCGCAGCCTAATTGCAAAATTCAAAACTGACATTACCAGAACGAGGCCTGATGCCGTTACCAATCAATCACGCTTATAGTGCGCTTGCGTTTCGTTCCGTTCCGTTCTCTGATTTTGTGGCTCGCATTAACAGTCCCTTCGCGCTTCCCCCTCGTTTTCTCTTCCACCCCGTTATCGTTTCCGCTCACCTATCTCGCGGGTCCCTTGTGCCATGTGTTCGTTCTCGCTCTCCGGAGCACGCACTGCCCGTGCACCTAGATCTCGTCTTCTCCGATGTGCGAACACGCATGTATGTTTGATGAGTCGCTTGCTACGACATGACACACTGCATAATTCATCCGCATGTGCCATTTGCGCGACGGTCAGACGGCTTGACGTACTGGTTGAATTTTGATTCACCGTCAAGCCAGAGACACGAGGGGGGATTTTCCGTGACATGATGCCTCCGGATGAAATTCGATTTCTGATTCTGCGGACCGTATCGTCGAATTTAGGACGCGCGTTACCATTTTTTGCTTTCCTGAATGTCATTTTATTATAATGAAGAAGTGTGTTATGTCAATTATGTCATCATGGAAAAATTGTTTTCACATGATTGCTACATGTGAGAAAGTTACAGGAATGTCTAAGAAGAATGCTGCACATGAAAGTTTAAATTTTAATTCTCTCTTTTACCTAGAAGGATTTTTTCATTAAAATATTTAAATCTGGGGCAACTATCACACACACGAGATTCGATTTGTCGGCGTTCGCCATTAAAACGACAATGTCTCTTTCAATGGCGGGTGCGACATCTTCGTGCTCAATAAATCCCGGTAGTTCACGATCCTACGCTCAAGATCGTTATTCGCCCTGTTCTCTGCGATCTCGATGAGGGAGATAAACTTTTATCCTGAGAGAAGAGAGCACGAGCACGGGAGAAATCTCGCTCGTTCTCGAAGAGGAGACAGAGTGTCGGGAGGACCTGAAGTCTGGGTGGAAAGAGGGATAAACGCGGAGATGAGGGGGTTTTATGGTATTTTGCGAGCTCGTGCTCGATCAATGGGGCTTGAAGGCTTATAAATCCGCGGCGGCAGAGTCGGCCGGCTTCGCTTTATCGTCGATTTTAAGCGTCTGCCGTACGTGCGCGAATCCCGTCTGTCCCGAGGCTCAACGTCGCTTGTCGATTCTCTCGATCCGGTCTAGAATCTGTCGCGACGCCTCTCGCACGCGTGCACGCACGACTCCTTTCGCGATCTATCGATCCGCGACGGGACACGGATAGAATGACGCTCTCGCGCGAGCCAAAGCGAGCGCAATAGTTGTAATTAAGGCATTTATCGCGTGCGATTACGACCTTGGAGTGTCGAGACGTCGTTAAACTTTATGTGACGAGTCACGTTATTCAAGTCGCGAAGGTATTTTGCAATGTGTTCCCGCGTGAATTACTATATTCACCGTTGCCGTGCGAATTTCGCTCGTAATAGTGCATTTTTCTTTCATTTTTTTCAGCATACTAGTGAACGAACAGATATTTTTCTCGTTCTCGAAGGCATGTGGATTACGCATATACGCTGGCGAAGTGAAAGCTTTCGTTAGGTCGTCTTGAAAAGCCGCCGGCTTTCACGCCGGATTATATTTCGCCATCTCTCTTTGCGATTTCGATGCATCAATCGGTACCATTCAAATCCGGCAAATCGCTATTGGCATATAATGCATGTGCTGTGTATTAAGAGCGGTAATATTTTTGAGCACGTGTTTTTCGCTCTCCTCTTACCTCGCAGGCAAAAATAATGCTGTCGCTCGATGTGATCGTAATCCAAGCCGGGTTTTGTCATTGAAAATATGAAAATACGCGATGACGTAGTGAATGAAATCTCGCCTCGCTAATCCGCGCCCATGAGCGAGACGAAATTCTCGATGAATTACTCGGGACATTAAACCTAGCGGTCTCACTATTTTCATCAAATTGCAATTTTTTCACCGAGCATTCATTAAATTCATATTGACTTGGTTGAACGTTAACACAAAGTTTTGAAAGCACAAGCACAGCTTGCATCTAAAAATAACAATATATGTATAAAGAAAAAATTATTAACTGTATCAATTATTTTTTAAAGTATATTAATTATATTCCAGAAAAAATTTATTCTGATATCTCAAAAGGATATTAAAAATGGTTCCTTTTTTTTGTTTATAATATATACTTTGTGTCAAATGCAACATTTGCATCTTTCACATATCCTTCGTGATATTTATTTCGAAAAATCAAGACACAATATTAATGTTAATAATAATATACCTACGACGCGTAAGTGCGATTTTAATTTAGACAAGCACGCCGTGAGGAGTGTAGAGTGTAGGCCGATTGCGCGGAGGACCGTCGCCGCGTCGGCAGATGGAGGCCGGCAGTAGTAACAGCTGCTTCCGCTCAGACCGCCATAGCAGTGGAGGCGAATGCCGGTCGGGCCGGACCGCAGGAAGAAGTATCCGTTCCGTAATTGGTCGCGAATGCTTTCCGCCATTTATCGGCTAGCAAAAAGCGAGCCGTCTCCCTTTCACGCTCGATCGACCTTAACCGTTTCCACGACGTGCTAATCGCCACGTCGTTTAACACTCCGCTTCTCGCCCTCCATCCGCGCCGACCGACGACTGCGAAACCAGATGATCAATCAGGCGATCCACATATTTCACCGCTTTGTCGCGGTCGCGCTCGTCTTCCGACACGCCGTGGCAATCTCCAATATATTTCGACATCTGTAAATTCCGATCGCCCGCGAATCATTCGTACCTTTGTGACTATAATGAATTTTCCGCCCGTAATCGTATGGAGCGATGAAAAAAAATGGTGCTTTTTTTTTTAAGTATTTCCGTATATATCCTTTGAGTATACATTTATATTTCGGTTATTATAGCTTAAATTTTTAATAGCGGTATTTTATTTAATTAAATTTTATTCAAACCTCGTGTCATCCGTAGGTAATACTAACAACTTATTCAACAGTATTTTATTTTAAAATTGATGGATATTATTATCGTTTTATAGATTTAAAGCAAAATATTCGTATTAGCAATTACATTTGATGAATCTCAAATTACTTACTGGTGAACAGCAGCGTTTTTCAAAGCGAATATTAGTTGTATAAGTTTATTCCCCGCATATATTAATACGATATAATTTCTACAGGATCGGTCCGTGAGATACGTAATGTAAATACATGCATTACGATACGATATTAATTCAATAAACTCGCCATATATTTTATACACTAATCAGCATAAACTCGCGACGTATTTTATAATTTTATATATGCGTTGCGTATGGATGAACCGTTTTGTTATAACGCGTTTTATACTGATAATAACCTGATAATGTACCGGATTATCTCTTTGCGCAGCAATCCCTCTTTTTAATGTTGCCACTTTTCGAACTCGAGAAGACTCATTGTCAGTAGCAACGGTAGCTTTCCCCGCAACTTTCTTTTCTCTTTTCCTCACAAGGGAGTCTTTCTTTTACCTTCGGAATACTCTCGTCCTCCATTGGCGGGTATATCCCGGGGGAAAAGTTAAATGAATATTCAGGACCGTCGAGGCGCGTTTACATTCAGCCGCTACTCGTGTGCGAGAATGTAAACGAGCGATCGTGCAATATCGATCCGACTTCTACTATCTCTCCCCACGTCTCCTATATGCGACAGAAAAAAGTTGGTTTATACTACTAATTCTTTTCCCATAGACACGTGCGTACGGAGACTCGCGTCTCTCTTCGAGAGAGAGAGAGAGAGAGAGAGAGAGAGAGAGAGAGAGAGAGAGAGAGAGAGAGAGAGAGAGAAAGAGGGAGAGAGAGAACCCGCGGTTTGACAATTTTCATTAATGCAATTAATGAACGCTAAATACTATTTCTTCGGATTTTAATTCTCTCACATAACTGTACCGACATCACTTACCATCGAATAGATAAATTTCTATTATATTTTTAAAAAATGTAAAGAAAGTAACGATTTATTTTGATATTTAATATGGTTTTTACAATTTGTAGTTGTGCTGCTGACAGATAAAAATATGTGAAAATATTATCACGATTTTTTAAAATTGGTTGCATATGTCGTAAACATACGCCCCTATCGACTAAAAGAATTAATAGGATTATGTTATACAATGCGTGGCTGCATACACAAATCGATTCCATTTTTTATAAACATCGATATATCGTTGAACATTGAGAGTTGCGAAAATGCTCGTAGTTTTATCTACAACACATGGATAAGGGCGGAAATTTGCTCTATGGCTCTGTGTAGTCGAAGATTCGAGGAAAGGCCGAGGGAGAGATGGAGAGAGAGAAGTTACAGTTGGAGAATTGCAAAACACTATTTTGAATTTCATAGCAACGGTACCCGGGATTCTGAAATTAATCAGATTCAGTCGCACAATTCTGATTATAGAGTCCGTAATTTGATTTATCTCCGCGTTATCGTCGTGCCATTTATTTTACGATACGGTATATATACCGCGCCGGACGCCGTAAACGGGTGAGGCACCCGGCGGTACTTCGCGTACTGGAATGAACTTGGCCGACCCTAGCTGGCTCTAGGGTAATTTATCAAATTGCATGCTGGTAATCGTTATTACAACGCGGCCGGCTATTATCGCGGCCAAATCTCAATCCGCGTTGCCTTTTAGCGGGCCATAATTGGGCCGTTAACGTGTATCGCGTATACTTGCTAGGGCTTTTTACGGCATTTCGCTAGATAAGTCAGCGCAAATGCGCGCAATATCAACAAACGCGGCTTGACATGTTGCAATCTTAATAAAATTGTATAGCGGAGTATAAATTGTATATCGATCGAGAAATGTGCGTAAAATAGGACAATGTTGTCTCATAAACGGACGGATAGGTATCACAATATTGATAAACACCAAAATGGATTATTTATTAAATATTAATACCAATTTTGGTCTCATTATTATTTCACAATTTTGCACTATGTCATCAACGAAATTAATTGGAGCGATGGAAATGCTTTTCGCCGCGATTTAATAACGTAGAGAGAATTATTCTTGCATAAAATTTTCCCTCTCCCTCCCTCCCCTCACCTCGTTTAGCTTCGTTAAATAATTTCTAAATCGAAATATTTCGATTTTCACCTTTATTTGCTAATGCCGTACGTACGATAAATAGTGCTGAATAATTCCGTGGATATTTTGATTACGTTACGGGCACATTAATAAACGTCTCCATATCGCCGCAAATATAATAGTTGCAAAAGGGAAACATACCGTAATTAACGTGCAGTCAGCATTCATAAGCCACCGCGAGCACGACGCGCAAAGAGTGAGTGCGTCGGGTGAAAGAGGGGGGAGGGAAAACATTTCACGAAGTTAATGAATTCCTATGGGAATGCCGTAGAACTGGCTTCGGGCCATTAATACGGTCCATTCACAAACACAACTCTTCGCTCTCTCATGCCAGACGCCCTCGTTAAAACTTTCGAAGCGTGCGAGCATCTCCACATCGGGAGGGAAGAGGGACGAAAAAAAGGGGAAGTTCTCTTCGCATAAAAACAAACGGAGGGTGCCTGTAACCAACCCCCTCCCCCTCCAACCCTCCTACCTCGACGGACAAACTGCCGGCCCTTGTGCCGGCAAAGCCTTCGCGCTTTATGGGGGAGACGCGGAGTTCGCGACGTTTACGAATATTACCCTCGACGAGCTACGTCGTGCCAGGAAACGCTTTCCCGAGTGCTAATGAAACATTTGGTCACACAACATTGCGAAACATGCGGTTGTCTGCTTACTCGATAGAACCGACAATCGTACCAACATCTCTGGACAGATTATTAAGTACCTCGGTTATTTATTCTTGGCTACAATTTGATCGACGATAAAATTGTTACAGCAGAAAAAATTGCAATGGAAGCTATAACTTGTGTAATATAATTTCTAATAATACAATTTGTATCACTTTCCGTTACTCAATTTTTACAATCGTTTTACTTGAGGTAATTAGTGGAGAGAATAAAAAAAAAAAGGAATAAAAATGGCGTGAAATATTCAAGACGTGGAATAATTTAGATACTCTTCGTATGTATTACATATTCGAGGAGTCATCTGGTCTGGATTGAGGTGGAAATCCGACAGGATAAGTTGGAACGAAACATATGCTGCTGGAAAATTACCAGCTTGTGATAATCGTTAATTTTACGACGGGGCTAAAATAAATACGCGAAGTTCGTACCATAAATTACATATGCCTCGCACGTGCTCCTGCCATTATCTTGAGTGGACACTCGGATAATCGCGCAGGTACTCGGCACGAAAGCGTCCTAGGGAGCTAATTAAATATTTAACTTGCACCCACCGGTAAGCCGGGTGTGTGAACGTAACCGTCTGTATTTTTGACCGAGAGATGAAATGGACGTTAATCAGTTACGCACGAATGCCAGAATGCTCGAATGCTCGTCGACTTTTTCCACAGAAGACATTTCCGAGTCTATTTGACGTCGTTTTCATGCCAAACAGTTACGTCCAGGTTTCCGTTTGTTTCAAATAAGGGTCTTTAAGGAAACATGAAACGTATATTGCGCAGCTCTATCGTGCAATATCAGAATGTGTGTGCTGCGAATGTTATTAGTATTTACACACGTATGCATGCGCATATTCGCGTGGACAGATAAACGAAGCGATGCTTTTATCTGCAATCTGATATTTCGACGAGAGCGCGTCGTATTATCCGACTTTCTATGCACAGTATACGAAAAGAAAGTCTACAGGAAAGTCTATAGGAAATTTATGGAAATGTCTGTGGACACGCTATAGAATTTTATTTCGACGGCGCGCACGACGCACATATCGTTAGGAAACCAAACAAGCTTTGGATAATAGATTCTGCGATGTTGAAAGCATTTTCCCGACTTGTTGTTCTTGATCTTATATTCCAGTCAGTTTTCGATGTTATTCAATTCGTAGCGTACTACATCACGCAATCATTTAGACATTAGCATTTTATATTAAAGAATACTTCGTGAATCTAACAAGAAAACAAATTCTTTCAATGTATCCTGCAACATGAATAACACAAATATAATAATTTTTGGGTATAAATCGTGCATGAAAATCATATCTGAATTTTAAAGAATAAATGCTGAACTTTTAATTCTAACTTTTATTTTTTAAAGACTGCAAGTTTTTATTTTACGGAGGTAAAATTCAACATTCGATCTTTCTTCAATTATTAATCTTCAATATTCGAATCGCAATCTTTTGAACAACTCGCGGTTCTTGATTCTCAATCCGTCGTTCTCAAGGTATTTTTCAACTAATCATTGAATATATAATGCGGAACATGTTCCGGTACATCGCGCGGGAAAATCTGGTGTACGCACGTTCTTACTTTGCAGATACTCCGGAAATCTCGAGAAAATAGATCCGTGCGTGATCTATCGGTCGGAATGGCGGCTCGCCGTCGAAGAGCGGCGCGCGTTTCGGTTTCGCCGTTCTGACACGTACGTATCATTTCCGCGGTAACGCATCACGTGACGAGGGATGTCGATAAGTGGATATTGCGAGGAACAGAGGAGAGTAGGAATCGAGGGAGAGGAAAATCTCCCGTGGGAGCACCACGTACGGCGCATCACGTATATCCCTCGGATACCTACTACGTACACTGCGACGAGTTTTTCCTCGTCTATCCTCCTTCGATTCGCCATCCCTTCCGGCGCTCTCTCCTTACAGCAAGGTCGGATGAGTTGCAGGCCTATAACGATTGAACCGCGTCTCGTTGATCATTGCCCGGGATTTCTGCTCTCTGTCTCTCTCTTTCTCTCTTTCGCGTTGTTTTGTAGCCCGTCAGCTCGGCACGCCGATCGATAGTTGGAAACATAGTGACGTAATATAAATGGCGCAATAATCCATCGCAATCTGGCAAATCATTTATCGCGAAGGTAAATCCGATAAAAACAAAAAGCCTTGCCTTTGAAGGAAAAAAAAGACATTGTCTTCACTCAAAACAATTACTGTTTTACGAACATATAACTGATATACTTGATTAATAATACTCTGAAAAGCGAATGTCTTTTAATACGGGAAATATGTATATGAACAAATTTTGTAAATTGACAATGTCAAATTTTCCTCTTTTCATCTTTTCTCTTTGATTAATGCTCTTTTAATCTCCTTTAATTCATGTTTGATCAATGCTTCGGCGAGAAACTATATGAATTTTATATGACTTCATATTTTGCTTAACGCGAGATCGATATTACAAGTGGACAGGCTCATCGCGTCGTTAGTGAATTATACGTCCGCATGAAGCGGTCCTAACGATGACAGCATCGTTAATGGATCCTTATTCGAGTTCTGTTTTAGAACGATATGTCGTGCTGACCCATTCACTCTGCAGCATACATGTGCTCTAAGCTCTAACACGCGCACGTACACACTCATACTGAGTGAATGCTAGGATGAAGGGATAATGGAGTATTCGAGATTTAAATTCTGTCAGGCTATAACGAGGGGAACGCTTATTACACTGCGTGACAGATCGGAAAAAGAGTAAAAAGCGCTATATATTTTGCAGTACGCAAAAAGGGTAAATAATTTTACTGAACTGCGAGAAATCGCGGTTTATATCGTTGATAAATAACTTAACATTCTTTACGAGGTACGGGAGATTAAGAGATATGTATGTTGCGATAACGGACATGAGACATGGCTCGTAAAAATATTGTAATATTTTCGAAAAAAGAGAACTTGCTTTATATAACATAAATCGAGTAAAGTCTTTTGGATCAAACTTGTCGAGAATTTAACGTTATGTACTGAGGCACTTTTAATAAATCTCGTACACAGACATATACACCCAAGATCTTTAGTGAAAATACCTCGTCGGAAAATGAATATAACGAAGTATGACTTCGGCACACATCTCGAGATTCTCGTTCGATGACATTCGCAATAAAATGGTGCGTCGTTTTGTTTGTCGGAATGGAAGAGATGTCGGATTCAAGCTCGTCGTTCACGAACGCGAAGGAGAACGAGATTAAGTGACCGGGAGCGGCAATCCTCGTCGGTCCGCGCTCCCGTTGTACAGCGACGTAGCGGAAGTGAGGTACAACCGAGGGCGGCTGATTTTGCGCAAAAAAAAGGGGAAAAAAACGAGACGTATCGCCTCGTTCTTGCGGCAGGTCGAAATCAGTGTCGCGATAGGCGCGCGCGGCCGGAAAATCGATGGCCGGTATCGGCTGCGCGGATACGCGCGGCATAAATCTTCCGTAGGTTTTTTCTCCTCTCTCTCTTTCTCTCTCTCTTTTTTTCCGCTGCCCACCCACCGGTTGCACGTTTTCCTATCGAGCGTTTTCCGGTCGCTCTTCTCCCCGAATGCGCGAGCGCGCGCGGCCTTATCGGCGTTTCCGTAAAAATTCATTGCTCGTACGCGCCTTGATAAGCAACGCGGGATCAGTCAAGGATACTTTGCGAGCTACCGGACTTTTATGCGGCCGAACCGTACCAAGAGCCACTCTCGCTCTTTCGGTCTCGTACTAGGTTTTTGCGAAACGATTTTAGCTTCGATTGTCAATTTGGAGCTTCCGTTGTGAATATCGAAAACAGATTTTTGTCGACTTTCGCGGGCGATCGCGCTGTTGCATGCAGAATGCGCCGATCGTTTAGCGTCTCTTTTTGCCTCCAAAATGCGCATCTTCTGCCTCTTTCAGACATTCAGGGAACGGCGTTGCAGTATCCCCGCCAAATGAGTTTCAGAATAACGAAAATAAAGGGAAGCTACACTTTAACGTCGTGATTGTATTATTGCGGAGCTACTGCCGCACATACAGTTATCTTTCTTCCAAAATACAATTATTCTAAAATTCTGAATATTAAATGCATTCCATGTTCCATGCTCCATGTTTCATGTTCTTATGTGTCTCGCACTTTATTTGTTCAATTTTCATACTGCTACTCAAATGTAACTTTCCTTCATTTTACGTCAGTATTTTATACGACGGAATTAGAGCGGAACGCGATTCGAGGAAGTTTATTAAACTCTTCTGCGAGATCCTCCGCGCAATCAGTGTTTTCTTTCCTTTCACGGAAAATTGCTGATTCCTAGAAGCAAAGTCGCACCGCTGAAAGTACTGCATAGGCGAAGTTACGAGGCCAGTTGCAATGAAGTTAACATAAATACTCGTTGAGCTACGGGAAGTATATTTGCATAACAAGAACTTTTGGAATTGAGTGTCGAGAGGAAATTTTCAAGGGGAGCTACGGCGGAGCACCTCTCCGATATTGAATAAGCGCGAGGTTGCCTGACGAGTTGCGAAATGTTATTTGATCCTATTGTTATCGCTTGAGTTTTTAATATCTTTCAATTTAACTCACATTACCTATAATTCACAATAGTCTATTATTCGTTATGTAAATTGTGCACGATTTTTCATATTTTCATATTTTTAGCTTCTGAAATATTAGAATTGTCTGATAACTATTTGATAACTATTGTATTTACCGATTAACGTATCTATTTAATGAATCCACGTTTAATATAATGCAGCAAATTTCCGCGTACTTCAAGAATCATTGTCTTTTTAACTCGAGCCGTCGAACATACAGATCTCTTGCTCGATGTTATGCTTCGGCCCGTGCATATTATTCTTCGAGAGTTCGAAGCTCTCCCCGAGTAGAACGGCTCTCACTTCCTGTCTTCGGGTGAATTGATTATTGCACTGCGGTTTCCTGGCGGACGTAACCCGAGCAAATGTTCCGCGAACGGTCGAGAAGGACAGCCGTACGTTTACTGGAAATGTTTAACGAGGCGCGAGAAGCTTGTTTCCAAAGTCTATCAGACGTTCAGATTGGAATCTCGCGGTAATTTCGCAGCGGCATTCCTCCGTAATGTGTATATTTCGCGCGTTGCAGCAGACGTTGCTGTCGGACAGATAATGCCTTCATATTAATCTGGTGAATTAATAAAAGTAATCTTTGGTGTTCTGAGGTGAATCTTTATTAAAGTTCCAATATAAGTATGAATACTGCATTAAAACGACAATTTCGATGTAGCTCCTATTATATTTCTGCTGTATCAATATATGAATATTAATTAATCATTTATTAGCGACAATTCTCGCTTTGCATACGTGATTTCCGCGCACACTTTATTATCGCCAACTTAAACGAGAGAACCATATGTAACTGCAGAAACGCCCGACGGTGAATGCGTAGCAAAACACAATGCGATATTCAGCACGCGGTTGTATTTATATCAAACATGCATTATAGGTATCGGCCGAAGACAATGCGCGGATGAGACACACGTCGATCATTAGCAGTCGCGCGCGGGAATCGCGAATGGCGATAATAATCGGCGCACGTGCGTGGGCGAGTCAATGCAATAATCAGGCCGGGTCTTCCTTCCGCGTTAACGATGCTCGCGATCCGTGATTTCGTGTTTACTTCCGGTCACGTGCGTTGGATCGCGGAATTTGCCTCCTCCCCGAGCACGTGCATGACGAACCCGCGCGTGTGCACGCGTGCCTCTATGCTTGCGTGTGTCCACAAGGAAACACCCGCGCTGACCATTATGCCGGCAGCTACGTGACAGGGTTTACGGCCTGCGGGGCGGCGTGTGGTTGTACGTGGGTGTTGCATGTGCCTGTGTGCGTTTGTGTACACGGTCCGATCCGCAATGGGGAATATCGCCGTGCAATATTGAGTGAATCTAATGAGGGGTATGCCCCCCGTGCCGGTATTAATACTGCTAATCCAATTAGTTGATAATCTGCAGTGTTCAAATGTGACCAGGGCTATTAATAGGAATCGGTTAACATGTCGAGGCGAAGAGTATTAGACCCGCCGGATTACCGCTTAGACGATGGTGGTCCCATGGGTGACAAGGAGGATGTAAGATAGGGATGTAAGATAGGGAAGATGAAAGGCAATCTTACGTAACATGTACCTACGTGTAATAGAGCTCACAAGATAGATTATGAAAAATGATAGCGAGCGAAATGTAGCACGTGGAATGTTGACCTTACATTTCTACGTCCAAATTCATCATGCCGAATTAATTCTCGTATTATCGAATTACCTCTATACTTGTGTGACAGCTGTATTCCTTTGTTATGAAGATGTCGATCCTACGAGGTATTTATTGTAAATAGCATAATGTAATATGAATGTTCATTAGAGCTAATTTATCGTTATGTTGAATCGTTTAGTTGCTAAATTGTCGATACTATGGACTATCTGGAATAGTATGCAATGAAATATTTATAATGTGGCTGCACACAATAGTTAGATTGGAAACCGATTGAAACTAAATTCATATTGCCATGCATTACAATTATACATTGTTTTGATGAGTTGCATGTTGCATTTCATATAATAGATAACATTAACGTTCTCATTAAAAGTAATTACAAATTTTCTTCGTATGATGCATTGTACTTTGTACGCTAGGTAACACATTGCTGAATTAATCTGCACGATCTTGGATAACTAGATAATTCTATTGTAGGTGAATTGGATTCTTTCTCTCTCTGTATATTGCTGTCTACCCGACTGTGTCCGAACTCCGAATTAATCAAATCTTTTAGTTTACTTTATGCCCAACGAATCGAGGAAGCGAGCCCGCCCGTCCGATTTTCCGTCCCTGATGAATATCATGGCGTCGCGATCCCGCGGACAGCAAGATATTAATAATTTCATTTCCCATCCAATCAATGGAGCCCGCTGCTTTTTCTTTCTCTATATCGCGCTATTTGTCATCGGGTCCCGTGATAGAAATTAAGGAGGGGACTTACTGTAGCGAGACTACGCAGAGACGATAGCGGTGTTCAATCGATCGATCGGTCGGACACGTAATCAACTTCGAGGAAAACAAGAAAATGCGGCCATTCGATACCGAATAAATTGTTTTCTAGTTGTCCCCGTGTAGATTGCTTTTGTCCCCCGAACAGAGGGACGCCGTATTTTCTGATAAGAAGATTAACCGTCCTTTACATTTATTCCTTTATTAAATCGAATTCGTGGATGTACGAAAAATCGAACATGCATTTATTCTTTTTCTGTTTCATTTAAGACCTATGTGCAGTTTCTTAAATTGTCGCTTGTGCGTAAACCAGAAAAGAATACAGTGCTGTTTGTGTATGAAATTTACTACGTCTATTAATTAAATTAAATTGTTAGCTTAATAGTCATTTTATTGTTATAATTATTTTATAAATTCTGAACTTATTGTTCGATATAGTACAGATCTAAATGATATAACACGAATACTATAATAAACCTTTTAAAACTATATCTTTTAAAATTATATAATTATCCAACATGCAATTATTGCGTTGGTATAGTACAACATATCTGAGATTGCTTGCGTTTTTTTCCCTACAGATTCTTTGACTAGTTCGAAATTGAGTTTTCCTGCATTAAACTTTCGCGGTTTAAACGTAGGCGGTCCAAAAATAGTACGACGTTTTTCGAAACTTTTTACACAAACACCAATAGCAACTTTTACGACGTCGAGTTTTAACTTTGACGTTTGCTAATGAACCTAAAAACGTCAGAGAAAAACCAACACGCATCGCGCAGGCGAACTACCCGACGTGCAAGAAATCGGAGCAAACGGCAAAAGGGCGCGGCACATAAAAAAAGGAAAAAGGAGACGGCAAGACGAGTCGGAGGAAAAAGTACCTGGCATAGCTCACACTATGCAATGCACACGTGCGATCCTCCTTGCTTCTTTATTTCCCTCGCAGCGGAGAGGGTGTCGTGGCTTAGGCGGGAAAACGAAACGCGTTTCTCGCGAAAGCGTTTCGAATTTTCCCCATCGACGAAAACACGATCAAAGCTGTCCCCGGCAAAGAGGCCCCTCGAGACCGCCGCCCTTACCATTCGATCCTTCTGTGCCCTTTCCGCTCGCGCGATCCACGATTCCCTTGCCATTCTTTTCTCCCCCAGCTCGCCTCTTCTCATCGCTTTCGACGATAATGAATTTCGATTATTCGTTTTTTCTCTCTTTCTTCTTTTTTGAACATACGAAATTATTCGGAAGACACACGCGCGCGACGTAACAAACCGAAAATGCTATCATCGTTTATCGAGACAGAATGGTATCGATGAAATAGAAGCGTCCGGCTCGTCGAAAAACGCATTTTTCGCGAAAGGATTACATTACATTGGACGCACGTACCTGTCACTCTTTCTGGACTTTTTGCATCGTGTACCTACAAAAGACACGGGAACATTTTGCGGTGTTTGGTGCTAAAAAAATTCCAGGACGGTACTAAAAACGACGGAAGTCATGTAACAGGAATAGGAACAATGACTGGAGCTACAATCGATAAACCATGCTCGTTGCCTCCATCACTATTTAGGTTGTAAAACTGGGTCAACCGTTTTATCCTCTTGCTTACTGTATCGAGTTACTATCGTGTTTATAGATGATTTCCCAACGGCGATCGGGTGAACTTTTAAATAACGGAAAATATCGCGTGCTCTCTGTACCTTGAGTCTTATACGTCATTTATAATACTTTGTAGTATCCTGCTTGTGTAATAGTAGGGAAAATGTGTCCACAAAATGATCCCTCGAGGTAAAATGATAAATGATCCCCACCGATTTTAACGAAAATAATAATGCCATTGCGCGGACATATTAAGAGACTTCTTCGGAGGAATCAGTATGTCAATCAAGTGTAACGGCGGATCGCGTCGATGCGCCAAGTTAAAAAAAAAATATATAAAATTCGCCAATGTGATGTAAGGTAAGAGTGATTTTGATTACCGGGCAAAGTACATTTCTGCATGATTATCATATTCTATCATTACTACTGTACTTCAGCACTATCTACCTAAGTTTATGTTTTCATAGTGATTTAAATACCGTGCTTAATTTTAGGTTGGATTTTAATATCGAAATGAAAAAATGTCATTTGGGGCAAAATAATCCCTCTCATCGTGTACAAAATGATCCCAGGATCATTTTATCCTAGCCTTTTTGTTTCGTGCTAGATGATTATTCTTGTGACTTTTGTATTTCCAATCCCTTTGGTAAATAATTTTATCATTTTATAATTCTATATATTTTTATTTTATTTTATTTATTCCATTTTTTAAATGATTTTATAATTTTTATTTACTCGACATTCATAGTTTTATCCAATGTTAAACATTTTTAATTTAATTTTGTGTTTAAATTTTAATTACGTTAATTATATGTTTTTTTAATGTACTGACCTATTTTTGTGTAATGATCCCCAGGGATCATTTTGTCCATACCCCAGGGATCGTTTTGAACACCCCTGGTACCAAATAATCCCTTTACAAAATTTTAGTAAAATAACAAGTAGTTATGTATCTAGCAGCATTAATTAAAAACTGTTTAATTAATTGTAGTTAAACAACCACTAAACCAAAAACCATTAATGATTTAAACAGAGACACATTATTTCATACCATTTATTGATTTCTCCCTTAAAAGGATACATTGGCATATTTTATTTCCGAGAGGTAATTTCTCGAACGCTCCTATCTCTTTTAATCATTTATTAGATACCTACTAAATATTCTATATATAAAAAGATATTTTTATTTTAATAAGAATAGATTACATATGTACGACTTTTATGTGTGCATTCTTCTATAAAAGAACTGCTAGAGATTCGCGACGAAACTTTTTACAAATTCATGAAACTTTGCGAATAACCAGCGATGGTTAAAAGCCGTCAGTTCGAAGCGTGATGATCAGAAATGCTCTCACGTACGTTGCGGCTCGTACGAGTTGACTTCGCCATTGTTTATCGGGTAATCTCCCAGCGGTGTTTTGAACCTAACGTCAGAACTCCCAATGGACCACGTGGAATACATGTAGTACCGCGCGTGTATAACGGTGAACGTTATATGGTTCCCGTGAGTCCGGCTGGCGATATACACGGTGCGCAGACGTGTGCGATGATCTCATGCGAAGACGAACGTCGTGTTACATATGAAGTCGCAGTAATCGAACACGCGAGTGCCAGGGACAATTTTCTCGTCGGTGGATCTTGGAGGAACAGTTTCCTTTCCCTGTAGAGACGATTTATAGCTGTGCTTGAAGCCTTGAATTCTCTTGCGTGCGATCTAAGGCCGATTGCATGAATATCGCTTGGGTGCTAGGAGCTCAGTTAAATAAATTTTAGCTCTTTCTATATTTTACTGTTAACCCAGATCTAAAGAAGGGGTTGAAAGCTAGGTTTTATTTAATTCAAGCCTTAGTTTCCTTTATATTATAATATCGTACTCTTATTGATATAAAATATATAAATTGAACTGATATGATAATTTCACTCGCATTTTTCCAACGAATGCCGGAAGCGTCTTGCGATCGATCAGGTACTTTGCGTTATTTCGCACGTCACCCACGAAGGAAATGTGAGCGATCGTGGAGCGGCTCTTCGAGATGAGTGGCTGTCGCCACTCACGGAGGAAAAATGACGAAGAGATGTGAGAGGCGAGAGAGAGATGTGTGTATATATATATATAGATTCGTTCGTTGGGATTTTACGAGGCTCGTAAACGTAACGAAAAGCGACGGGCGGGCATTTTTCCGCCGGTGATCCCGCGGGTATCGTGCACCGCGGATCGATCCCCTAATTCTGTTGAACGCCTGAATTCGATCTGGCTCGTTCGGTGCGATCGTGTCAGCCTGCCAGGTTCTGCAGGTTCCTCTGGGATCCTTCTCGGGATAAGGGCGCGTGTGGAGTTACGACCTGCCGCTAAAAATCGTGCCTGATACGAAGGAATCCTTTTTGAGGAGGAAAAAGAAGCGATAGTAGGATTTAGAATCGATTGCCCTGTTGTGTTTATCATCTTTTTGGATTTCGTGTATCGTTTTACCAACTCTTTAAACTAATCTTGAAATTTATCTTAAAAAGGATGTCGAATAATAAACTAGTCCTTTCTCTTCTCAACGACAGAAGAAAGATTTCGAGAATTTAGATTGTTTCATTTCGAGACATGCATATATCTACAAATCCACCAAGAAAAGACTTTTTATTGCAGAGTTGAAATAAGATCTGTTCCTGACGTTCTATCGTGTATTTTTAGACATACATTTCAGAATGAGATAATTTAAATTCGAAGTACCGTGGATTTCACGTGAATTTTAATGACGTTCTAAGAGGATCTGATAACTTTCGGGCATGAGTGACGGCGTCCCTTTTACGACGAGTCTCTTCCAGAGTTTCTTCCCAAAGTGCGTGAGGCTTCCGGCAAGGACGAGGGAGAATATTGGGTGCGGGCAGTACGACGATCACATCCATTGCAAGGGGGAGGGGGGGAGTATATATATGGGGGAGTTTCTTCCAATAGTTCAAGAAATCGTCCGAGAAACGGCGTAGTCTAGGACAATCTAATCTCGGCAGAGCGTTTCAGACTCTTAAATCCGTTCAATCTTTGCTACGTTTCTCCTGAATGATTCGTTTTAGTCTCTTGAAAATGCGTTTTGATGTGTACGGTGCCCCGTACGAAATTCGCAAGAATCCGAGAATTTGCGATGAAAACCGTGAAGGGACTTTACGGCGTCTTCGGAATCACGTTCAAATGCGGCTCCTCCTTGCGCATAAAGACACCTATTTTATTACGGGTCCAAGCACGTTACGTAGAGAATACAAATTGTTCCTCAAAAGGGTCCCTCCCTCGCGTGATTCGGAAGAAGAGAAAAATACATATGTATTATATTGACTGTATAAAATTTTATTTGAGATATATTTACTATGCTCTAATTTTAATAATTGATTGCTCTTTAAATTTATCTACATTCAAGAAATTTATATTAGCAATTATCGTAAGAGAATGCTTGCGCTGTGTGTAAGATAATAACTGCTAGAAGAGAAGAATTAATTGTATTGTTCACAACAATAATTTAATAATTTTACATATACGCGCAGATAAGAACATGATAAGCCATATGTCATTTTACGAATCGGCCGGCGTCTGAATCGAATTGGAGGAATTATTTCGGATCGTTGAAAACTACCGCGCGACTTTGGTGCGATTCGCTTGAAAAATGGCTGAAACTTGTTCACGTAGGAGCGTATAATAATAAAGAAAGACTATTACCATTGCGCTAGTCGCTGAAAAAGCGTCGTATCATTCAAATATGGGCTCGCATTAAATTCACATCTCGCCGATGCCAGTCGCCCGTATATCACCCCGCATCGGAGAAAAAAAAGACGTGCGACCGACGTCGGATTCGAGCCATTACGTATAAAAAGTGGCGCATGGGTGCTTTTCAGCGTGGCCATATGTCACTATATCGACCGCAATTGCAGTTTCGGCTCGTATGTTAATAAAAAGACACGCAACCAGCCATTGTGTCGGCCGGCCGGCTTTACCGTACAATGCACGATAACTTACGATCGAGCCATCGCTCTGCCGGGGAACGCGAAAAAATCTTGTTCCCACTTTTTTCCTCCCCGGGACGAACGATAAAGTCTGTCCGCATCGATGCCTTTCCCTATCCCTGTACGAATCGTAAATTCGAATTATTTGCGAACTTATATCCAGCGGTGCACGAGGGCGAAGTAAAATTGCTGTAACAGCTATGGGTACCGGCAGGACATGTGTAACGCTTGTGACGTACGATCAATATGATATACGTGAAATATGAAAAAAAATTTCAATTCTATGTATATTTTTTGTGGGCGATAAAGCCGCATCGATGCTTTTCTCATCTCCTTGAAATCGTAAATTCGAATTATTCGCGAAGTAACCGTGTGCAACTGCGAAATAAAATCAAACATAGGAATGGAGTAGACAAGAGAAAACTTATCAGAATCGCCAACTTTGTATATTTCCTTCAAGAAAATTTACATTTATTCTACAGAAGGAAAACATAAAAAACGCAATAAAGAGTTTCGCGGGATTGTCTTTTACTGCCGGAAAAATAAAATGTCATTGTAATAAATTCGCAAACACATGTATCGCGTGGTAGGTACGTCTGTGGCCAGTAATTACATCGAACAAAATATAATTTAATAGCGTAATAAAATAGCAAGTATTCATAAAACGCATAAACAGTTTGGTACATTACCTTGACGCTAATTGTAAAACAAATCGACAAATATGTAAGCATTTAAACTTTTAATCGAGTTATTTGATTTTAATACAATTATTTCTTAATTTATTTATGAAATTATTCAAACGAAGTGAGATTTTATATTAAAAAACGGATATCTTAAAAGCTAAAAGGCAGGGAAAGGTCTAGTGCTGAATAAAGAAATATAGATCGAGCTTTAGATGCGATGTTTTAGATTGCAGGATAATTTAATCAGTTTTAATTCGCCATGTTACAATCCCAGAACTTAGTCCCGCGAGGGTTAATCGACCTGCATACAAAACGCAAGCGATGCTGCGAGCAATTTGCCGTTTTTCTCGAGGCGCGCAGTCCGTTCTAATTTACAGAAACGCCCGCGACAATCAAAGTGCCGAGAGTGCTCCGGGCAAAGGAGAGAAATGTACTTCGCCCGCCGCTTTGTTGACGGTTCAACGGAGATTTGCTTTGGATCCGGGGACGGCGATCAATTTGGCGCGAAATTACGCTTTTCTAAGGAACACATTTCGCACATTGCACGACAATCTTTTACATTTCGCCGAGCCTTCAGCAAACCGTCCGTTTTTTTTCTTCCGCCGATTGTTCCGTGAATATTACTACACTTCGCGTTGTTCTATCAACATTTCCTTCTCGTTATTAATATTTTCTAGTTGCGAATATAATAAAGCAGGAAATTGCGTGCATTGACTATTCCCTCGCGATATGCAGATAAAGTGAGAGTTTAATTTTAAAATTGTGCTGAAAATTTAGATATAAGAAAAAAATTAGACCAAGCTGCAAATAATGTAATAAAATTTTCTTGTTTATTTGACATTTCACGTTGATTTTAACGTCAAAGGATTTTCTTTATTTGGAACGCGCTCGTATCGAAACATTTGATCTTAAGGATAAAAAAAATGTGAAGGGATGTGGCGAGACCAATCGAATTTTCACTAAGGTAAAATTGACTCTAAATTGATCAAAGGATACTGCACGTTTTGGCTCACTAATCTCGTTATCTCGTGCATACTTTAATGAATGAGTACTATACAGGCTAGTCGCAATATTCGTTTAGCATATTATCTCGTAGCTCGCTCGTGGAGAATTTAAATTAAGAATTAAATTTAATCATAATGCGCGAACATAAAGTTATCATGGCATTATGAAAAATTTGTTAGAACTCCATTGTAATCATTAAACGCGCATGTATGCTTTACGTTTTAAACGAATTTAAATTCATCTCGCGTCTACTTCATGAAAAAATCGTCAACAGCGAAGTTCAAATTTGGTCTAATTTTCAAAAAATTATTTTTTAATATTAATATGGAAAAATGCGTTTATATGTAGATAATCATATCTATATTGTATGTATGAAAAAAATGTACACTATATTAAAACCATGTACGAACAATTTTATCAACAGAAAAGAACAAAAATTTTAATTCGTAAAAATTAAGGGCGGATTTAAATTTACTAAAATTAAAAAAAATCTTAAATTGTATTGTTTTCAATCTCCAGCTTGCAGTAACGTAAATTTCGCGACGTAATTTCGCTAACACACTAGTAGAACTTACTATCGATTTTTCTGAATCGTCCTTGTCTCATCAAGAATGAAATGAGACAAAATCCTTGAAGATAATCTCGCGTCCGTCGCGCGAAACGACGAATACACTAATCGTGCGCGAGGCACAGGCCTCGAGGCCTCGACTTCGTTGTCACTGCACCTGCACCGGTGGCAGGAAACAGGATTTTCTCTCGACAACGCTTTCGTTGCCGTGCCAGTGTCTACGTGCGCGGACACTATCGCTTTACGCGAAATCAGATTCCGCCGCGAAAGCAGCTTACCGGCGAGATCGGAGTGTATACGCGTGTACCTATCCAATCAATTCCGTCGTGTGTACGTGTGTAGGGTGTTCCGACTTTCCCGTTAAGGACAGATCCGTCGACGAAACTGAAGCCGCTTTTTCCTGGTGAAAAACGTGACGCGAAGTTTAACTATGATATTAGAGAGCTTAACATGTAAAGCTTAAGTCTTCCGGCGGAATGTACTTCAAGTATGTACATGCATAATTGAATGAATCCTTTTTAATTTAATTTGAACTCTGACCATCCAGATATAATCAATATTAGAAAATAAAATTTTTTCGTACGGAATTTAGTAAAATAGGATTTTCTACAAAATTATAAACTCTTCTAGCTTTTCAACATTTAAATTAAAATGTAGACTTTGATTGCGTTCCAGCAAAAGAGGTCAATCCTACACAGAAAAAACAATATGGTTGACTCACACATAAATCTGGTTGTGCTAACCTTTATGTGCTAAATATACACATAAATCTGGTTGTACCAACCATACTGTTGTCCATCGATTTTCTCATTTAAAGCCTTCATGCGTTAATTTCGTCTTTAAGTAAATGTAACAAAGCGTAACTGAGCAATGGCACCGTTCGCTTTCGGCTTTTTCTCCACGCGAAGATAAACTAATACGGCTTCGTCTGTACGAACTCTCGATCTAAAGAACACACGAAACCATTTCCCGCAACCGGGCGAGCACGTAGACGCCGCCGGTGCAATACACCGGTACAGCGAACGAGGCCTCGGGGAAGTTGACTAGCGCCGGGGATGCGGAAAGGTACTTTACCGGTTCGCCGTTGATGGTCCAACGTAGATTGGCCTTAGGCACGGATGGCCAGGCACTGCAGTTGGCAGTCACGTTCTCGCCGACGACGTAGTGCGAGGACAGGCCTGTGATTTCCGGTCCCCTCTCCGGAACCGCTGCAAACGTAAATTTTCCGTGTGAGGACGTGGCGAAAGTTTTCCCATAAACCAGTTACTTTTCTCCGGTTAGACTCTATAAACTTTTGACTATTACTCTAAGTTTTCCGCGCCCCTACGTTCGTTCGTCCGTCCGTCCGCCCGTCCATTCGTTCGTTCGTTCTATCCTCGTCGAAAAGATAGGTAGGATAAGGGGAGGAAAGGAATCAGAAGGGGCTCTCTCGCTTCGCAAGATGCGAGTTTAGCACGACGCGAGATAAATTTTTCGAGCGTCAACGTTTTTCAGCACAACGAACCGCGATAAGGCCGCGCTGCAATAAGGCACTCGTAAGCGAAAAATACACAGATCAAGAGTATACTCGTTGATAATTTATAAAGGTTGGAACACAGTCCTCGCAAATAATGAATTTAACCTTTGAGCGATGGGCTGCGAGTTGCTAACGGTGAGATGGATGAGAGCCTTTTCTTATTAAGCAAAATAGAATTCCGACAAAATAAATCAAATTCAGATAGGTAATTCAGCGAGTCTGTACACATCGATGATGAATAGTGAATGATGGAGCAGCGTTGAGTTTTACTTCGACACAAGTCCGATTATACATTATGGGAAATTTCAAGAGACTTTCTACTTGTATTTTCTTTCTTTTTCGTCGATCGATGCGATTCGAATTCCCATTTACTTTGTTGAAACGATCTTCTGGCGACACGTGAATCTGATATAAGTTTCGCGCGTTTTCGCAACCGCGTCGCTCAGCACGAAGGGGATTAATTTTCAATTATATCGAACACGTGACTTTTCTCGATCGTAATTAAACGAGGAATCGCATTGAGGGTTCGAATATCGACTCGCGCCAAATGTCACACGCGAATTGCACAATGAACGACTGCGTAATTTTGAAAAAGATTATGGAGGTGGAAAAATCGGGGTAATAATTGATACGAGCATTCTGCATCCGCTTACGTGACAAATGAAATTAGGACGCAATGGTAGAGTCGATTGAAATGGTTGCGCTTGTGATCGCTGAAGCGAAAAATTACTAAATTTTACTCGCGTTTGACATGGAATACCGCGTGTGTTTACAACGGGACAATAGCCAAGAGCCATAATTCTCCGGGCAATTAATCACTCGGTGGACTAATAATTAAATCCAACGTGGTAACTGTTATGCTTTCGAAATACTATCGCGTAATTTATACACAAGTGTTTAATATCTGAGTTTATTATCTGAATAATAGCAAATTGAATGTAGATTTATATACCTGAAGCAATTATTTTTAATAGGAAATCCATTTTTATACATTTTATCCACTTTATTGCAAAAAAAGAGAAGTGGAGAATGATTTGTATCTTTCATCTCTTTCGTTGTTCGTGACATTACGGAAGATTATAATCTCTTACTGGTAAATTTACTCCAATTATTCTTCAAATGTTATTCTTAACAATTCTTATGCTCGCTAACGATTCGTTTCCGCGAGGTAATCGTAAGCCTTCAATTTTTTGTAATGGGTCGTCGCACATGCGTCGATCCACAATCAATTATCGGATTTATCGTGGACCGCTGTCGGTCGGGTGCATGCTGGCGCGCTCGATGTCTCTAATAGCGTTAATTGGCACGCCGGATTATGAGAGACATTCGCGTTCGGGCGGGCGCGACCGAATGCTCAATTAAACATCCGCCCTGTTGTCCGAGTGCACGCGTTGCACCAGCACGTCGCGCTGCAGCTCCGCCTCGGATTCGGTCCATTAATGCCTTCCGCCCTCTCCCGCCGAAATATCCGGGGCGCAATTAAAACCCAAAATTTCGGGGCACGTCACGCGCCGGGAATCCTCCGACCGGCGCCGTTGTCGATTTCGCGTCGGATGAAACGCGAACGAGCGGAGGGCTGGAAAGGGCGTGAAAGAGAGCATCGCGGATGAAGGTAGAGGGAAATTTTCGACAGATCGCGGAAAAGCACGTTGGAAAATCGAGACGGTGTCGGACCGCCAGCATATGCCGCCAAAAGTTCTACCATCATAATTTCGGCGCGCATTAAGCTTGTAATGAAGCCAATTATTTCGCTGAGATTGCCGGTTTCTTCCATAGAATTTCACTCATAATAACGAGAGCCGACCTGAATTCTATTAGGTTAGAAACGTAAAAAAGAAATAATCATTCAAATCTGATAGCTATGTTGCTTGCATTTTGAAAGTATCGTTAAAAGCATATTAAGTCGTACAAAAAAGTTGACAAATGAATAGCTGAAGCAATTTATAATTAATTAAGATAAAGTAAGTCAGAGAAAAAGAGTCTTTAAAGAGATCTATCTAATATTTTGTAGAAGCACATATGATATTTGAGGATGTATGCTTCAATAAGAATTTTTAATTGATTCCAGAAGTGAGTTAATGGCGAACTGAAATGTGAACATTTCTAAAATAAAAATGAAAGGAGAAATAAGAAAGAGCTTAAGCTTTTAGCTTAATGAAAATTCAAAACCTATTTTGTCATGTGCGTGTAATGCGGTGGTTCGTCTGAAATAATTTTTCTTTCGCTTTAGTTTAGTGTGTCATTGCCCCCAGAGTCTGCTGATTTCATGTTTGCGACGAGTTGAACGTTTTTTAAAGTTTTGAACGTCGCGAGAGTAGTCGCGTCATCGATTTTCACGGTGAATCGAAAATAATGCGCGTACCGAAATCGAGAAGGAAGGAAAAGAAATTTGTCAGGATTGCGGAAAGTTGGATAACCTGACGCTCTGCCAGGATTTGAGCATTCGCTAGCGCATTCGGTCGTGTGGAAAGTATTCCGCTGCAATAACTCCACCGACAGTGATTTAAGCGCGTAATTACAGAAGATTATTGCAGTCATGGCACAACTTTATATTTTCTTCTTTATTTTTTCTGAGAGTTTAATATGCATAACGGCGAAATCTTATATATATTATATATGTATATAAAAGATTTCGTCGTTATGTATACATATATGCATGCACCACATTAAAAATTACTCTCGCTTCTCGCTACAATCGGTCGTATATGAATACCTACTCTGTTAATATAATTAAACAATAAACAATAAATTAAATATGATTTTGAGTGGCAAATAAATTGTTTATAATAACTAGATCATGTAGAAGAAGAGAAACTAAGCAGTCTTTATTTTTCACCTAAGTATATTAAGTCGCGCGATTTGTACCAGATATATATCCTTATATAATCTTGTTTTATCTTATAAAAAATTGCGAGTTATAAGTTATAACGTAAAGTGATACAAGCAGATCTGACGGCAATAAATAGTGAGACGAGAGACGCAGGATTTTTTGGACGTATCACGATGAGTCGAAAAATTTGATTTTTTGCCAAAAATTCGCTTTTTACATCATATGCTCACCCGTAGTAATCCCGGTATTACATCGTTCTGAACATTTTCTGGTATAATAATTTCTACGAGAGTTAGGTTCCTAATTGAGAGGGTTGTCGGGAGAAGATAGCCTGCTTTCATATTCCGTGGTAACTTCACGTACAAAATGAAATTGCTTTTTGAAGGCACTGCAATTTATACGGATTGCGAGCTTCGCGGCGTCTCTATAAGGCATGAAATGAATATTAAACTGCGGGCGATTTAATCCAATTAATTCGTCGGCGTAGACCGCTGTCCGCATAAATCTGTGTGAATGCGGACGAAAATATTGGGAAATACTATCGACGATGATAATCTATTCGCTGTTGATTTGCACATAAATTTGAAAGCAAAGCGATACGACGTAACAGTGCAATTGTGCCGAGATTTTAGAATTGAATATTATTTCTCCGTTAGCTGTCTGTGATATCAAAGAATGTCACAGTATTTCGCGCAAGGGACTGCAAGTATTATGCAAAAAAGGTATGTAAACTTACATGAACCACGAATAAAAATCTACGATCAATGAAACGCATACATTTTCATGATATAACATTGTATAAGTTTTACATTTGCTGTTCATGTTTTTGCATACTGATTTTCCAGTGTATAATAAAATGCCATCTTACTATCTCTCACATTCCTATATCTAGCTTATGAAAATAGATAAGCATTGAGTAAAAAGTATAGCGCAAATGTTCCACAATCATTCACATAGGTTGCACGTATTGTTTCGAAAAGCGGAGTGGCGCGCGATACGTGACGCGCAACTAATTGCTGTTGAATTAGGTTTACGTAGTAGCGCATTCCCGACACAATATAACTCACTGACATACATTGATTTAATTAGCAATTAAAACTTTACGAAGGCACCAAGCGAGAGGATTATGCGTATGAATATATGTTTCTCGTGTTTTCAATCTCGTAAACATTACACAGCGCTGTTGATTATCCCGACACGCGACACTGACGTAATACCAACTAATACTGTGAATTTAATAATAAATCATATATTATCAATCAAAATTTCAAAATATAAATTTATCATTAATTTAGATATTTAATCTGTATTTTCTATAAAAAATATTAATCTTGTTAATATCTGCAAAATAGGAGAAAATTCCAGAGACGTGCACTGCGCTATTTTTATAATTAAATTTGTATCTACTTATATATAGAGCTTTGTTTTGCCCAGAATTAGCTTCTTCCTTTCTTTTCTGTTTCCTTTACTTCGAATTTGTTAAATTAAGATTCAGTGGCAACATTTGTAACGCTATGTGTCCGTCTTATCTCCCGAATGGCGATCTCTTTGGCTTTCGCGTTTCAGCGAAATTCGCAGACCGACGATGGTTAAATTCGTATCCCCACAATACTGCATGTTGCGGCCAGTAGTTGCAGTAGCTTGTTTTCCTTGTAACCTTCCTCCCCGTCGGCATCCAGCCCTGGCATTCCGCAGACTTGGCTGTAACACGCTCGTACGATCGTTGTCGAGGAAATGAATTTTCTTCAACAAGGGTTCTCTCAAGGCTCCCTTACGTTTCTTAGGCGAAACGTGTAAGGCGGTAGGGAGGGACGGACTCCCACTTCCTAAGCTTAGCTTCCGCCTGTTCTATTTCGGTCATAACGGCGACTGCGCGACGAGATAATAGGTGGAAAGAAAAACGTAATGGGCCAAACAGGCGAACATTTACGTTTATTACGGCGTAAAATTTCGTACGAGATGAGAGTTCTCGTTGCGGAATAAAAGCCATCTTCCGCAAATTTTGACGAGCGTCATCCAGTGTCGGTAATGAAATTATTGCGGTCGTAATCGCTACAAATACAAAGTTATGTACTTTTGTTATCGGGAAAATAATTTCTATTTAATTAATTCTTTCGACATATATTGTCATAATTATTGAAACATTTAGTTTCAAGCTGGAATCTCGCGTGTCGATTTGATACTAGATCAACCAATATGCGAACGCGATGTAGGATAACCATAAAGGAGTAAGGGAAACCGCGATGATTGCAACACGATGTGTAAATCGTCGGAGAAACCTCTAGCCCGGGCAATTTTCGCAATATATTTATGAAGCAAAATTTATGGTTTGCTCGGCAAGATCTGGAACGATCGTTCCCCTTTAATTCTCCCTCGTACAGTCACTCTCTCGAGTCTCATACAAGGAATGCTCGTAAATCAAGGAACCACGTTCTCTATCGATCGAGCAACAATCATCGCGACTTTCATGTTTTGTGTTACGCAATATAATTAAATGTCGCAACATATCTTTATCGAGTGTAGTTGATTATTAAACATCAATTATTCGCAATTTCTCGGAATTTTTCATGAATATTCTGATATGAAGTGGAATTTTAATTTAAGAAAGCTTTATTACATACATCCAATATTAAAAATTGGAAAATAATTGAATAATTGGAAAATAAATCTTTTGATTAACAAATTGATTTTAAATTCATAAAAAGATATATTTTCTTAAAACGTGTTTTGTTTAAGAGATAAGGTATATTAAAAGTATCCTTGCGAAATATATCCAACTATCCAGTTAATTTCAAGTCTACAAAAGCGCAATTAATAACCCACACTTATCGTAAAAATGATATTGGTAATTTGTCACGGGAGTTGATGGTGTGTGACAGATCGTTGCAATACGCTTTTTATTGATAGTGATGATGCGTCAAAAATGCGTCGCATTATCTGGATTCACCTTCGAGACGTTGGTTTCTTCGTCTTTCTTCGTCTCGAGTGACGCCAGATAAGAGGAAGATATATCCCTAGAAGGAGCCCGATGTCGTTTCTCTCGATTTTTCCTTCTTTAAACGATTCTCTTTGAACGGGGCTGGC
This sequence comes from Leptothorax acervorum, assembly GCA_035220615.1. Taxonomy (NCBI): domain Eukaryota; kingdom Metazoa; phylum Arthropoda; class Insecta; order Hymenoptera; family Formicidae; genus Leptothorax; species Leptothorax acervorum. The sequence goes on along the minus strand of JASTWQ010001261.1, from coordinate 1,272,479 downwards.
ATGAATATTTATGGCCTCATGAATATTTACGATACTCCAAGGTACGCGTGTATGCTGGAACGTCGTTATAACGTATGTACATAGATACGTACGTATACGCGTATTGGCCGGAAAATGGGAATACTTTGGCGTTTTACGACAATGCGCAAGATTAATGCGTTCAATGCAATGCGGTATCGTGCGATGCGCAATCGATGAAATGCTAATCGCCATATCTTATACTTGCGATACGGCAGAACCAATTATTTACCTAAGCGACTTATATTCATAAAATAGGGAATGCAAGAAACTGAAGTCACGTTTGGGGGACATCCATTTTTCTATCAGCCACATCCGATTTTTACATTTGTACTTGCCGATTACTTATATATCTTCTGATATTTTTGTTTAAAAAAACAACAATAAGGATGACTTTCTAATATCAATCCTAATAAAAGCAAGAAATTTTGTGATAAAGAGATTTTTATCCGAGACCGTAGATCGGTATGTGTCGAATATTTTATTTCTTATTTATTAAAAAATTTTGCTCTGAAATATGTAGCGTTATAGAAAGTAATATAATCTTATAATATTTATTCTTGCACAGATATTAACGGTTTATTTATTATGTGCATCGCAAGTTAATTAATAAAGATGTATTTCTATTAGGAAGTTTTTAATGGTAGCAGTAGTTATAGTGTTCGAGCGAAATGAGAATTCCAGGGAAAGTACGATGTTTTAGTACTATTATCTTCGTGATTTACTTACTCATGTTTCAGAGAATCTGCAGTACTATTTTCAGGCTAAGTAGAGAAACATATAAATTTCCTTTCCAAGTAGTTGCCGCTTGGCATTTACACCGTTCTGGTTTTCTTCCTTGCTGCTCTGCTCGCGGGAGATCGTATTTCATCGGAACGATAACAACACAAGATTAATAATTTAGAAGTTTCATATCAAAAATGATACGACTCAAATCGATTCCGATTAAAGTGAGAAAGTTATTACGCATTTTCGCATAACAAAAACGTAAAGTCGTAAACCTTACATTTCTTTGAGTTTTATTTTTTATATCTGGTAATCGAACTTCTTTTTAGATATGTATATCCAGAAAGTTGAGCTCTTTGAGGAAGAGAATTCTATCGGCTGTATAAAAAATTTCAAAATAGGTTTCTAACTTCACAGAAGCGAAATATTTACCTCTAGTTGAAGCATCCTCGCGCTTATCGCTTGCTTTGTATAAGGGGAAAGTATCGGAACGTGAAATATTACAACTACAAAGCGCACGGTACGTTTACTCAAGGGTATTACAACCCCCGAGCGTACCAATTGGTTCTTCAATCATTTCAATTTCCCGGCGAGCGTTTCTTTTGCAACACCCCGGTGAAATTAATTTTCCCACTCCGTCTCCCACTGCCGAGCCAGTATAACAACATTCCTTAAATATATCAGATTCGTTGAAACGTACACTTTTTACACAAATGCCCCACGACATTTAAAAATGCAATTTTATTACGTCATAATTACATCTAATTTTTTACTTATTTTATATAATATGTAAATGTATGTTTATTTTATGTTCTATTGGCTATTTTTTATAATAAATTTTTTTTATAGTTTTAATAATCGCATTGCGAGATGTACTAATTATTATCATTTTACACAAAGCAATTCGTCGGTACGGAAGTAGTAAATAATACAGATGCCATGCCGATCCCTTTGAACGTTTCAAATTAGGTATCGTGTCTGATAGGTTATTTGGCGACTATCTCATATATCATGGATCTTAATATTCCAGTAGGCAATGATACAGATTCGCGTACATAGCAACTGATTACGAGGCTGTCCCTTTGACCCTGCGAGAGCCGCTCTTAATCATGGAAAGCAATGTTACCTACATATCCGATTAAATAGTTTGATCTACACAGTCGCCCACATATATGTATACGCAAATTCCACTTAATGGTCTTTATATGAATGTACCATGTTATCGGTCATCTTATTGGATGATTTGTCAAATCTAAACATTTGAATTATTAAAGGATGTAAATTATTTCAGAATTAAGTCGTGTATTCTACGATCGTATAATAATTTCGCTATATTTTGCACCATATTATAAATTATTTGTAAATCTTGCTTTTCATTAATCAGATAAAGTAAAATACTTACATGGGGACCAATTTCTCTGAATTTTGACCAACTCTGATATCGTAAGGTTTCGTTTAGAGCAAATAAAGACATGCCTTTATTTAAGTTTTCAAAAATGCAACTTGCTGTTTGGCGAATTTTATCAAACTAGATCTCGATATTGTTGCATCAATTGTATCTATTCATAAGGATTTCATCAGAAAATGAATCTGTAAGGATTCTAGAACTCTTGCAAATTTTCGCGCAAAAGAAAGTATGTTCGTCGACATTCGGGACCACGAATTTCTGTCTAAAGCAACGATTGCGGGTCGGTCTTGCGGTTTATTCGAGCGGAAACATCGCGTTCAATCGTGGTAGACGCTTCGAAGAGATTCGGTCCGATCTTTTTCCCTTATCCCCTGTAGTATCTCCTTTTGCTATTTGTCTGAGAAAAGGAAAAAGACAGAAAGAGAGAGAGAGAGAGATAGAGTCACGAACGCATCGCAAGCTTCTGCGCGCGAATATCCCGAGCGTCTTTTCGCGAGCCGCCACAGCTCCACGGGAAGTTGCAAAGTGTGCCGAAACGAGGGCGAATGCTAAATTTTCGCGAAAGCTCCGTCGAGCTGTTATAAGAAGGCACAGCGAGTATGCGCCGCGTTTCTTGTTGAACTCGACGAGAGATAAATTGCAGGTTTCTACAGCCTTATCCGAAAAAAAAGAGCGCTTTTAATAAACCAGTCGATCTTGGCAAATTAAGAGGCGAAGTTAATGTCGCTGAATTGTAATAAACATTGAAGCTGGGTTGCTAGTAAAATATTATATATTTTAATTATTTTCTACTATTTTACTATACTTTTAAATTAGTACCTTGATTGTTGATTGAATTAAAAAATTAAATACCAGTTTTTAATTAAAAAATGATTATTAGTTAAAATGATTATTAATTAAAAAAGAATTATGAGATTAAGTCGAGATATGACAACTTATATAATATTTACAAATTTGGTTTTTAATTTTATCTAAACCTGTAATATTTGCAGTCACGTCTGCTCTCGCTTTTCTCTAAATACTCATTGTTTCTCCTGCTACAACAAATTCACGGAATACCTACACTCGTCGCAAATCGAGTTAATATTGGGAAGCAACTGCGTCGGTTCGCGCTTAATTCAATCATTTCAACCTAAGTAATCTATGTTTCTACGTAGTGTCGCATAGAGAACTATGCTCGAGTCTACATTGTTATTCTCTATACAAATTACATGAGATATGTAACGGTAATATTTTATCCCAATCTATACTATCAAACGCGCGAGTATGGCATGCGAGAAAAACCAATTTATTTCAGCGTATATTGCAAGATAAAAGATTCACATTATTTCTCATTTCTGACGTCATAACTCGGTTATGACTTCGATGAAGAAAACCGGGACCTTGTGGTCGCAGAATCCCAAATAGGGGGTCTAAAGATAATCCCGAGGAATTCCGGGGCGTCGGGGGATCAGGTGCCGCGACTGTGCGAGCTACATACACAACGAAATCCCGTCGCGCTCGCGATAAGCCGGGCGCCTTTCCTCATCAGCATGATAAATAAACGCGAAAGTAAATACAAGTGTACCGCGACTAGTGAATATCCCCCTTAGATCGAGATAAGCGCACCCGGAGTACACTTATCTGTCGTCGGGTACATAATCTCCGTCCCTGCCGTCCCACCAGATGAGCTCAAAGTTTCTCCGCGCACGAGAGAGAAAGGATGAGAGAATAAAGAGAAAGAGCAAGTATCGTTATCATAGAAATCGCGATATTACGCAGCATATGGCCGCGCTGTATTAGTAAGCAGAAACGGGAGAGCGCACACCGGATTTCATCATTTTCATCTTTCTCTTTCATTTCACGTTCATGTCACCCCGCGCTTCTCGCCTGCAGCTCGTCGACTTTCCTTCCCCTCGAACACCTTTTTACATCTCCTCATCCTTTACCTCTTCCCTAACGGCGGCGGCTCTTTTGTCGAGAATTTATCCACTCAGATATCGGCCGTGTCCTCGTAACTCTTGGATTTCCAGCCGTCTTGTCCTCCTTTTTCGTTTTTTCCCCTCCTTCGCCCTCGCTGTCTCTCTTTTTTTTTCTATCTCTCTTTCATCCGTTTGTCGTCACCCCAGAGAGGTTCGAAAGTTCGATCTTTGACCGTTTGCCGTCGTTCCGGTCTTATGTTTCAACGTTTTAGACATTTCAGATTCAAAAGCTTCCACGGTCGATCGTTGCCGCGATTCAAAGCTCGTGTTCTCTTCTTTTTTTTTATCTTCCCCCTCTTACGTTCTCGCTCCGGCTACGCTAGATTACACCTCACATTTTTTTCTCGCAATGTCTTGCACTGTCTTGCAGCGGCGAACAGGTTCTTTTTCTTCACTGTACGAATGCAATGGTGAAAATTTTATCATTTAGCACGAACAACAAACTCATAATTTTTAGCTTTTCGCGATATTTATTATCGATCTGATCTTTCAACATGCGTCTCACGTTAAATTTACGTGAAATGTTAAATAAATCTTTTTTATGTCAAAGAATATATTTTTTTAATTATGTGATATTATCTTATTGTATATACAGGGTGTTCCCTAAAATGTGGGAAGTATTGCAATGGTGGATTTAGGACACAAAAACAATGAAGAAAGTTCATATAAACATATGTCCTATTTGACTCTGTTTCCGAGTTATAGCCATTTTTGTACTCCAGTAATATGAAGCTGTTTAACGTTATAGATGCTCGAAATGACCACATTTGGTTTGTATTTGTAAACAATGCTCAATATCTTTTCAATATTTCCCGATCTTGTTAATTTCACACATTCTAATGATTGAGTTTACTCACTTTAGTTCGTTCTCTTGCTAGAGGCACTTAATAATTAACTCAATAAAATGTGTGAAATCAACAAAGTCAGCAAATATTCAGGAAATATTGAGTACTGTTTACAAATACAAACCAAATATGATCATTTCGAGCACTTCCTATAAAGGTAAGCAGCTGTAAATTACTGGAGCACAAAAGTGGCTATAATTCGGAAACAAAATCAAATAGGACATATGTTTATATGAACTTTCTTCATTGTTTTTGTGTCCTGAATCCACCACTGCAATACTTCCCACATATTAGGGAACACCCTGTATATCATTGTCTATTACAAGGATAAGAACGTAAAAAAAGAAAATTGCTTGAAAAACTTAGATGGGATCAAAGGCTTAATAGGGTGCAAATTGTAATCTTACGTCTTCGTTCCTACAGTTGGTTATACCGGCTTCCTCGGGTTCCATCTTGTCGAACTTTTCTTTCGTTGGTCTTGCTTCTGTGGCCCTCGGTAGAAATTTATCCACTTACTTATCTGACGTACTGAAGCTCCAAGGGGAATATCTTTCTTGTGTGTAGCCCCGGTCGAAAATTCAATCTTTGACTATGTTCGACATCTTTACTACTTCAAAAAGCCTTCTCTCTATCTTCGTTGAAAATTCGCGCGGGTATTATATTAAAGTAGGGAAAGAGTGCGCTCTCTTTTTCTTTCGCGGAATGAATGTTGCGAGGGAATTTAATTTGACACATTTTAGGCTTCATATTAATTTTGCAGATTTTGCAATATTTTTGTGGCGCGTTGTTGGCACGTTATTTTTCATAATTATTTTGTAGTATCAATAATATTTGCCTGTGCGATATATAAATTTTTCGAATTTACAGAAAGATCAATTATTATTATTAAGAAATGAACTTTTTTTCCGCAAATGTTCGCTTTTGGGATATAAACTTTTAAGAAATTGACCTCCTCGCTTTAATTCATTTAAATCCCGTTACTTAAGCTTTTATTTTTGCCACTTAGATTCTTTCTAATTTATGACATTCAATTGTAACGACAACGTTGCGTAATATCATTAGTCATGTAGATTTTGGAAAACTTCGTGAAATTATCGCAAAATCTGGCCAGATCGTTCCTTGCCAGATTTTAATGCAGCTGCCCAGAAGTCAGCATGAGATGTATTGAGGCTGAAGCCCAGCGTGACTTGCGAGCTGGCTTCCCTTTGATATCGCTTTCCCTCCACCTTTTCCATCTCTTCCCCTCCCCTTTCCCTCGTTCTCTTTTCTTCCGCGGCGTAAGCTTTTTACTCGCAGAATTCTCGTCGCGCGGGATGAGTCTGGAGGTTATCTACTGTCGATTGACCGGTTCTGGCAGCACGCCAAATCCTTTTGGCCATCCTTATGCGGCCTAACATCTCCCTTTATCTATCCCTTTCTCTCTTTCCTTCCCTTATTTCTTTTTTCGCACCTTTTTCACACCGTTCTCATTTCTTCTTCGATCCTGAACCGTCTCGCCATTACTTCACTAGCGTCTTTTCTTCTTTTATCGTTCTGATGTGTTCTCTTTGTCACCATGCGCTGTGTTTGACGGATGCTTTCTTGTTTTTCTTTGTTTTTCTCTTGTCTTTGTACTCTCTTCTCTCTTGTAGTTTTGTCTCGACAGTCTTCTGTACACTTTACTTTCCATTCCCAAAACGCTTATTCACTCTTAAGTGTCTCTGGAAGAGCTCGAGCTTAACTTTGAAGTTTGCATTTCTGCCGAAAAAATCAGCTGAAATCAGCTTTGAGAATTCATTAGATTAACTTGTTACAATTATTTAAATTTAATTTGCAGTTTGCGAAAAAAAATTAAACATTTAAAAATTCTATTTTTTAATAAAAGAAGAAGATTATAGTACTTGATTTTGATTAGTGACAAAATGTGCAGTTTTCTCATTATAATTTGCTCTGAGCTGCTACGATTTCTTTGATCCGGCGTATATTATATTTTGAAATATTGATGATTTCTGCTTAGAGATTTTAAAGAGTTCGTCTTTAAAGAGATGAACGAAATCAATTTTACTTTTGTAATTAATCGACGATATCTCGCAAGTTAGTAATTTGAGATAAATAATCTTGTGTTCAGAATTACAACTTTCAAACAGGATCGAATAGATTTTTCTATGATTTTTTTGCGCAAAGACATCGACGATTACATTGATCTGCGATCTCGATCTAGACCAGCGCATATAGTTCGCTTGTCTCATTCATGTCGCAAAGCATGTGACAGATGACTATTATCAATCAACTGATCAGCTGATTAGCTAAGTGTAGTAACGTGATAATGTACGCTCCACACATACGCAACATACTTTACGCTGCTTTTTTGAAATAATGGTGCGCGCGCTCCGGATTTTCGAAACGTTATACTTGACGAAAAATCGACATAACGGTGTGCGACGGAAACAAATTTTCTGCATTACGCGTTCCGCGCGTAGATGCCTCTCCAAAGTATATACATTCTTACTATGATATATATAAAATAAGATTAAAATGCTTTTCTATATTTTAAAATATGGAAAAAAGTTATTGATACATTAAAGGCCGTCCATTTAAAATAAGCTATTATGAAAATCAATGATAACTGGCCAATTATCTAAAATTAAAAAATTTTATATACAATTAAAATTCTAATCGTTATTATAGTTAATGACAATTAAGAACGCTAACTATTTCAGAAAAATGGTAATCGAAAAAAAGTAATTTGTAAAAATATTTATTATCACTTTTTCTGATTTCACTTATTTTTATTTTTCAGATCAAGTGATTTAAGTAACGGAAGATCGTCATATATCGGCATCGGAGTACCCATTGGAAATTCTGTCTCATCATTATCGAAGGTAAGCGATCTAACGGACTTGCTTCTGAGCGCCGGCGATCGTTCTTCGGCTCCTCGTCTGCGATCTAAATTTCTTTCCGCCATCCACGTTTCACATTACTGCCGTCTGGATGGTCTCACGAAGAAAGAACTCGGGCTAGACTCATCTACTTTCTTTTTTACTCATCGCTCAAAGCCACGAGGATGCTCTGACAGAATCTGCCGGTCAGGATGCATCGATAAGGGCTTTTCACGTAGCTTTTCGTAATTCCCATCTAGTGTCGTTTATCTTTTGCAACTTGTTATGGTTGCGCCTTTTTGAAATGCCGCCAAGATACCGCATGCAAAAGTTCAATCGATTGGAGCTAATTCTGATTAATTACTTTGCTATCATTAGCGAGAAAAGAGAACAGGCAGCAAGGTTTTGCTCGTTTACTATTAAGATAAGACGTATTATTGACTCATATATTTATTATTAGAAAAATAATATAATAATTATTATATTAAGCACTTTTAATTTTAGCAAGTTTTTAGTATCTAATAGTTTTAAAAATTAGCGAGAAAATAACTTTGATCAGGTTAGGTAGTAAAGATATAATATATAAAAATTTAACGTACTTAATATATATAAAATCTAAAATATAAAATTTTACATAAAAAAATTCAATTATTTTAATATTGTTAGGATGAATTAAATCTTTTTTTCTTTTACTTAGCCGCAATGTTTTAAAATATCTTAGAAAAGACTACAATTAACCATATATAAAAACACACATTATATATATATAAAATAAAAAATTATATAATAACAGCATTCAGCTTCATTGAATGTCTCTTTTGGCAAGGCTTCGAGAGAACACTGCAATTTCACTGTTTCATTGAAGTGTAAGTATAGTTTAATTATGTCATGTTATTCGGAATTTCTGCATTATCCGTCTAAATAACTCCAACTCCATTAACTTAATGGTATAAGTCCGGGGATAATTACAAGTTGCGTAAACCTAATATCGGTGCAATATCGTTAGCCGATCTCATCTGATAATGCCATGATAATGACGTAATGATTGCGCGTTACGCTACGAATCAATATCACATATCGATTATCAAATTATACGAAACCGTTCACAAAAGCTGAACACTGTTAGAACCTCATTACGATATCATACATTGCGTTTTCGTTATTGCCCGCGGTTTGCGTAGCATGTACTTTCGGTAACAATATCGTTCGGTTATTACGCGAACAGAGCTGGCGTAACTCCACAACTAACTAGTGCCTTTTGCTGAATTAATTCAGTTCTTAATCTCTGCGTATCGCGTACAATTCCTGTTTATCATGGGGGATTTAAATATTCTCCTCCGGAAGAGGAAGTACTGGGCCACTCGAGACAGCGAGAAGGCGCAGCCGGGGGAATATTTTCCGGGGCGTAAAGCTAATTAATGGCGCACGCCGGTCTAATTTATCGCGGTGATACGCGGCGGATAAAGCGGCGAAAGAACGCGGCGTTGTAGCGTATCCGCATTTATACTCTCGTTAAATAAATCCGCCCGACCTCGGAGTTCCTACGTGCCTCCTAACGTGCTTCGCGAAAAGCCCGGAAGCCGCATTGCACGCAGGTAAATGGTAGATTCTACAGTTTGGCATGCACACTCGGTACGTGCTCCTACCGTACTTTTCTTTTTTTCTTCAGTCATGTGTATGTGCGTAAGTTAGCGCGAACGTTTTTACATGAACTCTTGGGCGAACTTATTGGCGTGGTTTGTTTATAAGATTTCGAGCTGCTGTAATGGGGCAAACGAGCTAACGTTTGCGTTGCTCTCTAGGTGTGGTCCACAAAACGTAGCATAATAAGGATTCAATAATTTAGTAATAGTGATTAAAAAATGCAACCCATTGCAGGACATGAATTTCAAACAAAACAAAATCAATACCGAATTAAAAACAGAGATTGGAAATAACAGAAGCAGTGATCTTACTTGCTCGCGAATATCGCTGATCGCGCGCTGCATTTTCTTCGCGGCATATCTGATAAATGGAACCCTATATCGGTTCGTTACTTCCAATTTTCGGAAGCCGTGTTTCCGCCACTTTGGAATTCGGCGCTTATTGTGCGATACGCTTAATTAGATACACGAACCCGGGAATTTTGTGCGACGGTTATGCCCGCCACGTGGACCGGCGACGGCACGGTTTAATAAGGTCCACCGAAAGTTGCTTCGCAATTAATATTCAGCCAAGGGTAGTAGAGGTGCGAGAATACCGTGTATACGCGGGAATGACAATGCCCTGTTTGAGCGGTATTGTGCCTGAGCAGGAAAAGGGAATGAGTATAGGCCGTACAAATTAACTTGTTCGAAATAATTACCAAGTAGTAGCTGGGAGGTCATGAGGGCATCCAGCTAAATATACATATATATAGGCGATGCACTTTAACTTCAACGGAGATTCTTTTTTCTCCCCGTTTCTGTTCGCAGATCGTGTGAATATTTGTTCGCCTCTCTTCTACCATTTCGCTTTTATGAAAAGTTATAATAATAATTATTATATCACCATCAGTTTTATTATTATTATACGTGCTGCTATAACATTATCATTCATATAATTTTTTTAGAACAATGTGCCATAAGAAAAAATTTTTAATTATAATGTAATATCAAATATGATGGAAAAAGTAAAAAAAAATAATGTATGAGCTGGATACATTTGTGAATTTATGGTTAAAAGACCATTGATAAACGGATATTATTATTGTGCTTTCATTCATTAGGTACACTCTTATGCATAACAAGTTGAAGCAGTTCGATAAACAATCAATATAAATTCTTTGCGATGTAAAAATGCAAGATTGACGCGTGACATTAATCTTTTAATTCGAAAACAATGGTTAACCAATTTTTTATTGATACAGATAGCGGTTCACTCGTCACTCCATCACGCCGCAAATAACTTTTTCCGACGATGGGCAGCTGGCTCGAATTATGGAGAGGGTTAAATTGGCATTTATCGAAACGAAATCGCGCGCAGTATTGTGCTCGCGGAAGTACTATCGGCTTTAATTAAGCAATCACGCGTCGGCCACAAATGATCAATCCGCGTGCGCACGAGTACGGGTCGTTTCCCCATTTTCCCCATTGCCCCTCCATGCCCGCCTTTTCGAGGCTGATTTTCATTAAGGCACATCCTCCACCAATCGAGTATTCGTAATCAATTTGCGAGTGCAACGAGGTGCTCATTGCTCGTCGTGCGTAACGCCTGCGTTTGTTGCATCAGAATAATGCGCTTCGCCAGAATTATACTCAATGCCATTCCACGGGCGCACTTTCAACACTTCGATACTTTCGTTCTGTGTTTTCCGTTAAATCTTTCATTAAAACCACCGATTTGTCACGCGAAGATTTAACGTTCGGACGTCGCATGGAATAAAAACCAGCGAACATTTTGCTTTTTCGAGCGTTTGCCGTTAGTCTGTTGTTGATCGTTTCGACAGGGCCGCGAGTTTGATTGCGAATCAAAATCTAACACGATTACAAAAGCAGCTTGCGCGATTATCTGTACATTATTTAACTGAAGATTTGATTGTCCGAGTATTGTTTAAGAAAATACTTGGATAGACATGCGAATGGTAGAAAAATAGTTGAAAAGATTTTGTTAAAAGAAAAATAGTTGAAAAAATTAAAATGGAAAAGATAGATTATTATATCCTATTTTATATCCTGTTTTCTTCCTCTTAACATTGTACCTTTCAATTAATTCTGATAATTGGGATTCTGTATAAGAATAAAAGGTTGAGATATTTAATGCACACGTGGAATTATAATCGCGCATAATATTAGAATGGCCTGATCTGTTGAATTGTAGCATAATGGGAAATTGTTCTATCCATAACGAAAATGATCTACTTCCGACATTGTCTGCGAGGTATCGATCGACTGTATTGTGCGTGGCTGACATTATTACTGTACATGCTACTGAAATATATCACTAATTAGGTGCCGCCGATAATCAATAAGCACGCGGTAATAATTTATCATAAATTGTCTTTTCGAATAATGGATTTTGCCATAATAATTTATGCTAATTTGTCTCCTTATATTGAAGATAAAATCTTTTGATATCCATATAAATTATTACATATTATTTCGACGTAAGAGAATCTTCCATTTTGCAAATTTATGAGAGTTGCAAAATATTGATAATATTATATCTGGATTATAAAGATTATAATGATCAGAATAGTATGACTAACAACAAAAACAGCGCGTTTTGACATTAATAAATGAATTTAAGCGCTTTGAGAATCGAGTGAAAGAAGTCTCGGTTTTATCCGACTTGTTTCTTTTGTCGGTCGACTTATGTTGTCGAGGGAACGCGAAAGAGTTGGGAGGGTGTCGCGGAGGACGAACGATCGAGAGGAGACCAAATCCTCGACGACGTTTCTCATGTATAATCCAAGAGTTTGTATCTTTTCGAGAAAACGCTATCCTGCCCGGGCATGCTTTCCAGATTAGGTATTTCTGTTTCTACATCTGCGATACTTTCACATCGCGATATTATAACGAGATTTCTAAAATTACATGGTCACGATAACGCCTTGTAGTATATGCGCGATGGGCATTTTGTATGCATTATTAAATTAAAGAAATTAATCGTGTTAAAATTGGATAACTGAATGCAATGGAACACTTCACGATGTTATTTAATTTAACACTGGAACTACAAAGGGGGTCAAAATAACTTTGCCATTATTTTAAATAATTACAATATTATTTATTTTTAAAACATCTCACAATTTCTGAAATTTCCTCTGACTTTTATTAAAATATACAGATAATTAATTTTATAAATTTGTTGTCTCTTTCTTTTTCATTTTTACTCTTTCGGTAGAAATAGATATACGTTAATCTTCGGTAGTTCTAATGTTAAAAGTTTAATGTCTCGAATAAAGAAGTAACTTGTGTTTGCTTGATTTGTCAACTGTCTTGGTTTCTTGTTTCTTAATATAATGTATACTGCTCGTTTTTATGTTATTAATTAATGTGAAATTAATAGCTGCTATAACAATATAAAGCACGAGCAGCTGTTCGCTGCTCAGTGTCTAACAATAGACGCGCTGAAAGGAGCATTTGCTCGCAATATTTCCATTTGGATGACTTTTTATAACCGTAGAAATGTAAAGAATAGCTAGTAAACCAGACACAGAAAGACGCTTCATTAAGCTGCTCGCGTTCATGGGGATATATGCATTTCCAACCGTTTTATACATTTTTTCTGGATACCCCTCTTTCATATGTTGTTCAAATACGCGTACGGTATATGTACTCTTCATTATGAGAAATATCAGCGACCTCAAAGGGTATAAACCGCCGCTTCTACGAGAGTCGCGCTTTTCGCAACTGCATAAATTATGTTCGTTTGCCTTGGTAAAAATTTACCAAGGTAAATGCTGTGAGTATAAGTGATATTAAATTCTTATTCGCAAATTGTCGACGAGATGAAGCGTACATTTGACTTTCTTGTCTTCAATAATTCAACCAAGTACTTAGTATTAACAACAACGTGAAATATCCATTATCGGTCGCGTGACGATATGCTTTGCATTTTCCCGAATTAATAAAAAACTATTTCCATACCGGGAGCAGCTGGCACATATAATAATTGAGCCAACGCACAATTTTCTGTATTTCTCCATAAGATCTCGCGCAATATTCGCGGGATTCATCTCCGAATAATATTTTTGCTGCATGCGTTGCTTTTTTAATATCGCGCCGACACAAAGGCCATTTACAAATTACGTGTCTTTCATTCATCGCAAAACTAATCCGACGCGGAATGGTACGCGAAAGCGTTCCGAGGGCTCCCTCGAATTTTTTCATTGTGTTTCGGAAGCAGTCGGCGAGCTCGCGCCGTTTCAATTACTTTATGCAAACGTCGCGATTCCGTAATTTTCCTCCTGTATCGATCAACACGAACCGCCATCGTGTTTACAAAAACTTTTTTCTCGTTACAGGCCGCATTTGCGTAACTATTTCCATCACAACGAGTTGTAGTTTCAAAAAAAAAAAAAAAAAAAAAATTGATGCACCTCGATATACATCGCTTAAACAAAAACAAGCCTTACATAAAAAAAGATTTTATTCCATTCAGACGTCATCAATGGATGACTCGATCAATTTCACTTCGAGTATGACGTGAAACAACGTGACGCTCGCGAGAAAACAATTGAACGCAGTCACGGTCACGGGATGTACAAAATCTGCATTCGATCGGCACGATCGTAACACCTCGACATTTGCGCCAGCGAATTCGAACTCGAGCGAATCGAAAACAGAGATAGGCTCGCACTCGCGAAAATATTCGACGAGACAGGCGAATATGGTTCTTTCTATTTTTTTTTTGATGATGCATCGTGATAAACGATGTAAATTTTTTTTGTGGAGAAGGAAGGGGAGGAACAGTTCCTGTGGCACCTTCGCCACGGACAGAAACAAATTTCGCATAGTCGACAGGGCTCGCAACTGGACGGCCCGTTCTCTTCGCAGTTGTGTGTTCCTCTTTTTCCTCTTTGGCCAGTTTCCGTTTCCTCTTTTCCCTTTCTCGCTCTCTTTCATCTTGTTTTAAAACGCTATACATCTATCAAACAGATCAAATAGCCGCACATATTTTTTTTTAAAAACGTTTATTTAAAATGATAGTTTGCTTAACTGTATCATATAATGTTGTTCAATTATGCATTTTTTCGTTAATTTGAGTTGTAGGCAATTCGTTGAATTCCTGATACAATCTTTAATAAATAATAGTAAGTCTCTGAAAGACATAAATTTAAATTAACGCAAGCGACAATGAAATATCGAAACTCAATGTTTAAATGAAGAATGAAGAACAGAGTTATTTCCGAAGTCGCTCTCGAGCATTCACTGTTTTGCAGATTTACAACCTCACCGTCCAATCCATGATATGGCAGTTTCGTCTGCTCGATAGGTATACAGTGTTTTATCCTGGACATGTCTCGTCACTCGCGGGAGATTTACGTAGCCCGGTCAAGAATCGAAAGCCGCGAGCGATAGCCAGAATTGCGGACGCGTTATTTTTTCGAGGGAGCCTATTCATCGGTACCTGTCGTGCCGAAACCGGCTTTCACGTTGCCGGTGAAAAAGAAAAAGGGACGCGTTCGTATGGCGACCATTTAATCGATCTCGCGGACCGCGAACGGAGGCGTTTGGCGAAGATAAATTTCGGCGTTGATTGATTCTCGGTACGATAACGATGCCACCGGCGATAATGCTGTTTTCCTTCCGTGGCCCGACAAAATCGAGCATTGTGTCGATTTATTTGTTGGCGATTTCGTTCGCGTTGCTGAATCGAGCAAATTAATGTCGCCCAATGCCATTTCAACGAGGGGAAACTTGATAAGCGCAGACGGTCGCGTATTTTACGTGATTCGTGTATGAATTATAATGCACATAATTAAACGATTAATTGAAACATACAGATTTAATGGCGGCCGGGAGCGGCAGAAACGCGAACGAAATCAGCGTAAGTGTATTATCGTAAAATGTTCGGCCACGCGCGGCTTTTATCACTTAATTGCCCATTAATGTTCAAATTATTAAAATCATGCGAAAAGATGCACGCATTAGTGGCATATTTTTTCAGTAAATTGAATTTTTAAAACGTATATTTGTAATTGATAGCTAAATAATATTTAAAAAATAATCTCTCATGATAAGTCTACTAACCACTTCGTATTAAATAATAACAGAAATGTATATTATGATATGGATTGCTTTTCGAAGAAAATTTAATATTTGACATAATCCGCAATGTTTTTTTATCGCAAACAAAGAATTATTACAATCATTGTAGTCAAGCTTTTATTAAAAGAAAATAAATCCCGATTGTGCCGATTTATTTGCTTGTCCCGCGTTTTTTACGGATCTTGATGATACAATTGCGATATTACAAAATATCGAAAAATATTGTAATTGAATGTATGCCCTTTAATATTATATAAATGCATAGAATAGAACAACAATACGGCCGAAGGCGCATGTAATTAAAAAGTATATTTGGGTGGGAGAGCGTCCAAGACACGAATTAATGGCGCGAGGATGTGCGGAATGGTTGGCGGTGCAAAACCGGTGGACAACTATTTTACAATAAAACAGCACGCCACACACGCGGGTGTTACCGAAATAGTTTATCGCGCGCAGGTATACATAAATATTCCATAATGGCAGATATTGTTGGCGGTAACTCAAACAGGCAGCAGGAGTCTCTATTGGGCGTTCGTGAATTAATGAGATGGTGTAGAATTTTATGTGTAACGGGAGGATATTACCGATATTATGATTACCGATTTATCGCAAAAAAGTTAGTTGGGAAAGGATCGAATCCATTATTAGAAGTAACTTAATTTGTGATCTGCTTTTAATCGATTCACAAGATTTACGTAATTTGACATAACAGATATATTTAAAATTTAAATAATGCAAATATATGCAGAAAAAACTGAAACGCACGTTTCGACGAATGAAATCTAACAGTAAATTGATTTATATTAATTCTACGTTTTTTGCGTTGACAACGACATGAGTATTTTACAGTATCTTCCCGGTATATAACGTGATATATTAATTAAGAAAGAAATAGATGCTTACAAATCACCGTCAGATTGGCCGTCTGATAAGTGGTGGCGAAAGACGGCGCCTCGGTGGAGACTTCGCATTTGTATTGGCCGGAGCTCTGCAGAACGAGGTCCTTCAATCTTATCCATCTTTGTTCGCTATTCGGTCGTGTCTGCGAACAGAAAGAATACGGCAAGGTATTTGCTTTGCTAATGGAGGATTTTTGTATCGGGACGTGATGTTGTCCTGTAGCGACGGATCTAGACTCGGACCCTTAGGGCTTACTTACGCGATTGTGTATGTGCACGTGTACTTCGTGCACACCCGATATTATACCCGAGACAATCAACGCTTGATTGTATTGGGCGGGGTAATGGAATTTCCGAAGATAACGCGGAATTCAATTTTTCGAGTCGAAAATGGTTACAGTAGCCACTGAGATACGTACACATCTTCAAAAATTCAATATCAAGATTGTAGTTACAAAGCGACAAATTATAGCGGATGTCAAAGACATGCACATAAAGTACAGATGCGCCATTGGACAAAGTATTAATAAATAGAAAAATAACATTTTGATGAGAAAATACATATTCTTTACACATCGACTTTCTTTTTTTATCTATATTGAAGTAAAGCTTTTTATATAAAAGCAGCACTGAAAGATTTTACACCAGCTGCTTATACTTTTCCATTTTTCAAAGCTTGCAGATGTACAGTACATACGGTTTATATGGCTCTCTCTGACCATGTTCAAACAGTCGTACATTATGCAGCCGACTCTTGACAGGGTTAATTAGACTCGACCTACCGCATGTCTCTATCTGTCACGTTATTAGCCAGTACTCGAAGAGTCATGTCTCCGCTATCGGAATGGTGACCGCGTTGTCTTCGCGGGCTATGCACCGCTACAGCGCCGTTCTCCACGTGCGACTTCATTGATAGCGAGGTGGAAGGCGCGGGGACATTTGTGGCTTATCGATAATTCATGGCCCGTTACCGAAGCCCGAGATACGGTCTCGGTTGCTCTCGCATTAGGTTCGATTAGGTACATCCGCGGTCCAATTAGCTCCCCGCGATATGCGACGACGAGGCGGGCGCAACGACGAGACGAACGCGACGACGAGACGAGCGCGACGATGCGGGGAGCCCCTTTCCTATCCCATCATTCAACATCTATAGGAAATCAAGCGTCCGTATCGATCACCGAACGCTGACTCGATCGCTGGAAATGCCGTGCATCTCGACATGCCGATACTCGCTAGTTGCGACATGCTCGATCATTCGACATTGATCCGCGACTGTCCGTTGGATTATGAATATTTAATTCTGTGGTGTGCGGGACTGAAAATCTAATTAATTTTTAACTCTAAAATCTTCGTGTAACCCTCGTGGCGAGCTCAAATTCGATCACGGCATAGTAATTGTGTTATCCAAATTTGATTATAATAATTGAGGATAAAATCTAATTAAAATCGAATTCTCCGAATTGTTATAGATCAATTTTTAATTCTGAATATGTTCTTGGGTGACAGAAATTACATATGAAATAAATAGTGCCGTATTATTCTGTTACATTTTTAAATTCCGTATGTACATCGGGTAGGTACGTTCGTAGGTATATCACGATTTTAAATTCTTCCATCGTGGGTGATTCGCAATGACTCTCGTGCGGAGGAAAGCGGGATTATCGACGCGGCCGCTTTCAACCTCGTCGTTGAGACGACCGCGCGGGAGCGGCGCCGCACCTGGCTCGCTGCCGCACGTCCGATAAAAGCCGTCTCTTTCGTAATTTCCGGCTACATTAACGGCATCTCCGGCAGTCGCCTCGTCGATCTTCCGATATTCTGATAATCCACGCGATCTCAGACGCCGAGGAAAATTGCCGTTGGTAGTGACAGGTAGCCTCCACCCTCGATCGCCGGTCGGGATGACTCGCGGTGACGGCTAATTAAAGTGAATTAGGAATTTCAGCCCGTTTGCCATATTACGGAGATACGAAACCCTTTGACCAGTATCTCTGTGTATATATATTTCTTTATTATTATTAAAGACAAAAAAGGCAAATCTCTTATATATTTTTTATCGCAACGGTTGATTGCCTTTGAAATTAAGATGTCTTTTTTTGCAAATAATCTCTATATTATCTCTATAGCAGCAGTATATTAAAATGTCAATAATATTTGTTTAGCACTCAACGTAAAGTAGTAAAAAATTGGCAATTAGTTATAGCATAGATAATTTATTGCTTTGTTACATAAGTCATTATGCAGTTTTTAACCATGCAATTCTACAGTTTGAAGAGAGAAGAGTTACTGTCTGGAGCTGCCAATTGCTGTCTTTTACAGTCAGCTTTTCGAAAGTATGCTTACACAACAAACATAAGTCGTTGCCTAATTTCACTCGGCGAACTTCTCGGTTCGCGTTTACGAGAGGCGCCTAACGCTCGCAAAAGTTTCGAAGTTGCATAATGCGCATCCCGATGACACGACAGGATAGATTACTCTCGTAAACCGTCGTGGAAGGAACGCATTACAGCCGCGGGAACCGAGAGGAAGGAATACTTCCGCGGGATGACGTTGATATTTATCGATCGTTTTAATTCCAAGTTGTTAAACTGTTGCGTATGAACGCATTCAAAGAAGATTGTCGATCGTAAAACGATGGTGCTTTATTTAATGATGAGAAATGCTCAAAGTTCCTGGATTGTCTGCGAGAGTAACTCGTGAAAAATTCAGGCATCTCTTTTAAACAGAAATTCTCATGTCTGAAGTAGTTAGAGGTATAACGTATTCTTAATGTAAATCCCTGCTCAATTCTCTTCTCTCCCGAGGAAGGAAGAATCGCGTTGCCCTTTCCCTGGAATAAAATCCTCTCGGATAAAAGCGCCGCGCGATTGTACACGCGCCGCGGTAACGACTCGGCCGAAATACCTCGGCCACTTCGGCGTTACGAGCGTAAGATGTAATTCCTCAAAATGCGCGGCGGAGCTTACATCGTGTATTTCGGGAAAAGCAGCGGATTTTAAGCTCCATGCGCGAGTGGCGCGGCGTCGCGTCGCGATGATTCGCGTCTTCTGGCGCTGCTGGTCGTAAGTGAAGCAAAAGGAAAAAAAGAAATAACGAAGTCGACGGGGACTCGCCGGCGTAATTTCCTCGAGGTAATAAACTAAAAGCATCTTTCCCCGGCTGCGTGCCCTTCCACCGAATCTGCCTACCGTCTGTACCGGCTCGCCTCACCTCGCCACGGACGGCTTGATTCACCTCGGCTCGGCACAGCGTCGGTCCCGCTCGTTTTCTCTGTTCGGGAACAAAATTACTTTTACCGGCGGATAGAAGCTCGAAATAATTCGAGGGACGAGCGAGGAAGCGAAGTCGGAGAACTTAGGCAAATTCGCTCGGAGCCCTCCTTGACTTCGTCCTTTAAGTTTCGAAATTGTACACCGCTCGCGTATTAAGAGAAGGAGTGGGTTGAGGGATGAGGGATGAAACTACGCCAGTCCAGATCCCCCTCGAAATAGGATACGAGGAGACGAGGAGTCGTCTCGAAGTTTTCGACTCCCTTGATGACACCGCGCTGTAAAATTAATCGCGCGGAGCGAGATTTAGTGGCGTGCTTTATGGATGACGAAAGTATCACCCGTGTTAACCAGCCGATTCGAATTACGACGTTCTCTTTGTCTACGATCATTGATTAATTAATAATTTCGAAGTTTCTGTCTGAGGATTAAAGGTGCTCTCGGTCTCTAAAATAAGCCATGCCTTATCCAAAATATTCTCGTGGATTATTTTAGCCAGGGTTTTTGTTATCAGTCACACTTTTCTTGGACCAAATTTTTTCAGATATGCTGATGACGATAAGGTATTCTTAGCCTTGGAAACGAGGTGCTTCCTTGACTTTGACTTTGTCTCCATTTGTCGCGTTCTCTTCGCTGGAAGTCCATACGACCGTCGTTGTTCTCGGAAGAAAGACGGAGAGAAAGGATTGAAAAGGAGAGATTTGCAGATGCTTCGTTATCGATGTTGTCAAGTATGTTTCTCTTTCTCTCTCTATCTCTCTTCCTCTCTCTTTCTCTCTGTTGTGTGCTCCTTACCGGCCGACACAATTCGCTGTTTTCATCAATTGAATTTCGCAACTTCGTCTACTTACTTTTGTCGCGATCCCGAAGGGGGCTCCAATCTTCTCGAGAGATAGACGGAAATTATACAAAAGGTCGCGCAACAATCAGCCTCTTCTCGAAAGGAGAGAAACGTAATAGGGGGAGAGGTGGTCGGTTGGTTGCAGACGCGAAAGTTTTCGAATTCCGGATAACGAGATGTTGATTCGCAACTTCTTACCGCGGCTGCAAGTATAATACCCGGGGAGGAGGGAAGAGGGAGAGCAAACCTTACTCGACTGGCTGCAACGTCCTCGCTAATCTACGTCGCCGAATGGAACCTCAGCTCGCTCGACACAGGAAAGATGCTCTTAGGTACTTTCCGGAAAACGCGAGCGCCATAGTAATTTGTCTTTCGGCTGCACGAGACGTTATTGAAGCGGAAGTAGTCGCGGACGAGCAACTATACGGACGAGCTAAGTCGTCTTCTTATTACTATTCTCGCGTTTCCGATTCTATTTTATCATTTGTATAGTATTATTTTTTATAATTTTTTAACAGTCGCAAATATGCATCAGAAGAAGAGATTTTTTAATTTATCATTTTCGCTGCGACTTTCTTACGATTTCGTTGAAAGTAACCCTATTTAATGTCGAACTATAAAATAATAAACTAAAATAATAGATTAATATTTAACATGCATTACTTTAAGTTTAAAATAGAAAACGAATAAGTAACTAAAATTAAGTTTAAAATAGAAAATATATAGAATATAAATAGATTTCGAATCGTCGAATCAGACTTTCATTACATTTCAGAATTACCGACATTCTTCTCAAATACCTACGGATATCGTTTTTTAAGTATAAACGGTTTTCAATTGGAACCGATTTCAATTAAAAATTACGAGTTAATTAAGCAGATAATTATGCAAATATTCATTTACGATATTCAGCTACTACTTTTAGCTCCGATTGCAATCTCTCCCTCTCAGAGAGAGTGAATTAGTGACTGTAATACCGTAATACACCGAAACACCGTTGTATCCTCGTCCTGTTGCGGTGTAGGATAATTACATTTATTTGACCGTAAACTCGAATTCCTTCCCTTCGCGGTTCTAATGCCCGCGCATAGGTATATACAATCGACTTTATATTCAATTCTTTTTATTGCCGTCGTCAATGTGTCTTCCGGCGGCATTAATGCGAGGAATACCATTCCCCTCGTGTACCGCTTTTTAAAGCGTACTTACGACGTACCCGTCTTACGGAGAACCGCCGAGACCACCGAGTTACATGGCGCGTTAACTTTGAATAACCCATAAACCGTCATCTCTCCGAATCTTTATTCCTCGCGATGAGTTTCTACGGATAAAAGCCGCGCACGAATGAACGTCACGACAACGGCTGTTAAATCATTCCAGCGTCCAGCAATGACGTATAATCGTCGTGTAAGACCATGATAGACGAACGTTAAACGCACGAGTGCGCTCGCGATTGTTGCAATTATTCGGAGCGGACTGCCGACCGTCGGATTAAAAATACAACGAGAATCGTCTGGTTCGACGATTCACAGTCGCCGAGGAAGACGACGGAGATGTAAAGTGAGGGACAAGCACGTCCTTCCATTCTCAGTATATACCGCATACGCGCGTGCGTTAAGCGTTAAGCTCCAGTTCATTTCTTTATAATTAGATACGACTGTTTTCAAGAAAATTACAGAAGACTCGTAGCGAGAATGATGAACGGCTGAAGAATCTCATCCGCCGATCCGCGTTCGTGACTGATAAAAAAATTACGAAGGATAATGCACCGTGAAATTCGCATCCGTGCACCTCGCGCGCGCCGTGCGTCCCACCACGAAGATATTCATCTTCGCCATTCACTTTCATCTTCGTTGAATTAACCTTCCCGCGGAATCCATTAAGCGCATCCAAAACGACGTCCATAGACTCGTCGCTTAATGGACGGATACGTGTAATGGATGTTGTTGGATCTACTCGCTCTCGGTGGGAACGAAAGAGAAAGAAGAAGAAGAGAGAGAAAGAGAGAAAGGGAGATAGGAGCCCTTTTGCATCCCTCCTCGCGAGGCAGAAAAATCGAGCGGATAAAACTTCTACGCGTCTTAGAGATAATCTCGTGCACTTTTCTTGGACGATGTTAAAACAGAATAAAAATCTGACGCACCATCGCTCACGTCGAGACAACGCAATTTTTCGTCTCTCGTTAATGCAACATTTCGTTTCGTCCTAGTATCGCGATTATCGCTAATATCGCCGTTGATTTCACGATCGTCCCATTAATGGGCGGTCGTGAAAGTAGCACTCAATACGCCGCAATACGCTATCGTGTTGATTGTGCGTCGCGACAGGGGGTTTTCGGAATGTAGGAGAGGACGGCTCGTGAATAATACAGGCCGCTTGCGGTGGCGTTGTTAGGTTTTACTGCCCTCGAGCTGTCGGGCGGCGATTTATGGGGCGGAAGATCGTGGCTCGCGGGGTCGCGGCAGATTAGTCAGATTGTTTGGAAATTTTCATTGGTTTCCTGCCAACCGAGGAGGCGAATGCGGAAGAGGAGGAGGTCATCACCGTCGCCGGGTGCCTTGGCGCGGCGCGAGCTTTCGATCGTTTCCTGCCCACGTACCGGCTGCTCGGAAAGTCGCTCTATTTACGGGCCGTCTTAAGTCGCACGCGAAGCACATGCAAATGCCATGCGATAAAAGAACGAACGACGCAGCCCGGTTTCCTTCAGCGGCGAACTCGAAGAAACACGGCGGCGCCGTGTCAACGTCGTTCCCTCGTTGCCCGTTGATTTATACTCCTTACCTAAGTCACGTAGCCCCGCGATCGAGAGAATCTCCAATCTTGCGTCGGTAGATTTTCACGAGTCACATTATTGAGTTTTAAAGCCGAATTAACTTGACCAAAGTTCATTAAATTATCTCTATCACTTCTTGACTCCGTTCTTACTTTATGTAATTCTTTTTAAATTGTAGCTGGTTAAATTAAAACCGATTTCGGGTTAAATAAATAAGCGACTCGTTGACCAACCGAATGTTGTGGTAAAACATTGAAATTGCTAGCAACACGATTATCTTATCGCGTTTGTGATATTCGCAATTGATGCCGATATTTTAATGAAGTAGAAGTATCGTGTGAAGGCGCGGGGAATGAAACAGGTTTTGTTTTATTCCGTTATATGACGAATGTTATGTTCACTCTTACTATATTAGCGCATGCTGAGCTATCGCTATTTTTTTTCTCAAAAACGAGCTTGAAAACCCACATCGCGGTTAAATATCTCTCTTTCTCTCTCCTGCACTTCCTCGATGAACGGCCGCGACCGTATCCCGATATGTGACACGGACGAGAGAACGGTAATGCGGAACAGCAGCTGCATACAAATGGGGAATTTCGAGGGCAGGAATGCGTTACGGCTTAAAACGGCTTTCTATTCCATTAGATGAATCGCACGGATAATTAATGTAGTTACGGTCACCCATGATATTCAATCCGCGGAAACCATAAAGCCGCGGCCGTTTAATGTTGTCCAAGGATGCTGAGTGCGTGTGCGTCCGGGCGATAGCCACATTAATTGATACACATAACTTCGGCATTGTAATGGTCTTCTGTCAGTCCTTCGATATATAGTGTACCTACATTTAACTTTTTCCTTTGTAATTTTTTTTATGCAAAGTTTGCGTGCCATGTCGATCTGCATGAAAAGACTTCTCGAAAGCATAAAAAAACAACGTGCGGAATGACTGAGTTCAAGTGGATAAAAGGAAATCAAAATTTAATCCTTTAAATAGTTATTTTGACAAGGATGCAAATTTTTTGCACGTCACAAAATTACTAGAGAGATCTTGAGAATGAATCAATGAGGAATATTTTTTGACAAACATAAAAACTTGGACCTTAAATCCAACTTCCGTACCGGATAAGACAACGAACGAATTGGGTGGTAAGCGTCGTTTCTGCGCCGCCATTTACCCGGTTATTCTCCCGCATCGAGAGATATATCTCGCAAGGCGAAGTTCTGCCGGAACATCAAAAATTGGCGTGTTCCCTCGGGGTGGGAGCTAAATCATTTAAATTTCTGCGCAAACGACCGCGCGCACATGCGGGCGGAACTCACGCTTTTCTGGCGGAGGAAAGTTTAAAAAATGACGGAGCGGGGAGAGAAAGAAAGAAGAGGAAAAAAGTGCGAGGAAAGGGTATTATCCAGCTAGCGAATCGCCGGAAAGTTTCGCATCGAGGGTGATCTCGCCCGGAACCATCCTCAAACTATCGTCAAACTATCGTTGCTACTGACCTTGTTTTCAAGCCGCGCCGAGTGTACGACGTGCCGAAAATCTTGCGGAAGTTCGCCGCCTCGCGAATGTGTGCATTCGACAAAGGAAATTCTCCATTTTAATAGTTCTGTTTGCTTTAGATGTTGCTACGCCGAAGCATCGGTGCTTCAATTCACCGATTTGCTCCATTGAGCGAAGATGTTCATCATTTTTAGCATTATAAGCCAAAACCCCACCAAAAATGATTATTAAAAATGGAATATAATTACATTTTATATAATTATAATTATACTTGTAATTATATAAAATATAAAATTATATTCCATTTTCAATGATCATATTTGATAGATCATATTTGATAAAAAAATAATAATATTTTATAACATTATATTAATTACATACTTCTGGCTTGCATTCAAGAAATTTCTAATTTTATTAACGTTATTTAAATTTCTAATAAAAGTGAGAATTTCATCATTTTTAATATTTGTAGGAATATATGTAACATTGTGGTTTTCGTTCCTTATGTTACGATTTAGATTATTACAATGATGTCAACGATCGCGGCAAGTCATGAAATTTTAAATCCTCGTTAACTAAGCCGGGAAATGTTTGCACGCGATATCGAGAATGTCCTCGAAGAGGATTTACATTTTTATTTCCCGATACTACAAGCTCGTTTTTGTTGATGGGGATTACCGCCGATCAACGATAGCACGTGTAGCGAAAATTAACAAAAAATTGCGTGTCGACAACACTTCCGAGGATTTCGCGTTTCCTTTTTTTTCGGATTCTATACGTTTACGATTATACGTGAATATTTCGTAAATGTTTAATTGACTCGCATATTTTAAAAGCGGCGTAAGTTAAATTTTTAAAAACGTTATGAATTTTAGTGAAATGCAGACATAATCTACACGGAATGCACGGATTTTAGCAAGATTTTAAAAAAATCCTGATCTTACACTATTTAAAAAAAAGTAACATAATATAAAATACGTAAGTCCGATAAATAAAACAAAATAAAAATACAATAAAATGTTATTTAGTGAAACATTTAGCAAAATTTTCCAAACTGAACCTATGGCATTTTTAAAACAAACGATTCAATTTGATCGTATCTAGGTAGAAAAATTGTTTATTATATTCGCCAGGATTTATTTTACTATTCGTGAAGATTTACCTCGCGTGTATGTGTGTTACATTTCGCGAATAGTATCCTACGAGATGTTCCGACTCATAGACGAGAGGAGAGGCCGGTGAATCGGGAACGTCATTTGTAGAATATTGGAGTACAATCTGGTGAATTGCATTCTTCGAAACATTCGATCCTCAATGGCGAAGAGACCAGAAATACGAAAGCGAGAGAGAATCGAAGACCAGTGGAGATCTCGGAAGAAGATAACGTACCGTAACACGAAATAGGCTCTGAATCCCCTTGTGTTCCTACCAATATCACATTTGATATCAGAAATATTTTCTTTGTCGAGGGAGAAGAGAAAAATACATAAATATTAATTACGCTACAAATGTTGCGCTTGTATTAATTGTTTCCTAATAATATAGTAGAGGAATTCTTTTATTTTGATTGCCATTAATTAAAAATAATTATTTTTTACCAAACTTCCATATCTGCTTTCAGACTTGATATCAAATAATTTTGAATTTATATTTGGTAATTTTACAGAGCTCTTGCTTCCACGAATTTTTGCAAATATCCTGAAAACAGAGTAACATATGCGATATGCGCGTTGACACATGTCGCTGCAAGCAAATAGATACATAAATCAAAAGTGTTCTATACTAAAGTAAAACATAATTCCGCGCGTACGCAGGAAATATCCAGGTATTATCGTGTCAATATGTTATTCAATGTCTTTCCGCGCTCTCTCTCTTTCTCGCTCTAGTGAGATCTCGTTTCCAACGGAGAATGCCGACAGGCGAATCCACATCAGGATATCGAGGATTCTAGAGAAAATGACGTATCCTCAGATTCAGCGAACAAGCTCCTGTCTCTCTATCGACAAAAGGATGCGGCAAATGTACTGCGCCCGAGATCGATTCTGTCGAGGATGTTCGTGCGTTTAATCGTCGTTGAGAGAAGCTACCGTAATTATACAACGGTGATTGAATTTTACATTACGCGCGCGGATTAATCCACAATCGATACATCTCTAAAATATAGACTAGCCCCTTTAAACTCTTTGCGGGGAATAAATCAAACCGACGAATGTCGCCGCTTACAAATATGTGAAAGCCACTTAAATACTGTCTTTGTTTTTAGAAACATCGTTGAAATATAAATTATTACATTTCTGGAGGTTCTAATTGAGTCTTTTAATTTCGTCCAGTTGTCTGCAAATTTAATTCAAATTTTCAACACTCGTACGCAATTACAAGTAGTATAGACCGTGTTATAATCAGACGGGATGTAAGTAGAAACGGCCGAACATTTCGCCAACCTGGGAATAACTAGAAATGATCATACTGTGATCAGACCAAATGGGGCAATAAGATTAATATTGATTATAAACGTATTAAAAAATGCTCGCGTGTGTTCTTGTGTTTTATTTAATATATTATATAATTTAATATAATATTACACAAAAAATATTATCTTAATATTTATATCCTTTTTCATATACTTGCTATTATCGATTTGACCGCGTCTAATGCGATACTATCAACACGCCTCATGAAAGTCCATTCAACGAACTGCAATCTCACTTCTCTTTAATGAATTCTACATAAAGATATCACGCTGTTGACAGCCTGTTGCGGGAAAATGATAAATTCGCGCCTCATTTACAGCAACGCGAGTTCCATTTAATTTGATTTAATACAATCTCAAGTCACGGTTTAATTATAAATCGATATAATAAATGTACTATGCTGCAATATCTTGGAATAGCCATTATTCTACAAATTAAAAATAAGAGAAAAAAATATCATACCGAGTATAAAAATCTGGATGTAAACAAAAATCTACTGAAAAATATTTCAGGAATATAATCGCTTTTTTCTAGTATCAATTCTCTCTCCCTCTTTCCCTCTCTTTCTCTGTCTATTTATCTCTCTCTCTCTCCCTCCGATTATATATCTCACGTGTATAGATCTAGGATCTTCCTTTCATTCGAATCGCTTTCACTTCAAGTTTGAGGACGACATTGGTTTCCTCGTTTTTGTATATATCGATATAATCCTTTTCATCGATGCATGACCGATCATCCGACTTGGTTATATCCGACGCGACCGTCATTAATATAATACGAAAGACTATTCATTGAGTTCGCTTCTCGGTAACCTCGCTTTCCTCTTACCGACCCCGGGAGGAGGTCCCGGCAACTGACAGCTTGCACTGGGGAGCTTGCGGGGAAAGATGATGTAGTATCGCGGCAATAGTGGCGGCGGCGGAGATGGGATGAACTCGCGCCTCATTTGTACCAGCGCAAGAACGCGGTCTGGATACGCTGCCCGTCACGTTTTGCCGGCCGGCCGGCCGGCTAGCCAGCCAGCCAGCCCTGGGAAGATGAATTACATCGGGACGTGATGGTGCCGTCTGCTCACGGTCGCGTCGCCGATCAGAATCGCGGAAACTTGTGTATATACGGGTCCCGACACGTCCGCGTCGGTAGCTCCGCCCGGCTCTCTCCTTCTTTCGTTCGTCTTATCGAAGGCTCGCGTGCTCTCCAGCTCTTCGTGTCCCGATACTGGAGCTAGGGTGAATGAGGGACACGAAGGAGTGCGAGGGGGGACGAAGGGAGAAGATTGATTGCGTCGAATCCCGCGTACAGTCGGCGAAAGAAACCGACAGACGGTGCTGAGTTTCCGCGCTGCGTTTTAAGGAATCTCGCTTGCATCGCGAAAGGGGAGGATGTTTCCGACCTCGAAACGCGTGAATAACGATGAACGCTTCGCCAGGTTGGTGACGGGGTATCACTTGTTTCGCTTTCGGTGGTACCAGGCGAGAGAATTCTAGGAGAATGCTCTGATAATCGGGGAGAAGGCGGAAGAATCGAATCACGGCTAATCTTCCGAGGCTATTATTAATGTTCCTCGCCATAGTCTCTACCTTACTGCCGATTTATCACATATTTTCATTACAGCCTTTTCAAAAAAATATCAACACAGTAAAAATTACAACATGTACAAGGATATTTTAATCCTATATGTATCTCGACATCAGATTGTGCTAAATTAAATATTAATTAACGATACAACTTAATAGTACAGGAATTTTAACATGCGTACGTAGATTGAGGAACGTACCTCGACTTTTACGCCAGGCCGGGGGAATATCTGGGTCCTCTGGTTGCTATCCGGCAGATATCGGAAGAACTCGTGATCATCCTTGTACCATTTAACCGAGTAAAGGTTACTTCCACCCAAAATTCGCCATTCGCACCTCAGCTCGATCGAGGAACCCATCTCGGCCTCTTTTGGCATCTTAAACTCCACCCTGATATCGCTGCCCGCTGAAACACAAAGAAACACATCCACTTATAGCATCCACATAAAGCAAATGACGTGCTGTATGTGAAATCGAGAGAAAAGCTCGAAGAATATGATGTCTTATTTGATATCGCGATGAACGGACATATTAGATGATACGAATTTTACGCGTACTAAAGCATTTTGTAAAGCAAGTTATCAGCAATGAATCTTTACAGATGTTTCGTCTTCAAACTCCTCTTCTTTTTAGTTAGCGATTTTCGCAGCAACATCATGTATACTTTCTGATATACGGATTACGTAATTGAGAACGACGAGTAGTCGTTCACTTTTTTCACGAATAGTGTTCCTGAGTTCGTTATAATTCTTGATCACGAATAGGACTGCTGATCTCGTGCGGGGCACAGTTTGTGCTATTTTCGGGATTTTTATTTCGTTAATCCACCCGCACGAGGGACGACGCTTGGAATCCACAGTCGCTTCGCAATTACCACCCGCGTTTGTCAGCCTGCAAGAGCAAGCACGGATGGTAAAAGGGTGGCGTGTGTTAAGCGTGAGAATAAATACGCGGTTACCGGAAGGGTTAGACGCTCGCGCGGGGTCGAGGTAAACGCTGCTGTGAGTTTCGTATGCGATCCGGAAGTTTCCTTCGAAACTCGAAACGAATGGACTTGGCTGTGCATAGATATAGATAGTAAAACTTGCATAGAGTTATTGTAATATTGCAGAACAACGTTTCTCGACTTCTCACATTTCGAAATTTTCAAGTTTAATCGAAATGTGAGAAAAGTGTAATAATTACAGGTAGTATCTGCAGTAAGAAAATAATGCATAATTAATGTAATACATGGAGGAGGAGAGAAACGCGAGTTAGGTAACACGTCCAAAATTTATGAGATATTTACTTCCTCATCAGGATGTAATTATCTCATCTAGCAGCATAATGATTAATTTTTAAATCGCGTTATTTAAGAGGACGCTGCATATTCATACGAATAATTCATTCCTCTTAATTCATTTACGTAATAATCACATAATGCCATTGTTACTAGTAAATCATTATCGACAATTTGGTCCAAGTGGCTTGTGAATTATAATGAGCTGTATTAAAGTAGTATGGCGAATTCGTTCGGCCGTACAGAAACGTCAATCGTACGCGGTGTGAAAATTTACTCTACACTGGACCGCCAACGACCGCGTATACATAAATTCTGGCGGACGGCTCATACTACGGCAGGTATCGGGTTAATTTGGAAGGTCGAGCGGAGTCGGTCGCGCATGGGAAGGCGAGGCGACGATCAGGAGGCGTGTTGGGGTTAAGTGCGGCGGCCGTTGTCGTTAAAGATCCATCGAGCGGAATGCCGAGAGACCTCGCTTGCTTTCCGCATTTGCCCTTCCGGTCAGTACCTGCAATTTACAGTCACGCGTGTTAATATTTAATAACGCGCGGGCCGGCTCTCATAAAGCTCTCATTTCATGATTACGTGTGTGCGTGTGATCCCGACGCGATAGAAAATAGATTTTAATATGTATCTCAAGGGAGAAAGTCGTGCGAAATTTTCCAACGCCTCTTCAGGCGACTGATGGATCTACACGTTAAAATGTTCTGAAATATTCTTTGCGATTAATTAATTATTCAATTATTTCTGTTAAGGACGTTATGAATTAATATTTTTTCTAAGGACCATAGAATTTTAGTCACAGGGAAAGCTCATCTCCAGTTCAATATAACTGTACACATATACAGACTTGCAATATACGGAACAGTATACTGACGTTCGACGGGACTGACCTAAACGTTGGTGTCAGTCGCAGCTGCTTCCGATGGCGCGGTTTGCGTTTCGCGACGCGTTTTCGAACGCGCCTCCCCGTCACCGCTTTCTGTCTCTCTCTCTCTCGATATCTCTCATCCGCGCGTCGTCAATTTCCGTCGTTACAACGACCGAGTCGTTAACTTGCCAATGGAGTTTGACATCTCATAGTTGAGACTGTATCGCGAACGTTTCCGTGCCATTTATCAACGGCACCTGGCGTATTGAAAACTGTTTCGCTGCAATGGGACGGGCGAGAAGGAAGGCGCCGAAAGTGTACAGCATCATCGATTTTAGTTACGATACGTTTCTAACCAAGGAGATTTTTAATCGCGCACAATGCACGTGTGGTCGTTATTGCGAAATGAAAACGTCGGTGATATAATTTGGATGATAATCTAAATGATAATCATTGATCCTACGTCGATCTCTTCTGAAGCAAAATTTAATTTTATTTCTCAACTTACATATAATTTCAAATTACCATTATATTTAATCATAAATATTTTCCGCGTAAAAGCACCAAAAGAAGACTATCTTTAATATATTATCGATAATCTTTAATATATTAAGCTAAGAATACGTTTAGGCTACTTGAAGTTTATCGAGCGTGCACTTTTTATGATCGTACTTTGCGAAAATCTCCCGCGGTCGCGAAAATGAAGTCAGCAAAAGAGAAAGCCGCAGGACAAAAGCTTCCTTAAAATGCGCTCCAGTGCGACGACAGTTCGCTATCCGCGTTCTCAGTCGCGCAGTTGCCATAAATCCCATCCTTTCGCTCTGCTATTCGTTACTCCCACGACAAAGACAGCACATTACGCAAAGGAATTTGTCCAATTGTCTCGATCAAAGTCGCTCTCGCAAGTCGCCTCATATTGCCGTCGGGTTCCGTCTGCATTCTGGACGCAATGGCGGAAATATTTCTTGCTCATCGCGAACGTTAAAGCTAAGTCTTTCAAACTGTGCGGGTCTTTCAAGCGTTTCCTTTTCGAGTGTCTGATCTCTGCCGGATTCCAGTCATGCCATTCAAGTCATGCAAGACTCTTCTCGCGAATTGAAATCGAATGCCTCGGCTACTGTTTCGCCTTTGCGACGACCCTCGTCTCACGTCCGTTTTCCCATTTGCATGAAATTTATCTCTAAACAAGGCATACATTCTGCCGCGAATGTCTAGATTTGCGATTTCTCATCCGCGAAGCAAAAATATTGCGCCAAATCAAAAGCGTTTGCCGATGCGAACTTTTCTTCCTCTTCGCTCAGCAAAGAGAAATGATATTTCTGACAAGAGAAGCATTTCTGATGTGTATTTCGCTTCATCGTTTTATCTACATGTCATTGCTCTGATTTTGAAAACGTAGCCGCAAATACATGTGTGAATAAGATATATTTTAATAAATTTATTCATTTCATTAAGTATTTACGTGCACCATGTATCGCATCTTTGACGAATGCTTTATAACGCATTTCGCATCAAATATTCTTCCTTTGGTAATTGAATCTCCAATTAAAATTCTGAAAAAGCGATATCCGTTCAAATCCAAGTAAAATTAATCTGTGCATTAAGATCTAATTGTAGAACTCAATATGATTAATCTCCCCTATAACTTATGTATATGTCTCTGTTGCCTAGATATTTTAACTAATGTAAGTGGGACAAATTATTTTAGAAATTTTCATTAGAGCATTAGGTATCTGGAAAACCTCTCGGAAACGTATATACGTACGCGGCGCATATCAAGTCGCGTCGGCATCGAATAACAAGCTCATTCGCCTCTTCATCTCCTTCCTCATAATCACCGCTCGTTAACCGCGCGGGAAAACGCCGCGCCGTGGCAACTCAACTGAAATCCACGGGGCCCTGATTGCGGGTGCTCGTTTTTCCGATTGCCAGCCGTTGCCCGTAACCAATTTCTGTCCGGCGCGCGCGAAAGCAACGGAGCAGCCTGATTCGGGGAGAGAAACGACTTCCGGCTAGCTCGCCACCAGTCGAAACCTCATTACCGCCCCAGGATTGCACGCCCCTTCTCCAAGGGGGATGAGGGAGAGGGATTGGATAAATAAAAGCGCTTTACGTGCCTTTCGCAGAGACACACGACGGCCACTTCGGGGTGTTTCCCTTTGTCTCCGGATTATGCAAACGCGACTCCCCGTAGCAAGTCGATGCAACAAGGCGCGCCGCTTGACTGGGGGGCTCTCGCAATTTCGTGGAAGAGCTACTCTTTGAAGTGGATGTAAACGTGAATGTCCTTTTTAGGATGGTGCGCACGGAAAGGGTTCCGCTCGGAAAATGTTTTTCCTGCCGCTCTTATTGTAGATTTCGATTCTATTCCGTTGCACTCGGAGGAATTTCGTTGATTGACCCAGAAATACGGGAAATCTCTGGGTTATCTCGAGAAAGATACGGACGTTCTTCGTCGTGAAACGCGTTTCACGAGAACGGAATTGACTCCGTGATATTTAACAGTACGCGAAAATTTTACCTGCGCGCTCTCGTAAATCTCGCAAAATTTCGTACGTCGCAATCGCTAGCGTTATTTCGTGGATATCACACCGCGATCTGTATATAAGGAGGTAGAACGCCTTTTATAGAAGTTCGGCTCTTTACTTTTCCCCGCTTTGATCGAGCCCGAGGCAATTTTGCGGCCCGCGTGAGAAGAACGTGGTAGAATAAAGCTGGCCTACTTCTCGTCAATTGGCCAATGAAATACGTAATCCCCTCTCGCATCATAATACAATTGGGATGAAATTGGTAGTTTTCTTTTCTCTATACCAAATCTTCATTACCACTATCGCCGTCCTTCACTTGATCCATTAACGATAAAATTTTCTTTTCTCGTACACGAAGTGTACGATGAGCGTCTTGTACACCGTAATGGCTTGGAACGCATATAAGCGAATGCGAAACAGAGCCTTTAGTTGCCCTCGAGGGTTGCATTATCTCAAAATACATTAGGTGGTTATTATCCGCCATCGCGCGAACTTAGATCATAAATGAAGCGCTTAACTCAAACATGCTGCTGCAGCAGGAACGTATCTTTTTAATTCTTTTCGCCTGTTTTCTTTTGAAGTTGCGGCTGCAGCTTTATTTTTCTCGATGCTCTGATAAAACCGGTCTGATAAAGTAGCAGCATTTCTTTCTGATTAGCATAGAAAAACAAGCAGCGCGCGTATTTTTCACTTATCATAAAATAGTCATATACTATATTTATACTATATTTTATAAACAAATTAAATTATGTAATAAATTTAAGAGAGAAAGGCAATTTCGGCGAGTCAAGTTGTAAACTATTGAAATATTGCAACGCTCATTTTATTCGTAATTTATCACGCGCCCAACACATTTTCGTCTATTAATTTCCTTTCTTCTCGTAACCGTTCACTATTAAGTGAGCTGGTGCAATAACTGTAGCACGTAACGTATATATTTTTCACAGGATCATAAAAATTTTTCTAAGAACAAGCACGTGGTATCGTTTACAGCGAGAAATAAAATCAACGGCGCATAACGGTAGGAAAGCGTCGAGGTGCCATTAAAGTACACCTTAATGAGGAACTTGCCGGGCGCGCGTAATTAGTAAATCGGATTTACGTAATCCTGTTTGTACCGCGATCGGAAAGAAACAAGGCTCCAGAGGCTCCTTAACGAGATTGCCGCGGAAAAACGCCGACCCGCGCATTTCCCTTTCTCCGATGCACTTTTTCTTTCCTCTCTTTCCTTGTGAGCTTCCCTATTTTCGGATACCTACACGTTTCCGCCAATTAGTTTCTATTAGTAAAAAAAAAGCGAAAATAGGTAGTCACTTTCACACACTTTCTCGCTTCTCCTCTGATATTTTACTTTTTTCCGGTCCGAGACAGAGAAAGAAAGAAA
Source organism: Leptothorax acervorum (assembly GCA_035220615.1). NCBI lineage: Eukaryota > Metazoa > Arthropoda > Insecta > Hymenoptera > Formicidae > Leptothorax > Leptothorax acervorum. The sequence continues at coordinate 1,237,537 of JASTWQ010001261.1, read as the reverse complement.
GAGAGCTTTTTTTACCTGAAAGCTCGCCAGCAGCTTGATAATCTTCGTAGCGATGCTAAACTCACAACGCGGTTTGCCGCTGGTTTGTATTATGGTTTCTATCCCTCGCCGGCCGCGAACTGATGACGGTGAGTTTAACCTGTTGTTATTACCGCGGAAAATCGAAAGAGCTTAGAGCGGATTAACCGCCTTTTTTTATCTCCCATCTGCTACGGTCAGGTCAGCGGTTGGTAACTACGTCCTTAGTCACACGAATCCGGTTAGGAGAATCCGAAGATGAAAACCGCAACCGCGTTATAGCTTTCAGTAGAAGACCGTTATCAGATTTTTATCGCATCGTCGAGACGATGATAGCAATTGCAGAAAAGATACCCTGTAATTTTATCGCGCGATTGGCAATCAGGAAATCTGTCATTTGAGAGAGCTAAAGTATTTTTAATTTGCTTTATTATGCGTCTCGTATTTATTTACTTCTCTTTTTATTTACTTCTCTCATTTTCTGGTTTCATATTTTTGTATTTTAATAAATCCGTCACTTTATTTCAATGAATTGCTTTGTCCGAAAAACTGAATTGGAAATTACATCATTAGCATATTTGATTAATCACGGTACGATATTTCTCCGCCAAAGAATTTCCGCGCAAAGATAGAAGCCACGATCCTCGCAGCGTTAAATCATATTTACGTCGCAACTTTCATTGGCGTTACAGGTCTATGAAAGTTCGACGTAGCCTTTATTGGCCATCGAGTCGGACTGTTTCCGTGGACGTAAAAGAAGAACTTGTTTCGCCTCCGAGCGAAATTGCGCTTTTGATCTCGCGCTTTCGAGCATGCACCGACGAATTTTCTTCGGGATAACTCTCGCGCCTTCGGCCGTTAGAACATACTATTTAAAGTTCATGATTTAATTTCGATAATGCAAAAGTTGACTCGTCCGCTCGATAGCCTGCGATCAAAGTTTCTTAAATCCTTCGACGTTGAATCTTGTAATTTTGCTCGAGTAAATTTTTAATATCCATATACCCGAGGCCGCCGATGCGCGAATTCCACGAATATCGAATATCGTTCGACCTGTCAAGAAGAAAAATATCAATAGGTTTCCGCCGCAATCGTATCTTGACGCGGAAAATAAAGCGTTCTGCATTTAGATTGATCTATAGATTCAAGCTTTCGCGGAAATTAAAATAGGATATTGTGAAATTTTTGCAATATCTGAGATACAATACGGTACCCATGAATGTCTCTCTGCGGAAATTATTGCGCTATTGCAGAGAAAAATATTTAGTTCTTTAATATTACTCGTGATTCTTTAATGTATTACATCCGTAAACGCGATTTTACCGTTAGCAAAGAAAATATATCCTGGGCGAGTAAGAAAATTTAATCTCGAATCATATTTGCGTAAGAATTGCAACCCGCGTTCCTCAGTTTATTATTATTAATGCTTACAAATCGTTTATACTCCCTTTGCTACTTCGGTTTCCATACATTACAAATCATTCCTATCCCGCACTGCGGCGATTAAAATGGATGCAAGATGTTTCTTTGAAACGAATATCGCCGGGTTATTAGGTCTTCATACGAGAAATTTTTAATCAATCCACGTACTTTGCAAAAGCTTTCGCGACGACTATAATCAGTGCATAACATCAACGAATGACGATCCATGAAGTTTTAAGCCTGCCGTATTTACTCTGTCAACGCGGTTGAAACGCGGTCGACGTGGTCGCATAATTAAAATCTATGCAGGAGACTGGCGAGGGGTCCCCCGTTGCATCAACGCGTGAGTAGGCCGCTTATTTTCACATACACGGTTCACCGAAAAAGTAACATGTATATACGGAACGCTCGGCAAACAGCATAAAATTTTAAAACAACTTTTCCCGCTCGGACTCAATTAACAGAGTTTAGTTAATATTAAAAGCTACATGGGGATTTCTATAGGTAAAATTAAAAACTTCTACAATGCGAAGTTGATAATACTTTATTCTCCGGTTAGCTTCAAGCAGACGTCGATTCATCAGATATTTAATGTGACATTTAATTTTTGAGATAATTATGGTGGTAAATTGAGAAACCGCCGCAAATTATGATTTCTAATCTAATTTTCCCTAAGGCGAAAACGATTCTAAATCTTTTCCCCGCGGAATATATCCTACACTTTCTGATATACCCTGCAGAAACACGTAGAGCCGTAAGATCCGTGAAGGGGTGAGTTTCTAAGATAGATTGCTAAAAGTTCCAGCGGTCGTTGCACATTGCAAGATTCCCTCTCTCTCTCTCTCTCTCTCTCTGTTTCTCACTTTCTCTATCCTCCCTTTCTCTCTCTTTCTTTCTCTCTCTTCGTCTCTATTCTCTCTGTCTCGCTTCCCTCTTCGTCGTGTGTCGTTGTATACAAACGCTTCCATTCCAAGCGATCCCATTTGCCAGTGATCGAAGTTTTTGATAAACCCATCCCGCGCCGCTTTCTCGGGGTCTCATTGTCGTCATCGTCGTTGTCGTCGCCGCTTGTCGTTCAACGTCGTTCGCAATCACATTTGCGATACTTCAATATGCGAATAACAGTGATTCCGACGTTTTTCCATGTTCTCTGTGCGGAAGGCAGAATGAATGCGTCTGTAAATCCGGTGAAATAGTTCTGTAAGGTAATGTAATTGAATTTCCATATTCGCCGCAAGGAAGAGAGCACATTTAACTGCAGCGTGAGTTGCAATGGGTGTTGTTTTAATCCTTTCCAAGTGTATAACTTCAATTATATTTTTATTAAAAATTGCAGGTACTGTTTTTTACAATTATTAAATATAATTGTAAATTGAAAAATAAGTTGATTTTTTGTTGGTTATTTTAAATTTTTTCCCTCATTACTAATTTTAATTGTGTATTTTCTTACGAAATATTAATAACAAGGCTATCATCAAGGCTATCTAATCTAAATTATTTAACAACAATAATTATTTAAAATATTTCTCACTGATCATGTGTGCATCGATTTATATTTCTCCCTCATTCTTTATCCAAAAGCCGTGTCATTTTCCGACGTCCTGTTCTAATTGAAACGAACTGATGTGGCTGGCTTTTCGCGTGAAATGAATAAAATTTATAACGAATAAAATTTCATGCGTCAGGCAGGCTAAAAAAAAAAAGGTATATTTCCCCTTCGTCCCTTCGGAGCGAGCGTGAGTGATTCGAGGAGCCAGGCGCGCGTGTTTATGATTCGTTCCGTAAGCCGCGAACTCGTTCCTGTCGTGTTTAACGAGCAAACGTAGCCGCCGGATAACAAGGTTAAACCGGAATTGAATTATACGCCGGGATGAGATTAACGCGCTCCCGTGACATTTTCGCTCGGGCCGAGACACGCGCGACTGACTTGTTTCGACCGTGCACCACGCACTGCGTCCGTTGCCCTGGCTCGTGCGCCGCCTTTCGTTTCATCGGCGGCACCATCGCGAAAGCCGTCCCTCGGCGACCGTAATTTATCGCTTGCCGCGTAATCCACCGTACATCAACGGTACCTACACGTAGCCGATCCCGGTGCCAAGAAGGAAAACTCACGGGGCTGTGTAGCGCGTGGGATATCCTCCCGGTAATTAACGAGCGGACATGTCGACAGTGGCTGCGCGATAAAAACTTTGCCTATCGTTAGAGAAAAAGGTAGAAGTTGTGTATGGTATACAAATTGTAACATCGATACTTAACTATGTTCCAACTTTCAGAGAGATGGAAATTTGTTCGATGCTACAAAACGAGCACTCCTCTTCCTTTGTGATAAAATTTCCCTTTGTGATAAAAATTATAAGAACCATTTCAAACTATTGAATTAAAAGATTCATCTTTGAAGTAAATCCGTAAAAAGATCGTCGGAAATCGCGACGGTAGAAAGACGCGCGCGTGTTTAATCTTACAACATGAGTTATAAATTTTACGATATCTCTTATATATGTATATACCACGTTACTTTATTACAGTTCCTGTAACAAGTAATTGGATCTATCCTCCATTATTTATACATCAAACAAAGTTCTGCATCGCTTTATTGTCTCGCGTTTCTGCACCGCGCTGGCGGCGTCATTAATTCTTCTCGCCGACAATTTGTCTGAGAAGTTACCGAAGCTACCGAAACTCTGATCGATAAGTCTCACTAACTTTTTGCTCAACATGATTCTGATACCAGAAGTAGTCGAAGTCGCTCTGGAGTTAGCTCTATTGCTTGAACAATAATAATCGCCAGAATTAGTAATAAATTTTATCGCAGATTGAGATTTCATTTTCCTTTTTTTCGTCACGGAATCCCACAATTATCACGCTATACTTTTCAATTAACATTCACAACTGTAATTTAAAGCAGTCGCTTATTTTCTATTCGTAACCAGACATTCGTTCGTGGAAAACGATTTTTCGAGAGGAACAGACCGTCGAGCACGCTAGGGCCTTTTATATTCTAGCGGAACAGGTTTTTTTTATTCTTTCTCCCCCGAAAATCCTGATTCAGGATTCGCCGAGTAAGAGGAACAATGTCGCCTGCGCGAATAAATAAGCGGAATGCTCGTGCGCGACGCTGGAATCGGATAGCCATTAAATCGCGCAATGTTGGTCGTACGTTAAAGGGAAGCCACGCGGCACGCGGCACAGAACAACTGTAATTTATGGCGCGGTAATAATCCGTCGGGCATTAATGTCTCGCGTTAGGCCGCATGCACATGGGCGCATGGTAAACAATGAGTTGTGAGTGGTGAGGTAGACGAGCTCGCTAATTAAACAAAATTTCAGTGCAATTAATCCGGCAAACATATGGTTGTACATCGAAGTGTAATGGTTAATTGACTTTTTTACGATTCTTTTACGATATCAACTTGAAAGCTTTTCTCTCTTTGTCCATGAACATGTAATTGGTAGGCATGATTTTTATACCAATCAATTTTATATCGATTTTATATTTTAGATTAAGAAAAGGAAAGAGAGAGACGAGAGATTCATCAAGGCTATTTTGACAATTAGCAAAAGAATTATTAAATACAAATTATTAAACCAATTAAAAACAAATTATTAATGAGAATATTCAAACCAATAAACATTTTCCCGTTACTCTTAGGTTACATTTAATTTATCAAAAATGTAGCAAATAAACAAGGATTGATTAGCAAATACGCTGCCCATGCATATTCAACTTTAATATAGATTGATCTTCGCTGTCAGGTTTCCTTTTTCTTGACATATTGTGACGCCGTCCTGTGTCGCACTGGTCGCACATTAATCACAAATTCACGGGTGTTTAATGCGTACCGGCTATCTGTTACACGCTCGACAAAATTAACGTCTGCCCGAGCATTGTTCGAAGTTAATAAAGCCGCGCGGATTTTCGGCGCTGTCGTTCCCGCGGTCGCGGTGGCTAAATGTCGATTTATCGCGCTCCTGTATCTGCATCTTCCCAACGATGCAGATTAACCGTCGATATTTTTCAATTTGGTAGCATAAATAGAGCAGTGTCAAGTCTATACGGGGAATGCAAAATATTTATCTCTCGTTGTTCTGAAATTCGTAAAATAACGTTGGTTATTCTTTCGTTAAATTTGTACGGATAAAATGTATCTTATAATTAATCCTTTAACATTCTTTGATAAATATTTCAGATTTATATAAATATTGTTGGGCATGTTGATGAGAGCGAAATTACAAAATTACTAAAAAATAATTATAGCTTAGCAATAGGATTAAAGCGAGTACGCGAAAGTTTAGCGAATTACACGAATAAACGTTTCCGTAAGCCATTCAATTGCGCCAGTTTACGTTTCGTCGTTTACTATTACCGTTTTGGTCGCTTTGAGCTTTAAGCGAAGTTAGGACTCAATATATCCGTGTAACTCTCAACTAATTGATAGCGCAAAATAGCTTGGGTATAGCTTGAATACAACCCTGCGGTCATGGGAAACTCAAACGAATAACATAGTTTCCTTGTCAAGATGTTATCCTTCGTTTGGGATAAAATACGTTTAGCACATTCCTGGAAATTTTTTGCATTTGCTCTCGTTGCTCTTTTCATTCCTTTTCACGTGGCGTATATACGAAAAAAAAATCGCACGACGCGCGGTAAATTGCAGTTCTTGCAGGAATGCCGCGTTCACTCTTCCGGATTCGTGCCGACGCGCGAGTCGGTTCGATTCGGATATCTCGCCGGATATTGTCGCTCATCCGACGTCGATCCGACGGTGACGGCCGTACTCGGCTTTTACGAGGCAAGCTTCGCACAGGACAATGCGAAGATCGCGTCGAAGTCGGAAGGATTTCGGAACGAACGATGCGCTATGGTATCACCACGGAAACAAGAACGACGCCCATGTGTTCCACGGGATCTAAGAGGAGAGAAGGAGAGCTGCTGATAAGGTGGAAACGAGAAGGTTCGATTCTTCGACGTGAAAAGATTGATGGAACTTTTTTATGTTCGGCACAATACCGTCGGGGTACCGCTGGAATATTTCAGCCCCGTTCTTTTACAAAATTTAATGTCATTAAAAAAAGTAACTTTTTAGAGAAAGGCAGAATTACAGGAGACCAAGGACATCGCGCATAAATTTACGCACTTTGATACGAATCACGTTTATTCTCTAGACATAAATAATCTGTACATTGTAGCTAAAATAGCTGAAATTGCTCAAATAACAATCGATTAATACGATATTTGTAGAAGTAGAAGTGTTATGATAGACATTGACAATTTCCATCTATATCCTTACTCAAGAATTGACTATAATAAGCAGTTACAAAATGATTTGGCGATCTAGAAATGCTCGATAAATATCTATTTTTATGGCATATGAAAATTTCGACCTCTTGAGAAAATATCCGGCTTCCTCCCTTCCTTCGAAGGCGAACAAATAATAATATACCATTTCTGGTTTCATAGAAACTACATTCTCCGTTTCCTCAATGGTATTCGTATAATAACAGTCTGTAACCCGCGGGAGGACCCCATCCTCGCCGAAGCTTCGCCGGGCTTCAATCACATTTGCGCGTTCACTTGGAATCCCGTCGACGAGACTACGAATGTCAGCTGCGCATCATTCGTTATCGTCATCGTCTTCGTCGTCAACGTCGTCGTTGCATTCGGTTTCTTCGTGGTAAAGTACGATAACAGTTATCGTGAGCGCGATGCTTGCAATCGTGGCTGCGGATTTCCGCATCGCCACGTCTGTCCGAGTCCTCCGAGTACGTCCTGAGTTAAATCCGGGAGATGCAATGTGTACACAACCCGCCGAGAGCTTTCCTACAAAATTTGCAGGAGACTGCGCCGCCGCCGGCGTATGAGAACTCAGACGTCGGGCGAGACAGTGGTACGAAGGCGGAATATATCCGGCACGAGTGGAAAATGGAGCATGAGTCAGACACACGAGAGGTAATGAGAAAGAAGGAGAGAGAAAGAGCGAGAGAAAAAAAACGAAATCACGTTTATTACGCTCACGTGGAAAGTTCCTACTCGAGTGCATGTGCAGGTAAATTTTACTATTCGCGAAACATAAGTATATAATAATAATAATGGAAATAGCTATACGAATAATCTGCAGTCGAGTAGTGAAAGCAATATCTATCATTACATCGTGAATAGGTAATGATGTATCATTTTACAAGAATCGGCTATTATAATAATACGATTAGCATTAACAGGCAGTTTCGAAAAAAATGGAGAGAGTAGCACATTAATTTAATATTTTAAAAAGAAACAGTTTAAGAGAGTAAGTTTCTCGAAACAGATTGTGCGATATAACGAGGAATTTTGACTTGAATTCTGAAAGGCTGATATTTAAAGTATAATTAATCCGGTTTATTGACGCTGATAACAGCGAATAATCGAAATTCGGCGAAGTCATTCGAAGCGGCACATAGTAGGGAATTACTCTGCGAAATCTCTTCACATTAGATGTAAATTTAACGTACGACAAAGCGAGGAGACGATACGCGCGTTCGCTAGGAGATAGGAGAGACCCGTAGCCTCAAGACGTCCTGAAACACCGTACACTTCCCGTAATGAACATCGCGTCTACGTGGTGCGCGCGGTCTGGTAACGGGAATAACGAGACACGACACACGAGTCCCATCACGCTCTCTCTCTCTCTCTCTCTCTCTCTCTCTCTCTCTCTGTCGCTCTTTCTCTATCTATCCATCTATCTATCTGTTTATCCCTTCTCTTTCCTCTCGCTCGCCTCTATCTTGCGAAGAGAAACCAGGAGCACAGGCAGACGGGCGTGCTGAGACTGATAATATGATTCAATTTCCATTCGCGCCCTTCCTAAGGGAACCCAGCGTCGGCTCATCCGGTCCCAAAAGTGGCGCCCGTGACAGGGTGGCGATTAGGAATGCAGCCCCCGACGCTTTGGTGCTCGGAAACCACCGATACTTTATGCGCAAAGTAAGTTGAACGCTCGCGAGATTAATTCGTCGTCTTCAATCTGACGCTGAATGCATCTTTGCCGGTATACTAATGATGTATCTCGAATGGAGCGTTTATGGACGTCGCTGATAGATGAGAAACGTACTAGACCTACTTAAAAAATATGAAAAAAAAACAAGATTTCCGAAATATTCCAGTTTTTAGACTTTAGGCACAATAAAGATTAGATAATTTGTTAATACTAAATTTTAAACAAATATTTTAACATAATTAGTGCGGGATCCGTAAGATTCTACATCGTTCGAGAACGTTAAGCACATGATTATATGTCACAAATAGCGTGTGAAGTACGTGTCAAGCAACCGTCGAAGCGCGCATCGAGGCAGTCGATCGCCGATCGCCGAAACGACAAGACAATTGTATATACATGGTCAGAATAAAAACTTATATATCTTATCGTAATCGCGCGAGTTATTCTTTCCGTCCCGTCTCGCGAATCCTAATAATTAACACCACATTAGTATAAATTGCATCCATGTTTTACTCATTTTTTCGTATTTCTTTATTGATTGCATATAATAATCACGCAAGAAAATAATTTGAAGCTTACGCTTAATCTGAAGTTTTATAAAGGAATTTTGTAATCAATATCTTGTCGAAAGAAAAGATATTCTCTATGCTTTTATCAAGAGACGTGTAATAACTATCTGAAACCGATTTAATGTCATTTTTTTAAAAATATATTATTAAACATGAAAATCTAAGAGACAGGTATCTTTTTATACATGCCAGTTTGATGTTCAAGAGATGAAACATTAAACAATCCCTCATAGTTAGTACTTATATTTGATTCTCTGCAAATATAATCAAAACGATAAAATATATCTATAAAAAAAATGCTTTAGATAAAACTCGTGTATGATTTTTTATGTGCTGTTATTTTATAACTGCAAATTTAGATTTCCCAAAAATTTAATATTCCTTAAAATATCCTCACCTCACCTTTTGAACAATCTAAATGTGAAGTTATAAAGTATATAAACTTTGTCTAAAGCATTTTTTTTAGATATCTTACCGCTTTGACGATAATTACTTAGAATCAAATATAAGCGTTTGCTTTAAAAGATTGTTTCACTCGTCAACCTCAAAATGGACACGCATAAAGAAATACGTGTCTCATAGATTTTTGTATTTAATAAAATATTTTAAGGAAAATCAAATCCGTTCCGGACAGTTGTAATATACAAACACTTAAATTGCTCCTCCGGTACGACTCGTTTGCGAAAAATACTAATAGCTCGCTGGCCTGGCGGTACGGCGCGGCGCCGCTATATTGGTTCTTCTATTTATTATCAACAGCTAATTATACAGATATACGGAGATTTTATTAACAATTTGTATTTAAAATAAAGTGTAGATGAACGAGATAAAGAATTTATTAGAATCTCGGAGAAAGATGACGCTCGAATTCCTTATGGAACACGTCATCGGAACGTGTCCCGGCGCAACGCTCTGTATGACGCAAAACTAATCTACCTATCGTGGATTTTCTCGAACAACGACATGCAAACTCTATTCCGTCAAGCGCTCGCGCACGTATACATCCCGCTCGCGCAGAAATCAAGACCAGTTATGAGCACTAATGGGCGAAGTAGCTAGGGCGAAATAAATGAGTTCTGCTGCAAGTTAATAAGCAATGGGCCCCGACGAAGACCGGCGCGATTCCTTTGGCGAGGCGATGAGCTTTCACGTTGCGCCTCTTAATCCCGTTCTCGGGAAGTTTCTCCCGGAGTTATGTCCGGAGTTGCCGTCGAAGTTCGGCCGCGGGATTGGCTGTACAGGTGGGGATCACCGGATTACAATTTGGTCGGAACTTGTCCTCACCCCGTTTCTCGCCGCCGCGGCCGCTCTCCACATTCGTACAGTTCGATTTGAGTCGAGCAATCGCTGTCCCCCGAGCTTAAAGCCACCTGCCTTTAAGCTTTGTGTGTGGCTCGAGGACCGCCGAGAGTTAATATTTTAATTAAGCATCCGCCTGTAGTCAGAGTTACATGACGACGTTTGATTCTCAGGTACGTCACGTCCGCGGCGCAACTCTCATAAAATCGTATAATTTCGCATGAAAAACCAAATTTTATTTTATAAGATATTTATCTTAAAATAAAAAAAGCTTATTTATTTAAATCAATAACAATAATGTCGATATAGTTACGTTAATAAAGGCAATATCAATTCAATGTAAATTAATTAAAAATAACATGTATTGAACTTTTTTCATATTTTACGTTAAAATGAATATTATATTTCGATCATATTTTTATTTATTTCGTTTTGATCAGAGAAAAATTTGGCAAAATAATGAACGCTCTAATTGATTTACGAGCAAACATAAATATGAAAAATCAATCCTTGAAACAAAGGCATATCAAAATAATGTGTTGTTTCCGATGTATGTACAATAGATATTTGCAATAAATGGTTAGCGGGCCTCATTAGTTCCGCTCAGCGAGTCGCTCTCATCTCTCTGACGTTTCCTCGAAAACTCCTCCTTTACCTCCTTCGAAGGAGCCGGCAGTCGAGATCTAATGCATAATTCGTGACTGGGACGTTATAACGGACGCGCGGAGTATTCCGGAGATCGCGAAATCAATGAGACGTCCGTGTCAACTCTCGGTAACATTGTCCCGAAATCCCGAGGACTAATGTATAGCCGGTGAATCACGATGAAGCGAGCGTCGCGAGAGGCGGTAGACGGACGGCACCACGACAATGACAACGACTACGACGACGACAATGACGACGACGATGCACAGCTCGTAACATCGCTCGTCTATCGGATGTCGTTGCACGAGAATGTATCCGACGGATAGAAGCTCTTCCTCTCTTGCCGCCTCTGCCCGTAGGGACGAGCTTATTGAACTTTCCGTCTTCGTCTCTCGCGAGTGTTCTCCCTGGAACTCGTGTCTCTCCATCGCACGAGATCACGCAATGTCGATTCGCGGAGAACTTACGCGGAGATTCGCGGCGCGACCGTTCGCTCTCTCGCGAGGAATGATTATTCGGGAGCGCCGCCGGAGCTCATTACGCGACCGAGCGTGTAACTATTTCAGGAACTTCAAATATTAGCTCTGCGCTTCGGAACTAACGCGCGAACTGCTCCCCAGCTCTCGGATTCTTCGTCGTCGCGAGATCATTCCCCTCCCCGTCCGTCGGTTCTCTCGCGCCCATCGTCGCATTCAATCCAGATGAATCCGAGCAGTCCGGGTGAATCGTCGCGTTACGAAGGGAATGTAGGGTCCGTCCTCAGAATTCATCTCCCTCTCTGTCGGCCTCCCCTCCTTTCGTGCGAATCGTACCGTCTGTCTTTTGACTCGACGCCGCGAAATTTTATCGTTTTTAGCACCAGTCGTTCGAATACGTTAAGTAAAAATCTGCGAGAAAACCCTGGCACACCGATCAAAAGTGGAAAAATCTTGCGATCTTGGAAACTGTTTCATGCAAAATGTTTTGCAATATAAATTATTTAATTACTAATTTAATTATATAAACGGTGAAGAATATTGAGACCGTGTATCTACTTTGCAAATTGCATTTACAACAAATTTATGAAGTTACAAGCAGTAGCTCTAATATTAAAAATATGTCTTCTAATAAATATTCTATAAACTCATAAATATTAAGAGTAGGCGAGAAAAAGGAGGAAAAGGCGAAAATACAGTATATCTATTTTAAAAGAGATATAACAATTAAAAAAATACTAGGTTTTAATTTTATTATAAAATTTATTCGACAGGCGTGGCGCGCGTGGAAAAGATAGATTCTCTCGGTAATCTTTAATTGGCATCAACGCGACATATCAATTAACGGACACTTATCGAACCGTGTGTTCTCCATGTTGCGACGAATAAGTTCAAATTGGCTGGTCGCTATCATCTCGTCGTTACACATGTAACCGCCGTTACGACGCCATCGTTCTTTCGTTACGCTGGTCACGCTTACACGCCAGTTTTAATTACGGAGTTTCCCCAGTCGCGCGCGATGTATCATAAAAGTTTCGAGAGAAACTTTGCCGGCTGTTCTCCACGGCCGGATATCATCGTCTTAACCTGGTACACGAAACCAAGCTGAATCACGGCAGCGACTCCCTAGCCGACCACCCGCGGTGTCGTCTTCCACTTTCGAACCACCACCCGCTGCCTTTTCTCGCCTGCATCCCCCTCAATCCCAAATCCCAAGCCCCTATTCCCGCCTTCACTTCATTCCTTTATATCAGTGCTTTCCTATTCCTCCTTTTGTTTCCGTCAGACTAGACTCACTGTTTATCCTCAGCCCCACTGTCTGACCCACCACTGTCTTTCTTCACTTTCCTTTCGTCTCGGCCTCCTCTCACTCGCTTCGACACTCTTCTTTCTCACATCGCCTATCCGTTACCTTCTTTCTCCTTTTACTCTCAGATCTAGTCTTCCTGCAAGCTTGGCGCTTAAGCCGAGCTAGGGTGAGCCTCATTCTGCGGGATACGGATTATCCTTTCCTTAGGAGTCAGCTCCCGGGTACGAAGCGATCGTCCGACGAGCGGTCGGTCCGGTGAGAAATTCTTGTCTACCTTGCGATCGATTCCGCCTCGGCGAGAAGGATTTTGCACGATGATCTGGCCGAGGAATCTATAGCTGGCCTCTGATAAATGAGAAATCGCCCCGACAGCGAGAGATGCGAGTTCACCGTATCGATTACCGAGCTTTTAATGAAGAGACAGCTCCATCTTTATCGCATCTCTTATATGGGTCTTCGTGATCGATTTTTCTCTCCTCGTGTGTGTGTGTATGTGTGAGTACTGCATCGATCATCTTTTTTCATGTCTCAACGGAAGTAAACGAAAACGTTAACCCTGTGATGCACATAACCCCGCTAAACACATTTTTTAACTACGCTGAAAAAAGTATGTTTAATCAAATGGGATAGTTATCATCGCAGAAATGAATGAAATAAAGTAATAATTTTGCGATAAATTAATGAATTTTGCCAGTAATTTTCCAACGATAATATCGAATCTCGTTTGCTTCCTTTACGGTTGTAACATTGTACAAAGTTCAATATTTGTTGAACGAATATTACGTTATGTATCAATAATTCTGTAATTTAGTAAGTCGTCATAAAAGCATATTTGATATATACTCGCTATTAATTAATATTTATTTCGTTATTATGGATGGTTGCATTGAGGGACTCAATTAACCATCAGGTCAGGTCAGGTTAACAAAATCCTGTAACAGCTCAACGTCACGGCTATGCGAATAAAAAAACAATATTAGCGTTTATATATATATATGTTATTGGACTTCCATTAAATAATCGTACAAATATCTAAGAATCAATCTATGATTTGACCGGATTTCTATCTGCAAGGAGAAGGCTGCTGTATTGTAACCGCCGATCAACTGCAGTACACATCGCTTTCCGAACCGGTCGCATTCGCGGGGAATTTCCGCTCGGCCGTTAGCCCTTTTATCGGGGTAGAAGTGGGGGGGGGGGGGGGGGTATTTACAGCGCATTCCGTTATCCTTAGGAAATTAGACGTTGGTGATTTACGTCCGGAGTCGGCTCTAATACGCGCGTACGTGCCTCGAAGCAGCAGTGCAATTGAATCGGTGCAAAAACCGCCTCTCTCTCTCTCTCGCTCTCGCTCTCGCTCTCGCTCTCGCTCTCGCTCTCTCCACAGACACGACGTGGATAGGAAATTAGACGTTGCTGATTTACGTCCAAGCGCGACGCAACAACGTCTCGACGAAGCGAGCCCAAGTTCGAAGCCAGTTTCGATATACACGGGCGAAACATACCTCGTGCTTGCCGACTATACGGAGAGAGTGAGAGAGAAAGGGAGAAGAGAGAGAGTGTGTGAGAGACGAGAGACGTTGGATGCATCGTTCGTTGCCCGCTGCATAGCGCGCGCCTGCGAGAACGGGAGACCTACTTGGGTGACCAATTAAAGGGCGGACGCGATCGCCGATCGTGTTTCGAACTTGGCTGCCGGATTAATTAGAACTTCGATCGAGGGGGCGCTAGAACGAGGATAGTTCGCCGCGAGCAATTACGGCGGATCGACTAATGTAACGGTATAACCGAACAACAAATGCGCCGCGGTATGAATTATTTATAACAGTCGAGAACCTCGAACAGCATTCGTTGTGAAGCTGTAGCGAGGATCGATTACGTTTAATAACACGGCGCGGCGTAGCGACGACGGGTGAATTGCATGCGAAGGAAATACTTTCGTCTCAACTGAATAATTAATATTCTATTACCAAGTTTGTTATTTGTTATTTCTGACTGTACATTCTGTCGCAGGATGGAATTATTAAATCAATTTCTTCAAAATGCGATTGCAAAACGAGACTTATCATTTATTATAAATGTATATGTCTTATAATACAGATATGATTTAATATGATTCTTCATTCTTTCGAATGTTTAATTATTCTAACAATAACAATAACAAAACGCATTTTAAAATTATTAAATGATTTATCTTGCTTTTTAAGACACGCAACTGATAAAATCGAATTCATTTCTACGTTTATATCGCGTTATATTTTTAATAATCATTAATAGAATTAAATTTCTTCGTAATAAGACGTTAATTCCTTTTCTCATATAGCAACATAAAAGATTTAAGAAAATCTGGGAACTACCATGCCGGTTAAACGGGATCTTGTTACTCTAAGGGTTAGTAGGGCAGCGCGAACATCGCGCTATTTAACCCCAAGCGCGCCCGGCATCGCGATATTAATCCCTCTCGAAAATTAGAGGCGGATGATTTACGCGGGCTGTACCGCGACTGTACTGTCGGGGGAGTACAAACGTACCCGCGGGTATAATATAATCGGTATAGTATCCCGCGGGCCAGAACGATGTTAGAAATTAGACGGCGTGGGAGTTGCATGCACACCGTGCACGCAATATTGTCGGATATGCGAAATGAAGTTCATGGTTGTTCGCGGCAGATGATGTTCGGCCGTCGTCGCGACTTTGCCGTAAGGTACATATACACACACCCATATATACATATATGAGATACATGTACATATATATTTTATATGTACGTGTATCTCATGTGCGTGCATGGGAATTAGGCGTATGCGGGGTAGTTAATACGCGGCATAGGTGCGCACCACAGTATCCGTACTTTGCAAACTCGCCTGATGAGGCAATTAAGGGGCGTCTGTAACGAATCCTGCTTCGGGGAGAGAGGAGTAGAGGAAGAGAGAGAGGATAGGGAGGGAGGGAGGGAGGGAGAGAGAGAGAGAGAGAGAGAGAGAAAACGAGAGCGCGTAACGTGTGGTCGTCGCGACGCGGTAATTTAATTTGATCTGGTATAACACGCGTTTCTCCCCGCATCTCGGTCAAAAATGGTTACCCATAATTGACGCCTTGCCGCGTCTCGTTAGCCCTTAAGTCGAGTATGCTGAATTACCGTCATCTATCCTGCCGCGAGTAATTTAACCCTTTCGCGCGAAAGCTCGCCGGATCAACGTCCGCGCGGATTACCAACGAGATAATTAGCGTGCCGACATGATAGTAGATAAGAAGTATAATAGATGTGAAAGAGAGATATTATAGTGAGGTAACTTCAATTCGATGCGTGATTTGTGAAAATTCTTCTTTTCCTCTTTAATATCAATCGACATATATGGAAAATGTACATTCAAACTCGCGAACGCATTAATATTTGCACTTTTGCATAAATGATGATAATACAGGGGAATTTGATCCCGATCCATCGGACATCACTCAAATCGGTGTACCAATTTCCAAATGTTTGCGTATAATTATACCGGGCATGTTCATTAAATGCGAGACATAAATTAATCACGTCGGGGGGGGGGGGGGGGGGGTTTGTTAAAATGTTGATTTATTATGCTCGCCCGGCAAAGAAACGCATGACGGAATACGAGCGTATATAAACCGCCCGCGACATAATCGATGGAATCTCTTGGCGCAACACAGAGCGGCGTAAC
Organism: Leptothorax acervorum; assembly: GCA_035220615.1. NCBI lineage: Eukaryota > Metazoa > Arthropoda > Insecta > Hymenoptera > Formicidae > Leptothorax > Leptothorax acervorum. The sequence continues at coordinate 1,221,145 of JASTWQ010001261.1, read as the reverse complement.
TGCTAGATCTAATTAAACCTAGATGTAATCAAGCCGCGTGACAGTGGTTTAATTAGATCGCATTGATCATGTCAGTGCTTTCGCCGACTGCGAACTGCTTTCGTTGTTCGTATACCGCGAGATTAATAAGTTTACAGTACGGGCGCAATTTCGCGGTAATATCGAACGTAATAACATCAGCGATATCGTGTGCAACTCGCGCGAGGGCTCCGCCGTTTTTACTTGCCGCTCCGGATTAAGAGCTTCCGCGTTACACGTCGGTCGGTGTGGTAATGAAGGAACTTTCTAATGAGTTTAGCGCTTCCATATCCCGGTCGGACGAAAAAGCAACACGTCTCAATGCCTAAGAGGAGATAACGATCCCTTAAACGCTAAAGATCTCGTTCTTGATAGTCTCGAACGTTCACACGCGTACTATTTCCATACATTCTTTCTTAAATTCCAACAATTTCTAAAGAAGAATCCTACGTGAATACATTTATATGTTTATATTAAGAATACTTCGGAATCGAGTATTCCAATTCTGCGCGGCAGTTTGGAGATCATAATTCCGTTCTTCAATCTTGCATAAGAATATTTACAAAGTTTTGCACCACGACAAAAATTGGAATCGTTATACATAATAGACAACTACTCGTGATATGGAACGACGGATTAAGCGGATTAAGCTGTGAAGAGAATGTCGCTGTGTACCCCAGTTTCCACGCGAGATTTGTTCGTCGCGTGGGTTACGACGTCGCCGATAGGATCTCCCGATATCACGGCGACGGAAACTGCCACGTACGCCCGTCGCGACGTTAGCTCCGGCTACAATACTGCGCCGGATATGAATCGAAGTTCAGAGGTCGCGAATACGCGGCAACGGGTTCCCCGTTTCGAGCCCGGAGGGGTTCCGCGCCGTATAATCCGGTCGGCAGCCTCGCAGTGCGTTCAGCGTAATAACGCGGCGCGCTCGCGTATACGACGCGCTTTCCGCACCGCCGCGTTTCGCAAACTTGGCCAACTCAGAGACGACGACGACGACGAGGCACCAAATTAGGACGTACGCCCGATTGGATCCCGCTCAAAGGGCCGAATAGGTGACACAATGACGAATTAATTGGATCATCGCTAATCGCGTTACTCCTCGCTGGCGTCCGTTTTGTTGCGCTTTACGGCGCGGCGGCGTGACTCGCTTTAATCGATGAAAGCCATCGTCAGGGAAGGCAAACTCACGAAAATCATTGCCCGGATTTTCAAAGACCTTCGCGGCTCGTCGGCGCAGTTTTCGAGGTTTTACTTGTGCTACGACGCACTTGAGTAAATAAATTATACAAGTCTTATCGCGTCGCAAACGTTGAACTGCAGCGTTATTACAACAGTGGCAATAAAAAAAAGTAAAATGCAGTTTTATCGTTTATATATCTCTAGAGATTGCAAGGAATTTTTGTTGCTCAGAGTGCTTCCGTGGAAAGGCTAACGCCGCGACAACACCTCGCAAACTTCGGCTGAAAAGGCTAATTAGGAGGCAAGTCGCGATCGAATTCTGTTGAAGGCGCGCGCGGCTGACAACGGCGGATTAATTAGATCGCGCTGATCACGTTACCTCCTTTGTTAGCGCGATGACGCGACTCTTGTAACGGAGGAAAGTTGCCAAAGGCGTGGGCTCGAAATTTATTAAGCTCATATGTTTTAACTAACAATAAGCGTAAAACGCTTACACGGATGATAATGCCGGCTTACGACTGACAGCAATGACTGCAAAAAATTTAATTATGTCTCTTCGTGTCTCTGACTATTTGACATTATAGAAAAGACGGTATGAATACATAACATTAAGAATAATATTTATCGAGCTGTAATTGTCAAGTTGAAGATTGTGTAGAATAATAATCGTTTAAAAAACTGAAAATCGCCTTGTGAAAAGGGAGCTAAGAATCTTGTAACTCGAAAATATCCGGCACAACACGACAATACCAAAAATCGTTATCGTGCCGTTTCCGGTTCAACCATTATTGTCGCTATTTCCGATACTTCCTTTTCGCGCTGCCTTTGATACGGAGAAGGCGACGAAGCAATAACACCGATATTCGATCGAGTGGTGGCCGTGTCGAATTGGCCGGCGGTTATGGCGGGGTAAAATCGTAGCCGCGTGCGCTCCGAAATTCGAAAACCGTAAAAACGAGCACCGCCAGTCTGGACTGTAAAAGAGTTCTCGGCCGAGCTTTTATTTCTGCGCGATTCACATAAATTCGAACCTGTCTCAGCTCGCCACGAAGCTACACACATTCCCCATTCTGTTTTTTTTTCCCTCGTCGTACACTTGCGAATCGCCATTTCGCTGATCCCGGTTTCCCATAACGATGATCACGCTCCAACCAATACGCAAGACCAATCTCCAAGCAAATCGTATTTGCGGATGCTTGTTCGAGGAAGCATCAATACGTTTCGCGATTTGAAGGTATTGGTGCTACACATTTCAAGCAAATGTCAAACGAATATCTGTCGAATATTATTAAATGTCCATCATTTAATTAAATTATTATTCATCGATAAAGAATCAAAAAAGATCAGGGCTGTTCTTTTCCGCGAAAACCGAACGATAAATCGGGCAAATTAAGTTGGTCGGTGCATCAGTTAGCGGGTGTCATGATTAAGCGAGAAATGCGAATTCACGGGGCTTCTCTCTTGGTCGACTTTACGATCGCATCGATGTAGTCGTCAAGAATTAACGAGATGCAAGGGCGCGGCGGATGTCGGGCCGGCCGAGGACCGAACCGCATCGAGAACCGATCGACCGTGGTGCCCATCGAACGGGCACGAGAGAACTTGGCCGAGTATGTGTACCCGATGGCCGCGCCGCGGTAACTTCCGCACGATTTACCGCCCGGTGCGTCAAGCGCGATCGACAATGGCCCCGAAGAACTCACAGCCGATAAATCCCGATTAAAGGCGACAGATCGATCGGCGAGCCTCGCGAGCTCATGAGATTTATGCCTTTCAGAATCGAGTTCTTGCCTCGAGAAAAAAAAGAAGATATGAATTTCCTTCCAAGATTTTTGCAGACTTGTTCGCTGGGCTTATTTTCTCTCCGTTTATTCTTCCCTTGGGAAACTTTAGGTGACGATGAACGATTTAAACATGTGACTTTAGGGGAGTGACAATATAATCTTCTTTGAAGATGTGCGTGTGCGTTTAAAAATAAGAAAGTGTATTCGTTGTTAAAGGCCTGTCTTTTAGATCCTCGCGATGACATAGGCGTAAATTCCAAATCGACGTGATGAGAGAGTTCGCCGCGGATTTAATTTTGCGGGGCAAATATTAGATTTCGAATTTCATCTCTCGCGCCGCTTGCCGTTTGCGCTTTATACCGTGACGATTTTCTTCGTAGTTAACTTTAGATCCTTGTATATATTCGCGCTTTGCTTGTACCCTATCCCGCTTATATCTCACTCCACGGAGCTGCGAGATTATGAATTTTTCTCGACCTCGCGCCCTCTCATGGCCACCCCCTCCTGCCCGACCTTTTTCCTATCCGAGGGAAGCTTTACATCCCGCTCCGGGAATATCGCCGCTATATTTCTCGGGCTTCACGCGGGATATCGAAAATTCTCTCGCGCGGGAAATGACGATTCGGATCTCGAAGCGAGATTCTTGGTCCGCTTTTGTATAAATAAACTGATCGTGAATTCGCGGCAGACATTTTTCCCTGTCGCGCATTTATCTTGATATTAAATCCTCACAGACACTGTATTATGTATTCTGAATATTTATTAGGTTCAATTTTTCACTATACAAATTATTTTGACAAGTAAACGCAGTGGATTACGAATAGATTGTCATTTTGCTGATTGGGCGATTTGATTGAATGTATGAAAAGAAAAGATTCAACATTTCTGTTTTTCCGCATCATGGATACGCGTTCTCGAGTTTAGTTACCTGCGTTGCTCGGGCGAATGCGGGAGTTTTTATTGGTCATACAGAAGCACAAATACAAATCTCACCTTTATGCAACCCCAACAAAATTGCGCGTTGGTCTCGCGAGTGGCAGTCGTAATTTTTCACTTTACTGCGAGGAGCCGCTCTCGAAGTGGCCACCCTATATCACGAACGCTATAGCTGCGTTCTCCAATTACGATTCTCCAGCGAACAGACGTAAAAGGGTACTTCGCATTTTGGATTCATTGCTGCAGTCCTACAAAGCGCGGACGGGACTCATGTTTATGCGATCGAAATTTTATACTCGCGACTCTCAACCACATTGGCGTTACACGTCCATGTAATAAGTAACGAAAATTATGCAACGAAAATAACATTAATAGAATCGATATTACAAAAATTTAGGGAAATTAATCGGTTATTAGACAATCGTCAAATGTTTAAATTACAAAAATATATTATTTATAACTATCTATCCCTAAATTATATGAAGATTGCGGGTACTGCGTTCTATTGCGTTTTGCTATTCTCTCTGACGTTTTGACGGACATGCAATCGGCGTTCGTTAAACACGGCGCTACTTGCATTCCGATGATAAACACGGTTTCCATTCATTCCGACCTTCCTATTTCGCCTCCTCCGTAAATTAGATATTGATCCATTCGGACGCCGTTAATTCGACACGGTACATCCATTTACGCGTTTGACTCAATTTCGAAAGTTGCTAAGCATTGCCGATGGCAGGAGGCCAGTCAAAAGCGATCCGGGGAGTAACTTGCTTTCGCCGCGGATCGCTTTTCATACTAATATCCCTCCGGCTTCTTCGAAATGTCAATATTCACACTAAGTCCGGCCACGCGCGCATTCGAAGCTTCGAAAAGCAGTGTATAATTTAATAACGCGAGCTGCATGCAATATAATGTCTACGTGCGGATGCACTTCGTGTTTTGCCGACTCGCAATTAAACTTGCGTTTCGATTTTGACGGCGACCATATGGAATCATTCATAATCCGTGACAATTATATATGCAAAGTATCCGTCGCTGTTACTGCATGAAATCATTCGGCAATGCCAAATTCTTGCTCATAATTTGACAGCCGATTGCTTGCTACTTCTATTTTTATTTCTATTTTTACTTTAATTTCTTGGTAATTAAGTCAGCGATAAAAATTTCAATCAAGCACATAGCTAATCAATAAATGATATTTCATTATTTATTTAAATAATCATAGTTTTGTCCATGGAAAATATGACTTGTAATATTAAAAATGGATTAAGCGTTTCTGCAATTTTCTGCTGATTTGTCATAATTAACTCGTAATAGATAATAGATATCTAGATAATACGATATTTATCAAGTAGGTATACTTGGGAATTCTAATAGCAAATAGGATTTGATGTAGCGTTTAATTGTTGAGCGTATTGCACAAAGGACACGAGTTGTCCGAAAGCCGATGGATCGTTTGCCGACTATACTCTCGAAAGTTCCTTTCCGCCCTTAAGTGAATGAATCGTCTTTCGAAATGTCGAAGCAGAATTTATCGATAGATTCGAGAATGCGGATTCGGTGCTCAACGCCGCTCAACGATGATCCGCAATAGAACAGCCTCTTTCGTTACTTTATATCATACAAAATTCGGAATAAAATTCCGGATAACCGAGCCGTATTATCCGTAGCGAAAGCAAATTAATTTCCTTAGGAAGTTAATTGACGTACTGCTATAAAGTTTAAGTAACATATTGTATATAGACGTTTTCTTATTCTATTTTTCTTTATTTATAAAATAGTTTTGTGTAATATAACTTCAATTGTTTCAAATACAGCTATCTTCTATTCTAAAGCATTCCGATGAAACGTTATAAGAATAAAGGGAAGTCGAAAGAATAAACTAGGTTTAGGAAAAGAACGCGATATGAACACATATAGTTTTATTTAATAAATATTAATAAATATTAATAAATATTAACTTGTATCCTAATCTCCAACAAAATTAAAGGGCTTCAAATCGGTGGTATAAATGACGAAAATTACGAACTAAGTAACTGCGATAAATAGTAATAGAGGCATTTTTCAAGTGGCATTTTAAAACCTAAAGACTATGCTTTCAAACCCCATCAAACTTTTTCCTTGATAATACTTCTGCTTCAAATGGCACCATTTCCAGATCGATGGTGTGAAATTGACAGAGAAACTTTAGCTTTAATCACGCACGGAGATGAAAAAAAGATTATTTTTAATTCTGTCTGAGACCATTCAAAAGCTGCAAGTGAGTACCTCGTGCTCAGGATTAACTTCCAGTGGGAAAAGATTCCAGTGACTCTTAAGAAATCCGTCGACAGGCATTCACCATTCGCGACGTTTACCGCTTCTCTTACGGATTGCCTAGCAAACTCTCTCTCTTTCTCTCTGAAAAAACGCTCCTCGACGGGAGCATTCATTCGGGACGAGGACCACGTCCGGCAATATCCCGCCGTGACCGAGAAGAGCATGGAGGAGCGACAGTTGGCGGGATTGCCACGCGTCGTCAGGATGGGGTTGTCGGCCGGGTCGTCGTTCTATCTACGGATATACCATTGGGTACGCTCCTAGATAGCGTTCCCCTGGGTATCGTCCACTGGTCCTGCGTTATCTGTAGCCGTAGTAACCTTTCCCCGGCCCACCAACGTCAAACACTGCCGTTCGCCACCGTAAACAGCCGCCCCCGCACAGCCAACCACGATGTTTGCGTCTTTCCATTCTTCCCCTCGTCGATTGTCTCTCCCTCTCTATCTATCTCTCTCTCCTTCTCTTCTCTTGATTGTTTGCGGATCCGCACCCCAACATCATCGCGGTTTTACGCCATGACGGGTCACTGCATTCCGCTCGTTTGTTTCTCTCCCTCGCAGCAGGCGATTGGAACGATTGGGACGGATAACGAATAACATAATTAAAGGGTTTCGCAGCAAAATGTAAGTACTAAATTTATCAGATTTAAAATTAATGAAGTTCAAAAATGTTTGCAGTACTGATAATAACGGTTTAAATTAAATTAATCATAATATATTTATAAATATTATTTAAAAAATATTATTGTCTACAATTGCTGCTTTTTATCTTATCAAAGTAATGATATTTTTAAGTCATTATAATTTTGTTGTTATACAAAAGTAAGCTTTTGGCTTTCATTTTAATGGCTGATTACTAAACAAAATATTATTGGTTGGACGAGTAAAGTGAAAATGTAATTTATATTTTTCTTAGTACGGAAAACCGCTTTCGTTTTTTATCTCCCGGCAACACTCACGCTTTCAACTGTTCGCTCGTGCGAAGCAGTATCCAACTGTTGTCTCGTATTTGCACGATCATGAGTTATCAGGTTTCTGCTTTTCCTTCTTCCTTAGCACTTTCAAGTCGCGTGTAATTCGAGAGAACAGCTTAATCGCGTAATTTTATTATCGTCGGTGGATAGCTAGTATATTATTAATATTTCTAAATTAACATCTACACATATATTTCCAGTTATTTAAAACACTTAAAATTACGATTGAAATATAAAATTTAAACTCATTTACTTTTTGTAATTTATATTGTACATATATTTTATCATACTAGAATACAATACTGCATATTATTCACGAGCCATTTATTTTTGATAGATTTCAATAATATTCAAACAATTTCACTTTATATTAATATATACAGATATATTAAATTTATATGTATAGTAGGTATATATCTATATTTTTTGTTTATTGAGTTATACCATATATACTACGTTATATTGTAGTAAATACATTGTATATTATATTTGTATTATATTTTCATCGATTTTACAATATTTCTAGATAGTAGTTACATCCAGATAACGGACTGTATTTTCACTTCCGTTTTCCGAGATTCCCTATTTTCAACTCGTTTTCCAAAAGTATTTGCATATTGTATAACTTTTATAATAAAAAATACAGTTTCTTTCTCATGTTATACACATATGGAAAAAATATCAAATTTTTTGCGCCTCCATAATAAACGTTAGATTTTTACACTCTTTTTTATGTAATAAAATATTCAGCAGCAAATTTTTGTAAAATTCTACGATAGCCGATACGCAAAGAGACGATATGTTACGGCCAACGAATTTTTTAATTCGTACATTATCGAGCACGTCTTCAAGCACTTACGTGTTAAGGACAACACCTTTTCTCATTTGGCCGTTTGCGATTCGCGGCGCAGACCATTTAATTGCATTTGACTCTGGAATACCCTATGCGTTTATCTATTGAGGGTGAACAATCATCATAGAAATGATCAATCGCAGCGAGGATTGCGTATATGCTTTCAACGTGATGTATACTTCCGAAGATCCGACTCCCTCGTCGCTTAATTAAATCCGCAATTACGTACTTCTGACTGGGCCAGCGACACGTTAATTGGCCGTGGAGCGGTGCCCCCATTTCCGCTATGTTATCGGGGAACGTGCCGACCATTTTTCAACGCCGCCCACGACAAATTTTCGACCACTTCGCGAAACTCTCGTCCTTCGTTCTGATAATTTAATGCGCGCCTCGGAAAATGGTCTGCGTCGCGAATCGCAGACACGTAAGTGCTCGAAGACGTGCTCGATAATGCACGAATTAAAAAATTCGTTGGCCGTAACATATCGTCTCCTTGCGTATCGGCTATCGTAGAATTTTACGAAAATTTGCTGCTAAATATTTTATTTTAATTAACTCATTATTACGCTGTACGAAGATTGAAGTATTGAAATGAGGATCTAAATAGTGAAAATTAAAATGTAAACCATATTTAATAATTTCACAAATGTACGTACAGAATCCTCAAAATTTTTGTTAGCGATGTTGTGAGAATTAAAACTTGAAACTTTTTCACATTGAAAACCACCGAAACCCGTCGGTCGCCGCTGCGAGGCAGCCCGGTTAATTAGTCGGGCCCAATTAGCGCTTTCACTTGGCGCGGTGAGTAATCTTCGCTTTTCGTCGGACGCACTTCGCTCCGTTCCCGGTAGCGCGTTGAAGAAAAAGAGAGAAAAGGGAAAAAGAGGCAAGGTAGAAAAAGAGCAAAGAGTAACGAGGATGGGTCAACGACAGTGGCTGCTATACTAATCTCTGCTGTGGGAACAATATTTCGTCGGGCGGTCATAAATTAACCTGGACCCACCGGCAACACTACCCTTTATCACGCGACGCCTCGTGACAGATATATACTGTTCGCGAACTTGTACGCCGTCTACCACCCGCGCTATGCCCCGTGTCCCACACTCCACATCCGCCCTACCGCCACCATCACCACTCACACTCGTCCCTCTCTCTTTCTCTCTCTATGTGATTCTCCGTGTGGGCGGAAAGCGTGTTTGTCCCTATTTATCCGCGCACGGGTCTGAGATGTCGCCGCGGATGTACAAACAACCCCCTGCGTTGTACGGTGCTCGCGCTCATACCGGTTCCCCATAATCGGTAGATCCATCTTCTCCCCAGTGCCCTTCGGAGGAAAGAATGAGGATCAGAATAAAGGAGGACAGATGCAGGCTGGAAGGAGATAAGAGGGGAAAAGAGGAGTGGGGCGCGACGTCGTAACTGCACCGCGAATGTCTTCTCGCAAACGAAGGAAAAATAATTTGTGACGCGCGTTGGGTCGTACAGCCTCCCCGCATGGAATTTACAAGAAATGAATTTCGCTCGGGGCGTTCTCATCTTTCGTCTTTCCACGTATAAAGATAAGCGCAGGAGGGAAGGAATTTTCATCGCTCATCACAACATCGCTCTATCCAGTCCCGTCTTTTACAGTTATGAGAAGTGCAGCGATGCATCTTGCTTAGACGTTTTTTTATTCCTCATTTCGGCGTGCCGTGCACCTGTTTCGTCGCGCTCGTTTCCGGTGCTATACCAATCTCCTGTAATCGGGTGATTTATCTTCCCTCCACCTCTCGCGCATGCATAGATGAGGAGAGGAAGATGGGGTCACATGTAACGTCATCGTGCTTCTTCACGCGCCCCACAATGGACGTCATTCTCCGCCGCGTTTCGCATAAATGTCGCGTTAAAAGAAGCCCGCAACGTTCGTGCAGCTTGGCTTTCCGCTTCAACTTGGGTTTTCCGCTTTTCAGTTGGATGGGTTTTATATAGAAGAAACTAAGCGCATCTACGTCAAAACTGAGAAACAGACTTTTAGAGTTCTCTCAAAAGAGGAAATTATGTATTTCGTTGCGATATAAGAATAATTTTATGCTTATAATATCAACTACTACTACATGTTTATGCTTATATAAATTATTAGATTATACAACAAAAGCTTATAAATAGCACCTGAACGTTTTCCAAAGTTTTCACAAGAATCCCTAAAACGTCTTTATCTCGATATAGTTATAACAACTGGCACTTGCGTCTGCTTTTATATAAATACCGTCCAATTTATAGAGCGTCTTATTTATCGCAAACGCGCGAATCCGAGATATTGTTATGGCTGTACCGGCGTCCCATTCATGCCGTATAAATTCCGCATAATCGTGAAATCCATCTTCTCCTCCCTCCGCGAGAAAGGAAGCGGGCAAACAGACGAGTGAAAGTGCAAGATCGCGCGCGCAGCATTCTCTCCTGCACAACGAACGACAGCACGCAATTATGTCCCGGGTTAAGGAAGTGGACGGTCGTGCTGGTGCGAACAATTGTTCTTGTTCCGATTTATCCTGCACTAAGATACGATCTGCGGCATCAAATTCGGCTAAAATATATAATACACTAAAATTTTTGCATGTTTACTTCTAATAAAATGATTAAACGTATATTTTTGCGGCAAAGATGCCAAAAATAATTTTTGAAATTTTACTGTAAAAATAATATCTTTCACTCTATAACAATAATTCTTCTATTCGTCGCTATACACATTGTATATGATATATAATTTATCGTTATAGATAAAATGATATCGGGCGAGATATTTTCTATATCGTTTATGAGTTTTAAAAATTAAGAGGAATGTCCACCATTGCGTATTGACAACTTAAAAGTTTAGTGACACAAGTGTCAAAACCAAATGCAACAAAGAGCGATTTTACGTCATGTTTTGAAATTAATGATTTCGAATACACGTCTAGACGTGCATTTTATTACTATAGTAGGTATGTTGGAGTTTGTTCGAAATTTCTTCACGTTCTCGGACTTATAGATATACAGTAGCGTACAATATCGTTACGAAACCATATCCTCCGGTTGGCGAGCGAGTCCCCGGGGGATTTTCCGCACGATATCTCGACATCGTCGCTCGTTCTCCGTTTCCTCGACGGTATTCACTTAGAACAAACGAAAATATTTGGCCGCTTCTTCCTGTCGTCGTCAGGTTCCCTTACGCGACACAGCAGGATAATCGATACCGCGAAAACTTCCTCCCACGGGGGAGAAGATAACACCTCTCAAGCCAACCCTGAAAGTCCTGCGTACGACGGTTCACCGGTATTCATTCCATTCAAAGGCAACCCCGCCTCGAAGTCGAGGCTCTTGAAGGACTCGTCGATAATTCCTACCTTCGCCGAGCTTCCGTTGTTCAAGCTACGAAGTCCCTCTTCTCCCTAATCTTTCTCGCTCTCCGCTTTGTCGTCCCCATGCCGCTGCCGCCGTGATCTTTCCTGCTTCATCCTGACTTGTCCTTTTCCTCCTCCCTAGTCTTCCTTTCTCCTCCACCCGCGGAATCTGCCATCTTTATTCATGAGGCAAGAACCATCCCCCGAGGAAGTTGGACGAGGACACAGGAAGGAGGTCGGCAAGGATTAGGGAGGAGGTAGAAAAATGCTAAACTAGTTGGATCCTGTGGGAGTTGATGGGGGCGGATGATTGCCACGGCCATGCCAGTGGCGATTTTCCTGTCGCGCATATATACATTTTTATCTCCGTCGCGAAGATCTCCCTTCATGTCTTGTCTCGTCCTAGATCTCACCTCACCCGACGCCCGTGTCCCACTTCGGATTCACGTTTCCGCACGACTTTGCCAACGTATTATGAATAGAAATTACCGCTATCGCCGCGTCGAAACTTGACAAAACTCGAGTGTCGCAGTTATACGACACGTCTAGATCGGCAGAGAGTTGTAAGCAAGAGTTACATTACGATCGTCGCTCTTCCGGAAAGTTGAGAAGAATTCGGGGATTCCTTTCTCGCTGGAAAAATCGGGAAATAATCAAAAATTTAATAAATTTGCTTGAAATCTATGACTTGCCCTGCTCTTGATAGCAACATCAGAAGCAAAGTGAAAATTCTTTCTCGTTCACATTTGAAACTTAACGTTCCATTATTTAAGAAAAGAATTTCACCGTTGGAAAAATCACAGAATTTTAATGAGCTACCTATCGGAGTTTAAGAGTCCTTTTTCTGCATTAATTACCAGCGCCGCAGTAAAATTATACAATTCATTCATGTTTAGCTTTTAAAGCGCGGCGTTCCTTTCCCTCGAAGGAAAATTTTGCCGTCATTGAATGGTCATTTTCGTCCTTCCATAATATATCTGACCAGAGAGGGGAGTCGGGGTCAGGTAACCGTGCATCATTACCAGGCGTTAATTACTAATCTCGCAGCGAACCATTAACGCGTTTTCAATTGTTCCACCGTTCTCCACGCTCGTCCGTTTCCAACCCCCGACAATACGACGCCCTTTAATTGAATGCTCGGAGTTTTCACGATTTTTCCCCCGGCCGACTATCTTCTGATGCACCGGCACCGGCGCCGGCGATGGGGCGGACACTCGTTCGGGATGCATTTGAACCCGGGGCCTGGACCGAGTCCAGATTCGCTCGTTTTCTTCCGTGTCGCCTGGCCTTTCTCGCCAGGCAAAGTCCTGCAGCCGACAGGCCGATATCGCGCGGAGAATTGATTGCTATTGATTTTGTGGATCGTCGCCGAATCTTGAGGTGAATCGCGGAAATTATGACGACTCCATTTCTACATTCGTCCAAAGACGAGATCCTTTCTCTCCAGAACAAAGTTAAAAATTTTTACTTAAAACTGGAGTAAAAGATAACGATTGGAAAATATGACGGGCACGTTGAGAAATAAAATGGTAATGCAAAAGGAAAATTCTCTGAAATATAGAGCTCATATATAGATACTCATTTCTTCTTTTAATAACTACCTGCTTTATATTATGTTTATGTTATATCAGTTATATGAATTTTATATCTTACATGTTTAATCGTGATCTCTCGATAATGTATATGAGAAATATGAACGGTTAATGGCGATAATGCGACACATTAATAAACAAATTGAATAAATATATTAATATATCTCAGCACAGTACATCTCCCGGCGTGAAATTCCATTCCGCTGTTGCCCGTTAATAAAAAGGTATTTCCGACAACAGCGATACAGATCCGTCGTCATAGAACATAGCTCGTTTTGGACGTCACACTGTCACAGACGATTTTTCCAAATTGCCGCGACGGCAACCAAAGGGAGTCACTCGTGCACGGTGGTGCTCATCCACATGCGTCGGGCTTTTCATAATCGTCGGCGGAATTGAAATGTACGATGTCGAAATAATGAAGTGTGTACACGGCCGGGCACTCTCCGTGCGGGATTTGCATGCGGGGAAGACGAATGAATGCGCGGACGCGACGGCAGTCGGTGTATTAATCCCCCGATGCGCCATTCCGTCCTCAGCTTGCATTGCCGAAAGGTATTGTATATATATGTATAATTTAAAACGACGACGGAGATTGCTTACGTAGCATAATCCGATAAGCACGTAGTAAAATGGAAAACATTGAAAATATGAGATAAATATAGCAGTATAGGATGCCGTGCCTTTCTCTTCATCTCTAGGATTCTTCGGGTAATTTGACGTTGATCCACATAAATTAATAAGAATAGAACAGTGACTGGAACAGTCGCAAATTCGAAAGAAGATTTTTCTATGTTGATTATGCTTATTAATTCTGTTGGTTCAATTTCTCTCGCCTCGCATTATCGTATCGCCACTCCGCACTCGACTGTCATTATCACGCATTGGGAAAAGTTATGCGAAGCTGAAATCGCTCGATTATACTTCGTTATCGCTTGTCAGGGAATGGGCGGGGTTTTCCACGTCCCTTGCTAAAGACCAGACGTTTGTCTTATGCCGCGACCTTCGACAGGTTTCCTCACCCACGACAAAGGGAAGGTAACGCTCACTCGCCGAGAGCCATTTGGATTTCAGGCAAACGAGGAGGTCAGAGCCGGTTGAAGACCCTTGGACGCTACAAAGGGATCTTAACAAACAGCCGTACCGTTTCCGCGCAACCACCGTGTCCGCTTCGTACGTTCTCCCCTATTTTCCTCGCGGATTATCGCGCCAGGGAGGAGCGAAAATCCAGCTTCCCTTTGCTTCGAGGCAATTCAACGGCCGAGTTGTTAATGACCGTCTAATTTACCCGCCGCTCTCTCTTTCCTCTATTAATTTTCACTTCCCCTTCCCTTCTCCGCAAAGTTCTAATTGTGTGCCTACTTTTTTCTTCATTTATTTCTATAATTTCGAAATTAGACCACTATCCTTTATATTTCTCTGACATGCAATAGCAATCTGGGATAAAATACTCCCACCACGAAGTAATAACATTATAATATACAAGGCACCGTAAGGTGCTATAGCGCGAAATGTCTAACTTTAAGTACACCTTTCCGGAAGGCGAAGCGTAGGTAAATGCAGGTTTCGCAGGAGAAGTTTACAAGCAGGAAACTCCCCAGGCGAGAGGTAGTTCCGCCTAATCCGCGAACGATATACGCGATACACGAGCCTTCGGGGCTGCGAGCCAATAAAAAGGAAACTTTGACAGATACCAGTTCTTGTACGGGATCGTCTTGATGCGACGTAAAACTTTCAAGTTAACGCGAAATATATGTTAATTATTCAACGCGAGATCTCAGATTCTCCTCTCTTTATGGGTGCTGTAAAAAAAAAAGGAATACTACACAATAAGCAGAAGAGGAGGGATATGTATATTATTATTCCGCCTATTTCCACGAGAGCAACTCCGAAACGTATATCTGACCTTCGAAGGGTGCTTTTATCGATCATCGACGCAATCTCGACAAAGAAGCCGTTGCAATCGATGGTTCGGAGGATCCTTTTGTAGCGTCGTTCTCGAGATTTCTCCCCCGTTCCGCCCTCTCTTTCTCGATAAACGACCATTTTGCTTTCATGATACACGAAGCAAACGTGACGCGCAATGGAAGCGCGCGCTTGCCGCTCTCGGCCACGCTCGTGCCGCGAATACGCCAGCTTGAACAAAAAGTATCTCGGCGAGATCTCGTAAGTGACGGTGGAATCGCCGTTGCGCGCCGTTTGCGTCGAGAGACAGCCCAGCGAGTCCGAATATTTCCATAATGCTATCCCACGTGGATGGTACATCCCGATGGTATCAATCTTGCACATCGCGCGTTCTCCGAGGATTTTATCGCGACCGTTCTCCTTCCCTTGCCACCGAGAAAGGGTGAACTTCGATAAATTCGTTTCCTCGAGATGGAATTTTCGAAATTCACGCGGATATAATTGCAGTCTCCGCGACGAGCTCGGAAACGAGGGAGCAATACGAGCGGCTCTGCAACTTTGGCGGATAAACATCTCCTTTATCCCGATGGCTCGCGGCTGCGCGGCGGATCTCTTCCTCTATCGACGAGCGTGATCCTTATCTCGGACTTTATGATCCTTTTAGGACGCGTTTGTGCGTTCAGTCGCGGAATTTATTCGCCGCTCTCCTCCTCCCTCTTCCGATATCCAACGAAAGCCAGCCGATAGAGTCTGCTCTTAGAGGGTAATCTACCCTCCACTCGAGATACATTTTATGACTCGGAAAGGCCGGATAAAATCGTGGCCGAGCGATGGATATCGTCCGATAGCATCTCTCAGCGAATCGACGAGAAACGAGCGGGGGGTTCAACTGGCGCAAACGCGTTGCGCATTTGTCGCACGGTTTCGAAGCGGGAAGGCGATTTATGTCAACGGTCGGGGGTTTTGGAGATTAAGAGCAGAACATCGTCTCATCGACTAATTTAGCGTCACGCGCGGCGAATGTCAATGGAGAGCGCACTTTTACAACGATTGCGTTATCGATCGCGAGTTATTCGAGGGGATTAATGCAAAATTGATCGGCCCGGTCCCACCGCGTCCCGCATTATTTTCGTTAAAAACTCGTATCTCCCGTGGTCGCGCGAGCGAGCTGTTTAATTATAGTTAAGAAAAACTTGGTCGCCAACGGCGAGTTACATTTAAGGAGGAGTTGAGTAAACTTAGTGAATAATTTCTACGGGTACTTAGTCAGACATTTAATCCACGCGGGAACCTTGATTATGCACATCGCAAACTCCCTGTATAAGCGGCATGAAATATGCATTAAGCTTGAAAATCAACGCGACACCCAGTGTATTGATTATACATTGCACATTATGCGCCGCGCGGATTAAAGTATTTATTTTCACCAATAAATCAAAATAAATTCTCGCCTATATCATTCCCGTAATGTACGGTAAATAATTTCTCACGTAATAATGATGGATAAATAATTTCTTGTCAAACTGCAGGCGACCCAAATTTTACGCCGATTTCAATGAACCGTTCGTGATTAAACATACATTTAAGTACCATAGAAATCACAGAATGTACCTCCCTCAAATTTCGTGTTTATAATTTAATAGTAAATCACAGCGCAAATGGAAAGCCCGAGGTATATGTGAATCAGTATTTGATAAAAATTATTATCGGACTGTAAATAGACGCACGGTAAAACACTGTAATTTTCAACCGAAATTTTACTACTGAAAGCGCGTCGACATTACTATCGTAAATGTTGATGCTTGGCAAACATCAATTCATTTGAATGGTTTTAATTCCGTTGCAATATTTATTTTGCACACCTATCCTACATTATGGTACTTATTCTGTATTGCGGTATAATTTTACTGATTATTTTACATATTTGTTCTACGTCGTATTATGCTTGCAATATCCGTCCGCAGATTACATTCCCCTTAATCAAGTCCATATAGAAAAGTTACACTGTTACGCTAAAATTCATTTGAACGCAATTGAGGAGACTGGAGTCATGTAAAGAATTCGCAGAGAAAAGGTTTCGTTTCCGTACATGGTATCGAATTAGGTTTTCTTTTTGTCAGTCCGACCAATGTCACGGTTCGTTTATTTGATCGTATTTAGCGAAATCCGACGGTTCTCGTTAAACTCGACTCCTCTATATGGTACTACGCCGATTTGCTCTTCATACAGTATGAAGCGCGCACTAACCACAGCCGTCAAAATGGTACAAGCCGTCGCCCGTTGATTGGCTATTACGCGTCGGCATTGTCCACGTACTTGCAGTGTATTGCACGCTGTAGTATGTTTACAGGAATTACTCCGGCTAAATCGACAATACAAGCGTCCAGCGGGCGGCTGCCGGTATGTAGCTCAGCGCGTGATGCATCACTGTAAACTTCAGCGACGTCGCCAAGGTATCAGCAAGCTGGGATCTGGCAATACGATCCGGCGGAACAATACGGTTCGGTGCCATTTATCTGACTGTTCCGCGCCGCTTCGCAAAAATTGTACACGCAGTATTTGATGAAACATGCTGGTTTCCGAGCGATCGGCGCCGATTTCACCGGATAAAAATCGAGCGAAACTATCGCGCCACAATTCAAATAAACAATTACGAATTAAAAAGATAATTAACTATTGGGTCATGATAATCAGATGAGAGAGAATGGTTGGCGATCTTTGCTTTCGCCGGGAAAAGTGCCCCCGACAAATACAACTTTATGATTAACGTTTACCGTTAAAACGCTCGCTCGCTCTCCCGGAATAATTTTAGGCGCGAAAGTAATTCATTCCTGGATGCGCTAAATTAATAATAATCGAACGAATCCAAGATAGAAACAAATGCGTCATTCACCAATTACAGGCGGTGCCGGTGGCGACGAGCAACGTTGTCCCTGTAGTCGCAGCTTTAGAAATTCTTCACTGTGATACCACTGGGGGACCCCGATGCGGCCGCCGTAATCCAAACGCACTTTGACGATATCGACGGGCTCTCTATTCCGATGATTAATCCGATTTCCGACCTGCCGCAGGAGCAGCGCGGGAAAAAAGCCCAGCGGGCACCTCGATACTCTGCCAACCGTCGAGTTTCCGCATCTGATAAAAATCGCCCACCCTGCACTGTCCTCGATACACGCATCGCAGAATTCAACGGTCGAACCACCTGCAAAACCGCCCCGACAATGCACACATTGGACGATGACACTTTGCTCGTGTCGACCGCCTGGGTAACGGTTACGCGCCGCGTTATGGTGGCGCCCGGGTGCCAGCAAAAATCAGTCGTTATTTTCTATACGCGCTCTAATTTCTCCGGTGCGCCGCGCGCGGTTCATGTTCCCGGTATAAAACCCGAGTATCATCGCCTATATATGCAGCGCGATATCTCGCCTTTTTTTATTTCGTGCAGCGTTCGCTTTTATTCCGCACTTTTGCCACCGTACTCGGCCGTTATGCGCCTCTGCTTCTGTTCAATCAGTATCTCGACGATTGCGCGGCGCGATCGCACCGACCATCTGCTTTAATTGATGATTAGACTCATTTGTTTTCCCCTCTTACACAATTACGCCCTTGCGCGTGAACGACAGAGGAATATTCCTCAGAGATTCTTTAAAATTCTACTAGAGTAAATCTCGTTTGAAAGTGACTAAAGAACGACACGTTGGTATTTGCGGTCCTTTGCAGCCTGATTTATCGCGCCACAATTTTCAGCTCGGAGTCATTGAGTTGAAAATTCAGTTTTTAAAATCTACAATTCAAAGTACGCGTAACTTTCCGACACTTCTCCCCGTCGCTTCTACCATTTCCAATACAAGACCTTCGATCGTTCGAAACGCCGCGATGGGATATCGCCCCCGATATAGTTTCATCGACGGTATCGATGCGATGTCGAGCTTCTCGTGCTTTCCGGTTCGTCGATCGGTCGCGGCCCGATCGTGAGAATTTTATGAGAAACCCGGCCGTGTGCACGACGCGGCCCGAATTCGGAAGGTAGTCGGCCGCGTCGTTATTAGAAGGATCGGTTTCCGCCGCCGCTCGGAAATAAAAGGCGGCGAGGGCATTAACGAGAAGACGAGAAGCGTTCTTACATCGCACGATCGCCTTTCTCGTGGCTTCGAGAGGAGGCGTGGGCCGAGGGGAGGTCACGGCGAGATCGCCTCCCTCGCCACGGGGCCCGGAGAACTTCTCGGCGGGCACTCGGCTCACGTACTCGAGAGCCGAGGTGCCGCGCCGGGGGATTCCCAGCCACAATTATTTTTGGCTTAGGCAGAGGGCGAGATTGCTCGAGTCTGACACTGCGCGATCGCGCCGTCGGACAAGGTGGATTATTGCAGACGTAGGCGTCGCGAGGAGGACGAGGAAGGGTTTCGCCGCCGGACTTGGCTCCTCGACGAACGTGTGAGAAAGGGAAAAATATTTAATTAATCCTATAGCTGTGTCATGAGATTTTTTTACTTCGGCGCCGCCTCGCGAGTCGCTGTCGATATTTCACGGACGTTACGACTGCAATCTCTTACGTTATTTTTCTCATAAACGTAGAACGCATGGTTAATTGCTGTAGCATTCTATCATACATACCTACATGTCGTACAGTTATTATTATTATTTTTTTGCTTTAGAGTATTTTACGAGCGAACCACTCGTAAATATTATTGCGATCCGCCGATATTGATGTCGCCGCGTCAAAACGCGCATTTGCGTAATTCGTCGTGTCACGATTCTCGCATCATTGCACCCTGCCGGAAAAGAGAAGAAAAAAATATCAACAGCGACGCGACGGGGCTACATCCGGCGCGCGTTGCATCAGACTCGTTCTCTGTATGTCTCCCTCACTCCCTCTCTATTTTTCTGTATCGGCAAATAAAAAACGGTACTTTAGTGATGAACGATCCGCGTCCGGTACGCGTTACGATTTTGCGTCGGGAATTCGCGCTTTTCGCCTGTCCTTCGACGCGTCGTACAAATTCGGAGGTTGGCGTAAAAGAGAAAGAAAAATATTGGCTCTCACCCTTCTGTCGGATGTGCGTACCGACCGGACGTACTAAAGTCGAAAATATTTTTCAGATTCATCCCCGCGGCACATGAAACTTCGGCCACCCACGAGAATCTCGCCCTTCTCTTTCTAGCGAATCAATCGCTTGCGATAATTTATGAACGTGCCTGTCGTTTGCGTCAGGTGCACGTGCAC
This sequence comes from Leptothorax acervorum, assembly GCA_035220615.1. Taxonomy (NCBI): domain Eukaryota; kingdom Metazoa; phylum Arthropoda; class Insecta; order Hymenoptera; family Formicidae; genus Leptothorax; species Leptothorax acervorum. Next base: position 1,200,994 of record JASTWQ010001261.1, on the reverse strand, counting down.
GCACGCGTACATAGTTCCGGGGATGTATTTATTACGGAACGCTAATTCCCGATGTCAAGGAAAAGACCCGTAAGCGGCACAGTGGGTCGCTCGAGGGATATGTTGCGTTAATCACGATCGCTTTAATGAATTATTCAGTTTCTCTCTACGAGCGATTAATGTACATTCGAACACACACACACACACCACACACACACACATACTGTATTGTTGATTTTAATAATTTTAATAATTCGACGCCTTTTCTTGGGTTTACTTCGGGTTTTTTACGTGCAACAGTTACGCTACATGAAATTTATGCACCTGCTATGTTACAATATTTTTTTATTCAAATACCGAGCTAACGAAATATAATATGCGCTTGTTTTTTGAATGATGCACCGAGTCACGTCAACAAGAGAGAAAAACGTTCTGCGTAGATGCTTCTCCGTCAAGTGCAAAAAAAAAAAGAGAACGGATCGAGAACGGATGCGATAAACGAAGAAAGGCAGGGAGTACGGTATCAAACAAAACATCAAAAAATTCATAAATGCGCCGGCCAAATGGATACGTTATTAATAACGGCAACGGTATCGTAATTATGTTCGTTTCTCCGATTATTATAGGTGCGCTCACTGGATTTCCGCTTTGTGCTCTGCTGACAATGAACTGCATCGTCGTTATCTCAGCCGTCGGTTTTAAATCGAATGACGGTGCTCCGCCATAGTAACGCCTTCTCCGTTTTTCGGCGTAATGAAGTTCAAAGTGCTAACCGACATCTACGGCGCGCCAAATGTGGCTGGTCTATGATAAATTATACTGATCTATCATCAACTCTCTGTGCGGATTGCTTTCAAGGATGTGCTCTTTCTCCTCCCCCTTCTCTTTCTCTCTCTCCATTTTGCTCTAAGATATTAATCAATTATTTTACTCTGAGCAATGAATTATTTTCGCGGTCTAAAGTTTTTCCAAACTTACTAATTTAAAAATTACATCGCTGAACTCTTCGCGCTGTCTTTGACGGCTTATCAAAATCTCGGCAACTCTCGCTCTATCGCGGCATAATAAACGTCAAAAAAATATCTTTCGCGATCGCGTTCGACGGACGGTGCATAAATCATCACGGCGACCCGTGACGTAAGGCGGCCGATCGTGCGAGGCAAATTGGAAGTTGCGAAGAAGCGTCGGACAAAGTGCGCTCGACAATGCGGTACATCGCCTCGATAAATCAACGCTTCCGCGCCACGCCGTTCACCAGAGAGGAAAAAAAAGATGAAGAGAGGATACTTTTCGAGGCAAATATCGGCTTGTTCGCCGACGCGTGAGGATCGTAGTTACATTATTAATATCTTGCATTTGGCACGTACGTGGTGAGGAATTATAAGCGTACAAAATACTTCACGTTTTCACAAGCTTGATTGTATCATTATTTTATACATTTATCTCTTTTTCTGTTTATGTTTTTTTCTTGAATTAATCCTGAATATCATTTACTCGGGCGCGGATATCTTAGATCGATCGATGTTCCCTGAGGCTTTCGTAATACAAGAGTAGGAGGGTTAAAAAGGGTACACGTCATCGTGCAAGTCACGGAAGAAAGAAAAGTACTAAAGACATGGATTTCAAGAACCACTCAGCTCCACTATAATCCGCTCTCCCATAACCAACTCCCTTTCTCTCGTATACAAGGCGCCCAATTTCTTTTCGCTGTTGCTCCTTACCCAGCGTTGCGTCGTATCACTCCGCACAGGGCAATCTCCGGAGCGCCGGGAAGAATTTCGCAAACAAACGAGGTCGTTATCCTGCCGCAGGAAGCGACCAGGAGGATTAAGAAAAAGCAGTCGCGCACTTTAGGGATGGGTCGACTGCTCGATGAAGGGTGATGGCGAAGGTCGTCGGCGAGAGAAAGGAAAAATTCGATGAGGGCACCCTACGGAGCACTGAGCCGCCCATTTACACAGGATATTATTTTCCATGGGATGCGCGGACGTGGGCCGAATGAAAACGCCATGGGGTGTTGACATGTCGGACGACAAGCAGGACAGCGATGTTGGCGATTGTTGTCGCTCACACGACGGGAACAAGGAATGAATATGTGTGTGTGGGGGAGGGAAGGGGGTAGGAGAAGAAGCAATAGTGGTTTAGCACCTTTGTCATCCTTTGATCGAACCAAACGTCCCTTTTCCAGACGTTTACGTCGCGCGATTTCGACCGCCGCTTATTATCTACCCCCTTCGTGATCCTCTTCATCGCCCGTCTTTTTCCTTTTCTCATTGTTTGCGAATGCGCTTCGGAAACGAGGGACGTTTTCGCGGATTGCGGATATTGCTCAAGTGATGTGGTCTAATGAAAACGATGCGATTAGGCGAAAGAGAAAGAAAATCACTAGAATGAATTAAAATTAAAAGTTGGATTGATCTACAGTAATCACCGTTTTAGGAAATAAGAGAAATCTACTAATTGCGGAAATTTTCAAGATAGTATAAACCCTTTTAGTTATGCAACACATCTCGATTTGTAATTCTTGTTATTTAGACTGAAGATATTTTTTAGACTAAAGATAGTTTTTACAGTTTAGGAAGTTCTTAATTCACGCAATTGATGTGGCTTTTATATAAATCGATAATAAAATATAACGAGATACATATAAGAATGACGAAATGAAAGCAATGAAAATGACGGTCGAGAATCTTTCGTTATTCTGTTCGGGGAACAAAGCGAGTTTGTTCTTCTTGTCCTCGGTGAAGGTTTGTTGGAAAGAATGGCAAACCACCTGGCGTCGTTAAGAGTCGACCTAATTACGGGGCATCAAGAGCGGGGAACAAGCTTCTTTCTTCTTCCGTGCAAAACCGACCGCTTGTTCATTAAACAGACACAGACCAACCGTTGCAATCGTTATCGTATCTAAACCCTTTCCTATAAAAATTGGAAATTATTTTTGGTATATAGAAACGAATAAAATACTCAACGGTCGTCTCAAAGTCGACTTGGAAATTTAAACGTCCATATTTTTTGTAATTGTTTAGTTTCCTTCAAAGAAACGGAACCTAAATATACATTTCGGCAATATTATACAACTCTTAAAAGAATTACCTTTTCAAAAGAAAAAGTAAAAATAAGGCGCTAAATTCACGCTTGTTGAAAAAATTGAAGAAATATAATAACATTATTTTAATTACAGTCTTTGATTGTGAACCTGTTTTCTCTTACAAAAGCAATGATATATTTGTTGTGATTCTTAATTTAGGTTTTGGAAAATAACATACTTTATATCTTATCTTATCTGCCTATATATTTTTTTATTTATCTTCAGTAAAACTAATATTTCTATAAAATCAATAAATTAAAATTATAACACAAAGAATTTTAAATTATTAATTTACATTTTATAAACTGCTTAATTATAACTCTTACTGCCTCATAATAATTTTCGAAAGACTTTCCTGTCCGCTATATCACGTAATCTGAGAAAGCAAATCTCAATCGAAAAAAATATAATTTTTGTGGCTCGTATTATGTAATAATTTATACAATAGTTATTACATGATAACGCGATTGGAGTAATCTGAGTCGACTGACAATGAGTGTTGCGTTGCATAATAATAATTGAAGCCGGAAAATCAATCGATCCGTCTGCTCGAGTACCTACTCCGTCGTCTCGAAGGAGCTCGAACCATTTTCTTCTTAGCCTCCAATTCTCCAATTTCTGCTGGCAGCGGTGACGGGGGCTGGCTCGATAAACGTTACGGCAACGGAGAAATCACGCCGATTTATACGATGGCGCTTCCAGGAGTCATGCTAATGTCCCGAGCTAGACGTCTTTACCGTCCGCCGTCGCTGCTACGTCTCGCTTCTATTCCCGGTAAATAAGTAGCTCAAAAGCCTTCGATCGGCACGAAATTACCTTTCGCATTAGGAAAGGGGACGGCCGAACTTGGGTGAATTGCCGTGAGCGCGAGCGCGAAACGACGGACGTTTATTCCCGTTCATTCGACGAGACGCGCGCCGCTCGCGCTGCAGCAACTAGACTTGGATTTTCGTAATACTCGTAAATCGTGCGATCTCCTACCACACGTATCTATATACACGAACACACACGTACGCGCGCGTGCAATGTAACGATGCTGGTTACGAGTTAGTTTCTATTTTGGGCTTTAGAGAAGGAGATCTAAAGAGTCAAACTCATGCCCTGATCTCCGCACGGTCTCCGCAACGCTAGTTTTGCCTGAGAGAAGATATATTGAATACGGTTACTCGGATCTCGAGTATACGGTGGCGAATCTCGAGTCGATCTTTCTTCAGTATAGAGCTTTCAATTCTCAACGTTAAATATTTTAATAATAAAATATTAAATCGAGACATAAATTCGGCTAAAATTAAGAAAAACAGAACGCTGCGTGCTGCGTGGCTATTAGTATCCTTAACACTAGAACTACCAAGGGGGTCAAAATTGACCCATTTGACATTTTTTAGTAATTTGTCACTTATTTTTAAAACATCTTAATTTCTGAAATTTTTCCTGACTTTTATTGAAATTACATAGATGATTAATTTTATTAATTTGTTTTCTCTTTTTTCTCTTTTCTTTTCTAAGATTTCTTCGGTAGAAATAAATATAGATTAATCTCCGGTAGTTCTAGTGTTAAGATTCATCAAATTCTTTTAATTTTTTTCTAATATCCAAAATAGTTAATTTCTTAGCTTATAAGTTCTTGTGATTATATGAACATTTGATGTTTCTACATTCGAGAGAGACAGAGAGGAAGTCAAGTAGCAGTTTAAATGGAAACGCCTGGATAGAGAAGTTATATTATGTGCGATCGAATCCTACAGGAAATATCTCTGACTTATGGTAGTATCTTATGAACGGCAAAGCTGCTATCGCAGTGTCGATATTTCGTAAATTAACTGTCGAATTCAGTTTCGCCGGAGCCGAGATAAAGTTGAAAGGATATAATGGTATTGACGCATCTGGCACAGCTTATTGAATATCGTGCCGCTGTGAGGATTGAGAAACTCCGGTATACATCCGCGAGCTATCGAATAATATTTCGATAATGGCTGAAGCGCATTTCGCAATAACGCGACGCTCGTGCTGCAAATAATTCTTTTGGCTTTTCGCCGCCAAGCAATAATATCGTAGTCCTTTGACCTTAACGTGCGTTATCAAAATTGCAAATTACATTTCATTTTATATTTTAAAACTGATACCTATAAATTAAAATAAATACGACTCATGCCTTCGTCGATTTTTGAAATTTTATAACGCAAAATTGTATCGTTGGATCACCTTTTATTTTTCAAGATTGATTCGACGTTACACGCAAAAAATTTCAATTAGCCCAAGCATGAGATTGTAATTTAAGTACGAGGTGGAATTTAATTGTTGTTCAGTAAGCCGCTTTCCATCCTTCTTGGTGGTAAATTCAATTTTGCAGAGCCTTTACGCTACTCTCGCGGTTATAATCTTCGCAAAATCTCTGTTGGTTATTTACGAACACTTGTGAATTGCACTTGATGTAACGCTCTCTTCGTACCTCATCGGATCATTGATACGAAGACCTTCCATAAAGAATAGAAAATATTTGCGAAGTGAAATTTGTTATTCTACAGAAGGAGTCGGAAATCTGTCGTGAATCTATTATTCAGAATTTTCTCTAGACACTTCGTCAACGAATTGTCTAGAGAAGCAGTGAACAAGTCCACATGGCTATACCGAATGTATACCACTAAATTTATTAATTTATTATTAATTAATCATGAGACGTGAAAAGATAAGGATTCTATTTCTAGAACAGCGTTCGGGGTTTACGTTAATTTCGCGATGGACGTTATCTTTAGCGCTAGTTTGATATAGTCAGTCTTCAGGTAGTCGATTGAGCGGAAATTACCCTTCTCGCGGGCAATTACCGTACATTACATTCGCCGGAAGTTTATCTCCCCGTAGAGCATTGTGGGCTCATCGTGTCCGCGATAACGTAACGTTGACGTTAACGCTGGAATCTCGCCGAGTATATAAAGCATACCTCTGCAAGATATTTATTTGTGTATCCCATTATGTATACATGAGTCAATTAGCAACGTAAACATATTATTATTTAACGAATAATTATTTAAGTTTGGCAATTATTAAATTTAGATTAGTTCGTGGTTAATTAGGTTTTTATCCATCAATTGTATTATTAATTTGTAATACACATTATTATGTTATGTCAAATTAATCGATAATCACGTACGTAGCGCGGGAATATTAACGAGAAAATTAGATTTGTTTCACGTCAGGGTCTCTGTTGACGCGAACACATCGATGCACTATGATTCCTTTTCATCTTTGGCGAGCTCTCTCGCCATTAAGTACGGTTTGTTCTCGCACGTCCGCGAGGGTGAAAAGGGTTGCGCTTCCCCTCACGTGCACGCTCGAGAAAGAAGATAGGTACTCTAAAAGAAATTAAAAGTTTCTCCTTTCATCCGCGGAACCGGCTAATGTATTTACGATCCTCTCGCGTCGGAAAGTTATCCCTTTCCGCGTTAAAGTACTGCTTTCGATTATTCGCGCGCGCACGGATCGGAAGAAGCCTCCCACGAGAAGTCGGTAATTAAATTGCTTGATTAACGCTGATAATTATTCCGCAAGTTCCATCGCCGGAAGTGCGGGAGAAAGAGAGATAAGTGGAGAGTGGAGCGCTAAGAATTTCCTGGGAGGTCGACACGGCCGCGGCGGGTCGCTGCCGAGAAAATCTCAGAGCAAATTTGTCCCTGGCAGAGGGACAATATTTACGCGGATATTAGATAATTGGTACATTCCGCAGATTTTCGCAAGTGCTTCAAGGGCTTTTTAACCCTTTCCGAATAATCGATTCCATCGAATAGGTTGTAAAGTTCTATTTTCGCGACTATGTGAAAGAAAATGTAAAATTATGCAGAATGCATAGAAACATCTACGTCGTAATAAAGAGCTGAAGATGATTTTGTTTAAACTAATCGAATTAATTATCATATATTATGGAACGATAATATTCGATACCATGATGTTTTAGCCATTACAAATACATGTTACACATAAGTTATTACAAATGCTACAACTGTAATTTCTTTCACGATATTTAGATATTCGAGAAAATGGGAATCCATAATCTAAATATCTTTTTAAAAATCTGAAAAAGGAAGCTGAGATAGGAGAGAAGAAGCGCCGGTTAGATACGTAAGCCAGCTGATTCTGGCGAATTACAATCCGAGAATATCCCGCCATTTCGCTCGCTTTTTCTCGCCTGCGCCCTGTGAAAAAGCGGACGGGAGATAGGTGGTTTCCTCCCCCTCGTTCGAAGGGATATTGCCGAGGCTGTGCGGAGGCGCGAGGATCTTCGTACCGCCGTTAATCATTCGTGACACGTACGTGGCGGGATTTAGCAAATAAATGAAATTATTACACGACGGAGCCGGTGTTGCCGGAGTACCAGAGGCAGCTGCCATTGAGGGGGAGAGAGGGACGCGAGGAGAGACGAACTGGCAGGATCTTCTCTAGGTTATATAGTGAAGCGTGTTGAGCAGCCATTCCTGTCCGGTAGACGTGCCGGGTCGGTGGCCACCATTGTCGAGATATATCTGCAGCCGAAAGGCGTACAGACAGCCTCGGAAGAAATAATTTCGACGCACGAGACGATTAAGCCCTTCCGGCCGATCGATCGCACTTCTATTTCCACACGCATCCTCGTGTTATTTATTGCCTTTAATACTTTATTTCGCAGGAAAGAGACAGAAATTAAAGAGTTAAACGAAAAATGGCGATAAAAATGTTATATGTATATTTCCTTTCCGATTGCACATTGGATTGACAATAATTTTATTTCAATTACATATCGTTTGTTAATTGTAAGAATTGTTATGTTCTTTAATTCAAACAGTGTTTTATTAGTAAAAAAAATTTTCGAAACTTTCAAACGCGGTGATTGTAAACTAATTCATAGTATGCGGCGATTGACCTATTTTATTTCTGTCGTCTAATTTTACTCTCTCGATGTTTCGTAATCGCGCACGAACTTTTTCCATTTTCGCGCTTATTACTCGCCCCGCCACGGCCACGGCGAGAAAGCGACCGCTCGCAATTTCTATCATCGGAGAGACGAATGACACGTAACAATGAATATTGTCGCTCTGTTGTACGATTATGCGCTGTTATAATTAATGAGCGATTATTGTAAGCGGCTTATATTGATTTTCGGTCCATCATAATACACTTATCGCTACATTTGACAAAATAATCAGTGGCATCGATAACGGCTTAATTAACATCTCGTGCAATTATAAATATATGAGCGGTACGAAACAGGCGGACGAGATTCTCACGATTTGCCGCTCGACTAATGAGTACACATGTGGCCGATTATGTATTATTGTCATTGAATCAAATCCCATAATTACAAGTACATGGAGCTAAAGTCTCGCTGTGCATTTACCTTTTAGGCCCGTATTTATTCCTACTGTCGCGATAACTCTACGAGGACAAACTGTTTTTTTTAAAGTTTACAGCAAGAAACGAATTCAGTTTCTTATATATTTGAAAAGTACATTATGTCATAGAATATTTTTATGCCAAGAACGTAAAGAGCAAGTGTCTCTTGGCATTCTGCTAGTAACAAGTACATGTTCAATAACATCATTATCATAATAAACTTTGAAAGCATTTGACGTGAGTGCACATGATATTGACCATTAACGTATGATAATTTTAAGAAAACTACGAAAAGCAACCACTTTTAACGTCGAATATATAATAAAAATATCAATTAGAATATAACAAGAACAATATCAAAATATATTTACATGCATGTGTCAGAGTATTACGTAATCGTTACCTTCGGCTCACACCCCCGATGTTAGATATCTCATTTTGTGATGCAAACAGCGACACGCGGAATCGAAATTCCTGGAGAGAAATTTTACGCGTTTGGAAGTCTAAAGAAATTCGTATATTATATGCAAATCCTATAGTAGAAGGGAGCAGATCCTAAACGAGGGTAGCAAGGTTGCGTTGTACAGAAAACGAATTTTTTTTCCATTTCCCCTCACAATCCATGATAATTTATGATCACTATAGGATTTCATTTCAGGCGTAAAATTGTCGACAAACATTTTCTAAAAACATTTTTTATTCTAATTTTCTACACCGCAGAGTTTCTGGGAAATCATCTCGGAGAGATATTTTTGTCTTAAAAAAACGAATTGTTGTATTCACACGAATTTCCAATTGGATCTTAAGTTATAAAAGTTTTTATCGCCCATAATTTGCAAATATTAAACAATGCAAATCGTAACAAGTGTAATATAATCATGTTTCATAAAAATGAAGAGAAAATAATGTGCATCACGCCTAAAGGCAGTTCGGCCGGAAGGAAGCATACATCTTCGTTTATAACTTTTCTTCAGTAACTCGACTAGACCAGCGAAACTGAACGAGCTTTTGTGTGCAGTTTTGCGTGTTTCTTGGCGGTATTGTTACGTATCAAGGCGAAAGAAAGTGCCGCGATTCTCACCGAAAGTGCGAAACTTTATCGCCGCGCCGCACATTGTCGAGCCTGACTGATGAAGACGGAGGGATGCGATAAAAAGACGAGCCCCGGAATTTACGAGGGAGAGCGTTGCAATCGCGGCTCGTCACGGTATTTCGCACTTCGCATTCCGTGCGGGTGTAACGAAGACGATTGTATATTTCGATAAAGTCGACTTATAATGCGACGATGACGAGTGTCGCCGGGCCCGACGTCGTCCTTCTCTACTCGCCCGGCTCGCTCTTTTCCACTTACATCGCGATATATCTTCCTGATACTTTCTCCCGAACGTCTCTCTTTCTCTCATTCTTTCCTTTTCGCTCCTCCGCCCCGTTTCTTCATTCTTCATCGTGCAAGAAAACGCGGTCGCTTCGGCCCCATAACAACGACACCGAAATCGTACGTAGAATTTATATGCCGTCGCCGCCACGAGCTGCTCGTCGAGATACGACCCGCTATTCTTCACGTCCAAATCCCCGGACTCGCGAACGCGCGCACGAACGACGGTGGAAATATTTTATCTTTATTTAATCTCGTCGCTTGTGCGTTCACCGCGCCAGATGTATACGGATGATTTTTATTAGAGTCTGTGAACGTGTACTTTTGCCGCGCGCAATTTTCTTCCTCGACGGTTCTCGCTGTAGCTGATTGTTAAAAGATGGGTCCGTTAAAAAGGGAACGGAGATATTTTGGTTTGCAAATATTTCCTTTGCATGCAACGTCGTTTTTATCTTGAACTTGAGCAAAATTTATTCTCCGAAAGGATAGAACAACCGTAATAGAACCATGACTCGAAGATAAATCTCATGTATCTATTCATGTTCAGCTATTCATGTGCATAAATTTTATATACTGCGACGTTTACAAGAACAATATCGGTAAGAAAGATGTCAATTCTTTCTTCTAGATCTGCTACGTTTCTCAAAAAAGACGAACTATATCCATCCGACAATGTTTCATAAACGTATATTGAATTAAGCACACTTTAGATTATCTATAATTCGTATCAGAATCTAGAATAGTGTATGTTCATAATTTTATGTGCTGTGTAATGTTATATATAAAACAATTGGAAAACCAGAAAATACGTATAATACGTATAAAGCACACACAAACACACACACATACATACATCGAGGTACATGGCATGAAAAATTAGAAATAAAAACGCGTCAGGTTTTTATCCTGAGAATATAAATTATAGATCGTTTAGAGTGGGCTTTAAAAAAATAAAATAAATACGGGGCGTTCGAAAATAATGTTTTTTGCTGCTAAAACAGTTTATTTTTTGACATGTTCACATCCCTCTGGGACCATCGATCGCATAGGATATTTGCTGTATCGCCAACCCGAGGGATTCGCGTGACGCCCGTCGGAGAACGAAGCATTTTGTTAACCGTACCCAGGTCTGCTGTTTTACGTGGATTCATGCAAGTCCCAAGCGTGCCCACCATCCTCTCCGCGCCGGCGTATATTAAACGAGAAGAAATAGATTAACAGAGCAGCGGCATTAATATGGATAATCGCGTAAATTTGCATGAACATTAATTCGCGCGCCATTTAGCCCTGTCACTATAATATAGCGCGACAACGACACTCGCACCGCCACGACAGTACAAAATTATGTTAGCTTCACATCAGGAACACTGGCATTATTATCAGCCCTATGACGCCCTATTCAATTAGCTGATATAAAAGTTAATATTATTATTAACGCACACGTTACTGTCCGTTATTTGTTTTAGAAATTTATGCGAAAAAGAAACATGCAACATAATTAAGAAGAAGAATATATAAATAGTAAAATCTTCGCCTGCATCATTATAGCCACTAATTAAATTGTTATATCGATTATGTAGCATAATAACACTAAAAAATAGGAATTTTTCGATAAACCATTCAATATTCTTAATTCAATATCTATAATAAGATATCTATGTGTTTCGTTAGGAGAGAAATCGCGCATTGTTTTGATTTCTGATCCGCTTCTTTCGCAATTTCCATCTTTCTGAACGGACTGGCAATGCCTCAGGCTGATCGATCGACCTACAGCAGATCGGCTAATACAATCGAATAATACACAGCCTTGGCTGCGACCCTTTTTTGCATTCATTAATCCGCGACGTATTCAGGCAGCCTCGGTATATCCCGAGGGCTGGCTCTATGCTAAACAGGATTAGAGGGTCACAATGAAACCCGGAGCCCGACGAGGTCAGGACTCCTTAATAAGATTCATTGTGTTCGCGCTCCGGCTCACGCTTGGACGCGGTGCGCATATCCCGCGTAAAAGGAGTAAGGATAAAAAAATTTAAAAAAAAGCGGAACACCGCGGAAAATCTCCCTGGCGGAAAGCTGTTTTTCGCGTGTCTATAGCGCAAACAGCCGGCGCGCGCCGCCGAGCACAAAGCTATTTTGCAAGAGAAAAAAAGCGAGGGTATTAAAATTCTCATTCGCGGGAACGCTCGCGGCGAAAATTAGCTGGATCCGCGCCGACGCGACGTCATCGAACAGTCGAGGGATATTTCAATTAAATTTATGCAGGTTCCTCTTTTTTTACAAAGGCCGTGATTTAATCACGCGCCGATGTGTTTGATCCGATTTGGATTAGGTAGCAAGAATTCGCGAAAGTACTCTCCAAACAACCTAAAATCGAGCATCCGGTTTTCCCCGCCGAGTAACATCGTTACTCAGATATCGTTACGGCAACCTGCAAAAAGTCGACGTCGCGGGGTTAATTATCTGCACGGAACGACCATAATGCACAAATAGGTAAACGCACGCTTGTATGCGCATTACCGGGCTTGTCGAGTGCACGTGCTGCATGCTGCTAAAGAACGCGCCGCCAGAACGACAGCTTGCACCGGAGATTTTCTCGGTGTCAGTGAGCCCGGGTAACGGCTGGCTTCCGGCACAGCCGGAAATGGAGCGTGGTCGCCTTTCTCGAGGGAAGCTCGCGCCAACAGATCGGAAGCGGTCGTCAACAGCGTGTCGTCGGCGACGAAAGCTTCTCGTTACCGGTTCACCAGATCAGATAATTTTTTTAAAATCTCACAACGTTAGACATTAATTTTCATGGGCGGTATATACATGTAGTTACATATTTCTCAGGAAGCTTGAAAGTTCTTCATAGAATTTCGAATCCCTTATACATGTATTTTAGTGGATTAAATATCTCTACTTTTAAAGTCAAACCTGAATCGAAACTTAGATTATGATAATGTTTGAGTCTTCCTCAATTCCTTAATCCGATAGCAAATATTTGAAAATCTCAGAAAGTATGCAACACCTCCTTCAAATCATCGCCATCATCGCGGACTTTCGTTGTTGTTCCGAAGTACGAAACTTCCTTGCATCAGACTTCAACGTTTGAGCAGAAGCGTTTCTTTTGAACGAGCGGAAATTTGAGCTCTCCCCCTCACACCGTGAGAGGAAGAGGAAACAGTTCATCGATAGCTGCCGTTAATTACAATCACTAATTATCGATCGGCCCTAGCGCGGAATAATCCGGGCGGGGACAAAGCGTTGAAAAAAAAGCAGACGGTTGGCTGGTGGCCGGGTACCTAATCGATAAATTAACGCAAGCAGAATCCGCCCGAGACAACAGCGGCAAGAACGGCTCGGCCGACATAACAACAGCGGCAACTACAACGACCCGACCGAATGGCCGCGCGCGATGTTACCGGAATTACACGCGATTTTAATCGCGCGTTGTTGGTTTAACTAAGCCGTCGAATATGGGCGCGATATATTAATGAGTGTCGCGCACGCCGCGGCGAATTCTAAATACAGGAAGTGTGTACTGCTTTAATTGCCACCAACGATGACTCCGGTGCCCACCTAACGAGCATAATTAATCGATAATCCAGTCGGCTCCCTCCCGGATCCGCATAAGCGCCCTCGACGCCGCCGGCTACACGAAACGCATAATCCGATATTAATTTACGTGCCTGGCTCATTATGGCACTTGAGAAAATATCTGCTATTTCGTAAACGGCTCGCCGATTCCGGCTCCGGTAATTAACCCCGCGGGTCGACGTTCTAATTATGAGGTACCAGATAAAAATCGCGCGTTCACGGGTATTGACTTATTTCAACGCGCCCTTCTGCAAATATAGTTATAATAAATTAATAATAGCGCGCATCACTGTGTTATTCTGCGAAATAAAACGGGGTTGAGTAGATTAATGCTTTATTCAGAGATAGCAGAATTATTATTTTTCTTTCTGGTTTTTTATTTTTCATCGTTGATGAGTAAAGCATCGCGATGATTATTAATTCTCGAGCGGTAACGAAATATTTATGCATACCGTTACGAAGCCGTCTGAATCAATGTATCCCTTACCTCGATTAAAAAAGAAATTTTCTAGCATGAAACAGGCTTTTTTCAAATGAATTTATATTTTACGTGTTTATTTCTGTCGTAAATGTAAGGCAATAAGAAAAAGACACCCTGATGATCAATATTGGTCACACGCGTTTCATCTGAATAAACTGATCTTTTATTTCGTTAAAATTTTAGCCTTAGAGAAATTTATTTCTATCGAGCCTCCGTATAAAATTTTTGCACATTCTTTGCAAGATATTGCAAAAGTAATTTCCAAATATCGACGATTATTAAAAGTTATAATAATAATAATAATCTTTATTGCAACGCAAAAGGTGAGGCACCAACATATGTTGCTATGAAGCCTCCCTGTTATGTACAAGAAAGTTAGAGTATAATGGTATAAAATAAAATCTATATAACGCATAGAACGAAGCACAGTCACACGCACACACACACACACGCACACCCACCTGCATACACACACAGAAACATACACGCATGCACACAGGCACGCTCGTTCACGGAGTAGTGACACTCAGAGATTAGGTGGGTGAGATTAGCGAGAAGGCCAGTGACGATATAAATTGTGCAGCCTCCGTACGAAAAGAGGATAATGAGGTGGAGGATTTAATAGAAGGAGGCAGTTGATTATAACATTTTATCGCAATATAGGAGAATGCAGTACGGAACTTGGTAGTACAATGCGAAGGGAAGGATAGGAGATCGTGGTGGCGGGTGTCAGGGGTATTAGCGGAATGAAACTCGGAATTGCAGTGAAGGAGGCGGCGAAGGTAGGGAGGAGTATTGGTAAGGAGAATAGAGAAAACAAGGCAGCATAGGTGTAGAATGTATCGCGGATGTATTTTAAGCCATCCGGAGCTTAAATACAAAGTAGATATGTGGTCATATTTACGAATACTGTAGGAAAAACGAAGACACGAATTTTGAACATGTTGAATACGATTTAGTAGCTGTTGTAAAAAGTCTAATGACTATAAATTGTTTTTAAAAAATAATAGTCAATTCGGAAGTAAAATATTGACAGAAGAATATATATTTGTTAATTTAATATGTCCACACATTGCCATTTTACGACCCCTTTAAGTCATAAAATAAAATTGGTTATTGATTGTGCTATTTATTTGTATTAGTAATAATCCATTCCATCGAAACTAAAAGTTAACAAGTGTTTAGCTTCTGTCGAAACTCAATGAGAAGTATTTACCGAACGGCATCAGTCGAAAGAGAAAGAGAGGCAGAGAGAAAGCCAATGCACGCTCCTCTCAAAACTCGGCCTCGCGAAAAAAAAAGTGAACGTACACGCGGCGAGCAACGTGCCGGAAAACAAGCGGGACAAAGCTTAGCACACCCGACAAAAAAGCTCACGCCCGAAAAACTCACTCACCAGCGCGCGACAAAAGACGAGCGCGAAACAAAACAGCGATGCGTCGTGCTCGCGTCCCTGCGTCCCTTGTCCCTCTGTCCCCTCTGCCTCTCGACCACTTTTAGAAAACAACAAACGCGTGAAAAACCTTCCGAAAAAATGAACTACTTTCCACGAAAAACGAGACCTCGTTCGATGCTCGGGGAGAAGAAAGGGCGGCCGAGAAAGGGTCAGAGGAGACAAAATCGCGTCAAGAAACAGATTCGTCCAAATTAATCAGACAATTTGCGATGATCTACAAAAAAGAGACTCTTTGCGAGATTTTCCGGTTCCTCTTTCGAGAAACACGAGAAGACGAGATGCAGAAAGTGGCAGAGAGGAAAAAGAAAGAGAGAATAGATACGAAAAAGGGGACGGAAAAACGATAGAGGAGGAATTATAAAAAGAAAGAAGAAAGCAAAGACGGGGTCTATAATAAATTTTCGAGACCCGCCTGCGTCAAAACCTTCGTTGCAAGGAGTTGGTAGGGAGGTTAATGCACTTCTGGCAGCTTTTCCACCCCCTTTTTCCTGCTGTCCCTTCCCGTTCGCCACGCTCGCGCTCTAATCCTTCCGTGTTCCTCACGCTTATCCCGGAACGGAGCTCATCTTCGCCGGTGCACCAAGAGATCTTCTACATTCTCTGCGGAGCAGGCGGTTCCGGGAGGGGTGGACTCGGCAGAGTGTTGGTAACCGGCTCTGCGGAGATATATCGAGAGCCGGTCGAAGATACGTGGGTTGGTCGACGCCGAGCGACGATCCGTATGAAAAATTGATGTTATCGGACTTGGAAATTCATCCCCGGGCTTTCGACGGCGGACTCTGACGTTGGTCCCCGGGATTTGTGCGATCGGTTTCGCAGCGCGGGAGTGGAACACGGCGAAGTGTGCATTGTGGCGGAGCGGCGAAGAGACACGGCGGGTGTTTAAAGAGATATACATTGAGCTGGATCGCGCATTCGTTCAACTCGTCGGCGACACGAGAAACATTAAAATCGCAAACGACGCGGCAACCTTCTCCGGGCAGTCATAAGATAGTATCGGATCGTGAATTTTCATCGATAAAAAGAATAAGTCGCAGAATATACATCTTCTTGGATGTAAAAATTATATATGGTACTATAAAATATCATAAAAGAGTTAAAAATTCAATACACAGACGAGATACAAATTTCCTTTATATAAATTTTTTGAGACTTTAGATTTCTCGTTTCTTTGACATGACAATGAAATCATCGCGTCGAGACGATTATATACATATATAAAATATAAAAAAACGCAAGTGTAAATTCTTTAAAGAACGCTACATGTATTCTTTGTATTCTTTTTAGAAATCTCGTGCGGAAATAGCGGATGGAAGTAGATGCGAAAGAAGGAGATAAATAGGGATACCAGGGATAAGAAAGATGTAGGAAAGAAAACAGATAGAGGCACGTTGATGGAGGATTGGAAAGCTGTCGTTTGCGCGATTAGCCCCCAACCCCTGGGCCGCTAATGGTTTACAAACAGACGGCGACGGATGCTGCGAAACCACTTGATAGCCACTCCGAGACAGGAAAGCAAGATCATCGGAGACTTACGAGAGGCATATCTTCAAAAGGTAAAAATTTCCATTCCGAAAGTAATCCAAAATCATCGACGAATTGCGTGGCGAATAAAATCACATTAATTTAACAAACTTGTTTAAATGGCCCGTACTTTTTCGATCAGTATTTTAACGATATTTGAGGTCAATATAAATAAAAGAATAAATAAAATGTAAATTGATACTGAGCATGTATAAAAAAATAAAAAACAATTACCGTATTTATTGAGTAAAATCGTAATTTATATTTTCTACTGACGCTGTGTACCTATAATAATAACGACGATTAGAAAATGTTGCTATTCCCTAGTGCTTCATTATCATTATTATTGTTTAATACGTTATCACCTCGAGTTCTTTTATAGCGCATTTATTTTCGCACTTGTTTTTTTCCGACAGACTGCTTTTCCAACCAGTTTATTCCGTATTATCCCGGAGAGGTTTCCCGGAGGAATTTCGCGAACTTTTTGTGGACGCAATCGCGCGCGAGAGATACGCGCGGAAGATTGCGAATCACTGGTGCAATTCGAATTTATAACAAATAAAGCGTTTCATTGTTCCACCGCTTCGCGTGTCGTTCGCGCGCGTTGGTTTGAGTCAGCGCTCCTGTACACCGAAATCGCGGCGTGAACGCTATCGCGAATCGATTTTATGGCAAATAAAATGTTGTTTTCGCCCCTTTGCAACCACGCTCCCGCTCTCATTTTCATGGCGCATCAGCAGCCTCCATACGGCTATAGTGATTTTTCACGTGTACCACGGAAAACGCCGGGAAATATACAGCCAATAAAAATCCCTTCCCTTCTTGCCCGGCCACGCTCGCTGTTCTCGACTTTAAGATCAACTGTGAATTTTAAAACTCTCGCACTGGTACATAAAACGGGAGGCAGAGCGTATAACGCGATAGCTCAGGTCGTCGATCGAGTGCGAGAAGTTTTCCCTCTCACCGGGATACATACTTGGGGCTTAGCTAATGGAAAATCACATCCTGTAAGTCGTTACTTTCGCGCGCGACGAGAGCAAGACCGGGATTCTTGTCGAAAAATAGCGAACAATTTCTGAGCTAAAAGCAGAAGCGCGAGAGCTACGTTTCGGCGAGACGCGAAACGGAACTTGACGCGAAAGAAATTTTCGAGATACACAAGTATGAAGGGGAAAGAGGGGATTTATCGCGAAATCTGTTCCCGAGTGCGCTCATAAATCGGCCGGTGAACAAGCGTTATGACTCGAGGATTGCGAATTTCACGGTGACACGTTCCACGATTTTTGCGCGAGTTTCGCGTGTCTCCGCGCGCGAAGACGCGGAAAAGGGCAAGACGATTTCGCGCGAGAAACGCGAGGATTTAAAGAAAATTTAACGGGTAGGTCTCCCTCGAAGTGGAAAAGACAAACAAAATTCGCGGAACGTCTCGTCGAGATTTCGAAATTTCATGGACGGCTTTCTGCGTGCACCACGTCACGATCAAGATTTTTGCAGAGAGCGTCTGGAAAAGGATTGCATTAAAAATTATGGAAGTTGAAGTAATTTTGTGGCATGTTTATATAATCCATCTGTATTTTTTTCATATTTTTTGTCGCAACATCATTTCAATTTTACCTGCTGATCTTATTTCATCAAGTTTAAGATCAAAGGACCCTTTGGCGAATTGAGCCTCACAGATGCGCCTGAAAAGGCAAGATCTCGTCCCTCGTTTAATTTCAAGTGGACTCTACCTCTAGAATTCTAATTTGGCGGCTCAATGGCCAAGACGCGAAATGTTTCGAGAGAAAGAGATAAAGAGAGAGAGAGAGCTCTCGGCCAAATTTGCACTAATGAAGGATCCGTTCCAAATTCAGCGGAGGATTTATAATCGCGGAAAAATATAGAGTTTCCGGGCGCGCAGCGTGGATCTAGCCTCAAGGGAAACAATGCCCGTATATCTGGTCCGTGTGCGCGTCCCAATAAAAAAACATTACGCACATCGCTCGCATTTTACTGTGCCCGCATGTAATTCGTATGCGTTCTCTTTTACGCGCGGATATAACGCAGCCGCGAGGTACGGTACGAGTGCAAAGGCGAACAAAAACCACCTTTGCATACGCGGAAATCCACGTTAAGGTGGCTGGTTGAACGTTTATTGCATTCGCGGATGTTATTGCTCTGCGTAAAAAATTCTTTTCGCGGATTAACCCAGCTGACGTTTACATCACGGAGGAGCGCGACGCTCCTATAATCTAAATTGCGCCAAAGTGTTAAATACATAGAGCACACAAAGGATTCATTAAGGGATAGAAAATTAATATAGTTATATTCGCGGTTGCGTGTTTCGTTACTATTAATACACGCGCGGAGGCACGTTCTAAATTCTGACGGTCCCTGTTAGAGCGCCGCGCGGCAGCTTTATACCACGACACGTAATGTCGAGCCACGTAACAACATGAATTACACGACGTTATCTTGATATATCGTAACAGTGTTGCCCGATAACAACGTTTAGCTATAAATAGGTGACTTTCGCGCGGAACAATTTTCGCCGGCCGCCGCTACATTCGATACACGTTGTTTAGGACGGAATTAAATCATCTCTTGGAATTGCGATTGGATTCGATACCCTAGTCGAATTTTGCAGGAATCTTTTCTCTTTTTATACACACATACACATACAGCATACGCACACACATTGATACTGTATCATCGAAATAAAACGCCGCGCGCCAATCCATGTAATCCCCGTTCAATTTCATGGATTTGCAAAGGTTACAATATTTGGCCTTACACAATTGATGGCAATCCCGGTACAGCTTTGTCAAAATATCGCTGAAATTTCACGAGTATATTTGTAATTTATAACTCGCGCATAAAAAAAGAGAAAAATTTTACTTAATTCCTCTCACACATTCTTGATAATTTGATTTAGAAAGCACAGATATTTTACGTGTAATTACGAGATATGAATATAATTAAGAGTCAAATAAAAATTATTTTGTAAACATGGATTATTTATATTTGTTAACATATATTTATTGAAATCGAATTAGTCTTATATCACAGTAACTCTATTAAGAAATTTTAATTCTAGTATTAAAGATTTAAAAAATACAAGTATTTTGGCGAGGAAAATAGTGGGAAAACGATAGCAAAAACGCATGAAAAAACACGATATTCTCCGCATAGCGATTTCTATACCAGTCGTCGTTGTCGATATTAATGCTTTATTCGACACAGAATGAAATCATTTTGCGAAATCGCCATTCGGTTTGTAATCGTATCGCATCAGCCGGAATTGGATTTATTATTCCATATATTCGTATCTACCGTATTTAAATTAGGGAAGATCAATCGAATAGGGCCATCATAGGTATATTACTTTACGCCGCGCAACTAACGGTATCATATTTTTTAATAACCCGCCCTGTATCACTATTTCTCTTTATTGCGTTAAATTAAAATACAATTTCGCAAGTCCGAAATAGCATTAAATGAAACGAATATTATATGAATAATTATTTTTACGCGATCAACGACATCATATAAATGCAAAATTATATTCAGCCATTGTAAAATTATATTATGCCATTTACAAAATTATATTCAGATTTCTGTTCGCTCTTTATCCATTTTTGCCTCTTTTACAAAGATATAAGATAATTAGGTAAATTCAGATCTTTATCCATTTTTCAAATCTTTGCTCATTTTTAGCCTCATGCACAAAGATAATTAGGTAAATTTATTAGACAGTAATCGAGAGATTTTATTCGAAAGCGCATATTTAAATAAATGTCAAAAATTAATAAGACTAACTGATTTATAAATTCGAAATTTTTTAACAACTCTGAAGTTGACAAAAAGTTGCTAATAAGAATGAAGGGAGTCCGACGCACATAATTTGGCGAACAACGTTACAATAATACTTAATGATAGCTAATCACGCGTTCGCCTTCGCGTCTCTCGTTATACGCTCCATCTAAGCAGGATTAAATCATCCGGATGAGTTCATGATTCGTAACGCGAACCCACGTCGAATCGAGCACCGAATTGGATAAGCTTTACTTTTTCATAGCCGTATCCGTGATCGACCCGGCGGCTGCCCCAACCCGCAAATCAGACGCGCAAATCTCGTTTTCGCAAATCGATCCCTTCTCCCTCCACCTGATCCGTCCCACCAGCCGATATCTGACCCTGTCCTCCGACACCCACCGTTGCTTCTTTCTCACTCTCTCTATCTTTCTCGTGGCAAACGTCTCTCTGGCATTTTTCTGGTGTTATTTTATCCACTCCTTTCCGTTCCATCGCGATTGCGGTCTCGTCTGAAAAATTGCTCGCGCCAAAAGTGAGCGCGAGAAAGTCGCATGGAATACAGACGTAGATATTATTGTACAGAATTTTCCCGGACGCTTCGTTTGACCGAGCAATTCTTCGATACGCGATCAAACAGAAATTTCGAGGTTTTATAAAAATTTTTAATAGTAGATATCCTATGAGAGAAGGGAGAGTGGACTTTTTTCGACAGAAATTTGATTTATGATTTTTTTCATCGGTTTATTTGGTCTTTAATCCATGTATTAATGAATACTTAATTACTATATATTAGGTACTATATATTATTATAAATTAGTTTGAAAAATAATAGTTACTGTGTTATATAACTCATAATTATTACAAATAAGCAATTTATGTCATTTTCAAATTTAATCTCACAATTTTTCATTACGCAATAAAAACATCTTTTAAAAACATTTTATCAGTGCAATAAACATCTGTATTTGCAAATAATAAAAAAATGAATTATCAGAGCAACTTTTCGCTCAAGATAATATCAATATCAGCAATTAAATGGTAAAATAAGTATTTATATTATTTTTTATGCACATAGTGCGCTTATTTACAATCGAAAAACACTGAGAATTTTCAGACAATCAATTAAGCATTTGCGTTTTTGTATACGATGTGGATTGTGTATGTAATGTGTATATAAAATTTTCATACGCAGAATCGTCGAACGATAATTATGAATCTTGTTTGTTCAGACATTCCGCGATAATTAATCATGTTCGTAAACACTGCTGCGCAATGAACGTCACTGGAAGAACATATATTTGAGATTGCTAAAATCATAGAACATTATCCGTAAAATCCTATCATACATCCACCGTAAATTCTCGATTTATCACTAATTAGCTTCGAACTAGATAAAACGTTATCAATTACATTATCAATAACGCGTTATAGATTAGCGGTTATATTGTAAGATAAAATTACAATAAAACCTACACAGATTATTATTTTGCGTGCTTTGGGTTGCATAAACCATTTCATAAAAGATTAATGTTAAAGAGATATCAATTTGTTATCTCGACGACATATAATAATGTCTCAGAATGAAAAATTAATAATTACGTCAAATATTGACAAGGGATAAAAATGTTTATTTAAGAAAATGCGTTATAAAGGGATAATAATTAAATTTATTGTCAAGAGATCAAGAGATAGTTACTTTCAAAATTTTCAATTGGCCCTCTCGATTTTACCTCGATACAGAATCACCTCATCATTTCCACCATAAATCCCGATAGCCGAAATACACGACGCTGCGGCTTTTCACGCTTCTTTAGACTCTTTAGAGCATCGAATAGGGCTCTTCGCTGCCTCGTCAGATATTCGGAGAGTTCCATTCGGAGGAAACTACCGCCTGATTGCTGGGTTAAGCTCCATCGATATTCACCCAGTCTGTTCTATCATCCCGGCCGGTATTATTCAGGGGAAACAGCCCGGAGGGATTCGTGAAAGAGAGATAGAGAGACTAGAGAGAGAGAGAGAGAGAGATTCAGTCGAGGGGAGAAAGGAGGTAAGGAGGTTGACGTTGACGTAAGTCAGGGATGAGGCCAAGATTGACTGCGCGTCTGTAGCACTTGTGCCTTGAATTACCTCCGACAGGTGCTCCGAGCATTGCTAATATTATGCGCGCGGCGCTGCATTTTGCATGTCGAAGGTAAACGCCTTGCGCTAATTGCGATTTAATCAGACGCAATAGTTTGTTATGTATGTACGTATATTTAATCGTGTATTAAATAACCGGCATGTATGTATATGTACGCGTGTTTGACGCCCGACATGGATTCAAGCGAACTTCACCACGGAAGTTAGAAAACATGCTAAATTCGCGATTAATGATGTATTCGTCGATTCAATATCATAGCTCGAACTTTGTACGCGAATTTATCGTCAATTTCACTTGCAATAACGACGATTCGTTTATACATTACGAATTACTCATGGTAATGATGAACAATTAGAATAGCGTATTATCGAGGTATTTCGCAGGGATTTTAATGTAAACAACAAGAATTGAGATCCAAATTTTCAGCAAAGCAGAATAATCTTCATAAAAATTCCATTAAATTTCCTCGTTATTTTCATAAATGTCGTTTTAACGAAGAGCGGTGAAAAGACATTGCTGAAATTTGTTTTGGAGAACGTTAACGTAATAATTTTAATGTTTAATATATATTTTAATATTTCACATTCACATATTTAATATGTTGCAATTTTTAAAAACATTGTCCATGTTGCGTTATATAATTTTATATAATTATTCTTACAATTAGTATATCTTTATAGACTATGTTCCATCCAAATTGGCTATACCATACATTCTAACCGATAATTATTATGACAATATAAATAACAATACATGCTCTAAAAAATGTCTTATAAAAAATAAATTTTAGATCATCTTTTCGAAAAGTCTTGAAAACATCTTTAATATGCTAAAATCTTATAGACGTTTAAAAAAAAGTCTCTTAAACATGCTTGCTATTTGGATGATACCCTGATATTAGTGACATTATCTTTCTTCTCCTGGAAGCGAGCAACGGGTCCCGGGGCATAACGGGTGAGACACAAGGCAAAACGTAAACTGTGTACGTTTTTTTCCACATACCTTCGCAATATCGCGATATTGTGGTCGCGCGGCGACCACCGAGGGGCGGTGAGGGACTGCCAGTGGAAAAAGAACGAAACGGGTCGGACAAGGGGATTGAGGGCCGCGTAAAAAAGGAAACACGACGAAACTGCTTCTCTCCAACTGAAAGTTTACCCATCTTGCGACGAAACTACTCCGGCGCGATCTGTCGCTCTCGTTTATTCCTTCTGCGGATCCGGCGCCTTTTTCGCCTCCATTTCTGCGTCCTTGACGACCCTTTCGTAGTCCTCCCTCGCCGTCGCGAGTCCCTCGCAGTCTCGTTTCTCATCCACCTTCGGTTGTCTTCTTTTTTTTTCGCTCGTAACAGCCGGTCATTATTCTTTCATTATTCGTGGCTGCACGAAATTCTGATAAAATGATTTAGCGTTTCTTCTATCGAAAGCGTGTTGCGAATGTCCTTCCTTTGTGTTTTCCTTCTGGTGAAGGAGCTTCTGGAATAAGCACGAATCCGAACGTCGGGTAATCGGCCGCGCGAAACTATATAAACGGCCGGCTCGAGTGTCACTTATGCCGTCGTTAGAATAATGACAGCGAATGTCTTCAAGGATGCACTTCGCTTTCGAGGCGAAATAGCGAGAGACGAGGAAGAAAATTTAGCGGCGCGTAAGTAAGTAAAGTAAGAAGCGCACAATTGCCGTAACGATTCCGCGGCGAATTCTGTATAATTTCTCCGTTCGATAATAGTCACGATGGTTACCAAGAATCGCAATCAGCTAAAAACGACGAGCGTTTCTCGAGTGCAAATTCCAACCATTAATTGCTATTTAATATAAATACTAGTATCATTTTTAATATCAAAATTTCGAATATCCGAGCACGAGCGAATTTCGAGCTTGACATGCCGCGAATTGTTTTCTTTGAATGGAAAATCTCGGAGGGATCTTTAGCTCGCGTATTTTCCACGGCTTAAGTGAATGCATATAATTTCGGAATGTCACGGAATGTCATAAAGAAAAGGGATTAATTTCGAAAATTAATTTCAGCGGAAAAATTAATTTCAAAGGACACGAAGCGAGAGCAATTTCTCGCGAGACCGCGGTTACACGCTGACTCCCATTACGTGAAAGGGCACTTTACGGGACATTATCGCGCGCAGGACCTTATGAAGCGTAATTGCGGAAAAAGGAATATTTCTGCTTTAATGTGCGACTGCGAAACGCGACGCGACGTTTGAAATGATTTCATAATTCATAAACGGCAAGGCGGAATAAAGTAAAGGGGGTCTTGTGTAAATCTCGTTGCTTCGCTGCTCGCCCCTTTCTCCCCTCCGTTCCTCTTGCCCTCTCATGTTTCATGATATACCCCGTTTCAACCTTAGAAGCAATATATCGTTGTGAACATTACGATGATGTGGAAAAAAGCGCAGGAGAACGGCCGAGCATAAAAGACACGGAATGAAAAGACTCGCGTTTGTTGCTGCAAAAGAACTTTTTAACGGGCGATTAATGCACCAGTTTATTCTCGGGTATTATCGTTGTTTGGTTTTGGTGCATTTTGTTTTTTTCCCCCGATACAGAATTTCGCCGATGAAGCTGAAAATAGCCCACGGTAAATTTCAAAATAATCCCGGAATATTAGAGCCGCGAGTTACAACTATTTTACGTCGTGGCATTATCGACTGTAAACTTGCCTGATATTTTTTCTGGTAGCACAAAAACTATAAATTTGAAATTTGCGATAAAAGTAGAATGTTTCGAATCAGTCTTAAATAAGTAACGACGGGCTTTTATACATCGAATTTTCTTAACAACTACGGTGTAAAGTAAACTTTATAAATTGCGTCTCAATTTGTTACTTTAGAGACTGGGTATAGTTTTTATGTGAATCTTAGAGAAAAGAACACATTTTTCTTGTGACTTTTTACAAGAATAAAATATGTTTATATTTTTTGAGTTTGTATTCAAAATTCTATTGGACAATTAAATACTTAAGATATATTGGATAAAAAATATATCAGAAATATATCAATTAACTTTTATTCCTTCATAGCTCGGAAACGATCGGTGTCTCAAAATTTCAGGGGAAAATCAGTCCTAAATTGAGTAAAAAAACCGCGACTCAAATTAAAATAGGGGGAGACCTGGAGTTCCTCGTATGCAGGAGAAGTAACATGTCGTGATATGTACGGCAACATTTTTCTACCCAACTTCGTGCTACATTCTACACGTCCTCGTAACTTATTTTCTTCGCTCGGATATGCGTGTCTAGCTCAAAAAAAGAAAATGAAGAAAAGCGAAAAAGAGAAACGCGAAAAGCTAACAAAAAAAAATGCGCGACAGCGGCGTGCACGCGCGCCTCGCGCGAAGCCGGGTTTGTCTATTTGCGTTTAGAAAACATCGCGGATCGGTATAATGAGGGAATCTCGGACATGCTACAACAGCGGGGCGATGGCCCCGTTATTATTCAAATTACGCGGCGCCGTGGTTGCGCGACGTAAAATGGGTGTAACCCGGGCTTACACCGGCGACCGTCACCTGCGCATTTTCCGACGAGAATATGAAAAATTTATCGGCACGCACGTAACCGTCGATCTTTATGCGAGCGCCCTCCTCTTCGCCCCTTCCTGTATCCCCCGAGCCCCCGTTAATGGCTGCATTTTTATCGCAATACAAAATCCGCATTTTTACGCTGCGCGAATAGTGACTTGATAACGACACATTAAACGCGAGGTGTGAGTATGAAAAATATAGCGATATGTTCCTTGCCGTTTTAAATCGCGATGCAGGAGTAATATGGCGCGATCGCTATTTTCGCACCATTCAAAAAATAGCAGCTCTTCGATAAAATAATAATGTATTTTTATATAGTATATATAATATATTCATATAAGTAATATATATTTTATGGTATTTTTAAAAACAACATATGGCAGAGTATAGGATAATTATAAAAGGTAATTATCAAGTAATAAATTAAATCAAAAGCGAAGAGAATTTCTAGCGTCTCGAAAAGAATCTATATGATAATTCTATTAATTCTATATGATAAACGTTTTATGACAATTTTTTGATGAAGGATTCTATAGGATTTTCCGATTTAAAATTTCGCTGATGCGATCCAAAAACCTACAATTTTAGCCGATTAACGCCTCGCAATACACGACACCTGATTTATCTCTGATCCGACAAAATTCTCTCGTTCCGGCGCGGGCGGTGGATCTTAAATCGTGGTCGCCTCCGCCACAATCGCGATCGAGGAACGGTGGCGCCGGGAAAAGTGTGAAAGACGCGCGCGGGCAGCTCGGTGAAAGTCCAGGAGAGGGAGGGCATAGAGCAGGAGACCAAGAGAAAGAGAGAAGAGGTCGTATATATTCGATACGCGATATCTATTACACAGTTATAGCGGTTCGCCGTTTATGGAGCCATACTTCACGCGGAATTGAGCTCCGACCGTTCATTGTGTCGATCACAATGGACGGATTATAACGGCCACTGAACACTGGCCATCTCTCTCTCCCTCTCACTCCACCTTTCTTGCCACTCGCCATCCTCCGCTCTGTGTTCTCCCTTCCCTCTCCCCCGCCTCCCGATTTCTCCCTTTCGCACCGGTGCAACCCTCCGCTTCACACGTGCGGTCCCTACGTGGATTATAACTCACTATCGGTCTGCGTCATCAACGAGATCCAGAGAAAAAGGGAGGAAATCCCAGAAATCGCCACAGGTCGCGGTCATGGAAAAGGGCTGGGAATCGAGCCGCGGGCGAAAAATACCTCCGTCGACGGACGCGTTATTGCAGTCGTGAAACAATCGTTTCACCCGGTTAATCGAAGGTCGCATGATAAAAGCGGACTTCGCCTTGTGATAAAAATTGGCAGCAGTATGATTAATATGATTGATCTATTCGCGAATATGCGAAGTAGCGATGTCTTTATCAAACCTCTTATATCCATTAATTCTAATTCTCGTGACTGTCGCTCGTAAAAATCCATCAAATGGAATATAAGGATAATTATATGAGATACCACAAAGCAACTAGTATTTCAAGTTTACAACGCACGATAACATCGTAATATCACTAAGAGTTGCTCGCAGTAAGGTACAATAAGTGTTATCAGTACATAAAATTAAGATTTATAGATGGATGTAAAAAAAATTCTTTTCTCTAAAATTCCGTGCGGAGTATCTCTATCGCGAAACGCGAATTTCCTCCCGTAATGCGCTCTTCCGCATTCCTGTATCTTCAAACAAAAGCTCGTGAAGACTCATATCGTGTAACGCGCGTCTCTCGCCTACTTCCCACCCCCATGAAAACACGGGGTTTAATGTCCCGTATCAAGAATGACGGCTGGCAGGCCGGTGAAGCGGGTGAAGTACGACTGGCGTCCTGGAACGCCGAGGACAGCCTCAACCCGTTCCCTCCTCTTTTCCACGTCCGCCCTCCTCGTTTCCCTCCTCTCCCACAGGCCCCCGTCTTTCCGCGCCTCCCACGTCTTCTTTGTCCAGCGAATTTTCGCTTGTCAATAGCACGCGGTGGTCGGGTGTGTCGGCGCTAAAGAAGAGGATTGATGGTCCCTCACATTTAAAAAAGGAGAAAGCTCCCAAGGGAGGACAAGCGGGTTGGGAAAAAAAGCGGATTTCCTTCCTTAACGAGGCTTCGTTATATGCATCGGCGCGCCGTTCCTCATTGAGCTGGACGTCACCGACGTTGGGGCTCATGATCATGCTCGAATAAATTATTACAATAATCAGCTTACATCGTTGTCGAGATACTCTTGATAAATTAAAGCGTCACCATTAAAAAGATTATACGATCGAATCGTTGAAAAAGTCGGCTAACCGAAATTTCAAAATATTTATAAAACGCTAGTCGATACTTATCTTGCCATCATTTGTGTAACCATTTGTCTATTTCGTCAATTGACATATTCTATTTTCGTTATTTTAACGAGATAGTAAATGTATACCTTTCTATTAGCATAATTACACTCATTCGATACCTGGGATGCTAGCATTGCGGGAGAATGTACACGGTAAGTTAATTATTCAGGATAATTAATATGGGTGCCGCGAGCTTTTTCGTAAATAAAGATAATTAGCGGTAAATACACATGCGAGAACAATATATTTAAATATCCCGAAAAATAGTGCAACAGGTATGGCCAATGGATAAAACGCATCTCCTCTTTTGTTCTCATTAAAGTATCCTATCGTCGATGTTGCTCGTAAAAAAATAAATTATATTTCAATAGAGAATTCGAAAGCTTATTCTTCGTCTGGTTATTTCGAATTGAAGTAAACAAAATTAAACGTTATTATCATAAAAGATATATGTATATGTTGAGGGGTTAAAGCCATAGTGGTGTAAGTCAATTTTTTTGACCACTTTTGTTTCCTTTTTCTTTCAACATATCTGCATGTGTAGACTGCATCTATGAACTCAACTCGATAGGTTAAAAAAAGTGACACACCACTATGGCTTTAACCCCTCCATGTATAAAATTAATATTCTTGCATTTACTTAGGATCATTTTACGCCAGAGCAATCAAGTATCTATACAATCTATAGCATAGAATCGATCGTTTTATTGGCGTCTATCCCGAGAGGATACAAAAATATTGGTGCTTTCAGTCAGCCGGACCATTGGGAGGTCCGGAGGTCCCGTTCACGGGCCCCATCTTGCCCATTACGGGTCAGTGGCTTATCCGCAAGATCAGATCCGGCCGGTAGCGGTAGCGACGAAGGGCGGGGTGTTATTAATAAGGCATCTGTCTAGTTTTGGCACATTTCGGGCGAGTTACGACGCGTTGATATGGCCGCCCGTTGGCATCGCCGACGTATTAAGACGTAATGGCGTACCCGCGCCGGTCTCCCGTTTGGCAAAAGCTCAATCCGCTTCTCCCAGTCTATCTCGCTTATTCTCGCTTCGCCGATTCGCCCATTCTCGATCCTCCTCTACGAACATCGATTACTCCTCGGATTGCGCCCCTGGCTTGCTTATAAAGGTGTAGGTACCCTGATTTTATGGGACTTTCAGCTAACGGATAAATAATTTATCCACTATGACGATATCAGCTGTATCTATGATAGTCGTAATTTTAAAATAAGTTGAAAACAGTTGAAAGATTCGCTCTAAAAAACATTAATGTTGAAAAATTATTTTCTACGATAACACAAATATATTTTGACTGCCTCTGAAAGAAGTTGACTTAAGCTTTATCAAAAAGAGACACATCTTTATTTGCTTATTTATATTCGAAGGGAGAGAGTTACTATATATGAAATTTCACTTAATTTGAATTTCTGTTGTCTGACTAATACGGCGTGTACACTACTGCCAGTTTCCCATTAGCAAAATACAAGTACATACAACCCTTTGCGTAGTATTTTCGGAACGAGTTTTACCGCCGAAAAATACGCGAGCTCGATTTGAATACAAAAAAACAAAACTTTATTATTATTTTTTTTCCCTCCCAGAGGAATTGCGCGCAAATTGGTTTCGCATTCTCGACTGCAGTTACGGCAGACGCCGCTATTTCGAAATAGAATAAATCACGAGCGAACGCGCAATCATTCGGCACGTGAAATCGCGGTATCGAAAATTGACAAAATGAAAGGAACAAAAGAGTCAAAAGGAAATAACAAGATCACGTTGTTTGTTGCACCTAGCCGGACGTATAAACATGTCTAATTTTCTATCGCGCACTTCTCTCCCTTTATCTTTCATCTCCTCCGTTCAATTTCTCTCCCTCTCTCTCTCTCTTTCTTTCGGCCGACTTTATTTATAAAAATAAACAGCCGTCGTTTTCACGCCGGGGAAAACGAGAATTTCTCATTATCGGGAACTTCGTCCCCGTCTCCGCTGCACGTAATTACTCGCCCGACGATTTTCTCCGTCCATTTTTCCTCACCGACCGACACCTCGAACAAGCGGGCATTGACGGCTTTTATTATTTCGCATGTCGAGAGAGTCGCAAGAGTCGAAAATCGCGCCTGTTCCCAGTCGCGTAAATCCCTTCGAGACCGAAGATTTGATTTGTCTTCGGGTTATTTTCGCGGTTGCCGTTGCCATCGATGATCCTCTCTCGTTTTCCTCTCGTCCGACTCTTCTCTCGCGTTCTGTTTACATGGTTCGGCCTTTCTGTGACCGAGCCTCGGCGCTTTCATCAAATTGCAGGTGTCTCTACCCACGGCTCGATCCTTTTTCCAGTCCTCAAGAGCTAGGGATACTCGTGTCTCGCTTGCGACATTGTTATTCGTTTGGATTCATCAACGAATGGTTTCTGCGGTCTCTGCTGTCTTTTGGACAGTTTATTTTTTACGTGGTTTGATGTTTTCCTGACGCTACTTATTGTTAGTTTTCCTAGCGTTTCGTATTTTTTTTCCAATGCGAAAGTATTTTTATCGAATCTCCGAGTGTATACGATACATTCAGAATTACAATTTATGTGAAATAAAACGCGTAGATAAATCATATAAAATCAATCGAGGTAACAATGTGTTCGTTTTTAATTAAATTGAAAATATAATTTGTTCTAAAAACCATTCTACTAAAATTGTTTACCTGTTATTCGTATGCACTAATTAATTTGTGGATATAAATATCAGCTTGATTTACGATAATATATTGAAAGCACACCGCAAATTTTTATCCATGATTGCGCAATTAACACAACGCACTAGAGATTAATCAACACGAGTGTCAATCAACTCGGGAATCGACATCATCGCGTCTCCGATTGCTGGTGCGGTAACCACGCGTTGCCAAAGGGCACGCAAAAAATGCGCAGCGTGTTGCCGGTAAAAATTAATCCAATCGTGCGGACGCCGCGCCGCGACGCTGCATAGTTTTTGATCGCGGGCCACGTCCATTCGTCGAATTTCGCTTCGGAATCCGTTTGTCGCGGACAAGTCAATTCGATCCCAATTAAGGCGTAATTGAGGGTCTGGCACGAGCGACGTTTCATAATTAGAGGGCTACGAGCCTTTCCCTCGTTGCTTTGTCGGAAACGCGTCCGTCGCGATGTTCCACAACCGACGCGACGGCGGGTCTTGTTAAAAGGAACTAAGTAAACGTACCCGTCGGTGCAACGATCGAGAGTACGTCGGTCTCGTTGTACGCTGGCTAATCTGATAATTAATGCACGAAACATAGCGCAACAGACAATACTACGAATATCGCCGAGAATCGATATAACCGCGGTAGTAGCTGACGGCTTTAATCTACCGCGTGAGATGATGCGATCTCTTGCCGTTGAAGATGCCGGCGCACAATCGCTCGACGAGATCACGCGGTTGCATCCAAAAAGATGCGTATATGTTACCTATATACGCTTATATTATATAAACCGGTATTCATAGGCCGGTATTCATAGTCGGATCTTATTTCAAGACCGTCTTAAGTAATGTCTTAAGAGGTTAATACGGCTCTGTGATTGATTCATGACATCTTAAGATTGAATTTAAGACGGTCTTAAATATAAGAACCGGCTATGAATACCGGCCATAGTCAGATCTTATATATAAGATCATCTTAAGTTCACCTTTGGATATTTCGTAGCCAATAAAACGAGCCGTACATCTAAAGATAAACTTAAGATGATCTTAAATATAAAATCTTACTATATGAATACCGGCCATAGATTGTATTACAGTGAAAGACGTAGATTTTCCACCGTTGTTTCACGATACTCGTTATTATTGGCTGCAATAATGGAAATTAGAATAAACGTGGATAGTAAAGCCGTATGATATATACGGTTCGAAAGTTCATAAATGGCGATAAAGGGTGAAATATCTGGATATCAACCTTAGACTATATGTCTTCACCAAAAGTTTGACGGCCTGTCACGTTTTTGCGAAGATTTCGAATCTCCATTTTCTTCTTCTTCTACATCTAAAGAGCGAGACGATGTCGGCCGTTCTTGCTTCGAGCTATCGATCATTGAAAATGTTACAGAGTCTGATAATAAGATCTGTGCATATACCATTTTCTTTCTTTTGCCTCCAAAGAGCAAAGCGATATTAACCCTCCTAGCTTCGAGCTATCGATACGCTGAGAGAACGTAGTTTAATAATACAGCCTTTAGAGTTGTACGATAAGATCTGATACCTGCATTCTCTTTCTTTTACATACGATATTGGCCATCCCTGTTTTAACACGTTGAGAACGGTGTCGCGCAGTCTTAACACATCATGGTCCTCCTACAACCAAAGGTACATGATCGCAGCCATCGTTCGGATTTTCAAGACATTATGCAGTCACGATTACAGCGTGAAATCACGCCGACAGAGGAGAGAGGTATGCGTGAAGCGTGACGCTATCTCATATGATCCCCGCGCAAGATTCCGGGGGACTTGGCGGGGCCACTGGGAGGATCCCCTGCAGCTTTCGTAACGAAAACCTTATCCGGCAACGTGTAGAGGGATGATGGGGTGAGAACGATGTTCGCGAAACTCCCTTTGAACTTCCGCGGCAGATCTCCACGCGCGCGCGCAGCGAATAAGTTGAAATGTAAGCGCGTGATGTACAGCTTGGGCTTTGTAACGCGAAATCCCTCTCGGTCGAGACCCTCGACTCGACCTCCCGACCTCGCGCGAGTTACGTTCAAAGAAGTAATTTTCTCGTAGGAGCTCTCAGGGAGTGCGATTCCTCGATTTCTTCGTCATTTCGCCGCAAGTCCATCGAATTTTAGTAATATCCGGACCGGTATGTGACGTTAATTGGAGGGACACATGCATAGATAGTAGTGGTTTGTTTAATTAAATTCCACTTGGAATTCCACAGCTCCATTATGTACGCGAACTACAATGCATATTCAGAAGTACATTTCCATAAGTATAGCGCTATTAAGGGCTATCGAAACCCGTCAGAAAACGAGAGCAAGGTACTCTGGGCTTATTCGATGTTATGTTTACGCCGTTCGAGACCCCTACGATAAATTTTATGACTGATCTCTTGCGAGTGATCGCACTTGTTAGACCACGACGAATTTCTTATACTGGGTTTAATGAATCTAAGGTGTCTAAGGTCTAAGGTATACAGGTTGCAAGGCATGAGAGACGCTTCGCTTAAATTATCGTCGCGTACATAATATTAAATTCTAACAGCATATTCGTGGCGTAACCATGCAATACGAGAGCGCTTAACGGTAAGAACAGACGCGGAATTATTACGCTCCGGATCACCCGCCCGTTTTCTCTCTCTCTCTCTCTCTCTCTCACACTCTCCCTCTCTTTCTCTCTCCAACTTCCTCTGTCTCTCTTCTGCGAGGAATAGACCATCCACAAGAAATGCCATCTTCAAAGCAATTCATAGGTCTTTAAACAGCGCACGTTTTAGATGAGACGCTTCGCGCGATCCTTTAATATGCATTCTGCATTCGGTGCTTCCGCACAAGTGCGACGTAAGAATTTGTTTGCATAAGGTGACAGATTTGCTTTCCCGTATATTGCCGTTTAATTCCCGCTACGTACGAAGATTGCGGAGCGTTTTGCGCGCGTCCAATTCCCCTTTGAAGTTTCAAATTTGAATATTACGCAAATATCGTTCGGATGAGCGAAAATTTTCACCAACCTGCTTGTGTCGTGATACACCAAGTGCTTAAATAATACGCATTATATAATATCTAGTGAATGATAATTATATTAATAATAATTTTGAGGATTATGTAACGGGAACATGAACTTGTGCTCTGATCTGCGCTGAGCTCCCACGAAACTTTCCTTGCCAGGCTAGGAAAGTAAACGGAATTATCGCAGCTGTTACACATTTTCTTGACATATTCTTTATATATACCTATGTATACATATATTATATATATACACACACATATATACACATACATATATCAAGAGGACATATTAAATAATGTTTTCACAACGAAGTTTCTATCGCGTGGCAGCTTTCCAATAACGTATTTCCTTCGATGAACCAGGCGAAATACAATTGCAAACTGCAAATACCATGGATAAAAAATTCCTTCCGCCGTTTGTGATTTTCGATCTCGTACAGCACACGCGTCCCGTTGTCAATAAACGGTGGTGCGCGTTCAACGATTTCTGCGTTAAATAATAAAACTGATCCATACGCAATATACGCGCTGTTATAAAATAGAAAATACCTATCACATTCTCTGATATTCTCTCAATAATTTTATATTAGAATTTTTTATATTATTTGATGCCGCAAAAGAAAAGTCCGCTGTCAAGAGACTGACGTCGCTATTTTTATCCGCGTTTGCAAATACGGATGACTTGCCACGGGTTTCAGCGAGTGGCCAATAAAGACGTTATCAAAATCCGAATTACTCCCCTCGGAAATTCAGGATCCCACGACTCATTAATGGCTCTATCGCGCATTCGAAGAGGCACGTAAAGGTGTGTGGCGATGTGGACCGCACTCTCACTTAATTAACCACTCAAATTTAATAACTCTAATCGCAGAACTGGCGCGCACTTCATCTGCAATTTAAATAGCACTTCCTACTGTTGCAATTCAGTCGCACAAATATTTGCGCGACGGGCAATGAAGAGTCGGCTGCGGGAAGAATGAGACTCACCACCTTTCCAGATAGCTTTCTATTTTCTCGCAGATTAATATGACAGCTCTGTCATTATCAATCTTTTTTCGCGATAAGTTCGTGAGCTTCCTCGTCGGAGACATCTGGCCAAATAATTCTAATCCGCTAAATAATAAGTGGAAAAGAAAGGTTAACGAAGGCCCTAATGAGGTTTTGGGACCTTTCGTAACGAGTCGCCGTTTGTTTGTCGCAATAGCTGCTACGTGAGAGATGTATCATTCTCAAAATAAGCTCTTGGGACAATAGTGCCCCAAGTACTAATGACTAAGTAGAGTCGGTTAGTATTCCACTTTGGTACTCATATTTAACTTGCATGATAATAATATAGATGATAAATTCTAACTAAAAGAGAGAAAGCGCACTGAATCTCTAATGATACTGAGGTGAATATATATTCAAAATGTGACAAAGTAACATTCTTAGAATATATTTTTTATAAAAGCATCTCGCAAAGGTTTTTAACAATAGTTCAGTGCAAATAATGCTTCGATTATTTAACCGTAAAGTTGAATTGGGAATCTAACGCCCGCTTTCAACTTTTGAGACAATTTCCGCGCGTTCTTCGTGCAGATAGAATCCGTTTGCGCGTGTTGTAGGTGCAAACTGCAGATACAACTGAATCCGTTTTCGCCGTTCACGAATTTCGCACTCGATCCCCGACCGCTTTTCATCGGGATAATTGAAATCTGTTGCGCGAGGAAAGTCAACGTCGCCAGGCAGATTCTGGTAATTTGCGGGAATCCCGCGAGAACTAGACCTCGACTAAAGGGGATAAATCGGCCAGGTCGGAAGGAGAGGAAATGGGGAAGGGGCGTTGAAATCGGGAGAGCGTAACGAATCCTGGGGATTCATCTCGAACGCGACAGTCGGGACAACCCCTCTCGATTTAGGTGATCACTCAAAACCGGTATCGCCCGTGAGACGCGAGGACAGGAAACAGCGAAACGTTCGCCGGAATGTACTTGTTGCGCGAGCCAAAAAAAAGTCCGGCATTAATTCTCTTTTTTGCATTAATCCTAACAGAAGTATAAAGTATAATATATAATTTAAAAAGTGCAATAAAATAAGAGATAAAAATATAAAAACAAAATTAAATAAGACAATCTTACGTTGTAAAAAGACATTACGTGTATCAGAATAATTTTTTTAAAGAAGAAAGCGTGTACATTTTTCTGTAAAGAAATAATTGAAATTCCTCGAATGACAAAGAGTATTATGGTTCAATAACGCATTAAGTTATTTTCATAGAGAACACAATTCATGCGCAAGGAAGGAATTCAAATTAGCGGCAGTCAAAGAGTTTAATTCCCATCTGCACGAGTCGCTGCCGCTCGGCATTATGCAAGAAAACGCTAATTAAATATCAGACTCCGGCGTAAATAAAGTTACGTTATATCTGACTGTCGCGGAATTCGCTCAAATATAACCCAGTCGTGCGGTTTGCGAGTATCTTACCCGTTGCATTGCACACAAATTTTGTCCTGACGGTATTTGAATGCCACTGAAAAATAAAACACGTGATATTAACGCGGCGCTGGGATAACGAGTTAGCTGCGAGAAAGCAAACTCCGTGTGCGAAGAGGAACAATAGACATCTGCGAAAAAGAGAAATCGCTATTCCGGTTCGTTTATCGTGAAAGAACTTTTCTTACTTTGTATCTATAAGTCGCGAGTGTCGCGTTTTTTATGTGCGTGTCACACGAAAAGCGACACTCATGTTTACTCTTTACATTTTTCTACGACGTGCCGCGTGACAGGAGCACATTTAACGAAGATCCGCACATCGAAAGAACGTTTTTTTCGCGTCTGCGACGAGCGAAAAGTCTCACGATTCAAATAATGCATTTATACGAGACGTCGTTAGTTATCTTATCGCGGTCGCAAAGTCATAAATATATCTTCCAAGTGTTTTTATTTAATTTAATGTAAATAAAAAATATTCCCCGAAATAAATTGTTAGCTCCTGTGTGTTTAAATGCTTTACGTTCTATATTGTATAAATGAAATATATCTATATATGTATAAATCATTTTTATATATAAATAATATTTAAGAAAAAAGAAGATAGTATAGATACGCGTTTGCGTGGAAAATGAGAAATATTGTAAGATGTAAGATAACATCTTTTGTCCTTTCCATTACTTTGATAGTTACTAAATTTATTCAACATATTTCATCCGATATTAATGGCGTAGAAAAAACGTCATTGCAACGCGGTGCAGTTGCCTGCATGGACTTGCGGTCGTTGATCGTCGATTATCAACAAGTTAACTCGTTATCGGTGGTTAAGACGCTAATTTAGAACATGACGAGCGATGGGAAAACATACCGAAACCTTCATCATCGTCAAGTCGTTGAAGGTGTAGATCGAGGGCGCGACGAGAATCAGGCGAGCAGGTCTCGTTCGCTTCTAGAGACGAAAAGAGAGAAGGAACAGGACGAGAGGGAAGAGAGGTGAGACGCAGCAGGATGGAATCGTTGATTTATGCGCCCGATAAGAAGACGCGGAACAGTATCCGGCCGCCAAAGTCCGCGTCATCTATCTTCGTTGTTCGCAATGTGGCGCGGCCGCTCCGTGCGAGGTGCAGGAACGCCCGCCGAACTTCCGGCGCGCACGGGCTGAAGAATTTCCCGTGGGATATTTCGTAATTTAACGGGTGAAAGGGTGCCCCTCTCTGTCTCACCTGCCACCGACACCGAGCATCCGAGCGACGCGCCGCGTCACTTCGACGCTCTGCATTCTCGGTGCATCGCGACGCGACGCGAGAGTTCCCAGAGTATTCGAAATGTTACCTTCCCCGTCGGCGCCGCCAACAGACCGGGACAGACCGGGGACTCCCGATGTGCGATGAGACGAGAGCATTCTACGGAATTGGTGAATCCGGATCCGCATGACATCGGACACGAGACGCTTTTAATAAATTGAGTCTCCGCTAAAATATAATTCTATAGAGCTTCCATGGAACTTCCCGCGATACCGAAGTATGCGTTGTGCAATTAATAATGGATGATTCCCGATGTAATTAGATTATTATTTAAATTTTTTACGAAGAAAAAGCCGGCCGTGCGAATTCGTCGTTCTTAGCTGCGCCGCAGCGACACACCCTGCAGATCGGCACGCAGAGTTCCCTTGAAATTCCTGACACATTTTTTTTTCTTTTTTTATTTTTTTGCATAGCTCCGACTTATCAGCGCGCGCACGGGAACACTGTTTGTAATCCCAAATACGAACTTTGTATTCGCACTGCCGCGCTTGGCGGAGGAGCGAATTTAATTAAAAGCCCACGCGCGGGCTTTCAACCCCTGGCGAACGCGCGTCTCGAGGGGTAAAAGGCTCTTACTTCATTAATGACGGACCTCCTCCTTACGACGGGAGTCGTCATTTAGCCGCCTGAAAACGTAGAACCGGTTTCTCATTCTGTTTTCTCATTTTACCGCGGCCGACGATGTTTTTGCGAAACGCGGCCGGCTCTGCGGAGGGTCGCGCAGAATTCTATGCAAATAACGGCGCCGGGCTCGCGACTGCAATATTCCACGGTGCAAAATACTCCCCGATGTCACAATTTACGAATGTAGGTAAAACGCTACGATGTCTTGCTGTAATAAAGGCGAGAGGCACTCGTCTGTTTCGCCGCCATTATATCGAGAATTCGGTTAGTTTTTACTGCCATCGAGCATGATTTTCACGTATGTAATAGTAAATTTTACAATACGGAAAAATACGATTTATGCTAGAGCAGAGAAGATAAAAAATAAAATTTGTGTATGTAAATTTTAATTTGCATAATTATTTCCCTCCAAAGTTTGTAACTTAAAGTTATTGGTACCTCGGCATGTCAGACGACAATTAACTCTAGGTAAGTCAAAGAGTATCTATCTATCGTTAAAATTAAGATTGGAGAAGATCGTTATCATCGTTCCGTAATTTTTATTAATGAAAATTAGCTGTCCTCATTATCGAAGGTCTATGCTGTAAGACTTAGTTCATAAATCAGACACTGTTCCCGTCGTTACGCTGAAATTACTTACTACCCTCCAGTCGCATGTGTCTTTCAATGTAAAAACCAACCCTCGATCAACTCTAATTTCCATCGGCCGGCCAGACTCCTTCAAAGGCCCGGGTCAAAGGACGACGTTCGTCGTGCAATTAACGGCTCTCTTAATCCCGGGAGCTCCGCGCGCAAGGAGAGTGGACCTTCATTCGTCTTTAAATCAGTTCCAGGACGTTCGCGGAAGCGTGCGAATGACAGGCTCGGTAGTTCGCCGAGCAAGCACAACTTTTTAGCCACCGCCATCGCCACTGCCCCCCTCCGACGTCGTCGTCGTCGACCCGCCCCGCTTCGCCCCGACGTCGATGACGACGACAACGACGACGACCCAGCTATCGACGATTTTCCCGCCGATTCGCTAGTTTCCGCTCCGCTTTTTTCTCCCTTTTACACCCCTAAAGCTTCTTGCGTACGTTCTCTCTCTCTTTCTATATTTTTACGTTTCATTTTCCAAGAACGCGCGACCGGGGACGACGTTGAAAAATTTCCTCCGGCTGTCTCTCCTTCTCTCTCGCTAGCAGACTATGAAAGCAGGAGACCATCTCTTCTTGCTGATGCTCGATGGCTTTCAGCTTTCA
Source organism: Leptothorax acervorum (assembly GCA_035220615.1). Lineage (NCBI taxonomy): Eukaryota > Metazoa > Arthropoda > Insecta > Hymenoptera > Formicidae > Leptothorax > Leptothorax acervorum. The sequence goes on along the minus strand of JASTWQ010001261.1, from coordinate 1,161,029 downwards.
AGCTGGCCACCGGACTCCGGTTCTCGGGCTCACAGATTCTCGGACAAGAGAAAGGGGAAAGGAAGAGAAGGAGGGAGAGTCGGGCCGGCGAGATTTCTCTCTGGTGTAACCGATGTTCGGGGGAAACACAGTGATGTCAGGACCATAACCTAGGGTAGGGTACGGGCACAGCACAGGCACCTTACCCCAGCCAACGGCGACAAGTGAGCGCCAAATTGCTCTCGTTACTTTGTATTCGGCGCGCCATGAATAACGACCCCCGTCATCTCCGCTCCCGCCGACTTTTGCAACGTGCTTCAACTTTACGACGTGTCTTTGATCCCGTGGAGTCGAGGTTGCGCACAACGGAGAACTGGCTGTGCTTTGTATCCGGACCAAAGACACCGTCAGTCTTTTGCGTGCTGTGATCCTTTCGATCGGTTACTATGTGAAAGGAATCGCTGACGATGCCTCCTATCGCATCCGATTTCGCCTGTGATCATTATAATTGAATCGCGTTACGAGCGCGATCGTATTAATTCCAATGAATTGTATCAGGCTATTGCGCAATACCCATCTCTTCGATTTCCTGTGTAATTCGAACTGTATTCTTCCACGAGAAATTTAGCTCGTTTAACCGCGCCGGGGGAGATATTCAATGTTAAAATCTGAAATTGCGAATGATAGTCCACCACAAATCAATTTCGTATCTGTTATGGAGTTTGCGGTCGCGACTATATCCAAATATCTTGAATGCGCCCGCAATATTAATCCAACTGTAATTTAAGTGAAGTCATTATTGCGGTGCGCCTCGCACACACGATCTATGAGAGGTAGAACGCGCGTGCTTTGATAATACATCTATCTCCAGAGGCAACAGTTGGAACTTCACGTCCGTTTAATCTCGCTATCATACAGAGATTACTACTCGTGCGACTGGTCCACTACTCGATTGCGGGTTACGTTGCTCGATGCGTTTCGTTCGACGGAATTAGATTTATCGTTCCGCGCGATATGCATTCGTATGCATTCGTTGCACAAAGGGTGCGGGACACGCGCGTGTGCTTGCATTTCGAAACAACTGATATTACGGAGAGCGACTGGTAATACACATTATTACTTGACCGGTAATTTTAATGAGACATTTTCAGTTTCCGCTTCGACATTTTCGATTTTCATCCCGATTTTTATAAAGCAAATTCACAGCTACGAGCGCGCGATAAATGAAATGTAAAAATTCACAAACGAGTACACCTTGAAGCGACGAGCGCGCGATTTAATATCGTCAGAAAATTCATAGGACATTATGACGTTTTAAAATCATCAAGAGATGTCCTAAAATTTCGGAAACTCTTCTTCTGGAATTATCAGGAAGACATCTGTATGGCCTTTATAAAATATCTTACGTCCAAGTTACAACGTATTTGAGATATTGTTTTAAAATGTTTTTTCAAAATGTCTTTCACGCGTGTCTAAGAAGTCATCTATTTCTTTGTCGAGTTTTATTTCCGTAAATTGCCATAACTCGCGCGAGTACACAACAAACCCCGATATCAATGGAAAATCCAATAGCGCAATCGTTTATTGAGTTTATGCTCGGGTTTCAGAACGGTAAAAATAATGATACTGAAATCCGCGGCCGATTGGTATGCATGGAGAAGTTAAATCGGGTATCGCAGTATTACCCTGTTTCTTTTCCCCATGCCTCTCCGCCCCGCCCTCCTATGCTGTTGCGTTTATTTCATCTTACGACAATCGATTCGATGCCGATTTATCACACAATGCATTCGTGGATTGCTCAAGTGGATCGCCCGGTTATCCGTGCGTTACTGAAATACCGCAATCGAGCTAGCGCAGATAATGCGTTTAACATCCTCGCGATATCCCTCCCTGAATTTGAACCGCGGCAAATCCATCCGGCGTTTCTCCCTGTCGGAGAGAAACGTGTGTTACGTGGGAAACGTACGCGTGAATAAACGTGCGCGATTTCATCCTGCTCAGTCTGCACCGCTCAATGTCGCAATCGAGAATACGACAAGGATAAATATTTATCGATCTAAAGGCCATGGAAGACTACAGAGTCCCGCTAGAGCTCGAGGCAACGGAATAACGGAAACGTCGAGGAACTCGTGAAGACGAAATTACGACTTCCGAAATCATTGCTGTCTGTGGCGCATTCACGCTAATAAATCCCGCGGCTGCGTATCCTCGTACGGACGCATTCTGCGCCGAGATCTTAACGGCGTACTTTCGATGCACCGTAAGACAACTGCTTCCCTCCGGGAAGCAACCGACGTTAACTCTCTTCCCGCCGAATAGAGTCAATGTCGACGGGAACCTTCCGTACGAGGGTCTCCAGAGTCTCGCGGAGATACGATTTCAGCAAAATCCCGTCGACGAGTTCAGAAATCGCGAACGGTCGCAGCGTGTCTCTAGCATGTTTGCGTACGAGGATTCGTCAGCACGGTCCTACCAGCACACCCGAAACTTTCGTCCCGTCGTAGGCAAGTGTTCCAGCATCGGACGTCTGGGGTCTGGGGACGTCTCGCCTACTTCATCTCGGCAAAGTTTCGCTCAATTCGCGTCCCCTGCGAGAACGACGATACCGTCAGATCTTGGTCGCTTCATAATTCACGTATCATCGAGTCAAACGGAAATCTGTCTCTCGTTTCCGTGTAATTTCTTTTTATTCGTTCATGTTCGCAGCAGCTTGACGCAAATTGATATAGCTGAGGATAGTGTAAACGGTATTTCTATTTATGTATGGTATGTGTCACTTATTTAACGCATAATGTGTTCCAGCTCTATTCCATACCTATACATATACCTACATGTAATAGTATATACCTACATATGTATATATTTTTTTAATAGCATAATATATGCCATTAAAGTATTTTATAGTGAGAATATTAACGAACATTATATTATTGCATAATTATATTATGCCGATTATGCGAAATTAGTAGAGAAAATGAAATAACATGCGAAATCCAAAGCGCATTGGGCCGACAAGCCAATTTCTTTGATGGGTTACTTCATTATCACGTTTGCCACTTGTTTTTTTTTCTCTGATATCGATAGCCGGCGTTTATATCGCCGTGCCAGAGAATAAGCAGGTTCGCAAATTGCCGAACAAACGGCGTACGAATGCGGGAGCAAAAAGCGAGCTGGAGAAGAACGATGCGGGAAAGGACAAACACTCGTCGCGCGGAGGCTGGGAAAACCGGCTGTAAAAGCGGAGGGAAATAGAGGTGGCGAGATCCATCGCGGCCGCGTGCGAGAGCGTTCTGTCGCTCGCGCTAGACGTCGAAAACTGCCAACACGTATATAGAGCGACTACGACGACGAGTCGCCGCAGTTTGTTTTGAAACTCAACATGGACCGACAGATGGAGAGCATTCTATAGAGGCCAATAGAGCGGGAGCGAGGCGTTTGGTCGATTCGGCCGGGCAATGATACGTAAAGGGTCCCGGCGAGTTAACGCGGCCGAGAACCGACCGCCCCGGCGGGCATCAGGGGAAAAAGAAACGAAAGAAATTGGTGGAGAGCGATAAATGAGACGAAACGAGAGGCCATAAAAGCGGAAGGAGAGGGATAGGAAGCGCGCGAAAGAGAGAGAGAGAGAGAGAACAGGATAGAGACAGAAATACGTATGCACTACTCTCAGTACGTGCAATATATGTACAATGTGTGCGAGTATGGGTGTAAAATAGAGAACGCAGAGACAGTCATTGTGTAAGCACGAAGCCGGTGCACAGCAGCGTAATGCACTTAACGTTATCTACTCCCCTCTACGGTCCGCAACTACTCGACGACTGTCACTCCATTTCACCGTATCCGCACGTTGGCGCTTCCTCGCATCCTCGCAGGCTCACCCTCGCCCAACCCTTCGGCGCCCATCGAGCGGTATGGATGGGCGCAACCCCTCCATACGCAATATCCATTCCCCACTCGAATCCATTCGCGGCCGACGGTTATATAAATGGCGGGCGCTGGCCCGTTACGTGTCAGACGTGTGTCGATGCGCGCTGCAGCTGCAGATACAATTGCAAATGCGAGTGCGGTTTTATGCGGACGCGCGAAAACCTCATTTATTGTCGCGATTATGGCGCGGATTTTACCGCTACCAGTGATATCGGCCCGCGATTGGGCATGCAAATTATGATTTATGGCAATCCGTTCGGAGGATTGCCAATATGCTTGTTTACCAGGAGAAAATGCACTGTTGTTTGTGCTTGCTTAAAAATGCTGCTGCGTAGTCCAATCCTTCCTCTGACTATCTTTTATATCGACTAATGGATTCGGGGTCGCAAAGCGCTGGACCGCTTAGAATCTCATTTTGGCAGCGATAATCGATCGCCGCAATGTTATCGAATAATGTTATCGAATAATGTTATCTCGTGAACTTCCTCGTCATCGTCTTCTTGCAAATAATGTCTTGCACAACAAATTTTACATGCATTATTATGAATGTATACCTCAAAACGATAATATTAAACTGGTAATAGTATAATATTTCAAACGTATAAAACAATAGAGATAAGTGTAATAAGTTATAAGCATATCATATTAAATAAGTGGCGAGTATAATAAATTTCTCTTATAATAGAGCAGATGTCGTAAGTCGTAATAGATTAATATCTAGATCAATCTAAAGTACACGGCCGAGAGTCAAGTTGCGCCTCGATCGACCCTAATTTTATTAATTACCGTGGATCTACTCTGCCCCAGTTGCAGCGGACATTAACCCTCCGATGCCCTATTAAATTTGCGCCTTAGCTAAAGTTCTACATAATAAACTTTAAAGTGACGGCTAAATTTTCATATCGCTCGGACGATAATTTGCTAAGTGCAGAACAAAGTAAAAATCTCAACTCTTTAAAATTATTCCTCGCGATACGCAGAGAGTACAACTTGCTTTGCCATTAAAGCATTAAATTCGGAATTAATTACAGTCTTTCTTTTTAAAATTTCGTCTACTACTTCAACTTGTACTTTACTTTAAGACTTTACTTTAAGAAAATCTAACGCCGAAAATAAAGCGCGCATGCATTATATATGGACTTAATTGCGAGTATATGCATACATAGATATTTATACGCATATGTGTATACACATATAATCAAGAAATTGTCCACGACGCGTACAGGGACATATTAATTCCATAGCGCGTCGGAGGGTCAACATTGAAAGTTCCACGCGGCCAAAGTTACGCGCAGCGCGGCCATTGTTACCGGCGAATTTAATGCTCGCGTATATGCGGCGCACTTACGGCACGCCATAAACCAACCCGACCGCCGCGTAATGCCTGGCTCAGGCCTTTAATACGCGATCGGGGAATAAAGGGGAGTTAGCATAACGCGTAGCGCTGGTGCAATCAAAGGTACGCCCGGCAATCAGCGTTTCGGACGGCCCGCGCGGACTCGCATTTGGATGCAACTGCGGCCGCGGCCGGCGCCGCCGGTTGCATCGCAATGGATTCGCCGATTTACCCTGCGTGGTAGCGTAAATATTCCCCCCCCCCCCCCCCCGAATCGACCGCTGCGCTGAACGCGATTCTGAAAAACGCGCCGGTGAGATTTGCGATTCGTTATAGAACTACCCCGTGACGGGATGTATACAATGAAGGGGGAGCGCGAGGATGCACGAGAGTCAGGTGTGGAATCCCGACGAGGGTAAACAAAAAAAGAGTGCCGAGATTCGCGAGTCCGATTCAACCTGCGGTTACGCTGTCGGACATGTCGCGCGGGCGAGTAATTAGGACGATCCCGTGATTGCGTTCGCTCTGACTCGCGTGGAAATCCCTCGGGCGAGAAGATCGCCATCAGCGAACGTCGGAACGACAAACAACAGCGCGATCCTGCATCGCGATGTCATTAAGTAACGCGTTTCAATGTAAGTCACGGTGACCGCTTCGTTATGAAATAGACTAGAGTGGAGTGGCCACGTTACATTCGAACAAATTGGAGACAAGTATAGACGAGCCCCGGCTACGTTATAAACAAACTTAGCACAACTAGGAATGACGTTATTCATGGATAAAATAATATTTAAATAAATCGAAGGTCGATGTTATTTTCTTGCATCCGCGCGCAAGCTACATGCCGCGAGATAATTAAAGAAAATGTTGCCTTGTCGGGGATTTTCATTGTACCCTCGGGATATTCTTCTTGGGATCTTCATTGTACTTTGATCCGACTAGGTGGATGAAGTAAGATAATGAAACTAAGCATTATTAACATTTTTGTAGCCCCCGAGGGATGCATCAATGCAGATATCCGACGCTTCGTTTGAACTTATAAGGGTACAGAAGTTATGGTATATATACATCGCGTGATAAGAGGGTCGGGGTCGCTTCAAAGGGTCGCAAACTCGCTTCCCTTTCTTTTGTTCGATAGCTCCATATCGTGATTAATTAATCGATTTTACTACACGGTTAGAGACATCACGATTGTTCGAGTGAGAACCCAGGAAAAAGAAACCGAAAGTATTACAATGCGTATTATTGTTGTATAATACAAGTAATGTAATCGGTATAAAGTGCAAATTGGTAATATTAGCCTCAGAGTGGTGTTTAAAAACAGATTTTAAGCCAGTTCCAGGTGAAACCTACCTGCATTACCGTGCAGTACGTTCGTTATCGAGGCATCTAAACGACGTTATGGCGTGCGCTGGAAACGACCAGAAAAATCGCGCCGGGTGAAATAAATACGGAGCGACGCGATCAATCGGTCGCGATCAAGCGGCCGCGATTCGCTCGCGCGGAGAGAGACGAGACGCGGGCGGAAAATCGTTCTCATTTCACTCTCACGGGTCCGGTTAATAAATAACCGCGCATGTAAAACTCGGCGGTTCTCGATGTCGTTGATTCTCTTCGTCGGATCGATGACGGGTTATCGAGTCTATTATCCGGCAAAGATTGTCACGATGAGCAATGAACGAGAGAAGGTGGACGCGTGAAACACTTGGACGCGCTCCTCTCTCATTGTCAGATGGGCTGAAGGGAGGAACGTAACCGGTTATCACCTCGTCGACACGGTTATAATTGTCATCGTTATCGTTATTGCGTCACGTGACCTAATTGCCATGCAACGCAGCCGTCGGCCCTTATCCCGGTGACGATTAACATCGGTGGGACACGGCCTGGGTACGCCGCCGTTTATCCATATGCAGCTGCCAGTAACGTGCGCGCGAAATCCGCGTATCGCGAGTAAATCTGTTGGTTGTGAATCACATTGGAATTCGCGCGATCAACCCACCGAGAGCGACGTTACCAATTTGCATTGCAAGAAGTAACATAAATGTCATTGACATTTTAATGACATTTGATATTTGTTTCCCTTAGGCATCAGGCTAAGGCATTCATTAAAGTGTTAAACGCAACTCGTGATACTGGAGTTCAAAGGCGTCGTTTTAATGGACATCAAAAGAAAAAAGCGCGTTTGATAACGTTTAATTTCATGATAGCACCAGACCGCGACTTGTCCTGAGCAATCGTGAAAGTATCGAACGTAGAGTCGTAATCGATAATTTGACACCTGCAAAAAAATGCGGCCATCCTTTAATTGAATAATTATATACATATGTCCGGCGGTAACAGAAGCGGTTTCATGTAACCCAAATAAAACTGTTGCTGTAAATTCACGCGAAAAAACAGAACAGACTGTCGACCGGAAATATCGCCTCTGGCGAGAACGCAAATATCGGATGTATATTGCAACGAACGTTTTGGCATAGTTAACAAATATAATTTTTAATTTAATTACATTTAAATTTGAAAAAATATATTAATTATATAACTAAAATTCTAATAATTATGTGCAAAAAAATTATTTATACGTATATTATATCAATAGGAACATTCTTGATATCAATTAAACTGCAATCGGACAAGGTCTGGAGAGGGATCTTAAAATTATATATTCTGTATGAACGTATGTGATAAAAATACGTTGCGCAACCTTTTGAATGTTTTATGCAAAAGGCTGAAAAGAGAAATTGTTAAAAATTGATACGTTTTGATTCACACGCGAATGAATAGCGAATCCAATATCTCTATACCTCGAAGGCAATTCCAAAGCCATGTGCAGTAAATTAAGCCGGAGATGCGTGGCATGACGGGGCTGTCATCTATTCAATAATGTAATCATCGCTACTGAGGCGCAAAATCTAATTAGTTCAAAACAGCGATTCCCTCTTTTCATGGAGTTTTTGCAAATCATCTGGCTCGATATTCAAAGTTATTCATAATCGATGCCGCGCTTTCATTCGTCGGCCAAGCCGAGATTCGAGCTTTCATTTACTAAAAGGTATATCTCTCTGTGGATAATTGCGATGAGATAATAGTCAAAGACATAGAATTAATAAAGGCTTAGAGCTCGTATTTCAGTATTACGTGAGGAAACGATAAGTCAACGTTTCGACAATCGTAGAAGACGCAAAGTTATAGTTAAACCGATACGATGAATTATCATTTCCGTTAAGCTGGCGAAAGTTTCTGTTTTGCTAAGAGTTAACGGATTACCGATAGCGACGGAGGCGTTCCACAGTTTCGTTTCGGTCGTTTTATTACCTTAGAAACGTCTCCGTAATATATGAGGTAATAATAGGGTTCCGCAGAGACACTATATCACTATTATTACTGGGCCACACGATCCAATTCCAGTGAAAGCGTAGCGTCGCACTTTTACCCCATTTTCCCGGAAATATGTATGCGGTCTTACGCGAATTCCCCTTTAAGTGGTGCATTAACGAAGACAGGGGACTCAGATCGAGAAGTAAGGATGTCATGCGTCACGTACAACAACGCACTGCGATCGGATATAACATTTACTGCGATTCAATGGCCTTTCGCTGTTGTTCGTATCGACGTATTTGGTTGAATTGCCGCTAAGGTACTTGAGCAGGTAGAATGGAACGGTCGTTATATTATTCCTGAGCTTTCATAGCAATAAAACTTTGTTGATAAAAATCATTATATGTTATTGTCGAATTATGTTACTGTAATTATTTTTGTACTAAAGATTAAAATATGAAGAGAAATAAAATCAAAGAAAATCTACATTCGTTTTGCACATTAAATACCCTAAATTAGATACTTATATCTCGCATTTATATGTTTATTTAATACAATGTTATCAAATTTTGAAAATCAGTTGCCTACTATTTTGAATTAGATGTAATGACTATATACGCGATTCTTTTTATACGTTTTATGGTTTTTTTCATAATCACAAATTTAAAATATAATAATTACATTTATACATCTTGTTATAAATGTAACCGTAAAGTTAGTATCAATTGTAGACTGATCGCTCAACTTCGTGAAATTTTAATTGGAGGATAACTTAATTAGACGCAAAAGTTTCGGCGCACACTCAAAACGCAACAAATCTCGTTTTCGCGAGAACATTCGCGCGAACATCATCAAGAATTCCCTTGCAGAGCCGAGGAATCGTGCTCGGAGAATGTCGCAACAATAAATCCAGCATTTCGCCGGCGCATTTCCGCGGGCACGTCGGGCTGCTCGTTATCGCGTTCTATCACCATTGTTGCTGAACCGCACAACCTAATTACCGCGGAAGTGAGGCGTCATCCCTTATCTCGGGGCCGATTAACTTCGTCTGCACGGACCGGGGGGAAACCAGTCAGCAAATCGCACCCGGGGCACACGTTCGTGTCTTTCGACGGCCATAGCGCTCATCGTGGGACGTATCGCGGATATGAAACGTGCAGACACGTATGCGCGCCCAGTTCCATTCTATCGAGAGAGAGAAAGAGAGAGAGAGAGAAGACAGAGGGTTTGGGACGTGGAAATGGATCCCATGGCTGTCGAGCCTCGATCAATTATTCCGGAACGTTGTATCGGGCACTGGGATATTGTCAGTTTAATGTGACGGTAGCTCTAAATGCGCGATTACTCCTTAACGAGTTTCGCAGTCAAAGTTGTCTTGACGAAAATCACGTGCGGGATCTGCAACTTCGTAGCTGCATGTGACTTTTAATTTCCCACGTTGGATATCTTGGCGATAGAGGCCAGAATAAAATTCTTTTTCCGAAACAAAGTTTATTATTTTATTTATTTTTCAACTAATTGACAAACGAGATTTTGATTAGAGACGCAAGTTTCCGCTTCCTGTGTGACGCAAGAGATAATGTAATTAATAGATTCTTTCGCGAGTTTTTGTCTACCGGTCACGGAACAGATTTGTCACAATTAACTTCTTCCTCTGTCATCTCTTCGTGCCGTTATTTGAGTGCAAAAACCGGTGGCTCGAATGGACAGTAAAGCCATTCTCGTATTTTCCGGACGATCAAGCAGTCGATAGCTTTCGCCGAAGGCTCCCCGCGAACGTAAAGCAGAAAGCATATGTTCCAATATCCTCGTCGTAATCCCCAATAAACCAGAACCCTCTCGTCCTCCATCGACGGGGTGATACGGTCCCTCGTCGACCCCGATGAACGCGAAACCATAATTTCTTGCCTCGTCGCCTTTCCGCCGGAATAATGCTTTCCGTAACCCTCCGTGCTGGCCATTAATTCCATGACGAACACCCTGGTAAGGACACGCATGCCGTTTCCTTCTGCCCCCGTCCGTGACTCGCGGCCAAGTACCCGGTCTTTGTACTCCGCGATGGTACAAGGCCCACAGGCAACTTGCCGGATTCTACCGTAAAGCACCTCGAGCCCGGTCCATCGCGGAAATAAATCATTTAATTTCGAAAGCTCCAACGTCGGAACGCCCGTGTACATCGCAAAGATACGACGAGGCGCGAAGCTCCGGGGATATTTTGCCGCGTCAAAATTGCCGACGCGACGTGAAAAAAAAATCCACGGCTGCAAAACGAAAACGCGTGCACCGCGAAATAACGCGCTATCACGCAAAATTTACATGTTTATTTCAATGTACCCGAGTTATCGCGACTGCCTGCAATATCGTTACTATTCTCGTACACAAAAATTAATGACGACTAATTAGCCCCTTCAGCGCGACGAAAGTGTTTTACCTGTGCACGAATAATTCAATTACACGTCACAGTTTTTTATAATAAAAAATTCTTTTTCCAAGCGAGTCTAAAATTAATTCTCCTTTTTTTGATTTTCCATTTTCACACTGCTAAATATAATAACAATTACATTTGACGTCCACAAAGGAAGTCCTTACTGTAAAATGCAGTTTATTTAAACCTTTGAAGTTTAATTCGCTTAATTATAATTTTCGAAATGAAGTCGTCGATGACCGAGGCATTCATCAAATTTTTCTCATCTATTCTGAGAGAGAGAGTTTCTACAAAAACGTTCCCTAAATGTAACAAATAAAACTTAAATTAAGAATTTAATTTGAAAACATAAAGTTTAAACGGAAGTTTGAGTCCGACAAAGGGCTGGCATCTGAGCGTGCATATGTGTGACGTGAAGGCAAAGTTGGTTGTAAAGGAGCGGGATAGCGTGGTGAAGGAAACGGGAGATAAAACAGCGGCCGTGTTATGGTGACCACCAGGGGCCGGCGGAAATGGTGATAAAGTGAAGGTAAATAATGTGTGTAGCTCCAAAAATGAAGAGAAATCGCGGTCGTACCGGCGCTGAAGATGAGAGAAGAATTCTCGCTTCGGTGTCACCTCGTTTTCGTATTTTAGCGCGAGGAGATAAGGATACACGGTGTTAGAGCGGCGAATGGAAGAAATAACGTAGCCCTTTTTTACGACGTCAAAATACGGCCCTCCCATTGTTGGGCGAAATCCTCCGTGACTCGTTTGCAAAATCAATTACGAAGCTACGCACGATTTAATTTGGAGATTAAAGCCGCGGAGGTTAATCTGCATTTCGTTGCACACACGCGATAAATTTCGTAATAAATAATTATATGAAATTCTACCGAGTAACAACGTGATAAATCTAAATTATCTGCAAGCAACTCGTTATCGAAATGTTCTTTCTTCCTAAATCGTTTTCAGCTTTGTCACTTTTCATAGCTGTTCTCCTGTTTGGAAATCCCGAACTGCGAAACAAGCGTTCTATTGGTGTAACAAGCGTTTCATTTTGGTTCGAGTATTTTTCAAAATACGAGATTGCACGTTTCGGTGAAATCGCACGACGTGCTTCGAAGAAAATGAAGGTGCCGCGGCGATATGACGTCAATACGCGATAACATTTCACGTGTATTCGGCTCGCGTCGTTCCTGAAACCCTCTTACCCCCTTAACGTCATACGATTTAGTCTGCGCGAGAAAAGCGAGAGCCGACGGCAGCAAGTGCTCTGTCGACCGGAAGACATTGATGACATTGTTATACTTTGGTCTACATACGTTGTCTGTATACACTCTGGTGCGCGCCGCTGAAATTTATCGAACCGTAAAACACACGACACATTCCCTCACAAAAGGGCGCGGTGGCATTGAAAAGCCGTTTGTACGTTCTTATCCGAAAACGAAAAGCGCAAGGTAAACATTTTCTGGGAGCCCTCGTAACACGCTTATGTGCTCGCCGAGCCTACGGGGGAGCCTCAACCCTTCCGCCACCGAGGGCGTGTCCGACTGGAATTAAAAGCTCTGCGAGTACAGTAACGCGAGGAACACAGGGGATACGGTCGATTAACCCTCAAAAGAGCGTGATCTTTTAATTTTATTTTATAAAAAGGAAAGATTTATTTTGGAGGGAATAAAATACACGTGCTCGTAACTGTGGTTCTTTATTAAGTATTAATTAAAGCGTAAAAATAATTATCGTAAAGGATAACTCTCATATTATCATTTATTAAGGAGGTACGACTATTAGTTGTGAGTCAAAAATGCGATTGAAATATTAGGCGCATATCTAACAGAAAATCGGCCACCAGTTATAAATCAAATTGCGATGGATATTTTTTTTCACTTTTCTGTGTTATTATCAATTATGAAAAAATGATAGCGTTCTAGAATTACACATATTTTACATTGAGCAGTAGGTATTTAGACGAGACGTAATTTGTCATAAAACGCATTTCCGATCGTGCATGGTACGTACAAGTCTCGATAAGGAGTCGAAAGGGACAAGGACTGTCTGTTGAGCGTATATGCGATATACGATAAGGAGAATGGAAGGGAAGAATAGGCAGTGTCGTGATCGTTGAAACGAGTCGAGCTGGGCATAGAGGAACAACCATAACTTCATCTACGTAATGGTTCTAGCCCGAGCTAGATAAGGAGCTGCCTTTTCGCCGCACCGACTATCCGTTGTCATCCAAACGACTCATCCTCCCGCCGATGTGAAAGCCCCACATAATTCTCGTTGGCACACAGCCGTGGGGTTCCCACCTCCGCGTTCCGCGCAGGCTAAGTCAATTACGGTGCGGCGCGTATATGAGTACGTGAAAGATGAAGAAGAGAAGAAGCGGAAGTCGAGAGCACGCGCGCCGAGATTTTCACGCTCCTTCCCCCTTCCACCCCCTCCGGGCGATTTCGTCTTCCGCGAACGCGCTTCTCTCGTGGGAAGGAAACTTTATTTCCGCTCATCGATCGCGTTTGTGCGCGGGGAATACCCCGTTAGCCGAGCGAGGTCTGTCGATTATACTTGAACTGCGCGCGTTGATCGGAAATCAAAGTTTTTGTTCCCCTCTTCGGGGAAGGCTGCCCTGGCGACCGGGAACATCGCGAGTTTCACGACGAACTCGGAATTTCTCGTAAAGAACATACTTTCGAAATGCTAGTGAGATCTAACACTTTTATTGTACTCCAAAGTGTCTAAAGGACAACGTAGAATTTTGATATACTCGTGATTGAAGGATTGTAACGCGCATTATCACAGCAGATATTTAACTTCCAAGGGAGGACTTTTTTAAAAACTTAAAAAGTTGATCTAATTAAATCGCATTTAGAAGTAATCTTTTGTTATATATACATATATATATATATATATATATCCTACCTATACATATACCTGTACATAACTTTTGTTCAAATACATTTTATTCGATTTAAATCCATAAATGCAATTAATACTCTACGATACATGTAAAATACACCTCTTAGAAATCTACTAAATTCATAGAGTAAAACGTTTCGATCGAGTAAAACAGTTATTGATCGAATGTTGCATAACTTGTTTCACAATTAAAGAATTTTTGCCTCACCTTTGCACTTATCTTTATCTAAAAAATATATAGAATATAATCTACCTTTATTTAACTGTAAATCATTATTATCATCAAAAAGAACAATAAAAATTGATATATAATATTGGGGTAAAATACACCCTACGCGGGTAATTACATTAAAACAGACCACGCGAGTAATGTAGGATTAAATAAAGAGGAAAAGAATAAAAAGGATAAAAAATACTGCGATGAATAAAACATACACGTGCCGGTATCCGTGAGAAGATTAAATAACAAATAAATAAATAATTTTTAGTCAGAAATAATGAGCGATTCGAGGAATGGCGAGATGTTGCGTATACAATAGTAAAATCGTAGTATTAAAATATTTGTTTAAAACTTTTCTTGTGATAGAGATAGCCACGTCTGTTCTTTATTGCAAAATTTACATTATCTTTTGAACTTAGAGATAAATATTATCTCTCTCGCTTCTTTCTTTCTTTTTCACCGCTGTAAATCGATCTTATTTCTCGAAAAGCGTGTTCTTTAAATCTATTATAAATAAAAATTAAGTTATAAAAAGTAACTTTAAATTTCTTTTAACAGTCGTACGTGTGATTTCGATAATTTATATTAGATGCAGGAGTATAAATCTTCAATTAATCCCTAATTAATTTCTAATTATAAAAAATATATTAAAATGATTGTCGCGCTTTATCCAATGTTTTGTTTCGGAAAAACGTAAAATTTCTAGTAAAATATACTTATAAAAAATTCAATCATATTTAATCCAGGTTTGAGTCTACTTGGAAGTAATCTTGTTTTTTGAGATAATCATAGAAGTTTCGAACTTATTTCGTCCAGGTCCGAGTTTACTCTTGACACCTTATATGTATGTCTCTCATGTTAACAGTTCTGCGTTCGTAAAGTTTGCGGGAGCTTACTCATTGTCAGTTAGTTGACTTCGTATGTTTGGCTTGGTTGTGTCATATAATGCGCGGCATAAATAGCGATGATGCGTCTATCCTCCCTCTGCGAAGCGCTTGCTTTTCTATACAAACTGTTCGACATGCGATAATTTACCTGGAAAATGCTCTTCTTCTTTTTGACGATATACAAAAATTAGTATTGTTTGTATGAGTATAAGAGACTTTTACGGCGATTCGCAAATCTATCTAACTTGTTTAATGAATTATTCGAGCAATTTGGAGTAATTTTCCTCAGAAATGAATTCCACAAGCACTACAATGTCCTTGTTATAAGAAAATTAGGAAAGAAGTTACTCCAAATCGATCCGAGAATTCGTAAATAAGGGAAAGTACGCGAAACACTACCTATATTACTATTTCGTACTTTCACGAGCAAGTGGCATTCTCCAACCTCGGCAGAAAGGGTCGTCGAGCTATTTCGAGATCTAGAACGCGACACGACGTATGTACGTAAGTTTTCCCTTTTTTCGCCCCGACGAGAGAGCTCGTTCTCCCGATTCCCCGGTGAACCGTGCGCCCTAAAAGTCCCGGGTGGCGTAACCACCGGCGAGTCATATATCTAGAATAAAGAGGAAAAGGAAAGAGGAAGGAAGGGAAAAAAATGTCCCGGACGCGGCATCCCGCATACGTGATACGTCCCTTGTGATACCTACCCCGCTTTTATCGGGCATTGTCGCTTGATCTTCGGGTTATTTCTGCCGGGTTCGCGCAGCCTTCCTCCTTTTTAAGAATTTAAAATGCTCGTTGATAGGCACGGCTACACTTGTCATTTGTCACTAGTAACATGAGCCTTCGTTCTCGGAGACTAACAGCATCCATTTGCACACTTCTTCTTTTCTTTCAATTTTTATTTCTTTATTATTATACCAAAAATTAGCTATTTATTGTCGCAGAATTAAGCAAGCTATTTAAAAAAGACAAGGATTAATTTTAAACAAAGTAATTCTTAGTTTAAAACAATATTTTATAAAAATATATTCCGAAGAGATTCTCTTTATGAATATCATGAATATTGCCAAAACGAACAAAGTTCAAATATTCTAAAATTCTAAATCAATGCCCGAGCAGTAACCTTTTGTCATTTTTATCAGCATCACTCCAGGACGGCGTGACGCAAAAAGAGATTTCATCTCGGGCAATGCGTCTTTATTTAGGGACAATTCGTCCCGACGTGCTGCGCGCGAAATAAATCTCTATTATCGGAAAAGCGACCCATGCCGTTCTTCTTCAACGCCCGCGGATCACAATTAAAGGTGTAGTCGCTCAACCTCGAATAATCGCTCGCGGTTGACTCTAATTTTCTATCGTTAATCTCGTCTGGATGCTAATGTGGGCCTCTTTATTAACGCGCGGAGATTATTCGATAAAGTCTTCTGGATCGAACCCCGCTACTTATTCCTGGATTAGGGCAAACCCTCCCTTTGACTACTTGTTGAATCTACTCTCGGACATCATGCATACAAATATCGCTCAATATATCTTTGATGCCCAATAGAAGGCACTTATTCAATTTCTTTCTACTTGGATATAATTTATCAAAAAATATGCTAGCTAATTCATAAGGAGTTAGCTATACATACTGCTTGAAGTCACAGCAGTTATTGTCATTAATTTTGGGTTGTTTGATTGTCAAATATACAATGAGAATGATAAAGTACCGCGTATTAAATTAATACAGCAATATATTTAAGATATTTGCATCTCGAGGCACATAGAAAAGCAAAAATCGCACGTATGTCTCGCCCAATCTTCTTAATTAAAATTTCCCTTATTCAATAAGTTACAGATACAATTATAAAACGAGGTCAATTATCAATTTCGATCACCGACCGCAGTCCTAATGAAATACCATTCCGTGAATTATCGCTGATAAGAATAGAGGAAAAAATGTTACCGAGAAAAAGATTTTCCTATCGCTAAAAGTGATACTCTCAATATGCAGGTCATAGAATTCCCGAAATATCGCACAATATATCTTTAGTGCACATTTATACTACTGCACAATTTTTTTGTACAAATTAATTGCGTGCAATCTTCGTATCCCCGATGAATTTATCTCCGGTTGCCGCCTCTGTCCGTCGAATTATTACGGATATATCTCCCCTCGGACGAATCGTTTTAAATATTTCGTGCCGCGGTTGCGACACGAAAATTCCGGAACCACCCCACCCCCCTCGATGCAGGGGGTAGGCGTCAACCGTTCTTCTCCCTCGACCGTTTCGAATCCCGTCATGAGCCGGCATTGAAAGCGCCACCAGCGCGGGACAATGAAAGCCGTAGGAAAAGGGCTGCCTGACTGGCTGTTACCGCGAACGAATTTGCATATACCGCAGACGGGCCGCCCCGTATGCTTTGAGGGTTTACATGTGTCGCAGGTTAATCTCGTTTCGCACGTACAGTGCCGGTTCTGGGCGAGGAGGGGGCGTCAGACCCCCGGCCGTGCCCTTCGCTGCTGTGTTCGTGTCAGTATTTAATCAGCAATGTTATTCAATATTGGTGGGTTTGGCGACGTCACCGCGTGCGTACGCGTGCGTTCGCTAGGTACGTGCGGCTTCAAGAGGCGAATCCTAACTGGCGATAACGTCGCTAGTGAAAGCGTGATAGCGAGTGACGTCCGGTATGATTTTTATACACATCACGTGCGGCTGTCCCAACAAAATTGCGATCGTGTCAACGAAACACCGACGAGCGACGAACTCGGAGGCAGCGACGATGTTTAGCAAATCCTCTTCGGTGATCTTTGATAAGTTTCTTCAAGAAGAATATACGCGGTGTGCTTCAATAAGTCTCAGTATGTACCTACACATGTAACTGACACTACTATACCTACGATGTGACGTGGTCTTCTTTTAATATTTATTTCTTAAAGAATAATAAAAATCATAAAAATTAATCTAATCTAGATTAAAGAATAGGAATAGTTAAAGGAACTGGAAAGATATTACATTCAATTTGCCTCATAATATCGAAGGTTATTAGGAAATTTCAAACGGTCATTTAACCGCCTCTACTTCGTTTTACGCACACATAGAGCGCTTTTAACAAAAGAACACTGCCTGCCCGTGACTGGAATGAAGGGAACGACATGCCCTACACGACCGCGCGCGTCGCCCAGATCGTGCCACAAACATATATAAACGTGTGAATTGCGGGGAACTCAGAGCAATTTCATGAGCGTATAAATAAATTCATAGCGTGATGGTCGGATAGGCGAGCGAGTACACGCACAAATGTCAGCGAGTAACGTGTTTCTGGCGGCACACAAGCACTCTGCTGGTTTTAGCGTAAATAGACGCATGTACACTCATATATACGCACACCAAATCCTTGAATTCGCAGAACAATGGTAGCCGATCGCCGTATATCGCGGACCCCCGATCGTATCCACTTTGTGTGACGAATATTAATGCCGTTTACATTGGAACGTACGGACGTTCATGACTCTTCGCGATCCGTTTGTGCGCAATTAAAGCGGATAAGCCAATAGTGATTAATCGGTCTTGCAAATGCGAGAGTGATCGCAACCGCGGGTTTACTTTAAATCTTATTTAACCGTCATGTTTCTGCATTGCTGGTAATTTCTAGCCC
Organism: Leptothorax acervorum; assembly: GCA_035220615.1. Lineage (NCBI taxonomy): Eukaryota > Metazoa > Arthropoda > Insecta > Hymenoptera > Formicidae > Leptothorax > Leptothorax acervorum. The sequence goes on along the minus strand of JASTWQ010001261.1, from coordinate 1,142,400 downwards.
GACATCACAATTTGCAATAAATCGATGTTGTTGAAAGCTGAAAGAAAGTAACGTTGCGTTATTTAAAATAATTAAATTGTAGTTTACTATATATCCCAATTGTCGTTCTCGAAAATTAATCAGAAATTTAACGATTGACTTGAACTGACTATATGTAATAAACTAGAAAATTAAAAAAATTAACTATAGATATCAGTCAGAAGATGAAGCAGATAATAGATAGATGAAAAAATTAATTAGGAAATTAATCGGGATTTAATTAGCAAATTAATTAACAATTAATCAGGCAAGAAAATTATCTAAAACATTACCTAGAATATCTAGAATACTTAATTGGATAACTAACTAGATAATATATATGTAATATTTAATCATATATTCCTTATCTCACGAAAATGATAATCTAAATTCAAATGAGTTAGCTTTTCTTATCAAAACGGAAATTCGTGACACGCAGTGGTCTTGCGAGGCAAGAAGACGCAACGAGGTGTGTTAATTACCCAGGTGGCAATGTACACTTGATGCAGTGACCGCAGACTTAATTCCAATTATGCATATGCCAATGCTGATTCCCTTTCGAGTCGATAGACGATTCTCTGCGGCGAGTCTATCTAATATTTGCGGCCGGTGACTTTTTAACAAGCCGCCGCAATCCGTTAGTTATCCCGGTTCAATCAGCTAACGACGGCGGAAGTAGAGCGAGGACCCGATCGCCGTAACCGTTAACGAACTCTTCCCGAATGGAACCGCAAGAAAATATCGCCCGGTCGCTACAGAGCGGTGGAAATTACGTATCGACGTTTTCCGGGTTTTCTCGAAACGAGGTGAACGCTCGCGAATCGTTTTGGCGCCTATTTACGACGCGAAGATGCGGGGTGATACGAAAGCGTGAGATGTCAGACAAGTTCGTGCACATAAATTGAGAACTTAGTTAAGCGAAACAACACACGATGCATCTCTATGCGTTCATCTTGACGCGTAATCCGATATAATAGTTTGCCGTCAATACAGAGGTCGTAAGAATACCAAATCGCGAAGTGGCGCGCGATTATATTGTACTCTTGCAGTGGAAGAGAGAGAGAAAAGCAGCATCTGTTCAGAGGATGAGGTAAATTCCAATTTAATTGGTGCACGCAGGATGGCGTACGAATATCTATATTGTGCAGCCTGAGCGTATCCTGTTCCGCTATTTCGAGGCTGCGAATATTATTAATGTAATATTTCGCAACACCGGTGTGTTTAACAATTTAATTCCGATTAAATTGTATTCTATAATTGTTCTATAATATTCTATAATCATTCAGAATCTAAAATATAATGGCTTTATACTAGTATTTCCATTAAATACACTTTTTACGTGCTGCGTCGAAGGCAGAAAATTGACAAATTTCCGGGTTTGAAAATTCCGATTCTAATATTAACAGCTGCGTTTCAGTATTAAATATTTTCGAGCACACAAATAATCTCCCAAAATATATAATTTACATTTCTATCATTTTGTTCGTATTGCGAGATTTACTCTTAAACAACGCGAAAAGATAAGATTGATTATTGTGAAGTTTATCACGCCTGCCGTGACTCACTCGATTGTGATGTACGTAACGTATCTCTCGCAATATCCGGTGTCTCCGTCGTGACGGAAATAATTTCATCGCATTTAGTCCGTTTGCCTGCCGTTAAGAGACTGTAGAGGCGCGTTCGAGACTTGTAACGTACACGCCGCGCGCCTTGGGTGCGTCTTAATCTCCCGTGTAATCCTAGCGAGTCACTTTGTACGGTACGGAGCAGCCTGCCGTCTGAGCAAACTACGATCGTACTACTGGCTGGCAGGGCGAGCGCAGCGTGAATGTCGCGAAACTGTAAACACTCCGTGCTATTGTTTCGTCCGCCGTTTGTAATATTAACGGCAACATATTGTGGGTCGCACGGACCACCCCGTTTCCCCGTTGCAATCCTCCCCCGACGGGTTTGCGAGTGCCGACTAAATTCGGACCACATTTCTCTTTGGCGGAAGTTCGATTTCTCTCTCCCACATAAAATCCTTTAATTTTCTATCGTTATATAAGCTCTTATTTTTTATTATAGTGATAAATTTTCACAAATAATCGATTCCATTTTAATCAAAGAGTATTAGAGAGTAAAGTGGGTTTCAAGCTACCCTTCAATTATAAAACAAATACATATTTCGATTTTTTATCAGGCACAAATGATACCAAAGTAATGCGCCGTTCTATGCAAATCGCGACTTTTTGCATAAATGTAACGTCCAAATGAATGACGTCGGTGACGTTACCTACCACGTGAAATCGTTAAAACACGAGAGGCTGGCACAATAATATTAAACATTTGCATAAAACATGATATTATGCGAGTTGGAAATATCACGTATCTTTTTTTGTAATTATATATGGAAAGTTAAAAATTACGACGCGCGTAAAACTTATGTTACCAGTTTGTTGTAGAAAATACACGTAAAAGCGAGGCACAATTATTCATTAAATTAAACGCCCTTCCCCGCACGAACCATTGTTATAAAAATCTCACTCTGTTCGATTAGTTTAACTGAATCATCCTCGTCGCTCGCATTTTACATTCCCAAGAAACTTCGTTAATAATTCGCGAGAATTTCGTAGTGCAATTCACTTTATTCTAGTCGCGGCATGCGATTACACGCACGCGCACACATACACACGTCGCATTACGGGACAGCTTTTAATTTATAGTTTCGCGACGCGGACGCAATCTGATGTCCGCAGGCTAATAAATTTTCCATAAAAATACCTCGCAGACGCGGCCACCGGAGACCGCCGGACCACTCACTCGATCATATCGCGTTTCAGCTCCGTGAAACTCCACCGCACGCTATCGGGCATTATCGATACGCGTCCCCTCCGTGTACCGTCGAACAGCTCTTAACGTTATAGACAGAGGAAACTCGATGCGCGACCGCATCATGTCGTCCGCCAAAATTTTAGAGCCACCGCGGTTGCTCTTCTCTACGACACTGACGCGAACTCCACCGCCTGTGTCTGCGAGTGACGTGGAATACAAAAGTTATGGCGAATACAATCCCAAAATACCAAGCATAATTTTAATAATAGCTCACTTTGTGAGTATTTTTCAAAATAAAATTCTGCTAACATGAGAGATAAACCTGGGATTAATTAAAACGCAGAATTTATTTTTTTATTTGCCCCTTTGCTCGATGAAATTCTTCGAGAACTAGGGATATTTTTTATTATCTTTTCTAGATTCAAAGAACCTTGCTATCGAGAGTCCCCTCAAAGAGTGAGGCCTTCTCGGGTTCTCTCTCGCCGAGTTACGTGGCGGCCAATCTTAGTGCGCACTGTTTCGCGGATGAAAATTGATAAAACGTCCACGTATAATTCTGGCCTTACGAAGCACGGGCGAATCACATATCGCTTCTCACGTGGGATAAGAAAGGGTACCCGTGGCGTTACGTGACTTCTGTACAGATAACAGTCGTACAGATAACACTCTCGCGGAAATCGCTACGCACTCGCGGTTTTCCGTGATATTCGACTTCCCTCGGCCTCCCCTCAAACGCGACGCGATGTTAATTTTAATGATATGCCTGAGCTTGGCGGATCGCGAAAGCTGCCTCTATGAATACGCGCTTATACGCCGGTAATTCGGGTGTCTTCCCGCAGATCACCCTTTCGAGAATAATACAAGAGAGGCCTCTAATACTAACGGAAGGTGATTACGTAATGCACACGGTGTCATACGTAGAACTATGAGACAAAATACAATACCATATCAGGTTAATTGATAAATTCATGAGCATTGCTAAGTAATCTTGAAGCCAAGTACAGGGGAAAAATCGAAAAGTTACTGAAACTAAATAGCTATTATTTTGTAACGAATGGACATAATGAAAGGAATTAAATATCATTGTTTATAACGGGTTTCTTCTATAGTATAGCATTTAATTCATTATGTACACTCTCCACTCATTACAAAATAACAGCTATGTAACTTCAGCAATTTGCCGATTCTCATTTGTATATAAAATATGATAAATTTCTTTTCAGTAATAGATTTATTTTCCACAGAAATTGATACTCACGAATATATACGCGTAATAAAAACGTGTCGATTTACGAAGCTGACCTGATGTAACACAATGATACTGTACAAATTATTTATAAAATTTAATTTACATATACTAAAGAATGTTATATTACAGTACGGTATAGCCGCAACGCATTGCAATGTAATATCATTTGTACATTTCGTCGAGTTTCATTAATGAAGCAGTATTACCATAAATTCAGTTGCCACTGATCTTCGTTTCGCTGCGACAATTTGCACGGTTCATATTACGGCATCGACTCAACGACGCGTGAACACGCCACATTTCAAACGTGCAAACTAGTTATAATAACCGACCGACGAACTTTGTACAAATATCCGGCTTGACGCAGTGTATCGTTAATCCATTGACGAATCGTAATTTCGCCAAAACTACAGTCGTCGCGCGAAGCCGCGATAATACCCGGCACGTTTTGATTGTAATTAGGTGACGAGCTTTGGTTTAAAGTTCTATTATTTCCATGAAATCTATGCAACGTGAAACAGGATAAATACAAAAGTTTCTTAACATCTTTTAAATATTAAATTAATTATTTTACCTCTATCTGCCAATAATAAGATAAAATTTCATTATCAGTATTAATGATCAATGTTAACTACCAATATTATAATTATCAATATTATAACAGCACTAATCATGTGTATAAAATAGATTTTTGCTTTCTTCATTTATTTTCTCTCGTAAAAAATTAGTATAAACTTTTATATTAAAATATAAATCGAATACTATTCTCTTATCCACCACACACATATTATACGACATACCTACATATTAAACAAATATACAACCGTATTTTATTAGAAGAAATAAAACAAAAACTTAAAAAACGTGTTATTTTCCATGAAATAAGCGCGAACTTCACCCAACCCGTTTACCGTTCTAGCCGATAGAGTCTTTCGCTCGGTTAATCATGTTGCACTTTTATACATGGCAAACGTTCGGCCGGCGTTTTCGAGCGACATTGTACGAGATCGTCGTCCTTTTACCAGCGACGGTCGATGGATTTCGCGTGGCACGAGCGATCGTTGCGGACGCCTTTGATCGGCCATGCGACGTTTTTTTAATCGCGTTAAACGTTCCGTCGTTGCCCTCAATCATCCAACGAGCTCCCGCTCGTCAAGTCTCTTTCCTCCACCCCGTATTTTTCCCATCCGTCCCATGTCGGTTACGGCCGCGGATCCGACCTTCTCGATTCTCTCTCTCTCTCTCCCCTCTTCGCGAGACACGCGACGTCCGTTGTTTAATTAAAACCAGATCAAAATGACGTCTTCCGGTAAAGCTCGAAGCCTGTGCTACACGACGGCTTTCAATTAATTCAACGTCGGTCCCGCTGGACGATACGCCGAACGATAACGACGGCCGCGGCGCACCGACGCGACGTGATTCGACGTCCCGTGGACGTTGCAAAAGAACTTACAAGATAGCGGACCTTCCTTGTGTGTCTCGAGCGGTGGATCGCACGAGCCATGTATACGTCTCTTGGTGACGTTATTTTATTTAAAATGAGTTTCTCCCTCTCGCGCATATCAAATACCTTTGGTTTAATAATACGGTTTCTGAAATTTACACGCGATTCATATTCAGACCTCGTGCACGATAAAAGGGACGGTAGGTGTAATTCCATTGTTTGCCGCATAATTTCCAGGCGAAACGTTCGGCGTAGAATGTTCGAAATAGCTTTTTACCATCGCAAAATGTGCAGTATCGGCGATTGCGAAACAGTATGCGTGATTGTTTATTGTCCCGTACGTGTATATTGTATGTACAGATGTGTATGCGTGCGTATTATATGAGTACGCAAGCATTAAGCTACGTCTATCGATTAGATAACTATATCGTTCTTTGCCTTACATAATGCAGCTACTCGAGACAAGCACACAAGAATTGTTTGCGCGCGATATTGCGACGTCGTGCAGGAAATTTACATTAACGTCTTTTAGTTCGTCTCGTATACACGGTGCACGATCACATAACACGAGATCATCAATCGAAGAGCGTTCAAACAATATCTGACGATTGCAATTTTATTATCGGTAGCGCGCTTTCATTCTGGTATGTCAATATTAATAAAAATAAATAAAAAATTTACTACGTTCGCGTGTTAATATTAATAAAAAAATATTTATCAAATAATTCGAATGTGTAAAAAGGTGACGTGAAAAATATGAAATTTCCTCTATATTTCAAAATTACGCCAATGACGCCAATTATTTCGTTTTATCGGTGTTGATATTGGGACGTCGCAATCATCGCAATTCTACGAATCTATGAGGAAAAAGAGCAGAAAAAGATATTACAGCTTTCCTCGCCGGTCACATTGCGTCGCAACTATCTGAAATTCATCCTTGACGCGGCGCAGTCCGGATGGAAGAAACGAGAATCGTACTACTTAACTTCCGGAGAATCAGTTGGGTTACTGCATCACTTGGTATGCACCTTCGTCTCCCCGCATTACTTAGGGGATCTTTTAAATCCTGTACGCAGTTACGGCGCGGCAGTCGGTCACCTCGAATACGAAATCAACGGGGTCGCGCACCACGGGGTCGGAGTGCCCCCTCCCTCTCCCCCTGCTCCACCCCTCCCCATCTCGTCTGCCTCGCGCAGTCCGATAATCAGAAATCGGCGAGGGAGCTGATTGCTCGGAGGGCGAAAAGCGAATTCCTAAGGCGTGTGCCACGATCGTCGGCAGCGTCGATTGCCCCGACTCGCAAGAATATTTCGCGGATCGAATGTGGGGGTAATTCGCCGACGGACACGTTTCTCCCACAACTCGTTCCAATAACGGCCGAAGTTGGAAAGTCGAAGTCGCGGTATTTGGGTTATGAGGTATCGACAGTAGAGGATGAGCGACGGTTTTCGGTCTCGTGCATCTGAGTACAAAGACTATAAAGTGGCCTTGTCCTACGTTAAAATTGAACACGCGATCTTCATATTATATAACATAATAGTAACATTATAGGAAAAATGTCCCTCACATTCTGTCGCAGAAGTGAAAAGAGTATTTCTCGAAAATAATTACGGCTATAATTAAAGGCGCAGAAAAAAAACTATGATTTTAATGACAGACCTCCCTTCCATGTTTATCTTGTCCTTTTCATCGATTATTTATTATATTATTACAACAAAAAAATCAGCTTCTCTCTCTATCGCGTTCGGAGACTTAATCTTTTATTTATTCAGGAGTTAAATGAAGATCTTTCGAATTAGGAGCATTCTTAACTCCAAGTATTAAAGTGCTTTATTTCAATTTATATCCTTTAGTGCAAGAACAAAGTGTAAAAACTCGAGGCTATTTATCAATATCCCGCTGTTCCCTACGAGCTATCTTATCCTCAGAATTTCAACTTAGAAAGTATACGCACACTGGTTGTAACCAGAAAGATTTATCCTCCGACCACACACATCGACCAAGACGCTCACTTGAAAGAAGAAGCACTCACCCTTGCTGGATATTGCCGCCGCACCGACGAATTGTATGGCCAGGACTGCGCCAACCAGAAGAAACTTTCCGGAACCACTGCGCTTCGCCGCAACCGATCCACATTTGACACCGGATGATCCCTTCGACGCTCGGCGACCGCCGGTCCTCACCCTGCTCGCTCGAGGGTTGCACCGACGTGTTATTCTGCCGCGATCGTCGCCGCCGCCGTCCAGTCGAAATACCGACGTCGTTCCCATTACGGCCATAACTGATCACTGTTTAAAATCTTTCCCTCGATCAGGCTGCTCCGAGATACGAGATACTGCGCACGATCTCGAGGACCTCCTCCGCGTAATCCTATAATCACACGGAGACCAGAGTTGACGCAGCAGAGAAATCCGACAGGGCGCTCCGTAGCACGATCGTCACCGACACAGTCACACAATCCGGACAAAACACACACGGGAGCGCACTACGGGGTGTGAAACCTTTCGCTGTCACAGTCGCCACGTCTGTCCCAGCGCTCGCGCTGCAGGGCACACGGAAACAATCCAGTCACCCCCTCCGATTTGCACGTTCCCTCTGATCCCGACAAGCGGGTGACAGGTCGGCCGCTGTCAAAACAAAACCCCGGAACCGACACTTGCAACCGTCGCGAGTGGCGCTACACCTGGCGCGCCTTCGCGAGCTCGCTCGGTCCCACCTGGAACTAACCGCGCCGGGCGTCTCCGGAGGGCAGGTCCTCCCCCATAACGGCGACAGGTCTCTCTCGTCGTGCCCTAGTCGAACGGGGCGCTACGCGCGGTAAGACCGAGAGAAAGAGTGCAAAGAAAAGAAAAAAGGACCGAAAAGACGTCCGCGACTAGCCCTTCTTGTGGTCTCGGCTCTCGATCTCGAAAAGCTCTCCCAATTTTGCGACTCCGGAGAACGCGACTGCACGCGTTACGATGCTGTTTTCCTCCGTGACAGAGAAGAGCGGGAGGGAATCAACGCCGAAGAAGGAGAGGGGGGGAGGGAAGAGGAAAGTCACTCGCGCTCGGGTGGGCGGGTCTCACCGTGAACCCTCTAGAAGGTTGATGAGGGCTGCGCGGGGGTGGTCAGGTGACAGTAATGGAAAATGAGAAAGAGAGAGACGGAGAGATAGATCCTCGATGGATGAACAGAGAGAGAACGATAAAAAGAGAGAAAGAGAGAGAGAAAGAGAAGGTGAGATTGAGAATATACACTAAAATCGCGATCAAAGCTGCGTATTGAAACCCCCAACGCAACGTGCTGCCGCGTCGAGACGCCCGGCGCTACTGAGGCGAAGGAGAGCCCGTTCGGGGGTTGCTGCCGCTACGCGAGGTTGGGAGGGGGTGAGAGATCGCGGGGGTGCAGAGGGATGATGGCAGCGCGGCGCGCCTCGGATATTCTCGCTTCTCTCCGGCTCTCCTCTCTCATATATCTCTCTCTTTCTCTTTTCCTTCCTGCGCACCTTCTTCGCTCGTTTTTCCGCACTCTCACCTTTGTTTTATATATCGAATTTTATATTCCGCGGGCTTGATCTTATTTTATTCCGCGTAAAATTATTTATATTATTCCGCGCAGCCGGTGTGAACCCCCAGTACCTCCGTGTTCCTCCTTACGTATCGTTCACTAGCGATTCTGTTTATTTTGCGCGCCTGCTATCGCGTCTATAACTCTATATCCTTCTCTCACTTAGTGTTCTTGAAGAATTTGATCCCAGGATAGTTAGTGGATTTTTCCTTCCATTTGCTCTTTTCATTTCATTCTCGTTTGTAATGTCGGACGCGAATCGAAATACAATGCAAGAGTGCAACGCGATACCACCTATCTGGACAAAAAAAATTCTCGACCGTAACGTACTACAATGCTTTTGGAGCAAGAGAATTCGATTAAGCGCCACGGATCGAGCGATGCATTGCTTTATGCGCTCTGTGATCGAAGCTGAATAAATTTTCGTCAGGCGTGGCATTTGCGCGCATCCCCACGCGCTCTGACAAGCCGTGCGCAACTGTTTTGCATATTATTATTTTTGACCCCCTGCCTCTCAACTCGTCCACCCTGCGCGGAATCCGATCGTGAACGAACGGGACGACGTTTCGCAAAAGCGAAATTAGCGCGCAGCGACAATATTGCCCGCATAGAAAATCGTCGAACAATTCGCGGATCGCTGGCAACGATCGTTGCACTCGACGTCGCCCATCGTGATTGGCAGTCCTTCTTTCTCTTCCCTCCCTGCCCCCTCCCTCGCTACGTGTAACAATGTCGATAATTAATCGTCGACGTAAACGTTAATTAAATACATGACAGATACAGAAAGCGGGAAATGAGACCAAGTTGGCGCGATTCGTGACGAATTCAATAGCGGTTGTTAGCTGCTCGAGAGAGCGCGACGCCGACGCACTTCCGTAATTTTTCCGTAATTATCCGTAACGATGTCGCTCGACGGCGACTGACGAAAAAGCGACGGGGCAGTAATCAGGGAGTGATCGAAATCGGATTATCGGCATCCGATCAATTGACAATCACGTCCGGCTACGGTCGCCCGCGCCGTGTATACATTGCGCATTGCGCGTGTTGACATGAATCCGACGGATAGCAGATAGATAGCTAATTTCGCTCCGTGATTCGCGTCTCGAGTCCGAGCATGAATAAACAATGTCCGACTGCACGGCGATAATGAATTAAATGCTCCCCAATAAGCCATATCAATTTCGAACGAGTAACGTCAATGGTACTACATTTCTTTTAAATAACGAACATTTCTTAGAGCAAAGTCGCAATTATACTGTCAGTATTTAATTTTATCCTAAATGCCGACGTATGTATTTTAGCTTGCCTCGACTGTGAGACGCGTGTAATTAAAATTGCATTTACATTTTAAGTAAAACTTTATAATTACTACTGTATAAAAACATTATTATATGTATCTTTAGAAATGTCATATATTTATTGTTAGAAAAAGAGGAAGATTTATTAGCGTACGGCGAGTGTATATGTATATCAATTCTAGATATATTATTATAGATAAACGACAGGTTCTCTAACGCATCCGGGAGAGAAAACGTCACAGGCGGAAGTAACTCTCAGGTCGTTTGTTTCCGTTTCAAATATTAAAGCGTCCAATTAGTCCGATGGTAACGTGAACTTGCGAAACCGCCGTCTACTCGGCCAGTGCATTAAGCTTTGTCCGCGTACTACAAACATTGCGGTCGCGAGCGCAGAACCAAAGAACAGAACGATATATATAGGGTGCATCAAAAATCCTGCATAGTTCCCCCTCCAAAAAAAAACTATATACACTACAAGCAAAACTGAAAAAATAGCGGCTATTTTATATCGCCGCGGGCATCGATTGTTTTTGTTTTACCAGGCGTTTAAAAACTAAAAGTCTCTGGAGAGAGAAACGTGTTACGAATAAAAATAAGTAATAAAATATTGTCTAATCGATTTGATACTTTTTTAAATTATTCTTTTAAAATTAAGTTTAATTTTGCAAGATATTAAAAAAATATTTGAAGTGCTGCATAATGTCTATAATCAAAGCAAACTTATCAAGAGATGTTATTGTAAAGAGTTAATGAGATTGGATGCGATAACAAATTTATGAGGGAACACCGCGCAACTTTTCTGAGGCACTGTGCATCACGGGACGTATATGGGATGACATCCAATCTCACGGAAAATCAAAACTCGAGGTCGCGTATGCTTTGCCAGAGCTTAATGCGCGTCGCCCGTTTCCGCCACGCTACTGGAAACGCTAATTCTCGTCGTCGTGTGCCTGTTGTAAAGAGGCACACAACCGCGATGGTCTCCGAGGAGACTAGAAAAGAGGAATGAAATATTATACGAAGTCACGGCTGTGGATCGGAATGGACGACGAATTTCGTGGCCGAAAAAGCGAGTGGCCAGCCCTCATTCGGTTACGTCGCTCGATAAACGCAGTGTTCTCCGTAACGAATTTTTCTGAGCAATAAAATATTTTCGAACAAATTATGCTATCGAATTGTTTCTTTTTGTTCACATAATTATAAAATATTAATATGGATATAATTATTAAATATTTTTGTAAACATTTTGTACGATCTGTCGTTTGTCTTTCTACTTGCCCGTATTGTCTGACTCTTCGTCCGTTTCCACTGTCCGTCACTTCATCGCGAAAGAGAAAGTTTCTACGTGGAACATCAATTTTATCGGAGAATCTGTGGTTAAATATAAATAAGGATGAATCTGAGGCACTCTCTATAATACATCAGACGCGGAAAAGTTAGATCCTAAGTGCTTTTCTTGGAGTTTTGAGTAATAAAATGTATCAATAGTTCTGAAAGTCGAGAAAATCAAAAGATGGACAATGATAAAACTTTTTTTGTTTTTTTATCCATGAAAATAACACGTGTAAAATGAAAAGTTTCGACTTTCTCTTTCCAGCAAAAGTGAAAGAAAATTTGCGAGAATTCTTTTGTACAACGCGTGAGTTCGGCACGCGAGACGCGTCGCGACGCTAAAAATTTGTAAATTACACGTTGCTACCCACCGATTCGCGCAGACGTAATCAACCGCTGAGACGAGAAAAACGCGCGATGTAACTTCACGAGAGGGACGACGATCGATCCTGAATAACTTAAGCATCTCCGAGGAATCCTTCACGCCCGCGCCGGCGGGGAAAGCGCGAGCAATAGCCCCTGTCAAACTTTTGTCTGCAACTTCAAAAGACTTCGCGCCAACACCAATCGAGCGTCGCAAAGTGAGCTTTGCGAGCGCTACTTTCTCACGCTTATCGTTGTGAGAATCACTTCTTTTTTTTTCTCTCGCTCCAATTTTTTTGAGCGAAACACTCGAAGCAGTAATCTTGCACATCCACAGCTTTTGATTTGAGATCCGCTTCAATCGTGATAATTGCGGAGTTCGCCGTTAGGCTCATTACTTTCACATGTCTAATGTTAATTATAGAATTGCGCACTTAATTGCTCGCCCGGTTATTTTATCGTTAATTCAATAGCTTAATACGATCGTGCGTGCGCGCGCGTGCACACGTGCACCCATTGGCAATGCGGCGTGTAAATCGCTGAAAATTTGTAAATACCACGTTCAATTACGCGCATCAATTATTTCTTAATCAAATGGTCGCGTAAATAATATATACAAATAATAATGCGCGTACGATTTTAATGCGGATTAAAACGCGTCAGTAATGGCCGGAAATAACTGGTCGGCGATATTATTTTGATAGAGACATTCATTAACAATGCCGCTAATGAAAAGCTAATTAGCAACTATGCGCGCGATCTATAATGCGACGAAAAACAAAGTAGTCGCGCGAATCCAATTTTTATGTATTCCATATTTAATTCCAACATACGCTTTTCGACAAGTTCTGTTAATTCGCTAATAGCCAATTACACGTCGTGCTATGAAATACAGAAATATGCTTTCGGATTGATTCAATATATTTCGCAAAGCGAAGGTCTTCTCTTTTTTATACGAGTAATATAATTCCAGCATATTAAACGTGTCAATAATTACAGAGAGAAAATACGCTGCCACGTTGATTAACAATTTGCGACATAGTACGATAAACAATACATACAACTGTATTTCTTACGAAGGCAGATTTTATGAATAGACGATGAAAGACCAAGCGATATTTTGTGTGGGAACTCATCGGTCTGACGCTGCGCAACCTGGCCCAGTGCCCGGCTCGTGAGCTACGCGAGGGTTTTAGGCGCGGGGACAGGGAGGCTTTAATTTGGGCCTGATGGGCGCGTTGAGCAATCAGAATAACACGTTTATCCATATGTATATCGCATTAAATTAACAAGCTTAGTTTTCACACTAACATAAAGTACTAAACGTGAATAGATTCATCTACTCTCGTTACATCTGTACTTCTCTGTTGCATTAATTAAAAAATATACACGATACACTCTAAACATCTCAATCTCATAAACCTTCATGAAAAATATCTCGCACTGAAAGACGCAAAAAGTAGCAAAGGAAAAAGTCCTTTTTTTAGTTGTAAATGTTGTTTGCGAAGATTGAGAATTTGTATAAATCGAATAGGTCACGCAGGAAATAACGGATTTCTTGCCGTGATCCAAACGTAAATTTATAGCGACTCTTTCAAAAGCGTATGGCTTCCGCCTTCAAAAGCGCATATCGCTATGCATCTCACGGAAACGACGAAGAGAGCATTCGCGAGTCTTTCCATGTCGACTTTACGTCCGGAAAGTGGCTTCGAGAAATATGAAAAAGTTCCACATCGATTTGTATATACATATTTTGCGATTAATTTGCGAATGGAAAATGATGCGCCTTTTAATATTACAATACAAAATCTGCGGAAGTTATAAAGAGCAAATATCACCAGATTTATCATTAAAGCTATATCTGATTAATTCTTGTAATAAAATAGATTTTTTGAGGAAAATATAATGCATTTTTTAATTAAAAAAATTTGCAAAAGTAGAAAATTTACAAATATCTAATTAAATCAAATTAATAATCAAATCAAATTACTAGACAAATATTATAATTCATTAATATTTAAAAATGCAATCTAGTAATTTGAGATTGCACTGCGACTAATTGTAGGATGTACAAGTAAAGAGATTAGAATTCGCGTGCGATAATTGGATTCAATTATCGCGAAAAAAATCGCTGCTCAATCAATGATAAATTTATTGTTTTGCGTCACTTATTTTTCTGTAGTTGACATTTCTATAAAGCAGATCCAGCAGGCGCGAGGAGTGGCAGATAGCAAAAACTGCGATCTCTTCTGGAGACATACTGCCGCACGGTTGTTTTAGTCAGATCGAATTGGATATATTTTTACTACGTGCGAATTCGTTGTGACGCACGCTCACGTGGGACGGAACGAGATTGCTTCAATCTTTAATGGTAGCAAATTCTTCAAGAACCGTGTGCCTGTCTGTGCGCGCGTGTCTGTATTGCTCGCCTCGATTTTTCGTTTGTACTGTATTGACAGAATCGATACCTGTATTTGATACCTCTATTCTCGTTACCAAAAGACAATTGTTCACAACTTGTTAAATTAATAGAACGTAATTAGCGAGCAGCTTTTTCGATCATCGTTCGGACCCTCATATTGAGTTGCGTTATAACCGCATAATGGCAATTGTAATAAAGTCTCCGACCAGCAATTAGAGCGTAATTAGCACTTTAAAATTAGTAATTGAGTAACGAGTTCATATTGGCATCGTAATAATTGATTTGCTTGCTAATAAGATTTATTTGGACTATATGTCATCTTTACAGGATCTCAGCAGTTCTAAAAAGATCAGAATTTTTAATTCAATGCGTGTGTTTTATACAAGTCAATGTAAAATAATTTAAGCTACATTCTTACACGAAATGACGGCAAAAAACTACTTCTCACACGGATAAACAACAGTTAAATAAACTTATCTTTCATGCTGCTATCAGATCCTGTTGTTCCACGCGAAGAATCTCGTACCGAGTTTTCGTAGACCTTTCGTAGACGAACGAAGTTTGCCCGCCGAATTTCGCAAACGGCGAAAGTCGCGCAAAGTCCATTGCGAATTTGGCACAGCAGATGCTCACTGCGAGTATCACACAAAACTCAACGCGGATACTTCCTCTTCATCTTCCTCCCCCCTCTCTCTCTCTCTCTCTCTCTCTCTCTCTCTCTCTCTCTCTCTCTCTCTCTCTCTCTCTCTCTCTCTCTCTCTTTCTCTTTTGGAAATACTTCCGTCATTCGCTGACCCGCGAGAAGTCAGCTGTCGCGCCAAAGTTCAGCAAGACAAACGGCTATTAAGAGAGGCAAAAGTTCGCGCGGGAGTCGCTCGTCTTTAGACAACGCAACAATATCGAACGAACTATAGGAAAATTAAAATTTTTCGACTGAACGATAACGAACTTTTCTCTGCCGCCACTGCGAATAAAATAGATTGCGATTAATAGTCGCAATACCATCCGCATGTGTTTAACAATATTGTAAACCTCGTTGCTAAACATCTGAATGTCATTAAAAGCACAATTACATAGCTTTTCAAACTAATGACAATAATTTTAACGACAGATTAATTGTTAGTCAGCTCTCTCATAGAAGGAATTCAATACCATTGTTTACCATTTTTTCCTAACATTCAAGTTAATCTTTAATGAATTTTTGTGAATCTCTCTCTTTCCGTTAATTCTAATAGACAAAAATTTATTATATAAATATACATTTTTAATACCAATAGTCTTACTAAAGTTAGTACGCAACGTTTAAAAATATGAAGCTTTCGAACAAGTAAACTCAGTTTCATTTTAAGTGAATAAGGTTAAACGAGTACTCCTTGCGAAAAACAAGGTCTAATTTTGCTGGCATCACGTATCGCAGATAATACGAGTGGACGTCGCGCCGCGGAGAGCGGAAACGTCAAAGAGATTTTACTCTCATCAGAGTCCACGCTATGAAAAAAAAGCTGTCCGGCGTTGCTGGACGTCGCATAATAAATCTCCTTCAAAGCGCAGTGCGTTCTTCTTCATTTTTCAGGACGTAGTCGTGGAACAAATGATTTCCACGCTAATCGGAAAAAATTCTTGCGAATCTCGCGTCAAAGATTAACAATCTTATGAATACACAGAACGTCTCAACACGTTCTTGAGATATCCTCATTAAAAAATTATGCGTGACGTTTAATACCGTGTTCTAAATAAATCAAAATTTCTTTCGTCGCAAATATTGCTTCGTTAATCAAATTGAATGAAAGTAATACCACACATTATTGATTTAATTCTCCAGACGCGCTTCACAGAGCCCCGAGCTAATTATTCCAGAGTGCAAACATAAGTAACTCAGTAATAGATGAGCGATTAAATGCACTTGCAGTAGTTCGTTTCGTTTCTGTTACAATTCCGACCTTATTAAAATAAAAGCGCCGCATCGCGCGCGGAAATTAAGTGGCGCGAGCCGTAACTGGTTCCGGGCTGAAAGTGCTTTCACGTGTCTCCCGGCGATCTTCGAAGGTGAGTTTATTTACGACACCGTGGCGACGGGCCACGGGGCCCACGGGCATGCCGAGCACGGTCCCGTAATTTCGTATACGACCGAGAATGACCGCCGCAACCGTAAATAAGCGACGACGAGACAAAGGTTTCGCGTGCGAGAGAAAAAATAACAGTCGGCTGCGCACTTAACAAAAGTTACACCCGCGTTTCGTCCTATCGCACACGTCCTATCCCTTCACGATTGATAGCGATCCTCCTTGCCTAGTTCAAATAAATTAACGCTGTTTACCGAGCGTGAAAAGGATCGGCGTAAAACGCTGCTTCAACGAAGCGTGATACGGTTTTTGTATTGTTAGCATAGATGCATCGATAAACAACCAATGGGCAACCATTGAATCGATAATATTATACAAAGTAAATGAAACAATTATACAATACATATTTCTTCGAAAAGGACAAACGTTTTACGCTGCGAATTTTCAATTGTTGTATGATTGCAATTTCAAACGCGGTATCATTATGTTTTACAAAAATAGAGATCTTACAATTATTTAGTATAAAAATCAATGGTCACATTATTGATATATCCTTGATCCATCCCAGCTTGAATTATCCCGAACTCACAAAGGGAACACTCGCAATCGAATGTAACTTAATAGATACGACATAGCTTGCGGCTCGCGGTATGACATAATCGATAGCAAAGTTCTGCGAATAAGAAGCGATTTGTAGAAGGATTGAATTATTCATGTGCTCACACCATCGCGCACGGACACGTCGCAAAAGTTACGGAGATCTCGAATGTGACCGCATTAATTCCGAATTACAAAGTCGGCTACGTAAAATTTTATTGAAACTAAATCGCCAACTGTAACTGGGAAAAAAAGAAAAAGGGATCAACCTCTATTCTCATTTCATATCTCGCGGACTGTTCGCATAAGCGAAAAGTGTCTTGTACAAAAAATATTTCAAATATATCGAATATCTCTCGATTCTGCTCCCAAATTCGTGCTCGACTACGTACGAAAAAAGCTTCTAACGAAACTAAAAATCAGAAAGATCGGAAAAGGGGCCCATAACTCCCTCGATCCACGCTTTTTATCGCGTATCGCGAAAGAGCGAGCGGCGCTTTGAAATTCGCGGTGCGAGCGCGGCGCAATTGAATTAATCGGGGCCGCGTACACTCGCCGCACCGACAATATAATGCACTGTCGTCTGCGGTCGCAGCACGACCAAGAGCTTATATCAAAAATCATTAATTGAACGTACTCCGGTTCGCGGCTCGTGTCCGGGTTCAAAGGTAAACCGGGATTAATTAAACGTTCCGCGTACGAACGAGCGAGTGAGTGAGCGAACCGGCCAGATAGACAAAGAGAGAGCGCATGGAAAGAGAACTACTTCATGTGTTCCCCTGGTAAAGATACGTTACCGGTAAAAATCCCATCCTCGAAATGGGGAAAGGGGGTGGTTGGTGGACCCTCCAATTACAGCCGTACAGCCGATGCGCGCAAAAAGCGCGCGACTCGCCGAAAACGAGAACGAAGAAGGCGAGCCGATAACGAATGTTGACGCACTCGCGTATCGCGAACACTCGACAGGGTGCTCTTTGCACGTGGGAGCACGTGGGCGGACTTCCGTATTTGGTGCCTCGACGTGATCGTTTGGCGATCGAAGATAGAGAAATGAACGATACGAGTTGTACATTGGCGAGCTCATTACGACAGCCTCGACGGTCGGTCGAGAGCTTTCGACGAGAACGCGAAATGGGGAAGACCCTGATGGACAATTACGAAATAGTTATACGAAGGTAGATAGGCGGGGCTTCGCGAAAACCGATTGGAAATCTTTCTCCGTGGAAGCTTCGAAAAGCGGAAATTCTTGTTGATGTTCCGACAGACCGAAACGGATATCATTATAGAATAGTGATAAAAAATGCAGATATTAATGAGATAAATCTATTGGGCAGCCGCAAGAAAAAACCGAAGCTCTGTTTATGGGGAATCATCAAAAGTCTCGGTGGCGCGAGATAATTGAAGGATCGGAGTAGCCGAGGGGAGTAGCGTTCGATCGGGAGTTAGGGAGATTACTCGCAAGGTTAAGTGGGTGGCGTCCGAACAGATCGCTAAGAGCAGGCCGCGAGATAATTGAAAATACCTCGAAAGGGTAATTACTACATAGGCAAGAGAACGCCAGAGTGGACGCTCGAGAGAGGAAACAAGCGGCAACTCCTCGGGAAAGATACGAGGTACCCGGCAAATTACAGGGCTCGAGAGAGCCTCCCAACAAGCGAGTTACGATTGGGGAGCTTCAAGTGGCATATTACACCCGTGGTACGCGATCTTTTTGTTTACGAGGAAACACATTGCGCATCCGAAAAGCCGGGAAAAAAATATTTGGAGGTCCCCAGATAATGTTTCGCGACAGTTAGAGCGGTTGCTCGAAACTTAAATAAATAAACAGGACGATGCGCAAGGGAGAGGCAATTTCCCGATTACAAAATTAACGAAATTACTACTTTTTATTTATTTTAGTAACTATCAATTTTATCACTGCGAGATGATCTCGTTAGTTAAATAATTAATATAGTTTACAGCGAGTTATCGTAGTATCAGCGTTATGAGAACCGGAGATTATTGATAGCGCTAATTTGAAGAGCACGCCAATACAACTCGGAAACAAGTTTTTTTTTTTTAATAATTCTCGTCAATAACGACAATCGCAATTTCGCGTGCGCAACACGCGAGACGCCGAGTGAACATGCGGGCTCTTTGTGACAAACAAACTTCGCCCTATCTAAACGCATTGAGAACACAATTGCTACATAATACAGCAAATCATAACACGGCCATTTGAACAAACCCTTAACCACTCAACTAAATAAATAGCAATATATTAAACGTACGTATTGGTACCTAACGTACTTGACGTAAATAATAATAAAAGCCATTGCCTTTCGCAATTATAATCGCGGCCGATAGTGTGTGAAACACTTTGAATTAAATTTAAATTAAATTTATTTCAGATGCACGTACTTACATATTATTATTTCATTTTTTGCTTCCTCATAGAGGAAGCTTTGTTTTCGTAAAAAAAATTTTTTTTTATTTGCTGCTGCCAATGTGTTCAGAATGTTTTAAAACGTCGAAAAATCGCAATTTTAAAAAATGTCCGTATGTGTTTATGTGTGTGTGTATGTGCCAAATTTACCGAAATTTCTATGACTCCAGAACTGATCAACCAAATCTTAACGAATTATATATGAAATAGGGGTAGAAAAGACTGAAGAATATGATTGAATTCGAAAAGTTGCCAATAATTAATACTAAATTGTCAAAACATCAAGTTGTTGCATATTCTTGTAGCCCTTGTCAAAATGTTTTCGAAACACTATAATAAAACTCTTTCGTTAAGAATTTCCCGAGATATTTCTTTTGTCATAATATTTTTAATACAAAATATGAAATATCTCAAAAAATTCTTAACGAAAGAGCTTTATTATAGTGTTTCGAAAACATCTTTACAAGGGCTACAAGAATATGCAATAAAAAATAGGGGGTTTTATTTAAGAAAACCGATCACATTGATCTGGCCTTGGTCAGAAGATGATGACAAATAGGTATGTTAACACTAAAGTGAATCATCTTGTATAATTTAGTATAAAAATGTACTGTATTCTTTAATCTGCGAACATATCCTAGGCTTTTAGTTTGATTTATTTCTAAGAATGCTTTTAATCAAGGTTATAAATGAGAATTGAAGAAATTCGCGAGAGGGAAAAAGGCTTTGAGAATAAAATATTCCTATTTTTTGACACAACTGTTGAAACGTCCAAACTCGAGCCCTAATTGCACTTTCGTTTCAGGCCTATCAGCTGTCCGACTCGATCGCCGAGCAAGTTCGCAACCACGAAGAAGTTTCGCATACTTCGAAAATACTTTCGCTGCCGCCAAAGAGAGGCAAACGGGGCAATGTCATTGTTACTCAGACATCCGTTGCACGGAGCCGAGCATCATCCAAGTGTATCAGTAATGAAATCACTCACTTCCGACTAATTTGATATCCACTTCTAGCACATATCCTCTAATATTTATTTTGTAACATGACGACTATGATGGTTCTTCTTTCTTTTCGTTTTCTCCGACTTATCTCTTTTACCATCCAGACCTACTCGAGATTTTTTGCATTGAAATTGTATTAAGAGCAAAATCTTTATTAGAAACTTGAAAGAACTGAAACACTTTTGCGAAATTTTCTGTTAACCTTCTATTAATTTCAAATAATTAATTCAAATGATTTTTTAAATTTCAGTTGATCGGTTGCCTAAATTTTGAGTTGATTAAAAAAACCAGACGTTTTTGAAAATAAATGCCTTTCCAATCGATTGAGATTTCCTATCGCAATTTGATGACTATTTTTATACAGGGTGTACCTAAACTGGCTATAAATATTTTAATGACAAATAGGTACTTTGTAACATTTTAAGACAAAAATTCTAATATGAAAATGCCGAGGCTATAATAGTTTTCGAGTGAGAAAAGTTTAAAGTGATTAGTATTTCGCGCACAACATGGCCAATGATAAAGGTGCTTCCATGAATCGAATGCCTTTGACAGTAATGTAAAATTATTGTAAAAAATTCAAAAGTTTTATTAAGAAAATATTTCTGTTTGTCCGTAATAAATTATAAAACCAGTTTAAAAGTATTTATTCACTGTTATAGCCTCGGCAATTTCGTATTAGAATTTTCGTCTTAAAATGTTACAAAGTATTTGTCTTTAAAATATTTATCGCCAATTTAGGTACACCCGGTATTTCAATAAAACTTTCGTTTAAAAATGTATCTTCTTGACATATATCCCGGCCTGTCTTCGGGTCTCCTGCTATATCGAACGATGGAGAAACGAAATCGCGTGTCGTCTCCCGTGTTCGTGAGAGCTCTCACACTTTACTTACTCTTGCTATACAGTGGCTGCACTCCTATAAGCGAGAGCTCCTCCTGTCTTCTCTATTTTCGCCAACCATGTCCCGTTCCTGTCTTTTCTCCCCTTTTACTACCTTCTCCTGCACTTGTGCCCACGACAAACTCTCGCCGTTACAATCCCTGCTGGGTACTTTTCGTATTCTCAATCGCCGACTCTTTGGGGAGGAATAGAGACTGAGAGAGTGAGAGAGAAAGAGGGCGATCATCAGTGGGGGTTGCAGGGGGGGGGGGGGGATTGCAGGTTGCACTTGTGAGCAGGAATCGAAACTTTGCCGGCATGCGAGAGCGGCGTGTCTATATGGAAAGCAGTCTGCACCGAACACGTACGGAAATTGCTTTGCTAGCTAGCTGGCTGGCGTGCTTCGTTTATTACAATATTTAAGTTGCTGTAAATTAGATGTTCCGCTGATAATATGGCAGAGGTTTCCTTTCTCATAATGATTTCGTTGGAATCTTATATCCCATTGGTGATGATCAGCGGCTTCGTTAATTAATATACTGTGACTCCTCGCTCGGTAAACTTGATGTAAAGACCCTTACTTTACAAATGCAATTAGTTAAGCAAGCAAATGTGTAATGTGTAAATAATAAACAACGAGCCGGCGCGACGTAGTATTATCGACAAAAATCGTAATGGGAAAACGTGATGCTGAAACGTAGAATTAATTCGTGATTGTTCGCATTACGCGTTGCTTTATATAAATAAAAATATATGTTATATATGTGTATGTATAAAATAATAATATCTTGTAAAATTATATTTCCAACATTAAATAATGTAGCTGTATATTAACAATTTGTAAAATAATAATAATAAAATATATTTAATAATAATAAAATGTATTTGGTCCATTTATATTCTTTTATTTTATAAAAAATAAAAATGTTTTCTTTTCATATCCATATACGTATGTACAAACATGTGGAAAATACTATATCTTGAAAATATTGAGGACAGTAAAGCAGGAAGGCGATTCTTCCCTCCCTCTCTTCCCCGGATGAAGCGCATATGCGTCATACGGAGTTATAAGAGCACTATCTCGCGTCGCGAGTCGGACGTAATCATAAAAGTAATTTACGTCGCGCGCGGTTTTACGCTCGCCCAGACACAACGTCGTTTCTGCCCGTGGAGCGGTTCCGCGAGACCGGGAATAATAATTAATTGTTCGCGAATCGACATTGTCATCGGCGTTAAGAACCGCTAACGCCTCCATTACACTGAGATCTTAACACGTCGGGACGCCAGTGTGGTGGGTGGGTGCTTTTGCGCAACCAACGTGCATTGAAAATAGAAAACGACAACGGAAGCGAGGTCGACAACCCTCCCCCTGGCTCGCGCGATATTTATAGCAAAAATCTTTATTACTCATCCGCTCTCTCGCGGATGTAAAGTGTTGTTTGTCGCGCGCGGGGATTAACGCCGCGTCGTCGGCGCGACGTTTCCGCACCGCGATTCTTAGCTGCAATCTCATCGCACGCGCAAACTTAATGCGCGATAGCGCCGTTTGCATTGCAATGCGGGAACTTGCAAGCACCAGATTGTGGCGATATACCAACTGCACCGCAACCAGAATGGCCAATCAGAACAATTCTAATGACCATAATAACATAATGTAACAAATTGCTTTATATTTCTAATCTATCAATAAACGATAGAATATAAAGAACACATGAGCTACTAGCTAGGAATCAATTTCAGGAAAGAAGAGCAACTCTATTTTCTCATAACACCAGATTTGTAACGAAATTTGATTCCACCGACACAAAACGCGGAAGAACGCTTAAATCAGACGATAAATTATAGCGGTCTACAGCCGCCGTAGTTGATATACCTACGCTTTTGCGAGGACCAACGACGTGGCTCTAACATCACGATCTTTTATTTTTTCACTCACGCAACACAACGCTGACGTGAAGACGATGGGTCTTTACATTTTCACAAGCACGCAAAGTCGAACGCCACACGCTCCAACGCCTATCGGATGATTCTGCTCGGTGGATCGAGAGAATTTAACATGAACGCGGGATAGACGCATGGACGACGCGCTGATAGCGGTTTCTCACAGCTTCTAAAAGTTCCTATTTCAGCGAGGCTTTCTTAAGTTGATAAAAAGTGATATGTCATTTTAACGAACTCTAACGTGATCGGTCCGACTCTCAAATATTAATTAAAAGAAGAAGCAATTGGTCGTGTGAGTAAATATATGAATTACGAAGATTTAAGCGCTAAAAATAAAAAGAAATAAGCTATAAAAATGAACGACATTTCGAAGAATTTCTTGAAGACGTTCTTTCCTCTTTCCTTTCCTCTCGTCTTTTGAAAATGCGATTTTCAAGTCTACTTACGTCCCGCTACACACGAAAGGCGCAAGATTGCACAGGCAGTGTCATCCATATCTCACTTCGCCTCTCACGATGTGTAACGGGGATAAGTTTGTTGCGCGTTTTGTGGAAAGTCGAAAGTGCCGGAAGTAGATTTTGGACGCCTCGTGTAAAACACCCACTTGGGAGGGTGCAAAACTTCTTCAGGCTCTCCACTTTTGACAACATTATCTTCCCGTGCTCGAACACGGATTATCCGACATTATGAAAGTACAAAGAGCTCTACGTATAATTTAGATTTTAGACGGAAAAACAGCTAATTTACTTCATATTGCAGAACCAAATCCTCTCACAATTGCGGTAAATGTAATTAACATAAAATTAACACAAAATGATGAAAAGGAAAAAGATAATTTTAACTAAGCAAAGCGATAATTTCAAAATACAATTTTACACTTGATATAATAATCGTAATATTTATTTTTGTAATATTATGAATCGAGGAGGTCTCCATGTTATCCTTGGTTAAGTGACTAAAAATGATACTCTGTTGCTTTCCCATATCACAGACAAAGGCGAGAACTTACCATCCACTTACTAGTCGCTTTATAAAATATTAATATCCTTCTTTCTCTCGACGAATCGATAAGGATCTTTAGAGCTCTCTCTGGTATAAAATTTCCTCTCCGCGTTTCACGTTATTAAAGAGCTTCTTCTTTACGGGGACGTAATCAGAGGAGAGCTTCGGCACTCTTGCTTTCGTCACATTTTGAAGATATAAGTTTATTTAAAAGCGATACCAATTTAATATCGGAATTTTAAGTCCGGGGACGGCCATTTCCATCCCAATTTAATTGATCCTAAATTAAATTCAATTCGGTTTGCAAATATTTAATTCGATTTATGACATACATAAATATATCGCAGACATTCTAAAATAGCTTTCGATTATTGTGGAATTCTTCACGTACATAATTTAATTATTTCCCTAGGATTTGTAATATTTTAATTGACATAAAAAATTGTACTTTTCTATTGTGTAACAACCTACTTTTTTATCTATTCTATAGTGAGGAAACATCTTTGTTAAATGGTTAACCAATCTACCAATTCCATAACAACAAATTTGTCGGCGAATGAAAAGGACAGCGCCAACATACGCGAACAATCCCGAATTGTTGAATCCGGTCCATCTGTAATTTGGTCAAGGTATGTAAATTGCGCGGAGCCGCGCAAACGGCTACGTTCATACGGCATTTGCCACGGACAGAATTCCCGAATCCTCGATACTATCAAGGTTCGAAATGACCGCTGACCGAGTCACTTACATACTGACCGCAGCGGTCAGAGGATCCTCATGTTGTAATTTCTCCCCTGATTACACACGGAGAACTAATCCGCGTCGCAACTTCAGGTGACCTCGATCGGGCACGTTTCGGAGAATAAGCCGCGTTTCACCGCGAATTGCATCTAAAGATTAAGTCCCGCTTTTCGCTTCTCGGTATAATTATGTAACGGCCCTATTACATTACTCTGACACGAATCGTAAACTACAAAGAAAAATGCCAGATAAAGACGATTTTTTCTGAATTCATAGTGCTCATTAATTTCCGCGTTTTTGCTTAGAAGAACTGAGAAATA
This sequence comes from Leptothorax acervorum, assembly GCA_035220615.1. Lineage (NCBI taxonomy): Eukaryota > Metazoa > Arthropoda > Insecta > Hymenoptera > Formicidae > Leptothorax > Leptothorax acervorum. Next base: position 1,116,939 of record JASTWQ010001261.1, on the reverse strand, counting down.
ATTTATATAATTCTTTAAGTATAAAATATTCTTGAAAAATATCGTGCTTTTTAATAAACTATTTACTTTGCCACCGAGAGAGATGAGGTCTAAACTATGATCAAAATTAAATATGCTGATGCTCTTCCTCATTATACGACCGTAAGTCAAGTCCGGCAATAAACCGAGGAATAGCCTCGCGGAGGTAAGATACGACGGAAAAATGAGAGGTAAGGAATTAAACGGAAGAGGGGGGGAAAATATGCGTCCGACAGATTTAACGGTTAAAGCGGCTTGTATCGGACGGTTAATGAGGGTCTTACGGCGGACTCTGTGCTTTCGTATAGACGCGCGAACAACGTTGCCGCACGTTTACGTGCGGCAACTTTTAAGCCGCGGCATTACCTTTCGCGCGGCGTTAATTAATAATTAAAAATGCACCGGCGCCTCTACTAAGTTTTGCGCGTACACCCGCCGGACCCATTGACGTCGTGCAGGCGAGAGAGAAAAAGAACTCGACGTGATTCAAAGCGGCGCGAAGCGTGCATTAATCGTGATACTGTACAGATTCATAAATGTTACGGCGATTTATTAGAGGCTAACGCACGGCTGAAAAAGAGCAGGTGTATCAGAGAAAGCTATATTAAAATTATATCGAATCATAATACGTTTTTAATTTAGGTATTATATTACAGAGGAAAAAACGTTCTTTCCTTTTTAATACATAATTATTTAATACGTTAAGTAGAATCAAAAGAAATTAAACTTTCGCTGATATAACTTGTTGTATTATGACGTAAATTCCACAAGCGGAGAGCAACAGAAAGAAATAGTGGATCTGCGATCTAATAAAAGATTTTGTCTCTCGCTGCGTAGCGGGGCGCTAATAAAGTAACGGCAGAAACAGATGAAACCAGCGGTGATGAAATGTAACTCTGATAAAACGAAAGTAATTTAAGAAAGTGCACATATCAGTTTCACACGGCGGATAATCACAGGCAAGCGGCTATAGGATATGGCAAGAGAAAGATTTATTGAAACATTAATACAATAACACTTATGAGAGATGGAATGTTAGAAATGGAGACTTTCATGCGGCAAATTAAACAATTTGTACAAAAATCAATTGAAATCAATTTTGCAAAAATAAATAAAATAAAATAATTTCCAAACAATAAAGAAATTGAAAAATTGTTATGGCTTTTATCCTTTCCAGTATTTTTGTTAATGAGAAGCACAAAATGAATTAATAATATTTGTAATAACTTGACGAGAATCGAGATAAATTTGCGATGTCGATATCGTGATTTTATCACATCTTTGTCAACTAGGTATAATTCCGGTATCCCTCCACGCGGAACCATCCTCCGTCACCGTCACGTCCTATCGCAAGTTCTTCGGAGAAAAGCCCGGATGTGCGAGCGTCGTGTCTCCCTTTCGAGACAGGAAAAGCTCCTCTAAGCAGGAAACTCTATCCTTCTCTGTCCTTCTCCCTTTCCTTTACTCACGTTCCCTCGTACCGTTGTTCCTTCGCCTCCGTTTAGGATCGAGAGCTTCGAAATGGTTAGCCGTTACGTCTTACGAGGCTCAGGGCGAAAAGCAGCGTAGTCGGGTCTCGCACTCGAGGGTGCCTTTAATTGGATTCGATTGATTCGATTAAACTCGCCCATCCCGCCTTCCGGCCCGTACCGAAAGGGCCATTTAAATTCGACCGGCGCGATAATCCTCGCGCCGTTCTCGTGATATCGTTCCCGCCGTGCAACGAGGCTCCCCCTCGTCGGGCGTTTCCTCGCCGACGTCGAGACGTCTCGCTATCTTGCTCTGCCTATTTCCGAGTTCTTCGTCGGCGTTTTTTTTTTCAGAATCGAGCTGTGTGTCGACGAGGGTCGCCTGTGTGTAACTCGACTTTGAGTGGCCGGACGTTCTGCACCCTCGATAAGAAGAGCCACTCGAAATGACATTATTACCTCGAAACGACGCCCCAGACATCAACTGGCGTTCCGCGAAATCAGCCGGATTTATTTCGACTGCGTGACTAATACATCCGTTTCTCTCTCTCTCTTTCACTCGAAGCACATCTAACGTTTAATGCTCGCGATTATGAAAATTTCTATTGAATAATTGTCGTTTAAAGCTTTTTCTACCCTCCCTTTTGTTTCGTATACAAAAATTTTCTATATTTTAGTCTCGAAACTATTTCTTCTTCTACCTTTTAATTTATATCCCTTTCTAATTTTCTTATTATTGTTCAAATATTTCCTTATCTTTAACCTTTCACATAATTTGTTTTTTTTCCATTCCTTCAAAACGTTCACACAATCTACATATGCTACTATTCGTTATTCAGAGTGGCCTAATTAATTCACACCGCGCATCACACGCTAAGTCGTCGCTATCATGATCCAGCACTTTCAAGATTTTCGAAATTTTTACGGAATATCTACGACAATCTTTGGATAAATCTTTCTGTAAACTTGTTTGCGAATCATTTATAGGATCATAGAGTGACGCCGAATTCAACGAAGCGGAAACGTTGGTCTAAACTAAAGGAAGAAAAGGGTGTGTGTGCGAAAGAGAGAGAGAGAGACTGGCAAAGATAGCTAGTATACATTGTGTGTGTCGTGCTTTAGTATAACATTGTCCTGTTTGGCGTCCATTAGAGACTACGTTAGCTCTTACCATCCTTTCTCATCCCTTTTCAGCTTTCATCTCGGTCGGCGCTCTCGCCACCGGGCCCTTGCGCGCTGTCTATTTCGCCAACCCCCGCCGCAGACATTATTACTCTTGCCGAGGACAGAGAATAGCGACGGTTGTTCCACCGTCGTGGAATTTGAACAACAAGCGACGCTGCCCCATTAGATCGCACCCGACGATAACGAAAATACACTACGCGCGAGTGCCATAGACATCTTTATTGCTTATTGCCTTGCATTTCTGAATCAAAGCTGATTAACCATACTGTTGTCTTCGTATCGCGTATCAATTTTAATTTACCATCTTAAATATACAAATAGGGAGAAAGAGAAAAAGAGAGAGGTCTTGCAACAATTATAACTTAATATAATTCTAAAATTCCGAACACGAATTTGCAGAATTTGAATAAACGCTCGGTCCTAAATTTTCCTCCAAAATCTTAAATGAAATAAAATTCATCCTAATGTTACGATCATCCATAATCGACGCCTAAGCATTAAGTTTCCGGTAATTTCCCGTAACCCAAATCACCTGAATACCGTGGTATTCTGTATAATTTACTTGCCGCAAAGTACGCCGCGGAGAACGGCCGCGAGCGGCTTATCATTCCGAACAACGACGCATATCCTGCGCGACTAGTAGCTGGCACCCGTTTTAAGCGAGGTTTTAAGCACGTCGACGTTCATTATTCTAGCTGGTATCTGCTGCCGCGCGCGGCATGGCTCACCACTGCTACACCCCCTTCCCTCCCTAAGCTTTTATTGCCCTCAGTCATTTCAGAAGAGCTTCGTTCCGTTAGAAACTGGCTCTCCAGCCTGCTCGGCAAACTTTACAGGAAACATCATCGGACAAGAGCGTTCAGTCGTTCCGAGCACTCGGCTCTTTAATATTCTCCGTACAGTGTTTTCATTGCAGTGGCTGCCGTGCCGTGCCTTTTCCCGCCTCCATTCGAGTTCCTTCTTCCCCCACTCTGCCCCTTTCCATCTATTCTTCTCTCTTCTTTTCTCTTATCCTCTCGTTCTTTCGTCTCATTGTCCCCATTCCTATCCTTTCAATTACTTTCGTTCGACGTCCGGATGCTTGCGACTTGCGAGCGTTCACTTCTTCTGCGATTTTATAGCGGCATTAAATAACCGCCGTTTCCTTCTTCTCGTACCGTAGAATTTAATCGCGAACTTAATCGGAAAAATCGTTCGCATTGCGTTCAGCAACGCACTTTGACGGATGTCGTGTGAGAGGTAATTCATTCGACATGTATTCGCGAATGATATAAATACTTTGTATTTCAAAATTTATCAACTTGAAGTTCATCCTTTTCATTTACATACCAAATATTTCTATATTTAAAGTTACTTATTGCTTAGTCAATTTATGAGACTGTGTAATCATAATATGTGATGATAATCTTCATGAAATTCAAATACTTCAATTCAATAAATTTAATAAACAAATTTTGTACATTACAAGAGGACATTTTATTGTACTGCTTTCCATGTTTTAAGTCCTCTCCTCGTCCTCCAAAAAATATGAAAAAAATCTATCTCCACATTCTTATTTCCATAGCTGTTGAGTATTTTCATCGCTTGTCAGCTACATTTTTCTCTCGCAATTCATTTACAATATAATTATAAAAAAAAATTACGAAATTGCTGTCAGAACGCTGTTATGTATTCGCGTCGTTTCTATTTTCCGTTACCTATCTTGCAGGATAGAGAAAACGCATACCGCGGATGTTTGTACGCCAAAAAGGGTTTCCCCGACGGCGTCGTTGCAATGTAAACATCCATGTCATATGCATCGCGCGTATTATTTCGATGTAATTAACTTTCGTGAACAAAAGCGCGACCGATGAGAGCCAGTGACCTTTTACGCGCACCGTAATTCCTGGCTTGTACTTGCTCCACGTTACACTGAATAATTCCGTTTAATAGCAATTTTTACTCGATTAATTCGAAATTAAAAGAAACTTTACGAAATGGCCGAATGCATATTTATGTATCTATACAAAAGGATTCACTTCGCCAATTTTATTAAATTTCATACGCAAATCACTCTCAACCAAACAACGCAGAAAAATAATGCTTTTTGTAGTTGACAAAATTTACGTCAAGGCAACACTATTTAATTATATAATTTGACAATAATTATTAATGTAATCGCCAGTACGTATCATCAGATTATATTATATTACATTGTTTAAATTTTTTTATTGTTATTGTAAGAGATAATGGATTGTTAAAACAAGACTATTCTGTATTTCTCTTGATAATGTTAGAACTCATTGTTTTGATTCTTGTCTCCAATTTACATTTATCTCGTCGACGGACGTTTTGGATCACCTTTGATACGCGATGGCAGAGCGAAACTGCCCTCCGACAAGAAGTTTCCGTGAAATCTCTCCCCAAAGAGCGCTCTTTCCACTTCGCTCGGACTCACCTTCCAAGGGAAAACCGGGGGGCAGGTAACCCAACTATAACAGCCAACCCTTTCCACCGTAAGCACGTACGCTTTCGCCACCGCCGTCAGCAACTCAGCCCGCACCCGATTCCCGCAACTTGCCCCTTTCCGTCCTTTCGCCACGAAGGCGAAAATCATGACGACAAATACAGGGTGCCCCGAAAATCGTGCTCTTTACCATCAACTACTATCACTGAGATTCTTTGATAAATAAAATCTTCTTTGTGAGTTTAATTAGTCGCTGCTCTCTTTCTCGCGGCTTCTTAAAAGAAAAGGAGAATCTCTTAACTCTAAGACTTAAAAAACCTCCGCAAGTAAACGACGTGTTTTGTAAAGTATTTTCCGTCAGAACAGAAGATTGATGTCTCGAAGGCGAAGCAGCATCCGGTAGTTTTACTAGTATTTAAAGAGAGGAAGAACGTCTGGCTCGCGCAGGACACCCCTTGTGCAGTAATGGACTCTACTTACTGGCTTAGTCACTCGCACGTGTAACTCGAGATAGTTTCAGCCGTGGGTGCTCTGTAATATTAAGCCAAGGACCGGCGCGGCGGTGACCGGACGGGCGACTCGGTCGACTGTGCGCCATCATCTAAAGCGAGCCTCTCTAAGTTCTGGCTCGCGAGCAAAACGCTTTGCCTCTCTTCTTCGCCTCGCTGAATGAGACGAGCAAACCAACGAAAGAGAACAGAAGAGTCACGCGTAAATTATAAACATATGTTTATTACGTTTTTATATTTCAATAATAAATATGGATTATGAGACGTAAGATGTAGCTCTATAGAAAACTTTACCTAAGTACTCTATATCTAAGAATGTATCAAATGCATTATATGTTCTCTTAGAGCAGGCATGTCGACGTAGAAATAATCTACTATGTACGTAACGTCATTAAATGTAGGTATCATTTATTAGACAAAATAGTTTTGTATAATTTAGACTTGGATTATAAAGATGTATCTTTATCTACTGATAAAAAGAATGAGCTAATCAGTTGCGATATGTTCTTGCGAAACCCTTTCTGATCGACAAAGTTTTAATATAAGTGATGGTTCCAACTAAGCAGAACCAGACAAGTTCTCCCTTTTTGGCTGAAACCGGTGGGGAGGTTTTATACACTTCTCTGCGTCGTAAGCGTTGTTACAGTCACCGATAGAGACATGCCGAAGTAAATTGATGAGACTAATTACTGGATGATCCAAAACTCGGACCGAAACGTACAAAGATAAACTGCATTCAACAAAGAAGAATAATTTGCGCACCGTCTATCGCGTTGAGCTCTTAATTAGCCCGTTCCTTTTATCAGTGGATATTCATTATCAGAGCCTCCTACTTCAAATTTATATCTTTATGTACGTCTGTATCAATTTGTGACCAATAAAAAGATGAATTGTATTCCACGCTGTATTATTACTGCCACTTTGACCTCTGTACCAAGATAATTATGTGCGAAGATCGGGAAGTGGTTCTAATTGGAATTTTGGAGTTAATTCTGAAGAACATACTCATCTTTCTCTCAAATCTTATTAGTACACAATTATGAGTACTCATTTAATGTATCGCGATTCATGCAGTAAATACCATTAAAATATTCGCGATAAAGTCTGACTAAAGTTAACGGATTGTTCGTATCGGGTTATTAGTAAATTAAATAGGGAAGTAATGAATAAATGAATAAATATGTGTCGGCGAGCGAAAAGTTCTGTTTTGATTTCCGTGTATAGGAACGTAGCCTATGTATTTTCGGGAACCTTTCGAGTACCCGGTCGTAGTCTTGGTAAGTTTACATTGTCCTCTGGAAAATTTCATGAATAATTTCCGAGTACATCAGTGTGCACCGGAGGAAGCGAACGGCGAGTCCGCAGGAATTGCGGAGGAGAATACGGCGCTCTCGGACTTCTTTGTTTTGCTGTTCTTTCTGGCAACTGTTATCTTGGAAAAGCGATGGTATTACAGACGGTCTTAGAGAAAATACAAGCAATCGACCAGAAATGTTGACAAAAACATTTCCAAAGACAAATCTTATAATTAGCGTGAAAGCGAGCATGCATTTTGTATAATCGAATCGAACAAGTTTATCACACATGCGTGGAGGGCAAATATTATATCAAGCAAACACTATATTGTTAGATAAATAGCAAAGCATTAATTAACGTTTAATTAAATAATAACTTGCTAAACAGTGATTGCTATAAACATTATGATAGTTTCTAATATTGACATAAAGGAAATATAAATAGTTATAGATTCCATATAGTCAGCCATTCTTAATATATCCTTTGCTAAAGGGAATAAAAGTCTCGAAAAGAAAAGAAATTCCTCCAATTATTTCTATTTCAATCTTGAGTTTGCATTGTTATTTATATTGTTATTTTTTGGGAATAGTACTGTATATGCCAATGTGAAACAACACAATAACAAAAATGTACAATGTTGATTTAAAGTCAAAAGGAAGTAGCGGATAAAGACAACGCGAGCTAAAACACTGATGTTAACGAGTGCGAGCAATTCTCTTATTAAAAACATTTTGTAAAACAACAGAAGATTTTAAAAATATTAAACATTTGAAATTTTAATTATTTTAACAGAAAAATTTGTGTGCTACAGAGCGCGACGCGGCATTTTGGCACGCGCTGCCCTTATCTGTATCACTTTGACGTAAAACAGCGCGTTTCCGCCGTGTCTAACTTTTCCTAAATAACGTACGCAAACGTTATTTCGGTAATTAGTTTCCTCTAGAAAAGGTAGACGGAGAGAGCGCAAAACTCCTCGGATTTATTCACGCTCGGCGTTAGGTCAGAATCTACTCGCGTAACCACCACTGTTTCTGCACTCTCGCATGTGCAGCGGTCGAGTATTTGCACCTACTCGAAACATCCGAGTCTACCATTCTACGTGGGCGTGCAAGCCGGATTTGCGTATGTAAATGCAGCCTGTACGATGACGAGTCGGACGGTAGGATGGGATGGTTAGCGTCGCGCGGTCCTTTCCGTCCTTTCCTTCTCGCGCGCGATTTCGCGAAGATAATATGAAGTTTAACTACGAGTTAATCGGAACAAGACGGAACTTCCCGTCTCTCAAGAGGGATCTTGAAGGATCAAGAGGACGGGCTTAATTAGGCGATCAAAAGTTTATCCCACCCACTTCGGCGTATCTTAACACAATTAATAACGATTTCTCCTTCACCTGTGGACACTGATCTTTATTTAAAAAAAAAAAAAAATACACGCGCCTTACGCCTCATAATTTTAACATTTTATCATTATGAAGAAACTTCGGTAAATTACAGAGAAGGTTTCATCATTCTTCGCTTTATTTAAAAAAAAAATTGATGAAAACAAAATATATTCTAAAATATCTTTTTATAAGCGCGAGAAAGACTTTCATTTTACTCCGATAGCTCATGGAAATAGTTACGAGTTCCCGTGCGCCTTTACTTAATGAAATTTACGAAAACGGAACTTCCATCACGGAGATCACGTGCTGTACTTAAACTCCTCGGTAAATAATTTCCGGCAAACTTCGGTTGGCACGTATGTAAGCGTGAGAGCGCGAATTCCCGCGAGAGATAAGCCTTTCATCGTTAAATTTATCGGCACTGAAATAATTTACCGTCGTCGGCTAAGTATTTTGCTCCTAGCAACACTTTCACCATTGTTTCATTTACCGCGCCTCGCTCTTTCTACTCTTCCTCCTCGTTCCGCATCCCTCGCTTCTATCTCTCCCTTCCTCTCCTCTGATTAATCTGTTTCATTATCCCCTAGCAAACTCCCCACGAGCATACAGCTCAACTTTTTGTTATTAGCATTTAAGGCGGAGACGGGCGTGACACCCGCCTTGTAACATACTCAAATGTAATGGTCGGATACAGCATCCGGCTGAACGACGAGCAGGGTCGAAGTATAATAATAGCGCGGCGAGATATGCATAGAAATACAGGGTGATTATAAAATCCCGAGACGCGCATCGAAATATTTATTCATGAGCCGAATAGTGATCAGTCTGCTTTGAAGATACGTCTGCTCTGTGACCATCGAATGTATTAACACAGCTGTCACACGATCTTTTTTTTTTTATCATTCCTGCACGAGAGAATATAGGGCGACCGCATATTCTGATTTCTTAATTAACTTTAAGTGAATTTTACTGTAGTAAATTCTTAGTTAAAAGCTGATTAAATCATCTAACAACTTGATATCAAATATGAGAAACATTAAAAAAAGACATAAGTCCTGTAAAACATTGTTGAGAAAAACGTCACGTCAAATGCAAGTTTTGGGGCGACCTGTATCAAGTTACTTGCACATTATACGCAAGGTTTTTCCCTGTTTCTTGGTAATCACGGATAACGCGGCATCGCGGTCGTGCCCCACGCCGACAGTGATATTCGTGCCATCGTAGATACGCTTAGTTAATTCCGCGGCGTCAGTTTCCGGATGCTGTAAATCTGACAATACAGCTGCAGACGTTACCCGACAGCGAATGTCATTCGTATCGAAGCCAGCTGACAGGTGGGACAAATGTGTGATTATAGATTCAAATATATCCTATATGCGGACACACGTCGAACAGTGTACTAGTTATTACCGTTCGCACGCGACATTGATAGATTCACTTATCGGCGCATCGTCAATGACAACTCTTCTCACTGTTTCACTTCGTTATGTGCTTCAAAAAAGAAAGGCGCGAGTTTCTTTAAAAACTATCTTACAATAAGAGCAAAGATATAAGTGTCCTTGCTAATCACTATATATGTATACCAGTACGTTTCGTTACATTTACATAGACATTTCAATTTAATTACGCGTCGTATCTCGGAAGGATCAGAAAAGCCATATTTGCAGAGTTTTTAGCAAATTAGCATGATACACGTACTTAAAAAAGTTCGGCTCAAAATAAATCTTCATTTACATTTCATGGCGAGATGTACCTATATACAACATTTTCATTTCCTATATTAAACAATGTTCGCTCAACTATGATTATATTTCTACGTTATATTTCCATCGAGCAAAAGCTCAATATGTATATTAATAAAAAAAGAAAGAGAGGAGTCTATAATTTTCTTTTAAAATTTAACTCACTCGAAATTTTTATGTATAAGAATCTGCTCGCGATTATTAAAATTAATTATTCTGGGGAACTCAACGCTTGCAACACTCCGTGAAATTTATTCTCATGGTAAAACACCCCGTCGCGTTATAGAACCAGGACCGACCTAAGGGATGACACACGAATCCGCCGATAGACGACGAATGCTCGGGCCGAATTCCACGGGGACTTACGAGACAAATCCCTCGTGGCATCCGCCGGCGGATGGATGACGTCGATAGCCCGGATTCCGCTTGCAAAGGGCTGTCGCCAGCCGTCGATAAAAAAAATCGGTCGGACAGAGCGACGCCGACGACGGACAGCCGATTGAAAAATGGAGAGGACGAAGGACTCCGGCAAAACACGGTTAGACAACGAACCGCACCGAATTCCCGACATTCGCCGCGTTGTCGCAGTTTGTTATCGATATCACGAGGATTGGTCCCGCCGCCCTAGTATCAACTACATCAATATCAGTCCATGTGTATTTCTATATCATTTCGCATGTTACTATCGGATAAGCGTAGCTGCAATTCTCTTCGAGCGGATACTCGCAATACATGGGAGATACTTTCTTTAATTGTCCATCGCAGATCCACATAGTTACAGATTTTTCTTCAATGTATGACGATGAAAATAACGACGAATGGTATTTTTCACGAGTAACGTTACAAAGAATCAAGGTCCTTTGTAACAGAGGAATTTAAGTTCTTGAAGGTACTCCCGGAAAATTGACAGCAAGAGAAATTCTATTTAATCGTTCACCGCAAATTCGGATTATACCTGTAGGAGAAGCTTACGAATGCGTTCGTATCGTCCAAGTTTCGCGAGAATGGGAAAGTAAAGGGAAGATGGGATCGGGAATAGAAGCCGGCTACTCGATCGAAACTTGACGAAGGGAGGCCGCCTACCTACGCTGGAATGGTTCTCCAACGCTGGTTTCCTCGCGCCTGGGCTTACTCGCCCACCGGCTTCCCTCGGCCGTGTCGCACGTGTCGCAGCTTACCAGCAAGAAAAGCTCCAATTTAATTTCGCTCAACGCTCGAAGATGAGGTTATTAACCTTAAAGCTGCCGGCGCTTTGCGAGCTCATTTGTAGGCGAGTCGGGCGGCGAGCGGCACCGTGACGGAACTCGCCGGGATCGTCGACGCGCTAAATCGAGAGTCACGACACCAGAGGGTGGTACTGCGTAGGGTGGTGGTATTGCGATAAAGACACCTTCGTCCTTTTTCCTATTTTTCTGAACAAAATCATTTAAAACGCGCTTCGAAGATATCCCTTATAAAGACTGTCGTAAAGACACGAGCAATCTAAATAAATTTTGAACGCTGCCGAAAAAAAGATACAACATTTTTGACAATGATGCCGAGATGGTTAAAATAAACGCGTGTAATTTCCGCGAACCACGGTTTATGTGGATAAATTTGTTCCTCCATGTGACGCGAGATTTTTCGTTTCGCGAGTAAAATCCAACGAGTGCGACAGGTAAAACACGATTTGCGAGCAAATGCGCGAGCAAACGATAAAAAATGGATGAAAAAGGGGAAAAAAGGGAGAAACAGAAGAACGAGAGAGAAAAAGAGAGAGAGAAGAACAAGAGAAAAGTGTTAACAGTATGCTCTTCACTCTCTCGCTTTTGCATAATTACCACATAGCGAGAGAGGGAAATTTCAATTTAAAAAATAATTAATGAGGCATATATATATATTGGTGAAATTGCGCGCCGCTCACGTTGACTCACATCGGAAAGAAGTCAGGCCTAAAAAAAAAACGATCGCACATTATTTATATTCATTTAGTAGATCGCGCACGACATGGATGTGCTGGGTGTGAAAGTTTCTTGTAAACGCTTCGCGAGCGAGTCCTGCGAAGACATAAAGACGGAAAAAGTAATTTTGACTATTGCCACCGAAAAAACCGAGGAAAAAACGCAACATTTCCGGCACGGTGACTCCGTTTAATAAATGTGTAATTCTTCTGAGGCACAATTTACACGACCTTTGTGGTCGCACGTGAGCTCGTTTTCTCCCGACTGACGCGACTTACCGCGAAATTATTTTAAATCCGACAATACGTCCGGAGAATTGTAGTGGGCACGTGAAGTCGACACAAGCGAGAATTGCAGAAATCGCGCGACAACGCAGTTTTCCCAGATCCGCAATTTTTTTTATCTACTACATACTGCAATTACACTCGCAGAATCGATTTTCGCTGTCGCTCCACTTTATCCCATTGTACATCGCACTTGCCCACGGGTGTCTTGCTGCACGTGTGGAAAAAGGAGAAAGAAAAACGAATTCGGGGAATCGCGCGCAAACGATCCACGAACAATCGTATCCCGATGCGACGGCCGGCAGTTGCATACTCAATCGGCAACTCCTACTTTCGCGAGCCACTGACGATCCTTTCAATCTCAAAGAGTGGAAAGTTTCGCGCCAACAAGTAAAGGGAGAATCAAGTCGCCGGGGGGGGGGGGGGGGGGGGGGGGGGGGCAGAGGGAACTGGAAAGAGGGACGATCAGAAAGAAGAACCGAAGGAGCTATACGGGGAACAGAAGGGGCGACTTTCGAAACTTTTCCCGTCCAATTGGCCTCGCGCGTTCCGTGCGTCTCCACCTTCGTTTTTCAACCCGTGTAATATAAAATCGCCGGAGAAATCAAGGATGCGGAAGTTGATCGATCTTACTTTGAAAACCTCGCTGAAAACCGACGACTCGGCTGACGGTGACGAGATTCGTAATTTTGTCTAATTGAGGAATTATTCAAGGGAAACACGGTCGTTCCTCTCTGTCAATTCCTTCCGTTTCGTCGCGAAATCTGCGCCCCAGAGCCGCAGGTTTCGCCCTCGGAGCCGCGAACATTTCGCGATCCTCAATGAGAAGTCACAGCCTATTGCGTAATCGATTAAAAGGATTGAGATAAACGCGTCGCGCGAGAAAGAGGGCCGGTGATCTGTAAGATCCTCGAAAGCATTCCTCGTCCTCTCTAATCATTGTATTGCGTAATGAACGTCAAGTAGTCACTACTCTCCGTAATCTCGTTTCGAGAACTTCAAATACCTGTCGATAATCGTATCTGTCTTCTGTTCATTGTACTACTCTTTCTTCCATAAAATTTATGTTTGAAAATTGAAAAAAGAAATTGTCTACAAAGCATAATACTATTTCAAAAATTCTATCTCATATCTTTTTAAACTTCAAGAATATTATAATTTAACATAAGAATTTATTCTTATATTATTTATATAGGTGCCGAACTGTTAAATTGTCGCTAAATTGATTGAAGACTTATATAAGAAATTACTATGACAATTGAATGATCCTTTTATTACTCTCTTATCAGCTTTGTTTTGACTTTGTCAAAGAGGACTTCTTTATAATCTCGTAAAACAGTCGTTTCCTGGGGATTCCAAGAACTAATAATGAACTCTCCTCCTCTCGCTGTTTCCTACGGTCGCGATACAATTTAAGCCGACGCTCGAGAATGGCCACCTGGGTTCTCCGTTAAAGGGATTCGATTACAGGTGCACCCTCTCCTTCCTTCTCCACCTCCACATCTCTTGACACTTTTGAGGGTTTTTGAAAAGCGCCGCGTGATAAATGACGGAATCCCAGCGAACGTGGTGGATTCGCTCCGCGGCGCGTCATTATTTAACGTGTCAAAGTAGTAAAAGGCCCTTCCCCCGCAAACTCTTATCGATCCGCTCGTCTTCTTATTCATGCGAGCTGTGGGAATGAATGGATCACGTCGCTCCTAACGAGCCTGGATCGGTAAGTTTCATATTTACAACCGTCGGCGAATCTCCTTCGAACGAGTTAATTTTGTTCACCCGTACGAAACAACATCTTGTTTGAATTATGTGATTTATGATACGGGGACTCGCGAGAAAAATATTAAAATATACGTAAAAAAAAGTTATTTATAAAAGTATTTATTTTTTGCTTCTCCCAAGAGAGGTAGGTAACTTTAACGCTCTATCAAAGTAAAAACCGAAAAATACGAGTTCCGATAGTAAGTGGCGATTAAAAATAAAAAGAGAAAACAGAAATAAAACGGACTCTCTTGTTTTTCCTTGTCTCACCATTTTTGCCTACAAAGACCACAAGAGCGAGCAAACAGGATGGAACGAGCGTTGAATTAAATATCGCCAACATGGTTGCTAATAAAAATTTCTACCATGCTATCGCGAGCTGCGTCACGGTCGCACACCTCGCACGCGTTAAATCACGTTTCGTCGCACCATAAATACGTTAACATGGAACTTTACGTAACGACAGAGCGTAACTCGTCAGCACAGCGGCATGCAAAACGAGTCCATCCTCGCGTGTGTAAATGGGGAAACTCGCGATAAAGCGCAAACCATAGTCTGTGACGATCGACGACGTAAAGCACCGCCGGCGCGGCCGCGGCGATGTAATTAATCTTTCACGGTCTTATATCAACAAAGTTCTGTACAACAATCCTGGTTCCTAAATAATTCATGTGTAAAAATATCTACTAGAATTCCTATCGTTATCATTTATATAAGAAGTGCTTTTATAATTTTTTATATTGCAAGTTGTGATTATATATTTATGATCTGTAAAAGTCGAAAAAGATTAATTTCCTGACAACACGAAAACTTGTTTGTCTCGAAAAGCTTAACCGTTTTACGCTTATATTCAATATTGCGATGTAACAAGATCAGATGCAGTCGATGCAGACAGTCTTGCTCCTATCATGATTAGTCGCATATCGATTCTTTAACAATTACTTCATATAGTTCCCTACTTCCCTAGTAAATTGCAACGGGGCAACGGCCTTCATCCATATTAATGCAAAAGCCACGATGCACGACCGATAATTGATTTTTCGGGCAATCAGCCAACCACATTCTTCATTATTAGATAACATATAATCCACATAAAAGCAAAATCGATACGAATGTTTTAAATAAAGATATTATTGAATTTCTTTCCCGATTACTCAATACACAGAATGCACCTGTTTTATTATCGGCTATACAAATAAATAATCCAATAATCTATCCAAGTAATCAATTGAAATATTTCAGAGAATGCATGAAAATTCGTAACACATAAACCCGCACATTTAGTTTAATATAAAACAAGACTAAACTTTAATTTATCGATCGTTTAACTCATCTATCAATGATAGACACTACAAAATTTTTCATACGAAATCTCGTAAGAATATTCCGGTCGCAATCGCATCGTGTTTGCATCATACGGTCGATGGCCATAAGTAACGATAATGCTGAATTCCTGTACAGAGAGGACAGCGAGCCGATGCAAAATCGTCTTTGCCTTAATTAATCGTTTAGGTCGAGGCAGCGCGTCGCAGCGCATCGAAAACAAAAAGACGATCCCGTACTCTTAGATTAACTAATTAATGGAATCGGTCTAAGCGCAGCGATACGATGCATCGTTATTACGCCGTGATACACTGGCGCGATTAAATGGATAGTTTAATACAAGTCATGGCAATAAACCGACGCGACGTCGTGCCAGAAATATTATCTATTATCGTGACGATTAATTTTTAATAGCTCACGGTTGATCCTCTCCGAGAAAACATTTTTCTTAACAAATTGCAAATGCAAGAAATAAATAACGTTACAAATACCGTAATTGAATTTAAAAAAATGTAACATACAAAATTCCAAGCACGTAAATCATTTGGCAAATAATACTGATTATTCAGAAAAATGTACGCTATATGATTTAATAAACAATTATACAAAGCTTTCAACATTTTATGCGCCACAACAAGCTATATACTTATACTGATGGAAGATAATGGAATTTGTAATCTTTGAAAAAAAAATAGCTGAGGAATTTCAAGATAAAATTTCCAATAAATCTCCGCGGCGGAACCGATACGCGAGTAAATTCGATATTTGTTATGCGTCGCCGATCGCCGTATATGTAGGGACGAAGTTATTCCAATAATAAAAATAAATGATGAGGCGTAAAAACACTCACCAGCCGATGTCAGGTCAGGTTAAGTTATCCTGTCGGTCATCCTGTAGGTCTGCTCCTTCGCCGTCGCGCCGCGCCGACGGGAATCACCTCGGGAATCACACACTATCGGATCCGAAAAACATGATCACTAATTAGTCGTTACACTTCGAGCGTGTAAATAACGCGAGGTACGCGATAATCTGCCCGGCACTCCCGATTCTCCCGAATTTAAGCTCGTTGCACGTATTTCGCGTAATTGAACAATTCAGTTAAGTCATCGCACAAGATGGCGGCGCAATCACTGATCTACGTACCGCGAACGGCTACTATGCGAAATTGATATCTCGCCACGTTCGTCACTCTTGATATCGTTCACTCGGCCGCGCTTACGATACCTACTGTTTCCACGTGTAATTAGCGCAAAACGCACGCACTCTAACGAAACGGAGTTTTTCTGACCGCTTTCGATTGCACGGGGAAAAAGTTGGCAAGACTTGACTAGATGCGACGATTACAAGTCAATAGCGGATTCGATCACTCGCGATTCAACAAGCCGTGTGCATTACGACGATTGTTCACTCCAGACACTCCCAATACTCCCGATACTCGTTCGCGAAACGCGACTGCACGTTTGAGACTCCAAAATATGCGCTACGGCAATTTCCATCGGTCCTCGATACTTTTTATCGCTCGCTCGCGCGCGACCCGTGCGACTGTTCACTGTAACCTGTAGCCCTCCGCCCCCGCAGGCACGCAGCGCGAAGTTAGGTGGGAGTGGTGGGGGAGAAGGCGACTTCTCGGAATCGGTTCGAGGCCCGACTACGCGATTCAAAACAAACATCTCAACCCACCCCTCTCGCACGTGCGAGAAGCCGAATATCAAAACAAGATTGTTTATAGAATTAAATCTGTTTCTTTTAACTGTTTCCTTGTTTTCTCGCGTACACCGAATAAAACATGAATATATTCAGGCTTTAGGGACAAAGAGGGAGAGAGGGGAGGGGAGGTGCGACAGATATAAATAAATTTTTTAAATAAAAAAAGACGCGACTGCTCTGCCTAAAGTAAGTTAAATAATAATAAAAACACAAAAAAAGTAAAAAATTGAATGATTAAAAAAACAGGTTTAAAAAGTTTAAAATAATAATAATAAAACAAAACAAAAGTCTTAAAAATTAATTGGTAAAAAAGACATTAAAAAAGTTTGAAAAAATATGAAAAAAACGGGGAATATTTATAGCCGATACATCATTGAAGTGCGTACGTGGAACTAGTATTCATTATTACAGCGTACTTTTCAGGAAATAAAATGAAAATAAAATAAAAACATCCATTTGAAATAAAATTAAAATATCCAGCACGAACTAGCAGGTGCAGATCTCGGTGCGATGAGTCGCTGTTAACAATGTTACACATAAGAGAACCTTTTACTCTCCTTTTACCCTCGGGTTTTCTGCTACTATAAAGATGCTGAGTAAATACAAGTAGATCAAAATAATCATAAATAAAGGAACGATAGCTATATGGTTTGGAAATCCATTAGCAGAATCATGTGATTACGTGCTGGTACGAGGAAATAGAATACTTTTCAGAATTACTCCGCAAGATTAATATCCTGCGTCGAGAAAAAAGCATGAAAAAGTAGTTTAGATGAACGCGGGAATTCCAATAAAAAAGATAAAGCAGAGGATCTCCCTTCTCCGCCACGAGCGAATTACGGCCAATCGACGGCATGATCGAACGTTCCATATTGCACTCACATTCGATTCTCGATGGAAGAAAAAGTGACAAGCTTTTTCCGTTAAGTTACAAAATATTTCCGCGGCACGGGAGCAACGCGACGTTGTTTTTAAGGAGGTTCGAGCATTACTTGTGAGTCAAAAATGCGATTGAAATAAATGTCATTACAGCGATCCCGAATTATATGCAATATTAGTATAATGAATTGTAGATGCTACTTACGTGCTATATTCTTCGTAAATTATTAGTGTATAGAATATTAACAAACATATTCCGGGGTATGAGAGCGTCAACGACTCGGGAATCGCTTATTATCCAACATTCTAGACTAGGATCTAAACTTTGTGACAATATAGCCTTCAATCCATATGGTAAAGTACGATTTTTAAAGTCTTTACACAATCCTTGATGTTTCATCTATCAAATGCCAGTTTTTCAAAGTCCTCAGGTGGCTAAGTGTGTACTAAACCAGTGATAATCTACCTCGGAGCGACTTTCTCCATAAGGGTAGACTAAAAGTGGTCAACTTTTGAATAATATTACAAAATAACTATACGGTCAATATTGCTCAAGTTTTTCGATTATTTGTGTAAAGTATTTATGTAAATCATATAAAAAAATTAAGGCTCTACGATGGCTTTCGAGTATAGAAAGCTTATTTTCACAAAGTGACAGGTTCTAACCTGTAATGTTGGCCAAATAAGCGATTCCCGAGTCGTTGACGCTCTCATACCCCAGTATATGTTTGTTAATATTCTATACACTAATAATTTACGAAGAATATAGCACGTAAGTAGCATCCACAATTCATTATACTAATATTGCATATAATTCGGGATCGCTGTAATGACATTTATTTCAATCGCATTTTTGACTCACAAGTAATGCTCGAACCTCCTTAAGTGGTCTAGGCACCTGTCTCCCGACCGCGTGCATTATTAAATTTTCGTATTCGCAACAATTCGCTCGCTACTACTTTGCAAATATACAAAATATCCCGCCGTGCGACAACGATGTAATAAAACCGCGACAAATCCGTTTCCGTTCGATTGTTACTCGTTCACAGTTAGATTTTTTATCGCGGGCTTAAATAACAACTCTCTAGAAAAAGCGAGATTAAGCTTACCGTCGACAAAATTGTTCGTGATTTTATTTCAAGTCGATCAGTGTGATAGCATTATACGTCGAAGAATCGAAATTGTTCAAAGAGCGATAAAAACTAAGTGCAGTATTCATGGAATATAAAAGATAATCCAATACGATAATAGGCTTATATCGTTTCCAAAGCAATGGTTTACAACTAAGGCTCATATTTATACTCAAATTTTATTTTAAAAAAATAGTTATCTAAATATTTCTTCAATGAAATCACGATTATATGTATAAATGTAACATTAAATACGTTAGATTGATTTTTAAGATACATTTATTAAATTGCATAATGTTTCAAGTCTGGGTTTCAACTGCATTTTTCGGCAAAAACGCAAATATAAGTGATCTAAGCCTTTCTAATTCAATGTACGATTAAACACTTGACATCTGTTTCACTATTATGTAGTTCAATAATTTGAGAACAGAAGTGTGAAAATGAGCATTTATCGCCGCGAAGATAGGGGTCGGACGTAAAATGCCAATTCCCGCGGTTTTGCCAACACTTTCCTGCTCTCCAGAAAATTCATTAAATTTCTCCTTTCAGTGTGCCGCTCGGCGCGGAATTTGCCGCGAAAGGGAGCGGAAACCAATTCGAAATTTTCCGTGCCGCATGAGAGATCCAAGGCGGAAGAACATAATGAAATTACACATCGTGTCAACGTGCAACCGGATCGCGGCCAGCGCGCGGGCACTCGCCCGTGCGACACGTGTGTACGTGTATGTACATGCGCATGTACGAGTGTGCCGCACGTTTTTCCGTATATTTTCGCGCCCGTAGGAAAAAAGAGAACCCGGCAAACAGTTTTTTTAAACTTTTAAACACAATGGCCACCTGTTTCCCGAGCGCGGGCAATTATTAATCCGTCGTACTGCACGCGGCGCGGCACGGGAGTTAATATCCCGCTCACCCGATACTCGATCCGGCGATACTCGTTCGATCCGTCAAGTAATGTTTTTATTTCGTTCACGTGTGTGTGCTGTTTACTCTGCGATCCCCCATCATGTGTTATATACGTTTGCGTGCTCTCAAAATCGGTGCGATTCCGTTTTTTATTTCAGGGAACGTCCAGCGGTCCAGCAACTATTGGCCGAAATTTCACTCCAAATATCTGAAGATTGCAAATGTAAAATGCTGTCGCACTTTAGCCTCAATGCTGAATTATTTCGTAATTTTATTGATATGCACCTGAAACCGATTTACAAAACGAGATTTCGACGATGAGAAAGTTTTCATATACGCGAGTAAAAAATTCCTCGATGTCTTTGAAATCTCCATATGGCAAATTCCAAAAAAATACCTACATTAATATTCCATTAATAAACAAATTCTCCCGTGTACGTATTTTATTCATGCAAAAAGCGAATTTGTAAAGCTTAACAATTTCCAGAGCGTAGTAATTATGCATGCGAATGAAACAATAAAAGTATGATTGGGAAACAGAATTTAAAACCGATTTTTCGCGTTTACGAAGTTAACATGCTGTAACGGTATAAATTTAATTTTATACACTTTACATTACTTTTGTTTTATTTTTATCCTGCATACAAATCGAATACCGTGCTGGTGCCCCGTGTCGCAAAATCCTATCGGGTCCTCATCGTGAGAACCGATCGAACGATTTTCACTGTTAATCGTAGAAGCGTGCATGGACCTCGCCTGGATCATAAGGAAGTCGAAGATTCGATGGGTCAACACCAAAATAATCAAATCGTGTCCAAACCGAAGGGGCGTCGTTGGTCCTTTAAGCGCTTCTACGTGATGTACCGGCGCGATGCCCGAATTTACGTCAGGTTTCTCCGTGGTCTAACGTAGCCGAACACGCGCTGCCTCGTAAATCTTTCGTCGCCTGTGATTTCGCGGGATCTCGTTATCAAACTTGTCCAACGGGCTTCCCTTTTACGACGAAGAGTTACGGTCGAACTTGTTTTAACGAACGCACGACCGACGAGTAACCCTGAAACCTGAAATTACACTGCGGTAGAACACCTCACGGTATTCACCGTTTGTTTTATCGAGACTATTTGTTGGACCAACCTGGCAACCTTTCGAAAAAGTCCCCAAACAATGGCCTTTTACGATCGCACACGTTGATCGAATGTCATTTGCTTGAACCGAAAAAAAATTTCGATATCACGTCTCATGGATATGCAATAGCTAAGAGTATTCTAAAATCAGTATCTTTCTCTCGCTTATCAGTTATTTGACAACTTGATTTTTTCTTACGAAAATTTGAATAATGTATTCTACATCGTTATCGCACTTTAGACATTAATATTTTGTAATACATAATACACGATATATTTGACAATTAAATCACGAATCAGACACGAGTGTAACTCATTCTAAAGTTAAATTAAAAACTCCGTAAAGTTAAAAATGCTGCTAAATTTGTAAAAATAGTAAGTTTTTTTGTTCGATGCGCGAGTCCCTTGAATTTGCCAGTGTTCAACGGGTTAAAACATAGCGGAAAAATAAATAGCGTCACAGGTGCCGTTGTACATAGCTTTATTTAATCGCACTTGTCCCGTATTTGTTGCGATTTACTTCGGGCGGCAGCGATCTCGGCGCGAGTGTCTCATCGTTGCAAACAATTCGCTTACTCCGTTCCTCGCCTCTGTTTCACTTTAATTTCCAGGCGTCGCGCTCAACGCAGCCTGCTCGGCCGTGGTGCATCCTCTTCCTCCCGGCCGACCGCGCACGTCCAAGCGGTTGGACGAACTTAAAACGCGCGAAACTTTCGCCGGCCGACTCACAGCAAAGTTCCCCGCGGATCCGTGAACGAAACTTCATCATTACACTCGAAATCCGCCGGGATTATTGCCGGCGCTTGGCCGTGACAGCCCGCGAACGGATTTCTTCCGCGCGGCCGGCCTCCGGCTCTGCCTGCAAACCGCCGGATTTAACGCTTGCCGAAGCACAAACGAACGAGGAGGCAAGTGGACAATTAGCATCAACGACGGCAGATCGCGATGAAAAGGAAAAATCACAATTTTACATTACGTCTTGAAAGATCCAAATAATCGCGAACTTCTTATTATATTTCTCTTATGCTCGACTGCTTTAGCTATATTTGTGCTCCTGTATACTACGATATATCCTGTATTACGGATCATAGTATAAGGATTTATCACTATAAAAATTTCACTAAATAACTTTTTCAAACTAGAATGCTTATTAATGTGATGCCACAATCACATTATAGAATCGTTTATAGAATTGGATAGTTATAGTGAATCGTTTATAGAAGGCATTTATAGAATTGGATTTTCCAAGTAATTAGAAGTTATCGTGTCCGGTTTACGAATCGCATATTTCTCTTCGATTCTTTTCATTTCGACTTTAAAAACAGATTATCCATTCCATTGCGAATTGCTAGATTCGAATAAGCTACTTCGAAGATATATATTCTCGCAAAACCGAAATACTCTGTCGGAAGGCAGAAATGTTCGAGCAATCGTTAAAATAAGTTTACTCGTATCTCCGTTCTCGTAACCCACGCATCAATAAATTTGGAGCCGAGATGTATCGATTGTTGCGGATTCTTTGCAGAAGGAATGCAGAAGTTGTGCCGCAGGACAATGCAGAAGAATCTCTGTTATAGTGCTATCGAAAGATTTGTGCCAATTTGCTAAGAACTACAAGCATTTCGTAGATATAGCTGTCTACATTAAAAAACTACGTTAAAAATGATAACAAACGCATACCTATAATGTAAAATAAATGCATAATCAATCAATTGTATATTACGATGGCCTTATTACAAAATTACAGTAAGCATATTTAGCTTCTAAATCAATTTAAATAATCGATTATCGAGAGCAGTCACTGTCACTACTGCCGGGATACTTGACATTTATAAAATTTCTGACCGAATTAATTTCGGAACATGCGACAACATAAATTCCATCGTCAAAGTGCGTTGAATATACGTTTATTCGACAAGCGACGGCGAGTACAAAGGCACTCGTACCATTGTTCACTTAAGTGGTTTGAATGAATTTCAATCACGCTAAATTTCCTCTATCCCCAATCAAATTGTTGGAATGAAACAAAAAACCATAACAAAATGAACGACCGTCCGATCATTCGAGTGATGGCCAACTATAGGTACGAAACGATAAACGATTCTTTAAAAAAAAAAAAATATATATATATAGTATAAAAGTGATGGGGATCAGAAGATGAATCAAGTTAAAGTTAGAAATTCGCGTCCTGGGAAAAAATAGCAATTTGAATGAAATATTAATTATTATTGACTAGTGCATGTCTACTATTTTCCATTAGAATGTAGTAGACACTTCAGTAGAAAGTTTTACTTAAAAAAATTTAATTAAGTAAACTACAATAGTGTTAAAATTATCATTGCGCAATTAATTCGAATTCCATTCACTCGCATATTAATTTCACTTCCATTTACATCTGCATTTTCTTTCTTTGTATTTTAAACATGTATGAAGTAAAAACGTTAAAAAACATATCTCATGTCCGTTCAATTTTTCAATCACGTACCATATCGTGATACAATAAAAGCCACGAATGCGAGCCAAATCGATTCCTCGACACGCGATGCGTACGCCAAACATTCCGTGTTTCCCAATACGCTCGCCGTTAGCACCCGTAAAAAGTGAGGCGGTTAACTTCGGAGAGAAAACCAAAGCAGACATCTCCGGAAAGTCTTTATCCCAGCTTCCGTCGCCGGATTATTTCCCGGACGTGTACTCGCGCGCCGCTCAACTCCCGGACTCGTTGCGTTATTACCATAATAGGGTCGAGACGAGGGTGGAACGTGGGAAGCTACAAAGCTCCGCGTCTAGCAGCATTCCGTCCGTAAGTGGATACGGGCGGCATAGGTCAGCCATTTGGCCGTGAGTCCGCGGGCGCCGTTAAACTCAAAACTGTCCATAAAAGCTGCTTCCCGCAAGCACTCGGGCCGTTTCGAAACACCATAATTTCACGCAGGATATTATTTACTCCCTCTCCGCGAACGCGGTTGACTGACTTCACTTGAATGACGATACGCGCCGACTGTGACGCTTGACGGCAAATTTTATTTACAATTCGCGTCTCACCTTTGTAATTTCGCAAATAAACGGCCTCTCTCAAATCGCGACATTACAATGATAAGACCTCGACAGGGTACGATAATACGCCGAGAGAAAAATCGCGCGTCTCATCCTTCTCTCGAGGAAAGAATAACGGCGCCGCTTAGAGCGACATTTGTGAACCGAAAGTTGGAGCGAGTCCATCATTTTTTTTTATATTGTGACAAGAGACTGTAACTCTGAATTGCGATAAACTCTGCACGTGCCATTAATTGCGTCGTAAAGTGCGAAACTGCCCATTAAAATTTCTTGGATTGAGTTGATTAATTTAACTGAAGTGCCCTCATATATCCACTGGCTTTTTATTATTGCTTCCTAAATTCTTTTCAGAGATCATTTTCTTATCACTTAATAAATAACCTAAAAATTGGTTCCATTTATACGAAAAAGCTCTCCCAGTAATTTCTTTTAAGTATATTATACAGAATTTCTATTAAGATATGATCAAACTGATCGAGAAGAATGTTATATTCGAAAACCCGTTCGGGGAAGGACAAGGATATACGTGAAACAATGTATCCTATCTTGGACGTCGAAGAAGTTGCGCAAACAAGGGCGGTGGATCGCATTATGAACACCACTCACGCCCGACCACAAGAGCGAACTGTAAAATTTACTCGCACGAAGTACGATAATGCCCAAGTGACCATATCGGCGTAGCTAGTTGCTTCCCTCTCTGTACGAGTTGATTATCATCTAACGAGATTCGCATCGCGTCTACACACGCCTTGCCGCGCACGCAGTGGCTTTCTCCATTTGTTAGTGTATTACATTACTACTAGCAGCAAATAGAATGTTCCGCCTGTTCTTCTATCCGAGCAGATCATTCATTTAATTTGAAGATTTTTATAAGAAATTATACAAGTTATGTGAATTTGCTTGTTTTACATCGTTATAATAACGAACAATGGCATGTTTGATAAATGAAGTATAACAGACAGTATAGAAGAATAGCGAATTGCGAGAATGGTATAAAGAACTTCGTGACACTTTATCCAGAAAGAGTTATCAAAGCCGATTAACGTTATTAATTGTTCGACGGACAACTTGAACAAAGTCGTAACCGCCGGTCTGTAACTCGCGAAAATTGATAATTGCGTTATCGCACAGGCGGAATAACGGGAACGAGACGGAACGACATTTAGTCCGGGAGATTTAACGAGCTATTGAGAGAAATCGCGTTCTTCTTTGATAAGTTCCACGGCGCGTGAAGCTAACCGTCAAAGGGTCGTCGGAGCCAATTTTCGCGACCGCGATTGGCATTCACGCGACGGACCTTTCTTTATGAATAATTTCAGTCATCTTAATCGCAGGGACGAGCAATAATAAGCGAGTGAAACAAAGAGGACGAAATTTTTTCGCCAGGAGAGCGAAAAAGAATTTTCCATCTGCCGAGGCGTCGCGACGCCCTTTCGCCATTCTCGGGCACGCACTTTTCGATGATGACGACGGCGGCGGCGGCGAAAGTTTTCCTTCCGCGAAACCCAAAGTTTTCTCGCCGAGGTTCGACGAGAACGCTCTCCGTGACGCGCTCCTGAATATTCGATTAACTCCTCGGCGACTACTGGGAATTTTAATCGACAAGTTCTATCCGGGGCGAGCGTCATACTCGAAACTTCGCTTGGCATAAAGTTGGTTCCGCGGTGAACGAATCGCGCTGTTTGCTTAACGCGCCGATACGAGTGCCGGATGCGGTCGATTGTTTAATTAGTTCTCGTCCCTATTGATTAACATCTATAAGTCCTCGTGCGAGCCGCTTTAACGCCAAAAAGTACCTGTATTCACGTTGCTACTGATTTTGGAAATAAGAAATGTACAACTTGAAAAAGATTATTAAAACAGAAGCATTATAAAAATAGAATAACGAGATAAAAAAAAGTTATAATTCGTTAGTTTGTGAAATATACTATAAATGCTGTGCGTTTAAAATAATTTTTCCTGTAGATAATAATATTTGTAATACGTATATAGAATATATATTGTTAAACATCTCTCTTTCAAATATAGTTATATACGTATATATATAAGATTTGCAAGTGATAAATACAAAAAGTTCTCATGTAAAATTCACGGTATAGCTTTTGCTATGCAATTAAATGCAATATAACGAAATTTGAATGTCTATTTAGAGAGAAGAAATTCATGACTTTTAATATCTCTCTATGAATAATAGATACCCATACGAATCTAAAAATAAATAAGAACAGAGAACGTTATATGCAAAGTACCGTAGTATGAGATTTGCATCAAGAGTACGTTAGAAATTTAAGTACTTGAACGCTCCATCTGCCAAACTATCGCGACTAACATCTATGGACAAAGAAACATCCCCGAGGTACATCTCACATTCCAGACATGACGCTTAATCGCTTCGCCGCGAAAAGCAGCGGCACTTGGGCTCCTCTCTTGAGAACCTGCGATTTCTTTTTCTTGATTCTTTAAAGAAAGACGCACGCCGGCGGGCAATAGTACGAAGAAGCGGAAGGAATCACGTTGTTGGCCTCGAGGAGCAAACGCTACCCGGGGGACTCGCACACCCCGGCCTATCCGACGCGAAAATCGCGAAGAACCGCGATGCCGCGTTGTGCACGAGGAATTCTGGGACCTTCGCGGATACGGTGCCATCCAGTTTGCTCGTCTCCAGGCAATCCAGCAATTTTTTCTCCTCCTTTATTTTTTAATAGCGCGATACCCCGTCGAACAGCCTGACTCGGTGAACGAGAGTGGTTTTATTGCCGTACGTGTGGCCCAAGATATTCCCTGCGACGCGATCTAAGACGTATATCTACTCTGAGGGATAACGTGCTAACTACCAGACGACCATGCCATAAGTTACGCTCTGAAAGATAATCGCGCGCGCGCGTGATAACAATCGAACTGTCAGACATGATGGATACGACTCAGGATTATACCGTTTTATTAGCAGAATATCTTCCTTTTGTGTATCTGTTTATACGAATGTTAAATTATCGAATGGCGTCTGGTTGAATGTTTGTAAAAAAAATGAAATTTTAAGTTATGACAAATTGCTTTTTTTCGTCTTTGCGCAGTCTTTCCTTATAACGAATCAATTATTTCCACGTAGTACTTTTTTAAAGCTTAGATTTAAATGCTAGATTTAAATGCTCAGATTTAAATGCAAATGTAGCATCTGCAGTCTAATAAGTCTAATAAAATTCAAAAAATACGTTTCTAGTCAATTCCTTGTTTAGACATATCTACTGTTTGACGATTTTTTGTATTAACAATAAGACAGATCGATCACGAGTGAAGGATCAAGCTCTCGGACGATACCAGATATTTTAGGAAACTGAGAAGCAAAAGAACTAAGGATACAAATGGCGCTGTGTGCTCGTCAAGTTTTCGTCTTGAAACGGCCGCTCGAGAGAATCGAAGCCATGGGCGTTGCTTCGATTTTCCGAGCACTTCGGAAGCTCATTCTTCGGCTGACCATTCGTACGCGTCTGCAAGCTCTTCGTCGAGATGCCACGCCATTATCTACCCCGCGGTCTCCAAGAGAGATAGCGTTTTCGCCCGCGACGGAGAGTCCCCCCTTCCCCCCTCCTGCTATTCGTCCAGCTTTTCTCTCACGAGAGTAACAGGATCTTGATTTATACCGGGGACGCGCGCCGGGACCTGTCATAATATATGTATTATCCGAGAGCTCGCGTCGAGTATATTTATATTCCGGAACGTTCACAGCGTCCTGAATTTCATTTCGCGTCTCTCCCCCGCCCGGCCTTTATCCTTTTATTAAGACTATCTTTCCCGTGTTGAAATGTCGGTCAAACTTATGAGAGAGTCTTCCAACTTTATTTAAAAATTTGATACGCAATCTTTGTTCTTGATAAAGGGGAAAAACGTCAAGAGAATCTTATCAAAAACCTGGAAGTTTAACGCAATTTTCTCTAACGATTAAAATTCTTTTCGGATGATTAGAAATTTTGAATCATTTCTATTCTATCGGAGAAAAATCTGGATATAGATTTTTAAAATAAGTCGAAAATAGAAATTTTCTTCACATGAAATATCTGTTCGTATATAAAAAAGATAAAAAATTGAACTGGAATAAATTATTAAGTAACACATAACTTATCACGAGTTATTTACCTTCCCAAATTCATGTAATATTTTCTTTAAATTTAATTTATCTTTGTTCAGATGTATTGAAGTCTAAAATAAAAAAGAAGATATGCCTAAAAATAAATGCGAGGAAAACGTCAAGCATTTCAACAGTGTACAAGGCCGCCTGAAACCGAAAACGTTCGGCGTTTATCACGGACACTTCTCGACGAAATTTCGGCCGAACGCCAGTCGAATTCGCATACGATGGCGGCGACGTCGACGGAATATTAAAGGGTCACTCGGTACATGTGAGGCACGTAGCCAGCATCCGAAATCGCCGCGCGATGTATCAAGTGTCGATATTAATATCGGGCGCCACACAGCGAATCGTCTCGTCGAAACGAAGCAACGGAACGACGAGCTAAGAGAACGTGAAAATCGAATAAGATCGATACGCGCGAAAGGGGGCTGAGACTCGCCCCCTAGAGAAAGAAGAGTGTTCCTTTGTCAGACCGCTCTTTCTCCCCGTAAGAGACTTGCTCGTTCTCTTAGCCGCCACACACTCACATTGCTCCAGCTAGCTCCTCTCGCTCAGCAAATGCCATTTAACAGCACGGCGCAAGACGAAATGCGGCATCTCACAAAAAAGAAGAATCCCCGAACGGATTCCAGACTGCTTTGACGCTTTGCATGGCGGAAACGTTGACAACATTAGCCGAACGCCTGAGAATCTTGAGCGGATCTCAAGAAGATTTTCATCATCAGTCTAATTATTGCGCGATGAATTTTTTCACTATACTTATATCATTATCTCTCTCTCTCCAGTCGTTGTTCGTTGCCGAACGTCGTGACTTCCTCATGACGATTCATGGGGTTTTCTTGGGGTATTATTAACGCAGTAGGGGCCCCTCTCCTTTCTGCGGGGTATGGGGGGGGGGGGGTCCACATAACAGTTGTCAGTTGCTATGTGTGGACCAACAGCTTAACGTCTCTTTCCGAAAAACGGAGCCCAGTTTCTCCGCATGAGAATCCCCTCTTTATTTCTCATACGGGAGGTGCAGTTTAAAATTTAAAAATTTCTGTGACCAAGTGGATTCGAACTCTGCTTCCCGTGGTTACGAGTCTGGCGCTCTACCACTAGACCACACTTCCACTCTCTATATCATTATACATATCGTTAAATTATTAGTAGACTAACATGAATAAAAATCAAATAAAATTATCCCTGAATTAGGCTGGACAAATTATTATACCAATTTCTAATCTTATTATTATCAATTTCTAATATCGTTTTTCTTCTTGAGAACTAAATTTAAAGAGATTGTAACTTAGAGTTACATCAGGCACAATCGCGAAAATAAATATGTGCCTATCAATGTTATACATAAACAATTGTTCCATCAGACAAACCACTGTGTAACAGAGATACCGAATTTCCGAATGGTAAATGATGCGGTGTGATTGATACTAATCATCGGTCTATCCGCTCTACACAAGAAGCGATTACAGTAATCCAATCAACAGCTTTTCTACCCGATCTCGCTGTCACGAAACACTCGGAGAAAACGATTTTCCGATCTATTTCCGACATCCGGGAGGTAAAGGGAAGTAATTTTTATGTCGCACCGGCGCGGTGACTATTGCGGAGGAAGAAGGGATCGAGAAAGTCTGAAGGTGGCAGAAGAAAAAAATTAATTAACTCCTAATGATCGTCGTATTTGCCTTTGCCGTGCTCTCAGCAACGACAGTCCGAGCAAAAAAGGCTTCGCGACCACCTTCGTCGCGAAGAACAGTTCGTATCACTATTATCTCAGGAGAAAAAAGGCTCGCGTCGCCGCCACCAGCTATACCCTTCGCCGCCGTATATTTTTTCTCTTTCATCCACCAACGCCCGTACCTTGATAACGGTCGGAGATAGATCGAGGGGTTAAAAAGGCAACTAAAAAAAGAGACGGAGGTGTACGGAGAAAAAGATATCGCTCGGAGGTAGGGACATTGACGCGCGTTTGAGAGAACCGCGAACAAATTTATGCATTATTATCAAAGAGTTCGTCTCCGGCTGATGCGGACCAGGCGGACCATTTCTCGTGATTATTCGGGCGTAACGCTGTTTGTAATACTAATTAACATACTACGCACGCGTCCGTGTGACGCGCGTTAAATAAATAAATGACGACAGCAGCTCCACGGTAATAACAGAAAATACTAGGAATAACGAACTACATTTTGCATTTTGCACCACGGTCCTTCATCCGTGATTTCCTCTACTGTTCTACCATAATCACACTTCAAATGGAAACAAAATGACGACCGGACAACGTAACCACAGATAAAATTGGAGTAACTCGAAACAATTGTAATTAATTGTAATTGGAAAATATTCAGATTAATGAGATACTAATATTCTCGTAATTTTTATCGAGAAGCACCTTCCCGCAAGCAACGTGATCCGTGATAAGAGATGTCACAAATTCTAATCGTTGCAATCAACGTCATTCCGCGCAGTCATTCGGGGGACAACAGAGTTAAATGCGATATTTTAAGGAGCCAAGGCTTGGGCCACGAGGCGCGCAGTCGACGAAGTTAATTTTCGTGAAGGATCACTCGAAGGAGGGTAATTCCGAGAGGAAGGAAGGAAGGAGCTTCCTTCCGTGTCGCTTGCCATGACCCCTCTTCCTTCGACGACGCGCGAGAGGCCTTCGCGAACGACGGAGACGTGGAAGGCGGTACGTTAAAATACGAGGAAAATAAAAAGGAAAGGCTGCACACGGTGCCCTCTCTCTCCCTCGATGGCGAGGAGGTTGAAACGAGGACGGAATGGTCGCAGCCACCGACACGCCACGAGTCGTTAAGTCCATTCCGTGGTTTTAATGCCGGCACTAACTTCGCGAGCCCATTCCTCCGTCGTTCCGCTCTATCCGGCCGAGGAGCCTCGTCTTCTACTCCCTTCGCCGCTCTCTACCCTCCCTCGGGTCCGTGGGCCGCACCCTTGTCAACCCCAATCCTCGCACATATTTTTCAGCCCTTGGCCGCGTTACAAATTCGCCCGCGAGTTGGCTGTCGTCCCCATCGGCAAGAAGAAAACCATGACGTCGACCGACGGAAATCAGGTCTAATTATCGCTGATGGAATGCCGTAGATTCTGCGACGTTAACATGCGTAAGTCGTATGTCACGCGGGAGTGAAAAAGATTAAACTGAATAGGAGGAAAACGTACATAAATCTAAATAATGTCAATATTAGATCTGTTCGATAACTCCCTGGTAGTCTTAATAATTCAATCTTTGAATGGCCGAAATGAATATATCGCAGCAATAAAAAACATCAGAATAAGTATTTTTTTAAATTATTGTTGCCTCCGCTATTGAATATTTTTGTCAAAATTGCTGCGTATAATCTCACACTTTCCTACAGTTTCAAGAATGCGAGAATTATCGAGGATCGCAAGTGATGAATTTAGCGATTTAATTCTTTGACTCAAAGTACACTTGCGTCGTGAAAACCGCGCGTTTGTCATCATTCCGAAAGCCGAGAGCAATTAACGTGAGTGTCGAATGGGTCGACCGGAAATTAAAATACTTCTCTGTCACGGAATTCCTCCGTCCACGGAGAAGGAAGAAGTATGTTAAACACGCGTCGGGCTCGCATGCCAAAAAGGAAGAACGGTCGGTCGGTCGATCGGTCGGTTTGCTTGTCAGGAAATATCCGATACGGTATTCGCGGATACGAGGAACGCGTCATTGGTCACGACGATCGACGCTCGCCAGAAACACGAATTTTCTTCGGATTTCTCGCGCAGGAGGCGCGGCGAGTTATACGCGTGGGCTCTGTGATACGACCGGGCGAATGCTGGCGTCGTTGGAACGCGGGAAATTTACAGTGCTCGCAATAAAATCCTCGTTAAACCATTACATCGATCCGTAACGACTTCACGCACCGTCAATCCGGCAACTTCGAGGAATTCGATTGTACGTAATTTGTCCATTTGACATGCGACATGCCAAACATGCATGGTTTTGCTAATAGAATAATTAATATCAAGCGACACGGCAGTCTCACGCCAAGTGTACAGTGTATGTACACGCGACACGGGTTTCATACGCGTTAAATAAAACATGCATGCAAGCCCTAATGAAATAAATAGAATAAGTGTACATGTAATGACTCCAATTATATTAAATACGCAACCAAATGAAACATTTTTATTTTTGTGAGAATAAACGCGTATTTTTGTTGGAAAATGTTGATATCTCGGCAATTCGAAAACTCGCAAAACAGCTGTGCAATAGGCCGCAATACGGAACCTCGTGCGTAATTCCTTCTATCAGCAACGTGGTACTGTGACCCGAATATACGAGTAAAACTTATAAGGCAAACTCGAGGCAGATTCTAAACATATTTCCAGGATCCGCAATAAAACCCTCGTTAAGATGACGAATGTCCCCGAAAAGTTTCGCCGGGCGTTCGGTTAACGATGAGTTTCCTCGCTCCAATCCGCGAGCATCATTTTCCATTTATCGATATTCTGGACTGCTTTAAATTAAATCACGCGGCACCGTTTCCGTTCTCGATTCCTCTCTTCCGTTTTTCCCGCGAATAGAATGGCGGAATCGACTTTACGCCTCATTATCGCGCGATGTTTCGTTCGAATTAACGGGAAAAATACAAAACTTTCTTATAGAACGCTTATTCCGCTTCGGATAAAGTTAACTCGAATAAACCGATGTAATCCGGTTAACGAGTCATTACAGACGGGACCTCTCTTCCTATTTCCGTTATTATATGATATACCTGGTGATTTATGTCAGATCCGCAATAACGCAGTTATATGGATTGTTATATGACTCGAAATTGCTAATTAAAATACTAGATTACCAATTAAGGGCTTAATACAAAGAAAGCTCTATTAATGTTAAATGTAAAATATATAGGTTTTATCTCGTGTATACACCACGCAAAATTAACTCACGGAAAACCGAGTGCAAGTTGATCTTTGACTACCTTCCTCGTTAATCATTCTGGCTGCTTAGCTTCTTTCCTTTGTGCAAAAAAGATCTTTTACGTGAACGACTTAAAAAAGGAGATTGAAGATGCGAAATCGAAAGATACTGAGAGAGAAAAAGAGAGAGGAGAGAGGGGATGGAAGAAATATATAATCTCGATTCGAGAAATGACATCTTTTTTGCGAAACAATGAAGACTATACTTAAGACATTTTTTCGCCATGAAAACTATAAAAGAAACGATGTTGAAAAAGCGTTTCGTTGAACCGTAGCAAATGTTACACGAACATAAAAAATGCAAAAACATTCAGAATGATCAAAATTGCCGAAAACAGTAGATTTATTATAGTATTTTCTGAAAAAGATATGTATACTACAGTACTATAGAGAGAAAAAGAACATATCAATCTATATATTTTTCATTTTTTATATTTTTATTAATATCGTAGTATGTTCTTCAGAAATGTTCTCAGAAAATATTATAATATTAATAAAAATATAAATTATATGATATAAAAAATAATTGAATAGTGCACAAAGTGCTCCGGTGCTCTTAGTCGACGTATCGTTTGAACAATTTTGTACGGATAATAAAAGTGGACACAACGGGTATTCTTCCGGTAATTTACGACGTAATGGAACAGAAAAACAAATCGCGCCTCTTCCACTAGAATGGTAGAAAAACGGGACGACCGGGATTGTCCGCGCGCAGCTGCGATAGTTTCCACTCTCAAGGATCGCAAAAGTTGGCGGCATGAAAACCGCCTTGGCTTATCCTGTTCGTACAAGTTAATTTCTCTTATTTATCTCGAAATACCGTCGGTATCTGAATTTTCCATTAACCTGCGACCTCTACGAAGTCAAGGGGCTTAAAGCGCGCACCCAGGTGATTTTACAGGCTAATCCAAATTAATTGACCCCTAAACTGTAGAGGGAAGATTCGGAAGAAAGCAGCGACTTAAGTTATATCAAGCGTTAAATCAAGAGCTATGCCATTATCCTCTTTATATATAAATGTATATAGATATATACACAATACAAAATAAAATTAAAATAATATATATAATGTATAAAATATAAAAATATCTAATAATGGAATATAATATATGAACACAGAATTCTGTGAAAAATTATATATCTATATATATGTAATAAATTTTTGCGAAATATAGGTGACTAAGGGCCAGTTTTTCAATAGTCGTTTAAACTGAAGTTTAGCTAAACTCACACTTCATCTTTTTCTAAAAAAGGGATAGTTAGAAAGAGACAAAGAGTGAGTTAACCTAAGATTTATAAAGTTAAATGACTATTGAAAAACTGGCCGTAAGAGAATCGTTCTCTTTCCATTATAATCCATCCAGGAATACATCGTCGACTTATCACAAACTTCGTTTGCACTTCGCGTGCATAATTGATAACGTCATGCATACGTAGTCGCGTTATGTTATCAATTAAGAATGCAGACAACCACGAGCGAGATTAATCAAGAAACCTCAATTAGGAAATTAATATTGTCTGGCTCGCACGCTTGCATACTTTGTCATCGCGCGATTGCGCCTCGTCACCCGGTATATCCCCATTTTCATTTGGCAGGATGCAAAGCTTTAATGCTTACCTGATGTAGCCTTAATCCTCAAAATTTATGCCGCAGCGACTCGCTGGCGAAACGAATGGCCAAGTGCTGGCTCGCGTTGTCCCCGGTGTAATTAATTAATGAATTAATTAAATAAATACCTCTCTCTGACTCTGTCGACTTACCACACACAACGCTTTCGCACACCGTGCCAGTGAAGATTTCTAAAGTGGAACGTCAACTATTTGACATTTTCCTCGAGTCGTTTTATTCCCACGGAAAATTCTTCGTCGATCATCCATGGGAATTTTTTCAATTTTATGGAAGAATTGGAATTTCCGTGATATAACGTTTCACATAATAATGAGATATTAACAACAAATTTCAATCACAATTTCTAATAAATTAAATTACTGTAGTATTATGTTTCATCGCTTCACTGAACTTCACTGTACAATTAAAAAATGTTTGCCTATTTTTTCTTCTTACGATGGTCTCGTTATTATTGGAATTCTTAAGATACGCTAAGCACGTTTAATATCAATGGTTTCCTTGGCAGACACTTGCAAAAATATTGCGTCATTCAACATGAAATAAAATTCGAGCTATTTTGCTCTCTGGAAGGAATATTACGCGAGACGCGTACAGAAGTTAATCACGCTCCGTCTGAATTCTTTGTTACGTTGAAAATTAAATCGCAACACACGCTTAAACATAGCCTGGATTGTTAAGAACATGATTCCTTGCCGTGCGCGCGTGTCAGCGTATTGCGAGGCTTAATTGCTCCTCATATTAAGTTTAAGAGTTCCCAGAGTTGTGTATTACGACATATAAACGGTCACATATAAACGGTTGAGTCTGCTCAAACAAATTAATGGAAGCAGCTTCCATTTTCCACAGCCGGGACGAATTAGTCGCGCGCACGCGCAAAAGAGTATCATATCCGTTGCAAGGAAGAATCTACGTAGCTAGAAACACGCCAGATATTCGTTAATTTCTATACGATATTACTATTATTTAATTTAAAAACTCCCTGTATCTTCCCAAGTTTACCTCAATAATCATAAACATAAAAAATAAATGATTAAACCTTATATAAATGCGCAATTTTTCGTGGCGTTCTGAGTGATTTTTTAAATAAATAACGACTGCTTGAGAAATCCTTTAAAAAATTTAAAAAATTTTTCTTTACTAATTTGAACCCTTTTTTACCCTTTTTTCCCTAGACCGATGAAATACATGCAGAGAAGATCCTTTACAGATGTGCAATGCCGCGCGTTTTCAGTTCGAACTTCATAAGGGAAAGTACACAAAGTACATCGAAAAGTCGCTTTGCATATATGCAAAGCTGCGCACTTAAAGTTAAAGAAAAGACGATAACATCCGCCGTATGCTGTGCAAACGCGTAAACTTGAGTACGAGGATTTATATCGATGCGCGTAAAAATGCAAAGCGGGTGGAACAGGACCATCACCTTGGTTGTTCCTCGATAGCGATGAATCTCATCTGACGCCATAACTTTCCACAATAAAGAGTTAAGTTACATGCGAAAAGATTCATCTTGCCGAAAACCAGGAGAGAAAGGCGCGCGTATCACGTAAAAAAAATTATTGTAACGCGGAAATTCATGCGGTTACCGCAAGTTACTATCTTCAACAATAACCATACTGCATTGTAATCGCTAAAAAAAAAGTAAAAAGAGTACACGACAAAGACTCTATGCTCTTGGAACAATGTTTTGCGATGTTGAATTTACGATCGCCGTCTCTCAGAAAAAAAAAAAACTATGAATATTCTCGCGTTTTTCTTCTCGCGTTGCGCACGTTAATCTGTCTTTCGTTCTTTCTCAACGAGAACTATTAATAAAGCGCGTGTTTATCTCCATTCGCGATTTCTCCTCGGTGTGGATATAAATGCGCATTAATCAGCGAACACTTGCATGGCGCGGCATAATTAACAGCCGCGTACCAGTCCTCGTTTTTTCATACGTATTACTTTCAGCCGATCGACATTCAATTCGCAATACTGTGTGATCAAATGTTTTTCATAGACACGTGAACTCGAGTCACTTCCGCATGTGCAGATATAATATTCATATTTACTCAACTCCTGTACTCACTGTACTGAAATCATATAAGCTTGCATTTAGCGAGAAAACATATGAATCTATTTGCGAGTGTTTTTCAAACTAAATACGTAATTTAAAATTGCAGGACGACTTCTGCTAAATTATCAAAGTAGGAGAAAATAATAAAATATTTTCAATTCAGATGAGAATGCCGGTAATCTTGTAATAAAAATATTATCACGAAAGGAATAAAACTTATTTCAACGAATGCGAGTTTAACTCTCGCGACATGGCGATTTTATCTTCATATTTATACAATTCCCCTCGGCACGCATCGAGGTTGAACAAACCCCGGTAACTGAGTAACTCGCGCGCGGCCTCTCGACTTCCATTTTATCTTTTTGACCGTAGATACTTGCCGACATAATTCCCGCCAATTCCTTTCGTCCCTGAAGGATAGACCTGCTGCGAGACTTCGCACTTTGCCGGGAGGCTCTCCTCTATTATAATGAAATCTCGTCGTTTCCCCGACGGAGCCGCGTACAACATCTCCGTCTTCGAGCGAGCAGCCCCCGGAATTTTTCGATTTTCCACGGCGCGGCGCGCAGGGGTCGTGGCACCGAAGGGGCGCCGTCGAGTAAATTGAAGCGATCCATTATATGCCGGTGCCGCGGGGAAAAAGAAGGATTGGTAGCGAAGTTGGGTGTCAGCAAAGGGTGGAGGAGGATTGTCCGAGACAGGTTCGGAGACAGCGCATCGTGAATAAACGGAGCTAGGCACCGCAAAAGAATCGCTCGTAATTATCGGCTCTGTAAAGCGTCCCGACGCGTGCTTGTTAGTCGGCTATTAATCGATTAAAGCGTTCGCATTATTCTTCTCTCTCTTTTTTACGAAATTATCAGGCAATTGACCGCTTCGTAATCTCTCTTTTTTTTAGGATACAAAAAAGAAAGGAAACTAAAAAATATAATCTGTCGAATATTTGAAAGAAATTACGCTCTAAAAAATCATAAATAACGCAGAATTGGAGAATATTTAGAAATATTTACAATATCAATTTTATCTTCACAGCACAATTATGCGTAGTTATTTTCTGACCGACTCACAAATTGTCGTAAACGCTGGCTTCGCTTACGTAGAAATGCGCACTCCGGATCGATGACTCGCTCGTATGCATTATTAACTGTAATACTCGGCAACACACGGATATCCGCGTCTCTCGTGCATCACCTCCGCGCACCCGGTGATTCATCATTAAAATTGCAGCGAGCCATAAGACACGCGCTTCGGGAAAAAGTGCTATTAAACTTGCAGGGAATCGTATCGAACTAATTATCTCAATTCGCGCGACTTTCCATTGTGTTCTCGTTGCGACGACAAATCACATTAAGGACTTCGAGTCACGCGTATATCGTTAAATCCGATTGAATCTTCGACGAAACGAGATTTAGTATCCCAAAGAGACACGGTCTCTCTGGCTGATGTTAAACGATTTTGGACGTCCGCGTTTTCGTAAATATAAAGACAAAGAGAGTTTAAAATACGGAGAATTAATGTCGTAATAAGCGTAATTTCTCTTGGCGATTCCTTGGCAAAGTTCGAACAATCGCGCTTTAATTTACTCCTCATGAATAAATTACAAATCGTTAATCAAACGCACAGTAATAAAATTCCATAAACACTCAATGAAGTTAAAAGTTCTATCCGAAAACGAATAAATCCGGTAAGTTAAACCACCGAATCGCGAAGAATAAAACACTCAGAGAGAAGAATGATGACAACTCGTTGTGACATATATAGGCTTTATATTTTTTCTATGAAATCTTGCGGTCAATTCGGAAGACCGATAGGCGGATAGACAAGTATTATCTCCTTTCTAGCCCGGAGCCATGCGATTAGCCATATAGACGAACCTGTATCAGCCTTGACCTCCTCCTCGCCCTTTGGACCGACCTGGCCAACATCGAAACCACTCGAGAAGCCCATTTCCGTCCGTCGTCACGGCAAATTGCATTTCCTCCTCGTGATCGCTCGTTATCGCTGAAAGAAGGGATTATAGCGGACGGAAAGGGATAAAGCTGCGGGTTCTACGAGCCAGGAGGCTGTAGAACGCCCAAGAGAGACAGAGAGATCTCGACGTCTCTCATTGCACCTCATTTTTGTCTTCCCGACTTTCCTATCATTTTTCTAATTCTCGCCTCGATTCTTCTTTGCTTCGCCTCGTCTTAAGTTTCATCTTTGAAACGAAAGGGTTACGGACTCGCGATTAACTTTACCAGAACGTTGAATTTTACATCGCCGCTAAACGCGCAATTTCTTCATCGTCAGCGGATTATTTAGCCTGCATATCACAATACAGATAAGCCACGGAAAAAATATGAAACTGAGATGAACGTAGATCGTCCATTCTCCTCAATAATGAAGTTGATTAAATGTTGAGGCTTTGCGAAATGTTTTTAATAAAGACACGTTTATAGACTAATATTCAATTTCGAAATCTTAGATACTTATAAAATCAAACTTGTCTTACCCGAAAATGAAATATAAGTTTGTCAGAACGTGTCACA
This sequence comes from Leptothorax acervorum, assembly GCA_035220615.1. Taxonomy (NCBI): domain Eukaryota; kingdom Metazoa; phylum Arthropoda; class Insecta; order Hymenoptera; family Formicidae; genus Leptothorax; species Leptothorax acervorum. The sequence continues at coordinate 1,077,489 of JASTWQ010001261.1, read as the reverse complement.
GTTTGCTGAATCGAATATACATAACGACTATTTACGATCATCAATCTAACCAATCGTAGAAATTCTTCTTTACGAAGAACATAAAATATTCCAATCAATTTCATAAAACAATAAATCATTCCCTATTTTGTTGTTTCATAAAATGCGCATATCTATAATTCAACGTGGATGGTGCGAGAAAGGAGACGGAAACAGGAGAAAGGCGATCATGTTGACGAAGAATAAAGAGACTTCACGATTCAATAACGTCATCTTTTATCTTCGTTTTGTCAGGCACTGCGTTATGTTCGCTTTTACGCGAGTTGCAGCCGCGAGTAACAACGAGCAAGTAAAACATATGTATAACGTAACGTAATTCATTCGCTTCGCCATTACGACAAGCCGCCATCGAACATAATACAATTCCAAAATTCGCCTGGCTCGTCGCATCATGCATTTAACGATCGTAATTACACGATCGTAATTGTACGTCCTAATAATCGCACAATAGTAACTGATAACAATGAATAGTCATCGAGGCATCGAGACGAGACATCGTCGTCGGTAACACATCGGTGCAACAATGACAAATGATAAAATATCGTCACAACGGTAACATTAACGACGTAACAATAACGATAATTTCCATTACTACTATTATTATAGATATAATTAACATTATTCGCATCTATTTCGCATTGTCAACAATTAAACTATGAAAAGTGATAACATCATTCTCTCCTTATCGCGCGCACTCTTTCTCTCTCTCTCGGTCTCTCCTTCTTTCGCACTTTTCTCATATGTGTATCGCTATATTTCTCACACATATATACATTTGTCAAGAAACCACGGATAGCTATCGGATCAAGAAAGATCTTAAATAGAAAAATAAAGGATCGGGATAAGATGCAAGACCTGGCGCGCATGGCGATATCGTAGCGAAGGGTTTTTTCTCACAATAAAATACCTCTGAAAATATATATTCCTTGCCAATCCTCGCACGCTTCCCCCAAACATATTGTATTATTCGCTTATGTTTGTCGGATAGTATATCTTACCGCACTTCGCGCGTTATCATAGAGGGCTGTAGGAAATCGAGAGATCGAGGATCTTTCCCTTCGCGTGTCGAAGCGATCTCGCACGGCGGAAAACGCCTTTTCGCATTCCGGGAGTATTGAGTATTGACTTACACGCGCGCCCGCTTCGGGATACGAGATTGGCCGGGATATGCTCTCGCTCGCGACGGCTCGACGTCTGGAGATTTATCCGTGCTTGCGAGGAATTCATCTTTCGCGCAATTTTGCATCGAGGGGACCGCGCCCGGAGAGAATTCAACGAGAAATACACGCGGTTCTTCGATAATTCCCGCAATCTCTATTTCCGCAAGTGGTAGAGTGGTAGCAAGATGATAATTGCAACCTCAATCTAATTGTAAGTTAATCAAAGTTCTTCGAAACAATAACAATTATCTCCCTCGATACAAGCGTATTCGAACTGTGCGCTACGGTACACGTTGTCTCGATGCGACACAGTGGCATTTAGATTCGTGGTTCGCGTGACACGCTTATGACACCGTTAACCATCAACCGTCAGCGAGCGAGCGCGGCGTATCCGAACAAACAAACGAACGAATAAACGACAAGCCGGTGGAACCAGCTTATCGGGATGTTATGTACAGCGCGAATGCGTGTTAAAATACGCGACACGCGCGGCTCATTGCAAGCGCGTGCTCGTCCTCGGCCTGATCTGCACCGATGTTTTATTAACGAGACGGTGAAACTCGGCCGGGGAAACCCATGTCCGAACGCTGAGCGAGCGCCAAAGTAAATACCAATATCAAGCTTTCTACGAAGAAATGTTACAGTTGCTAAAAACCCGATTTTCAGAAACTGAGAGTAAGAAAAGAGAAAAGGATCGTGTCAAATGGTACGAGTGATGAGAAGAAATTGCGCACTCCAGTTGCTGGATCCGCCTGGTTTCTCATCTTTCGCGCGAACACGCGCCGCGCGCAACGTTCAGTCGCAAAATTCAATAATCATGCTTTAAAAAGTGGTACAATGCCGACGTCGCGAGAGGCTGCAGAGACGAGAGAGCTCGCGTCATCTCGCGCGATCGCATATTCCATTCCTGGAATTTTCAATCTTGTTCTCTTCGGCATGTAATACATACACGCACACACACACATATATATAATACATATACACGCATCGGGGCAATGTCTTTTATTTATGATCGACGCACCTGCTCGTACTTTTTCCCCCTCTCGCTTTTACTCTTGTTGTTGCGTCGTTATGCATGCAAACGATACCGATTCGCGAATTTGTGGTGGAATCATTGACAAACTTGCCAAAATTTCGGTCGACAAACGCCACGAATCATATATGAGATTGAATTTCCGAGTAAACGAAAAAGGCTCATAAAAAGATGTGTTAACATAATCTTGATACATCTAATTGTATGTCGAATTAATATTAACATGAGAAACCGACTTGGAAACTTCGTAAGTTGCTACTCGAAATTCTAGGCGAGGAATACCTACTTTGGAAAGTATTATATAAATACAATATTACCAGTAATTAATAACAAAAATAAAAAGAATCGCGAGTTGGAAACTGTATGGAAAAACGTTGAAAACTTAAAGAATAGACAAATTTAACTCTGAAATGCCAATAGGGAAATTAACGATATTCAGCAATATAAAAAAATCTATAAAAAAAGAAAAAAGAAAATTTCATGTCAGTGTAGAATGTATGCAATATTAAAATCTTCTGAATTTTAGAATTTATTTCCGTGGTATCAATATGCACCTGGGGAATGTTACAACCGGAAACATACACATATATGAATAGCTACGTTCGAGTAAATTTCCAATACGTCTTCCGCAACGCGCTACTGCACATTGCCGTGAAATTTCGTTCCGGCAGAAATTAGTTTCGTTCTGGGTTTAAAGGTAGGCGGCACTCTCTAAATGGCGTACCTCCGGGGCATGACCTATTTCGAAGCTCGTTGGCAAACCAGTTACGCCTGCTAATCATTATTGCATACTTAACTTTCGTTGTGCGACCGCAGTAGTGCCCTTGGCACTTTGAGTTGGAAAAAATCGCGACTCTCGCGCGCCGTCTTGACATTAATAAAAAAATAATGTCAACATTAACTCTACTTTACGCCTCGGCGAAATCATTTATCAATTATCGAACTCAATCGTCGAACGTTTTATCAAAACGGAGACAGCTATGCGTTTCGCGTCTTTCTGATTTCTCGTTAAGGACGTTCTCCGGGAAAATCGATTTTCTCTAAATCTTGAAGCTTTCAATATACGTTTATAGGTGTGCTTTATGCGTGGGTATAAATTTGAGTACCCCTTACGGTATTAAAAATCGAGATACTAAGATTCAAACCGGAAAATTGATTTTCTCTAAATTATCTTGAAACTTTGAATATACGTTAACATAGGTGTGCTTTATGCGTGGTATAAATTTCAGTATCCCTTGCGGTATTAAAAATCAAGAAATCACAGTTTAAACTTTTAACACGGGATTCCTATTCCGAGCTATTGTGAAAGAGACATTATAATGAATTGTGAAAGCTTTTTCTAAATGTTTTTGAAAATTTAGTACATAATGCTCCATAAAAATAGAAATAATATGCGATAAGGGTCAATACCACTTGCGATACTCGTTTTCGAAAAATACTTGTGTAAAGTACGCGATTTGATTAATTTTTCGCTCGGTTCAGAGTGACAAGCATGAATACAAACTTTAAAATGTTATAAATATTTTTTAAAATTACAAATAATTGTAAATTATCATTTTATTCTATTTATTTTATTTTACTTTATTTAAAAAAAAAATTTTTTTAATTTAAAAAAATTTTTTTTGCGCTTCTGCGCATGGGAAGCGGAGGAAAACAGCTAAATGGTTCTCATCTTATTTCTCTCAACAAGAGGGACAAATATATGTAGGAATAATGATTCGTTCAAGTTGAGCACCACTGGAGCCGGAGGACGTCCTTATAATTGGTATTGAGGGTTAAAAACAAATCTGACAGTATCGACAATCCCATGTTTGCACAAAACAACGAGTATTTTGCACGAATCTCAAGGCCGAATACGAGCAATCACAACTCCGTCAAAAGTCCTGACAAACTCTCTTTACGGGGACACGTCCCCGATAAGAAAGTTTTTCGCGAGCCGCCGAATCTGTATTTACCTTCGGCGCGCACCAGGATTATTTATTTTTCCCCGGTGGTTACACAGCACCAGCAGCGAGAGTTGGCGCCTCCGCTATTTCGCCGACCGACGGCGAATGCACCGTCGTCGAATCGTTACGTATTCCGCATCGCGCGTCTCGTGCACGGAATTGCGAGTTGGCCCGGTTTCGCAAAAGAACATTCGGCGAACTTTGATAATCACTCGAAATTTCTCCCGCGTCAACCTTACGTTCAATTTTGAAGGATTAAATATAGGAGTGCCACAGAAGAATCGGATGTTCTCCGCACTTGTGGGTTTTTGGGCCAATTTATTAATCTCGCACGAAAATCGGGCCAACATGGTATTTCTAATCGTAAGTGATGAAAAATAAAGAGATTTTTCTTTAGAAATACCATCGAAATAATATAAAAAACTTTATGTTTATTCAGGTTTTCTGCAACTAAAGAAAAATCAATTTCGAAGTTATCGGAAAAATTCGCACCTAAACAGTGTGAAAAATTGAAAATATCCTAAGTGCTTTATGTAATTGTTTAACTTCTACAGCCCGAGGACGCGCGAGTTCAAAAAGCCTAATTTATTCCTTGCTCTGTATTTTAAACTTTCACTCCTTTTCGTGCGTTATACCTTTGATGTTCGCCGAGCTCTCTCGCAACTGGAATTAACCATCAATTAATCAACAAGAGCGCACGTCGACAACGCTAATATAAAATTATTTGTCACACCGGCCGTGTGTGTGCGACAACAGTGTGTGATAAATTCATACGCCGAGAACGGAATGATTTGTTAATGGACATATCAGCCTCGGGGCATTGCAGTCTCCGCGAGCAGCAACTGCAGTTACTGCAGCAGTCGCAACGTTTTGCTCGTTTGTTCCGTCACGCTTGCAGGCACCGCGAGAAACGGACACCGCGCACCGCGTAGGACGACACAGCACCTCTCCAGCGTGCTATGTAATATTGTTTGCGTAGATCTTGTAGGAGGATAGCAGAGCACACTGACGCGATCACGACGAGAAAACATCCTCGAGATGACTTACAGATTTTACCAGTACACCAAAAACTTGCGACCTGCGCGAGTGGATACCGTATTGGGTACAAAAATACGTTTCTATATGTAGATATCTTACGCACAACGAGCGTCTCAAAGCCAGAACGACCAAAGTCGCGTTTATTTAACTCTCTGCGGCTCGAAAGCTCGATGGGAAGGTCTATATACAGATATGAGAGAACTTGGTTATCTCTTTTATCCCAAAGTCCTGCGACATTGATTGTTCTGGTTTCGTGACATGTCAATATACATTCTAAATGTCATTTATATCAAAGGGTCGACCTAAACTTAATCTGGAGAAAATTGCGGGCGGTTACGATCGCATAGTTGCAATACATACTTTCGATTATTATAGTAAAGTATCTCCTATCAAGCGAGGTCTTGATTGAACTGGCACCATTTACTTAAAGACGCCGTTTTTTTTATTAAAAAGTTTTAAATATAATTACGAGCGTTTCTTATAGTTTACGAGTCACCGAGAATATATATATTTTTTCTTTGTCTTGTCGAGAGTTCTTTGTCCGAGTAAAGATTAACGCGATAAGAACACACTTGAAGGCAGCGTGTTGGTCTTCAGTGCATAGTCCACGTCCGGAATGTCTAAGCTATCACTTTCCACATAATCTAACAAGTAGATAAACGAGATGACTGACGGAAAAATGCGTACCTAATCAAGAAAAAAAAGTTCTTCAGTGCTACGTACTGCGTGAACCAATATCAAATATGATCAATATTCGTAGCGAAAATTATTGATATATATCATGAATATCATGATTAATATTTACTGAATGACATGTAACTGTTATCTGTTTTCGCTTGCGGTTTAGCGTGTTGGATATAGTGATAGTTTAAACACTCTACACGTAAACTATTATTTTCCTGCTATAGATAATATAAAATATTGATACATTTCTAATTGGAAAATTATCTACAATGTACAGTCATTCGCAGAAAATTGAAGAAAGAGTCTTACTTCCACGATTACGAGAGAATATTTTCTTAGTCTTCCTTCTCTTTGGTATTTTTACTGAAATAACATTTCGTTTAATTTTAGATTTAAACATTAGAAAAATATGTTGCATAATTGGTAAAAAAATACCTGTTTCTTAATCTGTCACGAAAATTAATTTGATTATCACTCGCTAAGCACGTGTCTAATATTCAATAGCTTGATTTAAATATGCGTAATAATGTCTCTTGTCTTTTTCAATGTTCTGCTTTTGCTATTCGAATTTTCTCTCGCTCTCCTGGAAAATAGGTGATACCTTAATTACTGCCTTTCGTAACGAGCCGCCGACGATTTATCGACGGTAGTCCAGGATCGAGTAATCATCGATCTTGGCTCGAGGCGACGTGGATCGGGTGATGTGGGTTACAGCCGACGAACGCAAAGCGAGACGAGGCAAGTGGTGAAATCAAGGCCCGTCGCACAAAAGCCGCCGTGTGCTCAAGCCGCAGCCCGCTGCAAGCAGCGCACGAGATACGGCTCAATGTGCACACTACTAGGGACAATAATTATCAGCAAACTTTATAACGAACTTGAACATAGTACTCGCTCATCCGTTGCGAGTTTCTGCCGGAATCGACGTTGTCCCAACATCGACATCGACATCCCCCTTTGTCATGAATGACGGACGATTAATGACAGATTGCGTGAGCGATTCTCTCTTTCTCTCACTTTCACGTTTACGAACGCTCAGATCATCGGCTTAATACGTGGCTTTCATAATGTACGAATGACATTTATTTTAAAAACGAAGAAAATTTATCACGAACTGTTTCGATTATTTATTGCTTTAGCATGATTCAAATGCTGTTTGAATCTGTAATTATGGTATCTTTGACTATTGGAAAATGTCATCTATGAAATAATAATGGCAAGAGAAGATGTGATTTTATAAATAAAGATTTCATAATTTTCGATGGTAATTTTAAAGGTACGAATTTTTTGAAATTTTAAAGTACTGTGAAGATAATTCTAACGTTATGTGTATAATATAAATCTTATGTTGCGTATCGCTATGCATGTGAATAAGAAATCTTGATATTATTTAAATATGCGTATACATGCTCTAATACTGAAATCAAAGGGTATATCTTCGAAAATATCTTTTTCGACTTTTTTTATGAAGGCACTTGGATTATTGCTACGTTTAATAAATCAGAGATTAAATCGAACCTTAAAACACTGCAGTCAATATTCCGCTTTTCCGTTTCGCTGGAATATTTTTTGCGCGTAATAGAACTTACTCCCAAAATTCATTCTCAAGCTGTCTCCTTAGCATATTTGATGTATATTTCATAAATCTATAAACCGAAGCAACGTTACACCGTGCAATATATTTCACCGATTCTATCTGTCAAAGATATCGGGAGAATATCTCGGAAAATCTTTTATTAAAAATATTCTATATCGGACCATCTTCTCGGCATGTCTCGCGAACACGTTTGCAATAAAAATAATTTTTTGACGATTAAGTAATATCATAGTGAACTACGTAGCTAACACTTTTACGAGAAGACGTTCTTGTCCTTCGTCAGTCCCGAAGTCGTCGTCCAGCAACGCAACGTGCATCGCTGATGGATGTTACAGCAACTCGCGCAAATGTTTAGGCTCGTCTCAAGCGCGACAGGAGCGTGTCCTTCATGGCACTAACATAATATACAACGCACGCCAAGACGTCACGCATTCCATCCGTGTAACGGCCAGCCGTTCGTAGAATCGTGACAGCGAACCCTCCGTTCTTCGCAATTGGAACGACCCTGAACTCCTCCTTCGTCGTCCAGCAATGACGACTTTCACCGCCACTTCGAGAGACCCCGAAGCCGGCCGGCCGGCCCGACCAACCGACCGACCGAAAACGCCCGATCGCCTCTTGAGTTCTCATCGTCGACCCGAGAAACGTCCGTCCGATCCTCGTACTCAATCTCCAAGGACGCGAAACGTGAACTTGACACGTTCTTGTCACAGCAATTTTCTCTATGACCTTCTCGATGGTTTCCCAGGTTGAAATGGTCTTCGAAAGAGCTCTCGTTGCTCATTGTTAATAAAGAGATATATCCAAACCGGTCATTAATGATACATTAAATGACCAAAGGAAGTAATGTTGCAACAGTAATCGCTAGATATATTTTTGATGATTATGGGGACCACTGGTGTGGTAATTGGCAGGTCTATAAGGTACCGATGAGTATATATTCGTGATCGAAAGTGTGTCGACCATTGTGATATCCCCATGGGAACATTTTAACCGTGGTTTCCAGTCTTCTTGTTCTATATAATTATCTTTATTTATATTGGACCAAGTCGTCGGAATTCAAAAGGATCATCGATATTTCTTTCTCAAAAATCTATTATATCGAGATAATGACTGCTTTTCAAACGTTATCGTTTGCTTAATGGATCGATCGCAATATATTCGAAACGATCTCCTTTAATCCTCTCTACGGCAAGCAACATACGTATCCCATAAGTATCCTTCTTCATTTCTTTTGCCGATCCTCCTTCCCGACCGCAAGTCGATGACTAGTTTTAGATAAATCCGCATCAGAGCTAGGTGACTTCAATAAAATCCAATTGGTGCCGAGCGAATTCCCTTTCCGTCCCTCCATGATGAAAATCTACGACGTCGCAGCAGCCTGCTGGCTTTAAGTCACACTTCGCACATCACGGCAATGTCCTGTACCATTTCTCTCGTTCTCTTTCTCTCTCGCACAAATTTAAATCGATCACCTCGGTCGAGCGACTACCGGAAAATATCTAACGCGACCAAGTTTCGGGAGTCGACTCCGATCACGCGCGAAGCTGATGGACGACGGTGGTTTTCTACTACGCGACGATGTCCATGTCGGACGAGGAGTTCGATGTGGTCACCGCCAGGCTGCCGAGGGTGTCCTCGTCAGCTAAGCCGTGGTGACAGCCCGTCGCAGGTGGGCTCAATGGTGGCAGGTGCGGCGACGATAGCATCGGGTCGCCGCCATGCACGGGACCGCCGGTGTCGTCCTCCATGAGGTCCTCGAAATGCGACATGCTCAGACTCGTCGCATCTTCCGTCACCGCCAGATCCGGTATCTACGGCAGAAAAATATCCGACGTCCTGTAAAACGAGTCGTCCTTGAGCGTGAACTCGAACTCAGAATGGCCACTCGGATGGGATGCGAGGCGTGACGGGAGCGGTGAGAGTTCGATGAGTATTTCCGGGTGCGAGATCCGCTATGAAAGTAGGAACTATACGCTGGAATGGATACGCTGGAAATCCTTTATAAAAGTAGGAATGTTTGGACTGTCAATCTTCCATGAAAGTAGGACTGGACGTGCCGGTAAAGTCGTTGCAATTAAAAGCAGAAATGGATATGCGCTTATATATGATCATGTCCATCGGTGGTTAATTATGAACGGTGCGGAAGTCGAGTTTACGTGTATGCGAGGAATATTGAACGTTTATTGGTATTTACATTGCTCATATAATAAGGTCTAAGGATATGATAAGATTCGTGGTAAAATGTGCAATAAAGAATTTAGAGAGTGTTAATCGAAAGCTGTTAGATGAAAAAATGATCTTTCTTGGAGGATGAAAAAAGGTCGGGATCGTATAATTAAACAATCAATCTTAATATTAAGTTATAAAAATATTATAAGACGTTTAATAAATTAAAAAAGTAAGTATGACAGGATATCAAAAGAAATGTAAAGGCTCTCTAAATCAATAAAATAATACTAAAATAGCCACTAAGAGCCAACGCGCGGTAATTGATGCGCAATTATAATTTATTCAAATTAGTTTGAATAAATTATAATTGCGCATCAATTACCGCGCGTTGGCTCTTAGTGCCTATTTTAGTATTATTTTATGACAGGATATATTTTTCAAAAACAATGTAAAACAACAAGAAGGATTGGAAAAAGTGAGATGGTCCACTTTCTTTCGATTTCGAACGATTTAAAAAATTAAATATTCGGCGTTATCAGGACTTAAACGTCTTCGTTATCCCTGTACACATTATCGGAGTAAGCTGATTGAAGCTGTTTCTCTACCAGGCGCAATTAACTCTGGCAACTTTGTGAAGTCACAGACGGGTCGGCTTACCAGAACCGGAATTAATTTCCAATCGCATTTCAGGCGCAAAGGACTGTGATCCAATTTGCCTGCCGTTATATTACCGATGCAACTAATTCATCGGATTACCTGCCGGTCTTCGCTACGCCGAATTTATATGAATTACGTACGACGAGGTTCGCTCGTGTTACACCATATACATCACAAATAAAAGGAATTCAAGACAAGCCGTGAGTACAGCACTAAAATATGTTTTCTAAAGATTTATATAAATTTGTAATTTGTCAGAGGACAATAGGGGGCACACTTTTGCAGGAAGAAAAAATCGTAGATATTTTTATCGATTTTAATAATAAAGATCTCTCTGGTTTGGCACCCACGATTTCATATTTGACACGGTATTTTGCGAAACGATCGCATTCATTTTTTTTACATAACCGCCGCGTACTTGGACGACGCGGAGGGCGTTAAATTTGCATGAAAAATGCCGCGGCGCGGGCGTGCCGTTGCGCAACGCGGTTTCTGACGTTACAGCTCATTCGGCGATTATCCTTTGTCCCGACGTCGGAGTAGTGCAGCATGTTCTTCTCGCGAAAATATACGCGCCGAGATGCGAGATAAAAGGTATAAGTCTCGCGTGAGGTAGCACGTACGATAAGAGGCAGACGGGCGATAAGGACTGCGCTGTGCGCTCTGCGGACGTACGCACGATGCCGGTAGTAAAGGTAAATATTTTGCACGACATTCAGGCGCGTGCGGATTTAACGTGTGTAATTACGTTTGCAATTATGCAATCTCGGAACGAACATTGCGCAAATCCTTCGCGCATAGTGCCTTTTCTAGCAGACTTCTAGCAAAATAAAAGGCACTTTTTGCAAATTGTAACGTTTCGTTGAAAAATAAAACAACAAATTGAGCAAAAAGCTTGAATATAAGTGGAAGTGATATAAGCAGACTTAGTAAATCAAGCACATAGATAATTCACGTATAAATTCATTGCCTGACGGATTAGTGATATCACCATTAACTTTGAGACAATGCTTTCCGTTATAAAAACTATGTATTTTTATTTTTAAAAAATATTATTTTGTCCTTGCCTTTTTTCCAAAAATAATTCATCGTTATCTGAGGCGCATTTGTACGACATCGTTTACATTTCGCGTAAGATAAATCGAGAAACGAAATTAACGTTAAGCAAACCGGCAGTTAAGTGTCGCAGTAAAATTCCTCATGCAATACGCGAGACACTTCCCTCGCCTCGGTCGGAACTCGTCGCGCGAATCGCGGAGCGGGACGTTATCAATGTTTAAATTTCTCTAACCGCGAGGAAGCTGCTTGTCAGACTACTTACGTTCCGACGGAACTTTATCTCGAACAATAATTCAACTGATCCCTCTCTCGGTACGTCATCTCGCGTCTCTTTTTCGTTATCTCGCGCGTCGCAGCACCACTCCGAATATTTCCGAAAACGCGACGAGAGGACGTAAATTATAACGTCAATGCACACACAACAATCGTCTCTTCCACATGCCGGCATATATAAGACGAGCAGAATTTTAATGTTCGCCGAAGGAACTCGAGGTGCGATATTAGGCAAAATTAGAACAGTCATATAAACAGAAGTAAACAAAGGCAGAAATTAAAAGGATTACGTGTTGGCTTCTTTATATATCTTATAAACTATTCGAAATATCTATCAAAGGATTTATAATAATTAATTGCGTCAGGAACATATTATAAAGATAACTATAATTTTCATAATTTCTGCATATAAGTAATAATCATCTCTTCGACGCTTCAAATTTATCATTAAAAGTTTTGCGGATGTGGGCGGACGTCAGTTACGTCACTGTTGGTCACGGATGTAATAAAAATGTTAATAATCCCTCTGTTTCTCTGTCTATATCCCCTTAGTGATACGGCCTCTTTAAGAGGCCCAAATCTGTCGTCGTCGTTGAAGCGCGGCACCGTCATTATCGGAACTTCAAGAGTTCTTAATCGCATCACGAAGCCGCGCACGTCAAATCTCGTATATACGGTACGTGCGCGACCTTATCTGGCCCACTAATTCAACAGTAACTTTTGCCGCTCATCTTACGAGATATCTCCGTCATCGGGTGTCCTAAAGAGCGTCGACGACGGCGACCAGCGCCGACGGCTATCTCTCGGAGACCCGCTTCTCCGGTCGGAATTGGGGAGCAAAATCGTAACAAGGGGCAAAACGAACGATAGCGATTTGCACGACCAGACTACGATAAGCTGCAATTCATTATTCGGAATAATAATCCGTTGCCGATATAGAATTGCCTGATGGGGAAGTCAGTTGCTATGTATCTACATATAAAAAATTAACATTTTGAATAATAACGAATAATGAAAAATAATAGTCCGTTTTCACACGGAAACTATATAATATTCGTAATAATTATAATGGCTAAAATAAATAAATTAAATTAAATTAAATTAAATTAAAAATAATTATTACAAAAAAATCCGTCTCTTTGTGGGAATTATTGCAATTATCATAACTAATACTGTAAAATGTGTGTTAAAATTGCAAATTTGCATAATGCTCGTGTGAAAGGCTGAAAATTGTCATGTTCGAGTGCGAATTTCGAAAGGTGTCTACAAGACTCATGGTGTCGCGGTCCTGCAATCTCGCTTCGTCATCGGGAGATCGAACGGCGCTTGAGAGGTCGTCATCGAATGAAAGTCGCTCGAGGCGAGGCGAAAAACGATACGTCAATTGTACGTAAATGAGAAAATATTTCTCATTATGCAAACACGAACGGCTTCAGATCGATCTCTGGTTGCGTAATAAAACCGTTACCGCCACTGTCAAAAGATGCCATTGCCGCTCTCGTGTACGAGAGTATCGATAAATAGGTACGTGAAGGAAAGATCGCGGGCGAGTGAATGAGCGAGTAAGCAAACAGTTATTTGTCTCCGTCTCTCTTACTCTCTCAGAACAGATGCGCATATTATGAAACTAGTCTGGCGAATGAGCGGAAGGTTTATTCGGATCAAGGATCGGATCGATCGTTATGTCGACGCCGTCGATTGCTACAGCATCGAAAACCAACCGCGCGACTGTCGTATTAAGATTAAATAACTCGCCGTTACGAAACTAATAAAACTGACCGAAATTAATCATATTATTCGTATATCATCACGTTTTAAGAGTAAAAATTTCCTCACCAACTGAGTAATAATTAACTTGTTTGTTAATTGCTCTTATCCAAAATCATTATATAATATATAAAAATAATAAAAACATTAACGCTCATAAAGAAGTAAAGAAATGTGGTTTAAAATGTTATTAAAAGAGAATATAATACTTATAAATTTAAAATTTGTTATTCAAAATCCTGAATATGTTATACCGTATGTAATGCTGAATATGATTTATTGTTAAAGGATCGGGGATAGACGGAAGCCAATCAAAATCACATGCAAGCGTGAATTATTACGGATACGGAAGTTAGACATAAAACTTGCATGATGATGATATGAATGATGCGACGATATATTCGAGGCAGCGGTTGTAACAAGATATGGACCGGATGGGAAAGGATTTTATACTTACCTTTCGTTGCTCGAGTTTACTTCTCGGGAAGGTGTTGAGCATGGCGGAAGTGGACGCCCAGTTGAAGTCGGAAACCGGAAGACCGTGCGCCTTCGCCTGCAGCTCGAGCTCCTGCACGCGCAGTATCAACCTGCGATTCTGATGCTCCAATTGCTTATGCCTGAGCTCGTGCTGTTTCATCCTTGTGAGTTCGTTCTTCAATAATTTTATGTACTCCACCGAAGACTTAAGAATCGTACCCTTGTTCGGCCTGACGTCCCTAACGATCTCGTAATATCTGCAAAAAAAGGACCAAACAACGTTATTTCATGTTTTAACTGCTGTAACATTTATTTAGATTTGATACAAAACTGTAAACGCCGTATATTTTTAATTAAAGTCAATCTGTGTAATTTATAAAATAAACGAATAATTTTTGCCCAAGATACTTCAATCAATAAAATATTTCGTATTCTTAATGTCCTTGCAATCTTCCTTACATCTATCATCAGTAGCCCCGAAGGGTTGACAACGTGATTGTGATTCCTCGGCATAGGTTGAATAAAGAACAGCGGTAAGAGAAATTCGTGAACGCTGCGCTCACGTTTTCAATTTCCTCGGCTCCTCTCAGAGAAACATAAAAAAGGTGATGACGATCCTAGTAAAAGGGAGAGTGCCTAGTGCAGGAAGGGGCCAAGCTACTTGAGATCCCAGATTATTTCGTCGGAAATGTGTTCGAGACAGGGTGTTTCGCGGGAGATTCCCAAAGTTCCTCGACCGACCGTAAGACGACTGATATTACCGTCTCTCTGAGTCACCCCGCCGCCTCGAGATGGAATTCCGCGCGGGAGTTCGTGCAGAATATCAGACGGGGGCCGATATCTCGGCGGGACGTAGGCAACGAAATCCCGAAGAATCTCCATAACACGCGCCGCGTTCCCGTACTCTTTGGACCTTCTTTTTCGTTCTTTCTTCTCGGGCACACGTGTCTCGCGCCTTCGCAGATACGGCGATTTGTCGTTAGTCCGGAGAATTTCTCATGGCGACGCTCTCGAAAAATTCATGAGGAACATTCTGCGTATGCAGAAACGAGGAGCAAGAGATAGCATCTTAGAGGTGTCTCCTCGCTCACGAGAGACATTCGCGATGATCCAGCGCGGACAATCTCACAACGCCAGAGTGAGGAATGCCTGGCAAGCGGCTCGCGAATGAAAACGTAAGAGTAAAAAAAATTCGGGATTGCCAGGAAAAGTGCACATTTCTTCAGAAACATGTGGCAATATTTGCCGGACAGCATCAAGAATGGCTTCGAAATTATAGCATACCGTATTTTTTGCTTACTTTGCATATTAATTTCAAAAATTTAATTATTACAGAACGTGGTGCGAATCGTATCTAAAAACATCGAGATCGGAAAAAAAGAAAGTATATTAGATCGTATAAACATAAGTAGCATTTCTTCTCGAAAGCAAAACAATACCGTTCGTGGAAGATCAATATCTCATACAAATAGAGATAAAGATAAGATACAACTGATAAGGTACAGATATTATCCTCAAGCTGTGTAATTCGCACGATAATACAGAAATCAGTATTTGTAATTAAACTACAGTGCCTCGAAAAAATTAGATTGTCCTATCTTTCATAGATATATGTCATTCCGATATGTCATTAATCACACTTCTTTGACATTGATATCGATAGCTGAATAGCTCATTTGCTTCGTCAATCTCTCGCAGTGACAAATATTCAAAAGCAAAACTTTTTACGTGACATGGGACCAATATAAAATTTTTCATAACTAAAGATTTGCCGTAAGTGCGCCGTCGCGATTTAAATATTCACGAAACTCGGGAACAACACTCACGAATTTTCGTCGTTATTCACGCTTTTTTTCCCTTCACGCCACGCGGCTGTTGATTTACGGCGGAATCGTTTCGTCGATTTATCGCTCGAAAAATCGCGAGTTGCCGCCGTTCACGAGGAGGAGAACAACTCCGAATGAAAAGCCTATTATAAGGTGGCATTCGTCATGTCTGGGCGACACATCCATCCTTCGTGGACTCTTCGGCGAATATCCCCCCGAGAAACCATAATCCTCGGGCTTATCCCGCGGGAAAACCGGGAGGATTGAACACGCATCATGCGAATATCACACCCTTAAATTCGTGTGATCAAAGAGTGCTATCAAAATCCTGATACAAGAGGAATATAGGACAGCAGTCTAGTCCGCGCACTAATTCGCATAAAAGTCTAGTCTTTGCAAAAAAGATGTCTTTAAATTAATTTAACAGAGATGAAGACAGGCGACGATAACATACAAGGGAATATAATGGCTCATGGATATTCTTTTTAACGTGAGAAAATTATTTAGTTTCGAAATTTATACTCATAAAGCACACGTAAAACAATTCAGAATAACGCTATAGAGTATGTAATAGTAAATTACAAAGCGGCAGAATTATAAATAATTAATAATTATCTACTAGTTTACGCTTCGCGGTAAAATGGTCCGCGTTCTTGTAACGGCGCAAACGCTCTCGCGATGTTGCTAATAATTTACATTGCCTCGGCAAAACTGTAATTAAATTCACGCGCGATCGCGGATCGCGAATGGGCGCGTCGCTGCATGACTCGTGAGATTTTGCGCCTGCCGAGCAAACTCCGAAACCAAACAGCCGCCGGTATATTGCATAAAGCATCACTTTTCCACATGAGGCGTCGTCGTGTTCCCTATCCTGCAACAACTTTGCGACGAGCGAATTTGCGGCTATGCGGGTTCGTGTACTTCAATCCGAGCTTGCAAACTGCGTTTCCGCAAACACGCCTGCTACACCGAATTCGGCGTTTTATTAATTTTCCACGTTATCTAAGAGAAAACGCGTTTATTTTTCAGCGGTTGCTGAATTGTTCATGGTGTACAGATTTGGTCGGATCAACGGGAGTTCTGTTACCGTGTTTCCAAGTTAATTCGAGTTAATAACCCGATCCGCTGCATGTGTGCAGTTTCAACAAAACTAATGCGCGCGTTTTACCACCTTTCGCTATCGAATATAATTGGGTCCGTCGTATAATTATTTTAATCGATGAATTTTAACGCGATACTTTCTCTGTATTCTCAATATACCTATACATGTAATATAGCTATTTAATCTTCATTTTGTGTTGACATTAAACGCAGTCTTCATATTGGATAAACGTTAAATGTGCGTAAAAAATACAGGTCATTGGCCGGTATTCATAGTCGGTTCTTATATTTAAGACCGTCTTAAGTACAATCTTAAGATGTCATAAACGAATCACAGAGCCGTATTAGCATTTTAAGACATTACTTAAGACGCTCTTGAAATAAGAACGGACTATGAATACCGGCCATTATTTAGATAAGTAAAGAACTGTTTCAACACTATGTCGCTCGCCGATTAAATTACCATTTCATTATTGTTAGCAGGAGCATGCGACCGAATAGTTAAACATTCCGCGCTTCGTCGGAGACGGAGTGGCATCACAGCGCGTTTCAGGCCTCCTTCGCGAGTCGCGCGCGGTTTTCGTACTTGCACGTCGGAAACGAGTTTGTACGGCGAACAATAAACAGGCAAGTGCATCGACGGGTTTCTCCATCGCTTGCGTTAATGAGGAACGACGTAAGGAGCACACGGACGAGGAACGGAACGGGGGGAGGGGATTTGGGGCGTTTTGTAGGAAACGAGGACGATTCCGAAACTTGAACGCGATGAACGGAGACACCGCAACGGAGGAAGGGACGGAGAGAAATCTGTGCCATGTTTGCCGGTGTCTTTAGAACCGGGGCTCTACTTCGTTATCACAGGCGCGCTATCGCGCCGAGTTTACCCGCGTTCTGCTTGATATCGTCCCCGGCCAAAGCCGAAACTAAAACCCCACAGGAGAAAGACGTTACAGAGAAGACGCCGAGACACTCACGAGAAGTTCTAACGCGCATTATTACTGACGCGTCATTACTCTCCCTTCCTTACTGGATATGATTAGCGCGAGCAAATTTTGTCAGCCGCGACTTTGGGAAAAATAAAACGAGGTTCCCGTACGTTTGTGCAGGTGCAGCTACAATCTTTATTGCGTATAAAATATGCGCATAAAGTGTAAAATTACATATTTTAAAGAATTATTACAAATTCGTTAATAATAATAAAATATTTAATATGTCGTATTTGTAAATTACGATAATAATTTGTAATTGACAATTTGTACACTTTACTTATTCTGTTTGCAATAAGAGGATTATGAATGTTTCATTAAATTACCTCTATTCTTGTTAAAGATATTTGTCTTATATTGTGTCTGATTCATATCAAATTCTTCGAGTAAACCCGCCTCCGTGGAAAAAGTTGTGCAATACTTAATACACAATTCCGTTCCTTTATCACTCGCGATAGATTGCAAGCGTTATCATACGTTTGCAGCAACTGCACGCCATTGTTTTATCGATGTAATGAGCGTCATTAGATAAGAGGCGCTCGCGAACCGAGGACGTATGTGCGTACTAATGTCGCACGCGATGCACAGATGCGTGGACAATGCGGTCCGAATATGCGCGCGAGACCAGAATGTCAATCGGAAAATTTAAAATGCGCGTTAAATGCAATTGCAGAGAGGCATTGAAACGAGTATAAATTATCGCTGACAAACACGATCGAGGTAAAGCCGCATTAATTCAACTTTCATCTCGTCAGCTCCAAATATCGAGAGAGAAATTCGAGACGTGGAACACATTAATCCCGAGCATGCTCTCGTTATCGCGTCTATCAGTGACGTGTCGAAAAATATGACGGAAATGTGACGGCAGATAAAGAACGCACATCGCCCTGCACGCTTCTCCTTCATCGGATGTAGATAACATAAATTACGATACGCGATAAATCAATAATTACAAACAACAAAACTTTGCGTCTCCCTTCGCGCGAACAGTTGCGCAACATTGAAAATTGCCGATGACAAAAATCAAGAATTATATTTTAAGTAAAGAATTTAAGTTAAGCATTTTCTCTAGGTAAAAGCCAGTTTCATTAGTGTTGATTCTAACGTTTCCGCAAATTTTCATTTTCTTCTCAATTAATCAAAATTGTAGATGATAACGCCGACGATAACTTTAACATGGAATTACAATCAAAACAATTAAATAAAAAAAAAGAAAGATTTTTCTATATTATTAGCTGCGAAATCAAAGTAAGTATATTTATCATTGCATAAAGGTTTCTTATTATCAATGAAATCAAATTACTCGCAATTAGCCATGAACCTAATTCGTTCGGATTTTTCCATGGTTTTTCGAAGATCGATATTCAAAGAAACGCTCCTGAGAGAAGAGGACACCGAATCCAAAAGAGGGAGTTTTTAAGTTCGTTGGATGTTGACACAGACAAATGGATCGATCGTCGGATTGATAAATGAACGACGGACCCGTTCGGCTATTCTATGCAAAAGGATCGCTCGTTAGTACGTCTATCGTGTGTCGAAGAAGTCTCGGGAAGATTTGTATCAGGGATCATGTCCGAAACAGGTCAGACATGAACTGATCGTCGACGTGGAATTCCGAAAAAATAACAGCAGAGAAAATAAACGTCCCCTCCATCACTGGCGCATGTGCAAAAAACATTTCTATTTGAAATACGCATTTAAAATAATTTACGATACATTTTTTGTGTAAAAATCATTAACTCGATATTGAAAATAATTTAATTCTGAATTTGCAAATATGATTAATTAAGTCATTATAGAATAGCAATTAGAATAGCTTAAATAAACTCCATTTGTTGATTGTACATTATGACTGGTATTATCATCTAGAAAGAGCAAAGTGTCGATGGGAATAATGGGATTTAGCGAGTTGAAGATTTTACAGCTGAATAAATGACTCTAAACATAAATGTCAAACGATATAGATAACGCTCTTTATGATGTTAGAGCTCGATATAATGGTAGATAATTAAGTACATTGAAAATAACCGTATGTTAAAACTTATCTCTCTTCGTGATAAAACTAACATCGCAAAAAATTGAAATGTCACGATTATGTGATATAAAATACTATACATAAATTGTAATTTATTTCGTTTAACGTTAATTGATATTTGTAGTCTGAATAAAATATCCGGAAATAATTATATTATAATAAATTCCATTTTTTATGACATTCAAAAGAATACATTATTTTTTAATTGTTTCCTAATTTTAAATATCAAAGAAAAGTTTCTCGAGTTCAAAAGAAAATGGAATGCTATAAAAGATTTTATAAAGTACTTTATGTAGGACACGAGAATGCGTATGTCTGACATTGTCAGAACACGCGGTAATAGGTACGAGAAATAAACAAACTGGTCTTTTTTAATCTCGTCTCCTTATACTTCCGGTTCGCAGCAGCACCCTTCCCTCGCATTTGCCATCATTCACCGAGTTGGAGGACATCCTAAACGAGAAAGCGTGGCGCTTTGCACGGCAGGGAGGACGGGAAACAAAGCTGAAGTAAAGGAAGGAAGAACGAGCAGCCGTGGAAAGCCAGCGAGAGAGGAAGAAACGCGAAGGAAAGAAGAGTGGAAGGGGCGAAGAATGGACTTCCGGTGAAAGCCTCTCGTCTCGAGCACCTGACCTGGACTAACTCGTCGTAAAGGGTCACGAACAGGAAATAATGGTCCGTGGGGAATGTGCAAAAGGCAAAGGCAAAGAATAAGAAGACTACAAAAAACGGGGTGGCAATGGGTGAGAGGAGGAGCGGGAGAAGGACGAGCGTGTGACGTGAGACTAGGAGGAAGCGAAGAAGGAGAAGGAGCGAAAGAAAGAGATTCGTACTCACGGGTCATTGGTCTTGGGCAGGAGAGTGCCGAGCTCCTTGATCCTGTCGTTGATGTTGAAACGCCGCCGTCGTTCAACTGAAAACGGAAATTGTGCACATCAATCATGGCTCGCTCGCGACAGATGAGATAGATATATCATGCCGTCTGTTAATTCGCCTACTAAATGGCGCGACTGGATCGGCGTGCGTCGTGCACTCATCCTAAACGATTCGATTTTTTGATTGTAAGACATTCGTCCTCATGTTTATTAAAGAATTAGCCTTACGGTTTCCTAACACATCCTATATGTAGATAAGAAATCTTATCAAATCTAAATAGAGAGTGCTAATCGACAATCGTGTTGCGGCAATTGACAATTGTTATAGTTGAAAATTAAACGCGCGTTTATATGATGCTAATACTGTATAAAAACTATTTTCAATAAATCTATGAAATCATAAAATTTTTTTTACTTAATAACCACAAAGAAATTTTGACCCTTTTTCAGTAATACATTCCCAAGGGAGAGAGAGGAGAAGGCAAAGATATATAGATTTCAACTGTATTTCCTTAGATGCCAGGTTCTCTAGATCTACCTACAAACTATTACAATATTCTCCTCGAGTTTACAACCACTTGATACGATTGGAAGCAAACGCGGTACTCTTCGATCGCTCGATCGTAATAAATTACATCGTTGTCGTCCTGAACAGGCGTGCGAATTGTCGAGGGTCGAATCGCCTTGTCCCTCGGTATACCCGAGGTATCGTCGTCTCGTATCGAAGTTATTCGGGAAAGCATATCGCGCTTTCCGGAGGATATAGTGTATCTCCCCTGCGGAAAAGACCACGAACCGGATCGCCCTATCGCTGGCACGTGACCCTGTTCCCGATCGATTATTCCGACCAGGTATCTCTCGAACGGAGGTGCAAGAGGTGAAGAGGTCAAGCCGCGTAGCTCGCTATCGGTGAGCAGCTTCGATATCGCGATCGCGAGGGGGATAAGCTACTACTGCGGAAAAGTAAATTTGTCAAAGTGCGTATCGGACAGAGACATCACTTCCCATGAATGACGGAAAGGAAGCATTATGTCGAAATTAATCGATAAAAATAAAAGATATAGAACGGTCGATTAATTTCCTTCCGCTCTTTTCATACGTCAGCTGTAGGTCAATGAATAGATTTTATCTCCATTGAAATTAATCGACATCGAATGTGACAAGAGTCGTAGATCGGAAGTAGAAGGAAAAACAAAATATTTTGCTTTTTGATAATAAATCAAGAAACGAGATAATAAATTAACGTCCCGTTTGTTAATAATATTATACAAGTAAATCAATGAATTTAATTCTTACAGCTTCTATTTCTCTTCTTATCTTTCGTTTCTTTGGGATAAGATATATCTAACCTTTTGAAAATACAAAGAGTATAAGAAATTATATAGTTAGAAATTTTATAACTTTAATTTTGAAACTCTGAATTTTGTTCTTTGAAACAAAGAGAAAACAATAAATTAAA
Organism: Leptothorax acervorum; assembly: GCA_035220615.1. Lineage (NCBI taxonomy): Eukaryota > Metazoa > Arthropoda > Insecta > Hymenoptera > Formicidae > Leptothorax > Leptothorax acervorum. The sequence continues at coordinate 1,055,308 of JASTWQ010001261.1, read as the reverse complement.
AAACTTCTCCGAAATAAAATTTTCAAGATACAAGAAAATACTTCGACTTTGTGGAAGTCAAATATAGTTAAAGAAAAATCTGTTCCAAATAAGATCTACATCCAGTTCTGGAGCACTTCAAAGTGCATCACGGATCTACGTCACGCCAAACTAAATTCTGCAAATTGCTGATTCATACAGAGACAAATATTTGTAAATAGCGCGGTAGAATGGGGCGATAAAGGACGGGATACAAAATCGAGGAGATTCGTCGCACGCGCAAAGAGATGAAAGAGCAGCCTTGAAAACTTTGAGGAAGTTGTAACTTCTTTTCTCGAATTCGATTCGCCTCGGGAGAGAAAGAGAAAAGGAAGAAGAGAACGAGAAGCGGAGAAACGACGGAGAGAGGACTGGACATTAACGAGAGAGACGGGAGGGAATTTCTTCTGATCCAGCTGATTAGATTACGATGGTTAATTCAGATGGGCGCGAGGCAGACTGAAAAATCGATGAGGATAGGAATGGGACAAACGATGAAGATCGAACCTACCCGATTCTGTCGGGAAGATGAGCGAACCTATGCTTTTCACTTAGAATCAAGAAGCACGCTTTCCTAATCGACGATGACGAGTTTCATCAATCAGCTAACCCTGGTCTCCGGTAAAAAGAAATTATTCGTGAGATACAAATAAAGATTAGAGAAAAGCTCTCGTCAGCCTGAGCCCGGGTTTCCCTGACGAAAGAAAATGTAAACTTGCCCTCCAGCGAGTATTACGAACGCTGCGTGCGGATAAATGACGATTCGTTTTTTACGATTATAAAAATCGAAATTTTTCGAATAACTTTGCGTGCATTTTAACTCATAATTTTTCAGCGAATATACTGAATTTATATCCCAATCCATTTATTAAATTTAAGTTCAATTTTTTCTTAAAAAAAATTTTCGTTATTTCTGTTCAATTTGCAAAAAAGTTTGGGTGTCAAATATCTTGAACGTACAATCTGAAACGGAAACGTAACCACTAACTTGATTACGTCCCCTGAATGGAACGGATTAGTGGGAGATGTAATTAAAGAAAGAGGAAGAAGGTAGGATTAAACAATTTAAGTAAAAGAAAAAATACATTTGCAAATCGACTCGTGTTGCATGCAGCATATTGATCTCGCAGAAAAAGACTCTCATCGATAAGTACTTCTTTTGTCTCCCCACGTATAGCGCACGTAGAACCGCCGTGCAATCGACAATGCACCTCGTGGGGATGCACAATAGTAGTCGATAAGTGGCGAGACAAAAAGGAAGTGAATTAGCGGCGCGGCGGCGCAACTATTTTTACGGAATTCCTATTTTATATCCGATGTTTCCGCGTGCTCTGCGGTCGTTATTTCTCCATTCTCTCTTACAAATTCGATCTCGATTCCTCCGTTTCGTGCCGTCCTAGCCAACTGGACTTTCATTACGTCGGCGATTGTTTTCGGAAAATTGGATGCTCCGGGTCCTCCCGATACAACCCTCGAAACCGCCCCCGATTTCCGCTTGTTTCGTTTGCGAGTGCCGTGCCATTTTTTGCAATTTTTGCGACGCCTTAATTGCGAGAGACAACGGCGATCGTAGAATCGTGGAAAAAACGGCGGATTACATCTCGAAAAAGTCGCATAGAGTAGATTAAACAATACTCATAATGATGCAACTTTTTCATTGAATCAAATTGTTGATTCATTAAATCAATTTTAATATATATTGTAGATATTAATAATATTATATCACCTATTTTATATAGGTATTATGTAGTACAAATTGATTTTTGAGCAAGAATCTGCTTGATTATGTATTAAATTAAAAATCTCCTATCCCGCCTTCTCGAAATCGTATTTACAGGTCAGAACAAATTATTATAGAATTATATTAAGGTAGAAACTCTCTATAAAACTTTTGTTTAAAACATTTCTTTCGTATCTTCTACCACATTAATGATATACACTTAAAAATACATAAAAATCGATTTTTTCATGGGAGTGTTTCATCTTTCATTGATTTATAAAAAAAAATCAACATCTCTCATTTTGATTTATACTATAACACTAAAAACTTGTTAAAATCAGGAAGGGGATAGTTGTGTACGTTTCCTTGTAAAATTACAAATCGAGATGCAATAAAGTGTGTTCGAAAAATGTATGCATTTCCGGGCGCGACTCGAAAAATTCGCGAATGCAGCCAAATTTTATTGTACTGCGCCGGAAAGCGAGGCGAGATAATTGAAGCTCGCTGATTACTTGGTCAAATTTACAGGATCGCCGGGACTTGCACGAACACAATCGCGCGATTCGGCACATAACGTGTATCGCATCGTAAAACAGAAGCCGGCGGCAACCTGGTAAAAGCGTGGCACTGTTCGAATATCGCCGCTCGAAAATTGTTTAGTCGCTTGTTACGCGCGCCGCGTAGAGGATAATCCATTTCAACACCTTAATGAGAATCCCTCGGAACAGCGATCCTATTGATTTTCGACGTTTAGTACTTTTCCACAGAATTGGTCGTAATGTTTTTACAGGGTGTAGTGCTCCTTAACCCTTAAATGTGTAATTTTTCGTAGCATTTTAAATATTTTTCTGAGTATTTTTTTCCTTTCTGGGCCTTCCCATCCAGAAGGGAAAGAAAGGCCAGAGAAAGCCCTTTACAGATGTGCAAATAAATCTTTTGAAGAGCTTTTCGTGCATTAAATTAAAAGTACGTTATTATGAAATATTGTACAAGTATGTGCTTGGAATATTATCATCATATTGCAAATTTTTTTGAAAAGAATATTAAGTTTCAAACTTATGCAACTCTGTATCTGTTAAGCCATGTCTTATCTTAGCAAGTCTTAGCTTTTTTATCATTAAATTTAGCAAATGATGCAGTGCTAAAAGAAAAATGAAGATATTACGATTAAAATGACTAGAATCCTATTGTACTTAGAACCTCATTTTGTTTGCATAAAAAATTATTAAAAAATGTTAAAAGTTGTCTCTATTGCGAAAGCGTTAAATTCAGAAAAATGGCTTTGACATAATAAAAATATTTTCATTAAATTTGCACCAATAATACGCGAAATTATAAATTCGGTTTATCGTCGTTGTTTGTATTAACAAACAGTCAAACACTAGTTTAATTGACTACATTTGTGAGAATAATAGACGGCCAATGCGACGACGCCGAGCACGGTGACACTTTTTCATTGTCATTTAAATAGTCCACTTATGTCACAGGCACCGTGTATTGGCATAAGTGTAGTAAATGTGGGTAACAATAACGATGTCATGGTACCGCCGATTGCTACTATTGAGGTGTAAATTGCACGGTGGAGCTTATCAATTATTTCTACACGGGCAAACAAGCACTTGCTTGCAACCTACCGATCGAATGACAATTCAAAACGACGCTATATGAAGACGTAAGATTAAAACGTCAACCTTATTACGGAAGCCACGTGCCTGAAGCACAAGATAAACTTCGAGCATTTTAAATATTATAAACTCAATGAGCTGAAAGCTCTCTTTTGATCGAAAAATCAATAGGCAATATTTATTCACGTAATATATTACTAATTAGTAATTTCGGAACTTGAGAAACTGATACCAAAATTTATATATAATTAATTTCTTGAATAATCCATTTATTTCCCGTATAACATTTAACTTAAAAAAATATTATCATGTAATTAATTAAAATCGATAAATCAATTTTTAATAAATGTCAGAATGCAATCACAACAATGTTATCATAAATGTGTAAAAAAAACTAATCTTTTATTAAATCACGTATCAATTTAATAATAATTTAAAAATTAATAGATATTTAAAAAATGCGACACGTGAATTTTTCGCAACCTAATCGAGAAGAGTGGTTATCAACTTACTCATATTGTGGTTATCCTTTTTCTGCCGATCTTTAGCGAGAGCATGAATCTCTGCCTCAGTAAGCAAGAGAGGTTCCGGTTTAATTTGAAGCTCCGGTATATTTGTGAGACTTCCGGCTTGGCCGTCCTTCAGTCCATCGCCCAAGGAACCAGCCTCGAACGACAAGATGTCGTCCAGGAGATCCTCAGCCTGCAATCAAAAAAAAAAAAACTGTTATTTGGATAACAACCTGTGCGGATAAAAAAGTATATCGTGCAAATTTTATATAAATCTGTAATAATTAAAATATATATCACTATGAAGCGTCGCGCAAAAATAATATAAGAATAAGAGAAAGAGATAAAAAGAGAGAAACCACATTAAAAAATTAAATTTACTATTGATAGAAGAACGAGGAAGCAATCCTCAAGAGGATTGCTTCCTCGTTCGATATGATTTATTATAGTTTCATACATCCTATCGGATTTCGACGACTATTGTAAATGACAAAAATTACATTATGCAATCTATGCGAAACGACGCGCTTTTACGCGAGCATTCGGTGATAAAGCAAACTCGTCGCCACCCTCGTACGACAACATTACCAGGACTCACTCGGTGGTTAATGCAATTTTTCCCCAGGACGGGAATCTTACGATCGATGCAAATGATCGTTCTTCACGAAGGGTAAGGAAGCGAGACGCCGAAGGAAGAAGAAATTCAAAGGGAGCGATTGCGATGGAACCCGGAACGAAAGGTGTGCGCGTCGTTAATAATTTCCGCGAGCGCGATCGACGTCGTTCGCTAAATCACCCTTTCATGCCTTTTAAAGACTTGTTGTCTTCGGCGCGCAAAGCTCTCCGTGCGATATATCGATCGATAATGCTATCCACGGAGTTCTCGATAAAATGATTCATGCGTCAACGTGGCCCCGCCGCGCCGTTGTGAAAACGCGAAATCAACCTCTCTTTTCTCTTTTTTTCTCTTTCTTCGCCGGACATTTATTCACCACTCCTTCTTTCCACGTCCGTTCCATTCCGCACGCAGTAATATTCTGCCTCGAAAATGCCTATAAGCGATCGTCCGTCGCGAAACGTGATACGGATTTAAGGGCCAGCGCACGTACATTGTCGTAGCGTCTTACGCCACCTTACGTGAGAATCGTCTACGCGGCACGTAAGCCAAACGTACGGCAGCGCACATAGAAAAACGTAACGTAACGCATGTAACGTATGGTATGTTACGTTACGTTTTTCTATGTGCGTTGCCGTACGTTTGGCTTACAGGTCGCGTTAAGCGGAGTCTACAATGAGAATTTAAGGCGTAAAATTTAAGCTTTAAGCCTTAAACTTTAAGAAATTAACAAATCACAGTCAAGTATTCTTCTTATATTCGACTGTGATTTGTTAATTTCTTACGGCTTAAGGCTTAAAACTTAAATTTTACGCCTTAAATTCTCATTGTAGACTCCGCTTAAAGCGATTCTCACGTAAGGTGGCGTAAAACGCTACGGCAATGTACGTGCGCTGGCCCTAAGTGTTGAATATTGTTCGGCCGGTCAATAAAACAAAACACGACGCGTGCTTCATAGCGATAAATCCAGGCCAGGATACAGCGGAAACAACAGCAGATTTTTTCACCCGATTATCTACAAAACATATCTCGTTGTAAATTAAAGATTGCGCAAAGTGTTGTGGTGATTTGCGATAAGAGCAAAGCGCAAAACGCATCCCGAGGAAGAATAAGATACGCTGAATGAATGCACGCTGCCTTCATTCACAAGAAGATTAAAAATAACATTTTCTGACGATCATTGATAGATAATTCGCAGTTTTTTTCTAGGTAAGACGAATAGATTATGAACAATCAATTTTTTATCTTCTATTTCCTGAATTAAAAAAAAATATTCATATTCCTACATCTTGAGATTTGTATAGAGAAGAATCAATACAATACAATGAACTGCAATAAGAGATATTACGATTTTCTAAAAGTTTCCAGTCACTTCACACACAATCCTAGTAAGAAAGATAAATATCCTCTGGAAAACATTGTCAAAATCGTAAAAGAATTAAAGTATACGACTGTTGCAGCTCCGCAAGATGCGAGCCTCAAAGCGGACTCGCTTCGCCGATCTGCGCTGATGCATGTGCATCACGACTGCAGCGTATACGTGTGTGACGTTACGTAAACATTACGTAAACAATAATAGGCGAGCTCTGTGCCTGTGGAACAACGTTTCGACGCCGACTGTTGCCGCCAACCAACGGCAGATGAATCGAGTTACCTCTCGGTCCGACGAACGCGCTTTGACGCGAACGAACCGACAAAAGCTATGCGCTATGGCTGCAAGCGAGAAACACGTTAATTGCATAATGGCCTGAATATACCGACGTACAGGGTATCATGAAAAAGTCGCGCATCTTCCGTGCCTACTATATAGAGTTCAAATTAAAACGATTGTCTCGATGTCGACACACGTTCGAAAACGGTTTGGAAAAATCAAAGTCGCAGATAGAGCTATTATCGATACCAAGAAAAATTCTAATTAATCAGATTTCATATATAATATGAAATTTGGTTCTTAGAGTTTTAAGACATTTAATATTGGAAATTAAACAGCGTTGTAAAATAGCGTTGAATTATATTTAAATAGAGATCGTGACAGAAAAAAAATCAAATTACGATCGCTGTTAAAAAAGTTTTGTTGCCAATTTCGATATTCTAAGAAAATTGTGCTCTTAGAAAGATAACAATGGGACACCGTGTAGGCTCTGAGGAACGCGTACGCGAAAGAGGCTATTACATGACGGCGAGGATGAATGATGCGAGTACGAAGAAGATGAGAAGTGGGTAGATGGATGACAGAGACAGCATCGATCGCCGCTGTGGTCAATGAAACTGATGCGCGTCGAAAGGGAGGCGTGATCGGTGAAGGGACTATAATGTATAGCGTATGCGATACGCGACCAAAGTAAATTGCTCCTGCAATACGAGCGCCAAGATGACAACCGTCCGTGATTTAGTATTTAACCTTTATAGTGCATCTTTATTATGAAATACGATGTAAATATATGCGTATAAAATAATCCAAATTATTAACTAAATAATTAAATAATAATAAATAAATACTTCAGTAGAAATAATTTTGTTACAATATCCATAAAATAATATAGGTACGTCATCTTTTCTGATTTCAGCAGAAAATAAAATAATATAATTGAGAAATAATAAATAAGCTCTAATATTAATTCGTGGTTATCGAGATCTTAAATTTGTATTAACATTTTAACACTTTTTAAATGTTATAGATTTTTTATATACCTATTTATAGAACAAAATGTGACGACACGTGATCATTCCGTAGAATTAATACATAATTCGTATAATTCTAAAATAATAACTCATATAATTCTATCACGAATCACGTTCGACATAACAAAATGCAATCTGAAATTCGACGCTGCATACGATCTGTAATGGCTATCTGGCTAGCTGAAATTAACCGGCGATAAAGAGTCGGACTAACCTGATGCAACGAACGGTCTTTTATTTCGGCGTTCCTATGTCGATTTCGTGAATTATGCCGCGATGCACACGCAATTCCCGTAAACATAATTGCGGAATCCGTCGCTCGTTAAGCGCGAAAAAAAAACGTGCTACAACCTCGTTAAATGTCATCAGTCGTTAATGGACACCCGTTTCGCCAGTCTCGTTATGCATGCCATACATATCGCTATGTATGTACCTATATGCAGCGCGTAAACGAATCGTCTTTAAAGAGCCGTGTTACGGTCGAAACAGCCTTGGCTCGCGTGCGAATGGCTCGATTCTCGATCATGCACGCGCGGCCAACGTCGTGCAGAAGATCGTTAATTAGGAATGTTATGAAGTCTGGTAAAAACTAAGACAATCGATTTTTTTCCGTCGCATCTGCATGTGTCGTATGGTAGTAATGTTCAAAATATGTGCTTTTACTTATGTTATTTTCAAATTAGTTAATCAAAAACGAATCGCAAATCATTAATTAAGGATATCACAAAAACTGTTAAACTTGTTTGATAAGAAAATATCGTTCAAATTCGCAATAAATTCTTCCTTATTGGTATTTTCCAGGTATTTCCCTCAATTACAAAATTGTCTGCCACCCTTTCTGCAAAGGAAAAATTATCAATATTGATCAGTTAAATAGTACCACACTCGCGAACTAAAATTATCAACGAATCATTCAGCAATGAGCGAAGCGAATTGCAGCGACAGGAAGCAATTGCGTCTGCGATTGTGTAACAAAAGAAGATTATAATTGCATACAATTAAGTACCGTAAGCATGCGAGATAATGTCAGGACGGCTTTAATTAATTCCGGTCGCATAAGACGTCCAATCGTATGCACGGCAAGAAATCGCAACGAGATACAGTCCTTGTTCCGTTAACCATTTTGTATCTATATTTGCAAGTCTGACTTTGCAGAAAAGAGTTTATCAATTGAAGAAACGAGTCTGTGATATTTTTAAGTTTAATATAATCATGATGAGTAATATTACGATATGAGTATAAAAAGCCTCTACAGACGAGCCTCTAACAATAAGCCGAAAATATAAATTGTATATTAATAGCCAAATAAGAATATGTATATTGTATATTAATGTATAATAAAGTAAATAAGTCTTAAATTATGCACAATTTGCCGGACATTTAATCGAACGTCGACGAAACGAGCCTGAGCGAAAAACAAAAGCGCTCATTCTCTTTTGCTTTTCATATCCTCCTTTCTAAAAAAAGGCATGTTAACTGAGTGAATTTCATTTGTATCGAAGAATTGAGGCCTCTTTTCCGCGATGCTGATTGGTTCTTTCATTGTGTTTACTTCGTGAGTGACTGTCATTGTATATTTTGACAGTTGTGTGTATCAAAGCTAAATAGCGCGCGCGAAGCGCGCGTCTGTGGTGTCTAGTATTTTATAAAATGTGTATCTTCCCATCTATGTAAATAAGAACAGTTTTTTTATATACACATAATGTACGTGTCACATACGTGTAACGGCGATGCTATGCAAATTCGTACACGCGGCACGTGCGTACGGTAACCATTCTTCATGCCCCTCCTCAGAAAACAAGTTTGCGGTTTGTCAAGGCGTTCGTATTCAATAAAATCCCGCATTAACGACTCAGCCGGAAAAATTCGTATCAATTAATATGGATGCGGCATACTACCGTGCGTGACGTAAAGAATTAATCTCGCATTAAATTATACCGCAACGTCTGTCACATTAATGATACGGCCAGTGCGCGAAATAGAAAACTCTATTTTTTCACGTTCAATGACAATTTGTCGGGGAAATACATTTATGTATATGAAGTGGGAATTAGATTAACGAGATCAAGATTTCAAGGTGCATTTCCTCGACAATAATCTAAAGTCCGTGTCTTCATAGGAAAAACTAGATCGCCAGCGTAATTCGCTAATTTTTAACATTATTTTGGAATTTTAGAAAGATAAATAATAATGTTAAATGTTAATATTGAAAAGCGTAACATGTTGCGTTGAGTGTAATCACTTCCGACTAAAACGGATTTTACAATTTATATAACAACGCGTCAATGTGATTACATGTACATTTATTTCATATTGACGTCCATCTCGATAATCACAATGCATGATTGTTTGCGCTGCGAACGACGTAATAATTTTCACCGCATTCTTGGCAACGTGTTGTCAACGCAGCGGCTACGTATGTGTAATTAAACAATTTTCACGCCACGCCAACCGCCGGCGTGATATAGTAATGCGCTCATTAGTATCGCTTACACACGTCATGTACGTGACGTAGCGTCATTATTGTGAAACACAGCATCTCTTCATGTTAACGCCTACTTCTTAACACGCCGATTAACGATCGATTGGTCGACCGGCAACCCGCCTCCATCAAAGAGTCGAATTCGGGAAAGAATATATCGAAACGTACCTCCTCCGCAACAAATCCGCGGAAATGATATAAATTATATATAAGTGCGATCTTCGTTATAAAAAATTTTATTGTTTCAGTATTGTCCGCATCTACGAAATCGAAAAGATCGAATCGTGAGACCGATATATTTAATTTTCCCGACGTTTCCTGTGCTCGATCGTATACACGCCTGAGTGCCTGGCAATGAGTTCTGATGATAATGGCATTGTTCGTTGCGATAAAGTGAGGGAACAGCAGCGATTTGCGTACGCGGAAGTACATGTAATCCCAATACGATCGGAAAATTGAATATTTATCGCCCCCGCGTGTTCCGGCACGCGTGTTGCGCGTAACTATTACGCACTCTTTTCCGGTCGTACAGTGCGATATTATCATCAAATCGTGCACAAGGTAAACACGGGAAATATACACGCTCGCTCGTCGAGAAACGCGCACGCAAGTTTTTGCATTTACGTCTCGCAAATGAACGAGGTATGCTACTCGCGTCTCTGTACATATTCATCTGATCTTGAAAGGACCGTACGGGGTGAAAAAGGACAAAAGAAGAGAGTGGCTTTTGCGACAACGATGTAACTTCAAGAATTTGCATGTAATCGATTAATGACCGTGGTTAGGTCAAAATATCTTAGGGCCGGTTGTTCCAACCCGTTGGTAAACTAACTAATAGTTAAATCATATATATGTCTTTGTTTTTCCTTCGAATTAGACAAAGATAGACATATGATATAACTATTAGTTAGTTTACCATCAAGTTTGGAACAACCGGCCCTTAATATTCTATTTTCCCACCCGCAAAGTAGATTTGGATGTAGAATATATATATATCGAGTAAATTTTGCAGCTTGATATCTCAAAATGTAGGCACAGGCCAATATACTTATCTACTCATTGTATGAAGCATCATCAAAATTATTCTGAGTTCGCTGTTAAACTAAAGGGAACCTAAATCAAGCCGAGGCGTTGAGCGTCTAATGATATATATGTTTAATTTGCGACAAAAAATTCCACTCGACAAATTGTAATCGGTGCTCGTTGGTGTGTAACATTAAGTAATAAGCGACGAGTCACGTTGGCAATATACAATATTCGACGCCCACGACGAATTGGCAGCTGTGCCGGCAAGGCTGCGCGGTCACTATAATTACGTCTCCGTGAAATGCATTTCTTCTCTCCGTTCGGGACGTCCATCTGAAGCCCATTTGGCGTTTCGGAAATACGCCACTGCGGCATTAACGGCACGCGATATCTCGATATCTCGATTTCGCGCATCGCGGAGTAAAAAACGTGCTCTGAACGTAACCCTTAAAGTGAGAAAATGCGTTCTGAACGTGCCCTGCATTTGCCAAACTGCTAGTTTTATAACTAGTTTCCGTGTCCAATCTTTTTAACAGACACAAATGTTAACTTTTGAGAAAGCAGATAAGTCGTGAAAGAGGAATATTTAAGTATTCATTAAGAACGTTTATAAAGCCTCTAATATAAAGTTAAACTACTTTAGGGCAACTTATTTATTCCGTGATAAAGAGAAAAAGTTTGTATTTTAAAATAATTATGCGAAACTGATGTAGATATAAATTTTAGTTTTGCTGATATACATCGTTAGTTCATCAGAAACGTGCATGCGTTAAAATATTTTCAAAGTTTTTAAAACTACTATATAAGAAGGGAATTATAGCGATTGCCGGGGCTGCTATCCAGCATAAGAATCTTGAAATATCGTGATAGCAGTATAAAAAAACGAGGCATAATGCTGACCTTTATTACAAAATAAAGGCTGGTTGGGTCTCCCGCGATAGCCCAATATACCCTTGAGCAATACAGTTCTACGATATCTCTTCCCTTGACAGTGTTAGTATGCCCACGAAGCATATTTCTCTTCCCTATATGCCTCGTACCTATATGTACTCGTAAAAGCCCGCTCGTTTCCGGCGTTCGACGCGATTTGAAGAAGATGAAGGCAAAAATGCCGGCGCATACGTACGCAGACATAAAAAAGTTGTTCCCGCTTTATCTCCGCATAATTTTACATAACGAAATCGGCGCTCGGTTAAATAAGATGGACGTTGGTTGTTACGTAGCCGCTGCCGCTTGGAAATGGGCGGCGTATCAGCAAGGTTAACGCAGCAAATTAGGAGCATTACCGGTTATCTACATTGTCTCAAGATGGATACACGCCAACCACCGACCGGAGGGGATCAGTCTCTCACTGATTTATCTTGTAAGACCGCGCCCCGCAACACGTTTTCCGTCGAAATTGCGCAAAATTCGGGATTAACTCACGCAATCAAAATCCAAATTTGGTATTAATGCAGGAATTTCAAAAAGTGACAAATAGAGAAATTTGATAGAAAAATATTATACACTGATCTTGTTATATGCATGTATATCAATCTTTTTAAGACGATTTAGAACCATTTTACTATTGGAAAATTTAAATAAAAAGATCATCACAAATAAAGAGCACAGAATTACGTTTCTCTAAAATTTCTTTGGCAGTGCTCTTAAGTTATGAGAAGTGCAACGTGAGAAATGCGTCGAAATTTGCTAGTCATCAATCTTGAGGCGAGCACAATATGTTAGTGCGATACATTTCAGTATGTCCGGCGTAATATTACCCCCGTCATCGCTGTACGAATCGATTCCACGTAATTTCCATAATCCGTCATCGTCAAAACACCTTCTCCTTCGCCATAATGCTCGCGTTAATTCCGAATATCAATCGCATAACGCCACGTCGCGAGCACGTTGCTATACTTGGACTCGTGTAAGCAGACTTGTATCAGCAAGATTGCCGGTACAAATGTGGAAACATTACCGGTTATCTGCGCTTCTTCGCGCGCGGAGAGAACATTACCGCGTTCACACTTTCAGGAATCCACCGCTTTGATTAATCTCTGCCGTATATTTCCTCGCGTGATATTACGACACCGTCGTTGCAAGTATCTCGTATTTCGTCACTACGTCGTTTACTTTACGCTCCTTATAGTAATCTGTATTGTTATTCGGATACTTTTATTTGCGTTATAAAAGTTTCAAATTAGGAAAAATTTCTAATATTCAGTAATTTTCTAATGTATGTAAGTTATAATGTATATAAATCACATTGGTTAGGAATTTATCAGAAAATTTTAAAACTTATCATGCACATTTCAAGAAATATTGAACGTTAGGTATAGAATTGTTACGACTGTATAAATATTACGTCTCTGCGATAACAGACATAAAATATTATCGAAAGTTCGCAGATGGCTACAAGCGGATCGAAGCTTCCATCTATTCATCATCTTGATGTAGGTACGCAAGAGAAAACGCGACGAAAAACCTTTCCTCTTACCTGCGTGCACAAAAACCAAACGCGATAAAATGTGTGGCGTTTATACAAAACGCGTAACCTGATTGGCGCGCAATATAACTGAATTCGCAAAGTATCGCGAGCCTCGTTTCTTTCCAGGTCACGTTTTTATTACTACCCTAAAGGATTATTCTCGAGGAAAGATATTCGTAACGCGCATCTCTCCAACCAACTGGCACCAAGTACCAAATGATACCTCAAAGCGAGGCCTCATTCCTGCGTGTCGCGTGTGTAGACCGCGCTGCTGCAATGAGCGAAATTACGCATAATTTGACATTTGATACCGCCGCGCGCCGGCTGCTCCCCGCCAAGAAGCGAACTCGAATCGCAACGTCTTGCGTCTGCTCACACTCGCGTATTACAATCTTATCGGACGTTATAAATCATCTCTGCAGCACGTAGGTGTCTTACACGGAGTGCGCGCGATTCTTTCTCTCCCATAAATAAAAAATTTTAAATCATGTCTATCTAAATACCTCTTTTCACAACATCTTAATTTCCAGTTTTTAATTTTTCAATTATCAAGTCAGATATATATAGGAAAAATCCAATTAAAATTAAATAAAGCGCAATACTTTATTATCTACTCATAAGAAATTAATTTTCTCCGTCGCAGATAACTCAAAAGCTATCGATGCCTCTTTGAAACGATGGCCTAATTGGCCATTTTTTTATCTGCACTCGACGGAACGGTAAGATGGAACCTTGAACGTGTATCTATATGTACCTGGACGGAAAATTATCATTGGGAATGCGAGATACTCTTCCTATCGCCACGTATCCTTTATGAATGCATACCTACACGAATGCGTACCGCTACCTTTTCATCTCGAAGCGTCAACCTAATTATCGTGATTACCGTGCGACGTTACGCAACAAGACTACTTCGCGAACGCTTTATTTGAGGACACGTAACGTCACATCTTCGTCGTGGGCCGAGCGCATGTGTGCGCGCGACGCGACGTCTCCGACGTTATGTCAGTACGGAGACCGCTTCGAGGATTTCGCGTGCATTATGCCATTATCCCGACCGCAGCGTATCGTTACAATGTTCATCGGATGCGGATTACGTGAACGCGACGTTAGCACGGCCAGCCAGGCGGCCAGCTCGCATCCGGTGCACCCGAAAGGGAACATCCTTTCTCCCTCTCTTTCGCTCCGACACGACGAGCTTCCGATATACACGTCGGCGTTTCCTTTTCGTAAATTCGTCGTGATCCGACGACGATTCATTCCGACGGCGATTCGTGAATTCCCACCGAGACAAGCCGGATGTAGGTTATTAACCCGTGAGTGTGCGTGCGATTATTTTCGAACGGAAGTACGCGAGATAACTGCGTTACTCCCGCATTGTTTCCTAATCGGTAGATACGTGTATACAGTGTCAATATGTCAAAACAGAGACAATAAATAGCCGATTCCGTGTTAGATTGGATAACAAATAAACGAGCATTTATTGTCTTTTTTAAGTTTTTTAAGTTTTTTTATATATAGGTACTTGTACATATGTAATATATGTTGAGACTTATGCAAAGTTCGAGCAAAGTTTGAATATCACACTCGTAATGATTTCCGAGATTATATCGTATTTCTTAGTTTATGCAACTTCTCCGAGATCGTGTCTTTAAAGCGTTTATCTTCTGAACAGTTTAAGATAAAGAATTCAACAACGCGGCATTTCTCAGTGCATTTATCATATTTCACGGTTAAAAATTTTTTAATAGTGTACACACATCTTTACGATAAATTCTTTTTAAATATTTTTCTTAAGGTTGCACTTCCTATCTGAAGAATTTACAAGTTAAACAAAATACAATAATATTTATCTATAAATTTATTATCATTAAAATGAAACTAGATAGAAAATATGACATTTTTGAAAACATTTCGGAAAAAATAGAATTCAATATCGTGTGCAACTCTTTAAGTTAATATGAACGATAAACAACACGCTAAAATGATAAGATATAAATCGCGTAACTTTATAATGTTTAAGATAATGTAAAAAAAATGACGATTGTTTTTTATATATTGACACGTCAATGTGTGTGATATTGAATTTTATGTTTTTCCAATGCATTCCCAAAGACGTCATTCTTACCTGGTCTTATTTTAAAAGCAACAAATCAAGAATATTTTCCTTTTTTGTCTTCGGGGGAAGAGTGTACAATTTCAAGAAGCATTTAAATAAAAGTTTGTCATAAAGAAATTGTACGTTATTTAAAAATCTGTTCTTTTCAGTCACTGGAAGCAAAAGCCACGCCGACAACATTTAAAACTAATTTTACATACATAATGCCATGTCAAACTTTTTTATATTTTACGATGCTTCAAATCTTGTTTCTTGAAACATTATTTCCGCAGCTTAATTAACGATTTCAACGATTGTATTTACGTGTCGGAACATACATTGCGAAAAAAATGAGCGTTTGACTGATAGATTATCAGTAAATACGTGACAATTCGAATAGATAGAAAGAGAAAGACATACGTGACGCGTCGCAAATTAATGCGTTGAGACATGCCATTGATAAAGCGATTAATCTACCAATCGGCTACACCTGTCAGTCGGTCGTGATGTAAATAGACTACCGGTAATTGTTTGCCGAGCACAAGCCAGGGATCTGAACTCCGCCATATCTAAAGAAGGTCGAATGCTACGCCGCGCAAAAAATTAATTCCAATTATTATCTATTAAAATTACTTATAGAATCCATGCAGTGTTATTTATAAAATACGTATTTAATTAAAGAAATTCGTAAAAAAATTTTTACTAAATAAATGCAAATTGTAAATTTGCAAATTGTATTATAAATCTATTTTATTTCAAAATTCATTTTTTTATTCATTCATAATTTCAGAAAAAAGATTTTTATAGACCATGTATTTATAATTTAATATTCTTAAATTATTAAGATAAATAAAAAATTGATTTAAAATAATTTCTAAATTACATGTTTTCTAGATTAGCTTCTTTTTTAGAAAAATTCGGACAAACAATAAGATACTTTCTATATATTACACTTTTCTATTTTTAACACTAATAAAATATGGACAATATGGGCATGTATATGAAATTATCAAAAAACATAGATACACTTTGCAGTAAAACTTAAAATGAGTGAGTAATTAATGCGTCGGTTGCTCAAACATCCTGACAACAGCCTTGGCGTCAAGAAAACGCGGTTATCTGTAACGCGTTGTATCTTATCATCGAATACGCTGTGAAAACACGAAATCGAGATCGCGTTGGAAGAAAAATTCCCCGGCTCCGTTACTCGAACGAAAATCGTGGAACGTGCATGGAAAACGCGACGCGATTATCGTGCACGGTCGAAACAACCTGTTAACTCCGTGTTCGTTGCATGGTAATGACGCCATACTCTAAACGCGTGCACCGTCGTCGTGAAAACGAAAGTTACAAACTGTTAAGGTAAAATGCAGTTCTTAACGCGACACTTAGACTTAGTAATGCATATGCCGTGTTTAGCGTTACAAATGCGATCGGCCTTTTTTTGTACACATACATAGGTTCAATGTTACATATTATTCCACAATAATGGTTCTCGCAATTTTGTCAGCCTTGGCACAAAATTAAGGAGTCAGCAAGAAAAAAGATCGTCTAAAGCAAACGTTTTTCCGCAGGTGCTAATTTAGCCGTATCCGTTTTTGTTCGTCGATCGTGTTAAATGTGACCTAAAAATCGCTTATCGATGTCGATCGTCGCGACGAAGGTTGCGGCGCAGCGTCAAAAAAGAGACATACTTATATATTTAATAATCCCCAAAATTAGCGCAGATCTGATAATCTCTAATTTATTTCACTCACCTTACATCTCCGCGTGATAATGTTAAACACCGGCATGATGCAACGCCAATCCGGTAACTGACACGTGCTCGCGAAGCTGTCGCTTCCAGTCGATTTCTTTCCGAGTACTATCAATATACCCCAGGGATACCGCTGGCGCACGGTGCTCGCCGGCCGATCTCCGATTCGATTAATCGAGCGAGCACACCGAAGCAATGCCGATTGCATCGAAATAGCCCATCGCTGTTTATCGAATTAAGTACTAAATTAAACTTCGATCGATGCAGCGAACCGCTTCGCACGAGAAAGAGATTCCCGAAGTAAGCTTCGGATATTCTATAAAGGGGTTTCTGCACTCCGCACAATTACTCGACGCAGGAAAAAATACACAATAATCCTGGGGTTTAGAGCCGTCAGAAACATTCAATACTGGATGATCGTTAAGCGATTCTTCTACTGCGCGGCGTAATTCCGTTCCAAAGATATCGTCGATCACTATCAGCAATCAGATAACAATATCTTCAAAAATCTCGAAATACTTCCAGTATTTCTAACTAAACCATCAATTAATTTCTCCTCTATAATCGACGGACACGATACACTTTGTTATTTATCCTAAATATTCCTTTCGGCGATGGTCATCGATCACTAACTGTCTTTTAAGATTGTCACGCTCTCACTGTCAGCAACCAAATGTCGACAATCCCAGAAATGTTAACATTTTGAAGTATTCGATTCGTGAAACTCAAATGGCTTTCCAATCGACGAGCTTGTGGCGTGTCGTTGTCATTTCAATCCGAGGACGGTGCTTCCAGCGACGATTGTCAGTAAGTCACTACGACGCTCTCCGGATACTTGTCCAATCAGCGCCAACAATTAGATAAAAAAACGGTATCGTTGCCGCTGCTCGCGTTCTCTTAATCTACGTTTCTTCTCCGGACGTCGTCCTCCGCGTCGAACGTCGCGGGTCGTCTCCTTTGCTCGCTCCCGGCGTCGCCAACCGCTCGCAGGAGAGACAATCGCAATTGGGTCGATCGATGACACTTTCGTCATCAGGATGGGCGACGCGACCGCGCCGACGACGACGGCAAGGAGCGCATTTTCCTCAATCGATCACTTGTTTACTTGTGCGTGCACCGAGTGTCGATTCCCACCGCGTTTCACCTGCGAGATTGTTTTGTCTCAAGGTCGCGGTTACCAGATAACGCGCCTCTCGATCCGTGACGATTCCGAGCGATATTATCCCGCGATATACAAAAATTCAAATCTCTGACGTGCGATCGTATCCTCTTCTACTCTCGTATGTTTATTGGAATAACGATAAAAAATAAAAGATACCCATCAAAAAAGATTGATGAATAATCATTGAACGTTGTAGTGCACTGTTGACAGTGTTGACTGTTTTATCAAAATCTTCGAGGAAGATCTAATCTTAAGACTTTTCTGACGTTTCACATGAATTTCGACAATCTTTGATGATTTGAATCACAGTTACTTTGCTGTTGCGTCATTAATAGACTTATGTAAAGTAAATAGAAGACAACAGAAATGCTTCACGGTGCTTGGTTGTCTTAGGGGGGGATAGTTTGATTGCAAATTATTAATTCTTCTTCACCATTTCTTAATTGAAGCGCCGATAGATTTTTCCACGATTCGTTCCAAGGAGAGCTTTTGAGAAAAGTTTGCCGTGAGACGATATATTCAAAATTGCTCGACGCTCGGTGCCGGTTATACTCCGATGAGCTCGCAAGGACAAGGCTCGAGGTCAGGCGTGGAAAATTCTCCGTCTCTCGAGGAAATCCTTGCGTTCTAGAAAACGACAAGATTCTGAATCTATCGATTGAATTTATATACTCTTGCAGTTGTCCAAGGCTGTCACGCTTTACGTTTATCGATGAATCGGGCTTCCACTTGTACGTGCCTTGTGCAATTCCGATCGCATCGAAGCGAATAATTCCACCGCGAAATTCTTTCGCGAGGACAGCCGGCACGCTTTCACTCGTACTTTTTAAACGGCAATCACTCGCTCGAGAATAAAATTTTATGTCACCTCTCTGGCCACTCTGGCGATCGATATAATATTTTTCCGACAATTACGATCTTACTTAACACCTCGGTAGTGGTCCATCGATTAAATCCACAATAGAAAGATCGTTTATTACCTCTTCGTTTCCGCGCGCAATCGTAAAAGTCCGAAACGACGTGCAGGGACGTCCTTGACGCAACTTTACGGCATACGCGTTGGAAGTGTCGCTCGTAACTGCGTTCCTCGTTCGAAAAGCGCGCTCTTCTCGCATGTGCGAGGCGGCAATTCAGGAATTGAATTAAATCTCACGATTATATAGATCACTGCGGATTACACTTGGTTCACGAACGACGTCTCGGGTGATGATCATCCCGACCGGGCTGTAAAATTTCTTCACTGGCGAACGTGAGGCGCACGACCCAGTCGAGTACGACGACCGGCGTGTTGCCCTGCGCGTCTCGCGAGCACTATCGATCGATCGATTACGCGGCGCGCGGGGTTTTCCCGTGGCAGTGGGGCGCAAAACGTGCGGCGAGTGTGCGCTACCGCGGTTCGAAGGCCGCAACGTTGCTCGTGAGTCACTATAACGAGCGTAAACCGAAGCTAAGTGGCGGACTGGTCAACAATCGCGCGAAACACACCTCGGGACAATAGGCTGCGCGCTCACCAGGAGCAACAAACAACACACCTCGCGACGCGGCGACGGACTCGTGTTCTGAAAGAAGCTCCGCGCGCGCGTCAGGCCGGCGCGGACCCGCTCGGTCGCATTCGTCACCGCTCGGACGCGCTCGGTTTGCGCGCCACGCGCTCGCCGCTCACTCGGTCGCCAACGGCCGTTGCAACAGGTTGTTGTTAGGGTTGTTAGTTGCAAACTGTCAACGGAATCGCTCGTTTCGAGTTTACTACAAAAATTTGATTCGCGCCGACGAAATAAATTCTGTCCGTACAACCGGCGTTCCCATTTTTAAAAATTTGTTTTTCTAAATATGAGTTTGCGCATACGAGATAGGGTCTGCATAAAAGCTGCGATAGAAAATGCCAGTGCTTTTACAGTTACATAGTCTGAATTTTTTAAAGATAAGGTTTTCGGATAAAATTTTGATCGCTTTTATCTTTTTCTTTTATTTTATTCATGATATTTGCAATTACTAATTAAGCATCAGCAATTATATTTAATGGATTTTCGTTTGCCATTGAGAATTTTGGAGTAATCAGACTTTTTTCTAAAAAGATTGATTTAATTAGAGTTGTTATTAAGCTATTTAAGTTTTAGTCTGTAATTCGTATTCAATTTCAAGATAGAATTTTATTTATAATTTTATATGCCATGCATGTTACATTATATATGTATATGCATTTAATATGTGTAATACTTATACGCGTGTAATGTTGATTTTTCAAATGTTTTTTTCATATTACATGTCACTTTAAATTATAAGTAAAATTCTATTCGACTATTCGACACGTAATTCCGACAAGAATTACAAATCGTTTAAGATAAGCTTTAAATTATTATTTCGATAACTGCCGGAAAAAATAGACGATACATTAAGCACACAACGATAGAAATCTAACAAGCCTCAAGTATCCAAAGTGTCATAGCAGTTACATCAAAATATGGGCTTGTGAGATACAACATACTATCTTATGTTTGCAAGGTTTTGAGAACCATTCAGAGAGACGTATTTACGATTGGATGCTAGAGATTTCCTACTTGTCATTGAAAACAAATAATAGTGATAACGAGTATGATATAACCTATTGTCCTATGAGTAATGGAATAAAAATAAAATTTTCTTCTCAACGTAATATCCATGCCATGTAGTAAATTATAAGTTACCCTCAATCAGCAATAATTTGAAAAAATAAAATAATTGCGTTAACAGGTATTGACAACATTTTTATAATCTTATGTAACGTGCGATTATGATGCTCACTTCGTATGTTTATGCAATTATGTTTAAGGTACCACGTAAATTCAGTCGTTAAATTTTAGGCGACAAATAAATTTCGAAAAGATAAATTTGATACGTTTCTCTTTCTCTTTCTCCCCCTTTTAAAATGCATAAACGTTATTTGTCGTTCACGAAGAAAATAGACCGCGTAGATCGCAACGTCCTAAAAACTTCCATTCGTCTTTTTTTCCTCGATACGCAGCCAAAGCAATATAATTATTAGCGATATGATTATAACTTATCATTACTTTCTAAAATAAAGTGTGTTAATAAGATAATAAAGTGGAGTAATACAGCGACGAGGCTTACGTCAATCAAATACCTACGCCATAATCTGGAAATTGATGTTTGATAAGAGTGTAGGAGTAAAATGCAAATACTGATTATCGTTGAGAGGGAGATTACGCGACCCGATAGTGCCGGTCGTATGTTTTGTCATGTAATTCCTCTTTAAAGAACGACAAAAGTTTGACGGCAGCTATCTAGACTGTGTAAATTTACTGTTTCGAAAGCGGAGAAAAATTCCCCTTACACATCACGCTAATATGTAATAGATATTATCGAGCGTTTATTTTACATTGTATACAAAAATAATTTAATTAATAAAAAGTGTACAATAAACATTCTAAACTCTATATAGTATACTTAGGTATATTCATGATTTCTCATGTTTGTAAAATAATATACAGTATACATATTTATAGAATAAAGATTTATAATTGTATTTGTATCTTTTAGATCATATTTTTGATTTAAATATACTTTTTTACTTTGTACTACTTGCAATTTATAAGTTGAAATGGAATAATAATAAAAGCTTTGAAGAGAGAATCGACAATCTTTCTTATTGGTGATGCATATCTTTCTCATCTTTGAGTTTCTGTTTCACTATGTCGATAATAAATCAGCGAGACGATCGTGGCAAGTACAAAGTTCGGATATAGATCTAGGTTCCTTCTTTCACCCGGCATTACGTATTCCAAGCTCGCGTTACAAATACGAAACACTCTTCGGTTTAATGACAGAAGCAGATCTTATATTTAGTAGGTGCGATCCATCGGCGTCGCTGAACTAGAATTGTCGGAGCAACGCAATCGGCTGAAATACTACAGAAAGCATGCAAGAACAGTAGCAATAAGGAATATTTAAATGGAACGTGTGCGACTGTACACGTGTGCATCAGACATAGAAGCGAGCAGGGAATATCCATTACGTAACGGAGCCTAAACGTTCGCGTCGACGCTACGTTTACGATTCTTCATTCCGAATCGTCGTTGCGATGTACGATTGGCGTTATGGAAACCAGAATATTTCAATCGCAACGAAAGATTTATGCCGATCGATCCTAGACCCGGCAGCGTATTTATTATTTATCTATAAATTGATAATAACCTCGCTACATCGCGACTAACCGACCAAACTGTATTGTCCGATATGAAAATACCGTTTCACTAGAAATAAACCTATGTTGTATGTATAACTCAATTCATCTAAAATTAAATATTTGTCTTTTTTGAAACGTATAGCCATTTATTGTTATACGACTTTTGAAACCTTTTTTTTAGGTCACGATATATCTGCTTCCCAGTGAATATGGTAGTACGGTAATATTTCAGTTAGTTTCTTGATTTAACCCTTCGTAGTCACTGCTGGGTCAAAACGACCCAGCCCTCAAATTTAGAGCTAAACATCAAAAACACATTATTTTAAAACACATTATTTTCTGATAAATCCACATTTTTTTCCACTCCAAAATCGGGCCTCTTCATATGCCGGAATAAATACCTTTTTTTTCAACATTTTGCCAGTTAATTTCTCACAAAACCGCAGTTGTTTTACATTCTATAATGTTCAAGGTATGTTCCAATTATTTGAACCCGACCGGACCGATACCATTGAAATGGCAACCATTTAAAAATCGACTGGGTCGATACGACCCAGTGTGACTACCGCGGGATTCTAGAGAAGTGAGACTACGAAAGGATTAAACTGGATATTACTTTTTAAAAAACTTTGATTATTTAAAAAATAAAAGAATTTATGTGCTGATATGCAAACGCAAATGAAATTGAATAATATAACGATATTCATTTTTAACATGTATATAATATTCTGAAAATTACAATTCTGACGTTGAATCCTGTTGAATATATATCGTGCGAAACTGTTAAATGCAAACGTACAAATGAGATTTCTGCATTGCAACAGGTGCAAATACCAGGGTCATATTAAGACCTCAAGCTATTCAAACCGCGATGTATTAAAAGCTTAAGACCTGCATACACCGCGAATGTCAGGCCAATGAAAATTAAGCCGATAGCGCACCGACGCCAAGTCCTAGTAATCCCAAGATACAAGCACATTCAAAATAAGACTCGGTGAGAAGGAAGAAAGTATTCGCTTCAAGAACTTGCTCTCTAGTAATGGTACATGGTGCACAAGGATCATTCGTCGTTCTAAGAAATTGGCGCGCACGTCTGTAGAACTATTTATTTACGAAAACATCAATCTTGATAGTAATTACAATAGACAACCGCGCGTCACTCAGTGCATTAACCATGTAACGAAGATTAATTATGCTTTAACAGTCACGGTATCATGCAATGCACGCATGGAAATTGTGCGCGACAAAATTTCTAGAGTGGAATCCGTCCTCGCATTATTGGAATCAGATCGTGCAAAAGAGATCGTTAAAATTTTAGGTGCGCGGAGGCACGTAGCCGAAAGAGATGTTAAATACGTCATCATTTTTACGACTGTTTTTACGATTGTTCAACGGAGACTGCGATTTCCTCATGTTCGCGGATGCGAGCCGAATATCAAAGCAGAAGAAATCGCTGCTATCTGTCTCTGGCGCAATCGACCGACCGAAAGTAAAAGCGACCGCACTTGCTTCTCACAATTTATACCGCACTCCCGCCGTAATTTACGATTCCTTTTCATTTCTTCTCTGATAGGAAAAAAGAAGGTTACGCGGTTTATGATATGTTTATCGAGATAAAGTCTGACAAATATAACAGACTTCAAAAGCATTGTTAGATAAATAAAAAGAATGATATCTTGAATATCATTGGATTGGAATGATATCTCGGATTTGATATCTTAGATATTGAAAAGTTAATAATATGCTCTTTTGAAGATCTCTCATTAAAATAAAGTTTAGTGACATTTCGAGAGACACTCCGTATACATCTCGAAAATAATCGCGCACTTGCCACGGCCGACAATATTTCGTTTCACCTTGTAGTGTTCTAGAGATATTTTACGGACTCGAGTTCAACATTGTGGGTACTCATACACAGTAACACGTTACACATACTCAGAAACATTTCCGACTTTGTATCTCGTAATTCCTATCTGTTGTGTCATCCGACATTTGTATTTTCATAACGACTTTGACGTTGACTATATCGAACCCAGGCTAGGGATCGAGTGCCATTTTTATTGACAAGAAGAAGAAGATATACACCGATGAATGTATCGCGCAAATTACCGTAGGTGAGTATCTGACTAAAAGCACTTTGTTCTCCGGTAGCGAATGATACCGCGGATATAGGTACTTTGTTCCACGAAATGCGCGTCTGATCCATTATTCAAAATGAAGAGAGCTGCTGCTAGACCAGCTGGCAAATGGCATTGCAGCCGTTTCGAGAAGTTCAAATATTAATTTATTGTTATTTTTTCGAGACTTTTGCTACTTAATAGCATCGCATCTACGTACGTATAGAGACTTGCCGATGGTACCGAAAGCGACAAACAAAATCTATGGGAGAATCACGATAATATTTTTAAAAAATTAACAGGGATACCACTGAAATACATATTACTTAAAATTAGAAATCCATTATTGATATTTCTAATTTGAAGTTATACATATTACTGTCATATTTCTTTCTAATTATATCAATAATTATATTATAAAATCATATTATATTTATCATACTCTCTGTCTATAGTTAAAATTATTTGTTTAAGATATCCTTATATAACCGTATAAGAAGAAATTGTTATTTACTCAAGCGTTACGATTTTAGCGCGAATATCCACGCGTTCGTAAATAGCTGAAACTTGTTCGCGTTGTACCCTGAGAGCAGGTTTTTTTCCTCGTATCCCACAAATAGCCCGAACTCGTTTGATTTCTGAGAAGTTCGCGCACGCGAGACGGTTTAATCAACGTCGGAGAGAAAAATCGCGAGTGAGAAAAATCGCAAATGGGAAAACTCGCGGACTAACGAGTTGAACGTTCAAACGTTAGTCGAGAACGTTGGTCGCGACACCCAGTATACGCGAGTTCCTTCACGGCGCGGGGCACGGCGGATCAAAGAATCAATTTAAAGGCGGTCGTGTATGTGTACATACATCATCACCAAAAACAATTTCGCCTTATTAAGAGCCCGAGGATTGTAAAGCTGACGACTTAACGAGCCATGGGTTCGTTCTTCGTACACGCTATATACCGGGTATTATGCGCGCAACAACGGTATATTATTGCTTTCAGCATACGACGTAAAAGAGTTAAAAAGAAAAAAAGCTTGCAGCAATATACAGTCTCGTATGCATCTTACGCGCATCGATGTGATTTTTATAACATTTTTATAACAAATACGAAAGCCGCGCGCGGATTAACTCACGATAAAAAATTTCACGTCGACGGTAAATTAAAAAGAACGCGACGCAAAAGGTCTCTCTCGCGGCTTGTGTTTGGCGTTAAAGTTTGCTGACTCCAAGTTTTGTGCAGAATATTACGTTGTAGATACGCTGCGGTGCTGGTAAAGACTTAAAGTCAAAAAGCTAGATTTAGCGAGAAATTTCTCCACATTCACGGCCGAGTGCGTTTGACGTTATAAGAAAGAAAGAAAGAAAAGTGGGGGGTTTTCAGACATTAATATTAATATTCTATTATTACCAACTTGGCTATATTTTGCCAAAATAACAAATTAAAAATAATTTCCTGACCTAATAAATTTCGAATTTTTAATATATTTACTTTATCGTCAAAAAGTGAGCATTTCTTAACCAAAATGCGCAATATTAAAAATATAAAATATAGCAGCATTAAAAAAATGTCAGACATAACTTTTATAATAAATGAATTATAAAAGTACCTACCGAAAAAAAACTTACATTTTAACTGTACACATTTTCCTTAAATATAGTTAAGAAGTTAGTAGATATTCGCTTGATATTTGACGCTAATAAAAATAGCTCAGTCCTACAAAAATAATACGTTATGCACACACTGCACACCACGTGTTGTCACCGAAAGTTCGTAATCGGAAAGCCACGGAGCGCTAAATTCGTGGTGAGAATACGAGCCGATGAAGTCTTCCAGAGACCTACTTTCAAAGTTTCCTCTCGTTGGTCGTTTGTGGATCTGCTTTGCGACGCAAATCAGATCGATTTGCAGACCTAGGCGGCAATTAGCACCGCGTGCGTGCCGTGAATCCCACTTTGGTGTTGCAGCGTCATGAAACGTGCTACCGGCTTCGTGCTAAGTGTACGCGCGGGTCCTTCGCGTTTGCGGATTCTTTTAAGAACGCGTTAAAAAGGAAAGAAAAGGAAGACCAATGCGCTTCGTTCAGCGAAGAGCAATCGTGAAAAATCGGCTGGGGACATAATGAATAAGTATATAGAAGTCTCATCGAGAAATTATTAGCATCGCACGTTTCGCGAGATTACGCAAGAATCGACAATGTCGGAGAATTATATCCGTGATTAATTATTAAACGAATGAGAGAGTGAAGTTGCCGCTCGGCAACACGGGATAATCGATGGATTACATAAGACCAGTTAGCGTTAATCGAAAACGTCGTGCGTAGATTGGATAGAATGAACGGGAATGACTTAGAAAAATAACTTTCCTCGCGATGTCGCGAGGCGTCTCGACGCGCATAGCTATGCCATTCTAACTTCATTGATCAAACCTCGTACATTCCGAAATCGATAAAGGACTATTTATGTTAAAACATTAATCCAATGTAAAATCTATCTTTTTTTATACTATCTTATTTTCATCTCCCATCTTTTCTTCCTAGAACCTTAAATAATTCAAATTAATTTTCTAACTTTTATGCAAATATTTTTATAATTCTTATCGCATTCCAATTAACTTTCGGGTGAGAAAGAAACTGGATATTTTCAGCAAAATATTGTATCTCACACTCAAATCTCTGGTTTATCGCATATTCCGATTTGAGAAACACTGCGTTATACTATCCACGCGATCAACTCGCATACTACACACCATACGTACCTCGGAGTTGCTGGTGGCGACGCTGGACAGACCCGGGGACATGGTGCCGGTGGTGGTAGGGTCCGGGCTCGCCGAGACCACCGTGGGGTTACCCGGGTGATGCGACAGTAACGCGGGGGCGTGCGGATACGAGGCGAGATGAGGATGCTGCGGCTTCGGGTGATGCAGCTGCGGGCCGGGCGGTGCACTTTGCACCACCATTGGGACGGGTGGCGGCCCGGCGTCAACCGGCGTCCTACCGCCGCCCTCGCTACCGGCGCTGCCGCTGACGACCGCATTGCCGGCACCGCCGCCCTCACCGCCGCGGAATGACTCGTGCAGGTATTGGCGCACCTGGTTCTTCTGCTTTTGCACGACGTGATAGCGAGTCGGATTCTCCAACAACGTGCGCACCTAAAAAAGAACCGGCATATCGCAATGCATTAACCCTTTATTTCCAGATGAGTCGCGTGAAGCGCAAAACAGTGATAATCAGAGAATCGATTAAGTCTCAATTATAGACGACATCAATTTTTATAAATATTTCTAGTACAAAATCTAAGGAAAATTAAGCCGAGATACATTAACATTTAATTCGATGTCTTCTATTAACCTATTATGTAGATATTCTAGTATGTAATATTATCAATTAAAATACGATCTAATTGTTAGGTTTTTTAAACTAAAATGCTTACAAATAAATAACAACAGGAAATGAAAAAAATTAAGTAGGTAATAATTAAAGATTCACAAAAACGCATTTATCATATCACTAATAAAAAATAATTGAATTTTAAAATTATTCTCAATTACTCTACAAAATTCTGCTATTCTAGTTCTACAATCTTAAAGACCGCTATATCTCATGTGAAAATTGTATGACGAGAACATTATCACAGCTGCGTCCGATCTTTTGCGAACGCAGCAACCACATTGCGTGGAGCTAATTGCAAGGTAAACCATCGACGACTCTCGTGCTTCTTGCCTCTCTTATTCTCTCACAAACTAACCATTACTTTTGGAGGTCTAACAGTATAGACACGGTGTACCGAATAGATCTATTAACGACGCTACAGAATTCGGCTCGCCTTACTGCGATACGGCAAACTACCAGAACCTCGGAACTATAAGGTATCGTTATCTTAGCCGCGCCCGCCCTCCTGTATGTATATCTGTATGCATGTAGCTTTAAGCGACGGAAACGCAAACAACGGTAACCGAATGCTTGACCCTATGCTACTTGGATAACAAGACTCTATCTGGGAAAACCCCAGCGCGTTGGACTTGGGATACTTCGGTACTTACGCCAAGTTCTAGTTTCAACGAACGCCCCAGTTTTGATACAAAACATCAAATACAAGGAAAATCAAGGGAAGAAGATAAGAATGTCAAGTACATTCGAAGTACATTCAATTGTACTTTATCAAAGTACATATTATTTAATTTATAATATATAGATACCTCTATATATATAAATAAATTATTAATTAATATGGAATATGTATACAACAATATGCATATAGAATACCTAAACGCAACGCTGTATATCGCATAATAATTGCTCGTGCGAAGGGAACGAGTAATCACGCGATTCATAATGCGCCATAATGTAATAAAGCTAGGAATTTAATTTGATATAATAATGTAATATTGCGCAACGCAAAATAATTTTATTATGTTGCACGATTCGAGTTTTGCGCGAGCAATTTAGCATCGATCGCAGAGATCGGACGGTGTACGAAGGCGACACATACTTGTAATACTTGCGGTGGAACATCCACGCCGATAGTGGGCAACGGCGTAGGCGGCACTGGTCTGGGCGGTGCGGCAGCTGGCCTCTGCTGCTGCAAGCTCTGCCGGAATTCCGCCTGTCGCCTCTCTTGCTCCTGCTGATGCTCTCGCATCAGCTGCAGCTTCAATTGCGTGCGCGACGTCGGCGTCGCTGTTTTGAACGTCGGCGGACTGAAAAAAGCCAATATTTCCTTCACGTAAGACTTTATCAAAGATTTCTCGCACTGGCATACTTTCGCCATTTATTATATTCGCGCTAACTCGCACATAAAAGCAATCTGTATCTTCGAAGAGATAACGATCATCACTTTAATCTGTTAAGTTCGAAGTTTCTTTCTCAAACCATCAGAAATTAAATTAATGTAATTCAATTAATTCTCGTTTAATAATAGAATTAAATTTAACTTTTTCAGATGTATCTACAAAAATATTGCGGTAGGAGATTGCTGAGTTACGAGTAATATACATATAATTAACGTATAATACGATGTATTACGATATTGTAAGAAATATTATTAATACTAAAGATATCTATAAAAAACATTTTTTTTTACTATTTGACAAAGTGCCATTATTTTTAATGTAAATTTTAGTAACATCTAACGCAAACGTACTTTTCAGTAAAACAAGCATTATCCCGTTATTGTTTTAAGTCTTCTATCGAAGCGAGCTGGCAAACTATATCGAATCGTTCGGAATGAGACTCGATCATTTACAACGCCGCGCGTTTGTGTCGACAAACGCGAGAATATTCAACGTTGTCAGCATCGAGTCCCAAGTCCGAGGCGAGATCAATTAATCTTGTAGCGCAAACACTATTGAATCGAACTAACAATAAGTATCTCCGTGGCAACGAGAAGAAACCCCGTAAAGCCAATCGGAACAATTCGCTACGGTCAACTAGATAAGTCATTAATGAACAGACGCGACAGACAATAAACATTGCTCGTAATTCACGATACGTCGTATTGTTTTAAACGTCCATCTGCGAAATTGTTGGAAAAATGCTGCTAAAAATCTGAATCTTTTATTTTATTTTTCTTGCCTTGTTTATAGTGTACGTATTTGAAACATATTCAAAACTTGTTATTTAATTACATTGTACCTAACACATTTTAATTAAATAACAAGTTTCGAATATATGTTTCAAAAGACGTACACTATAAACAAGGCAAGCAAAATAAAACAAAAGATTCTTAATGCAAGTTCTCCATTAACATAATAAATTGCGATATTATTAATGTAACAATTACATAAAATAGATGAATATTTTAAAGGAGTTGAGAACAAAAAATTATATAAGATCTAATATATATTCAATATGAATATTTTGCTGCCTATCACGTTTGCTAAAAGACACTTCTTGACTTGAAATTGATTCGTTCAGACAACTAGACAGGAACATTCTTTATTAATGCCCCGACTGCCCTACCAAATGGTGTTAGAGAATTAATGGCGCCATGATTCGGACGTAAAGTCGAGTAATGGTATTACCTAGTCTTGGCAGCGTTGCTACTATTCGACGATATTCGCGTAAAAACGCACGGAATCTCTCGAATTCGCGAATAGCAAAACGGCAATATATATATATAATATAAAGCGCTTAATTTATTGTGAATTGGAAGCCAATAAAATAAGAGCAGAGTTTTCTTTGAACTCGAGCAAATATCTCGGAAGTCGCGAGCAGAATTTCGCGAACACATAGAACGAATAGTGGCAGTCGCATATTTCGCCTATATTTTGATTGATATCGGCGCGAATCAAATTTCTCACTCACGCACTATTAGCATTAAGAGCAAATATGTCATAGAGACGCATGCCAGGCGTTCATTTTACTGCCGCGGCTAAAGGACATTTCCAATTCGGGAACAAAGCCAAGATCTGGCCATAAGAAAGCCAAAATAGAGAGAGATTGTGCAATCCGGATCGAACATTAGTTCCTGTCGTTCGAAGTAATCTTTCTTTCTCAATGTATCGCATTTATTATATCATAGATATAGCAAATATGTTCAACATGATAAGGAAAATACAGATAAAATAAAACTGATCAATAAAGATAACTTTGCGACTGTTAATTTACTTGCGGAATATCTTATAGCCTAATATATGTAATTATAAATTATTCAATTAATTAGAAAAGATGCCATTTTCAGTCGGGCTGGATTTTGATAGCCTAATAATAATACTTCTACATGAATTTGGTATACTTTTTCCAACTCATTGTCAGTAAACTGCGCGTTGATTATTTGTCGTTCTTAAAATAGCTTTTTGTTGGAAGTAAATCCACATACTAATTAAGAATTCAATGGCGCCTCTTGGTTAAAAGTAGAAATTTATTATGTGAAAAGATTTTACGTTAAATTTTAGGAGAGCAGTCACACAGATTATACGTTCTTCTCTCCATTGGATAAGAATTAGACTAAATACTGCATTGATAACGGAACTTTAGAAATAAATGCTTAAGACAGCTAAATGATCAAACTTTGAATTCGAGATTCGATCTTGCAGCCAATAGAGAAACAGAAGGCCCGTCTACAAAGGAGAAGAAGACACTGAATATTCGACCAAGTCTTAAACTCAAAAGCCGTCGTCTTTGTGCGATTACGAAATTAAAAATTCTTCCGTTTCCAGTCGCGCTACGAGAACTGCCGTAATAAAGCTGTTACAACTTTTATAATAGTAGTACCGGCTGACTCGTGAAAGGCGATTTAATCAGAACATCGACTTTCCCGGAGACCATTAAAATGTCTTACGAATTTTTCTATCGCCTGAGAGACGGACTCGCTTTTCTCTCGTAACATTCTTGTTTTTAAAAGCTCCGACCTTTTCATCAACATGTTTATAGAATTTTGTTAAAATTAATTAAAATTATAATTTAAGATTTTTTCTCGCAGTATCATTAAAATGTTATATTACGCGATACAAATATTACGGAAAAGATGTATAGGTACTTCTACTTTTATTTTCATTAAATTTATAATAAAATGTCAAAGAAATTTGATTATATCAATGTTATTTTTATATCGCTAACAATTAAATTCTTTATTATATTTCGGTATGAATATCAAATAAGCAGTCAATATAATTAATGGATTTAGAGAAATAAACGCGAGAAGAATCACGATGGAAAGCAAGAATCGGGTATTATCAATGTTAGCTGAGTTCGCCAGAAAACTCGCGACCGATTAAGAAACGGAACGAAAATACCCTGATGGAAGATTGGAAAAGTTTCTGATGAAAAATTTTCTGCGGGTAAAAGGTCGAAGTTGAAATGGAATTGGATACTTTCGTTCCTTTCGGATAATCGTTGTATTGATATTTGGTGGAAAAGTCGAGTGCTCACGATCTCGATAGTGCGTGCTTTTGATTACAGCTGTTCGTATTGTTTCAACGCTGCTATATCGAATTTCGTTTGCTCGTTATGCCATTAATTAGAAAATTTAATATCGCCCTAAACGTAACCTGCCATTAAAAAACGATGTAGCTAAATTGCTCTTATTAAAACCTAATTAAATGCATCCTTAGTAGGAATTTAATTATTTTTGAATATCGCGGAGAACTTTCGCAATTGCAGAGAGACAGATCATAATTTGTTCATCAAAATTTTATTATAATTGACAAAATTCAATAGAATAAAAATAAACATTAAATATTATATTTTCGTCAACCATCATCATTAATTGAATTTTTCGTTATTTAATTAATAAGAATTCTGATTATGTTCTACTATAATAATCATTAATTAATAACCTTAAAACAAAAATAATATAATAGCACTTAATAGCAAATTTACTTGCCATAGTTGGAAGCATACATGAGTTTAGACGCTGTTTGATATTTTATTGTGTAATTCTCGTTATCGCATAGAAACGATGCAATCACATCGATTCTAAATGCGTTTGCGAAAGGTCTTGCGGCAAGCTTGACTTTTTATAAACAGTCGGCGGATCGAAGGTGGCCATGGCGCACTCGTATATTTCTCTTCGCGATATTGGATATTGGACGGCCGAAAATAATTTTCGACCGTACGTTGGATGCCATTAATTCTCCAAGGTCACGTACGACTCTGCTCGAGCAATACCCGTGCGAGTTTCTCTTCCCGTACTACGGTATCGCACTTTTTGCCGCCGGGCCTTTATACATGTCCCGCTTAAAGAGGCGAAGAGGGGAACGACCGTAATACTGAATTTAGTGCTTATATAAAGAGCGACGGAAGATCGCTTATGGCAGCTTCATGCAAATGCGCGCGAACCCTCTCCGATCCTCCTTCTTACTCACTGTCTCTCTATATGCGGTACGTAAAGAGAGATTCCTGCAAGAGAATTCTGGAGAAAGGATTCTCAGTAGCGAGTATAGTAAACACGATGCCCCTTTCCCTATATATATATTATATTATAATCAAGAAAATTATTTAAAAATATTTAATCAAATTAAAGATACGTTAACATAATTATATTTTAAAGTTAAAAATTTTAATATTAACTTAGATATAAAAATTTTATTAGAAAATATAAAATAATTTCTGACATAGCAAGAAGATTGCAAAGATATTAGAAAATATATAACCTTCATAGAAAATAAAAATTGATCACTACTAGTAAGCCAAAATAAAGTATAAATTCCTTTGTCATAATTGTATATTTCATAATTTTTTACGTGTCGATATTTATCTAATAATTTATTTACTTGTTAAATCTCAAGCTTTGTATAAACACCACGTAAGAAACCCGGCATTGGGTTCTTACCTCCGAGCAAGAATCGTCGAGCAGATATTACAGAACGTAGAGGGTAGAGGACTAGCGGTATTAATGTCATTAGTCTTGAAGAAAATCGGTGGCTCGCCGTCGCCAAAGTTTTATCTTCATTCCCGCGGAATGAATTAAGTGAGAAAATATAGCCGCTCGCTCCACCGGCAGGCGGCCGATATAAATCGCGATAATATGGAAAGCAGCTTCTTTGTCGGATTAATGTATACTCTCGACTAAGACGTCGGCTTCGGTCGAACGGGGCCGTACGTGCGCGGAATTTCATCGCCGAAGCGGAGATTATCGTCGTGGGTGGGCTCTCGATCGTGAAATTCGAACAGTCATTTACTTCGATATTAGATATTCTGTAGCGAGAGAAAATTAACCCTGTGTGTAGAGTGCATACCTAAGTGAATTTATAGCAAAATCAAACTATAACGAGTTAATTAACGTAATGTACACGCGCGAGGTTCTATGAATAGAATTTTTCATAATAATATTTTCTCTTTTCAATATCACAATTCTATGAGATTGAATCATTCTGTAATAGTTATATATAAATCATTTTTCTAACGCGTTAAGATATCGATTTATTAAATTAATTAATTTTTATTGTCAATAAAGAAGCTATGAATAAATTTGAAACAATGACTTTCAGCTTGCGGTGCTCTTTATAGAGGTAAAATGCACAACATAAAGATAAGACAAAAATTCTTGCTTGATACATTCGGCATCGTATTAAATGCCACGCCATCCTCGCATTCATTGCTCCTCAAGTTCTCTCGGCGTAGAATTTAATAACAGACATTCGGCGAGTCCGCGGCGTCCGCGAAACAAACCGGGCGGCTAGAAATAAATTCCTCTTCCCACCCGGGCCCCCGCGTTCTCCAACGTCGCTAATACCCGTTGCAAAAGTTTGCGGGGTTTATGAAAAGCTCGAGAGTGTCGACTGATAATAACAATGATAATCGTAATAAGCAAGCAGCGGAAAACGATTTACCTCGGCCAGGGAGACAGTGGAAACTTGTCGGGAAAACTTCATCTGGTTTGCAGAAACGACGCGAAAGAACGGAGAGAAAGAGAGAAAGAGAAAGAGAGGGGGAAGAATGAGATAAAAAAGATGATGAGACGGAAATACAATGTTAAAATATGAGTATCTCTTTGAAATATTATACAACGACCAATATCCCGTCAAATGTAGATAAAGTCCTAATTTGCAATTTGTATCGATATGTAATTTATATGTAAGCTGTCTTTTCTCTCTATTTTATTTCTTATATTTTATATGCTCTTCTCTTTCTCCACGAATATTGTAAGCTATTATAATTGTTTGTATTGCAAATAAAAACGTAAAAGCTTGAAAATACGATACGAAAATAAGGAAAAAGCAACGTTAAACGCAATAAAAAACAATGCGCGATGGCAGAATATATGGCATTTCAAATTTATCAAAACAACTTTAGAAGTTTTTGAATGTGCCAAAAAATAAAAGATCAATATCGTACTTTATATTGTAAATATTTTTATCATAATTTTATACACTGAATCGTTGAAAATACTTTTTAATCGCTCTGGAAATGTCTCGTATGTATAAAAGTATAAAATAAAATAGAACTTAAAGGAAGGCGCGTAATGAATACCACAGGTTGAAGGTAGAAGGTAAAAGTATATCCTACAATTAACAATGTTGAGAAGCGAAGGAGCCTTTCGTGCCGACTGGAATTATACAACGTAGTCGATTAATCCGCAGTAACGAAGCTTTCTAACAAAGTGCACTTAGGTCGCTGCGCCTTGCTAAATGACCACTACTCTCTCCCTCTTCTTTCTCAGTTATAGTATTACAAGTTTCTCACCGTTAATCTCAACCCGGCAGACCAAACGATCGCGTGGTACACTGCGTCGCTTGCGTGTCACATTAATTCGAGCAAGAGAATGTTGTCAGAGCGAACAAAGACGCGTAACTATTGATGCAACATTTTTCACTATAACAGATAAAAGATAAAAATGTACCGTTCAAAAATATCGTTTTACGGCGAACAAATGGAAATGATTATAATACAAAACCTTAATGATAAGTAATTTAAGCAAGTTGAAAAAGTATATTGCACGTTATAACAATTAATTTTATTTCCGCGCAATAGAATTATTTAATATCACAAATGTAAAGTAATATTAATCAACGGTTTCGCAATTTTGCGTATAGAAGGCACACATATGCTTCACATCGAGCTATGTTACGATATTCCTGAACCTCATAGAAATCTGCGCAACCGAAATCGATCGCGAACGATCGCTTACAGTAGAGACTTGGTCCATAAGCTCGGAATTCTCGTGTGAGATTACGCCTTCGCAAGCTCCTCCGTACGGAGAGTAAACGCGGAATTTGCTGGTTGGAAAATTACGCAAGTTGACCGTGTGGAATCTCGACCGTAATCTTCGGCGCGTACGTGCACATACACGTGCAGTGGCTGTGAATCGTGCCGGACGATCGAGCGATACGGATTCGGG
Organism: Leptothorax acervorum; assembly: GCA_035220615.1. Taxonomy (NCBI): domain Eukaryota; kingdom Metazoa; phylum Arthropoda; class Insecta; order Hymenoptera; family Formicidae; genus Leptothorax; species Leptothorax acervorum. The sequence goes on along the minus strand of JASTWQ010001261.1, from coordinate 1,019,069 downwards.
TTATGCAAATGCAGGAACTAGCGAGAAGAGATAGAGAGATAGATAGATAGAAAGAGAAAGAGAGAGAGTGAGAGAGAAGGAGGATGGGAGAGAGAGAGAGAGAAAGAGAGATGAAGATTAGCCGATACGTTACAGAGCGGGAGGCGACGTTACCGTTACCGTTACCATTCTCGCTTACCGTAGCGGAACCGGGGAAGGTAATCGAAAGCCCCTGGATGAAAATCAGGAACAAGGTCGTGCGAATGGCGACCGGCACGCGCGCGCGACGTAATTAGCCCGTGCGACAAGGCGATTTAGCGAGAAATTATTCGCGATACGGTCAGCGTAACATTTACGGTACAAAGATGGCCGTTGGGCACGACTCCTGTAATTTAATCGCGTATACATGAATTATGCAATCCAAAGAAAGATCATAGTTATAAATTTCTTTCGCAAAATATATCGCATGGAAAATGATTTTTCCCTTAATGAAAGTGATTTTCTTTTAAAATATTTGTTTTCGTTCCTCTACTATTAGTGCTAAAAATATATGATAAACTATTATTAGGTACGGCAAAAGAGTAGATTAATCACAGTGATGGGGTTGTAACTGAAATTTGCACAGTCATAGGCTATGACCGTCGCTCTCATGATGAATGTATGAGTTAAAAGCACGAGCTCCAAACCAGAATGATTATATGCTGTCGGGATATGATTAGATCTGTAACATTCATGAAGCAAAAATGACCACGGAAAACGAAACTCGTAAGTATTTAGTTGAATGTGAAATTGAGAAATGATAACATTAGATGCTGCATTTGGAAATTTATAATTTAAACACTGATATTTATCTTTTGAAATGTACATTGATGTTTTATTAATCCCAATGCGTTATTAAACTAATTTTCTGTCTACCGATAACTCCTACGGTTTCTTGTATTTTTATCGTTTACTTTTAATACAATTGACTTCGAGAGAAACGAGATTAAAAATAATACGCGATAATCTATATAACTATTCTATATAGTCTATTAATGCGCTAAAAATAACTGAATTAGAGCTATAGGTCTACTTGAGAAATTCACGAAGTCATTGGCTACGATTGTCGCCGGTTATATATAAATGGTGTCGTTACTATATATAAGTGACTTAAAAACGCGAGTTCCGACTAAAGCTGAATCGCGACTTGTTCTCGGAGCGTCGGAGGCGCGTTACGATCTGGATCCGATCCAAGTGTCAGCGCAAAACGCGCGTATAAGAAAACCAAACGCGAACCAATATGGATTTCGATGTATACATTAACATTTTCTCCACGTAAACATGTATAGTTCGATTTCGACCAAAAGCGAAAAATACCTGATAATTTGCGCGCCAAGTTACGCGCGCGATGAATCGGCCGTTGCATTTCCTGACTTTATTCGAAAGGAAAAATATTGGTTAATTTATACATGGCCATTATTGGGGTTTCGTAGCTTCCATATTCATTTTCAACTTCTACCAGCGACGGCGCTCGTAATTTTCCTCCCGCGCTCTTTTCCTCAATGGCCACCGCCACCACCGGTAGCATGAAATTGTTTGAATATTTATGACGCGTGTGCACGATTGTATGAAACTACGTTACGCGATGTATTTTACGCATACCGATAATCGATGGTGAGACGGTGGGCGTTTGTACCAGCGTTGTATAGGGAGGGAGGATGGTTAAATTCAGATAATTTCAGCGCACAATGTTTATGTTACGTTATGACAGGCTCGGTTAAATGTAAACGTGCTAAATTTAACATCGGACCATTCAGCCTCGATAGAATTTTTGGATCGATTATCAGCGTTATTCGAGTACCGTAGTAATATTACTGATAGTAAATGTTACAATTAATTACTTCGAAATTATTATCAGACCTTCGGTGATTTTCTGTCATTAACGCGAGAGCAAAGCGTGGAAATTGATCATAACTCTCAAGGTATATTATTCGTACAATTTTATATCGAAGATATTATCAAAAATACTCGATAATTTATAATAAAAAGAAAATATTCATTAATCTATATAAAACTATTTAAATATTTGTAATGGTCCAAGCGATAAACACATAAGCTACTATATTTTCCGCTGCAAGATGTTCAGCAAGTAATAAAGATGTCAACACTAAAATATCACAAACCGTCTATCGCCAACAATGTTTGAAGGTCCGGAATCGACGATCTTAGCGGAAAGGTCTTAACCTTGTTTTTCACGAACACAAAGAAGTTTTCACAAGACGTCAACATTGATGAGATTATGCAATTTATCTGGGCCTAATTGCAATTCGCTCGGCGCACTGACGCACTGTCAAAAGCGCATTGCATCGTTTCTGCCATCGCCACGCTCGCTACTCGCAACGAGACGAGAGTCGGATCGCGGGCAGAGACGAGCAATTCGCGATTCAGTGACGAGTTGCAACAAGGACGTTTAAATTTGGACGTAGTGTTTACGATCGACGTAGACGATGTGCACAACGATCAAGTGCACAGCGCTTGAAACAGGAAGAGGTATTCCATGTATCGAGACGGTGGGAGTCGATATGCGACGTTGACTACGATGTGGATTATTTGTGAGAAATAACGACGACGTAAACGTTGCCGATAAACCAAGGCAGAACGGATTGTACGAGTAATTTGCGTTGGAGATTTGCTCACCAAGCACTCCTAGCATTGTTTCATCCGTAAAACAAAAACAACAATATACAAATCGAAATCTAGCAAGATTTAATGAGAAATTCACGCTGTTTCTATAAGCTTGGGTTTCAAAATTTTACGTTTAATATAAGATTGCCAATAATCTTCAAAAGCTTTGAGCGATATTAAAATGCAAGAAATAACTATAAATAGAATTTGAAAAAACTGTCTCACTTTTTATTACATATTTTCTCTAAATATATATGTAATAGTCAATAACGAAAAACAAGGAACAGTGAAAACATGAAGAAAGACACAATGTAATCAGACCTATGATGTTTTTCAATTATGTGATATACACAAAAATATTGTTCACTTCACGCGCATGCAATCGTCAAAATAGCTGTGCTATCTTTAGTTTTCACAGAATAAGTCACAAATAGTCACTGTATAGGCGCATATCTATAAGTATGGCAATGCTTATAAAATCTGCAATTAACATCCCAGATTAAATCACTTAATAACCAAGATGGGAACAAATGGTTATAGGTATTGTATAACCATCATAACGTAGTACATGATGTGTAAAATTTTTCTAATATGATACAAAAATATTAATTCGCTCTGGATAGGTGTCCGAAATTTTTTAACAAGCGTCAACACCAGGCAATGCAAATGCCTGCACAATGGATTAAGATTAACAGCAAATAAAATAACTGTATAATGCGCACGAACATCAGACACTAAGGAGTTAGTCTCGATCGGTGCAGTACCAGCCTTGCGGTCGCGTGGCGCGCAACGATTGTGCCACGGTAGGATAGCTATCGGGCAAATTAGGGCCGGGTGTTCCGTCGACGATCGACGGGTCCATCTCGAGGATCATCCGTAAATCCTCGTCAATGCCGATGTGCACGCGCACCCGTTGCTGCTCGTCGCCGATGGGCGAACGCGCTGCATCCGCGACAGGACTGCAATCGTAAGGCAGGGACGCTGTCGCGCCGGCCGCGGCGAGATGCAACGACGCTCGTGTCGGCGGCGACGGCGGTGGCACCGACGTCGACGTCGTCGTCGTCGTTGTTGCCGATGGTCGGCGAATCACGACGTCGTTAATACGATCCAATCGCGATACTAACTCCTCGAACTCGACAATCTGCTGCGCGGTCTCGGACGCGCCACCGCCTTGCATCGCGTCGCTTCGCACGTTTACGCGCGCGAACGCGCGAGAGGATCCGGCCGATCTGGGGCGTCGCGACGCTACTACTAAAACCGGAGCATCGTCGCCAACAACAACGACGACGACGACGACGGCGATGACGAAGCGCCAGGTAACCGACAGACGCTCTAAACGCGGATCCTGCCTCATCTCGCTCTCCTCCTCCGCGAGGAACAGACAGCTGACGTCTGCCGGTTCTCTCTCGCTCTCGGCTCTCGCGACGCACGTATTTATTTTCATTCGATATGTGGCATCGTGAAAACGATTCGGCGCTCATGAGAATTGTCGTGAGACATGCGGCGTTTTCCTAAAACTGTCCGCGATCGTTGATCCTGCGCGACATTTAAAGAAAGATATCGAAGTTGCCAAACGGATTGACACATACCTATATGTAAGAATTATAAGACTATAAAATTAAAAATTTAATTATTCAAATATTAATTAGGATTCTAAATATAAGTAAATAAACCTTGTATTTAGATATAATGATTGATTGCAGATTCTACGTGTATATAAATATACGTAAAGAAGATATACGTAAATATATATGTAGGTATATATTAATTAATCTCATTTAATTAAATCCTAAATAAATAAATAATTAGTCCATATGTAACAAATAAACTTTGGAACATACATATATCTATGCTGCTTTGAGTGCTAAATGCGTAGTATATGAATATGCCAGACCAAAGTGTTTTGTCTGACTCCTGTTTGAATCTACTTATTAGAGTCTATTTCGTTTATTTTCTTCACTTCACAATCGCCATCTAACAGACTTGTAATTTTTTGTAGGTACAATCTGCAGCTTTGTCATTTTAACTATTTTTTATTAATTCTGAGCAACAATTTAAAACTTGAAAAAAGTTTTGTTTTGCAATGAAAAAGTGAGTGATTTCTGAAGTGACTAGTAATATTGTATAGAAACTAAGAAGATATAATATCACACAATATTTTGACAAATATTTTGTACATGCGCGTAATAAGAATAATAAAATAATTGTTAATATAAATTTTTTAATCTAATTCTTACTACTTCAATTTCGTATTTTAATTTGCAATATGATATGATTTAAAAATTATAGAGAGAAAAATAATAATCATGGTGCAGAATACAGTTATGTAGGTAAGAGCTGAATGTATTGCCAAGCACGTAGTATCGCGTACCGTGTGTTACAACATATTGAATTTAGAATATGTATTCTCTCTCACGCCAAAAAATTGTAATAAAGTGACACAATTTCTATGTTCATATTTACACTGATTCGCGAATGTGAATCAGGGGAATCACCGACACGTTTGCTGCTTATCCTTTTTCCTTCTACGACAGCGGATGAAAAATGTGTCATCTTCCTCTTTTGCAGTAACAAATACTTATCGTTTACGCTCGCACGCGTCGAGTTCTAATTTATTATTATGCGCGTGCCATGCTTGACCAACTTCAACGATGCTCTATTTAGATCATAAATCTTGCTGGAAATATACACCGCGGTAAAGAAAAATTTAAGCTCTGATTAGCAACAACATTAATCTTTTATATATAAAGTAATATTTTATATAAATAAATAATATTTTATATAAGTAATATTTTATATAAATAAGTTGGTTGATTTTAATAGAATAGGGAATAGAGAATAGAATGGAATAGAGAAATTTATTCGTGATTCTGATTGAAAGAAAATAAAGAAGATATGACAATTCAGCGATGGAAATTGCCATAACTTAATTCTCTTTTTCTATCTACTTATTCAATTTTAATTTATTTTATTTAAGAATTTATGTGTATTCACTATATTTATATGTAATCCGTGTCATGCCTATTTTATTATGTTTAAATTATGTCTGTCCAATCAAGTTTAAACTAATTCCACGAAACTGTCGACGATGCCGTGTGCATACACAGGTGCGCGTCTTGCATCACATACACTATACAGCGACTCGACTCATCCGTTCGAAGATGCGTTATGTAACGTACGACGAAGAACAGCTGCTGGCGAGCGTTAGATCTCACGAGCAAACAGCTTGAAAAATAAAAAAAAAACGATGAAAAAAATCGTCATCGTCGCGCAAAAAAGCGCGATTCGTCGTCGTCGTGACTGAAGAATCCGGTATCGCGTTTTCCCGAGCGCCGCGGCAGCAGTGACGGCGACGACGGGCGCACTTATCGGAATTTCCAGTCATTGCACCGGCTAATGCGAGTATCGAGCCGGTTTGCGCCGGATTCGTGGCAGCCTCTTCTACCCATATGCCGCAAGAGAAAGAGAGATAGAGAGAAAGAGGAACTCCATCGCGGTACCGCCGGCATTGTCTCGCGGAGCTCGTTCTTGTCGAAGACTCCGGAGCATGCCTCTTGCGCGGAAAGAAACATGCTGCAACGTCGCCCACCGGATATATTATGCACTTGCACCGAAAGCACAATCGCAAAAATCCAGAGTCTTGTCACATTACAATTTAATTGATTCTTAGTTAATTGATAATATTTCAACCGGGAAAATTAAATTACAATGTGGCTCAACGAAAGAGAGCTAAGGATTAATAAAATTTATTCAGATTTACTTTTTGCTATTATTACCAATATTATTATTATTTGCATTATTATTCGCGTCATTATCATCATCATTAATATCGTTATTGCAATAAATATGCAATAAAATAAATTTATATTTATATATACAATATATTCAACTTTAAAAATTCATAACGGGAGAAAAAGAAACTGCTGGACTATATGATGGAATGCGTCTCTAAAACAAAACACTCAGCGTACCGAAATCATTATCGCGCTCGCTGATGACGCACGACATTCGTAGGCATAGTACTCATCACATCCAATCGTCTGTGACGTGAGATCCGCAAACATAGTTAACACAATAAAATCGTGCGAGATTGACAAAGTTGTGTCCATGATACGTACAGTATCATGAATACATCAAAAGAAAAAATCGAACTCTAAATTTAATTAACAAAGGTTGCTGTCTATCTTTCTTCACGCAAAATAGTCAAAGGCTAAAAAAGTTAATAAGCAATATGCGCATTATTTCGTATTTTATGAGATAAAGGATGTGCGACAAGTTTACGAATGGATATGTCCTTGATCAGTGGAAAAAACCGGGATCAGTTTTTAGAGATTTTCATTGCCCATTATACCAACAAAAGCCATCACGATTTATTACGTATTTGCATCGAAAACATCATCATAAAACTCAAAAATTTCACACTGCATTACGATTTAATTAATCCCTAATTAAGTGATAATATTTAAATCAAGAAAATCACGTCAATAAAAATATTTCGCAGAAATAGCTCTAAGACTAGATACTATCTACTAAATTACTAAAATACCATCACTTTACTATTTATTATTATTATTGATATTATTGTTACTAACGCCATATATTGTTTCAGAGAGTGTTTAAATTTTATCAATATCTATAAAGAGAAAATAAGAAAATAAAAAATTAATTGCAAACTAATCACTGAATTCGAGAAAAAAGAAAAATTATATTTGAGAAGCATTCTCACAACGTCACAATAGATGAAAAATCCATATCTTTATCACACGCAGTCAAGTACTCTCAGAAAACGCCGGAAATTGCAGTTGCCGCTCAATTCCGATAGAGGATTAATTTGTATCAAAAAATATGCGTAGAAACTGGAGTCGCTATGTACGGAAAATGAATCGTGGGTCGAGTTCCGTTTTTAGCTTTGAAACTGTCGCCAGGAAAGATTCCGGACATTGTAATTTCTCTACCAGCGACTAAAACCGCATTGCTTAAACGTTTGAATCTTTCGCAGTGTTTTGTACTTCTGCAACTCGAGAAACTCTACGAAAAATATCGTTGTACTAAAGCAAATTAACTCTCTCAGAACATATTTTTTGAGATATATAATAAAAGAATTAGAACGTTTCAAATACTACAGCAATTAAAATCATTAATCATAATAAAATAGAAATAAAAATAAATAATATTTGTCACATGCAAAATTACTTTTTATAATTTTCAAATTGTTGCTAGCGTTAATAACTAATACAAAAAATAACTTAAATAGCTTCGCTAAAAGTTGCAGATTGTAAAAAAAATTTGAAGTCTATTAAATGGAAATCGTAAAATGAAAGAAGTAAACAGGATAGAATTTAAGTAGCTCCAGACAGAGGTAGACAGTCCAAACATTTTGACGCACATTCATATCACGCATTTAGCACTCAAACACTGATTATGTGTGTATATATGTCTGAGGCTTATATATTTATATTACATATTGAATTACATATTAATGTAATTACATGTTAATAAATTAGGTATATATTAATGTCATTGTATTTGTATTATATATTGGATTAATTATTAATTATAAATCAATTAATAAATTAAATAGTATTGATTGAATATTATAAATATTCAATTATATATATGTATATATATTAAAATTCAATTACAATCATCCTAACAAAATTCTAATGTGTGATAAAAATCATTTAAATGATCTAATTTGTGACTTTCCAAGATATGCAATCATGAATTTAAACAATTATACAGGAAATTGAAGTCTCTAATTAAATTTCCGATAAAAAAAGATAAAAATGCTGTTTTTTCACACACGCCATTTATATGTCAATAATGAGTGAATATGATTCACGAAGTTTATACTCCGGACCGTGCCAAGTCACGAAGCGTTTCTCAAGGTTTTTATACTTACATATAATGACACTCTCTTAATGATTAATCGCACTAATTGTAAGAGATATCGTTTCTCGAAATATATATATATATATATATATATATAAAAATTATTTAACTTCGCAAATCGATATTCTGATCCTCTATTTTAGATAAAAGTGCGTGACAGAATATAATTTAGAACCAATTAGTAAAATTAATCTATAACGATTTATATGCAAACCAATCATTTAATAACTTACAAATAATAAAATATTCTATTTCTCAAGTGTTCTCTCAAAATAAATTGCAAGATTGCGCGGTTTTTTGAAAATTTAATTTCTCTTTCCTTCTACTGGCTACGCATCAAATGAAAAATATATCAAAGATGTTGATACCTATCTCCGCGCCGTAGTTCCATGAGCGAACGGAGGTTGTTCTTCAAACGTACTTACGAAATGGCACTTCGTCTTCTACTTTTGCTGATTGCTTCTATCAAGGAGATCGTTGATCCCTCGAAACCCCTACCTTCCGCAATACAGACAGGAACGCAATAAAACCGAAGGTCAAATCTATCTAGATACCTCGCAAGATGACGTGAGCAAAATTCGAAGATAATAATCCGCGAAATGACTTATCAACGCCTAGCTTCTTCTCTCTTTCTCTCTATCTCTCTTTTCCCAACCCCCGTTTCTCCAACATCATCTAATGCCTGCAATAGAATTGCAACGCGATCTTTTTATCGTTCGATTGTATTTTTTCGAGTGATAAAACATTCATTGTGTCATTGATCTCGCGATGTGTCACGATGTACTCATCACAATGGTTCAGCGTTAACAACAATTAGACATAGGTACATTTCGTTATTTTTCGAAAGATTATATTGATATAAGATTAAGCTTCTGCCAATATTAAATATACATATCAGCCGGAAATCAAAGATTATTATACATTCGCATTAATGTGTGACCAATTCATAACGCGTTATCTGAAGATGATCAATACGTCGTCCGCGTCACGTAAATTGTCATATCGTAGATTGTCGCGAAAGATCAACGTCATGAACGAAACATTAACAGTAAATTTCCGATCGTTAAAATCGCTAACGCAAGATCAAAACTTTATTCGACTTTTAATACATAGATATATACATGCGAAATAATATTCTCATCTAGCAGAAAATTTCAAAGGACCCTAGTATATAATATTCCTTAGACGATCACTTGCTGTAGCATCTATTCTATGTGCTTTGTGCAATTGAAATTTTAGCTTGAGCTCGTGTTGCCTTCTCCACAGGAATCAATTAACGCCTAGCGGATGAAGTTGATTAGGCGCGAGAACTTTCGGGCGCAATTCGAGCACCCCGAGCAAACTCTCAGAGACTGTGAAAGTTGATATTCGCGGTAGCTTTACCGTGAAGCCCGGCACTGCGGGGAATCGCGGATCACTGGATCATCCGAGAGTCTAATGCCAGTACGCAAGATGCATAGACAATTAATCAAAGTGGAGACGAGTGCATGTTTTCCTTGAGGATCACGATTACCAATCACGATCGCTTGTCACTGCCATTGCTCGCGATTCTCTCCAAATGAACGAGATACTTTATACGTGTTGTCTCATTGACAGATTCATGACTAACAACTTGCCCCTTTAAATGCCCATTTAAAAGCCTGACCACAAGAGACGCGTTCACGTTGTTCAACGTGTAGCGGCAAAATCAGACAAATTACTTGGAGAAAATGTTTCCGATCTCTTTTTTCAATTTTATCTTTATTTTGCCGAAAGATATAACTAACGTAGACAATGCATTTTTGTAGATATTACCCCACGTTTCACGTTTCTTGTCGAAAACCGAGCACGTGCAAGGTTTGATTGGATTTGATTCGATTTTGCACTCAAAATTGGAATAGAAATCTCTTTTGTTTTTTTCATACGTACGCGGTATGTAAACATGTGGGTCTCGCTTCAAGCGATGGACCACATTGGACCACTATCTATCGAATACCGAACGATAAAAAAATCTTTTTTCGAAAACTGTATCTTGACTCTTGCGTTTTACATGTATCACCTACGAAAGTTCGTTAACTACTTCTTTTGAATCCTATGTAAATTAAAAGTAATATTAGGAGACTGCGAATAGCAGTTGCTATAGTTTGTTAATAAACATGCATACTGCATGCCGGCATTTTACTCGCTACGCAGAATATAGAGATTGATAAATTTAATGCACGCGCGCGTCAAATATCCATCAATCGTCTCCGCTTTCGTTTTCTCAACGATTCTATTTTCGCTCTCTTACATGATCCTATTTCAATATATGTCTTCTGCACACAAAGAATAATCTAAAATAAAAAAACAATAGAAAGCATCTAGAAAGAAATACCTATATGTCGTCTGTCATTAAATGACAATGATAAACTTCCAGAAGAATTCTTTCACCCAATTGCTTACAAATTTAAATAATTAAGATACGATAAATTTTTTCATAACAAAGCATTCTATCAATTGTGTTTGTGTCATGGATGTTTCATGCTGCTGGTATGCTACTATTTTTATATATCCTCTATTTGTAATGCGATTAGATAACTTACATGATTCTAATAAGCAAATGTATTTAAGAATCATGATTAATTATATTTAAATATGTCGCATTTAGCTATTAAAACATTTCAAAAATTTTTAATCTTTCAAATGGATTCGTGAAATTGGCAATTATTGATACTAAAATCATGTGCTCGATATGTCGTTATCACGTGTGTCATCAAATATATTATTCCATCTTCTAAAAATGATCATCGCAGTAACGCGGCGATTATCATAAAAGATGTTTAGATCCAGTGATAAATATGACGTTATAAGCTCATCTATTCAAAGAAACTATCAGTTTAATATCTAAAAAAAGTACGAATTAATTATTTTATTAAATTTAACTTCCGATTGCCTCATTTTAATACCGCATAATTTTATTACGGCAACGCAACTCTTCTCTTGTATGATAAATATAATAATTATTCTTCTGTCTTTTTCTTTTTCTCGCAATTATATTTTCTTATCATCAATTAAATCTTAATCAAAATATTTTTAATAAAATACGCACACAAATTCATACGCAATTAGCATTGTCATTACTTATACATGATATAATCTTAAACTTCTCGTTACGAAAGCCACGTGGTTTCATACGCACGTGCACACGTGCTTCCTCTCAGCTTATCGCCATTCAATATAATAACGATCAAATCATCGCGCTCATCAGATAACGCTAGTCTATTAACGATAATTATCGATTTCAACTACGCCGTGTTTAATGTGTTGTACATAAGGTATCAAAGGTATGTAACGATTTTCTTTAACTTTAATATACTTATACTTACAATTATAGTTATACTAAAATTTTCCTGCAAAATGCAATTTCAAGTTTTATATTCGCGAAGATTTAGAGTTTTAATTCTTTTGTGTTAATATTAACATTTCATAGAGTATTCAAAACTCAATAAAAGATTCAAATATTACCTGATCATTTAATATAATTTTTAAAATTTTTTTTTTCTTTTTAATTCTTTTTTGTATCGCCTAACGTTGCCTATGATAAATTTAAATTCAATATCTAAACACATACAAACACGCATTGAATAAATTGCTGATAATTTGATAAAGGTTAAAATCTTTTTCAACTCATAATGAAGTCCCGGTATCTCTTATGCTGCTTTATAATCGTTCGCGTACTGCAGCCTTGCGATATCGTATTCCAAATAAAAGCATCTCTCTCGCGCATATACACATATACTCCCACATGAGCTGTGGAACCGGAGTTATCCGCCTCCTTTTGTTTGTTGTACATCGATACGCATATATATCTCGCCTAACTGTCGTAAGTAAAATTTACGTCAAATAATTATTATTGATCTAATACAAGTAATTTATATTTCTTCCTCGTTATAAGCGCATCATTTTTCCAACTCACATATAACATTAGCATTAATATTAATTGCCGAATTCTCGATGTTAATAGCATCGAGAATATTAAATATAGGTCTATGGATTAGTTTCACTACCATCGCAGATTGTAACAAAATGTCAAAGTCAAACAGAATACGCCTCGTTATCTCGGTTTAGTGTGTTTGGTTAAATGATATTTTTTCTTTCAAGATATCGTCGGCGCCAGGGCTCACGTACCTGCCGGTGTCAGGCGCGCGGCTTTTCAGCTCGTAGTACATCAGTTCTTTGGTCGAGGTTGACAGAAGGGAGAGGGCCTGCTCGAAGTCGTCGTCGTCGTAATCCCCAGTGGCGACATGATGGGCGATCGGATCGGCGACGGCGAATGCGGCCGTCAGATCGAAACCCATGTCGACCCCGGACTCGTCCATCGTCGCGACGCTTCGAATGTACCGCGCGCGACGAATCGCGGCGTGCCGGGTGCCGGGTAAACGCGAGAACGCGCGTGTCCCAAAGTTTCGGCGCCGGGGCGAGGACGCGCGTCGACGCGTCACGGAAGATAATGATGAAGGAGATATAGATAAGGAATAGAGAGTAGAGACGAAGAGAGACAGAGTAAGAGAAGAATGTTCTCGGAGAGAAACGCGTTACGAAAGAAAGTCGCAACGAACGGTATGACGGCGAACGTTGGGATCGTTGGGACGTATTTTCTTTCGGGGGAGGATGACGGGAGATGTATGGGAGATGGATCACGGCGCGCCTTTCTTTGATGGATCACAAGCACCGCGAAGAAACTCCCATTTTGCGCAAGTGTCAAGAGTTCTCGCGCGAGTTGTTAGCGTTCGCGACGGCGGCCGCGCGTGCACGCGTGCGCGGATCCGTGACGTTCCTTCTCGGCTGCGACGCGCGTTCCATCGCCCCTTCGCGCGCGTTCTCTCGCGATTTATCTCGGCGCAGGCGACAACGACTGCGACGACAGCAACGCGACGTTTCGTGGGAAGATGAGCGCGAACGCGAGCAGCCGACAGCGCGACGAGACGAGCGTGACGCGCGCGCGTATCGGTACTACGCGGACCGTCCGTCCACCCGGACCGCCGCGGAGGTTTCGCGGCGGCAGCGGCGTTTGACTTACGACTGCCGCCATCTCGCGGAAACGAGTCGACCGGCGGCATCCTTTGAAGTGGCAAGCTCGGCGAAACAATCTTCCAGCTTTCGCAACGACCTTCGCGAAAATCGATAAAAAGTTAACGAAACAATAAATGAAAATAATGAATTACGTTTTCCGTACCTTGACACACTGTCGAGTACCTTCATTTAAGATTTTTACTTGCTCTCGTGTATTTTTCGAGATTTATATTACAAATGGAAAGCGATATTTCATTATAAAATTTACATTTAATCTCAAGCGTACGTTGAAATATTACGACATCCTTGAGCTATAAGCTAAGGTTTTAGATTAATCAAATTGCAATAAAATAAATTATACACATAACAGTGTATTGCGTTGTTAAGATTATTCCGGAAAAATTTCATAACTTTTATTATTGATAACATTTAATATAATTTATCTTAATAACACATTTATTTTAGACAGCATTATTTGGACAAAAGAAGAAACGTATTTGATTGTTCAAGTTGCTTCGTATGTAGCATATGATAATAATTTTAAACTGTTTCCTTTTCTAATTAGTTATCATTGAACTGTTCAATTATTTATACCAAAGCGCGACACAAACACGAACACTTGAAAAGGACACACCAGTGCAGCCCTGAAAACACGACATTGAACGCATATTTGACGAAATAAACATACATCAGCATAATAACGATTGTCCGTAACGGTGATGTAATTCACAGAATGTGTTGACACTGATCGTTACTACACATTATGACTTCATACAGTATCGTAAGGTACGTCAAGATATTCACTTGCTTGAGTCTGCCGCGCGAATTAATTAAGGACTGTAAATTATTCGCCGCGGGTCGGTCGCCATGTGCTCGCAATTGTGCGCGACGCTGCTCATGATATTAATCTTGCCTGGGATACATGCGATTCAACCGTTCATTGGGGATACTTTACCGTCAAATATTTCGGAAAAACTGGACGATTATTGGCAAACCTATAAGGTAACATATTCTTAAAACAATAGAAATATTCTGAAAGGCTGACTTTCCGAATTGATGTACTATTGATGCTCATCGTTGAATTCTTTGATCAAAATTCACTCTCGTAATTTTTAATTTCCTTCACGATAATTATTAATTAATTTTCAAACAGAAATTGTTTATAATATGTGAGGTGTAATAAAAGTTTCCTTCAATTATATCACTTGTTAATAATGTGTATACCAAACATATTAATATGAGATAAAGCGTATTCTGTGTTCAACGTTAATTAATTATTACAATATAACGTTGTTTATAAAATTAATCCATAAATCCATTAATGCTTTTAATCTCAATCAATATTGAGATTCAGTAAATAATCCTAATTTAAAATTGAAATCTCTAATACTCTATTATATACCCAAATATGTTTTATAAATGATGTTGCAAAGTCTCTAATAAATAGATCTAGACCTCGTCCTATGCAAAGTACATATCATGCAAATCACATTTTATCGCGTTTGAACAGACGCAGTTTAATAAGACGTACACAAGAAATCTGGAAAATGCAAGGAGAGCGGATTGGGAGCAAAATCTTGTGGAAATTTATAAGCACAATCTAATGGCCGCCGCAGGGCATCATAGTTATACATTGCGAGATAATCATATTGCCGATCTCAGCACTCGACAGTATATGCGTGAAATGGTTCGTAATTAATAATATAAGTGCCATCTTATATTACAAATTTAGCTCATTCATCCAAGTTTTCATCGCTTAAAATATTTAATTTTAAATCAATGATTTATATCTTATCGGTCTTAACATATAAGTATTAATATTTAATTTTAATTTTTTAAATTTTTCCCTTTCTCTCTCTCTCTCTCTCTCTCTCTCTCCTTCTCTCTCTTCCCCTCGTTCTTCAAATAACATCTTTAAAATCGCAATTCTCTATCATGCGAATATTATAATTCATCACAAAATATAAATGACACTAAAATCGTTTTTCTTCGACAACGTCTCCTTCTGCCAATTTTCCTCAGGTGAAACTGATGCCAAGTCGAAGACGTCGACTGCCGACCGAACCGATAGTATCGGCGGTTCTAAAAAATCCTCGCAACATACCAGCACGTCTGGATTGGCGCGAACACGGTTTCATCACTTCGCCCGTGAACCAACGGAGTTGTGGGAGTTGTTACGCTTACTCGATCGCAGAAAGTATAGAGGGACAGATTTTTAAGAAGACCGGCATGTTGCTACCCGTGAGCGCACAACAGCTGGTAGATTGCAGCACGGCAACCGGGAACCTCGGCTGCACCGGCGGTTCCCTTAGGAACACTTTAAAATATTTGGAAAAGTCGAAAGGTCTCATGGCTGGTTCCACGTATCCCTACAACGGCGAGGTACGCACTGCACTTTTCCAACTGTCGAGCGTACGATATACACAATATTCAATCGGGGCACCGTTTATAAAACGCAACTCTTGAATCGCTTTCGCATTTGCAAAGCCTTATAAAATGTTCGGCATCTTTAAACTTTAAAGTACAAAGAGAATTTCTGCATAGATTTTCTCAATAGAAAAGAATCTTATTCCTGACAATCACGTAAATTTTTTCATTGGCGATAATTAATCAGTCGCGTAAACATTTATAAAATCGCAGTGCTATACATTCTAATAATGCCAAATTGAGAAACTTGAATTTCTGAATTTTTACTGTGACCATAATGCATTATTAGCGACTACGAGCGAAGGCGCTGACAGTGCGAATTTAATTATCGCAATAAAGAGGTAAACGTCAAGGTTTCTTCCATTATTTCTGACATTTCGCGGGTCTCCGCCAGAAATGTCAGAAAATTTGTGGAAGATTTTGGCGAGGAGAATCCGAATTATGCCAGTCACGTTAACGCGATAAACTTCCGTAATATGAATGGCTCCGTGACGATGACTCTGCCAGCTCTTCTATTAATAGTAAATATACTTTACGTTCCATACGGGTGAGCAGTGCAAGGGCCAAATGTTACATAGAATTTTAAGAAAGTGTACGACTATTACTCTTTCACTTGCAGTAAAAAGTAAACATGCTTATCTGGCCAAGCTGACTTAATTTAAAACAACGATGTCACAAATACGAAGTTTGGCTGATGCAACTAAACGCGCATGACTGACACGCTCCAATTTAATAGTGTCGACAAACGTTAGTAGATAAAGTTCTCTCGGATGTTGATTGTCAATATCTTCTCATATTAAACTCATTTCCTGTAATTAAGCAATATCATTCTATTGACATTTCTTTGAAATAAAAAGCATATTTCTTGTGCATGTTTACTACTTCTATTTCGATCGAAATCAAAATGCATTTAGCTTGCTAATGGATTGACGTAAAGCTGTCTTATTTTTCTTCGAAAGTTATCTTTCTTTTTGTTTTGTCATGTTTCCTTTAACAGACCTCAGTTTATATGCACTCAGAAATTAGATAGCTTCGTACATTTTTATAATGACCAGTTTATGCCAGTAATATCAGAAATAGTTATTCCAATAATAACGATAATCCCTAATAATAACCTGTTATGATAAAGTTAATCTTAATTATGCACTTTGAAAAAAAAAGCTTAATTTCGATACACTTAAAATATTTTAAAAGCAATTGTTTTATCGTAACACAAAAATAAATTTTTATTGAAAATATTTAAATTATATTATAAACCACTATGTTACACTTTTATTACTGTTTTTATTGTATTATATATGTATATATATATTCCGCTATTAATAAGTTAAATAATTTTAACGCTTATAACTCGAATTATTCTAGCAAGGGGAATGCAGGTTTCAGAGGGACCTGAGTGTCGTCAATATAACTTCATGGGCAATTCTGCCGGCACGGGATGAGAAGGCTCTAGAAATAGCAGTGGCGACAATCGGTCCTATAGCTGCTTCCATAAATGCCAGCCCGAAGACATTCCAGCTTTATCAGTGAGTAGCATATTTTTATTTGCACTGAAAAAAAACGCGTCCGTGCAAATTGCCATTAATGAGCAAATGACGTTCGCGCGAGCCGGCGACAAACGTGTCGCGTTCAAGAAATATGCGATAATTTTAGACACCTGCTATTTATTGCGAAAACCCGCAGAAATATCGCGCTCATTATATTTTCCAGCATTTATGGATCGACTCGACGAATTGGGGCGAATAAAACAACAGTGCGAATTGCAATGTATTCGACGTAAATTCGAAAAAATTCTACCGATAACCAACGAACGGCAGTGACAAACAGTTTTTTTCGTTCAGATAACTCGTAATCCGGCAATAAATAAATATATAGTTGATATTTTAGTCAAGTTTCCCCGATGATTGATGTTTCTCAAGAATCCACGCAAACGAATGTTGTCAATTTAATCCGGATCCACATCTTTGATTACAGTTGATTATTATTATCAATACACAAATGCGCATTTATTTGAAGTTGAACTCATCTCGCAATACATTAATATTTCCAATATTGTGTCCGATAGGTTAAATTATTACACAAGAAATTTGCTATCAAATCTGTTAATCGTTTATCGGAAAGAGAAATTATTATTCAGATTGTTTTGTAGGTTCTTTGCCCAACGTATTAATTAAAACTTACATCATTTAATGAATTCTCAGGTATTCGAATATTCATAACAATATCTATATAAATAAAAAGTTAAATAATAATATTCGATCAAATACCATACGCGTATTCGTATAAATATTGAATTATTCAAGTGACTCCGATAAACACTTGAAACGATAATTGAAATTTCGGCATTATGTGTGCAACGTTTACATGAAAAGCGAGAAGACTGGAAATTTTGCTCAGACCCCCGTCGAAGATACCAGCGTAGAAATTGGTCCAATCGCTTGATAACCCTTTAGCATACTGTCGATACGATGACTTTCATTCATTCGAAGCGCCAAAGCACTCTACCGATCAGTCATTGAACTCGTATCATTCTACAGGGACCACAATGCCAAGGCGCGACTATTTCCTCCCATTGTTCATTTCCGGCGAACAATAAATACCCGAGAGAAATCATGGAAATCGTTTGCCACTCATATCATGACAAACGGGAAGCGCGATTGATGCCCCGAGATGTTATTCCGCAAGTTTGCAATAAATACAGGATGCCGATCGCAAACACGCGATATCAATATGCAAACGTAGTGCATTAATAACTGCAATGCTCTTGTGTATATGTATAATAGTTCACACAAGTTCAGTGTTGGTGATTCACATCCTCTAAACGTCTTTCTCGCGCTATATATTTCTCTCTTTCTTTCTCTACACTAATCTTCATATCAGATTTGACATACGCCGAAATGTTTTGCTTCGCTCACAAAACAGATCGTTCGATTCTAATTTTTGTATCTATTAATGTCATTAATGATAATTATCATGTTTATCATATTATCTTTTTAAATTGTATAAAAAGGTTATTAATCGGGATTTCCATTCATAGCAAAGGCGTTTATGACGATCATCAATGCAGTTCGGACATGGTGAACCACGCGATGCTCGTCGTCGGATATACGCCAACCGAGTGGATCCTGAAGAATTGGTGGGGCGCTAGTTGGGGTGAAAAAGGCTATATGCGACTGGCGAGAAACAAAAATCGTTGCGGCATAGCGAACTACGCAGCTTATGTGAAAGTTTGAGATCCATTTCTCTAGAACTTGATCGACAAATTCTCACAAACCTCAGAAAAATATGTATATTCACTTTTATATTTGGAACAAATTGCAATAAATCGATAGGTATTTATGGCGATTATCCATTAAAACAAATAAATATTATTTTCCCATATAGATATTTTCTACTTTATCTAGATATTCCTATCCTATTCTTATATGCGTGCGTTTAAAATAAAAAAAAAAATGATAAAAATGTACAATAAATAAGTAGCAAGTTTAATGATTCTATTTGCCACATTTCTATCAGTCTTCCACCGTTGTAGGTTGTAGGATCAAAGATTACATGTATTCAAACGATTAAACTTCGGGCAATTACTAAGGATCGCCGAACATTTATTACATAACAGCCACTGACCGCAGGACGGACGCTCGAATGCCAGATACCAGACTTCCGTAACCACACAGGATCCCGGGGAAATTTAATCGAACCGTATAACCGCGGCACGATAGGAACGTGGAGACTTTGCCTGATCGAAAATTCTGTCCGAAGACGAAGTACACGGCTAACCGGGACATATCGCCATGGCATTTCCGTAAGAGACAGAGGAAGAGAGGAAGAGAGAGAGAGAGAGAATGAAATAAACAGAAGGAGAGGACGAACCAATTCATGTATCCGTAGATAGGTAGAACTCGATAGGCGCTAACTGCGTGACGCAACGTCAGGCGAAACCATTACGTAACCGCGCTGTGACATAAATCCAGGGACGCATTCTGCAAATGATTTGTGTACGCACGATTCTGACACAAGAAATAAAAACGAGCTTGCATGATCGAGGTTGAGATAGCAGTCGCATCCTTTTTAAGAATTAAGATTTATATGATTCTAATTTGTTAGATTTAATGTTTAGAGAATATAAAAATAATAAATCTTATAGGAATTCTTAATTACAAATAAGACCAATAAACAGATTTGTCTTTAAAAAAGAGAGACCTACGTTTTTACATTTAAAAATTTATACATTATGTACATAATCTAAATATTCGAGCATTTTTGTGTTCTCTTTTGATGATACATTTATTATACTATATTTAAAAATAATAGTAGATTTTTACTAAAGCTTAATATATTAATCTCACGAAACTACCATGAAAAACAGACATACGAGAAATCTGACGACTTGTCATCGTTTGTTTCCTAAGTTTCCACGATTAAACTGCAAAATAATAACGCGCCCCGGCAAATAAAAGCTTTACTCGTGCGATTGCACGTCATCCAACACGACGATGCAGCGATGGAAAGAATCCTGAGGAGCAATATGTCCGGAATGCATTGTCGCGGCTTGCAGCCCTCTCCCTGATTTTCCGATATCAAATGCGGCCCCGAGACCACGCAAATTCCATCTCTCTATTCGGAGGTCGGCCACGACTCATTGTTCGTCGCGAATGACAACGCGCACAATCCGTCCAAGCGACAGCGCATCCTCAATTGTTACCCAGCAACATCTCTATCTGTTTCCCATCTGTTGAGTGACATAGCGACGTATCCCGCCGTGTCTCATCTTACCAACCTGGCCTGTTGGTATCGGCAGCTCGATGCAAACTGGCATCGCAAGCTCGCTTCTTACTCGAAACATCATTAATCTTAAAGTGTGATAATTCCTTCACTATTACATACATATCTAATGTATTCACAACACATACAATGCATTTGAAACGAAGCATAATGGTTTAAAAAAATGATAGAGGCATGCATTCTGAATGTATAAAAAGAGATGTAAACTTAATTATTAAGTGTGTTTCGGCTTCTAATTTTAATCTATTTTTATCTCTTGATTTAATTTGTATATTTTTGAAGTTTTATAAACATGAAAATAAAAATATAGATGTCATTTAAGATAATCTAAAAATATCATCATACAGCAAAAAGATTGCAAGATTGAAGTAACGTGTATTAATTTTCAAAAAAAAAAAAATAATTAAAAAATAATTGATTAATATTTCGAATAAAGTTATGTGACAAGCTTACACGGTTTTTATAGACGGATAGTAAGAAAAAAGTACCTGAAGACTATTTTATGAGAGCTACGTAACTAGCTAGCGGACTTAAGGCTGTTTAATGGACAATACAGCTGCTGCAAAACAACGAAATGGCTCAAAGTCGATATTTTTCCAAAGTTGCTAAGAGTATCGCAAATACTTTTCAGTCGTTAACGTCTTAAGACGATAAAGATATAAAGAAGAAATCTCATATAAAAAGAATCAAGCTTTATGAAAACTATACGCGAAGGATTAAGTGGAGTCGAGCCAAACTTTAACATGATACAGAGATACTATAGCAAAATTAGAGCGTAATTTATTATTTTAATTCTACATTTTTAAACGCTATTTTTTAATAGAAGATAATTTCAGAGAAAAAAGAAAGTATTATACGAAAAAAATTCTCGTCGCATATCCTCATCGAGTGCAGATATTGAGGATATTCTGACAGGAAAGAGAAATAATAACGCTGTACTGTCACAGGAAACAAGAATAGGAAACAGATAGAAGCAACGAAGATAAATACGAAGAAAGAGAAAAAGTTGCAAAGTAATTGGTGAAGCCGGTCGTGTTACTGTAAAAGAACCGAGCGACGACGAGTCTCGCGGAGACTCCGCGCGGAATATAATCGCTCGTAATCGGATCAAGGGGAGTAACATCCTGATTTACGGACTTCGCTTCTCCTTCGCCCGGGTCTCCCGCTCTAATCGCCCTTATCTCTCATTCTCACGGCCTTCCATTGTCCCTCTGGGGAGACCGAGGCGGAAATAACTTGGAGGAGGCGAACAGGTTGATGGTCGCCATGGGAAAATTGCACGATCTCGCTCTTAACGTCATGCGTCACCGTGAATTGTCCGATCGATTTGCTTAGGCTCGTTTTCGCGTGACTCGACTCTCGTGACATTTCCAACTTTGGTGTCAGACGTCCTAGACGATTTATATTACGGCAGCAATAAATTTGACGTCGTGTGTGACATAAATATATATAAGGGTAATCACTTCATTGCTATATGATAAGAAATAAGTCACAAAGGAAAACAAAAATACTTACAATTAGATTATCCTTCCAGCTAATTCGCTATTTCTTTCTTTTCGTGAAACTTTTACATATTTATCTGTCACGAAAAATTGTATATTCTCTTTGATCGACATCTTATCTACACGCGGCGACGCGACGAGTCAGTAGGAATAGGGACAAGGATGTCTCCCATTCTTTCGTAATTTCCACGTGACTCGCGGTTATTTTCAGCGTTTCCGGTGCGTTTTTCATTTTGTTCCGGTGCACGCGGCGCGGCAGCATGACGAATGGCAAACGGGGAGAAAAGAAAATAAATAAGAGCGAGGATTCTCAGTATGCCGCGAGCTTTCATCGTCCGCTTTATCCTTATCCTCGCACGTACGAGGAGTCACGGAAAATGTGAGAGCAACAGAATTTATCGTCCTCCAGGACCGAGTCCCTTAAGAGCGTCCGAAATACGTGCACGCGCGTATACGCGCGCTCGCACATACATACCGGAATAATGCAGCGGGCTGAATAACGAATTGCAGCACCGTCATATATCACGATATCCGTAAACAACAATGTAACATCTACAAACTTCGGTCATATTGCCGTTAGCATTATTGCCATTACGGAGCACAAAGATGGTTAGCGCCAATATGCCGCATTTGCAGCGTTATTTATTGGTAAATCGAAGTTTTCGAAATATCCGCGTTAATAATATCTAATAATAACGCTATCACAAAGATCCATCAATTTATGATAACTCTAAATCACGCTCCGGGGTGGAATCAGTTCACGTCGGATGTCGATAAAGTACGAGCGGATGTCGACACCGTAAACAATCGTGGCGGCGCTTTGCAAGTGTATAGTACGTCCTAATGTCGAAGTGGATAAACGGCGACGAGCATGCGAGACAGCGCAAACGTAGTCCCTTATCGATGGAAGATCGATTAAGCCGACAAGCATGTAAGCGAGATTCAAAGATCGATCGTCCGGAACGTCGGGTGACAGGAACCGTACTAAAGACGCGAGAGAGAGAGAGAGAGAGAGAGAGAGAGAGAGAGAGAGAATGAGAAAATGAGAGGATAAGAGAATGAGAGAAGGAGGAAGAGGGAGACATCCTGTTTCTCTCGCTCACGTGCATACATCCGGCGCGATAAGCGTTTTCCGGAGAACGAAAAGCCCGGTGGATTTTCCTGTCGCGTAACACGACTAGAGGAGACACCGATGCGACGCATCGTGTCGCTCCTCCTCCAAGGAGCATCCTTATCTCGAGAATACGGCGCTACAGTGGCATCTCTCAACCGTCCGTCATCTCTCCTCGAATCGAGTACGCAAGCACTCGTCGATAAATCGCGTCGGCAGCCGTCATCGCTTGGCGAAACGGTGAACCGCCCGCCGTGCGAGCGGGGTGAATATTTATCGAACTCCAGCCGCGAAATGCACAAATGCGAGGGTGCCGCGACCGATGGGCGCGTAACGGAACCTTTACGATCTGCTCCAATTCGAGCAGATCGTAAAGGTGAATAAATTGCGCCTCGTAAAAATACCGATAACGTTCGTTTTCGTCTACTGCGTACCGCACAACTTCGCATTTTAAAACGTGACAACATGTGAGTCGGACACACAGTCGCATAATTAATTAAATCGCGGATTAAATTATGTCCCAATTTGATATCACGAAGACAACATTTGTGATACAATATTTACTTATTGTTAGTTACTGCCACATGAAATTAAATAAAATGAAAACGCAAATATAATAATTAATACCATATACTCACACAGAGAGAATTTTCTCTAAAAATTTACCCCGAAATTCATGGTAATCGTAATCAGAGAAACTTGCATAAAAATCTTCGAAATACCATGTTAAGATTTTTATGCAAGTTTCTCTGATTAATGTCTACTACAATAAAATATAAAATATATTTGATTGATTTTAAAATACATAGTAAATCTCCATAATTTCAAAATATATTAAAATCTTATGATTCTTTATTGTTTTAAATAGAATAGATGCCAAGTAGTGCTAAACATGTAAAATATCTTATATAAATTTTACAATGCAGCTAATACATATTTTTAATCTGACTTATTGTTAGTTGCTCATGATAATTTTACCATGCAGCATGGTAATTTATCGACTATGTTTGATGATTCTCGATTATTTTCGTTGTCGGGTGTGTCTAGCTACGTACTATACATAAACTTGTACAAACAAGAACGAGAAAGAAAGAACCGTAGCTCAGAGGGATGTTCGCTGGGCTCGTGAGTCGAGGATCCGAGTATTCCGAGTTCGAATTCGACCTCCGACCAAACTAAAAATCGTTTTTATTCGATCGCCACCTCTCGGAATAAGGTGTTGGCAACCCACCGAGAGTATCTTGCTTGCCACGTGAACTCTCCTCTTTGGAGGTCTCCCAGGTTGGGGTGTTTGATTAGAATGTTAGCAATCATGCTATACCAAATATACATTTAAAAAAACTTTACTAAAAATATGTAAATTTTACGAAGCGCATTGTAAAATTGTTGCCTTAGATTGCCTTAGAACACTTTACTATCTGCTTGTAATTTTTCTTATGTTGTTTATAAAATGTCTTTTGCATATTTAAAAAATTCCTTTCGTTACCAATAATATTTGACAGGTTGTCAAGTTGTCCCAAGCTTATTACCAAACATAGTAAAATTTTTATTGAATTTTGCGGTAAAATATAACGAAAAATTCTCTCCGTGCAGGGACACAGCAGTACTATATGTGAATGTTATTATTCATATTGTGATCTGTCGTATCGTAATATCGGTTTTAATGCTCAATTGACCTTGGCTTTCGATTTCTTATAATTACCTATGTGTATCGTGTTATAATCGTAATATAATGGCATTATACTATTAACTACGATATATTACGAATACGTTATAATATATTCGCGTATTACGTAATACGCGTGTGTAATACATTACATTATTACGTGTAAAATAATATCTACATTATGTTTTATGTGTAATATAATATCTACATTACATTATGTATAATATAGATATTGCAAAATAATAATAATAATGAGTAAATTGAACTGGACTCACCGACATCCGATGCACCTAGATCCGGTCTGCGATGTTATTGTGCAAAATGGCTCATCGTCGGCTTCCGATCCTTTCTCTCTCATCTTGATATTTTGCAAAGGAAAATGTTCTTCCTGAATCGCGATACCATCTGTTCCGATCCGTCCCATATCCGCCACGTTCTGCAAATGGAATGTGAACGCAATTAAGATAGCGAAAGGAGGGGTTCATCGTCCGTGCGATCAGTTTCGCGTGCATTTCGCGATAATTAAATATTGCAATAAGTGATAAATGCAAGGTTAATATATGTATGTATAGATTTATCAAGTAAACGAGTTGCGAGTTTTTCTGCTTATTCCGCTTAATGGAATTATTTTTACTTAAATTCCAATCAAGAGACACGGTAGTGTCTCGCGCCAAGTACGCGCGGATTTGACTCTACCTAATTGATACAATAATCTTATTTAAGGCTCAAATAATTCCAAATCAATAAATAAATGAAACAGACACAGAGCCGTTACAACAGACGAAAAGACGTTAGTGTCGTAATTTTTAATTAAGTCAAAATTGACAATTTAACAAACGTTTCGGCCTGACAGTAAGCCAACCTCAGTGCAATGAATTAAGCAATCACATCAATAAATAAAAATTAGAGCCGCAGTACACGCATCAGCGTGCAGCAGTACAGCATAATTTTTGAACGAAATTTTCGATCTTCTCATCTCTTTACTTATAAGATATGTGCGTTTTAAAGTGGTTCATTACGAATTAAAGTTCATAATCTCAGGCTTACAAGGAATTTCGTATAATAATCTGTCATCACGTATAGTTAATAATATAATCTATCAACTATATTATTCATTTTCATAGTACAAAAGTAATATTAATTTTCACAATTTTTATCGCGTATATATTTACGCGAAAAATATATTAAATAATAAAAGGCATGTTACATATTTACACGCAAAAAAATTGAATAAGTAAATAAATTAATAAAACGAAACATATAAAAATAATCGTTTAAAAGCATATCAAATATGATAAATGTGTAAATATGTATAAATATTCTCTATTCTCATTTCGAGATACGTTCGTTATGTTCAGTTTAATACATTATGATGATAAACTCACAGAGTGATATCGCGCATGAATGTTATAGATATTATTTCTGTTAAGAGTCATTAGCCCCCTTGACCTGTCAGATTTAAACTTAGGGACTCACAAAGCGACCAATGCTGCCAATCGTCGTTAAGCGACTCCTTGTCAAAGTATTTCCACGCAAAGGAAACGTGACAATGAAATGATCTTTGGACGAGAGGAGCGATTCAACCTCAACCATTGAATTGCTTCTGTGAATACCGAGGATATCACGTACGCTCCATAACATATGAAACGGATGTTACAATCACCTCCTCAGTCTTCTCTACCATATTGCACAAAATTCGTTCTTCCTTTCAAAATTGTAATCATTCTTGTATATTTACCGTCTATGGATCAAATTATTCTTCCTCCAAGGAGTAACATCAATCTCATTTATCAAAACCAGATTAGAAAAAAGTAAAGGAAACAAAAATGATTTATAGAGAAAAAATATCCATCACACTTTTATCGAAACTAACTTGGTTAAAAAACTCATCTTATCATATTCCGTTCTTATCTTTACCATTTTAGAGCTTATACGGTACAACGCTCGAAATTGATAAACAAAAATAATATACAACATTACTCTCATTAACTTTACGTATGCTGTTTTGCCCTTTGGCTCTTTATAATATAAAATAACGCAGAAATGTTTTTAAATTCATTATTTTTACGCGTGCTCCAAATACTGCCGCAAAATAATCAACTTTCATCCATTTGCGCATCGAGCAGTAGTTCTCCAATTATCTCACCGCTGATCACGGTCTATATGACCGTGCCGCTGATTATTGCTTCATCATTATACGAAGGCGCGGGTCCGTAACTAACGATTTTAAATTACTGTTGTCCGCGTAATAATAAAGTTTTCTGTTGCTATTGACGGCAGTTCACATCGAATTCACCTTGACAACACCACGTTAGCATCGTGGATCGTTATACGCGCCAGAAATTAAATCCTCCAGAAAGTTTCCGGCAAAAAGTTTGCCTGACTCTCACAACCTCGCCCATTGTTAAATTCGCGAGTACGTCGTAATAAAATTCGAGGTAACTCGAAGAAAGAATTTGTTATACTTGTAGAGAAGCATTTTCTGCGAGATAATAAATGTATAATAAATGTATAATAAATATTTTTCGTTTTTAAAATAAAAGAATGTTTTTTTTATGCGTTTAAAATAAAAGAATGCATTGTTATACGTGCATTAATCTCTAAATTAAAACTGTTTGTTTATATTAACGTATATTTGGTCCATATTTTCCTGGTAATCTCTGATACACAACGTAAATGTATGGACGTAATTCCAAAAATATGGAGAGTTGTGGATTTACATTTAAAACGCAATCAATATTTTATCGACACAATTTGTCACGTTGCCATGTTATCGGAATAGATAAAACTTTTTCTCCAATAAGACGACGTATATAAAATATTATTATATATTATTTGAATAATGACGTTACGTGCGTCAGTTCGAAAAATTACATATTTGAATAACGGCCGATAATAAGATAACGCAAACAAGCACGACGATTCTACAAATGAGCGTGGCGTGCACGAACTGCTGATTACACGCGCCATGTCCGGCGCAAATTACAGAATAATTCAATACGCCGGAGCCGGTAATAATTTGCGAATCATGAGGTCCAATGGATCAACAAAACGAGAACGGCGAATAAAAAAAGAACTGCACTCAAATGCCGACACCCGGCGCGCAGCGATGACTGCATTCGCCACAATTATTAATGACATCGAAGAACAGTAGGAAACGATAAGGCGCTTAACACAGTATTTCATTGCGATTGCTTTTTTCTCTTTTTTTTACGAGGACTGTTATCGTGTGATTTATTAAACTAAAGGCACGAATGCGCGGAATCGAAGTGCAGGCGTATTTTACGCTACAATGTGTCCCTGCAAAGTGGCGCTCTCGAAAAAGATCAAGACAATTCGCATTTCGATAAATAAATAATCTCGGCGCCTCAAAAAGCATTCATCGCATCTGCGATGCTTCAAATATGTCGTGTACGTTCAAAAAAAAAAATTCGGCTTTTCCGGGTCAGCGAGATGGGTCATCTTCCACGAGAGGCAAGGCGAGCTCTCCGATGAACTGTGAATTGCAAGCCTCGTCGGCTCAAAGAAACGCTGACACTAATCTGCGATGAAGCGTACGTCAGTCTTTTTGCTGTAAACATTCGCCTTACAAGCTCACTCTCAAATGAGTGCAATCAAGCGATATGAATATTCTTCGTTTCATCACCTATAGCCAAACGTATAATACGTCAGAAGGAAGATATAGTATAGTTATAAGTTAGAAATCGATTGCGGTATTATATGATACTGCACAGTAATGAGTTATAAAAAACAAAATAAAAAATTCTTAACAAACTTTCAAAAATTATGCTAAAGCTAAATTAATTTTATTAAAAAACTCGAAATTTAAATAAAAACTGAAACTGAAGCAGTTTTGAAGAACATATGCTTCGCCTTTGTGTGCAATATTTTACGAAAGAAATTTAAGACGTTTCATCATTAATACGCGCTTTATCTCCCTTCGTAATAGCGCTACCAGCATGCCAAAGAGTTACATTGATCTCATCGAGAGAAATAATCTTTCATGGTTCACCGAGATGCCAATCAACGAACGAGACACCTTCCACCAGAACAAAGATAAACGTCAGCCTATTAAAACAGATTCGAGACTTCAGGAACCGCCAATGGACCACATGGAATCCCATCAGCAGCATGTTCACGGCGCGTGCTTGCGCTGATATCAGCATCACACTCGTCCCCGTATTGGCTCCGGCGACTACGGAACAAAGTTCAGCCTATACAGAGTCAACTACATCACTGGACCATCGTAACGATTCACCTCCAGTCTCCGTGAACGCGCCGTCGAGGACGTCGGTCACTGCGAAGAAGAGAATTGTCCTCGGGAATCGATCGGATGTCAGTCTTTTTCTACATTCGTGAAAAAAAATTATTGCCGACCCCGCAGATTGATATTTAGAATAAAGAAATATAAGAAATAGTGCCTAAAGACGCATGAAGAAAAAAAAAAAAGAAGCAAGTCAAGATTGGCGAAGTGGTTCACAATCTTACAAGATATCGACTCGGTGATTGAAGCGACCCGCTTGACCTGTTGCAACTTTGTCAATAAAATTGATATTGCGCAAATTGCGAGCCAATATCGTTGGAATTCCTAGAAAGAAATACAGAATTTCCAGTACAAGTCGAGTTTGTAATAATCGACTTTGTAAGTATTAATATCCATGCGTCAGAGTCATCAGAATAGAAAGGACACTCGTCCAAAATATTTGGCGAAGACATATGATCGACGGTACATGGAGGTTGTATTCGCTGAATACAAATTGCCGACTAACTTCAATGTCATACTCGGTGTCGACGAAGTAATGTCGATGATTTTAATGTATAAACCGTCTTTGATATCTAACAAACTCGAGTAAATCGTCAACGGATTAACCTACGTGATTAAATCAAAGACTAAAGAAAAAGTCGAGTTAAAGAAGAATCGATTTGGATCAATCGCCATCTGGATTGCGGTGGAAAATGCGTCTACTCATGGAAGTTCTTATTATTCTCCTCGTAGGGGGTATCGTGGCCGACTGGCCGACCAACCCCCTGATGAAAGTGTGGTACACATTTCTCCCCCATTCGTCGTCTAAATCGTTGACCAACAAAGAGGATGACTGCGCTGGCTGCGCACAGAATAAAGTCAACGTGATCGATCCCGACCCGTTGTTGACCGAGCTGAGAGTGGAGTACGTGAAGCAGCAGATCCTGAAGAAACTGCGACTATCAAAGCCGCCTGATGTCTCGATGCCACTGTCGACCTTGCCTAAACCTTTGATCAACGGCAATGTGCTTCGACCCGATTTAGAAAGACCGGCGGAGAACTTTTACGGGAAAACCAACCAGATCGTTGTGTTTCCAAGCGAAGGTGAGATTTGACAAATTAAAATATATAAGATTACCCTTTCTAACTTTTTAATACAGAATATGTGAAGAAATATTGTCGAACGGAGCAATGTGTGTTACATTTCCCTGGTTTGTTAAAAATTTGTAAAAATAATTTTATTGCAATAAAATCAGCTATGACAGTATAATTTGACCCAGTGTAAAACTGTCTTGATGAATCAATACAAAGGAAATGGCCATACGGTCCAAGCTTGGATCTTAGGCAGCTCAATATTATTTTCAATATGTATTTAATACGCGTATTTTCCAACATATTAAACTGCGCGCCGATTATTTGTCGGACTTAAAACACAGCTAACGGTCTTAACATACATTGTCTTGATGAATTTCATATTGTTATAATTTTATAAAGAGAACCATTAAAATCTTTTAAATTTTATTAAAATACAATTTCTCTGGATAAAAATTATAACATATCCCCCCCCTACTCCGGTAACATGATATACCGTTTTTTTAAATCACTTAAAATATGAATTGTAAACTTATGAAAGAAAATTCGAGCAATACTCTTCGTTTATATAATTACACGCAAACTATTGTAAAAATATCCAACCACGTAGACTGCTAATGAACGGTTATTCAAATCCACGCGCAATGTGCAGTTGGAGAAAAGGCGAAGAACGAATAACACTGAGAAAAAAATACGCGTCATTCGCGAATATTGTGTGCGCATCTTTCTCGTATGATGAAGTCCTAGTCTCCGAGTATTCGGATGCGAAACAAAATCTCTAAATATCGAGCATGCACGCTTTTTCGATGAAGCGCAGACGAAGTAAAATCCGCAAATGAACTATTGTGCCAGAAACGTATCCGAGTACTTGCACGAAAATTTATAATAAATTGCAGGAACGTGTAATTCACAAGTGTAAACTGTAAACCATTAATGTAATATGTAACTTTGTAAAATCAGAAAAGTATAAATGCAACAACTTTCCATAAATTATTGCTATCGTCAATGGAAAATTATTAATTTGTAGAGAACTAAATTTCAACGTTTTTACGCATGTATCTTTTTAATTAAAGCATTACAATATTTTCTACGTAATTCGTAATATCATTTAATATTTAATTTTACGTTTGCACGTATCCAGCATATTCACAAATAAAACTAAACGTCTCGCATCGAAAACATCCCTCCGAGAAGCTCATTTCTTTCTCTTTACTGCCAACTGGCCGTTCCTTGGCCAGCCAGAGGAGAAACACCGACGAGGATATGAATATTGCGTAATTGCATGGTTCCCTCGAAATAAACGAGAACCGGTAACAATGATGCCGTTTCTCTCTTTCTCGGCACGGTACTTCTGGAGGTACCACCGACGACCGGCTGGAACCATGAATTTCAAATTTTCCGCGGCGATGCAAATACGGAAGCCGCGCGAACGGTGCACGTATGAATCCCGGTGGCGCGGCGGAAATTTACCTCGAATTACGACGCAAAATCACGGTTCCGACATTTTAATTGCCTGTGTGAATCATTTTCGACGTGCTTGATGAATTTCTTAAAATCACGAAAAAATCTTCCTCTTGAAAATTCGTGAAGTTACTTCGAGCCCCATCACTTCGAAGAGTTTTATTAAAAAACGTAAGAAAATAAACTAACAAAGATAACAAAAGTCAAGTAGATAATTCATAAAACTGCTTATTTAAATCTTTATCTTACGCAGCATAAAATAGATAACTGTAAGATGTATAAGTATAGGCCGAAGAAAATGAAAAAACTTATTTTCGCTAAAACTCATTATTAGTCACAGTATAGCTCGAATATGCGCGTGAGAGCAACTCGTCGAATTGCTCGTTTCGGCTTATCTGACTGCCGGTATGGCAAAATAGTTCTATACTAAATTCTTATGAGGCTCAATCATCTATTAACACACGAAAAACCGTCGTCTCCTCGCAGGAAAACACAAATGACAATATTGATACGGAACGTTCGAAAATCCGTGTGCCCAAGCTGCACAAAATTAAACATTTTCTGTTATTTACAAAATATTCGCTTACATATACCTAAGATAGAACACAAAGACCTGTAAGATAGTAGGTATACGTAACACGTAAAAGTTTTTTACGCTTGAAACCAGCTGTTGCCATTTTGGCATTCTACCGCGTCATGCAACTTTATTCGCAACGAAACCATGCATAATTTACAAACATGTAATTTCTTGCCACTGGCGGAATGCAGGAATACGATAATATAATCGTATCGTTCATCGGCTGCACGAATATGTTGAATATTATTGCCCCGAATTTTTTCACGCCGCTTTTTGCAACATTTTTCGCGCACGCGATTGTGACTCCGTATTTAACGAAAGCATCGATCGCGCAATTGCGATACTCCTTTTAGATTTTTCTAATAATAATTCTTTCAATATGCCTATTCTTTTCACATATGGAATACCTATTACCTTGTCTTCTACTAATTATTCGCTTTAATTTTTACATAAATATTAAATGTTGTAAATTTTTGAAGTTCTTTAACATCAATCTTTAACAGTGTTTTATTAATTGTATAGACTATAGAGCATTCACAAGAACAGCGTTTATAGCTTGCATTATCTAAACTTGCAAAAAAGTTTATTTTCTTTTTCGAGCAACATCTCGATTGCTGCAGCATCGCTTTTCATCGCGCTGTCGGTGTAATTCTCTGTTCTTCATTTTTCAAAGAAATCTTTCAGAAGTTTCAAACTCAATTCTTCTATTCGCAAATATTCTATACACGAACTCTCGTTTTGTGAACTTTTATCCCGCAAACTCATGTTCGCAACAATACCAAACTTAAAAAAGATCACGTTTCTCCACATTCACGATAGATATAATGTTATCGTAGTCCGTAGAGCCGAACGTCCAACGACATGACGCTGCATATATTTCGTATGTTTCTCCGGCGCAAAGGTTACACAGGCCAATTCAACGTAACCCAAAATATTCGCTTTTTATCTAATTCCGGCACGAAACCACACACACACACACATAGGTATGCGTGTAAGTCGTAAGTCGCGGTTTCGTAATATTGAAACATTTATTCGGCCTAGTTAACCCGCAGCAATTTCAGCGCAAGAGCTGCAGATTACGGCGATGTGATTGAGGTCAGTGAACTGGAAATGTTCATCGCGCTGTCGAATCTGCGCCGCGACATCGAAAAGTAGTGCATGCTGGAGAATGTCCTGAAGGTATACATAGGATTCGTTCCAAAAATATCCGGAAATCTCAGAATGACTCTAGCTCTACGAACTGACATAATCCGGAAATCGGATTTCTAAATGAAAATCTTATAAACTTTGAGAATACGTGAGGAAGGGCCTTCAATAGAACATGGGATTAGCAAGACCCCATATGGTGCTATAACGATTTGTGATCTTTGATTATTTACTAGAATTACGTGATATATTCCAATTATCGTAGACAATAGTAATTAACGACTAACAATCTTGCCACATTTCCACTTAATTGAATGTATGTTAACGATAATTGTGTTATCAGTAATTCATGTTATCAATAATTTGCATGATGTTGCAGTTATGTTTTCAATGGGTTAAGAAAGCTTTAGTATAGAAAGGTATATTCTGATCAACGTCATTTATGTTTTATATCAGTTAAACTCGATATTCTTTTAAAAAATTATTTGTATTTAATAAATAATTTCATAAAATTAATTGTTTGCAAGAACAGTCTCTTCGCTGGTACATATTTACAATGGAGTAAATGTCATTCTCAAAAAGGTTTTATTTTTTCGATATGGATGCGATAAACATGCGTTCATCAAACGGATGGTACATACACCGAGAAAAACGCGTGGTGCACCGAGAAAAATATGACGCGCATGCGGATACACTGACGTTTGGCACGCGTTGTGCAACGATATGGATTCACTCTGACGCCTGGCGTTGCATAATCCCGGCTATAAATCATGCGGAAGTGGCGATCAATCGGACACGCTGATCGCCCAAGAATCCGCCCGGAAATAATTTCGACGCGCTTGATAGTGCGTTATATCGCGGATTATTTCGACAATCGACGCGTACACACCGGTAAAGCGTGCAGAGAACAATTTTTCGCATTGGTTTATTATGAGCGGATACTGATGGCTTTGATTAAAATTTGTCAGGAAACACTTTGTAAAATGGTATCGATAATTCTGCAGAACAATTTTCACAAGCTGATTTAAAATTTTATAAAAACTTTTGCATTTTTAAATCCTTCTTTAACATAAAAATTGCAAAAAGTCAAACAGTATAAAAATTATAAATGAGGTAATAATATATGAAAATTATAAATGATACCTTTTTACAGTAATTTCTAACAAATAAGTAATGGATTTCTTTCTATGGGGCAAGGATGATTCGACTATCGATGTTTCTATTTAATCTTATGCTCGCGTATCGCACGTGCCGTTCAGAAATAACCTTTGCCACGTTTAATTTTTGTCGCAGTTACGAGAACCTTTTAAAGCGCACTTTTCCAGATAATTGTGGTTCCATTTGAGGCTTACTTCGAACATCGCCATAAATTGCAGGCCGATCGTACGCGGCCAAAGGCGCACTCTCAAAAGTCTCGAATAACTGAGTCTTCGGTGTCGTTCATTGGCATACTAAATTAGTTTGTAATGGGATACCCCATAGATACGTGTCCGTCATAGAAGAGAGGCAATCGAATAACCGTGCCATGCACTCAAGTCAAATGAGGAATATTAAAGTTGCATTGGCGAAATAAAAAATAAAATACTTGTAAGATAACATACTTGTCCTCATTTTGGAGAACAATTTTAACAGAAGTTCTTATTTTCGTAAAGGAAAGAATATCCTTGAATTAAAATATACGTCCTAAATCGAGGTTGAAAGATTCTACAACCTCCATTTGTTCTTTAATAATTCATCGACTCATTCCTAACATATTTGTCCAAATATATTTATCCATATATGTATCTCTAAATAATTGTAATAGAAAATTTTTATAGATCATGTTTAATGCAAATACCTTGAAGTTCAAGAATCAAAGATTTTAATATAAAAAATCAATTCGTCATTTACAGTCGGATTTCCATTTCGGTTTTTGAGTAAAACTATACAGTGTTGCACGTCCAACAACCGTGTTACGCTCTCTCAAGAAAACGATCGAATCACGATGGTTACAGGTGTGGCCGATTCGACGAGATATCGTCAGAACTCGAATCACATAACGGGGTTCAATCCGGCGGCCTGTTTCACATTTTACCTGCCGAACGAGATGCTGTACGTCGACGTGACCTCGGCAGAGCTTTGGTTCTACAAGGAACAGGTCGAGAACGACGATGAGCTCAAGCAGACATTCGTGCTATCCGAGCTCGATCACTGGGACCAGGGCGGCAGATTCGAAAAGAACACCGTCATGGCAATCTTCGAGACCGACATCGGAGGTGGGTAAATGGAGGATGGAATCCTTCTCTCTCTCTCTCTCTCTCTCTCTCCCCGCCCCCTCCTCTAACCCCCATCCATACGTTCGTCACATACGAATCCGCACCGCATAGAAATCTTCCACCGCGAAATTTCGTTACTCCGTTACATTGCATGCACTTTGCGAATCTGTTCCCCGTTGCACATCGCAATTTCGTACTTTACCGAAAATTCGATACGAATGATGAGGGATAATTTTTTCATATCGCGATATCCCGAACGATTTCTAACATCATCTAAATGCCTATCGGTGCGAGATGCGACTGGAAATCGATTGCTATGACGTTTAAATGAAAATTTAACGAGAGTTTATTGAAAATTCGCGTGTCAGAAAATACCACACCTTAAAAATCGTGAAAAGTAAAGTTAAGCTAGTCAGTATTTAAACAGTGACGACAACATTAGAAGATTTTTATTTTCTTTTTACATAATATATTGCGATTTCACCCCAAATAGAAAATATAGAAAACATAAAAATTAAAGAGTTAAGAAATCGCAAAAGCTAAATAATTTAGCTATTCCTTGAGAATTTCAAATCTTTATTTTCATAGATACAAAAAAACAATTCCCTAAGTAATGCCTACAATAAGTCTATACTGCATTTCAAAAAATTGCCAATTTTTCCTTTCAGAGGGCTGGGTAAAGACAGACATGAAATTTATGATAAAGAAATGGATAAGTCGACACCGATTGAACCACGCCATCCAGATAGCCTGCACGACTTGCTCGACCGACCACGATAGAGCACCGGTGTCTGTAGAGCAGACCCTGAAGCCGTTTTTGGTGATTCACACGGAGCCGTTGCCGCAGCGGAACAGGCCCAAGAGGCACTCAAATTGCCAGCCCGAGATGACGGAGTGTTGTCGAGACGAGCTCTACATTAATTTCAGGGATATCGGCTGGAGCGACTGGATTTTACACCCCAGCGGATATCACGCGTATTTCTGCCGAGGATCTTGTTCCACGGCGACTGCCTTAACCGTCAGTGGCTCGCAATACAACAACATTATCATGGTGAGCGTAATACAGCTCTCGAACTCTTACATCATTGATGTTTGATACAACATCCCAGTAGTCGACAATAACTAGTCTGATCTAATTTGAGATAATTAAGAATAGAAAGGCTTTTTTCTGAATAATATTAATAGCATTGATAACATTAACGTAAAAGCTATAGCGTTATTATCAAGTTTAGTTAAAATTTAATAATGTTGCAATTTGTAGTATAAACTTAAATTTTTAGTATTAACTATTAAAATTTGATGCTTATTTTCAAATTCATCAGACGAATGGATAATTTTATTTACTTGTTATGAATCTAAAAATATCTCCTTCTGTTCATTCAACACTACGTACTTTTTATCTGACTCATTTTTCAATGCTTTATTTATTTTCTCTCGTTATCACCAAAGATTATTGTTTTATTCTCATCTCATATCAACAACCTTTACTCTTTAATTATTAGGATTATCGGAGTTAGCTAATTTTATCATTACGTTATTGCCTATTCCATTCTATTCGCTTTGGTGCAACAGAATTAATATGTTTATTGCCCGGAAGGGACAAGACTATGGAAAAAGTTCTATCTATATCTAAAATAGCGCAGGGCATTCTTATCTCGCTCGTGTCAGGTCGTACGAAGCGCAGATGCGTAACAACCGATTATCGTGCTGAAGAAATGTGTCGCCAGTGTGATTTATATTCGTTCTTTCTTTGCGAATACGAGGAGAACGCTGACGCCGCGTCTTTCTCTCGCTATTTCGAGACTCGCGTGTCATTTCGCGCGTTTCTTCGTGATTTTACCGGCAATCAAGTTACATAAAGAGTATTGCCAATAGTAAATATCGCTGATATGCCAAAAATTTATTAATTTGTACATTCAATAACAATCTCGAAAGTCATTTAAAAAAATTTTCTATAAAAATATAATTTTTGAATTAATAAAAAAATGTTTTAAATATATATTTTTTAATTTTTGTTTCTCTGCATACGAAAATTTTCGATTCCTGAATTGAACAATTTCGCACACTGATGTAGCTTTTAGCTATACAATTCTACAAAAACTGGTTTGTATCAGGCGAAGTAATCCCTTTCCAACACATACACACGTACAATTTATGCTTTACTTAATGTAAAAAATATAATCGTGCTGCATAATCGCGTCCTTTATTACCATTAATTGTTAATAAAAGTTGGAAGAGGAGGCACTCTTGTTATACCGCGGCACATAATGTGAGTAATATAGTTTGCAACTCGTAACGATAATGGGGCGTTAAGACTCCATTATCACGCAACGTAAAACCCCATTAACTTAGGTCTATGCTTTCTGCCATGTACGAAGCGTGACGTGAGAAATATCGTTTGCATATGCGAAATGGAGATGATTCTTTTATGTTCAGTAGTCTGAGGACAGCTGAAAAGAACGACATTCGCTCTCCTTATCCATTCCTCTGCTATTTTTTGCAAAACCTTTTGCTATTAAAGAATCATCGAACATTACAACCTTTATAATATACAAGTAACTAAAATTTACACTAAAATTTGTTTCAACTTCGATAATCAAATTCCCAACATAAATTTCTTTTTTTTTTTAAATAAAAAAATATTTATTATACCTTAATCTCCCTCGAAAACGTTCTAATTAACTTCAAGTATTATTAAAAATATATTAAAATTATATTCACGTATTTCCTAATTTATCATCGTAATTATTTTATTCTCTAAATGTTATACATATATGTATATATATATATAAACATTCAGGAAAGAAAACTTTAAATTTTTTGGCACATTTATGTATTCTATAAAATTTCTTTTGTATATTTTTCATAATAATTAGATCTAACATACGTTTACAACTGTCCAATTTCGATTCAAGTCGGCAATTAAAAATAAAATTATATAAATCATAAACTCATCCCGCTAACTAAAATCGGAATCTTCGCGAATTAATAAGCGTAAAAACATCCCTTCTCTTTGCAGAAGTTGTTGAGTAAGGACATGGGACAACAAAAGAACAAGATAGTGCCATGCTGCTCGCCGACGCAGCTCGCCCCGCTCCAACTACTCTACATCGACACGAACAACACGATCACACAGAAAACATTACCGAACATGGTGGTGGAGGCTTGCGGTTGCATGTGACACCGCTGTCCCGAAGGCAGAGCGTGAGTAGAATCACTATCTCGGTGACGACGAGAAGACGAGGATCAACATCTCATGCCACCCCGTCCAAGACTTTCGCTCGCACTTAATCGTCGTGAAACCGAACTTGGTTGGACGCTTGCAAAATCCGTTTGTCTCGATTTGAGCACGACGAAATCGCGCGGAAACGTACGACAGTGATG
The DNA here is from genome assembly GCA_035220615.1 of Leptothorax acervorum. Lineage (NCBI taxonomy): Eukaryota > Metazoa > Arthropoda > Insecta > Hymenoptera > Formicidae > Leptothorax > Leptothorax acervorum. Next base: position 979,857 of record JASTWQ010001261.1, on the reverse strand, counting down.
AACGCCGCATCAAGATAACAGGTGATTAAAGATAAGGGTACACTATTGTCACGTCACGCAAGCTCACTCTCTCTCACGTTGCATTATAAATAATGTTGTTAATAAAAAATTACCATTAATTTGTTAGAAACATCTATAAACAATTTAGCCTTTTTTTATTTTATTTTATTCTTTGGCTGTGTGTAGTCTGTATTTCATCGTAAGATATTATGTGAGTCATAATTTTTCCATCTTGTTATATGCGATATGACGTGCGATTTTCACATGTGGGAATCATGCCGATAAAAAAACGTGATATCATGTGATATCATTCATTTTAATAAAATGCCTCATTTACCACGAACGATTCAAATTGCAAATCCTATTTGCACATGATATAATGTCTTTTTTGTATATCAATTAAAAACGAATACAATTGATATATCATATGTTCGTTCGATAATGTAGGTATTAGAACAAGATATGAGTTTGCGTGATGCGACAATGGTGTGTTCCCGAAACCTGGAATCCCATCCTTAAGTTGATTGCCCAAACCACAAGATCGACTCGAGCTAACGCTTGCGGCGCCAGGGGAAATTAAGGCGTAAATTAAGGCGAGCCGAAGCGTGGAGAGAGCTCGTTACGTATTTTAGCGTAAATACCGACACCCCCGCGTGTCCGCCGTATATGTACAAGCCAATAGCGAGAGACCTTTTGGGCAATTTCGACAATGAACTTTACTGCGCGCGCCCTCATTGCGTCTGACTACGTAAGGCCGTTTCTACTGCGAATCACTGCCACTCTGGCCCAATGTAAAGACTCCCAGATGACGGATTTTGACTGATTACCATTCAGTGATGCGATGTGATCATAATATGTTAATCTGTAGTGAAAGTTGTATTGGTATTATATTTCCTAATCTAATTCGACTATAATTCTTTACGAAAGCATATGAAAAAAGAGATGATTTTTGTAGGAAAATATCCTCAAATTCGGCCTCTCATCTGAGTGATAACACTTTACTTCTAATTTCAAATTATCGTCACATTTTTCGAGAAAACCGTAATAATATTATATCACAAAGATAACAATTTATATCACATACAAAGATAATAATTTCATGAATGGATTAAATCAATCAAGTCAATTGCTTTTAATTTGTTCGGTCATTAGACACCAAACATCTGTAAGAGATATGTCTTATTATAAGCAAATTTTATTGAACTTTGCACAGTAATTGCAAGACTGCATCTCTGAAAAATGAACCGTGTAATAGAATTACTTGATAAATACTTCTCGAAGATATGGCGACAATTTAGATAGAGCCGACAATACGACAAACAACTCGCTAGAAGCCGTACAGTATTTTCTCATTATCTAATGCACAATCCGAAATTGTTATATCGACTCCGGCTTGTATTTAATTTAAGAAGCGTGATAAGCATGTTCGTAAATTTTATTTATTGCTAAAATAGGATTAAACGTCATCACCCTGTTGCGGTTAGCTCGCAAGCATGACTAAAGAGAGAGAGAGAGAGAGCAAGCAATATAATGCAATAACGATTACTCTAGAAGTAAATACGTGCGATTATGGCGTAGTATATTATTAAGCGGCACGCTAAGCGCCTGTAGTTGACACGTCAAGATAAACGGCTTGACTTTGTCGAAAACTCTCGGAGCAATAAACCGCGGCCCGATATTATCGATGTATTTTTTTTTCTTTGCGGAAATCTTACAAGTTTGAATGCGAAATAAGCGAGAAATAAATCTATTTTCTCCGCATTCAAGTGCCGTTAAAATACGCGAAACCGACGAGATGGATTCTTTCCATATTTCAATTCTCATAAACTTCTAAGCTGCCTTAATCAATCTCAAAATAATGTAGCTGTTAAAAATATTACAAAATTTTTATTATTTCTTTAAAGCTACATAATAAGGTTTTTTATTATATATTTATTCATATACATATATATTTATTTTATTACCTACATATATTTATTCAATAAAATAATTAATGTGCTATCGAGTCTGCAATATTCAGTCAAATTCATTATTAAGCGGCTTTCTATTAGGTACAGTAAAAATCTAGAGTCTCGATATTATAGCTCGTATTACAGGGATATCCGAATCAAATCGCGCCTGGAGACATTAAAATCCTTCGCATCGAAATAAGTCGCGCTCAAATTCACGTCGCATTTCTCAGCCACGCCCAAAAACCGGGAGAATTCATGGAGCGGATGAGGGTAAAAACTATGGACGAACTTCCGCACGGCTTCAAGAGTGGATTAGCGCGTTTCTTTCAAAAAATACATTTCACGTTTCTTCCCCTTCCCTTCGCGTAACGCTCGATAAACCTCTCTCGAGTAAATCCATCTCGTCGGTTTCTCCCTCAGCGCCATGTAAATATATCATTCGTGTTTTGCTGTACGGTGCCATGTCTCTGCAAATGAATTTCCTGGAGCGCTTCCTTCCTCCGTCCAGGAGACAGACACAGAAACGGCGAGCGAGTAACTGCGCGGAGGAGAAAGAGGAAGAGAAAGAGGAAACGTAGAGAGTGGAAGAGGGGAAAAGGGGGATGGAGAGAAGATAGTGAAGTGGAGTAGGACTACGCGAGAGTGAAGAGGCGGAAAAGAGGAAGTGGAAAAGAAAACAAGCACCAGGCAGAGCGAGAGACAATGGGCGGCACCGTACCGCGGAATCGAAGCCGAGTATGTCCGTTAGTGACATTAAATGCAACAGGGAAATAATAGTTACCGCGACTCTATGCGAAGTAAGTGTATGTCTGTTGACAGCGACGAAATAGCTAATATTTACTTATATGAATTTTCCCGGCCTCCTTTGCATCGTGTCGAATTCTCATTCTCTATTAAAAAAAAAAAAAATTTGTTTTTTATAATCCCGATGAAATAAACATCGCAATATTAATGAAATCAATAATATATTTTTTATCTCATTATAGTAAAAAAAAATATAAAGTAATTTAATAATAGAAAAATTAAAAAATATTTCAATATTTGCATGGATAGGTACTTAATATTAATCAAAATAAATGCCGTTGCTAAGTAAAATTGGATGCAATGTTTCTTTAACTGCAATACATTTGTAATTACTGCATAGGCAAAAATAACCTGCTGGTCTTTAGAACTACGAGGAATAAAAACGCGAAAATGGCGTCTGTAATATCGCGCGACATGATGCAGGAGATGGCCCAATATATTCATCGTAGATTTAGCACGAAATGCGGCGTGCGTGTTTTAAGTCTTTAATAGCATTGAATTTCTACGATGTTTTTTTTTTTAATAAACCTCAGACTCAGTCATTCCTTTTGCTAAGTGCGCGGTAAGGTTGTAAATAGATAGAAATAATACAATCGATAGTTTAATTTTAGAACACAAGAATGCAAGATTGGATATAAAACGGTAAAATAATAAACAGATAACTTTTTTTCTTTATTCTTCGTGTTTTGTTCGTATGTGTTTATTTAAACGAAACAAGGAAAGTGCGAAGTCTGCAGTTTCACAGACTTCGTGTACAGATAAGAATTGTCGAGTATTTATTTAGTACACGTCTTATTAACTCATATCGAGTAAAGCCCATTCATACACAACGGTAGAGTTGTATGTATTTTTTCTTATTTTTCTTATACTAATGCAAATTAACATAGCTATATACCATATAGAGAGAAAAAGTATGTCATGCAAAGAGAAAAGTCTTTTTGTAATAATAATATTTCTTACAATTAGATAAACTTTGTTCCATTTAAAAATCTTCTATCGTTAAAATATGTTAATATTTTTTATCACCTTTGAAATATAGTATATTGTGTAATATATAATATACGAGTTTAAGGTATAATATAAAAACTTTATCACAGAGTGATGGAAACTTCGGAGTTAGTAAGACATGCAAGTCTCAGAATAATGAGACGCTTGACATCTTGAAGTTAAAGATATTTTATTCCCCTTTTTTATATGTGCTTCGAATAACGAAGTTTATTCTAGTCTTCAAATTTTAGCATTTCCATCGTTATGTTTTCCGCATCTCGTTAACGCGTAACAGGCGAGAATCATTGTTTCATCATTCTGTTCTATAGGGCCCGATCGATACTTGGTCAAGATGAATCCGGTGTTCCATCAGGTTTTGTTACGGTACTACAATATTTATCAGCTCGCGTTGGCAGTCGTAGCCGGTTAACGCGCGTTTCCCGCACGGTAACGAGTTTAACGTTACGTGACATCGTCTCGCCGCGAATTAATTGCGTCCGCGCGAGTGCGAGTGCGAGTGCAGTGGCAATTTCGATCGCTGCTGCTGCTGCTGCTGTTACTGCTGTTGCTGCTGTTGCTGCTACTGTACTTCGCCCGTCAATCAATCGCACGGAATTGCGGCCGGTGGGCGTATTTATGTACATGTGTGCGTGCGTACGTGCATGCGTGCGTGCGTTTATACGCGCATGGCTCTATGCCGTTCATATTATTTCGCTCCAAAGTCCGACGATTACTTTAATTAGGCATGAGATTACGGCGGAAAAATGAAAATAATGCACCGCCGATAAAATACTGACATGTGACTTGGGCTGTATCGCCACGTAACATCGTGTGACCTTTTCGCTCGACAACTGTATCTTGAAGTCGAATGTCGACTTTAATTCAGGTTTACTCGCGGATAATAATGTCGGAGGAAAATACTTGAGAAATGAAAGTTAAATTGCAAAAGTCATGTTCCAAATTAAAGAAAAATCATGTTAAATTTTATGATATTATAATATCGCGTTTGTGCAAAGTGTTGCAGAAGGTACAAATGTTGCACATTTTTTTTAAATTTTGATAATAGTTTAAAGAATTACTTTTAACTTCTTAAAATAATTAAGAAGACATTGGCACAATCTTTCAAAACGTTTTTTTTTTTTTATTAAAAAGTAATGTCTTGTATACACTGAAAAAGAATTTATTTGCAAGAAAAAATTGATTTCTATAAATTTAGTTTCCTTAATTCAAAGAAGTATTAGGTGGATTTAAGAAAACATTTTTCTGAATTTAAAATATTTTCTCAAATCTATCTAATATTTCTTTGAATTAAGGAAACTAAATTCATAGAAATCTATTTTCTTGCACATAATAAATTTTTTTCAGTGTAGACGTAATTATGTTACATAGGCGTCTCTAAAAGATTCGAGACTTGAAAATTAAAGATTTGTGGTGAATTATGAAATACATTTATAGAGCAAACTAATTTCTCAGTTAATTGATAATTAACCTGCTTAAACATAATTTTAATTAAAAACTTATTTAATCATTTAATACGTAAAATTAAAAACTCATAAAAACAGCGTTAAATTAAAACTTTTAACATAAAAACTTTATTACGTTTTTATTCGTTATGTTAAAAGTTACGACGTTAATTGTGAATTTAAAAAATATGTAACACCGTAACAATAAAGATAATTGTTCAGTTTAATTGACTCCTTGCTCAAATATTCCAAAAAATATATTTGCTCATGATTAATTCGAAATTTTAAAATTGGTGCAGATTTTAATCTTCCGTCAAATTAACGTAAATTTTAATTATTGCCAGAATTAAATTAAAATTTAATTATCACGCTCGACTTTCAGAAGAAAAAGTATTTTAATTGTAGTCCCTCGATAACGCGAGTTTTCTATATTTAACAATTATTACAATAAATTAAAAATATTAGGTATTTTATCGCACTTACCGAAATCCCGCGTACAGCATCATTAACAGCGAACGCCTGGAAGCCATCTTGTCGTCTCGTTTCATGATTTTATGCCCCGATAGCTCAGTCTGCATGTCCTGCGTATCACGAAAAGACATATATTATTATCTAGTTACAATATTATGTTGTAGATATGAAATATTTGTCACACACATCTAATAATTTCAGGAATCTGCAGTGAAAAGCAAGCTATGGCATTTCGGCGTCTCATCCCTTTCTTTCACTTTTTCATGCATTTGTTACATACGTTTCACCCACAGCGTACCTTCCGTCTCTCCCTCATATATCAAGATAAATAGTAAAATCTACTAATAACGCTCGTAATATAATATCTATAACGCGATATAATCTAATAATAACGCCAGCAAGACGTGAAATTTGTAGCTATCGTCGCTGAAAGTTCGACGCTTCGGCCGACGAGACGCCCGGCGGACAAGCGACAATATTTCGATCACTCAATTTACGCATTAAGACATGATCTTGGCCACTAATATTAACCTAATTACCTTCCGGCGTAAGAGATCCTCATTATTTTTGCCCTATCGCCGGACTCCGACGCCGATTCGCGACGATTCGCATGAATTTTGGAGTCATGGAGATGCAATCTCGCCCATTCTTGTCACCGTGCTGCGCATAATTACAAGTACTACGCTCACCAATTCGAAGGAATACTACGTGAACCGAACGAACACCGGCACTACGTCATAGTTCATACTACGTGAATCAAACGGAAGGACGGAAGCTTCGTCGCCTACATGGCGGCCCGCGGCACTCGCGCCAATCTCAGCTAACCTATAAGTGACAGGTGCTCGGCTGACGGATCTTTGTTGGATTCTGATAAAAATCTGTTACTTTTAAGACGGAAACGTGACAATAACCTCGTATTAGTTAGTTTTCTCGGCACGAGAATGATAACGTCGTGATTTTCGCGATAATCTCGTGTCCGCGATCGTAACGTTAACGTAGCCTCAACATGCTGTCCGAGGTTGACGTGTTTATCAGCAATTACACGCTGGTCGACCCTGATATCTACCAGCTTTGGGTCGACGGGCATACTTGTGAGTTGCGGGAGTTACAGTCTCCTTCGATTTATTCGTAATTCGAGGAATTATTTGGATCTACGAGTCTAACGCGATGAATGCCTTTTTCTAGCCAGCGATGCGGTCAACATTCTGCATCAACGAGGAATCTGCCAGCAGACTAACGCGCCGCTCGAGCTGGTTGCATCTGACATCCTCGACCACTATCGCACTTATGCTCTGCTCGAAAAACTGCTTCACACTCCTACGAAACTCGCCAGCGAGCAGCTAGCCTTTCAGATAGAGCCGCAGACCAGTCAAATGCTCATAGAAATGTAAGAATACGCATGACGCGACCCTCTAATCGAAGCTGGAATTACTATTAATCTTCTGCGAGGCTGACATGGATAATTGCTCACCTCAGGTATTACGAATTTGACGATGTTGTTATACGCGAGTTACTGGGGAAGAAGATTACGTCCAAAAGTAGAAAGGATATGGACGAGGTAGCGGAAAAGACAGGGATCACGTTGAAGAGCTGTAGAAGACAGTACGACAATGTGAAAAGGGTATTTAAAACTGTGGAGGATTTGCCAGGTTCTCTCACAGCCAATATCAAACAACATTTCTTACTTTCTGAGGACCTTGCTAAGTATGTCCAATGCATGATTCCTTATAAAAGCTGTAACAACCTAGCACGAGTGCATAATCTAATTATAATAAGAATCATGTAAATTATAATGTAGTAACTAGCTGTTTTTAATTATGCACAGGCGATACGCTGCAGTGGTGTTTATAGCGTGCCTGCGATTTGAAATGAATAAGAGAAAATTACAGTTTCTAACGTTTCCCGATCTATATCACTGTGCTAACAGTATGATGGCGTCGTGGACGTATCGTTGTGTCGGATCTGAATACTTTGACACTGATTTGGATAGGGAGTTCTTACAGGAATTATCGGAATGCAGGATTCTTTTGGAAAACGATAAACACCACAAACAGTATGTTGTATCCTATCCTAAAATGACAAGCAATAATGTTCTTTCATAAAAATCACAAAAATAATAGAGGAAAATACCGGTATGTTCCAGTTTAGTATGTCTTAAACTCAAACCAATGCTTCTCGATCGATCTTATCAAGAACTGGAGTTAAATTTTCGTTCGTATTCGAGAGCGATACTCGGAATTGGATGCAACTTGCACAGATCACGAGAATTGAGATTTTTCTTTTTGGAACTGGTGGAGAGATGCATCGAACCTTGGCGACAAGTCAATTGGACACACTCTGATCTACGAAATTTCTTATCTGTCTATACACAGTGCGCCCTTGACATGGATGTACTTAGGTAGGAATTGCAATAATTAGTATGTATGAATAGGATTTCATTCAAATATTAGGAACTTTAAGAAATATTAATGTTTCAATTTTTATCACAGAGAAGGAGAATTGAGAGATGCGTTTGAACGTTACATGACAGTAGTAACATGCTGTCTATTACGTATGTATCATACATGATTATATTGATGTGAAAAAATAATGTATGTAGTAATAATATATATACTTAGAAGGTACAAGTAAACGATAGGATTGATAATTTGTACAGTATTTATTAATTTTCTGTAATAAATAGACAGATGCATATCTTGTATGCTGCCTGTAATTGTGCAGTTAAATATACATATATGCGATAACGCATATTGCACTATCAACATTTTCTTATAAGTTACTGATATTTTCATTTAAGTGCGCGATGTGGAATTCTACAAAGTGAAAGGCAGTTTTTATAAACACGGCAGTAGCTCGGTACCTCTTTACCACTTTGTAATTATTCAACTGGAAGTTAATTTAAATCCACTATGAATATTAATGAAATGAATTGGATTTTTTTTTCAACTTGCATCTGTTGGCAACTATAACAATTGGGTATTTTAAATAAAATATCGCTAACTACTAAAATATATATTTACATTTATTATCGCGTTGTCTAATAACATTATTAATATCGTGTGTATGTAGATATATATTAATGTACAGAATACACATCGCACATTTTGCGCGCTAGTTTTAAGAAGTACGTTTGCTTAAACCTCGTTTATACATTATAATAAATGTACAAACGTCTTTTCGTCAAAACGTACCTCCTTGTAAGAATCTTACGCAGATAAAACTTATAAGGAAATGTTTCCAAAATATTCTACCCAGTGGCGATAGAGTATTATCTTTACTGAACGGAGGTTTTGTACTTACTCTTTCACTTATTTATTCCTCTGCATGTATTCTACTATTACTCATGGATATTTGGACGAGGTATGCTGTACTGGGTAGAGATGTGTGGATGGGGGTAGGAAAACTGGCGGCGTCAAGAAAATCGTAGAAATATCATTTCACCTAAGTACTCGCGTACAATTGACTACTGCGTGACTCCTAACACTTTGTTAACGGCATTCACTATGTCTCTGATCTGTGGCAAGGCCGCAATCTCCAGTGATTTCGCATATGGCATAGGCGTGTCGACTCCCGTGATGCGAATCACAGGTGCGTCAAGATGGTAAAAGGCTTCGCCTGAAAAAAATAGTTTATTTAAACAAATGAGAGAAATACTGTCGAGGATAAATAAATTAAAATAAATCGACAAGAACCCGTTTTTTAAAACTGAATAGATTTGAAGTGGTTCGCAATTCATTAATCTTTTGCAGCGCGTTTAAAACTTAATTCTAATTAGCTCTATTCAATTTCTACTTCAATTATCTGATTCCTATTTAAAACATAAATTCAATACAAGTAAAATACGATATATAAGTGGTATAAAACTTACTCTCGGCGATTCTCGCGCTGACTTCCGCACCGATACCGCACTGCGGCCAACCCTGCTCGACCGTCAACAAATGTTTCGTTTTCACCACAGACTGTATGATGGTGTCCGTGTCCAGTGGCCTAAGAGAACGTAGATTAATCACTTCGGCTTCGATTCCCTTTCCGGCAAGTTCGTTGGCCGCTTCGAGAGCCTCCTCGACAGCTTTGGAATGTGCTACCAACGTCACGTGATTGCCCACCCGCTCTATCTTAGCCTTGCCGATGGGTAAAACAAAGTCCTTTGTCAAAGCCTCGTCAGACATAGGATACTGTACACCGTACAATATTTCGTTCTCGAGCACCACCACTGGATCAGGATCTCGAATGGCTGCTTTGAGCAAACCCTTGGCGTCTTCGCTGTTGTAGGGTGACACTACTTTCAAGCCAGGACAATGACTGTACCAGGCTCCGAAACACTGCGAGTGTTGCGCTGCTACACCTGCGGCAGCACCGTTGGGACCACGAAACACGATTGGCACGTTGACTCTACCCGCAGACATGTAAAACGTCTTGGCGGCGGAGTTGATAATGTGATCGATCGCTTGCATCGAGAAATTGAACGTCATGAATTCGCAGACTGGTCGCAGGCCGGCCTAGAAAATATTCATACAAATAGAAGTACATATCAATAAAAATATAACAAAGCTTAACAAATATTGCTCCATGCATACCATAGCTGCTCCAACCGCGATACCGGTGAAACCAGCCTCTGTAATTGGCGTGTCGATGACACGCTTGTCTCCGTACTTCTTCCAGAGACCACGGGAAACCTTGTACGCGCCGTCATAGAGAGCGACCTCCTCGCCAAGAAGAAACACCTTCTCGTCCCTCTCCATCTCCTCATCCAGGGCAGAGTTCAGAGCGTCTCGCACAGTCATCTAGCGCATTCACACAAATTTTCGTAAGAGAACACTGAGGCACTTGCAAATGACCTTTCATGTCCTTCAAGTTTCCACTTCTCTGCGTGAATGATCGTACATAAGAGAAGTGTCAAATCAAGAAGGGCAAAGGGGAAGTAAGAGAAAACTGTCGATCAATGGGGGAACGTTCGCGAGTGATGATGTCGCGTGCCCGCAACGTGTCCAGCAGACCGATTCTTTTAGGTTAGGTTTAACAGTGGAGTAAATCACCTGCTGCGATGCTGCCCATCTCGACGTGGAGAACGATCGGCGGGCGACGGTCCTTACGGCGGTCTGAAAGCAAAAGAGCATCGTAAATCCATCCGGAAACTCGAATCTTTTCTCTGCGAGCGAGTCGCAACGATGTCATCCATTCTACTTGCAGCAGCCGTTCGCGCTCCTCCACGCTCGCGATGTTTATTTATAACGAGATCACAGCGGATGAGATGGAAGAGGCTGCCGTAAACGTGGAGAATAGATCATTCCGATTGCGACAGCTCGTTTTCCGGAGCCTTTTACCGTAAGCATGTTAGGTCGTTGACGGGGTAGCGGGTCGACGGAGGTTTCTCGCGGTGAGGCTTTCCCTGAGAACAATCTCTCCTCTCTCTCTCTCTCTTGGAGGACGACTTAAGACGTCCGAGAAAAATCCTCGTCTGCTCGTCTCCTGTACTAAAACAGAGGCTGCCTTAACAGAGCCAAGGACGCGTACCGTTCGGGACTGTTACGAAACGTGTGTCGGTCCGAAACGGCGGCGCGTCGACTGGCAGTGGCGTTCGAAGTTTCGAACTTTGAAGCCGAAGCGGGCAAACCCGTCCGAACTCCGAATTGCGCGATGCTGACAAAGCGAGTATAGGATGACTAGACGATCGCGTGACAGATACGTAATAGCCACTCCGTCAAATTGTGTCTCTCAAGATTGTATCTGAAACGCAAAGTAAGTAATTTGCCGGAGTCGAGATTCAAATTTGTTTCTACCCGCTGGGTTCGTTCCTTTCGAGCGCAGCGTGTGCACCTTGGCGGTGCATCTATTCTTTCAATTTTTTTTCTCTTGAAAGAGCAGATACTTATAAATAGGCGTAAGTTTAATTTTAAACCCAAAATGTGCGCAACTTATTTGAATTTCTATCAATATAGATTAATGGCGCGTTCGGGGAGACGCTATATTAGCGCTAATAGCGTCACTTTATCTTTATCTTCTTAAGTTTAATTTTTTAAACGCAAAATGCGCAACTTATTTCAATTTCTATCAATATAAGATTAATGGCGCGTTCAGGGAGACGCTATATTAGCGCTAATAGCGTCATTTTATCTTTATCTTCTTAAGTTTAATTTTAAACGCAAAATGCGCAACTTATTTCAATTTCTATCAATATAAAATTAATGGCGCGTTCGGGGAGACGCTATATTAGCGCTAATAGCGTCATTTTATCTTTATCTTCTCACCAGAGAAAACAAGGATAGAACAAGTAAATAGCGCTATAATAGCGCGCTCCCCGAACGCAGCCTAATTATAACTTCAGATGATAAGAATTTGTGCTTCTCAGCTACATTAATATTTTCCTTGGCTTATTATATTATAGTTATTCAATTAACATAAAAATAATTGTGATAATTAGCCCGGATAGCAAAACGCCTCTGTTATATTTACGAAATAGGTATGTCCGTAAACTCGTGACGAGTATTTGCGCAAATAACATATGTAAATGTTGTGTGAGTGTTTCGCAAATTATTTGCATAATTTTGCACACACTCGATCACGTTTTAAATTGCTATTTGGGGAAGTCGGAAATGACAAAAATATCAACCAGTAAGTATACGAAATCGACTATTCATCGACGTCAATTAAGCTAATTATTTCTGGCTGAGTTTAAAACGAGACAATCTTTTGTTTTTGTATAAGCAGAATAGCAAAGAAAAAGATAAGAAAATGTAGAGATATCTTGGTCACTCCGTCCTACAACAAAAATGTTATATTTTTCTTGCAATATCATCTTTCTTTCTATTTTTTTTCCTCGAGTAGAATATTGCAAAAATTTCTTCTCTGCATCAGAGAAAATTAAAAGCGTCAATAAATCGGTAAATAAACAATTTTATTTACCGATCGGGAAATAATGTTAACGAGATAGGAGAAGTTTTAGATGATAGATGGCAGTAGCATATTGATTTTAAAAATTCAATTCCTGATGGACATGCATCACATGATTCACATGCATGCTTCCAACGCCATTTTCTTATATTGTTCAATAAAAGAAATTGAACTAAAATTTTAATCGTGAAGGTTCTGAAGAGTTAAAACTTATTAAATATTAATAATTACTTGTAATTAAATTTTTAAAAAGAATATTAATTTTTATTTTATTGCACCAGTACTTTCCGGTGGCCTTGTCGAATTGCGTTTAAGACTCAATTAAGACAACTGCTGCAACACCGGGATACCGGATGCTGAATGGTGATTCATGCAGGATGCGATATGCCGCGTGAAGCGCGAGATGAAGTTGGACGAGCACACGCGCAACGAACACAGAAGTATACGCATTCTACATGACATGTATATGTTATACATTTTACAACGTATACTTTATTAATTGCAATTACATGTATGCGTTTGCATTCTCTTTCTTCACATGCAAATTACTTTCACAAATGCTCCACAAAAAGAAAAAAAATGAAAATAACGTACCAACGTTTTCGCATATAGCCTCTCTCTCCGCGCGGCGTAATATGTATATTTATATATATAATATATAATATATATTTATATATTTATATTTTTTGTTTTTATTTATTTATATATATTATTATATTATGTATATGCGTGAGTCCATAAGAAATACTTAATCGCTACGAGACATTCATAATCTACGTTGTCATGATCATGGTCGATGTCGCATTTAAGCACTGATCGATCGATAGTTTTTTTCTTTTGTTTCTTTCTCTTTTTTCTTCTTCTTTTTCTTCTTCTTCTTCTTCATGCAATGTGTAACACTAATCTAGATCACAGTCGTTTCCGCTTTGCAGTCGAGTAAAGAGATGCGATTGATGCTCCGATGAGTGAGGGTGAATGAGAGAAAGGGAGAAAGAGAAAGAGAGAGAGACAGAGAGAGAGATAGTATGTGTGAGCAAGAAAGAGAGTATGAGAGGCGGTGATTATCATTCATTCGTTAAGCACTCCGATTAAGCAAGCGATTTTCCCGTTTTCCTTTCTTCGTTTTCTTCGCGGGCTCAGAAATTTGCGAGACAATGACACGAAGATTTAAAATTGCGCGTCGCTTATTTACAATGAAACTCATGCTCCTTTCAATCTTTTCTTTTGCTCCCTCTCCCTACGAGAAAGAATGGAATTAAAGAGGATTCGATCTCTGTTGAAATACCCGAAATAAAGAGGGGAAAGAAAGATGGGAAGTTAAAGCTTTCCTTTTTTTTTATTTCTTTCCATATCTTCTTTCTTGCGTTCCGATAATTCAAATCGAAATCGAATCCGTTCTAACTCCATCTTCTTCTTACAAAGTTTTCCCCTTTCGGCCGTTTTTCTCTTACAATGACAATGCTACGATGAGGATGTTGCGTGTTACATGCGTATGTACGAGTAAGTTATGCCATTATTTACAGAAAATGCGCACATTCATACCACGTTTACCTTCCGTTCTAGACTTTACTATATATGTGGGCGACAAACGATGAAAGCGAGTGATTTCTGTCACGGTCTAGTATACAGACCGTGATTTCTGTTCTCATTTCTTTTCTTTTCGTTGTGAAAAACACATGACTGGGTGATACCGATAGAATATGCCGATCAAATCGTGTCGATTATTGAGAAGGAAATAAAGTGTCGGGATATGTGTTGTTTTTTTTTTCTGTATCTTGTTTTGCTTTTTTTGTCGGAATTTTTATTAACGAGAGAACAACAGTTGAGTAAAAGTTAAATCGACTAGAACACTGGCTAGAGTAAAAAGACCATCGGATCTCTTCAATTCAAGTAAAGTCACAGTTTCAAAACGCAAAACGGAGAGAAATAGGTGGAAAAGGAAAAAGGAAAAGAGAAGAGAGAGAAATATAGCAAGGGAGAAAAACTGACAGAAAAAGAAAGGAAATTATTACAGAACGAGAAGGAAAGAGAGGCAAAGAGACAAGTGGAGAGAGCTGGCGACAAAAATATTCGTATCGAAGTTCAATCGGTGACGAGTTACTGTTGACATAGCAAACAGAGACGAACAGATTGAGATAAAATCGATAGACAGATAAATAGGTAGACAGATAGACAGACAGATAGACAGACAGACAGACAGAAAGAGTGAGGGAGAGATCATTTCGTAATTGTCCTAATCTAATTAGTTGTAGAGTATAGGAGAATTACCAATAGTTATAAGAATAACCATCACGATAATCATAATAATTCTAACGTCATTAGCATCGATAAGTATAGCATAATAATTTAGCTTCTTTTTTTTTACTTTTGATAACATTCCAAATTCCCCGCGCTTCGTTTCCTTTTCTTTGCTTTCGTTTTCTTCCTCCTACTTTTGCTTTCTTTGAGCTTAAAACGAGTCTTGCTCGCGCCTGGCTTTTCGCTCTCGTAAAATCTCATCACATTCGCGACGGCAATTATCATATTACGGTGTGTGTAAGGCCGCGTTTACTTAATCGATATACATCGTCGCGATAAGTCGTGCAATTACATCACGCTTTGCTGGTCGCTGTGATGCTAGTGGCAAAACATTCAAACAGCTATAATAACGCGCTTATCAGGCTTCTGAATCATCCTTGCTTTCTCTTATATTCTATCTTTTTTCCGATTATACGTAAAATGTTGTAATCTTCAATACATACATATTGACGATTAAGTATTTAAATTAGTATTTTAACAAAACCAGTTTTTTAGTCAAAATCGTCGACAGGCGATACATAAAAAAATATTCTGTTAAGTGTGAAAATCGACGATAAAATTAAATTTTTGTTACCTGTCCATGTTATCTCGACAATTTAAATATATTAATATTGAAAGTCTGTTTTTAACTTGGATTTCTTCTGATTTATGTCTGAAAAAATTTATTCGGCTCAATACAACGAAGAAAAATATTCCGAAGCATGATAAAGGCATTTTCATCAGGCACCATTGTTGCATTCCGCGCATCTCGATTAAAAAAAATACATTAATTAAACCGAGAATCGAGCGCGAAAACGTAGCTTTCATTCGACGCTGTACGCGTTTTCCTTTCCTCAGGGGATCCATCGATAACACGTAACAATATACCAAGATTAAAAGAATCCGTATACGGAGTGTGTAACAATTATCTCATTCTTTAGTTAGCGAACTAACATGCACTTGTTAAGTTTCGACGAGAAAGAGGGAAAGAGATATAGAGAAAGAGAGAGAAAGACAGAGAAAGGATAGAGAGATTTAGAGAGAATAAGGGAGCTCGCTTTTCGTCGCCCTATTCTGTAAACGTGCGATGCATCAAAAAATATTCTGTCAAGTTCGAAAGCCGACGATGAAAAGCATAACATCGTCCCTAAGAATTTGCTTTCGCCGCGCACATACATGCGCGAAACAGACTGTCGAGCCATGCGAATCTCTTTGAATGCGATCTCTTGCTTTTGCAACGTGAGCGCGTGACAGAACGATCCTTTACTTAATCTTTAATCCGTCAGATCTTCGCGCTCCGCTCTCGCGCGAGCTCTCTCTTCTTTTGTGTCATATATAAAAAATTTACTCTTTCCCGTTTCGCCACCGCTAAAGTATGTACAAACGAATGGTAAATCCCTCGCCTCGCGTTCGCGCGACTGCTAGCATTTTGTAGTGTTTCTTCTCTTCTCTCTTGTACGTTTAATTTTACTGCCTTACGTCGAAGTAGGGTGAAAAATGTGTCCGTCGCTAACCAGGCAGTGAAAAATCGATATTCAACAAATAATTTGGCATAATCTATATTTCTCTTAAATGTAATTCCATATATATATTTTTAATGAACCATATACATTTTTCTATTTAATGAAGATTTGCACGTTTTATTCCAAATATAAGCTTTGATTAAATTAACTATGTATTTTTATTAAATTGATTGTATTATTTTCTCGCATCTTACAATTCATTGCTCTAAAATTAATTTACATAAATAGCGGCATGCTTCTTAGGACTTGAGGTAGACAGAGAAAGCTCGAAGAGCTCGATATGAATACGACTTTGTTAGGATTTGTCTCACGCGTTGATTTGAAAAGCAGAAATGCACAAACTAACTTGATGGACGAGATGCTGCAACGCAAGATAGCAAGGATTTTTTCGGGGACGTACATTTTTCATCCTGCTTCGTTGTTATACTTTCGCGTTTGATGCACTTTCAAGAGTTTATATCAAGCTGAATAAAAATATCCATTGATATACGAACGTTATATCATGAGATTTTGAAAATATATATACGTCTCGTAATCGAGAGACAAGGCTTTCTTGCAATGTAAACCTACATAACACTTGTCTTTCACAGGACGTTAGTAGTATCGACGTATTGTTGACGACGATAACGAGAGGAAAAATAAAGCTAAAAAGATATATATTCTTTCCATCGCGATTAGGGCAAAATTGAAAGCACTTCAATGCCGGATAACTCATTCTCGATTTTAAGAATCACTCTCAATAGCGACTCTCGACAGACAAATATCCGTAGTAAACACGATTGAGATTGCTCCCAAACCCGTGACCATTTCAGAAAGTTAAGAATTACTCTTAAGAATGAAAAATTGTCAAGTGAATGCACAATATGTATTTAGTGCATACTGAGAAATTTTACTCCGCAGGATATTAATAGTCCTCATACGATTCTTATAAAAAGAACTCTTCCTTTACAGTCGAATAATGCTAAAATAAATATTTTAACGCTATTCGTTAATAAACGAAGAATTCTCGGATTAATCTCTGACAGCGACTCTCGCTATAAAAGTTCCTCACTTGCTCGCGTTCATTTTCTGCTCACAAATAAAGAATCGCGATTTATATTACTGACCGCGGGCGATACCTAGTACATATCGATATTGAGTACAGATTTATATAACATAACTTAGTTGTAAAATAGCATAAATGTCATCATCATCAGTCCATAGCGCTTGTCAGCGCATAGCGAGCCTCTCTCATATGCCTGTAGCGCGCATGTTGATCATTTTATTACAGGCATATGGGACCTACTGTTTTACGCCGATTCCGAACGGCTAAAATCGAGAGGTTTCTCTTGGCAAGAATACTCTCATTTGTTTGCCATTGCCTTCTGAGAGGGAGCACGAGCGAAAATTTCTAGGTCCTACCGGGAATCGAACCCGAGACCTCTAGCATAGCAAACCAGTGCACTGGCTGCTAAGCCACGCTAGGCTCCTAATAAGCATAAATGTAACACAGATAAAAAATAACGTGCTATTACGCTCACTGCTTCTGATGGTTATCGGCGACCATTCGATCGCGACTAATTAGCATGCTTAAACCTCTCTATGTGTGTGTTTAATAATTAATAATTATAGTACCATCGGAAAAAAATTACGTGAGATAACAATTATTTAATATTAAATACTGAGATACCCCCATTATTTATTGCCGTTTGGGAAACTATTATCGATTATTCATGCAAATTATATGTTAAACTCATTTATCACTGCTCACAATCTGATCTTGAATTATATATGTACATATATTACGATATATATGTATATGAATAATATCAATTGTATTAATTCTTATACAAAGTGCCTCAAACTACAAAAAATATTCAAGACACAGATGAATACAGAACGCGAAAAATTGCGGATATTTTAAGAATTATTCTGCAAGTTGCAGAAATATAAATAACGAAGCCTTGTTTTATAATTAATTATAGCTCAACTGTAATGTCTCAAAAATTTTGATTAATTAAGGTTCAATTGCAATAAAATAGAAAATAACTGAAAATTTTTACAAATAATTTTTTAAAGATATATCGAAAAAGAAATATTTCCCGATGGATCCTTCCCATCTCGCACATTTTACTTTGTATCATAAAACAATGTCTTTTCCTGTTCTCTGTTTCACGACAAATTGCGACGATACGAGAGATCTCCCGTTCGAATCTATCGGGCGAATGGTCGTCCAACAGACAACAGCGATCGTATCTAACAGTTAAAAAAGCATTGCCTCGTTGGTAGCAAAATTAATTCGATAATCAACTTCATTGATCGCGATTTCTCTACCGTTTTCTCTTTTCTGTTTCGGAATTTTCCGCGTTTCCGTTATCTCGGTCCCACGTCCCACATCCAAGTAACGTTGCAATCGACCCGAGATTCTTTTCCTAGGCGTGTCCGTGCTCTTATCCTTCGACAACTAAATCCGCAAAAACAACTCGCGGTACGTACACAGACTAGGTAGGAAAAATCTGCATTCTGTTGCTCTGACGATTCAGCTAATATATATTAATAACGTTAGTCTGACACGTGCAGACCACGACAGAATGTATGAATACCTCATAATTACATGTTGCATATGCATGTACGTTTATAC
Organism: Leptothorax acervorum; assembly: GCA_035220615.1. Classification (NCBI taxonomy): domain Eukaryota; kingdom Metazoa; phylum Arthropoda; class Insecta; order Hymenoptera; family Formicidae; genus Leptothorax; species Leptothorax acervorum. The sequence goes on along the minus strand of JASTWQ010001261.1, from coordinate 960,869 downwards.
ATATACATATACCTTTGTAATATGATTAGATATCTACGCGTTTATTCTGATCTATATCGTACGTGTTCTTGCACAATCAGCCTTTCCGAGTATATTTCCACTATTTTTTTGCTATTACCTGAGATCAAACATAAACAGTAATAGGTTAATTAAAACGAACCCACAACGAGTTCGTATAATTCTCAACGCGCGTGTTGTTACGTTTAATATACGTATTATATAATTACCTCAAATCCGAAAGCTATGACTAAATAAACGTAAATGTATCAACAATTAGTTGTTCGATGATTAATCAATAAATCATTTTGTAGCTCCGCGCGTCGAACGTCGCGGCAAACGGCCGGAAGCCTCCCTCGAAGAGAAATCCACAACAAAACCGAAACGATTTGCTAGACGATAAAAGCCAACTGATCCGATCGATTGCATCGTTTAATCATACCATTCGTTTATATAGACAAAACTCTAAATCATCGTACTGCCTATAGGGTACTGTCTACACCTTTAGAAGTCTTCCCGTTCGCATCCCCTTATTTAGACGAAGGAACGTACTAGTCGAATGTAAGATATACTGGCAGAGTGCTAAAACCAACTAGAACCAATTGCTGGCTGAGCCCAATTTTGTAGAAAGACCGCCGATGCCCTTGCCGAACATGCTACCGACTTTGCCAACAACGTTCGAGGTGACGTTTCCTAGATTAACTTCTGTATCAACGATGTGTATTTTTGTCTTAGGTCTCTCCACCTCGTCATCATTGCCATTCTCTGAAAGTCCTCTGCAACGCAAAAAAAGATCAATTAACTTTTTTAGTTATAACAGAAAAAATTTCTTTCAGCTCACTAAAAATTTCCTCATTTTTATTGGTAAAAGTTAAATGCAAATTAAATTACGTTTCAGAAAAATAGATAAAAATTTATAGCTCCTATTTCCGGAAAGGAATTGTTTTCACAAAATGTATATTTTTTACTAGTCTCCAGTTGTGTAACTTCTTTGTCATATATTATAGTTAGAGATTAAAAGATCTTACTCTTCGTTCTGAGCGCTCATGGTTAAGGCACAAGTTGCTTCTTCCGTCTTCATCCTCTTGTCTATAGTCTGATATGTCTTCGTGTTGAGTTTCTCCTCCATGACACCCTGGAGCTCAAAGTCCGAGTAGATCTTCTTCACGATATGAGCTAAGCAGGTACATTGATGCAAATGCAGGCTATGATCAAGTCTCTCGGATAACCAGTTACAAAGCATTTGTATCTGCGCCGTATACCATTGCTGCAAATCAAAATAATTCAATTAGACGAAACACCTTTACGGTCACGACTGGATCTTGGTAGCTTGATAATATTACTCGCGTGAATTTTATATACTACAATTCTTTGCCCTTAAAATAATTCGACGAAATCTCTCCCAATAATGCGAACTATTAAAGCTCCAATTTCTCTTTAGAGACACAATTACAATTAAAGATTTTTTTTGCGTACTATTTCGACCAACTCTTACCTCAAAGAAAGTCAAAATCCACAATTCGTCGAGGACTTTGCTGCGAATCTGATCCATGCAATTTCTCATAAAATTTACATAGGCTTGTCCCAGTTCCTTCCCGCTTCCTGATACCTTCTAAAAAACAAATTATAAGACGTCGGTTAAAAATATTCTAATAATTCTCTATGCATATATTATCTCTCTCGTGATATCTTGGTTCTTCGCTAAATTATTAATTGAACGAAACGAATACCGTAAGACTGAGAATGGAGCCAATAATAGAACCCTCATCGTAACGTGACAGCTTAGACAACGTCGCTTCCAATACCGTAATGAGCTTGTTAATCATTCCTTGATTCATTCCCGCTGACGTCTTTTCAATCATGTCATCGATCTTGGAGTGATATTGATGCTAGAAATATGGGTTAATAATAGCAACACAAAATGTACCTGCTAAGCAATTAACTTTACAACAATGTCATTGTTATTTAACGTGGAATAATTATTTAACGTTTTCTATTATCATTACATTAGATGATCTTAAAAGTAAAATAACTATATATTTAGTATTAATTTATTAAATAAATAGAGATGAGAATACGAAGTAAAGTGTAAATTAAGCTCAAAAGCTGAAATTAATATAATTCTTATGGATTTTACTACATTTATATCTACACTGAAATTATGTATTTTGTGAATGAAAATGCGGAATTTTACATCGCGTTTCTCAACGATTTTTCTGAAGATCAGCTACCGAATGAACTTACCACATCGACTCCATCGACAGTACAAAGCTTAAAACTCTGATTCTTGGCGTCCAAAATAACGTTCACCATAGCGCACATTTCCGACGGTATGATATAATCTGTGGAGCTGAAGGTCATGCCTTTCTTGAGCCACTGCTGAAAGGCCGCGTCGGTCCTTTGAATGCACGACTCCACCATGTCACACGCCATCAGTTTTAGTCTTTGTTCAAGATGTTGCCTGAACTCCTGATCAGGCCAGTGCAACCCGCCGATGAACGATTGCAACGCATCCAACTTCCAGAAGAGGTCCTCCGATGTGGCACAGCCGTTCCCCTTGATCTCCCATCGTTCCTTCTCGAAGCCTTTATGAATCGACTGAGCGATCGACGTTTCCATAAGATCAACGTAACGCACCACCAATGGCGCAAATGTGTCGCGTAGATGCTGATGGAATCTCCCATTCTTCAAATTGTCTACGTGCAAATTAAATTTCGCAACCATTTATAGAACCCTTAGATCTAATCTCGAAGCACGACATCTCCGATACATAAGATAAGAGAAGATATAATGAAATTAAATCCTGTTAGTTATAATATAATCCTGGATGGGAATTAAACTCACCGTCGGTCCTGAGATAATCATTCATTATCTGGAACAGTGGAAAACTGTCCCACGTGTCTGCCGGTTGCTCTGCGAGTACTTTATCCATATCGACGGCAAATAGCGACCAGAAGATCTCGGCGTGCTCCACCATAAGATCGCTAAACCAGGCGAACGCCTGCGGTACAGTGTAGTAGGAGCGGATCGTGAAAATATTATACATCGCACATATACGGTGGGCATGTTTCGTCTAGCTCGGGGTGATGGGGACGCCACCCTGAGCACGGGGCCCTCGAGTACCCAGAAGACACTACTTCTACTTCATAATGTGCGTGAGAACGATCATAAAATTCGTAATGCTAAGCGACAAGCGTTTGCTGGATCTAAGATCTCAACTGTGACTATTGACTCGAGCGAAACGTCGAGGGAGATATCGCAATCGAATGTAGATAAGACGCCTCTCATTTGCAAAAGATGTCTGATGAAAAGTGAAAGTGGAACTAAATTTTAACTAAATGCAGCAACGTGTGGAGTGCTAGGATAGACGCAGCAATGAATTATTCAATTCCTTTGCTAAATAAAAGTATTATTTTTGACGCATATAATTTCTATAATAAATATTGATTGATAAAATTATTGACGGGTAACTTATACATTTTAATGTATAACTATATATATTAATTAAGAAATACAGATCTTTGGGTTCTCGAAATAATGTACGATATACATACATATACGACGAAAATAAGCGTAGATTAAACGTTTGATCTTTGATGCATCTATCCTATTTATTGTCTTGTGGCGTGTTTCATGATGTATATACATGATGTATGTATGTGCAAACTCGAAAACGTAACAACATAAAAAAGTAAAGTGTTGCTCTTGTCTTTCTGCAAGAAAGTGAACGTCTCTCAGTTGCAATAGAATATCTCACGACGTCTGCAATTCAACCATTATTCTACATGAAAGCGACTTTCGCGGTGATAATAGAAGCTCTCTATGCAATTGTCTACACGAGCCAAATTGTCTACGACGACGAAAAGGAATGACGCGCGTTTGTCTTCTGAGGAGGTGGCCGGACCCTTACCAAGTCCGTGTTTCAAGGCATGCTGATCCTCTCTCTCGAGAGCCCCGAGAATCGACACTCAGTTCTAAAAACCCAACTAATACCTCCGAATAATGTTCTTCGTTTTGCTGGAGCAGGTCGACGCACAACTCAGCGAGATGTATGAGATCCTCCAGCTTCCTGCTAGGAGGCACGCACACCTCGCCGCTCAGATCGTCCTCGATCTTTGCTTCGGCGGACAATTTTGTGTAATTTACAAGCGCCGCCGTTTCTAAGCAGTTCTTTATCAGAGCTTTCACTTCTTCTTGCGGCACGGGCGTCACGCTGTCCTTCATGAGAACGCGTTCCAAAAGAGATAAAGTCGCTTTTAACGCGCCTTCCGGACGCCCGAATGGAAAACTGTACCTGTTGCAATAAGGGACATAGTTGGTGACATTTAATCGGACAAAGTAATTTTTGGGAAATTATTTTTGGAAGAATATTGATTTAAGACACTTTTTGTTGCAACAGCTATTATAATAGCATGCATAAAAATTAATTTCTTCCCAAGTAAAGATATAGGTACAATTATTATAAAAACTACTCAAATAAAAATTGCAAAGAAAAGTTAATTTTGTTAAAAGGAATGTAATTTTAAAATACATATGATAAAAAATAATTTGTGAAACTAAATATTAAACGCTTAAATAATTCTTTGTAATAGTTATTTCTTTTATATCATTCACAGTTCAAAGGAGATTAAAATTGCTTACCTAAAGTTGGTGATTTGGCTCTCGAGAATCTGTCTGAGCCGTTCCTTAATCTCCTGAAATTTATCTTTCTCCTCGTGGGTAATCGAGCCCACGCCATCGGCGGATGTTGTGTTACCGTAAACATGAGTGGCACAGAAGGCGAAACTAAAGTGTATCAATGTCGGATCTATCATAAGCCCACGATTGATTCTGTCCAACAGGTCATGAAGATAGCAGAGATGCCGAAAGCACCCGCGCACGCCGTATCTATTGTCAGAAAACAGACGCTCAAGTCAATATTGCAAACAAAAATAAAAGAGAAAAATAATCACATCAATACTTTCTAATTTTATAAATTTTTCAGTATCTTGCAAAATATATTTATGAGATACAAAAACATACTTGATTAAAACAGGTAATGAAATAAAAGTTAGAATATAATACGTTGCAAAAAAAAAACAGATTAACTGGTTTAAAAGTTGATAAAAACAAGCTTTATTACCTGGCACAATATTCATCCAGCACAAAAACTTGACCTGGCGAGAACCAGCCGAGCGAGCAGTAAGGATCGTTCAGTCTGTAGTCCAGGATCAAGTTCTGCAGGTACTTGAATAGAGCATGATGGTCGAACTTGCATGGATCTGCGCTGATATAATCCTCCATACCGTGCTTCTTCGCGCGGTCGGCGTCACCTTGAATCTTACTGATAGTTGAGTTCTTGTCAGCCACAGAGGCTGGCGGAGTGGGCTTGTGCGACTGGCCAGTCGCCCGATACATTGCCATTACCCACAAGCTACACTCGTTCTCGTCATCTGAGGCGTACACTATATTGTCGCTTTCGCGCACAGCGTTGAAGAAATACCTGTCGAATACATGCAATTCGTGATTGCGATTTGTGCAATTAGGACACACGATCATTCGCCTGTCAACTGTGGAATACCTTGCTCGATTACGTTAAAAAATTGACATGTACAAATTAAATTTCATGAATCGGACTAATCGAAAGCTAATTGCTTTCCAAAGCAATTACTAATCAACTTTTTGCTATAAAATCAACTTAGAATCAACTTAGACAGAAATCTATTTGTTGAAGCTTTTGAATTAATGTGAAACATTTAATAGCGTGGTTTTGCAATTAATAAAATGAATTTAGTTAAATATCTAAATACTACTAAAAGCAAAAACTGTCTTAATAAAAATTCGATAATTGACGTCTGACAAAACGAACGATTACAATAAGCAATCTTACGAATTTGTGCAACTACGAGCATGCTGCTGTAGCAGGGATTAGGTATCTCTCACTCTCTCTATGAGGGAGGGAAATTTACCTTCCTCCCTCCAAATCCGTGCCGGCCATGATATTAGCAGAAGAGGCCTCGATATAGTCCACTGTATAGCCATCGAGCTGCATCATTTCCGACGGCTCGCTTTTCTTTTCTTTGTACGAGCACATCGCAAATGTGTACTGCGAGACCTGGACCAACACAAAGTAGCGCTTCTTCCACTTTTTCCATACGGACTTGCCAATCGCGTAGAGATAGCCGCAGTGCTTCATGTTGAGCGGCTTGTCCATGCGGCAGACGATCTTTATGCGCAGATCCTGATCGGGGCAATTCTTGGGCACGGTCATGCGATGCCACTCGGGCGCTTTGCACGACAGCGGAGTGGGCCGTAGGATCACCTTGCCCAGCTCCTTATCATCGAGCGCAAGCATCGCCGGATTCTCGGTGTACAGTCTGACCTTGACCACTGGCAGCGGGTGCATTGTCGTGAAGTCACCCTGAGTGTCCCACCTATAAATAGGACCCGTGGACGAGAATGATGCGGTCGGCCCTGACCCCCCGTCGGTATATCGCGATCGGGATCAAGCTCCGATCGTCGATTCTCTTTCTTTACTCACATAGGCTTGGAGGCCTCAGCCTGATCGGTTTGCAGCTTCTCGCCGCCCTCCACCTCCATGGTGCAATAAACTATTCTATCGGGTGCTAGGCTTTTGAGGCCCTTGACCTCCATTACGATTACTTCCAGCTGGAAGGTCAGGCCGACGTCCATTTTCGTCAACTGGGGATCGGAATCGGCGGAGTCGCCCTCCAATTTAGCGAGGGAGCCCTGACCGCGGCAGCGGGAGCGCTCACCACGATGGTTGTAGCGCTTCAGCTTCTGCAGCCCGTATTTGCTGTCTATCGAACCCTTGGAGACCGGTAACGACTCCAGATTAGTCATTAGCAGGTTGATAGACGACTTGAGCTCCTCGATGTAGAGCGACTCCATCTCTTTCAGAAGGAACCTGGGCATGAGCTTGCGGTTCTAGGGATAAAGAAGGAACGGTCGGCGTTCAGGAACGAGCAGAAGCGATCGGTGGAGTATCAGCGTAGGAACAAATAGAAAGAACGTATCCATGTCCAAAATGAAACAGCATTAAAGTAGAATAAAAGCCAAAATGAAAAGAAGAAAAAGCGACCGTCACGGTACCTTCTCCATCTCGTTGACCTTCTGTACGCGACCGTCCAGCTCCCTCCTGATGGCGGCAGCCTGTTCGTCGGCTGAGTCCAACAGGAGGGCGTTGAACAGAAGCTGGTGCTCAAATTTCTTGATGCCGAGGATCTGCTGAAACATGTCGTACAACTGCTCCTTCGACAGTATCAGCTCCGAGTTCAAAGACTGCTGTTGCATCCTGGAAGGCCGTTTGTCCTCGTCACCAGTACCTTTCAAAATGCAATCGAATTTGGCCAACCAGGACGTAAGTACAGTCTCTTTGCTCAGTCCGTCGATTTCCGGGAGGCTCCGAACACGCTTCTCAATGTTCTTCTTGAATACCTCGCGGAAGTCGAGCTGGGAGCATGCACCGCTCTGCACCATTTGTACCACTCGGTCCGACTTCAGGAACACGTCGTAGTAATTCTGTATGGCATTATGGAATGCCTCATCAGCCATGATCTGCGTCTCACCCTTCAAAAAGCTCTGCAATTCATACGAATGCGTTATAAATTCATTATAAGCGAAATATCCCATGCATTATAACATTCCTCTCATCGAAGTGTGTATGTTATAAATAATTCTGAATTTTATTGGTTATTCTTTTCATTAAAGTCTAAAACAATTTGCTGAATAGACCTACATATCAAATATCTCTTTCTTATTATATTTCTGTATGTAAAAAAATTTATTATAAATTTAGTTTCGCATAACAAGAAAAAAGCAGGAAAAATTAATGTAAGATCTTACGCAGTGATACAAGACATAAAATATGATTGCGTTGGTATAGCGGGGACAGTCTATATTTACAGCGGCCAATAATTTAATGCGATCGTACAGCTTCGATATATCTAAGAGCGGCGAAGGTGAAGGTTACAGGTTAAACTATAAGACTCTGTATAAGGCTTCGAGAAACGGCTATTTATCTCTCTCACGAAAGGTTTCTCTTATTTCATAAAATTATAAATACATCTAACGAATATTTAAGCAATACTTTTTTTCAAATAAAATAATATGTTATAGAGATTCGACAAAATTCTCGGCAAAAAGCTACAATATTATTCTGCATTTCTTCCGTATTTAATATAAAATTTAATTAATTTCTTTTCTTAATACATAAGAAACCTATCTAGCAGTTTACCTGAAAACGAGAACATATGGTCTCCAATTGTTGCTTCGTTACTTTCATCTGCCTTCGCGTCATGTCCATTGGTTGTTTGGCGTTGAACGGATAAGCGATACATCTAGATATGAAGACGTAAAGCTGAATCCGAGTTTTCCTTTGCTCTTCCTCCCTCTCTTGCTTATCCTGAGGAAGACAAGAAAATTCGTATCGGCAGAGCGAAACGACGCGTATTGTTAGAAAAATTGTCATCCCATTTCTTTTCACGATAGAAACTGGTCAAAGCAAAATGTTTCTCACAACCGTTTCAACCGTCCACAAGTTAAGAGTCCTATTATTTCTGACATTAGATTTTCTACGAACCGCGAAGAGAAATTCTCCGATACACATATTACATATTCTTTATCATATTATTTATTTTATATCATACTTATAATACACTTTCGTTATGGAAATTTTTTTCAAGCATTTAAAACAAAAATGCGGTAAGCAAAAAAATTTCCTCAACAAGAAACGAAAAAAATTCAGTGCACTCGCGTACTTGCAACTCCGCTTCCGTCTTCTCGCTGGCCACCGAAGGAGACGGACTAGTGGGCCGCTGAGCATAATTCGCGGCATCCTGGGCTGCACTCATCGATGGCGACAAGGAGTTCCTGGCGCTGGTGAGATTGGGCACATCCAGACCAGCCCCAGCGTCTTGCGGTCCCGCAGCGGCGCGACTTCCGGGTCCATGGGTGCTCGCGGTGCTCGGCGGGCCCACGTGGTTCGGACCGCCTGGCGAGGCAGTGAGACCCGATGCGAGCGAGCCGACGCTACCGGAACCTGGACCACTTCCAATACTTCCGGGATGACGACGGGAACCGTGAGAGCTGCCGCTCCCGGCACGGCCGCCACCACCACCGCCACCGCGAGTGCTCTGGTCCTCCTCACTCTCCTCTTCGGATGAACTTGGATCTATCATTGTCTAAGAAGGGACGCTCTAAGGGAGTACACACGCGGTTCTCGACCTCCCCCTCACAAGAGGCCCAGCCGCTTCACGTGGTTACGGAGCCGTCGTGTTCTACTACTTCCGTATAGCGTTGATCACGCGCTCTTCTATAAAACTGAAACATTATTTATTTTCGTTATTTTTTAACGATTATCTTTAATTAAGAGAGGAAAAGACAGAGAGAAAGAGAGAATTTCTTACGCTATTTTTAAATATTTAACGCAAATAAGAGAGAATAATCGATGATAAAATCGAATTTGCATTGCAATTATCGCAAAGCATTGTAATGAGATATAATTAATGAAACAAATAATCTGTTTAGCGGCTAGTCACATCAAACTATATGACTGAAGATTAATGCATTTTATAGTAGGAAGTAAAACTATAATTCCCTTTCTCTGACGCAAAGCCGGATTATTTCGTTAAACGTATAGCGAGTTAAATTATCTTGATTAAGTTAGGAATTTCATATTAAGTGCAAGGCAAGTTATAGTCACCGCTTTGCTAACCGTTGCGACTGTTACGTCCATTATGTCTAACATAAGCGCGGAAGTTGCGTGTCAAATTTGCCTGCAGGTTCCTACGCGCAATTTCCACCTGATCTTTCGCTCAAAAGCGCGTATTCGACGCGGACTGCAGCTCGTATAATTGCAGACCGTCGTACGTAAGAGCGAAGAAAACCGTTTATCCTAATTCCGTTGTGCTGCCACGCGCGAAACAGCAATTTGCAATCCATCAGCGTCGGGTTTGCCATGCTTTGCCACGTTGCAGAAACTCCGAAAGGGCTAAGACGAGTCTTTGAGGCTAGTCCTTAATTCCGTTTCTCCATTAAGACCCTGGACCAAAAGTCCACAAATAAACCTTTAGCGAACATCATACCATCAAAACGAAATTCAGAACTGGTAAAAGCAGCAATAAAAAAATTTGCCACGCAGCCTAATAGAAACAAGTATTTAATTCTGCATGGTAATGCGTCAAAGAGACAACTTCGGTTATCGGTCTACAAGGTACTTAGTGCGCGCGGCTTTGGCATTACGGTTCTATCTTAATTAGAATTCAAATAAATGATTAATTAACTAAAGACTCTCAATATTAACATTAACGAGTAATAAGGAAAAGTAGCTTTGAGAGTCAAACGCGGTTAATTGTGCATGAGTTAACACTATGTAACATTTAATTAATAATTTAATATAAATTATAAATCATACGCGTTTCGGCTCTACTTTAAGCCATTTTCAAATAATCTCTGACATGACAAGCATTAGAGGAGTATTAAAAAATTGAATGTGTACAAAGATGTACATATAGTGTATCTTTCAAGAGAAAATACCAGAAAATTATACTATCTTTGTATATTCAATTCTTAAATACTTACCTTATGCTTGTCGGAGAGCTTAAGATTATTTAATTTATCTATCACCGCGTTGCTGAAGATGGCTGAAACCGCTGGAACGTACGATTTATGATTTGTATTAAATTATTAATTAAATGTTACAGCGTTAACATGTTATAGCGTTAATGTTATAGCGTTAACTCACGCACAACTAACAGCGTTTGCCAATAAAAGGCCACTTTCCCTTGTTACTCGTTAATTTTAATTATAATTAATCGTTTGAAAAATCTGCCGCTTCTCTTAAAATGCTATCGGATTGCTTCGGGCGGGTTCAATCGATTCTTTTACAAGAATTTATAATGATGAGAATAAAGACTTGCCCGAGAGAAAGGTTTACCAATTGTTATATTTATACATATAGCTGTTATAGAATCTGATATCCTAAAAAATTTTAATGCTATTTATAAATCTAAATGCTTGAAGATCGAAAGATTTATGAATATGACAAAGTCTAGAGCGAAAAATGGAGTTAGTGAAAAGATATTACATCGTTATTTTATTATAACTATTTAAAATGCAATTATTATTAAAAACACGGAATTATTATTACGGTTAAATTAAATGTCTTAAATATTCTAAAAATGTTCGTTATAAGTTATTGTTAGCACAATTTTCCATGTTTTTTTAATCTTCTCATTCGTATTTCATTAAAAAACGTTGCTGTTTATTAGAAATGCATTCGTTCGAACTATAGAATATCTGATGTCATCTGTCGAATATCTTTTCCTCGCAAACAAACTTACAACGAAGAGAAGTGTCGAACGAATTTATTGACCTTTTCAATAGGATAAATACGTTCTCCTGTATTTATTGACAGCATAATATGCTCCGCGTAGAACGGTTCGTGGGCTACGGGTGGTAAAGCTTAATTGCATTTAATCTCTCCATACGTGTGATACAAGTCCATCGATAATTACACCGGCCCTTTGATGTGTGCCTGCAATAGTATACAGTCCTTCACCTACACTCTCGCGTGCGCGCGATACACGTACGTCGCACTCGATTTAAACTATCTTCCGTCCTGCGAGGGACTCGCCTTCGAACCGGTATCGGAAAAGCGCATCATGGTGTGAAAATGCGTAATACCTATCTCCGAATGCAGTGTCCTTGCAAATGTGTATATCGTGGCGATAAGAGACGTGCTCCATATATATATAATCCGCAAGCTACTGCAAGGATACACGGAGTCGATCGAAAAATATCCGAAATTGTTTTCCACAAATCCGAGAGACTGATCTTTTATATAACGTATTACTGAAAGACCGTTATTATATCCTCGCAATTCTCAACTTTCAATATTAAATTCCTCGATTGATAAGCTACAAATAAAGCCTCCGCTAAATTAATGTCAACGTGCAATTATATGAAATGGAATTAAATTTGTATCTATTCCTTTCTCCTTTGAGAAATGCATTTCCTCGTTTTAAAAGTTTATTTCAGTTGATCTAGGACATGTTTCTGTACGAGATAATTATTTTGAAATAAATTGGTATCTGTCTTGTCAAAAATCCCATCTATAATATCTTATAATTCTAGTTAACTAAAATTATAAGAAACAATATAATCTAGTTAACAAATTTCATTTTTTTACGATGTTCTCCAAATAAATTTTTACTGCAAATTAAATAAAAATTAGTCGATAAACTAGAATTACCATCAAACTGTCGCAAAATTCTTAATCGACTGATGGCTCAATTTCGATTTAATATCGCTGAAATATTATAACGCATTGCGTCATTATACGTTGGTTTACTTATGTTGGAGGATCTAATTTCGAACGATATGTTTCGCGAGATGGATGGAAATGCCGGCAGATCCTTTTCAATGGCATAATGTTCTCAGGCGGGTTTAAATGAGCTGACACGTGCAGACACGTGCTACGAAAAATGGATGGCTTATTACAAGCCCGGTTGCGCTAATGGAGAAACGTTTGTCGCTTGCATCTAACGAAGAATTAATTTGATGAGTAGAATTGGTTGGCGAATTGCTTTAGTCCGCACGACTTGGCATTATTTTAAAATAATGAATTTTATACTCGATTCTTTACAAATTAATTATGAGAATAAATTGATAAAAAGAAAGTTAATCGTGTAATTTCTGTGTAAAGTTATAAAAAAATGGAATATAAAAATGTATCTGTTACGTTGCTAATTAATTAACACGCTGCTACTAGTAGTTATTAATCCTGTTTGCTGCTAATTTCTCGTTCTTTTTCTTCATCGTGATTTTTATTAATTTATTATAAAGTTAATTAAAAACGCACGTTTTGCGGTAACGGTTTATCTAGTATTATTTATATCATTTTGGATCCACTTCTTTGCTTTTTTTTGCCGTTCCTTCACTGCGTCACATTTGACAAATATTTTCACAACAAATAATCTTCACAAACAGTTTTTATAGACTTTACATAAAAAAACTTTCATGCAACATTCTCAAATTATTTGCACAGATTCGCAGTTTTTAAACATTTTATCTGGTTTCCGTGGAGATGTACACGGTTTATCACGTTAGCGTAACATCACATATTAGCGCATAAAATTCTACTGCTCGGGAAGGAAACTCGGTTGGCGAGCGATAGCTACGTGCCGCGGGACTTGAACGCGCAGAAGCCGTCGATAAGGAACTTCCGGCTGGCGAATTTGAAGCGAAGATAACTATCCGCCAGACGAGAGCCAGAGGGAAAGAGAGAGAGAGAGCGAAAGAAACGGAGTCCACGACCGAGTTCTGACCTGTGCCTGTGATCAGGTTCAACCTGCACGATCGCAGCGGAAAGAGACGTGTGCGAGAAGGGCGCGTACGCTTTTCCTCTCTCCTTTCTGGAATTTTTCCAGACGCGACAATCGATTTCCGTGTGCAATGTCGAGCGCTCTCGGCGCGAATGCAGAAAGCGAACTGGAACGGAAGAAAGACGTGCGTGGCCATCATAGTGCACACATATCGATTGTCGCCAGCCCTCTTTCTCACTTCCTCTTTCTCTCGTTTCTCTTTCGAGCTGGATATCTGATTCACTCGCGCGACATGTACCTACGCACGCGTGTACACGGCACCGTGACGACGGGCGAGCGAATAGAATTGCCACAGGTTTGGAAAATCGGAGGAAATTAGGGAACATCGGAGAAAGCTTGAGAAATTGCGAAAAGATTTCTGAATCTCTCAAGCGCGAGAAGAATTAAATGCAAAATTTCTTAATCGACTATGTTGTATGAATTATCATTAAGAATTATGTCATCTTAACTGCTTTTGATTTGTATAGGCATATTTCTTGACGTGTTTATTTCTTCCTAGGTCAAAATTTTATAAGTAATCGTCGATCACTTATACGTTAAAATCGCAGACTGTTAACATATTTTTTTGAAATATCTATTATACATTAAATATAAAAATATTAAAATTATGATACTATAAATAATGTTACTATTTTTTTCTTCTTCCAGATTGTTCTCCACTGTGTCTATCTATCGAGATCACCGTCATCTGATCATTTTGCAATCTTTGTCGCAACAATCGCAGTAGATTTTTTCAAACATCAGTAAATATGAAAAAAATTATCATTATAGTATCTTTTATTATAAAATTGTATTGTGTGTGTGTGTGTGTGTGTGTATAATGTGTTGTATATTTTATTATAAAATTGTATTGTTTTATGTGTATGATAATATCTAGAAGAAGACATTTTTTGCGTCTTTCTTTCTTCAGCCACAGGTAATGAACACCCCTACTCTTGATTACTGTTATAATGCAAACGATAATACAAAATCTTAACCGTAGGAAGAAAATCAATTCTATAATATATTGGCACGTCAGAAAAAAAATACGCGCAGTGCTAAGAGCTACAGTAAAATATTTTTTCGACGTACAATGAATAGCGTAACGTGACATAATTAACGTCATCTAGCTAATGGAATAGAACATGAATCATGATTTCTGGTTTAATTTTCAAATGAAATTTATGCGAGTCGGTACCTGATCGGCGGCTCTCGTATGGTCGTTATATTGTAACAATATACACGTCCAGCGCTCGCGTACAAAGGCACGTATATACGGGCGTGTTAATGCCTAACCCAGAAATGCAAATGTTTCCACCGTTGTAACGTTGATACAGAGCCCGCGTGCGCGCGGGTGCGATTCCTGGGCCGGGAAAGTGAAATACCGCGGATCCGAGATACGTAAAAGCGGATAGTCAATGTGGAGCAACGTGTGGCCGTTATCAGATACGCGCCCGGCGCACATTCGTATGCAGACACGATGAATATTTAACGATACGAAGTAACACGTCTGGCGTAAAGGGATTTAGAATAACATAGATAACGCTGTAACGGTTGAAATGATCCGGGAGCAATGGCGACGTTACGCTGCGGGAAATGTACAATGTTTATGTTAAATACGCATATGCTGGGCTAAATGCTCTCACTTGACGAACAATTGGCATCACGAATAGTAATTGCGTATAAGCGACAAGTTCGGTTAATAATTATAACTGAATTGTCGATTGTAATACCTTGTAACGAAATCGTTTGGTTGGTATTGCACGTAACAAATTAGATATAATAAAGATTATTTAATTTTTCTTACTAATGGAAAAATAAATAACGAGATTTAACCGCAGCTATGTAATAACGATTACTGACTGAAATTAAAAGATAAATGGATTTATTAATTCTAATATGGATACTTCGTAGAACATTAAAACATAATTTTATATCTCCTATTACTTTCTTTATTTCTTTGTTGTGTAATTTATGACCATCTTTCTCATTATAGAAAGACAAGTAGATAATTGATATTGTTTCTCATCTGTTCAGTTACATAAGCGGTTTATTATCAAAGGTAAAATCCGCTCCGATTATAGTTCCCCCGATATTAACCATAGTAATCCAGTATTAGAAGCCATTATTGTGAAGATAATAGAAAAATCGAACGTTAATTTTTTATAAAGGTCCATCATAAATTTAGAAAGGGAAAAGGGGAGGCTATAATCATATTTCGTTCATTTCGAAATACACGTATCCAAAAATGTGAGAGTGATTGGTAGCACTATCACTTGGCGCAAACTGAATCCTGGTTTAAACACAGATAAACGCTCGTAAATAACATTTGACAGTGATAAAAAATAAGCGGACCAACGTCGCAGGTTCATGTGAAAAGCGGTCGGAAGCGGATTACGTAACACGACGTGAAGGTATCAAGTTAAGATACTAATCCCGCATGTACAACGGTATAGATACCGGTACGGGCGATTAACTTATTGGATTGTGTAAACGCGACCCACGGAGAAAAGTTTCGAAATAGCAACGCGGGGTGGTGGAAGAAGAAGGAGATGGATCCGCGCGCGGGACACGATTGCGCCATAGTCGTGACGCGAAACCGTCAAACTTATACGCGAAGAGATCGATAACCGGTTACGTGTATACATGTGTGTTGTAGCGTTAGGTTTTAGTAATCAGCGGCGTGCCATCGCTGCGCATTTTCCAGTCACATCCACAAGACATATTTATATAGAATTAATTTTTATTTGAAAGATATTTTAGAGAACTATTTGCTAAAAAAGGAATCTCCGGACTGCATCAATTACTGTCAATACTTAATAGTATTTACGATCGTATAAAAATTCGTAAGCAAAATTCACATCAGCGTTATAGGAGATCGTTAAATAGTGTCCAGTTTCGTCCAGTTTTATTATTACAGTTTTACAATTACCAGCGCATTATCGGTGCACATTTTTCTCTTTATTTATAGACGGCAATACAATCGAGAATACCATCACGTTGCGTTGGTTAAAACCAGTAACTGGAAATACTTAAATATAAAAAATTAAACAAGTAGATTTTATTATTTTATTTTTTGAGAAGAGAAATTTTTTAAATAAATTTTTATTTATTATTTCTTTCGCAGCTTTTAATATTTAAAATTAAATCTCGAATTTTAAAACAGTCCAACAAACTTTTATATCTCTAAATAAGATTTAAGAATTCCAAAATTATTTAAGAAAAGAAAATAATTCTGTAAATTATTAATTAAGAAAAGTTTTGCTCTTTAGATATTATATTTTAAAAAGCTTAAAGAAAGAAGCAAATCTGTTATAGTGACATAAATTTGATAATAAGTAAAATGTAAGAGAGACGATATAATTCTATTATAATAACCAACTGACTTAGCGCTAAATATAAAGTCTTTTATTACGTTTATAGCGATTTTTTAAAAACGTCACTTTCATCAGAAATTTTGTTACTATCTCCGATGAAGGCGGCTCTTCGGCCGGTGATAGGAAATGTTATGTCAATCGAATTTCCAGGCATATGCCAATGCTTTCAGCTCGACATTGATGCGCTCCTTTATCTGTGCTTATTAAATATGGCGCACATTGATCCACTTATTATCATAGCGCACGTTACTTCCATCAATCCGTGACAATTCTCACAGACGACGAATCTTGTCACCTCTTCGCAATGCGTTTTCGTATATCTTTATCCAAGAAAGCATGTTAATTTTCTCTTTAGCAGAAATGATATTTGCAGGAAAAACGCGAAAGGGAGAATATAATAAGGGGAAGGTAACTGCGATTAGTTATTTTGAGCACACGAGAATATATGACGGGACGATTATTTCAAAATGCACTGCACTTCTTCCTGTCTCTTTTTATATGGCTGGATTTTACATTAAAGCCAAGACAAGGGGTAAGAGGGTTAAAGTTAGACCCGGTAAAACCTGCGATATTATTTTTATCGTTTACGAGGTCACGCTTTTTATCAGATTAAACCAGTACGTCATAGAGTACTACCTGTATCGAACCGTGCGAAAGAATAAATATATTGATTTTCACCGGCCTATTTACTAGCACGTATTCCACATTGCGTTACGTCAGATTTGTTTCAACAAATTTTAGAATACACAAGTTCGAAAACAACTAACTAGATTTTTTCACATTATTTATATAAAAATTTTTAATTCTTGCAAGAACGAGTGTCATCTCGCTTATGCATACAATAAAATAATTGTTTATACGTTTATAATTTATAAATATTTAGTTAATTTTTTTTACAAATTCAAGATGTTATACAGTCATAATAGAAAAACGGTAATCGTTACATTAATGTCGAGGCACTATACATATATGTATAAAATAATAATCATGTTTTATCATTTTTCTGTAATGGCTATGGAAATGTCGAGACATTTAATGAAGGCCGTCAACATGCAAAAAATAAATATAATGATAATTTTAGTAATTAACAGCGCCTGGCTCTTATTTAGCCCGTTATCTATACTTGGTTATTCCATAAGGTGTCTATACTTCGAATTTTAGTAATTAATTTCAATAAAGAATTCAGTCGGAATCAAAGTATTTATATAATTTTTGCAAAAAATTAAATAGTTGCTTCAGCAATTGCCTTTAGACAATCTTTGCATGCTAAGAAAAACATGTTCATGTATTCATTGAAGAATTTGCAGCTGAACAACTTTCAGAATATCTTATATATCTCGTGGTCCCTAACCATCATAAAATACCTCAACCATAAACGGGATTCCAAATGAATGATGATCGACGCATAAATGTAATTTAAATTTTATTTCTGCTCCGTAAATTTGCGCGACAGCGAATGCCAAAGAAAACACGATTTTATACTTTACATTAAAACACGTCCGTGCTATATCTCCGGCATGGTCGATAAATCGTTTTGTGAACAGCTTGAATGGCGATGCCGTCGCTACACCATTCACAAAGTACGGCACAGAAAAATCTCATTTCATTTTCGAAGACCAAACGTAGACTGATTTTACAACAATACATATGTCCCACGCACGCTTCATTTTTCGCTATACGTATATGTATATGTCTGCACAAGGAATATCGTCTGTAATATGATCGATGCAATTTTATAGATAAAAAAATGTCTAAACATAGAAGGAGCGATTTATCGTCCATAGTTTATGAGATTCCGATTTTATTATCCTCGTCCCGCCCGATGTAGATCTCTACTACTTAGTAATATATAGCAACGCTGTCGAGACTATTGGTAATACAATTCATACACATTACATGTATTATATAATTTCACAATAATTATATCAAATTTATATACAGGATGCACTAGAATCCGTGAAGTTAGTTTTGATTTT
Source organism: Leptothorax acervorum (assembly GCA_035220615.1). Taxonomy (NCBI): domain Eukaryota; kingdom Metazoa; phylum Arthropoda; class Insecta; order Hymenoptera; family Formicidae; genus Leptothorax; species Leptothorax acervorum. The sequence continues at coordinate 942,155 of JASTWQ010001261.1, read as the reverse complement.
AGATTATTTGCCGACTCTTCTAATTTGATCGTTTGAATTTAATTATGTGTTGCAATTATTTAAGTATCTAATTTAAAATTAAAAAGTGATGTCTTAGAAAAGCAAAACTTTAAATATTTTTGACGTTTGCAAAAAATCTTTATTTCTAGTCATTTTAATATCAAGATATTTAATAGGGAATATAATAATTCGAAAATAATTGATATGCCAAAACGGAATCAATTTAAAAATAATTAAAATTCTAATTTATCAAGAAATATTTAATAAAAATAAAATTGAATATTCTAGAATGTTCTGTACTAGCATCCAATATCGTGCAGGGAAAAAATTGTCCATTGAAAGTTGATCAATAAAAATTGCTATTTCGTCAAAATTCAGTCAAAAAGCACTATTTTGAATTTTTTGCATACTAGCTGAATCTCGTTGTTAAAATTCTAATCTCGTTGTTGAAATTCTAATCGCAACCGCAACGGGAATTTTTCGATGCACCGCTACGTTTATTATCATCGGCTTGCGAGAGATCTCCATAGAGCAGCTATAGAGAACCACGGTTTTCTTTAATTCGCGTAGGAACGTATAATCTCATCGTTCGATTGGCTTTCACGTCCATCGGATGCCGATATCCACCGCGACGTTTCCGTTCATCCTCGACATTCAAGCCGATGAGGCGCACACGTAAAAAATCGATAGCCGCCTCGATTTACTATGACACACCGCCGCTACGTGCGTCCTTCCACACTCGCCGAAGCGGAATCCGACTTCCTCGTCCGGCTAGCCAGCAGAAATTGCCTCGTTGAAGCTTCGGGAAGACTAACGACTACCATTAATCTGTTAGAATATCGTAAACCAGCTAGCAGTCTATAAGCTAATACATAATATAAATTCAGAATCTCAACGCCATAACTGGTCTGAATTAATTACATTATTAATTTTAGTAAATCACACACACATTATACCGAGAATTATCCCCAATTAGCGTGCAGAGATTAGTAGATTGCCGACCTAAGGGCCATCGTCAACTGATGTAAACCAATTAGATCATCCATTACTATTGCCGACTAACGCGATTAGTTGTTAGATAATAAGAAAATAATGACTATCGTCAATTTGCGTGGATTAGTTTGCCAATGGTTGTTATCACCACTACACGACGACGACACGATTTCACGGCACGTCTCGACACGACGGTTATTGCGCTTTAGAGCTGCTCTAGAAACGAGATCGCGAAGGCGGACCGCACGGTGGTGCGAACTCCTGGCCGACCGAGAAGCTTCCGCGCGTATGAGTTTCCCTCGCGGCATGTTATTGATCTAGCAGTGTCGAACGCGGCTTCGAAGCAAGGCTCGCCATTGCCCTAGGCACACTCAATGGTGCACGTTTCGTGGCCTGGGTGTGTCGTTACGCTGCCCGTGGACTGTCAATGGGCTTTGGAGCGACGGCTCTCCCGGCGGTCTCCCAACGAGCGAGCTTGCAGGCTCGATCTGAGAGGTAGACGTGTACTCGTAAAAGCGAGTATTTCTGTGTGACTAACCTCCTGTATCAACCGGTGCGTGGTCGCGATTCCCTGGTCTGTCAGAATGCCATCCCGCTGCGACGTTTGCGATTGAGAAAGAACGCGAACGGCACGGCGAACGCGGCGGCGCGGGTGGTGCGTCGTCGGTCTGACCGGTGCGTGCCGTATCCACTTGCAAGATAGATCGAGCGACGCTCGATGGCGGGATGAACGTCGGTCGTTCGGGATGAACCGATGAATGCAGATGAACACGAGGAATCAGAAGAGAGGAGAATGCAAAGATAGGGAAAGAGAAAGAGAGAAGAGAGAGAAAGCAAGAGAGGGAAAACGAGAGAAAGAAAGAGAAAGAGAGAGGGAGAAAGAATGAGGCCGGACGGCGCTCGAAGGAACGAGAAGAGGAATCGTCTGCGAGGGTGGAAGCGGCGGACGGACAGACCCTTCGTGATCCGCAAGCTGGCGTGTTCAAACTGCGACCTCTCCGTCGACTGCCGTTTTGCCGCGGTAGGGAGAGAAGGGGTGGAAGAAGGGGATGATGTTGGTACGAGGTGGGAAAACCGGAGGGAAAGAGAGAAAGAGGCAAGGGTAGAGAGGTAGGCAAATGTCGACGTTAGCAAAGGCGAAAGAGGAAGAGAGAAAAACAACAAGAGGAAGAAAAATGGATGAAGAAGAGGAACGAAGGTGTTAAAACGAGGGAGACAAAGAAAGAAAGATCGAGATAGAGAGAAGTGGAGGAGGAGGATAAAGGAGATAAAAAGAGATATTGCAATCAACAAAAAGGAGAGAGAGAAAGAAAGGGTGGAAGGTGAGAGAGCTGAAAAAACACCGAAGTGAGAGGGAGCCACAGTAATGACCAGCCGGCGCAGTCATGAAGAGGGGACAAATTAAAGGGAAAAAAGATCTACGGCGGTCAAACGGTGGTTGCAGAGGAGAAACGACGTTTTAAGTTTGCAAAGAGCTAGGCTTAAAAGCGCTTATCACGGTTGCGATTAGATCAGCAATGGCGATGGCGACCGTAATGTGACGGAAGTTCGTTTCGTGGAGAGGAAAAGAACAGAGGAGCCAGAAAAGGAGAGTAGAAAAAGAAGAGATGGCTACAGAGGAGAAAAGTCCACTTATTTGGGGAAAAATCGAGGGATGGCGATCGTCACATATAAGCTCCGAGTTTTTAAGCACGTATGAAAAAATAAGGCGAGAAAGAAATGCTTATAGTGACAAACGGTTCCTTATTTGGGTTGGAAACTTAAAGGACTCCAGCTCTTCAACACAAATTACGAAAAGAACGAATCTCTTTAGCTATAAAAGAAAGTACTTCACAGATGTAAAAAAAACTCACGTCAAACGACCTAGAGAATTTATAGGTACGCAAAATAAAAGATAAACTAGAAAAAAGAATTTCTTCGCAACCAAGATTTTGGTACAATGAGAAGAATTTATATAAACACAAAAGAGTATTCAGAATCAAAATCTCAGATGTGATCGAGGCAAAAGGAAGTTGGTTGCACAAAACAGAAATTCCGAGGCTTCTCTTGAAAAATGAGTCAACGAAAGATAGTGAAGAACGCGTAACGCGATATCGGAGGGAAGCTTAAAGCAGAAGAAGATCACAAAAGACGAAGAGATGCATAGAAGACGCAGGATTAGAGTGGAAAAGAGGAAATATATAGGGGAAAATAAGATGAAGCGAGGAAGGAAGAGGGGTGCGCTTGCTCGCCGCCGGGGTGCGGGAAAGGCCTTTTCCGCACCCCGAGAGAGTGCACGATGAGGACAGATCGTTAGGGTGGGAGTGGGAGGGGATGAACGAGGGGCGCAAGGACGGGGTGCGTGCGCGAAGTGGTACTGGGCCATCGATCGGCTGCGCGCGGTGGTAGTCGCCGCCGTCGCCGTCGCCATCGCCGCCGCCACCGCCGCCGCCGCCGCTGCCGCTGCGATCATCGTCATCATCGTCGTCCTCGTCGTCGTCCTTGCAGCAGCTGAGCATTTGGCGCTGTTGCACGCAGAATCACAGGATTGGCTTCTCGCGCGGACGCATGCAAGTCACTTAAGAAGAAAAACGAGAGAAGCATGTTGACTGTGGTTACGAGGGATGGAAAAGCGCGTCGAGGCCAAAAGGGGTGAAGCGAAAGAAACAAAACCGCGATAGCGTTAGTAAAGGGAATCGGGGATTAATCGCTTTGAGGAATGTCCATCTGCGAATTCCCGTTCGTTCTCGTTCGTTCTCGCTGTAAGCTGCTCGAAAATGATGGCAGATGCAATACAGACAGCTTTCTGAGGCCAGAACCGTGTGACTAGTACTCTCTGCGGTTTTCTAGGTCAAGTGGGCCTAATGATAAGTCGAGAAGTCGCGTTAGCGCACTTCGTACGTGTGTCATCTCGTACGATTGCTGACCAACTGCAACGTAGGAAACGTAGGAAATTAAATTTCAAACGGAAAGAGATAGAAGAATAATAGTTTCTAAAGTAATTCCTTTACAAGAAGATATTATGCAATATAAAATCTTTATAAATCGTAAAATGAGAAATTTAATTTTTAGAGGTTATAAAAAAATTATAATTTTTTATGTAAAAGCTCTTCTATCATTTTTTAGAATTTTTAAAGAGATGTATAAGAAAGGAAGTCAAAGAGAAGTTAAATTGCGTCCGACGATAAATTCCTTCGAAAATTTGATTAAAAAAATATCTGATAATTGCCACTAACAACCCCCCCCCCCCCCCACACACACACACACACACACTAACAGGACTAAAGATTACTGTTTAAAATTTTTTTATTTATATTTTTATACTGTTTATGAATAGCTTTTTTAGATAGAAATAAGATAATAAAAATAAAACCAATAACATTAAGCTAAAAAATAAAAAAAATTATTTTAGTTAATCGATAGTCAGTATGAGTCTGGAGCGCAATTGTACGAGCAACAACCAACTTTTCTAATACAAATATACTTGATTGCGATTTCCAAAAATCGATCTTGATCTCTATTGAAATTCTCTTCAATTGGCCTTTGGCGGACACAAATGACTATCAGTTTGTAACTACAGTTAAGGCCATCACACACAAAATGCATAACGTCGCATAAGCATAAGACCGCTGGACCAATGAGCATCTTATGTAAATTAATATGGCGACTTTATGCTGGATGTTCATTGGTCCAGCGGTCTTATGCTATGCTTATGTTACGTTATGCATTTTGTGTGTTATAGCCCTTATACTATATTAATAGTAGCTTTCCATTTACATCAAAACTCACTCAGTTAATTCTCACTTGTGACGTTATAACTCAGTTGAATGCACGTTCCTTTTGATGCTGATTGCAAGTGAAATTCAACTGAATTTTTATTCACAATCGAGACCGTGTCCTTATAGACAGCTCACATTAAAAGTGAGATTATAAACTTGTATTGTTATGCGATAGCTTTGTCATCAAAATAAGCAGGTAAATTTCTTTTACTCACTGAACAACTGACGTATTACCTGAGTCTAAAGTACTCACATAACTGAGTAACTCAGCTCACTTGAGTGTAAATGGAAAGCGCCTAATCTGTCAAACCCAAATAGCTTAAAACCGTCTCATATAATAATATAGAAGTAGAAAAAGAGGGTTAATTATTTATGCGTTCTGTAAGAAGTTTAATCGCTTTTTCGTTATAAATTTTATTTTAATCTGTGTATATTGTTACTTTCGATTGACAGAACTTGTTGGGATACGATGCAATGTGCTACTGGTTTATCTAACCGAGACAAATCGCGTCTATTCTTACCGCTTCGCGTGACGCGATATCAAAGAAATACACGCTGCATCGATCGCCTTTTCCTTATCCATATACGAGTGCATTGACGTTACAAGAAACCCAGCACACATATTGATCTTGTGTGAAAAAATGAAGGCCAGCTATGCCCGCAAGACCAATAAACACATTCAAAATTACTGATTTTTATTACGCAGATTCTGTGTATTTTGACAAATTTACTTGTTTAGACTTAGGATGGCCATAAAAACGTATCATGAAAATATTTAAAAAGAAACATAATATCAGAGTTATATTAATAATTTAGTAATCTATTACTAAAATAATACATATTTAAGAATTATACAATTACAATAGAGATAAATCAACGTTCTTAAGAAACAAGCATTTATATAATTTTAATCTCAAAAATCATATTAAATTTTTTATTTATTTATTATTTACTTATTATTGGTTAATTTTATTTATTTTATTAATAAAAATTAAGTTAACTGTTTTACATAGGTATATTTATTTTAATTTTTACATCTTCAAATTTTTTTTTCTTTAATAATGGATTGCGATAGTTCATTCGTCATTGCTATTTATAGCATAATAAAGTGTCGCTTGCGAACAAGATAAATCGGAATTTCTTCGGCGATGTAATCTATACAAAAATACTCATATATCTCATAATTACAAAAGCGAGTGTCGTCTTAGCTTAGCATGATGCAATGCTGCCGAAACTGACTCAACTTTCGTTTCACGCACGTGCGATAAGTAGGTAATTGTTACTAATTTTTGTGCTATCTTCTGCGCGGTCATAGAATTTGAGGCAAAAGTTGAAAGTTATCTTGAAAAAGCGAACAATAAGGATGATCAGGTTTATTAGCTCATTTCTCGAGCAGAATCATCGACAATCAAGTTTTGATAAACTAGCAATTTCTGGCTTCGGCACTCAGCAGTAGTAACAACGACAGCAGCAGTAGCAGGAATCTGGTTTCGTCGACTGTGACCGCGGGTCGATCGCACTTGCGACGTGGAAATTTGATTTTATTAATAGGCCACGATCGATGGTGTATAATTTTAATGCAATTACATGGCTCCCGCCGCCCCATGTCAGATCGAACGTAAATTTGAACGGCCGAGAAGTATAACGACAGTAGTAGTCACGAACATCGATCAGATACGATCGGTGCCGTTTCGAACCACTTTGCCGTTGCAATGACGGTGCATATATCATTAAATTCAGTGCCACTTGGTTGGCGACATTTACCTCAAATGCAATTTATGGTGAACTCCTCGATATATAGAGTTGAGAGAAAGAGAAAAAAAATTTTTAACAGATGCAATTACGCAATATATGTTCTTTGGTTCACAATAATGATATTGTACAAGGCACAAGCAATAGAATTTATAAAATAAACAGTTAAAGGTATTATATACAAGGTGTACAATTTTAAAGTTTACAGTGCCATATCTTGGAAACCGGTGATTTTATTGAAAAATGTTTCAGACAAAAGTTGTATGGTTTCGAGGGGGACACATGATTTCGATGTGTCATGTCGTACATGTCGTCGTTTTCAAGAAATTTTAAAAACAAATTTCTTAAATAGAACCGGTTTCTTTCTTGAAATAAAAGTTGTAGATCTCGTCGAGACGTTTTTAAAACACTATGATAAAGCTCTCTTTCGTTAAGAATTTCCTGATAAATTTTCAATTTTGTCATGATATTTTTAATATAAAATATGAAATATCTGGTAAAGTATTCACTTTTCGTCGACTTTACCATGATACATTTATACGTAGAATAATAAAAGGAATCAAATAATAATATTAATTTTTACATTTATAATTTTACAAAATTGAATGCGTCTACAAAATGCAGTCAAATTTTTTAAAATAATTTTTTTGTATTTTTTTTACAACAATTGATTTCTTTCATTATTCTACATATAAAAGTATCAAGGTAAAGTCATCGAAAAGTGAATACTTCACGAGATATTTCAGATTTTAGATTAAAAATATCATGACAAAATTTAAAATATCTCAGGAAATTCTTAACGGAAGAGAGCTTTATCATAATGTTTTGAAAACATCTCGACAAGATCTACAAATTTTATCTCAAGGAAAAAAAATCAGTTCCATTTAAGACATTAGTCGTCTTTAAAATTTCTTGAAAACGACGACATCTACATGACTCACATCGGAATCATGTGTCCTCCTCTAAACCATACAACTTTTGTATAAAACATTTTTCAATAAAATTATTGGTTCCCGAGATATGGCACTGTAAACTTTAAAATTGAACACCCTAATGTATAAGTTCAGAAATACAGAAGTTGTATTATTTATATGTTGTTAAATTTAAACCTTATATATGTATCGAAAAAGGATATAATACAATAAGTCCTAATTTTTGCGTTCTTTTAATAATAAAATTTTTACATATGTCTCTTTTATATATTTTTGCATTTGCTCGTTTATAATGTAGAACATTAATGATACCATTTACAATTTAGAAATGTTAGACTCAGACTCGACAGTCGCAGATTTCATATTTTCCAGCACTATGAAATATTTTAAAAAAGACCTGAATAATTAGAAATAAGTCGTCGCATCTTTGGCGCGCTGTTTGAATTGACTCCCAGATACACCAACGCAATAACGATGCGACATTATATTGCCTTGGAAAATTATAATTGCGCATTTATGATGATTATTATTCACGATGATAGCATATCGCGCCGCACACATTGCCGCAATTCAACGGACACGTTTCACAACAACAAAATACGCCGCCAATTCCACGTTTTATGTTTAGATATAGACTTAATAAACGAGTACACTTATGTGTACTCGTTTCTTTTCGGAAGAAACATACAATAAAAAGATTATAATTATTAATATAAGACGAGAGTCAGATCATAAACTTTGTTCCCTTTTTGGCATTAGCAAACAAAAATGATAAGATTGTAACGGAGAATTTCCCCTAGATAAAATGTTCTGATTCGTCAAACTGCGAATTAAACAAAAATCCAAGAAAGCAGTTTATAGCCTAAAGAGTTAATCTTATATTGTTTATAAATCGGGAATAAAAACAAATTCAAAGTCGTATGATAAAAACAATATTCTCTCATAAAACATTTAACAATTTATTTTTTGCAACGTCTGTGGCGAAAGTTCAATTTTCGATTGCTGTTTAGCGTGCGGAAAGTGGCTTATTTCTCAACGATTCAATGTATGCCTTACTTTACCGCAGTAGTGCGAGAAAAGCACTTTTATGATTTACTTTACCGCACTAGTGCGGTAAGAAACCTTTTTTTCACGATTGACAGTTTTTCTTTTTCGATTTTCGACTGACATAACAAACTTGAACGTAACGAAATTTATGCGAGACAAAACGTCAATTCGTTACAACTGTCATCATTTAAGAAGGATAAAATAAATAAAGAAAACGAGTGTGTCCAAGACCGTTCACGCCGGTGGAACTCGTAGAAGCAGCTGGATCTGCCACAGAGAATTTACTACCGAAGAAATCGAGAGATAAATATATGAATAATTATGAGAAATGTATAGAATATGGAGAGCATCTAAAAATACAACCTTATTTTCGGAAAATATCTTAATGACATATTTTGATGAATTGTCAAAAAGTGCAAAACCATCTTATTTGAATTTAATTTTAATTAATTTTTTAATCTCAAATCGAACTTTCGAGACAGGCATTACAAAAAATATTGTATGTGGCATGTGCGGAAGACAACGAATTACGTCAATAAGCCTTCGGCTCGTGCGGTAACTTCACGCGCGACGTAATTCGTTGTTTTCCACACTTGCCACACAAAATACTATAACAATACTATACATTTATCATTCCAAGGCTAATTATAAAAAGGCATATAATATATATATATATATATATGTATATATATATATATATCAAAAAGTACCTAATAATTGAATCATAAATTTTATAAATCCAAGTAATAATATTTTAGGAAACAGAGAGAGAGAGAGAGAGAAAGAGAGAAAGAGAGACGGAGTTTATTTTTATAATATTACTAGCTGGTTACCCGGGCTTCGCCCGGACGTCGTTTTTCTTCAAACGACTTCATTTGTGTTTCAATATCCATATTGTGGACAAACATAAGGAGTGTGTCGGGTGGTCGATTTAAAGGTGGTAATTTAACTTTTCCGTTTAAACAACACATTCCAGGTGCTTAAGTTTTAAACTTTTTTACTTGACAATGATAACATATTGCATCCATTTTCCCAATTATTACTCTCGGATAAAATTAATATTCGTAATTTGGATCATAACTAAATGCCTCTAATTTAAAATTAGACCGCATAAATGTTTTCCTTGATTGAACATGTCGTAACCGGTCTTTTTTCTACTCGAGTTTCACGCTATTGAGTCATTTCCGCTTTTCCGATATTTTACTTACCGATTAGCGACTTTATCCCTTTGTTTTCCCGGGCGTTTTTTCGGAAATTTCGAGATTGCTCGCTCACGGATCTGTGTACATCGCGAGCGAGCAATCTCGAAATTCCCGAAAAAACGCCCTGAAAAACCAAGGGATGAAGACACTGATCGGTAAGTGAAATATCGAGGTTCCATATAGTAACCTATGTTTTGCGCAAGGATGTAAAGAATAACTGTGCAAAAGTTGGTCCAAATCGGTCGAATAGTTTAAGAGCGTATAAAGAACAAACAGACTTAAAAAACGCCCGGAAAAACCAAGGGATAAAATCGGTAATCGGTAAGTAAAATATCGAGGTTCTATATACATCGCGAGTAAGCAATCTCGAAATTCCCGAAAAAACGCCCGGGAAAACCAAAGGATAAAATCGCTGATCGGTATCGAGGTTCCGTAGTAGCCTATGTTTTGCGCAAGGAGGTAAAGAATAACTGTGCCAAAGTTGGTCCAGATCAGTCGAATAGTTTAAAAGTGTATGAAGAACATACAGACATACATACAGACATTCTATTTTATATATATAGATAGAAGATAGATTTTAATAGAAATAAAAGTCCTTATACACACATATAAATGCAGTTGTAATTTTTCGTAAACTGTATAAACTAAAATATTTGTAATTATATGTATATTGTATCATAATATTATGTATATGTATGTCGATCACTTATCAATTTCTGACATGCATTCTTCTAATAATACATGTATAAATTATTAATATTATTATAAATTAAGATAAAATTTAAATGCCTAATTTGCGTTTCTGCGTCAATACTATACTATACTAAATTAAAAATTTTGAAATCTTGTTTTCCTTAGGCAGATCTAAATTCGTAAAAAATCCGCGAAAAATAAATAATAATTTCACACAGTCTTAATTAGATAAAACAATTTTTATAGTTATTAAGCAGCCAGCCAATCTAGTATTAATTTTTTAGTTCTGAAGACTACTATTATACACGAATCATGCGATTGATTTATCACGCTTACAACCGAGCTCTTTTTGTTAAAGCTGAAATGTCTTCTTGCATGTCTTACATGCTTAGATTGATATTAATAATTAATTTTTACATTAGTTATTCGTATATTATGTTTTTAGTTGGATAACACTGTGTGCTATTGCTTAATTGCGAATAGCAATTAAAAATTGATTGCGAGTTACAAAAACGTGTGCGTTGATTAAACTAGTCGTTAGCAATGGTCGCTACATAAAATCTGAAATTAATAACACTTATTTGATGTATGAATAAATTTTGCTAAATTAAACTTTGTTGTATTAATCTCAAAAAGCGTCATTATTTTTATTATAACGGCATACTTACACCTTTAATAACAATATAAAATACCTTTTAAAATATGTAATCTATATTAATCAATATGTTATGTAATTCCTTAACGACTTTTAACTTTGAACATTCTGATGCGGTGAGTCATGCACGGACGTACTTCTCAACACGAGTTTCTCGATCATCTCGATGTCCGCACTGTAGTTGATATTTGACGCGCAAACTTGTAAGAATTTTATTTTATTTCCTCTTTTTATCGTCGTCTATTTTGTATACCTTAGTAACTAGAGCGTTCTATTTTAGACAAATTACCAATGTAAAGTTTGTATACTGTAAAACTGTCACTTGAGAAGAGCCAAAATACATGGCCGAAACGTTGTGCGATTAACAATAAACATGGCCAGTTGGGTCGATTTTTAAAACCATCTCTTTTTTTATTATTGGCTGGCGACGTAAAGTTCCCAATTTATGTTATGTGATGTTAATTATTATGATAATTATAAAGTGTGTAGTATAATAGAAATACTATAATAATTATTATGATAATTATAAAATATAATATGAATTACTAAACTCTTTTAATTTACAAAATAAATGGAATTGATTACGCTAATACACCCTCTATGTCGCATACACTTGTATATATACGGAGTAAGAATATTTATTTGAAGCAGTCCTAGTAATCGCGCTTAATTAAGCAGACGTTCGATCGAAGATATAACTAACCTACTTCTTAAGTGTTAATTTAAATATTTATTTTGCTTATCATGAATAATGAACAAAATATAAAAAATGGAACATCAATACAAAATTTTTACGCCGGGCAATCGATCTTTATTACAGGTATTTATCAAGTACAATGTATTCAATAAAGTAAAATATTAATTTTAATGTAATTAAGGCTATTAAATGCCTTTTTCTTTTGCTCTCATAGAAATATCTTTTTATACAAAGAAGAATATATAGAGCTTTATTTTGTTAGGGAGTACCGGATTTCTCGGAAAGATCCTACTCGAGAAATTGTTACGAAGTTGCCCCGATCTTTCCACGATATACTTATTAATACGGTCGAAAAATAACAAGAGTCCTGAAAGCCGACTGGATGAAATGTTTGAGAGTTTGGTGAGTGCGGAGAAAGAGCAATATCGAATAACCATGATGAATTTTCGTGAAGCATTTTGCTATATAAATCTATAATCTGTAGTTTTATGACCGTGTGAAAAAGGAAGTACCTAATTTCCGTAAAAAAGTTGTACCAATCTTAGGCAATCTTGAAATCGAGAACTTAGGATTGTCGGAAAATGATAAGAACATTTTAACACATAAGGTAAATAATTCAGATTATACATATATCTCGATGCATAAAAATTTATCCTGTACACACACACACACACGTACACACATATACAGAAGGCTATACATATTTTATGTAAATCTATAATTACAACCATTAAAGCAGCCAGAGAAATAAGCTTTATTTTCTTTTTATTATTTCCTTTCTATATACCTATATTTCAAATATTATAGTAAAACGGAATATTTATTTTAGGTATCCATAATTTTTCACGTTGCAGCTAATGTACGCTTTCAGGAGAAAATCAAATGTCATATACAAACAAATATTTGCGCTACCGACACCATTTTACGCATCGCCAAACTTATGCCAAACTTAAAGGTAATTCTTTCTTTCAATTATAGCAAACATGCGAATAGTAAAAATAATTAAAATGTTATTAATTTTCACGCAAATATCATAGGTTGTTGGAATAAATTTAATCGACATTTTATTCCGCAGTCTTTATTCATTGACATTTATCTTGCAGTCATTCATTTACGTATCAACCATATATGCAAATTTCTGCATGAAACATATCGAAGAACATGTTTACACACATCCTATTAATTACAAAGATCTTATTACGTTTACACATATCTTATCCGAAAACATAATGGAGGAAAAGATAGCCAAGTGTGTATTTCTTTCGTCCTCAATACAATAAATTAATTAAATATGTTAATGTAGAAAATTAAATTATTTTTTTGGCAGAATTACCTCACAATGGCCGAATACATATACATTCACGAAAGCGATTGCGGAAGGACTTCTCAGAGACGAAGGCGGAGATTTACCAATTGGAATATTTCGACCTGCCATAAGTAGATTAATTATACCTGACCATTTATAAATATCAGACTTTAACGTAGCAGATTTCTTTTTATTCGAGAGTTTTTTACGTCATATTCATATACAATTACATTTAATCACTTACACAATTATCCGCTCTAGATTACGGCATCGATGAAATTAATGAATGCAACGTAAACTTTTTTCTCATTATTATCAAAACGATGTTATTTTTAGCATTTTAAACGCTGTCTTATAAGAAATGTGAAGTATCAAGAGAGATTAAATCTGAATAAGATGTATAATATATATCATACGCAAACGTATTTCTAATACACATTATAAACTTCAAAAGATATATTTTTACTACATAAATGTAACTATCATTAAGGCCATCACACACAAAATGCATAACGTTGCATAAGCATAGCATAAGACAGCTGGACCAATGAGCATCTTATGTAAATTAGTATGGCGATTTTATGCTGGATGTTCATTGGTCCAGCGGTCTTATGCTCATGTTACGTTATGCATTTTGTGTGTTATAGCCCTTACGCTTACATTAAATAAATAAATATCATCGCAGAAATAATATTTTGTGATAAAAAAAAATTGTGATAATAGTTATATTTGTGCGCTTTCTGCAGAGTAGTAAAAAGAAATAACAAACATATTTTTTCAGTTTCATCCACCGCTAATGAACCGCTCGTCGGATGGAATAACAATTTTTTAGGGGAAACAGGAGTGATAGTGTCTATAACAAGTGGTATTCAAAGATTTGTGCTATGCGATCCTTACAGCCCTGTAAATTTAGTGCCCGGTGATCTCACCGGAAACGCTTTAATTACGAGCGCATGGGATGTCTTTAATCAATTCAGGTATAATTATCATAGATACAATGACCATGATGCAAAACCGCATTTTTATGAGCGATATACTATTGGACGTTTTCAATTGACCCTATGGGTTTACGATTCTCGTCCACCACTACCTCATCTCCACACTCAGCCTTTATCCTTTGGACCAACTGCTTAACGTCTCTTCCGAAAGACGAAGCAGTTTTTCCCCGTTTGAGAACCGCTTTTATGAGCGATATACAATTATTAATGAATTAATCAGATACACTATATTAATACACTTTTATCCACTCCACGTGTACATCTAATAGCGATAAAATTAATTATATTTAAATTATTGCTATACTAGATATATGCAAAATTGTGTCAATGGAGCACAATATACATGCAGGGCTGACTTTAAAATACATAGCATCAGAGAAACATTACACACAACTTAAATATTTTTAAATAGTTTTATCTTGCAGGAAAGACAAAGTCATGTTAATTTATAATTTCGTACCGCCGGCCGACGCGCCGACTATAGGTGAATGGTTCTCTAAAATCAGCGACATAAATGAGACATATCCCTTAAACAAAGCTCAATGGCGACCCTTTGTAATAATATTACAACAAAAAATACTATATAAAATTTGCATTTGGCTCGGTCATTTGCTTCCGGCTTTACTTGTGGACACAATAAGCATTTGTATGAATCATCGTCCGAGGTATTACAGAAATATAAATTGGTGTTTAATGCATATCTAATAGTTTGTAGAAACTAAACGAAAGTTATGTAAAACAAAAGATTACAATAAATTCATATCTCTTTTAGAATGTGGAAATTATATAGAAAGATTCATAATAGATCCTACGAAATGGCACCTTTTATTACAAGGCGATGGAGTTATTCCTGTGACAACGTTGAAGCGATGTGGAATCGTCTGAATCAGCAGGATCAGCAATTATTTAAATTTTGCATGAAGAAATTTGACTGGATGAATTATTTTGTTAATCATTACAAAGGCGTACGCTTTTTCATACTCAATGAAGATGACAGTACTTTAGAAATCAGTCGTATTAGACATAAAAGGTAATAAATGTCTCCTAATATTTGGTTAATTTTATCTTAATTTTATTTCAATTTTTATTAAACAATAAAATTATAAATTTTAGACTTTACTGGATACACCAAACCTTCAAAACTCTATTTATCTTTGCCGTCGTTTGGATCATCTGGATTATATTTATAAAAGTGTTTATATAACTTTTACATGTCTTTTTATACATATGTTATTCTTCTATTAAATATTCACCTTAAGAAAATCTTTTCCTAACATGATATGCATATCTTGTCAAGTTTATGATCCTAAGTGATTTTTAAATGGTCTTAATCGTCGCTCACTACTTATTAAAAAGTTATTTGTTAACAACAAATTAAAGTGTACAGACACACACACACACGCGTGTTGAATGTGATATGTATAATCTTAATTTTACGAAATCTAAATTTTATTATATGTACTACATGATTGCAAAATAAATACGTAGGTAGTTGAAAGGTTTTACTTAAATAAACATAAGGTTATTATACAATTCATATATTATAATACACATATAACATAAAGTAATTTTATTAATATAACTAATTGTAAGAAAACTTCATTGTATTTTTTCTTTTCTGTATTAAATATGTAAGAGTTTTAGTTATACTTTTAAGGAGGTTCGAGCATTACTTGTGAGTCAAAAATGCGATTGAAATAAATGTCATTACAACGATCTCGAATTATATGCAATATTAGTATAATGAATTGTGGATGCTACTTACGTGCTATATTCTTCGTAAATTATTAGCATATAGAATATTAACAAACATATACTAGGGTATGAGAGCGTCAACGACTCGGGAATCGCTTATTTGGCCAACATTATAAGTTAGAATATGTCACTTTGTGACAATAAGCTTTCTATACTCGAAAGCCATCGTAGAGCCTTAATTTTTTTATCTGATTTACATAAACACTTTACACAAATAATCGCAAAACTTGAGCAATATTGACCGTATAGTTTTTCTGTAATATTATTCAGAAGTTGACCAATTTTAGTCTACCCTTATGGAGAAAATCGCTCCGAGGTAGATTATCACTGGTTTAGTACACACTTAGCCACCTGAGGACTTTGAAAAACTAGCATTTGATAGATGAAACATCAAGGATTGTGTAAAGACTTTAAAAATCGGACTTTACCGTGTGGATTGAAGGCTATACTGTCACAAAGTTTAGATCCTAACCTAGAATGTTGGATAATAAGCGATTCCCGAGTCGTTGACGCTCTCATACCCCGGCATATGTTTGTTAAATATTCTATACAATAATAATTTACGAAGAATATAGCACGTAAGTAGCATCCACAATTCATTATACTAATATTGCAAATAATTCGGGATAGCTGTAATGAAATTTATTTCAATCGCATTTTTGACTCACAAGTAATGCTCGAACCTCCTTAAATCATACTGGCGCTACTCAGCGATGTTCCGCGCGATCGGTGTGAAGATCGGTGTAGGATAGCGAAACGGAAGAAGGACGTGTGCAATGAGCGAGGAAAAACAGAAGCTAGCGAGCATGTGAAGAAGCAACATTGTAAATAAATTGTGAGAGAGAATTAAATAAAGGCTCTAACAATTTCAGAAGTGGGATAAAGATCCAGATCCTGTAAGTTCGGATCTCGTGAATTGCGTGACGAGAATCGGTCCACGAGTTTATGTATTACGTGACGATTCGAGGTAAGACGAGAATCCTTAGAAAGTAACGATTCGACATCGAGAATTGATGATGGCGGACAACGAAACGAGGAAGAGTCCGCAGGATTTTACGATCAATAGTCTGAAGCAGAAACTCAAGCAGTTAGGCTTGAGTACGAGTGGAAATAAACTTGAGTTGATAAGCAGGATAATGCAGGCAGATCCAGAAGGAACGTGGATGAACGAAGACGATGAAATGACGGACCCGCCGCAGGATTCAACGTCCCAGGTAACCGGAAATGTGGAGGACCAAAGGTCAGTACTACCGGCCGAAACGGGAAGACTCGATTATGCTCGGGAATTCGAATTTATGCGACGTGAAAAGTTGTTGATGGAACGAGAATTAGATCTTATGAGGCGTGAAAATGAGCTACTGAGGAACGCCTCTCCTCGTTCACATGATTCTGAACGCGTTGCTAAATCGCAGATTAATATTAAAGCAATTGGCGAGCTGCTAGGCGAATTCACGGGTATTGATTCCAACTTCGAGCAATGGGAAAGGCAGCTACGATTTCTGTGTGAAACTTACGAACTCGACGATAATACCGCAAAGATTTTACTCGGATCTCGACTTAAAGGCAAAGTGCAAAGTTGGCTGCATTCCAAACCGGAGTTACTACCAATGACGATCGATGATTTGTTAAACGAAATGAAAGCGATGTTCGATTGTCGACCAAATAAAATCGATTTGCGTAAACAATTCGAGGCACGCATGTGGCAGCCCTGCGAAAGTTTCCATGACTACTATCATGACAAAATCATTAAGGCGAACCGAATATCTATAGCAGCAGATGAGATTATGGATTATGTTATAGACGGCATTCCTGATCGTCAGTTGCAGAATCAAGCACGGATGCAAAATTTTTCGTCTATGGCAGAGTTAATGCAGTCTTTTAAGAAAATCACCTTACGCACTGAGATGAATGTCAGGCAGGGAGCAAAGATGGCCGCCGATAAAAGTCATCGAGTCAAAGAGAACCGGACGAGCGAGGAAGATAAGAGCTCAACAATCGTCCGATATTATAACTGCAGCAGAACCGGCCACATAGCCGCCGATTGCAAACAGCCCAAACGCGAACGAGGATCCTGCTTCAAATGCGGAGCAATGGGACATGCAGCGAGGGATTGCACTAAGAAAGAGGAGAAGAAAGAAGTGGCCAATGTCGACAGCATCGCAGAGGAGACAGATTTTCAAAAGAATGTCGAATATCAGATAAGCTATGAAAGTAATAATTATAATTATTCCCTACGTACTTTGTTGGATACCGGAAATCCTATCAGTTTCATAAAGGAACAGTTCGTAAAACACTTTAATATTCAAAGAGGCGATCATTTATTTAATAAATTTTGTGGAATCAATCAATCGCGACTTATTGTTAAGGAATCTATAGTCGCTAGTATTACGTTAAATGGTCATACTAAAGAAAATATTACGTTATTAGTTGTGCCTAACGATACGATGACATCATGCGTTGTTCTGGGTCGAGATGTTCTTAAGTTATTCCAGTTAGTTTTATCCGACATAAACTTAGAGGAAGAAAGAGAAACCATTAATGCAGTTATGAATATAGATGTTGAAACTGCAACTACTAAAGACATAGATTCCTTAAAAATAAATCCCGACATACCTTACGAAGTTAAGACGGAGTTGAGAAGATTATATATTACGCATTATGTGGAACCGTTACGACCAGAAAAGCCCGAAACTCAAAGCGAACTTAAGTTAAGACTAAATAATCCACAACCTTTCCATTTCCAGCCTAGACGCATGTCTTATGCAGAGAAAGAGCAATTACGTGTAATGTTGGACGATCTGAGGGCTAAAAATGTAATTCGACCCAGCGAATCCGAATACGCTTCTCCAATTGTCATGGTGAAAAAGAAAAATGGCGAGCCTCGTATGTGTGTTGACTACCGTTTTCTTAATAAGATTTTAGCCAAGGATAATCATCCTTTACCACTGATCGAAGATCAGCTTATGCTCTTAAATAATAAGAAATATTTTAGCCGGCTAGATTTAAGGAACGGATTTTTCCATATTACTATGGCGCCCGAATCAATTAAATATACTGCTTTCGTTACTGCACTAGGACATTTTGAATATTTAAAAATGCCTTTTGGATTGAAAGTCGGGCCGCCCAGATTTCAACGGTTTATTTACGAAATATTCAAAGAGTTAATAGACTCTGGAGATGTAGCGATATACTTAGATGATATATTGATAATGTCAGAAACGTTGGAGCATCATTTAGCAGTCTTGAAGCGAGTTTTTCAACTGTTAGTGCGTAATAAACTGGAACTAAGATTAGACAAATGTGAATTTCTTGCCACTAAAATAGACTATTTAGGATATACCGTCTCTAGAGAAGGAATACAGCCCACCATGAGTGGCATATCAGCAGTTGAAGACTTTCCAATACCTCAAAACACAAAAGACATGCATAGCTTTCTCGGGTTAAGCTCTTATTTTCGAAAGTTTATCGAAGGATTTGCAGTCACTGCTAAACCTTTATATGATTTACTTAGGGCCAATACTCCCTTCAGATTTGGTAATAAGGAATTAGAAGCTTTCGAAGCTATAAAATCTAAACTCACATCATCTCCGTTATTAGCCATATACAATCCTAACGACATTACTGAACTACATTGTGACGCAAGCTCCCTAGGATTCGGTGCAATTCTTATGCAACGTAAATCAGATTTAAAGTTTCATCCTGTATTTTATTTCTCTAAACGAACTTCCGAAGTAGAAAGTCGCTATCATAGTTTCGAACTAGAAACGTTGGCAATAATTTACGCCCTACGCAGATTCAGGGTTTATTTACAGGGAATCAAATTTAAGATCGTTACCGACTGTGATTCACTTAGATTGACGTTAAACAAAAAAGATATCAATCCACGCATAGCACGATGGGCGCTGGAACTCCAGAATTTCGATTACAAAGTCGAGCATAGAATAGGAGCACGCATGCAACATGTGGATGCTCTCAGTAGAGTAAATAGTATTTTGGTTGTTGAAGACAATCCGTTAGAATTTAATCTTTCGATATGTCAGGGGGAAGACGAAGTTATCCGGAATTTACGTGACAAATTAGAGAAAAAAGAGGATCCTTATTACGAAATGCGAAATGGTCTAATTTATAGAAAGAAAGATTCAGGATTGCTATTTTATGTGCCAACGTCAATGGAAAACAATATTTTGTACAAGTACCATGATGAAATGGGACACTTGGGAGTAGAAAAAACCATAAATAATATTATGCGCAGCTATTGGTTCCCTAACTTAAAACATAAGGTCGAAAATCACATAAAGAATTGTTTAAAATGTATAGCATTCTCTCCCAATAGTGGCCGAAAAGAGGGTTTACTTCATTCTATCCCAAAGGGAAACATTCCTTTTGATACCTTGCACATAGACCATCTAGGGCCAATAGATAATAAACATCCATCGAAGCGATATGTATTTTTAGTGATAGATGCGTTTACCAAATATGTTAGATTGTATGCGACTAAAACTACTGCTAGTGCAGAAGCTATCCGTAATCTTATCGATTATTTTAAACATTACAGCGTACCTAAAATGATTGTTTCGGATCGGGGAAGCGCATTTACTTCCCAGGAATTCCACGATTTTATACTCGATTATGGTATTCAACATATACTTGTAGCTACCGGCTTGCCGCAAGCCAACGGACAAGTCGAACGCATAAACCGTGTGCTCACCCCAATGATAGCGAAGCTTATTAAGCCGGATAAACATAGAAATTGGTATCAAGTTCTGTCAGACGCCGAATTTGCAATCAATAATAGTTTCAATAAGAGTACTGGCGAAGTCCCTAGCAAACTCCTTTTTGGTGTCAATCAACGTGGTAATTTGAAAGACGAAGTTGCTAATTACTTAGCAGATGCAAACGAAAGTAATAAGGACCTAGACAAAGTTAGAGCCAAAGCAGCACGAAATATAGTCACAAATCAGCAAAAAAAGCGCAGAACAATATAATAAGAAACGAAAAGAAGCTCATCGTTATCATGAGGGAGATTTAGTAATGATACGTAATTTTGATTCAAATCCAGGAGCTTCCAAAAAGCTAATTCCTAAATTTAAGGGACCTTATGTGATTGCCAAAGAGTTACGAAATGATAGGTATGTGGTGGCTGACAAAACTGGATTCCAGAATACCAATAAACCTTATTGTGGAGTATGGGAAGCCTCTAATATGCGACCATGGTTAAATAGAACTGCCCCGTCCAACATTTAAGTAATGCGTTGATTGTTCAATATTAAGTTAGATATTAAGTAAGCAATCAATTGAAATAATATCGTTATTTTTGCTTTATGATTATAATAATTAATTGTCCGAGGACGGACTGTGAGTCAGGATTGGCCGAAATTGGAATTGTTAGAGCCTTTATTTAATTCTCTCTCACAATTTATTTACAATGTTGCTTCTTCACATGCTCGCTAGCTTCTGTTTTTCCTCGCTCATCGCACACGTCCTTCTTCCGTTTCGCTATCCTACACCGATCTTCACACCAATCGCGCGGAACATCGCTGAGTAGCGCCAGTATAATTTAAAAGTACAACTAAAACTCTTACAAATATTTGTATTTTAACTTTATACATAAAAGAAATTAATAATGCCTTATTCATACGTTGTGACATCCAGTATAAAAGATTGAAATATATTTTTAATATAATATTTACTAATTTGTTTTTTATATTACTTTTTATAAAGGACTATTTAATTTTATGTTATGTGTTATGTCCCTGAACTCTCCATGACTCTTTTCTTTCGTAGAGATCTGTATCATCGCGGTCGCCACAAACCTTTAAAAACAATTTATACAGACCTAACGGACCCTGTAAACACTTAAAATATATTTTTTAAAAATTTACAGAATACGATTACGACATAGCTTATTGTTAGACATCCTACATTTTTTGAAATTATTTGCATTACTCATCATTTTTTTCTATTAAATGACAACATATTATTGTAAATAGATTAATTCAGAATTAAGTAAAAAATTGTGATTTATTCTTAATAAAAAATATGTTATATCTGCCTGCCTTTTATTCATTTTATAATGTTGTAAAACATAAAAGAGAAAATATAATTTACATCTCAAGACATTTTACACATAAAATTATACATACGCTTATTGTATATGTATGTGGAAAACAAGCTTTCTCTCCGTAATGCTCAGTCTTCGATGTCGAGACAAATCAAGTAGACATTCGATCAGGAGAATTTAAACATTAATAATTTTGACATCGATTTGAAATTTACTTCTTAATCTCTGTGTTACGTGTATGTTTACGTAATGCTAAATATGTCTTTTACTATTGCTTCCTCATAGAGGAAGCTCTGTTTTTGTAAAAAATTTCTTTTTTAGTTACCGCTGCCAATGTGTTCAGAATGTTCTAAAACGTCGAAAAATCGCAATTTTAAAAAATGTCCGTATGTGTGTATGTGTGTGTGTGTGTATGTGCCAAATTTACCGAAATTTCTATAACTCCAGGGGACTGATCAACAAAATCTCAACGAATTATATATGAAATAGGGGTAGAAAAGACTGAAGAATATAATAGAATTAGAAAAGTTACCAATAATTAATACTAAATTGTCAAAAAACATCAATTTGTGAAAAGTCTCAATTATTGAGACTTGAGATGTAAATGTTAAAATTTTAAAATATTGATAATTTTTCTAATTCTATTATATTCTTCAGTCTTTTCTACCCCTATTTCATATATAATTCTTTAAGATTTGGTTGATTAGACCCAGCTTTATAGAGCTTCTATGTATGTAAAAATTCTCCGAAATTGCAAATGTGTGTAACACGAGAACTGATCAATCAAATTTTAAAGAATTTTTTATGAAATAGGGGTAGAAAAGACCTAAGAATACAATAGAATTAGAAAAAATTACCAATATAATAAAAAATGTGTGTAAATTAGAAACTTGCGCATTGCTTCCTATGTACAAATTCCCAAAAATTTTAAACGTTTGTATCTCAAGAATTAATCAATTACATCTTAAAAAATTATATATTAAATAGGGGCAGAAAAGACCTAAGAATATAATAGAATTCGAAAAAAATTGCCAATATAATAAAAAAGTGTGCAAATTAGAAACTTTTGCACATTGTCCTATGTACAGATTCCACGAAATTTTAAAAGGCTATAACTAGAGAACAAATTAACAAAATATTAAAGAATAGTATATAAAATAGGAGTAGAAAAGATTGAAGAATATAATAGAATTAGAAAAAAATTGCCAATATAATAAAAAAGTGTGCAAATTAGAGCACATTGCTCCTTCATCATTTTATAATTTGATCATTAAATTTGGCGATAATTGGTAAAGAGGTTCTTTTTTAATAAAATTTGGAATTTTTGGAGAAATGCCCGTGGTTGCTCTAACTTCCGCAAATTTTGAAATATCGGGCTATTTCTAATTCTTTAAAATTATTTTTGGCATTCTCGGCTGTTTCGAAAAAAAAGAGGAAAAGAGAGACAGAGAGAAACAGGAAGAGAATAAGAGAACAACAAAAGGAAAGACAGAGACAGAAAAAGAGAGAGAGAGAGAGAGAAATAAGGTATTTATTGTAAACATAAATAATAAATAATATGTAATTAATATATAAAATCCTAAGGACTCTCAAAAATTCAAATACAATATAAATTGGCCATGAGAGTCAAAACGCGGTACTTAGTGCGTGTTTAATCAAAACTGATTTATTTTGAGATACAAGAGACCCGATATTCCGTACGTTTCCAACATATTAACTGCGCGTCGATTATTTGTCGGACTTAAAACGCAGCTATCATTGGAACATTAGAAATTCCCTCTCCCTTCCCTAACCGATTTAATATTAAAATCACTGTAAAGAACTTATTTCGAAAAATATTACCCCAGCCAGGGTTCGAACCTGGAATCTAGTGTCCGACCGAACGTTCGGCTTCAGCTTCGGCCACCTTCGGCCAAAAATTACACCTTCGGCAAAACAATCGGCTTCGGCCAAAATTAGGCCAAAGGTTTTGCCAAAGCCGAAGGTTGATTTTAGGAGCTATGGTTCTTGATGAGGATCACACCGGATCAGTTATAGCCAAGAAACTTACCGAAGTAATTAGTGAGTATCAAATAGAAAATAAAATCCATGTGGCTATACGGGATAACGCCGCTAATATGGGTGCGGCTATGCGTGCTGGAAATTTTACATCTTTAGGATGCGTAGCTCATACATTGCAACTTGTGATTAAGGATTCAATCTTAAAAGATGACGAAATTGCGATTCTAATAAAAAAAATAGAAAACGTCACGAGATTGTAAGCCACTTCAGAAAAAGCGAACAAGCAAATCGATATCTCAGCCAATTTCAAAAAACGTGTGGTTTACCAAAGCATGCTTTAATCCAAGACGTAGAGACAAGATGGAATAGCACCTACTTAATGATGAAGAGACTGTTTGAGCAAAAAGTTGCCATCAATTTCTACATGGCAAAACGTGGTGGAATCGACGTCCCGACTGTGGAAGAGTGGGGTCTAATAAACCATCTGATAACTATACTAAAATGTTTCTATCAAGCTACACTGGATATTTCTGCCGATTCTGCATGCGTGTCTCTCATCATACCATTGATAGCCATGCTAAACACAAAACTTGCAGTGAAAACTGACGATTCAGAAGAGATATGTAGATTAAAACAACGCTTGTGTGAATCACTCAACAAAAGATTTTTTTACGTAAAAAATTGTTCACAATTAACTATTGCAACGATTATGGACCCACGTTTCAAAACCAAGTACTTAACCGATAACGAAATAACCATAACGAAATAACAAACTGCAAGACTGAAATTCTAACTTTTTTAAGTCAAAGTCAAGAGTTTTCGAGAACACTAGAAAATGCTAGTAATGCTACCAATACAATAGATGAAACTGTTGTAGCTACAACTTCATCAGATCCAGATGACCCAGATGCCCAGATCCTCAAACTGTTGTAGCTTCAACTTTATCAGATCCAGATGACCAAGAATTAGCAAATGCTAATTCCTTCGGCTTCGGCTTCGGCTTCGGCCAAAAAATTGACCTTCGGTCGGACACTACTGGAATCTCCCGCATTCCAGTGATTTAATGCAATAGTTATAATGTGAATTTGTTGGCTTTTTCTGTAATCATTATTTCATTTTTATATTCTTGTATTTTACATAATTAATATTTATTAATTTCTTATTATCGATGTCTGGTCTATACATGTGGTAGTCATACGTGATATATAAAATTATATATTTATTAAAATTTAAGTTTTCAGAGTTTATTTCGCACATATGTATATAAGACAAGTTTTCTTCTATAGTCTTCAGTTCTCGAAGTGACGCGGACGAGGAAATTGAAAGCTTCTTAAAATATTTATCACAGGTATTTAAAAATCGAGACACTTGAATATCTTGAAAAGAAAGCATTTAAGAAAGAAATGTTTCAGATAAAAGTTATATTGTCTGAAGGGAGACAAATAATGGTATTTACGTTACATTTCGCTTTATTAAGTATACTAGTTAGATATCTGTGTTTGGACTGCTAAGAACTGATTATAATTTTTTATATAATGTACATTTTTTAACATTTAATTAGAATATTGTACTATTTTTTAATTTGGCCGAACATATTTATACATATTTATGGTATAAATGTGAGTTAGTTATAAAATAATATACAATGATATATGTTAGCTATACTTATGTCTCATTACATATCCACTAATGAATTTCCATTCACAACGTTATAAATCGTTGCTTGCATAAATAAGAAACGATAGCTTATATAATAATGTAGTAAATACGTACTAGTATGTAGATTTGTAGATCAATCCTATGATTGATAATATGATAAAAAATGAATACGCCTATTGTAGGCGTTTATGTCATGGGCCGTAAGGCCGGTTAGGTATTGATAGGAGAGCGGGGAAATTAACGTAGTAGTGGAGCAGTCGTGGCGTCGCACGCTGACAATGAGTGTTAGGCGTGTGAACGAAAAATCCCGAGTTCGAGACCAGTCGGCTCCGTTAACTTTTCCCGTCTCTTACACTATATTTATTATTTTTTGGCGCTTTATACTTTATACTTACTGTTAATCCCTAAATCATCTCTATTAATTTTTTTTCATCATTAATCATCTCTATTAATCTCTATATTAATCCTTTAGTACAACATAATTCACTTGTCTTACATTTCATGCGCTTTCGAGCTTTTTTGTTTCTTTTTCTCTTCCCAACTCCTAATTCTTAGAATGCTTAATATAAAATATATTAAAATAGATAAATCTTTTTTCTTCGCCAGTGAGTAATAAAATAAACAAAATCATTAACTTTGACCGAACTGGCAGTCTTTATTTAAAAAGCACAACGCGTTTCAACCGAGATTCCGGTCCTTATCAAGTGCATACATTACATTAAACGCTTGCAAAACACTTCATTGTACACAATGTGGCAGCAATGAGTCTACGAACTAAAATACAAAAAAAAATTTACGAGCTAAAGTATAATGCAATTAAGGCAGTCAATCTTGTAAATAAGCTCCATACGCTTAACATTCAAAGGGTTCGACGTGGCCTATACTGTTCCTAAAAAACTCGATCGCATTATCAAAAGAGGAAAAGATGGGTTGGAAAATGTTAAGCGTATAGAGCTTATTTACAAGATTGACTGCCTTAATTGCGAGGCATGTTACATCGGACAGACCAAAAGAAAT
The DNA here is from genome assembly GCA_035220615.1 of Leptothorax acervorum. NCBI lineage: Eukaryota > Metazoa > Arthropoda > Insecta > Hymenoptera > Formicidae > Leptothorax > Leptothorax acervorum. Next base: position 915,629 of record JASTWQ010001261.1, on the reverse strand, counting down.
TTGGAGACTAGAATCAAAGAACATTGTGCTGATATCAAAAAGCATCCCAGCAAACATTCCGTTGTTAGCAAGCACAAGACCTCTTGCAACCACAATTTTAATTGGTCTAGTTCCAAAGTTCTACACAGTAAAAAACACTTTAAAAGGAGAGAGATCGCCGAAATGGTGTTTATTAAAAAAGATAACAACACTATTAATTTACAGAAGGACACTGACAACCTTCCGGTCATATATGACAAAATAATAAATTTAATGTAAGCTTTTTCGGTTACCTCTACCTTTGTTTTTCACTTAGTCGTCCGTTGTCATCTGAGGTGAACGCACTATCGAACACCACACTGGTTAATATGACTCTTATATATCTTTTCGACACACAAAACATGTAAGCGGTGCTCTCTTTGCTACTTTATTATAATTCTTATTATACTTTTTCCGCATTATACTTTAGCTCGTAAATTTTTTTTTTGTATTTTAGTTTGTAGACTCATTGCTGCCACATTGTGTACAATGAAGTGTTTTGCAAGCGTTTAATGTAATGTATGCACTTGATAAGGACCGGATTCTCGGTTGAAACGCGTTGTGCTTTTTAAATAAAGACTGCCAGTTCGGTCGAAGTTAATGATTTTGTTTATAAAATATATTCATATATAACAACACATACATATAGATATAAGCAACATCGTAAAAAGCACATCATTGTATTAAAAAGATATGTAATTACATATTATATATATTTTATATATATATATAAAAGTACTTTACCGTTTTTATTTTGATTTATCTCATAATTTATTAATCTCCGATATTTTTTAAAGGACACGTTCAGCAAATAATTGATATGGCCACGATGGCTGGCAGTGAGTACACGTCCGTGAAGGATTTTTACAGAAACAGATCGATTTTTATAACCGGAGCTACAGGTTTCGTGGGCAAGGTTCTCGTCGAGAAGCTACTGAGATCGTGTCCGGACATCAAAAACATTTACCTTCTAATGAGACCTAAAAAGGGTCAGAATGTGCAAGAGAGGTTGCAAGAACTTTTGAACGGACCGGTAATAATATTACCTTCTTCTTGCTGTTTCGATCGCTATTTCAAATTAAAATTATATTATTTTTGGCAGCTTTTCTCGAAACTGCGGCGAGATTCGCCTGGCGAGCTTTCCAAGATCATACCCGTGGCTGGCGACATTACGGAGCCGGAGTTGGGCATTTCGGCGGACGATCAAAATATGTTAATACGATCCATATCGATCGTCTTTCATTCAGCGGCCACCGTCAAATTTGATGAGGCTTTGAAGCTCTCGGTCACTATAAATATGTTGGGCACCAAAAGATTGGTCCAATTATGCAACCGCATGCACAATGTGGAGGTAAGAGAGGGATTCCCTCTTCGAATTGCTCAATTTGAACTATCGAACCGCCGCGTCGAGCCGGGATTGACTTGCAGCCGTAATTCAAATTCGTGTGAATGAAAGACAAATTGTCTATAGCGATCTCATTTTTACGAATGTGCTCTTTACGAAAGATTACAGTGTCTTTTGTCTACGGAGGCTTCTCTCTACCTCATCTCGAAAGATACACCCTCGAGGCATATCCTCTCGAGAATCTTTCGAACGCTTCGTTTTATTTGCTCGTGATGTACGACATCGATTTTTAATTAATCGACAACTACTTAGTCTATCCAAGTTTCTGCTTAAATACATTCGATTTGTGTCAACAAATTCCGAAAGGTAAATAGAGCCGGCTTATACATACGAGTGTACTTGTACTCTGCACTCTAATTGCATCGCGCGATTCTATCGTAAATCACTCCACCGATCGTCTATCGTTTAACAATCTCATTTGTTTGTTTTTTCACGATAGCATAGATCAGTCACGGATTAGCGCGAATAAAACGTACATACAGTGTAAGAGAAAAAAAGTGTCAAATGATATTACACGGGAGTTTCAAAAGATACTTTGAAACAAGTAAATGAACGTTTTATTGTCATTTTATGCACCCGCATTTTATGTCGCGAAATAAAGTGCGAAAATTCACATGTTACTCGCAGATAATTGTCTCTGACAAATTTTACGATCTCTCTTAGATTTATGTAACAATCAACGAGCAGAGAACTTGTACAACTTGATATTTATTGATAGCACTGCGCGCATAATTGATCATCAAACAGTGATATTCATTTTTTTTTTAAGTGTCTACTCTTTTTTTTTTCTTCTTTGAGGTATACTTTACTTAGAATTTTTCTCGTCGACATAATTTTACGCATTATCGTTATTAAAAACGCACGTGCGATTGACACGAGGCAAAAGATGGGCGTTCGCATTCCGTGTTTTTCAAAGTTTATAGCTGCAATATGTGATAAATGCAATTGCAAATGTTTGATCGCAGGCGTTTATTCAAGTCTCAACGGCGTATTGCAATTGCGACCGGACCGATGTCGCCGAGGAGATTTATCCGGTTGGACGGGAACCCGATGAGGTGATCGCTCTGACGAAGTGGATGGACGACAAAATGTTTGAGGAAATCACGCCGAATCTGCTCGCCAGCCGACCAAACACGTACACCTTTACCAAAGCATTGGCCGAGCGAATGCTCCAGCGGGAAAGGGGTTCTTTACCGGTGGCGATTGTCAGGCCATCGATCGTGCTGTCGTCGTACAGAGAACCGGTCGCCGGTTGGGTGGAAAATTACAACGGCCCCACAGGGGCTTATCGCTGGCATTGGGAAAGGCTACTTCAGGTGAGATGACGACGGGCAGTCATAATTAGCGATCGCAGTATCGATATTACAATAGAATTAGAATGAATACTGACGTACCGATATTGTTATTTCAGTATCGCTCACAATCTTCATAAGTCATTATTCTCGTGCGAATAAATCTTTCTTACAAACCGCGAATTTCTTGCTTACAGAACTATGCTGTGCCACGAGAACAAAGTGACGGATCTGGTGCCTGTCGATATTGTGAATCAACCTAATGATTTGCGCGGCATGGAGGACCGCCACGCAACGCACCGACACCATCCCGATTTACAACTGTTGCACCGGCCAGCAAAATCCTATAACTTGGAAGCAGTTCATCGACTTATCGCTTTAAATATTGCCTGGCTACACCCGATGAACAATGTGTTCTGGTATCCGACATTCGTTGCCATAGCTCCTACAGTGGATAAATAAATTGTGCGTGACATTTCAGCACAAGCTACCTGCATTATATCTTAGATACTCTCGCACGGCTCAAGGGCTCGCGGCCTATAATGGTCCGCAGTGCAGACGAAACGTTTGCAAAGTCACCAAGTGTTTGGAGTACTTCAGTACGAAACAGTGGAATTTTAGAGACGACAACGTGCGAAAACTTGGTGAGCAACTCAGTCCGGAGGATCGGGAAACATTCATGTTCGACGTTAGGCAAATCGACTGGCCGTCGCACTTAAAGCATTACATTCTGGGAATACGACAGTTTATCTTGAAAGAGAGTCCGGACACACTGCCAGCTGCTCGTTCAAACATCAGAAAGTAAGACATATTTCTTCACTTTTCAGCAATCGTTTTATTACAGCGCGGTCTCTCCGTAGAACTTTTTCTGGTGTCTCTTAGGAAACCATAATCAGTATTAAAGAAAGATCCTTTAATCATCTGTAGCATTTGTCAATATTTTCATCATAGAATTTATATTTATATTTTTAAAATGTTTTTTAAATTTTATATTATTGAGTTTATCTCTTTCTATTTATGTGATTTCTTTTCTTTCGTTTTTATGTTACTCATTTGAACAACTATTTTAAATTGTTCCAATTATTTTAAATAACTATGTTAATATTGAATACACGCACTTTTTGCTTCTTTATTACTACCATCTATTCATATTATTTCACTATAAATATATATCTGAATGTTCTTAGAAATGATACGATTGGCTTAAAACAATAATTAACCAATTTTTTAATTTATCCACCTATTTTTTGTGGAAGAAGGTTACGCGTCATTTTTCGAATCCTAGGCCGGTATTCATAGTTATTTAAGACCGTCTTAAGTTCAATCTTAAGATGTCATGAACCAATCACAGAGTAGCGTCTTAGGACATTACTTAAGACGGTCTTGAAGACTATGAATACCGGCCCTAATCTGTAAACTTATCTGTTACAGATTATACTGGCTTCACAAGACCGTGCAACTCGGGATACTGATAATAATGCTATGTGTTCTGCTGTTCATCGTACTTCGTATATGCCGCTTGATTGTTTGACGGCTCAGAACGGGCTCGGTCGATGATCGCGATCAGCGTAATGCAAAGCGGCCGTTAGCCAGCGGCCGCTATTCAAAAATGCGATTTGTTCTTCGACTTCGTCGCTCAGCCAGGTCCATATATTTAGCCCCTCATCTACAGCAATTTACAAAAACATTAATATATTCGGAATGTACATCGTTTGTACATGAATGTACTTTGTTTTTTAGTGTTTGTACATCTTTGGTTAATTTAAAAAAAAATAAAAAAGTTTTACTAACAATACCTCTAAAAGTTAGCCCCTCATTATTTCAAAAATAATGATAAATCAAAGTTTATTGTGCTTGATCGTTTGTACATCGTTTGTACATTCTTAGTAATTGATTTACTTTTCATTTAAATATTTCTTTTTTTGTTTAAAATATAAATAAACAATTTTTATTTGAATTCGGCGGGTAAATCTTCTAGGTGGTCAAGACCACATAGTAGCCAACTGTTAAGACGAAAAAATCGCTTTGCAAAGGCCTCCACACATACTTTTCCGTAACAGTAAGTAAGATTTCGACCAATCGCGTTGCTCGATTCGGCCGGTTACGGTTAAGGCCGCAGCACAGACTTCTGCATAGGTGCATAAACATATGCATAAGGGATTAAATTGGTCCATTTCCTTATGCACACATATATATGGGCCAATCAAATCCTTATGCTTATGTTTATGCATTTATGCAGAAGTCTGTGCTGCGGCCTTTACGGACGGCCGAATTGAGCAACGCGATTGGTCGAAATTTTACTGTTGCTCTGTTACGGAAATGTGTGTGTGGAGGCCTTTATACTTCATATAAATGCTCACTTACGCAATTGTTTACATAAGTTAAAGGTATACCCAGACAAACTTGCATAGGCGCATAAACATATGCATAAAGGTGCCTTTTCATGCAGCGAATGATTTTTAGCGAGTAGCGAATAATTCGCTGCGAAGTAGTAACAAAATTTTTTAAAATCTTTATGCAATATATATGCAATGCGAACACATGCAAAGTACTTATTTAAATTGAATTATACGTATAATTCAATTTAAATACTTCACATGTGTTCGCATTGCATATTGCATAAAAATTTTAAAAAATTTTGTTACTACTTTGCAGCGAATTATTCGCTACTCGCTAAAAATCATTCGTAGCGAAAAATTCGCTGCATGAAAAGGCACCTTTATGCATATGTTTATGCGCCTTAATCGTAACCGACCGAATCGAGCAACGCGATTGGTCGAAACCTTACTTACTGTTACGGAAAAGTATGTGTGGAGGCCTTTACAAAGCGATTTTTTCGTCTTAACAGTTGGCTACTATGTGGTCTTGACCACCTAGAAGATTTACCCGCCGAATTCGAATAAAAATTGTTTATTTATATTTTAAACAAAAAAAGAAATATTTAAATGAAAAGTAAATCAATTACTAAGAATGTACAAACAATGTACAAACGATTAAGCACAATAAACTTTAATTAACCATTATTTTTGAAATAATGAGGGGCTAACTTTTAGAGGTATTGTTAGTAAAACTTTTTTATTTTTTTTTTAAATTAACCAAGGATGTACAAACACTAAAAAACAAAGTACATTCATGTACAAACGATGTACATTCCGAATATATTAATGTTTTTGTAAATTGCTGTAGATGAAGGGCTAAATATATGGACCTTGCTCAGCCTCCTCGACGATAAAGCGCTACACTGATAATAAAATCGATGATAAAATTGACTATAATTGCATGGTAAAAAAATTATAGTCCGGGTACTCATTTTTATAGTAAATTCTACTATAATACTAGTAATATAAACCATATACGCATGGTACTGAGAAACAATAGAACTTTTTACTATAAACTGTAATAATTTTAAACATTTATATAGTAAAACATGAAAGAAAGGAATAGTACATAACTTAACTATTCATATATAGCCATCGCAATCTTAATAATGGTAAGTGTTACTATATTATTATCGTTTGCTTAGATATTAATATAGTAACAGTGAAGTCAGAAAAATCATGTAACAACAACTATATTATATTATTTGTTTACCACCGCGAGTGATAAGCTTTTTCACCACTAGATGGCCTAGTTTCTCAAATGTAAAATTCAACCAGAGACAGTATATAAGTCCCCACGGCGAAAGCGTTTATCACTCGCAGTAAAGTAAGCTAATTACTTGTGTGAAGCAATACATTTCTTTTAATATGTCTTTCGTTTCAAACAATTTTTTGTTTAAGACAAAGATATATATTCCTTGAAAAATCAAACAATCGTTCTTATTGATCGAAACATTAGTTTGTTTGGACCATTCCAATCATCAAATTTGTTTGGATGCAATAAAATTTATTAAATTCAAAGAAACCGTTCTCTCTGTGTAAAACCTCATTAATAGTACATTTAACCATATAATGTTTTGTTTAACAATATATTCTAATAACAACAATCATAATTATACGGTTATGTGAAATAAATATTATGATTTTACAAACTATATTTTCACGTTATAACAACTACATTTTTTATAGTAAAAAGCACTATTTTATATGCTTGGCGCCTCAGGATACTATAATTTATAGTGAAATTATGGTATTTTCAACTATATTTTTTTATCAGTGTACCTACATACCCATCGATTGGCCTTTTCGATGTTGGTAACCGTCGACGAGTAACAACGCCGGTTACAGATACTTGATTCCCGAAAGAGTGCCGGTTAGTCCCGGTCTACAATCAGTCATATGTCGGAGTCGGATGTCGGAACTTAGCCGATGGTCCAATGAGGAAAATTCGTTTGCAAAAAAGAAATTCTCTCATTGGTCCATCGGTTACGTTCCGACATCCGACTCCGACATATGACTGATTGTAGACCGGGACTTATTGATTCGATCGGACAAGAATTCCATGATGGAACTGTCTCCCCGCGAATATATAATTATGCTCCAACACTTTGCATATATTACAATAATTATTATTACATTACCGACATGTTATTCCTTGTTGCCCCCCCGTGCGAACCACCGCGACCGTCACGAAAATTGACCGTCGTTCGAGTTCTGATATATAGCGATGTAATTATCATTGCGTGTTCCATTACGCTAGAATAAAGATAAACGCGCATCGCCACAATTATTCCGTTAGCGTCATCGTACATCGATATACTTTGCACAACGTCAATCTATATATGTATACTAACTGCAGTAGCAGCAATTAGCGGCTGATATTGAAAACGAGAGGAACTAATCGGGCAGCAAATGGCAAATGAATGGGACGACGAATTTTTACAATTTTTACATTTTATTTTATTAGTACATTTTATTTTATTTAATAAAAGCTTTTGTTTAATAAATGTTTTTATTACACGCTTGAACTTTAAGATCGCAAATAAATTTCAAAATTGGAAAATTTCTGCTTTTGAAGGCAAACGAGTTTAAAGCTTTGTTTAATATGCTAAAGATACTCGAAATACGAGTTACGCTACAGCGATTAAGGTAAACGAGGTATGTGCACGTCGGGGTTGCTGTGTACACCTTTAATCTGTGTGCACCGGCGTTTTATTAATAATTCAGGGTCGTAGGGAAAATCACTCAGGAAAACTACCGCTTCGTCTTAGCGAGTGCATGGCACGCTCGCTCTTGCACGGCGCGAGTTTTCAGAAGATGATCTAAAGATCCATCGCAATCTTCCACCACCGTGAGATGTTCGCCAATCTTTTGGCGTAATTTTCTAATAAATCGCAGTATCCTTTAGCTGCCGGCCGAACTACGGGACTTGTTTGATCCGGTATGAAAGGTATTAAAAGAGCGTGATAAACATTAAATTAAATACTGAATGAGCCAACTATGTGAAACTCGATATGCCATGCATTCTATACCCACGCCCGGCGCTGCCCAACTAGTTCGCGTACAGGAGAATAATTTTATGTGTAACTTGGAAAATAGTTTCGAGAGAATGTTATCCGTGTCTGATAAATTCTACTATTGTTTAATTACTATTTTAAAATTTCATAAAACTCAAATCTATAATTTGTCCCGATCCCTTTTGTTTCCGCTGTTTTGTTAAACTTGCGTCGTCGACTGCGATGTTTCAATTCGCAATTCGCGAACGCAGTTTTTACGAAAAACAAAGCAACCATGATCGTCTCCGGAAAAGAACATCTTCCTTCTTTCATTCTTCCTCATCCGCTTCAATGTCACGCGCGATATTGTTAAACTATCGATCAGCCTCTCTTTATATAGATTTCTTTGGCTCCCACAACTTATAAAGAAACACACACAAGTTTGATAAGCTTTAGATATGTTGCAATACAAATCAAAACAAGAGTATTTTTTTATAATTACTCTTAAGCACGTTAAAGGGGTGAAACCACCCTGTGTTTCCTCGTTAATGTAACGCAGCCACTTCTAATATCTATAGGCGTGTGACTTCGACCAAAGTCCGATTAACTATTAAACAACAATTTACTTATTATTAACTTATTAAGTACCAGTAGTAATTTGTAAATGTTAATAAAAATGTTAATTTTTCTGTCGCTTGACACTTCAGAGGAAAGATTAGAGATCCGGGACGACAAACTATATAATTAGAAACTTTGCCAGAGGCAATTCTGTCGATTTAATCAATTAAGTTGATCGGAGTCTGGTCGAAGTCATTTCAAAATCAAAACTCGCTGAGCGTCGGCATTATACCGCGAGGGGCATACTTTTAAAGCAGCGATAAGAGACGGAATTGCATTTCAAGCACGTAACGCAAATACATCTATTATGCGGCCTGATACCGTTAAACATTCATGGAGTTCTACAAGCTTCCGTCAGATATACATATGCTGATACATGAACGACAGTCGGAAGAAGATACGAATACAGAATGAACTGGCGCCATCGCCAGCAACGTGGATTTTTCGGTAAATTCGGAATCAACCCTCGTATGCGGGAAATTGAAAACACACCTCCCTCCAACTTCCGTCATCTTTAGCGCAATAATTATTTCAATATTTTGCATTTATTTATCTAATATATTTCAATATTTCAATCAAATTGCCTTCGAAAAGATTATACGCTCAAATCATTTGGCGAACAAGCATATAGTTTCGCAAACTTATTTAGCGTTTATCTCAATCAATATTTATTAATTCTATTATAAGAAAAATAACTCTTTTTAATGGTAATTTCAACAAAAATAAAAAAATTAATCGGTGCGTTCGCATTAATAAAAGATGAGTAAATTAAGAATATTTGAGACATTTAAATAAAAAATATTCTGATAGACATAAAAGACTTTCATTATCCAGTGCAACAAAAATTCGCACTTATTATTTTATATATTTTTATGTACTTTATAATGTACTTTATAATCTTATTTTACTGACAATTTTTTATACGTAAACGCGTCAAACTTAGGATAATCATTATAAAATCGCAAAATTGCGGGAAAAAGACATTAAACAAAATAAAAAGATAAACCTCCAAGCATACAAATAAAAAAAGGTAAAATGTAAATATGTAACAATACCTCGTACACATAAATATGTAGAAATATTAAAAATTTTAAATTTATATAAAAACACCTAAAATATAAAATATAATAACAAGAGAGAAAATATTAAATTAAATAGCAAATATAAAAATGTAAATTTGCATATTTACACTATAATTGCGCATTCAAATATGCAAAAAATCAATACAATGATAGAAATATACAAAACGCGACGCGCAAAAATCAAAGTTTATAGTTTAATATTCATAAATATGTCAATTTTTACCGTTGGAAATCAATGCGATTGTTGAAAGCATTCTAATTACTACGCATGCAATATAATCTGTCCTTTTCAGTTGCATCTTATTTTATTTATAAATTTACATAATAGAGGTATGCATATATTCTATGCACTATACGCTATCTTATACTTCTAAACTCGATATATTCCGTTATATTAGGATTGATGGGTCCAACAATTTGTTAAATTGCAACAAAAAGTAAGAGAAAATATAAACGAAAAGAACAGATTAAAGTTACAATGGAAAATCAGCACTCACCATTTCGCGACGTCCATCGACGTCCACCGATGCATCTTCCGCTGCAATTTCATCTGCGACAACACTCGGAAATAGTCCAGTAGCAGCCCTGTGTCCCATGTCGATTGCACTTTACTTCAGTCCACACAATATATACACTCGCGACACGAATTCCCGGAATTATATTTATGGCAAATTTTCTAATATCACAATAAACAAATTTTTAATTAAAAACGTGTATAGGTAAAAAAAAAACAAAATTTGCGAATTTGGAATTAAAAAGTTCAAATGTCCATTGTACTTTATATTATATCAGCTCACATCAGAATGCACTCGCGACGCGAAACACTAGATTTACGAATTTTTTGGAAAAATCTTTATGGCAAAATTTACTTTTTAAAGATAATATATCGCGTAATACTTAAACATACGTGTGAATTCTTTTCATACAACTAATTATTGTTAGTGTATGAACATTGCAGTATTCCTCCGCAATATTTTTGCAAAGATCACCTGACTTTGCAATATCTCTGTGCGAAGTTAATTGTTCTCGCAGTATTTCTGCGAGAATCGCTTCGCTCTAAATATCCTTGCGAAGCTCAACTTAACAATTTCTTTGGGAATATCGTTTAACAGAAATCGCAATATCGAGAGAAAATAGGTAAAAAATCGAATTTTAAACATCGTAACGGTATTTAAAAATTGTAAAGCACTAATAAAACACACGAAAAATGTCAACGCAAAGTATTTAAAAAATTCGTGCATTTAATTTTATGAATATGACTGAAAAGTCGCGATCTCTGCAAGAGATTCTATTTATCCTTATTTTTACAATTTCTACCATTTGTAACTTTTCATTCAAACCGCAATTGTTATCGCATAAACGGCATAAAGAATTAAAAATCGGAAAGTAAAACGAAAAAGTTAGGAAATTAAAAACCGCGAGATCTTAAACGCGCACAATATATTCCCTTTCTGATTCGTATATTATTTCTTCGCATCTTACGAAGCTCAAGCGTCAATTTTGACGCTAGAAAAGGTTTAGGCAGAAAAAGGAAATCATCAAGAATGAATAAGAGGCATAAGAAAACATAATGACACAAATCGCATGTAGGTATATATTTATTTAAAAAACCGTATATATTACTTATATTTTATTGCTATAAATCAATTTTAGATTATTTTAGTAAAATATTAGGATATTTATTCAATCGCGACTGTGTAATATTGACTGGAATTAGGTACTATCAAAATCGAATTTTTAAAAATATTATAAGAAAATAATTTTTAAAACTTTGAGCAAGTATTTTTGGGGGGCATGTATCTTTTCCAATGCCTAGGGACTGACTTATACCTCTTTTTCATTCGACGCTTTCCATGCGAAAGTTCGTATCTATAAATCTACAAGCGAAATAAATCGCATTGATTTCATGAGAAATGACGATTTCGGCGGAAAGAAAAACCATCACCTATACCCAAAATTTTACTCACCCATACCGCCGACTCAGGCTACATTTTGCATCCGAATCTGCAACAAAAATATTACCGTTAATTAGATTAAGTTAAAAGTGAGACGACCCCTTAAAAGATAACTTGGAATTTCTTATTTGTTAACTCGTTTAAGTTACTTTATATTCAAATAAAAAATTTATCGTAAGAAATAATCAAAAACAACTTTTTTATTATACTAAATATTTTGGCAGGGACGTATAATAAGCATACTATACTATCTTTGAAGTATTTTCTAAAATACATTTAAATTATTACAGTTAAATAACGTTAAATTAATAATGTGGAATAAGCATGTTATTTACATTCGTGCCGATCCTGCTTGGTCCGAACCAGATTTTCCGGTGCTGCATGCGGGTGCTGGGTGCTACCTCCGCGTAAAAGTTCACAGATATTGCACTCTGCATCCGAATCTGCAACAAAAATATTACCGTTGATTAGATTAAGTTAAATAATTTAATAAATAACTTGGAATTTTTTTATTTGTTAACTTGTACCGTTAAGTTACTTTATATTCAAATAAAAAATTTATCGTAAAAAATAATAAAAAACAATTTTTTTTTATTATACTAAATATTTTGGCAGGGACGTAATACTACTATCTTTGAAGTATTTTCTAAAATGCATTTAAATTATTACAGTTAAATAAAGTTGAAATAATAATGTGGAATAAACATGTTATATTTACCTTATTCGTGCCGATCCTGCTTGGCCCAAACCGGATCCTCCGGTGCTACATGCGGGTGTGTTGCCTCCGTCAAAGTTCACAGATTGCGCTCTACTCTCTCGTTATTATTTCGCATTAATTTTAACATTAATTACACACGTGCGCGCGAAATATGTTTATAATTTAATGCAAGACGATACGATTATGAGATATTAACTCGATCTAAGCAATTTTATTTTATATTTAAAATAATTTTTATTTACTTTAGTTAAGGAATAGTTATATTTCAAAGCGCGAAAAATTCGTAACGACGGCTAAGGCGCAATCGAGACAAATCTTGCATAGCCGCATAACCATAAATGTGCATAAAAAAAATTATCCAATCGCATTGCTATCATATGGATGGTTATGCAGCTTATATGTAATTAAGTTTGTCTGGATTGGCCCCAACAGCTAGTAAACGACCGACCGCGCATCCCGTGCAGCTAGAAAGGAGAACGACTCATGAGTTTCTCTCTCTTTCTCGATGAGAGTCGATAATCAAAGCGGAGTCTTTATTGTCGTTACTTCTTTATCGTTTCTTGTTATGCTAGCTTGACGAGAATACGCAAATAAAACATCGTAGGATACGTTTAACCTCAGCACGATTACTACCCACGGCGCGGCGTGCCTTCCCAGTACTTGCGCGCGGCCGCGGCGCGGCGATTTCCTCCTCCTCTCTCTCTCTCTCTCTCACTCTCTCTTTCTTTCCGTCTCTGTATATCTCCGTCAACTTCGTCTCCGTTTCCCCGCTATCTCTCGAACCTCTTCATCCCTGTTTCATGCGAAAGAAAAGTATAGTCTTAATATCCAATATAATATATCATTACAACTAACAACAAGTATAATACAATAAGTATAGTACAAAGATAAATTTATTAATTGTAATTAAATCGTAATATATAGTTTATGTATTAAATAATTGTACACTTCTTAGTGCATATATTATCTGTTCAAATTATCACACAGATTCGAGCGAGATGCCGGCAAGAAAACAGTCAAATCGTGTAATATATATGTATATAGGTAGTTTTAGTTACGAGAGAGAAATCGTATTACCCATTTCAGAGTGTTAGATTATCCGTCAGATTACCGTACGTAATCTGAGAAATTTTTAATGACCAACATGTAAGCTATTACGCGTCCCATCCACGCACAAGGAAAGAAATGAATCCTCCGTTTTCTCTCGTTCTACAAGAATATGATAGGTAGGTACCTGCATGCATGCAATCGGTGCTGCCTTAAGTATCTATGTCTATATACGATATATTATCGTTATACCCGTTCTTCTCGGCGAGAGTACGTGAGATGTATGTACATACATAGCATGCAGCAGGACATAAGATATTACACTCGTCGCAACACTCGCGGCCCTCGTCTCGTGGGCTTCGCGGCTCGCGGCGTAGTGGGGTCATGGGGTGACGGTGCGCGCCGGCGCGGATCCCTGCGCTCCGCCGTATAAACCCCGAACGCTCGGTTATGTTCGTCCGCGCTCGGCCCGCTTCGGTTACCCGCGCGAAGTGATCACGCTCCATCACTTCGCGTAACTTCGGGTAACCGAAGCGGGCTCATCATATAAAATATTATATTAGGTTTTATTATCACTGCGACTTTTAGCTTTTTACTTTTTATTTATAAATATTCGCGATTAGATTTACCTGTATATAGACGGTATGAGTATAAATTTCATAAAATTAAATGCACAAATTTTTTAAATACTTTGCGGTAACATTTTTCGTGTGTTTTGTTAGAACCACTTTACAATTTTTAAATACCGTTACAATTTTTAGAATTTATTTTTTTACATATACCTATTTCTCTCGATATTGCGATCTCTGTTAAACAATATTATTTCCAAAGAAATTGTTAAGTTGAGCTTCGCAAGGATATTGAGAGCGAAGCTCTCGTAGAAATATTGCGAGAACAAACTTCGCACAGAGATATTGCAGTCAGGTGATCTTTGCAAAAATATTGCGGAGGAATACTACAATTCATATACACTAACAATATATTTTGCATATTTGCATGCACAATTATTATGCAAATATGTAAATTGACATTTTTATATTTGCTATTTAATTTAATATTTTCTCTCTTGTTGTTATATCTTATAAAACTTTAGGTGTTTTATTTTGACCTTTAATTTTTGGTTTCTCATAGAAAAATTATTTCGGAACAGAACCGAAGACTATAATGGAGATAGCGTGTTACTCATTGGAAAGATTAATTAAATAATTTCATCTGTAATAGTCTTATAACCAGAGTAATGGCAAACTTGCTGCAAAGTGATAAACAATTATTCATACATTGCGTAGACGAGCAAAATTCGAACTGTACACTGTCGCGTCATCTGACGTTACGGTGATGAATAAAGGTAGAGAGTACGCTGCATCATCTGACGATAATACGCAATAATGATAGGCGCACGTCATCTGACGATAATGGACGGAAATAGAAGGCGCGCCGTCGATCGGTCGATGATAACAGCGTCCCGTCGCCCGTCGCGACGCCCGCTGGCGCGACGAAAGTGTATCTCCCCTTGGCAGAGGCGCGCCGCACCCCCGGAGGCCGGAGTCCGGATCGCCGACGACGTCCGACGTCGGAGTGCGTAGGAGTGCGCGACAACCTGCACCGAGACGTGTGATGTGACGCGCGAGGAAATTTGGACGAGCCCGTCTTCGTCTTCTTGGAAGCGAGGCGCAACGGACTCGCGCGGCTCCAGGGTCAGTCGTGATCCCCCTCTATCCCCGGCGCGGCGAGGGAACGGGCGAACGACGGACGAGTGGGGCCCAGCTCGCAGTATGGAAATAATCTGTCGTACGGCGGCACGTAGTGGTGCTCCGATCCGCGGTGGAGTCCACGAGGGAGCGACGACGGCCGTCAGGTCGTCCGCCGCGCGACGTACACGATGATATAGTCCTCACCGGTGATTCCGCCAGTCCGCCTTGCGAAGAAAACGAAAGAGGAGATAGAGAAAGAGAGAGAGAGAGAGAAGAGTGACCAGAGCAAGCATTCGTCATGTTCCACTACCTGCATCTCAGGAGTCGTTTTCTGCAGACCCTGATCCTCGCGCTGATCGGCCTGACCTTCTACGCGTATTACCGTACCACCGTGTATGATGTTCGCCAGTACAGCTTGCCACGAAACACCAGTGAGCATCTATAATTCTTATATATCTCTCTCTTTACATTGGAGAAATTATTAAAGCCACTGTTTCTTAAAAGAATAATAAATTTGATCAAAGGAAGTCGATTGAACAAAAAACAAAAGATTCTGTGTCGTCAATTATTAATTTGCAAATTCAAGTTGCTTACAAGTTCTCTTACACTTTCTTTTGTCAAGTGATAAAATAAGAATGTTAAGAATATTTAACATTTATTTCAAGCACAGTGCGGTCATTGTTTTTCTACAATTTTATACAATTCTTTGTAAGTTGACCGTTATTCAGAATTAATGAATTCCAGGTTACTCCGTATACCAGGATGGCCTTCATGCGCACGTGAATCTCAGCCAGTCGAGAAACTCTAGCTCGGACGGCCTGTCTCTGAACCCGTACGCAGCGCACAACGCTAGTAATAACTCCATGATCTTCATCACCACGCTGTCAACGTCCTCCAGCGCGCAGTCCCTGTCCTCGTCGTCTTCCGTGAGCACGTTGGTCAGTTCGAAGCAGAGCACGAACGAGAAGCTTCAGACGGCGAGAGTTGTCAACGTAACTAGGTCGGCGCCGATCGTGGTTCGTAGCGATTCGGCGCGCGCTATATACGAGGCCGGGCACAACGTGTCGATCCCCGAGCGCTGCCCGAACCTCGGTAGGGGCATGGATTTAGTGGTGATCGTCATGTCCGCGCCGACCCATCTCGAGGCGCGAACGGCAATCCGACAGACCTGGGGGCACTTTGGCCAGCGCAGCGACATTAGCGTGCTCTTCATGCTCGGCACTACCCTCGACCCAAGAGTGGAGACGATCCTGCGTAAGGAGCAGACCATGTACAACGATGTAATACGCGGCCGCTTCCTCGACTCATACTCGAATCTCACGCTCAAGACCATCTCGACGTTGGAATGGGTGGACACCTACTGCTCCAAGGTAAAATATCTGCTGAAGACCGACGACGACATGTTCATCAACGTGCCGCGACTGCTGGCGTTCGTGTATAAGCACGCGAAGGACCGTAACGTGATATTCGGCCGACTGGCGAGAAAGTGGAAGCCAATCCGGAACCGCAAGAGCAAGTACTACGTGTCGCAAGCGCAATTCCAGCAGTCCATATTCCCGGACTTCACCACCGGGCCGGCGTACTTGCTGTCGAGCGACACGGTGCGCCGTTTGTACGACGCCGCCCTGGACCAGACGTATCTCAAGCTCGAGGACGTGTTCACCACGGGCATCGTCGCGCACCGTCTCGGCATCCGGCGCTCGCACGCCAACGAGTTCCTGAACAAACGGATACAGTACACCGCCTGCAACATCCAGCGCGGCATCAGCATCCACATGGTCAAGTACAGCGAGCAGTTTGACCTCTGGAAGAAGCTGCTCGACGGTAAGAGTAAGTGTAAGAGATAACCAGCGAGGCTGAAAGCGACGAAGGTCCTACGCTTGACCCTGGCGAACCAAGTGGTGCGATCGTTACCGCCTTAATGCGATTCGAGTGCCGCGGTTAAACGCGTACCGGCTGACGCGGTACCAGCCGTCGTTTCACTGACGACCTCGCGCACGTACCTACACACGTAGCCGCGCACATACACGCGCAATACATTCGGTTCAAGTGCGAGTGAGTGGCACACGCAGGAGAGTACAGCGAGAAATTGTGTGTCGCGAAACGGCATAGAGATCTCGCCGCTCAAATTTTTACACGATGCACCCAATCGTGTCCACCAGTCATCAGGCTTTCCTCACAGAGCTCGCGAACGCAAATGATAGCTTTTCATCCTGGAGGGATGTGATCCCCGGAGGCTGGAAGATAGAATCTACTCTATTTTGTATCTTTTATATCTCTCTCTGAATTCCAAAGAAATATTTTTATTATCGTAGAATTAATTTCGTAAAATATTATTCCCTGTAATACGTAGAAATTTTATTTTCTCGAGAGGGGAGAGAGGTGTCTCCTGTGCGCGTGAGGTAGTCACGAGTGATGATTTCTATGATGATTCTTTGTCGACCTCTGGCTTTATTTTTCATGTTCCCGGTGTTAAACTGTTCTACAATAGAATATCATCGCTCGCGTTTCCGTCGCATGTTTCCCAGCGAATTATAAGTGTACCTAATTTTCCCTTATTTTCGACAGCATTCCCTCATTTAGGATATACCGAACGAAATCGGACAACCGCGCATCCGGCGTTAAAAGAAACGTACGGAAAGAACGCGGGACAATATTATTCCTACGTAACGTAGAAAAACTACCGTTCTCAAGGGGTTCCTTTGTGTAATCGGCGGTCTCGTCGCGCGGTTACACGCGTACTCATCGACGACATCCGATCCACGGTATAAATCAGGTCAAAGTAGATATCTAACAGGATGTATCGGGTATCACGCACTTTCTCTCAATTAAGAGGAGAATCTGAGGACGATATTTCTTTTTGACGTCTCATTAAGAGTAGCATCCAAGTACCTTCTAACGAATTACGTTCGTGTCATCCGAAGGATTTCATAATCGCTAATCTTATCGTTATCGCGCGTCCACCGGTCCGTCTGTTTCAGTACTTTCAATCAGCCCCGCTCGACAAAATGCGGATAGATATCTCGCTGGTGAAACGTGCGCGCGGAAATGCGTGGTTTACGTTAATTATAATCCCGTAGGCGCGCCGCGAGAGGGGTATAGGTATCCCGTCGCCGATTATTGCGCGTCGCGCGTTATTGCGCCAATCGAGAGCGCGCGGCCCCGCGGCCGCACGCCCGAGATGCGAAATAAATGTGTCACGATGAATGGAGAGTGCCCCCCGGAGCGACTTCCCTCCACCTCGTCCCTCTCCTCCCTCCTCCGAATATTATCTAGTCATCGTCTGGATAATATGCCGCGCGATAACGCGGGCGGGTACGGGCGCGCCCGATACCCGATATCGGCCGTGCCTACCCTCGCGCACATTCGGCGAAGCGCGTTCTCGTTATCGCCTCTCTTTTTTTTTTTTTCGTATCCTGCGGAAATATCGTACTATACTTCCGCTCTCCGGTGCCATACGTCCGAGGCACGATTACGAGAGATTTTCGGGCCCCGTGGCGCGATGAAATATAAAAGAAGAAAGAAAGGAAGCGACGCCGGAGGCGGCCGGCCGAGTCGACCGAGATTCCCGGATGGACGGGATAAAGAGATTATTTTCCGACGATAAGATCCCCTCGGTCGTTGAGTCCTTAACGAGTCTCCTATACGAATATTAGATGAATACGATCTGATTTTTATTAAGTAGTATTTTTCTTAAGTATTATTATACATTAAGCATAAATTTACTCCTCTCAGTTATTTTTTATAAATATTATTTACGGATATATTTTTTTATTGATGCTTCTGTTAGTGATCTTACAATTAGTGTTGGAGAACCGTTGCATCACTCGTAATCTCGCTGTCCCGTCCACACCGATACCGCTCACATTAATTAATTGTAGCTTTATATTTTATTGCGTCTGGGGACTTACACGTGTTGTGTTCCTAGCGCGCCGCGTTTAAAAAAAAAACGTATTATATTTTATCGTAGGTATACGTATATATTATTTTATTTTAGCGTATTATAATTGTCGTCTTTGTTGTATGCTGCTCTTTCGCTTTTGGCTGCATTCCGATATTTATCGACAGTACTAAAAATTAATATTTTTCCATATTGTACGTCACGTATACTATAGATTTTCAGTACTGACAGTTGCTGACAATAAATATCGGAATGTAGCCTTTCTAACATCTTTCGCGCTCTCCGAGGAATCAAAATTACCCCGGCAACGTTTTGAACGAAGTAGTTCATGAAATAAAGGCTGATTTTTTTAAAGACGAGTAGAGAGACCCTTAAATTATTGAATCTCAATAACGGCAGAACCGATCAAGTTCTGAGTTATAGGCTTAATCGACAGCTTGGGTTTGTACAGTATCACTGCGAGACAGATCGAATTCGCCTTTGTCCATTTCTTTAAGAGCGAGGGAACGTCCTCTCGATCGCGCGTTTTCTCCCTCAGAATTCTAAAGTCGAAATCGATTCCGATGTCGTTGGACAAGCGAAGGAGCAGCTGTACGTCCTCGGTTTCTCTCGGACACCGTGAGAAAAATCGCGCGCGTATCATCGCGATTTAATGAGCCCCGAAGATCAGGCCAAGGCTCCGCCGCGCGCCGCGCTCATCGGCGCGCGGTGTAATACTCCAATTGTGTCCTTGGCACGATTCTTCGTCGGCACGTCGAGGTGCATGCAGGGTGAAGGAAGGCTCTTTTTTTACCGCACAACAAAATCGTAATTATAATTTACGCTCAGGTCTGAAGAGACCGTCGCGCCGCGACCGTCCCCGATCGCCAGGCGGGATTCTCTCTGCACGGAGGGAATAGGCCGAATAGGTATACAATACAAAGAGACTCCGATGAGAGAAGACGGTGCCTGACACGATCGGGGATCGCGTGCCAGCTAGGTAGTCCGTTCGCCGGGAGGAGACAAATGACGTTTTTCACAGGATCGACCTTGCGAGCGACGCAAAAAATGACGGAACGAAGACGATTAGAGACGGCCGTGTGAGTCATAAGTCGTCGCGCCGAAGAAGATGACTTCACTCACGCGGGATGCACATGCTCGTTTATACTTTAGAGAAAGCGCGGACACGTCTCCTCGGAATGACGAATCGGAATAAGTGGTCTTGCGCGATCTGCAAAAAACAGATTCTCGTTTAAGCTACGCGGAGAGAAACGAACGAGCGAGCTGGTGCTCCGCATCGTCGCGGGACGAGCCCCGCATCTCGACGTTCTCCAAACCTAAAGTTCGAGTTAGGACCCCTTTGGTTACAGTTCCGGCACCGTAGTATACGTACTTACATATTCTAGATTGTACGCAGTATTGTACGCGCACACATGCATACACACGCGTTCTCTCGATAGGCACGTCGCACGATCATCATTCGTAGATACCAATTGTAATTGCGCGGATAACAGTTGTACTTGCGTATCCGGAAATAACAATTGTCGCGCACTCGTAACGCGCGATCGTGCGACAGATAATTTATTTCCATTCCTCTCTCTCTCTCTCTCTTCTCCTCTCTTTCTGTTTCTAGCTGGATAGGCTAGCTAGGTAAGTGCCCTAAATTAGGGGGGTTTCCAACATTTTTTGTCAAAAGGGCCACATTAAAATTTTTGTAATGACCGAGAAGCCGAATAATTATTTTCTATTTTTGGAAATCATAAAACAAAATACCTATGTCTATTTAAAAATTTTTTTATATGTATTATAAAAGTCTGACGCAACGACGACCAAACCGCAGAACCAAAGGGGTAACTATATGAAGAAAAAGAAGAAAGAAGAAAAGAGAAAAAAAACGTGCCGCATACGATAAGAAATTATCGCGGTCCTATATATTGTTGCGCCTTTAGTTCTGCGGTTTTGTCGTCGACGTTGTCGTTGCGTCAGACTTTTATAATATAAGAGAATTTATATTATAATAATGTAACGTCGAAATTTTTTGGTGGATCTGATAAAATTCCACGGGGGCTGGATTCGACCCGCGGGTCGTAGGTTGGAGACCCTTTACTCTAAAACTCTAAATAAATAATTCGCATTTTATTTTTATACGCGCTTACACCGTACAAGTGTCCGTAGATATGTGACTAATTCGTTATTGTACATTCATTATCCAACATAGTCGCGAGACGACTAAAATAAAGCGCCGATTATCTGGCTCAAGTCTTTCCTGGCTTATTCCTTCGCGATCCGATTTCTATTTACTTATACGTAGCGTCTCTACGAGCGAGAAGCAAACCTTTCCGCAACGATTTCATGTAATCGTCGCACTTAATTTAATCCTGTTTGCGCAATCGCACCGATTATTACAACGTCTTATAGTTTTTATTTATAGGCGAAGGTATATGAAAAATGATATTGTAATTATAATAATTATTATATAATGCGAAAAATTGTAAAAACAAACGGTCATCTCTTGAGTTCGCCATGCTTTTGTCGCATTGCGAAATGTACAGCGACGCAATTCGCGTAGGACATCCGGTACGTGTTAAGACGTAACAGTCAATGAAATTAACATTCACATTGCGAAACGAAAGCAAGGCGAATGGGTGAATTAAGTGCGCCGGACGTATGTATAAGAGTTGACTGCAACTCCTGACCTTATAGTAGCCTGTCGAACAAAATTGTAATGTCGTAAAAGCGTCTAAACTATTTTTAAATATTATACTCTACAAAATTTAGTGAAAGGTCCGAGAGTTTTGAAAACATTATCATATTATCAATAGCTTCAGAGATTACTCTATGAGGAATTTTGCAATGCTACGTAGAATTTCATTTGTGTCAGATCGAGGAGAGAATATTTTCCTACAATCTTCACCGATATTGAAAATCTCATTCGTGTCTCTTACGTGAGACTGATGCTCCGTCCCGCGAAGCGACACGACCGTTTCCTTACCTGGACCATCGTCATAGGATTATGTATGTTTTACTTTTAAGTTGCGAGGCAATAGAAGAAAGAAGACGCGATGCATCCGCATTTCACGCACATCTCGCGCGAGTCGAAGTCGCGAGTGCGCGTCAAGAGGCGATTTGATTTTACACGCAATTTTGTTGTTACTTTTTAGCGATCAACGAATGTTGTTGATATTTAAGTAGCGCGAATGCGATATTGCGATGGGAAAAATCAAATCGCTAACAGGGAGCTCAAGAAACGAACGCGACCTTCTCGAGCGTTTTTCCATTATATTAACGCTCGCGTCACTTCACCACGAAGTTTTGGGACTATGTATTTTTTATTTCGATATTTATATTGTACCACTCGGATGTGACAGATGCTCAATATATCATCGTTCGGAGATATAAATATAAATTCTTTACTCACTTATGTGTGCATTTTGTTATATTTAAATCACCCTATCCCGCCTGCAGGGATCAAAAAATCAAGTCAATCCAGTTATAATTCGAATTATAAAGTTATGATATGATCTTTGTATTTTATCACGTTCTCTGCCAGAAATCTTGATCTTTATTTCAACGATCGACATGTCAGCGGATCCGGAATCGGGGATTTTTCTTCGAGGAAAATAATCCAGAGAAACAGCGTGAAATTTGCGAAATCCTTTAATACTCAACGTCGCGATTGAATCGCGATGATTGGAATTAAGGTAAGAACTCTCCAAGGCATTAACGTTGCATTAGCTTGGTTACGTAATTTAGATGCAATTTATTCATCTAATTCGCAATCATCGTGTTAGTCCGTAAGAAACTATAAACGTCTCTGTCGCGTCGTCATCGCTGTCGCAAATACGCTCGCCCGCGCCGGTGTAAAAGACTAAAATGGTCGATTCGCGAGCCGCGCGATGCGGCGTCATTATTGTCAGATATCGTAACGAGCCGGCAATTCATATGATTCTATTATCCTAAGTGCCTAAGTCAGTCAACACAAGACGAGGCACGAACAGCGCTCGGCAACGAGGCAACGAGCGCGAGATAAAGGGCAGAAGAACTTGGAGGAGCAATTTATGTCGTGGATAACTTTCGCGAAGGAATCATATCAGGATTACTCATTCTTGTTCTTTTCCTTGTCGATTATAGATTGTCGAGTCTTCCGACAATGTCATTCATAGTTTATTCAGAATCTGATTAGACCCAATATAGATTATAACACTATCGATTTCCAGATGTTCTATGAATTTCAGCGCATAAAAATCCAAGAATGAGAATCATCCATAAAAAGCTAGGAGTTTGAAATATTACATAACAAATAATTATAATTTAAATTTCGAGTTTTTAATAAATAAAAGGATACATTGATTATTTTAGTATTGAAATTATCAAGTATCCATATACATTTTATAATTTGGTATGTTCATCAATTTTTTGCTTTCTGTGCGATTTCTTCCATACATTGCGTCAGTTTGTATTTTTAAAACTAGGCTAGGTTTCCAGCATATGGAGGTGCATGTAATGAGGTCCGCTAATTGTTTACTTTCTGACCTACTCGGGAATAATATACATATCAATTGTGATGTCTGTGTTTTATTGGAAAAACTTGCCGCTACTCGGATGACGTGAGAGACTCCGGTCTATTTTTATCTTAACAATAACTAATTTGAATTTACTTTTATTCTTTTGACTGCGATGCGATTTTTTGTAATTTTCACTTTAAATTTTAATTGCGCTGAAGATGACCCTCAAACGAGGACCAAAACTTGCGCTTTTTATACGCCCATATTGATGATGTATGTACATTAATTTCATTTTTACAATAAACAATACACGCGTCCTATACGAACTGCGCTTGGCTTTTACTGCCATTTTCTACTTCTATGTAATTGATTTCCTAATCAATTTAATAATTATATGTATAATAATGTTAATAACCACCCTTAACCCTGTAGCGCACAAGTTGCACTAGTGCAACATTCACAATTACGATCCCTATTCAGTAAAAATTTTACTGGTAGGGAAGGGATAATAATTTGGCGCGCCCATAGGGTAAGTGTTGCACTAGTGCAACTGTGGGCGTTACAGGGTTAAAATAAATTATTTTATTATCCATAAAAAATCTTCTAACTTTAATATTTATCTTTAAGTAATTACCGTGAATTAAATTAATACGTGTCCCATGAAGAAGACTTTACTTCAGGATTACTCATTACTGATCGTCGCAGTCGAAAGCGGTAACTCCAGTTCTGCGTTACGCATCGGTACCTTTCTAACAGTCCGCGAAGTTCGATATGCCTTTCGCCTTTCGTGTCTTTCCATCTGATAGAAGGATTCACTCTCGAAAGAGAAAAACTCGCGAAATTATACGTTTGTTCGGATTTTTAATTTTGATCGAATTGCTCGCGAGTGACTTACGTCTTTCAATTTAACCATCTCTATTCCGCAGAAGTAGATTATAATTTCACGTTGTACGCGATTCCAGAATATTAATATCACGAATATAATTTCACAAATTTTTTCTGTTTAATTATTCTTTGCAGTGCTATATAAATGTAACGAACAATATTATAAGAAAACCGAGTATAATCGTTCAATGTTACGTAGAAAGTATTTCTTTGTACCATTCGACACACGTTAAAATTACTCAGCTTCGACCGAAAGTGATTCTAAGCTACTTTCACCGAAATCTCTTGCAGTCGCAAGACTCGCGAGTCTGAGGTAAGATTTTCAAGTCTTCAATCGTGGATCTCTCCGATTTATCGTTGCGTAACCAGTGACATTAATTCCCTCCGAGTGATTGCGGATGAGCAACGGAGCTTCGGGATCTGCTCGATCTCGAAATGAGAAAGAAAGGGTTGTAAATGGAAGATGCGAGAGACGGAGGAGGAGAGAAAGAATTAAGCCTGGGACGGGAAAGGAGAAGGCGAGGGGCAAAGAAGCGAGACGGCACGGTTTGCGCAAACTGCGGTAATTAAATGCAAATACTGCGTACTCTGCGCGCCTGGCAAAATTAATATTTGACTTCCGTCGCGCAACCCGCGGTCCGTTCCTCCCTCGAGGAATCAACGGTTGCCGTTTGCCCGATAATGAGCGGGAAGTTGAGCGTATGCAATCGCTGCCGACAAATTAGACAGACTAAAAGCAATTCCACCCTCGACGACGGCGAATTGACGGCGAAGGGAAATCTCTCTCACATTTCTCGATATAATATATTTTATTTTATATAAATATAAACTTTGTTATTATTATATGTATATTGTATATATTGATTCGCGAGTAAGTAATATTTTACCAATTTTATCATTTGACGTGAGAGAGGAGTCTTATGCGCATATGACGTAGAAACCAAAAAATAAAGTTAAAATTTCTGCGAGTATTCTAAATTTAAAAAAGACATTATGAAGTCTTGGAATTAGAGATTATTAAAAACCTTTGTGTGTGTGCTGATTACATTCTTCTTGTACTTCATTTGAGAATTAGAATCTTATCACTGAAGCCAAGCAATTATATGCTAAAAATTATCAACATTATGTCTCGATAACTTACTATCTATTGATATTTCTATAATACTATATATAAATAAACACGAAATTTTAAAAAACAATAATTATATATGTATAATTGAAAATACAACTTTTAATTTATATAATCATATTTCCTTTTTTATCGACATATAATAAGTCTGAAATTACTATTTCAATTATCATTTAAGTATTGTTATCGACATTCGGTGGTCCTTTGGTTTGCAATAAAAATTATACGAGGGCACTGTTTTCGCAGCGACAATCTCTACTCCAAAAGTCCAAACCAAAGTGGCCGCTGTCACATTCGTGGTCGGTGGGCGGGGTATTGATAGAATCTTATGTTTACTAAAATTTTGTAGGACATTTCGTCGAGTGCTAAATCAATTTTCAAGATGGTACGTGTAAAAATATTTAATTTCAAATCAGAGATAATATCTCTCATTATTGCCGATAAGAACACATGAAAAAAAATGTGCACCAAAATGTCATCTCGCTCATTTGACATTTCGTTACTTCTGTCAGGTGGTTGAACCACCTTTTTGACAATCTTGGATATAATATGTGACATTCAATTATAAAATAAATTAATAGATTATGGTGCTATCTTTACATTGCTTATTGAAAAATAAAGAAATACATCTTTGATAATTATTTTACCCTCACAATTATAATATAAATGATTGAATTAACAATATCTAAATAAGGATAGGTATATTAAGCCTCGAATGTTTATTCTTTACAGATACGGTTTATCCTCATACAAAATAGGGCCGGTAAGACTAGGTTAGCCAAGTGGTACATGAATTTTGACGATGACGAAAAGCAGAAGCTGATAGAGGAAGTTCATGCGGTGGTCACCGTTAGAGATGCGAAGCATACAAACTTTGTCGAGGTTGGTCTGACAAGGCACTGCTCTCTCGCATTATAGGCCATGTACTAAATGTCAAATATATACGTTTCAGTTTCGCAATTTCAAGATAGTGTACAGGCGGTATGCAGGCTTATATTTCTGCATCTGCGTCGATGTTAACGACAACAATCTCTGTTACTTGGAAGCAATACATAATTTCGTGGAGGTGCTGAATGAGTACTTCCACAATGTATGCGAGTTGGATTTAGTCTTTAATTTTTACAAGGTATTACTCTCTTCCTTTTGTAATAGATATTTTTATTATCTTCTAAGTTCAATGAAATTTGCAAGAATTAGTAATTTCTTCATTTCAATTGATTGAACGTAAGCTCATGAGATTTTATTATATACTTCGCCGTTGCTCAATTATAGCGTTATTTGATAGTAATTACAATGATGACCATATTTTAGGTGTATACCGTTGTGGACGAAATGTTCTTAGCAGGTGAGATCAGAGAAACAAGCCAAACTAAAGTGCTAAAGCAGCTCTTGATGTTAAATTCCTTGGAATAAACGAGCTCGTTAATTCCGGCTTTATGTGTTAACAAACAAATGCATGATCTGAATATGTAACATATGTCTAACGGTAATGTACATCCGTATCGTGTAGATTATGTCGCGTAAGACACGTACATAAATACTCTATGTAACGATATCATTTAGATGATCTTCAGTAATTATTTGTTTTACGAAGAAAATAAGATGTGCGATAATTTCTACACGATTTTTGCGTTACGACTTGTGAAAAAGGAAACAGCGCTCAAAACATGACAAACTATTGTAGACGCAAGAAATGGTAGAATGTATATCGCCTGTGTTTTAAATATATAATAAATTCTGTAAATACGTGCTGGAGAATACGTGAAACGCCTCTCTCTTTATTTTGTTACACATCTCTCTCACAACAGTATAGAAAATAGAAAATATTAATTTATTTTCTCACTAAGAAATTGCTTTTGTCTTTATAAAAGACAAGGGACATTGGGTCAATATACATATAATTCTTTTGTACACTTATGTTTAAATTCAAAATAAATACACACGCAACCATGCAGTACTCCCATATACAAGAAAAGACGTTAGATACAGAATAAAAACAGTACGAATTAATAATCTTGTACACATATCTTTGACTTGATCATAGATATACTCGTTATTTGACGGATGGTCGTATAATACAGTCTTATTAATGCTACAAAATGTATCAAAGATATTTCGATAATTTCGTATACGATTAAAAAAATAGCTTACAAAATTGAAAGTTGCTTTACAATAGTGAATAAGTGATACAGATTTATGTACAAATAATACATTACAACTCTCAAGACAATTAACAGTTCTTTACTACAGCTAGCTAGTTGCACTTCAGTAAACTCGCGATTGCAATATAGCTTTCTGCAGTAGCGTGCAAAACGTTGCGTTCACTTCTTGACATAACAGATCCGCCGCTTTATCACCCAGTGCCGCCTGAGCCGTACTGACTCTGCCAAGTTGCAGTAACAATCCTGTGATATCCTCAGCTAATGGAGGGAAAGCCAAGCATATCCGCGTCAATGACGACAACACTGGCATGAAAAGAACGACCCGATCTTCAGCGGATAACACGCCCAATAGCGTTATCAAGGTGTTAATTGCCAATCGAGAAATACTCAGGGCCTTCGGTAGAGCATATTGAATCGCCAGATGTGAAGCCAAGTCAACGGCGAACACTTGTTTCTCTGATTCGGGCTGCGACAATAATTCCGGAATCCAGTCGAGGCATATGTGCATAGATGGAATTCCGGAAACTGTGATCGGGAGCAATTCTCGTGGATAACCCTGTTGAAAAAAAATATCCATCGTGAGAATTATAAAACAAAATTAATCAGAATTTTATATTTAGATAGCGATTAGCTAGATAATAAGAGAAATAGATAAACCTTATAGTATCTATTATCTATTATGTATAATTTGTGTTATTAAGATATTAGTAATACAACAAGATATTAGTAATACCTGAAAGTGAACTAATTTGGCCAGAGACGGGTCGGCTATGAATACTTGGTGCAAGCAAGAGCATACGACGCTTCGTATTTCCCGAAGAGACCACATTTGTCCGGGAGTTTTTCTATCTTCCTCCGTTTCCAGGCATGCTTCCAATAAAATCTGCACCGCCGCGCTCTCTTGACCCGCTACCAAAGCTATCCTCAAATCCTCCCTTTCCGTTTCGCACGTCAACTGCCCGATTTTTTCGGTCAGAGGCTTATCCTGCATGTGTCTGGATAATTGAGATCGCGAAGCGGCCAACGTAGCTTGTAAAATTCTACGAACAGTTTTAAAAAATAATTTGATTACTTTTATTATATACGAAAGTAATTTAAAGAATCCATTTACTTCATTTAATAAAATTTTTTTCCAGCTTACCTCAGGATTACGGATAAAATCGGCGCGCATCTAAAAACTCTCGTGTCACATCTCAATACTTGCAACGGATCTAGTACGATATTATCTTGTGTTAAAAAGACATTTTTCACTATTGAATTTTCTATTAGCAGCGCGTTTATGGAGAGGACCCATAGACAACGCGGTAAAACAGTGTTAAGTCTAAGCCATACTTGTTTATACAGTTCTGAAATTAGAAAAGTCTCCTGTAAGTTCTTTGTCAATAATATACAAATACAAATCTCTCTTACGTAATACGCGGAATAATTAACATATATTAAAATAAATTTTAGTTTTAAAAACCGCGAATAAGATAATTCTTATTAAATAAAATTAAACAATTATTAAGACAATGTACCTTGTATATATCTAGGGACTTGCTCGTCGAGAATATCCTTGAAATAATGTACTATCAATTCAGCGTGAGGCCAGATCTCAGTCGGTTTTAGCGTCATCAGTTGCCTCAATAATCTACCGGTCCTCGACGGACAAGTTTTGACGTGGCTGAATGCCTCGACGATCGCAATGTCGCTAATTTTCGTGCTTTCGTAGCTCGCGATGGCGGAATCTATGTTAATCATCTCATCGTCGAGCCAGTCGTCCACCAGAGACAGATGAGGAAAATGTATGGCCAGCAGCCGAAGAAGCGGCGAAAACAAACTGGCATAGTTCATCTGATCCCGCTGGACCAATTGCAACAGATACTTGATCGGTAATTCGGACAGAAACTCCGTCGAGTACGACTTGACTTTTCTGCTTTGCGACATAAAGGTGTGCATGTTGGACAATCTCACGTCCTCATAGAGCAAGAGATAATACAGCAGCAGTAACTGGGAGGTAAGCGAAGGTTTCGGCGTGTCGATGTCCATGTTATCGGCGTCTATCTGCATGACGGGATTCTTCTTGAAGTCGAAATTCGCCCCGAACACGCTGTTCTGAAACACCTGGCGGATTTCGTTCTCGGTGATGGGCTTGTTTGTGTGCTCGGACGTTTTGTTGTTCGTCATCAAGATGGAATTCACGTAGACTTCTACGAGAGCCGGTAGAACCGGGTGCAGCGGTGGCACGCTCGCACAGATCTGTCGGTATATCCAATTCTTGATGGGCACCCGGTGTTTCGCGAACGCCCGTGACTTCAGCAACTGATGGATGCAGTGCACTGGTAGAAAGCCGGGGATATTGGCGTTCAGGTTCGCTGTGACCGGCACCTTGACAGCATGAGCAGTGACTACCTGTTCCGTGAAGATCTCTTGCATAAAGATCTGCTTGATACGCGTGAGATTATTAGGCCTGATAGGTATCTTCATGCCGAGCGTGGCACAGACCAGTTCACAGATCGCCGACAACTGATTGCTGTGGAAGTGTATCGCCATCAGCAGTAGCATCTCACCAAAACTAGCAGTAACGCCGCTCGCGCTCTCAAAGTAGGCTTCCTCGCGTACCAACCATTGCACCCACTCGATGCTACGCTTCTCCAGATTATGATGTCCGATCAGAGATGGACACGCTATCAGCATGCACAAGCCGAGGGACACGAATCTGACGCCGGCCGGCGACGGCGGTGGATGCGACGTCAGGAGCTGCACGATCATCGCAACTTCGTCATCTTGAAACTTAATACCACCGATACCTCGCAGAGCGCAATAGAGCCTGAGCAATGCGCTCGCCTGCACGACCTGCGACTCCGCCAATTGACTGTCTGTACTTTGTGACGCGATTGTCCGCAGTCGCTTGAGCAGTTCCTCCCGCAGCAACTGCAGAGCTGTCTGGGATTCCCACTTGCGCTTCTGCCCATTCCTGATAAACATAGCGATCCACGAGCGTACTTGCTGATCGCTGCCGAGCAGCAAGCCGGACACAAATGCGACCACGTCGCTCTCGGGCTGCGAGCTGTTCGCGTTTTCATGTTCTAGACTCAGTGTGATAGCCAGAGCGGGCATCCGGCACAGTTCCACGCACTTGGCCCTGATCGCCAGCGCTTGGCTTGGATTCATTTCACACAGCATCGTGATCGCGTGTGTCCTGATCCTGCCTAACGCGGACTCCTCCTGTCGTTCCCCGTTAGCGATCAGATACGCGCATACCTCTGAGAAACTGTCCGGACTGTTGGCGACAATCCAACAGATAATATCAGGACCATGCTTGACATGCAAGAGGGTCTCAGCGATGTCGAGTATAGATAGCAATGTTGGAAGTTCAGCGAGAGCAATGCAGATCACGTAACTTATCTCCTCCATGTAGACTGCATTGTCAAACAGATCCGACTGCCTGATCTGGAACTCGTGATTCTTTTGCAGTTCTTGTATTTGAGACGCTATGAACAGGATTTCACTGAGCACCAGCCTAATCCTACGAATAGACTCGCTGCGTTCAAACTCCAGTGCCAAGCCGCTCTGCAGGGACTGAGCCAGCACGCTGTCCCGTTGTACACTGCCGAGCTTTTGTCTGAAAAAGAAGCAGGCGAACGTTAGCGCAAAATTGTTCTCGAAATGCGAAAGCCATGTAAAAATATAAATTTGAATGTAAAGATGTAAAAGATTCGATAACGAGGCGCCTTTCAGTGATAAACCTCAGGTTCGATATGCAAAAATGCATACAAAGCGTAAGTGTCCTAACCTCAACTGCTGCTCCTGTCGCACGTCAGTCTCAAGGGCGTGGAAATCGATAGACAACAGAGCAATTATAGAATTGACGGACTCGATGCCGGATAATATTGTCAGCACTTGCTTTCTTCCCTCGACGCACTCCTTCGTTATGTCCAACGGCGAGATGAGGCTCATCCTAACCAAACACGGCAGGATGGGCCTGATCTCCTTGTGCGAGCACAAAGAGAGCTCCGTGATGTCGACATTCTGTATCGCCGTGAATACTCGCGGCGACACGCGCGTGTTTGCATACATCTTGCCTCCGAATTTCTCTCAATTCTCTACAATTCTCGCAACAGGAGAAACGGTGCAACGCTAATCGGCATCTACGGAAGAACCACGAGCGTGTGGACAGGTGCTACGCATGCGGCATGCGCAGTAGCACTAGTGCGAGCAGTCAGCAGACCGTCACTGACCGTCAATAGGTCTGTTTTCTATTGCTGCACTCTGAACTAGTGCAATAAGTTAGAGTGAGACAAGTATATTTTCTTTCACTCTAACCTACTGCACCAGTCGCACTAGTTCAGCAGTGCAGCAATAAAGAACAGACCTAATAGGTCACGGCATACTTACTGATGGTATACACATCTTGATAAATCATTGTGCTCTTCGTAGAAAAGGAATAGGGGAGAATCTTAAATTTCATGTTGTAAGATTACATAAAATTTGATGAATTGAACAAAAAAACTTCATTTCAACAATCCCGATTCGTCGAACCTTTGAACTAATAATTCGTAATTCTGTTCTTTTAAATTAAATAAAAGGATATAAAAATTTCTAATCAAGCGAATATGATAAATTATCTATAAATTTATTGCACATTATAGCAGAAAATGGCTTCCGTTTTGGAAAAACAAAAATTTAGATTTACAAAACTCGTAGTTGGACGTGTGAAAATCATTTCTTTCGTACCGATGCAATCATACATTGCATCGTAGCACACATTAAAAATGTATCTTATTTGTAAAATGTATAGGTTTTCAATCTTGAGGATACACAACGCCCAATTGTCTGCGCAATTCATCCTCTAGCTTCGCCAGTAATAAAGATGTATCATGCGATACCTTCGGACTCTCTATCAAGCCTGCGGAATAAAACAAAATATTCTGCATTATGGCCAACAATTTTATAGAAAGATTGATCTTTTTATCATTATATATATAAAAACGTTATTGTAACGCCATTTCATTGCAATAATTTATAAATTTAGATAAGACTCGAATTGAGACGCATCGGCAGTTTTACCTTTCAGAATACAGTCGCGAGCTTCGACAGCTTCGTAGGAAAGTCCGGCCGAATTTATGAAGTTAATCTCATGCTTTAATTTCGGCAGCGGCACCGTCTTCGTGCCGCTCGGCAGCTCCACCTTCGTCGGACACCAAAAGGTATCCGGCACTTTTATTATACCCTTGGTGCCGCAGATGTACGCCTCATTCGGCAGCTTGACCAGCGCACTTGACATGATAGTCGCGGTGCGATTCCCCTTGTAAGTCAAAGTAGCCGACATGGACATGTCGACGCCGTTCTCGTTCAGAAACCCGCTCGCCTTAATGCTCTCCGGCATCTCGTTGTCGTAAACCAGACAGGCAAATTGCAAGCAATAAATGCCGAGGTCGAGAATTGTGCCGCCGCCCAGCTCTTTTAAGCTGTAAATTAATTAATTGGAAATTACTTAACTACAACGCTCCTTTTAGACGCTAAACAATCAATAAAAGTTACGAACGCCATCCGATCTAGGTCGGGCATTTGGAAACCAAAGGAAACGATCACTTGGTGAATGTCGCCTATGCTGCCAGATGCAATCTCCTTTCTGATAATGTCATACACGGGGAAGCAGCGGCTCCACACAGCTTCCATTAGGAACAAATTCTTGCTCCTTGCGTAATTAATCAGTTCGGTGGTCTGCTTCAAGTTCATCGTCAGCGGTTTCTCGCACAGGACGTGCTTGCCATGCTTCAACATCAGCATCGCGATGTCGAAGTGTTGAGGATGAATCGCACCGATATACACGATATCTGGAAGCACAACAGACAAAACGTAATGAATATATAAACATACAAAATTTAATTAATAATAACAATCATTATGGGAATACTTTTTTGAGTATTACTTTTCTTTATGTGTGTCACACGAAAATCTCATTGCAAAATTATCGATACAGACAGTAAATTACTGAATCATTATATACCAATATCTTTGTTCGAAGCCAGTTTCGCATAATCGTCGTAGGCATTCTTGATCTCGTGCAACTTCGCAAAGTCCTTCGCACGTGACAATTGCCGTGCCGCAACGGCGACCACATCGTGCTCGTTCACCGGCAAGGATCGCAATGCTGTCACGAAATCATGCGAGATCTTCCCCGCACTGACGATGCCCCACCGTAGAGTGGCCATCTAAATCCGTCACAAAAGAACGATGCTGTTAGCTTAATTAACATTATACATTCTCTTTTTACGACAAATCGATGAAAATAAAAGATGAAAAGAATTGTATGCGGATACACAGAAAGAGACTGGTAAAATGATTTGATATCAAGAGAACCTAAAATATGGTAGTCTAAAATTGTAAATGTGTTAGTGATTTCGACAAGTTAAAAAGATGTTCACTTTTTAGAAACCAAAAAAAGGAATGTTTCAACGTGTCTTCGACATTGTTAATTTGAAATGTAACAATGTAAGTTATATAAGTAATAGTAAGGGATTGGGAATCACAAACACTCACGTTATGAAAATAAAGCGTTTATCGCACGATATGCCTTGAAGTGTACTAACCGCTTTGCGATCAGACGCCGCTCGTGCCGGCTTTATAGGCTTGTCTACGACCTTGAAACGTGATACGTCACACAGATTAAATCACAAAAAATATTTAGTTTATCACTCTTGTATTTTTCCGCGTACAATTTTTCAAAGTTTATCATTTTCAATGCTGATACAAATTGCTATTTGCAGAGATCGTACAAAACGTGCAAAATTTTATAATTATTTATGCATTAATAATTTTTACTTCCCTGTAGAGTAATATCTGATACTTATACATGCACAGCCTAGAGGTGATTCAGAAGTGTATAAATAAACTGTAAAGTATGTACATATTTTCGAGTGGTGTAACTAACGTCGACAAGTGAAACTGAAACAAGCGTGGACATGTATTTCTGAAAGGATAAAGAAGTATAAATTTGTATAAGTTTAGTTATATCGCTCATTTGCTGCAACAATGACATAACTCAAAAGTTTTCCAGAAAATAAATTTAAATGTTTTAAATCATTAAAATTTTATATCATTTTTAAATGCGATTTTGGTGTAATAATTGATTGTAGAAGAATAAAAGTATATCTAACTGTAAACTGTATATTAGCTCTTAGTTCAGAACATTGAGTTCTCACCATTCTTTTGCAAACAATTCAAAAATGACAATTTTTGAGTTGTTTTTGAGTTTTGTTGTTGTAGTAGCACAAATGAGCAATATGTATAATACGTAAGGTTTATTTTATACATAAAGCTTTTTATTTTTTTAAATTAATCTAACTAGAGTATAGAATTGAGTGAATATCCTCCATTAATACAAATATGTTATACGTGAAAATAATTTAGGTCGCACATTTGTTCGTGAACAAAGTTATATCTCTCAACGGAAGTATTTTACATAAAGCTCGTCCGCGTAACAATCCTTGAGGTATCGGTCCGTATACCCGCGAGTCTATAGAGTTATTCCTGTTGTCGCCTTCCAGCCAAACGTGTCCATAAGGTATCTGCAAAGAACATGATTAATTAATCGTCTATTAATGTTTTTCTCTACAATTCATACTGATTAACTGGAGAAATGAGGTACCGCAAACAATTCAATAGACACAAAGTCATCCTGATACTTTACTGTTGTTACGGTGAAGCCGTTCCTTATCTTGTCACCAGGCAGGCCTATGATTCGCTTGCATATATTCTGCTCCGGATTGTTGGGGCACTTGGAGATGACAATGTCCCCCTTCTCAAGCCTTTGCAGTCTAACCGATATCCGTTCCAAAAGTAATACGTCATTGGTGTACAACGTGGGCTCCATAGACGGACCGCTACACTATAATTACATCAGCATTATATATATATATTAAAACGTAAACATTCTGTTCTTATAAACGACATTGCGATACAAAATTCCACTTGTAAATAAAAATTCTAACATTGTAAAACAAGGCTCTTATTTTACCCTACGTTACTTTTATTTTTTAGGAATTCATGTTGTAATGTTTCAAGATAGACGAGGGTTCAGATATCGCTGATCTCGCGAAAAGGCAACAGGAAAGAAAAATCGTGTGAACGATTAACGCTTGATCGCGTCCTCACCACGACGATGTCGCCCAGGTACTCGTATACGCAGTACGTCACGCACGTACATTGCACAAATCCGCGGATAACCTTCGGCACGAGTTTCCCCAGCATTGCGACGGAGCGTCAACCCGGTCGACGCCGTCGGCGAAGAGAGGATCGCTTCTCCTCGTCCGACCTAGCGGAATCGCGCGCATAACGCTCGCGTCAAAACGCGCGTGGCTTGCCAGCACCTAACCCAACCATACCTAGCCTTAGGAATATTGCATTAAATAATTCAAGGATAGGGTTGAAGGTTGAAGGCACTCTTTTAATACAATTTTATTAAAAAAATTAATAGAATGATTAGAACTAGAACCTAAGTCAGTGAGTCAGAGGAAGAGCTTCTGCGCCACATGCCACATAAAGCCCAAAGAATTAGGGTTAAATTGAAAGCAGTTGAAATAAGTCAAATAAGCGCCTTGGTCTCCTCCACAGCCAGTATACTGTGGGAATATTATATAATATATTATAAAGAAAAAAGAATAAAAACATTTGCTTCATTTTGTATATTAATTAAGCGACATTAACGTCGATTAATTATGGTGCAAATTTTGGAGAAAACGCAGTTGCTTCCTAAGAAAAAACCAATAGCAAAATATCCCACTTTCTATATATATTAAACTTTCTATATTAAATTAATTACATTTTTTTTCTAAATTGTAGACATTAATTTGTAACGAAGAAAATATAATTTGTGAAATGTTTTAGATCTGTAAGAAGAAATTAATTTGAAATTTCGAAAGACTGCTAATTTATGGTTCATTTATTTTTAGATAAGAAGAAAGAGTGAATTTCACGAAGTAGCTTTTTGATGCTTTGATGTACTTCGTTTCAAGATACGTTTAATACATAAATTAACATAATCGACCCCAAGATATACAATCGATCTACCATTGGATACTATTTCATTTGTCGTACGCAAAATTTTTCAAGCATGTTGATTGGCTGTAGAACGCAAAAGTTCTCGAGTCTCTAGAAATTTCCTATTTTGTAGCCAATCAATACGCTTAAAAAATTTGTCGTACGACAAATGAAATACTACGTTTATCCGGAAATCTAGCAGACCAGCCAGCAACGTGACCAGGCAGACTACACATTGCAGCATTGCAGTTGATTGCATTGCAGTCAGCAAGAACGTCAGCAAGCAGCTAGACACATGCAAGTAATCTGGCAGATAAAATCGCCCCGTCTAATCACACGGGCTTTAGCGAGCGCAAGATCGCAAGATGGTGAGCGCAAGTAGGTAAGTCCAAGAACTCTCGCGAAAGATCTACGCCATTCTACGCGATGGGCGCGTTCGCAGAGCGCGGTCGGCGGTCGCGCGAATCGCGACTCAATCGAGACGTCGCGTCGCCGGGCCGCGCCGGCCGGGGGAGCGCGGGGTGGCACGGGGCACGGGGTGGCGCGCGATATATCGCGAGAATCACCCTTAATATCGGGCGCCGTCGGCGAATCTCGGGTTTGCGCTCGGCTCGTCGTGCTCCACGGCCGTGTGGTGCGCGCGTATGAATCTCGTTTAGTTTGATACCTTTGGCAGGTTACGATCGACCGATCGCCCGTCCGTCGACCGACTCGCCGACCGACACGGAGGCCGGATATCACGGTGCGCGAAATCGCGACAGGTGTCCCGAGCCCGTGGACCAGCAGGACCAGTGGCACGAGGGAGGAGACCGGACGACGAAGACGCTCGCGCGCGCGCGCGCGAGCGAGAGAGAACGGGAACTACAACGACCGAGGCCGAGGGAGTGACACGCGACGTGGTGCGTGGTGCTGGTGCGTCCGTCCGCCAAGTCCGTCTGCTCGCTGATCCGTACGCGCGGCACGATACGGCACAGGACGCCCGACGCAGACGCACGCACGGCGTGAACCGCGTGAACGGCGTCGGGGACGCGCGCGCGACCACGACCACGACCACACTCGCGCTCGCGCACCCACACACACGCGCGCGCGGGGAGAAACGCGGTCGCGAACGCACGGAGACGGAGACGGAGACGGAGGAGCTCGACGGAGATCCCCCGTCCAACGGCGCCAATTTAATGGATCCGACCATCGGTTGGTACCAACCGGAGCAGTACGGCCCCGCCAAGGACCTTTGGTTGCACATCTGGGAGGCTGAGAAGGGCCTCGACGTTCTGACTGTGACGGGTAACGACGCCAACACGAGTATTACGAGCAACGCGATGGGCGTGCGGCTGCAGCAAGACTTTCTCGCGCTGGACACGAGCCCGGCAGCGGCGGCGACAATCGCGGCCGGCACCACGCCGTCGTCCAACACCACCACCTCCGTCACCTCTGTCACCGCCGTCGGCGGTGGCAGTGGCAACGGCAACGGCGGCGGCAATGCCGGCAACAATAGCAACGGCAGCAACGGCCGGGCCGCGTCCGCCGTTCACGGCAATGCCGCCGGTAATGGCAACGGCGAGCACCGCGTGCCCCACAATGCCTGCAACAATTATTACAACCCATCCCGCAGGAAAGGCGAGAATCGGGCGAGCACCTACGACATGAACTACAATTATAACGCCCTCGTGGGCGCGTACGGCGGTTGTCCCTGGCGCGTGCCGAACAAGCACTACTCCAAGGGGGTGATCGGGTGAGTATCTGGCCCGCATCATCGACCCGAAAGGATCGCCACATACTCCATATGGCTGTCTGTTAGGTTATGTTAGCTCCCCGCTTCAACAGAGCGCTTATCGAAGACTTGGCAAGATTATCTAAGGAAGAGTAGCAGGGGGTAATAGCATAGAGCGACCCTTTGGGATTTAAATATATTGCCTTTCCATTGTCTCTATTAATAGTCTATTATCTATTGCGAGAGAGCCTTTCTATACGACACAGAGTTTTGTTCTTTTTCAAACAACTTTCTGAACTGGTGCACACTAGTACAGTAAGTTAGAGTGAGACAAGTGTATTTTGTTTCACTCTAACTTATCGCACTAATGTGCACCAGTTCAGGAAGTTCTTCGAAAAAGGATAAACAGCATGGATTAGGTCCTTGTGTGAAATGCTCTCTTTCTCTTTCTAGTTTACAAATAAAGCCCGTAAATAGCCGCAAAAAGTTTGAGAAGTTATCGTTATTTTTGGCTCATAAAAAACTGTAAACATATCCAATATTCGAATGTAGGATGTCACGAGGCATGCCGAGTACCATGCGCCAAGTTGTCTCAAACAATGGAGATTCTATTTCTATACATTTTTAGGAATTTGAACGGATTTTGACTTATTAGTTTAAACGTTGTATTTGCATATTTTATCGGATTACGCGTTAAAAGATATCGAAAAATTGACTTTGTAATACTAGGCATTGAATGGTTTCCTTCTGTTTAGATTACATGAGGAGATAGAAGATTTTTTCGCATATATGTGCCCCTCACACGAAGAGCATGTATTGAGATTGAGAGTTGTAAAAAGAATAGAAAACGTAATTTATGATCTCTGGCCAGACTCTAAAGTCGAAGTATTTGGTAGTTTTCGCACTGGTTTATATTTGCCTACAAGGTGGGTATCCTTATGCATTCGTAAAAAATATGTAACGAGAGAGAGATGTTTTGCATCATGTACCATGAAATACACTGATATTTTTTTGTTATTGCAGTGATATAGATTTGGTAGTAATAGGAATGTGGACAAATCTTCCATTGCGTACTTTGGAACGTGCTTTACTAGATCAAAATATCGCTGAGCCGTCTTCTATTAAAGTGTTGGACAAGGCCAGCGTGCCGATTGTCAAACTGACCGACAAAGAAAGTGAGATTAAGGTGGATATTAGTTTCAACATGAATAATGGCGTCAAGTCCGCTGAGTTGATAAATTCCTTCAAGAGGCAATACCCAGTTCTGGAGAAGCTAGTCATAGTGTTGAAGCAGTTTCTACTACAAAGAGATCTTAACGAAGTGTTCACCGGTGGTATATCATCATACAGTTTAATACTCATGACCATCAGTTTTTTACAAGTGAGTACAATTGTGGCATGTATACTATCACTGGAATCACATTTCTCATTGCAACAACTTCCTTGAGGCCAAAGCTAATTGCTGTTGCCAAATTAACTGATTTTTATTACTTCAGTTACATCCGAGAAAAGATATTCATTGTCCAAACACCAACCTGGGAGTGTTGTTGATTGAATTTCTAGAATTATACGGTAGAAAGTTCAACTATGTTAAGACTGGCATTCGTGTAAAGGATGGCGGTATTTACATATCCAAAGAAGAGGTATATAATAACAGTTTATATTCATATTATAGTATGAGGTTCTGTATAGTGGTACTTTGGCAGAAAAGCTAATTATACATGTTAATTAACAGATTCAGCGAGATATGATTGATGGTCATCGACCATCTTTGTTGTGCATAGAAGATCCACTCACGCCTGGGAACGATATCGGCCGTAGTAGTTACGGTGCTTTGTATGTAAAGAATGCATTTAATTGGGCCTATTGTATTCTCTCTCAAACGGTCAACCCCTCAAATATCTTAATCAATGACGCCAGTAAAGTAAGGTAAAAATCTCCATTATTTCTTTAAAATCTGTTCCTTCTATTCCATCTCATCCTTTACGGCATTATATGGTACTGGAAATTACAACGAACGATATTTTCATTATATGCAGCATACTGGGAAGAATAATCCGTGTGACCGATGAAGTAATAGATTATCGTAAGTGGATCAAAGATACATTCCCCTTGCCTGTAAGCGAAGGAGACTCTCTGTCAAGCTCAACTGGTTCTGATGCATCCACTCTTTCAGCTCCCGCCAGTGATACGGTATATAAATGTCTTCAAAAAGAATATTTTATTTATTATCTTTATTATCTTTATTATCATCTTCGTACACATTAATTTCCTTGTATATAATGTCCTAATTTACTTGCTTCACATCTTGTAATATATTGAATAGAATTTGAAGCGTAACTGTTAGGTATATAATAATATATAGAACCACTTTTAATTCTGAATTTATTTACAAGGACTCCGAGTGTAGTCGTGGCAATTCTCCGAACACTGGCGGGAAGAACGAAAATGACAAAAACAAAGATAGGCACGTTTACAATAGTCATCAAATCTACAATTATTCTGGAAGAAAAGCATTCAAAGCGACCACTCATGGTACGACAGTCAATCGATTCTGTTCGTTTCCTGTATACATTACGAAGTTGTAACAGATTTCGATGAGATTGTTACATTAATATATAACATTCGACGGAAACTTTCACGTTTGACGCGTGTTATTTTGCCGATGTCTGTTGCAGCCAATCACCAACAAAGTTTCAAAGGCAGTTATCGCATCAACAACAATATAGTTGGTCAGAACAAGACCAAGCACGCACTCCACAGTAATGGAAACAACAATAATAATAATAATAATAATAACAACAACAACAATACTAGTCACAGTCCAAGCTCTAGGCCAAACTCAATGAAGAGGAAGAAGCAGTGTACGATGCAACGCGGGACCGGAGATTGTGTACGGTGATGAAACGTGCACGATAATTTTGGACTTTACTTCCGTCACTTAAGTAGCGAGCTCAATATCATAACTGTGTGATAGAAAGACAGCGATTAATGGTTGGTCATGTAATAACTGAATTATCTTACACGAATTCTCTTCGCTTTCAGTTTCGATTCAATGTACATGTACAGAAGGGCACAACGTTTACGGTTCTGAGAGAACTAACAGTTTATGAAATTTTATGATTCTTGTGCAGAACAAGAATGCCCGAGTAGTAGCTATACATATATGCATATATATATATACACATTTCTTTTTTTCCCCTATTTGCCAGAATCATATTTTGCTCTGTACGTGAAAGTTTATATATTAAAAACGTACAGAATTTCTAATCGAGAATCGAGATAAGATCCATTTATGTTTCATTTTCGATGCACAGCTTATAAACGGTACCCGGTGTAATAATATTTTATTAATTATTATTTAAAAAAGAAAAAAAAATTTAAAAAATTTATCATTGCCATCGTCGAATAGTAATTGTGTTCACAGCCATGATGAATAACATGTTGTAATACATTTAAAGTACGAATAGTATACAGACGATAATAAGTTACGCGTTTTTCTCAACACATGAAGCTATAAAACACGCCGATAGTGACAACAAAAACTTAGTTTTCTATATACGAAACTATATTCTTATAACAAGAGGTTGACAGAAAATTTGGTGATATTGGGACTTATCTAATGTACATATTGTAATATACATCATCAAACATAGAGAAGTAAATCTAAGTTACCTACTAAATTTTTTAACTTATAAATATTTAAAATAGTGTTTATTATAGTAATTTTATCATAAAAATTTGTGGATAAAGCCATATCTATTTAAAAGTATACTATTTTTTGGTTTTTTTTCTCTACAAAGCATAAATATATTGTTGTTAAAGATTTTGGTATGTTTTTCAGATTTTAATAAAATTGCAGGTTTACGCGCGAGTAATACGATGGTAAAAAAAAAATTAAGATTTTGAATAACAATATTTTTTATTAAAAAGTAGCTTATTATCAAGACAGAGTGTGATGACAACGCTTCGAATCTTCGCAGTCTATTTCGTAGCAACAATTTTTTTTTGCAAATTAGCTTTATCTTCTTTTGTACAGAGACGCCAGTTTCTTAATGTTAGCTCATAATTCTTAATATTCTCTGAACAATGATGTATTATTTTTATATCAGATAATTGAAACACAACACGTTTGTATTATACAAAGGGGAAAAAACGAAGAATCTGATATTTATGAATCTTGCATTGCATTTGATGAAACTTATGTATATGACAATACGCGAAAAGGCCTTGACATTACTTAAAAGCTCCGTATATTACGTTCGTCGATCATGGTAGATCATAGTTCACTATCAAATATTACATTCCGTTGACGCAATAATTAATAAGATAGAAATAGAGTGTTTATCGCAGCAAATCTCTTCAATGACATCAGATTAAAATCCTTTCTGGTGTTACTGCATTTTTGTGTTCAACGATTTTTAATGTACGATGTAAAGATCTATCCTTGCAACTCTTTAATTTAGCCACGTGAATTGAGGATATTTAGCTCTGATATCTTTTTAAATTATATACATAACACCCAGTATTCCGTGTATATTATTTAACTTAAAACCCTTTCATATGTAATATTGTACGCTGTGATTGAATTTAATAATTAAATTGTCAATTGCTTAAAGATATATATAAATATATATAAATATATAATTTAAATGTTACTGTAAAGCATTATATAAAGCCATACTACATTTTTAAAACTATGTAAACTATTATTATCGCTTAGTGATCCTCAACAAATTACGTGTTTTTTATAAATATCAGAATTTCGTAATCATTGAAAGTTTGATAACGAAACTTCGTAATCACTCATATTTATCGAATTTCCCGAACGACTATCGGACCGTCTGTAAAAAAAATGCAAAAAAAAGATGAAAAAAAGTTTAATAAATATGAATGATGCCGATATTTGATCTTAATTATTTCTTGTTTGTATTTTTTAAGGAGAGCGATTTTACCTCTTATATAGCCATCGTTTAAGACCAGCTAGACCGTTTGTAAATTTCTTGATAGCAATATAATACTCTGTATTTTCCAAAAAATTTTGATAGTCATGTATATTTATATTTGTGTGAGTATATTTTTAAATAAGCAATAATTTGTAACGATGTAACGCGATCAGTAATGCTGTTTTACCTCTGTAGAATTGTACTATCGTTACATTGAGATTGTAAAAATATTTAACTAGCGCGTACTCATTACTGAAAGTTCGTAACTGTGTAACTGCGAATTTTCTAAAAGTACAGGCAACAGTACAGTTACCCGTGCTTTTGGCTGCGGTCCACTTGACGTTCCAAGTGCTTCGAAGCATTCCTCTTCTCCTTTCTTTCAATGAAGAAAGAGAAGAAGAACAGTTCAAAGCATTTGTAGCGTCAAGTGGACCGCAGCCTTAGTAATGTCTTTTTTTAATAAAAAAAAAGCTTCCGCGAGGAGAAAGGAAAGTGAGATAGCGACTATGCGAGCTAAATCGTATCATTTAGAAATCGTCGAGTCGGCAGCGATTTGTACTTATCTACTCGTAAGTTTGTATACGTTCAATCCGAGGCAAAGTATGTGAAAGATGTACAGAAACGAAATAAATCTTACTTACCTTTTTCTTCAATCGAGTCCTACATTTGAGCGATTTATATTTAATTTATAGTAATTTAACATATTAATTTATATTTATATATCACATATAATTTAATATATTATAAAAATAAATTAATAGCAAAACATACTTTAATATATTAATAGCGCTCTAATGTAACCACATGGCATTTATTAAAATTTTGCCACTTGTACATATATACAAGCGCCCATAGAAGGAGATACTGTACATAATGACTAAGTAATTAGTAG
Source organism: Leptothorax acervorum (assembly GCA_035220615.1). Lineage (NCBI taxonomy): Eukaryota > Metazoa > Arthropoda > Insecta > Hymenoptera > Formicidae > Leptothorax > Leptothorax acervorum. Next base: position 871,295 of record JASTWQ010001261.1, on the reverse strand, counting down.
CAGAGTAAATTTAGTTTACTTTCGGGCGCAGAGTCCGTCGATCGGATTCATGTCGAGCTTTTTCATACGGTCTAACTGCGCCAATCGTCTTTCTAGCGAGAATGTTTCAGGCAAAGGTGGGTAAGCTGAAAAGAAGAGACAACGGTTGCATTAAACCAGCGGTTCCGCGGCCACGCGAATCAAGTCGCACCGAGGCGCGAGAAACATACCGAATGTCTTAAAGTACAGATACAACCATATGCCAGAGCTCACTACCAGCATGGACAGTCCGACGATGCCTTTCCACTCTCCTGTCGGTGCGTCCATCTCGCTGAACGTCTGGCGGAAACTGGCGCGATACAGAGCCTTCTTTTCCTCGATCGACAGCTTCTTCCAGTCTCCCTTCTCCTTCTCTCTCAGCGCCTGACGAAAGAGACATGGTAATTTGACAATTACGACCTAGCGACGATTCATGAAAGACTTGTTAACTCCGTTATCCTCTTCTCACCATGATATCAGGGGTGTTTTCCTTCCAGCGTACCGCAGGGCAAGGGAAGTCTCCTCTGTCTAAGTAGGAGGGTTCTCCATTGTATCCGAAGCCCACCACATCCCTGTTACCAACCCTGTCCATCGTCATCAGTCCGCATCTTTGGACTTGAATGATGGGTCGTAAGCGACTCGCAAACAGTCTGCCTGCCATTGTTCACTGCAAAAATATAACAGAAATAGGTGAGTATGAAAGTATCAGTGCTGACATTCGAGACAATTACTCCATACACAAAATTCGATATCTTATCATTGAATGAGACACGCAGAGAGATTTATATAACACTTTAAAGATTGATGGCAATAAAATGCAGATAAAATTAAATTCCCCTTTAAGTCACGACACTGCGAGTCGCCCTACGTCGAATTTTGACGAGTGTACCCTCGAGTTATCTGTCTATTCAATGCGATTATGCGCATCTTGCGAGATTTATATACATGTTACTCTAATTGTATCGTAGAATTATTTGTCGTACGGCACAAACACAACCAAAATATCTGCCTCCGTATATCGCGCCGGCGGACTTCACCGAGAAACGTCAATATTCCGCGGAATGCCTTGCTCCGGGATCGGATAAGATGCGTGCAAGCGAGTTACCTAACTGATAACGAGGCAAGTCTGAGAGCGGAAATGCGCGACGGAAGGAATGCGTCGCGGAGGCTCGATTACGTAATCGCGTCAAGACCGAATCGTCGGGAGAAGTTTATGTCAACACCCCGAAACTCACCGACGTCTACGACAATTTCTGTCACTCGTCACTGGCTCGCTTCACGCAGGGAGCAAAATGGCCGAGAGAACGGATCAGGTTAGCACTCTACCTCCTGGGGCACCTAGATCGGATGCGTTCGCAAAACGATCCGTCAGTCACGCGGTAACTTTGGAAGGATATTTGATTCACTGACGACTCCGAGGGCCGGACTCCGAGGAGGCCCAACAATCTTATTAAAGTTGGCGTGACTATTAAAATTATTCTGTTATTTTGTAGACATTTATGTAGTACGTATATAATACTATATATTTAGAGCTCGATAATATTTAGTTTCAATTAAAAACTGTAATTTTATTATTATCATCCGGGTTTCATTAACCATGCGAGTGATAATTATAAAAAAATGATAATTAAGTTATGAATTTAATACCGATTACCGTTACAAACCAATTATTCAGACGCATTTATGTTAGTAATCGAAAAACATTTATAGTCGATAATATCGATATTCTTTAATTATCTTCGGGCCCTCGGGGTCCCATTGATTATTATGATTTATATTATATGATATTTATATTATTTATGATAATTAATCTGCCCAGAGAATGCAACAAAAAACTAACATCACAATATATTATTATCTAATTAATATATATGTATAACGATAAAGCGCGAATTAAATATTATATATAACAACTTATATAAAAAAATATTAATATATAGAATATATTTTTCGAAGAGAAAAGAAGGGGAAAGTTACAAAGCGAATCGAACACTTGCGAACGAGACTTGAGGGACGGTGTTTCTTTATCGAGCGCGTACGATTCACTTCGGCGACACTGTCGGGTGACAACTTCGACTTGGCGACCGGGTGAGATGCTTTGTCGGCGCTGCGGGACGCGGCGAGATGCTTGATACCTCTCCGGCGGAGTGTCCTCGGGTGCATTGCGGAATGTCGCCTGGATCCCGGGATCGCGTTCCGTAAAGTCGGCCGAGATCCCGGGGGCTTCCTCATCGTCGTCGTTGGACAGTACATGAGTACACGACGCTCGCGGCAAGCACTCAAGCAGGCGCATCCGGACAGTAACGGCGACGGTGTTCATGAATTTTCCGGGCACACGGTATAGCGTGTACACCGGCCGACCTTTCGTATTGTAGAGACGCACATTCGGACGGGAATAGGGATTCTGTCGAGAGGCATCGGCGGCGAGAGAAAGAGAGAGAGCGAGCCCAGAGAAAAGGAGTAGGCGAGAACGCCGTTCGCGCGGCGTTTCCGCTTTCGGAGCTCGCTTCCAAGTGGCACCAAGAGTTCGAGTCAGATTATGGTTCTCGTATAACCGTGGTAGGTTAAGGCTCAACTGGCTTGGAATCCTGACCGCGCGCCTCCGCAGATGAAGATGAGCGGGGAGATGTTCGAGGGGAAGGACTATCCGACTCAGTGGGCGCTCAATCCCTCGGCTTATCAGAACATGAGTAACGATCAAGGTAGCTTTCTCCCCTGGGTGACAAATCTTTAGCCCCCATGGTTTACAACGAATGTATCCACCATCCATGAATATGACTCTGATTCTGTTCCGGTGCTTCATTAAGATATCATCCAATCCTTAAATTGAGTTCTATATGACCAATACATTGAAGATACTGTATGTATAAAAGCGAAATATAAACATGAATAACATAAGAGTTTTGTGGATAAAATGTCCAATGTATGTTCAAACAGACAACATCAACATTGGGTGTTTTGTCGATTGTTCTGATAGACATTTTGTATTGTGGATTCATCGATAAGTAACTTCATGTATAACAGTCCCTTAATGTACACTGGCACAGAGCAGCGTAAGAGACCGAAATCGTTATTAGTAACAGTTAATCTCATATCATGTTATTTGTTTGGGAACAGTGGATTGGGCGGCTCTGGCGCAGCAGTGGATAAAGATGAAGGAGACCGTTGTCCCACCTGCCCCGCCGCCACCTAACATAAATCCTATATGCTCAGTGAATGATGGTAGTGGCGAGGCACCGATGGACATGGACACCAAGGACGATGACGTGCCTCCCGCACCACCTGCGCCGACCATTAGTGGTTCTGGTGAGAGAGAACATGTGACTTTAATGGTTTTAGTATGAATAATACTATCAAAATTAGATAATGAGGGAAATGTTTTTTATTGTGATGGAAACAGAAGCCTGGACTCAATGGAACCAATGGGGTCACTGGAATGCCTCGACATCCGGAACCGACAATTGGGAATGGAGCGGCGTACCTCCGCCAGGAGTTACCATGGATCCCGATGGCAAACCGATCGGACTTCCAGCCGTGCCAGTTATCCCACCCGCGCCAACGATATCGACTACTACTGATTTCAACACACCTCCTCCCGCGCCATCGCTGTACTCTTACAACTCGGTACCACCTGGACAACCGTTTAATCAGGTAGTACAGAAGTGAAGGAAAATAGAATCTCTGTGATTCAAAATGGCACAGAATAGTTTAGGTTGAAAGGAAATAAAAAAATTTCCAATTTTTGGTCCATTCTCTTTATCTTATATCTTGTTGAAGTGGTAATCCGAAATTTACTGTTCACAACTTCCAACTCCTCAATCAATCTCTTATAAAACTAAGCCATATGTGGAATGAGGATCGAGATCAACTCCAGGACCTTCCGACTACGAGTCAACCGCAGTCACATATAGTTACGTGTCACCCCGCTAAGTATCTTATTAAATGTGTGTTTATCAGGTTACTAACTATTGGTCCGGTGAGCCGCCTAATGCAGTATCGCCACAACCGCTTCCTTTCATGAAGGGTATCAGGCATGCAAGTAGAGGACCTCACATGAGGGTGATGGATCCCGTTCGATGTCGAGATGATAGAGAAAAGACACCGGAGGAGGATACCACTACGACTATAGGTAAAAATAATAATAGCTTACAGTTGTTAATGCTGATTCAACTGACAATTGTGATAATCTCAATGCGAGCCGTTAGTTACATTTTGTTGCTTTATTCATTCTGTATAGACGCCGCAAAACGGAGACAGTTACCGGCGTGGATCCGCGAAGGATTGGAGAAGATGGAAAAGGAGAAACAGAAAGCTATGGAGAGGGAAAGGTTAGAGATACTGAGAAAGCAGGAGTTAGAAGCTCGCAAGCAAGCGGAGGACGAGGCACGCGCGGTGCTCAATCCCAGCAAGAGTAAATTTGTAAGCATTAATTAGATCATGTTGTCCAAGCGACGAGTTCGACTTTGCGGACTTTGCAACCGTGAAATTACATTATTGTTATACTTATATTTCACAGGATTCGGACTCAGAAAAGGAAACCGAGCAGGATTTCGACGCGGGTAACGCACGCGGACAGCAGTCTGTGGAAAAGAGCTACGATCGCACTCCGGATATCGTTGTTCGGCCGCGTAAATCGCGATTCAGGGACGCCGATTCGCCCGAGTCTCATACAGGTCCCGATGAGAGCCCGACTGCTGCGGCTAGTACGGTCCCGATCGTGCAAAAGCGATCTCGGGAGGAAATTTTACAAGATGTGGTAAGCAAAAGAAATTATTCTGAATATTGTTATTAAAATAATATTGAAGGATCAAAGTTGAACATTGACAGAAAAAATCCAATTCATTTAAATAAATATCCAGTGCAGCAACAGTTTGATTAATTAATCATAATTATAATTTTAATTAATTTCATGATACCGTGTGGACTGCATCGTGTCTTTCGTTACGCAGATGTTGAAAGTGAGGAGATCGTTGACGGAAATACTTCTGGAAGTGACGAACGAAGAGATTGGCGCGGTATGCAGGGAGGCCTGGAGCCGCGCACGTGCCAAAGGTACCCCAGATACACACGATAGAACTAACCAATTGAATTTCCGTACTTTTGCTCGTCGGAGCACAGAATCCGATTCAGTGAGCCTACTCGCCGCTCCATGCTGCGACGAAGCTGTGCGATTGTGTAATACAAAGTTGAAAGCATTAAACAGAGATACCTTAATATGTAGACTTAATTATTCGGCAATTTCAGGACATCCTGTGTTTTGCGTTTTCAGGGATTTGCGTGTAGCGTAAGGCACATATCTCTATTTCATTCGTTTTGATCACGTAATCGTCTCGTATTACGTGCCGCAGACTTTAGAGACATTTTTACGTACCGGCATTCTTATGCTTGGCAATGATCTCTTTCGCGATACATCTCCACGATAAAGAAACTCTAAAATATTATATATTTTTGTATCATAATGTAAACACAGTGTTTCAATAATCTATAATCAGAACTTGTTTTAATAAGGACGCCTAGATATTAATTTAGCCAGTAATATTTAATATATAATTAACGAAAAATATACGTTATACCCATCTTACATCATGGGCATATCTTACTGTTTGATTTTTATACGTTTAAAGACACTTAGCTGTGATACAATTCTTTATAAGTATCTCTAACAACTTCGTTTCAAGCATTGCGGATTTTATCTCCCGAAGTTTCGGCAATGAAAATTACAAGCTATGTAGCAAATCGCGCAATGCCAACTAGTTCTTCTTAGAGCATTAGAATAAATGTAGTTCGACTTGTAAGTGTGGAATAATGCTATAAAGATTTCTTAAGGTACATGGGAGGAAGCGAAGGGACGAAGGGACGGTTTGCCCCCCCTGTTGCGCGAATGGGCCGATTAATAAGAGCCATTCGGTATTATCGGGGGCGTTATCCGTGTGCGGTAGCACACTTTTAGCGATTGGTTACTAAATGCGTGTGTATTGTAAGTCCCTGCAGGAGAGACCCCCGTCGCATCCCTCAACATGGCCCCTCTTGCTCAGATCACTCGCAAATCACTCGGTGAGTACGCTTTAACGCTTTATTATAACGCACGGCGATATCCGTAGGGAACGGCCGTGACCGACGCAGTGACTCGTTGAGAGAAACGAGAGAAAGAAAAGAAAAGAAAAGAAAAGAAAAAGAAAAGAGGAGAGACGGTTCACTACACGTATTACGCACGCATTGAAGTTTAACTCGATGTTAACTCGGCCGTTCTCTCATAGAGATTATTTATCGCCGCAACCGAGAGAGATGCCTCTCTCCTCTTTCTTTCTCTCGTTCGTTCTCAGGACGTTTCTTGACGAAATAACGGCTGCAAAAATTTAGCCGAAGCCGAACTTTGCATATATCTCTTTTTTTCCTTTTTTGTGTTCTTTTCGTCACTCCGACGCCGAGAGAATGTCGTGACGCCGCGCGCGTACGGAACGGATGTAATTCCTGACTCTGTTTGCCGTAGGTCTGAGCATCTATAACGACAGTAACAGCGAGTCCGAGGAGGAGCAGAGCGAGCACGCGCAGATACAGAACGACGACAGCGATGAAGAATTGAAGGTAAAGAAATTGTTAGAAAATTGTTTTTGGATTGTTCGCGCGCGTCGCGTTACGATTAGTTCGCTAGGTCGAGGTGACACGGTTTTACCGAGTCGATTTCGCAGGAAACGCTGAGACGGCGACAGCAGGCGTTCCGCAAGACGGAGGAGGAAATCGAGGCGCGACTCGCCGAGGAAGAGGAGGAGGAGCAACGCGGCGAGGAACAGTACAGTAATAAGCAACAGGAAAATCATACCGGTAATACTAGCTGCCGGGAGACAGGTATGTTTCGACAGACAACCCACCCGTATGTGGCCGCTAGGAGACTAAGTGTAACTTCCTGACGTCATACTTTAGTTGATGAAAAAGAAACGGTAGATAATCAAAGAGAAGCGTCCGAAACTTTGTCGAGTGGCGGTCAAAGTCCAACGGCGGCGCCGCAGAACGCCGCGGCGGCTGATGGCCAGCAGGCGAAGGCGAGCAGTACCGTGTCAGGATCCGCCGATTCCGAGTCGAGCAGCAGCGAGTCTACGAGCAGCTTGTCTGAGACGAGCCGCGAGTCCGCATCCAAGAAGCACGAGAAAACGCGCTCGGGCAAGCAGCAGTCGCAGCAACGTGAGCAGCAACAGCAGCGCGAGCAGCGTTACAGCCGGCGACGGAAGTCCAAGAGCAGGAGCAAGTCGCGGAGCGGCAGACGGTCCACCAGGTCGTCGCGCTCGTCCGAACGCGGTGGTCACCACAAGCGGCGATCGCGCTCGAGGTCGGCAAAATCGCGCAAGGATTATCGCTCGCGATCTTCGCGCTCCTCCAGTGATCACAGATCAAGCAGAAAGCGTCGTTCGCAGTCGCGCGACCGAAAGCGCGCGAGATCGCGTTCGCGCAGCTATCGACGCTCCAGATCGACGTCCACCGATAGGAAGTGGTCCTCGCGATCGCGATCCCGCAGATGGAAATCTCGCTCGCATTCCAGAGAGAGGCGACGCAGCAGTCGGTCGCGCAGCAAGTCGTCGCGGGCAGCGAAACGCGGAAGATCGCGTTCGAGATCGCGCAGCCGTTCGAGAGACCACAGACGATCGAGGTCCTATGTTTCTGGAAGGAACCAACGGCGGAACAGTCGGTCCAGGTCGCGGGATCGGAGTAGAAAGTCACGATCCAAGTCGAGCCATCGCGATGGTAAGAAGTCGTCACATCGATACAGGAATTGAGGTCAGGACCTGCTCCTAGCCCAAGGTTGTATATTTATTCTGATTGTAGCTTTAACAGAAAAATACGGGAAAAGCAGTGATACATTATTTTTAACAAGCTTACCGCTTGTTATATAGACTAACAAGAAATTGTTTCTAGATTCTCTCTTTTTTTTTTGTCACATCGTCGCGCATTCGGTTCTCGATTTATTGCAGCGTTTATGTAATATTTTTTGACATCTGGTGCAGTAATTAAGATTGTACATTATACATAAATGATGCCGCTTCAATGTGGTGCAGAAGTCTGTGGTACTCGGCAAGGAACTTTTGCTTTCTACCTATTTCTTGTTATTTGAATATTATTTTCTTAACTGCATGCGTGTGCGAGATAATTATCGACCGACGAATATTTATATATTTTCGTTTCTTCATTATATAGTTTTATATCAATTGAAGTTTATATGTTAGACAAGTAGAACTATGCATAAAGAATATAATTTGTTGTTATAAAATATGTAAAAAAAACTGAAGTTTTTGCTCAATCTTTTTTTGAGGGCAATAGAAATTTATATGCAATAAAGTTACTTGATCACTTCGTAGAATTTGTATAGATATGTTACGATAAAGATTTATCATTAGATTTAGTTGTAAGAAATAAAAGTGGATTAAAGCGATTCATGATTTGTCAAGACGCACTCAAGATTAACAAGCATTAATTTTGCATTCCTATTGTATTTTCAGAATGAACGATTTTCCTTAGAAAACATTTTTTTTTAAGTAGACATTTTATTATCAATGTAAGATAAAATTTCTAGATGTTTTTCCATGTAATTTATATTTCACTAATTTCTCATATTTAAGATTATCCTATTCGTTTCAAAATTACGTTTATCGATATTGCATATCTTCAAGTAACTATTAACTAGTCACATGCGTTTTTACGCATAATAATTTTATGTAATTTATACGTGACAAGATAATACAAATGACATACTAGGCAGTTATTATCTAATTTTCGTCGAAAAAATGAATTACTAACCGCTCTCTGAGAAAACCCATTATGATATAAATCTTGCAATGAAATAAATAAAGAGCAGCATAATTCAAATGCATAATCCTTTTGTCAGAACATTGAAAAAGTATATACCATTTACAAAATGTAATTACTTACTAAACCATCGTTTATATACTCTTTCGTAAAGTGCAATTATTCCATGTAAAAATATAGAAAATTAAAACAAGTCTAGGATTTTAATTTTTCAACCATCTTTTTAGATATCAAAATTATAAGACTCGCAATTTGTTGAAAACGCACGCATCTTTATATAGTAAAGACTACTTTTGTATTAATAAATAAATATTGTCGATTGAATTCAGACGCGGACTCTTACTTATGAGAGGTGAATAACAAATTCACACACTTCGTCATTTTTGGGATAATTTTGCACAAAGAAAGAAAATATCGCTGAAATATACCTTATTCAACATATTAATACCAAATAAAAATTTTGATAGAAATTACTTTACAGTAATATCTTTCCCCATTTTGTATCAAATTATTCCAAGCAAGATCGTGTGTGCAAACATTTTTTTTATTTATTATATCAAAATTATCATATTGTCATCTAATTATATACACGTATAAATAAGCGTTGCAATTATACAATCGAAAAACACTTCAATAACATGCGATTTGTATACGAGTGGAACGGTAAATACATTTGAATTTTGATGAGAAAAAGGATTGCTTTGTGTGGTCTTTATAAAGAGCATTACTCGGCCGAAGTAACCGATTGAATTTTGTAGATTGAATCCGCGCCAGGATTTCGACACGAGTCCTAGAAATCTTATTTTGTTTCAGCATCTTCCACTGGCTTCCGCTCGGCTTCAACGTTTCACTATGATTCAATTCGTCAACATACACAGCATTGTGGTACAGTTACAGTTTTTGAACATACATCACGTTCACAATTTTTTCTCTCAGATAGTGTATAAAAGAGTCGTAACAATACATAATAATAAATAGTAATACTAATGGCTATGTGTTATAGATTCGTATAATATTACTCGCTCTAATGTACAAAAGTCTATCTTTCTTTTCTAAAAAAAAAAATAAATAAGGCACACGTAATCAAAATTTATACGATTACGAAAAGACGAACGTGAAATAAAGTTGATGCAAAATTAGTCGAAGTGGTTCGTGTCTTCCCTAAAGCAACCCCATCTGCCTTGGACTCACAAAGGTCGTTAGACGTTCGATCAAATTGCTATCTAGAATACATAAATCACAATTAAACCAAACCGTTTGCAGGGATCGCTGTAAATAATACTCGAAAATCTGCGCTTTACCTTTACGATATGGAATTCATTTTTTCGATCAGATGATTGTAGACGAGCTCTCGTATGTGCAGACCGTATACGAAATCGAAGTGATTCAATCGCTTTAGCGTCACCGTGTATTTCTCCAAGATATTCGGCAATTTTCTGTTCAATAACTCAACGTCCTAAAATAAATGATACGACACAATAAAACAAGATTTGCGAACCTATATAAGCATTTTACGCATAGTTGAAAAGGTGACAGAGTATCTTTCTTCATGCGTGTGTTTATACGCAATGGTAAATTAATGACACGTTTAATTACATTTGGATGAGCCAAGACATCGTTCAAACCGTTATACAAGATCACCGGGGCCGTGATTTTTTCCACGGGATAATCCGGCGGTACAAATCGCTTATAAAGCCTGAGATTCTTTAACATGCCATAATCGTAAGGCCGAAAATGTCCTGCAAGAGAAACGATTCAATTGAAAGGACGTAGTTAGGACGAAGAACCTTTGATCCTGCAAACTCGTAATTAAAAATCAAACCCTGAGAGAAACTGATACCTGGATTTTGAATGCCCATCGCATAGTGAACCAATTGCTTGTACGAGCATCCCGCCGGTGCGAACTGCAGATAGTCTGCCAAGTGCGCCTGAAAATATGCAACATTACCTCACGTAAGCGAATCAGAATCACGTTTAGCTCGGAACCGATTTGTGCGGCTTGTATGACGATAGCTTACGTAATCCGTCTCGTTGACGCTGAAACCTCCGATCATATGCACGGTCAGCTCGCAGAAGGGTTGAGTAAAAACGCCTTCCCGGCACAACGTATACGTTAAAAGTTTCTCCAGTCTTGTATTCGCTAACAACTCGAAGTATCCGGTGTACTTATAAAATCCCTGCCGAATTAAGCGGATACGATAATTAGCACAGAGTGTAAGCAGCTTTACGAGATCTGCTTTTTTCTTTAATAAATTATTCTTTAGAACGTACAATGAAAGTACTCAAATTTTTCTCAACGAAAAGACATTCCAGGGACTCTATTCTTGAAACGAGGACCCTAGATATCACATACGATAAAAATGGTATTCTTGAATATTCATATCTATAGGGTATATCTATAGGGTCCTCGTTTCAAGAATACGGTCCCACATCGCAGTTATACATTAAATAAAAGATTTTAGTTTACATAAGTAAAGATATGTAATTATAGTTTTGTTCGTAGAGGAAAAGTAGCAGACAATGTGATTATACTCCGTTTATGCATATAAAATACTGGCTTCTGTTATTTACATTTTTTTTCTTCAAGTCTAAGTTTCGGAAAATTGTTTTTTAACGAGTTACAATTATCCTTACCTTAAAATAATTCGCGAAGAAACTCATAGGTCTCAGCAGACCTCCAATGTGTCCGGTGTAAGCCACGGGGGCTAAAGCGGACATAAGCTTGATTTTCTTGTTGTATTCCGGCCTGAGGGACATAAGAACCCAAAATTGCGTTGTTCCTTGAGAGAAGCCTATGTAGAACAGCTGCTCTTGGCCGGTTTGATATAATACATAGTCTATCATAGCGGGCAAATCGTACATACCCAGCTCGTGCCAGCTAAATAGAATATTCACGAGAGAATTGCAATTGATTAATAGATATAATGTATTAATATATATAATAAATATTAATATAACAATAGATTAATAATTACAATATTAGAGATCATTGCAAAATTATAATTAATTGATGTCAAATAATATTCAACGATTATCATTAAGATCGATTCAAATTGAACGCGGTTGAGAAGTCTCAAATGATTTAATAATTCTTCGCAGTTAATCCTACGGAAGCGAAGGAAATCCTGCGAGTGTCGATGCTCAGTTTACGCAGTTGCGTTTGTCGCAAGAAAGATAAGAAATGAGATGCAGGACGGCGTTCCACAGTTTCGTGATACCTGAAGTCCCAGAATTGACGGCTTTGTATGGAAAAAATTGTGTGGTTCTTCGAGTTCGTGGTCCCACGGGAGTTACCGAGCCATACATCGTAACCTTCGTCAGCCAGAAGATAAGCTAACGGCGATATCAAGTAAAGGCAATTATTCTTTAATCGTATTAAAATCTATAAGCTAAAAGAGGCTCGAACGTTAAACTGATTTGATACCGATTGATCGATTCCGACCCGTTATCAGCCAATCCGCCGAGCATCCCAATAATCCGTGCATGATCAACACCACTCGATGGTTCTCAATGGTTTTATTGGAACGATTAGGTATCCGATGAACAGCCAATATGTACCCGTCCCTAGTTGTTACGTGATGAAGTTCAAAGGGGTAGCCGCTCTGTCTTACTTTATCTTCCTAAAAGTAACGGCATATAATTTGCTAAAGTATAATTGCTAATTAACAGTTAGTTATGTATGCATAAGTACAATTGACTTATGCTTAAATTGGGTAATAAAAATCGATAATAATACTTAAATCAATAACTAATTGATAATTAATTAAAGGTAACAGTTGATTAAAAATTTGACATTTTAACAATTAAATTTATCAATTTGTAATTAATAAAATAATGAAAGTTCAGAGATTTTCTGAGTTTTATTGTTAAAAATTGCGCTTTTAATTTGCAATACGTTTACGATTTTGAAGTCGAGAGATTAATTCTCACGATTAAATTTATTGTGTACTTGATTGCACTTTTTCTAGATTATTTCACTTACGATCAGTAAATTAGGATCGTTACTTGGAGGAAATAGTCCACGTGTGCGAAATAGACTGTTTGTTTGAACGACGAATCCATAACATAACAGCGAGACAAAACACCAATGCACAATCATCTCTCCTCAATGGACAGTTACTTTTGCAGAGCGAAATGCACTTCGTATTACAAAGATATCGTTTACTTTACGCAGCTTCCCGTTACCGTGGATTTAAATGGAGATTAAAATGGAGATTTAAACGAAGTGAACACACCATTAATTCATACAACACTATTATATCGATGAGTTGAACGAAACGCATAACCGAGACTAAATAATTCATTAATTTTTCCTTTGGTAAAAGAACTAGTATAATATATTGAAGAAGTCGGAAGTGTGTGAAGCGCAACAATGCGACGAGGAAGCGTGAGCGTTCCTTTAAACAGCCGTAGGATCCTCCCGCGCGCCTTTATTCATCTCGCAATTCCCACCCTTCTCATTCCTTCCGAGGAGATTATTGGACTCGGATCGTGGCGCAAACTGAGACCGACTAATTCCAGCAGATCTAGCTTCCACACACGAGTCAGATTTCGTTTCCGTAAATTAATTGCAACCTCCGCCGCCCTCATCCCGCAGTTCGTTATCCGCTTTTTGTATGCTCACGTATGCGAGGCCGCGGATTGTTTTTATTAACGACACGACTCTCCGAAAGTCGCGGTGGCGATAGAGGAAGATGAGGAGGCAGCCGAGAGCGCGAGCACGTGTTCGCGCTCCCCGACGCGCGATTACACGCGGCTGTCGATCGACGTATTACAACGACCTTTCTTACGAAAAGACTTATACGCTCCTCGTGCAATTTAACATACGTAATATTTCACGCGTGGGCAATTAGCGATATCATTGACAATGAATCCTCGAACGGTGACGTCAAGTGTCGGCGTCGATAACATTGAGAAATTCTGCGCGATAGCCGCAGAAAAACGCACCGTGATGATTAATTATATCAGAAATTTTTCGGCGTTTACGTGCGCCATCGCGAAATCAGGCGTCTTATTTGGACAACTTGCCGGAAATATTTCTGCAAATACATACATTACATATTTGAACATGCAAGATCAAATAAAAATATATAGTTTATTTGTTGCAACAATGACATAACTCAAAAAAGTTTTCCAGAAAACAAGTTTGAATGTGCTGAATCATTAACATTTTGTAATAGATAGCATTTCTAACAAAAAATGCGATTTTGGTGTAATAACTGATTGTGAAGGAATAAAAGTATCTAGTTATATATTAGCCCTTCTAGCTCTTTATTCAGTGTATTGAATTCCCATCATTCTTTTGCAAATAATTCAATAATGAAAAATTTTTTAGTTACATCGTTGTTGTAGCAAATAAGCGATATATTCGGAAATATTATTATTACAAAGGATATAGTGTTTTAAAAAGGTTTCAAAGTCAGCTATCAAATTACGTAATAGAAAACAAGTTTCTACTCAATTTAATATGATCTTGAACTTTATACACACACACACACACGCACACACATACATAAGATTGACCAAGGACGAGACCTTGAGATTAACCAAGGTCACCCTTATTTGGCCACCTAAAAGATAAATAACTTGTCTAAAAAGATTCCTTTAAAAATTTAAGAGTTTTGAGATATTTGAGTGGATGAATTAAAATATGAGCTACCCTGTATAGAAAATAATTGGTCGTTGAATTCTTTCTCAAGATACACTTTTCCCGATCTATTGTACCTTAAAAAAAATAATAAAAAACACTGAAGTTCAAACTTTTGCAGCTATTTTTCCTCACAAGATATTTTTGTGCAAAGTTTGCACAAAGTTCAAGATCTTAGATTCAACAGGTCAACTATTATTTCGTTTCAGTAAAAACTATAGAAGTAGCGTAAACTCTTTATTCTATTTTATTCTATATGCAAATTGATGGACTGGAAAAAGAAAGAAGAGACACTCGTAGAATAATGTAATCGAATATTAAATATAAACTATGTAGTCCATCGGTCTTACATAATTACTTGATTTTTATGTTCGACAGAATCGGTTTTGTAATCGAAGTCGTGCATGTATCTAACACGTATATAGCACTTCGTCGTTCTGTTAAGAAATGTCATTTCGTCAAGGACGATAATCTTATTAATCGCCCACAGCTCTTCTCTTTTCGAAACAAGTCGTAAAGTTTAATGAAATTGTAAAAAAAGAAGGTAGAAAAAACGCTACACTGGAAGTGTATAAATAAAGAATATATCACGTTAAATTTATAGGCATATCAACTGACAATGAGATACGCGCTTGTAAGATTAGTCGTTGCAATCCTTTTTTTGTTACGTTTCTTTGTCTAAACATGCTTTATGAGTAACGACACGATTGTGTTCACATAAACGGCAACAATTCATCAGAGACAACGATTTCATAATTAGCTACAACGATTATACGACATGTTTGCGTACACATACATTATAACATTTAAATCGTCCAGCTTCTGACAATAAGTTCTGACGTATCGTTTGAATAAAATTCTTATCCAGGTGTTACAATAACGTTATTTCATTTTAGATTGCACACGATGTCTGTATTTATACGAATCTGTCTGTGCTTCCAAAAAACGATCGGATAAAAAGATCGAGCCATAGTTGGAATACACATCTAATAGACTCCCCTGGAAATCTCTTAAAGGATTCTTTTAGAAATCCTTCTTAGCGAGACATGCTTTTCTAAGAACTCGATTTTTAAAGGATAATAGAGGCCCTTCACAGGATCCTTTTAGAAATCCTTTAGGTCTTCAATATCCCCAAAAAATCGCCCGCATTCTTAGGAGAGCACGTCTCGCTAAGAAATTACGAGAAGCAAGCGTGAACTAAATCCAATTTAAATCTTGCGCTCTCTTAAAGTTGATAAACCAATCGGTTTTAGCAGAGAGCGAAATTTGGATTCAGCTCGTGACTCTTCTTGTGACTTTTTGTCATAATAATAATGTTCCCCTAATAATTTTGACGATTTGACAAAGCTATCGAAAGATACGCGTTCCAACTCTCTCTCTTTCTTTTTCTCTTTCATTCATTATCTAATTATCTTTGAAAAAAAGAGAGCAAATACAGATATCTCAAAGTACAAATCAACATGAAATAATACAATTGTAAAAAAATATATAGAATGTATTATTATACATACACACACACATACACACACACACACACACACACACACACACACAACCTATAAATGAATGTTACTTTAATTAATAGGAAAACTAAATTTGACGAGCTTGACGCGATAATCTATATTTTACGTAACTTCATAACGCAATAGCGCGGAAAATTCCAATGTATATCTGTAAGCAATTATTGAATGAAAGATATTTATTTGCGACAGAGTGTGTTCTCCTTTAATTTAAATAAATCTGCTTAAGGGAATCCTGGAGTGATAGCAATTACCGATATTTACAGGAGCCCGACTTTCGAATTGACTTTACAGAATAGAAAACCCATTTACGTGTTTAAAAGTACGTACAGGAATCATGTGCGCGATGGTAAATTTAAAACTAAAAACTTAATTGCCGTCACTCCGAGATTCCCTTAAGCTTTATCTCTCTTACCATTTCTGATTTAAAATCTACGTAGTTTATGGTGTCTGGTTACTTAACGGAAGACCCAACTTACACGTTTCGAAACTTTAATTCTTAATTTTTACGCTGAAATTGTACATACACCTATCGGAAGGCAATGGCAAACCACCGAGAGTATCTTGCCATGCGAAGGGTGCCGGCGAAAAGAGTCCAGGCGCCCAGGCGTTAGGCGTATAAAAAAACTTTAACAAGTAAACTTGTGTGTGTTTGCGTGTCTAACAACGCAAGCAAAGCGAGGAAAAAAGAAGAGGACAAAAAAGCTTAGAACAAAAGAAAACAACGGAAGGAGAGGAAGACAGTTAGACAGTCATCTTCTCCTCACAAATATATAACTGTCATAGATGTACTCAAAAATTCACGGAGAAAATACATATATTGTATATATATAATTAATGTAACGGACACTATAAACTACTCGTAGATTTCAAATTGGAAATAGTAAGAGAAAGAGATAAAAAAAAATAAGATTATAAATAAATAATCCGTTATTTAATGTAGCTCTGGAACATCCTGTATAAAAACAGATGTGAACAAATAAGGAATCGTCTCAATTTCAAAATATTAAACATTACTTTACAAGTGATGTGAGCAATTGAAAGATACTTATGATGTGTGTACGCGCGCGTTTTCTCTACTGTACTTCAGCTAATCCGTGCGTCACACGTTCGACAAGACAAGTTTTAACTTCCTAAATTTTGCGATTTTACTATGTGTCGTAATCCTCGTCAATGTTGGCGGTGCGAGCGAAATTCGATGTCGGCTGGTCGCTCGCACTCGGGTTAAGTTCCGTATAAAAATTTGGTCGACTAATTTGGAAAGCCGTAGGTATAGACGTGTGGAATTCCGGAACCTGCGAATATCCGGCCACTGTCGTCGCGGCCCTTTGGTTAGCGGGATTCAAATTGCTCGATCCGTTGTCTCTCGTGCCCCTGTGGTTTACATTCATTTCAGTGCTAACTGGCAATCCCAGATGCTTTTGATACCTGGGGAGATACAAATCGTGATTATTCGTGAAATTGTCAGAGAGAAATCACTAAGAATGAGAAACTTACTCTAATGGATCAGGATGTTGCATTGTCGTCGAACACGCGGTTGCTGTGTTTGGCGCATTGATTTGCAATGGAGCAGGAGTATCTGGTGACATAGGTACCTCGTCGTCAGGTCCCGACACATCGGGCAGGGATTTTACTAGATCCTTTAGAAAGTCGAATCGGCTCTCCGACAGGATACACTGTTTCCTGCAAATATACAAGCTGTATAAGCTACTATACATGGGAAGAATCCTCTTTTATTTTCATGGCCTGTCAAGTATTCATGAATGACACTTTCCTGTTGCATTGTCTTACCAAGAGTTAGCCTGTTAGCAATAGAAATTATATCTATGTGTTGTGAACAATCAGTTGCGTGGAAAGTTTGCGGCATCATGAGATAAACTTGGACAGACCTGAATGACGATATTGATTTACTCACATATGAGATGGACTCAGAGTCTTGGCGTTTTTGGCACTCGTAATCTGCATAGTCTTGGTTAACAGGGAGTGTACAAACAGTTCTAGAGTCCTAGGTAAGCTTCATTAAGGAACAACCAGACTCTGACAAGCATGTTAAACGAAGCAGATGTATTCTTCGACTACTAATTGTAAGAGAAAGAAAGATATGTAGGAAAAGGATATAGATTATAATCGGCACCGCCTGGGCAACCTTTCCGACCTCCTCGTCTGTCTGCATGATCTTCTTGATACGACCCTGACAACAGACACGCGGGGTTTAAGGTTATGTCACGCGAACGCGTTGGATCAGCAGCCGCGACGTTCGGGAGCGCGCTTCCTCGTCGGGGTGGCCGACGATCAGCGTCGGAGACGCGAGTCGACGACGAGCGGACTCCAAGTTCCGGCGCATTCGCCCCCTTTTCCTCCCTCATCTCCCCGTGTCGTCGACGTGCGTTCCGCGACTGATGAGACCGAAACCGAACGGAGCCAAGAAAGGACTTACTTACCGCTGGGAAACGAGCGTTGTATTTTTTCTTCTTGCTGGGCATGCCGTTTCCCGAATACGTTACAACGCGTGGATACGGCACGGTATTCCACAGCGCGGCACAGGTGCAGGGCACGACAGGCCGACAGGGCGCAATACGCACGCACGTCGCACGCGACACGACTCACACGACGCGATCGCGTGCGTAAACAAACGTTGGAAAAGAGGTGGGCGGGGGGAAGGAAGGGAGATAGGAGAGAGGAAGGGGAGGTAGCCGCGAAAACCTCCCCTCGCGGAATGGCTCACTTTCCTGACCCGGGCGGCTCCGGCCGGGCTCGTCAGGGCTGGTCAAGGCTCATCAGGGCTCGTCTTCCGCGTTGTTTAGTTTGTGACTCAAACTCACCCACGTGACGTGACTCGTGTCCCGCCAAAAAATGGCTGTTTAGTAAACACGAACCTGCGTTGCCTGACTTGCCTGCAGTGATCTTGGTGATCTGCATGAGTCGGAACCGGAGCCGGAACCGTGTTAAGATGAGGCCACCGAACGACGTTGACGATAAAATTACTCGAGCACGACGAATCGCGCCTCGACACAACGTCCTCGCTCTTAATTAGCGTGTTAATATCAGTCTCGCGGACATCCCGGCGAGATGGCGAGTCCGGGCAACAGGATCGTCGTTCTGATCGACATGGACTGCTTCTTCTGTCAAGTCGAGACCAAGTTGCAACCGCATCACGCGGGGAAACCTCTCGCCGTCGTCCAGTACAATCAATGGAAGATGGGCGGGTAAGCAGAATCTGTTGGCCACTGTAACAACCGTTTTTCCAATTAGATTAAAAAAAAAAACCGATTGCTCTAGTGTAGCTAGATGAAATTTATAATGATAAATCTTGGTATTCATTTGACATCGAATCTTTTCTATATGTATATATATTTGCTCCGAAATTATCCTGTCTTTTTCTGCTCCAGAGTTATTTATTATAGCTCCATTGAAGAGAATCACAATCCTCACAAAAATCACAATTACAATTTTTTCATATGACAATTGTATTTACTAACTTTAAAGTTAGATATGATTGTGTCAGTAATATTTATGGTTGGCTGCAGGATAATAGCTGTTAATTACGAAGCGCGGAGTTTTGGAGTAACTAGGCATATGAGAGGCAAAGAAGCTAAAGAGAAATGTCCGGATATAGTTCTAGTCAGCGTTCCGTGCCTTCGCGGGAAAGCAGATACGTCCAGGTAATGATTTGCAGTTAGAGAAAATCTTTACGAATGTAACACATTGTTTGTATTTTAGGACTGAATTTATTTGACTTTTTTTCTATTTTGATATCTTCTCGACGTTTCAACAATAAATAATTGTTTTATAATTAAAAATTATCCTGTGTATGATCAAATTTAATTAATTTAATAATTTCTGTCATGTAGATACAGAAAAGCTGGTCACGAGGTTATCGGAGTTATAAAGAAGCATTGTAATGTAATAGAGCGTGCCAGTGTCGATGAAGCATACCTTGACATCACGGATATTGTCGATAAGAGATTAGCTGCATCTAAAGTCTCCCCAAAAGAACTAATATCGTCTCTTGCAAATACATATATCGTGGGATATTCGGAAGTTGGTAAAAATGATGAAGGTAACGTTCATAACTGTTCAATAAACAGCTGACATTTGACGTGATCAACTTGGATATTGCACGTATCAAACATATGCATTATCATTCCAGAGGAGAGATGTCAGGGGCTACAGACTTGGATACTGGACTCTTTCAATGAATTGGACGATGTTCAAGCTCAGAGATTTGCCGTAGCTGGCGTAATAATTGAAGAAATAAGAAATAGTATATACAGAGAAACCGGATTCAGATGTTCGGCCGGAATTGCACAGAACAAGGCTAATACTCTTTTCATCTCTATATATTTTGCCACATATTTCAATGATTTGCATATTAATTGGATATTTCGGTCAACTTATAGATATTGGCAAAACTGGCATGCGGATTACACAAACCGAATTGCCAAACGATTTTACCCGAAGCAGCTGTTCCAAGCCTTTATTCGACACTTCCGGTAAAGAAAGTCCGAAATCTCGGTGGAAAGTTTGGAGATGACGTGGTCGAGTCTCTCGGTTGCAAAGTTATGGGAGATCTGCTGCAATACTCCTTGGAACAATTACAAAAGCACTTTGACGAAAAGACAGGGTAAATTTGAAGCTTTTCTTATGTTTGCACAAAGTTTTATAATATTAACTTATAATTTGTAATTTCTGTCATAATTCTCATAATTGGAATTCTTCAGATTTTGGCTGTACAATATTGCTCGAGGTATAGATGACGAGCCTGTCACTAACAGACTATTGCAGAAGTCCATCGGGGCGTGTAAAAAGTTTCCTGGGAAGCAAGCTATTACCTCGCTGGAAGTGGTAAAGTCATAAAAATTAGATAGTTTATAATATTATGTATAAGATTTATAAAAACGTATTGTATATGAGTATATATTTCATATTTAGTTAAAGCACTGGGCCGGGGATCTGGCAGCGGAAGTCTGCGAACGGCTTGAGGAAGACTTTGTAGATAATCAGCGACGAGCAACGCTACTCGTAATCTCTTATCATTACTATGAAAACAAAAGTATTATATCCCAAACGCGTTCGCTCGCCTTGAACTCGTACAAACCAGAGAAAATGGCGAATCAATGTGTGGACGTTATCACTAAATCCACGCAGTGCCCGGTGGTATTCATGGGCATCTCTGTCACTAAATTCGTGCCATCGAAAGAAAGCGGTAGCTTTTTGAAATTTTTTAAAAATGCTAAACCGAAAGACGAGCAAGTTGTTATTTTAGATTCACTTGGAGATGCAACGAACTCTGCATGTAGTTCAGAAGCGAAAGAAGAGACGCCTTTCACTACTGTCAACAGCAAAGAAGTTTGTTCATCGAAAACTGAAAGACAGAAGTCTCAAAGGAAACAATCTTCCGTGGTCAGAGAATCAATCGCGAAGAACAACGAAGGGACGATGAAAGGAAGTAAAAGAATCGTCGATAACTTAAATACGAGTATAGGGGACTCGCCTATGTCAAAAAGAGTTACCAAGCTGATCCAGGTATGCAATGAGCGCGACAAGAGGAAGAACAAACGTTTATCCGGTGTGGTAATAGATAATAGCGATTTCCAAGATTCATTCTTTATGAACGTATATAAGACAGGGGAGAAGAAATGCTATAATAATGGCAAAAACGTTGATACTGGGGAGGAATCAAAATGCAGGAAACAATTAATCGCATCTAGCGCGGATGATGAGAACATCGATGATTATAATACAGATTTACGCATACAAGAGGATGCTTGTGAGACACCTTCCACGAGTCACGTGCATACTCATGTAAATAGCAATAATGAGGAGCCTATAGAGGAGAATAACGAGAGAACTTCCGCGCAAAATCCTTCGGTGCGATTACGAGAGATATTTCCAAATTTGGATGATATAGATCCAGAAATCCTGTCCTTGTTGCCAGCCGATTTACAGGAAGAAGCAAGGCTGTACATGAAATCGAATAGTAAGAAGAAGGAAAACATCAAGGTCACTCGAGAATTGCCAAAGACGGGAAGAAGACCCAGTAAGGCCAAACTCGCAAGCAAGAGTGGCAAGAGTCCCCTGTATAATTTCTTGATCAAGACCAACTCAGACGAACACGATGTGCCTCTAGAGCGGTGCGCCGAGTGCGATCAAATGATACCCATAACAAGGTTCAGCGAACACGTGGACTTCCACGTCGCGCAAAACTTATACCAGGAGATTAACAAGCCCACGTCAGGTGAGAATGCAGGCACGAAGAGGAAACTCGAGGACGACGAAGTTGCTGTGACTTTTGTGAAGCGTCAAACGTCGAACGTTTGCGAGCCCGACACGGATTCTCGATCGACAACTATGTTTCTCTCATGATCATGCCTGTGACTCTACCCAATATTTCATCATTTACAATTTATCTATCTATCAATCGTGATGACATTACGCGTTTCCATTGTGATTTCAGAAAAAATTATAGGATAAACATTTTATATGTGTATACTTTATATATATATATACATATTTATGTATAATTAAAAGCTCAGTGTGCTTTTATAAAATGTATAATAAACCATTGTAATATATTAACATTTGTTGAAACACTGTAACATACTATATTTTAATTAAAACGTCATACTTATCTTGAATTACATATTTCACAAATTCCCATTCCAGACATTAGATTTTGAAATTTTCCTTTTATTATTTAGTTTTATTATTGTAACGCGTGTCGTGTGAAGTAGACATAAGAGAGATATAGAGAGGCTGCGTCAGTGACGTCAGTCATCGACGACATCGACATTCGACACGTGCTCGACTCGCGCGACGAGGCTGCTCGTGAGCGTTTTGTGGTTAACATCACGGGGGAAGAGGAGGTTTATCATGGCAAAATTAGGTAAAACATTAATGAAAGTCTTGCGCAATGAATCGTGAAACGAAAGAGAATCGTCGAAGATTCAATCTGTCCTGGGTGGCGATCAGCAAAAAAGCTGAGCGATTAATTTATGCAGTGTAAATAACGTATTTATTGTCGGGGTAGAATTATAGAGTATTTGTTTATGTGCGTTTAAAACGATGTATTTCATTTTTACACTATTATTAATTATGTATGTATGTATGAATGTCACATTGTCACATTCATCTCCTTTTCTATTTAATTAAACGCGTCTGTACATGTTTTAGGATATAATGATATGTCAAGCGATAGTGACAGTGGAGATGATTGGGAGGAAAACGGTGAGGATCACCACGAAATTTTGTGCCTGTTTTGTACAGAAACTACTAACGGATTTTCCTCCGCGCTGCAACACATTGAGACCGTTCACAAGTTTGATCTCAGTGATTTTATAAGGAAACACATTCACGACACTTACTCCTATATCAAACTAATAAATTTTGTTCGTCGCAAAGAGATTTTACCGGAACAGCTGAGTACACTAGGCGTGGAGGCTTGGGACAATGACGAGTATCTACGTCCTGTTATGGAAGATGATCTGTGGTTAATGTACGGTAAATATAAAGAACTTGGAACTAAAGCGATCTTTCGTCGATGTTACGCGTATCAAGTACTGATTTGCGAAATTATTTTAATACAGATATCGAAGATCTCATCAAAATTAAGAACGTGAATGAAGAAAGAGGAGCAAAACAAATATGTCAGGGCGACAGCAATGTGATTTTGTCGGAAGCGCAATACGAAGAGATGAAAAGAACTATCAGGTCGCTCAGGTCTCAGTTGAAGGAAAGTGAAACAACGTGTTTTCTGGTGAAGCAGGTATAATATAACGTGATCATTAAACGTTTTTCCATATGTGGCGTAATGTAAGAAAGTATTTTTTTTATAGCAAATGGAGGAGATGAAAGAGAAGGCCCAGAAATTAATACTAGGTGACGACTTCGACGAAAAGGAAAAAAATATTCCGGTCGATGCTCATAATTCTAGCGCTGATGAGGGCTACTTCAATACGTACAGTCATTTCGCCATACATCACGAAATGTTGACTGTAAGTTTTGATAAATTCCATAGATCGATTCCGTTTGATGAGAATTTGCCCACAATGTAATATTGTAATATTTAGAATTGTAAGATTACGGTGAATGAACAAGCTGAGGCTGAAGAAACGTATTTTTTCAAAGTTTCTTCAAAGGCAGAGTATTCATCAAAGTTTGTGTGGAAAAGTGATAAAGATATATTTTATTAGGATAAAGTGCGAACGGAAAGCTACCGTGACGCATTATTAACAAATTCTATCAAGTTCCATGATTGTGTGATGTTGGACGTTGGTTGCGGGACTGGTATCCTGTCTATGTTTGCGGCAAAATCTGGTTGCCGTAAAGTTATCAGTGTCGATCAGTCTGACGTGATATACCACGCTATGGATATAGTAAGGTACACTTAAGTATATACGACGATAAATTGTATGTTATTTAAAGATCGCAAATTAGACAATTTCTTTTTTCAATTAGGTCCTACATATATAAAGAAAATATAACAATGAAATAAATTTATTGATTTTAGGGAGAACAACCTCAACGACATAATCACTTTAAAAAGGGGTCGTCTGGAGGATATTAGTATAGGAGTAGAGAAAGTGGATGCGATAATATCCGAATGGATGGGATACTTTCTCCTGTTCGAAGGAATGCTGGACACAGTTATTTATGCTAGGGACCATTATCTCACGCCTGGTGGAGCACTTCTTCCAAACAGATGCACAATTAGTATTGTGGGAAGTGGTGACACAAGTATGTGTTACAGTTTTAATTCTACTGCAGTAATTTTAGATATGTTTCGTTGGCGAGACCCCCCTATACTTAAAAGATATAATTTAAATGCGACTACTGCGTATCATATATTATTCAATTATTTGGCAAGCTATTTTATATAGGTTACTGTTGTTCCACAGAAAGATACATCGACTTGGTTGATTATTGGTCAAACGTATACGGTTTTAAAATGAGCTGTATGAAAGCGGAAGTGTTGCGTGAACCCAGTATAGAGATCTGTAATGTCGAGAACTTGATAACAAGCACCGCCGAGATCCAAGCCTTTGACTTATATAAAGTTACTACGGATTGCGTCAATTTTTCATCTCCCTTCACGTTAAACGTGAAGAAAACAGGATCGTTAACCGCGTTAATCGGTTACTTCGACATTTTCTTCGATCTCGAGAATCCGGTTCATTTCAGTACAGGTCCTTATTCCACGCCGACACATTGGAAACAGACAGTATTTTCGTTAAGCGAACCCATCAGCATAACTGAAGGTAAGTTATAGTTTAATTAATTTTACTATTATTGTAAATTAATATACAGTTAATATTGTAATTGTAACGTTTATTTTGACGTTTTATTTTGAATGATATTTTAAAATATCTATAATATAATATTAAATATGTAGCTAATAATTAAATTATTATATGCCTAATTATTATATTAGATATTTTTTAATATCATTCAAAATAAAATTATAATTATAATATTAATTGTTATATTGTAATTAATTGTATCTTTTGTTATTTAAACATTTATGATGATAATTAAATTACTTAATTTTTTAAGCGAGAATTGAAAGGTTTACATTTCACAATATCTTTGAAAAATCCTCAGAGTTATGAGCAAAAAATGTTTCTGTAGAAGGTTGCAAAAAGTAGCGCAAATAAATTCGATTCAAGTTTCGCGCTTTTCGGGCAAAGTAACTAATCACTTTTTCGATTGTCGGTAAAATAGCTACTTTATCTAGGAGCCCGCAAAATTTGAATCGAATTTATTTGCGCTACTTCTCGCAACCTTCTATAGAAACATGTTCTCCTAATAACTTTTACGATTTTTCGAGAGTATTCAGTAAGCATATCTGAACTCTCTTGTCTAGTCTCTTATGTTAATCTCATCGATTATATCTTGGAAGGAGAGATAAATTGATATAAATACAGATATTTTAAGATGCAATTCAATACAAAATAATACAATTATCGTAATTAAAATAATATACATTTATATTCTACCGTCTTATAGGTGAAGTCATAAATGGGACGTTGGTTTGCCGAAGGCATTGTAAGGACATTCGAGGCTTAATGGTCATTATTCATATCAAAAATTTCTCTCAGACATATTTTCTGGATTAAACGTTGAAAATTGCTTGTTCCAAGATACGTGCTAATAGTTGCATGTGCCAAATTTTGGAAATAGGGTCCAGCTGTCGCGTTACAAAGCTCTGATTTCCTTTGAACGTTCTTTTCCACGAAGAACATGTCGCTTAAGCTTTATCTCTCTTACCATTTCCAATTTGAAATCTAAGATACGTAGAGTTTATAGTGTCCGTTTACTTAAACGGAAGACCTAACTTACGGGTTTCGAAACTTTAGGTCTTAATTTTTACGCTGAAATCGTATATATATTACTATATTAATATACACATGTAATACTTTTTCTCTCTTTCGCAAGCGAGATATAGGATACGGCGCTTTCTCTTAAATATTTGTGATAATTACGGAATAATCATTGATCTAGTAGCTATTTACATTTGTGCCTTTTTAATGGTAGCGACTCATACATATATACATATATCTCTCTCTAAACCAGTTATACACTTATAAAATCAATTTTAAGAATTTTTGCATGAACAATAGAGTTTTGATCTTAATATTACATTGCGTCAGAAACGAGAGAGAAAAAAGAATTTGAGAGAAAGAAAGAATAAGAAGAAGTCCGCAGAGCTTAGTACACAGACAACGACGCGTAGGATTCGCCCGTGTTCAATTTTTCATTGAATCGTTCTGAGAAACACCTGGCGATCCACTTGACGAAAACTTCTTCGAAGAAGTTCTTGTTGCTTCCGCTAGAATTTTTTCTCTAAATAGAGCTTGTTAATATCTCGTCGATAAAATGACGCTGTCGACAGATATAACACTTCGATCGTCCGATATTAATATTACGCGAATTCTCCTGCCACTCTTGCGTGCGTGCGACGTGCGTATGTACAAGGATACGCACCGAATTATCGATAATAATCTAGATCGTTGATGCTACTGAGTTAAAATTGCAACCGAATGACTAATACGATTCTGTGATACGACAACAAATTAGCTATAGTGTTCATCGAGAGAGCGACGCGCCGGTAATATCCCTTGCAGCTATCTACACACGACGATGAAATATATACATACCGCGTATTGTATAAGTACGTATAATCTGCTGAGATAGCGAATTTCGATTCGATTTGATCTGCATGTAATTGCCGAATTAATTATAACATCGATGATCTTTTGAAATGTATGCAAATTGAAATAAATCTTTAGAATCTTATAGGCTCTCGTTAAATCATTATGCACACGTCATCCTTGCTCCTTTACATGCGTATAGAATTTTCAATATTAGATATAGTATATACGTGGAATATTAAATATAGAATTAATATTAATTAAATATAGAACTTGACTTGGTCTACGGATGGGTGGCGGTTCGGTTTCACGTTTTCTCTGGATACAATCTGACAGGATCATGCCATTCGTAGAATTATTCAACCAGAGAATAGTTACCTACTGGAGTGAATTCTACATTCCAGGAAAAAGTAGAACATCACAATAGTTCTTTGTATTAATTGAGAATACCTTTTATTTGAAAAGCCTGAAATTCAACCTAATACAAAGAGTATAATAGAAAGAACTGTGAAAGAACTATGACTTGTACATTCGCACAAACTTATTGAAATCTGCCCCTGTAAAAATCATACCCCAGGTAGTCGTTCACTAAAAAAAAAAAAAGAAAAAAAAATCTCGGGTTACAAGGACGGGAATTAAAGTCATCCGTCAAAGTTCAACTAAAAAAAATTGCAAAAACTGTCAAGCTTTCTTTCCCTAATCGAGGCGTCTTGCTGACGAATGAATGAATGAATAATCTGACATTCCGTTACTTTCTTACTACAAAGACAAGGATCGGTCGTCCGAATTTACCAGGCTACCTGTGTGTACCAAAGAAAAGCACAGGATTATCAGATCCCCGCGTATATACGATGCTAAATATGATAATTACGGAGGATGGGCATGCCGTCGGTTAGAGATACGCGGACGTTCACCGGTGACGACGACGGCGTATGTACGTGACATCGTGTGTTTGTCGGCGGCAAACTCATTCGTGTTCATCCGATATCCTCGACGGCGCGAGTAACGCGCTCGCGAGCCGAGGATACCGGCATTGGTGGCGAGAGGAAACGCGTGGCGCGTATGTTTAACGTAACTCTATCCAATAATGCACGTTCTGGCCTAGGGCAACCGAGCGCGGACTCCCCTCGCGCGCTGGGCAAACTGGGCAAACACACACGGAAGGTAGGGCAGGGCCACCCGCTGCCTGAACGGACGGATACGTTCAGACACGCTAAATCTTCCCTTGTAAAAGTATTCGCTTAACCGCGTAGCGTTGCGACTGTTGCGGCATTCGCGCTCGTATCTCCTACGCGAGATAAATCCTGCTTTTTTCCCTCCTCCTCAAAGACGCCCGCCGTGTCTTGGGAATCGCGACCTCCGAAGAGGTTCCTATCGACAACAAGCTGACTTGATTAGGGCAAACAGAATAGCTTTGAATTAAGTTGAACGATTTTTTCGGAACAACGATAACTTTGCTGATCGGAAAATTATTGTTAAATATATCCCGGTATTAAATATTTGACTATCTTATTTTTTGCAAAAGTGCAAATATTAATTTTTTTACATATATAAATATGTATCGTCAAATTTATATGCGTTCAATATGTATCTTCCGAGGAAAACCTCGCAGCTTCGTCGATGAAAGACTACTTTTTAATTGAACTTTCCGCGGAAAACCCAGAGGGATGCACGCGCGGCTCCCTCTCACCCTCGTCGGCTGCTCCGTCATCAGGAGCCGTTGGAGTCCTTGAAGGATACAGGAGTGAGGCAACCGCAAAGTAATAGCCGTCGTTTAGGGCCCGGCGCGGATAAGGAGCGTCGGCAGAGGGCCCGGGGAAGCGGGGCGGGACAACGGGGGTGGAAACGAGAGAGCGACCGAGGCCGGGGATAAGGGTGGCTTGTTGCGTAAGCCGATTAGAGCATCACGGCAGTCACTCCTGCCCTGTGCAGCGTGGTGGCACACGGCCTCTTTCTCTCTCTCTCTCTCTCGCCCTCTCCCTCCCCCTCTCTCTCTTTCCCTCCCAGGTTCTACCGGGTGTTCGCCGAGCGGAGCGCCAGCGGAGACACATTAAAATCGCATGAAATATGCAGAGCCACCCTCCCCTGTCCCGTTCCCTCCATACCAGCGGACGAGAGTACTCGCCTACATCCGCGTAGGCAAAAAGCTTACTCGCTCGTCCTGGAAGCCGTGTACTATGTATATCTCTCTCCTTCTGCCGACGGCACGAGAGAGACGAGCACTAGAGGGTTCCCGCTTTTGCGAGATATTTAGGAGATCCCTCTGTCGCGCTTCCGCAACGGCTGGGAGATCTTGCCCCCGTCTCCTCCTTCGTCCGGGAGATCGGCCGGCGCGGGCGGTGCCGATGCGATTGGGAAATGTCTCTATAATATGGTATCGGAGTGGAGTGGTTTAACAGGCGGAACATAGCTAAGGCGGTAAAACGACAACTCTGACAAGACAGACGGAATCACGTCTGCTTTGTTAATCGCGCGTCGTTCCTGGTCCGAATTCTGAAATTTAATCAATATAATGTGTATATTGTCTCTCGGCTTCCTCGCGGATTTCGCAAATTTCGTGACTGTCTAATCGACACAAATCTTCAGATTCTTCTTGTGATTTTTCTCAATTTGCAAGAGAGATTGCGTACCTACTCACGAACTATTAATGGCTAAAATTTTTTAACATGTGGAAGGCTCAAGAATGTATATCCACACCACAGACGTTATGTTTCTCTCCTGATCTCGAATCGTATAATCCGCAATCTCTCTGCCGGACTAGGTAAAATATGTGCTAATTCTGAATTCTCTTAAAATAATTTAACGTCGCGCACGACCGCTGTTGTCCCCGGACGTAATGCATTAGCTCGCTGTACAATTCCGCGGCCGAAAAGCGCAAACGTGTATCTAATGTCGCCCGTCCTGCGGGTAATCCGAGCGATGCATCGCGCGAGTATTTTCATATATATATATATATATATATATATAAATCTATATACATATATGTATACATATATACGTTCCGCGAACGCATTCTGTACACCGCGCGCGGTAGCGCAACACGTGGCAAAATGTTTCGCCATCGATATCAAATAATCATGGCAAATCCGCACCGACTGCAGCCGCTCGCCCGGCTCGGCTCTCGCGTTAATGCCTATATTTTACATCCGTCCGTATTTAGTTCGAATAACGTTTGGCGGATAATAATGGACCATTTGCCACTTGTTTTCGTTCGCCCGGCGGAATGATTACGCCAGGATACGCGTTGAAATTTTACGCTCGCGGAGCGAGAGAGAGAGAGAGAGAGAGGGAGACGGAGGAGGGAGATTATACGCGGGGCAAATGTACGCGAGCGGATTTCCGGATACGTGTGGCAATATTTCCCCCACCCGGTCGGCGTAATAATATAACTGTGCTGAATGCAAAAATACAGGGACAGAGAAAGAATTGGAATCGAAGAGATCGAAAATAACAACTAATCAATCCCGGCGAATGAGAATATAAGTACCGAGGACATGTATCGACCCATCTCCTCTTCTTCTTTCTCACTAAGATTTGTACTATACAGATTTTATTGTATTAAATTGTATTATAATCGCGGAAGCTGCTGTCGAAGCAAATCTGCAAATTAAAGGAGGGAAAAAATACGAGATAAAGTTAAAATCACAAAGATAGAAACTACACGAGAAGAGCTGTAACGCATGCATGGGAAACAAAGGGTAAGAAATACCTATATTGTCTTTCTCAAAACTTATTTTTGCGAATAAAATGTCAATTATATGAGCTGCAATAATTTTTGCCGAACTTCTCGAATCGCGCGACATCGCAGATAATGACCGACGACGCCGTGAGGGCGTCAATCAATTCCTCGTCTTCGAGAGGGTAAGGACGGCGTCTTCTCGAGCGCATCTCAACAGCTCCACTCGTCCAATTATAGCGTGATTGTCCTCGGTCTTGGCAAATCTCTCGGGACTGCCGATCAACCATCGCCATCGGTCCGACCTCCGGTACACGTACACGCTCCGTATATGCACACAAATGCATACCACGGACTCGGATCGGCGCAACGCCGGTCACGTCCATCAGCATCGCGGAAATATTTATGGCGATTAATCGGCGGACGTGGCCGCGGCCTGTTAATTACTTACGTAAGAAGATCAACGGATTACGACGCTGCTGCGCTTTTCGCGAGAGACGTCTCCTCGGGACCGTGGACGGCGGCGTCTTGTCGATGCGATCTCCTCGTCGAAAAAAGAAAACGTCGCTTTCCCCTTTCTCGTTCTAGACAGTTCAGTGATTTTTCGTTTGTCTAATTGTAAGTTTCGAAGCGAAGAATATTACATAGAGAGAAAAACGGTCTTTAAACAAAAAATGTCATTGACTCTAAGAAACAAAGAAGTGAATAATTTTTTATGTTGATTAATGTAAATTTTTCTAAAGCCAAAAATTAATTGGAAACTATTGCTTTTCTTAAAGGACAAAGCAATATTGTGAACCTAAGTCTGGATATTTGACAGCTTTGGTCAGCACGCTCCAGGGGCAAGCTTTGTAAACTGGCAGTATCAGTTTGTTTCGCTTATTGTTATAGTCATTTTGTGAATACATACGATTTTCACCAAGTGTTATTCACCATAAATTCCACAAAACAGGACCGTTAATCCATTTGTCGTGTTCTGACAATGAGAAGAAAAGGATACTAAAGATAAAAGTCAACAATAGAAATGTTGTTTCCACAACTTGACTCACAACTTGATTCACAATGGACTGCATAAAATTCTCATGTTGCAAACAATGAAGATTTTATTTTGAAATGACACGACGTCTGCGTGAGGCTGTTAAGAAGAAAAAGGTGATAGTTGGCGGACAAATGATCTGCCGAATCGTTATTCGTCAATGTGTATTCGAGCGCCGGATTAAGTCCGCGAATTCCGGAAACGTGGAGGCGAGATCGACGAATACCCCGCGGAATCCGGGGCTACGCAGGTGTTTGCAGGTGCAATCGATCGATCGCCGCGTCGCGTCGTCGTCGCGGGGACGCGTTTTACGGTATAGGTATCGCGCGGCGATATTTCGGCTTCTTGTTCGATAGGCGTGCTACCACCCGTGTTCCTCGTGTGAAACGTATCATTTTGCCCGGCACGCGTAATGACAATACGCGCGTAATGCCGGGTTATCAACACGTCTCATCGCTGCCACCGCCGCGACGTCCGCAAGATCCGCTCGTTTCTAGTTTCTACGGCTGCCAATGGAAAAAACAAACGTGGAATGCCACGAGAGACGTGCGACGGTACTTTAAATGTAATATGTCGCGCTTCTTTCAGACACGACCGAAAGGAGTTGCCTCGATAATAAGCGAGACTTATCTGAGCGACTGAATGATTAATCATCAACGTCGCGTAGCAATATTGGGCGTGTATCATTGATGCGTTATTAGACACTTTATTGGAAAATAATAGACAGACACGTTCCGTTATTAAACGTATGCGAGGAAATATGTAGAATATATTTTAACGTTTCTTTCCCGACGTGATTAAATGTTCTCTTTAAGTTTTAAAACCGGTTTTAAAACCGGTTTGCTTATACAATTTATATCTTACCGCTCTTTTTCTGTGTTCCATATATAGGCCTAATCTTGCACTCCAATATCGCGCCAAATTGACTGCATTTATGATAACTATATCATTTAAATATTAGTCAATTGTTGTTGTAATATTAAAGAGGTTCAGATATTTTTAGGTTGCTTTTTACATATAAGAACATTATGTACTATGTCTCTTCTGTTTATTAAAAAATTATAGTAATGTCCACCTTAATAACAACTTTTTTAGGTAATTCTGAACAACTCGATAGTTAAAAGAATGATTAATTAATGATTGATTAATTATGATACATTCTTTTATTCATTAGGTCATAATAAATGAAACTTGACCAATATGATAACAATCCAAGTAAATAGAAAATGTGCTGGTATTATTAATTATAATAATTATCAATCAATTATCAATTTAATTGTGTGATTGTACTGATCTAGCTTCAGCTTGAGACTGCGTTTCAAGACTGATATTAGTAATCGGTGCGCAATTTGCTAAGCGAAAAATGTACATAAATTTATGCGAAAATATTATTAGACACAAGAGATCCTGCCCGACCGTACATTGGCACATTTTTTATTTACTTGCTAGCAATTGAGATAGCTTGTAGAGAAGGAGTTTATTTGATTGCTGCCCGTTATAATTTAGATATTTATTTATTCAGATTGATCAATGTCGCATATAGGCAAGAATATAGATCCACCAATACCAATGCTATAAAATCATATCCCTTATTGTCCCCTTCAAAATTTTACTTGCTTCACAAGAACCCCTGCGAGCGATTAGCCAGAGGAGAAGTTACGGGAAGCTCTCTACCCCACCAACCGCTCGGTAGTGTTTGCCCGCGCCAAGAGGCGCGTCACGCATTTGGATGAATACGCATGCGTTCGGTAAGAGGATAGAAAGAGGGTGGAAACGTCGACCAATGAATGTTCGACGAACGGTGGCTGCCCGGGCGGAGCGTACGGCATAAACGCGACGCGGCACAAGCGGATTCTGCCACACGACGTCCGACAGCCGAGGGAAGACGTACGTCGTACCATCCAAGGAGAACAGATCTTGAAAGTATCCTTGTTAGAAGTCCAGCATTTCTTTCCTCAGTGAGAGTGTCCTCGTGACAGTTGGTCGTTCTTGAACTTCCCTCGGCAACGAGTCGTGCGAGATCTGCCACTCGACATGGAAACACAAAGCGAGAAGCGAAAGGCGCAGCACGAGTTTTGAAGAAATCGAGAAAGAGGCAGATATATAAGTAGGTGAAGATGCTTCACGGCGCTCTGCCGAGGGCCTTCCTGGCCCCGGGTCTTAACTACATGAGCTACTACAGCGAAGAGATTCATCCTACTTATGCTGCGCCGCCAACCACGTGGCATATTCCGATGGAGGATCCATCCTCGCCGATTTACTCGCGGATCCCACCAGCCGAACATCATGCATCATTGTCCTGGGAGTCCTCGAGGTCTTCGACGCCGTGTCCCTTGGATCTATCCTTGAAGCCGCCGCCGACACCGAATACCCCGAAGACAGAAGAGATGATTGAAGTGGGCGATGAAAAAGATCTCAGAATTCGCGAGGAAGTCCAGGCTCATCCCGAAGATCGCAGAGATAGTGAAGAGGATCAACAGCTGGTTGTAGACGATCTGGATACTTTAAGAAGCTCTTCAGCACAGAGTCATCATAGCCACTACGAACGACTGGTCCTTAATAAAGAATTACCTCGCTTCCACGACTCGATTGTTGATAAGCTTCATCATCTTCCCGAAGATAGTACTCGATTGCCGCCGTATCCTGGAAGTGAACTCACTTCAAAGTACCACTTGCATAATCAGAAGCTCCTTTTGGCAAGTCCGACACACTTACAATCGATGCAGAGCTATCATCAGCAGCTACTTTTAACACCGCAGCAACATCTTCAGAGTGTGCACGCGCCTATGACCCCGCCTAGCACACCGTCACCGCCTCAGTGTCCCAGGAGAAGAGTCCGGGAGGAAGATCTCATTTCGCCGTCCTCGGGACCACCCACCAGCAGCACCTCTTTGTCGACCCCGAAGCAGACCAGCAACGAGAAGACCGCCGCGGCCGTCCAGAGGCCCAAGAAGAAACACGCCAGGCGGCTCAAATTCGACGAGGACACCAGCAGCCCGGTATCGGGCACCGTCATCTTGGGCCCAGACGAGGCGGTGGTGACCGGCGACATCGATCCCGCCTTCAACATCGTTGAGGTCACGGAGGAGGCGCGCGCCGAGCTGGCCAAGATCGAAAATCGGCTCGGACCTTATCAGTGCAAGCTTTGCCGGCAACTTCACGAGGACGCCTTCCAACTAGCGCAACATCGATGCTCCCGAATCGCCCACGTGGAGTATCGTTGTCCCGAGTGCGACAAACGGTTTTCCTGCCCGGCCAATTTGGCGTCCCATCGACGCTGGCATAAACCTAGACTACCCAACACCGACAGTTCCACGACGTCGTCATCCACGTCGTCAGGCAACAACGCTGAGATCCCGTGCACCAGGTGCGAGGCCAAGTTCACGAGGCAAGCTGCTCTGCGTAAACACCTCGCCACTCAACATCCTGAGACCAACAACAACGTCAGCAGTAGCAGTAATAACAACACCGGGCTCGATGGCCAAGAAACGACCGGCAAAGCAGACATCGTCCAGACAGTCCCGACTAATCAGTTGACCAGCGAGATGACCTGACACCAATTTCCGGCGAGACCCCTGCCGAGACGACCCGGGCTTTACTGGAGATTCGGCCTTGACTTGTAAGAGACGTTGACATTTTTTCATTTACTAACTGATTCGGCGGTTGTTGTAATGAGTAACAATCAAAACGCTCAGCATGCTCTTTCTAGGTCCTTTCATGGGGACCACAATAGGGTTCTTCACTGAGAGAAGAAATAAGAAAGAGAACACCAACACTTAACAAAAGAGAGAGAGAGAGCATTATTGTTATTGTTGCTAGAAAGGGACATTTAATCTTTACTTATTATTATCGTTTTATTTTATCTCGTTATTGTTTATTTTATAGTTATATTTTACTTTTGTTTTATTTTATCTTATTATTATCGCTTCACTGTTTTGTTTATCTCATCTTATTTTATTATATATTTTGTAGATAATTTTAAATTAAATAATTTAAATTAGAGATTAAGTGTCCCTTCAATGTATACTCTAGTCATTTCTAGTCCTTATATGTACAAAGATAACTATTTCTAGTCCTTGCATGTACAAAGATGATCGATTCCAAAAGATAATACCAAAAAAGCTAATAATACCAAAAAATAAATACCAAAAAAGTTAGTCATACCAAAGGTGATAATATCACAAAAAAAATTTCTCGAAGAAAATCTTAAAAAAAAAAAAAGAAAAAGAAAAAAGTGGTTGACCATATTCTCACTGTCGTCTCCTTCAAAGTGCTACCTTCCCACGACTTCCAAGGAGACAATATGCAGTATAGTCAGCCACTTCCCTCCTTTAGGCCTCGTCAAAAGGGAAAGTTTTGAGAGCATAAAAATAATTAAGTTAAAGATAATCTTGTTCCCTAAAGGTGGCCAGACCAACTTAACAAAGACGAACAATCACGAACGAACATTTACGACAATCATGAGTGAGCGTAACGAATTTTGATAAACCGAAAAGAGACGGAATATATTTGTCAATGTAAATTTAAGTTTGTACTTGTGACACCATATGCATTCACCGAAGCAAGCTCGTTCGTTCGTGTTCATTCGCGCTCTTTGCTTAGTTTGGAACCACCTCCTAGCACATGAGGTCGTTATAAAGTTTCACTCATAACATTCACCAGGAAAAACAGGGTTGCGCATCACCGTTGTCTGAATCAAATATAAATTTGCATGTGTGTGTGTCAATCGTATCATATCTATAGTTGACGGAAAAAATTAAGTATCACCGATGAATGAAAAATATACATTTTTCATTCTTTCTTCATTTTATTCTATATCCTGGCATAGGTATACCGAATATATATTTCTAGCAATTCTTAGCAATCTGATGATGACTCATTAATAGAGAAGTCAACGCTCGTTATAAGCTAATAAGCTATGTAAGAATGTCAACGGCCAAAATATGAGCAAAATAAAGATGTTGATTTAAAATAAAATCTAATTTATTTATAATAATATATTAAATATATATATATATAATTTAGTAAAGATATCGAATTATTGGATAATGCCTATTTTGATATTAATAAGCTTGCTAATACTTTTCCGGTATAATGTAATAAGGAACATTGGAAATATTGTTTATTATATACACGTTGGATATCGGTTGATCTTTCTAACAAGTAATTTCAGTTACACAAGACTTCATAAGAATAGGAAGCTAACGGCAAATAGCCGGACACTTATTTCTCATCAATGTTTTTGACCACTTGTGTAAGTTTTAAAATAAATTAGATTTTATTTTAAACCAACATATTACTTATTTTACTTATATTTTGGCCGTTGACCTTCTCACATAGCTGATGAGCACTGTTTACAGTTCCAAAATTATACAGTTTTAAATACTTCAGTAAAGTATTAAAAGATTAATTGCTAGATGTGTATTAAACACAAGCGTCACATTATTTTACGGTTGGATAGCTGATGTAACCATAGATTGGATTTATCGAGTGCATTATTGCCAAAGAAATATAGTAATTATAGAATCCAAAGATCTCTAGTCGTCTACAGTTACTTAAATAATGAATTCTAGTCATAGACTTGTGTCATGTAATTAGAAGCAGGTTTTAACGAGGGGCATATATTCTTTGTAAATTACTGTAAAATTTCGGCGATGTTGAACGCGAGCAGACAATAGGCAAAAGCGATTTTTCGTGATGTAAATATGTGTATAGCGTGATGTATAAATATATATATAGCGAGGCGCGATTAGGTTAAATAATAGACTATCAGATATGACGATCTCAATTTGCCTAACGTTAAGTTGGCGAACAGATTTATACGCTTTTTAAAGGGAGGAATTAATTTCAGCAGAACATTTAACTTTAACGGTCTTTAATTTTCTCTTGTATTTTCTTGTAATTTGTCCATTCGTTCATAATTCCATTATAATAAGTTAGAGTTATATAGATTTGTATAATAAATAATAATTCGTAATTATATTTTTTGTGTAAGTTTATAATTTTAGAGTATAATTTTATCACTTATCATTTATTATAATTATTGTCTTGACTGTTAATTTTGCATTTATCTTTCCAATTTTTTAAAAGCTATAAAATAGATTATTAGAAATAAGCCTTCCTTCTTGATTTAATCTTATTTTCTGGGCAATGATGAATGTTTTGGAACAACTTGTCCTGTCCTTGAATATAGTGAGGCATTAATAATTAATCTTGTAGCTCTCAGAGATCATACAGCTAACACAACCAAAGTTAAAGTAGTTGAGATAATTAAAAAATTATGAAGTCCTTGTGCGGTTTTAAAATTTTCATAACTTCCGTTTTATATGCAGTAATAAAATTAATCTGTAAAAAGAATAAGTAAAAGAATATTTTTTTATATACATTTATTCTCGGAATTGTTATTTCTTATACTGTCATTACTTATACAAACAAAGATATGATTCTGAAATTCTATAAATATGTTGCAGTAAATTTATGTTAATAATATATCTCCAGAAAAGAAACAAATGGATTCCAATCTGGTGAACATATGGTAATCAACGGATCAGTCCACTTTTTCTAATTCATCTGTCAGAAAATTTTCATAAATAGATTATTCATAATATATATTAAACTCCCTTAAATTACAATTTTAATGTTTTTTTACATATTAATCATGTGTATAAAGGAAGTTATGAAAGTTTAAAGCGCAAGAACTTTATAAAATCTCTCAGCCTTTATAAAATATTTTAATTAGGTATGAGGTTTCTTTTTCATTTGATTGTTCTTTTCCTCTTTTATTTTATTTTATAATTTTGACAAACGTCGATGAAATACTTTGGAACAATTTGTTCTTGAATTTATGCACTGAGACATTAGTCAGTATAAATGTAGGATAAATAAATCTATATACTAAACATACTATATATAATAAATACATTCAAAAATTGACGAGTTATATATATAATATATTATATATATTATATATTATAATATATATGATTATATATATATATATATATACACAATATTATATTCTTTCCTCCGAAATATGAGACTATCCATTTTCTTTAGCTGTGGGCAACCGATCTAATTGTATCTAACAGTACGATAATAGTATTAGCAGCAGCCTCTCTCGAAAGTTATTAAACGTGCTTATGATAATGACAATTAAATGTTGCGACTCTAATTATAAGAGCAAAACTCTGCTAGAGATACGATCGTACATGGTTATAATCGAGACGTACTTTAATTTTAAATCGTGTAAGATATCCTTATTACGAGTAGTCAGAACAATAATGCAATTTATCCGTTTGTCTAGTCTTTTGTTCAAATTATATCTCTAATTTCTCATTATCGTTCGCTCTGCTAATTCAAAGCGGAAGAGTACACTCTAATCATGACTTTTACGTGTAGCGATAGATACGAAGTGCAAATGTATTCAATTGATATGTACATAATTTTTAGTCGATTGTAATTCCGTAAAAGTTAATCAAAAGTTAAGTTTGTTGCAATAAGAATGTACTTGAGAGAATCTAGTTAACTGTAAACGTTATTTCTGAGAAAAGCTTTGCTCTCTTGCTTGATGAAAATTAAATATCACTAGCCATTTTTTCTGATCACTGTAAATCGCTGAAGAATTGCGTGAAATAACGTAGGTACACGAGTAATTAATTTTATTTTGGGCAGATTGCAATTTTAGTTTTAAATTCAAGTTAATGCACTCAAGCGATTTCATCGCTTCGTTTTTCAGTTGCAATGAAATGGAAATTTACTCGCAATGTATAGAGGCCTAGATATAGAATTACATAAAAGCGTATCGATACCGATCTATCTAATTCGTAAAAAAATTTAATATTAAATATATGTCGTATGCGTTATAATTATTCGGAAATAGTATAATGTATAATTATCTAGAACGGCGAGAGATCGCGTAGGTTTTTAAGACGTTATACTCGCTCGAGCGTTTCTCGAAGTTGTATATAAAATGAACGCATGTACGCGCATATGTATGTATAAATGTATGATATTGCTGTATTCGTCGAATCTCGCGATAAAATTCGAACTTGCGTTACTTGTATTACATCCGATTGCTTCGCGTTAGATTAATTTGTGGATGCGTCAGGCTGTCTATATCTGTAAATAACGTCTTGACTTCTGAAATACATGTCTCTCAAAAAAACGACTCATCTATTTCTATACCCCCCCCCCCCCCCCCAGTACCCATAATACCTGTCTATATCTGTAAATAATGTCTTGATATTTCTGAAATATATGTCTCTCAAAAAATTGACTCGTTTATTTCTATATCCAATATCCAATACTCTGGTCTTTTAATGAATATATAGAGATGAAAATTTCAAAAATGATTATACTGATGATAATAATAACCCAGAGCGATATTAATTCAAATATAATAAATCAGGTGACAGTAACATTCATATCTTATTTCTTATAATACCGTGGAAAAAAAACAGAATTTTTTGGAACTTTTCAAATTTTCAGCGAATCCATTTTAAGCCGTCTTTTTCACAAGTTGATAATTTCATTTTATATTATATGCTGGAATGTCGTCATTAATTATATAATCCGTAAATCGGCTAGATACTTTATTCATTACTCCAATGGGCCTTTCGCGGCATCGAAATCACGTTGCCGTGAAGTAGTCGCGGTTACGTAACGATCTAGAGAGAGAAAAAGTGACAAAGGAAGAGAGAAGAAAAAAAGATTCAGGGATTCTCAGGCGCCGTATTGTCCAGGGATGAGATGCCCTTCCATATTACTTCACTATGTGTCGCCATAATGCCCTTTCGTAAAATCCATACAGCGAGGGAGGGGGGGATTGGCGGTCCCGTAATCTTCGCGAAACCTTTGTGTGCCATCCGAATAAAGAGACGTGTCGTGACCCTCATGGGAAAAAGAGAAAGAGGAAGAGGAGAGCTTTAAACGTAAGAGGCTGATTTCTTCTCGATATCCTCTGCAACTGTCCACTAATAGGTTCTATCGTCTTTGATGCACAAATTCTTATCACGAGTCGAACGCGGCTAGTTAGTTTATCAAGTGTAAGAAATTAAGTAAATATCTTGACACAAAGTCGAGATTAGATATTCAAAATATGAGATATATAATATTTAAATAATATATTAAAATAAGATCAAATCTCTTACATAAAATATACTTTTATATATATATATATATATTCTGGAGAAAGAAAATATCGTTTATTATAATTAAACCAAATAACCGAGACTCGATTTGGTGGTTTTATTGTTAATAATTACATAACATTTCATTCGCGTATTCAATTAAACAATCTTCTTTAGTAATTGTTTCGTAAACGGACTTGCTTTACTTGATCCTTGCATTCCAGTCTCCGATTATAGATTTAACAATTTTAAAACGAATTGGGAACTTCGCGTCGCCAGCAAATAATTAGAAGTTGTGTTTTAAACGACCCAACTGGCCATATTTATTAATAAATTCACAACGATTCGGCAATGGGCTTTGGCCCTTCTCAAGTGACAGTTATATTGCAGACTTTACATTGGTAATTTGTCTAAAAAGGTTCGGAATTATGAACTACACAATACAATAAAATAAAATTCTTACAATAAAAAATAATAAAATAAAATTCTTACAAGTTTGCGCGTCAAATATTAAGTAAAAATAGCGCGGACATCGAGATGATCAAGAAAACTCGTGTTAAAAAGCACGTCCGTATCACTCCATGACTCACAGCTGAATGTTCGAAGTTAAACCGTTAGTGTCAAGGAGTTATAAACAAGGAGAAATAAAATAATAAACATTATTAATAAATATGTCCAGTTGGGTCGTTTAAAACACAACTTTTAACAATTTTACTACGTGCCAAATGGAATACATGCGTAGAATAAACATCGTTAATCAAATTTTTACTACAAGCGATAGGGATATACCTGTTAAAAAGCAACCTTCCTCCAAGTCAATTCCAACAAAAGAAGTCTGACCATAAATCCGAGGTTTTTTCCCCCTTTCTTTCTCTTTCTCTCTCTTCCTTTCTGTCTCTTTCTCTGTCTCTCTGCTCCATTCCTTACGTCGACCAGAAATTCAATTGACGGTGCATTTTCCGGCGACAGGGATATATCAAGGTTCGAAAAGTCGATAGCGACATCCTGGGAAAACGAAAACGCCCACAAAAGATATCGCAAAATCTACTTACACTCCTCCTCCCCCCTGCCGAGTTCTTTTCACCTTCACTCTTTCTTTCTCTAGGTACGCCTTCTTCCTTTAGTTAAACAACTTGGCGTCGAAACCGACCGACGCTGGCGTACCGAATATTCCAGATATGGTACGTATCGTCGAGTCGAGCGGAGAACCGGACGGTGGGTTCGCACCGCGCTTGCAGGAAGCAATTTCGCAATTTTCCTCCTTGACTTTGTCATCTTCGCTTTGCTATTCGCCTCGGCGAAATAGAATTTTCCCAGGTCGAGACGGGAGGAGCGTGGTACTCGTGGTAGGGACAGCCTCGAGTGCAGCCTCTACATCGACGTGTCTTCGAAGAATTTTCAGAATCGCTTCTCCCGTGAGACATCTTTTCCCTTCGTCGTCTTAAGTGTGTCTGTATAGGTGTACCGTCTATAC
Source organism: Leptothorax acervorum (assembly GCA_035220615.1). NCBI lineage: Eukaryota > Metazoa > Arthropoda > Insecta > Hymenoptera > Formicidae > Leptothorax > Leptothorax acervorum. The sequence goes on along the minus strand of JASTWQ010001261.1, from coordinate 828,850 downwards.
ATAGCGCATATATGAGAAAAGCTTTCTCTTTTTTTCTATATTTTATATCTTTCATAGTTCAAGCAAGACCGCTAGGAATATCACTGGGGGGTTATATGGAATGATTTTTAGGTCCTTCTAACAAAATTCGTTTCTTAAGTAGAGTTCTCTGAAATTTTTTAAATACTTTTAAAAGTATATACAGTTCAAGGACCATTTCAATTATGCGAAGCCTGCAGGTCATTTGGTTAGAGTTTCTTTATACCTGCGCCTTTATTTGTCCATTTCGCTGACAAGTTTCTTTTGGATTTAGCAAAGTTACCCTGCTCAAGATTATCACCTTGACGGTGAATGCCATAAAAATATCCTTTGTAAGGTTTTAAAAAATATCACTTGTACATTTAAATAATAATAATGTTATAACTGCTTAAAGCGTTAACACATTTGACTACCATGGTGGTGTCTTCTTACAGAGGCTATGGTGGTTATTAATGACCAGCGCTACTAAATTCTTTAAAATAATTACAATAAGATGAATTCTCCAGCGTATAAAAAATTGTTAGTAACGTAAATGACTAAATAACAGTGTAAAGTGTAAAGTAAAAAGTGTGCTATTGATAAGGATATAGTTTTATTTAATCATATAATTCAATATTTTATCATTATATAATCATGATAATGAAAATTCTGCTGTGGCCCCCAGGGTTAAACGTATAAAATTCGCGTAGCAGTCAACATGTTAATAATATTAAATATTCAGTTTCAAATTTTTCTATAAATTTCGAAATGTGAATTTCGAAGGATACTAAATTTCGAAGCGTATATACAGAATGGTTTTTAACCAGCCGACGGCGGCAACATACACTCTGCAGCGTGATGTAGCCCGAGGGTATTACGTCTACAATGGCACGAGTAAGCTCGCAAAAGACACATATGTCAGTTCCTCAATGAAAGCTCAAAACTTTAATAGAACTTGATGTGATTCTCGAAGTGTCTCAAAATATGAATTTTTTTTTCGGCCGCGGATAATTGGACTTAATACTGACAATGAGTAATAAAAAACTGAGTGCCTGTCTAAAAAAAGTTTACCGTATAATAGACTCTTAATTTGCTTATCAATCTCAAAGATATGTAATTGAATTGAGTGAGATCGCATAACAGATTAATTTTTCTCGGGGAAAAAGATCGCTACACTAAATTCGAAGCTGGAAATACCGCCGTCAATAATCGTTCCGATTCCGCACATTCTGTATAATACAGAGCGAGCCGACGACGAATTATATTAGAGACAGGGCGGAAATTGGTCGCCGCTTCACGTTGGACACGCGGGGGATCGAGAAAATCGGCGTGAATCATATAATTGTTTGATGCCAGCGACTACCGGCCGCCCTAAGGCCGGCTCTGACACATTCTTGCGAGCCCCCGAGAAGACGACCCTTATATTTGTCTGGGAGGAAAGGATCACTACGAAACGCCCTTAACTACGGCGTGTCGTCGACGCTGGTGTGTACGCTTGCCACCCCCAGTAATCTCCGTGACATCAAACATTTTGTACGATCAATCCAATGGGGAGGATGTCGGCCTAAGTTGACACAATGATAAAGTATGCTGATACCAAGAGTCGGTCTTCAAAGAACACATACTTTCACGAAACAAATTTTGGGGCGCAGTTCATATTTTGATTGAGTTTTCCTGCTCTTTTTTACCCCAATTCAATAAGAAAATAGCTCTGAATCAAATTTGGATTAGTCTAACTGCCGCTCTTATTCACTTTCGATAAATGATCATCATCGTTAAATACTGATAATTGGAATTTAATACTTGGATAATTTGAAACTATTTGTCGGTTAGTTAAACAAACATATCTGCTGGAAAGTATTGGAAAATGTTCCTTGCAAGACATTCTGTGTCCCCAGTCCGAACGGAAATTGATCGCATTCGGACGTAAATTTCTCTTTCGAGATATCCGGATGTCGCGTCGCGTCGGTGGGGAAGATTCGCGAAACGTGCCTTGCCAAAGCTTTCACAGTTATTATCCTCGAGATACTTGTCGTTTAAGAGATCAGAATCAGGATCGAAATAAACCGTTTTGGTGCCCCGGATAATAAATACACAAAAATTTGGAGTTAAATTTATCAAACGTAATCTTTCTCTTCCGTGATTACTTACATTCGGGGGACAGGTAGACCTTTTTTATAAAAATCAACGAAGTCTACATTTACCACAAGGTATTCCAAAATTAAATTGATATTTAATTACTATTAAATTAATAATTTGAATGAGATAATTAACCCTAATTGGTCACACTGGGTCCAATAGACCCAAGCGTTTTCTTGACTTCGAAAACGACCCAGTAAACCAATGGAAATGGGCTATTTTTTTACATATGTTAAATTAATTTTTTGGAAATCAAACCTATACAGTCTTTTTAAGGAAGACTTAAAGTACAACAGGATATTTTTTTTTTTTTTTAAAGGTTACCTACAATTTTTTATACACGTGCAAACACGCTGGGGTCTATTGGACCCAGTGTGACCATTACGGGATTTTTCGGAAGTGTGACCAATTAGGGTTAAAAATAACAGATGGAGAAAATTGAAAAAGCAATGGGCGGAGCTTTTTATTCCGCTGTAACACCGCGATAAATAAAAAAGATACTTTTTTAAATCCGATGGTGCCATATATTTTAACCCACCCCTGGTTATATTACGGCAATGTGGACTAGAGAGCGGCGATTGTTTGCCGAGTGGTAAAAGCATCGTTTTCTGTTTGTCCATTCTCCTGCTGCTCGGTGCTTTTCTAGATATACGAATGTCGTGCTCTTTCTCACGTGACCGATTTCATACCGAAAGTAAAAATTGAGAATTATTATTATTATTATTGCAGAGAGAGTATAATAAATATTAGTTTTTTATTATAAAATTGTTGAAAAAATTATTAAAATGTTATTAAAGAAAAAAAAATTAATAATACGTAGTGCAGTACGGTTGCAATACAATTATTAATGGAGTAGGATATATTATTTTGTCTGACTGGTGTTAAAATGTGTAATCGTTTCCTGTGGCGAAAATTGCCTCGAACCGACTAAGGATATATCCGCTCGGCCCTCACCCTTCGACAACCCCAGTAGGTTGATCATTTTCCTCTAACAACCGCTGGGTGACCAGTATACACAAAATGAATGCGAAGATATGATATAGGTCTGACATTATTTCTCTATGCATAGAATGTAGTTTCGTAATATACTTAAGATACAATAAGTTGCTCAAATTTTTACTTTGCAGAATTTCTTTTAAAATTTCTCGGTGAGGAATGTTCTCCTCTTCAGTCTTTCACGTCGTCGCGGTAAGTTCACAGACGAAGGGAGCATAATTATTTTCCCAATGGAATTAAAGAAGAGAGAGAGAGAGAGAGAGAGAGGGGGAGGTGGAGAAAGAGAGAACGGAGAGACGCACCTCTCAATCCGCAAGCCTTCCCATTCACGATGACGGAGGATCAGCCGCGGGAAAGCACCTTATACCCTGTGCTCGCGCTATCTAATTCCCTGGGAGTTCTTTGATACGCCGTCATGAAGGCCCGCACAAAGGAAGAAATAAGTATCACCCGGTGATAATCTCGGATCCGCGCGATGTGGGACACACATCCTTACCGAGGAGTCTGCGCCCCGCGATAATTCAACGCGAGTGCCGCGTTCCCGGATCTACGCGACGGGGTTGCAGGCGATTAAATTCCGCATCCGAAATCCCGACGGTAAGACCAGGAAAAGCAGGGACGCGCGAGAACGCGATTGTCACAGCGACTGCAGAGGATACGAACGAAGGAGAAAAGATATGTGGCGTTCACGATGTTCCAAGAGATCTCGAAGTTTATTCGTTATTATGTAAATAAAAACTAAACGACCCAAACGTACGTGTGAGAAATAAGATAGTTGCTACGTTATTAGAATTTTTTCACTGCAGAGACGAAGAGAGGGAGAATTATAGCAATTCGTGAAAGTTTTCTGCCGCGGATTCTGCTTACGTCACGTACGAAATAATACGCGGATTTTAGCCGTTCCCCGCAATATCCCGCGTCTCCACTGTCAGACTCGCCTGTCCTGCAGAATGATGCGCAAAGTCGCCCATTTCCGAGATATCAAACGCAGACTCCGTCCCGAGACAAAGTCCAGGACGCGCCTTTTTGATTGCGTCCGCTTCGCTCGCGACATCGTTTATCCGGACATTTCCTCTCGTTTCCCGTTACCTACTCCTCGTTTTCCAGCTGGACCGTTCACTTGAGAGAGGAGATCTCTGTGACAGTCGCGGACGGATGGTCGCGAGAAACGACTCCGCTCGTTCGTTTATGCATTTCCGCTCGGCTGGCTCGCACAGGTCTCCGCCGCGTCGTTCCGCGCGCGTTTCCAATCCCCTTCAAAGGAAACCGCAACGTGGAAACGGTCAGTATCGTCTAATGATGTGGTCGAACTGTTCCCGACGAGCGTCGAGACGAGCCGCGGCGAACCGGCACTCGATTGTCGTGCTTGTAAGTTTATCATCGTTTTACATTGGTCGAAGAAATAATGATTTATCTTTTAATATAATACGCATTTTAATTGAGTCGCGTTCTATATTAATTGAATAATTATAATTATATTATTGTCGTTAAATGTTAATATTAATTATAAATTAGAGAAAATATGTCAAACGTCAAAGTTTACTGAATAGAATTGTACAATAAAAATGTGAATAACGCGGTATCGTCTTTTACATTGTCAATTACGGATTTACATCTGAATTAACAAAAGGCACTTTGACGTCTCGATTCGCAATCTTCAATTTCGGAGTCCGATAACGACAAGAGCGATGGCGTGGAAATACTGACGATCCTCTCGTCCTCGCTGGACTGTTGAGGTGAGTTGAAGAAGTCGCAGCAAGTGTCGTAGAGACTTCTACTAAACTTGCAAGTACGCGACAGGACATGCTGAGACTGGGGGAAGCGTTATTAAAAATTGGATTAAATTAAAAACGCTTACTTATTGTTAGTTTAAACGATTAAAAAACTCTTTGGGCGCCAGAATTACGGTAAAGATATCAAGATATCTACAAGCTCGCGAAATACGTACGTAACACGCATCTCTAGCCTTCAGCTTCATTCTAGCCTTTCTCTCGCAAAGTATCAGATTCTTCGTAAGATCTCTCACGACGTCGTTCACTTTTCGATCGAGCGTATCATCGGTGCAACTGCCATCTGAACCGGAATCGACGGTAGCCGACGATTCGTCGAGTTTTCCAGCGCGGCGTTTCTTCTTAAACTTCGTTCTGCCGACGTCGAAGGAGCTCTCGGCAGGGTAAAGATCGATCAGGGACGAACTGAACATGCCCGAATCTATCGAACCGATGTACCTCGACGACTTCGACGTTTCGAGTGTGGAATCGGCCGTATACCGTTTCTCAGCTCGCCATTCTTTCCTGTCTCTCTTACTCTCTCCGAGAGGAGGATGTTTCCATTCGCAAATTTTATCTTCCGTAAAACTCTCTTGACCTTCAGATATCTTAAACGTATCGCACGGCTCGTTTGCCGTTCTAATTAGAAAATTTGGAGAAGTGTACTGCGCGGATGAATCGTAATACGTGATATGTTCTAAGCTGGAACGTGAACGATCAAAACTGGAGTCCAAATTCGAAAGCGAGTAGTTATTCAGACTTAAGTTTGAACGCGAATCGTAATAATGGTAGTTTGAATGTAGATTTGAATGCGAGTCATGGGTAATTATATTACGATCTGTAGTCTCTACAGGGAGCTCGTATTCGTTCTTTGTTAATGAAATCAGGCTCGGGATCCGCGTGCAAGAAAAGTACTTGGAAAGTGCGGAATTCTTGTTCGAATACTCGCTAATAGCGCCAATTGACATCGAGTTGTGAATTTCTGTCTCGGTTGGGTCGAGATTCGTCGATACGATCAACGGCATGGATTTAGATTCCTCGACTGTCGTCGCTAATGTCACATCGATGATGTCAAGACGATCAAGATTACTGCCCTCTTGGGAAACTGTAAGAAAATCTTCTGTGTCGTTTTCGCTCCTCTCGGCCACAGAATCGTCAAAATCTTTGTCGATCCTCTTTTTGATGTCTTCCAGGACGGCCACCTCGCCTATCTTCTCAATGATCTTCTTACAGTATCTCGATTCTTCCAAATTGGCAAGACTTTCAGCTAAATTCCTCGCGTGCTCGTCATTGCTTAAGATTGCAAAATTATTTTTTAGACAGACTTTATCGAAGGATTCATTTCCGATCGAGCATTCTTGAAGCTCATCGTCTTCGTTCTTCGCTAAATCCAGATCGAAGAACATTTGTTTAACGAAGCAACATTTCGTCCTCGACATGTTCCTAGAAATTCTACTTGAAGAATAAACTGTCTCCTTTATCGGTCGAACAGAATCATGACCGAAAGCGTCGTTTGGAATTTTTTCAGGATTTCTCGAGGAAGCAATGGTCTCCTTTGGAGATGAGACTGTTTCATTGTTAAGATTATCAACGTGCAAAATCTCCTGCACATTTTCACATTGGTCGTTTTTCGATTCTCCAATGATCCTTTTAACGTTTACCAAACCGTTTTTTTCTTTTGACGTATTTCTTCTTCTCGCAATTGTCGACCTGCTTTCTACGTCGCTCCAATTTATTGCATTTACTTTCGCATCGTCGGACATTGATGAAAAGTATTCGTCGCAATTTTCCAGATTATTTCGCGAATTCTCGTCGTCGCAACAGGTTTCCCGTAATGTCGCCGTTATCTCTTCTATCTGTCGATTCACAGCCGTGAATTTATTGATATACTCGGCGCGCTTGTTTTCCAGAACTCGAACGCGCAGCCACGGCTCGTCACGATAGTTTCTTCTGCTTGAGCTACGCGAACGAGCGATGCGAAAGTCCGCGACGATTCGCGGCTCGTTATCGTAACGCTTGCGATAAGAAACCTTTTCGGTCGCCGGCTTTGATTTTCTCTTCATTTTTCTTTGTCGCAAACTCTTTCTGTTCGAAGTTTGAATCTGTGCATCTCTGGTCATACAGGCACTATCATACTTATGATCTTTTCTCACAGAAGGATTCTTGAAGTCCCCAGATATAAAAGAGTAATCGTCAGCAGCACGATCGTTTCGTAAAGTATCCGATATATCGCTTTCATTCTTTTCAATATGTTCATATAATTGACTATGATGAGAATTATGATTACTCTTTTGAGCTCGATTACATTTAGGGATAATCTCCGTCGATTTTGTACAATCAATTATCATCGTTTGGCGATCTGTATGCGCTTTAAGAGACACGTCTGTTGATAAGCTTGACGTTGGAGTTGATTGCGCAACCCAGTATTTGCATATGATCGTAGGTCTGAAATCGTTGCAAACATGTTCGTTTCGTTTCCTCAAAATAACATTAAAATAATATTAAAGTTTATGCGTAATATAAGACAAAGTCTTTTTAACTTTAATAGAATCACCTTTAAATATAACTAATATAATGACATCTGTGTTTGCAAAAATTAAAATATGCCTAAAATCAATGTTCTTTCTTGAAATACTTCAAATATATACACATCTAAATATAATTATATTCGAAAATGTCTTTTTTCTTATTTTCAAAAGTGTCAAATTAATTTACAATTTACCGAGATTAAATGCTACTACCTGCGAACGATACTGAAACGTTTTTTAGAGTTTCTTATCGCACAATACGAGCTGGAGAGATCATCGCTATCGCTTAAACATTTCGCGCCGGAACGTAAACCGATGGAGCAAATCTTGGGGGCTTCCGGGACGAAGTTTCTTTTACCGTAACGCAATATCGCGTCGCATTCCTTGTTACAACTGCGTCGATTATCATAAAGGTACTTCATCAAAAATTCCGGACGCCAGTTCCGACGCATTCGTATGCGCGACATAAAATCGCTGGGATAAAATACACTCTTCAGCTGGTCGATCATAATCGACGCCGATGTTCGAGCTACTTTGAGTCTCTTACGTGGAGATTTACGCGGTCGATATTGCGCGTCTTGCGAGAAACCGCTCTCACGTCTGCGAGATAACGCGAATGCAATTTTCATAATTACTCGGGGAGATACGTTACAATTCTATCTTTGGATCCTGAGATTCGTGTGGCCTTAGAAGATTAAAACGCCAAACGTTCAAAATGTTGCAACCTTAGATTCTCAGATCTTTGGATCTTTAGATATATTTAGTGATATTTAAGGCATTTATATCTGCATGTTTGCAAATATGTAGATTTTTAGATATCAGAATCTTTGGATCCTCAAATCGTTAGATTTCTTAATCACTAAAACTATAGATTTTTTTTGTTTTTAATACATCTTAAATATAACATAATCTTTGATTTTTTTTCTAATTTCCTTAGATTATTAGTCCTTAACAATTAGTTATTAGGATCGATTAAAGTACGTTGATAAACTTACATACGCATGAGATTGAAGAAGTTCGAAGATGAACATTCACTTTCAATATCGTCAAAATCCATAACGCATATTAGAATCACTAATGTATGCGTTCTTTATGACTCGTTTCCGGCACTAAAAGATGTAATAATATTCCGAATGTCAGAAATAAAGTTAAAGAAGCATCGTAAAAATACAGGTTCGATACAAACGTGATTACTACATTTTTGGAAATGTGCGGAAGTAAGAAATATGATAAAAATGTAATAACTTCCTCACGAGCTCTATTTAATTACATATACATGGTCTCAAACGTAACACGATTTAATATCTTTTTAGATATCATTATAATTCGACGATCAATGCAAAGATAAGTTTGAAATTTTTAATCGTCGAGAATACAAGATAATTCGGTTTGTACGATTTGACATATCAGTAGGTTAGTTTGTGTAAGCACGAGATTATTGCCTGAGAGTCAGCGTTTCCAATACCTATATCGGCCGTTGATTTGCCCCAACACGAATTTCGTGTTCGTCATTTTGTGATACTCAGATTTGGAATGTGATTTGCTGAAGGGACGTGAAAGAGAGGAACTGCGCAATCTGTCAAAGTTACGTTGTTATGTCTAAACCGTCTTAAACGTGTCGTAGATCGCTAACATTTCGGGAAATCTCGATACCGATTAATAATCATCGCAATTTGAAGAATAAATTCTTTTTAAATAGATGTATGTATGACGAAGCAAGAGGGACAAACCTAATGTAAAATAACAAAGAATAAGTTGATAAATATAATAACTTCTTTTCGTTAACAAAACATTTAATTTTCTTCTTCCACGAAGAAAAACAATTATATTTTGTTGAGTAGCGCAATCGACGTCTCATTAAAGCGCGATCGAGAGGGGAATCCCGTAGCGGGGTGAGCATACAAAACTGCTATGAAATTCTCCGTGCAACCGTCTACGATCATCGTAGTGTTAAGTCATGTGCAACGGAATGCTTCATCACATAGCCGAGCTAATTATAGCCTACGCATTTAATAAAGACTGTTGTCGGCCTTCTCTTTTACGCGTGACACATTATTGCCCACACAGAATTCCGCTTCTATCAAGCACAGGCCAATAACTTTCAACATTGGAGAAAGTTTACAGAAAAAAATCTATCATCTTTCTCTCCACGTCCGATTCGAAATCGAAAATAACTATTATAAGATTAGAATTCTTAAAAATCCTAGATTCTAATTACATATATTATTCTTCTATTATATTCTTATTGTTAGTTCTAATATCTTAGATTCTCTAAGTTGCTTCTCCGAGCAACTTGACTATCAAAATGTGTCGCACAATGTATCATAAATATAACTTATATCACATTTCGTAAAACTCTTTATATCGTATTGAGATATTATTTTAGATAAGATCCATATAAAGAAATAAATCATGGTACTGTAACTCTACAGAGATAATGTATCGATTAATTGTACGTAACGCCGCGATCAAATTCAGCCGTGTATAAGATTTAATCGGATGCGATTCATCGGTGTGCCTGCTGCGAATATTTGGAGAGACCTTTCGTCACATTAGGGTACATTCGCGTGGTTCGTTGAACGACCGCTTTCGTGTCAAGTTCGTCGCTTCACCGCCCTGCCCTCCGACTCTTGTTACCGCCACCCTCCTTCCTCACTTTTAACCGCGTTTCGCCTCCTCTTCCGAGCACTTGTTGCATGCCCGTCCACCCTCGAGAGATCGAGAGATCGTTACTACCGAAATTCCGGATGCTCGTCGAGAAGTCTTCGAAAGTTAAGCAACAGGAAAATCGATCGAGGAGAATCGTATAGTTCTCTCCCAGCTTAAAATAATTCCTTTTCTCTCTATTATACGTACGATAAAGATTATAATTTGCGTCGATAAATTCTTTTAAAATTGCTAAATGCGATTTCAAACTCGGTATTAAACTCAATTTTATCATTCCCTACTATAATGGAACTCCCTGCGACTTTGACTTCACCGTATCTGCAATCTCGAATTTCTCGTTTTACGATAAACAACATCTAGTTGATCCCTATCTGAGAGGGTCAAGACGCGTGCACGCAAAAATACGTGTACGCGAGAGAATCGTGCGCATAAACGCATCTCACCACGGCTGATCGCGCGGGCGATGAAATTACTAATGTAAATACCAGTGTGTGCGCGTGCATGTGTGCAGATCGCGTTCGATTAGTGCAATCTGGGTTACAGTCAAAGGTTGCACACGCGACAATTGTTCAGGTCTGACTTACCGTCCACCACTCCCGCGGACGTTTTTAAAGGTCGTTGCGTTGAGAACTCCCAAAAGAATTCTATCGTTTATACATCATCGTCATCAAAATAATATCACAGAAAAGAAAAAGAGTTTTGCAGAGCGGAGATTTAAATTAAACGTTGCATATTGCCCCAAACTACACGTGTAAGTCTGTGTACTCATATTTTGCTCATATATTAAGCAAAGTGGTTTTTTTTCGCAAGCAAAAGGTAACTCTAGTCCTGAAAATTTAGCTAAATAGAGAGCGGCATAAAAATTAACGGAGGAAACCCTTTCGGGAATTCAGTTTCCCATTTATTGATCGTGTCGAGCGAGCTTCAAATTGGACGGAGCCTCATTGCCGTTCACGAGCGATAGGGAAATTTCTTCCTCGTTTTCTTGTAACTTTCCGGTCTCTGCTTAGGCGGGGGACGCTTTTTAACGCGAATTCATTTACATACGTCTAACTTTTGCGCTTTTATGCGTGCATTCTTCGACTCGGGATCCGTGTGTGGGGCAAGAATTTCTTTCAGCTCTTTGTAGGGGTATCTTCAGTATATTGATTAAAAAAGTAAATTCCGAAAAAAATGTTATTCTTTTAAAACGTGTAAAAGCAATAAAAACCACTTATGAGATTAGCTACACATGATTGCTTAATCATTTAGAATCTCGACGAGGTTTATCTTTCATGTATTTCTAATTGTAAGCATTATAAGCATTATAAATATAATTAAGTGTGAAGAAATGAATGGTTTTGTGTAGAAAATTGCGCACAGGCAGCCCGAGCGACGTTATGCGTCCTGCCTATTCTTTCCCCCAATTTCCTAGTAGAAAGGAGGAAAGGATAAGGGAAGTATGCTTTGTGGTCGACGATAATGCGTTTCCCGGTAAGTAATTACCCCTGCAAACGTACACGCGTGTGCATCTTTTACATCGAATAATCTAAATGACGTCGCTGCATTGCCGTTAAAGAAAAATTCTGTTCCAAATTGACGAAAAAAAGTCAAAAGATTAATCTAAGAAAAAAAAAGATGGATAAACAGTAAAAGATTGCTCGTCAATCCATCATCTTTCAAAGTGTCATACACAACAGCACTTGTTATTAACTCTAAAATCAAATATTAATTAAAGAAGTGAGATCTTCATTAGTCACACTTTTCGCGAAATGGGATATCTTTATACTTAGATGTCGTTGACGTTGTACAAGATTGATGCATTCTCGCACACAGAACGAATTGCCTAAAATTCTAAATATTTCGAAAGTATTCGACCAGAAAACCTGTTTTTTGAACAGAAGAAGAATGTCATGGGTCGCTCGCCTATTCACGAGTAGAAAACTGCGGAGAAGTCGAATAAAGTGCAGCGACGGGATGTCAGCTATGTTATGCCGAGTATGGGAGCGTACCGACACCCTCGGTTTCACGAGAGCGTTCTCTGACACTTGGGCAACCGAGGGTGCTTGTCCCTTTTTTTGTGCCACCCGATGCAACGGTCCATTAGTCCCTGTTTTGATGCCTCGGCTCGGCGTCATCATCGAGAACTTTGAGTAACGAGTCGACACCCTCGTGTTAAATTTATTAAGGTCGCGTGGCGATGGCGAGAGAAGCCTGCAATTTCGCGATTTAATACACAGGAAAGACGCAATCGACGAGAGTCTCGTTTGACGCGCGTGCATTAGCTGGGGTGATTAACGTTATAGAGAAAAATATATTTGCAGCACGCGCTCGCGCATTCGTGTCAAGGAACTTCGCCGGAAGTTTCTAGCTCGGGAAAGTTACAAATGTTTTAAATATATATATAAATCTTTGAACACGCGCTCCCCTGCACGCATAGATAGAATATTCTGACATCACGCAAAAATTATGCGAAATATCGTTACACTAAATTCAATAAGTTTTTGACAAAACCTTGTCGTTTAACATATTACTTTCGTGGTAAAGTACTGGGTAAAAATCGACGCTTTAAAATCACGTCGCGTTTTTATTATCCTCGCAATATCCGACATTGCGCTTATCGCAAATCTTCCCGTGCGCGAGGCCGGAACAATAACTGATTGAAATTCCGGGTAAGTTTCTCGTTCTTTTTGGCATTAATGTCTTTTTATCGAACAAGCGTGATACGACGGTTGTGCTGTGCAATTTGTATTGTCTCGGATATACCTATATCTTATGCTTCTATCGCGCGTTGGCGAAACCGATGTGCCGGCAACTAGTAACTAACAGTGCAATTGCAATCGCGCGTAGCGGAGGGGAAAAGTCGCTTTCCCGTCGGCCGCCACGTAAAATTGTTCGGCCACGACCATGGCGATCCAGATAAGGCATCCAGCCGGTATCAATTACAGGGGCGAACGGCGAGCAGCGACGGCGACGGGGTTGTATAATGGCTGGCCCGGATAATACTTTAAGTCACACTCGAGAACGAGCGAGTGAGCGCCGCGCCGCCGCCCTTCTTCGATCATTACCGCTCTCTTTCTCTCGGCAGCACGCCTAATTACTAATTATTACGACGTAATTGTGCGGCATTACGGCTCGCGTTACCGCCGGCGTTACTGCGTAATCTGCATGCAAGGGCGGACTACATTATTCGCGCTTACACTTCGCAGCCGCGCTTTAGTGAGGCAGGCTTCGAATGTTAACTCGCGGTTTAGTTCGCCGTTTTCCTCGCTGCTCGATTGGCGATTTTTGACAACGAAACACGATGAAAGATTTCGATAGGGATAAAGATAATTGCTACCATATTTCTTTCATTGCGATGAATATTGTAAAAAATTAATCGAATCCTTGGCTATTACTGCAAAAGATTCTACTTTACCATTCGTTCTTTAATTTTCATAACCTCGTTTAATTTAATGAGAGATATAATCGCCAAGGAGACAATTCAATTTCAAAAAGATTGAGTAATTAACGACCGAATGATTCCCCCCTTGCTCGTTTTTTTTTCACGATTTGCTACACCATTTACCTGCTTTATTATAGTAAAACTCACGTGGCATACATTTTTGCTGTAACATAATAATCACGCAGGAAAATAAATGTTGCCTTTCGCGATTTGCATTGGAGACCGACTTTCGCGCAAGTTTCTCTAATAACTTAAACGTCGATAAGGACAAGGCTTTCCTATGACGAATGTGTAACCAGATGCAAATGCAGCTGATTAGTATCGGCCGTGGCGCAGGTGAGCGAGCGAGCGTTTCAATTAACGATTTCTTGCGAAATCGCGCCGCATTACCGCCGTAATTTCGCGGCCGTCGAATCGGTTCGCCTAATCTCTGTGCGTGGGCGGATTACATTATTCGCGCTTACACTTCTGACTTGCACACCGTGATTTGTAGAACGCTGCGATAAAGATAAAGAAAGTGTGTGTTACGATGACGTGGTATTTTTTTCATATCCGCGTAGGACATGCGATCAGTTTCGAATTTTTCATTTCAGAATCTTTTTTATTACATTCCAGCATAACATCAAATTTTATTTTGACAAAAAATGCGAAGAAAATAGTATTAATAATCATAATTATAATAACACAAAATAGATGAGATTTGATTTGTACATAAAATATATTAAAAATGTATATTATATGGAGGTGTCATATACCCATATTAAGAAAAAATAAAACTCGGCATTATTACGAAATTACTCACATAACGTAAGTATAACACTTACGCTAATTTCCACGACAAGTCTGCGGCTGATCGCATGACAGGGGAGCTTAGAGTGACTGATGTGCAAACCAATGAAGATTTGTGCGCCGTTCTGTACACATTTGTCGGTGTCGGATATCACGAACTTCCATGGAATCAATCCTCCTTCGATTTTTGGATTATCTCTCCCTCCCTCCCCCCCCCCCCCTCTCTCTCTCTCTCTCTCTTTCTTTCTTTCTCTCTTCTGCGATTCGATGTTTGCTTCACGATGGAACAAAGGATTAGACGTGCAGACGAAAAATAGAGTTTATTGAAGCATCAATTTAATCGATTAAAATCTCTTAGTTTAACAATATATTACACTTATGTACAAATGGTTTCGGCATTAAATTACTTTCGCGAATACCGATTGGAAACGGTGCGATTAAAGCACCGTCAAAGTGCGACGGATTTAAGCAAACATCGAAAGACCGATTGCATTAGGAAGATTGAATTGTGATACTGAATGGCCTGAATGCTCGGATATACTTGTGATCAAGTGGCGCCGAAGACGCAAAGATCCGGAGTTTTATATTCGCAATGTTTGAGAATATTTCCGAGCTTTCGGCCCTTAATAACAATAAGTGTAAGTAGATAAAGAATCGAGCAGTTGACAGTTAAACGAGCACTAAGCTGTTTTGACCTATTGTCTCGCGAGTAATCAGCTGAAGACGCGTTAACGGCCGATCAGCTGTTGTCGTCGACTGGCTCTCGCAACTCTCGCTTTGTCTCGAGTATTTACCTTACCTCATTTTTTTGATTGAGGCATCCGACTGAAAGTATCGGTCGACTGTTAAAAAATCGATCGTGCAAAGCACAGTTCTAAAGACCTAAACGCAATATGTGTACAAAGATCAAATTTCAAATTTCTTTCTTCTTTTCATTATTCCTTTTGACATCTATCCTTGTAACTGGCTAATCGTGAGCAATTATATAAGTATAGTTTTGAGATGGGGGTTTAAAGATCGATAAAGGGTTATGATATCGTAAATAACAATAATCGGGCACCCTTCTTTCTCGACATTACCGTAACCGATGGCGCGGCATCATCGAGCCCATCATCGGGCGCTTTTCAATCGCAAGAGGATCTCCCCTATTGTTTCGTGCAGGCATTCACGGGTCTTCTCTGGTCCTTCATGGGTTCCCATAGTCGCGGCGCTCCTGTGGGAACTCGCTCCTCGCCAGGTCGCCGGCAATTCCTGTGGGAAATATTCGCGTCCCCATGCAACGGATCCACGCCGGGGCTTTCATGGTGTGTAAATTGGTTTACATGGCCGCTCGCGTGTTCGCCCACTCGCTCACTCTCCTCACCCGCGTTCCATAAAAATCCGATGACTCGAGTTTATCCGTTTCATGTTATACGCGACGACACGTGCAGCGAGCTGTATATCGTCCGTAAATTTCGTAGAATTAATTCAACGACTCGGCGCCTCTCTGATTCACGAAGCTCACCGCCAAATTATAGTACGGAGGGGAATGCGCATCTTGTGGATAAATAACGCGCTCTAATTTGATGAGATGCATCCGCTTTATATTTGGGGGGATACGTATCGATAATACCTTATATTATTCTTTATTTCTTTTTTATATTGTATTTTGTATACATTTCGAATTATCTTGAAAATACCGAGATTATTTCTAATAAAGAGAACTTGTGTATATATATATTTTTCTAATTAGTGATTTTCTTCATTGTGATCAAATGTTTTGCTACACGATTTTAATACCTTGTGCAAACTTTTTACTTTCTCTCCAAATTATTTACTTCCTCTCCGACATCTATCCCGCATTTTCGAAAATTTGATTATGCCACCGATAATACGTTAACTGGTCGACACGTGGCAGCGGTCCATCAACAATATTACATTATCATACTCGTTACAGTATTCTACGATTATGTCTACCCCTCTAAAGAAGTAACCCTTTCTCCCTTGGGTCTGTTTCATGGCTCATGAGATTCACTAGTAGGTACATAATGCGAATCTCCATCTCGCCTACAGTCTTAACTATAATAGCAATTATTCCTTTTTATTCAATTATGCGAGTAGCACATGCATTATATTTTTCACTTCTCTCCGTATACTTATAAGTTCCTAAGAAAATATTAATAAAAGACAAGAAAGAGTTACGCGCGCGCGTAAATAGTAAATTTCGCGCTTCTAAAAGTATTGCAAAAATAAAAATTAATCTAGAATGCACGATACGTCGGCTGGATATATTGTACTTGATAACGTAATTCTTAAATCGAATTAAAAAAAATAAATGGATTCTCCTTCGTTTAGGATCAATTTCGCTGCAAAGCCTCGAACAAAATCGAAGAGCTTATTTGGTAGCTCGTGTGCCATGATTACTTTTTCGAAGCTGCCGAAACCACATCCGCCCATCATCCTGCCGATAGCTCTTCCTCCCAGAGTTCATTTAACAGTTCACAGGATTCTGCAGCGATCGTGCGATCACGCGTGGCCTCCTTGCGAGGCTCCCTGGAGACCGGCACGCACGGCAGCGTGCGGCTCCGTGTGTACACGCTGTATGTATCCGCGGTTACTTCATCATGGGAACAACACGCACACATGACGGATGGATGTGGCGTTGAAGAAGAGAAGGAAGAGGAGGAGGAAGTGTGGTGCGCAACACAATGCGTTACGGCAGCCAGAAAATTCGCGATCCCGACATGCGTGCGCGGCACGTGTCGCGCCGGATTAACGAGGGTGCGTGGCTCTCCTCTCCTCTTCGTCTCCTTGTCTTCTCTTCTCTGCGCGAAATTTGCTGCGAAAGTGTCGGTACGTTGACGAGGGAGGATCAGCCACGATTCTCTGTCGTCACGCCCCCTTATCGCCCGCCGCGTAAATATTCGTTTAGGGGATTCCCGTTTGGATTGTGTTCACTGCAAATCGTTGTCGGAAACCTCTTTACGAAAATCTCTTTCCGTGTGAAAGCAACTCTCTGTTATTTAAAAACCGTGCGGACATTTATTCTCGTTGCGCTCCGTTATTTTATTAATATTGTATAATAAATGCAATAAATTCTCGTCATATAATTTAATAAATATAATAAGAATAGTTTCTCATTTGGGATACATTGAAATCATCGATAAAGACTTCACTGGCTCTATTTTCATCCGACAGTGGCTAAAAATATTTTACGAGAGAGATATACCGAAATGAATTATAGAAGTTGATGCATGAATATATAGGTACCTACTAATCTCGATGAGAATAACGTTGTTGGCGAAATCATTATCAGTTATTTCAGCGTACATCTTATGATTTCTATCCGTTGAAAAATTCTGAATTAACTTCTTTTAAAGGAAAAATAACATTAAAAATATTACAAAATAATTCTGAAATAAGTTAATCCTCAAAATTATCAAATAAATTCCCCTATCACAAAAAAATTAATCTTTAATTAAAGTAATTGTCAAATTTTACAAATAAGGAACAATTTGAATTATCACATTTTTTTGACAAATCGATAGGGTCGCGAAATAATTTCGGAGTACGACGCCACAGCTGATTATTATGTAGCGAATAACGTCGAAACTTGATATCGCAATGTTCGGTCGCAAAATCAATAGAAATAAGAGCGTAGGAGGAAACATCAAAGGAAGCAGCCTCGTCCCCTGACTGCGACACGTGTATATCCTACATACGCACGTGCATGAAGAGGAGCCTTAGCGTTGCGTCGCGTCGGTGTGCGTCGATGTGCACTCGCGGCAAGACGGCGGCAGGTCAGGGCCAGAAACTGACTCACCCTGGACCCACCAGTGTATTATAGCGGGCAAGAAAGGTATATGCCGAAAGGATGGGGAAGGGCCGGACACACAGGGGTGGCGGAAGAGTTTCACAAGAGAAAGAGAAAGAAGCGAACCGTGGCTTTCACCATCCCAAAAGCAAACAGCGGGACGCAAATTTACAACGAAAAAAAGGGACTCGCCAAGAGAGAGAGAGAGAGAGAGAGAGAGAGAGAGAGAGAGAGAGAGAGAGAGAAATAGGAAAAGAGAGAGACAGACGGAAAGGGATGCTCCATTCCTCCTGTTTAGGGCCCGATGATGTTTGATCAGATTGACTGCGAAGCAGCCGCGGCGAGGGTTAATTAAAAAGGGGATAGAGCTGATTTGATTACTGTATTTCGGACAGTCGGGCTCGTACTCGGCGCGTCGTGAATTTTCGATTATCGTAGTATCTTCCTGGCATGTTCCTCACGTTTGAGATTAGTCAGTTAATCAACGCTTCGCCGGGCAAAGAGCCTCTATTTGGCCGAGTTCGCGTAAATGGTAAATCACAGTATAAAATGTAATACTATTATTTTTAACGATATCATTACGAAATTGGAGTGCTAAGAGTAGAAATGAGTCAGAATCTCAAACGCAATTTGGACGTCTGCTGCAGTCTTTAAAAATATACTTGCTATTAAATAAATCTTGATTATACGGTGACAAGTCGAAACAATCTGGCATCTTACGAATTCTACGAGCGTGAGAACGAAAAAGGAAGTCAAACGAACGGAAGCGTCGCCGTGGTGGCGACAGCGTTTTAGCGGCACGTGCAAAGAGCAAACGTACGCACGCACGCACGCACACACACGTGACATTTAGTAATAAATCGAGGATATTTTAGCAGCGGTCTCCATCGGCGAGGGTGCGATAACGCGTCCGATAAAATAGGTGGTACCTGCCCGACGTGTGCGTCGGCCGCGACTATCATGAGTCACCGGCGGATTTTTAAGGGGGACTGCTGCGAGTCCTCCGCAACAACTGTATTTCCGTCATACAGCATCGAGAGGGGGCACCGTATCGATTTAATAGCGCTCTTGTTTACCAGTAATGAGTCTACGCCAGACCGGATGCAACGGCGAACATATAAGAAGCCAATTATCTGAATTATCGTCGTCGAAGAATCGAAATGTTTCAGTCTTTTCTCAAAATTCGTATCGTAATATGATTATTCCGTATTATGATTACCTACGACAATTTTTAAAAAAAATTTATTATATATGTCCAGAAAGTAGAGGAAATTATTTTGAAATTCTCAACGATAAATATAAAAATTCACGATAAAAAATCTAGATATAGCAGAGGAAGAATTGATCAACGCTTTTATTGAAACCATTTTTCAAACGTAGAACCTACTCGGATTTTCTAAACCGAATAGAATAGAATGTGGATAGAATTCTCTATCCATTTAAAATTTCCACACATTATTATTATAATACAATTGCTCGTCTTATAAAACGAAGGAGTATCTAAAAGATCATCCTTTAATAAAAAAAATGTTATTAAGCGATTTAATTTTCGCGTTTGTAAATTAAATATATACAATATGATTAAAATTAATAAATTTAATATGTGTATTATATTTGTTCAAGAAAAAATGTTTAAAAAATTTTTTAGACGCGAACTTATTAAGAGCAAAAAAGGGACACGTTTTGTTAATTGCAATTTTACCAAATGTTAGCCGAAGTGTAAGATGTGGACAGGTATATTAAAAATCATCGCTACGAGCAATTACGCACGACACGTGGCCGATCCGCTCGCGCTCGAACGATGCGTGTACGCACGCGTGCGTGTCGCGCGTAAACTCGTGCAACCAAGTAACTAGGCGGCAACTCGTGTATATTCGCTCGTCGCATGTGCAGCTGATTAAGTTACAACTAACGTCAGCTTCTCGAATCTCACCTTCGCTCACAAACAATGCCACATCCGCTAACTTTCCACTTCTCGCTCTTAGGTTTGACAATAACGTCACAAGGATTTCAAAGTAATTAACAGACAAAGTATTGCACTTCGCAATTATAAAGAATTAAAAAGAGACAAACTTTGAAATCTGAGAGAGAGAGAGAGAGAAATCGTATATAAAAACTTTCTCAACTACTTGCTACGTACTACTTTTTAATAATGCTATAACTTTATTAAAAGTATATTATAAATCTTTTAGATATATCTAGGATCGCGAAATTATTATAAAAAATTGTGATATTTTATACTTATAACTTTATCCCGTTAAAAGTTATTTGCATATTATTTATAAATCTTATTTATTGGGATCTGACATTTAGCACCATGACCTCTGGTGGCCGGAAATTAAACTACTCTATGTAGGCAAACTACTTCCCGGTTCGCATCACGTTATAGAATCGTCAGTTGTATTATATTTATATAAAAGTTAATAATGTACCTGCCCATTTGCATATTTCATTGATATATTATACTTATAAACATAATCTTTAAAAAATACCTTAACCCAAATTGCCTACATAGAGCCGCCATTGAGTTAAGCCACGCTCCCATGTTAGATCCCAATAAAGAATTCTTAATTGACGTTAATGGTCAATTGTTAGGGATAAAATACTTTTATAATTCAACTTCTTTGGTTTTCCTAAAAACGTAAAAGGTTGCGAAAGTGCAATACCTCCTGCATCTCGCCGTCACGGCTCGAGAGATAATCTCGCGAGTTATTCTCGCGCAGAGCAGTCGACACGTATATACACGAGCTCGCGTCGCTCCGATAGGTAGTTACTTCTCGTAACTTCGTTATTTCCGAGAGCCGCGCGGGTCTGCTTAACCCTATTAACGCGCATACGACGCTTATTTGCAGTATCAAGCCCCGGTGGTGCGTCTGCCGCTCTATCTCCGTTTCTCGTTCTCCGCGAATCTCTCTCGGCTTCCCCTCCTAACAGCGTCGCGAGAGTAGCAGCTCTCGTAATTCGAGGTGTACGCGTTAATTGCCGTATTCATGCCGGGTCGGCCGGAAGGGTTGCTCGTACGCGCCGACTTCTGAATAGCGAAGCTAAATACTGCGACGTAATCCGTTTAAAAGGGAAATGCGACTGTATCAAGAGCGCGACGACTATTCGCCGAAGAAGGCCTCCCGACCGATGACGATGATGTCCCGAGCTTGGTCGGGATAGCGCGATATTTAACGCGCGAATCAAGACGACGCGACGCGACGGCTCGACAGGATTAGTAAGAAAGAAAAAAAAGAAACAAAAACGGAGCAATCCCCAAACAAATGCTCGTAATATGTATATTTTTATAAATATTGTCAATTAAAACTATAATTACAATTCGCGATGTATATATCTTACAAATATTTTTAATTAATTAAGAACTATAACTATGATTCCCTACGCGATTATTAACGTTTAAGGAAATTCCGAAAGCGGGATTTTGAAAATAATTTTCGCGAGATTTTAGAAGAATTTACATTCGCGAAAGCGACATTGTTCCGCGCGACGCCTCCTCTGACTTACGACGACTGTCACGAGATATCAGGTATCCCATTAGATAACTTTCCTCGCTTCGTCGTTCTTATAGAGCCGCCCCTCGACCCTCTCGCGGAGAGAGACGTTGGCAGTCGACCCCATTAGGCGGACAGGGTTTCGGTAGCAGATTGCAGGTTTGCCATTCATGATGCGCCGAGGGAACTTCTTTATTCTTCTCCTTTCTTTCGGGGTCTCCATTGACGTGGCGCGAGGACGCACAATACCGGGACGCCGCTGCAAGCAGCCTCTAATGAGCGCGTGCCGCTGACAGAAATACATAGGCATTACGCGCGCACGCCTCCCGCCCCTCTCTTTAGCGTTAGTCGATGGATGGATACCTATGTACTCCGAGCTTCGAGTGACTAGGTATTCATGCCGCTTCAACGATCCTCCGAGATCTCGGCAATTTGCATCTTGTTGTGTCCGACGCGATTGCAGACGTCGCAATGGAGACGGCGATAAAGCAAAATAACGAACTAGAAAGTTCAACATGTTTTATTAATTCGATTGAAACCTTCGCAATGTCACGTTTTTACTTGTTAAGATAAAAATCCAAATTCTTTTCGAATTGTCTCATTATGATTGTATTAATTGACAAATACAATTATATTATAGGACCAGAGAAAAATAAAAACCGGTTGATTCAGATATCTTTTTATGAATTGTATGTAAATTATGAACAGAGAAAATTTGCTTTAACAGGAGATCTTGTTTAAATAAATTTGCCGTTCTCGGCAGATGCGACAATAAATTAATTTAAGAGAAAATGCTATCTTCTATAGTAAAAGATAGTGATAGATTAGCAGTGAAGCCAAGCATACACAACATAACATCGGAACCCTCGGTAGAGAAATGTCGGAGCCCTTAATCACAATGTATCCATCCAAACGACAAGATTAGCATGTTCGAAGTTTCGCAGACGGAGGGTCGGACAGGATTGGAAGCCGAAGGAGAGTGCAATTACAAGGAAACTTGGAAGCGGTTGGTCGAGCATTATTGAATCAAGTGTCATCATGCACCTTGATCGCGCGATGGTTCATTTCGCGATGCGAATGCAACGCGAGTTACCCCCTCGTACCTCGTACGATTCCAATCCTCTTTCCCTCCCAGCCGTAACACCCACCCCGTATAACTCAAGTGCGGGTTCATTCCGTTCGCGCGACCGTTGCGACGCAGGTGCAAGGCCTGTCTGTCTCCTACCTGCACATGCATCGCGGACACGTTCGACATGGTGCGGCCGCACCTCGTCGCCGTCCTCGTTGTTCGGCATGAATCACCGATCAACCGTCAGCAATTTCGAAGAGCCCCTCACCGAAACTTATTCGTGACGAGACGCGGCAGTTACGGTACCGTATAACGGGTCCCACGAGTTTTCACGTTAAAGACCGATCGCACCCGCCAATAATCACCTCGGGGCAGCGACATTAGTTCCGGAAATGAGATAGTTTCTGGGAATGCATTCGCGAATCGGGAGATTTTATGAGAAGGGTGATTATTTGGAAATAAAGGTAAATCGTAATTTTCCTGAGCGCGAGTAAAATTTTTGTGCAAAAATAGCTATAAAGATAAAATTTTCTAGTTTATAATTTTTAAGACAAGAACATTCCTGTCCAAACTTTCCGACAAACATAATATTTTTCACAACTAAGGAATTCGAATATTTATACACATAGAATACATAAAACACATCGAAATACATGGCATAAAAAAATCATAAATAGAAACGCGTTAGATTTTTATTCTAAAATCTGATGTGATTATTATAGATATAAGAGATTATCTAAAATAGGCGTTAAAAAATATTTTTTTCGCCAATTAATATTTTATCTCTAAGTATTTTTGCTGCAGATGGCACGCGATAAGATCCTATATCATTTAGTATTTAGTCATTAGTCAGTAAAGTTATTTGAAGTTTTATTCTTCGTAATTGTCATCTCTCTCAAAATAATAGCCGAATCCACTCGGCCGGAAGTACCACTTCTGGGGATGATGCGTGGTCGTTCCGCTATCAACCATCGATTTATCGAGCTCGTTGTAGCGTGGGAATTTGAAAGTTTGAGTGGGACGCGCTGGAATATCCGTTAACTCGAGTGTTGGAGCTTATGGGGCGACGAGGGTAATTAACACATCGATGTTCCTCTCTCGCTCATGAAGGACCCCCAGCGAACAGGCGGTTGGGTTCGCGTGGGAATTTCACACCGTCGCGCACATTCGCGTCTATAGAAAGCTATCAACATTGAAGAAAATGTTTTCCATTGAGTCCCAGAGTTATCGTCCAAAGCTACGAAATTATCTTCACGTGTATCGGTCGTAATTGTCATAATTAAAATATATTCCAAGAAAGAGAAAGAGAGCTATTGAGCGAATAAGTCTATCACAGTGTATTACAGAACGTAAACGCATCATGAATGAGCGATACAAATGTTGGGCACTTAAATCTAAATCCTAAGAATAAAGTAAATTTAGAAAATAAATTATATTACAGTATTGTAAAAAAATGTAAGCGCGTTTATATATGTATACATTCGCTTGTTAGATTCACGAGGAAGTGGAAATATGAGTATACAAGCGCAGCTCAACATATGCCTACGAAGCGAATAAAGAATAAAAAATCCAGCGGTGCAATGGAATGGGCGATATCAGAACGAAGATCTTGCAGGATTTCTGGCGACGTCTGCGTCGGCGACAACGAGCCGCTGGGCGCCGTTTGCGCGAGAGAGCGTCGCGACGCGACGCGGCGCATCGGGACACGCGTCGCGTGACACACTGCCACCGGTGAGCCAATGCATCACGCGTCATGATAGCGGTCCCGCGGCGTTATGACTCAAGGGCCGCCGTGTTGTCAGCGTCGCCGAAACGGGCCGACGAGTGACTCACGGTTAACCCTTTCGTAAGCGACTCCCTGAGATTAGTATAATACCCGAAAAAAGTTTCGTAATCAATGACGTTGACTCCCTTGGATTTCTTCTTTATTTATTATTTAGAATAATTAAAAGAACTATATTTTAAAACAGCTAAGTTTTAAAATATAATTAGCTTTCTATTATTTTAAAAATACCTATCCGGAGAAAAACGTATAAAGCAA
Source organism: Leptothorax acervorum (assembly GCA_035220615.1). Taxonomy (NCBI): domain Eukaryota; kingdom Metazoa; phylum Arthropoda; class Insecta; order Hymenoptera; family Formicidae; genus Leptothorax; species Leptothorax acervorum. The sequence goes on along the minus strand of JASTWQ010001261.1, from coordinate 804,144 downwards.
TAAAAAGATAAAAGTTGTAATAAGATTACTCGTAGAATTATCATTATCTCCTTCGTGTGTCAAGACACAAATTTCAAGTAAATACTACTTCAAGTAAAAAAGATTAAACGTTTAAACATCTGCTAAAAGCCTAGACAGTGAATATAGACGCTAGTACAATGCAATTTTTAACGTAAATTGTTTAAAAGTGTTATAAATATTTTACTGCAGTATTAACATGTAATTTGAATAATAATTTGAAATAGTATGTTATTAACACTAAAAAAAGAATAAAAATATTGTTAACACCAAATTTTGTTGTTCAATTTGGAGAAGTGTGTATCGATGCGTCTCAATTAATCTTTATATCGCTCTTGCCAAATGCAACGAGCAGCACGCACGATTGCGGATGTATAATGTGGCAAAAGATACGTGTCTCTTCATTTAGAGAAACCGCTCTATCGATGTTGTCCCAGAAACGACGTTGGGAGTCCTCGACATTACGGCGCGGCTCTATTTCGGGCGACATCGCTCCGGGGCGGCGTGGTGGTGCACCGGAATGCAACGCGCGTTCTCTCGCCCGAGCGCACGCGACCCTGACAGAGTGCCGCTTGATCTCTTCGCCGTAAACGAGATTAAAGGTCCAATTATAGAATTCCTCGGTAAATTATTACCGCCGCGTCCTGGAAGCGATCTCTTTTTCCGAAACGCGTTTCCCCGGAGTCACTCTTGACCCTTGATCTCGCCCTTCCTCATGTGAGTTCTCCCGTCAACTAACAAACGGTTCGCAAATAGGATATTGCAAGCGTTCAATTTTCACTAAATATTGAAATCATGATAAAAGCATTTTCTTCGCAAAATTAGATAAAAGGTTAACGAATTAATATCGCCTTAAAGCACAAATCCAGATACATCATTACAGAGCTCAGTTAATGTCTTAATGAAAGACTATGCAGACTATAATTATAAAAAATATCATAACTATAATAAAATATTAATTTTTTATATCCATATCTAGCCTTCTCACATTTTAAAATTAAAAGCTTTGTTTTACAACAATCATTATAGACAACTATAAATATTAATATTAATTTCCAGTTTATGAGGAAAATTATTAAATCAGTCGCTCATTTCTCGTTGGTTTTAGCTGTTCGTCACTGACGTCGCGACGCCATTGACAATTTTGCCAAGGATTATCGGCCCGTTTCCGTACGCTTCCTCTGCCGTTCGCCAATAACTCTTCCTTCCCCACGAGTCGGATATGCAGTTGAATCAACTCACGGCTTGTGGAACTATTTCAAAGCATCGTGTGTCATTGCGTGCACGCAATATTTAGCCGTGCCCCACCGTGTGCGTCGGGCGTCGGCGTCGGCGTCGAGTGAGTCAGTGCGACGACGTCGTCGACGACAACGACGAAGACGACGACGACGACGTCTAGACACCACCACCAGCACCCCGGCCCGGCGTCATCGTCACCGATTCGCTCGTTTGTCCTCGTGCTTCTGTTGCCGCTCGTAAAATGGGTGAAATCATTCTTAGTCCGAATCCGACGAAGCGCCGTTCGAGGCAAATGTTCATTCACGACAGTGACGGACGCGAAATAGACACATGATGTTTTTATAACTATTACTATTATAAAAGATATTAAATTCTTCTAATTAAATTTAATTTCTTTAATTCTAAATAAAATATAATAAATTTTCTATATGAACACATGGCGAAAAATCATCTCTCTCCTAATTTTTTTCTCAATGGCAAGTGAATTTTAAATGAATTATTTTCGTCAAATATATTTCCTTTATACAGTCCCGATCTCCTTCCTTTTAAAGCGTTTACGAAAGCAAAATTAGGCGGAAATCGTATCGCGGATGAGGTTCGTCGATGGCGGGCGCAACGAGGAATAAGGATGCATTTAAGTAACTATAACAACGTCCCGGCCCAGGTGAATCATAATCGTTCTACTAAGTTGCGTGTGGCACCCCAGCCTGAAACTACCCTCCGCGGGTCCTTCCCTCTTCTCTCTTTCAGCTCGCTGCGTAAAGACACGCATAGCCGGCCAATTATGCCTGGCGACGCATGCCTCGTCATGCGAGGTATGTAGCGCAGCCTTCTCCCTTGATAGTCGTGCGGAATTCTTGAAACTGGCCACCCGCTGACTGTCCAGTTGCATTCTCGAGTATGCAATTTATTCTTTACCTGCGTGCGTGTACTGCCGTGTTTCCCGCCCGAAGGTATCCGGAGGATAACTACTAGATACTAGTGATAGACGGAAAAGGAAGCTAGACGAAGTCGTTCTTTACTTAACAAGGGCTTTACCTAACTATTAATATCCCGGGATAGATATATAACTACTGTGTATGGCAATAGTATATCTTATGTCTTATAATGACGGATATCTATAAAGGTAGCAGAGCCATCATTTAATTTTTTAATAAAACAATTCTTCCGAAATCAGAAATATAAATCCAGATTACTTCAAATATATCGCCTAAAGGCTCCATTTATTTCGCGATATCCTTCCGTTCGTTACGCTTTTATTATATATCTTTGAACGAGTGCATTAACCCATGGATATCACTTCCTTAGCCGATAAACGTGTCTTGTCGAAACACGAATATAAATAGCGCCGGCGAAAAATAGCTTCCGCTCCTATTATTATAAGCAGTTACCATTTTACACTCGTATATAGAATCCCAAATTATTCCGACATTAGAACTCAATGTTCTCGCAATTTCTCTCCCTTTTCTATCCAGCGATTTTCTCATCCCAGAATGTTAACGATTCGCAGGGCACCGTGTTACGCATAATCTGCGCGCGGCAAACACACGGAGCGCGGCATCCTGTATTTTAAACGGGCAATTTCACGAGTCCTTGGCCACTGTAGTGATTTCATTCCTCTCCCCCGAAACGACGGATGGCGGGAAGGGCGCTAACTACCCTTATATCTACTCGCGGGAGACGAGAGGGACAGGGTGCGTCTGCCTGCTCGCTGTCCCTAAACGCATCTCGAACGCCTCAACAGGTCCATGAATAAGTTAGGGCCTCCAACAGCGACGTGTCGAAGACATAATAGATTTTGAGAGCCGCTCCGACGCTCTCGTGAAAGGGCTTTCCTGGGAAATTGCCTGTGTGGCCTGAGACCGCCTGACTTTTTGCATACGAGATGTCCCAGGATGTGCCGCCCGTTTTCCCTCAATCATGCGGATTACTTCGATGAATTTCAATTTCATTTTTCGCTAATGACATTTGAACGAATCTATTATCCTTTCTCTCGTAACATTTCCATTTTCAGCGATTACTTCAACAAAGTGGATTTTCAATGAAATTTTTCTCAAGGAAAAATAAATTAAATAAAAATTGAGGTAACAATTGAAACTTTTGCTAAATGGTTATATTACGAACGGAATCACTCGATTAGAGTACATTTTCAGCGAAATTTTGCATGCGCGAATTTTTTATCTGAACACGGCTTCTTCGCGAAAAGAGAGGCGAGGAAACGCGTTTGTCGGTAGCTCTATACGTCTCGTGCAAATTTTGCGGCAGCGCACAACGGCAAATTAGATAGCGTTTCGCGATCAAGAGAAAAGAAGGGAGACGTGTCGAGAGGGTGCACCGGATTTGCATCGAAAGTGCCTCTTAAACGTCTCCCCCTTCCTTTCTCCGCGGCATCGAGTATCTAAGAACAGATTGCGAGACAAATTTCCTACAGATTCAATATTAAATCGCGGGATATATTCGTCCGGTGCCACGGGCGATGTTGACACGCCGTAGTCCATTAGCCGCATAAATATAACTCGCGAACTCCTTTCGCGAGAGTAACAGCGATCATTCTCGCTTTAACACGCTGCCAGCGTCGTGTAATTAAGCATAATTCAGCGTCCTCGGTATCTTTCCGAACTTGCAAACGGCAAAATCGTTGACAATGACGAAGAGTGCTGGAAATATCGTGTCGCCGGTGCAAATAACAAAGCTACAGTTAAATGTCGTCGCGCGATATCGCGCGAGAAATTTTGCACAGCGGAGAGACAAATTAAATAAATCTCCCGACGAACAACGAACTTTGCCACTGACGTAACGGGATTTTTCTTCCTAATTATTAACCTGACATGTCATATATTTCTAAAGAACTATTACCGTATTTTTTCCAGCGTGTTTAATTTATATGTCTATTATTTTTTTCCCGAGGAATAATATTTTGCTCGGAGATAATTGTGTCACGCGATAATTGATAATGCCATACGGATCAAATCATTTTGAAGTTCTACAGATTGGCGCTGGCGCGCGTACACCGAAATAGCAGGCAATATAGCGGCGATTAATTATTCCTACCAGAATTCAATCAAGTGCTGTAATACGTCGCCGCGTTACACGAAATGTCACCGTCGACGTAACGTCAAGCTCTCTCTCCGTTTTCGCGACATGTTATGATGAGACACGTATCGCATTCCCGTCCCGTCGACGATCGATCACGGCTATCGGCTGGTTTCTTTAATCCCGCCCCGTGCCGTATATTCCTCTATGTAATAACGTAATGAACGCGTTCGACGTGCAATTATGTCTTTCCGGTCCTTCTCACGCGCGCCTCCGGGCCCCGGCCCCGAGGCGGGGGCTGGCGCTCGCCCCCGTCGCAGTGGTAATTAATGAAATCTTATGGTTGCGTACATGCGAGATACAGTGTTGGGGCGCGTATAAATCGTGACTATGCAACGGCACACCATATGGTCAATGTTCAAAGGACCCGGCTCGCGCGTGCGATACCTACAACGGGTGTCCATGGTGATGATCGGAAGGAGGAGAGAGAGGGGGCAGAGGTGGAACCATCCTGATATCGAATGCACGAATGTCCGTGTTCATTTCGACCCGGTCCCTCGGAGAAATTTTAAAAATGCAGGGAAAAAATCCCGCGCGATAATTTGGTCCCAGAATTTCGTCAACGTTTTATCGCTGAATTATTGAATTCCCGAAGTTTCACTTCAACAATTTGCACTCTGAATTTTTCGTAAAATTAAATATTGACAAAAAAAGTTGACAGCTACAAACGTATAATTACAATAATTTGATAATTACAGCGACATTTTTGTATTCTATTTTTTTTAAAATTCTATTTTTTACACAAAGCGTTTGTAATATTAAATTTTAATATCTGTCGCTTCACAAATTTGAGAGAAAAATGTTTCATCTCGTCAATGTCTTTTTTCCTTTTAATAATCCACTGACTTGTACGTTGTTTTCTTCCATACTGTTTGTTCCGGAGAAAACCCTGGGCACGACGGTGTACGAGAATATTTGCGTAAAACACCGAGTTCTTTTCTCCGAGCGGCCGACTTACGGCAAAGTCGGGCGCAAGCATAAAAAAAATCTAATTCGATGAACTCGCGGTGTCCGCGAGTAATTCTTGCAAAGGGAAAAAACCCCGTGGGTTCTCGCCCGAGGCTTCCCGTCGCAGCCGAGCGCAATAACTTTCGCGACGTTCACCGTCGCGCCGGTCAGCAGTTATTATCCCTGACGGGGAGAGTTCGGGGTAGGAGGGTAGTGCCATTATCTCTCGGCTGTTTGAATTTGAAAAATTAGCGAAGCGTCCCGACGGCGCGCGACGTTCTCTCATAGGGGGCGGCCGGGAAAACAAAGTTCGAATCCCGCCAGTGTGCGTCCTTGCGTGTAGCAGAGAGAAAGAGGCATACTCGCGCACACAGACGCACAAGCATTACATATTATGCACACGTGTGTCTTACGTGCGGCGGATCGATGTAATTGATATAGTACACGTACTCTCTCTATCTGCAAAGCGTTACGTCACCGTCCTGAGGACACCGAAATAGAAGGAAAATCGCTGACGATGGCGATGAGAGGCGCGATCGTCGCGACGTGGGCCTCGATCGATCCCGCACGCAGGCAATCAATTTATGCTGCTCGGCGCATACCTAATTCTCTCTTTTTCTATCTCGCTCTCTCTCTCTCTCTCCCTCCCTATCAGCTTACACAACAAAAACATGACCGATGACAATCTCGCGCAAGTCGCAATTCGCATCGATTCCTATTGTGGATAACGTGTAACGACTGTATTTTTCAAACGGTATTACTATTCGTTGTGTATCACGGTGTGCGGTAACTATAGCCGAGGTATCCTCGAGAAGCGGATTTTTAACGGGCAACTCGCTCTCTTGATTCGTTCCTATAATTCTCTACGAAAAGGTGGCATACTCGCGTGACAGACGAGAGATCTGAAATTATCCGTGTCTATTAAAATTACGTTGTCGCTAAAAAATGTAACGAACGGCGATATCGGATATTCCCACGTTCCCGTTAATTACAGACAGAGAAATCTAAAATTATCATTAGTAGTTTTAGTTTCAACAGCAGGAAGTAGTAGAATTATTTAACGCCGAGGATTAAATTAACACGAGAGAAGACTCAAGTTTCGTAGGAGAGAAAACACATCGGAATCTCATTTCTCAATAAATTCAAGAAAACTTAACGGGAATCAGTTTTAGTCCTCGAGGCATGTTGGAGAAATTGTTTATGAAAAGAAAGACTCTGCCATGAAGAAAAATGATGATAATGTCAGGCTATTTTGATATAAAAGTTATAGTGTTTCATTTGCACGTGGGATTCCAATTTTCTCAGATAGGATCCTGGCAAGTCGCATTAATTGATATTACGACTTCCGATAATTTGCACGCAGATTGCCTCTAAATACGCACTACGCGATAAATGGAATCATTGAGTAGCGCGGTGCGTCGCGCCGTAGGCGCAACGCGTTGCTATATTTATGCATGTGAGAATATGCGCGTGCTGCATATAGCACCGGACGGCGGAGTGTAGGGCTGGCCTTTGATACCGTGATAATTTTCCGACGTACAAGTAATTATTAAAAACCGCTCCTCTCTTCAGCTTCGCCGGTTTTCTTCTTTGCAGCCACAAAAGATTGTTATAGTCATTTTGAAACACCTTATTTTATTACATCCAATTACGGTTATTAATAATCGTAACATTAATATACGTCCAGTTATGCAAATACCGAATAAAAAGATTTCACGTAGTTATCTTCGTAAACTAGACAAGCTACTACAATTAGAGACTTGAAAATTGCAATTTATCTTGAAACTATACATTTCCGCTTATTTGTCATATGCCACCGTCTCGACCTTAATTATTATCCGAATTTCACTTGTAAGCGGCTACAGCAAGAGCATACGAAAGTATCCACTACAATCGATCGCTAAGCACCCAGGTAATTTTAATGAAAGGCGATACTTTCCGGCGGCACGTACGCGACGGAAAGACCGGGTGGAGGGAAATGCGGGGTACGCGTACAGTGCACACACGCGTGCATCGTGCACGCACCTTGGCCTCTTCCCTTGCTTTTCTCTTTTACGTGGGGAAGAAAGGGGAAGGGGAGGGGACCCGGTGGAAACAGGGGGATGATGAGGTGCACCCTTCCCCGCACGCGCTAGGGCTCGCGTCCTCACCTGCCCTTTCCAATACCGCTCGACCTCTTACAGAGTCTAGCCAGGTGATGAGTCACCCCGTGGCTCCGCGAAGGGGGCACACGTTCTCCCCCTGCCTCCCCCGATTCCCCCCTCCCCCCGCGTTCATTCTTCTGCGCCGTAATTTTCGATGTGCGTGTGCCACCGCGCGGTCTGCACGCTCGTGCGTGAAGGCATGGGCCCGCACGCCGCCGTCCTGCGAGGCATTACGCGACCCAGGATCCAGGATGTGATTTATTACGTTGCGCAACGCCTCGGTGTAAAAAATAGGAGGGGCGATACCGAAACGGATGGTGGCGTTCCGATTCATCGCAGTGCCACCGTCCTTTCCAAAGAGAAATTAGAAGGGTAAAAAGTCAGAATTGTTCTTATTAAAGCAACGTGAGGGAACTTAAAAAAGACAATTAAACATTTCAGAATTGGAAGGTATAATTGAAAAATAGAAATCGAAAAGACTAATTAAATGTCGAAAAGTTTCGTCATGAAAGCATATATATGCTCGATATCTTGCATTTTATATCACGGCTTTAGTGGAACGAAAATCTATTAGAACTCGTGTGGTTCGGAAGTGGCTCATGGTTTATGCTCACGATTTAATTAAGAATGGGCTCGCTAATTTCCATAAAGTCTCAAGAACATTCTTTGCACGCGTTACGTAAAAAGTGGTCCATGATCACTTTTGGTAATTTTAAAATATTTACTCACCGCAAACGACGGTGGTGTGCGGGATAGGCATGTTGAATCACTCATCTGTAACAGAAAAGAAGAATAATATTTATAGTCACAAAATTTTCAGGAATTACTTGAAGGAATTCAGGAAGTTAGTACGTAATTCTAAAGAGGCCGATTTTATGGAATAAAAGGAAAATTCAAGAAAACTCTTAACATTTTAGCACGCCATTTAGTAATCCCTCGATTGCAACAGAAAAAAAATTAAAAGAGAAACTAAAACATATGTAAGAGATATGAAGACTTCTTATAGGTTTATTAATTTTATGATATTTTATATGATATTTCGGTCTACGAATCTTGCAAAATCTAATTAAATATTCAGATATCTAAAGTAACTTTGGCTTGCATTTCTCATTAGATTATACATTCATATTGAAAATGGACACATAAATTCTATCTAATTCTATCAAATAATAAATCGATCGTATATTATATATAATTCGTCACGAGGCGACGTGCAGCGAGTTAAAATACGCAACGGATAAAACACTTAAATATTACGTAACATTATTTCGTCGTTCCGTTTCATTATTCCGTTTAAGCGCGAGCGGTTTTAAAAACGTCGAAAACTCATTAATACTATCGTTAATATTATCTCATTAATATTACCGTTAATCAGTAGATAGCGCAGAACGATGCGAAAAATTTCAAACGTTCAATCGGAGGAATGAAATAGGAAACTCTGTTACGAGACAAATCTTTCGTTAAAATATCCTGTCGCACAGATATCACGTTATTATCTGAAAGAGCTATTATCGCATCGCTTTAACTGCATTTAACATTTCACGGATGTGTATCACAAAATCGTCCTTAATTATATTTCTAAACTTAATGTTCTTGGATGTGAGTATATCTTTAGTTTATATATATATATATATATGTATACATAGAAGTATTATAAAACATTTATACACAAGTTAAACTCTTAGATTCTATGTCCGTCTGTGTGATAGCATAATATTAATCGCGACCTAAATTATTTTCAATCTGTCGACTGATATGGATTACACCAAAATTGTACAACGTCGCGTTTTTGGATACATATAAGTTTCCTTAAATGTTTCATCGTACTTAACGTTTCCTCGTCTGTCCACGATCTTTTCACAGACATGGTAATATTCGGCGAAGAAATCGGAGCAATTTACTTATAACTACGCGATCGATTTTGTCGAAATCAGTGCGAATTTCTTATGACACACCGGATATCTTAAATCTGATGCGATTTCAAGATATAATTATTGAGTTCTCTAGATCTAACAATAATAAGAGATCTTCAGTAAGAGGAGTACACTTGAACGGAAACGCATCAAAGTTGCAATAGCGTGTTACATTATTATTAGATAACCTGAAAAAGATAAATTGCCTGCAGAAACGAGTACTCATTTCAAATTTAATTATTTGATTTACTACCTGGATGCTGGATGTCATTGCATTCCGTTATGCATTTAAAATTTCAATCTTATGAAATCGAACTTTCTAATATCTCACAAAGATGTCACATCTACCTATCCCAAAGACAAAAAAATATTCGGAGAAAGGTATTCGGAAAAAGTATCGAATCACTACCTAAAAAAGAAAAAAGAAGCCAATAAACTCCTCGTAATCTTTCACTCTTATTTTATTGTTATACAATAAAAAAAGGGTTTAAGTTTGCCTCGGCATTCACTATGCCGCAAAAAAAACAAAAAAAAACCAGAAAAGATACAAGAAATAAACATAAAAAGAGATAAAAACATCGTGTCACAATTCTATATGATCCTAAGATAAAAAAACGAAAGAAAAGCATGCAAGAAAGTAAGACCTGCTTGTCGTGTAACACCTTATGACCAACGCGTTTTATTGCACAAAGACCCTTTGACAAGAGTGGAGGAGAAGCCTTGCCCTAAAGAAAGGGCGTAGTAATCTTTCTTTGACTCGCCAGGGCACGTTTTTAGGGCTCCTCGCCCCTTATTAGAAGCTTGTAGGAGGAAACGTTGGCTGCACCACCCAAAGCGGAAGTCGAGGTTACGCGACAATGCGTGTCATTGTAACATACACGCTGGCTTACCACGTGACCAATGTCGATAGTTGTGTCGATTATACGCGCCAGCGATTTCTAGAAAGAAGTGAGGAGTAAACTAGAAAAAACTGGTCTCATGATAACCAGAAGCAATGCTGCATATCTTATCTATATAAGAAATATTATATGACTATTACGTTAAAACAAGGGTATAATAAAGCAAAAATAATTTTTCACATTATAGAATTAAATCTGTAACATGAAGATTTTTATACGCGCGTTTATTTTTAACACGGAAAACTTTTATTACGTTAGAGATGTAAAATTCTAAATTCTGCGAGCTGCAATTGAAAGAATAGCTTTAGGAACATCCTATATGTAACATATTGTGGCATGTAATAACTGCCCACATATAATCTATCGTTTGTGGATCTACCGGAAGGACGAAGCGCAGGCAACCTGCACGAAGACGAGGGTGAAAGAGAAAGGTGCGGGACTTAAGGTTGCGTACGGTGGTGAGAGCATGCGTGCGTATCTAGCACGTGCTACGAGCCATGAATGGCCCGGAGACGTAATGCGACCTACGGCAAGAAGCCATAGAGATGCCCCCTCGTGCCTCCAGCCTGATCCAAAAACGTGACGGTGAATGAAACCGCGCGTGCCAACTTGATCACAACGATGAGACATTAGAGCAGTGGCCCTCAAGCTTTCAAAAAAGCCAAAGAAACATAAAGAATAGAAAATTTTTGTGAAAAAAGATTCTACATCTGTAGTATTAACAAAAGAGAGAGAGAGAGAGAGAGAGAGAGAGAGAGAGAGAAAAAGAGAGAGAGAGAGAGAGAGAGAGAACGTAAGCTCTCATCAGAATTATCTAGAAATTAGATGCGTTAGGAATAAAATTTTACTTGAACCGTTGCTCCCGGCGGCTGCTAAATCAACGACTGATCAGGAACCGAAAGTTTCTTGTTCATTGCGCGCAGAAATGGGGAAAGTGATATCCTCCTTTCTCGACAACTGGCGCGTTACGTCAGAAATGTTTGCCAACGGCGAGCAAATGTGTGTGGGGGAACGAGAAGTCGACGATGGGTGCCCGCCACTTTTTCAGGGGTCGCGCATGAATCTGCACACGGCAGTCGAGTGGAACGAACTACCTCTCCTCGTCGAGGGTCGCTCTTCCCGATTTTGCATCTGTTGGTGGCACGCGCCGCGAAAAGGATTGTGAGAGATCCTTCGGTAATCGATCATCCCGAAAAGACAGTGCGACTACTCGTCCAATACGATAAACCGTTCCATAAGATGTTTCTTTAATTTGAGAAAGAAATCAATATCAAGTGATGTCACTTGCATACGTGTGTTTAAATCATTCAAAAAGATACTGTCTCATGTGGCTATTATCTCTTTAATTTCCTAATTTTTAATATTTATTTTTGGCATATTTCCTCGCCTTAACAATAAATATGTCTATGAACAAATGTTCACTCACATAGATTAATAAGTTTTCTGTTGCTACTGATTGGCATTGACTCTACAATTGTACTGCTTTTATTATTACTCTACTATTATTATTACAGTCACGATCGTTTAGTCTGATAACAGTCCGTGCGTCAATCTGCCATGAGCTATCATAATGGCGAACGCATCTGTTCGATACACGTTAATGCAGTATGGAAGAATTGTCCAGGTGGTCGAGTTAGCTACCAGATTTTTCAGTTTCCCGTTTCATGTCGCTGCACCCTTTCCACGATGGGCGCCTCCCACATCGAACGCACCTTTCCCGATCCCGGCACCGCTATTTCCACCTATGTACATTAACCCCGATGTCAACGATCTTCGCCGGAAACGACATAAAGAGGAAATGAAAAACACTTATGAAAAAAACGCACACCTTGTCGACGACGCAAAACTTCCTTCTTTTTCCTAAAATATCCTGCGTAAATCGATTTACTCATCATATCCGAGACTTAGCATATATGTGTATAAGAATATAAAATAGGAATGCATAATGTATCATATGTATATTTAAGAAGATACAAAATTTCTTATCTGCATTTTGTTCTTTATGACGAGTTTGCACTCAAATGTGTTACAAATATCATACGTGTATGCTATAGAATAGGTAATACAAGATTTTACTAAAATAATTATTTCTATACCATGTAAAAATTTATTTATAGAAGCATTTGTTTACGAACCTTAATACGAGCTTAATAAATTGTCTTTTCATTCTTATAATCAATCACTCGTGATACTACCACTTCGTACATCAGATGTTCATTTTATACGTAAAATAAAATAAAATAAGGGGAAGTCAGCTGCCGGAAACAATGGCTTTTGAGGATTCATCGCGCGCCCACCTTCTCGCGTGTGAATTATATTTGACAAATCAAATTTCCTCGCGTATTTGCCTTCGGCGATGTGGAGAAGGAGAGAGAGAGAAAGAAAGCAAGTGAGCCGGTCGGTCGGATCCGGATTCGAGTTCTCCCCTTCGATCCCCGAAGCCGGAACATCGCTGCGTATGAGGGGTGAAGAAGACGGACACGTCGAAAGGGGAGGTATCGAATCAGGGTAAGGGGGAAACGAAAGCGCGCAGCTGCCCGAACTCGATGTCACAGCTTTCCGGCTCACAATGCGCACCGCCACAATGCATGATTTTGCGCCATTGTTTGCGCCGCGCGCGGCACGAGCGTGTGCATAGTGCTGCACGCGTGCCGTATGAACGCATGCATGCATGCGTTGGTGCGTGCGTGCCTACGGGCTCTCCGATAGCCACCCATTCCGAAGTAGACTTCGCCGCGCGAGAGTCAGCATCTTTCTTTCTCTCTCGTCCACGATAAACCTGTCTTTCCTTCTGCATCGTTCTAGACGATGCGTTCGTTTATCCCGAAAACACGTCGATTTTTCACCGCGTCTTAACTCTCAAACCGAAATGTCAAAAAGTACTCTATAAAAAATAGGCGGTTGTAGTAAACCCTAAATTAATACAATAAATGTAGTTATATTTAAATCAGAATGGTATATAACACACACGTGTGTAAAAAATTGGTTTATATGTACGTGATGATTTCTGATATGACTTTTTCCTTATTACGAGATCACGCGTTTATCATAATTATCCTATCAAATCGCTAATGCAGTCGTCATTACTCTATGGTCGTGTCTGTTACTCTATAGTCAATTAAATTAACCACCTGTTCCATTTACGTCGAATCATCGTGACCAAAAATGAAAAGTTTAAACGCGCCGCATATGGAGGAGGCGCGACACGGCGCGACGTGGCCACGATCGACGGGAGATACATCTATCTGCATAGTAATTGCCTCACTAATTAATTAATAGCTAAGCATCGTAATGCCGCACGCGCTTGTAAACACACTCGCCATATGGGATGCAGAGGAAAGATATGCGGTTGGCGGGCTCACGTTCAGCCCGGGACAAATTTATGTTCGTTAATTAACGAGAGCAACGACACGCTGGGCATAGCGTCAATACACGAGCGATCGCATTGTATAAATAAAACCGCTAAAATTATTCTAATGTATTACGATTTACCGTTGTTATTTGTTTACCGTGCCATGGCGACTCCATCCACCGTTATTAATCGCTCGGCCAATGGAAAATAAAGCCGATAACAAGAGAAATTGTAAATACACGCCGAACATTAATTATGAAAATTGAAGCTATAGAAAATTCGAAATATTTTGTACTAAAATTGTGATCTCCTTTCCATTCGTATGACGCAAAAATATCTGGCAGACGAAAAATTTTACTAACAAATTATTATTGTATTGTATTTTGCATTAAGGATTAGGATAAAGATGACAAATAGTTTAATTGATTACTTTCTCATAATATAATTTGACGAGACTGACAATGTTCTTGTATCAACATCACGGTCACGTGCCTAAGATAATGCTATATCGTATTTTGGATCCCTCGATAACATCCAATTATAAATGCGCCCGGACGGACGTCGTGCAATTATCGTGGATGTAATTAGCCTAACGAGACAGAAATGTAATCCAAGTATACTTTATGCACTTCATCGTCATGTAGATTCTATCGTCTTCTTAATTGCATTATGAAATCAATCTAGCATATCAATCTAACGAGACATTGTCATAACTTTTGTTTGCACATTTGCCATAATTTCGAAGACCATAATATATTCTTGCATATATTTCTGCGATTTTAATAAGAAATTATAGCGCGACGTCTTCGTATATACATATATACCTATAACAAAAATTTTAGTTCTTGCTTTATCCCTTGTCAATTACATGGATTACATGGATAATACCACTTGTAAGTCACTATTAAATTAAGCAAAATTACGTCATAATATTGCAACGAGCGTAATTGCTTTAGATTCGATTCTTCTCCGAGATAAGTCCGCAATATCGATCTTAACTCATCCGCGTGACGGCATGGCACGGCTTGTAAAAATAAAACGTCATGTGTTTTCGCGCGAGATAGCGAATATTTAAATGACGACAGGATGTTAGAGGTTCAATGGTTCATAAATTACGAAACCACGAGAAATATTTACGAATGCGTTAGCACGATGCCAAATGTCGTCGTTGGTCACGCGAATATCGTTCAATTACTAATACTAGTCGCAATGTTGCGCCGACTCGTGCGTTTTCACTACAATTGTTAGCGTTTACTTAACATCGTATGTTCGTATGTAAAGTTATATCATATGTTCAGGATTTTCATTGTTGTTATGAGGTATATCGTAGAGCCGTAATTTCATGCCGTAATTTCAGAGAATTGTTGCTAAAATGAGTTGATACCTTGATAATTATATACACGTATGTAATAAGTAATTAATTTAATGTAATTCAGGTCAAATAATCAACGATAAAATTAAACAAAATAATATTTCATCGCGTTATTATGTTTCGCAGGTTCAACGTTACTTTTAATTTTTGTGTATTTGTTGATGGTTAATTTATTAGTTCACTTATTATTTCACTTATTGGAATATTCGTTTTAAAACGTCACGACTCGTATGCGAATAAAATGCAATTTAATGACTAACTTGCGTGCAATGTCGTTTCATTCTGAACGTGAAACATTGCGAGATATAATTACAAGTTTTTCGATGCTTGAATAATGTTTTACCTAATTACCGCGTTCAGGTATGCATCTTTATGCGACTGTAAGGTGCGCAACGCGCGAGTATTCCAGTTTAGCGCACGCAATACGCGCACTCGCATGCCGGAATTCTCGAATCAGCATCACATCAGGGACAGGCACGTTTGCACCGCAAACAATTACTCGCTAGTAAATCACTGGCTTGCTATTTGCCTGTCTTCTGAACAGTGTCTAACGTGATTGAGTTGCGAATGCGAGAAATATTTCATATCCATTTATCCCGGCGAGTCGATACGCAATAATCGCGGCGCATCAATTAATTAGAGGATACCAACTCGATTCGTCGCCGCGAATCGAAATTTCGACATCAATTATTTAGCCTGAGTCACTAAATTAAATAAATTCTGAGCTTTATCAAAATAATGCGTCGTACAAACTCGGTGTAAATAAATCAACACGAGAGAAACGGATTATTCTAGACTAGAATCTAGACGAGAGAGTTTAGAGGTAGACAATTGTGTTTAGCGCTAAGCATTTAGCGATCATTATTTTATCGCGCAATTATATCATTTTGTCTATATAAAAAAAGTCAAATTCTAATTCTAATAATTGCATAAGTAATTTAGAGGCAATTATTCTTCTCGAATCGGATTGAATTATGTTCTCATTGTCAGTACCGAAGATAGTTAATTCGTATATATTGAGGCTAAATGCAGGGTTAAATTAAGCGAGGGTGGGTGCAACAGGCGTGAAGCGTCCGACATGCCGGACTATTTATTAGGACACTTCACTACTGGGCGGAGCGTTTCGTTGCTTTTGTTATTCGACAGAAGTCTCCTCGACCAACATCTGTCCGGGGCGTTCTTATCTACGCAAAGATTTTAGAAGTTGCCTCTAGACATTGGCGTGCGGAACGTTATGGTTTGTTCGTCGTCACGCTGATATGATCTTATCGAGATGAGATCGTTGAGTGAGTAATGAATATACGACAATGTCAGAGAGTGATACTGTTCTAACTGTTCTGATATTTAGTATAATTACTATTGTTGTATTGTGTCACTCTCTATCACTATTGCATAATCTAAGAAACGTTGTATAATTTATTTTAAAACCCCTTGTTCAAAGAAGAGAATTGTTTTTAAGTATTAAGGAAATGCAATAATCACAGTTAAGGAAAATTTATAATTATTTTGTAAGCGCAACATAAATATGTATGTAACAAAATCTTTTATGTCACGATAGATTGTAATATTTTCTGATAAGAAATGAAACCGTTTTGTTTACGTTCCGGAGCGATGTTAATCACAAAGCAGGAATATCAATCAGAATGATAAAATATAATCTCGGAGTCAGTGTATATAAATATTTCCAAATTTTTATTTCGAAAATTCGTATCGCAAGGAGTTTATCGACGACGGTGCGAAAAAGATTTCAATTCGTCAGGTGCAAAGTAGACCTCGTGCGATTCGATAAATGCAAGCACCTTGCATTTCCTGTTCCGCCCAACTACCCACTTCGTGGCACTTAGCCTGCATGTCTCTCTTTGATCACCCCGAAGAAATTCTTTGGGCAAGTTCACGAGGGGTCTTTGTGCGTACACTTGGCACATGGGTAAACGTCTTTTCTGTGACCCCGGAACGCGTCTTTGTGTACAACCCTCGAAGGAAAGAACCCCTCGCAAGGTGCCGCCGGAGATATTCGGGGTGAATGAATTTTACAACTTACGCATACTACAAGGAGGCCTGGGCCGCACGCACGTTTTTGTCCTTCAACCTGCTTTGTGACGTGTACACCGTTGTGACGTCACGGTTTTTACCGACTCCCCAGACTCTTCGAGACAAGCTGCAAGTCCTGACATACATAGCCTGAGCTAGGGCATTGGCATTAAAGACGAAGGTAAAGGTCAACGATGGGAAAAGAAAAGCAGGAGAAAGTTAGTCAAGATTTAGACAAAAGAAGAGTATCGTTTTCTGATATAAATAAAAAAAGGAGCATTATATATTACTAGTGTATTGTGATATACAACATTTGTAGAATATAATATTAAAGAATAAAGAATGACATTGCTAGTTGTTCTCATGGTGAGGTATTAAAATATAGTATTAATGCCAGATGAAATTATATGGCCAGTGCATGGAGATGAATAAAATTCGATATAATATGAATCATTAATTTATATAAAGGCAATCTAATATTAATTAAAATGTAATATTGATTACTCAATGTAAACTATTTACAGTCATTCTAATAAACGTACAAATTAAAAACTGCGTATTTCGTATATCCTTGAAATAACATATCTAAGCATTATAAAGAAGATAATAAAAAATATACTATTGGCAAATCTCTAAAAATGTGTACTTCAAAATATATATTTTCTATATACTACAAAATCGACAGAAACGTGGCAAGCGTGTAAAAGATTAATCAAATGACAATATTAAAATAAGTAGATATATGTTTTGAAAATTATAGTCATCCATGCGAGGATTAATATTGTATTTATCTCTCATTTAAATTCCAATGCTGGAAACTGCGTGGGTCCCGTCACCGAAAGTACAAGATCATTTTTATTCGGGTCTGCGCATGCAATCACGCCTTGCGAAATCGTGCCGGGTCAGGCACCCCAATATAAATTCCGGCATTCCGAACGAGGGATGTTAGAATGGTTAGTAGTCTAAGCCTACGGCGAGACTCTCTCTAATCGCACGCCACCAAGCCGCGATGATGTCGACCCCTGTGCGTCCTTCCTCTCTCCCCTTGTCGCGCCGTCGACCCCGTTGCTGTCTCGTCACTTTGTGCCCCGACTCCTTTTTTATGCCAATGCATTGTCGGATCCAGGCCGCAGCTGCCTGTAGGACCCCCATGCGTGCGTGCCCCCATACGAAAGCCACGTCACACCACCTGGCCCTGCACGCGTGTATGTACATATGAGTACAGAGGGGGGAGGAGGGATAAAGAGTGCACCCTCCCTTACGCGCACCGGGCCGAGACTCGTGTCGAGGGATGCAAATATATCGGAAAAGGATATCGACATATTCGTACTAAATTTTGAGGAGAACGCAATGAACGTAACGCTTTCGACGAGACTTATTCCGCCGGAATAAATTCTGCGTGCCGATTTTAAAAATAAATGCACAATCATCTTGAAGTCATTTGTAATCCTTATTTAGAAATACGAATTTTTCCATTTTTGCGAATTTCTGCGAACGAAAAAAAAATATCTATGTTCGAATCTTATCTGAGTCTTTAGACGTTACTTTTAAAGAGGATGTAATGTAACATGTTAATCACACGATTTAAATACAATAATTAGAGTAATAATATTAAAATTATTTTATTGATTTATTCCGCAAGCTTATTTCTAAAGGATTCTGTTTGACAGGAATGGAATTTCAAAGCGCGACTTAGCGTAGTGCACAAATGCCGAGCAACGTAGCGTGGCAACACCAGCGATAGGTGCACGCGTGCACGCGCGTGCACGAATAGATATGCAATGGGCGCGTGCCCCGATGGGAGATACGGGGTGCCCACCATAGCGTACCGGTACTACCCCGTGCCGATTTTGCGGCTTGCACCTTATTTCCATACGTTCCCATAGATAAGATCTGTGAACACGTGGCGAGAGGGACGCGCGTTGTCGCCGGCTGCGAAATATTATCGCGAATCGGGGAGAAACAAAGCCCTGCAATCTCTGCGACTGTTTCACGTCCTTCTCCACGGTAGATTTTCCTTCGTAGAACTGCACGGAATATTTGCCAAGCGTGGGAGCAAAAGGTAATGTTTTACAAATTTGGATTTTTTTGCAGCAGATATTTATATAAAAATTCTAAACAAACACGTGAATAGGATAACGAAAGAAAATGACAATCTTCATTCTTCCAAGAGCTTCACGGATATAAAACAGATCCACATTTGCGCTTCTCGAGGTACAAAAGTAAAAAAAAAAAAAAAGATACGCCCCCTATTTACCCGCGTGAGTGTAAACCGCAGGTGATAAAGGCTTTATCATTCGCCACGCAAAGTGACACCGACTTATCGCATTGTCGTGAATTCGGATAACATTGTGTCCCACGGCGTTATCATATGCGCAACCCTTCGTTCACCGCGACACACGCGAACATGTTTGACATTTTGATAATTGTATTTGATCGTCGCGTCGATAGATTATTCAGAAAAGGAAAAAAGTGCAGTCTATGAGGTATTTTTGCGAAGTAGAAATGCTCTTATCAATTTCCAAATTCAACTTTCGCTTCGCGATGAGTCATTCAGAATCGATAATAATTCCTTGTGTCTCGCGGGAAATCGATTTTAGTGAATCTGATACTCGCCATAGAATATTTCCTTCATCATATGTGATCATATGACATGATGAGTGCAATATGTATTATCAGTTAGAAATATTTAAAAGAATATTTAAAAAAAAAAGTAAGATAATTGTATCCCCGAAAAAATCCCTTACATGAAATAAAATAATAATTTGGTTATTAAAATATGCATTTCGTATACTTTTCCTCATACTCGACGCTTAATTATATTTGAAAATAATAAAGTACTAGATATTAATTATTTATTCTAATTTTTATGCCAATTTCTATAAATTATATATCAGCAATTGTATATCGTACATGATTCATTATAAATCAGAAATCATTTCTTCCGCTATCGTTGAGACGGCTTTACACATATGTATATGTATATATATAATATATATACATATATATAGAACATAATCGGGCAGATGCCGCTCTTGAAATATCTAAAGGGCCACTTTGAGCGAAAGCGCATCTCGTTCATACTACTCGAATGGTACTACGATATTCATACAATAACTATTTCGCGTTTTCTCGCATGAGATACGTGGTACAAGAATATGCATCTGTGCATGAAGACTCGATGATGCGGGCACGCGTCACGCACAATGAGAACCTCTCTTATGATACTCCAAAGACCGAGGTAACCGCTCACTCCCTTGCTACTAATCGATTGCTTCGTCGATCAAAATTGCTCGTGTCTCGTTTTATACATGTCGTTACTCTATTACTTTTACATTTATTCGTTAATTTATGTAACCCACTGACCTACATTTTATAAATAAATAAAAAACAGACGTTTCTAATATATTAGGACCTATATGTATAAAAAGAATAATTCTAATTTCTAACCAACTATTATAAACTAACTATAATAATTATAAGTAACTACTTCTCGCGTTAGAGCTGTTGCAAACTATTGTCAGAATCGTTTCTTACATATAGTTAGCAAACCAAAATGTTAATCAATTACTAATTCAAACCATCTTAACTGCCCAGGAAAAAAATTTTCATATACCTACAATAATTATGTATAAAATATGCTCATATATGTTTTCTTAAATAATCTTTGTTCGTATATATAAGAAAAATAATAAAAAAATAATTAAAAATTGATTAAAAGAAAAAATTTTTTCCCAGGTAATTGACAAATTCTTTATGCAGTTTTTATAAGTGCAGATATTTTTGAGAAATTTTGATTGAGATTATTGTTAGGTACGTTACACTATATTCGGAGGTTACTGGCTCTTTGGCAATCACCGATTTAGAGATAATTCAACGAGGGAGTAGAACTGTGCGTATCTCATTCGGTGTAAGCGTGCAACGTACGCGCACAATGGATTGCAAAGAAAGGCTGCGAGTGCACTCGACAAATCGCGGTGCAAGCGACGCGAAGTCAAGCGATCAGAAATAAAGGAAACGCGCTCCGAAAAGTGTCGGAGCCACTGAACAATAATGCTCGGGTGGTCCCGGTAGATTGTAGAACAAACGAGAGCATACTCTGATATAAAATCTCTACCTAAGCAGATTATATCGTCGCACAATTATTGCGAATAACGTATACAATTCTTCCCTCTCGCGATATTTCTTCTTGTTTACTCCTACTAATAAAATCCTCAAGAAAACGTTTTGTTAACGGAGAGAGAGTTCAGCTATATTAGTACAATTCATCGATAAAACGTGGCTTGATAAATATAAAATAGCTTGTATATTACTACAAGTTGCCGTTAAATATATATTCCGAGATTTGTACGGACGTTGTGAGACGTTTGTTGCGCGACGTCCTGAATAATGCTCGGTCGATCACGGATTCTTTTTCATTGGACAGAAGCGAGAGAGGAATGCAATGCATTCGCTAATGTTCGAGTATCCCCTCATCCCCCTATCATGGAAGAGGGGAGCAGGGCTTGCGTCCACTTACGCATCTGTCCACCAGCATCCCTCGGTAAATACGGCGTATAATGCATGAAACACGCAGCGGGGACGCGAGCTCTCTCTCTCGTATCGCCATAGTCGGCGTGTATTGGCCACATGCCGAGAGCGTGTCTGGTTAGTCTGGTACCGCCAGCCACCGCAGAGAAAAAGCCCCGAAAAGATCTTAATCGCCGCATAGAGCGCACACGAAAGTCACCATGGCCACAGGCAATCGATCCTCAAATCGATGCCTGTGCGGGAGCCGTTGTTTCGAGCTTGTCAAGCGAAAGAGTAATAATTATATTACAAGACAATGGATCAAGGCCCGAAAATTGAGATATTACATATATAAAGTAGCACTTTTAAAACTAATTATCACAGGATTTATTGCTTGAAGCGTTCCATAGCAGCAACGAAGAAATAATAAAATTATAAATAAATGTAATTAGTCATGAAAAAGGAACAGTAATCTACTTTAATTGTGCATCATTAATTAAAGATATTTAATAGTTTTTTTTAGACTTTTAGACAGTTTCGGGATAAAAAAAATTAATTATACCAGCAGAATTTAAAATCCTCGTAAATATCAATGCGGAATAATTCGAATAGCCCGCAGGCTTGAATCATCACTCAATGACAAGGTCCTTAACAAGGCTGATCTCTTTCTCGAGAATGCACGAATGACTTACGAGATCCGTTTGTAATAACGACCTATATATAGTAATAGGCTGATTCTCGTAAGACGGTAGTTGAGACGGTAGTTAATTTTAGGTTCATAGGGGCGAAGATGACGACGGAATTCCGATTCGAGAACGGATCTCTGAAGTGGCTTCGCTTTTCGTCAGGCTTTCTTCTTCGAGTGCCCATATTATAGGTAATCACTGCGATGGATACGGGCTCGACACCGCGCATTACTTACGTCTGCTACGAGACATAGATTTTACATTCCATGAGATCTGAAAACCTGCGGGTAGACTGTGACCTGACCTATTCGAGAACAGCTCATCTAAAGGTATTTTATAACCGATTACTTCTTCAAGAAATAGTTTTAAAAATCGAATTTTTATAGGTCGACCAATTCTCTATTTTCCTTAGATACATTACGCTACCTCTAGTCTTCTCTCGTTGAAAAAACAATTTTTAGAGAAACATTTTTAACGATACCGCGGCTAAATAACAATCGTACAAAACTATTTATCAATTCATTTGTTATGATTATGTCACCGCTAAGAGTTGGTTTGGCTGAAAATATCGTAAAGAAAAAGAGCTAGGAAATATTTTAAACGCTGTTACGGGTTTTAAACACAGCTTTTATGAAACAGATTATTTCCGCGATTTGAATTAGAACGATAAAAGTGACGATGAAAACAGCGAACAATTATTGTTGCTAAAATTATCGAAAAGGCACCGGGCACATCGCCGGTACACGGCGATGTAATTGTCTCACGATAAATAAAAGATAATGAAATATTAAACTTTGAGGACTTCGCTCGGACGCGCGTATTAAAAATGTATTTTCCTCCGCCGACTTCTTTCGTCCTCTCGCTTCACAGGATTGCAAATTAGCTGCAGCAGCGTCGGCGACGCGAACGAGGGGGCGTCCTCATAAACTTTCGAGTACTTCGTAAGGAATATTGTAAATTGTTCGCGGCAGGTCGAGGCGAACATCGCCTAATGAATGCCAGTCCCTGAAACGGGACCTCGATGATTTCGCGGGCGCAATCCATAATTATATAACCGATGGCCACGCCGTTCTAATAGCAATTAAAATTCCGGACTGCAATGAACTTTTAATCGAAGATTATTAACGTGCCAGGAGGGGGCCGCACGTATTTCATTATACTTCCCTCGATTTACCGCCGTGTTTGTCGCGAAGACGCGTTTCAGAGGAGTAAACTTACATCTCTATCTTTATTTAATTGATACTGATAACACGGCTATATTAATGTTATGAATCTTGACCGATCCTGCAAATATTTCATTTACATTTCCAATTTTTAGAAGATTTTAAATATATGCGATAAGATAAAGATACAAAAACAAGAACTGTTTATAATTTTAAGTTACCGACAAAATTAAACGTCTTATTATCTTCGTGTGTATTAAATAAATTATCGAATTTTTATTCTGGAAATCATAGCCAGATTGATATTTATACATTGTGTATTGTGGCAGCTAGCAAATTTTAATATTCTATTCTATAATCTGTTGCTATTTTCATGGTTCTAAATTCTAAAATGACGAATTTTCGGTTACAATTAATTATACGTTACGCATAAGTCGATAGTTTCTGCAGCTCCACATTTGTAATATCTTAATACGAAACGCGAGACTCATTTCGCAGACAGCATGGTAAAAAGAGAGAGATATTAACATGAGATGTTATATTTATCCGGATCCTAATTATGTATCCGCGAGGTATTAAATGAAGCCCCGGACGCAACCCCCGTGCGGTAATGGCACTTGTATGATGTCCTATAGTGGATTACTTTACCATGGTACCTATATGCTACGCCGGGACACGCCGATATATCCAGGCCAGCTGCCCGGAAGAGCGACCGCGACACTTCCTTCCTGCACTTGCGCGTCCTGTCTATCCACGATATTCTCGCAGTTCCAATCGCGATCCGTCATGCGATCGATACCGAGGATACACCCGGTCATCAATATCCTCGTGACACGTGTTTCTTTCTTTATCGAGGAAGGGAAATAGAACTCACATTCCACACGATCTTTTTCATTTAATGTTATAAAAATTATTAAAATTTTGCCATCTATAAGTGTATCGACATCGTGGCTAATAATTGAGTTCTTTCGCGTAAATGTTTTATTCTTTCAATTTATAAACTGTTATTTATTTGCATTAATATTCTGTTGAAAGTTATTATAAACAATATATCAGTTAATACGAGGGGCGTCTCAAAAGTAAGTTTACAAGGCATATTTCTCCAATATTCATATTTAGTTTTTACATAACACCCTGTGCACTGTGTTCCATGATTAACATCTTATTTTTCAACGTAGTCTCCATAATGATTGAGGCATTTGTCTAATTGTAAGCGTGAGACTAGTTTTTCGATGCCCATCTCGTAATTTTCAGAGTACAAATAATGTATTTTCTACACATCATAAATTTTATTACGTTATTGCAGAATATTTTGAGATCAAATAGTTTCTTGCCCTAACAATAAGAATCTTTTCTTTAAATAGCCACGGTTATTTTCACTGTTCGCAAGATAAAACAGAAAAGAATTCTAAAGATTTTTAAGTTTGCCGACAAAAAAACTTTCACTTTTAATGTCGGTCTTACTTTTGTGACTTCATGACTTTGAGATATTTTATAAGCGTGACCAAGAGGGTAAAATTTCCTCCATCTTACCGGCAATTATCCTACACAATGCACTCCTTTACTTTTCTTTAAAAAATTCCCAGCTATCCCAGTTTTATGGTTGGTCACTAAAGTTGGCCCTTTTCCGAACAGGTGTAATCACAAAGGTATCTTTCCTATAGAAAGTGCCTGTAATTTACGGATAGATAGAAAATAGTTCAGCAATGATTTATAAAATACGTGTTATGATAGAAATATTTCCTGCTAGATATGGTTTTGCGAACATAAACATAATGCAATTTCTAACTTACAGTTCATTAGAAAGAGTCGGCATCGGTAAAATAATTTCTACACATAAGAAAAAAAAATTATCAGTTATTTATATATGTAATCACTTACTTTGTGAACATTTATTGAAATTTCAATTAATGACAAAAATATTCTATATATTAAAATTTTTATTCTTTTTGAAAATTTTCTTATTCTTATTGTTATTGTAAATTATTATTTTTATTGTAAAATTTTATATTTTAACCGACAAAAGAAATATAACTGATTGAAAATCTCTGTAATTGTTTTTTCTAAAAGAAGGAGAAAAATATAAAAATACAGGCCAAAAGATTAAACTTAACCAGTACTACTAACAATAAGATTTTAGATTTATTTATCCGTCTAATATGTATTGCTAGATATACTATTATACTATTATACTATTATACTTTTTTGCCGACCAACGCATCTAACATAAAGTCTTGATTAGGGCTGCGGTCCGAAACACTCTTGCAGCGTTGAAACGTTTCGAACCGCAGCTTAGATGTTCATTTTGTGAAGTAACCATAAAAGACAAAGAAATAGTGCACAAGGTGATTCATTGTTACCGCTCTTTTTGTGAAAAGAGAAAAGAGCGGTAACTGAAAGTGAAAAAGCAGTTAATTATTATGCTGTGACATTCGTGACTGTGATAAAGAATTTTTCATCGGTGCTTTAGTGTCTACTGATGAATGGCGCCAACAAAATTTTTCAAGATGCTTGTAAAAATAAATGCCATTTAACAAAATTTTTTGAACGACATACATAAATAGGTAGAAAATAATATAAAATAAAAATGCGCTATTCACACTGTTTATGAGGATATAATCTTATTTCACTTTTCTTCTCATCTTATATTACAGGATATTTTATCCTTATATGCTTATACAATAATAAAAATTTGACTGTGGCGTATACGATAAGACAACTTGCCGGACATACACATGTTGAACGTATGACAGGAAATGTAAAAATGTGACGGGTGACTCATTGCGGAGCGATGCGCAGGTTCCCATAGTTACACATAAACACTAGAAACTTATCCCACCTGTATACACGAGGGATGTGCATTCGAACCCCTGCATTCGAACAGTGCAACATAATACAACAACGCATCCTTGAGTCTCGTCCTAGAATCGTATATGTATAGCGTGGGAAGTGAATACATTCGCAGTCCCTTCCACAAACTCTTCTCAAAAAGAATTGGAAAGAAATTAGAGAAAAGGTCATGGATCTTTTGATCCTTTTCTCTAACTAATTTCTTCCCAATTCTTTCTGACTTTTGTCAGAATATACATATTTGCCACCCTACCGACAATGGAAGGAAATCCTTTCTCGTAAAGAAAAACTATTTCATAGAAAAATTTGTGGGAGGGTCAATATTCTTTAACGAAATGCATTAGAAGACTGATGTTTGTTCTAAAACGGTGAAGACTTTTGGCAAATTCCAATCGATTCCTTTTTCACTGAAACGTGGTCAAATTTCCTATTTTTAATTTTTAACACTTAACGCGTGCCATAATTACTGAGAATATTAATTTGTGATTGCTTTCAAGACTCACTTTAAATTGGTCGAGAAATAAAGCATAAGCTTAAGAAACAAATTCGTTGGACGACTGCACAATGGTCATAGCAAAAATATTCGGAAACCATATACGCGTCGCACGGGATTTTCTCAGAGGCTTCCGTTCGTGTATCTCTCGTTATAACGATTGCCCGCTTCGTGATCGCCACTCTTCGAGGGTAGGTTTCCCAAAATGTCTGATCCCGCGATTAGGAGATACTTAAAGTAAAAAACGAAAGCGAGAGACAGCCGGTCTGGAATTAATTTGGACGAGAGTCCTACGGCTTCGCAACATCTTGTGTTATTTCTTTGAGAAAGGTTTCTCAACACGTGTCTTCTCAGCGATATATTTCATTCTCGATTTCATTATATACCTACACTTTGTGAAACACATTTTTCGATTTAATTAGTCGATTGAAATTCCTCATTGTTAAAATGTGTAATATTAAAATTATTATTTAATAACTCAGATTTATTGTGACGAGATAATTGATTCAATCTTAACTATTAGATCACTTCAATAAATACATATAGCCAAATTTACCGAAACAGCCCATTATCGAAATCTAATTCGGAGATTCCAGGACATCTCATATAAATAATTTTATGTATCGGACTTCAGCGAGATACGAGGTCGACTAAAGCAACATATTAAGATCGTTATAGACTTTCGCGCGAATAGCTACGGATCATGACAGATGTGCACTTCTGCACACTTCTCAAGTGTCACGGTCCGTGTCAACGAACTCGTGAGGGTCAAGAAAGGGTGATAGAACCTTGGCTTTCTTCTTCGGCTCTTTATCGTGGCCGTCGCGTTTCGCGGCGACATGTCGCCGCGACACCGAATAACGGTGCCACAAAGGGAATAAACGATGGCAAAGAGAGCTCTCTTACGTCGGCTCTAATTTGCCGTAAAAGCGAACAAAGTGGCCTACGTGCATCGCACTGTGTGTGCATTTCCCTGAGAGACAACGCACATCGACATGTGCGTGTGCGGGCGTCGCGATATGTAAGTTATTTCACAGAAAGAACAGACCGGATTATTTCAAAATTATTTCTATTTAATTATACGCGCGCGCGGTATCTGTTGAGTAATTGATAATTGAGTCTTCTATATTTTTTAAAAATAATATCGAAATAATAACGAAACTAATGTTACAAAGGTTTAAAAAATTTAAGGGAATATTTATCTGCCTATAACACGTAAGACATGCTTTGTTAAACGTCAATTAATAACATAATCCTACGTAGCCTTAAAAAAAAATTATTTTTAGGGCAAATCAAATTGAAAATCGAGAAATTTAAAAGAGACTCACGAAATTGCTCATAATCAAATAAAATAATTTACTTCTTTAGACTTTTATTGTTAAAAACAAAATCTAACTAGCTAATTAGTCTTTAAACTAATTAGTCTTTAATCTAATTAGTCTTCAAAGTAATTTAATTTTCATAATCCTAAATCATCAAAGCACCTAACATATGTTATTATAGTATACTTCGATGGAGAAAATAATTATATGTGTAATTAGTTTAAAGACTAATTAGCTATAGTCAGATTTCGTTTTTAACAAGAAAAGTTAACATTATATTACATATGTAATTATTTTCTCTCCATCGAAGTATCTACTAATCCAAATTTTCTTTTCACGCTGAAAATTAAAAAAGAAGGAATTTTGTGTACAGATTTCTTGTGATACGCGGAAATAAGCAATTTTACACAGAATGGTTTATATTATATATTATACAGAACAGTAATATATCTCTTAAAGAAACTCTAGTCTTTTCAACACGTGCGCAAAGTTAAATATTGTATCGTGTGTGAATTAACACGTCTTCTATTTGTTCCAAAATTGTTTATAGGTATACTAAGAAACTCATTACATTAAAATCTCTATTGCTTGCTAAGTTTTTACCGAGTAACATTATAGTAAGTCTTTAAAAATAATTTCTTTGAAGCAAAAGGATTAAAATACCGGAGATGTACCTAAGAGCACCATAAGATATTTGATCGTAGGATTAGCTAATAAAAAATGACTCTCAATTCTAAATTGTAGTTCTATGATTACGCAAGAAATAAAAATGAAAAATTTTTCATAGAAATTCTGACAATTTTAGTGATGCGATACGAGAATAGTTTTTGAACATATTTTGAATATTGAAAATAGTGCAAATTTAAAAATTGTTGCGATTATATTTTTTCAAAAATAAGGTGAACAGTACAATTAAATTTGATATTATCAGTAAGTAAAATAAAAATAAATCAGAAAAACGTATGTACAATTGTACATCTTTATACGTATAATCATAGATAATAGCAGTTTAAAGCTGACTCACGTAATGTATTATTCAAACACATTCGATCTGTCGCTTATAAGAAATATCGCACTGATTTCGACGAATCGCCATCTGAGTCATGCTGGAAGCATCTTAAGAATGTTATGTGTACGATACTCACCGTACCCGATGTTCCTCGGCTCTCGATACTGTCCCACCAGTATTTTTCATGGAATCTTCAATCTTCGACGGCCGCATACTTCGTTGGTTGTTTCGCTTGATTTCAATTCCTCGTTAATCACTTTGCGAGCACAATTACGACGCGTTAATCCGCAATTAACGAATGCTGAATCGTTCGAATCGATCGAAATCACGCGCGTCAAAGTCACCTTTTGTCGGCAGAAATAGACACGATCCGATCATCGAGCCACTCTCACACACACGATACGCACTCGCGTTACTTTAACATTTAATTTGGCGAAATGCTCAAATCGATTGACGAGAAAGATAATGTACATGAACGCGAAATCGCGGAAATGCTACCTAAAAGATACTCTGAAAATTAAAGAAAATGTTTAGTTAGCGCGATAAACAAAGGTTTATTAAAGAAACCATCAATAATATCAGCACAGTAAAAGAAATTATGAGTGAAGGAGAAAGAAAATGAGTAAAGAAAATATAAACTTAATGAAGATTAGAATTTGTGATTCAGTATTTAAATATCGTATTTCGTGTTTATCGCAATAAAGACTGCGATCTCTGTTTACAAACAGAATTTAGAATCAAGCTTTAGAATCACAGACAAACAGAATTTAACTACATTAAATATAATATGTCACATACGAACTAAAATGTCTTAAAATTAATTATTAAATTCTAAAACGCGATCCATGTGTGTTTTAAAAGATATTTTATAATACTCTATATATATATATATAATTCTCTAATACATTAGCATATTTTATATTTATTATTTAGTTATGTGTCTCTACCTATAATATATTTCACTTATCTAGATAAGATTTAATTAAATAATTAATTTAAAAATCAAATCAGTCTTTTTAAATTAATTTTTATAACATTAAGCAACTGAATGAGTCAAAAAACTTATCGTAGCAACAGGAGACGAGTTGTAAGTGAAATTAATTCATCGATTGTATAAACGTGCGTGTTCAGGTATTCTAATCTACTTGCTTGTCTAATTGCAACCGTCCGATCGGCACGTGTTATTTAGCCACTCAGGCCACTCTTCTCTATTTTTAATCCCATTTTCCTAGCCATTAGCAGGGAAATGATAGATTAGAAATTGTAATAATATAAATTGTAATTGTAATGATTAGAAATTGTAATGTGTATTTCAATAGTTTGTCTTAAACCAGTAGTTAAAAGAATATTAAAAAATCATATCTCTCAATCATATACATATTTTTTTCCATAAACGCTAAGCAGTAAAAGAATACATTTTCTTAAAAATTAACAAAACATAATGAATATCTTTCTATTATTAACGAATAAATATGACCAAATAAATATTCCTCGTTAAATTAGAATCGCATTTGTGTACGTGCTTGAGGATCTCCTAAACTGTAAAAACTGATATTTCCTATTAATTGAGAGATCCTCGGGTACACGTACAAACCCAGTTCTAATTTAACGGAGAATATTTACTCGATTAGATTTACATATATGAATAAGAGATAGGCTCTAAAGATTGTTCTAGAAAGGAAGTCGAAATGGCGAAGTTCAAAATCACATCCGTTTCACGTTACGGTTCCCCTTTTCCGATGTTTGCGCTTGCAACGGCATTATCGTCGTTGCCAATCCACGAGATTAGTTCCCGTAATAATGCGACCACGACTCTAGGACACGGTGCATAGTACAATTAAACCGGTATCCGAGATGAATATTACCGACGCGAGAGTGCGGCCCGATAGTGATCTTATTCTTACGTTATATGTACAAGTGGCGCGCATACTGTCGTCTGGCACGAAGGCTCTCCGTGATGATTGTTTCGTAAGAACTCCGCCGACGCCGCCTTTATCCCGCATTAATCTAAAACCCAAAATTGGGAGTCTCGGAGGTGAGCGATAATTAATCGGAATCGATAACGGCTGAGAATATTAAAAGGAGCTCCTTTACATTGATTCTAAAGAGCATAATAGACAATCCGCATTTTGAATTCACGACGTTTTGTTAATTTTATTAAATTAAATAATTCAATTATATTAATTGAACAAAAAATTTAATAGATAAATCGATCTCTTGGTATCAACTTCTATAATGAGCGAATAGACGAATCGAGGAATTAATTAATTTTCATCGTAACATGAGATATGCTGGTAATTAATAATTAATAATCGGTTCTAAATAAACGCGCGGCGCGTTTATCGTTTTCTAATCTGCTTGGCTATCTAATTCCAATCTTCTATTCGGCACGCATTATATATCGAAGTGATAGTCAAACATCATTTCACCACTCTTCCACCTAATATATTTTCCGATATAATCTTTGATTGTGCAAAAAAATACGATTTGCTATCATATATACAACAAAAAGAATAAGTCAATAAATTATGATGATTTATGGCATTTACGCAATACGATTTGTATATTATCTAACGTAATATCGAGACATAATAAATAACACTTTATTGCACTACTATTGTAATACTTAATTCCGTAGTTAAATTGATAAATAAATGTGCATACATTGCGCAAGTATTAATCGCCATAAAATAATTAATTATGCATCCATTTTAATTGCTGCACGGTATGTAGAGATTGGTTTAAATTTACTTTGGTCGATACGAAATATTCCTCGCGATCCGGTATGTACAAATTAATACATGTGTGCCAGGTGATCGATATTTAAATATCTTCCATATTCTAGATATCGCTGATTAAATTCCGCAGAATTATACATGCTTTCAGAAAGTAACAGCTTCGTCCTATTAACCGCAGAATAAATTTGTATTGTTCCAGATATTAATATAGCGGGTAATACCCATTAAATCTGACACGCGAGAAGATTAAACCTCAAATTAGGTTACAAGATTCGGTAATGTCGGGGATAACATGTTCCAAAGATAGAGCCGCGTATGTCCAATTCGTATACCTAATTGTCTCAGTGCTACAAAAGTTAGGCGGCTCAAAGTAAACTTTCTATTATTCCTCTAATCAGACTTAATGAACAAATTTACGAGACTGATAAAATAATTGATCATAGTCAATTATATTAACAGGCGGTATCTATTCCAATATTATCAATTTTTTGGAGTCAAGAAAACTTCTGTGTTACGAATTTTTTCTTTTATATAATTTGAAAAAGTTTATATCGATTCTCACGTGAAATCATAAATCTCAAACGATGATTATTGTTGATGTCGAAGTTCGGACCTGAGAACACGGCCGATCTGGATTGCCGCTGTGGCTTCCGTATATGTAACACACGAATAGTAATCGAAATAAGTAATTGACGACAGCCCAATCTCAGCAATTGCAGAGCAGGTCGGCATTACGGTGTCACCGAAACCCCAGCGATCTGTCATTCAAGTGTCACATAAGAGAGATACGAGACGGAGACATACCCCTCGCAACAATGGAGAATCGAGAGATCGCAAATCGCGGATCCGGGGGACGAGGGATTCTGATACGGCGCGTTACGTCACCTCTCGGGGAAAAGTCGACAAAGGAACGAGAGAGGATCAATGGAGATCCTCTACGTCTACGTATTATCGAAATCCAACCCTCACCCAATAGTATAATGAATATTAAATTAACATTGAAGCTGTGACTTGGGAATCTTTCTTTTTTAATATACATACTATGCAAAATAATATAATGTATGTGTGTGTAAAATTTGAGTCCAATTTGTTATATAAAGATATACCTACTCTAAGATGTTCTGATATGTAAAATAAAATAAAACTATGTATATCAACAGTATAATGAGCGTAGTATCTACGTCATTAAATTTGTTATAAATATTAAATCAAATTGATAGATTTTACCCAATATGGAACATCGATAATGTAATAATCTAATAATCCTAATATAGGGATTTTTGCTTCAAAATCGGTTTAAAAATCTGATTAATTCTGTGCCACCCTGTGCATTAATACGCATTCAGAAAGCCATGTAAATAAAATGTCTACGCGAAACAATGGAGCTTTTTGTCCGACAAGTTTTATCGTTACACCAGTGAAGCTTGCTCTTTATTAATTGCAAGTCGCCTACAAGAAACATCGAAGTTGCTCATTTAGCTCATGAAAGCTCTTTATCAACAGAGTTGCCTGCTAGATCGAAACACGAGATTAAAGCTCTGGCACGATACGTCAACTTTCGTAGCACTAAGGTTTTTCACATCTTGTTATCGTGCATTATTACGTTTACGTAAATCCGAGTCTTTCACGAATTACACGAATACAAATCCATTTGTAGCAGAGTGAGTTATTAAAATTTAATTTAATTTTAACAAATAAAATTATAAATACATATATATATATATACACACACACACATATATATAAATATATATATATATATTTATAAAAGTAATAAAATTGGTAATTCTATAAATCTGTTTAATAAAATTGTAGACTTTACACAGCGTTAAATCGGGTGGAAAATAAGTAGCAAAATAAATAGATATAGAAAGAAGGTAAATAATTCATCAAGCACGGATATTTCGTGGCGAGAGGATATGCTATCGCGAATCAGCGTTCCACATACCGGGTGCGCTCGCTGCGCCTAATCTGCGATCGTTTAATCGCATAATACGGTACGTGCGCCAGCCGGACCTACGTATTCGTGCTAGAAAGGGGTGAAAGTGTAACACTGTGTCGCGGATAAATGATTACCAGAAAATTGCAGCTCACGGCCGGCCGGCAACACCGATCCGTTTCGTGGTTCGCCGTTGTGGTCCTTCGCGCTTTTTTCCTTTTTTTTCCCTTCAACGGTTATGTTCCTCTCAGCCTTTTCTTTCCAACAACATGATATCGATCGATGTCTTAAACTTTCGCCAGGCGATTAGAGCGTGTAGATTGCACGCTACTTTGCTGGCGACCGAGCCGCAATCTAACAATAAGTATACCGCCGCGTACGTTATAAAAAATAGGAAAAATTGCGGTCACGTTTGAAAAGCAACGTCACGATCTGATACAAGGAATTTTAGGCAAGAAATTTATAGTTTAACAGTTATATTTAATAAATTTCATATATAAATTATTGTATAATATATATTGTATAACTAATTAATATAATTTATAGAAATTTATCTATCGTAATCTATTAAACACACATACACGTACAATATAATAGATATCGAATATCTAAGTGACAAGATTGAATTGGAAAGATAGATTTAAATACATGTGAGATTATTTTTCTTAAATATTATATTTGAAAATTTTATAAACTGCTTATTCTAACGATAGAGCCACCGAACTCGACTGATACGCGCTATATATTGGAAAAATTCCCACGGAGGCGTCATACGCCATCGACGAACGTTTACGGGTTCCCATGGAAAATGATAGACCTTCCGCAACAACGCGGGGGGGCACCAAGGTGCGCATTATAGCATCTCTCCATATTTACGGTATTGCCTCGGCATTTATTGAAATAACGACATATGGCGCGTGCGTACGCTCTTATGCGGCAATTATTTCGATTCCCGTGCAGGTGAACGCGGATACGTCGAACATTATATTAGAATATATTGCGAAATGCAGGTAGAATACCGCCGGAAGCATGTAAATACAATGATATTGCGGCACAGTCGTTCCATGCGCGTACCTTTAATAAAATATTCACGATAACGTATTTACGTTAATCACATCCCTTAGTGCAAGTTATTTATATAATTATATTTATCTGTATAATTATAATTATTCGTATAATTTGTATGAATTTTCGCAATAATGTAATATTATTTTGAATTATTCGTGGAAATTGTGAAAAGATTGTCACACATGTTTAGCACAAATATAATGCAAAAATCTTTTTCTTTTTGCTCATCATATAAAATATTTTAATTTTTATTTGCAGGTACGTAATCTCTTATTTTCCTGTAAATTAAATATTTGTTTCTCTCAACGCATTTAAATCGAACGAAAGAATTGTTGCCGAAGTTATACCCACGCTCTTGTAGGTATAAACAATCTTTAGATCTCTTTCGCGCCGGACATCGAATTTCTTTCTACTACTTCAGATCTCCTTCCTATTATATCTAGCCTTTTATCATTCGATTCGGGGCTTTTCACGACACCCATCATTATGCAACGATAGGGTAGTGGGTGGGCGCGAAAGGGATCGTCGCGAGGCCTCGCCAAAGGGCCCACCTGTTGCAATTTCCACCCTTGAACACTCTCTGATCAGCATACCAGCGTTCATTGAATTTCCATCCGAGAGAATACAAACCTATTCTACATCAGGGTCTCGCTCGCTTCGTGTTTATTAGGGATAGAAAGAAGAGAAACCGGCCAGGTATCGATTCTCGATACAGCTACGCGTAACAAGTGTGTGAGAAAGCAACGAATAAACGCAACGAAGAAATTTCTACGCGGAGCAAGGCAAAAATAACTCCGTAGCAGGGGAACTATCGTTGTAACTAACGCACCGTGCGTAACGAAAGTTTCCTGAGCGAGCCTCGACCAGCGTCGACAGTGCACGGTGGTCATCAATTATTCAAGTCGATTGTCTTGAGTCTTGATTCTGCGCAACATTGTGCACCGGTGGGGTGAAGAAAACGAAGGGAAACGAATGCCGGCGCTGCTGTGAGGAAAATTGGAGCGGTGCATGGCAAAAACGTATTCGCGAATGGGAATTTCGTGCTTTAATACCACGTCATTTTTGTAATAGTCGCCGCGAGAAAGGGATATTCGTGGACGATATTGCATACTCTTCCGAGAACGCTATTGCGGATAATTAATTTACGACGCGTCCATATACTTTGGGACCCACCGTAATAACGCTTCGAAGGAATCGATTCATTCTGCGAAAATAGTGAGGTGTTATATTTCTGTAAGTACACCGCTCTATTAATGAAACAGTATCCGAAATGTCTTTCAAGATTTAGTTCTTTATAATTATTATACCCGTAATATACGGAGTAATACGTTTCACTCTCTCTTTAATATAATAAAATAATTCTAATATATAATACATATGAATATAAAAGTATTATATAATAAAGATTATATTATATGTATATCTTGTCTGACAACAAAATATGAAGTTGATGTAATATGTAAAGTAATTAATCTTTAATTGTTAACTAGCTTATTTTTAACCATGAAAAATAATTTGTCTATATTCGAAGCATAATTTGGAATATTGGTTTGAGAGTCGACCGCCCATCAAGGTCGCCAGTAATTAAGATGCCAGCAATTAGACACCGTTAGCTTTTGTTACGAGATCGCGCCACGATTGTCGGTGTGTCCCACGAAAGATAAAGAAGCACTCCCGATTGTTCGCACGTATAATGAAAGACCATTATCGCGCCCTTACAGCAGCCGTTAGACTAGACACTAGACCATTAGAACGAGCCCTTGAACGGCTTGAACGGACAAAGGACAATGTCGTTCCGGTTAAAAGCGGCACTTTAGTTCCGGCTCTCTCTTTAAAACTTTTACCATCCTGTCGGTATAAAGGTAACTACCTGTTCGTGAAAATTGAGAAGTTGTCGCTCGGTATGTTTAACATAGCGAAATTTTGTATACTTCTTAGATTGGATAACTTAATAAACGTTTTTAAGAATTATTTTTGTTAAATAATTCGTATAATAAATGTTGTTTATAATAAAGTTAATAAGCGAGAATGCTATCAAATTATTTAAAAAATATTAGCAGGAAAAAGTTCTTACGAACGTCACCTCGCCAATAAAATTCCAAAGGTTTTAAGACAAAATAAATTATTAAATTTAATATAATTTTAGTAATTAATTGTAAAATGTGTATTGCATGCGAAAGTCGAAATACATATGTATATTATAAATTTCTCTAATTTTTTAACTTCTACAATAAAATGCGTCCTTGTTATTTGTAATAAAATAATAGTATATGTGAAATTATCGTTTCGTGCATTCTTTAAAACAGGCGATTTAAAATTGCCAAGTTTTGTTTCAAGTTTTGTTTCTCTGCCTTGTTAAGCTGTTAATCATACTTGCGCATAGCAAGCTACGGAAATTGAGACGTCAGACGGTGAGAATCGAGCGTCGTCCGATTCATCATTCGAGGGGGATAGCACCGATGTCGGTCGGTGAGATAGCTTCGCATTTAAGCTCGTGGAAGTCGATTCAATTCCGATCGCCGTATCGCGTTCACTCTATGACCGCAATAACTTATCGAATTCCTGAAGAACGATTCCAATAACCGTCGCGATTACAACGCGGCGACAAGCCATTTGGCTTGCGAGCGAGGATCCCGACGATGGATTTATAGGTATCGATTAAAGAATCCCACGGCCGACCGCGACGGCTCGAACGCAATTATCTTTTTTATTTCATTGACACGTAGAAGCCAGGAAGCAGATGTCCGAATGACTCGCCTCGCGCCTCGCGCGTCATCGCAAAGTGACCGGATAACTATATGTATAATATTACATATTGTATAGCGTCATAATAAAAACCACATATTGTAAATCTCTATTCTCTAATTAGATATTGGAATATTACATAGAGAAATACATGCCTATATATTTAATAAAATATTTCTCTATTCTTATACATCTATTCTTTTCTTCTTTTTGTACTGATTAATGATTATAAAGTTATACATATACTCAATCAACGCTGTAATGCGATACTCTTTTCTTGGTCGAATCGTTTATAAACGAGCGAACAAATGAGAAATGTCAAGTGAGTTACCCAATTCTTTCTCCATTCTTCGATCCGTAAGAATTTTTCGTGCGTGTGCCTCTGTCTCGTCCAATCTACTCTGACGTCTTACCAGCGTAGTAAGCACCCCTGTCGTGTCGCCCCCTCCCCCCAATCCGAGCTAAAGCGCCCGTATCAATAACGTTTATTCCATTTCGTAGCGTGACTAGAGATTTTGTGCGATGCGAGGCACCCTTTCGAGAGACCGGCTGTTTGTCTTGAGGACGAGAATATCGCCCCATAGCGCAGTAAAGTGCGGTGTAATGGTGTCCCGCCGCAGGCATACTTAGCTAATTAAACTGTATCGTGGATATTCGTTTCGGGGGATTAAGTTACGAACAGGGCACGCGACCGTCTCGCAGCTGCGAGGAGTTCGATACATCGCCATCGTGCATCGGTAGGAAGAACCGAAGAATTCCTTGCGCAATAGCCCGGTATAATCTGTGTTACGTTATAATTTTAATTTGTTATGTTACTCTTTATATCTCAAATTAAACTAAAATGACATTAATGACAAAAAACAAATAAAGAATCGAATTTAATTAACTTGTCAAAAAATGGTATATAAGATGCTACGAAAAATGATATAAAAAATGGAATTAAAATGCTACGAAAAATGGTATAAAATATGGAATGAAAAATGCTACGCGCTTTGTATTAATCCATTATATGTATAAAAAGAAAGGTAAATGGCGCGCGCTTGTAGTGTTCTAGTTTTGTAAAATTCCCGGAAAAGGTTGAAATTATAAAAAAGCAACCGATAAATCTACTTATTGAAAATTTCTCTAAGCACGTGACGGTTTCGAGAGCTAACACAACGTTGGCAGCGTGCAATAGAGAGAAAAGGATAGATAATAGATAATAGATATAGGTACGCGTTCGGTACGTAATAGCATTTGCAGGTCACATCTGTCGATGCGTGTTATGCATACCTACCAGAGATAAGGTTTATGGATTATTTTCATCGTCGATTATGTGCGTTCAATGCATCCGCTTTTCAATATTAATTAATATCGTTCTTTAACGTTCGACTAGACAGTTTGTCGTCGAGATTTTTAAAAATAGTCCACGAAATATACTGAGAAAACGCATATCAAATGTCTAAGTAGATGTGTTGATAGATTCTCGCTTTAATTTACCATTAAATATTGTATTTATATGTAATAGTGTGTAAATTAGTAAAGTTGCAATATTCTTATTTTCCAGCACATTTGTTACGCGATAACACAACAATAATAAATATATTTATCTAAATAATAAATATATATTAATCACGTTAAATAATTAATATCTATAATAGAACAATAATTATTTTTCTTTGTCAAAAGACATGAAATCAATCTTCCTGAAGAAAGTTACAGGATGTCCAACAACATATGCCTCGAGCATTACGAGAATACACTTATCCGAAGCTTAGGTTAATTATAGGTCTAGCCACGTAATAGCCTCATTTATCAAAGCCACACTAACTCAAATTGGCCGAAGTCTATACATCACGCATACAACCACTAAGAGCAGATCCGACTGCTCTTTTATCTCCGACTTTGGCTTCAGTATCTCAAAGTCGCAGTTTCAACTCCCTCGCAATTTTGTGTGTGTGTGTTTGCGATATCGATTTTAATTAATTCTAATATAACATCAATAATTTATCAATTTAATTAATTCTAATTTTGCTATGTAAAACCTTTAAATGTCATGCAAGAATATTAGGTATTTCGAATAAAGAAGATTACTCGAGATTATACTATCGAGTCTTTAACGGAAATATGGCACGTTAGCGAATTCCGAAAGTTCGAACGAGAAGGTCGATGAGGAAATTTGATGAGTCGATGATGTTTATTATCGCAACTTTGAGTCAGATACGGGTTCGGCATTGCGGAACCTTGAATCAGTACAAATCGACCGTGAATGCCAATGTTAAGCCCGCATATTCCGCCGGTGTTATACGATGGCCTAGCCAGGTAAATCGAGATTCGCCGATGAATGAAGACACAGGTGCGAATATCAGTAGAGCATGAACAAGTCAAGTATTTATCACGAGCGTCATGTTTTATACCAATCAACGATTTCAACACCGATAATACATTATCGTCATTATTATGATATACTGCTATTATTATATTATTTTATGTTATCGTTATGTGTCTATGAGCAAGTTAAAAAAGAAACAGAAAAATTTATAATTAAAAATATTTTGCAGATTTGATACTACGATGTAATAAAAGTGCGACTCGCGAGAGTAGCGCAGACAATTTAAAGCAGACGAATAATAACTCGCCTTCGCGAGTTGTATTAAATTAAACACAGTTATTCTTTATTGCTTCTTTGAAGCCAAGCGAGCAATTTAGCGTCCGAGAGGGGAGGAGAGGAATCTCTAGTGTCTGAGATATCGTTCACGATCCAATTTCGGTGCTGCGGCTATTAGCACTTCATCGACGAGGCACTTTCCCGATGATAGAAACATCCGAGGCGATCGCATCGCTCCGCTCCGCAAAATTCCGGGCCGGCCATGAATTTTATTACGGCTATCGAATCAAGGAACGCTCCATTTGCCGCGCGGGGATTTAGGTATCTTTCTCCGATCTCTCTATAATGCGACAGGACAGACGCGTTCGTAGATCCCGAAGCGTGCCACAACCGTGGCTCACGAATTATAGAATTCCCTCGTTCCGCATCAAATTCACTCGTCCCTTCGCGGAACACCATTGATCTCTCATAGGGAACTCACCCTTCGCTTTTAGAGGGTGACAATAAACTTTCGTGTCCCTGTAACATGCCACTGTATTTCGCACGACGCCCTGCGATAAAGACGACCGGCAATTTGGTCCACGATAACTACTTTCGAGATAAAAGCGAGAAATACATTATTCTTTTGTATTAATGATCACAATTATATATCCATTTGTATAATAAACATATTGATTACAACTGTTATCACTAAAATTACTTAAACACATACTTATAGTTGCAGGTATTTGAGAAACTTCTGAGAAACGAGATTTTATAAATCTTGCAATGTGTGGTCCACATTTAATATATAAACTATAAAAATATATGTATACGTATAGAATTATAGTGTAGGTATATAAAAGCTTGAGATTTTATTCATGCTAGAAATATTTTATAACAATGATTATAT
The DNA here is from genome assembly GCA_035220615.1 of Leptothorax acervorum. Taxonomy (NCBI): domain Eukaryota; kingdom Metazoa; phylum Arthropoda; class Insecta; order Hymenoptera; family Formicidae; genus Leptothorax; species Leptothorax acervorum. The sequence goes on along the minus strand of JASTWQ010001261.1, from coordinate 763,134 downwards.
GTCATAATTAAGATATCTAATTAAAATAAAATAATAAATCTTATCATCTCCGGGAGTTTGATATTATGTGATGGTTTATACGTGAACTGTAGGTTGTGTATCGAGGATTACAAAAATAATTAATTAAATTGTGATTAGACATTAGACCAACACTCCGCAAGGCAAATGAGCAAAAATATCAAGTATCTTTTTTCCGTCGAGCGTCGCGATGGGGAAAGTGCGGTGGGCATAAATCTACGCACGCACCCCGCGGTAGCAAACAGCATGCCTTATGTCTCATACCTCGGCGTGCCCGACGGTCCGTGAATTCACGAGGGCTTTGTGGCCCTGCCGCAGCGTGCCGGATCGAACAGTGTTTCGCACCCTTTGCTACAAAATCACGGCGCGTGCCGCGCATAACTCCCGACACTCGCGTCCCACCCCTCGCTCATTATGCTCCCGAAGTAAATCACTTTTCCTTTGCAGGAGCGATATAAACTATCCCTCGAGTACGCCAAACGGCACTTTCGACTATTATGACGCACGCTCTCTGCGGCCCCGGGAGTCAAACGGTGCAATATTTAATGAAAAATCAGAACAATTGACTCGCATATTTCGTTATAAATTCATACAAATATATTCATTTATGAAACAAAATATATATTATCGAGTGTAACTCTCCGGAAAGCTATCGAAGAGGACTATCGCGAAAAACTGGCGTCGTATCGCTAAATTCTCACGAACGGATACGCGACATATGTTTTCGCGGGAGTGTTGCTGCGGAAATTCTCTGGCAATGTAACTGAAGCACGAAAATTGCACCTATTACCCCTAAAACCCCGGTGAGACATCGCAAACGCATTTCCTGCGTAATCCTGGTTCCTGCCACTCCTACATCGTCCTCGCGTGTCGGACAATTTTCGCTGAGGCTATTATTAACATGCACCTATTTACAAGGCAGCTGTCGTTGTTTCTGCCGCAAAACCTTTTTTCCTTCAGTTTTTATATTAGCAACTACCAATATACTTTCGACATGATATTCCACAAGCAATCTTATCTTATAGCTGGAAAGAACACTTTAACTAACGATTTTAGATTATTTTGCTAGATATACGTTATCTACGAGCGAATTAACGGAGAGTCGCGGGCCTTCGCGTCATAACGGATGAGGGGTGAAGCGTACGAGCGATAACGAGTGCGCGAATTGAGCGTAACGGCTCATTCATCGCGGGGGAGGCAGCGAGTGGTGGTAGATACTGCAAAGAACACCTAAACACGGTGCCCACATTGACCGTTGGGAGAAAATTAATTAGTCAACCGTCAAAACGGTCGCCAGTAGAAAAATGGAGAATTCGAATTCGAATCTGTGTCCCGATTGTTTTCGAGAGTGGGGGTGCGCGTCATTTACCACCTTTATCCGCAAACGGTGTCGATGAGAGGGAAAGAGAGAGAGAAAGACAGTGAGAGAGCGGCTAAAAGCAGCTTTATCCAGAGACCACCAATAGCGTGATACCGGAGGTTTGTCTATCCATTCGACGTTGCACAAACCACGGGACGCGGCCGTCCGTATAGTGGGGGTCCAACGCGGCATAGTGGGGCACGGCGATAGGATGTTGGTGATGTTGCTCCGGAGAGAAGCGCTGAATCGGCGTTTTTGGCGAGGACGAAGGTAGGTGGGGGTGTTTGACTCGGAGACGTGGGGGTGCTCTTCCACGAGACCCCGGTCCCCGGTACGGTTCCCCGATCCATGTGGTAGGTGGTGGGCACCCGGCGGGTACCGTATACCGCAGTGGAGGGGTAGCTAGCTTGTCGGGTTACCGTCGAGGTGGCGGCAGATACACGCGTCACCTCAGGAAGGGTGGGGTACAAGCGTGTCCAGGTGGGGATCGGAACCGGGTGCCGGTGGTACTGGAACAGAACATAAAGCCCAACACGCGCAGGCCTACGGTTAGTTTGCGACCGGACGAGCGACTGTGCGCTTGCGTGACCCTCGGAGGGCTCTCCTCTCCTTCTCTTTCGCCTCGTCGTTCGCCCTTCCACCTTCCACCTCGCTCCTCGCAGTACGCTCGCCTATTCGATGGCAAGCATGACTCGAACCTCCGAGGGTCTCGCGATCTTCTGTCCGGCATTCCTGAATCGACCTCGCGCCGGATTGAAATCTCTCACCCGGCCGCAACCGACACCCGACAGAATACTCGCCGAGGATCGAGGATCCGGAGAGATTGTCTGTGGAAATGCGAGGTACTGACCGAGAGAACATCTTTGCAGACTATGGAGAAACTAGAAGGATCATCCGTCCTCAGCGAAACGCCAGATTTAAGATAGAGAGACGAGGGAGGACAGAGGAAACCACAGTAAGTACTCAACAATCCAATATTGGCACGATTATAACACCGCTGTAAAAATCTTGAGCTAACGAAATCCGATTAATACAGATTGATATATAAACATCAACATCGACATACTCCGGAATGTATCCTCTGGTTGCCAACCTCGTTCTCCGTCTCTATAATACACGAATGTATGAAAACATAAATCTGCGAGGCAAGCATGTGCAAATAAACTCCTAAGTTAAGTGCGTACTGGTATAAAGTGAGGGTATGAAATGAGGGAAAGAAAGAGAGAGAGAAGGAGAGACGTAGAGTACTGATATTCAAAGTACAAGCAGTATTCGAACAATACGCTCGGTGAAGATGAATAACCGCATTTCGCGGCGATGGAAAATTTTCATTCGAATTTCTTGCATGCTTTCGCATCGAACTTCAAAAATTATCGAAGATAGCGTTGATGCGTAGTTCTTCATCCGCCAATTAAAGAAAATGTTTTCAAAAGGCGTCCGGACTAACATTAATATTGTTAACATCAATAAGAAGAAACACGTCATAACAGAGTATTTTCCTACTCGGATCAGCTCGAAGAATAATCGAAACACAAACACAACTATGTCTTATTTATATACATTTATCGTTGCGAAAGAAAGTCGTATAACATAAATATACGTAGCGTAAATATCACCGTCCTAATCGCATAAAATTCTTGTTCTTCAATCGAGATTAAGACAAACTTGACGTAAGAAATAACCGGAGGAGTAATTCGTGCGCATAATTGCAATCTTACAAATCCTCAATACTTATGTCAGCTTGCACGATATCACAAGAATATTTGAATACAATGATAGAGAAGCAAATACTTGGCATGGCAGCAAGAATGATTTCAACAGATATCAAACCAAGCATTTTCTTTGATTGGACATATACGTAACTTTCAACACTCCTGCTGCGGATCGATGATTGGATCTAAGTTCGTTCGAAAAAATATTCGGGTAAGTATTTCATCGATTTTCACGATTTGATTCGAAGCAATGTTGGGTTAAATATGTTCGCAAATAATGAATAACAATTTTTAATGTATGTATTATACATATATTGATTTATACAAATATATATCGCAGACTATTAATCGTTATTTGTGAATAAATGTTGACCTAAAGTACGACAGTAATTAAAATACAAGGAAATTCATGTTTATTAGATATCGTGGAGATTGGATCCGAGAGGAATTACGCGTCATTTCATTCATCTTCAAGGACCATCTGTGAAAATGTGGAACCCCAACTAAATGCAATCTTTTGAGCCGATATCAACAGAACATCACAATTTATTTTAACATCCAGGAAGGATATTTCACTCGCGATAATGCAATTTAATTGCGTAATGTAAGTAATATCTATATGTAGTATTGCAGTATTAAATTTTGCATGTAAAAAGTTATTCATATATAAGTTGCTATATGGTGTAAAAAAGTAAAGAAGACTTTCTAATTCAATCGGAACGAAAAAACCCGGTCAAACGAGAATGGGTACTCGATTCTTTATTAAAACAATACTAAAACTGGTATATAACAATAATAAATTCCAAAAATTTGAATTTTGGTTTCAATTAAAAGAGCAGTTTTAAATTTTGCTAATTATTCAGAAACAGCAAAATTTAAATGTTCCTTTATGTTTTCTTTTGACATAACAATATTTCAATTTTTAATTATGTCTCAAAAAACTAATAGTTCTAATTTCTACAAAATGTTGATTAATTAGTTAACATTTTTCATAAGATTGCGTGTTCAGACTCGGTATGGTCTTTTCCTTCTCGTTTCGATTAATCATTAGTCTTTTTTATACAGGCGCATTATTGCGAGTTAAAAACTAAATTTTATTCTGCGGGCATTACTTCTCGCACGGTAAAATAATTGTTTAAAAATGATTCTATTTTTATCGAATTCTGAGATAATTGTTTCTCATCAAAATAATCATTGAATGTAAGCAATGAAAATTTTCTCAGCCGAGCGTTTCCACAATTTAAAAGCTATATAATTTAAGTATAATTTAGTTTGAGCCGACAATAGTGAGATTAATTTTATGCTAGAGATAAGTAATTTTCTTTAGTAAGTTTCGAAGTGCAAAAGCTAAGTATATTGCAAAATCAAATTTAATTTCTAGTCATATAACTTATCACGTGCAAAATATAGAGAGAATCTAATCAAAAGTCTTATTTCTAGTCTCTAATATAGTCAAAACTTTAATAAAAATTTTGAATCAAACGTATTTCTAATGTAACTAATAGTACAAAAGTTAATCAAATATTAATAGAATCTAGCCAATAATTTCAAATATTTACCATCTAATAGAGGTACGTACTATTTGCAGCAATATCAATTGTTGCAAAATCTAGTTAAACATATTTTCAATTTAGTCATAATGCATTACCCAAGATTTAATCTGCCTATCATTATTCAATTATAAAAAAAGTATGTTTATTATTGTCTAGTTCGTATTGACACAGTCTGAATCGAACTTTAAAAGAAATTTAATTTTTAGTCAGTAAATATCTAGTCAGTTGCGGCAAAGAGTCGCGTTCGATAGTACAAATCTTCCTTTAAGTTCCTTAAATATCTAGCGAATAATTTCTTCGAACTCTTAAATCGTAAGTTTTCAAATGATCTCTTGCAAACCGTACGTACACATTCCTTTAGGGTAGTATTATAATTATTTAAACTCGACTAAAGCACGTAAACATTTAATTAGTTTTATATATTATCCTTGCAATTCTAGTCATTTATTCACTTGTAGTTATTCCACGTCATTTCTACTCAGCTATCTAGTCTATCGATCTAATTAATTTTATATTCGATGCAGGATATGCAGGCCACTAATAAATGCAATCTTTTCTTAAATCCTAAAGTGTGCAATTACATCTTGTTAGCGTGGCATAACAGTTATTGTCTTATCACACACACAGTATTATTCTTACATTTACATAAGTTTGTCATGAAATCCGTGGATGCGATGCCATATAAAACTGATCTCAAAAAGCATGCTAGTTATTTCTTCAGATAATTGGATAATCCTCAATGTCTTTGAAAGCATATAACTGTATAATTCTCGCGTAGCATTATCATAGTTCAATCATAATAACTTGGTGTGCAAATAATCTAATCAATTCTAGGCATTATACTAGTCAAATTTAGTAATTAATACTAAAGGCACTCTTGAGAGTCTTAATTTAAAATTAAATAATAGAAAATTATGTAGATTTAACTTAATAATAAATAATTTATAAGTTGTAACATATATTTTGGGAAGCGTGCCAGTATCGCTATCATTTGAAACGGATACTCTTTGAATTGCAGACATTTAACAATTAATTCTGCTCTTTTTAACAAAAAGAAGGCTTAATTGCTTAAGTAAGATGCAAGTAAATAGAGAGAGGGACAAGTTTGTGAATTTTGTACAAAATATGTATAAAAAGTGCCTGTACATTATTTAACTTTTTAATTAATTTACCCGCAAAAATAAGATGTCCTCAACGGCAGCTACATAGGAATAAGATATGTTAGGGAAAAGTGAATCATTTTAAATCTCCGTATTTTTTAATTATAACTTTTTCAGTAGTATTTAAGTGTTTATTTTAAAAACCTTTTTCTTTTTTTCAAACAATATAAACAGTATCTATGAATATTTTATAAAAATTATTAATATTTGAGACTTCGTTAAAATTAAAATTAATTATAAACGAGTCACTGCTATATGTTATAGTTTCAACAAACTTGCAAAAGTAATATAAATAAAGAAGAGTATAGATTTTTCAAACATCTCATTTTCTTCGTAAAAGTTAATTAAATATCGTAAAAATGTGTTATCCTTTTTTTATTATAAACCGTTCCTTGGATAATAAATAAACAATAACATGAAATTATTAGATATGATAATAATATGGGATTATTAACAATGATGATATTGATGTGTTGATAATTCATTTATATCGAACGTTTTCTAACAACATATTTATTGAGTTAAAAAAATCCCATATGTACCTGCTTGTGTTTGTAACATATTCTATGTGTACCTGCTTGTACCTATATATTTGTAACGTATTCTAGTCTATTTGCCAAAAAATTATAGCGTATTCCAGTTTATTTGCCAAAGATTTCGAAATATTGTAATGAATTCTAGCCTGTTTTTCAAAAATTTCAAAATATTGTAACGTACTCTATTCTATTTGCCAAAAATTTTGGAGTATTGTAGCGTATTTCAGTTTATTTGCCAAAGATTTAGAAATTCTAGCCTGTTTTCCAAAAATTTCTAAATATTGTAACGTACTCTATTCTATTTGCCAAAAATTTTGAAGTATTGTAGCGTATTCCAGTTTATTTGCCAAAGATTTAGGAATTCTAGTCTGTTTTCCAAAAATATCAGGATGCTGTAACGTATTCTAGTCTATTTGCTAAATATTTCGGAATATTGTAACGTATTCCAGTTTATTTGCCAAAGATTTCGGAGTATTGTAACGTGTTCTAGTCTATTTTTCGGGGATTTCGGAGTATTGTGTAACGTATTCTAGTCTATTTGCCAAAGATCTCAAAGTATTGTAACGTACCTATTCTAGTCTATTTACCAAAGATCTCAAAATATTGTAACGTATTCTAGTCTGTTTGCCAAAGATGTCAAAGTACCTACTGTAACGTATTCTAGTCTGTTTGCCAAAGAATTTTCGGAGATTTAAAATGATATCGACAAAAAATTAGGATAGGATTAGTTTAACATTAAGTTCTTGCTTCTTATCTAGTAAATTTGCGCGTTTGTTTAGTCCGGTTAACTATTTTTTCCAAGTATTATTGGGCTGTGCTTATTTTAATATTTCATAATTACATTAGTACCTTTTGAGAACGTATTCCTAGTCAAAAAGTAAAAAATTGTAATAAAAAATACAAAATCAAATGTACAAATCATCTTTGTGACGATTGGCAGGAAACATCAAAACCATTTTTAATTTCATAATTATATCTCAGTACCTTTTTAAGAATGTATTCCAATCAAAAAGTAGGAAATTGTAATCAAAAGTACAAAATTCAAAAGTACAAATCATCTTTATCATCTTTGTGACGATTGGCAGAAAACATCAAAACTATTTTTAATTTTAAACCGCGCCTTCAACGAATATTGGAAAACTAATCAAATTTAATCTAAATTTCGTTTAGTTAATCTCAAACTCGTTCACAAATTTCATTTCTATCGCATAGTAGATGTAAATGAATGTAGCGACCAATTTTGTAGAAGATGCAGGTTAAGTTCGCATACACGAATAAGAATTAAAATTAATCTCACTATAGTCGGCATTTTAAGTCAATATAAACAACGACAAAAATTAAGAGTATTTCCCTTAAGTTTATTGCATAAGTGAATTAGTATAAATCAATCAGTACAAATTAATTTGTCTCTTAGCGGCAATTAATGTATAAAACAATCGTTACTTATAGTCATGAATCCAGAGCATTAATTAAACCCACCCAAAAATATATAAATCTAAATTATAGATAGTGAAAAAGATCAAATAACTCCGATCCTATAATGAAGGATCTTTGTATCTTCAACATGACAACAGATACGCTTTATCTCAATTGTTTGGCTTATAAATATCTTAATCAATAAATAATAAGATGAAAAAAATAATATAAAGAATATTTTTCGAGAGACAAATGGTATTTTGAAACAAAATTGGCTCAAGTGTCGTTAATTATCTATTTTTGGCTATAATATGTAACATTATTTACGAGTGGCATCTAGTCAGAAAGCTCATGGACGACTAACTCGAAAAGTTTTACCGAGGGAAGATCAGAGGAGATCCCGAAAAATTGTATCCGAAAGTAATCGCCAGATAAAGTCATGTAATTATGCAATATTCAATCAACTTGAAATTTTGAAAGTAAATCATCAAAATATATTAATATTTTATCAAATATTTTATGTGACAGATAAATACATAACATATAGATACACAAATACCATATTAATTTAAAATAATTTTATGCATTCAAACATTTCTTACATAAAAAACATAATATAAAAAAGGAGTATTAACTTGTTATTTAACTATTCCCTATCTATTGTTATGTATTAATCTAAAAAGATAATCATTGTCAAAAAATAATGTTCGAAAATTGATTTTCTGTAGCATAACTAAGTTCAATTAAAGCGTACTGATTTACTATAATTTATTTACTCACGATCGAGTCGTCTTCTCTCGGCTTACGTAGTAGAGTACGCGATCTCAGTCCATGGGGCAGTAATTATTATAGCCTGTAACAATACGTAATAATTCTAGTCTGTAAATATAGTCTCTTTGATAAGAAAAATTAAGTAGCTAAAATATAAGTAGGTATAACCCGATAACAGGTAATAAGTAAATAGGCGAACAAATACGCGGAATGATAAATAATCTCGCGTATTTAACCGCCCACATATTTATTATTATTTATTATTCGCCATTTCGTGTATTTAATTTAATCTATAATGTATTAATTATTCCTTGTATCTATTACACATCATTCCGTGTATTTGTTTATTCATTATTCGCCACTTAGTATATATTTAATCGTCTATTTTATATCGTGTAACGCGTCGAGAAGTATTAATCAGATTCTTTAGTTTATTGACTTTTTTACGTACATTCTAACAATGATCGATTCAGTTATGTCATCATTATTACATCAATTACATTAAGGTCAAATTGTGTAACAAGAATTTAATTATAAGCTTTTATAAAATAAGTATGATGGAAAACAGACGATTAATTTCTATTTTTATTTATTATCTGTTATTTCGAAGAACAATACATGTATATACTCGACATATATTTATCTATACTAAAAAGCTTTATTTATCCATATTGTAAAGAGCTTTCTAGCGTGAAGAAGTTTGTCGCGTGATATATTTATTGCTTTCGGTGTGACTTAATAATTTCTATAGAGCCTAAGTACGTCGTATACCATGCATTTAACTTATTCACTTATTTATTTCCGCGTATTTAATTTCTACTTACTATTTATATCTCATCTCGATATTTATATAATATTTAATCTATTTAATCCGCTCCATTCTCGGTATTTATACATCTGTTTATTTAATACTTGTCATTACAAAACATTATATTTGTGTGTGCTTGCGTAATGTAACCGAATCACGATGTGTGAAATGTATTCTATATTATAAATTGTCACAAAATATCGAAAACATATAGGTACATATAGTCGGAAATATTGGAAATATACATATATACTTCCGTTAATTCCGAAATTCATAGTTCCATTATCATTATCGCGTCACATTATACCGAATTACAGTAAAATGCCGGTTATCCATGCAAATTGGAAGACAGGAAGCTATCCATTATCAAAACTATCCGCGCAAAGCAGTTAAGTAGAGAAAGAAAAATATATAAACGGGACATTAAATAAAGTAATATAAAAGACACAAACATAACAGCAAATTAATTAAGAATTTCTGCTTATGCTATATTTGATAATCGGCATTTTGCTGTATTTTTATTCCGAACAGAAATAATTGTAACCATTCTACTATCCCGTATGCCGCTGTATAAAAACCATCCTAATAAAATCCGTAACAACCGAATAAATCGTAATTTAATTTAAGGCCATTCTATAAATTCCAAATGTCGCCAATTTCATCTTTATTTTCCCAATGTCGGCCCAATTTTCCCAATTTATAATCAATGTCTTTGCGTTACAAAATACGAGAAAAAACTTTATAAAAACTTTATAAAAGTTACAATTTATAAAAGTAATAATTTACTTTTCACTTGTTCATAAACACAAGAATACTCGTTATTAGAAAAAAATATCCTATCAATTATTATCGTGTACTTCGATAATTTATACAAAAATCGTTGTGCAAGTAATACTTACAATCACACGAAGTCCACGGTGTTCTTGGTGGAACTGTCGCAAGTTCATAACGACGTAATGTACCGGATAATCTATGCACGATACACGATCGACACTTCACCGACATTCCCGACATTATTTCGATACCGCGTGTTTGCGATATTTTTATCTCCTCGACAATTTAAAACCATAACACAATTATAACGAGACAGCGATTTTATAATTGGAATATGATCAATGATCGTAATTATATCGATCGACGCGTCTGCTTTCTTCGACACTCGATCCGCTAATTAAATAACGTGATTTACGTCCATTTCTATATATCGATGTTGTTAACTTTAATCTCTTGATTGTTAGAGCTAGAAAAAGGTAAAAAGTAATCGCTAAGCCGAGATTGAAGTTAATCTACATTGGTGGAAGTATAAGACATTAATTGCGCTGCTTGTCTCGACGTTACGAATTACCGCGCATGATGCACCATGACCGAAGAGCGGAAATATCTCAGCTGCCACGCGTTTATTTCAAGATTCCGAGTTTACGTCACGAATATAACAACTGTTAAGCCGCGCATCGATCGAGCGTCCAACAGTTTCTATTAAACGCGGTGCACATATATCACATAATTGTCAGATTTGTCAGAAGCGGATTTCGATGTGGGATACAAATCGAACGATCGAGTCGTCACGCGTGATATCGCGAATGAAAAGCGCGAGGAGAACAATCCGATCTTCACGACGCGACGGCCGGGACAGCTCTGGAGTCTGGACTGAAAATAAAGCTACTTCGAAAAAATGCATGGCCGCGACGCGGGGCGAGGAGCACGGAGCGCGAACTCGGCCGTGTTGTTTTTGTGTTTTTAATAGGTATCGGGCTATCGGAGTCGAACGGTGGGTAGGGTAGGTGACACCGACACCGCGCGGCGGAGGGAAAATTCCGGGAACACAGGAGCGAACTCGGCTTGTTACGGCACGGGAGGGAGCTGGGGGGGAATTGGCTCGACACGTACTCCGTATTTCCGTTGGTCCGTAGGCCGTGCGCGGGGGGAGGGGGGGGGGCGCGGCGGGGGGAGGGCAAATTCCGAGAACGCTGCAGGAGTGTGAGCCCGGCCACCTTCCCAGGTAGCAATTAATGTCTAAAAGACATCATAAAGACATCTTTAAGATATCTGGCATCTTAAATACATCTTTATGATGTCTTTTAGACATTAATGCTACCTGGGTTGTTTATGACACGGGACAGGAGAATCGGCTCGACGCGCCCGTACGCCGCGCGAAACATTATTTGTGCACATAGCACATAATAATTAATTATAATATACATAAACGCGATGTGAAAATAATACGATTCTCGGTACGTGGCTAGCACGGCGCGCACCCGCGAACTTTTTCTTCGCAAGAGGCACACAAAAGGAGGCGAGCTTTCGCTCCATCTTCGAAACGCTCTCTTGAATCATGAATCATGACTGATCATGACGGAAGAGCGATAAGCGAGTCGACCAATCGCAGCTGGGAATTAAAGATGATCATGGTCTTACATTATTCTCTCGACGATTCTTGATTCTGTGATTCGCCGATTCGCTTATTTTAGCTAACTTAGCTTGAATCTTATTATTACTTACGTTTTACTGCGTGGTCCTTTTAGCCCTCGGGCCTCGGGAATCTCGGGATCTGGCACATCCGATCGATAAAACGAGCAGCGATAACCGCACGATTACTCGTAGCAGACGCGCGTTCGACGTAATTACGACGTAAATATCTAAATCTCCGACGAGAAGCCCGCCAACTCGCTCTACGATTCCCTCGGAGGAACGTAATTACGAGAACGATCCTTAAGGATCATTGTCGCGCGCGAGTGGGTATCGGAATCTGTTCTCACTCGAATCGCAGCAATTCGTGCCACGGTCCAACGTCGATTACGACTTTACGACCGACGAAACGGCACTGATCGCGAGAATTCGCGACAACCGATGCGTTCTGCTGATCGCCCGTCACTTTAATCGACACTCCCGACAGAAACTCGCGCTCGTTACGCATTTTTAGCGGGTAAAAATCGCGATTACTCACGAAGCGTACCGCACTCCGTGCTGGTCCGAACCGACGCGCCGAAACTGTCATGGCGGCCGGTCGCCGAACGCGCGCACGCGCAGTGTTACGTTATTGAGATAATTTGAAATCTAAACACAATTAGAAATTGCGAAGGGAATTGAACGTTTTCTACGCGTTTATTAGTGAGCTATGACGATCAATGATGTTCCGTTTGATTTTCTTTGTAAATATTCGAATGGACAGGCGAAAATTTGCGCTTAGAAAACGCGAGAAAAGTGATATATTGTATATATATACATGTATATCTTCAAATTGCGAACTGGCGCGCGCGAACTGTCTGAAGGGTCTGAAGATAACCGTGACGCGAATGCGGGTAGAATGATTAATAATTTGCGAAATGGCGCGATATACAATATTACGTGTAGGTATAACAGAATGAACCGTTGTAGTATTATATTAATACGCTTCTTTCCAAATTTTACGAAGAATTCTTGTCGAATAAAAAGTCCTATTTATCTCTATTTCTAAATCTATAATTTTTTTTATGAATTTACGAATAATTGTTATCCGTTTTGCTTCTTTTTTTAAATCAATCCTTTCGAGATATATCGCGTAAATTCACATAAAAATTATATTATAAAAAAGATGCTTAGCAATGTAAATATCTATAGAAACCTTTGAGTCAAGTTTCGCACAATACAAAATATCTTGGAATACTTAATATTTCGAAATAATGTGTATTTAACGAAGGAAGAATATACGTAAAGTTTTGGAAATCGCCTAATCGCCATCTTCTTTCAATACTTTGACAGGTTTCACATATTCGACGATAGAACCGTTTTGGATCTACGCCAAGAAAAAGTATCCAAAATTACATTTTTCTTAAAATAAAAAATTAGCGGAATCTAAAAGCGGGAACTGCACGTAAATTCGCAAATCGCAACGACACGAGAAACAGCTAACAAACTGATCGAGGGCGCCACATTCCGGTTGCTGTCTCAAAGCTTCAAGCCTCAACTATATTACCATTTCCTGTTACTGTATGGAAAAAAAAATAAAAGCAATTTGCGTTAAATTTCTGTCCACTATATCTTGGAAAAGTTGAAAAATTACTAGAATTGTAGAATGGATTAAAGTATTTCAATAGTACATAAATTTAAACGGAGCTATAGTCGATCGTAATTTCCAAAATGTCCCGTTTTTTATCGATACCTCAAGAAGATTCATAAAAACGAATTTTATTAATTTCTCCTACGTATTATGTAACCGAGAAGCGTTTATACAATTGCCGAAACGTCGCATGTCGCATTGAAAATATTTCGTATATCGAAATGTGCAATTGATCGAAATATGCAATTCGACAGTGCGGCGTTCGACGATGAATATCTCGATATCCTCGATCGATATACTGTCGGTATCATATTATCATAACCTGATATTACAGTATGTTGATATTAAAATATAATATAAGCAAATATATACGTGTATATAAAATACACATAAAGCCACGTTAGATTTGCATTAAGATCCCGAGAAACCGAGAAAGCATCCCTCTCGAGTCCCGAAATCTAGTTACGTGTTGTAATCGTGTGTGATGCGCTGCTCCGCTCGCAAGTCGCATGACCACGCGCTCGCTCCTCCCGTTCCTCCGTCGACGCTGACCTGACGGTCCTGACGACGATGCTAGAGGCCGAGAAGATGCTACAACTGAGAAGATACCTGTCGCTCATCGTCCGCTCGCAGCTGCGTTCACCGCGATGCGAGACGGCGACTACGGCAAGGAGTCATCCGCCGCGAGTGCCGCGACGCGGAGGTTATGTTCTCAGCTACGTGAATTCTCGGCACGCGAGCCTGCGACCCGAGATTTACGTCGCGACGTGCAACAGGACGTACGGCACGACGATCCCGCAGTCGTCGCGGTCCGACGTCGTCGATCACAAATTAATGTCGTTTTGCGACGACGTTAGTAAGGGCCGGGTTTCGGCGGATGGTCTCAAGGAGGTTATCGACTTGTGCAACAAGAACGATTATCAGCTACCTCACGATACCGGCATTCTGTTGCTCAAATGTTGCGGCAATCTACTACCCGATCTGGATACAGCCGAGAAAGATCATCTCGCGGGCCAGGTAGAGCATAATTTGTTTCATCTTGAAATACAACTGTGGGTATACATTTATACAATATGATGTAGATAAAAATAGACAAGTACAAGTCATGTAAGAGTAGTATTTTAACTGAAGGGAGAGATTGATCGCTCAAGTAAATTATTTTGATATGCAGGTATGCCAGTTGGCGAAGAAGAATGGCGGAGAACTGACATTGGAGTATTACAACACATTGCTGGGCATTAAGGAGGAGAACTCCAAGTTTGTGAATCCCAAGAAGTTTTTGACGAACATGAGCGTGGAGCCAGATGAGGATACCTATCGCTTGTTGTTGAACACGGCCACGAAGGCGGGCAACAGTGAGTACCTGTGGGACATCTTATCTATGATAAAAGATAAGAATATGACTGTCTATGAGGAAGCAATCAATGCGTTAGTACAGATTTATGTAAGAAATGGCAATATTGCTGAGACCGAGCGAACGATAACATTAATGCAGGAGGCCAAACTATCCACAACCAAGGCATATACCGAGCTGGCGTGCGAATACGCGAGACTTGGCGATATTCCGAATCTGGTCAAGGTATTGAACGAAGAGCCGCAGAGCAACGCAAATCTTTTGAGGATAATAAAGGCTCTGAGTATGTCCAACAACAGCAGGCATATTCCAGTTGTTTTAAATTTTTTAATGACCTCGGTACCAGAGATTGAACCCGAAATCTCCAGGATGATCGCGGAACTCATACGCGCCAATCAAATCGTAGACGCTCACTCTATTATAACTTGTCTCGCAATGAACAACGTGACGAAGGACATCCTGCAGAGCTTTGTAAATAGCTTCATGAATGAATTGGTGATATTAAACGCGCCGATTGACGATATCATAAAGTATGCGAACGACTTTGCCGATTCCGGTTACAGCCAACACGCATTGACCGACGTAGCTGACATCGGTTTGAAACTGGGTAGAAAGGAACTGTCCCTCGCGGTATTTCAGGCGATGAGAAATAAGAATATCGAGATACGGCCGCATTATTATTGGCCTTTACTATTGAGAGCGTATCACAACAAGGGTGAGGCTGAGATATTTTCGCTCTTGAAGACTATGGTGAACGAGGGTGTAGAAATAGATTCCGATACTCTGCTTAATTACGTATTTCCATATGTAAATACCGCGAATCCGGTTGTCACTTTACAGAAATTACGGCTGAATAACGTACCGAGTGCCGTTTCGTATACGCCTCTATTATCTTTTCTGCTGCATAAAAACCGGTTACAGGATTTAAAGCCATTGTGCACGTACTATACGCACTACAAGGTGTATTACAGAGAACTGATGCAACCGCTGGTACGCGCTTATCTTGCCACTAAAGACGTCAAAAGATGTGTTATGTTATTGACAGCATTTCCACAAGGTCAAGATTTCGTTGGTTTGTTCTTGTTTAAATTGTTGTTAAAAGCCCAAGATCCGATAGAGGATGTACTGCTTCTTCTGAAAGAATTACAAAACTGTGGAACAAAGATATCGCAAGAGGATGCGAATTTTCTCAAGTATAGACTGGAACAGGACAAAAGTTTTAATGTCACGAAGGTGGCGAACTTAATAGACGGTCTAGTTGATCTGGATATGAAAAATTCGGCACTCATATTAAAGCCGAAACATATGAACACCAAGGAATTAACATATTACCTGGTGGAGCTAAAGAGCAAAAATATGTCTACTAAAAACGTTCTGCATAAATTACTGGTTGAGTACTGTATCGGGAACAATCTCAAGAGAGCCGAAGAGATAAAACAAGAGTACGATGCGTGCCAGTACGAGTGGACACCCAGAATACGGTCAATTTTGTTCGAATTGTATCTCAAGCACAACAAGTTAAACGAGGCTGAGGCACTGCTAGCCAATTTACAGGTCATGCCCGGCGAATTCCAGATAGATAAACTCAAAGTCGTGGTGTATGCCACCGCGTTGGTGAAGGCAGATAAACTTACAAAGGCTTTCGACGTTATTGATACACTCAACGCCATTGATGACACCAAAGCAGACGCGCAGGCACAGTGTTGTACACTTCTGCAAACGCTAGCACAGAGTCAGTATCACGCTCACACGAAGGACATGTTAGACTTACTTCTAAAGAAAAATTACTGTCAGATAACCGTGGAACTGCTGAGGCCATTGGTAGCGATACCATTAGAACGCAACAACATTCTGGACGCTGTAGATGTATTCGCAAAATGTGCGCAAAAGTATAATAAAGCGCCATTGGCATTAGAAGTATTGACAGTGTTGCTGGAACAGAAGCACAGTTCAAGATTGCACAACGCGAGTAACTACATAGAACAAGTGTACGATATAACAGCTACTACCTATTCTGTCTCAGTAGCGAATACGTTACTGGCGATAGCATTAGCGACGTTGAATAAGACAGAGAAACTGCAAGCTTTGTTACAGGTAACCGAAACGTTCCCAATTGCGGCATTTAATTTATATCCCCCTCTCCCCGGTTTGTAATTTACTTACAAAACTGTTTAAATGTTTTAAAATTCTATAAAAATTTTACGAAACTTTTTAATATAAAAAGAGCGGCCAGAAAAAGATATTTACGTATATATAAATTTTTCTAACTTGTATATGTATTGTGAGGAGAATATTAATAATGTATTCCTAAAACAGTTTTAGATAATTTTCTGACATTTCCGAACACACGATTAATTTTATTGGTTACATCTTTTGACTTACATTCTTTTAATCAAATTTTTCTGTTACAGAATCACGAACTCTCCATGAGCTGTCTTGTATACTATATCAATAACACAAAAACTGACAGGGATATAGATGGTTTGCAGAACCTCTTTAAAGTAGCTAATGTGAATGATTTGAATCCAAATGTGATATGTAACACATTCTTGTCCGTTTATAGTAAGCTATGTTCTTTCTGCATTCTAAAGTATATATAAACAATTCTAAAGTGTTAATGCTAATGACATTTATATTTGCAGGTAAAATGGGAGATTGCAACCGCGCTTTAGAACTATGGAAAATTATGCACACGAAGAATATCGAGCCCAGCAAACAGTTCAAGAAGAACTTTATTCAATTTTTATTGGCAAATAAAGTTTCGCTTCCTCCAGAATTAGCAGAATGAAAGAAAGACAACGTTAATGATTAATGAATTAACAACAGTACGCGTGGGATGACGGTATTCCAAAGATAGGTAAAGTAGCCAGATGATAGGAATTCTTAAAAGAAATTTGGTAAAAACAATCTGTAAAATAAAAATAATTTATAAAATAAGATTTTCGACTGTGAGTTCTATCATCTTATTCTTCATTTATTATTATTTTCGAATAAATACTGTTAGGAGGTAAATACTGTTATATAGGAAATAAGCAAAGCGTTATCTAATAAAGAGATTTCAAATTTTCTTGGAGTAGCGCACCGTAATCATTAATTAGTTTGAAAGCTTTCTCTTTGAGCGGCTCATAATTAACGCGCTCTTTTTCTTTAGTTATGAATTCCTCAATCTTTTTGTTATCTTCTTTCAATTTTTCTAATTTATCTTCTAGGCTACTGATCTCCGGATAAATTTCATATTTCTCCACTTGCTCTTTGAGCTCGTTATATTCCGCTCGCAGTGACTTGAGTTCGTCTTCGCAGACCGTTTCTTCGGATACCAATTTTTCTCGTTCGGCGATCAACCCGTCCCGCTCGAGTTCATTTCGTGTTTTCAGGCCATCCAGATCCTCCAGGACGATCAACTCGCTCTGTTGCTTCTTCAGCTTCTCTTTCATCTGCTTGGATTCCAGCTGCAGCTTCTCCTCCAGAATCCTCAGTCTGTTGAACGTCTGTTGCATAGTTCCGTAATCTTTTTTCAGTTCTTCGAAGTTGTCGTCGCGATGCGCGGTCTCATAATCGTTGTACGGGAATTTGTCGCGCAAAATCGCCGTTTCTTCGGCTTCCGTGAAGTACTCGTTGTTCTCCACTGCGTTTGCCATAGCCTCCAGCTTGTCAACGATCTCCCGCTCGAGTTTCCCCAGCTTCTCCGTTTCTTCCTGTTTGTTTTGTTCATACGTGGACATAAATTCCTCCATCATTTCCTCGCGCTTACGCAGTTCCTGATACTTAACTTGCTTCTCTGACTGATTGTCCTCCATGTCAGTCTCCAGTTGTTCCAATTGTTGCTCGAGCTCCGCCATCTTCCTCTCCTTTTCAGCTATCTGCGCCTCTGTCGCGGCAATGTCGGTGTTGTCACGCTTGATCTTCTGCAAAAGTTGTTCCTTCTCATCTTCCGGCGACAATCTTCTACGTTCTTCCTCCCGCAGTTTGTCCCGCTTCTCCTCCGCCTCGATGGTTCTCACTTGCAGCTTCACCGCCTCCTGCTTCAATTGAGAGAGAGCGATCTGCTCTTCCAAGTGCGCTTGCTCTTTCGATAGTTGGTCCAACTCACGTTGCATCTGCTGTGCCTGCTCCTGCAATTCCGTCTTCTGTCGGAACAGATCATCGTATTTCTCTTTTGTGTGCGGATCCATACTCTCAATGATATGTTCGGTCCTTTTCCTCTCATTCTCGGTATCCTTTTCCATCTTATGCAATCTTTGTTCCATTTGCTTTCGTTGCTCGAACATCCGCTCGACTTCCGCCGTCCTACGTTCATTCATCAGCGCCAACTCCTTGGCTTCTTGTTCGATCACTTCCTTGTCGACGTCCAAGGTCATTTTGTCCACGACAAGATTGTAGTCCGCTAATTCGGCCTGTAGAGTCGTCAACTCCGCGGCCAGGCTCTTGGCTCTCTTATCGTAGTGCAGGAAGGTGGCCTTCTCCTTGTTCTGCACCTCAATGTCCTTCATTATCGTTCCGATCTCTTGCGTCAGTTCTCTTATCTTTAGCTGCAGCAGGCCCTCGTAGTATCTCTTGTCCTGAATCTGTCTAGAAATTCGAAAAAATTGACAAATAGATACGAATACGCTAATAGTAAGATTTAGTATGATTTAGCACCATTACCTCGTCATCGGCAGACCCCTGGTGGTCCCTGGTCGCACGCCCGCTATCCCATGCTGCGTAATCGGCCTGTCCAGCATGCTCACATTAAACTGCTTGGCGGTTGCCAGTCCCGTGTTGGAACGAATTAGTCCGGAGCCTATCCTGAGGCCTGGGCCCGCGGTCGGTGCACGATTAGACAGAAGGGACGCCGACGGCGGTCTCGCAAGAGCGAGACGTCCGGGTGTCGCCGAGCGATAGCTAGCCGAATTGACATACTCGGATGACTCGTCCTTATGCCCACGTCGAGATCTTGGTCGCTCGTACTTGCTCTGAGGTCTCACGATGCCTGTCGGTGGTCTGTCGATCTTGCTCGAGGTACTGGGCACGTCTTCCTGGTCCCGTCGCCACCGGGTGATCGGTCGTTCTCCGATCTTACCGGAATCATTCCTTTCAGAGTCCATTTCTCGGAAATAGAGATAGAACTCTTTAATCAGAACGTCAGATGTTAGTCGCGAGTTGGTCGTAAGTTAGTTGCCTAATCGAAGAAGTACAGTGATCGATAGCGTATCATTTACAATCTATTTGATGACAGCGGTGGTAAGGTACCGCGGTGGAAGAAATAGTAATGTTTTGGCTCATTGTAGTCATAGAAACTGATATATGCGTGGTTCGTTGGATTCACTATATAACTGCCATGAGATCGCGCAGAGCTGTACACAGAAAAAAAGAAGTGTTAAATCAACACTGATATGCTTGTATATACGCAAGAATATATAATCTTTTTATAAGAATTTCAACTTTTTATTTTATTGCTTCCTCATAGAGGAATATTTATTGCATATTCTTGTGGTCCTTGTCAAGACGTTTTCAAAACACTATAATAAAGCTCTCATTAAGAATTTCCTGAGATATTTCATATTTTGAATTAAAAATATTATGACAAAATTTGAAATATCTCGGGAAATTCTTAACGAAAGAGAGCTTTATTATAGTGTTTCGAAAACATCTTGACAAGGGCTACAAGAATATGCAATAAAAAATAGGGGGTTTTATTTAGGGGGGTTTATACAAGTGAAAGAGAAAATACGAGACAAATAATATTTATTTGTAAATTCATAAGATAATTATAAATTTAGAAATGGAGATAAGTATAATATATAATATTCCATCCTATAAGAAAAAATTGGGAAAGACTGTAGTGATAATAACGATAATTATAATAACGATTATATACCTACATATAATATCGCGCTATTTCCCAAATTATTGATCATTCTACTCGCATTCGCATTTCGATTACCTTCGGGCGATAAGCGCCAGTGCCGCCAGTTCGTAATTTGAACGAGGACACTTAATTTTGGCCTTTCCCGCATCTTTTAAGTATGTAAATTTTTGCGTGTTTATTTGAATTTTTACGAAGAAAATCGAACGGGACATCATTGACCGTCGTAGCTCGTTGAAAGGAACGTAGAAAACGCTTAATTCTCATCGCGATTTTTAATCATTTATTAGATTTCAAATTATCTCAATAACGTAACGGTGCGCGTGCGCGCGGCCGGCGACCGGCCGCCATGACAGTTTCGGCGCGTCAGTTTGGACTGTTCGGAGTTCGGACGAACATGGAGTGCGGTACGCTCCGTGATCAATCGCGATTTTTACCTGCTAAAAATGCGTAACGAGTGCGAGTTTCTGTCGGGAGTGTCGATTAAAGTGACGGGCGACCAGCAGAACGCATCGGTTGTCGCGAATTCTCGCGATCAGTACCGTTTCGTTGGTCATTAATCGACGCTGGACTGGAAACCGTTGTAATTTCCGTGAGTGCAAATTCCGATGTCGTGATACACGAAAATGATCCTTACACCCTGAAAGAATCAATGCTCGCGTGCTTTTCTTTGAATACAGCGTGTCGATAACTTTTCTTAATTACGTCGCATATCGCGCATGTCTACGAGTGAGATTTTAATGGAAAACCATCTGGACGGTACAAATATGCGGCATTTTCTTCAAATAAACTCCGTGTGATCGTAGCTGATCGTAGCGTCGCTAGTCGGACAGTTTCGTCAAATGAATTTCCTGCAATCGTAAGTCGGTTGGGCTTACGACTTACGACCTCTGTCGATGGATGGCGCCAGCGGTTCCAGCGGTCGCTCGACGCTCGAGCGCGGCAATTATTCAGAGGTTGCCGGGCAACCAGACCAGACGCGACTCGTGTCGTATGCTACAGGCTACTGTGCTCGTGTCTCCGGTGACTCCGGTCTCCCGTCTCGATCAGCGCGACCAGCGACGATGTGTTCAGGCGGCACCGGCGCGGTGGCGGCGGCGGTGGAGGGCTCCTGAAGTTGAATTTAATATACGTTCGTCGTCCAAGAATATCCGCGCCGCGACTGCCTGGAGGACAGCCGAGGAGAGAAGCCGAGTGCCGAGGCGGTGACTGCAGCGAGCCGACGGACAGGACAGGCAGGCAGAGGCGGCAGAGCAGAGGCATTACGCGGCGAGTAGCCGTCCGAGCAACAAGCGTGCACGCGTACTTGCGATCGACGTCGACCTCGGTCAGTTGGATTGAGCGTAACGTCTTGATCGGACGCTCGACGCTCGGCTTACCACAGACTCGCCAGTTGCCAGTTGCCGCTCCGATCTCCGATTTGTTCCGCTTCGCCGCTCTCGCCGATCGCTCGCACAGTGCACAGTGCTGCGCGAGCGAGTTTATTGTTAGCTACAGCGAGGAAACGCGAGTGCATCCTCGGATCCGATCCGCGTACAAAAACGCTGCATCCGCGGCGCGGCGTTGCGCTTTGCTTCACCCTCCTCTGCTACCTAACAACCGACCGACAGATCGGCCGACCGCCCGTCGTAAACCGGTTCCAACGGCCAACGCATAGGCACGGTGGAGGCACGGCCCGCGCGGGCCTCGTGCTCTCGAGAGAATGCTCTGAACCGCGGCGAGACTCGAGAGTCTTGTAAGTATCGCGTCCACCTTTGGTTAGCTCCCGTTTGTCGTTCGCGCGCGGTGATCCGGCGATAGAACACGCAACCGGCCGCGGCGGCGTGCGCGCCTCCGTCTTGTGTCTTGTGTGAGTTGTGTGTTGCGTCGCGTCGCGTCGGATCGACATATACGTAATACGTAATACGCATACGCCGCGCGAGTGCGTGTGAGTAAGTGCGTGCGCGAGCGAGCGTATCTGCCGGCTGCCCGTGAGAAAGAGAGAGCCCGAGGAAATCAAGGTCCGCATTTCACCGTCGCCGGCGCGGGAATCGTGATCATGGACGAGGAAGAGATCGACGGCGTCAAGTCACCCATCAAGCGGCTCGGCTCCACGCGGAAGCTGCTAGTCTTCAACAGTGAGTTTCTCTCGACATCTCTTTTTTACACGACTTTACTTACTTATATTAAATAAAATAACAAGCGTAATTCTCATTGTCAGTAGATCGTAGTTGTACATCTTATGGTTTCAAACGGACCATTTCTCTTTAAAAAGTCGATGGCCGCGTTATTATTATCAAACCAAACTCATTCTTGTTTCTTAATAACAACTAAGAAGTTAACGATAATATAATAAAATTAATTAACATGCGCATGTAAAATAACGATAAATTATATAATAACGATTAAAAGTTATAAGAGTTCGTGCACTGCATTTCTCTGTTTCCTTGTACTTGACTCGACGAAATGCGTGGGTTGAGAAACGAGCCACGAGGTAATTCTGTTCGACATCCGTCTGCAACTTTTCGGACAGATTTGATGTAATGAGACTGACATATTTACGTGTGCGTTTTATGTAAACCGGCATCGCACTGTCCGTCCATGAAGCTCAAAATGAGAGGTTCCGTCATTTCCTTCTCGCGTTACGCGCAACGAAATTTCAATTGGTAACCTGCCGCTTTGCGTATTATGCCTCATCGGCAAACAAATCGCACCTGTTCGCACGTCGGAATCGCGCTCGTTAATCTTCGCGAAGTGGATTAGGTATAACACGACGCGAGCTCGATGACGCGCCGAAATAAACTCATTCGCGATTCGTTTTACTCGTGGTCGAAGTAGCTAATTGAAAATTCATTATCACCCACGAAATTCGGTACTTCGCCTTTGAGATCGTTATCTAGACCTAGACGACGACGTGAGTTATTACGTGAGAGTGTGCGAGAAAAAAACGTTGCGATGAGAATCTGCATATTGCTTACGCTTACTTACGACGAGAGCGAGGAGCTAACGCTTTATTTTTCTATTCTTCGAAATTGCTCTCTGCGGAGCAAATAATGATCTCACCTATTAAAATTAGAGTAGATGCTAATACACAGTTTGTTTCATTTTCAAAGAATATCCCGCTACCGAGATTCACAGGACTTTTTTTTGAAAATGGAGCAAACTGCGTATTAGGAATATATAGTAGTCATAGTACGTGTTTATGTCAGATCCGACGATTAGATATAATTGAAGATGAAATACGTGATCTCCGCTCGTTTATTAGAAATAATCTGGACCGTAAAGAGTTGATGTAACATCGACATTTCATACGCTGTGACCTAGTAATTTGAAAAATTATCTGAACTAATTATTAAGAGTTTTCTAAAGCGATATTAGATCACACGGTCGCATACGACCGCACTCACGATACGGTCGCACTCACTGGCCTCAAAATATGGAATCAAAGAACATTCAAATTACTAGGTCACCGCGTGTGAAATGTCGATGTTAATATTAACTCTTTACGGTCCAGATTATTTCTAGCAATAAGCAATTATCAAGTATTTCATTTTCAACTTTATCTGATTGTCGGATCTAACATAAAAAATTTTTATTAGTTATTACTTGAAGAAATTTACGAGTCGAGTTCAATTCAACGCAAAAGATTAAAGATTTTCAGACAGTTTCGTAGAAAAGAACTAAAAAAAATCACAAATACCAGTTTTTTGCATCCCGAGCGAACGATTTTGTGCATTGATATTCCTTTCTCTCGCGACAACACGACCATTTCAAAAGGCGAAGTTTTAGTTTCTATAACATTCAAGATCGTAGAACAATCTCTTGTTATTTTTATGTCAGTTTCACTCTACGACTAAAAAATTCGCTGATATAAGTAGCGATACTTGAGAAAAGCTGCAGCACCAAAGTCTCGGGAGAGCGTAGTAATCGCTTTGACGAGGTAATGATCGATTATCGGAAAATGTTTATTTTAGGAGAGTACCTGACAGAGGCAAAACTATCGAAATTTACGTATTTCGCATACGCAGAGACTTAAATACAGACGTGATAATTATAATATGTATATTGGAACGAAAAAATCATTATGCCCTCAATAATTTTATTATTTTATTATAATTTTGACCTTTTTTGGTTGTTTAACAACCGCAAATAATTTCTGGTTAATATGGTTTTTCTGGTTTAATTTTTATATGGTTTTTTTTTTTTAAATAATGGTGATAAGAACTTTTCTACATTTTCCAATTTTAATCTTACCCTACCTCGTAATGTCTTGTGGATTTTTGCGTTCCAATATATTAATTATCACGTCTGTATTTAAGGGCTATAATACACAAAATGCATAACATAACATAAGCATAGCATAAGACCGCTGGATCAATGAGCATCCAGCATAATGTCGCCATATTAATTTACATAAGATGCTCATTGGTCCAGCGGTCTTCTTATGTTATGCTTATGCGACGTTATGCATTTTGTGTGTGACGGCCAAGGCCATGTGACGCTGGACCAATGAGCATCCAGCATAATGTTGCCATATTAATTTACATAAGATGCTCATTGGTCCAGCGGTCTTATGCTATGCTTATGCTACGCTATGCATTTTGTGTATTATAGCCTTAAGTCTGCGTATGCGAGATACGTGAATTTTGATAGTTTGCTGCTAGAGTTGGTCAAATTTATAAAATTAATTTTAATGACTTTCTTTCCTTTTCGACGTTCTCCTGTTTTCCTCCGCACGCACGTATGTACACACATGTGAGTGCGATGCACGCGCGTTGCGTGTGTGCTTACGCTTACCAGCCGGCACAGTGGCAAGGGCCAGACCCGTAGGCCGGAAAGCGTTCGTTTTATCTCTATTGGAAGGGTCGAAGGTTCGACCAGGTAACGGAAGGGCCTCGGGAGCGACCACGAGTACAATGAATTCATCGTCGGATCTATGCTTTCGATACTTACCACGCTATTGTAACGCGGCACACCTTGCCGCATCCAAAACGTCTTTGAAATTTCTTACTATCTTTCAACCGCAAATAATTTTTGGTTAATATGATTTTTAATATGGTTTTTCTGCTTTAATTTTAATATGATTTTTCTGGTTTAATTTTAATATCATTCTTCTGGTTAATAATGGTGATATATAAGAACTTCAACATTTTCCAATTTTAATTTCCCCCTACCTCGTAATGCCTTGTGGATTTGCTGCCAGAGAGTTGGTCAAATTTATAAAATTTATTTTAATGATCCCTGTAACTATGTGTTGATACTGTTGATATGGTTATTTTCTTCTTTAAGGAGGTTAATAACTTATAGACTACGGTTAGAAAGAAAAAGAAACATGATGATTCGAGAGATTCTTCTACGAAAACTAGACAAGAAAATTGTTCGAGCTACTGGCTCGATTCAAAATAAATCGGCATATCATACTTATTCCACACAAAAAAATATTTGTTTTTTTATTTCTTTCTGCACATCGTTTTTTACATTGTTTTTTTTTTTTACGAAGCTGCGATACTTTCGCTATAAACTACTTCCAGTGCGACATTAATGGATATTGAGGTATTTCGTAATGAGGTCGCGAGGAATATCTGCATTGCAATACGCGCTGCTGCGTGAAATCTCGCCGTCGCGTCGTGACCTGTTATAGAAATTAAACCGGCCGCCTACGCCAATGCGCGATTAGAAAGTCCTGATAGATTAATATTTCTGCGAAAAAGCGGGGATCTCTTTGCATGAAGTTTTATCAAAATAGTCCGGAGCTTACGTGATGCTGGAGAAATTAATTTTATCTGTCGCGTGATGCATATGACAGAGGTCTTTTTCCTCTGGCCTGCGAAAGCGATCTGCATAAATGCATTTCTAAAGCTGCAGCTGTATCAATAATGTTAATGAGAAACGAGATTGATCGGCAAGTCCATTGAATGAGCAAGATAAAGAAGAAAAATCCTGAACGGAATGTTTTCTTTCGATTTAACGAAGCCTCGGTTTACCAATGAAATATTTGGTTAAATATACAAAAACAAGCGTGAAATTGAAGGCTGAAATAACACGCTTTGTTAAGAGGCGATAGAAACGCTCGTTAAAGCGATCATCATTAAACCCCGTAAAAGAATCAGACGTCACGTGATTAATCTTGATGTAGAAATTCAGATTTTTGTGGAAACACTTGTGAGGGATATATACATATGACAATATTTGCTTACTAACAACAAAAATTCTGCTATCATATGCATAATAATCAGTATCCAAATTCTACGAGTCTTTAATTTTCAGAATGTTACATTCAGCTACGATGAATCATAGGCGCCGACTTTGTGGGGGCAGAGCACTTTTTATCCCTCCCCCCACCAATAATTTTATTATGGGGGCGACGCCCCCACAATAATTTTGATCTTTTTTGGTTGTTTAACAACCGCAAATAATTTCTGATTAATATGGTTTTTCTGGTTAATAATAGTGATAAAAACTTGTCAAAATTTTCCAATTTTAATCTCTCCCTACCTCGTAATGTCTTGTGGATTTGCTGCCAGAGTTGGTCAAATTTATAAAATTAAGTTTAATGATCTCTGTAATTGTGTTGATACGGTTATTTTCTTCTTTAAGCAGGTTACTAACTTATTTACGAAGTATTATGACACAAAATCGGTTAAACTCTTTGAACCTTTTACATGTACATGTGAAAGAAACGATAAAGTTAGATTTAGAGCTATTGCTAACGAGTTTATTAGTCCAAACGAAATCTGTCGTGCGAACTTTTTACGATTATAAGTGTAATTAAGTTTTTCTTTCGATTTTGTATGCGAAAATATTCTATTTGTACCGACACTTTGTTTTACATGTAAGCATATAATATCTATATATACTTTTGTATATTTCTACCTCCCCCCCAGGTAATGTAAAGGTTACTAAACAAAAGTCATTATTTGAAATGCTTGCCTTCCCCCCCCCCCCCCAATATTTTTCCCAAGTTGGCGCCGCTGGCGATGATTAAGGCTGGTATTCATAGTTATTTAAGACCGTCGACCGTCTTAAGTTCAATCTTAAGATGTCATGAACCAATCACAGAGCCGTATTAGCGTCTTAAGACATTACTTAAGACGGTCTTGAAGACTATGGCCGGTATTCATAGTTGGATCTTATATTTAAGACCGTCTTAAGTACAATCTTAAGATGTCATAAACCAATCACAGAGCGTCTTAAGACATTACTTATGACGGTCTTGAAATAAGATCCGACTATGAATACCGGCCTATGAATACCGGCCTAAGTGTGAAACTCGATGGTCCCTGGCCTATCCCCACAGTTTTGGTGCAATACTGTTAGAGGATATTTGCGTTCCAATATATATATTTTTTAAATAAAACAAGCGTAATTCTCAGTAGAATCTAGATTTGAGGAATCTATACGAATCTCTATAATTAATTTATCCAAGGGAGCAAATTTTGCGATTGTTTTCCGCGAATATTCGATCTCTCGAGCCGAGTTTGAATCAACATGCGATTCGAGTGCCTGCTGCACATTGCAGCCTTCGTATATACCGGCATTCCAATAGTGGCGCAACTGTCTGCACTTGATTGCCTCTCACTGTGTTCCACCAGCGACAATGACGGCGCGCTCACGATACTAATAAACGCGCAATTTCTTTGCGGCTTGAACGCGAATTATTCTGGAAAACCGCGCGCGTGGACTGTCTCGCTCTTCTATCGGACAAAAATCGTCAAACCGCAATCGTCAGTCGATGACTCATTAGACTTCTCGCGATTTAGCTTTCCATAACGTTAATGATGTCATAAGAATAGAGAATCATGATAATAGTAATCTTCCATGGCACATTATATCGTGTTTTATAATTCATGATGTGTATGCACATTACTTGTACGAACTGAGCATGATTACTTCAGATTAATTGCAGACGCTGATTATAGCAAAAAGACGTTGAAACAACTACCAGCCGCAGCATTAAAATCGACAGAAAGCAATGTAAATTCATGCGTGAGCGACTGTTTTGTCCTAAACTATTTGAAAAGGTACTCAAGGTTAACGAAGCTTTTGGTTCGGTCTCGCAAGATAACCGGAAGCCGGAACGGTCGAATAGCATACACATACAATTAACGGATGAAACGCGGACCGCGAGAAAAATCTCTTCACGAGATAAGGAATCGCCTTCACATCCCGGCGAAGATCGCGGCTTCGCTTCGCGCACGACCCGTTTCTTCTTTCCTCATACAGAAATTCCCATTTAAATTCCACGAATAATTCATCTTTATCTGCCGCCGAAGAAATTTATGCGATTTACGTTACCAGCGAGGCGCTAAGCGAGGAAGAAGCGTGAAAGCGCGTTTGGAATTCTGATAGAACTGATCGAAAGTGCGCGGCGCGGCAAATGCAACGAGCGAATACATCTCATGCACGCATCGCAGTGCGTCCGTGCGCGAAATGGTTTTGCACATTAAACCGACCGATCGGTACGAATCTTTCTGTATTGCGAATATAATTCTACGATAAAACGTAAATTTACCAACAAATAGTCTATTTCAGCGGACCGCAACTGATCGGTTGTTATCGAAATATACAAGGCGAGCCGGCTAATTTAACGATTTAGAATATAATTTTTACTATTTCTATTGCGAGATTGAAAACCGCTCCGCATTTATTATGCATATCAATATCCATATTCTTATCCAATACACTATATCTAATACAAAGTAATATTCACGAAGTCCGTGTACACGTTTCTGATTTTTAAATAATCCCCCTCTCCTTTAAATCTCTATGCTGTGCGATTGATTGAAATGAGATAAAAATACTTTGAAAGATTAAGAAATATGAGGTTTTTTTTCATTTTTTCGCGGCAACTGACTGAAAGTACATTTCAACCGATAAAAACGTGGCAAACGTGATCTGCGACAATGTAGAGGTGAAGGGGTACTATATTCTGCGGGGCACGGCACCCGGGCCTTGTGTACCGTGCGGGAGATGCATAACTGGTGGCGCGTACACACAACTGACTGGTTAACGAGATCGATATTACGGCAGACGGTGGCCGTTATATGTGCGCCGCCTTATGCGCACAAACACGCATGCACACGCAGCGAGAGACGTAGGTGCGTGCGTGCGCGCGAAAAAGGACGCCGCGCCGCAGCAGCGATTCACATACACGTGACACTCACACGTGAGACGTACGCGCACGCGCCGCGGTGTTGCACTTGGAACCACGCACGTACGAATGCACTCACGAACGCACGTATGCACGCACTCACGTACGCGGATGCAACGAAACAAAAGACTTTTACTAAAAGTGACAGTCTGAATCTCTTTCGCGTTGACGTTGGTACGTCCTCATGCTGTCACCGCGCATTTGGTGAATGCAGCAGGTGATACATGAAGTAGTAAATACACTAATGTTTATTTCTACAAATGTAGAAAAATTTAATCTTGGTTAACTTACTTTTTATAGTTTTCTTAATTCTTAGAACTAGAACCGAGATTAAAATTAATCTGCATTGGTAGAATATGGTTGCATAGGCGCTAACTTTGTGGGGGTAGAGCACTTTTTGCCCCTCCCCCTCAATAATTTTATTGTGGGGGCGACGCCCTCACAATAATTTTGACCTTTTTTGGTTGTTTAACAACTGCAAATAATATCTAATTAATATGGTTTTTAATATATAGTTTTTACTTTTTCTGATTTAATTTTAATATGGTGATAAGAACTTGTCAACATTTTCTAATTTTAATCTCCCCTACCTCGTAATGTCTTGTGGATTCGCTGCCAGAGTTGGTCAAATTTATAAAATTAATTTTAATGATCTCTGTAACTATGTGTTGATACAGTCATTTGTTCTTTAAGGAGGTTACTAACTTATTTACGAAGTACTATGACACAAAATCGGTTAATCGGTTTCCTTGATATATTTTACATGTAAATGTGGAAGAAACGATAAAGTTAGATTTAAATGCTATTGCTAACAAGTTTATTAATTATAACGAAATCTGTCATGCGAACTTTTTACGATTATAAGTGTAATTAAATTTTTCTTCCGATTTTGTATGTGCAAATATTCTATTTATACCGACACTTTGTTTTACATGTAAGCATATATAATTTACATACTTTTTTATATTTGTATCTCCCCCTCTTCCAGGTAATGTAAAGGTTATTAAAAGAAGTCTTTCTTAACAAAATAAAGTAATTTTTTACATTTGAAGATAGCATGTCTCGAAATCACATGTCGCGTTACGGAAAACTTGATTCGAAATTCATTCAAGATTAATCGCGAAAATCCGGAGCGAGGTCATCGGGATACTCTGTATAATCTGCGACGCAAACACACGTGCGCGTGCCCTAAAATAATAGCAATCTTCGGCGCTTGTTTGCTTGAGAAAATATTTTGGTACGCGCGCGTTTAAGCGATTCCGTTGTCGATGGGATCGCCGCGAGAATGGAGTCGATATAGTATACGAGGCCGTCTAACGTATTTATGGTGAGCAAGTGGAGAGGAGCCGTAGAAAACGTTTCTTATTTTTAGATCGTCATCCGAAGGACACGTTCTACCGATACAAAAAGAGAAAAAAGGCCTAAATGACAAGATGGTATTGTTAACACGAGTTAATTTATTTATTGCCCGCGCAATTAATGTATATTATATATAAATTTATATAGCTATATATAAAACGGCGATTTCATCTTCGACATTATTTTACGTAGTCTTTTGCCCGAGATAAAAAAAATTTAATTTTATTCCATAACGACAATGTATATATATACTAAAATTATTAGAATTACCGAAGAAAATGTGTGCACTAGTTCGTTTAGTTCTTAACTATACGTTGGCACAATTTTTAAATATAGTTATTATTTATTATACATTAAAACGATGCGTTTATTTGAAAATCGACCGGACGCCTAGTTTCTACTGCTATAAACATCTTTCGAGTGGAATTTGTCGTTTCTCGCAAATGTCAATTTTTATCTTGCCGATTGCCGTTATTTTGCATGCGGATCTCGCGCATTCGCATAACATTCGTGCATAATGAGACACCTCTCGCAAACATATGAGCTTTGTCGACGTTGTAACTTGTACCGTATTTAATTTAAAAGGTAACAGGGGTTTTTAAAATGTTGACATTAATATATTCCAATCGCGTGGCTTTACGTAATCAGGAAACGTAGAGTACATCGTACGGTTTCAAACGGACCAATTCGTTTTAAAAAGTCGATGGTTACGTTATTATTATAAAATCGAGTTTATTTTTGTTTCTTTATAAGTTAATAACGAGGTTAATGATAATATATAATATAATGTATAATTAACACGCGCATGTGAAATAACGATAAAT
The DNA here is from genome assembly GCA_035220615.1 of Leptothorax acervorum. Classification (NCBI taxonomy): domain Eukaryota; kingdom Metazoa; phylum Arthropoda; class Insecta; order Hymenoptera; family Formicidae; genus Leptothorax; species Leptothorax acervorum. The sequence continues at coordinate 731,252 of JASTWQ010001261.1, read as the reverse complement.
TATATAATAACGATTAAAAGTTATAAGTTCGTGCATTTCTCTGTTTCCTACTAGGATACTTGACTCGTTTCGACGTAATGCGTGGGTTGAGAAACGAGGTAATTCAGTTCGACATCCGTCTGCAACTTTTCGGACAGATTTGACGTACTTAATGTCATATTTACGTGTGCGTTTTACGTAAACCTGCATCGCACTGTCCGTAGTGTCCGTCCACGAAGCTCAAAATGAGAGGTTTAGAGGTTCCGTCATTTCCTTCTCGCGTTAAGTATGCGCAACGAAATTGGTAACGTGCCGTTATTATGTTTCATCGACAAACAAATCGCACCTGTTCGATGAAATAGACTCATTCGCGATTCGTTTCACTTGTGATCGAAGTAGCTAATTGAAAATTCGTTATCACCCGCGAAACTCGGTACTTCGCCTTTGAGATCGTTATCTAGACGACGTGAGCTGTTACGTGAGGGTATGCGAGAAAAAAAAACAAACGTTGCGATGAGAATCCGCATATTGCTTACAACGAGAGCGAGAAGTTAATGCTTTATTTTTCCTCGAAATTGCTCTCTGCGGAGCAAATAATGATTTCACCTATTAAAATTAGAGTAGATGCTAATACCTACAGTTTCTTTCATTTTCAAAGAATATCCCGCTACGAGATTCACAGAAGACTTTCTTCTCATGAAAAATTATCTAATCTAATTATTGAGAGTTTTCTAAAATATTAGTCGCACTCGCACGGGTCCCAAAATATGCAATTAGAGAACATCGAGACATTCAAATTACTAGGTCACCACGTATAAAATGTCGATGTTACATCAACTCTTTACGGTCCAGATTATTTCTAGTAAACGAGCGAAGATCTCGTATTTCATCCTCAACTTTATCTATCTCAAGAAGATCAGATAACTGTATAAAGTAATCTTTATTCAAATGTGGTTGTTCAAAGTTTTGTAAGGTTTATTTGACATTGCTATCTAGTACTCTCGATACTCTCGATTACTTACATATCCATATTCTACTATATCAGCGGCGCCAACTTGGGAAAAATATTGGGGGGGGGGGGGGGGGGCAGGAGGCAAGCATCTCTCAAACAAAATTTACAAAAATTACTTTAGTTTGTTAAGAAATATTTTATCAATACGCGTCACACTGCGTGTTATTTCGAAACATTCTGATAATTAATCTATGCACCGCTCTCTTCTCCACGATATGATGCGGAGAAGTCGGCGGAAAAAAGTAAGAAGACGGCGACGACGACGCGACGCCGACGCTTCCTGTCCCCGGATATTTTTACAAACAGCAGCAGTCGTTTTCTCGCGAGTCAAAAGGGGCGGTTTCTCGTTCGAACACGTGCATCCCTTATGGCCAGGCGCGTGCATTCAAGTGCATGACGTACCAATAAAGCGGAAACTGGCAGTGTGTAATATCGCGCTTTTTGCAACGACGAGAGAATTGCCGTCTAATGACCACGGGAAATAATAGTACCTAAACAGAAGGTTTTTTCCGCTTCTCAGCGCTCTGTTTTCGCGCACGAGATCGAGAGGCATGCATCGAATTATTTCACACTTTCGCTCCGCACGACTATGATCACGTAAAAACGCATCGACTGTCTTTCTTCTGAAGCGCGTTACTGCGCCGATTAAAATTGATTTCACGAACAATGATGTTTGATGTTTTCCGCATCATTACGCGTAAAACAGCTAGAATTATTTTCTTATGCTCCGTTTTAATTTGTTTAATTATTTTTGTAATTTTTTTCAACAGCGTTCAGGAGAAATAAATTAAAAATAATTACAGGCATAGAGAATAGGCATAGAAATAGCGCAAGAATAGGCGATAAATTTTATTACCTCCGCTTTATGATATTAAATTATCGCGACATTAAAATTCACGAGGGTGTGTACCGGTATCATCGCCGGAGTTGACCTCCTCGCAGAGGATCCCTGAAAATCATTACTCCTGGCAACGGTCGGGGTTACCCGCTCGCCCGAGTTCCGCATTTCGGGATTCGAAAATTTAGGGCGCCTATCGGCCGACTGGCGCCGATTTGGCACACTTTCCCGACCCGTCGCAACGTATTTCGCAAGCCCTAAGCCCGCGGTGCGCACTGACTGTTTTGCGCCCAACGGACCCTCTGGCCATAAATTCCGATCTCTCGCCATCCGGGGAGCGGATCTTCACCCGAATCCTAACCCGCGCAACCCTCGTTGCAATTTTTATCCCGTAGCACGACCCCGTACCGTCCTTCGAACAGGAAGTTTTAGCGTATTGCGATTTTTTTGTCCTTTTTATTTGTATTTTTTTTTTCTTTGAACTCCAACGATCTCAATTATCCTGCTCGAGGATTCTAACTCGCGCGATTCGCGATAATCTCGATTCGGTGATTATTTATTTTTTAAATAATTTGAGAGATTGTCAAGATTGTGTCTAGCACGACACTTAGCGAAAATGTGTCGTGCTGACGATTTTCCGTGGTTCTAAAGGTAGTTTTTGGTAGTTCTATAAGAGTTTTATGCTTTAATATTAGTTTTAGGAAAAGTTCCGGTGATTAACTATTAAACAATATTAACAGTCACGTCTAGCACTAAAGCATAAAACTCTTTTAGAAGTGTCGAAAATAATCTTTAGAACTGCCGAAAGTCAGCAGCACGACACATTTTCACTAAGTTTCATGCTGGACGTGTTAAAAATTGTTTAAAAAATAATTAATTACCGAAACTCTTTTTAGAACTAATTCTAAAACATAAAATTCTTATAGAAGAATTAACCAGAAGAAAATTATCAGCACGACACTTCTCACTAAACGTCGTGCTGGGCGCGAATCAAAAATTGTTTAAAAATTGTTAATTGATAAGAATAGCGTAGCGATCTGAAATTGCATACATGTGCGTGGAATTCGATTAGAACTATCGGAAACTCTTGTCAAATATTATAATATTCAACGCGTTTTGGTGCTTTTATATAGAGGGGACAGTGTCGTGCTAGATTCGCGAAGTTAGCACATTTTTTCAATTTCGATTTTTTAATATAAGGAATGCGGAATTCTTTTTAATTTTTATCAGGGACTGTAAAAACTATGAAAAGTGCTATTAGAACTCTGAGTAATGTTTTGAAATTCGTAGAATGTCGTGCCAACTTTACAGATCCAATTTTTTCGGCATTCTTTGTCGTCCACGTTTCTGGAATCCTAAATCGGGCAGAAATTTTCGTAATAATTTTATCACTGTTCGTCTTAACATTCTTCCGGCGTCCTTCCGGCGTCCTCGAATTGTGGCCGTCTTTGTTCCACGGACTGTGTGCGGCTTCGTGACGCAGGTATAGCACGTTCCTCCGGCTTTCTTCTCTTTCTCCTCTCTTTCGTCGGTCGGCCAACGACGTGCTGCCGGGTGCCACGCCCTATACGTGAAAAAGGCATAAAATCTCATTACGACGACCTAGTCAGGCCGAAGAATCATCGTTATCCCATGAGATACGACATATAAAATAAGATTGGAGTCTTGCGGACGCGAAGCTCGTCGCTTTCGTGACATATTTTAAACATCAGATATAATATAAGCAAGCTTGTATGTACATCGGCAATCAATAAATTACGTTAAAATATTAACATCGCGTATATCTCACAATTACACTGCTTCTCTCTTTAATTTCCCCCGATTGTTGATAATGTTTATACGATAAGCGAGGAACAACCGCTGGATGACTGCTCGTTTTTCATCCGACTACAGCGCATTTTACGTCTTATCAAACCGACCGTCTCACAAGTCAGTCCTGTCAGCTTCTTTCTCGACGTTACTGACGATGGCATAATCGACTAACACAGTATATTCTTTATGTAAGGTCCCGTTCGCTATGGTTGCACGAAAAATGTCTCGACAAGGCAAAGTCAATTATGAATAGAAGTGCCTTTGCGGGGTACTATAGACGCTGCCAGATGTTTCGCTATAAGAAATCATAGTTTAATGTGAGAGTATTCTTATAGACTATAGAGTATAAGAGATAAATCATATTATACCGCGAAAAATAAAATTTCCTTGCAGCACGAAAACGTCGCCTTTACGATTTTTCTATTAAAATGAAATTTTGCCTTTAACAACGAAAATCAAGTCTGCAATGCTAGAAGGACACCCTATAGAACACGTTAGGGTAAATAAGAGTAAACCTGCCAAGACGAGTCTAATATAACCGTTTATACAATAATACGTTATTAACAATTTGTTTAGAATATCGTAAACTCGTTCAGCTTATTTATTCTTACTGAATTCTTCTAAAAGATAAGTCAATCTTTATTTATTTATTTTTTAATATACCACAAAAGATATAAAACTTTATTTGTAATTAATGTTACGCTCTAACGATAAATTATAAATACGAATTGTACCGTAATGACCGCAGTATAAATGCAATTTGTGCGCGGACAGCTTAATAACTTAAAAAGAGCTCGGGATTTGCTTAGGACCCTTTGCTTCGACGCAATTAAGGGTCAAAGTCGAGAGAGTCTGGTGCCGGTGGATATCGGAGGAGCATGAAGAGTGCGCCCGGTATTAAAGCACGCCTGGTAAGACAACCCTGAGTGTCGTTAGAGTGGCCGATGAAAGGCTTCGACACTTGTTGACCAAGCCGAAGGGTTAGCCAGGTCTTATATTGATGTGACACAAAGAGCATTGGCGATTAATGAGCCGTAAATTCATAAATGAACAGATAAGAATGGAACGATTAAAAAATCTGTGCTGTTACGAGTTTTTGAAAAATCATACATTTTTGCACTAACATACAAAATTTTTCTATTTTGAACCTGGAAAATACGAGTATTCTAGCGGATAATTTTAGGGAAATTTGTAATCTGTGTAATTAAAATAATTATAATAATCATTTATATCCTATATCGAAAAATATTTATATATATTCTATCATCGGAATCATCGCGCGCTACGGAAAGCTCATCTCTAACTTCTTAATAAGACATTATTAAAATATAATATTGGAACTTTATAACAGTGACATAATTAATAAGGGCATAATTAACAATGTAATAATTTTGCAATAAAGCTGTCTCAAAAAGGAAAATACGCTAATCGAAATTTAGCAAGATCGGAAAAGAGATTGATTACAATCGCTTTATAGGTATATATTTTTTTCTAGTCTTTATTCACTACGCAGCTCAAGATTTCTCGGGGGAGATTTCTCGATGATATTGAACGCGTTATGCTTGCGACGACAATGATAGCGTCGCGCGACGCAGCTGCGGATATTTTTAACAGAAGCGCAGTGACTCGAAAATTGCGTTCCGCAAAAATCAGAACTTCGATATCGCAATTTGGCGTGGGATTCATTGCGTCGTAAAATGCCGGTCGCAACTAATCTGATTTTCATAACGAGTCGCCGGGCTACTCGAGTGCGAGCTGACGGTAATTCGCTCGAACGGGCAAAAGATGGCTCGTTCAAACCGTCTCATGAACAGTCTTGAAAATCTCTTTTTTTTTTTTAAATCGGTGATTAAGATGCCGGTTTAAAAATAAGCGCTTCAGACTGCCGTATGTTGTAATCCCAGAATTTATAAAATCTTTCATAACGAGTCGCCCCGGGCTACTCGAGTGCGAGCTGACGGTAATTCGCTCGAACGGGCAAAAGATGGCTCGTTCAAACCGTCTCATGAACAGTCTTGAAAATCTCTTTTTTTTTTTTAAATCGGTGATTAAGATGCCGGTTTAAAAATAAGAGCTTCAGACTGCCGTATGTTGTAATCCCAGAATTTATAAAATCTTTCATAACGAGTCGCCCCGGGCTACTCGAGTGCGAGCTGACGGTAATTCGCTCGAACGGGCAAAAGATGGCTCGTTCAAACCGTCTCATGAACAGTCTTGAAAATCTCTTTTTTTTTTTTAATCGGTGATTAAGATGCCGGTTTAAAAATAAGAGCTTCAGACTGCCGTATGTTGTAATCGCAGAATTTATAAAATCTTTGAGAAAAAAATCAATTTTTTAAAATAAAAGCCTCTGTTATCGGCGTAATGGAACCTTGACACCACGTGCGTTATTGAAACTTTTATATTTTCAACGTAATGATTCTTTTACGAGAAACAGAATCTCGATATTCGATTTTCATTAATTAATTCATTACGCTTCGTTCTGCATATATCTCAACTCCCGCCGTCACCTGCTGTTTCATTTTATCGTTATTTCTCGCACGGAATTATTCAATGAGTCGTTATCTCGAGCAGCTGAACGTGCGAGCAGAGAGCGTCGAACGATGAAATCACGACAGGCTCGCAGTTTCATTAATACGATACGCGTCCCCCTGTGTGCATATAGGAATGTGCAGGTGAAAATTCGGCGTTTTATCGAGACGCAGCACGCGACCAACTTTCGGCGACGCGACGCGACGACGCGATGCAACCGGCCGCGGCGCGACGCGGGCGACAGCTGCGACAGCCGGCGCGCATAATCGTTCTCGCCGGGTGCGAGAGAGTGGAGATAATTTTCTTGCGCATTCAAATGCCTTCTCCTTCGTCCCTTCCTCATCTATCTCGTCCTTGTCTCCCTTTCTTTTCTACTGCCACCTCGAACTTGATGCGCGTACGTGCCTCGCAGACGAGAACCATGTGTGCAAGAGCGAGCACTTCAGAATGAATCTCAGTCTATGAAGCCTATTATGGGGGCATAATTTTTTACCTTTTTTGATTGTTAACAATCGCAAATATAATTTCTGGTTAATATGGTTTTTCTGGTTAATAATGGTGATAAGAACTTGTCAACACTTTTTCCAATTTTAATCTCCTCCTACCTCGTTAATGTCTTGTGGATTTGCTGCCAGAGTTGGTCAAATTTATAAAATTTATCTCAATGATCCGTGTAACTATGTGTTGATACGGTCATTTTCTTTTTAATTAAGTTTTCCTTCCGATTTTGTATGCGCAAATTTTCTATTTGTACCGACACTTTGTTTTACATGTAAGCATATAATCTATATACTTTTGTATATTTCTACCTCCCCCCCTTAAGGTTATTAAAAAAAGTCAATATTTGAAATGCTTGCCTCCTGCCCCCCCCCCCCCCCCAATATTTTTCCCAAGTTGACGCCGCTGTTCGGGGGTATAATTTCCGGGGGGAAATCTCCATTAGAGCGCAAACGTTTGCAATTCAATAGGCATCGTTCTCGAGGCTGTAAACAGTGTAAACTTCTCCTTGCCAGCCTTTGTTACCCGCGTCGCGGCCTACCCACGTGAGAGATCGTGCGGCGCCAAACCGGCTATTTCCGGCGCAGATTTCCGGACTGATTTTAGTTTTCGTGCACGCCCGCGACGCGACGCGACGCCCAGAAACGGAAGCGGCATGTAACTCTCTTCACCGGAGTGTTCTTCACTATTCCAGTCGGCCCTATGCTGACCACCCGCGTTCACGTGACTAAACATCATCTCTCGGTCTCTTCTCGGGAATATCGGATGACAAAGCTTCGTCCATGACCAGTAGATTTCTCGACGCTTTTCAAAATATCACAACCATCAACAAATTCTATCGCGGTTTACTATAAATTATTTAAAATTTATTCTCTAGTTTTGTATCAAATGCATATAACATACATTTGGTAAAAATAGGAAAATTTTTAGATAGAGAAACATTTCTGTACTTTCTGTATCTCCGAATTGTCAACAAGATATATTTGCGGAAATTTGAGCACGTCGCAAAATAAAGCCAATTTTTTTTCTATAAATTGAATTTTTCTGAAATTTTTAATATTTCCAAGAAAAAAATATATGTAATAATTTACAATTCTTTAAATCTACCGATTATTAATAATGAGATTTTAAAAACAGAACAGGTTTTAAATGACGACGGAAGGAAGTTTATTGCAACGATTTTGTTGGCAGTCTGAGTCTGTGCAGTCAATATGGAGGATAAAAAAAGTTAGGAGCGGCGTTAATATTGACGACCTTTTGCGAGATTCACTTAGTCAAAGTGCTTAGACTACGTGGCGAAACTTTCCTGTCGATGTTATAATTGCTTTAGTTTGGACAAGTTGTCGGCGCGGTATCGTTGCAATGAGGACGGCTTATCTCCCCTCATTATAGATCTCAGGGAATAGCCGGTCGCGAAAACTCGCGGGCGGACTCGAAAGTCTGAAAAGCCGTTCGTTCAGAGCCAGACGTCATTAAGTTCGCGCATTCTCCGATTCCGCGATCTCTCGTGATCTAATTCTACGATTGTCTCCGACAACTGTAACGCGCATTTTTCAACTCTGGACTTTTATCCTGAATTATCGCGACATTTGTTCGTATGTGTGTATATGTATATTTAAACAAAATATTTGTTTTTCTCAAAATGAAATTCTACTTGAGAGTTCTCTAAACAATAAGTAACAAATTACGCGCATAATTTGCATCCATATCTGGTTTGAAATACACTGTATAGTGTATATTTCAAAATTAGATTTACACTATTTTAACACTAAAACAACCAAACCCGTCAAAATGATATGGATTTCAGATTTCTTACTTTAAATTACATAAATTATTAAAGTGCCGCAGAATGTGTGTTGACTTCTATCGATTGAGATAAAAAAATGACTATACCTATATATATATATATATATGTCAGTTTATTTTTCATCAACTACTCTAATTTTGAAGTTCTGTATAACTAAAAAAAATGACGGGTTTAATAATTTCATACTTTATCACAATTTATTTATAAAAAATATATATCTGTGTATAGTATTTCTTTGAAAAGTTCCGCCTTTGCAAAAAATAATTTTTGCCTTGTTTTTATTGTTACGTTTCGTCTTGTTTATACTAACGATCGCATGTTATCAAGTTTCCAAGTAAGCTAAACCGACAGCATAGCGTGGTACGGTATTTCGATAACAATTCAAGAAAATTGCATTTTCCTTCTCACAATCAGTCCTTTAAAACTCATGATGCAATAAGTGTTTGTTGTGTTAGTGAAAGGTATATTTCTCCTTTAGTGCAAAGTAATTATTAAATTGACGGTATGTGTGAGTATGTGTGTGTAATAAAACAAAATATACATTTAACGCTGGTGTTGTCTGATGTTAAAAATAAATTCTAATAATACTGGATATTCCGAAATTGCCGCATTTTTAACAGACGATTTTAAAAATATATTTTAGTATTACTGCTTGGAACTCTCTGTATTTGGAATGATCCTCTTGCAATCCTTATATCCCCTATAATAATTTTTCGAGTACAACTATCCCTATTTGTATCTCGGTGTATCATCTCGGCTATAACGTGATTCCGAGCCACACTTGGATCTCGTTCCGATGACGATTTATCTCAATTAACGAGCGGTTCCGCCGATTATATTACAGCTTGATGCGTGCGTCTAGATCGGCATTTACGACCCAATAAGACGATAGGTACGAGCCATTTAATTTGACGATGATACACAGTTGCGAGCGTAACGTCCCGATGCGGCGCGGTCGTGGCGTAGCTCCCCTTTTTACGCGTAAGCCTGACTTTTTATTGTGCTCCCCGAATCGGATTAAAACAAACGACCGAACTTAGTCGCCCCGGGGTGCATCGCGTTATTTTCTATTAACACAGTCGAGCACGACACACTTGAGAGTTTAACTCGAGCTGTAATGCTTACCGCAGGGAAATATTAATTATATATGTTACTGAAAGGGGACGTTTCTTATTGGAAATTATCTTTAGATGCGAATACGGGGGGGTGTACATATATATACATTTATTAAATATATAAACATGCAGGATGTACGAGATAAGTTACTAAAACTATCATTTATATTCTTAGCAAAACTAAAATATAATAAATCATTTTTGATAAAAATTTGTTAATAATTTGTTAATTAAATATGTAAATGTAGGATTGTTAAAGTTTGAATGCAGTTATATAATGTATTATTGTGATGTATTATTGAAACAGTATTTTCTATTTGTGTGTAGGTACTATAGGTTCTGGTTACAATTATACTTTGTTGCAATTTTGCGTATATTTATTATAGCTTAAGAAATTCGGAAAGAAAAGTATTGGCAGTTCGTAGCTCTTTGCATAACCGCATCCCAATTTTGCATGCGATGTATAACGATGCGGTACAGCCGCGTTGAAACTAAAATATGTGAAGTAAGCGGCCCGGACAAGCGTCGGGTGTCGTTTACGTTTCGCGGCACAATCGACTTCGCGTCTTCCGTGCTACAATCGAGAAAACAAATGTCGTTTCGTGGAAAGAAAGTGCACTCGGCGTTCCGAGCGTGCGCTATTCTCTTCGCCTAAACGTGAGAGACTCGGCATTTTTCTCGTTTCTACGAATGCGCCGCGATCCATTCCACCGTTGGTCGCGAAAAATATGTCAATATCCTTTATTATGACATCGAGATATAGCAAACGGTACTAGAAGTAGACTAGACTCATTTCAACATGGTGATATCGTTGGTATATTCTGTGCTATATAGCGAGAGAGAGAGAGAGAGAGAGAGGGGGGGGGGGGGGGGAGAGAGAGAGAGAGAGATATCACACAATAGAATCTTTTTTTAATATTCTCTTCTACGAACGCGAAAATTATTCTTTTCTTATTTAAGATTTAAGAAAATTGATAAGTATAGCAATTTTTTGCATTTATGTAAAAATAAGACGCGAAACTTTCATTTTCAACCCGCTTCAAGAGAGTTTCTTCCAGCGCTGCCTGCTTTTAAATATTCTTTTTAAGTGCAAGTTTTTCTTGCAATATTTTCGTACAAATTGAACACGAGAATATTAATAATTTTTGCATTGACAGAAAAACAGAATAGACGAGAAACTTTCATTTTCAACCAAGCTTTGAAAAAGCAATTCTCTCGCCTCCATCTTTTCGCTTCCGCGTTTCTATTGTTCGCTTCCACTGTTCGAAGTGACAGCGATCGAACCCAGAAGCACGGAGCTTTTGTATTCCCATCTTCCTTGTGTCTGTGCATTCAAATACTTGTATATATCTTATGCTATATAAAAATGTCCCATCTTTAACAGAAAGAATATTATAGTATCGAATTTCTCAACGGATATAAAGACGATTAATATAACTGAATAATAATTAGAAAAGAAAAAAAATTAAAATCGGAAATTGCTCGAATTCTGACGAATAAAATCCCACTAATGCAAATAAATAAATAATCCTCTGTACGCAAATAATCTCGACTGACCAGTAAAAATTTAATTTAAAATTGAGTCTAGAAAATTATAATTAAAATAATAATAATGATAAAAGTATATAATTACATAATAACTGTAATAGCATGCGATCGGAATAATTAATAATAGTAGTTACTTTAATATATGTATCTAATTTAATTATGATAGTTATATCCTGATAATTAAACCGTGGGTTAAAACGCAGAAGAGTAAAATCCGCTAAATTATAAAGTCCGCTCAGAATTCAAAGATAAAGGTTCTTCTGTACGCAGCGAACAGACAGAAAAAAATCAGTGATAACAATCCCGATGACAGTTCTTAATTTTTGTGAAAATTTTTACACGTGGTATTCATTCATTCGAGTCTCGGTTACGGTGGATGCATCGCATCACCACGTTACAGCGAATCGCGTTATGCGTGCAATGCACACAAAAACCGGCGGTGGCGGCGGCGTCGATGCAACGCGGACACGCGCACTTCGCTCTTTCACAGACCAGAGAGTCACAGTCACGGTCACGCTTCGAGGGTTGGACACTCGATAGGAGGGCGGGCACTGCCGGAGCGCAACGTTCGGCGAGTCTGAATGAGAGGAAGAAGGAGAGTGAATGAGCGAGAGGGAGTGTGGGAGTGAGAGAGAGAGAGGGGAAACGCGAGGTCGTGGAGTAGCACCCATTGATCCCTATACCTATCTACTTCTCCATCGCTGTCTCTGTTCTTTATCTCCCTCGCGATCTCTTTTCTCTCTGTAATTTCAGCACTGCTTGTGCAGATGCTTACAATGCTTACATACTCAATTATTATATATTATTTGCTGTTACGAATCTGTCACCGAACAACAATTTATTTTTATTTTTTATATTCATTTTTTATTTAATAAATACCAGTTATTTATCACATCTCAATCTCGATGTTATTAAAAAATCTTGTGTGTGTGTTAGGAATTTTAATAAATCACTGATCTATATAATCTATTTTTTTATTATAATTTACGTCATAATTCTTGCTCGTGTCGCGTGTCAAGTTTGTGCTTTTATTACAGCTCTAAATAGCTAAACTACTGCCTTTCAAATCATTACCCTATTTTTTCTCTATATTATAGATTTATTTTCCGGAGTTATTTGTTCTTATCATTATTGTCTGCATTGTTGTGCCCCGGCTAAATTACTTCCTTTCACTCGATCGCTATTTGTTCCTAGGGCGTGCTTCCCGGAGCACATAATAAACTTCTACTCCATTCTGTTCTCTCTCTTTCACGCGCCGGTATTGTTCCTTTTCTGCTGCTTCGCTGCAGATGACGAACAGGGAGAGTCCATTCCATCGTACACCTGGACATCGACGCCGAGTTTCTCTGAGTCTCGTTTCCTCAATTCGACATTTTTTCCGTCCAAAAACCAGCGGGATTCCTCGCGCCTCCAAGTGGAACGTAGAAAGTGCCGGTCAGCCAGTCGACGTTGAAAAGCGCGAATCGCAAACGATTTCTCCGCAACCGGCACCTCGCCAGCACGTTGATAGTATAGCTCGAAGGAGCAATTAGCACCGCCGAAAGGATCAGTCGAGAAATTCTTGTCAGAGAAAAAGAGAGAAAGAGAGAGACGGTATAAAAACTTATGCGTCTAGACTTAATATAGTATTATAGGTCGCGTATTATACGAAAGTTGCGATCTTAGGAGCAAGAATTATCGTAAATTACTCGAAGTTTGACGAAGAACAAAGTTTATCGGCTTATTGCGATTACGAGGATTTATTGATGACCCGAATTAGCACGATATAATAGTATATCCGGCGAAAGTGTTTGGCAAAAAGACTTTGTCGCCACTGGTATTTAGTGCAATTAAGGTACATAACAAATGCGATATATCTTATCTGCTTTATCGCACGACGGCAAATATTTATCGCGCCAAGAGGAGCCCGAGTATCAGGTGGGGAGTCATACTATTGCCTCTGCGTGTCATTTTGCGTTGCGACCGGCTAAGCGAAAGATTCGTTTGAAGAAATCGCAGAAAGTTGCCAAAACTTCTCATCGCGCATGAGACCCAATATTAGACATAGCTAATCGCAAGATGAATAATCAAGTTTCTAACGCGCGGAATCGCGAATTAAGTCAAGTCTCAAGTTACAGCACTTATAGCAAAATTAAAAATTGAGTGAGGCGAGTGCAAACGATCGACTGTTGAATAAGGTGTCCAGGACATTTCTCTCGCAGTATCCGTGCAGCGTTCGCGGTGCAGCATCTCGAAGAAAAGAAGAAGAGGTGAAGGAAGAGGATCCTCCGGCACGCGGAGGGTGAGCGAGTGAGAGAATCGCGACGGAGGAACCGGTGCACCGTACCGGTGATGTGTACGGGGGTCGGCGGGGAGGTGGGGGGAGGGGGGGGATAAGAGGGGAGAACGGGCGAGCGAGTAGTGTGCGCGGGAGGGTGGAGGAGAGCCCGCGACTAGCAGAGCGGAGTGGAGTGGCGAACGAGAGGGCGAGAAAGAGAGAACGCCAAACGGTCGAACGAACGTGCGAGTGAGCAAGCTAACGGGGACCAGAAAGGAGGGCGGAAGAAGGGGGAGAGACCCGTACTCGCGCGCGCGAGAGACCGAGAGGGAAAATCCGGTTGCCTGGCGACGAGCCATCTAGTTCGATCCCAGCCAGCCACCCGACCAGCCACCCTCCTCCGGTCTCTCCTCGTCATCGTCGTCGTGGTCGTCGTCGTCGTCGCAGGAGCGACGACACCGCCGTGCCGAGGGGAACGGTGCTCCGCTTCGCTCCGTTCCGCTCCACTCCACTTGGTTCCGTTCTGTTCTGTCACCGGCCCCGGTTTTCTTCCCGAGAGCCGGGAGATCGGCAGCGAGAGAGAAAGAGAGAAGAAAAGGGCCCCTTCTTTCTCTCTATCTCTCTTTGGGATCATTTTCTCGCCGTTGGTCGCGTGGGATGCGTCCGGTACCGAGATCGCGGATATCATTGTCAGCGTCTCCGAGCCGCGGCGAACTTCGGAAAAGTCGGGAAAACGCTGTCCTGATCGCGTCTCTCTCCCCGCGTTGCGAGGCGTCGTGTGTACGGGGCGATTCGATATCTTGGACACGGTGGTCGTACGTCGTTGTCGGTGTGTGAACTTCCGACGCGGGAACATTTCCGAAGGACGGGACATTTTACGCTGAGAGTTATCCAACTGATCTCTTCCGCGGCGCGAGTGTGTGTGTTTCATCGGTGCTCGCCTGTCAGTCCTGTCACCTCGCCGTGACAGCGTGGGAAATTGCGAGTATTACGCCCTCGCTCTTTCTCTCTCCTTTCCCTTCGGCGCGAGGGAAAGAAAGAGGGACCGTGGCAAGTGCGTTTCCCAAGGACGTCGTCCCAGCGCATCTCGCTGGGCTGCGCGCACAGGTGATGTCCTTCGCCTGCCGCTAACAAAGCGAGAGGAACTGCGCCCGGCGTCGTTTTCGCCACAACGAAATTATAACAGCAATGTTCTCGCGAAGAGAAGAATAGACAGGAACTGCGGTGCGTTTCCCGTTCACGAACAACTTCTCGAGAGAAAAAGGAAAAAGATATTAGTTTCATATATACAAATAATATTTATTTACTCGGAATAAAACGTATTAAATAAGTGTTGTGTAAAATTACGACAAATATAAATGTCCACTAGCAACATTTAACGCCGAATTCGGAGTATTGCGTCGAATTGCATAACTAGATGTGCCACTTTGTCGCTAATTGGTTCAACCATGTAAGCTCAGAAGTGCTACAGCTATAAAAAAAGAAAAGAGAATAAAATATTAATTAAAAACGAGATAAAATTGATAATTATTATGATACCAAGAATTTATTAAAGAAATACGAGTCAAAAAGAGGTTGATTCGTAAAAGGAAGAAAAAAAGAGAGGGTAACAAAATCATTAATTGTGAGATTAATCCGTAGAGAGAAATTAAGAAAACGCGACGAGGAAGAGAGCAAACTATATCGATGATATTAGGAAGAATTCACTTGAGGGCAATTTCTTTCGGCGAGATCGACGATCCGATTGAAGTACACGAGGGGCAATAAGAAGTGGAGACGAGGAAGATGAGCCTGGACCGTCGCAGTTCGCGGAATCTCGCAGGCAGGATCGTCCTGGGGACGACGGCGGCCGCGGTGGCCTTCGATGGAACGTCGTCGTACGGTTCAACGACTTAGAGTTACGTCCATAGAGCTACGATACGACTTATATACGTAACGTTCGTGCTTAACTGACTGCCCCTTTCCGGACCGTGGCGTATAATACGAAATACGCGACGTAGTGTAAGATCGCTAACTATCGGAGATCGATGGCAACGTAAAATTCAGCTTGATTGAACAACGAAGAGGATTTTCGTTCTTTTTTTCCTTGACATGTAAATCCGGAAATGAATCGAAGATAGGAGAGAATAGTCCGGAAATAGGAGAGAATAGTCCCTCTCGTGGGAAATCGATTTCAATCTGTCGAATGATATGGCAACCTCTACATCGGAATCTACGACAGAGTGATAACCACATTGAGATCTACATTATTCGAGATTAAAATGCTAGAGTCGTCTTTGACTCGCCGCGCAATTGTGATCGCGACTCACGATAGAGATCTCGCAGACGCGTAATCTAGATTAAGTGCGCTTCGTCACCGTCGTGATAACAAGAAACTGTCTTGTTTCGGAAGAGGCAACGCACTCTGGAAAATCCTCGGATCTCTTTCTCACAGACAGAAATCTACGAAATTCACGGCATCATGTTCCAGTGTATCATACAGCAGAGAAATGGCTGGATCCATCCTTACACTCCCGATACCAAGGACGTCTTCCCAGGTACCGTAAAAAAAAATCTGTTTAAAAATATCTTTAAATAAAAATATTTTAAATTCATCGAATTAAATTTGAAGTTTGCGTACATTGGGCAGACGCGGGCGTCATTTCATGGTTTACCGCAATATACCTAGCTATTCGATTTCCAATGTGACGAAATGCGTGCACGGCTGTCGATGTTACTTCATGCATTATTACTTTGATTATCATTCAGAGCGGAGATTAATACACACATACACATTCAAGAGACTCTTACCGTCTGTA
Organism: Leptothorax acervorum; assembly: GCA_035220615.1. Taxonomy (NCBI): domain Eukaryota; kingdom Metazoa; phylum Arthropoda; class Insecta; order Hymenoptera; family Formicidae; genus Leptothorax; species Leptothorax acervorum. The sequence goes on along the minus strand of JASTWQ010001261.1, from coordinate 715,056 downwards.
CTTATTGTCACTTTTATCACGCGTAATAAAAGGAATATTGCAAGGGAGCAAGTTCTTGAACTCCACTATGTTCCATTATAAATATTACTTATATGGTTGCGAGAGAGAAAGCTTCTTACTTGGAAGCTTCGATAATCTTTCTTTCGGTTTCGAACTCGCGCGACGGACTGGAACGATTTATTATGCATTTGCATTCAGCCGATACGCCAATGCGGTTTATTCGCAACGCTGCGCCTCGAAACTGCACGTGGGACTCTCATTTACTTAACTTTAAGTTTATATACTAAAACAACATAGATACACACTGCGCGCAATAAATAAAAAATAAGAAAATTTTTTCTTGTTTTTTTTCAAATTTGTGACTTCGATCTTAGTAACTCTTTAGTCTTTATATCACACACATTATAAAACTTTAATTAATTAATTAAATTTATATAATAATACAGTTAAAGTATTTCAATTAATTAATTATATTAATATAAATTCGTTGTTTTTGATTTCACGAGATAAAATAAAACTCGTATAAAAGTTGCGAAAGTGACGTTGGAAAATAGTTGCAAACACCGCAAAAATTATTTCCAGACACATATACTCAAAGATATCAAGTTGTTTTTATTCAGCGCGTCTCGCGTGTCGAAAACGGGATGAATATATCAAATGAGAAGGAGCTCGACAGCGAAGTTAGACGAGCAAATTTTCACGTTGCGTCACCACGACGACGCATTCGCGTCGGTCTATTTATATCGTGCGGACAGGTACATACACGCGGGCCGACACGCCGACGATTTATCCGATAGCAAACATCGACATCGTCGGACGCACCGGCGTTACGGTAATGCACGCACAGCAAACTTGAACACAACTGCAGTTTAATCGCAGAAAATTTCACTAACTCTTTTTTAAACGCTTTGCAATCCAAATTATTTCTTTCAAATAAATGTGGATCGAATATTTTGATCTCTCTCAATTTTATTTAATTTTACTTAAACGAGTCTAATACGAATCAAAGCATTTTTATTATTCGGTGGAATTTATAGAGATTCCAAAAATATAGTTTGCTTGTATATAATTGTGCATTAATTCGTATATTTGGATGATTATAATGCGAAGGATTACCGCAAAGTACCTACTGTATCCAACTCGATATAGAATTGCAAACAATTAAGAATCTTTAAAAAATTTCACAAGAACAAAAAGAAGTGAAGAAAAATAATTAAGGGTTACCTAATTTAAAATACTTGCTAATTTATAAATATATTTTTGTTCAAAATAAAATGTTTTCTAAATTTGTTTAGGAAAGAGCCTTGTTTATAATTTTGTATTAAAAACTTGTGATGAATTCTGTGATCAATAAAGTATCGCGTTAATTTTTGTATTTCTCTCTCTTCGGCCTTTTCTGAAGATTCAGAGGTGCGCCAGTGCAACCCTTTATACAAGCGCATGTATTCTTAATGTGTGTGTCGCATCGTGGCATACGCATACATAACTATGGAGGAAACGCGACTCAACACGCACGCACCTCCACCTCCTTGTCGACGTGTCAATTTAACGGCTTCCTGCTCTGGCGTCGAGTTTCGTTGTGCACGCACGTTTATCGACCGAAATGTTCCGCGTCTCTTTTGTACCGTATGTGTGCATGGTTAAAGAACATTGCAGCATAAATAGTAAAAGGAATAGTAAATAATACAGTGGCTGGACACGAGGTAAACGTGAACACGCAGTTCTGCCTTTTTTAGCATGTGTTAACTGTTAACATTTTCAAAGCGTAAAAAAGGCACTAGCAATTTGTGTTCCGATACGACTTTTATCTAATTCCTTAACATGCATATATTATCTGAAAAGTTGCCAAGATATTTAAAAACTAAAATTCTCAAGCCAAATATATACATATATTGACAATTTTGTTAACAAAAAGCTGGCTTTAAATTTATTGTAAAATCGATTGTTAAAATTAAATACGATATCGGTGGACAATCCTGTATAATAGTATTAAGAACTTTACTTTGCTTTTGTGATATATAAAATTTAAGATAAAGAATTCTATTCTTAACGTGCTTTTGAAACTCTCCGCCTTGAGAAAGCAGCATTTTAATATACCTATTGCTTCTTTGTGCATAATCATATCTAATTATCGGATTTGAGTGTACTGAATATCATCGGCACTGAAAGCAATGGAACATTAATTGAACGCGAAACGGAAAGCTTCAAAGCGCCTTATCGAGAGACTCTCGTGGTCCATTTGTATTTTAGTTTGCATTGAGCGTAGTCGTTACATTCCTCTCCGTTTGAACTTTCGTAGCTCACGAACGGCAAAAATGCGTCTGCTAGCGTTCGCTAACCGACAATTATCGGCGAAATTAGCTAGGTATCGGCTTCGCAATACTCTTTTTATCACACCGGCGTTTTCTACATTCGACTATATTTTCCGTTTTTTCTTTACTCGTTTCGCTCGCTACTACGACCACGGTGTTATCAGTGCGGGTTATCTTCTAACTTCCAGCGTTTTTCTGTGCGTCATATACGCTCCCTCGCGTACTCTTCCATCAGAAATTCTATACAGCTATAACGAACGCCCGCACCGCCATCCGGCGATATGGGTGTTGAGTATCCCCGTATAGAATCTCCCATATTGTATATGACATCACGCAGCGTATATAAGTTATCACCTCATAAATAAGCCTTCGAAAATATTAGATAATCACAATTCCTTGAATTTATGCATAAAGCGACGGCGATCTGTTGCTTCGACACATTCTTATAATTCTTTGTAAAATGATTTGCAATGAAAAAGTTTAATTTCTAGTGGAACGAAATTCCTTCTTGTAAGACAATTTGTTTTCTAATCCCAGATATAAAAAGAAAGTTTAGTTTAAGTAATTGAACCTTGAGAAGTATCATGTTTAACCCTTAATGGTCACACTGGGTCCAATAGACCCCAGCGTTTTCTTGACTTCGAAAACGACCCAGTAAACCAATGGAAATGGGCTATTTTTTTACATATGTTAAATTAATTTTTTGGAAATCAAACCTATACAGTCTTTTTAAGGAAGACTTAAAGTACAACAGGATATTTTTTTTTTTTTTTTAAAAGGTCACCTACAATTTTTTATACACGTGCAAACACGCTGGGGTCTATTTCACCCCGTGTGACCATTACGGGATTTTCCGGAGGTGTGACCATTAAGGGTTAATAAAAGATACTCGAATAATGTAGATACGTAAGATGTAAATACGCAATATTTCGCACATAATATATATACATATGTTAATTATTTTATGTTAATATAAATAATATACCTAATTATATCTTGCTATAAAAATTGCGATTGTCTTATCGTGAAATTTTGATTAATTTTTAATGGCTATCTTTTTTTTAAAAGACATTGTATTTTCGTATCTCTGTTGTCACCTTTAGAGTTAAATGAACGATGATCTATTAGGAGACTTATTTATATCAAGGTTTTCTTAAGAAATTGTGTTCTTCGATTTTTCAATTGGAATTTATTTTAATAGAATTTTAGAATGTCTCTTCTTGGTCTTTATCATAAATACTTAACAACTTTGGGACACCCCATGTGTAGGTATACCTCGCAATTCTCGGTGTTGATTTCCGATTGTCCCAGGCGCGAACGTCGATATCAAAAGCAGTTTGTGGCGCGAAATCGCCAACCTCGCTTCGAAACAAAACTCCAACGAGATCTCATCCGCGATCGACGCGACCGTCGTTTTCAGCCAAGAGTTAAATAATCCTCGCTCTCGCCCAATATCATCAAATAAAAGCAATTACTTGGCTAACGTTTCTCTTTTTCTGCACACGAACACTTGTGCAAATAATCCGTTTTGTTCATAGTTTTAATTGCTTTTTTTTATTTTTTATGCCTATCTTTGTTACAATGCTTTTAACCCGTTTGGCATTAATTAATTTTTTAATAAATATTCTTATTTGTGATCGGTGAATATTTAATATATTATATATAGACTCCAAAGAAAGAGAAAAGAAGAGAGATCTAAAAATGTATTAAATGGAAAGCTTTCTGTTGAGAGTCTAAGATCTCCGACTTTCAAGGCGCGCTATACGTCGAGAAATTATGTTAATCGTGGAATCATACTTTAACCCTAATAGGTCACACTGGGTAAAATAGACCCCAGCGTTTTCTTGACTTCGAAAACGACCCAGTAAACCAATGGAAATGGGCTATTTTTTTACATATGTTAAATTAATTTTTTGGAAATCAAACCTATACAGTCTTTTTAAGGAAGACTTAAAGTACAACAGGATATTTTTTTTTTTTTAAAGGTCACCTACAATTTTTTATACACGTGCAAACACGCTGGGGTCTATTTCACCCAGTGTGACCATTACGGGATTCTCGGGAAGTGTGACCAAATAGGGTTAAGGCGTATTGTACGCAGTGCCGGAAACGGAAGATTTCGCGTTGCAGAATTTCGTGATGTTAAGTTTGACGCGATTCGTCAGTCGACGACTGTTAAATTTCTCGTGGATGAGCGGCCGCACGGCTTTTTTCCTCCAAGCTCCCGCTAATTGCTTCGTGCGCGACAATTGTGCCGAGCATGGAAGCGACACTGGCGGCGTGACAAATTGAATTCGTTTGTGATCTTTGGCCGCGCTCGGCAAAATTGCGCGTTTGATTGAACCGCTTAAATGCGGCCCCGCGCCGATCCATAGAATTTCCGTTCAGCGAGGGAAATTATTTCGCCAATTAATTTCCAATTTTGCCGATATATCGTCCCGATATAGTCTAGCGATAGAGCTCGCCGTAAGTCGTAATTGCGTTACAGCTGGAGGCGAGATCATTATGAGTGCGAGTCGAAAAACGATCTTTATCTGGAATAATTGAGAAATCTCGCTTTGCTCGAAAAATTATTTTTTTAATTAACTTTCTTGGATTAAAATTGCATTACTATAATTACGATCTAATTCTAGTTCTATAGAATTTAATTCTTTGAATGCGCTTCCAAAAAAGCGGTTTTTATCAAGAATAACTTTGTTTTAATCATTTTTAATCGTAGACATTATTTTGTTAATGTATAATGTTATACGTGTTTGTATATAAAAAACTTATTCGCTATTAGCAAAAATATAGCATCAGTGATAGCTTCTTCCGAACTTTATTTGATGAGAATTGTTCTTCGCAATTTGAAACGAGAGAAACAAGCGTACGAAAAAGAGAGAGAGAGGGGGAGGCGGAGAGAGGATCAGTTTCTCTAATTAATTCTTAATTCCGACAGTTATTTCCATCGACAGTATCGCGCACGAAACTTGAGCCTAATAACATTAGCCGGATGCAGAAGCGTGATGAACATCTCGACTCATCTCGCCTCGTAAAACAGACACGCGGTCCAAGATGAATCTCTCCCATCAACATCGGTTAGAAACGCGATCGCGTTCTTCACCCTGACAAGCAACAACTCTCGCGCAAAGTTTCGCCTTACTCCTCCCACATTCCTTGCATTCATTGTCGGTCCGGCCGACTCGATTTAAAGCCGTCCGCGTCGTCGCGATCGTAACAATGGATGCGCGTTGCATTCTTGCGTAACTCTCCTCTCTCCCCTTCTTGCGAAGAATGTGTACGGATCGTAATGCATAATAATTCCACGCTGTAGGGCTATTAAGGCGCGCGAACGCCGCCCTCGCTATTGCGTTACGCTAATCCGTAGATCGGTAATTAGTGCTGGCAGCGGAACTGTGTCAGCTCGAAGAAGCGTATCCGTGATCTTTTCAATGGCCTATAACTGCTCGTCGCTCGTCGTAACTCTCTTGAGCTTCCTCAGAAATCTAACAATACGTTATTTCCAATTTATCAAATCTTGACAGTAAATTTTGTCGATCTTGTCTGTGTGAGAATTTAGGCCGAGATGTATTATTGAATCACTCATTTTAGGAGGAACTCTGTTCTAGAAATGTTGAACATATGTCAGATTTAATTATAATCCTTTTTTATGAATAGCAACATTGATCTTGGAGGGATTACGTTCTAAAGTTAGCAATTCAATTATTGAATTATTTCGTATCGAAAATGGCTTTTGCTATAAGAATGCGCATAATTAATGAGAGCTTCTTACTTTTAGCAGAATAAATTTCATGTAATTTTTTTCCAATTTCAAATATTCGACGTTGATAATTAGAAAAGAGCATATTAATTTAATATTAATTTTTTTAATTAGCTACAGTTTTTTAAGCTTCTTGCCAGAGATTGTTCCCGTGATCTCTAAATCTCGAAGTATCTTTCTTTATTCTTTTTTGTAATTTTATATCTAAAATCGCACTAGAATGTAGTGCATAATACACTCGTGAGAGTAAAATTATGTGATAGAAACATAGAAGACGAGCGGAAGTTGAACTCGAGATCGTTCGCATAACATCTTTCGTTCACGTGCACAGATAATAAGACGAATGTAGCATGTACAATACTCTATCAATGCATTATTATCAATCCGGCCGGCAGTCCGTTTCTCATTTATCACACGCGAACTCTTGCAAACGCGATTATTTTCTAGCCCATGAAATAGACACTAGGATTTTCCGTTAGATATTGTCATTTAAAAAATTATGCCTTTAAAGTATTATACATTGTGATAAATATACTTGTATTTATCTGCAATTACGACATTCTTGACGCTTCGTGACGTAAATGAGTCAATTATAAGATACAAAATTAATAAAGATTAATTTGTATTAATAACAGCTTGCCTTAAAATCGCATCTCAGCATTGGACAATTATCCGCAATTTTTACTCCATATCAAAACCAAAACAAACTCGTCGTTGATGAGTTTTTGCGCGTGAGATTACTGTAATTATATGCAGCATGCGCGCGTCAGGGAACGTATACGCTCATGACAAATTAAACAGCTGTTTTATGCTGCGCGTTATCGTCAGCTTCGCGTGCTCGCTTCGCTGCAGCTTCCCTTCACATCGTTAAAACTGTAAATTACTATCGCGAGCATGATGCAATTAGAGGAAAAGGAACTCGATGCCGAGCTTATTGGGAAATCAACGAGCCAGAAGAAGCGAACGGCCGGCGGTTGAAACTGGTCCTTTTTGAACGATGGGAAACTACGATCACCATTCGCGTTTGGTATTGCTTCGCTTCCGTGTACCTACATCTTGATTCATAGTTTATATTGCATACAGATTGTTCGTTTAAGCCTAAAAGAATTCAATTTAGAATTTATTTCTTCTGTTAGCTTCTCGATTTTATTAACGATGAGAATCTTCATGACTTTTACAACTTTCTCATACATTAATCTTATTATTTATTAACTATTTTCATTTTGGTTTACATTATTTTAGTTGCAATATTTTTTCATATGATTTCCTTAATAACGATATGACTATGTAACATACACCCTGTAAAAAGTCAGATTTTTTAGGTTCTGACCGAAACCGTAAGATTTAATCGTCTAACGACTACGCAACAAAGCGCGACCGATACTATCGGTGACCTTTATTAAACTTATTCAGAGGCCGTCGAACCATCCTTCGACCTGCCATTGTGCTGGTTGCACTCTGGCCGCATTTGTATATACACACACATATACACAACTTGACACAGTTATTCGAGCGAGAGAATTAGAGTTAAGATAACGAAAGGCAAGTCGTTCTCGACGCAATAACCACTTGGCGCTTTCCTTCAATTCATGCAGGAAGGAAGTCGATAAAGATATAGAAAGAGAGATTTGTCCGACGCATTTGCTTTGAATAAATACAAAAATGCAAATTTAGTTTTATAGCGAAAATACCTTTAGGTAGCTATTCTTGTGTGAAAGTATCGGTTTGATATTTAAAAAAAGAGAACGGCGATCGCATCCGGTGAGATCTGCACTTGCTGCCCCTTTCAATATTTCACAAAGAAGCTGAACTCCGTAAGTCTTTTTTGAAGGACGCGTGGGCTGCACCGGAAACATGCATCGCAAAGTGCATTACGCGGGAGCCGTTTCGTGATGCAGGCGCTTTCAGTAGTCCAGTGGCTCTTCTATATAGATAAAAATTCGCGGAAAACGCAACTGAGAAAGTAAAACTAAAACTTCTTGAAATTTTAACTCAAAAAGACTTTTTAACGCGGGATATATGACTTATATAAAGTGTAACGTCATATGCGACATATGCGAATTATTCACAGCTGGCGCTCGTGATGAATGAATAAATGTAGAATCAGACACAGATAGAACACAGCTTTTTAACACATTGGAACGTTTTCGATCTTAAATTGGAACGCATGAGAAAATAATAGAGATTATTAAATGTAATAGAGGTTATAATTTAATAATTTGAAACAAATACTCGGTGATTTTAGGCACAATCGTCGTGAATCACGTTGTGAATTATTTTAATCTGATGCTCCTAGAGATTATTATTTTAATTTGTGCAAATTTAAGAAGTCTTGCGATTTAATTAAGCGTGGGAAGTTCGGTAGCCATAGGATCTTCGAGTAAACATTATGTGTTAATCAGCAATGTACGTAACGACGAGAAAGGGACAGACAGGACAGTCGGAGAAATTACGCGCTCAGGCGCCACATTCATCGTACTCGGAATTTGTCACGGTCACGAGCACGTACAATATGACGTGGAATACGCGGCGCATATAAACTTAATTATTCGGCACAGTTCAAATCTAATTTTCGCGGTTCGTACAACGTCCACTCGTTTTAGCGTTTATTCACCCATCCGTATTGTCATTGTCATCGCTTTTCCACGAAAATCCAATTTGCTCCGTTCTGCCTGCAAGTCAATCGACATATAAGTTTCACGCGCGTATTATCCCAGTAATATCATATTTTCTCATTGTCAGTGTGATGTATATTTCCAACGGCTTCGTCACCCGTAGTTATTATTTTTCTGTTTCACGCTCGCCGGACTTGGAAGATTATCATTTCGAGCGATGCACCGTGGACGATCGCTAATCTAGGCAAAAGATAAAATTTGTATTTTACGAATAATATTTTACGCAACTCTTGAGAGAATCATTCGCGTCAATCGGTGCAAAGCGAAGGCAATTAAAGTCGCTATATCTGGGAATTTTATTCTTGGGATTCCGAGCCCTTTAACGTGCAACTTTATCCAGTTTACGCCGCGTTCCTACACGACAAACGACACTGTCATTATTATTATCTGATGTTTCGCCTCGTCGCGCCGATACCTCAGCATCAGTTATTGATTACCTACTCATTATCACGGTAGATTGTACAGGATTGTACGTTCGCAAGCTATATTCTATTTCTTCTCGAAACAAAAAGTCAGTTATCAGCGTTGCCTTCTCTAGAAAAATATAACATTCCGAGTTATTTTCTAAGCGTGCTTATTGTATTTCTTTGCTCTTGAAAACTAGTTCTTGAAGCAAACTAACGGTCTCTGTTACGTTGATTTACTAAGAAAAATTGCATTGCGCATGACCACGAGGGCAATGTCAAGGACGGGGCCCTTTGGGACATCTCGCCGTGCCTGTTTTCCGCTCGCGCCTGCTCGACTGCACAATTCTCGTGTGCGTGCGAGAGAGTGAGAGAGAGTGGGAGGGAGGGAAGGAGGGAGAGAGACAGAGAGAACGAGAGAGAAAGAGCGTGTGTGGGCCCCGGGGACGGTGGTAATTGTGGTTAATTTAACGACGGTCAAAGCAGTCACTGCCTGTCCTTATAGGCCAGTTTATGCGGCCGAGTCCCGAGCGCAGGCTGCTTCGTTCGCGCGCAAATCTCGTTCTCGTCGAAATCGCGAAACGGCGATTCCGCGCTGCCCATTATAATCCAGTGAATCTATAATTGTCTCGTGAAAATTGCGGATAAGAATCGGAAAAGTGTGTATGTGTGCATGTGTATTTAGCGAAATTAGTCTGGTCAATTAATCAAGCTTTTCCAAGGGAGTTGGTCGTGAGAGTTAATTTGGAGAATAAGATTGGTAAAATACAGTCTGTGAGATGAAATATAGGACGTAGTGGGGGAAAGGTGAATTCTTCGAAGTTGATGGATAAACGACGAAAAGTCTGCAAATAATGTGAAAAATGATTAAGTTCGATGATTCTGATCTTTCGCGCGATCACCAAAAATTTATCAGGATTAAATACATAAGAAGAGATTAATTAATTAAACTGTTATATACGCAACAAATTAATTTCTATTAAAACGTAACATTTGATATAAAATTATTGGTTATTTTAAAAATAACGCAAAACGTTTTTACTGACCGTCAGTCAGAAATAATCCAAAGGTAATCACGCAAACGTCGAGATTTTTATTTTCAACATTCATATCAATGAAATAGAAATCGGCGGCATTCTAAATATAGGCACAAGATTAAGGAATATAATAAACCATTATTACAGAAGAATTGATTGGCGTGAACGTGAAACGATTACAACGCGGCCTCGCTATATAGTATATAGGTATCGATACTCCCCGATCGAGAACCCCGACCCGTATCGGGTCTCTCTCTTTCTCGCAATCGTCAGTAACGGTGATCGCTCCGTACCGGCTATTTCGCGTAATCGACGCCACTTAACACCTGCGGCCGCCATCGCTAAGAGATCGATCGTGATCGTGCTCGATTTTCTCGGCGAACAGACGCAATCTGGAGAACGTTTTAGTCTCGCTTTACACAGTGGAAATAGGTTGCGAATAATAGTTGCGGAACCGAGAAATCACTGCTCGATATCCGTACATCAACGCGGAAAAATCGATCTCAATCGCTGTCGATCGGTCTGGTGAACGTGGAGTAATATTTTGATGGTAATTGATCGTGAACGTGTGATTTCATGGCTTTGCTGTGTCGGTTAACTATCATATCCTCTTGAAAGATGAAGATGCCTGCTGAGAAGCACGAGGCCGAATGATTTTACCGTCATCACGTGTCTTAATTGGCTTTACCTTGAAGACACAGAACTATTCTTTCATCCTGAATAATTTGTTCGGCATCAAAGTCGTACGAATTTTATTTATTTCTTTTATGCGGTATAATGTAAGCGAGGGTAAAATAGCGAAGAGAATTGATCGAGCAAACCGAGTATGGTCCCATCGATCGGATATTGACGCATCGTTCGGCTCTAATTTTTAGCGTTGGGAGTAATTAACGGATGTCGAGAGTGCGATGCGCGATATAATCAAATAATGGGTAGAAGGCGTGTCGCCCTTCCCGTCGGAATGCGAAATTATTCCCTCTTCCTGCCTTCGCTCGCTCGCTCGAGCGGCCGAACAATTCGCAGCTCCGATCGACAACTAGGTACCTACATGAAAACCTGTACGAAAGAAATGTGTTTATTATCCTTATGCCCGAATCCTATAGGTGAACTTTATCCGCAGTACGATATATTATATAGTTATTAAACTTACAAAATTTGATTTAAGGTGTACATATACGCGATTTCTTAGATGTTTTTTTAATTTTGTTTGGTTTAAATCTGTATCTTCTTTCTTGCAATGCAGCTCTTCCAAAAATTTCGATACCGAAAAATAAGGTAATTATTTGTTAAACGTCGATCGGTTTAAATATTGGCGAATGTAATTTGAGCGAACGATTTGAGCATTATCGTGCTACGGATGTTAAATTTTTTCCTCTTTTATTTCTTTAAACATATCACGTAAATCCCATCCAGTTGAATCTCCGTCGTTTCGCATCGGAGGGATGAAACAGCAATTTTGCGAAATTCGTATAAAATTTGCTTTTTATCGTTGAATTTTTCATCTTCGCGATCGATCGCGTGCTCGGGTCAGTATAGGTCTTCCGAACGATTTTACGACCATCGTTACTCGGCCATTGAATTCATTTTAGCCGATAATAGGCTATAAAGACGATAGTATTCAGAATCTATGATCGACTGCTCGAAAGTTCACACGCATCGTTCCTTAAATTATCAATTCACCGGGCAATCGTGTCGCCGCGTGCTCTCATAAATATTCAATCACGTAACTGGAGTGATCTAACTGATTATACGGGGTCGATTAGGTGTGTGCGAAGCGAAGGAGTGCGATGATAAAAATAGTTGCGCGACATTATCGAGTGCAGCTTGCACGACGTGCCTCTTTGGAACAGATATACGAACGACGTGTGTTAAACCCCGATAACAATCACTTAAGCGGAACTATAGCGCGCGTTGTATCAACAGAGTTCTTTCACCGGACATAAACGATAAATGGCGGTCTCTCTCACTCGGCCACTCGATATTAACCGCGATCGTTTTATCGAAGCCACTCTCGTTCGTGCCGTTGAACGGGTCGGATTACAAGCACTTCCCCTCTCTTTTTCAAACGAAATATTTGACGGGCATCGAATTTATCTATCGACCTATCACGATTCGATACAAAAAAATATTTTGCCGTAAGCGTCTGTGCCTTCGTTGATCTTTTATTCGTTTTACATAAAATGTAATATTTCTGTCTTTATTTGATTACAGTAACCGAATGAAAAATAATCTATCCCCGAAACATATTTTAGAAATACAAATATTGGCGTAAATTTTCTTTCTATATTTATCACATATTTCCTATATATTTATTTCACTCTTTACGCAGCAATGTTAGGAAACGGTTAATTATCGCATGAATCCAGGATCGAGGTCGACAGGATCTAGGAACTTGCTTTTCCAGAGACGACGTTCCAGTTCCTCCGTCTGCCAAGAAACGTTCGTTTGCTCCAGTCGATCGACTTTCTTCCGGGGCGACCCGCGGGGGTTTGGGAGAAGTAACGGGAGTCGTAAAACAGCGTGGATCATCTCTTCTCTCTCGAGAGCACGAACGTCTCGTGTTATATTGACAGAGCTAACTGTAAATTACCTGTCTTTCTTTCCGTGTATTTATTAATTCTCACTCTACGTACGGCATGCATCAATTGACCAGGTTACTGCAATTGCCTAGAATATTGCGACAGTATAGATTATAGATCGATCCGCTCGATATTTTTATATTATTAGGTATATTATAAGAGTAAAAGCTTTTGTCTTAAAAGTTTTTTTTTAGTATCAATGCTCTCAGATATTTTTAATCCCTAATCTGAATGTATTAATTTATAATTATGTAACGGTGATATGATTATTTTTGGGCATTGTAAAAAATATTTAGAGAAAATATAATAGGAATACACATGTTACCACACATGTATGGCAAATCCAATTTCTTCAATAACGTAATTGTAAATAAGAAGCGGATTAATTTCTAATAGGCATTCCACGAATCGCGACTCAAAAGAATGGACGATAAAGAATCTTAAGTGGAGATGACAAAGTGAAGAATCTGGAGCATCGCATTCTAATGACATAACTATGCTGTCACATTGAAAACAAACATTTTTATTAATGTAATACGTTCAATAACTATTCACGCATAGCGCCTCTTTCCCTATCCCGTCATCGTATCAGTCGCAAGCACAAGCGTGTTAAGATTCATCCAGATGAGAGCTAATCGTCGCACGTTTAGAAAGCCACTGTACGTTCCGGAGGAAAGGCTCGCGTGATATACGTATATACCGGGCAGTTACGAGGAACATCGCGTACGACACAATAAGGGTGTACGTGTGTGAGTGCATGTGCGTGCTTAGCGTGCGCGTCGCGGCGCGTGTGCACGCGCGAGAGGCAGTGACACGAGGAGCCCCGTCGTCGTCGTGACGGCGACCAGTGCACGAGTAGTGAACTGGTGAACGTGGGTGAACGAGGAACTACAACGACGACGACAACGACAAGCAAGCCGAGTTCTAGCCCGATAATAAATAACGCGAAGGGAGCAATGTTCAAACTAGCCGGACGCCACGAGTGGGAGGCTTGGACAAAAGGTAAATGGAATATCCAGCGAGCGTGTGTGGGCGGTAAGGAAGATGTGATGTTCGGCCTCGTCCTGCGAGAATATAGGGGGTGGCTCACAAGAAAGCAGGGGAATTGCCAATGATTGATAAGAGGGCTTCTGCAACTGTGATATTGAGCGGGGCAGGAATCAAGAAGGACGGTGAATGTACGAAGGTGTAGAAGACGAGGTTTCGTACTTTGTATCTATAAATCGTTTCCGGACATTTCGTAGAGAGACCAACGAATCGTAGAATTGTATTCCTTGTCACGATGTTTCCTATCCATCGAATTCTTTGGCGTCGATCTTGCTCCGGCAAGAATCTGGTACAACGTTTTTATGTTCGTAATTTCTACACTCGTAATAAAGTTAAGACACAAATTATCACGTGCTTTCAGAATATCTAAATAATAGTAGACTATTATTTAGATATTCTGAAAGCACGTGATAATTTGTGTCTTAACTTTATTTACAACGGAATGAATAATGCAATAAATAAAGTTAAGACACAAATTATCACGTGCTTTCAGAATATCTAAATAATAGTAGACTATTATTTAGATATTCTGAAAGCACGTGATAATTTGTGTCTTAACTTTATTTACAACGGAATGAATAATGCAATTGTCTTTTTTCTAATAAGTCAACGGCAGTTTCTTGCTGTTTTATTATGTTACCGACTTTTTAAACCGTGCCTCGATGGAAATATATGTTCTGGAAACAAAGGCGACATGAAACGCATGACTAATGTCAGATATTTATCGCGACACGTTCGACAACGAAAGCAAGTAGGTATATATTTACAAACAGAACTGTCCGTGCCGAAGTATCGACAAATATGTTACATATTTAAGTAGATGAAGGCAGCCAGGGAATCTTCGACGCTTCATGTCGAGTATTTTGAGAGAGAGTATAGAGAGAAAGAGAGAGAGAGAGAGAATTTGCATATTGACTACATTTTAGATTCTATCTATCTTATAGCATGTGTAACACCGAACGTGCTAGCGAGGTAAACTTACCAAGTTAAAAAAAATACAAAATTAAATAAGTTGTCTCTCTTAAAAAATTTTTGTCTAAACTATATCTGTGTCTTAAATTCTTCATTATTTTAGAAAATAAATACAATTATAAATAAGTCTACAATTAAATTACGGGAATATACTCTTTAGTTTTTTACATTATATTTGTCTTTCTTTTTCGACACATAGATCCAAAATATAGAAAATATAGGTATACTAAATCAAGTCTACGTTAAATTGAAAAATGCATATTTTTATTACACAGAAACAACTATACCTATCGATATCATAATTCAATCTAGGAAACGAAAGATGAGAAGGCGTTTGACAGCGATATACTCGCGCTCCGTGCGATAAGCAACGGCGCAAGTCACTTTCGTGATGCATCGCGAGGAGATTCGCCCGATAGCCGTAACATTGCAGGAAGGATCGCGTCCAGCTGCCCGATATACATCGTACAGTTATGTTTCCTCGCACGTGTGTACCGTATGCACCGCTTCGTAACGGATCCTCGCGCGACGATGAGGCAATTATTGAATCGCAACTCGCGGCTCGCGGCTCGCGAGATTACCGGCGTGCGTCGCGACGCGCCCGCGCCGCGCCGCTCCCTCGCTGCGAGAGAGATTCTGTTATGTGCGGCACACCTGGCGTCAACCTTGACGATGCCATTCGCCCCTCACTTATCACGCGCGGTATGTGCATGCATGAGATCGTGAAAAAAATACAGTTTACTCGTGTACGAGTCGCGCACGTCATGCGATCCGACTAGCGTATCATTTTGACGAGCTGCAGTCGCGTGTCTGCCAGGCAAACTCGCGTAAGTAAAAGCAGCATTGAATTCAGATTTCTTGGAAATTTCTCCGTTTTTGCTCGATTGGCGTCCTCTTTAATAAGCGACGATAAAAGTATTTCAATCAGCACAAAATAAAACGCGACGGAATGCCAAAGTAAACATTAACGATCTGTAAATGTGGAACGTTAAGATAAAAGTTGCTGATATTTAAGTTATAATTCAACACTGACAGATGATAACTACCTATATATACATATAACTGATCTATATTATAGATCATTGATTAAGGGAATGAATTTTTATAGTCAAAATAATTTATTGCGCGAATACTAACTTTAACAAATATGGTAATAAATATATTTTACATATTATCCTTTTGTGATTTATATATATATATATATATATATATATATATATATATATATATATATACATAGTTTGTTATACTTTACAATATTATTTTATTAAAAGATTTTACATACATTCATATGTATGTATTTTTTAGCTGTCTCTTAATCGACATCGATTATGTTACACACAGTTACAGAATTTTTATCTCTCGGACATATAATCCATTCTTCGAACGATTTCGTTCGATCGAAGGCCGACCGTGTATAAGGCGAAGAAACTTGTTTCTTCGCGGCGTCTTCGAGAATAAAATGGTGGTTGAATGTATTTTGGGATCGTCCCAAAGACTCGACCTCGCTTTTCCTCTCTCTCTCGATAATCGTTGCACACGCACACATGTATTTCTGGTCGCGGCGGGGGTGCGATGTGCTGCGCTGCAACCGGTTCGCGCTTTGTCGTGGGTGGTTTTTAGGCGCAGCTGCTTTCTCGACTGTCTTTCTTTCCTCCTTCTCCCTCTCTCTTTCTCTCTTTCTTGTTCTTTCTTTCTCTTTAAGCATAGACACGTTTTTGTGCGAGATTCTCCTCTCGTTTTCGACGATATTCTCCAGGTTTTCGCCCCACATCACCGACTTCATAAAGTTTGTTAAGCATGATAAAAGACGTGTTACATGCATTTTTGTGATTGATTTGTAAATCTACGACACTGATGATCGAGGAGCCCCTCTCTCATTTAGAAAATTATTTTTGAAAATTTATTTCGTAAAAGTTTACCTTTTATATGCTTATTTTACGAATTTTTATTTGAATTATGAATTAAAAATTTTCTATTTGTTTACACGCGATAATCACGAGTTGTAGATTTGTGTAATCGAAAGAATAGAAAAATAGATTTTAAATAACTGCTTCGATGTTTATAACATTTTATAACATTTCTCGCAATATTGATCAAAATTAATATTAACAACATTGATACTAATATTTATCTATAGAATATATTTGTATTATGATTGTAGTATATAGATGTGAATATACTAATGTTACATTAATGTGATTGCCGAAATTATCATTTAGAATAAGATTCCGTGTTGTCGGACATTCCCGTATACTAATCACAACTGATATAATGTTAGTCATAATCAATCATTCGAATAGATCGGGACGGGATTGAAGGGGAACGAACAGCCTGCTGCACCATACAGCCTATTTCGCTATAATAGTGCCTAGTGCCTATCGCGGTCTAGTTAATCCAAGCCGCAATTTTCCGTCTTCTTCAAAGTACTCGACGAGAGCGTCGCGATGCCCTTTCCCTTCCTCTTGTGATCGACGCCATCGACCGTTCGCGTTCGGGCGATCCGTCGTTACCCCCCTTGTTGGTTAGCGGCTTGTCAGTTGATGCATCCGACTACGATGATGCGAGGCATACATCGACCTCTCGCTCGTTAGATGACTAACTCAGCGGGGGTGCTGCATACAGGGTGTCCCTGAAACGCCAAATGCTTTTCTTTCAACCGCAGTTTCTTTGACCAGTCTATATAAAAGCGACATTTTTATTTGATCTTAACTTTCCATTTTTTAATCACTCTATAATATACATCTTCTGTAATTTATAAGCTCCGAATTAAAATCCCGTTGAGATTTGCTCGAAATTAATCGCAAGATATAATTTTGCCGTCTGTTTCCTTTCCTAAAAAATGGAATTCTCAATTCGCTACGAATTCCTCGTTTTCAGTCGTCAACTATTTTGAAAATGATTTGATGCTTGACATCTTTTCCGAAAAACGACTTTGAATCTACCGAAAAGGCGAAGAGACTGTCCTGTGATTTTAGAATACCCTGTATATAAAAGCCCCCGTTGTGTGCATTCGAGAATGCGTTTATTTACCTCCATCGTGTGTCGGTTGCGTGTCTACGTCTCGCCCGCGTTTCGGGGTCAAAGATCGCTCCGCGTCCTTTCGGGAAGGATGAATCACGCGCGCGGAAGTAAAAGAGATCGATAGGACCTTCGTCGCGGGAGTGCATCAAAACTCGCCCTTGGAAGGAAAACCCTTGTTCGAACTCGTTATTCTCTCGGGATATCAGAAAAAGCGAGTAAAATTTTCTCATTATTAATAATGATCAAAATATGAGAAAAAGTAGAGATAGAGAAATAATTAATTATATAAATATCAAACTAGTACATCTATATAATAAAGTTACTATTATTAAACTAGTTTATATAATAATGTGTATAATAATTTTATTATTGTATTAGGTATAAGTATAGTTATTTTTTATTGTAATTTTCTTTTATTCTTAATATCACTATTGTAGTATTAATTAAAATACTTTTATCATAATTTAAATTATTTTCAGACAATTTATAAAATATACAATAACGAACAGAAGTAACAGAGGTATAATGTTAAATTTAAAATAATGATAGGCGGAGACTCGGAAGGTATCTCTTCTTCAGTATTGATCCTTTCTTTATAGAATTATTCAAACGAGACAGTCAAGATGGAATCGTCTCTTGACAATCTTCTTCACTCTTTGGGATCTTTAATTTACAGTGTTCCGTTAAAATTTGGAAGATTTTGTTAAATAAATTGTGAAATTTTGCAAAACAAAGACACAAATATGGAAAATTGATAAGCAGAATATAGAATTATTTTATTTTTAATGTTCATTTTGTTAGCTGTCAAGATATCAATTTCATTACTATTTTTGACATGTACGCTAATAACACTAAGTAATTTTAATTTTTAATTAAGAGCTTCTTCCTGCGTTATATATATAAAATCAAACCAATGTCTCTAATGGAAAACAAAGAGAAGAGAAACCAAATTTTAATTAAATTTAAATTTACATTTAGATTTACTTTTGAATATTCCTTCTTGTTAAAGTTTAAATAAAATTTTCTTATTTTTTGATCTAGTTAGTCACATGTGACGATTAAGACATATGGGCCGCCATGGCAAAAAACCGTGGCGGTCTTTTTCATCCGCGCTTGGTATTTCCCGGAATTAACATTTATCGTCGGTCGCCGCCGTCTCTCATAAAAGGTCCATTCGTGAGTTTTGAGGCTAAGCTGCCGATGAACCGATCCGTTTAGAGCTCCCGATAATTGGTAACACGTGGAACGAACTGACATGTGGCCGAGAATGACGTTTCTCCCAGGCCTCTCTGTTTTTCTTTTTTCGGAGTAACCGACGATATTCCCGAAAACGCGAAGCGACGTTGACGTCGGGACCATTATACGTTCTCGATCTGTCAGAAACGCCCGTTTCGATTCGAAGTACGCCGCTCATGCTCGTTTATCGCCGGAGCTTTTTTCCTCCCTTTCTTCTTTTAACGATTCGTTCGAATCGTTGCACGGTTTGATGAAAGAAAGAGTGCCTTAAAACCAGTCCAGCATTCTGGCTCCAGCTCCCTCCCGACGATCGTCCAATTACGTTGATTGATTGACGCTTACGCGAAGGCAGATACCCAGCGAAATGGTATTTCCGTTTTAAGAGCGTCTGTCAAGTGTAATTAGATTGAATGATTTGCGGTACGATAATAGTCCGAATTATTTCTCCGAAAATTTGAGGGAATTGAAATAAATTCAATTAGTCGTAGACAGAGTATCAACTATTTGAAGAAATTAGAACAACTTGGAATTCTCGGATGTTTTTTCATCTGGAAAAATCATCAAGGATTTCTAAAAGGACACTATTTTCAAAATTTTTTTAGACATTTTGATAGAGAGATTTTATTGGTTCTGAATGCGCTACTTAAGTGCACGAAGAATGCCGGAGAAATGAAAATTGCTTTACTCGTATCGACAATGGATTACATGAACAATGTAGTCGACCGCGGTCACTCCGCGTCGTTTATTATCGAAGTCGAAGGAAGTTTCGGAACGGAAACGAGATACGGCCGCGACAATAAATCACGCAATACGCGTACACGAGCGCGATCATCTCTCTCTCTCTCTTCTCGTCTCGGCAAAGTCTACGAAACGATAGATCGTTTCGTGTCGCGTACATCGTTTATTTTTAGCTTAGTCGTCTTGCGAAGCCGAGACGTCGTTCCTCCTCCTCGTCATTGGCATTGTCTTGCGGATAACATTAACGGAATACGGATTACTGGGGGGAAAAGAGAGAGAGAGAGAGAGTCGGAAGTCTCTGACACGATCGTGTCAAAGTCCTTCCTCGCGACACCCGTCATCCCCGAGACATTATTATTCCGCGCAGCATCCGCCTGTTTGCCATTGTTATCGTCGTCGATGCAAGAATAAAATGACTTCGACGTGACGGTGTTAAAAACCGAATCCATACCTCAAAACAATTTAATTATACAATTAATTTCTAAGTCAACGCGTCTACAAGATAATAATGTTTATTAAGTCCGCATTCGCGATCCTTCAAGCATCGCGATAGAGATGAAAGAATTTCCTGGGTATCGGTTTCGAAAAGCGATCCTGAAGACCCTGAAAGAACTCTGAAGTCTCGATTTTGAGAAGATCAAAATTTATTTGCCAGAAGACTTGGCGAGCTCGGCGGCGACCAATTTCCGGGGATTACTTTTACAGGTCTTCACGTGTATCTCGAGACCCTCGAAACGCACGATCGTGATCGAAGTACGCACTGACGGGGCTTCTCCTTTTCTCTGCTTGCAGATATACGGCTACAGCTGAACGAGCAGCTGAGATGTCTCGACGTGAGGATGGAGGCACAAGTTGCCCTTGTGGCCGAGCTCCAGGATTTCTTCCGCAAAAGGGCAGAACTGGAGCTGGACTACAGCAAGTCTCTCGACAAGATGGCCAGGAGCATACAGTTGAGGCATAAGGAGCAGAAACAAAAGTACGATAAATATATTATGTAGATGCGATAAGATATATAATTTTATTATTTTTTTTAGAAATAGCGATAATCGCAAATGCATCAGATGATTATGCCATTTGCATTTGCATCATTTGAATTTGCATTTGCATCATGTAAAAGTAATCTCTTATTATTAAATTATTATTTACTTAATTGATATTTTAATTATAAGAAAATTAGTTGTTTAGCGAAAGAGTTAAAACGAGTAACATTCGTTTTAAATGTTCGTGTTTATTTTTTCACCGGGAATGCGATAAAACTAAATTAACGGCGCAGAAATTTTATTAGCTGGATAATTTTATAAAAAGCGAAATGGCGAAAAACAAGAGAAAATAATTCTGCCGTGGATTCGGCGTTAAATGATTAATGAAGATGCACGCGTTAATTAATTTACTGTAATTCAGGCGCGTGCACCACGTGTTGCATGACGCAATTGATACGATGACGCGTCTATATAACAGCGTTACATTTGCACTATTACATTACATCACGTTGCGCAACGCGTTGTTTCGCGATTACATTACGTAAATTTTGATTAAATATGCAATTATATTCGAGATGTAGACCTTGATCATGCATGATTACATTTCGGTCATGAAATGCATAACTAATTAGATCAGAGATCGATCCAGATACCTTAAATATTTATCGCAGAACCGTTTCTACATTAAAGTCAGAAGAAGCACATGTAACGATCTTAAATATTTTATTGTACTTCCAAGGCATTCTTCTTTTAAGAGTCAATATTGGATCATTAATGTCTGGTGAAGATAGACATCAATATTTAAAATAGCACGACTAGGGTAAACAGATAATATTTGACAGACTATTTGCAATATTAAAATTATTTTAGATATTTGACTTACAAAATTGAAATAATATTTCATAGCCCTTGTCCATATCTTTAATATTTAATTTATAATAGCAAAATGATTTTGGACATTCGATAATATGAAAGCAATTGCATATAGATATTGAAAATACTGTTCTTTACACTGTCATTGTAAGAAAATTAACTCTAATTAGAGGTCTCGTTCCCTTTTAAGGAAAACTTTGATAGTATATAAAATTGTTTTGATCTTACGGAGAGTAGCTATTTCATTGTTCATTTTACATCGGTCATAACGTAATTAATAAATAAGCGTCGTTGTTAGTAGACTTATGAATTCTGCCGCGTGTATCTTGTAACGATTTATATTTCTCGTATTTATTCCACAGAGTATTGATGCGATTGACATTTTCCGCGCTCCACTTTTGCGATGGACGGACGAACGAATGACGGAAAAGCGGACGGCTTCGCGTTTTTCCCGCGTCCTACACGCGCGTGTACAGCTAAGCCATCCGCCGGCATCTCGTTCCCGCATTTGCGACATGCCCCAGTTCCTTCTCTCGTCATTCAACCCTGAACGCGGGGTGCCCCTTTTGTGTGCCGTATTCAGCGTTTCACAAAAGGGACGCCTCTCTCGCGGTACACACGGTACTACACATGGGTAAAACGTAATCCGTAACCACGACGACACACTCTCTTTCCCTCCTGCGCGTTTCCCTCATTTCGCTCCGGGAGATATCGCGAATCGATAGTTCCTCTTCTTTGCGAAGGCGCATCCGGGGTTATGTCGTCACATTCGTTTACCCTTTCACAAGAAATATAATTATCGTAAAGTAGGTTTTATGGTCGATAACCGGACGACCTCTTTTTAGATGGCCCACTTGCGGTTTTAAAAATATCGTTTCTAAACATTTATAATAAAATAGTTTTCCAGGTGCTTGTAATACGTATCGAAGGATTATCATGCCGTTTATATAAAATAGATTTAGGAGATCCGTTTGTGATATTAAAACAATTTCAGGAATTTTAAACACTCAATCTATAATGTCAAAGCAATCTTCGATTTGTAAAACTGAAGCGACTTTAGCTTCAGCTTTACAAATCGCTTATTATAAGCAACTTTCTTATTTAGCGTATAAAAGAAATACCATTTTATCTTAAATCTAAGGATATATGTATATAGCGCACTCGATATGCATGAACGAGCAAGCGGAACGATAGCTATTACGTGTGCAAACGTAAGGACGGAACGATACATCGTTCGGGCTGCAAGACGACGCGAGCGCGACGCTTTATCGGCTCGTTAGCGGCCGATTTAATTGCCGTGTAATTACGTCGATATACACGCGTGCGGAACACACATCCGCCGCCGATTCAATATCGTCTTTATCGATCGTTTTCCGCAGGCGGGAACAATGGCCCCTATTCTCCAGCTACGCCTGCTGGCAGCAGCTCGTAAACGAGACCAAATCCCTCAGTAGGGACCATGCCGCCCTGTCTGAGGTCTACAGCACCCACCTCGTGGGCCGTCTCAATCAGGTGATGGAGGACGTGCAGCGAATTTACAAGCGTGTGAGTGTCGTACGCCACGCGGTACAACGATACCGTTAGGCAGTTAGTCGGGATCGCACGATTGCCATCGTCGCGCGCCGCCCGCGCCGTGTCGTGAGAAGTTTGACTGTTCCATTGTCTCGTCGAATTAATTGCCTCGAATGTCTTCATTCCGCCGTCGCCGCCGCGATGTTTCGCCACAGCTTGACGGCAGTGTCGATACACATCAGGTAGCGGGTACTGGTTGAATGAATACAAATGCTGATTCCATCACGACGAATTTCTCGACACATTGCTTCTCACGTTCCCTTATAATTGCATCCCCATTTTTATTTTTGTAATTGGATTTTCGTAAACTTCTCGTAGCGCTTTTATTATATATATCGTAAATTTCTTTACACGCGTTCTTGTACACCCGCCCGCAAATTATTCCGGAAGAAGAAATGTCGTCTCTATTGCATTTGATTAAAATTAAATTCATGTTACTGAGACATTGTACACTGCATTTTTTAAATCGCGATTATATCTTTTCGGCGTCTCTTGCTGCAGTGTCGCGAGATCGGTTACGAGACGCACGAGGAGATCCTCCGGGTGCTACACGAGCTGCACACAACGATGAAGACCTATCAGGCCTACCAGGCCGAGTCAAGGCAAGCGGAGACGAAGCTCCGCGTCGCTGAGCAGCAACGCAACAAGCTCGAAGTGGCAAACGCGGACAGCCGTGAGAAGCTCGCACGCAGCAAGAAGTACAAGCTCATCGAGAAGGAAGTCAACAAGGTAGGTTTGTAGAATAGAATACATCGAAGGTCGATCTCGAGTGCTTCTACACGACAAGAGTACTTACTCGTAACGACGTTGAAAAAGCTGCTCGACGGTGCTTGATCTTCGCGAGAGCTTGCAGGAGGAAGTTTAAACTCTTCTCCCTAGTCGTTTCAACCATCATGTCTGCGTCAATTTGTGTTGACAATTTCAGCCTGGCGTGGCAAAGGAAAATTGTACATAGCACGTTTTAGATTCTGTTTATCGTATTTTATTTTGTCTACGAGATAGGGGGATCTTTATTCTTTAATACCCAATATCTTACATTGCATTTGCGAGTCTTGAAGTTAAGAAGATGAGTAAAATCTGGATAAATCTGTATCGTGAGCTCAACAAAATTTGACGAACGCTCTGATAATTCTGGGTAAAAATTTCACGCAAGCGGTATTTGCTACAATAAAAATATTTAAATTTCTGTAATTTGACATGCGTGTTATATTTTTCATATCGTTCGCGATAACGAATACAGACGTTACTTTGATCGCACGCGATTTATCCAACCGCTTTCGGGAGCGACCCTGGCCATGGATAAATCTGGCATATTGCGATTTTGCGCGCGTCCTTCGGATTTTGGCACCGATATGACGACGACGACGTGTTATGAGATACGGTCGGTCGAGAGATTGCTCGTCGACGATCATCCGCGCGCGTGCGACTTTCTCTCTCGCTCCCATCGACGTTCTGGCAAGATGCTCGCATCTGGCGCGGCGGAACGGTCGTCGGCCGTCGCTTCTGGCGAAAGACTGACGGTGATTTTACACCAAAGACGCAGCGATTTATCGCGACGATACGGCGGTAAACTCTTTCCACGACGATGAACACGCGGCGGATTTGACGTGCGTCTTTTTCGCTGTTGCGCGTCCACCAGCTGTTCGTGAAGGCAAAGCAACGCGCCGATTAGCGGGAAGTGCTTCGATATGTTTGTCCACATCGTGCGATGATTTGTAAATATCGTATATATAATGCCAAGCAATCACGCGGTTCTTCCGGAAAGTCAGAAATAAAACTTTTAATAATGCTGCAGGCACATTGTATTTCTTTTCAATCGATAAATTTTATTTAATTTCGACAATTCAACGTCTAAAGAAAATCTGGAATGTCGAGAATTTTCAAATAGTTAAATATTTTACATAAAGGGATTAGATTTGGTTCTTAAAAATCTAAATGAGTTTACGTGTAAGATAGTCTTGTGAATGTTACAAATTTACCGAAACGTAACTGTGGGTTATTAATTTTATAAATTAATTATAAAGTTAATATTGAGATTAGTTTTAAGTCAATAACTGGTGCTTGAAACTGGTGGAAATTGAGAGATCGAGCGTTCTTTGTTTGTCACGTCCCTTTTTAAAGCGAGTATATCTCGCGTGGCGAAGCGTAGTTGGAAGTTCGCGTGTCTTGCCTTCGTCGATGCGATTGAAAGGAAATTGAAAGTACAGCTGGAACGAGGATGGAGTTCCGTCTGCTGCGTCTTAATAATTTCGTTTCACGAGCGCGACGGAATTCAGCGTTCATTACAGCTCTACAGTCGCGCCACTAATTTTCTCTCTGTCACAATTTAACAATAAGGACATCGTTAAAATCAACTGTCGGATCCGTCTTCGCCGGTGCAAAACGTACGAAGTAAAACTGGATAACCAGTCGTTAAAGCAATTGTGTAATAAAATTAACGAGTTCTGCAGTCCTCTTTTAAAAAATTGACAATGTAAGGGCTGTGAAAAGTCCGCGACTGTATATTACAGCCTGCAAGGCAGCTTTGAGAAACTTTAGCTTCAGCTTTGAAAAACGCACTGGAATAAATGTTTCCGTTCGGCGTAAGTATAGTCTCGAATATTACAACGTTGAAGTAGTTGTTGTCAAAGTACCTTTCTTCCTCTTAATAGCTCTGTTATCGCATACTGGGTGATTTACGGTTTGCTGTCGGCACGAGGATTATTACGCTAGTGCGCTTTCCACGCCAATAAAGATTTGATTCGCCTTGCGATCGTTGGTATTTTATATCCCTCGCCGCACGCTACATGTGCATTATCAGGCGGAAATGACGGCCGCACGAAAATACCGCCGATAAAATGCGGATCGACGAAAACTTTCGGCGGCAGGTGGAAACGCGAGCGAACGGCGGCGGTGCGTTGCGTCCGTCTCGGCTAGACGATATCCAGGCCAGTCGCAGGATGTCTGAATTAGGCATCTGCGTCATCAGTCGGGCAATTGTTCCGCTTTTTGTCTACCGTCGATTATCTCGCGCGCCGTTACGATTCACGGAATCGAACGGATAATCGTCTCGAATCAGGAGCGCAATCTTGTCTCTCCGGTCTTTCGAAAACTCGTCGTCCGTGCGTTCTAGAGTGCGATTCGTGCGACAGGACTGTCGACTGTCGTGCGAATAACGACCGTGGAATTAAAATCGAGACGAAAGAGGAAAACCTTCAAAAACTTTCCGCGCGTTACTCAATCATCCAATTAATAAATTCGCAACGTTCATGAAGCTGTTACTGCAAGCGTGAAATTATATTAATTCCTAAAAACTAATCTCGTACTCTTTTGCTCGAAATTTTTTCAACTTTTAAGATTCTTTAGATCTAAAATTTTCTCATTAAAACTCTCAAGGTATTCTTGGAGAATATTCGACGATCGAGAAGACTTAAAATTTCAGTTTTTTTTAATCTGGTAAGTGAGATCGAGAAATTTGAATAAAGATAGAAAGGCATTTGCTCATCCATATTTCTATTCTGTGACAAATGCGTTCGCGTCCATATATTCTACAAGGGCCATATGCTTCACCGTTTTGTTGGCATGAGTCAAAGGTCCCCCGGGATTCAAAGCGTTTCTCCAGCTTACAACTGGGAGAATATCATCCACTCCGCGGAGTGAATCGTGAGAGACGTTAGGAAATCCGTACGACGCGTATCTCTCTCCGGGTCCTTCCTTTTTTTCCCCACTTCTTTCCAATCCGAGCAGACGTCGACCGAGGATTTAGGGCCGACCTGCTAGCGGGCTTTTTTGCCGAGCACATGCAACTCGATGGAAAAATAAATAGCGGTCCCCCTCGAGCAGCGCGGTTATAAGTGCGATAAGACAGATGGTTAAAACGGCCTGGAAGCAAAAGGGATACCGAGAGATGTGAGATGTGAATTGTGAGAGAAGAGTGTAGGAGCCAAGCGACTAGGAAAAAAGGAGACTGACTCGTCATTGTCGCAGTATCATTGATGTCATCGCTCGCATTTTATAAGAAAGAACGCAAATTTTGTTTATAAAACTTATTTAATCGAGGGTTTTCTACGAAATTATCTACGAGATATCTGCTATTATGAAAGTATATATTTGTGTGAAAAATCAAGTCACTATTTTGCTGCGCTGAATAAAATTATTTTATTAAACAAATTTCTTAAAAAAAGAAGCTTTTATTGCTATTATGTTAATAATTTAAATACTGTTGAAAGCACCAGACACGGGAGAGCCATGTAAGCGACTTATTCGGTAAAACAAGCATCTTAATTGTGATAATATGAGAAGCGATAACGTAGACAATCCTTGGGGAGAAAAGCGAGACGAGGAAACTCCCGAGAATCGGCGGGGTCAATTAATACGCTGGTCGGCGCCGTCGATTAATGAGATTAATTAGGCTGGCCTTAGTCTCTCGCCGCTCGGTCGCTCCTCAGGGTAAAGCGCATCATCGTCTCTAATCCGAAGTATCCCCCTTTTCAGAGGAAGAGCAAGCACCAAGAGGCGAAACTAAAGGCGCTCAAAGCGAGAAACGAGTACATCCTGTGCCTGGAGGCTTCAAACACGACGATACACAAGTATTTCGTCGACGACCTGTCCGATCTCATCGACGTAAGTTGCTCATCCATACTCAGGCTCGCACGTGCACCCCATTGACCCCGCGACCAATGGCCGCGCTTTCACCAGCCTCCGTAATCGTTACACTTATTCGTTTCGTTGCATTGTAACGTTACGATATATAAATCATTCGAATTGAATTCATACTCTGTCACTTAATAAATCATTATCCAATGATTTATTAAAAGATGAAGAATAACAATGTTAAGAAAAGATAAAATAAATATAAAAATAGTAAAGATGATTGAAAAACTGTGAAGGAAAAGTTAGACACAATTGACTGCCCTTTTAATTATTAATATATAATTTAATTTATTTCATGGCGCGAAAGATAGATAAAAATATATATATTTGCTTCTACCCTCGCAGTGCATGGACTTTGGATTTCACAATTGCATAGCAAGGGCACTGCTAATGCACTGCAGCGCGGAGGAGGGTAGGCAGCGTTCTCTACAATCTGGCGCCGAACAATTAGCTGCGTGCGTCGGTGCGCTCGACTCTCGAGCGGATAAGCAGAGATTCCTGGAGTCTCATCACGCGGCCTTTATGATTCCCAAGAAGTTTGAGTTCCAAGGACAGCGTGGAGATGAGGTACGAGAGAGAGAATTACTTCGAACTTTGTTAGCTTATTGGTCTTTTTTATCGTCTTCTAATCAAACAGCAATATAAATTATAATAAATTACGTCAATTTTATTTGTGATACTGTTTAAAATTTTTAATGAAGCACCATAATTAATAATGAAAATATAAGAGAATAAATTTCCAAAACTGAATAATGTTCTGGTTTTTATCAGAATTTCTTCGTAGTCATTGTTGCTACTAAAATTGCGATTCATCACTCTGTTTCTTCCCTGGTAGACGCCCGAACCAGAACTACAGAAAATGCTGCACTCGGAGATGGAACAACGATTACAGCAGCTACAGCAGAGGGTGACGTCGCTGCGAACCGAGTCAGAGGAGGTGTGGAAGACTCTGGAAACGGCGGAAGCGAGTCTGCTTGAGATGCTGACCGCCAAGGATTACGATTGCTCGAGATACTTCGGCGAGAACGCCGTACCTACGTCTAGGCCGCCGGAGACGTTGCAGATCAAGTTGCGAGCTGACAGACAGGAGACTGAAGAATTCTACCTCACGGTAAGTTTTATGAGAGCGTTCTATCTCCTTCTTTTCCGTTGCGGACGAAAGACACATGATCGCGCGGTAGACTATTGATCGTCACATTAGCCTTCGAAGGATAGAGGAAGCGCGCGAACAAGGGACAAGTAGAAAATAGCCGATAAAGGCACATCTGCGTTCAGTACTTATTATTTTTCCGAGAAAAATGTTTTCTCTTCATTTGTATGTATTAAGATCTTCGGAAAAGTATGAATCCAAAAATAGAACGTATGCGATTATTATATCCTTTTTCTTTTGTTTTATTTATATGTATAAGGATTGAAAAAATTAGACTCTACCTTTTTTTTTATGAAAGGATTATTAATATAATACAAAAATTACATAATTTTAACACAATACATATATATTCAAGTAAATTTTGCGATATAAATTATAAGAATTATCTTCTCAATGTAAAAAAATGCGATTGATAAAGCTCACATTATTCCTCACATTTATATTTGTAGAAATTCAGGGAGTACCTTCTCGGCACGTCGAGAATAGCCAGGTTAGATGCGAAACAGGAGTACATCCGACAGAGCTTGCTGGATGGCTCGAACGCCAGCCCGAACCCGTCGATTTCCGCGACGAAGCAGAAGCAAGCGCGCCGCAAGCGGATCGGTCGCTTACAGATGAACGGCCAGCCAAAACTGTTCGGCGGCTCACTCGAGGAGTACCTGGAGAGCACGAATCTGGAGATACCACTGATCATGAAGAGCTGCATCCGCGTGATCAATCTATATGGCTTGCACCATCAGGGTATCTTTCGCGTGTCGGGTTCACAGGTGGAGATCAACAACTTCCGCGAGTGGTTTGAGCGTGGTGAGGATCCACTTGCGGATGTCACTGACGCTTCGGACATCAATAGCGTCGCTGGGGTGCTAAAACTCTATCTAAGGGAGCTGCGCGAACCCCTCTTTCCCATTATCTATTTCGAGCATCTGATGGAGTTGGCGCAGCTCGAATCGAAGCAAGACTTCGTCAACAAGATGAAGGAGATGATAGCGAGTCTGCCACGACCAGTTGTGATCGTCATGCGATATCTTTTTGCTTTTCTCAACCAGTGAGTATTGTCGCCCTGCGCAGAATTTGTATATAAAATCTCGCCGAATTTTTAAAATCTGGTTTATACTTAAACAGCCTGTCGGAATTCTCGGACGAGAACATGATGGATCCGTATAACTTGGCTATCTGCTTCGGCCCGACCTTGGTACCCGTTCCGGAGGACAAGGATCAGGTCCAGTATCAGAATCAAGTTAACGACCTTATCAAGAACATCATCACGTTCTGTGAAGAGATTTTCCCAGAAGACATTGGGGGCACTCAGTATGAAAAATACATCAGCAGAGAACCCGACGACGTGTAAGTAGAAATAAATTGATATATATATTTATCATATAGAATATTACATATAAGACAATTTAACATTAAGTGTATAAACAGCATTATAAAAGAATCTAAAAGACCTCGCAATTTTTTTTATTAATCCTTAGGCATTTCTTGAATCATTTTTGTTGTTTGGCTACTGACTTGATTCATAATTTAGGGACGTTGGAGATTCGCCGACGGAACAAGTTCAGGAAGACATGGACTCGGAAGTTTACCCGTCCGAAGACGGTAATACAATTTTTTTCGATATTTAAATTATGAAATATTTCCATGAAGTGTAATCTATCTGTTTTCTATCCATTAGAATCAGAAAATCTCGAAGCTACGGCGCAGTTTGACTTTAACGCGAGGTCCGAAAGAGAGCTGAGCTTCAAAAAGGGCGACACCTTGACGTTATACACGCAGGTCAGCAACGATTGGTGGCGAGGCGCTTTAGCCGGCAGAGAAGGACTGATTCCTGACAAATACATTATGCTCAAGATAAAGTTAGTACTAGTATTTTAATCATGATAAAAGTCAGTATCGTTATTTAAGTTAAATTAGTATTTAAGTTTTACTATTTAAGTTAATTCATGATTTATATCCGAATCTATTATTAAATAAGTTTCTAATCGTTTCGTCGGCATTTTCTGCGTTTTTCTCAGGGATGAGGAGCGTGAAAAGGAACTTTTAAAATCGTCCAGCGAGGAATCTATGCGTAGAAGAGCGTCCAGCTCGGCGGACAGCATGCTGTCGAGCAACAACTCGCCGCTGATGGGCCCTTCGGCGAATCCGAGCACCTGGTCGTCCGGCGCGGCGTCCGATCTGTCATCCGCCACGACGAACATAATAACGGACAATAGTAACGCCAGCGGTATTATCGCGTCCGTAGTGACGAATGTCCCCTGCATCTCGTCGTCGGCGCAGCCGATCATCAGTCGAGAGGTATTGGAAACCACCGTTTAGTAGTTGACCTGATTAATCTGTGTCCGATTCTTCTCCTCTTCGTGTTCGTCTTCGCTTTTTGGCGTGTATTGTCGCACTGTTGCATACCGACGCACCGACTAGCGGATTTTTATTGTCTCCGTATTCTTCACGACGCACACTCAGGTGCATGGCTGCTCAAGCTGCAACATATTTTTTTATTTCGTTGCCGCGTCTGGAATGCACAATGTAGATTGACAACACGAAATCTCTCTTGCCTTCGCACTGCACCTGCATATCGGACCACGCATCGCTTCGTCGTTTAATTCGCGCGATTCTCTCGTGGTCGAGTTCAAAGTACTTTCCGTTCTTCTCGAAAAAGTTTACGAAAAAAAAGAGGACGGAGTTAATGACTGGATAAACTCGGGGGGTAATTCATCAAGCTGTCATCGCGAAATGTACGCGATATCGTTTACTGCCACGATTTCGAAGTATATAAGTGTCCTAAAGTTTCACGGACAGAACCGACGACGCAGTGACGCAGAATCGGGGAAGACGACGAGACGTGGGAGAGGCACTTCACGTGAGAGAGACGTTTTATTTTAAGTTTACTTAAATTTGGAACAGCACACGAGTACTTTATAGGACTTTATACGAGTTTGTACGATATATCTGTAAATAAAATATAAATACATGTTCATTTTGTGCTGCATGTTGCCGCCTTGTGGTTGTTCTTGTCTTGTGCGCCGCCTGTGTTCTCCGTTGCACCGTTTTACTGTGTGCGTATGCGTGTTTTAATTTTCTTTACGTTTTTTTTCTTTTTTGTCAACGATTGTTTTAACGGTTGGGATGGTTGATGTTTTTCCAGATATACGTTTAGTCTCTTGGCCCTTTAGTTGGCGAGAAAAGCCATGCCGTTTCGCGCCGCACACATATACGCAGAGCGAAACGCGGACTAAAAACTGTTCGATAAAACTGGTCGCCAGTGTTGTTAGTTGTGTGATTAAGCTATTTTTATCATAGTCGTGTTGTGTCGTCGAGATCACGAGATTGAGATTTCAGCGGTAAAGTGTGTTTGAGCTTTTTTCTTTCTTTTTTTATTATTATTTTTTTCCCTTGTCGATTCTGTGAGAGTCTCCTAGAGTTTCTTCGTAGAGCGAATTCTCCCTCTTCGGTCTGTAGATGAGATCAAAAGGAATGCCGCTCGCGCGGGGGGCCTGCTTGTCTCCAGCGGATATCCTTTCGGCTTCCGAGGTGGAGGTGAGTAAAGAGAGTAATTTCACCCATTGCAATAGCCTTATATAGCCACTATTAACCCTCCGGGGCAGTAAAGAGAAAAAAAAAGAGGTAAACTAATTCATCGTTTATTACGCCGGTACGTGTACGCCCGCTTACGTGTCTGTCTCAGTTTTACGAGCAGTTTTTAATCCTGTCCCTCAAGTGGCACTGTTCTATGTGTGTGTACTTCATCCCTTGATATTTGTGCGCCGATTTGCATGCGAGCGACTGTCAGTGTCCCGAGATTAGTTTTACAGATGCTATTATGAACCGAGAAATCGTGTCGAGAATACTTACAAAGTACTTTGATTAATATGATATTTTGATTGTTCGATCGAAATCTCTTGGAACCAATTGTTTTATTAATGTACTCTGTTCAATCACACAATCAGCACCCCTTTCATTCGGTATTCACTTATACGTATATCTCACATTGTCGTTATATCGTGCAGTTGTAAATTATTCACAAATTACTTCACTTGCCCCAATTTTTATTTATACACGTTGTTACATGGAAAATTGTATATAGGGTGACCTACTACCGTTGGATGACCTTTCTAGTCTTTTACAAATTTGTCGTTGACACCTTCCGTTATGAAATTTTAATAACTGATCGCTATTTGCTATACCCTTTTCTTTGATATTAAATATGTCAGCAACTTAAAATTTAGGCAAAGTTCACGGAAAAATAAATGAAAACTGGAATTCCAGAAAACTGCCTGTTTCGCTGATTCATTAAAAAAGTCTTCGTTAATTTCTAAAATTATCAACGTTTTAGTATAAAGAAAAATTATGAATTACATCTGCGATCGTATGCTCGAAAGTACATCCACCGGTGGCGAGACCCCCTGTACAGAAGAGAGGAGACGTGATTCGATAATAATTCGACAATAATTCGTATCTCGTTACAGCGCGCACGACCGCTGATAGGTCAAGACAACGTAGTATCTGCGTATTACCCGCAATAGTAAACGAGACCCGTCTGTCGGCTTCACTCAGGCAACACACACCCATTTAGCCCCCCGCGTGCGCGCTTCAAGCCTCGCTACGATTGTTCCCGTGACTGTTTGCAGGCTGATTCCGTGACTCCGTCGAGGCCGGCCAGAGCGTCCACCCCTACGGAAAACGAGAAGCACCCGGAGCAACATGGTCGGAACAGCGCGGACGGCGTTCTCCAAATCGCCCTGGAAAATAACGTCGACTCCATCGACGGCGATATCGCAAACTCCGCTCAACAGCAGCAGCAACGAGGCGGTAGCAGCAACGAGGAAGTCGCGAATGAGGATCCGGGAAGCAACGTGTTGACGACGATGTCGTCGCTGGACGGCATCGTGGCAAAACGCGGCGCCGGCCGGAAGCAGCATTGGAAGTCGCAGAGCGCCGGCGAGAGCGTGTTGGCACAGCAGCATCAGCATCAGCAGCTACAGCTGCAGCTGTCGCACGCGAACTCTCTGCCGACTTCGACGATGATGACGACGATAGCTACGATAACGGCGACGACGACAACGACGACGACCATCGTGACGCCAGACGACGAGTCACACCAGGAGCAACAGACGACGGCGACGACGACAAACTTCTCGGCGAATCGCGAGCTCTGGCAGCGTCGCGCCACTTCGCAGACGCAACCGACCCCCAAATCATCGTCTTACTCCCGCACGTCTCAAGAGTTCCGCGAGATGCGGCAAAAGCACACGCCCGACCTGGTGATGGATCTGCCGCTGTCGGCGCAGGACCCGGTTGGCAAGAAGTCCGCATCGTCCAGCAGCCTGAGCAGCTCGGACGAGGAGACGATACCGTCATCCTTGTTGACGCCGCAGCAGCAAACACCACCTTCGCGAGCGGAGGCGGCCACCTCGCCGACCGGTGGTCCGGAGTCACCGGACATGAGCACTGCCGCCGAGCGCTTTGCCAAGCAGAACCAGTGCACCCTGAAGAAGAACACGAAGACCGGGAATTCGGAGAACGCCACCACTGCCGGCAGCAACAAGCTAAAGCGGATCGAGACGGCGGAGCACGACGAGACAGGCGTCGTTGTCGTCGATGCGGAGAACGACGAGATCGTCCGTTCGGCCAGCTCGAATCAGATCGCCGTCGACGGGGGAGGTGGGGGCAGCGGAGGAATGCCGCTCAGGTCACCCCACCCGCCGCGCTCCACCCCCAAGATCGTCGCCAAATTCGCCGACATGCATCTGACCGGTGGCAGTCAGGTGGTTTCGTCGTTCAAGCCGCAGGTCAAGGTCAAGCCGACGATCCTGCGCAAACCGGTGCTGCCATTCCCGCATCCGCACATGAGCCCCGAGCTCGCGCGCAAGATCGAGAAGCAGGCGCAGAGCACGGAGCAGGCCAACTAGATTGCCATATGATCGCCGAAGGCCGGAGCCGAGGAGGTTCACGTTTATTCGCGCGTTTATCGGCGCGCATGGCGCTCCGGCGATCGCCGACGATACCGTTCTTCCGGCGTTGCCTCTCGAGTCACCGATGAAAGTGATACCAGGACCAGGTCGGTCGGTGATACCGGCGCGCGTTTCAAGGAGACATGCGAGCTCATCGCCCGATCCCGCGTCCCCTCGAATCGCGGTCGCTCTCGAACGATATTACTTGACAATAACCGTTCCCTCTCGCACGCGCGGAATCGCGCGTTGGAGACGCGCGAATCACCGGAGGAAACGCGATAAAGAAGAAAAAACCGGACCCAGGCCGTCGCCGGGGCGTCAAGCCGATCGTGCCACGAGAGTTTTCGTGATTTCGCCGTTTCTCGAGGCGCGTGTAGCGTGTAGATTTAGAGCGATATACGAAAGCGCGACCACCCATCGACCAGTTACTCCGCCCAGTCGCGAGGACTTCTACCGTATTAATTATCGTGCCCGGGAAGAAAGGAAAGCCACCGCGGGATAGCGACGTGGGTCGCCGCGCGTGCTAAATCCGGCGCGCGTTCGAGCGGCATATCGCGAGACCACGACGCTATCCTCGCGCGGAGGCGAGTTTATTTTTTCTACAGATGTTTTCCATTTTCGCATAATTTTTTTACCAAATGATCCGCGCGAAGCGACGTTTCTAGTCATCGAGCGAAGATAAGAATAAGAGAAAAAAATGAGAAAAAAGCGAGAGAGAGAGAGAGAGAGAGAGAGAGAGAGAGAGAGAGAGAGAGAGAGAGAGAAAGGTGAGAGTGTGAGTGTGAGAGAGAAAAGGAACGAGAGAGAGAAAGCGACGTTAGCATCGAATAACATAAATTTGTAACGTTGGACGACGGTATAATTTATTTTTTAGCGCATGCCCAATGTATACGCCAATGATGGATTTTCCTGCTGCTATCACTGTACTCTTGATGTGCACTGTCGCGAGTCGCGAGCCGCGAGCCGCGACGAGCGCGTTCGATGGTTCCTTTATGCGCGAGCGAGTGTCAGTATGAGTTTAAAGAGGAAGAAAGAAAGAAGAAGGAGCATGCCATTCCTTCTCATCGCCCAAGACAACTCTCTGGTCGTGAGTCCAGGTCTATTTCTCGCGTTGCAGAGCGGAAGTGAGAGTGAGAGTGAGAGAGGAGAGAGGAGAGAGTCTCTCGGGGTCCTGCGAGTCCCGCGACTTTATCGTAAGGTTTATCGTAATAGGGTATGTTACACTACTATGTATACCGCGTGCCGATCTTAATTATAGGTACTAACTAATCCAAACAGCGATGTTCGATATATTCGAGTTAAAGACAGAGAGAGAAAGAGAGAGAGAGAGAGAGAAAAGGGGGAAGGAGGATCTAGCTAGGTGATTACGACGACAACGTCGCGAGCCGTTGCTTATTATATTTCCGATATCAACGAGCCGAGAGGAAGGGAGGCAGAAAGAAAGGAAAAGTTAAAAAAAGAAACAGGCGACAGCGTACCCTCCGCAACTCACCTCGATGTTATTCCCGCATCGCCGCCCTCTGTAATCGATCGAAGGGAGGAGAGAAAGGAGAAAACTTGTACTCACGTGATTTAACGATTATCGTATACGTACGTTAACACGCGAAAAAAAAATGTATACCGTGTAAGCTCGTATTCGCGAGGAAATCCGTTCGCTCGACAGGATTCGCGCGAATCGACAGCGAATTCCAGGAGTCGCGTGTTTAAATCCGCGCAACGCTCCCTCACTTTATGTGTATCGACTAAATGTTCAGCACGCGTTAAGCGGTTCTGGCGTCGCCAAAGTTATTGCGATCTTTATCACAGATCTTTATCTCTATCGATATCTTGACATTTACGATTGATTCGCGGAGGATGCCGTCGAATCCTCGCCTTTAATCCCATCGACACTTTTACCAGACTTTTCTCTGACTTACTGCCTCGATATTTAGATATTTTTTGTAGTTAAATCCGAAATGTTCGAGGAACGCGAGGTTCACTCATTCACTCAAAGTCTCAAAGCGACCAATAGTAATTTATAATTCACGAAGATGTTCTATTTTAGACGCGCGTCTGGGACATCTCGGCTATGGAAAAATCGACTTCCGGATCGACAGAATAAATCTGTCGTTGGGATTGACGTCGGCGTGTCGAAGAACCGTACGTCGAACAATTCGGGGGAAATAAGTCCACGATACGATAGCACTGGCTGACGTGAGGAACGCTTAAGATTGCAGGCGCTATACCCACCGCACCTATGAAATACCAAAGCGAAAAGAATACGCCCCTCGCCCACGTTGACTTGTATGTACAATGATTTCGTGATTATCGATCTTCGTAATCGGGTTTTCCGGTTTTCAAACATTGCCCCGTCGTTCTCTCCTTTTCCTTTTACCGTCTTACATCCGCGGACTGCGTATTTTGTATTTAATAATCTCTCCGGTTTTTTCATTTTACACGGCGACGATCGCGCGCCGGACGATAATGATTTTTAAACGAATCCGTAACGTAATTTAATGCGCATTATAATAATTTAGTGTAGCCACGTCTTATCAGTGCATGATCCGAGAGGAGCGTAATAGCTTAATCGATAATCTCTCCCATTAAGGCTAATGACATATGGATATCGTAATAAACGAACTTACAGGCTATATTATATCAAGTATACCACGAACGAGGCTCATTCGTCCGTCTGCATCGGCCGACTCCATCCGCATCCATCCCGATTTTACGTCCCGACGCGAACGCTTTCCGGCAACTCTATGATTTTCGCACAACAGCTCTCTCGGTTATCTTTTAGGAGTCAATATTTTATTTTATTCTTTATATTACTGAAATATAAAACGTATTATATTTTAATTTGTTAATTTTTTAGCGTGTACCATAACCATATTTAGTTTATTTAAACTAGTTAAGAATGAACGTCTCGTATCGAAGGAAGCTTCGCCAAAACCAGGTATCCTTATTTTACGCTCTTCGCAATCTTTTAACAGGTAAGATCGCTGCATCGCTGATTAATTTTACAGATAATCTCACTTCTATCAATATATCAACAGAGATAATTCATCTGGGAAAAAATTTTTATATATAAATTATATATATATATATAAAATATATCATATATGTTCGCGCGCGTTATCTCTTGTATAATTTCTATTCATATACAAGGAAAATAATACGAAGAAGAATTAAGAAATAAAAGGATAATTTTCCCATTGTTTCTTTTACAAAAACGAAAGTTATTCATATATAATTATACGTATAAAAATGTAATAATATAAATAAATTATATATAGAATATTGTATAATCTAATCGCATTTTACTTTTTGTGAAAGAAACGCGTTATTTTTCTAATTTTTTTTTAATTCTTATTTTCCTTATACATATACGAACAGATATTGTGCAAGAAAAAGGAAACATGGAGATATTTTATATAATATAACAGCTGGCATGAAGTGTGAACCAGCTGGACGAAATTCATGGATGCGATAATAATCGTTTTAACGTCGCGTCTGATCAATCGCTCTTTTTGCCATTCCGCTTTTATCGCCTAGTTATTAATTTAAAATTTTATATTTTTATAACTTTCGAGTGTTCTTCACAGTCGGTGCCTCTTTTTTGAGACCATCCATGCCGGCACTGCGCCAGCTGCAGTAAAAGCGCGCACAATCGGCTGATACATCAGCTGATATCCCTCCCCCTTCTCCTCGTGAAGGCCAGCCAGAGGCGCGCTGTGCTCCGGTTTGCCTCCCCCTCTCCCCCCGTGGCCCCCGTTCTCCTTGTCAATAACGAGAAGGGAAGTTGCCGGTGGTGGGTATTGCACGCGCGCTGATATGGCGACGTCGCCGACGTCGACGGGCACGATCGCATGAGCTCGAAACTCGAGACCGCCGCGAGTGCCGTCTATCGATTATCCTGTCGCCGTTTGACGCTGCCGTCGACGTCGACGCCGAGCGGACGCGGGTGGACCGGACGAGAGGCGCGAAGCCCGGGCCCCGGGGTCGTGAAGTCGCTCTCGCTCGGCCGTTCGCGGAAGGCCGGCGATGCTGTGCCGTGGCGCAGATTAACCTGCCTGACACCTGCCCGTTCGACGTAAATTCCCGGTAAATATAGCGGCGATGGACGCGGACGAGATTCTCTGCAGGATCTTCGGCGCGAGCCCCGTCACCGCCGAGCGCGTCGCCGCTGGTATACCCAAGGACGAGCATCTCGGACGATCTAGGTAGGAATCCTCGTCTCCTGTCCGGAGGAGAGGATGGGTTCGCTCTTTCGCAGCTGCATCTCACTTCTTCCCTCATCCCTGCAAAGCCCAAGCACATGCCTGCTTTAAATGCCTCAGTTCTGCGACTTTTTATTCTTCCGTTTTGCTTCATGCGTTCATGCTAAAAAATATATGACGGCATAGCTAAAAAAAGCTTCTCGTTTATTACGAGTATATCTAATTGTAAATATGTGTCAAAACAAAATCACGTAGGACATGACATATCATTTTATCATATTATCTAGCTCGTATCATATCATATCTTATCATTGTAATATATTGTTATGTTCTTCTGTTTATGCCTTTTGAATTTTACTTTAATAAAGCGACGTCTTCTATTAGATAATTATTACAATTGCAAAGTCATTTTTTTTATTTCAGATCATTTCAGAATTTGACTTGGGTGCATGAGCACATCAGAAAATCCTTGTTAAATCTGTATATTGACACATGGAATTCTGAGGACAATAGAGAGGGTCGTATAGGCCCTCATCTCGTTAGGTTCGACGTGTCTATGCATCATGGTCTCTGCATTGTCTCTCCTGATAGGCTAAGCGTCAATTCACAGAGTAGCTTTAGCACAGTGCGAGCTAATACGGGAGTGTTTAAAGGAAAATGGATGTACGAGGTGCAGCTTGGATCCAAAGGAGTGATGCAAGTGGGATGGGGCACCGCTCAATGTAAATTTAATCAGCAATACGGCGTTGGTACGTTGAAATGTTTCCGCAAAACCAGCCATTATGTCCCACAATTTTGCAATAATTTCCAATAAATACCATCTTTTTACTGATACCATTAAAACACTCGTATACTTTTGTAGATTATTTTAATTCAGCTGAAATTTAACTATAATTCTGCTATGTTCTGCTCAGGAGACACGCCAAATTCATACGCTTATGATGGAAATCGTGTGCGAAAATGGAACGTGAGTACCCATAAGTATGGTGAAGCCTGGTTAACAGGAGACATCATCGGCTGCGCGCTGGACATGGACGATGGAACGATAGATTTCTACAGAAACGGCAGGAGTCTAGGCAGAGCGTTCGAGAATATACCGATGGGCGCCGGAATCGCGTATTTTCCCACTGTTAGCCTGGCCTTCACCGAGAACTTAACGGCGAATTTTGGCTCCATACCGTTTAGATATCCCGTGGAAGATTACGAACCTCTGCAAGCGCCTCCGTTGGCGCAAGTTCGACAAGCCATGCTTCTCTTTCAATGGCTGTCACAAGTGATCGAACTGCTGGAATACTCTAAGAACATTGACAAGCAGAACGTTCTGTTGGAGGATAAGACTATGAGCGCCCAAGCTTTCCTCATGTGCCTAGCGAGATCCATCTTAAAACATATTGGCCCGTTGCTCACCGTTCCTTATGTCACCGAGACGGTTTTCGTGCCGTTTATGCAAACGCTTTGCAATCTGAGCACCGATGACTCCACGACGAAATCCGCTTACTTGAATATTCGCAGCACGCGGTCGATTGTCTGTCTGGACTTGCTTTGGATGTTTCTGGAGGAACACGAGATCAAGATGTGCTTAGAGAGCACAGTGCTTCATTTACTGTCCGCCTTCCGACACGTTTCCTTGCTACTCGAATACCCGGATCAGTGCAAGAGCCTGATGCTGCTGACCAAGATCTGTCAGCATACCGTCACACGGCAATATTTTCTACAATACCTGTTGTTCGATCGTGTGCGTTTTGCCAACTTTGTGCACGTGAAACCGCTCGACGAGGGCGGATTGACGGACGTAGTGGAGAAAGTCTGGTGGGAGACTAATCCTTTGGATCCGTCGATCGAGGCAAACAAAACCAGTTACCTATACGCTTGTGAACGCATCAAAGCTGCCATATCCGGTATGATTAAATGCTTCTTGTAACTTTTAAGACATTTTATAATTGTGAATTGCAGTCACTCATATAGAATAATTTTTAAGCTTAGAGCTTAGAACATAATAAAAAATGAAGATTTTTTTATTTTATGTTCACGAAGTGAAAGGATATATTGTTTAATTTATATCAATTATTTATCTTTAAAATAGTAACGTTATACTTTGTATTTTTTGTAGAGGTAGAAGCATTACAAGTCGAGTTACTAGTCACTTTGTTAGATAATACCGATGGGACAGCCAAGAGGCCGACGTCAAGAACTATCTTTTTGAAAAAATTCAAACGTTTTGTTCAGGAGAACCTTATATCCAGTCGCGTAAGTACGCTATGTGAGCAGTAGTAAATACGGAGACTCTTATACGCGCGATTCGTCCGCGTAACTATCAAGCATTCAGTCAGCAAACCTGCAGACATTTTACCAATTCTGCAGACACCCCTGCCGATCACATTATGTTGCTTTCACCGACTTCTGGTTGCATTCAGAATTTTATGGGACACTGAAATTGGGACAAGCCCTGTCTATATACCCTGCAGGTGATAAGGCATTACCGAGAATTATCAGACAC
Organism: Leptothorax acervorum; assembly: GCA_035220615.1. Taxonomy (NCBI): domain Eukaryota; kingdom Metazoa; phylum Arthropoda; class Insecta; order Hymenoptera; family Formicidae; genus Leptothorax; species Leptothorax acervorum. Next base: position 673,421 of record JASTWQ010001261.1, on the reverse strand, counting down.
ACTCGCGAGAGGCATCGGCTCTCTACTTTAGTAACGTAGAAACCTTCAATCAATTCAATATTTTTTTCTCATAAAGCTTATATACATATATTTATACATATTACTGAAATAATATCGAAACGCTTGAACGCTTACATTGCTAGCTTCATTTATCGCGTTTAATAACTGCGTATTTGTACATTGGTATGTATCTGAGGATATGTAATTTCCTTTTTATTATTTCTCTTTTCCGAATACATAAGCACCCGCTTCGTACATTATTATTATTATAATTCGCAAATATTATTGAGCGACGTTTAATTTACGTAATAGCATTTCCTTATAAATTGGAATGGGCAGGGCGTTCTACGATGCATCGATCAATTACTCTGGAATCGACAGACTTGGTGGCGTAATAACCCACTTAAACAAGACATTCAGGAACGAATTGCTACGCCTCCTAGGTCCGGATCATGAGGTAATCGTTGCTATGGAACAGCAGCAGCAACAGCAGCAGCAGCGTACTACAACAGCGACAAATGAAGCGTCAAATAACACTTACGCCACTGCCGTAGTCGGCGCGGCCGTGAGACCACTAGTCGACTTGCCCGTGGCTATACCCACGGCCGTTTATCCTCGCTTAATTAACATCAACCCGCCGGCGGCGTCGGCAAGCCAAGGTAGTTCTATGATACTGGAGAGATTCGGATTTTTTTCGCATACTAGAGAGGATAGGACTCCAATACGTCACGGTCCTGCAGATTCAGCGATCTCGTTGATGGAATTATTAGATGGTATTATCTTATTCTACCATGTAGCAGCGAAAAAGCAGCTGGCCAAGGTGGCCGGTCTACGCGACAGTATGTCCGCGTACGTTAGCGCGATTACCGACACAAAGGCGAGGCTCGAGCACGTCGAGCGGGATACAATCCCAGGGAAGAATCCCAACGCAGAGGCAATACAAAGAGAACTGCTCCGTACGACGGACATATTTAGTAAGAAACTGTCGGAGCAGGCAAGGCATATGGCCTGGATTAGGGCTGCCGTGTACTCAGAGGAGAAGCAAGCGCAACTGGCCTGGCTGCTAAAGGTAGTCACGCTGACCTTGCAAACCGCCAGCCAACAGGGCAACATGTTCAGCTTTGTGCCCGATTTCTATCTGGAGACGCTGTCCGATCTGAGCGTAAGTTTGCGCGCCCACATGAATCCCACCGCACCGATCGAGAATATCCCGGATTATCGAACGATGCTGTGCAATGTCGCCGAGTTCTTGTGCGATCACTTTCTCGATCCACGCATAGTGAGCGCCAATTCTAAGGATGTGCTGATACTCGCGCTCGCTGGTTTTGTGTCGAATCCATTGATGCTGGAGGCATTGGAAAATGTGCCACGCGAAAGCAGGATAAAGATCATCACGAGTCTGTTGAAACCATATGAGAACAGAGCATGGGCGCAATCCAATTGGGTCCTGCTCAGATTTTGGCAGGGTAACGGCTTTGCCTTCCGATACGAGAAGAGCCCGCATCTTTCGAAGATCGGCACGAAACAACAGGAATCCGTCTATCAGCTTATAAGTATGTTATCCTCTTTTTTTAAAATAAAACATTTAATCTTTATTATTAAACCTATATTATTACAGCGTGACAAATTTAAATTTAAATGTTAAACCACGTTTGACAAATTTTTTTGATTTTTCCACAGTTTAGATTTTATTTTGATGGTATCTTTAAGATTTCCTGATTGTTTCAGAACCGTGTCCATCGATAATATATCAAGCGCACGTGAGGGACGTGTTGCTGGGCAGTCCGCAAGTGACCACCCCATTCTTGAATTCGTTATTGAACCAATTAAATTGGGCATTCTCCGAGTTTATCGGCATGGTGCAGGAGATTCACAACGTGTCGTCGAGACCGGAGCGAGTGTTTATCGAGTCGAGACAATTGAAGATCTGCGCCACTTGCTTCGACCTAGCTATTTCGTTGCTTCGGGTATTAGAGATGATTTCCACGGTGGCCCGAGATGTTTTCAATGATCTCACGCAGTCTTCCAGCGAAATCTTGTTAGCCAGATTATGTCAAGTGAGTAAGAATGTTATTTCGCGATCAATCCTTCGAATTGTGCAATTCTGTCGTGATTTCAGTTACTCTGCCAAGTGTTGAACAGGATGAGCTCGCAAACAAACTGTTTTCAACACGTGATGTTACTAGAAATACCGGATTTAGAATCTATAGATCACTTTCCTATATTAGCTGCTGTTATTGGTATTTTGCTGGCTCTTCTCGAGAAAGAGATGAAGGATTTCGCAGGTAAATTACAAGACTTGTAAGAAAGCTATTTGCACACAAAATAAACCTCAATAACTGTGTTATTTGTTATCAGCAAAATCGACGATTGAAATGCCCAAAATTACACGAAGTTTATTGACAGAACCGAGTTTCCAGATCAGTTCTCTGCATTTCGTTTTGGGCGAAACAAAATTGAAAAATACAAAGACAAAAAATGTAAAACCATTCTCGTTGTTGAACTGTAAGTATCTTGTAAGTTATACCTGATTGTATATGATAGTATTATATATATACAATAATTACAGTATTTAAATTAATATTTTCTTTTTTTTTGCAGATCAAGAAGATGTAACGCCAGAAGAAATTAGCAGAGTAAAGCAGATGATAACATATCTTGACACTTGTCACGTGCTCTTACCCGATTCTAAATTGATCAGTGACGATGAGAACGCGTGTACAATTTGCTACGCGTTTCCAATTACTGCTATATTTAAGCCGTGCAATCATCAAACATGCCGCACTTGCATAGATCGTCATTTGCTGAACACCAGGGAGTGTTTCTTCTGTAAAACGACCATAGACAAGGTTGAAGATCTAAGCGGGAACACGTTGCACGATTTTTCTAGCGAATTCCCAATTCCGAGAGCGACTTCTTGATCCAATGACAAGATTGTTTCGCGAATTGCATATATTGTATTAAAGATTTGTTGAATTCTCGCGATATGCGTCGAGCATCGAATCCCGATAAAACTGCCGCATATAATTTTAATTGTACAATAAATAAAGAATTCTATGAGGGAGAGAGAGAAAAAAAACTAGGATAAATTGAGAGTAACAGAAAGGTTGTATAAAGTATCACAAAGAGTTCTTTTTTATTTACATTCACAAATATAATATACTTATATATTATTGAGCACATCTTAAGCTACGGAAGACATCAAAAGTATAAAAGAATCAGCTTCACGCATTTTCGCGCATAAATGAATTAATCGGTAAAACTTGCTAATAAAAATTGTATATATAGCAGTCTTTTTCTGATGCCTTAACTATATCTTTCTATCTTAATGTAACATTAACAAAAGATAAAGTAAAGCATGGTCAAATTGTAAATCAGCTTTACCAGTCTCATTCGAATTGAATTGCATGTGAGATCTGTAGAAAGCATGGCACGCCGTCAACACAGACTGTTATCAATGATAATAAATCCTCTAAGTTTATCAGATCGCGCAATGTCTAACGTTTATTTCGAATGATCGTTGTTATCAAACGCACAGACTCTTTCTGAGCTGTCTGAAGCCGGTGACCAATGGCGGTTTGGCCGGCGTCTTTTGTAGATCTTGAAGAGCCTCCATAAACACGACACCGCACACGAAAGCTCCGAGCGCGGTCAGGAAGATCGCGAAAATGGCCAATAGGCGGTTCTTGATCAAGTACAAATCCGGATCTCTAAGGAACACGTTCTGCAGGAGGCAGATGCCTGGCAGCATGAAAATGAACATCGCGGATAGCGACCCCAATACGTTGATGACCGGCGAGATGTCCGGCACCAGAATGGCGATGACCAACGACAAGACGAACCAAGTCAACGTGACCATCATCCGGACACTGATTCGATCGAGGCTCACGTCGAAAATCCCGAGAAGCGCGTCTCGGCCGCAATACAGTACAATGGGATAAGTGGTAAAGTTCTTGACCGCGATTGCGATTATCGCTACGGTCACCACGGCACTCTTATCGGTGTAGCCTTGCAGGATATCACTCGGGACCTTGCCGATGCCGAACGTGGCGTAGCCGAAATAACCGACGACACTGTACGTGCCGTAGCAGATCAACATGCTGATGACGGCGCACAGGGTGAATTTTCTCAGATTACGGTCCTTCATGCAGGCATAAGTCGGTATTGCCGTCATGTGACTCTGTAAAATATGCATATCTGTACATACTTGTATCGATTTAAATCGTATAATTTATGTGAGAGTGATAAAGATTTCTATTAAATTGTTATTATATAAAGCATGTAATAATTATAATGTTAATATAGTATTTAATCTAAGATAATCGTATTTTATCGGAAGATAACACATAGATTTAAGAAATTCGTGTACTTGGTAAGCGAAGCAAATGATGGGTATTATCTGCAGAACCTCGTATCCATTATCCGCCCAGATTTTTATAGGTGGTACAGTACTGTTCTGTATGCTGAAGCTTTTGTAAATAATCAACCATACGACGTACACGATGGTTACGCAACCAACAGAACTTGCGTAACTTAGAACGTCTAATCTTTTAAAGAAACATAGAGGCAGTATAAATATACTGCAAGACAAAGCCGTCACGAATGGCCTAGATAAATACCTAGAAAATGAAATAGTTTTTCTATTAAAATAACAATCCAAGTCGCATTCTTTTTTCTTTTTTTTTTATCACGACAATTACCATGTGTGACAATAGTCAAGACCGTAATACGTGGCGAACACTCTGTCGAACTGATCGCCAACAATTATCAGGAATGTCAAGCAGCAACCAAAACTATAAATAGCCACGCAGATTCCACAGAAAGCAAGGGACTTGGATCCACACAATCCAGCGAACGTGTCTTGCATGGTATCGGTGCCTGTACTGTTGCTACAGCTGGCTAGTATCACTAGAGAAGCTGTGATAAAAACAAGAAAACCAAATTGGGCAACAACGGAGGTTCCTACCCCACCGGCCTTATCGAAGGCCTGCGGGAAATTCAACAATCCAGCCCCCAGCGTAGTGTTTACGATCAAAAAGATCGTCCCCAAGATACCAGCACCTGTAAGACATCCAAGATTTACTTCATCTCATTATTTAACTCTTTCATTCTGTGCATATATATCTGAATCAATCTCTATATTCTTGAATTTAAATCAGACAAATCTTCAAGGCATTCTCTAATTTTAACTTAAAATTCAGTTAAGTTTACCTTAACTACTTAAAAGTAAAAAAAGGATATTAATTTAATTAGCTAATGGTATTTGTCATTTTATTAACTAAATGCAATTTGTGCGGTTATCTCAGATAACGTTTTCAGAAACGTGTACAATTAAGATAACGCTTCATGTTGTAACATCATTCCTATCGCATTACCTCTTCGAGTTTCATTGTTACGCGCGTCCGAGGGACTTGGTCCATTCGACAGAAGCAGATTGTTGGTGAAAAGTGGTTCGCCCACCAGATGATCCATGCTCGACGCGATCGCAGATCGAACTGTAAACGCTTTGTTTTGTGACGAACGTTCCTCCTCTTCCTCCTCCTCCTCCTCCTTCTCCCGGTGTGCAAAGTCCACGACCGCGAGCACTTCACAGGGCAGAGGTCAGAATTGCGCTGGTTTAAAAAAAGGCATAAATTATATTTATAAAAAGGGCACGTCCCAATCTTGCGACACGGTCAGGCTTTTCACGATCTGCGTTCAATGTTCTGCAATGATGCGTCAATGCACATGGCAGCACATGGCCATATGGTTCGATTTAATTATATATCTCGTCTCGCTATAAAAAAACTGACAGAGGGCGTTTACTTCTGGATCCAGATGATTTTGATCTTTCTCAGGCTGCATTCCGATATTCACTGCAAGTACTGTAAGCATCGCTCCATCTTCGTTTGATATACGATGTGCAACGAAGACAGAATGATGCTTACAGTACTTGCAGTGAATATCGGAATGCAGCCTCAATCAATAGACTGCGTTCCTAAGCTTGATTGGATATGTATTCCTTTTTTTGGTTCAATAAAAAAAATTTTTTTTATCTTTCGTGGTCTAAACTCTAAACTATTTCTCGCGAACGAACGAAGATCGAGTTTTCGTTCTCTCAATTTCAAGTCTTATTTCATCTTTTCGTCACAATTATTAACTTAGCGTAGCATCTCATTTCAAGTTACAAACCATTTTTTATAATACAAAGTTTGTAAATAATTAATTGTTAGTTTTATTCGAAGGCTAAAATAAATGTTTGCTAGTTTCACGTTAGTATTTTTTTAAGATTAGAACACAAAAAAAATTTGATTCTAATTATATTATATTATTATCGATTTTCGATTCGATCTCTCCAGCTTTCCTCTGCATTCTGTAATACATTATTGATTAATAAAAAGAAAACAGGAGCTGTATGCTGAAGAAAACAAGCAAAAATGAGGTAGTCCCCAGCTGTGTTAGATACATACACGTGATATCGCGTAATGGTAATCGGATAGTATTTGGTCGATCTTCGTTTGTCTGATTGAGACGCTTGTGCGTAATCAGAAATCAGCTGATCGGAGCCAACATCTAACCTAACGTCCGCGCGCGTGCACGAGTCGAGGTTAGGTATATCGGCCGAACTGACCGGCGATATATCAGGCGGTATTTACCGGATTTTACCGTCGATTTTCGCGACCATACTCGACAGGAAGGGACCTGGGGACGATCGGGCCTCGAAAAAGAATAAACGGAGGACGGCCACGACTTTTGTCCGGCTATGTTTCGACGTGTGTATACGTCGAGCTCGCGCAGTGTATCGGTAAGCCGACAGCACGTGTATCTTGGATCTGTGTGGATCTTCCTAGGGCGACAAACTTCGACCAACTCATTGTCAGTTGGCGATTAATATAAATATTATAAATAATAAAATATAAAAAATTAATAAAGAATTGCTTTCAGCAAAATTTCCGACTACATATATAATTCGTGGTAAATACTTTTTAAGGAATTTACCATAGATTTTGATAAAAATACACTCAATACATCATAAATGTATCAAAATTTGAGTCTCTTAAACCAAATATTTACCTAATTCGTTAACTTCTTATTTAATCGACTGGGAAAGGAATATATTTAATCTTAAATGTACTCTCTCTCTTAAAATATAAATTTATTATTAAATTTAATTTGTAATGTTTATATATAATTATAATTATTAAATTTACAGATAAATACCAATAATGTTCTTATAATAGATAAATGAAAGGAAAATGTTACTTATTTCTCTTGAGCAATATTTCACATACTATAGATAAGTGATGAGATTAAAGAGGACCACAATGAAAAAGGCGAATAAAACCAAAATGTTGCAGCTGCTATCTCGGCTATGGAATGGATCCAACGGCGTGCTTGCGGGTAAGCATGCCGAGCAGAAAATGATATCCATTCTGAGGAGCAGGTTCCCGCAAGCTCAGCTGATTGAAGTTACCGATGTGTCAGGTAAAAATTATTTGTGCGTATTTTTTGGGGAGAAAGTTTCTTGAAGAAAGTATTTAATGATTGACATAATTGCAAATTGCAATTGTATCTTAGGAGGATGCGGTGCTATGTTTGACATAAACGTCGTTGCCCCAGAGTTCAAGGGGCTGAATACTGTAAAACAGCATCGAATCATTAACGAGGTAAAGCCTGATGCAATTTCTTCCTAGAGAAGCTATAATTAGATATATATTATGCTATAATCAGTCAAATATATTATGTTGTAATCAATATCCATTTTATTTTATTGCAGGTTCTCAAGGAAGAAATCAAAGATATGCATGGCCTGCGAATACGTACGAGTATCCCACAGGCGTAAATTTTAGCTTGGACAACTGTTAAATTAATTTTGCAGGAGAAATATCTAGTATCGATTTTGTTGAAGCTAGTAATGAGTATTGGGCATCTGAATTCTTCTTTAAAAAATTTTCGAGGTGTCTATTCAAGATTTTTAAAAATTTCTTTATTTCAAATGATATTCGAAACAATTGTAGATTTTCACATATTTAAAATAATTTTTTTGTATAACAAGTCCATTATATTAGCTCGAGACTGTATTCAAGATCTGGAGATTTTATGTAAGATACAGAGAACGTATATTTTATAGAATGTGAAGCTTGTAAATAAATGTTGTAAAAAGGAATTTAGAAAGAAATAAGTGATATTTTATCAATTAAGAAACATAATTCATATTTATATCCAAGGAAATTCAGTTACAAAAGATACATTATTAAAAAGATGATTTAAATAAAAAAGATATTAGTATATTAATTTTAATGCAGTAATGAGTAAGGTATAGAATAATACGTGTAGCGATAGATAAAAATTAAAAACAGTTTCAGTGCACATTTCTCGCACTAGTGCAGGAAGTTCAGGTGTGAAGACAAGCATCTTACACCAGAGAGAAACCTGAGAGCGGCCATCCCTTTGTTCTTGCGGTGGATGCATTTTCCGACGCGCCGCCTGAAGAAGTGGAACCAAACTACGCTCGTCACGGTCGGTAACGGTACATGGGTGCGTGTCCGTACTATGGTTGGTGTCCAAACTACTGAAAATCGATAAGGTGAATGAGTCAGACAAGGACCGACAACAATCTCTCCGTCCTTGTCTCACGTATAACGTTACGGTAGGCTAGCTAGCAGCGGCGAAGCCGAAATTTCTTTTTACCCGTCTCGCTCAGTCTTGCTTCTCTTACGCGCTGCGTTCCGTTCAACTTCAAAAATTAATATCTCTGCTTATATTTGTCGTAGAGAAATCTTTAAAAAAGCATTTTAAAGCTAAAGAGACAATCTTTTTGAAAAAAATAGTTTAAGTTACAAGAAATTGCAAATTCCAATTGTTATAAGCAATTAAAATGTTTAATTAATTTTTTTACTAAAAAGTGCATTTAAAAAAATTTTTTAAATCTTATTTTCTACTTCATTCTGAATGTACACATATTTTTTATTTTATGAAGAAACGATGGATTCTATCTTTTTATATAATTTTAATGACTGAGATGCCGCGCCGTGCTTGCGTCTCTGGCTCGACCACACAAGTGGCACGGCACATCGATTTCTTCGGAAATCTCTTGTATGTACATACAGCTCATATTAATAATATAATATATAATGTTGAATATAATCATAATTATACAAATCACATTATTGTTATGAATATTACATTTTAACAATTGTGTAGTATTCTGGTAAAGTAAATTGTTTTGTTTTACTGTACAGCGCTGTATAATTTAATCGTTAATTTTCTTTTCTGTTTTGAATTGCCGGGATTTTCTGTAATAAATGTTATGCTCCAATTTTTCTTATCGGGAAATTTATAAAGTTATATAAAGTACAGTGTAAATATCAATTTTGTTGAACTCCACGCAGAAGATAAAAAGATAATAGCGTAGTCACTTACAGACTTGTAGAGCGCCAAAAGTCTGGGTCTAATAGGAATTGTCCGATAAGAAAATTTAGAACACAATATCCATTGCAGAAAATCCCAGCAGTTCAAAACAAAAAAGAAAATTAACGGTCAAATTATATACTGCAGTAACAAAATTTACTTTATCATCAGAAACAATGCACAATTTTTAAAATGTAATATTCATAACAAAAATGTAATTTGTATAATTTTAATTATATTCAATTATAAATTATGTTATTACATTATATTATATATTATGTCATTCATACTGTACATTCTTCCTACAAGAGATTTCCGAAGAAATCGATGTGCCCTCTGCTATTTGATCGAGCCAGAGCCACGAGCACAGTGCGGCACAACGCGGTGCAGCCTCAGTCATTAAAATTATATAAAAAATAGAATCTATCGTTTCTTCATAAAATAAAAAAATATGTATATACTATCAGAATAAAATAAAGAATAAGATAGCATTATTTTAAAAAATTTTTAAATGTATTTTTTTATAAAAAAATTAATTAAACATTTTAATTGCTTATAACAATTGGAATTTGTAATTTATTGTAACTTGAAACTATATTTCTTCGAAAAGATAGTCTTCTTAGCTTTAAATCCTTAGCTTAATTTTTTAAAGGTCTCTCTACGACAAATATAACCAGTGATATTAATTTTTAAAGTTGATTTCTTCACTTTTCACGAAAATTGTATTGCTTATAACTTGCAAAAAAAATATTTTGGACGAGTAAAAATTATGTATCTGCTTATTTCATGTATATTTCATGTAAATGAAGTTTTACAATCAATTTAAAAAATACGAGGTCATTTCTCGTTCGATTTGACGTGGAATATTGCCCATATGCAGTATAATAAATTAATATAATATATATAAAAAATGTATTTTGACGTAGAACTACGTCTTTGTTGACAGTAAGTAGGGGGTAATATTGGGAGCACAGATGCAACGAATGCAACGAAAACATGTCACACTTTGAACGTTTATATCTTCGAAACTAATAATCGTAGAGTAATGATTAATACGTCATTAGATAGCTTATATAGTCCCATTTTTTCTTGAAAGTCTCAAAAGTCTTAAAAAGCTTTTTTAATAAGGAAGCCAAACAATTATAAGCAAATTATTATGCTCAAGTCTCAACCACTTTCAATTTTGGCAATTTAATATTAATTATTGGCAACTTTTCTAACATTATATTCTTCAGTCTTTTCTACCCCTATTTCATATACAATGCTTTAAGATTTGATTGATTAGACTCAGCTTTATTAGACTTTTATGTATATACGTATTCCTCGCAAATTTTTAATTTGGATCTTTTATTTTTGTGTTACAAAATCATCACGTGATTCTGTATACCTACTCCGTATACGAAATAACTCTGTCCGTTGCGCATCGGCTGGTGAAGAATTATTTTTTATTATAGGGTAACGAATCTGTGATTATTAGATTGTATATATTTATGTATTATTCCTATCTAATAATATTATCAGGTAAATGCGACTTGTCACTGATCCGGTGCCTCAAAATGGATAGACTAAATCAGATTAGGCTGAAAATAATTAATCTTGGAACTCCATTATTTATCAATTTGTTCAAATTTGTTGTGCTTACGGGAGATTGCTGTCGCGTTAGCACGCATTGAGTTTACAATAGAACTCGTTATGTCGACGCATCATTTATTTGTTGCGTTTAATGTTTATTGCATAGAACACTAACCGCGAAGTACTATATCAATCGCTTGATAGGCGATTTATTGAAATTTTTTTAATTTTTATATATTTTACATTATCAAGTATTAAATTAATACCACTTTGAAATTTGTTCGACGTTTATTTTTTGAGCAATAAGATTTTAAAAATATTTCTAAATATTTTTTTAGACATACAATAATAATAAGTAAAAATAATTTTTTTATAAACAATTAATATACGTTAAGACCGTTAATATATAAATCAATACAAAGGAAATAGCCATACGGTCTAAGCTTGGATCTTAGGCAGCTTAATATTATTTTCTATATGTATTTTAAATACGCGTACCTACTTTCCAACATATTAACTGCGCGCCGATTATTTGTCGGACTTAAAACACAGCTATTATTGGAACATTATAAATTTCCTCTCTTTTCCCTAATTAAATCGATATCGATTTAATATTAAAATCACTGTAAAGAACTTATAATGTGAACTTATAATGGGAATTTATTATGTTCCAATAATAGCTGTGTTATAATATTTTTTCATTTTTCTTTCCTTTCTTTCATTTTCTTTCCTTTCCAGAATTAAATATTACAGAAATTGATGCAAGATAGCAAAATGTATAAACAAATTTAACATGCATGTATCACGGATGAATGAAAAGTCCAAAAGATATTTTGGTGCACATATTCTTCGTGAATTTTATAGAAAAATATTGATTTTCAGTACTGAGAGTAAATATCCGAATGCAGCCAAAAACGGTCACTCCGCGTAGGTGACCGGTCGCTCGCCGCGCTGTCATTCATTCATTCACGTCCCGACACTCGACCTGAGAGGTAGCCGAGCGAGACGCTCCGCGTGCGTGACGTTGCGTTTATTACATCGCGAGATGTGCCGCGATAAGTGTTACGGTAATATCGCACGTACTAAATAGATGCGACGTTGTCTATTAACTATCGGATTACTTCGTTTGTGCGTTGAGTTTAATTAATACAGAATTTATGTGTCGAATATTCCGTTTTTTGTATACATGCAATATTTCGATGAATGAACTATTATCGCACACGGGAGCGAGGAAACGATCGGAGTGTTGGACTAACGTTTTGTCGCGATTTATTTTACGGACGACGATTGTCTCACGAAGAATTTATTGATTTGAGAATGTGTAATTTGACCGCCGCTTTCGTGGGATTTAATGTGACAGAGTGCGCGGATCGCGTGATTTCGAGTAACGATCGAGACGCGGTGATGTGTGATGTGTCGACCATTTAATTGCATTCGCATCTCGCGGAATTTTTGTATGCGTTTGAGCTGTATCGCAGTGTGTTTCGAACGTATGGCGGTCTTCGAACGGTTCGCGTTCAGTGGAAATAACAGAAGCTCGGTGAACTGTCGGATTTAAATGTCAAAAGTGCGCCGTACGTGTGAGCCGTGATATGTTTCATCTCGGAAGTGTATCATATAAAGTATCGCGATCGTATTATATGACGCATGTTACTTTGCTCTCGATCGCGGAATATTGAACAGTGGTTTTTTGTGAGTGTCCTATGTAACGGAAGGAGGAAAAGGAGGTTTCAAACGAGACATTCTGAGAGGAGGAGGAGGCCTGGGGCAGAGGCATCGGGTATCGGCGAGACAACCTTGGGGTAAGTATCATTTCTTATCTCAAAATTAATTGTTCTTTTTCTTTCCCATTTATTCGGGCCGTTTTATCTAAAATAATTAAAGAAAAAAAACTATTTAAAATTTTATAAGAGTTGCAAATATTTTAATTTGCAAATACTATAACTAGAATCACAAAACAGCCAAAATTTAAAAATTAGTCGATGAATCAATCAATAAATCAATGAATAGACAAACAATTTTTAATACAAAATCTGAATTGCGAATCGCGAACATTATTTGATGTCACCTCAGATGTCAAGTAAGATATACAGATTAATGACGTAAGATCCAATAATATTTCGATCTAATTGTAAGTAAGAAACGATTTTAGTAATAAAATAATTAAAAATAAACAAGATTAACGCGATGAACTATAGCGCGGTTGGCTTTTTGCTTATTGCTTGTTTCCTTTTTCGTTATTTTGAGCATGTATTATAATTACATTATGGACCTTTTCGAAATGGATTTCGATCGAAATTGTTTCGTTTTTCCTAGAAAATACAATAGAAATCTAAAAAATGCATGCACCCAACTCTTTTCTTACGTTCTCCGCGTTTTTTCTTACGCGATTTTTTTAAATAACGCGTTTTTTTCGAGAAATTGTATGCAATTTTTCGTGTGCAGACTTTAATTTTTAATTTTTAATAATAAATAATAAAAATTTCAAAATTTTTAATCCGACACATGCCCATTGTATATTATCATGTTATAAAAGCGAGTAATACTATAGAATCTATAGATGTACGTAGGTACTATATATTTTTCAAATAAATTTCAGCAGCTAATTGGTTGTTATTATCAATCGTGATTCGCTTATTATTTGTTCGTTCGCCTTTATTCTCTTTAAACTCACAATTAGTCATGGTTTTGAAATAACGTATACGGTTTTTTCCAAATTACGCAATTTCTTCTTACGCATATACAATGTATCCACCGCGTAAAATAAGAGTTGCGAGTGTAACGAAACAATTCCGATCGAAATCCATTCCGAAAAGTTCCATAATATAATTTTAATACTGTGGGTCACATAAAGGTTGCAACACTTAATTGTTGGATGGGTGATTTGTTTTGATAGTGGTTTGTAGTCTCGAAATATTTGTGCATTTCAAAACCAATCCAAAAATTAAGTGTTGCAACCTTTATGTGACCCACCTTACATGCTCGAAATAAAACGAAACAATTGCGAACAAAGAGCCGACCCCGCGATAGCTCATCGCGTTCATCTTCTTTATTTTGAATTATTTTATTACTCTAAAATCGTTTCTTACTTACTATTAGATCGAAATATTATTGAGAGAGAAATTATCGGGTAATGCGCTATCGGGTAATATGCGGGTCCACGAAACAACGCGAAAGATATGCGATAACAGCCCATTCGCGCGCCGCGCTATTATTCATTCAGATACGAGAAACGGAATATTCGGCGTACGTTTATTCTATCCCGATTCCCGCTAAATACATAATTAATTATTGTATAAGTATTAAACGTTATCGTCAAGTGAATATTGCCGGCGGTGAGAATATTACCGTTGGCACGCACGCAGATGACCGACATTCTTTTTCGTATTTGCATGGCGAGTGGGGCCGGTGGTGGGGGTAGCACGTACGCCGCGGTCGCCGCGCGTCGCGCGCCACGCTATATCATTCATTCATTCACGTCCCGACTCCCGACACTCGACTCGACCTGATAGGTAGCCGAGCGAGGCGCTCCGTGTTGCGTTTTATTATATCGCGAGATGTGCCGCGATAAGTGCAATGTTACGGTAATATATCGCACGTACTAAATAGATGCGGCGTTGTCTATTAACTATCGGATTACTACGTTTGCGCGTTGAGATTAATTAATACAGAATTTGTACGCAGAATATTCCATTTTTTATATACATGCAATATTTCGATGAATAAAATATTATCGCCTACGGGAGTGAGGAGACGATCGGAGTGCTGGAATAACATTTCGTCGCAATTTATTTTACGGACGACGATTGTCTCGCGAAGAATTAATTGATTTGAGAATGTGTAATTCGACCGCCGCTTTCGTGGGATTTAATGTGACAGAGTGCGCGGATCGCGTTATTTCGATCAGTAACGTTCGAGACGCGGTGATGTGTGATGTGTCGACCGTATGGTGTTCTTCGAAAGATTCGCTTTCAGTGGAAATAAGAGAAGCTCGGTGAACTGTCGGATTTAAATGTCAAAAGTGCGCCGTGATACGTTTCATCTCGGGAGTGTCTCATAAAGTATCGCGATCGTATTATGACGCATGTTACTTCGCTCTCGATCGCGGAATATTGAACATTGGTTTTGTGAGTGTCCTGTGCAACGAAAGGAGGAAAAGGTGGCTTCAACCTAGGCATTCTGAGAGGAGGAGGAGACCTTCTTGGCAGAGGCATCGGGCACCGGCGAGGCAACCTTGGGGTAAGTATTATTTCTTATCTTAAAATTAATTGCTCTTAAACATTTCTTGAGAAGGGCTAGCGAACAAAGCTCGTTGGTAATGCTTGAGTAATATATTAAAAATAATATATTAAATAACAAACGTTTCGACCCTGAATGTGGTCTTCCTCAGTGTGTGAAAAACAATCATTTAAAATTAACCGAAACTTTACATGTACATTAAAATTAATGTCAGTTTGATAGACCTCGCATATATGTCGCTCTCTTCGTACCTGATATACGTCGTTTATATTTAAATGCGAAGGTATCAACTCTGATCTAATATAAGATCTAATAAACCTAATTTTGATTCGTAATGATATGTTTGTTATTTAATGTATTATTTTTATAATATATGACTCAAGCATTACTAACGAGCTTTGTTTGCTAGCCCTGTTCAAGAAATGTTTATTATTATGCGAACGTGTTAACGATCAATATTTTGTTTAATTGTTCTTTCTCATTTATTCGGGCCGTTTTATCTAAAATAATTAGAAATAATTAGAGAAAGAAAAACTATTTAAAATTTCATAAAAGTTTTTTCTCGTAAATATTTTTCCGGAATAAATAGATAATTAAGTTAGTAAATTTAATTAAAAATCGAATTAGACGCACGTAAGAATTGTTTTTTGAAACATTGATCATTTTCAGCGTCTCTATAATTTGAATCTTTCACTTTTGTATCAATGAATAAAATAAAATAAACTGACGTGTGAGATCCAGCGAATACTTCGTCGCGTGACAGAGTAATTTTATATATATCGAATTTACCTAAACTGGCGATAATTATTTTAAAGACAAATACTTTGTAACATTTTAAGACAAAAATTCTAATACGAAATTGCCGAGGCTATAATAGTGAATAAATACTTTTAAACTGGTTTTATAATTTATTACGGACAAACAGAAATAGTTTCTTAATAAAACTTTTGAATTTTTTACAATAATTTTACATTACTGTTAAAAGCATTCGATTCATGGAAGCACCTTTATCATTGGCCATGTTGTGCGCGAAATATAACCACTTTAAACTTTTCTCACTCGAAAACTATTATAGCCTCGGCATTTTTGTATTAGAATTTTCGTCTTAAAACGTTACAAAGTATTTGTCATTAAAATATTTATCGCCAGTTTAGGTACACCCTGTATATATAAATATAGAAATATCTCACAATTGATACATATTTCATATGTCATATTAAACAAAATTTTAATAACGTTTGGCAGAAAAATAACGGGACGTTTATATATAAATATACATATAATATACCTGAAAATTTATAGAGAAATGTCACATTCGCGAGAATACGATAAATTCATTATATGTTGATTACGATAAGTATCGCGTGAATATATTTGCTTCGGAAATTCTTGTCTCTTTTGGATCTCACGTCATTCATTCTGTATATCTCGACACGCGTTCGTATTATAAGTATTATAGGGGTTCACGCGCGGGAAGAAGTACTCCGCGGTCTGGCTCCGAAGGCCGGCACTCGCGTTCGTATTATAAGTATTATAGGGGCTTACGCGCGGGGAGAAGTACACGGTGCATGATGGTTTTGTGCATCAAATATTTTTAACCACACCAGGTATACTGTAAAAGTATTCCTGACAGTCCGCAGTCTGTAAGTGGGACGGGAAAAATTTGATGCACCTTTTTCATTTTAAATAATGTTACTTGTCTGAAAAGCGACACCGCGCCTGTAAAAGACGAGCGTGTATCCGCAGGGGGAATTGATCCGCGCAATTCCTTGGGCTTAACGCACCCACGGACCCGAGTTTCCGACGCGGACATTAAGCCCCAGACACAATACCAGGTAATAAGCAATAGGAATAAGAATAACATAGTCGCATTTTTTTTCAATACACTGTGTTGCCTGGCATTGTGTCTGGGGCTTTAGAGTCTTAATAGATAATAGATAATAGAGAGGGACTTTAGCGGCTCGTTCGCTAACTTGTACGCGTATGTGTGAGAGAGAGAGATTTTAGCGGCTCGTTCGCTAACTTTAGCGGCTCGTTCGCTAACTTGTATGCGTATGTGTGAGAGAGAGAGATTTTAGCGGCTCGTTCGCTAACTTGTATGCGTATGTGTGAGAGGGAGAGATTTTAGCGGCTCGTTCGCTAACTTTAGCGGCTCGTTCGCTAACTTGTACGCGTATGTGTGAGAGGGAGAGATTTTAGCGGCTCGTTCGCTAACTTGTATGCGTATGTGAGAGAGAGAGAGATTTTAGCGGCTCGTTCGCTAACTTTAGCGGCTCGTTCGCTAACTTGTATGCGTATGTGTGAGAGGGAGAGATTTTAGCGGCTCGTTCGCTAACTTGTATGCGTATGTGTGAGAGAGAGAGATTTTAGCGGCTCGTTCGCTAACTTTAGCGGCTCGTTCGCTAACTTGTATGCGTATGTGTGAGAGGGAGAGATTTTAGCGGCTCGTTCGCTAACTTAAACTTAATTTATTCTTTAATATTGTGCAAAACATTCTTTGTATATTTATGTAGTGTGGATGGATGGATGTGCATGATGCATGGTGGTTTTGTGCATCAAATATTTTTAACCACACCAGGTATACTGTAATAGTATTCCTGACAGTCCGCAGTCTGTAAGTGGGACGGAAAAAATTTGATGCACCTTTTTCATTTTAAATAATGTTACTTGTCTGAAAAGCGACACCGCGCCTGTAAAAGACGAGCGTGTATCCGCAGGGGGAATTGATCCGCGCAATTCCTTGGGCTTAACGCACCCACGGACCCGAGTTTCCGACGCGGACATTAAGCCCCAGACACAATACCAGGTAATAAGCAATAGGAATAAGAATAACATAGTCGCATTTTTTTTCAATACACTGTGTTGCCTGGCATTGTGTCTGGGGCTTTAGAGTCTTAATAGATAATAGATAATAGAGAGGGACTTTAGCGGCTCGTTCGCTAACTTGTACGCGTATGTGTGAGAGAGAGAGATTTTAGCGGCTCGTTCGCTAACTTTAGCGGCTCGTTCGCTAACTTGTATGCGTATGTGTGAGAGAGAGAGATTTTAGCGGCTCGTTCGCTAACTTGTATGCGTATGTGTGAGAGGGAGAGATTTTAGCGGCTCGTTCGCTAACTTTAGCGGCTCGTTCGCTAACTTGTACGCGTATGTGTGAGAGGGAGAGATTTTAGCGGCTCGTTCGCTAACTTGTATGCGTATGTGAGAGAGAGAGAGATTTTAGCGGCTCGTTCGCTAACTTTAGCGGCTCGTTCGCTAACTTGTATGCGTATGTGTGAGAGGGAGAGATTTTAGCGGCTCGTTCGCTAACTTGTATGCGTATGTGTGAGAGAGAGAGATTTTAGCGGCTCGTTCGCTAACTTTAGCGGCTCGTTCGCTAACTTGTATGCGTATGTGTGAGAGGGAGAGATTTTAGCGGCTCGTTCGCTAACTTAAACTTAATTTATTCTTTAATATTGTGCAAAACATTCTTTGTATATT
Organism: Leptothorax acervorum; assembly: GCA_035220615.1. NCBI lineage: Eukaryota > Metazoa > Arthropoda > Insecta > Hymenoptera > Formicidae > Leptothorax > Leptothorax acervorum. Next base: position 654,743 of record JASTWQ010001261.1, on the reverse strand, counting down.
TATGTAGTGTGGATGGATGGATGTGCATGATGCATGGTGGTTTTGTGCATCAAATATTTTTAACCACACCAGGTATACTGTAATAGTATTCCTGACAGTCCGCAGTCTGTAAGTGGGACGGAAAAAATTTGATGCACCTTTTTCATTTTAAATAATGTTACTTGTCTGAAAAGCGACACCGCGCCTGTAAAAGACGAGCGTGTATCCGCAGGGGGAATTGATCCGCGCAATTCCTTGGGCTTAACGCACCCACGGACCCGAGTTTCCGACGCGGACATTAAGCCCCAGATACAATACCAGGTAACAGGCAATAGGAATAGGAATAACATAGTCGCATCATTTTTCAATACATTATGTTGCCTGGCATTGTGTCTGGGGCTTTAGGGTCTTAATAGATAATAATAGTCTATTTTGTAGGACTCTAGCGGACATAAATAATTAGCGGCTCGTTCGCTAACTTATATGCGTATATGTGTGAGAGAGAGAGAGAGACTTTAGCGGCTCGTTCGCTAACTTATATGCGTATGTGTGAGAGGGAGAGACTTTAGCGGCTCGTTCGCTAACTTATATGCGTATATGTGTGAGAGAGAGAGAGAGACTTTAGCGGCTCGTTCGCTAACTTATATGCGTATATGTGTGAGAGAGAGAGAGAGAGAGACTTTAGCGGATCGTTCGCTAACTTATATGCGTATGTGTGAGAGGGAGAGACTTTAGCGGCTCGTTCGCTAACTTATATGCGTATATGTGTGAGAGAGAGAGAGAGAGAGAGAGACTTTAGCGGCTCGTTCGCTAACTTATATGCGTATGTGTGAGAGGGAGAGACTTGAGCGGCTCGTTCGCTAACTTATACTTAATTTATACTTTAATATTACGCCAAACATTCTTTGTATATTTATGTAGTGTGGATGGATGGATGTGCATGATGCATGGTGGTTTTGTGCATCAAATATTTTTAACCACACCAGGTATACTGTAAAAGTATTCCTGACAGTCCGCAGTCTGTAAGTGGGACGGAAAAAATTTTATGCACCTTTTTAATTATAAAAAATGTTACTTGTCTATTAATACTACTGTAATATTTTTACTTTAAAATATTTTTTGTACATAAGATCATACAGGGTGTACCTAAACTGGCGATAAATATTTTAATGACAAATACTTTGTAACATTTTAAGACGAAAATTCTAATACGAAAATGCCGAGGCTATAATAGTTTTCAAATGAGAAAAGTTTAAAGATAACGAATGACAAGGTTAGATTTTCGCGCGCTCAGGGATGGTAACATGGCCAATGAAAAAAAAAAAAAAAATTAATTAAACATTTTAATTTCTTATAACAATTGGAATTTGCAATTTCTTGTAACATAAACTATTTTTTTTAAAAAGATTGTCTCTTTAGCTTTAAAATGCTTTTTTAAAGATTTCTCTACGACAAATATAACCAGAGATATTAATTTTTGAAGTTGAACGGAACGCAGCGCGTAAGAAAAGCAAGACTGAGCGAGACGGGTAAAAGGAAATTTCGGCTTCGCCGCTGCTAGCTCGCCTACCGTAACGTGATACGTGAGACAAGGACGGAGCAATTGTTGTCGGTCCTTGTCTGACTCATTCACCTTATCGATTTTCAGTAGTTTGGACACCAACCATAGTACGGACACGCACCCATGTACCGTTACCGGCCGTGACGAGCGTAGTTTGGTTCCACTTCTTCAGGCGGCGCGTCGGAAAATGCATCCACCGCAAGAACAAATGGATGGCCGCTCTCAGGTTTCTCTCTGCTTACACGTCGTTATGCTAGCACATGTTTACTTCAGGAATATGCTAAACCGACAGCATCTGTTATAAATCGCGAGGTGCAAATTACATGCGAACAGCATGTTCGATAGATATAGATAAATAAATTTAAGCACATGATATCCTTTTTTTCTCGCGTCGTTTATCTTTACTTAACCTTAAATGCGCCACACGATCAAAATATGGTATCTGTATTCTGGCAAGTGTTTGCTACAAATTTTATAAGATTTTATAAGAAAGGTTGTGGATTTATGACAGAATGTACAATGTTAATGACAGTACAGTTTGCTTATTGGGCTATATAATACATATGCCGAGCTTATTTATATTTTTATACGTTATTTCGTCAATGCTGAAAATCAAATTGCTGAATTATTAAAGATTATCTAAATTATATTTATTATATGTTTAAAATTACATTCTCATGCTATGCACTGTGTATCAAGATAAATCTGTGTGCAGATGTGTTGATATGTATAAGTTAGACAGATTTTTTAAAATGAATATATCTTTCATGCAGTTTATTTCTTAGCAAAGTTAAAAAATAGTAATTTTCAGATATATCTTGCTGTGTATTTTTATTGTGTCAGATAGTTCTTAATGTAACTTTATGCTTTTTAGATTGCAAATACAATTGTGATCGAATACACGATGGCTTGGAACATTCTTAGACATCTCATCGGACCATCAAGAATTATTTTCCGAAACAGGTGTAATATAATTTATAGTTACATCTTATAATGTAATTTTATCATGTGATAAATTGCAAGTTGTTTTTTGTTTTCTTTAAAATTCAATTTGTTTATTTATACATATACTTTTTATCATCAAAAAATATATGGCTAAACTAACAAAATCTTTAGATAAGTATATTACATAAAATTGCCTGTTTAGCTATAAGCACGATAAGGGTATAAGATATAAGGGTATGGATTCACACTGCTTGTTGCAGATTATCAGAAAATACAATATGTATCAATAGAACCGCTAGACCGATATCGACAGTGGATACTAAGGAAATTGAACATCTTTCCACTTTCAAGAATGACTGGTGGGACGAGAACGGCCCAATGCACGACCTTCATTTATACGCGCCGATTAGAATACAGTTTGTAAGGGATGGATTGGCAAATGCCGGAGTTCAGATGCAGGACCCAGCCCTTCCGCTGAAAGGGATCAAGATTGTGGATGTTGGTTGCGGCGGCGGTATATTGACTGAGCGTTTAGCTAGAATAGGCGCGCAATTAACTGGAATAGATGCGTCGGCGGAGTTAATAAATGTTGCTAAAGAGCATGCAAAATTGGATCCCGGTATATCAGAGAGAGTGAATTACATTCAGACAACCGCGGAAGACTTTTCCCAAAAGGAAAAGGAATCGTACGATGCTGTTGTAGCTTCTGAGATTCTGGAGCATGTAACAGAACCGCAACTATTTTTAAAGGTACAATATTACAATAAAAGTTATAAAAATTGTCTATAAACGTAAAATTAAATATTTTACGAATGTTCTCTACAGGAATGTGTGAAAATGATGAAACCTGGCGGATCAATTTTTGTAACAACGCAAAATCGAACTCTAGCAACTTGGTTGGTTCTTATTGCAGCAGGTGAATATATTTTTAGAAGAATACCTGTTGGTACTCATGAATGGAATAAATTTATCGCGCCGCACGAAGTTCAACGTATATTAGACAATTGTAAGTTTTATCTTTGTTAATTCTATAAGAAAATTATCAAAAATTATTCTGTATTCTTCCGTTGTATATATAAAGATAATATCTAACAAATTCGTAACAATTGCATGCGGCCGCTCTTGCATATTGTGTACTTCTACTTAGTTTTTTTCTAACTTTTTTCTTATAGATGGATGCAAAACGAGATTAATTCATGGGATGAAACTTAACCCATTGACAAAAGAGTGGTCTTGGTCGTCGTGTACGGCAATTCTTTATGGGCTTCATGCAATCAAGCAAAAAAAGACTGACGTGTAGTTTTCGGAAAGTGATTCTTTTTGTTATATTAAATACAGAGTGATACATTTTTATTGTTTACCAGTTATAAAGTAATTTGTAATTGAATACTGTATATGTGTTAAGGATCCCTACTATATGCTATATACTTGTATGCAATCAGGTAGAAAATCTGGTATAAGGAATGATATTCTACAAGGTATGTTTAAATAAAATTGAAAGCTTGAAACTAGTTTCAGATTTTTAAGAATTTCTAGGTTGCCGAATTTTCTTTGCAAATTTGGTCGTTCTATTGACGCCTATATAAGTACTTCATTAATGACAGCTTAGAAACTAAGCTGTAACTCTTAGAGACTGCTGAGCGTCTACAGTAGGCGTTTTTTTACGTCAAAACTTCCCGCAACGAAAGATTTGATACACATCAATGCTTTTGTTCACGTAATTTGTTCTACAATTCATATTTCGCGCTATAGAAATTACTTATCAATGCTCACGTGATTTGCAAATGCTAATTTTAGAAATATGAAATAAACAATGCGATAGCTCTCTCTCTTTCTCTCTCTTTGAATCTTTCTCACACTTATAATTCGCAAGTTGATACCTCTACTATATATAAAGTATTTACTACTTCACTTTTATAACATAAAATAAAACTTTTTGAAATATATAAAATTGGAGAGGATTGACATTTGAAATCAATATACGGTATATGAAAAGAATACTTATTTTATTGTAATAGACTTAATTGTTTCAATATATACCTTGCAATAGTACAATTCTATGCAAAAAGAAGAGGATATATCACATTGTCGATAGAACAATATCGCATATCTTCGTTCTAACTTCCTAAAATATCACATTCATATTCGTCTAACAACGTATCGCATGGATCACACTTAAAAATTACAAGGCAATAAGCATATAGGAGTCGATGCTCTAAAAAAATTTTACTTGATTATTCACAAAGTTGTCATTTAGATCTTCTAACATCTAACGGTAACTTCATGAGAGGTAATCGACGTTTATTTTGCGTTAGCAAATCCCACTCGGTTGTTTTCCATGTCAAATTCGGTATAATACCGGCCAATAAATACATCGCCTAAAATCCATAATGGTTCACCCATCTCGATACCCATGAAGCCGCTCAAGCATATCGTCGTACCCATTTGCTTAATCTACGAAAAATTAAATGTGCGTGATATTTCTGTTCTATAATAAATGAAAAATAATTTAAACATATGAACCATGATATTCACCTTAAGGATATAATCTTCACCCTTGAGAGTGAACTTCTTACCACCTAGGACGAAATCGACCGGAGGCATCTTAGAAACCAAGTCGCAGTTCACCTTTAAATGATTGTTAATGTTACTAATCCATATTGGTAATCAATAACTTATGAAATATTTATTAATTTATTTCAATAATTTATTTAGTATTGTTGAAAGCTACCATTGCGAAAAATATGATCGATTACTTACTATTGCCTCTCCATTTATAGAAGTAGCTCCAATCAGTTTGTTAATAGCCCCAACTTCCAACGTTGGTCCAGCTATGAGGGAAGTGCCCGTATCGGCGATAGCTTGGCAGCCTCTTGCGCAGAAGGTGTGACCTTTCATTTGGATCCTACAATGTGATAACGTCAACAATTTGCTGACATACGATCCATAATTGTGATATACATGTAATTTAGAAAATAATCACGCACTTATCCATAGTAAATTGCCAGTATCCTTTACGGGTAACAGGAACATATGTGAACTCGCCCTCGTAATGATCAGGATCGGAGCCACCCAATATAATTTCACCACCCACCTTGGCTGAGGGATCTCTGTACAGATTGTATATTTTTTACATTACAATATGGAAAGAATATTTGATTGAAAACTATTTGACTGATTAAAAAAAATATTTTTAGATGCACGCGACTTATACGGAAAGAAGATATATACCGATTTAGATAGAAACTAAAAATAGGTTGCGGCACCAAGTTTTGTTTGACCATGTTATAGAATACAGGAGTCACTCCGTCGACGGATATCGTGGAGTAACCCATTCCCAATATACCGTCGAATTTTGCAGCAACAAAAGTGAACCCTGGTTCGTTTATCGCTTCCGCGAACGTTTGGCGCTGAACAGGAAGACCAGCAACCTACAAAAGGATTGATATTAATAAAATATTGTATTTCTCTCTCTCTCAATTCGGAGAATAGTAACAATATGTATTTCTTAGGGATATTTTATGAACTATGACTATAGTTGGGACTATATCGGACTGTTTGCTCAACGATGACTCACGGTCACTACATCGGTAGATAAGAACCCATCTAGACTGCCAGTACCGTACTGAATGGCGAATTTAGTACCATTTTTCTGGTATGTGCTGGATTTTCTGCTATCATATTTATGATGTAACACTGCAAAAAATAGTGAATAAAATTACATCAATTGACATTTTAAAAATTTTAGTAATAGATTTTCTTATTAATCTAAATATGGAATAATTGACACAGTAGTTTAAATCATCAGATGTATTTATATTGATTTTTTTGCTTTAACATGTAAGCTATCTTGTGTCAAAGGTCATTTGTATCATTAGAATAAGCGTGATAAATCACATAAACAAGATTGCAAAGCAAACTCAGTGAAACTCGGCTCCAATATTGACCTTACCAGTGATTTTTATTTTTGAAACTACCACTTTAAAGACTTTTTGAGATTTTACTTCAAATATAGGTAAACAGAACACAATTCACTACAGCAGTATTTTTATTCTACATTTTTACTCGATATCAATTATTTAAAAAGTACACTTAAGATTATTTTAATTGGAATAATATTATTAAATATTAAACACACATGTATAAATAATGGAATAACAAAAAGAAATAGCGACATTGTGATGTACTTACAGCAAGCAATGTTGGAAAAGCTGCACTTTTTGGACGGTACCCAGAGATTAGAGGAACCGGTATCGAAAATCACTTTAAATTCCTGCGGTGGGGTACCAATCGTGATAACGCCATAGTATTGAGCATCCAAATAATTAGATAGAGGTTCTGGTACGCCAACTTTTGGCGTAGCCAAACGAACTTGTGTCAACTCGGTGCCAGCCTCTCTCAAAGTGTTTCGAATGGAATCCGTCTTTCGTAATGGAATTCTTAAAGCAACATAAAAAACATTCTATTATATTGTACGCATATATATGTATGTGTATCGTATATCCGATGAGATATTTATATATAAGAGATATACATATGTATATACATATAACTTATGTATAAATATCTTTGTTGCGGCAAGTGGCATTTGTTTCAAAAACAGTGAGTCATGGAGCCGCCATGCAAATTTAATCCTTGTTCTAGAAACCCTCTTGTGCAATGCAAATATAAAAGATATCGGTGAAACACTTTATTATATGAACCTAAATCTTTAACTACCTATAAATCTGATAATGAATTTGATTATGACTTATGCATATCTGAAAGTGTTCAACTTACAGTCTAGAAACAAAGCCATTTCAAGTCAACAAAATTGGATCCTTTGTTAACTTTATATATAAAGAGAATGATTAAAAATGACCTGATTGTACCTATTTATAAACAATAAGTAAACAAATAAGAATTAGCTGGCCGCTACCTATGTTTATCTATTTACAAATCAGTCTAAATGCGAACGACTCCTGCTTATGACTCGCTGATCTCATTTAAGACGTCACAAGGGAATCTCAAGAGCATCTCTTTGTCCGAACTCCGCCCGCTTTACTCCGACGAGGAAAAAATACGGTTTTCCTGCAGGCTTAGTCAGATTATCGTCGTAGGTTATATCGCGGGTCCTGCGTCCATTCCAAGAAGTTGGAACGATCTCTAATCGGTACTTATTTATCGCACGGTTTTACATGTGCGGAATGCAAATTCGTGCAGACTCACCTTTGGAATCTCGCGTCGATCAGCACGGCGAGTGCCGCGACCGCCACGAAGAGACGAAGCATGTTTCCCGAATTTCTCGGTGGCCGCAAAAATCAGATATTTTAGGTGCGTCGTAACTGCTAACTGCTTTCGAACCGGAACGCTCAACAGAGGAAAAAGTAGTCACCAACGCTCTCACACGCTCTCACCTGCTCTCGCCGAAGTCTCTCGATTCTCTCGCTTTATCGACGAACGGCGGCGATATATATACACACGCGTGCGCATGCCTGCGTGTAGCGCAGCGCGAAGGAGTGGGAGACGGTGACACGACGGCGCGCGAAGCGTTCGAAAAGCGGCCTCAATAGATTTCTTCATTAATCAACTCTAAGATTATCGCGTTTCGCGTATGCGCATATTTCATTAGTGCATACACTTTAAATAAATCCAATGATTAATTAAGAAAGCGGCAAAATTGCGTCGTGAAAGTACACGTTGTTTGCGTCAATAGGAGATAAGCGGCGATTGTAAACAACGATCCACACGATTGCAAATGACGCTCAATCCGAGCTCGGACGTTAATTATCGGTGAACAAAGTGTTCGAACGTCGCCCAAGGTCAGGGAGCTTGAAAATTATGCAAGAAATTCATATTAGCGACATGCAGAAGTTTACGGCTCGCCGATAAGGCAAGATTGAAGTCTGGCTTATCGCGCGCTTTTGAATTTTAATAAGGCTGACGAAGAGAAAAATATGCAGTAGAACACTGATATTTTCTTCTTCATGCCACGAGGCTCTTTTTCTCTATCTTGGTTTGCGACATAATAGCTTTAGAAATTCGTTTACTTGGAAATATGTACACGAAAGATTTAAAATTTATTAAACAAATTTTAAATCTCTCGCTTTAATATCAGCGTATAGCTCTCATTTGCCTTATATCGTGTCTTTGATTGAGTATCTGGAGAGCTATGTTTCTTGTTAATAGCTTTATCTTTTAACAGTCACTTTGTCTTGAAATTTCTCTCTGTTGCGCTGGTACACCTTACCTTTTTATATGCTGGATATTTATTCCTTCTGTTCTCTCTCTCTCTCTTTCTTTCTTATCACCCGTCGCCTCAGCAAATATACAGCCAGCTGTCTTGTTTACCATTTCGAAATGTTACCTGCTGTCCACGTGGCTTCGAGAATCTTAACTATGTCATGTAGACATGTAGCGTTAAATATTTCCTAGCACGATATAATCGTGTTGCATATATTTAGCGATTAATTATATTTACAGCTATGTATATATGTTAGTGTATTATATATGTTATTATGTATATGTATGACTATATATATATATATTCTTTTTAAGTAATACACAAATAAGAAATGTAGAATATGTTAGAACATGAGAGAATGTAATATATTATAGAATGTAATAGAATATGTTAAAAGATGTGTCAAAGTGCACGTGGCATAAATTCACAGATAGAACTTTGTCCCGAGGCCAAATATAAATTACGAATCGTCCGAAACGAGCTTAAAGCGCTAGCCGGTCGTCAGGAGATGAAAACAAACACCCCGCCGCGCGGCCGCGGCTGCGCCGGCCGCCGTTAGATCCGTCCGATTTCTCGGTTCTCGCCAATCTCGCCACCTCGGCAGTCAGCGCGCGTTTGTTTCTCGCGGGTCGCCTCGCGCGGTGCATGCCGGTCCGATAGAAGACCCTGATAGAAGACCCTGCCGGCGGACCAATCGCGAGCCGGCATCGCGCAGCGACGACTGGAGTTACTCTCAGTCCCGAGCCTGTAGCTGTCGATGGTTGCTGAGAGGTTGTCGTGAAGTTGTCGGTTCCTCTCTTTCGGCCCCCGTGAAGCCAGCGAGCCCAAAATTTCTCCGAGTGTTCCCGAGAGGCAGCGGCAGCATCCAGGAAACGATCCCGACCGCCAATCCGCCCAAGTCGCAGGATCGTTCGCCGTCGCGCCGAAATCCCGGCTGTCGCCGTCGCCGTCCGCGTCGCCGTCACCGTCACCGTCGCGTTCGCCCCGTTGTCGTGGTATCGAGGAAATATCGCGCCCGCGCGCGCTTAAAATAAACGGCGTTCGCCGGACCTCGCGTACGGCCCCACACACACACGCATACACGCACAACCCCGGATCGGAGAGGAAGGCGAGCCTGTTCGCCTGTTGTACCGTGTGTGATCATCCGCTGGAGACGGTGTCAACGAGAAAAGGTAAAGCGAAAAACGTAGGACGCGCGTGCGAGATAAAGACGAGGAAACTGGAAAGAGGAGCAAAAGAGAGAGAATGAAAAAAAGAGCGAAAGAACAAGAGCATTGCCAATGTATCCATGTATCGAAGATTCGAAGATGCATGCCCGTCCTCTTCCCCTCTTCCCCCGCGAACGTAGAGCCGAACTCGGCGAGACCGGATCTGCACCGGATCCGTCTCACGTCTGCTCGCGCGCGCGTTTTCTTATGTCAATTGTCAAACGCGATGAGGTTCTTCTCGCCGAGGCGGCGGGACGGGGCGCTCTGACGACGACGCCGACGTCGGCGCCAGGACGAGCGGCACCATCGCGACCCACTTTCGCAAGTCGCTCATCGCTGTGCGCCTCGCGTGCCGGCCGAATTGCCATTTCTTTATTGTCCTCGTACTTATAACTTGCTTCTCGTATCGACAAAACACTGTCCTCCCGCGCCTTTCGCGCTTCCCTCTCCTCCCCCCCCCGCTATTCTGCCCCCTTCTCTTCTCGCCCTCTAAGCGCTCTCGCTCTATCGGCATCTCTATCCTCGTCTCTCTCTCCTCTCTTCTATCTCTCTCCCTCCTCCTCCCTCGCTCGCCTTCATTCTCTAATTTGTGCATCGCACCGATATTCGCATGAGCGACAGAATTCTCTTTTTTTCTCTCTCTCTCACTCTCACTCTCTCTCCGCCTGCGCTATCTATTTTTCCTTTCTTTTTCTATCTCTTCGTCCTTGTCCTACCCGAGGCTAGCGCTACGCTTGTCGTGTTCGACACTCGCCGCCCGCGCCGTATTGTCATTTGTCATGCCGGCGCTGGACCTGTACGCTACTGTCAAAGTCGTGCGTTTTCCGCGGCCGAGCAGGTTGAGCCTCCCAACATAATGCATAATCTTGCGATACGCAGGGGGTGGGGGAAGGATTGTCGAACAGCGGCCGCCGATTCACGCGTTATTTCACCCTCGTGGCATTTAACTAACGCACACAAAACGCCGATATAATGGCGCGTATAAATAAGTCGTTTATTTTGAATTCAGAAAGTGCTGTGAATTTAAAACAGCGCACGAGCCGCATTTTAAAAATTTGCTCCGCAATATGTGTCGTGGAACTCCGTTTGTATACCTTCGAGTTTACGCCGTTTTCTGTTTGCGTTCTTGCTCAAAATCCCATGCCACAGTGTCCCTCGCATGCAGTGTTTACATTAGAAGGATTGTGTTTTTCATTATACGATATGTTAATAGCGTCACGGTATGACATTGCTGTATCTCTGTGTTTCAGAACGAACAAGATGTCGGACCGAAAAGCAGTAATCAAGAATGCTGACATGTCGGAGGAAATGCAGCAAGACGCTGTCGATTGTGCCACTCAAGCTCTCGAAAAATATAACATTGAAAAGGTATATGCTCCTCACACTTTGATCCGATGTTTACAGACGTAGTAGATAACGCACCGTGAACATCGTGCACACAGATTACAAAAAACGGAAGAATTGAAATTGGAGATATATTTGCTAATTTTTATTCAGTTTTATCTTTTATTCAATAAAGATCTTGACGCGTTTTATAGGCATGGATTAATTAATTTGTAATGAAACTTGAATTGAGTAATTCATTGATATCTTCATATTAAGATTTCAACAACTTTTGCTAAGAGTAGAATTAAAAAGTACAAAAAGATCTCTCGTGATTCAAGAGAAGCTAAAGAATTCAATAGGTAAATTGATATTTTGAATAACGTGACACGGAACATGATTTATTCATGTCTTATTAACGTAATGTATCTGAGAGAATTGAATTTAAAGTTTAAACGCCGTTATCAAAATTATATTGAAGGTCGATTCTATTCGTGGAAAAATCTGTTATTTGTTGTGTCAAGTTATACAGGATAAGATTGTTAAATCAATAATCGCTATTGATTCTGCCATTAATATCCATTGGTTTTGGCTTTCAGGACATTGCAGCGTTTATCAAGAAAGAGTTCGATAAAAAGTACAACCCAACGTGGCATTGTATTGTAGGACGTAATTTCGGTAGCTATGTGACGCACGAAACAAGACATTTTATCTATTTCTACCTTGGTCAAGTAGCCATTCTCCTCTTTAAGAGCGGGTAAACTTGTTTTTGCTATCCTCCCGAACATCCTTTTTCCTTCCTCTCTTCCTCCCTTGCTCACTATGCAAAATACATACATTTAAAATCATCGCCATGTGTAAAAGAGACTTCATTACTCATTATGTACACATTGGAAAATTTATTTTAAAAAAGCAACGCATGCTCCCGATAAGCAAGTGAAGAGAAATATCAATGTTTCTTGATATATCGTTTGTCGTTATATAAGTGGAAGGATTACCCGAAAGAGAAATTCTAAGAAGACACGGTCGAATGATTAGGGAGATAAACTGGGGAAAAATAGAAGAAAAGAATGACATACAACCTTACATGTTAAAATGTATTTTGTATGCCAAGAAGTTTGTTGTGTTCTTGTTTTATATTAGGTAAATACGCAGAATACGGTTAAGTTCAATACTGGCGATTTTAACTAATTAAATTTTAGCGTAATTGTTTAACGTATAGTGTTCGAGAGGGACACTCTAAGTGTACTACATATTTCGCGTTGAGTGGGTTCGCGTTAAGCGTACCCCGCTTGAGTCCGTAAAACTGGAAGTACATGGTATCCGTTGAATAATCGCCAATAATGAATGTAAGCCCGAACGAGATTGATTGCCCCTGCAATTGTTATTTTATATTAATTGGTAACCATCGTCGTTTCTTACGTATCGTATACTGATTAACTGGATTTTGTATTTGCCATGCAACTGCGACTGACATTTTTTTTTTTTGTTAGATTAAGAATTCACAGAATGATTTAACGGAAAAGGAAAAAAAGGAGCTCAATCTCTCTTTCGACGTGCGATCATCATCGTACACGTACTCTATTAATAACTTTATTTCGATCGGATATAAAACTATCATGCTATTGAATAACAAATATCTGACTCGTTCATTGCTACCTTCACAATTTTTATATTGTGCACAGATTATATAACGTAAAAAAAGGGGGGGAAAGACATTTTATCTCGAGGCGATGTATACTTAGGAGAATATTCATTTCCGGAAAGGAAATATCACCTTCTGCCCATATTAAATTCTTTTATGTAATATTCAACACTCCATATTACGGTACTTATATATAATATAGATTATATATATATATATATGATATATTATTTATACATAGAGTGCAATCTTCAAACAATTTTTCATGCAGTATTTAATTATCGTAAACGTTGCTACATTGTTCAAATTTTAGACTGACTATTAAATAATATCAAACTATCATGCATAATCCTCTTTTTTTAAATAGAAGTTTGCAATGCCACTTTTATAAGCAGCGAATATGCAGCAGAGTGTTCGAAAGTAAAAATCGATGAAAGATATCGAGTCGTATTCTGAAGATCAAGACTTAAGAACATCTGAAAATATTATTCGACATGGTTATCACGTTTATTTTCTTTTATTTATTTATTGTACATATATTCCAGCAGGTTTATTGACTCATAAATATTGCATATATATTATTAGTGACACAGAATGAGCTGTACCTTTACGGTGTTATATGATGTATGCTTTCGCCGTACTTGCTACGTGAGATCGGTTCAGGAAATACATTGCTAATGGGTTCGAATTTATAATCGCCGGTGGTAAAAGCCAATTGTACCTTGTATACACGTTAAGTGAAGAACCTGTTACCCTGTCAGGCGGCGCGGCGGTTGTTACATTCACTTTATTTGCCAAAACGTCAAGAGCCGCTTCCGGAACGTGCTTTTTCGAAACGCAAGCAAAATGCGAACTATTTTTCCCGTGAAACACGGGTTAACAAGTGAAAAATAAATGTGGGCATGACAAAATCACTTGTTTTTTTCTTGAAATCGAGCTTTCGAGGACAAGAATCGCTTTGTCGCACCTCCGCCGATTTCACGATCGAGTCTACATGCAGAAGATGCGGTAAAAGCAGATGAATATTATTATGCTTAACAATAAAAATCAGTTCCACCCACGAAACCCATGTACTTTTCTTTTCAGCGAGGCGCTATGTATAAAATAGGGAGCGAAGTCCTACATAAGAGAGCTGTATCGAACGTCACAAGGTCGAGTTTTCCCTAAAATTACAATGCTGAAATACTAGAGGGGAAAAAAAACGAATTGCGGTCGTAACACGCGCGCGCTTTGCAGCCTACGCACGCGATATTGCCAGGAACATCAATAATGTGTTCACGATAAAATTCAACCTTGTGACTTATAATGCGGAGTAGCCGACTGGATGACTATTGACTACCTGTTATGTTTTGCATAATTTGCATAACTTCATTAGATATATCTTATTTTCGCCCCTAACGACTATAAATATCTGTGCTTCTGCAACGCCATGCACACGTCCGTATCTATATTATGTGAAATGTACGTATACGTGTGTAAAAGCGATACCTGTGCTTTCTTTCAGAGTCCCCTAAAAATAAGAAAATAATTTTAATTTCTTTATTTTATTTGCGATATTAAGATTGATAACATTGTCGTTATATTACATTTATTGATATTCGGTTTATCGCTACATTATATTCGATTTTTAACGTTACAGAATCCATTACATCTAAGGAAAAACTAACGATACAACGTAATTTTGTTTAAAATTACTAATTTTAATACATATTTACACGTATCTTTCAGTCTTTTAAAGTTACTTACAAATTAAAACAAGTTTCGCTATATTACAGGTGATTTCGTCCAGAAGATATAAAGTATCTTTATCTTGTCAAATTATCCTTGATAATTAGGAACTTTAATAATAAGAGATATTGATGATATCTCGATAAATATTGAAATACGACTTATTTATAATCACTATGTCGATAATTAAATCTAGATTTAAAATTAATTACAATGTTAATTATGTCACTAATTTAAAGACATTTTTTCCAGTGCAATGCGAATGGAAAAGTTATTAAATCCCATTCATTCTTAATCCGTTATTACGAATTTCTTATTTTATGAGTATGCAAGCAATATTCCGAGGATTAACAATATTCCGTAGAAATTCGTGAATCCCTTCTAATAGATTGATAATTCAAGTCGATACTTATGGCAAACGCGAGTGTTGATCCTATAAGATAATTATCTTAAGATTTCTCCGATAAATGGGATCAACTTCTCGTAAGATTTTTAACCTCTACAAAAAGCTTTAAAAGTTCGATAAACTTTAATAGTTCAATGTTGGAAATTTGTGATCAGACTTGATATCTTGTCGTACAAAAGGACATCTTTGACGTCCTTAGTCTATATACATGAAATCGAGATGATTAAATTTCTCATGCGGAACGCGTAATTTGCCAAACGGGTTGCCAGGACCCTTGTATATTAGTAATAGATCGATAATTCAAGTTCGATAGTTATGTATAAAAAAAGCATCGATCTTAAGATAAATTATCTTAAGATTTCTCCGATAAATAGAATCGACTTCTCGTGAAATTTTTAATCTTCGTAAGAAGCTTTAAAAGTTCGATGAACCTTAGTATAGTTCAATCTTGGAAATTCGTCATCAGACTTAATATCTTGTCAAACAAAAGATCTTTGGCGTCTTTAGCCCACATAAAATCGAGATGATTAAATTTCTCAAGCGGCACGCGGAATTTTCCAAATGGATTGCCAAGATCCCTGTATAATTGGTCGACGTCCTGCGAATGATAAAGACATGGTGTAAATGCAATGCAATCAATCGTTCACTATTGAAACAACATCGTATGGTAGTGCATTTGACTTTAGCATCTCGATTATTTCCAGGATAGGTATTTATTCCAAACATGTACGAAAGCTTTTGTGCGCATGCATGTGTGAAAAAAAATAAATATCCTGGCAAATATATCGGAAATATCTAAAGTCGAATAAAATATTGCGTATAAAAAGCTACGAACTTTGACATTCGCCAACCAATCGTTGGTGCTATAATGTAATGAAACTGGCACTTTGATCTTTCCCAAATTATATTCCGGAGGACTGAACGAGCCGTATTTCATCAAATTCGCGAACCATGAGTAGTCGTACTGTCTGAATTTCCCCTGTGTAATCAAAAACCCTGGAGAACAGATTGGTAATTTATAAACATTTTATGTATACATATATGTAGATATTATTTTACAAAACTTTTAAAAATGTTTATGAAATGGTATAATTGAATGCATAGGATATTTCGCAAATTTTATGCAAATATAATATGAGGTATATTAATAAGAATAAGGGCTTACCGGTATTGACGAGTTGTGCGTAATGTATAAATTGTTTCGTGGATGAGCCAGCTGGAGTATGTTCCAGGATTAATGGTAGAAGAGTCTGCAAAGGTGACAGCAGCATCATGAATAAATATATCGAATTAATAATGAATTGATATTAATTCAAACAATAAATGAACTTATTAAAATCGTGATTAATTTTTAAAAAATTAGATTATTTGACAACTAACAGCACACAGAATGCTGTAATAAACCAACTTACTATTTGGCAAATGATTATCTTATTTCATTTAAGCTAACTAAAAGTATGTTAAAGACAGTATCTCGTACAGTATTTAATTGGTCTTTGTTGAATCCGCCGAACAAGAAGAGCACGTTTGAGCACAAGGGTTGCGTGATAGCGTCTTCCGCGCATACGATTCTTTTGAACATCTTCATGGTTTCGCCAGTAGGCGCGAAATCGTACATTCCGATTAATTTCATCAGTGCCTGCAACAAGACCATTAAAGTCCATTAAAAAAAAGAAAAACGCGATTGCAATTAAGTATTATTTTCTTATCGAGATTAGAATTACGCACATGTAAAGGACCATTGAACCTTGATATAAATTGCATAATGGGATTATTCATCCTGGCGCAATAAGCGACCGGTGCCAATGCGAACATCGCCTGGATCTTGTCCTGATATTCGGGCCGTTCCGACGACATGACGAAGAAAGAGGTGGTACCCTGGCTGTGCCCCAGATAGAACATTTTTTGGCGGCCAGTGGTCTTCACAATGTAGTCTATCATCGCTGGAAGATCGTACATGCCGATCTCGTGCCAACTGCAAAAAGGATACGATTTTTATGAATTGTTCGTCAATCCTCAGCCTGGAATGGATAACTCTCTCTATTTTATATCAGGTAAAGATGAAAAAATTATCTAAAGATGTGTGCGTGTGCGCGCGCGCGCGTATTTGTGTGTGTATGTGTAAAGCCTAAAAGTTCGAATTACATACTTAATTTTTATTGCAAAAAATTTGCTCAACACATTGCATATTGTAGTTACAATATGCCAAAATATTTTAAAATATTTCTTTTTGGAACTTAATTATAAACTCAAAATAGTGACATAATAGAACAATTTGATAAACGAGATTGTATTCAGCGCCTAAAAGCCTATGGGAAACCTTTATTCGTGTGAATTTTTATCGTTGAACAATGTTATCGTTCTGAAGGTATTCAAAAGAAGAAAAGCTTAGTTGAAACTCTAAAGTCAGGTTTTATCAATACAGATTAACTTTTATAACTCACTTTTTTTTCTAATTTTTACAAAAGTGCGCAATATATGCATGTAATTTACGTGATTTTATTTTTAATATTTTGAATATCTGTTGAGCTGCAAACATATGTTACATTTGACCGATAAATATCTAATAAGTATTTAATCCGAAAAAATAATAGCATAACGTCGGTTGACATTATCAAGAAGTGATAATACCTCACTGATAAAAGAAGATATTAGATATTTTTACCGCTATTTTTACTGCATGTATAGATATTTCGTTGCAGATGCATTTCGAATTGTTATATATCGACTTAAACGTTGCATGCTGTTCTTATGGCATTTCTTTCATCATCGTTTGCGAAATTGTACACTAATTCTGGTATTGTTTAATCATTATGTCGAAAGTAATCTTTATCGTAATCGGATAATCAAAGGAATATATGAGTGATGAAAGCGCGATTAAACTTTTTTTCCGCTAAGATAACTTGCGCAGATTGATTTTATCTTGAAACTACACGGATACCGTAATCATTTTGATACATATCTCATTTCTCACTGCGCCGCATATGATTAGTTATTTATTATCGCCACATAGGAAACATCAGGGAAATATTAATTTTCCTAAATCTTTAAATAGACGATTGCGATTTCTTAAAATATGATAACGTCGTTGCGATGACAATGATACATTTGAATGATATATAATGATACAATGATACAGTTTGAAAACAGTTCGGTAGGATATTGTAAGGATTCTCGGAAGAAATTGTTAAAATTGTGTCATTGACATCGTGGCGTTATTTCGATAAATTATCGATTAATCGAGTGATAGGCTTAGGAATGAATATCACCTGATGCCATGTACTTAAATTTCTTTATTCGACGGTAGTAGAGCGTGTTTAAAGATAAGATTAAAGATATTCGACATTCTTGCGTCAAGCTTATCTAATACCGTCTCGTGCTGACTTAAGCTTTATCTTCAAATGTATAATTACTAGTGCCGTAATAGTTTTGTTTCTCGCTATTTAAACACGTTTTTTTCTTCTTTGCTATTTACATCTATTATCCTCACCTGAAATCCCAGAAAAGTTCCTTCCGAATATCCGGGAGCAGGTGTTTGCGTCCATATGCATTGCCACGTGAATTACCGAGCCACACATCGTATCCCTCGTCCGCCAGAATCAACGCTATTTCAAAAGGATATCGGGATATAACAGCAGATAATATTTGATAATATTTTTCATTAGGGTAAATACAAACACTGGAACGCAGTCAACGCAGACGGAGAAAGTAAAAATGTTTAATCTGTGGTCTTCGCGCGCGCGTGATTTTACTTTGTTTCAAAAGAACAGTTCAATATATTTCGCTTTAAAATATATGAAGAAACGTACGCGTGCACACATAATTATGCAAAAACGTACTTACGCTCAGGAATCAAAATGCTTTTATTGGAAATTATGCACTTTCTTTACCTAAACTTTTCTCCGGCCCGGGAACGATCCAACACGCCGAACTGCACAGAAGGCCGTGCATTACAAATGCCACGGGTTTTTGCATTTGCGAGTTGTTGAAATTAGTTCGCCCTGTTATCCGATGCATTTCCAAGATATAACCGTCAGAAGTAAGCACCTCGTGCTGCTCCCCATTGTAACCGAACTTGTTCACTAGTTGCAACTGTACAATGGTAACTTTTTTATTACCGATATAGATTGATTGTGTTTGAGATCGACGGATTGATAAAGAACTAATGAAGACCATCGTTAAAGCGATAAACGTGTGTTAAAAACTCATCATATTTACGTGTTATAAATAATATTTATAATATATAAAGGTACTTGATATAACTGTTTAATACAGTCAATAAAGTTTAAATAATTTGATAAGGAAATCTCAGAAATAAATTTACTAGTCGATATATTATTTTTCTCATTGAATCGATAAAGATGTTAAGATATTTGTAATTGCATTAATGAGGCAAATTTTTTGGCAAACGCAAAGTCAGCTCTTTTCGATCGACAGAAATTGTTTCAACTTGCATAATTGTTCCTTCTTCATTTTACTTTTATTCACGACTTACAATGCTAAGCGACGTATCTGCCTGTGCGGCTGCCAGAAATTGCGGATCTTTGAGTTCCTTGATCGCCGGTATCTTGTCTATCGGCGAGACATCCGGCAGCAAGTCCATCGGGAAGTACGGCATCGCGCTGGCGGATGCCAGGATCAAGAGAAGAATCGGTAGAGTCATCGTTGCCGCACGACGATATCGTTGCTGCGCGAGATCGGCTCGAACTACTGTATTGTGCGCGATTTTCTTCCCGAATGTGCAGCGTATATATATGACGCTGCTTATTTACTGAAAATACCACCGGAGTGTTTGCTATTTTATGCGATCTTATCGAGTACTATCTATCGTAATCCATCCATCATAATGTCTGGTTTGATGATAATACTAAAGCTATGATTGAGGTGTTCAGAAAGAAAGAATCTTATCGTTCGATTATGAGTGGATCGATTGTTTATCCATAAAATGATACTGCATTTTACAACTTTTTGCGAGCAGGTGTATAACGTGTTGCTCGCAACATCGTACATCTGTTTATACTTTTATACTGTTTATGTTATATTTATCGAATCGCTTTGAAAGAGACAAAAGAACTGTTTGCAATTGGTCGCCACTGATAAAATACAGGCAGATAGGGAAACCTCTTGTGATCTTTGATTCGAAAATTGATTTCAGAAATTCCCGCTCCCGCTCTAAATTATTTCTTCTTATATCACCACTTGATTCGCACATGCGATAACTTTATTCGTTCAATCATTGATTTCTTGGCGTTACAAATCTACTAATTTAATTAATTGATCTTTGATGTTATAGATAATTTATTTTATATAGGTCATAATTTTCATAAATCACAGAGAAGCTTATTCCTTATTCCTTACTTATTATTAAATTATATAATATGAACGAGATTATGAAGCAAGGAAAAGGCAGCAATGAGTTACAAATGAAAACGCTAAACGAGAAAAATATAAATGGTACCACACGATAATACGAAAGAATGGGATATACTTATATAGGGATGAGTGCAAAATGCAAGATATATGTATCACATTTCAAGTAGACAAAATATTTTATAAAGATTTTAACACATTGACAAGAGATTGATAATTCAAACCGGTATGTATCGAATTATATTGAGCACAAGCGTTGATCTCTGTATGAGACAATCCTGCTGACAAGAAAAGCAAATCCCTCGTCAAATTCCGTGGATTAATTGAGAACACGGAGGAACAGACACTGGCAACTCATTGCAAGGATTTCTTCATTTGACTGATTATCGGGTCGTACACGATCTTCTTCACATCCTTAGCCCACATGTAGTCTATGTGATTAAATTTCTTATCCGCTACTAAGATTTTACCGGCGGGATTGCCGAGTTCGCTATACAACTTTTCCACATCCTACGGAACAAATCATAATATAAATAGGTACAAGCATTCGCGTTAACGTTAGGATATAATTTCATTTGATGCTTGACACTAACAATAAGTCAAGTAATCACTGACTATACATTTCAGTGCCAGCGTCACGATAGAAGAATTAGATTTTTTCAACTAATTATATTCCCAACTTACTCATTACACCTGAGCATCAACAAGGCTTGTATGATCACTTTGACGCTTACCCGCCCCTCCCCAGAGTTAGAACGTTAAATAAAAAAGTAATTACCCTGACATTGTAGATACTCGAAATAATCGCTATGTGTAAAGAAATACGAACCTTGACATTTGCTAACCAATCGTTTTCACTGTAGTACAAATAGACGGGTACTTTGATCTTGCTTAAATCGTAGCTCGGTGGAGTAAATGTGCCGTATACACCTTCATTACTGAGTATTCCGTGATCATATTTTCTAAATTTTCCCGGTGAGATTAGCATTCCTGTTGACAGATTTGCTACTGTAATTATATGGGAAATATTTAAGGGATCTGAATATGACGGAGATATTTCATTATCTTTATACATGACGCGCATATTATATAGCGAGTTCAACCGCTTGTGTTACTCTGCACTAGTGTACGCTAATTAAGAATTATTTATAAAAATATTTAACGATAAAAACATGATATAAAAAGTTTGATCGACAAAATACCTGATATTGTCACACTTTTAGCAGAATGCATATTGAATATTTTATCGGTCAAATTGCGTATATCATGCCTTTGTATTAGGTTGGTGCATATAAAATGTCGAATTTTTGCTAACTGAAAATATCGATATCAGTGTTTCAGTCATATTAGTTTTAATCTTATATCTACATTGTATAATTTAATTGCTTATTATTATAGCTATATACTTATTGTAGTTATTGTGCTCATAAAGCTTCTTTCAAGAACGCACTTTGATTGTTTCGTTTAAAGTTAATGAATTCTAATAAAATTCCTATAATTTTTTTATATAAATTTAAATTGCGGAATAACACTACTGCAGCTATTCACAATATTAACAGAACTTTTAGAGAAAGCAATGTTAATAAAAGAACAGTATAGTATTGGTTTTAACATTTTGCAGAGATTTTTCTTTCTCAAAATAAATCACATGATAAAGCTTCAGTTGATAATGGCATTCTAAACGCCTTAGTAGAACAAACGATAAGAGAATTCGCTAGAAGAATAAATGTATTATATAAATGAAAATACAGCGTCTAGCATTGATTAACCGTTACGGATCAATACTTCTTAATGACAATGCTCGATTGCATACATTTCGAACAACAATAATAAAGCTAAATGAATTGAATTATGAAATTATATTACATCCTCTTTATTCATTGGATTTGTTTACAGATTAACATATTTTTAAACATTTAAATTATTTTCAATAAATAAAATTTCTAAAAATGTGTGAAAGTGATGTTGAAAGAGCTGTAAAACGATTCATCAATTTTAATAATATAATTCTTTTAGAAATGGTATTTTTGAAATATGTTTTAATTATTTATTAAAATATCCGACATTTTATATGCACCAACCTAGTTCTTAAATATCTTTATATATGGCAATTTTTATAGCATTAATAAAACCAGTGTATATCTGCCGAAATTATTATTATATTAATATGAATGAACGTTTACCAGACGTGATGAGTTGCGCGTAGTGGACGAATTGCTTCGAGGCTGTATTAGCAGGAACATGTCCTAAGATTACCGGTAGAAGAGTCTGGGGAGACGACAGCAATATAATTATATATATATAACGATTAACAATAGTTGATACAATAATGTTACAAATAATAATTTTTAATTAATGCCCAAAGTTGTGACGTTGCGAAATAACGCATAATCTTGATAATTATTGATATAGTTGAGAGTATTATAAGAAAAATTACTATATATATTATTTGACACAATAAAATATTATGATTTTTCATATATATTTGATATATATTTTTGTGTATATTTAATATAAATTGGATTATCTTGCTTAGTATAATTTAAGAAATGCTTGAATTTGAAATAAGATGCGCTTAAAAATATGTTCAAAAAATAAGATCATCATCAATGGCGCTACAGCCCAAATCGGGCCTTGGCCTCCTCTTAGAGGTTTCATAAGATATGCTTATGAATAAATATGCTGACATTAAAGTCGCGATATCGTACCAGATCAAATTGTTCAGCGTTGAATCCAGTTACCAGGAAGAGTGCATTCGAGCATATTGGTTGAGTGATAGCGTCCTCCGCGCACACTAATTGTTCAACTGCTTTTATGAAATCGTTGGTGGGATTGAATTTGTACATGCCGATTAAATTCCAGAATGACTGCAATGGTACATTCAAACTGTCAGAAAACTGCAGAAAATCTTTAAAAAATAAATTATTTTTAAATCCAGAAGTGACGTACGTAAATGTTAACGGAGAATTGTGACAGTAGCTGCAAAAAGGGACTCTTCATCCTGCCGCAGTAAGCGATCGGAGCCATAGCGTACATTTCCTCGATATATTCCTGATAATCTGGTCGTTCCGTCGCCATGACGAAGAAGGCGGTGGTACCCTGGCTGTGCCCCAGATAGAACATTTTTTTGAGGCCCGTGGTTTCCACAATACGATCGATCATCGCTGGAAGATCACGCGTGCCGATCTCATTCCAACTGCAATATGCAATAGGAATATGCACTTCCATGAATTACTGCGTATATGCATTTGCATAATTACTTCGTTTATGTTCGGCTAAAAAAAAGGCAAAGTGTTAAAATTTGAAAGACTACTCTTGCTAAATTTTAATTACTATTATGTATATAGATTCTTATCTTTTATATACGCAGCTTTTACATATGTATAATACGCTTTTTATGCAATGTATTTATTAGTGAAGATGGAGATATTGATTTTTATGTAATCTTAGTGCTCAGTGTGTCTTTTGAGTGTTTGTAGTCATAATCGGTTAATTGAAGATAATTGATTAAATTTTTTTCTGACAAGATAACACATTGCTAATAAAACGGCGCTTTTTTCAAGATAGATACGGATTTGAAACCGACATTTTTTTCTCGAATTATCGTTTTTTTAGTTATTTGTTCGTGAAACGCGCAGAATAGTGAATAAAGTTTGTTGAAAATTTTCGAGATAAGTATTGCAACAAAAATATTTTTGCACTTTATTTTTTTTCTCAAGCTTTCAATCAACATTCTGATAAAATCATGTTTTCCAAGCAAAATCAAGTTGACCTACATGTGCAGTTTAACATTTAAACTTATTTTTTAATAATTTCATATATTTTTTAATTCTTATAATCATTAGTCTTAAAAACTGTAAACTTCGACATTATCATTGAGAAGAAATTAAATCCAATTTGGTCACAAAGCGAAAGGGATGTCAAGTGGTTAAATATACAAAAAGATATTCAAACTATCTTGATCTGCCATATGTGTTATCTACGATTATCTAAAATCTGGATATATAGTCATAATGAGTGATCATGGACACCTGTTACGATTATATCATTGAAATTTATCATATTCTTGAAAATCGTGACGATTAGTACACATGCAAGTTAAGGAGATAAACAATGAATATCAGCGTGCTTATCGTTCTTGCAATGTATATACATATTTTTGCATCGTTATTTACACATATCGGTCAAAATGACCCTGTTGTCATTTCGATCATATTCACGGAGAAAATTTATAAAACTTTTTCACACAATTATTTTATTTAATCAATTCTTTACAGAAACTCGTTTTCATTAGAATCAAGTTGACCCACGTGTGCATTTTAACATTTAAACTTGAGCTTCTCTTATCTGACTATAGATTATAAATTAGAGATAGATATTACTATTTCTACGCTGCAACTCTTTCACATTACTCGCTGATTTAAATTTGATTTTCAATTATGCTGCGCGAATGTCATAATTATTTTTTCGTGTCTCGCTCTTGATAGTACATACACATGCGCACATGCGCACACATAATATCAATTCTTACCTGAAGTTCCAGTATTCTTCCGTCGAGATTTTCTGAGATGCGTAAGCATTAGCATATGGATTGCCACGCGCGTTACCGAGCCACACGTCGTATCCCTCGTCCGCCAGAATAAACGCTAAAATATTAACATCAGAATACAATAATAAAGACAAATATATTAGCCAATATGCAGACGATGAAGCGCATGAAAATTGATAAATATTGTCGAATTAATGTCTTTTCTTCTAATTTAGTTCGAGTACAATGTAAAAAAGTTTGAATTCCAATTCCGAAATAGCGCGAGGATGATTTTTGTGTATAATCGGTTGAGGATATTATATAAAAAATATCATTTAAAGATATTTAATATTTTATCGTATAATAAGTAAAAATAAATGAGCGCAGGTACACACACATAAATATTAATTTATGAATGTTATGTGATTATAAGTCAGGGATTAAATTCTCTTTTGACACTTTGTTTATAAAAGCAATATAATATTTAAGAAAATGTTATATAAATGTACGAATAATGTGTTTGTGTGTGCGTGAAAAATATTTCCTCTTGAAGACTGAAACGCTGTAACACTAAAGTTATGCTTTTTCTTTACCTAAACTTCTCTCACGGCCGGAAATAACCCAAATTGACGAGTCGCACAGAATACCGTGCATCACAAATGCAATGGGTTTTTGTACGTTCGAGTCGGTAGAATTAGCTCGTCCTTTTATTCGATGTAGTTCCAAAATATAACCGTCGGAAGTGGTCACTTTATGCAGCTCACCGTCGTAACCGTATTTGCTTATCAGTTCCATCTGTGCAATAGAACGACAGTTTTCTAAATCAGATTTATATTCGTACCGTAGAATTTTAAATGTGATCGGCAAGAAATAAAAAGATCATTATCAAAGTGATTAAATATAATTAATGTTAGACTTAATTTATCAGTATGCAAGACCAATATCTAATTATAAAGATAAAGAATCAATAAAGAAATTTAAAAAATAAATTTATATAATGAACATAATGATGAAAATTTTTTATTTCTTAAATTAGTTTTTAGTTTGCGCAAATTTGTGTTGGACGAAAAAAAATAGAGTTTCACTCACCGTGGTAAGCAGCGCATCCTCAGGAAACTTAGGTGTTAACAAATCCGGGATACTTGGTATCCGTTCTAATGGATTCAGTTTCGGTATTTTATCTATTATGTCAGTAAACAATCCAGCATTCGCGGACGCGAGGATCCAGACGAGAAACATCGGCAGCAACATGATCGCTCGATGAGATCGTTGTCGCATAGACCGATGAACTCGAAAGGAAAAAAGTGGGCTATTTTCTCAAATGTGCAGCGGTTATATATGCAGTGCTTATGTCGTTTATGTATGATAAATAACGTTAGAGTGTCTGAGGCTTTATGAAGCCTTTCAATGTCATCCGTTAATTTATCATAATTTCTGCTTCAGTAATGAATAATGATCGACGTAGTGAGCCGTAATTGACATCGTGAAAGAAAAAATGAGAGATCCATGGGCCTTATCGCTGTCCAAGTAGCTGTTTACTCACGAAATGATATAATATTTTGTAGACCAGCACGTGCATAGTGCATCATTCATTTTTTTCAGGTTGAAAATTCAATAAAAGAACTAAAAAATCTTGCTCTTCGATGTTACTTCGAAGTAAACAGCGAATAGTTAAAATTGCCAAATTGAAGACCTGGAATATGGCAATATCAAAGATATATCGAACTAATCGAGAATTTTTAAGATTGCCTAAAGTTAATGAACTGTAAAGTCTGAAAGTTCATGAATTGCCTAAAACAGATAACGCAGTGTTTATATTTTATTCATCAAATATTTTATGTAGTAAAAATTAAACAGAAGATATATCGTATATAAAAAGGTACCAAAGGTCGAATGAGACATCACGAGACCGATGGGTATTGCCAAAAGAAAATGAACTTTGTTCCAACGAATATTTTAATCGCCAAAGTATATTGCATCTGTATAAATATCTCACTCATTGTACATGCACTTAGTATCAATTTTTATCAAATGTTTTATATCGTACGTAGCTCTTATGCGATACATCTATTTATATTTTGTGACATTAGTTCTAATAATATCTGCGTGCCCTGCGTTGTTTGTTTTTGAATACAATTGATTGAAAGCGTGCGATTAGATTTTTTTTGGTCAGAATAACATGTAAGTTATCAGATATGAGTGTACTATACTTATTGAAAAGCTTGGAGACGATTTTATTTCAGTGAAAGTATATGATATCCCATATCTTATAAAATCTTAAATTAAAATTCCGATAAAATGTGGTTTATTTGAAATTAACTGATTCATGCATTTAATAAAAAAAATTAATTATATTAATTAATTAAATTAATTAATTTGGTAATTGTAATACCATTTATTTTTTTTCTACGGGTGTTTCGACATTATCATGACGAAGAAAATAATTCGAAATTGAGCAAATAATTTTGATCGAAAATATTCGATAGTTTTAACACGATCTATGTGTCGAGGGATTTTCCGTACAATCACATAAGATATCGATTCGAGACGTGTTATTTGCAATTATTTATTGAAATTAATTCCAGCGTCCAAGCTGATGTAAAAGTTTCAAAACAAGAATATAAATATCTTTAATGTTATTTTTAAACATGTGTTAGGTACACTTTTTTATTATTGCCGCGTAAGATGATTTAAGTTTAAGCGCATGACAGTTGACTCGACATAAGATTTCGATTCGGCACGTGATATTCGTAATTATTTATTGGAATTATTAATGCCAGCGCACGAGATAATGTGAAAGTAATACAATTAATACAAGAATATGTCAATATCTTTAATCTCATCTTTAAACATGTGTTACACGTTTTTAAGTTTGATCACGCGACAGTTGATTGTTTATTTTTCTAAACCTGTACCGAACGATCATGATTTTTTGAAAACGGTGGCAATGATAACGTCCATAATTACGGCTTTCATGAACGTTATTTGTTTTTTGCTATCTGAAGAAGACTTTTCTACTTAAATATATGTATATACATGTGCACACACAGCACACATATGCACACATCTAAACAAGAAATTCGACTTATTCCGCTAGGAATGTTTATTGTATAGGCAATAGTTGTTTTTCGGTAAATAACAATTTCTTATTTATACAAGTATGCATACGAATATATGCACATATGTATATAAAACAAATTTTTATTTACTAGAAAACAACTAGGGCGATATCATAATCCTATCTTATATTTAAGATCATATATAGGGTCTAGTCTTAGATGATCTTAACATCAGGATGCGGTAAATTTCAAGATTACATTTATCATGGTTTGTTTACGTAATGTTTTTGCAAACTACCTTTTTCATGTAGATAATATAAGCAATATAATTATTGTTAATAGGCAAAAGGTCTATATATGTATTCTATATACGAAATGAAGGGAAATTGTAAGAAGTGCAATTCCTGGAAATTCAAATTTAAAAATTTTAGCACAAAAATCTAAAATCACGAAAATCGATAAAGTATCAGGAAAATATAATCGGCGAAGAGGTGGCACTATCTAAAATTCCAAGAATTTTCTATATTTCCAAGAATTTGAGATCTTAGATTGTAAAAGTCAAGAGTCTTCTCTCAAGCGTTTATAGGAAATCAATATAAGATAAAAAGAGCTTAAATATTAGAAGAAAAAAAGGAGTAAAATAAATAACACTATAGCTTTTTTATAAACTCTAATTTTAGTTTTCTTATTTCATTTACATTAAGTGTAAGATTGTAATTAAACTATTATAAACTATTATAATTCGGCCTCAATTTACTCTACAATCATATTTAAAACATCCACATGTAAAATTCAACAATTATAGTTTGTTGCTAAGTAACACAAGAACAAATTTTTGTCGATTACCAAAATTAATGGAGCCCAAATAAGGATTTAGGCTCCATTGGGAGTAATTGAAGAATATCAATATTATCGATTGTCGACATATATTTTTCAATTGTCGATAAATATTGAAACCATTAGTTTATAATATAATATTAAATTCATGATTTATTATTATACAAATCCTTCATAAATGAACATGCATATTTGCGACATCAGAATATCATATACATATATCACACTGCAAAACTGCACTTGTTTCTACAATTATCATTTGCATTGCATGAATAACTGAACACGGATGATAACAGTAAAAAAGCGCAGTTTGAAATAAAAATCGAATATACATATTGTCGAAACGTAAACGTATGTGCATGTCTCAAAACATCAGGATAATAAATAATAAATTATATTACGACCCAGGTATTAGCAGTGACGTCAAATAATACGTCAAGACGTCTTTAGACGTCATCCTGCTATCTGGAAAGCTATATGACTAAATTTTTACAGTTACACCAACTCTCGAAAGAGTATTAGTCTTTAATAATATTTTATCAGTGAATGCAAAGCAATGCAAGCAACCGCGAATTTGTATTTATCATTAGCCAGAATCAACAAGTATATGCCAATGCATGTAAGATGGAGACTTGAGTGGAATATGCAAAAAAAAGGCATTATCCTCCTCCGGCATTCGCACTGTTTAATCGTTTAATCGTTCGGATCTCTGGAACTGTATATTAAACTATAAAATTAATTATATGCTTTAATATACTTATACTGAATATGATTATATACTTTAACTGAAATTTTATTTTCAATTCAAGTAATTTCTTTTATTGCAATATATTTTTCTTATAACTTTGATAATTTATCAAACATTTCAACAAACTCGTAACCTAAATCTTGCATCTCTTATTATAAAATATATTTTCCTGAAATTTGACGATTTTTTAATAATGTTTAATTATGGTCTTTGATAATTCTAATGTATAATAAATTGTATCAATACATTTCGTTTAACAAGAAATGATGCGGTAGCAAATTAACTTTTTGTTATATATTTTTTCAGCAAAAGCGGAATATACATCGACTACTTTAAATTACATTGACTATTTTAATTTTGTCATTAACTATATATATTACTTGTTAAATAATAATTAATAAATAAAATAAAATTTATTTTAGTTATATTTTTATAAAAATAACTATTACAATGTCAAAAGATTTCTTTTACAATTCTAATGCGATATATCCATATATTTGTTGAATTGTATTAAGTATGAAGATTATACTTACACATCAGCATAATTCTATATAGATA
Organism: Leptothorax acervorum; assembly: GCA_035220615.1. Classification (NCBI taxonomy): domain Eukaryota; kingdom Metazoa; phylum Arthropoda; class Insecta; order Hymenoptera; family Formicidae; genus Leptothorax; species Leptothorax acervorum. Next base: position 624,625 of record JASTWQ010001261.1, on the reverse strand, counting down.
TGTATGCATATAAATTAAAAATTATACGTGGAGGATTCTATCTTATATCTGTGAGTCATTTCTTTAAAGACTGAAAGAATGTGCTTGTTTGCATAATTACACGCTTATCCGCTGATGAGCGGATCGATTTTAAGATTTCTTACGCGGAAACATTACACAATTAGGTTTTTGTCATGCATAAATCTTGCATTATTACGTTATTACGTGACAGTTAGATCGAGGACGTTTTAAACTTTAACGGCTAAACAAACAAATAAATTTTCCGGAATTTGCTTATTCTGCAATATTGTGTAATTGCAGAATATGCTACTCATTGCGCTTATTATATATTGCATTTTTTTAAATTACCGTGTGTTCATGGAGCTTTGAAATTTAAAAACAGAAATCGAGTTCTTTTTACAAATTTCATTTTATTCAGCTTTTTGAACAATTAAAAAAAAAAGAGGTATATTCTATAAAACATTGTTTTATAAGCGTCGTATATTAAATATTGTAAAATCTAATATATAAGGATTGACTAATTAACAATCTGTACAAGACGGTTGTGCATGCAGAAAGACACCGTTTGCACGATGATTATTGCTCCGAAAGCACGCAGCAAAACAAATCTGGCGATTATCTAAATTTCTAAAATATGAATACAAAAGTACTGGGTTTCGTACGAGCGAAAAAACGAAGAACACAATAACAGCAATTGTTGTTTCGTAAAAATCTATTTTATCGATTTATTTAATAAACAGTTCTACACACATTATAAATTCACATTATGAATAGAGAAAGATTCTGTAAATACGTATATGTACAATAATTATAAAAGCCACGCGTTTTTAACAGATATATATGCGTGTACTGTTCCTCTTTGTTTTCTAAAAAAAAGGAGAAGACTGGGGCAATAATCGTCGTGCATCGTCGTTAATTTTCTTCTCGGCAAAATTACATTCTATTTCTACGTTCTCTTATATAAAATCCTAAAAATGATCAAAATGAGCGCATCATTACGATAATAATACGGCCCTATAAAAAATGATACGGCTTACGTATTGCGCGCCCCTTTTCATTCTACGAATAGGAACCCGGAAATAGGACCCATAGTCCAAATCTGGTATTTCTTTCTCTCTGTAGCACATTACTTGTATTATTCTCTTTCTTCATTTTTTTTGCAATATGTTGCTTTTTATTGTCTTCTTAATTTCATCTCAGACTTGTATTAATCCACTGTAGAAGATCTAATGTACTTCAAGAGGTTTAGAAAAATTGCTATTCTACTTTATTCTCTCTCTTTCGCGGTCGAAAACGCAGTTTCTTCTATCTGAAAACCGATGGCGCATTACTAAAATAGTACGGATTACGTGTGTCTCGCATAGCGTTTGTCTAATATGTATACTCTGACAAAACATGTCTCTTTTTTCGAAAATAGAACTCAATTAGAGGATGTAGATTGGGTTTCGAAGAGGATCTCGTACTATCTCATTGTCCCTACGTACTCTTTATAAAGAAAATTATTTTTTTATTATTATTATTTCAATGAAGAGAGAAGTTCAAATTATCTAACATTTCGGTTCATCCATGTTCAATATAAATTTTTTTAATAACTTTTACATCGTAATTTATCAACTCCAACTGATTAAAAAAATCTGTTGTTTTAGTCAAATGAACATATTTCTATTCCTTTAAAAATAATGATGGATTTATTTTCGTAAAGCGTTATAGTATAGTTACGTAATTATAAATAACAAATGTGTTCAAATATAAGACCAGATTTCAATATTAAATTGAATTTTTACCTAATTAGAATCTTTTTCACATTCCATTTATAGATATGCTACTCTATATTTTAAATTTTTTAGCATTATTAAAATAATAGCTGAAGTTTATATTTATCCAGTCAAACGATTTTATCATTTATCTCGAATGACCAGTGTTCTATCACACTTAAAAATTATCCGTCGTGTTATATTTCTATAAAACACGAAAAGTATTTATTTATCAGTGGAATATTTTACGTTTTTGGATGTTAATACGTAAAAAAATATTGTACATACTAAAATCGCTATAAAGAGTTGAAAATAGTGACGATGCCGCTCAGATCTAAATATACAATTTTAATCTTACTTTAATACTGCCTTTGAAAACAATGATCTTTCGAAGTAGGCCAATGCGAAAAGTGACGTGTATAAATCTTTTTCTAAAAATAGAAAAGAATTATTTGCAGTCTTGTCGTTTGCGTATCTTACAAAAGTGTATTTCTCTAAAGATATATCGAGATTATTGCTAATTATCGAATGTGTAAAACGCGCAAGTTAGTTTATTATCAAAAAATAGTCAAAATACATCTTCGTGTCGTATCTGTCAGCTTCGTTTCCGCTGATAAAATTTTGATATTCCGTTTGTGACACTTTTCAAAAGATTTTGGCAAATTTTTCTCATCCTATTTCCCGTCAATGTGATAACGTGTCGATGAACATCTGAATACTCGTCTTCTACTTCCGACTCTACCTCCCCTTTAGTTAATATGCTAACGATTAATCATTCCCCGGGATGTTTTTAACACTAGAACCAATTCGAGAGTCATTATCGCACATGCTGACGAAATAGCGCGCGATGGTGTCTCGCGATCTTACTTACAGACTAGCAAGCGTGCATCACGACATTACTACACCTACGCACTTTTCTGCCTACTACTCTTAATGGATTAATCTTCTTTGTACATCATCGTGCATCATGCACTAGGAACAGACCAACGGTTTGCGGTGGAATCACGCCGATTGATCGTCACGTCTCAAGAAATCAGTCTTGCAGTCGTAATTTCCGAGTGAATCATTCGTTTCGCTTGCACATCTTAGGTATTAATATGTGTATCACAAAGAAGATAATAATTCTACACGAATAAATAAATCAAACGTGTAGAATAACATTTTTTTTAGAGGAAATCCCGCTTGGAAGAAAATTGATTTTAAAATTAAATATATTTCTTCTCATTTTAAAATTTATATAACTTGCAATTATTATGTAACAAATCGAAAAATTTAACGAAGACCATCAGAATACAAAACAGATTAAATATTCTATTTAAAAAAGTATAAATAATGATTCTAATACTTAAAATAATGTGTTAAGTAATGCTTTGCATTTCTCCTACAATCAAACACACGTCAATTTTCGAAGAAAACCGTGACGCGATGTTCAATCAACGTTCTCCCGCGAAACGCAGTATCTTACAGATCGTTTTCTTATAGCAGAAGTCTCAGGCACGCGTTTGTGTAGGCCGCAAACGGACTCTTGTGGTGGATCGAAATGGCCGATCAAATTCTTTGTAAAATTTCGAAGAATAGGGAGATGTGATTTTGCGCTGACTCGGCGCGATCGGTTATATGCGGGAAGCACGTAATCATATCAATACGCTCAGATAAAAATCCTTGTTGTGCGCGAACGTAAAATTCTTCGTCCATGTCCAGGTGATGCGAACTCGTGTCTGCGGCCCACGTGACTATATTGAGACCACTGTCTTACGGCGATAATCCGATCGAGCGAATAAGCACGTAATAACTGAGGCGTACGGTTCCCACTTGTCATTCACAAAACACGATGGCTTGTGTATTATATATACACAATATACATATATATAGGGTATATAGGGTGTGCGTACGACCACAGGAAATCGCGTACGCTATTCTAGAAAACCGTCCCGCAGTTGTAAAGTCCGCAAAAGCTACGCGCGTACGGCCGATGCGGCATTGATTTACATAAAATTATCAGCAAAAAAAGAACAAACACCATCCATTCGTCGTCAACGTTCAGATTGCAATTCCTAGAAGCCGGTAACATGATAAATACTTCGTTTTAATTCTGCTATGCATATACAATTATAAGATAAACCGTAAATATTTGTCAAAGACAGTCAAAGAGATCCTGCTTCTAAAAAGATCATAAAATATTAAATTAGCGCCAAAGATTTGTTATCTTTCTTCTATAAGGTTTGTGTTAAATAAAATTACGATTCTGCAATTTTCTTAGCGAAGTCTTGAACAATATACCATTTCTAAAGACTATTAGAAAAGTATATTGAAGCAAGATTATTTTAACAAAATTACTTCTGTCTCGAAACTGAAACACGTAATTTTGTTTTAGTCCTCAGTTGATAGACGTAATAATTTTTACACCAATCTAATACAACGGCCTATCTCGCTATAAGTGACGCTGATCCTGCGTGACTGTGCGTGACTTCTCGCGCGAGAATAACGATAAATTATCAAGAGCGCGCGATATGAAATCACTTCTCGAATTCTCCCGATCGACCGTACGCTTCACGCCTTGTCAACCGCGCACGACGCGCGTAATACTAATTTGACTACCATTAAGAAAATGATAAATGAAAGTTTGATCACGCGAAGACTTCCGCAGACGTCTTCGTCGTTATCGTCATTCGTCATTCGTCTTCGTCGTCGTCATCGTCGTCATTATTGTCACAGTTGTCATGCTACCGACAGGAAGGACGCGGGAATAGAGATTCGATAGAAACGCCCGTCCCGAAGCCGGTAGCCTGTCTGTTGACAGCGTCGCGTCATCCAGCACGCTGTCATACGTGGTACTCGCCGCCCGACGGGCGTCGGACGACGAGCGGTATTCGCGAGCGGCCTTCGCGGGCCGCTCCTCGCGCCGGACCCGGCGCATCATTTGCCTTCCAGGATCTCTTGGATACTGACATACGTGCCGGTGAGAAATCCCAACACGCCGAAGGAGATGATAGCGATATTCTTCCACAGCCGCCAGTTCCACTTGCCAAGGCCGTTCTCCTGCTCCCAGACAGTCACCAGCTCGATCACCGACGGGAACATGAGGCCCAACGTGGACAGGCACACAGCCCCGACGAGGGAGATAAACGGGCCTAAATTGGGAATCGCAATCGCCACGCAAACGGTGAAGATCACCAATAGGATACGAATGAGGTACTCGCCAAGCAGTCGGCGGGAGCCGAAGTATTGCTTGGCGTTCTTCCAGATGATCTCCATGGGCACGTAGAACTGAAGTCCGTAAGTGAGGAAAATCGCGATGGCGATCATCACTTTGGCGGATTGGGCCAGAACCTGGTCCTGCGGGGGATTGAGCGTGATGGAAGCCTTCGTGCTCTCGCCGTACTTCCAGTAGCCGAAGAAGCCCACGGTGCTGTACAGCAACACGACGAAGAACATGCCGGTGTTCAGGACACCCGGGCAACCGACGAAATGCGACGGTGTTTTCATATTGTTTTCCAACGGCATTACCTAGAAACAGATTACGAATTTTGACGATTGACCCTTGCGACAAGGAAATGAAAAAATTATTTCCTAAAATTTTAAAAAATATATAAAAAAGACTGAATGATATTTATGGAACGTTGAAGTCAGCAAATATATACCTACATGGAATTGGAAGCAAAAGAATGCACATAAAAATTTAAAGTTTGTTTTTATATTGTCGATGCAGCATGAGTAAAAAATACAATGTAAATATTTCTTTTAGATTTAAACGAAAATATACGAAATTTAATCTAAATAGCTTTAAATATTTTCTTTCCTCTAGGTTTTAATAAAAATTATATAATTTTTTATTTTTTAAATATGCTTAGATCTATGAGCGTTTCATATTTAAACAATTCTGTGATGATTTGGAAAGTCATAATCGTTTTGTCCCGCGCGAAAAATTTCTTATAGGCATCGCCGCGAGAGTTATGGAATGTTAATGTGATTTTTTGTTATCAAGTTGACACGCGTCGCGAATGTCCGAAACATTCCATGACGCACAGGCCAGGGCGTGCCATTTGATTTACGCGTGTCGATACTCGGAACAATCGAACATGACCGTTAAGTGTCCGGACGTGTCTAGCAACTCAATGCAAAGTTACTTCTGATGCATAGTGTCGTAATATCTATCTTCGCGGTGATCGCACCGCGAGTCGCGCTCTAATCAAAGAGAATCAAAGTCAGATTTTACTTCTATTAGTAACTTTTTTTATAGCTATAAGTGCGTCATACCGATCAAAAAGCTTAAAAAAATTCCGCTATAAATTACGAAGTACAAGATTTAATATTTTATTCGCATCCAATATTACTTGCAATTTCTCCTGTGCTGTACAGCGATAAAAAAAAAGAATAAGTATACTTACAACGCCGATTCCCTCGAGAGCGAAGATGGCAGTGCCGAAGAAAAGGGGCAGCTGGGACCAGGTGGAGAAATTCGGAACGTCGCTGATAGTGGGCAGGTCGTAGAAAATGTAATAGAAGGTGATGCCCATGCCGGTGGCGATCAACACGTTCGCCACCATCGAGAACGGCGCGAGATATTTGAGATTCCTCACGAGATTAAAGATGATGAGCAGCGGTAGCAACGCGGCCATGTACATTCGCAGATCTTTGTCCGTATCCGTGTAATAATCCACAACCTCCTTGAGATTGGTCGAGATAAAGACGATGTACACGCAGCAGCAACCAACCAGATCAATCACCAAGAACGAATTAATTGTCGCCCTGAAACGGCATTGAATGATGATAACTGAATGATGTAGGATAATGTGGGAAATAGCAGCACTATATCGAGTCTTCGTACAACAAATTGCAGAAAAAAGTCTCTGTTGGACTTTATGTTTCTGTATCATAAATGGCCCTGGAGATAAAGAGCAAACGTATAACGTCTCTCCGTGAATAAACTTACTTGGCAAGTCTGGCGTATTTCTGAACGGGTTCGGGCCCCACCAGGAAAGCCGCCTCGGCCACGTCAGCGAAGCCCAGACTAGGTGTCTGCAGCCGCCTGCACAAGACATGGGCGGACTTGACCAAGATGTGGACGCAGTAGGTGCAGACCGCGCCGATGAAGAAGGTGGCGAAGAGGCCGAAGGCGAGGCCGGCGTTGCGGAAGGCCATCGGCATCGCGAGGATCCCCGTGCCCAAGCTCCCCTTGAGCAGATGTATGAGCGTGTCGAGGTCCGAGGTGGGATGGGCGAGCTTGCGATGCTCGAACGGATCGTAAAGGGCGGCCTCCTCGTCGGTCGGTCGCTCCACGAGCGGCAAGGTCGAGCCGTTCGTGACCGTAATGGGCACGTCATTTTTCTCGCACTTGTATCTGCAAAACCGGCGGCGTTAGCATACCGCAGCGTAATCGCTGGCAAACGATTTCCGTGAATGGGACGTAAATTATTGTATACAGGGTGTCCTCGCAAGGATGTTGCCGTTTCCTTTATCTACGAACTGTTTGACTGGTTTCGGTCGTCAAAAGCTCGAGTGAGATTATGAGCCGGGAAAAGAAAACGATATATCTAATTGAATTCCCGTTGAAGAAAGGTCAACGGGTTGACACCTCAAAAAGTACGTAGATGAAAAAGGAACGGCAGCGGGGGGGAAAGGGAAATTTGCGACGTCCCATACGTACATCTATTTCTATATATACATATATATTTATCTTGCGCGTGGGATATAAGTGTTATGTGGGACCTGATTCTGTTTTACACGGTTTGGCGTTTTCCTCGTGTACGCGATTTCCATCGCGACTGATGATGCCAAGGGGGAATATAATGAGAGAGCGTGCCGTTGGTAGGAGGATTCTCTTTCTCGCGCGCTCGCATGCCGAGGGAGACGGAGAGCGGAGGCGCAGACAGGGCGCGAGATGCATGCATGCGAGGAGTGTGCATTCGAGAGATATCGCCGCGGCGCGGCAGGGATTTCGGCGTTTTTAACGACGGTAATTTCATCCGCGAAGAGATGAGAGCTTTCACGTTACCTCGCTATTAGGTCGTTATTGCGAGCCCCTGCATCAAAAGCGTTCCTCGATCAAGCCGATCAACATTCGATGCATCGCGCACAGAATGCGTTATTAATGCGCAAAGCCGGTAGAAAAAAAAGACGCGTTATAGAAAGTCTCGAAACGTGAGATATGTCCAATCTAGGAGCGCAAAAACGTTCTATCTAATCGCGAACACAGAAAGATGTTCTCTCTAGCGATGGGATGAAGTACTTATCTTATATATATATATACAAGTTCTCGAATTTGTTGACGTAGTTTCGAGCTTTCTATAATAACTTCGAAAAATAAAAATAGTACTTTCAAGTAAACTGTAACTTAGATCAAATATGTTCGAATCTTTTATAATTTTACTAGAAATTATACGTTCCTTCGAATCAAAACGTTCGTATAAAACGATTATTTTAATTACCTAATAATTATTATATTTTAACAATAATATTATTTTTTGATAATTACAAATATCAAATTATCAATCATTGAAATTAAATATAATAAAAATACGATTTAAAAAATACACGCGTTTCTCAAAATAATTCGAGAAAATAAGCTATTTTTATATTTTTCAGGTTCCTGCAGGTGTGAAAATAAAGATCGTTATTAAGTAATCGAATAAATTACAGAGTAGAAGACTGTTTAGATTTTGATCTCTCCAAATTGGACAAGCCTCACGCTATCCATACGTTTGAATTAATACGAATGTTTTGCAAACACTTAATTCGTTCGTTGAATTTTTCGAACAATCGTTTGTCCTTCTGCTTCCAACTCTCCGTCCGTTCGCACCGAGAGAAGATTATGAGTGAAACAATCGTAATATTTTAGCGCGTTGAAACACGCGTCGCGAATCGGTTACTTAGAATTTCGCGAATCCGTCGAAATCTGTATATTTTTATCTGTTTTTACGAGTCGATATGTATTCAAGGAATTGCAAAAGCAGCTTGTTACTATATTAAATATTTAGAGCTACCGTGTCGAAAATACGAATATTTTAAAAGCAAGAAAAAGACGTAAACGGCGTACCTGTTTAATCAATTGTTTCGCTCGTAATATTTTAATGTTCTTCTATTACTATATTTTTTTTTCTACATTATCATATCTATTCTCTCGGCGTGTCTATTCGTTCACCAGGCCTCCCTGGAGTACAACACGCGAAAAAGGAAATGTAGCGCGAACCGTCGCGTCAGCGTCGCTTCGTCGCCGACGCAAACGATGCGTGAAACTCGAATCGCATGCGGCATGACTCATTGTCAGATGACAATCACTGATCGTAATCGAAAATGAGATTCTTTACACACGCAACTCGTTTCTTTTCTTTTTAATAAAATTTCATTGAGTCTGAATCGGATGACTCAGATCGCGATCGCTGTCCGTTTGCAATTTCAAGCGAGACTTCGCAAAGCGATAATCATTTTGTTATTGACATTTCACGGCAATAATAGCGCCGAATGCTGAACCCGCGCATTCCGTGTGGTCACGCATATAAACGACGGCTCGCGTTACCCATCCCCTTTCTCCGCTTTCGCCGCATTCACGCTCGATTGTAAACACCCAGAGATAGCACCCTGAAAAGTCGGACGGCAGCAGATGGACGGATTCTGGGGGTCGATCATGTATTAATGTGGAACGTGGAAAGTGAAAAGTTTTATATGACTATCTCTTTCTATTCAACATCAATAGAAAGAGAGATTTTTCATTTTTCACGTTTCCACCCTAAGGGAAAAGATTCATGATTGACCCCCTGAGGGAGGAGAGGGCGGGGGCACGAGTCACGACGCGTCGGCATGTTAATAATTAACGGTTAATGAGACATGCAGACACATCCTCGCTCTCGTAAATGGTAAGTCCCGTAAGTCGCGGGAAATTTTCTCTCTTCGACCTGCGACCGATCGAAATTCGAAAACGCGAATGATTCGCACGACGCGAGTAATTCGCTCTGTAGTCTGTATATGCAAGTATGATGTATGTATATGCGTGGTCTGTGTACGTGTATGTGCATGTGTACGCGCGCGTGTCACGTGCGTATGAGACAGAGAGAGAAAGAGTGGGGGGTAACGTTCGTGTATGTTAGGTTTGTTAAAAAAAAAAAAATTAGAAGAGACGGTATAGGTGTTTAGGTATTATAGGTACCCATGTCTTTTAGGTGCGGTAGTTTCTCTCCCGTGGTCGTGCGAGAAACTTATTCTGTCGAGAAAGCCTCCGCGGTTTAGAGTCTGTGTGTCCCGGAACGGTCGTCACGCGTTACAACGTGACCGTAGGGGAGGTTTTTTCAAACGCGTCGCGTTTACAATTACAGGCGTTAATACATACAGAGGGGTAGCCGCAAACCACCGCACTGCATCACCGCGACGCCCAGCGCCACGACGCAGTACGACGACTAACAAGCCTCCTGCCTCCTTTTTGCCTGACGAGCCTTTCGCACTTGGCCGAGCGTTTATTTCGTTTTTTTTTTTCTTTTATTTCGCTTTTACGCACGTCGATATAGATCTATCACCGAATATCGATATGCCAAGCCAATACGTTCTCGGCTCTTGGCCACGGATTTTGCAACCGTCCGATGATATTATTTTTGTGTCGCGACCAAGTCGGCGTCGCGTCGCGTCGTCGTTCGTGCGAGTTTTCATCAAGCTAAAGCGTCAAGGAAAAGCGTCGATCCGACGGTGTCGCATTTTCTTTTTTTTTTCTCAACGATAGTATCTTTTTTTTTTGTTCTCTTTCGCAGAGCACTTTCATAGAGCCCGAATCTACGCCCGGAGTTTATACGCTAGTCTGGAATCATATAAATGCACATATTATACAGTAAAGACAAATCCTTTATCCTCTGGGAAGATATTTCGCTTTGCATACCGCATGACCTCTACACGAAGCATTCTCGATCAGCGACAGGGGAGAACCGTAACGATTCTCTTTCTGCTGCCGTTTTTCCGCGAGCCTGACCGACGTAAATTATAAGGTACGAATACACGCGACGCGCAAATTGATCCGGTTAATCTGGCATAATGGATTTTCTTCTTACCGAACGATTTCTTGCGAGTGCCGATCGCTTAATTATATTATAATAGTTCCATTATCGCGCATAAAGAGCGCAACTATACGATTTAATATTTCATTAAACGTCATAACTTTCGCGATTGTAAAAAAAATTGGACGCGAGATCTTTCGGATTTAATTCGGCTGATAATCTAATCGTTTATTCTACATATCTCGAATGAGGTGTAATTGGGTCATCCTGCGTAAGTTATACCTATTACGTTCGTCGCACGTGTAGCTTCGGCGCTTGAAAATCGCAAATGGCTGCGAAGCGATCCCGAGGAGAGTACGGGAATTAAATGGAATTAGAAATCAGTTGGCCTTGGCGAGCAATTTACCGTACGGATATTCCGTTTAGTGAAATTAGAACAGCGCGATTAGAACAGTTCTCGGCACCGAGAATAATGCAGGAAATCCGGGATAAATGCATAAATGCATAAATGCATAAGCGCGAAGGTGTCAAAGATCAGCCGACCGCACAATTCGCGTAAGCTACTTGAAGGTCACGAGAATTTGCACGTGTGAGGAGATGGTGGTTGCGTAAACGGGTTTCGACGAGTGACGAGGTAAAAACGGCAGCAGAGAGGAGTCTCGTCTCGAGCGCAAAGGATCCAAAGATTTCGTTACGGCCGCGCCGCTAAATCGGTTGACGAAGGAAGCGAATCGTCTGCATCAACGTCCACGTTTTTATCGCCGCTCTTCTCATTCGTCGATTATCACATTTTACGCAGAAAAGCAAAAGACAGATCTCTTAGCCGTTAAGGAAGCTGTCGACGACCATTTTAAAAACTTTATTGCACGTAAAAAATATTCATAGAACAATGAGAATAATCTTTCCTTACATTTATATGTACATCCAAATTCTATTATATTAATATAAAATTATATTGTAATAGTAATCTCTGACGTACAGACGCGTCTAGACGTACTGATAAAGAGGAAGCAACGTTTAGGCAAAATTCCTTATATCACAGCCTTTATTTGCATATTATGACCTTGTGCGTAATACCGAGAGAAAAACCTTTTGATTATTCGTTCGTTGTTTATCTGCCAAGTCGAGATAAAATCTTATTATAGACATATTGCTAATGTTCATCGTCGCTTGTTTATTCATATGCTGAGAGAGGAACTATTCTTCTATATACAGGGTGATTCGAAACAATCTTTTACCGTTAAAATTACAGATTTGTGACAAAATTCTGAGACTTTTTCTCTTGCAAAATTTTGTCCGAAGCTTACTTTTGCAGTTATAAAGCAAAATAGTTACCGTATCGCTGGCCGAGTACATAAAAATTCACGAATTTATTGGACAACCAATATCCAGTCCCGACCGAATTTGGCGTTTCCTTTAATTATTGATTATTATCTTATATACGGTCGTACTTTAAATTTCCAAAAGTAAGCTTCGGACAAAATTTTGCAAGAGACAAAGTCATCTCAGAATTTTGTCACGAATCTGTACTTTTAACGGTAAAAGGTTGTTTCGAATCACCCTATATTATCCGCAAGATGACAGTGATGAAACGATATGCGGACCATAAATTCGGCATTAGTTTTAACCCTCAAGGTATCGTATATGCTTTAAATCTTGATTAATTAAAACAAGGCAAAAATAAAGAAAAAGAAATATTTACCAAGAAATATTATTAACAATGTAAATATAGAAAAGGCGATGTATATTCATATATAAAAAGAAGATATTTTTTGGGCATTGCTTTTAGATAACGGTTCCATGGACCGACATCTTGAGGGTTAACGAGGCCTTGTACGTTCTCGATTAAATGAATTTCTCGTTCGCACGACGTGAAAGAACATGACACAGTAAGCAAGTACATATCCGTACGCAACCATACGCAACACAAACGAGCAACTTCGCAGTCGTCCAAGATTCAGCAGGCGGCCGTCAAGCATCCCTGGTGCCAGCTACGCTACGAATTCTACGTCAGCGATCAGGCGGTATGCACGATTAGTACTAACAATTAGAATAGTTTAAGAACAACGGAAGAAAAAAAAACAAACAGAACAGGGGAGTGAGTAAGTCAATTAAAATATATAACCATATGAAATATGTAGTATAGCACAAGAGAATGGAATGTAGAATACACATATTAACGGGAGAAAAAAAAAGACGTAAATGCACAATATATGATCCTCGGGTTTTGTTCTCACTCACGTTTGCTCGAGCATTTGGGTTTGGCAAGAAAGCAATGGTGATGATTGGTCGTGGTAGCAGATAATGAACGCGCTCAACTATCGGTTGAGCCGTTCATTCGCGTTGATTTCTCTAATAGCGGAGTTTTAGAGACTTACTTGACAAGCACCACGTCTGAGAGTTCGGTTTTCACCCCCTGCTTCTTCGGCTCGTATTCCGCTATCATTGGACGCATTGGCGTTCTCTGTAACAGACGAATGAATGAACTGTGTAAACGAATGAATTAGGTACCCTGACGAATTGGCCGCACGACGGCACGTCGCCGTCGGCGCGTGATCGTCGACGATCAGCTCGTCGTCATGAGCTGATGAGCTCCGTGGTGTGTGGCGCGCGGATTAATCAAGTGGGGTCGAAATAAGCGCGCGTTATCGGCGAACGCGCGACATACGCTTTCGAATGCACCGGGACGACGATGACGATAATGATGACCCGTTGTTCGTAATTGTCTCTTTTGGAGGGGAGCAGATTGAGATAGGTCAGTGTTTTGCAATCGCTGAATTTATTACGCGGCCTCGCGTCATCCGATGTGTCGAGGCACATATGTATACGATGTTTATTGGCGTGTTTTACCGAACGGCTTTCCGGGTTTTGCGATCTATCTTAATTGTCGACTCGATGTAACAACGGCGACTCACGACTCTTCAATAAATCGGCAAACGCTCGCTTGACGCGTCATTTGCACGTTGCACGTGATGTGTTGCAAGGAAACGAAGGAAACTAACTCGTTCGCTAACGCGCGAATTAAAAAAAATACACGGTAAAGAATCGAGCTTCGATATTTCATCGATGAATTAGTAAATTAATTGTGAAAATTTATGGCAATTTATGGCTATTATTTCTCTTCCTTGTTTAATAAATTACCTTGATCATTAACCAACATAATGATCGTATAATTTGTATTCACCATAATATGGGGACGATCGTTCGCCGTTACCACCGACAGCGAGCTCATTTCCACGTCGTGGGAGCTGTCGGTGTTCCCCATTTTCGTTCTCGTCTTCTCTTTCACCATTCAAATATGTGGCACGTACAATTAATAAAAATAAACGTCGCTGAGACTTCGTGGAAGAGATGTCATTCGCACCACATGTTATCCATCGGCATTATTTGGAGTTCACGTCAACACCCGGCCGTTCGCCCTAACTGCCCTAACAGATCAAGATTTCTGGCCTGGAGAACGTGATGAAGGAATAAACGTCGAAGCGCTCGTGCAATACAACTTTGAGAAAAATTTCCTGCCTCTTGGAGAACGTTTTTTCGCGGATGATTGTGGCAGATTGTGGTAGCATCACGTCATTCACGTTCTGGTCCGCGTTTCACATTCGCGTCCGTTTTCGCGGGTCGAATTGACGAGACGAGACGAGAACGAGGAATCTATCTTGAGACGCCCTGCCAGCGCGGCGCAGTGCGGCGCGGCGCGGCGTCCGCACAGGAACCTGAGGAACGCGGGTGCAAAAACGGGCGTCGCGACGACCGAGTGTCCACGTTATATGCCGACAGACAAACTAAACCGCGTGTCCTCTCTACGCTCTGGACGCTCTATCCGCGAGCGGGGATAGAGCGTCCGCTATCCGGGGCCCGCTGACCGCTCTATGTACGGCGCCGCGCGCGGCGCAGAAAAGCGCGGTTACCGCTGCCAAATCTTTCGGCGACGCGTTCGCCGAGGACGGGCTCTTTATATACCGCACGGATACGAAAATAGGAAGAGCAAACCGACGCGACGTGCGGTTGCGGCTCACGTGAGCCGCGCGTAAATGCCGGCCATCTGACCGCTAACCAGGTTTAACCAGGATCCTGTTTGAACGGGACGTGACAAACGGAGGCAACGGAGCCGCTGAATCATCGGCCACCTCCGCGGTTTGGCTCGCGAATTAGAGGGTACGCGACGCTCGTTTCGTCGATACATCGCGCGAGAAAAAGTGCGGAAAATTCGCGCTCGCGGCGCAATTTCAATGTGTGCCAAATAAGTATATGAGAACGAAATAAATCGAGAGAGAAAAAGAGAGATTTTTATTTTCGCACCATCGCGATTATGTCACTTCTAGATATGTATGTGTAACCGCGAGGCAATCGTACATAAATCTGTTCTCTCAATTTACATCAAACTCCAGAAATCCTGCGACATTGTATTCTTCGTCCACGTTCCGTGAAAATTAAATATTTTTTAGAGCCAATGTTCACGCTCTGGAAATAGATGCATCTTCGAGATACGATAGTTCCATAAGATGATTCTCGTCGTTTTGCGTTAGGATCATTATGACGATTTAGGCCGGTGTCGATAGAGCGAATGCGCGAAAACAGCGTTCCTGATGAGTGCCGTTTAGAGTACCACTGAAAATTTAGTATATTGAGTCTAAAAATGTCAATGATACGACAAACGCGATTTACATATCAATACAAGTGAATTGTTGATCGAGCACAAAAATACTCATCTCGATTCTTTACGAATATATTTTTTACGCTGCCAAGCGTTAACCACCGAATACGTCACCATTACGTAAGCAAATATTGTGTATTCATTGTGTTTGAGCCAATATATAGGGTGTCTCAGGTTTTGCGCGACGACAGTTAATGGCAGACTTCTGAGATCATCTCGAGATGAAAGTTTCCCAATACGGCAATACCAAAATATATCGCGACGCTATAATAATCTTTAAATAAAAGGTATTCAAAGTTCGCCAATCAAATTACTGGAAATGCGTTACGATTTCATATATGTTGTCGAAAGTGAAGTCAATAAGTCATATATCTACGATACTTATTTCGGGTAAGTACTTGGGAAGTGTCGCCCGCGCCGCGATTCGAGGCACGAGGTACGCATCCGTAACGGCGCCTACGCGTAACATCCCGCCGTGTGTAAGTGTGTTCCGATCACGGTGAACGTCTACAAAATCCGGCCGTCTCGGTGGCAACGCACCCGCAAACGCGGTGAGGCGGCGAGGAGACCCGGTTCCCGCCGTTCTTTCCAATTACACGGCTCCGCGTAGGTCGGCCTCGTGCACGAATTCGATGTCTATTTTTGCCCCGCGGCGCCTCGTCGAGGCGAAAACGAAACGACGCGTAGCGTTCTCCACGCGATGAAACGGGGTTTTCTGCGTCGTGCAGAAACTTTATTCCACCGCGCCCTCTTTTTCTCTCTCTCTCTCTCTCTCTCTCTCTCTCTCTCTCTCTCTCTCTCTCTCTCTCTCTCAATTTCTAATAAAAGTTGGAGATGTAGTTGGCGACGTTGGCATTATCACGGTTGAGATACCTTTATAAAAGTCGGAAGTAAGAGTATATAATAATAATTATAAAAATTATAGTATATAACAAGTAAATAGAGAAGTGCCTTTTTCGATTAAGTTGGATCTTTGTAGCCTAATAATATTTTTTTTGTGCGAATTAATATATATAGTATATACATATATTAATATTATATTTTTCACGTTAAATTCTTTGCAGTGATTTAAAGGATGCTTATTAGCATCGTTGTTAAATCGATTATCGATTTAATCATGTAGATTTACTATTCCGATGACAAATAATCGGCGCGCAGTTTGCTAACAAAGTGGAAAAGTGTATATTAACTCACAAAAAATATTATCAGGCTACAAAGATCCAGCCTGACCGAACAGGTATACTTTTCTATTTACTTGTGGTCTTTACATATCGGTCAAGTTTCATTTATTATAGTAATATAATAATTTTGGTTTAGTTAATATGTCAATTAAAAACGTTTAATAATTTCTAATATTATAGAATTAGACTGAATTTCCTATTTTTACTTTCTTATTATATGCATCAGAATGAATTTTTCAAAACTAGACCTCGAGAAAGAATCGTTTATTGAAAAAATCTGAATCATGGAAATCCTTTATTAGAAAACGTAAAGATAATATGATAAAAAGCGTTAATTACTTTGCTATTGTATGGATTGAATATTATCATCGCCAAAAGTGTTAAAAATAAATTGTCGATTTTTACTCCGCGACAGATATTCCTATATAGGATTATATACGATTCTGAAGCACATGACGCTCTGTTAATGAATGAGATGCAGCCGTAACCCTAATCGCGCGATAAACGGAAACCTCGGAAAGTAATCGCGGGACGTAGGGTGGTCTAATCAGCAGCGGAAAGAAGGAAGGGATAAAAGCGATATCGAAATGGGGGAGCCGAGCGGCCAAGGCCTTGAAGGCTAATCGCGCACGGTCGTTGTGTCATTAGCGGCAAAATATACATACACGGTTCCACGTGCAAACACCGGCGCGAGATAACGCACAGCTAAATTCGTGACAGTCGTTAAATGTATACTGATATTGAGCAACCGTGCAAATTGCCGTCTGTCGTCGTATTACTTTTCCGGGTATTGTTTTGCGTGCGCGCAATAAACAGCACGAAATATAGAGAGCTTTTGCGTCGTTTATTTCGAGATGAAGCTCGATCATCTTGAAAAGATTGCGCGCGAAGGATCAGAATTATTGAATTTATTTATGGTACAAGTATCTACAATCTATATAGATAAAATTATTATGAGGATATTAAACTTGCCAGACTTTTTAAGGCGAGATATAAAAATAGATCTTTTTTATTATATATTATATTTTTAAAAAAGGCAAAAATTATTATGTACACTTTAATCACCTATTTTCGTTAACTATTTATTTATATTTGTTTATGTTTATTTAACAACTTCCTATTTATTAATTTGTTAAGAATTGCTGTTTTTAATCAAAACTCCCCTTGCAATATCGTGAACTAATCTAAATTTGCATAATACCAATAGGAAAAAACGCGTTTCTATACAAAACTAAAAAACACATATTTGAGCGACAGATAATTAAATCTGCTTCTGCGAATCAAAAAAATTATCGGTGATATCATTCAGGCAAGATATATGGATAATTTTATGGCTTTGTAATGTAAATCATCATACTAAATGCCATAATAAAGACAAAGTGATAGTTGCTGTTTTGAGTTGATAAAGAGGCAAACAAATGTCAGAATAAAGATAGACTCAATTAATTCAGTATCATTAATTCAGTGCTATCTTATGTGTATATGTGTGAATTTATAGCATCTGTTGCGTTAGGTAATGTATATCTATAATATTATCTACTGTTAATACTAATAATTCTGTGTGCATAAGTTCTCACAAAATTAACTAATTAAACTATTTAAAGTTTTGTATCGAAAGAGATCAGCCTTCTATTTTCTAACTAACGATAAATAGAAATATGCGTCACGCGCGAAATTGAAATTGATAAGTTTAACGGACCTTTGACGTTCAAGGATGAAAGTCTAGAGTGTCTAGACCGATGGAACGCGAATGATGCAATTTCAATAGATATTTCGATCGCCGCTAGTGACCCGTCAATTAAATCATTGAAAAAAAAGTTTAATCGACTCAAGCATCAATAAAAATGGCCGTGTCCAAATATAAATTCGCCTCTAACGAGCGAGCCCCGAATCATAAATCGGCGCAATGGGCTCTCTATTGAAGGAAATTGCGGCGTATTAAAGGTTGCGGCTTTTGCGTTCCTTTCGGCACAAAGCATTAAGCAATGTGACTTCAATGCCACAATAACGGCGAATTGCGAGACCCAGTCTAAATGTGTGATTGCTGTTCTCCCGACCCATCGCGCCGCGTGTCGTCTATATATAAAGACATATGTATATATATACACTCTAATGCGAATCAGCTAGCCGGTGACCGGCGACGGCAGCGGCGAAATAACGAATTGACAAATTTGACAGCAACGTCACATCCTCATCTCGATAAACGGTGCGTTACGCACGGCTGCACCCGCGTGGGAGTCCCGCACTCTCGTTCCTGCTGCTGCCCCTGAATTATGCGCGCATGTATTACACGGCAGTGCTTCTCAAATTGATACGCGAGGAAGAATCCGAACTCTTACGTCCGAAGTTTTATTTTAGAAATAAGAAATTCTTTCTCCGTTCTTTCGTGCAAAATTATTCTCAATCTCTCTATTTATATCTAATGCTCCTAATTATTAATTAGCCGTAACATCAAATAAGGACCATTTTATATAAGAATTTTCTTCCCCTCGCAAGGGGTGGCAGTGTGGTCTAATGGCAAAGTGCTAGACTCGTAACCTCGAGGAACCGGGTTTGAGTCAACCTACTCACAGAAATTTTTAAATTTCAAACTGCACCCTCCGCATGAGAGGAAACTCGTGCGGAAAACTGGACTGTGGTAGTATACATTTCGGTAAACTTATATTTAAGATAATCAAGATAATTTAGTCTTTTTATATATCGTGTGAATTATATTTGATAAAATAGATTTATAAAATATGTGTAGAAAAAAAATTTCTTTTTAGTTTGAGGATTAATAGGTAATTAATTAACTACTGTAAGACCTGTTTTCATTGGAAATGTAGGACATATGTAGACTGTATATTATATGTATATTCATATAACAAAAAGAAAGCTTTCATCTGCATTGAATGGCTTTATATACCTATATATATATATGCGAAGGAATTAATGTATTTCGACGTAAAATGTAAGAGAAAACACATTCAACGGCTAAAAGTTTCAAGATTATAACGAATTAAAATTTCACTTAATAACCGTTTTAATTATAATTTTATTTAAATTAAAAACAAATGATATACTTACATCTGCATAAAACTTTCAAGAAAGCTTCAAGCGAGAAATAACAGCGCAGAATATCTTATTAATAAAAAATTTTTGGGAACAGGCTGTTGTACAGCTGTCGTACAAATGTACAACATATTATACACGTGCACGACGCGTACATATTATCGTTGATCTAGCTGGTAACAGCATTGACCTTCTTAATCTGGTTGCGTGGTTTGGCCAAATCGAGACCCGGATGAATCAGATTCATGCAATTATGCCTTGTCACCGGAGACAATAAAGCGGCGGAAACGTTGGTAGAGTAATGAGAGATAAGAGACGTCGCCAATGATTTAAACATGATTTTGCACACTCGGGACGAGTAATTCGCAATAAGTTCTTATCTCTGTCATCTTTTTTTTACCACTATCCGAGCTTTATATTTTTGCGTCGCCCGCATGACTAATCTCTGGCTGGTCTGGTCCTTATATAACAACCAGCGTGAAAAGACTGCGCCCGGCCTACGTCCCCTCACGGACGCGCGTGGCGAGTTCTCCTCTACCACGCAGTGCACAGTGATTCGCACAGATTATCGTTGCTTCATCCTGACTCTGATGAACGTCCAGTTTCACTGGGACACCCGGTATAGCGTCTCGAGACGACTCGCGTGATTTCTATTCCCCGCAGACCACTGAACTCGAACGTGCGAGCTCAGCAACCGAACGCAACCGGCCTCGTGTTCTCGCCGCTCGACTCCATGACCACGACACGTGCACCACTCACACGAGAAACTTAATTGCGAGCATTAAATAGATGTGATTCGTATTAATACACTGACGCGTGAATAACGCCTACTCGGAATTCTCGGTACTGTTCTATAATAGTTATATAATTTACACGCTTACCAGCAGAGAGATCGTGTGCTGAAATTATAAATGCTTATGGCACGAGACTATGTTCGATATGTTCGATAATAGACGTATTTAGCGCACATATACATATATATAATGACGACATTATATCTTTTAATTTTCTATAAGATTTTGCACTTTAGATTTATCGCTTCACAGAACGATAAGTATTAAACACATCGATCGATTCAATCGAATTCGATCGTATTCATAGCGAAGTCCTGATGTCATAAGCTTTTAATGTGCATTATACGATTGAGTATAATATTATACAAAAGAAGATTTACAGCACGTGTAAATGTTTACACTTTTCTTATACTTTTTTTGTTATAAATAGCGTACACCAAGCTACATTTATCAAGACAAAAATGCAAAATTTTACAGTTTTAATTCACGCTATCGTAAATTTTGATCAGCATTAACGAGCTAACAGACCTCAAATTTTTTCGATTGTTGCTTTAACAATAGAAAATTATCAACAATTTTCAACAATACGTTTGCCCTTTTTATCATATAAATAAAATTTATCACCTGGCTGTTTTTTATACATATATAAGTACAAAAAATATAAATTTATTAAGCCTATATCGAATTACGTTTTGAAGATCAAGATCGTGCGTCCGAAATTAAGATTCTGCGAAGGAGAACAAAATGTATAATAAAAGATTGAAATTACTTATGGATTAAAATGTAATTTACTCATAATTTTCAGTCGCAGCATCAGCTAATATTGATTTTTAGTAACATAACAGTAAATATAAAATGCTTTAATTATATAATTAAAAAGACGAAAGCAAAAAGGTAATTTAGACCTAATTACGCGAAAAGGAAAATTGACAATTTCTGAATTTTTGAATCAGTTGCATAATACTGCAGAATATGTGTGTATTATAATAAAACCAATTGTCAGAAATCAAATGCGCGTCAAACTTATTATTAGAAAACAATTGCTTTACGTTTAATTCGACGCTGTAAATTCGAAGAATTGCGCCTTAAACTGCAATTGTTCCGCGAGCGGAAGTTTAACAATGAGTGTGCGAAGTCGAGTTAACTGGAGCGTTCCATTAAACTTTAACGAGGAAAAAAAAGCTATGGTCAATGCAAGGAAGCGTGAGTCTCCGTAGTCAAGGTCTTAGGTCACACCTTGGTGCACACCCAGAATTGACATGACGTCTCCTTGTGGTGACGGAAATTAGCGGCGCCCACGTACATGATGCGATCTTGCAATCGCCTTTGAGGAAAAAGACGGCGTCAGCGGTCAGACAGCCGATTAAAATCATCGAGATCACCAAACAGCTAAAGAACATGGGGCGTATCAGACTCGCTGGAATAGCGGCGGCCGTCGGAACCGAAGAACGGGACCAGAAAGAGGGGATGGCAAAGTATAGTAGGGAGAGAACGGAAGGAAGAAGGGGAAGCGACTTGAAAGAAAGAGAGAGAGAGGAAAAAAGAGAAACAGGGAAAGATAGGAAGAGGAAAGGTGTCAGTTGAGGAAATTTCCATGACGTAGCCATGCCGCAGCCGTGCCACTTGCCATTGCCGCTAGACATGTCACGAAGCGATTGACTGAGCAAACTAAACAATTTTTGGGAAGGGAGAGGATCATGCAATTTAAAACAAAACTAGTTTTGATTACGAAAGAGAGACGGCCCAGTTTGGCGATTTTCGGTGTCGGGACGGCGCGGTGCGGCGGGGGAAACTATACGAATAAGGAGCCCAATCGGAATGAAGAATCAAAAACTTACGTGCAATGTGAATGTCGATTTCTACGAAATTCTGTTACCATAGAGAAACCTATCATTGAAAACAGAGGATTTTCAAGACTCGATCTAGCCTTGCTGATAACTATATACTTATCCATAATACAGAATCAACAGTGTATGCAAATTTTTAAGCTGCAATTTATTAGATTCGTGCAAACAATATGCTATTTTTCTATCAAATTCTATTATAAGAAAAATTACTGAGTTATCTGAGTTTCTTAAAACAAAGTTTGAAAGATCTCTTTCTAAATGAAAAAAAGCACATTGAAACCAATAATCTTAATATCTATAAAAACTTTTATTTATTAATAATCTAGATTTCAATTTTATTTGACAAATACAACAAATCTTCATCTAATATAACTTTATATTCGAAAACTAAAATTAAAGCTATATATAGATACCATTATTATAAAATCAGTACAAAATGGAGTATCAAAACGGGTCGACGAATGCTATATAAATAATTCAACATTCCGGTCTCTATGTCCAAAAATCGTGGTCATATAATCTCCAAGAGAAAAAATTTACTTCATCTACAGAAACGGAAAAGAAGTTTATAAAATTTCCAGTAACTCATAATTCCTGTTTATTATCCGCGCAATGAGAACGAGAATTAGATATTAAAGCTCCGTTCTCGGGTTAAATTTAACGCGTGACACGGCTGTTGTGTAGACGGTTTATTCACCGCGTGGCATCGATCGCCAATACAAAGTCAACGCACGGCCAGTGAGTCTCGAGGAAAACCACCTTCGTCGTCAATCGATCGGGGTCACAACAGAAACTAGACGTCCGATCCTAAAGAGCAACGTTTATTCATCCAGAATCGAAGTAAGCGAAATAGAAAAAGAAAAAACACCGTCAACCTGTTCTTTTAGCTGACGACAATTTCGAATAAATTTTAACAAATTGAGAATACGACTTTAAGAATATAGAAAGCGTTATCTTTATTATGTGAAAATCGTCCCATTTAAAAATAAGTGACGTTCAGAGACGGTCCACGTGCGTCGGCATATAATCGTGGAAAAAGCCAAACATTATTGAAATTTCAAATAGCCGCGTTGAGCGATGCGAAGGTCGGTCGAAAATACACTTTTACGCCGCGGCCGACTTTCGCGTACGTTAAAAATGCGATAAGTTAAAACGCTAAAAAAATTATATTGTCTTAGCGCAAAGGTCGCGCACGTCGCGCGTGTGAACGAGTTTGCATAGACCAAACCCGCGACGATTTCTGGAGTATATCACGCGTCATCGCGCGATTTCTTGTAAATTATGACGGGTTTTTTTTTTCACGCCGATGTGGAACATCCGGTGCACTTATCGTATCGTGATAATAAAACGCGGCTGGATTGTAGAATTACTAAAAATAAAGGCGTTGATAGACCGCAATCCAAATCGAGAAATCGAAAAATGTCGATGAAACGGAAGATAAGGTGCAACAAGGCACGTTTTTCAGTACCGAATTAATCATGTGCGATAATGGCGCATGACGCACCGTCATCGCATGCTGAGCACGCATTTTGTGTGTATGTGCACTAATTCAAGGAGAACGACCGCGATAATGATTTCTTGAGGAATGGCAATTTTTTTATCAGGCGTTTTATTTCACGATGAGTCAGGGGGATGACTATCTGAAATATCGGGGAATTTGCACTTGATCGTTATCGCGAAGTAGCAAATCAACGTTGCGTAGTTCGTGAGAACTTCCTTAATCTTGATGTTAAGGAAGTCATCGATTTATCTATATTGCGTAATATGAAAGACGAAGTTTGCATTACCGAGTTTATGTTGATAAGGCGATAAATGATAACGCTAGAATTGCTCCAGATTTCCAGTTAGTGTCGTAACCGTCTTGAAGCTATTTTTTTACTTTAAAATAAAAAAACGACCATCGAAGAATGCTCTAACTTTCTTTATTTTAAAGTAAAAATTGCTTCAAGATGGTAACCAATTATCATAATTAATTTGGATTTATTTATAAACATACATTTAATATATTTAATATACATTAAATATATATTAAATGATACATTTAATATATTTAATGTTTTATTATTTTATGTTCCTCAATTAAATTTATGTTTAAAAAATATTGAGATAACCTTGTCAGATATCATTTCGTAAATTCTAACAAATCATAATGCGACATGATTAATTCATTAAATCAACGAATATAACGTGAAAGAAAGGAATGCGAAATAATCGCGGAGAACAATATGACGACGCTATGGGACTGCCGACGATTCGCATAAATGCGTTCACCTAATTACACAATTGCCGTCTACATATATTACATGCAGAATGCATATACGTAATCGTCCGTGACGTCCCAAATTGCGCATATCCGTAATAAAACGCATTACTCGGAATCAAATCTCTCGCTTGATTCGTTTTTATCAATTTCACGTGGCACACGATTTAAACCCTCGCGGCAACATTTTAAGCAGTCGTAACTGTAATCGGTGTACGTTATTTTTTTCTCACTCTTCCGTCGACCGCACATACTTATCTATTTCGTTTCAAGTACAAAAAATGTACGAAAGCGTAAGTGCAAAAGTAGGTTGAATAGACTTATTGCCGATATCGTGCTCGCAAATGTCGGTGACGTTTCATGGACTGTAGGTATTATACGCGCAACCGCGCCATGTGGCGATTGCATACGCGCGATAAGAACCGCGTATATGCAGTCAATGCCGCGAAATATCCAAGCAGCTTTTGCACTGTCTTTTATAATTAGCAATTGAAATTCGCATACTGCGAGCGGCGCGCGATTTAACGGTGATTTAACGGAGCCGGAATGAAGTCTCGAGACGCGAGAAAGGATCGCAAGAAAATAAACTATATTCTTTCAAAAGACACTGTTTAAAAGACCATTTCTCGAAAGCGACTGTAAAAAATATTTCGTATTTAGATATTATTACTTGCCTTGACGTTCTTGTAAATGATATTTAAAATTATTTACGAGGTATTTATAATCTTGACATGTAAATTTTCAAAGAGAAATAAACTTCTGGGAATATAGCGTTTCTAAATACATACACCATTTTCGTGCTATCTTCGCTTATGAAATCAATACCTAAACCCAGCGTGACGCGATATGCGGTATCTCGATACTTTGATAGCAAACGTAAATTTTTGCTCGGCAAAAAATTGCCAATTGGTCAGTTGCCACGGCGCTATTACACGTATCTCGGATTAGATTGACAGAAGATAAATTACAAAGTTAGTGATAATTAAGCGTGGGACAATAAGTTATTTAATATGTAATTTATCGAACACTCACCTGAATTCTGCCGCCGTGCACCGGTATTCCGAGACTCTTCGTATTGTGCGACATTGTTGAATTCGGCGCGCTCCGGTCGCTCCGGTCTCAGAAGACTGTCTAGTTCCGAGTATGCAAACAGACGTATAGTATAAATATGCGTTTATAGCTGTATATATGTATATACGATTCCTTCTGCTCTCTTTCTCTCTCCGTCTCCGTCTCCGTGTGGCGTCCGATACGGCGCGGGCGCGGTGTCGAGACTGTCGAGATGAAGAAACGTGGATCCGCTCCGAAATTCGAGCCCGCTACCAATGGGCAATGAGAGAAGTCGGTGAATTCCCGCGTGTGAGTACGCGCGCACGTGTACGTGAATTCACACGAATGGATGAGGGAAATTTATACCGCGCCGCGTTCGCTTATCTGTGCGTGGTGGGTCTGCGACGGTTGCGACAGGCCTCGCGGGTAGTGGGTACTGGGTACGCGATAATAGCAAAAGGGCTCGGCCTCTCGGACGAGCGCGAATGTCGCACTGATCTTTCGTCCTCTTTTCACGTCAGCTTCCCTCCGGTGGGTGCCGCGCCGCGAGATCGGTATACGTTGCGTCGTGGAAGTCGCCCCGCGGTGGGAGCAACGGTTAACGGGAGGGTGGGAGCAGTTGGTTCGCGAATACGGAGGAGAGGGAAGAATACGGAGGAATCGGCGAGGTAATATCGGAGGATCACGTCGGGGAATCCCTATACATATAGAAGAGCCCAAATATCTGGAAAGAAACACACGTACGCGATCCACCCCTTCTCTATCGAGCAGCGAGGGTGCCGGTGAATATTGATCGAAAATTTTCGATTAGTAATTTACGAGATTTCAAATGTTTGAATTGAATCCCGAAGTATGGCGCGCCGGCGGATTGCGTCCGGCGAAGAGACTCGCACAAGAATGACGGTGGGCGAATGGCGATACGGAAAGCCGCGTCGCGGTTTCTCCGCTTCTCCCACTCTTTCGAACGGCATACCCTCTTCGTTCCTTTCGACGGTTTGCCCCGTTTTCCCCTCTTTAAGGCGAGACCGCTTATAGGCTATAGCAACTTCTTCGTCCGACTAGACTCGCTCCAAGACTCCCCTCCTTTTTCCCTCGCAAAGATGTTTTGTCAAACTCCATTGCACCCCTTATAATCGGTCTTTAACAACAACTTGTTATTCTACATCGTATTTTTATTTAAGGAGGTTGGCGCGTCGCCTATACATATATAATTTTGTTTTCATGATTAAACAGTGTAAAGCTAATCTCAGAAATAATTCATAAACAACATGTTATCATTGGGACCAGAAAAAGCGTAAAATCACAATTTTGTCCCATTTTTATGCTTGATATTGTTTAAATAAATCATTTAAAAATTGAAAAATAAAAACAAACTTAAAAAATTAAAAAACCGTGATTGCAATTCTCGATGTCATGGAAGTGTAACATAAAAATTTAATTTATTTTTACCGTACAGGAGCAGAGATACATAATATGATTTTTACATGGAGAGTATATCTATATATACCTATATACATTTCTGTAACTTTTAAAACAAATATCTTCAAAACGGAACGGTAGAAGTCAATGAAATTTTTTCTACATATTGTTGATATAATTAACTTTCGTATTGTTTGTATTATTGACTTGGCTTATATTTCGTCAAACGCGCCAACCTCCTTAAGAGTGTCAGCTTCGTCATATTTATCGTGTCATTTTTCAGACAACATGACTCTCAATCTATAGCTATCTTTTTAGATCATTTAAGGCAATATATGTAAAGAAAAAATATATATTTACTACTTAAAATAATTGGTTGTTAAAAGAATTATTTTTATAATTGTAGTATATTGTATGATATATATTTTTTTATATAAGGATGATAAAAGTAATATTTTAACAGCAATCTGCATTTGAATTTTGCTCGTAAATCACTTTAAGAATAAGCATGTGAAATATAGTATGTATTATACATAGGCAATTCCACGTCAAAACTCAAATCGGACAAGAAATGACCTCGCATTTTTTAAATTAATCAAAACTTTTTTCATGTAAAATATATATAAAATAAGGAGATACGTATTTCTTTGTTCATCCGAAATATATTTTTTCCACAAGTTGTAATACTCGTATAAGCAACACAATTTTCGTGAAAAATGAAGAAGTCGCCAACTTTGAAAATTAATATCTCTGGTTATATTCGTTGTAGAGAAATCTTCAAAAATGCATTTTACAGCTAAGGAGACAATTTAAAAAGAGATAGTTTAGGTTACAATAAATTGCAAATTCCAATTGTTATAAGCAATTGAAATGTTTAATTATTTTTTTTAACTAAAAAAAGTACATTAAAAAAATTTTTAAACTAATGCTATATCATTCTCCATTTTATTCTAAAAGTATTTTTTATTTTATGGAGAAGCGGTTGTGTGTTCGCGTCTCTGGCTCGACCAAGTAGCGCGGTGCATCGATTTCTTCAGAAATTTTTTGTAGAAAGAATGTACAGTATGAGTGACATAATTTATAATGTTAAATATAATCAATATTATTATACAAATCAATATTCATGTTATAAATATATATTACATTATTAAATCTTGTTATAAATATACTCGTATATATTACATTTTAAAAACTGTGCAGTATTTCTAGTAAAATAAATCGTTACTGTACTGTGTAATTTGACCGTTTATTTTCTTTTCCGTTTTGAAAGGCTGGAATTTCCCATATCTGGTATTAGGATCTAATCTTTTTTACGGAAAATTTCTATTCCTTCTTTCTCAGATCTTCTCATTGTTAAGATTGCAATTTTATTGAACTCCATACAAAAGATGAAAAAATAAAATAGCGTGACAGACGTGTTACTTGATTTACAATTACATTGATTTACAAGTACAATACGTCTGTCATGCTATTTTACCTTTTCATCTCCTGTATAGTTTCTCCATAAAATAAAAAATATGTATACTTTCAGAATGAAATGGAGAATAAAGTAGCATTATTTAAAACATTTTAAAAGTGTACTTTTTGGTGAAAAAAATAATTAAACATTTCAATTGCTTATAACAATTGGAATTTGCAATTTCTTGTAACATTTTTGTAACTATTTTTATAAAAAAGATTTTGGTTTACTATTTTTTAAAATAAATTACAAATTAAGTTCATGCACCAATAACCACGTTGTACCTACTCTCAATGCCTAACCTGAAACTCACTTTTATAAAAAAATTGTCTTCTTAGCTTTTTAATGCAATTTTTAAGATTTATTGCCCATATAAAAGTTATTTTACATATATAAACAAGAAACAAATAAAATAGGAGTAATGATCAATAAAAATAGAAACTTATTTGATCATTAAAATTATATTAATATAATTTTACACAGACACAGCGCTAATATTCTCGACTGCTTGTTTAAAATTGTATTTCCTTAAAATTAAAAAGTGACGCACATTTCCGTGAATCTATAATGTAGTAAAAAAAAACAAAAACGAAAACTCAAGCAATTTTCGTAGCGGTAACCCGATATTACGCGTTTATGATTTCGCTATCTAATATCGCAGGTAACGCGAAACTGGTTTGTTGGCGCCTCACGTAGTTCTACGTCGTATTAAAACTCCCGATCCCTTTCTCGTTGCGCTTATATTAAATTATAATCTCGAACATCGTATTTCTTTTTGTGTTACATATCGAAATAAATTAGCCTCTTCGAATGTTAATCGTTTAATAGATCGGTAAAATATGTACCATGCTTCTTGTTTTAATATTATAAATTATATGTTTAATATAAATGCAATGAAGGATCAATAGACTTAACAAAAACGAAAATTTTTTTTATGTTGCGAATATGATACCGCTATGATGATACTTCAATTCTCTGTATTTATTGATTTGAGACAGTAATAATATACTAGAATTTAATTTGATGCTTCTTAACAACTTATTCATTTTTTTATTTGGTTTTAAATTTTATTTTGCTCCCCTCTTTTAACAATTTGCGCCAACATATTTGCATCAAGATTGAAAAATATTTTTTTCTCAACTTCCTTTTCCATCACAGAATTATGTAACAAAATCCTGTCAGGGATTATAGATCGTTTAAAGTGCTCGTTTAACCAAGCGACTTAAGAGACAAAAACTATTTGATCGATAACAATCGACCTCTCATTGTCAGTAAATTCGAGCTGAAATAATACACGATCGGATACTCCTATCGATCGGTTCGCGTTCAGCATTGCAATCGTGATAAGTAGCGAAATAATTTTTCCAGTAGTAATGACACTATATGTATATATGTATATGTTAAAAGTACAAGAAACATTGGACACGATGCAGTAAGACTTGCAGTGCTTAAGCAAGACTTAAGTGCTTAAAGCTTTTGCTAACACTTCATAAAGGAGTAATTCTTTAGAATAAAATAATTTCAGTCATTTCTCAAACTTCGATTTTTAATGACATTGCAAAATATACACTATAATTATTAAATATGTTGCAATTATACACGTGGTTCCGAAGATATTCTATAATTGTTAGAAAGCTACAAATAATTTTTCCTTTGACGGAAAACCAATCACAGGCATGTAATTCGAGAACGGTCGCGTTAAGAGATCATTTGTGCCTGACGTTATTGTGTTTTTTTTCTGACGTCATTACTGGAGCGCGAAAGTTCGAGAAGTTTCACTGTAAACTTATTCGGGTGGTCTTGTTTGGGTGGTTCGATAATGACACGTTATCATTTTCTTCATAACAGCGATAATAAAACAAAGGCAAGAGCTTGTGTGGTTGAGCGATTATAGGTACAAGTAAAACAATTGCAATACGAGGTATCTCGACGAATGGAGTATCTCGACGCGTCTCAATATCATTCATTTAATACCAGTAAGCAAAATGTTGGGGATACGTTAGCTTGTCAGCAGATTCGAGCAAAATATTGCGGTAGATTGACATTATTTGTGTTTGCATTAAGCTCCTGTTCTGCTAGAAAATAGTCAACAAAGACCAAGTAGTAGAATTTGTTGCGGTATCAATTCCGTTTAGGCTATATTCTATTAATGTACATTGTACAAGATATAATCTATTTTTTAAAAATTTATATTTTGATCATTTTCAAGTGCGCCCCTCTCCTTAAGCCGGACGATTCGGCATACAAGCATTCAAAATAAGGATGTTCCTTCAGATTGGGAAATATGTATGGGAATCTAACAATGAACAAAGGTAACATCCGTTATACAGGTATTTTCCGTTCAAGCAAAACGATTGGCATCTTCGGGACAAAGATAGGATGGTCATTTGTCTGATCTTCCGCGTTTGGACCGATAGAACGATGTTAGAAGGGCTGTTATAGAAGTGTGAATAGAACAGAATTGGATTTCTATCGCGAGACTTCTCGAATAAAATAGAATTGGATTTCTATTGCGCGAGACTTCCCGAACTATTCAACTCTACTAAACTGCTTGATAGATCGGACCATTCAACTACTAGTCTATTCGAAAGACTTCATACGTCGACATCGATACACATTCTATGCGTCGCTTTCGCTAAAGCTCAACGTCATAAATCATAGTCCTTGCCGATACGTGTTCGCTATATGGTAACAAATGTCGCAGAACTGTTCATAAATCATGTGCGCCAATGCGGTACGATAATATTGGCAACTATTCTCGGTCTTCCACCTTTCCCTCAATCGTGCCAAGTACAAACGCTCGTGCTCAGCGTTATGCGTTGCCATACGTGCATTTACCTTGAAGACGTCAGAATATACCTACGACATATCTACCAACGAATGTAACCTTGCTCCGATATTCTTTCCTTCAATCAAACCTTGGAAGAATATTGCAAGCGCCGCTTTGCGAATATTAATTTACAAAGCAAAGTGTAAAAATTTCCATTTACATTTTGCTTTTACTCCCTGAGTAAATTGAAATATTAAACGTGTCTCTGTAGTTTGTATAATAGTATTACAATTTCTTCTAAGAAGTATTTATTAGTTTTTACAGGCTAAATGATGAATGTTTGTTCAAATTTATTTCAAGTTATTATTGAATTACTGACAATGAGTACATATCGGAATTTATATTATCAATTGATTTTATTATCGGCAAATTAGCTTATCATTCATTCTAAGTCTATAACTTTGGAAAGAAAAAGAAATAATCTCCGTCTAGATTAGAAAAATATATCAAGAGTTTTTAAGATTTAAATTTTAATCAACATGAGTAGAATTAAAATAATTTCAAGAGCTAGTAGAAGAAACGTGCGCGTTTATTTCTGTTCAAACTTGCCTACGGTCGTAACAACGAGCCGAAATAAATGAAGCCGTACGCTTATGTTAAACGTAACATAAATGTACTTTGCAGTAAGATCTGATGGTACCATCCAACTGTATCAGATCCGTGTACATATTTGCACGGAAGATTTGTGACCATCATAATGATTCGCATCGTCGCGTCGCATCCGTGGCTATTAAACTTAGCGAAAGAGAAAAAAAAGCCATGTGTGTTATCGAAATTCGTGGTTTTCTTTTTAAAAACGACTGATTATGTTGTCGCTACTAATGCTCTGGTATACACACGCGCAGGTGTATAAACGTATTTGACGAGATACATCTAATCCGAACAGCAAGATCCTTCAAGTCCTCTTATACCGAGAAAAGACCAGACCCAGACTCCGCGGGAGCCCTCTCAACTCACAATCAGAAGTACAATCCGCGTCAAAAATATATCGATGTTCTAGTATCGTTGGGGTACTGTCGATCTCCTAGATCTCGAGGAAAATTTGTGCACCATGGTTTGCACTTGTGTATTAGAATACTCGAAGGCCGATCATCGTGCCACATTTCTCCTCTGTTTTCTATCGTCGTAATTAGTGATAGGATTAAGATATCTTAAGTAAGTTCGAATCTTTTATGAGTACTTTACTAGAAATTTCCTTCGAATCAATTTGTATAAATTTAAGCGACAATTATTTTAATATATTAATTTTTGATAATTACAAACATTAAATTATCAATTGTTGAAATTAAATAAAAATTGTTTAGAAAAAATAAAAGTTACTTATACCTATAAAACCTTTATCTCTCATTACACACACACACACACACACACACATTCTTTAAACTAATAATTTTATTCTTGGAGTTTGAGTACCTACTACTTATAAAAGATTCAATTCTTCTCACGATAGAAACTACTATTAAATACATTTCAAATCCTGCAGGTACTCATTTTTAAATTAAAAAATAACTAATCGGGATCGATTACTTCGCAAGTACAATAAGTATATGAAATATTATTTTTTATGAATATTACTCGAATTTTAGAAAATAAAGCTTGATTATTGGATTTGATTTGGATTTTTAAGTATATTGAATTTGATCCCACTCCTAGTCACAATCTTGTCAACAGCTATGATCGACGTTGGCTACATCAACTATCTGGATAGTTGTATCTGTTGTGAAATAGATTTTGTAAAGTACCTACAAATTTTACCGGCAGAATACCAGTCGAAATATAACAGAATACGATAAGCAGAATATGACGATAGATTGACTGCGGAAACCGAGTGGAATCAGCTGTTTCATCGATATTTAAATAATATATTTTATTTAAATGCTTACAAAATGACAGACTCCGATTGAAAGGATAACTGAACACGAGAGCCAGTCGAAAAAAGGCAATAATGGACAGCTACATATTGATCTGTGCCTATTGTTCAAATACTTATACTCGGTACATTCAGCAAATTTTGCGGTATTACGTTACATCCAAATTGCAATCCGCTAGCTTCGCCCAAAGGGAGAACGTTACAATGCTATTTCGATCTAGAGTTTCTTCGTCCGCGAATATCTTTTCTAGCTCTTATTCGTATGGTACGTCGAATGTATGGAACAGAATGGAAGAGACGTATAAATACGTTTATTCCCAAGCTTGTTCGCGGTCGTAACAATAGACGCGTGTACTCATGTTAACTATTAGCCTGTAATATGAATCTTACATATGTTCGGTGTAAGATACGTTGTGTAAAAAAACGTGTTGGAAGAAAAAAAGAATGACATTGTGGAATGTGAAGAACGGATCATCCACAAAAAGAAGAAAAAAAAAAGATCTTTCAATTCAGACGAACAAATTTCTTATATTTAGATTCCCGCAGATTTTTCTCTCAACAATTATACAATATGCATATAGTAATATTTATTTGTTTGGCTGTAAATATGAATTAAATTTTTCCAGAAAATCAACAGTCAATAATTGTCACTCAAATTGATCTTAGAAAATCAAAATTTATAGAAAATAATTATTGTGATATAAAGTATTCAATTATTAAAAAAATAATTTTCAAGTTTTATTATAACTTTTACTAAAATGTATCTAATTTTTTGAGGTAATTATCTTAATATACGAATGTTGTCTATGTACATATATGTATACATTAACAAGGAAATTATAGCCTAATTGTAAAATAAAGCCACGTAAAGATCGATGCAAAATCTATGGTCCACTCGAAAAATGTCTCACTCACAATCAGTGACGTTAAAAAATAAGAATAAAAGGTAAAAGGTAAAAATTTCTTACTTGGAATTGTTTCGCATTAGTTTCTTTACACGCAGCGTAACATTTATTCTAGCATTTGGTTTTACATTACCGCCGATAAGGAATCATCGTATACCGCGGTGACGCGGCGGAAAGCTGCAAGCAGCAAGATTAGCGACGGCGCTATTGGATCTGGAGAGAAAGAATGTAAAATGAGCCTCATCTTGTCCTCCTGTAGAGATCCAGTTGGTACATAAGGTAAGGTAAGTAAACTGAGTAGGGTCGATAAGTGTCGTGTTGTAACTTTCCATCATCGTAAACTACTGGCCGACTCTACGTCTTTAACTTCCCGCAATATTCGACGTCGCGTCGGTTCGTTGCCTCCGCTCCTCTTACTCTCTCGCACGCTTCGCTAATAACGCACACGTGATTCATGTTCGCATATACTTCGTACACGTCGTAATATGTAACGTTTAATAACGTAGCGAACTGCCTCGGCGCAGTTTCGAACGATTGCGGCAGATTGAATGTCGCCCGCGTGACGAAGAGGAAGGACGTTTCTGCCGTCGCATTTGTAATGATAATTCTTACGAGCGAGCGGGTTGTGGGTACTCGGTCATGAGAAGATAAGACGCATTCTTCGTACAGTTGCTTCACCACCGATAAGACCGTTTTTACCGCAATAAATTCTCTAAAACGCTTCATAAAAGTTTGTAAAACAGCAACACGCGCGTTGCGTTAAAACTTTTCTTTTCAGTCGCTAAAATAAGGACGCCTTTGATCATAGTTGTCGTAGATAAACGAGGTGTTCATTTGCAGGATTATTTTTCAAAACTCAACTTATTATAAATAAATGGCAATATTGAAAGATTATTCCTGTGTTTCTTTTATTATTTTAGGCCTTGTTGTTCCTTTACAAGATCGAAAAAATTATCAACCTTGACTGCCAGATTATGTACATATGTCTTTTGATAGAAGCTGGATAAATGCCATGTGTGTTCACACTTTACAGATTTTGCGGTCACGTGCGAAAATTGCCGCGTCATTCAATTATCATAAACTGCTTGCGTAATAAAGAGAATTGCAGTCACAGTACAGCATGAAATATTTGTTAGTCATTTTACCGTATCCTTTTAAATTTTTGTTTTGTAATATTTTTATATCTTCCCGTTTGTTAATATTCTTCCGTTTCTTTATCCAGGTATCTTCCTTAGTTCTTTTATAAATACATAGCGGGAAACATGTAAACGCATCTATTCTATTTAAACTTCACGACCCAGATACAACACGGCATTAAATGATTCAAAACGTGCGTGCGCTATCGAAAAAACTATCAATAATGCATAAATCTTTATTCTAATGCGAAATCAATTCAACAACATTTAATGCTCATTCATATGTAGATTACTTTTGTTATTCATGCAGGCTGCGTTCCGATACTCTCTACCCACCATGCTCTCTACCAGTATATTCAAACGCAGCCGCAGTATGCATTTACTAATTTCACTTCGATACGAATTGACTTTTTTTTAGACACAAAAAGGTCTGCCGGTTTTTCAGATCGCGCGGTTTCCAAATTTCGAATTAAGGGGAGTTAAAGATAACTAGAGCAATAAATTAAGCTATAAAATATTTATTATTATACGAGTTATTCTTTAAGTGTTGATACATCTTTGCCAAATTTATATTATTTATTTTATTAATTTAATAATTATATACATTATTATATGTATGCAATGAGACGATTTGTTCCTTTCTTAAATCTTTTCACATAAATTCCACGGGGCTTTTCTCTCTGCTGTTTCACGCGACCGCGCCAGGATTAATGTCACGTGGCACTTGTAGTCTGTTCGCAATCTGGTTTTTAGATGCCGCGCAACTACGAAACCGTCTCTTCTACCGAGCTACCTACGGCGACTGACTGTGTTTCGAATGGAAATTTCCATTGGAAGTTGGCATGCCGCGCACACGGCGCGACCGTACAGTCAACCATAAAAGTGGATGCTTTCCCTATAATCTCCAATGCCTCGTCTATTTAAAACGGCTGTCACGGCGCTTTCTCCATTGAGTCCACGACAAAGTTACGTCCACGCCAAAAATTCGTGGACATGCTTCTATTAGCGTTATTCTTTTTTTTATATATATTGCTTTCTCAACTAGCTTATTATATACTGTTACCATCTTATGGATAATAGAAACAGTTATTGTAATTAACCACTTTGTAACGCATAATATTCGTGTGAAAAAATAGTACAGTTTTAATTCGCCATATAAAAATTTCCAAGTACTCTTTTTTTTCTTTTACGATATTAGTAATGTTTTCTGGATGTGGTCTGCAATTATCATAGTTTTACTTTGACGAGTAATCTTAAAAGATCAACTATCAGATTATAAATATGTTCAGCATATATGTCAAATTGTATAATTACGCAATAGAAGTTTTATTAAATTTTATTAATAATTGAAGTGTTTCGTCACATAACATTGCTGTGTGTTGCGCCAAATATGCTTTCCTAACATTTACTGGAATATTTGCGAATAATGAATGAAACGGCTATCGGCCGGATATATCGGTTTTCACACAGACTCGAATACTGTGTGTGTGTGTGTAAAATTGCATATCACACATATCACAACATCGCTATTTATAAACACGAAATATAGTATCATTATAGTTGATGAAATAATTCGCGATTCGAAAAAGAATACGTTTTTGAAGAAACGTATCACTTTCATTTAGTATTACACTGAGAATCTATGGTGGTCTATTTTTGCGAAATAAAGTCTCATTACATATTTTTCAATATTTTAAATAAATATACCTTTTACCAATGAATGCTTATACAGACCTTATCACGAAATACCAGATGATAAAAGTAGATCTAGATGACAGCACCAGCAATATTTCTTCTGCGATTTCTGAATTAGGATGCGAAGATAAATGCCTTTTTTTCCGCCATACAATGCACTAGAGAAAAAAATGAGAGAAAAAATAAACTCTCTTTCTAAGAGCAAAGAAGACGTTTTCTTTTTCCCTTCTCATCACGAACTGCATAATGCAGTTGATGTGCAGTGAATTTTTTAATAACTGTTTTAAAGTATTTGCACTAAAAATAAAAAATTATAAAATGTTTTCAAAAATTTTTGATAAAAGAATTTATTTTCTAAAAAGAGATCTGCAATTAGGAAAAGATGTATAGGATATCTTTCTTTTAAGAATATCCTATATAAAGTGTGTCTCAAAATTAATTTTTAAATATCAATTATCAAGTAGAATTACAGTAACAATTATTAAGCTGTGAATGTTTAAAAAAAGAACCTTTCTTTTAGACCAGTTTCTGATGCGTAAAATTTACCTCTATTTTTATTTTACAGTACATTTAGATAATAAACAATTAATTAAAACTTACATTTTTTCACGAAAACAAAGCTTCCTCTATGAGGAAGCAATACTGTTCATTATTTCCGCTTTTTCTCATATTAATTATATTCATATTTATGTCTTATTTATGTTTCGCATAATTTTATAAATTTATTACGTTTAGATTAAGATAGGATATAATTTAATGCACTCACCGGTACGATGCGCAGTAATAGAGTCGTTGTATACAACATTGATCTATATCTATATCATTGATCTGTAAAATATAAATATAAATTGTGTTTAAAATAATATTTTAAAAAATATCTATATATATTTTATATGCTATATTATACGATTTATAAAATTATACGAAACATAAATGTGAATATATATGAGAAAAAGCGGAAATAACAAACAGTATTTTTGTCTTAGCAGTTATTAATATATAAAAATTTAAATTTGCAACGATAATAGACCGTTTAAGTCCACAAGTAAGTAATATTAAATTAAATGATAAATTGCTCAGTGCTCACCAGCTTGTGGCTCGTGGTTGCTTCGCTGATGCCTCCCTGGGCCTACTCCTTCTCCTCCCTCGTCCCTCCGCGGCCGTCCTTTCATGGAGCTCACCCATTATACAACACACTCGCTAGAACATAATTCACTATTATAGATATGGATAGAACGTACGAGTTTGAGTTAAAAATAAACGCTCGCGGAACGCGATACCCGGAAAATACGACTGTTCGCGCGACAGATCTCGTTCAAACGCTATTCGCGAAAAGCAGTGTATTATACCGAGCATCGAATTTACATTGTATGTGCCCCGACAAATAGATCCGTTCTATATCCGCGACATTGAAGTTCGTGGCGACGCTCGACGCTGCCATGATACTGTGCGGTGCGTGATAGATTTCGATCGGACCGGACGCATCACGCGAGATACCGCGCGTCGAATCTACGTCGCGCGAGCGTCAAATACTCAAGATTAAATACGAAGCTCATTGCGCTTACCGATTAAACCTGCCACGATGAATAAATCCGTCCTGTACGGGTGTACCCACGACCCGCCGAGACGTTCCATTCGCGGCGACGAAAGACCCGAGAGTGACGCGCGACGCGCGCCAACTTCACTGTGACGCCGCGCGACACGACGCGAGTCAAATTGGCGCCTGATTACAAAATGAGATTGACACTGTTTGAAAATACAAAATAATAATTTATCATTCCCACCACTACCATATCATCTCGCATTCCTTATATTACTTTAATTCCTTAATTTAAACAATTAAGTCGCTTCGTCCATCGATTCGATCAACTTATAATTACTAATTTACTAATTAACGATCGTTTTAGTCACGCGGATCAAGTAATTGGCAATTAAATTACCGCAAAATATAATATGATAACTGTAATTAATAGTCGTTTGACGTTTCGAAAAATAATACGATGACGCTGTATTATGTTCACGATTTTTTGGTTTTCTTCCGAAAAGAAGCAACAAATTGTGAACATAGCACGGAAGAGAACCATAAAATCGTGGAAATTAGCTACGGAATTCATAAATATTGGCTACGTAGTTCAATGTCCACATTCTGCGGACTTAGAGGCGCTTCAAAATAAAGTAACATCAGCTAAATTGCGCCCATGGCCGCTCTCTCAGCCTGTCACTCGTCAATCGTCATTCGTCAATCGTCAGGTCTTCGCTCAGCGCTCTGCTCAGCTCTGCTGAGTGCAGGCTGTTTATAGCCGTGTGACGAACTCTCTCATTGTCAGTGGAGTACTTACGCGAACGTGACAGTGCCGTCGGCGCCGTCGCGTGACGGAAATTTCGTTGGTAGTGTAGTTAGTAGTATGCTCCGATAGCTCGAAGTTCGGAGTGTTCGGACAAGCTCGGACCGTGTCGAGCCTCTCTAGGAAGTGCGTGCTCGACGAGCGCACCGTTGAGGCTCCCGCGAGGAAGCGACGGCGCGTCTCTTATGAGCGACGTAGCGATCTGCACGCGACGCGAATCATGGCGAAGGATGAAGGGGACGACGTGCTGCCGGACAAGGACGCGGCTAAGGGATTTTACGCCAAGTACGAGCCTAAGGAGATCCTGGGAAGGTGCGTTTCATCCCGGATAATATGTTTTCTAATATCAATTGTTGACTCGCGCCCGAATCTCAAACAAACCACCACTCCTCCCCGTTCGTATTTTATACATTTTCGCGTGGCACCAGCGATCGCAGCAAATACGATGCCGACGCGACGCGACGCGACGCGACGCGACGCGATGGGTCGAGTTGACGGTGACATTACATAATTAAAACAACGCTCGACGAGTTTTCGCCCGGATCGCGAATATCGGCGTTATCTCGGTGGATTGGGATTAATCCTCGTGAACCGTTTATTTCAGGGGAATATCTTCCACTGTGAGAAGGTGCATAGAGAAAGAGACGGGGATAGAGTACGCGGCTAAAATTATAGACATCAGCAATGAGACTCATGAGGATGGGCATACTATGAAGGACGCTACGCTGGAGGAAGTACAAATACTTCGTCGAGTAGCTGGACACCCATACATCAGTAAGCTTTCTATTCTATATTGTATATTCCTCTTCAGAGACAGAGATGGCAAAAGTCGCAGAACTAATTTATTTTAAAACAAATGCAACTCTATGTAGGACAAGGACAATCATAGTTATTTCCTTCTTTTTTTACAGTTGAATTGCACGATGTTTTTGAATCTAATACATTTATATTCTTAATTTTTGAATTGTGCAAGAACGGAGAGTTGTTTGATTATCTCACGTCTGTTGTGACGCTCTCTGAAAAGAAAACGCGTTATATTATGAGACAAGTATTTGAAGGAGTCCAGCATATACATAATCAAGGGATAGTGCACAGGGATCTGAAGCCTGAGAATATATTACTTGACGATAACTTGAATGTGAAGATAACAGATTTTGGATTCGCCAGAGTATTGAAGCCTGGAGAAAAATTAGAAGGTTTGTGTCAGTCAATTTTCTTTTATATGTATTCCAAGTGTAGAAAATGATATTCTTGGAAAAATGGTATTTTACAGACCTTTGTGGTACACCTGGCTATCTAGCACCAGAAGTATTAAAGTGCAATATGTTTGACAATACAGAGGGTTATGGATTTGAAGTTGACATGTAAGATTTTGTTAAGAAAAGCACATGCACATACATACACGATACACAGTGGTTTGTGTGAACATCACGAACATGTATATGATTTTATAGATATAATGGCACGCGTGCGTATACAAATGCACGAATTAATTTTTCAATATATTGTTGCTTTTCGCATAGTACAATTCTATTATAATTTCCATTTTTGTTTATGATGTAACAGATGGGCTTGTGGCGTGATTATGTTTACGCTATTAGTTGGCTGCCCTCCATTTTGGCATCGGAAGCAGATGGTTATGCTGAGAAACATAATGGAGGGAAACTATTCATTCACCTCTCCTGAATGGGCTGACATAACAGGTAAAAATTACATTTCAAGGAAATAATAAATTTCTAGGAAATAAAATATCAATATACATTATGTATATATTATTTTGTATATAATATTTAATATATATGTTTTAGAGGCTCCAAAAGATTTAATAAGGAAGTTATTAGTTGTTGACCCCAAGAGAAGAATTCCTATAAAGGATGCACTGGAACATTCGTTCTTTCACACTGTTGTAAGTACTTGGTACTAATTCTAAATATATCAAAGAAAATGCCATCATTTACTCATAATTTAAAATAAAAAAAATATGTATAAGGCCTTTTTAAATAACTAATATATACATATTTTATAATATATACATATTGCACACTATATTCCACTACAAAATTACAATATCTTACCATTAATTTGTTTTGCTTTATTTGTTTCCACTCACTATTCCCATTTTAAAAAGTATCCCAGGAGGAATATTTTTTCCTGGGACATTCTGTACATTATGTATAAATATCTTTATATTTAAGAATTATAACACGCACAGCAGAAAGCAAAGAAAGTGCACATACAAAATATTGGGTTTGTGGGACAGGTACTTGCATATAAAATTTATTAATGTTTTGTGTATTTATTTTTTTTTTATTTTTCTTTTTGATTAATAAGATATCTTGAAGTAGATAAAACTGTCACTTAATAGATTATAATAGAATTATAAAGTTTAAGTTATTAACCTTACAGCTGTGGGATCAAGACATCGCTCCTCTAAAACGTTCTCTGTCATCTAACTCGCGACGTCTGAGTAGGATATCTCAATTAGCTTTGGTAATTAGTTTACTTTTCTTTTTATTTTGTCCAATTTTATTTTATAGCAATGTTTACTATCAGTGTAAAACTTACTAATTATTATTGTGATTTTTATGTAACAATTAACAATTACTTTATTTCAGTCGACATTTATCGCTTATATTAAAATCATAAATAATATTGGAAATAATATTCGTAATGTTTGAAAATCAATGGAGAATGACAAACTAAACTACTCATATATCTAATTAACTGAGCCTGTGCTTGCATTCACATATATGCACATATAATCATTTGAATATTTATTGCATTCTCGCGCAAGAATTTACCTTAACATTAAGAACCTGTGTTAGGTATAGATAGTATATGTATATACTCATTGATATTAACACTTTTTCTATAGCGTTGCGCGTTGTATTCAACTACATCGTATTATAACAAAGAAAAACTATCTTTCGTTATATTTAGCGAATGATAATGATAATATTCTTTTTGGACGTGTATATAATATAAATGTTAATTTAAAGAGTTTGTCGCTTTTCGCTGAATAGCTGGTGCGCTTTTATCATTATATACTTCTTATTCGTTGCACAGGAGTTGAAGGCAAAATCATTCAATGCGAGGAAAAGATTCCAGTTGGCAATTATTTGTGTGAGAGCTGTTATTCGTATTAAACGGCTTCATATCACGCCTGAGCCGCTCTCGACACAAGTAGCTTGTATCGACCCATACAGAATAAAAATTTTGCGAAAGGTAAGGTGTTCTACATTATAGAAAGTTCGTTCGTATTATAGCAAATTAATTAAGTGCGCGTATAATGGAATGATTGTGCA
Organism: Leptothorax acervorum; assembly: GCA_035220615.1. Taxonomy (NCBI): domain Eukaryota; kingdom Metazoa; phylum Arthropoda; class Insecta; order Hymenoptera; family Formicidae; genus Leptothorax; species Leptothorax acervorum. The sequence continues at coordinate 582,092 of JASTWQ010001261.1, read as the reverse complement.
TGCATAATGAATGATTGTGAGGAAAAATATTGATAGGTTTTTATGGTTGGGTTTTGCGATAATCGATATAGGTTCAAAGCCTTCCAATATTATTCTAAGATTGAACGAGTACGATTAAAAATAATCGAGCATGAATAATGTGGTTGACAAGAATATATGATAATTGTTTTCAGGTAATTGACGGCTGCGCGTTTCGTGTCTACGGGCATTGGGTGAAGAAGGGAGAGGGCCAGAATCGTGCGGCACTTTTTGAAAATACGCCAAAGACAGAATTGAAGCACCTATACGTTAGTAATTTAAGTAGGTAACTATTACTTTGTTAAAACTTTAGTTAAATTTACCAGTACGGGAATCTCGCGCGATGGTCCTAATGAAATATCATGATGAAGTATCAGACAGATATATAATTATAAAGTAGTCAAAACTGACATTTTTTCTGAGATTGAAATATAGCGGATAAGTAGTACTCGGATTGATCAGATTTTTACTAAAATTTATATCTATATAAGGTTGTCTGCGGTGCTTTGGTTATAATAAAAATAATTGGTATATTGAAATTAGAATTTAGCGAAAAATTTTGTATAAAATAGTTCAACTTTAAGTCAGAGAATATGCAACATTTTCTGATAAAATACATATGTTTTACAATATAACAATATAGTGTTTCTACCACATATGACATTGTGGTGGGGAGTAATGATTTTATTAGAAATTATTTAAATCTTTGTTCTTTATTCAAAGAAAAACATATTTAATTATAAAAAAGATGTATTTCTATATAAATAGCTACAATACTTTGTGACATACTTATTACATAATATAGAACATATATGTAATATTAACACGTTTTATTTTTGCAGAATCTAAAAATATTCCAAGTTAGCGCTATATGTAAAAATGTTTTCAGAGATCCATTTATAGATTAATTAGAGGCGAGATAATACTTCATGTAAAATCTAGTCACAATTTTTGTACAAATAAACTCTTGAAGCACATGTTGTATTGATATATTTCTGTAAGAAATCAATAGGCAAGTCGAACAAAATTTATTGGTAGAGTAGGCAGGTAGAGCACTTGTGTCCATTTCTATCAATGCAGATTAATTTTAATCTCGGTTTAACTTTTTATCTTTTTCCAATTGTTAGAAAAAGATAAAAAATAAGTTAAACCGAGATTAAAGTAAATTTGCATTAGTAGAAAGTCATTATATATATAAATATTTGATTCGTACATTAAAAAAATTAATTTAAATTAGTTATCTTCAAGTTGTACGTCGTATAAGAATTTATTTCAAGCGTAATTGTCATCGTGCGTCACTTCTGTCATTTCTGTCATTTGTATCGCTTTGCCTTCAACTGCAAAGTCTATTCTTCGTGGCTACACTATGTCACATCTTTTGTGCATTTAAAATGAAATAGGTATATATAAATAGACATCAGAGAAAAAAGGAGAAGAATGACCACAAAGAACAAATTTATATTTCACCTATATTTCCTTCATATTTATGGTTCCTCGGGTGATTTATCAATCATTTCCAAATTGAGTAAGGTCATAGGTCATCAATTAATAAATGTTGGAAAAAAGTCAAGAAAAAAAGATTTATACGATCGTGCCCGAGCACGTCTCTAGCGGCCGTAGCTGCGGTCACCTCGCAGCAGTCCCAGCCTCTCGCGACCTCGTGGTCGCATGGTGCGCGCGCGCATTGGCGAAAGTAAACAATAGAGCGTAGCCCCGCGCGGCGCGGCGCGGCGCGGTGGACAGACGGAGTACTGGAGTAGAGTAGAAGTGGCAACAGCGCGTGTGCTCGCGCTCGCGCGCGGTGTCGATCTATGCATCCATGTGACAGAGAAGGAACGTAACAAAAGGTGGCGGAGGGTGACGCCGCTGCCGCCGCGATCGGAGCGCGAGTGAGCGAGTGTCTGCCCGGGCGAGCCGGGTGTCGGGTGTGCTCCGCTCCGCGCGTCGTACTCTCGCGTGCGTTCCGCGTACGTGCCTGGACGCTCGTACGCCTCCCCGACGTCGTGCAACGTGCGGGAAGGGAAGAACGTTCCGCGCGGCGCGGCGCGTCTCGCGCTCGCGTTCACGTTCACGACGGAGATAAACGCGACGCGCGAAGAATCGGTCGACCGTTACGACAAAGTGCGCGGGTCCCGACGAGGGATCGGCCGGCTACGCACCGCGACGGCGACGACAATGACAGGAACGGCGACGCGGGCGACGACGATGACCGATCGACGGGGCGAGTGAACGACTCGCCGCGTGGCCGAGGCGCGAAGCGAAGGCAGGCCGCTCCGCGATACTCGTCTCTCAACTCTCTCACACCGTCACACGCCCAGCGGGATTGCTGCGTCACATGGGCCGCGCTCATTCGTCGATACAGCCGGGTGACGTCACGAGCCGCGCGACGATTGGCCCGCGCCACGGTGCCCGGACACGTGAATCGTGGCCGAGCAAGCATGGCAGTTTGATGCGCAGTGGTTTTCAGCACTTGTAAAATGCCACCGCCACGCGCCAGATCGATCAGGTTATAACCCGCGTTTCGCCGCGCGCTACGAAACGGTCGGTCGTCGGTCCCGTCGCGCGGTCGTCGCGCGCTCGCGAACGCGAGCATTTCTCTCGAGTCTCGACTCGCCGGGATCCGCGATCCGCGATTCGCCACGACTCGTCGTCGGTTGCTCTTCCTCGCGGTCGGCCGGTCGCGGAATCCTGATCCGATTTCGGGTGACCACGCGCGCTAACAGGATCGCCGATCGTTTGCGACAGGAGAGTGAGTTAGAGCGGGGACTACAGAACGAGCGACACGACATTGCCCGTCCACCGCTCTCCAGTGTCGTTCAGTGTCGTGCCTGGCCAGGGTGTACGTGTACGGGACTGCACGGGACGTGCGGTCCGGCCCAACACGCAACGTGTTTCAATCTGTAAGTTTTGGCGGAAGTGCAGCCCTTTCCATATCTCTTTTCTTTCTATCTCTATCTCCGGCTATGTCTTTCTCTCTTGCTCGAACCACCACGCCCGTTCGAGAGAAAGAGCAATAGGGACGGGGCAGGTGGAAGGAGACGGGGAGAGGGAGAGAGAAAGAGAGCGAGAGAGAGATAGAGCACGAGCACGAGCGCGAGCGCGGGCGAGCCTCGGCGACGGGCGAACCATTATCTCCGTTACTAGCGCCTATTTAATTAACATGTGTATAGAGATGGTTGCGTGGCGTGTTTTCCGTGCCATAATAGAGCTGGCCAATGGCGCGGCGTCCAGCCGGTGACGTCGCGGGCCGCGGGTGTCGCGATTGGCCGGCGTTGCGTGCGTCGTCGACCGTTCTAACGTGCGTGTCGCTTTGTCAATTTTTGGAGCTCGCCGCTCGCCAGTCGCCGCGGCCGCGCTTCGAATTTTCGCGAAAACATCCGCCGCCGTTTAAGCCTCGCGCTCGTCTCGTCTCGTTTCCGCTGACGCTGCCACCAATGACGACGACGACGACGACGACGACGACGACGGCGACGACGGCGTCTCCGTTGCTGCTGGCTAATCGTCGCGAATCATTCCGTCGCGCCGCTCTGCTCCGCTCCGCTCCGTTCCGTTCCGCGCGTCCGCTCCCTCCACTATTTTCGCGTGCCGAGACGCGAGACCCCGCGCGTCTCCCGCGGAGAATGCGAGCGCGAACGTCACCGTCGCGGTCGTCCGCTTTCGCGATTCCGTCCACCGAAGTACACTTAGCTTTCAAATCGGCACGTTGAGTCCAAAAGATTCATTCTCTTTCGGATTTTCTACCTTTTTTTTTTTACTTTCTTTTCCTTCCCTTTTTGTAATTTTTTTCTCGATGCAATGTGCAATTTCGACTCTCGAATGTTTGCTTTTGGAAATTATTTATCGCGACTCGGAATAGGCGCAACACCGCCTTTCTCTTAAGCCCATTCGATATCTTGTACAGCAAAGTTTCGCCGCGGCCGTTCGTCGTTCGCGACCGCGAGGGACATAAATTTTCTTTCTCTGTGTTTTCCTTTATTTCTTTTTTGTGGCGAGGACTATGTGATTTCTTCGCGCCGATATACGGTGCAACAACGTGTGGTACTCTCGTGGCCGTTTTTGCGCACGCTAACGCCACGTAACGAGACGCCACTGCCGGTCGTTCCTTTCTTTTTTTTTTCACCACGCACGTTCGAGCGGTCGGGGGAACAAGGCGATCCGCGAGAGCGCCGCTACGTTTGCACGCTCCCATGAATTGTCGATTTCCGATCGGCCGCGATATCGAGCTCGAACATAGTACTGCCCTTCTGTTAATAATCGTTTAAATTGTGAAATAAAATCGCGCGAAAATTTAACTGTCTTGAGACAGAAAGATCGAATAACGAAACGTTGTTGGTGCGAATCTGTTCGGGATGAGAGGAAAGGAACAGGTTTACGCTTTGAAATAATTTATCAGAAATATCGGTATAAGAGATGCGCTTAAAAAGGCTGATTTTTCAATATTCCCGATTTACGTTGCTTTCGCGAATGCAGCTGTCTTGGAGCATTCTCGGCCTTTTTCGGGCAGTCTGCTCGATTCTCAGTTCTTGACTCCGGCGACGCGAGCTTGGGATACGTGCTGTCGTTCTGCGCTGCAGGAAAAAAAGTTGCGACGCGCCTGCGCGGCTCTCTTCGCTCTGTCCGATGCGCTGTTGCAAGAGCGCGGCAGCGTGAGTGGGTGGCCGAAGGGTGATGGAAAGGCTTCCCGCGCGACTGCGTTACGTCACGCGTATAGGTCACGTGACGTACGTCGTAGACACACCGCACCGGTCGTGTCCGCGACGTCCACGACACCCTCCAGACTCGAGATAAGTCCGATAACACTAGTCCGAGCGAGCTCCAAACAAAACGCAGTAAATCGCGTCGAGAGAGACTCCCTTTCGATGTGTTTTTCCCATGAATTTGGCGATAGAGACGCTACGGTAAGAGACGGTAACCTCTACCTCTCCTATGCCACCACCTTGCTTCGAAAAGTTATCGCGCCCTGATTGAACATTTAATAGATTACATCTAACGGGAGGACTTTTAAATGTCGTTGAAAGAAATCGTTACTCTTATCTGACACTATCTCAGATCGATAGAAGTAATGCCTGTTTATTAACGACCCGTTTTTTCCCCTCACGCAGCTTGTACGCGGCGGCGGGCAGCAGCGGCAGCAGCGAAGGAGGGGGGGTGAGGGGGGGCAGCGGACCGGGAGTCGGGCTCGCGACTTGCTCCTGCCGATTCATCGCCGGCGACGCCGGCGTCCGGAACCGACGGCGGCTGCGGCTGCGGCGTCGGTGCTGTTTGCGGCTGCCGCGACGCCGGCGATTCGATGCGGCGGAGTCAGAACGATCATTCGGTGGGTGTTCGCGAATCCAGAGATTCGACGGAGCAACAGCAACAGCAACAACAACAGCAGCACCACCACCGCCGCCATCATCACCAGCGCGCTCCCCACCCCTCCCCGCCCGTTGGGATAGAACAGCGAACCGGCCGCAGGATGAGCCTGGAAACGTTACTGCAAGCGGCCTACTATGTCGAACAGGAAGAGAAGAAGCGGGAGCGCCTGGCGAGCACCTCGTCCTCCTCCTCCTCCTGCGACCAGCACTCGTTTGCGCCTGCGCCGACTCACTCCAATCACGCTTATGCCTCCGGCGAGCCACGTGGTGAGTACCACGCGCCGCTTCTCCGGCGACCTTTTACGACGCGTCACTACGATGAGGTGCAATGGCGTTACGTTGCCTAAGTTGCCTTGCAATCGTAACAACGATTTTGTGCAAAGCTGCTCGACGCATTGATTGCCACGTGATTCGTGTACGAATGATTAATTTCGCGAAAAATTTCCAGGAAGCTAAACACGTTTTTTTTTCCATAATTTAATTAAATTTCGTAATTTAAAGAAATTTCCTTTGCTATCAAAGTTAGATTAAAATATTGTTGTATTATCAACTTAAAAATTAAGTTCTTTTCGTGATTCAAATATAAATTTCACTCTCGGAAACAAGAAATGTCACGTATAATATGAATGACGTGTCATTGCTGTCATTAATGTTAAATCTGCGCGAGAACGCACGGCCTCTTTCAACTGCGCTGCGCTTTTTCTTGCAACCGTTGATAATAACGAACAAGTGTCAGTGCGTTTTCGCTGTGCCATTGCATTATCAAACGCGACAATTGCTTATTTTTCTGTGCCGTGAATGTAGCGAGTAATCTACTGATAACAATAACGTCCCCTTCTCGTGACGCAGAATATCGATCGAGCCATTGTGCGTCGTAAATTGCCGAACAACATGCCGAAATGGGCAAGTGTGTAAAATGCATTGTTGTGTCTGCAAGATGTTATCTTTATCCTTCCCCGATGATAAGACGGACAGGTTTTAAAAGTAGCACACAAGCGAAATTCGCTCAAGCGATGTCTGATTAAAGTTGTGTTTGCGCTAAGCAGGAACGCGGTGCCCTTCTATCATATCTGCAAATAAGAGATATTATATGGAAGGTAACGCCTTTTACCCTTGCCTCTCTCTGATTAGATATAAAATGTGATTGATAAAAGGAATTGTAATACTGTGAAACTGAAATCTTCCGAAAGACATATCTATATCATAAATCTCTTTGAATGATAGATTTCCGTTTCAAAATGATTAATTTCTCGCAAACGTGCGATTTAATCAGTTTTCGGTGAAAGATATTTTTGTCCCAAATTTCAGTTACAATATAGTTTTTGCTGCGAGATATTGGCGTGGTCGGCCTTATTAGGGGAAGTAGGAGATCGCTTTTCTCTATACGACTCATGAACTTGGCGAAAACGATAACACGTTGCGTTGACAATCGTGTCTGACAATGAGTGAGAAGCACTGGCACGCGTAGTTGCGTGCGATGACCACGCGTTCATCGCCTCCAAATTAGGTATGATTTACCTCGTGGCAGTGTTTCTCAACCGTGACGAACACAGGGAGAAAGTAACGAAGACGAGCCCAGCGCATCAGATAACGTGCCTTGGTACGAGAGGCCGGCCTACCTTGGCCTTGCATCGACTCCGTTCCCTATCTTTTATTTTATTATCGCAAAATGGAGATGTACAAAATATTGAACGTTGCTTTTGTGCGATTTTGCCAACTTTGTGACCAACTTTGTAGATAGGTATAGCCTATCGGTCGATCGGCTGATCGACCCGTCCCTGAGCGTTTGTGAACAGGGAATTAACCGAATCATTGATGTATCCCTTCGGTTGCCATTAAGTTCTTCCAAGTTGACTTAAGTAGCCGCCCCTCCTGCGAGACAAGTTCCTCGTGAAACAAGCTGTCCAGATGACGACACGTGCGATTAAATCGTCGCTTTCTCTTTTTCTCTCTCTCTCCCTTTTGTCCTTCTCTTTATGCTTCACGGAAATCATTGAAACTGCGACAATTTGAAAATTTCTCGAAAAATATGCAAAACGATTTAAGACAAAAGGAACGCCACTGTTGTCCTGTAATGAAAATTGCGAGTACTGTCGTGCGACATGCGTTTTGCCACTCCAACGTTAATCCCGCGCTCGCAGTCGCTGGTAACTTGGTAAGTCGAGCTTATTACACTCCCCCCCCCCCCCCCCCCCCCCCAAGAGCACCGAGGACGATGGAATTTTCCCTTTCTCGTGACGTAGCTAGACACGCGCGAAAGTGCATCGCGCCGCGGATAAAGGTGAATATTTACAGGGGTTACGAGAGGAGACAAAGAAAACGAGATACGCGAGAGGAGGGAGCAGGCCTTAGGTTCGCTCGTGGGACGACGGAAGGGGGCGGAGAAGGGAACGGGCACGAAGAAGCGCAAAGGATCCGACTGACTTGCTGGTGCGCTTCGCATTGCTTCGCATCTCTTTGCTCGTGACAGAATCAACGTACGCGCGCATTCGAACCACTTGCACGCAGAACGAGACAGAGGGTGGGAGGGAGAGAGGGAAAAAGAGGGCGAGAGGAGAGGTATGAGCTGCGAGCTGCGAGGGAGATCTCGGAGGGTGGCGGAAGTCGGGCGACTCTCGGATGAGAGGGGGGGGAGACGACGGAGAAGTGCTGTAGGTACCCGACGAGGTCGAATCGTCGCGGGTATGTAGGGGGGGAAAGGTAAAGCGGTAAACTTGATGGCGGGAGGAAGGAAGAGCCGATGGCGACTATAGAGGTGATGCGATGCGACGACGTAGTGGGGGGAGGGGGGTTGGAGAAGAAGGGGGGGGGCGGTAAACCCGGGTATCGTGCGCGTGTTCAGTCGCTAAACGAGAAGGAGAAGAAAGGCGGAGGAGGAGGGGACGATCCGGTCACTGACTCTGAAACACACGGTGCGGTGCGCCGTGCGGTGGCCACTCGCGCTTCATTCATGAGTGCGCCATCTACTCGTGCGCGCAGCTGTTAATGCTTTTTCTCCCTCTTTCTCTCTCTCTCTCTCTCTTTCTCGATCTGTTTCTTTAATCTTTCTATAATATCGTGTTGACACACTGCTAGGGATTGTCTATTAAAGTCGCCGATTAAAGTCAAGATACAACGAGCGTATTTTACGAACTATATATTTGTTTTTTATGAATTGTGTGTACACAATTTGTAATAGGTATAGTAAAATTCCTTTTCCCCTCGGAACGGAAAAGTTACGCGAGTGTCGTTTGCGCGCGCGACTCTGGTCGTAATGCGGATGGTTTAAACGCCGTAATTCGCTCTCTATCTTCGTGCATCCGGTCTGTTATCCTGGTGCGCGTGTTGCGCCGGCACGACCGTGCGTGATTATACCTGATGTAATAGGCAACGTGTGTTAAACGACCATTTAAGACCATCTATCGTACACGCGGCTGAAGGATGCAATTCCACTTTATAACGTCGTAATGCGACTGTCTTCCCCCATATTTTACGCCGCGCTATACGCATGCTGTCTCTATAAGAGAGAAATTATACAATTTCCAGCGTCACCTGCAGCCTGCAGCTTGTTTTATTTACCTGGCTAGTGAGAAACATGCATTTAAATCCTATAAATTTCTAAATTTTTTTATTCTTTTATTATCATGGTCAATCACGTTTGCCTAAATCTAAAAATCATTATGTTAAAATTTTGTATATATTTCTTATGAGATTCTTTAATTTTTTATTTCAGTAACATAACAAAATTACAAATCTGATAACGTTATATATATATAATTATATATGTATATACATACACGTGTGCACGCGCACGCGTTTATATAAGCAATTTCAATCTTTATTCTTTAAAAACAAATTCTTTAGTTATCATTTCGATCAGCAGAAACTTTAAACTACAAACGATATAGTTACTCGTCAGAGATTAGATAGACTGGGTTTAATTATATGACATAGGTTTAGACGAATTTGTTTATGCAGTTTTAACTCAGTTTAAATAAAATAAAAATCCAAGTTTTCTGCAGTTTGTGGAAGTTAAAGATTAATTTGTGTAATAGTTTGAAAAAAAAAAAAAAAAGAAGAATGCATTTATTTCGAAGAATAAATACTATACTGCATATCACAACAGAGTAGATGTTAATAATAAAATCACTATTTCTGTACAAGTGAGAGTATAGCCTGCAATCAAACTAATGTAGAAGAAAATTTTATTTTGCAATAAATTTCCTCTTATGCATGTGTGTACGTGTGCACGTCTGAAATGGCGAGTGATGGAAGGAAAGTATGGGAGCGCAGTCAGCAACGACCGGTGAACACGCGGGTGAATCCATCGGCCGCTGGAGTACGCATGCACGTAGTCGGCGTAGTCCCCGGCTAAACCCCCACCCCGCGTGACGGCCGCGTGGTGTCCTGATCAATCCGCGACGTTGCCGGTTCTTTTACGGCTTGAGAGAGTTGAGAGGGGAAGCGGGTGAGCGAATTGAAGCGAGACAGAGCTGCTTCGGCAAGTTTGGGTGCCTCCCCACCCTCGTGTCTATTACACTCGTGCGGCCCCCACCACCTGGTTACAGCTCCCACCCGTCGCGTTGTCCGGACCCTTCTAGGGGATTCTCCTCAACTAGCACGTGGAGATGCGCTTCTTTCAATTTTTCATACCTTATCGACCTGTGGATTCACCAGTCACCTTTACGGCGTGAGATGCTCTTGCGAAAATCTGGGATAGATAGGGAGACGAGATGTGGAAGGACGTGCGAGAAGGCGCGCCCCCTTGTATGTACATGCATGTGTACGCGTATATACCTACATACGCTCGTGTGTGCACTTGCATTTTGCGTTGATATTCTTATCTCTCATCGGGAGGAAAAACTAAAATAACCAACTGAATAATGATTGTTATAAAAGAAAACAATTTTTAAAAATGATTGCAGAATTTGATTCTGATCATATAATATTCGCAGAATAGAGGAAAAGAATGTCTAACAATGAGTTAAGTCTGCAAATAAATCCAGACGAAGATAAGCTGAAATATAGACGGCTGCTTATCTATATGTATATAAAAAAAGTTACTTTTCTGTTTCAGATAAAATAACAAATCTTACATAGAAAAAAAAGAATATTCTTGATTTGAAAATATCTTTAGTATAATCTTGCTTATATACGAAACAACTATAATCTTTTTATAAGAATTTCAATGTTTTATTTCAACATTTTTTTCTTGGTTGAACTACATAAATGCTTCATTGAAGCAAGTTTTCTTCGTTTAATATAATCGTTTAATATAATAACGCAATATAATCTTATTTGATATTTCAAGATTTCCACTTTGAAACTAAAGATATTTTTAAATCAAGAACATTCTTTTTTTATGTAGAGATTTGTGTTGAGATATAAAGCATCTCTTGGAAACGATAAAAATTTAACTTCGATGAACAGTCGTTCTTATCTTGTCTCTATCAGGATTAAATATAGCAGACCTTAATCTCGCAGTTTTTGTTTAATTTTGCGAACAGTATACACGCCTTCATAATGTTTAAATTATTTTATATCTATTATTGATAAGATATAATATACCTATAACGAATAAACGATTTCTGTGTTCTATCTCAGGTGCCAAATGTAAGAGAGAACGCACAGAGTCAGACGATCTCTTCTGTGAAGAGAAGATGCTGATTATCGATGGTGAGTACTTCTCGCATTGTTATTAAATCATTTAACTGCGTCGTAAGTCAAAGGTGATAAAGGATGTTAAATAATCAATTAATAATTTTGTAATACAACGTACCGCGATATAAAGCAGATTTATATGCTTAAGGATCTTTTTCTTGGAAAAAGGAGGTTTTAGAAACGAAGTATGTTGAAAATATACATATTTTTATTACGGAGGCAGGTGCCCGTAGATAAATCCGGCACTGGAGATCACTGCAGTGCCCCAGATAGAACGTCCGCGACCGGACGGATTCCGGAGTTATCTCGAGTGCCGACGTGTCACGTCCGCGTCGTTGCGGAAGAGGTCCTTCGCGCGATAAGGACAGAGTGATCGCGCCGAGTGGCGACTGGAGGCAATTTTCGCGAAGACAGGGATGTCACTTCTCGCGGGAGGGATAGGAGGGGAGTTGCTGTCGTCGCCAGCGGCCAGGCCAGGCCGCCAGGCCGTCAGTGCTACCGTGCTACCGCTAGTACCGCTTGGCGCTTACCGCCACCACCGCTGTCTGGCGAGAAGGGAGGCACGAGGACGTCATCCTCGGGCTGGCTGGAGGCGGCGGCACGCAAGCTTAGATCTCAGTCGGTGTCGGTGCCCGTGACTCACGCGGTACTCTTGAGTCTCGCTCGATCGCGATCGCCGCGATTGATTGGTCGCGATCGCTGGTCCCGGAACGGACTACGGAGTCGCGGAACAGCTGACTGGCGTATCGCGATCACTTGAGTTAGAACGACGACATGTGTGCCTATATACGGCACGCATTGCTGATTTGTAGAGTCACGGAGTGGTGTGATTAAGTGCGAGATCGGTGAGACTAGGGTCTGTTCTTCGCCATCAATGTTCCTTTCAGCTGCAAAGCATTTAGCATTTCTCGAATTCCGTTTTGTTTAATTAAAAACAACGCGTGACGGGTAAGATGCACGAATGACGCAACAATCGGTCTTGACATGGGCGCAATTTTCATCGGGAAATTCGCGTTGAAAGATGTTCTCTCGATCACCCCCTGAGGAATGAGGTGGACGAGCGGCGCGACCCTCGAAATCGCTCGAGTGGATTCGCTATCCCGCGGCGAGTGGGTTTCGAAAGTTCAGCTTTTTTCTAACGCGCCAACGACCTTGCTGTTGTCAGCCCTCGTCGTAGTCGTACCCTCCCTTCTCTGCCGTGGTCGCCGTAATCGTAATCGTCACCGTCACCGTCACCGTCGCGGCACCACGACGTCGGACCTCTCTCCACGTTGTACGTTTCGCATTCCCGCGACAGTTTCTCCGCGCGGCCTTCTCGTCCTGGTCCTGGAGAACGGACTCACTCCTCACTCGGCGCGGGACATTGCAGTGACAGCGAAATATAACGATTCAACGGCGACGACGACCGCGACGACAACGATAACATCGATGATGATATCGATGACGACATCGATGACGATGATAGCGGCGAAGAGGCGGATACAGGTTGCGTCCGGTTGATCGACTTTTCCCGGAGCGAAGCTTAAACGGAAGTTCCGGAACGGTCGCGCGCGCTCCGATTTACGCGATCTTCGGAAGGATGGGTGTTCTCCTGCTGCCGGACGGTATCACGTCGCCGGTAATGCAATCGCGCGCGAGCCTGAGCGCCGTCGTCGACGTCGTCAACGTCGTCGCCGAGACGAACAACAACGTGAGCGGCCTGACGGACGCGAATAACCCACCGCGACCGTCGCGGTCGCCGGCGCTGGCGCCGACGCGGGTCGTCAGTATAATCGAGCCGCCGCGACACAGTAGCGATTGGATGCCACCCCCGCCGAAGAAAAAATGGATACGGCACTATCTACTCGGTGAGGTCCCTATTGCGCGCGTCCTGAAATAATGTTCTATTCGAAAAATGTCACCCAGACGTGCGTCGTCTCTCCCTCTCGCCCCTTTGCCTCTTTCGCCGAACCGACAGTCTTTATAAAATTTAAATTGATTAATTTCTTTTTAAATTTAACGTGTGAATTTACTATTCCAACGAGACTGCGTTTCAAGACAAATAATCGGTACTCAATTAGCTGGGTGGAAAAATGTATAGATATAAATTTACACAAAAAATATCTATTAATAGATTTAATTAAAATCCAGCCCGAATAAAAGAGGCACATCCCTATTTATTTGTGGTGTTCACATATCGCTCGAGCTTCCACTTATTATTAATTAATTTAATAATCCGATTTATCGAAACTGATTGAACATTACGAGTGTTAATTGTTTGGAGTTTTGTGGTATGAAAGTATATTGAAACTGATTAAATCGTTCGACTTTATTTTACGTATAAAATTAAAAGAATCTAATTACTTTTTATTTGCGATGAGTACCATTTTCGCGGAATTTCTCTTAAACATCCGAAATATCGGTGCGGCCAAATCATTAATTATTTAGACTGATTAATAATCTAACAGATAGATTATTAACTCTAATTACTCGCGGCGTAGAGTGTAAAATATACCCTGGCCTCTTATAAATCTACCAAATTCACAGAGTGAAATATTTTTATTGATCGAATGCTGCACAAATTGTTTTACGATTAACTTTTGAGAAGAACTCTTGCGTTTATCTTTGCAAAACAGTTCTGTCACATGCGTGACATGTCTGGCACATACGAGTTATATCAGCCCTTTACTTTTCGAACGTTCCTCGTAACAGTCGCGAACAACTTTGGAAACAAGGCTTCGTAGATACTAGATAGAGCGTTTCAAGGATGAAATGGGATCTTCCCACAAAATCAGATCTCGCACCGTAAGATTTATTCTGTTGACTTCCGATTTTGAATTGTCTCGCAAACAAGATTCTGATAAATGGCGCTTTATTCTAAAATTTTATCTTTTGACGGGCGACCGGTTGCCGCCGATTCTACTGTCTAAAAACGGCTGTCTTCGTGCTTTATGTTAAAGCTTTTCTCAGAGCATTTATCGTATTTTATTACTCCGAAAAATTTATGTATACAACACAGGCAAACTTTAATCCTTGCTTTAATCGCTCGTATATCGCCTGCTGCTGTTTTTCAGAAGCATCCTCATTCTCACCTCGAAAGAGTTAAGTAAGCCCGGGGGTAGATGCATTTACACTCAATTTTTGATTATACGCGATATTAACGCTAGTTTAATGGTCATCTATTCAAATCATATACTTGCTACTGAACTATTGAAAAATGTCATAAAATTTACATACTTTATTTACATAGATACTATTATTAGCAAACACATTTTGTTAGATCGCGTTTAGAATGCATATTGTGCTATTCCTCGACATGAAAAAAATGTAGGTAATAAGAAGTATGTGTATAGCAAGAAATCTTTCAGAATATCGCAGAAGCGAAAGAAAGAAGAACTTCTTCATAAATTCAAGTTTATGTATATAAGAAAAACTCTTCTTTGAAAAGCGGCGAGTTATAATTAGATGAACAATTGTTGTTTTTTGTAACGCTGTTTGCACGAACGTTTTTATCTCCCGTAGTGCTTATAATTATTCTCGACACTCGCACCGGCGAGGCAAACAGCAAAGAGTATTGGCATGCATTTTCATACTGTTATAAATGAGATATTTCGTGCGAGCTACACGAATTCACGCGTCGCGCGCGCGAATGGACGCGTGTCGACGATATATTTTCGCGGATTGTGCGAATATTTCGGTCGAAGCTGGCAGTGAAACGTCCGCCCGCGGAAAACGTGGCAGAAGGTGTCTGCGGCGTGGCGAACTGTTTTCAAATTTTATCGAGACGGGAAAATGGGAGAGTGACTTCTCTCGGATTTCATCTCGCGGGCAAACGTCGCCACGCTACTATTCGCTCGCGTGTTGAAAAGTTAAATTGTTATTTGCGCGAGAATCGCGTCGAATCTTAACGGAACCGACGGTCATTTTCGAGTTGGAAGTAATTTAACGAGCTATCGCGCATTCCAAGCAAAGTTTGTCGTTTGTTTAGATGACTACGTTCGATCTATTTATCGCTAATTCCTCTCTTGAAGCAGATCAATCGAAGAGAAACATCTATCTTGTGAAGAAAATACGTATTGCTCAGAAATAGCTGATATTTCTTTTTCAGATTAAGTTTATGTCACACACAAATAGATTCCTATAATAATCTTGCAAAAGCGTGTCTGCTAATTTTATCCCTTAGATGAATTATCGCACGAATTATCGGTTCGCTATCGACGGTTTTAATATATCATTTCGTAAACGAATACGGTTTTGATTAACATCTGATTACTGCATTTTCCGCCTGTAGCTCCGATTTATTGCCGATCTCACGCGTATTAGGATCCGCGGTCCTTAATTTGTTATTTTTTCAAATTGGCTGGTTCCACTTTTGACTCTCTCTGCTAGCTATCGATACAGAATGCTGCAGTCCGGACAAATATTACTTTCGCGATCCTCAATCTTTAGTATCCTTACTGTCAGTTGGGAGCTTTGCTTGTTTTATCACTACTTTGCAATGCATGCATTTTCTAAAAACAACGCGAATTCGCCCGGCGTGATTTCGACGAGGATCGTCAAAGGCCATGAATTTGAAGTATGTCTGCGGATACAAGATATGGAAATCGGACTATTTATAGTTCGTAGAGTATTTCCAAGTCAAATAGCTTCTATACCTCGCGACTATCAAGTTGAGCGTGCGAGAAATGAGATATGCAAAGTGTAGAAAATGCGAGGAATGTAAATATTATGTTATACGCCAGTAGGCAGTACGAACCGCTGATTTTTAAGAAAAAACCCAAGTTGGCAGAACAAAAGAAGAAGAAAGAAGGAAAAATTGCTTATCTGAACTCGATATTCATAGATGCAGCGTGCCTGTGCCAACATTCGTGAATAGAGCGAGATATTTTGTATAATATACGATTGGTGAAATTGGTGAACCGATGGTTTCTACCCAGCGTATATAATGTGGTAAACAAGATTTGTTTACTAGATACTAATTATTTATTGCCAAGTGCAGAACGGCCGCGGCGGCTGCTACATTTCTCTCGGTCTCTGTCTCTCCTTTTTCCTTCTCTCTATCTTCCCTTTCACCCGTGAATATGTAAACCTTCGTAAAACATTGCAAAAGAGTTGATAACGTTTGACGTAATTGCTGACGGGTAAATTCTCAGACAATCGATTCGGACCGACGAAAATAAAGAATGTAAAACGAAAAAAACAGGAAAGTTAATTTGTTTAAATATCGCTTGGTACGTGGAACAGAGATATAATGTCAAGAACGATTAGCACAGTGCAGTAATATAAGAATAATATATTTAGATGCAATTCGATTTTCTGTAATTCCTGAAATTCCGGTGCAATCATTTGTACAGAATGTATAAAAATTTATATAGATTCTTTACAATAATATATATAGATTTTATTGTAACAGGTGTTTCGTTTCTCGATAATCAACGTTTCACTGCATCTTATCACCTATACTTAAACGCGCGGATTATTCGCGAATACGCGCAGATGATTACAACGTGGATTTCTTTCTCGTTAAGTGGAAAGAAAGGGAGAATGGAGCGGTTTTCTGAAGGACGTTCTAACCGGTGCAGTCATTCTCACGAGGAAATCATATGTTACGTCAGCGCAAATGACGTGCGTTCTCGAACGTTGCTCCCGCGAGTGGAATTTTTCCCGGTGAAATAAAAGTTTCGCCAATTCGTCCAGAAATCGACAATCTAGGGGTAAACAGTACAGTTATTGGCACCTTAAGCAAGATCGCAAAACAAAGAGTGAATTATGAACCTAAATTCAGTTATTTTGAGAAAAATTACTACTAATAGTTTCAAAAAACAATAATGATTCATAATAAAATAAAATCCATCAAAAGAATTCAAGAATTAATAAAAATTATGTAAAAAAACACTTAACCTGTCAAAAAGATAGTCATTGGCCATATTAACACAGTTATTGTCCAACAGTGCAACGGTGATTGGCCTCTATCCATGCAAGAATGTGTAAATAATTAAAAAGTGAAAAAGAAATAATTTAGCACAAAAAACCAAAATTATTAAATCAATATATTATATTTTTTATATACATATATTATATATTTTATTACATATATTTAACATAAGATAAAAATATTAATTAAACAAAATGAAGACAAATTTTGTCTGACAAGCATTCTTTTTAACTAAACAAATTTTCTTTGGAAATATTTCATTTTTAACATAAGATGAACTTATTAATTAAACAAAAGAAACAAATTTTGTCTAACAAGCATTCTTTTTAACTAAACGAACTTATCTTTTTTAACTTAATTTTGGAATTTTTTTGATGGAGCAATTTAGAAATGTAACCTAAAAATTTTTAAAAAGATCTTTTCAATAATTTTATCAATTATTATAATTTGTATATAAATTGATGTATTTTTATACACGGAGAAAATTTTATATTAAATTTTACTATGGTGTCGCATCAACTGCGGACCATCAAGGAATTATAACTATTATATGTTTAAATGCTATGGTCAGTGTAAATTAAATTGCAGTAATTATAAGTTTAAATGCTATAGTCATTATTTTAAAAAGAATAAAGCAACGCAATTTTTACACTGATCATAGCATTTAAACTTATAATAGTTATAATTCCTTGATGGTCCGCAGTTGGTGCGACACCATAGTAAAATTTAATATAAAATTTTCTCCGTGTAATAAATTTTATTTGTTTCTATTTATTATGATATAATATTGAATATTTGACCGAGTGGCAAATTACTGTTGTAAAACGTTAATCGTGTGTTAGTCGTTGGCATAGCATAATTTTTATAATATATATGTTATTTTCATCGATATTATATTTTTTTTCACAAAATTTAAACTTTTATTAATGCATGTATATCGAAAACAAAAATTATAAATGTCATAAAAACATTAAAAAATCTGCAAATAGTTGGCTCTCTTATGGTTTTTTGATTGAATGGCGACAATTTTCAAGTATCTTACCAAAGTCATTTTATTCATTATTTATATAAATTACAATATACAGAAAATAATTAAGTATTAATTGTATCTGAAGCAGAAAAGTGTATTAAATATTTTTGTATTTATAATTAAAAACATTTTAATAGTATTTCTTTATAATCTCCAATTTTTTAAGATGTGGCCAATCATTGTAGAGTGGCTAACAACTGTACTGTTTACCCCTATCGTGACGATCGTGACTTGCGAATGTCTGACTTTTGAACTGTCAACCGCCGACAGTTCTTTAAAATTCTGTTCCCGATGTATTTCTACATTCATGAAGAACGCTGATTAACGGACTTATTTTTTAAATTAACAACTAATATGTATTGATTAATACATATTAGTTCAGTATCTCGGAGCAGCTGATATGATTGATGATATCCGTCCAAGTCCAATATATGTACCTATGACCTATGTAGAATGCAGAATCGACATTGTTCTCGTCTTCTTATTTATACATGGTATATTTGCGTCATCGTATATCAACATAATATGCTGCAACCATCAAGTAGTATAATGTGACTTTTGTTGCACGCTGGAGTTAAACATTGTAATAGAAGCATGTGTATTATACGTAACACTTGTCAATTAACAAAATTGGAATTTCTAAGCGGAATTTCTTTCTTCACATTCGAGTTTCACGTGTAGATGCGTCAACGACTTCCTACATTACAATTTTAGGCAATTTTAATGTAATAAAAAAATATTAATAAAATTTTAATTTCCCTCTCTCGCTCGACACTTTTTTCTAATGTGAGAAACGGGATTTTTCGAGTTGTCGCTTAACAAGTTTCTATTTCGAAATATCCAAATGCATCGAAGAGTGCAGTGCGTACCGTACACGCCTTCAAGAAATCAAACGTAGGATATGACGAGGATAATAATACTTTTCAAGTAATCCCGGCGCGGTTTTGCACGGATGCGACGTTATCCTGTAAAGTGTAACATGTATTATACATTCCTCGCATCGCATAAACTACTGGACTCTCGTGTGCTCGCGAAAAAAATCCCGTTGAACCGATTGGCATATCATTTGAAAGGAAAATCACGCCGCGGTTCCGCTCGCATGTGAGCGAACATGCAAATACGCCGGGTACGAAATTTATTACTGCAAACTAGAGAACGAGTGGCAATTCGCTCTGGACTCGGAGACTAATGTCTGGTGGCGTTTTGTGCATTTTTGTCTAGAAGATTGATCGAATATATACACGAGAAATGTTTAACTCGCGATGTAAAAAGTCGAAAAAGATTTTGTGTTGATTCAGAATCAAAGAACATCCTTGACTCGCAACGATGATTTATTAGACTGACACTTCAATACTACTTACAATTAGCGATAAGGCCGATAAGATTAAGTATCTTACAAGTAGGTTTACATCTGTTGGCGTAGTTTTGAACTCTCTATAATTACTTCGCTAAAATAAAAGCAATACTTTCAAGTAGACTCGACTCTAAACGAAATGGGTTGAAACTCTCTATGAGTACCTCGAAAAACAAGAGTATTATTTCCAAGTGCATTTGAACCTAGATTAAATATGTTGGAATTTTTTATGAGTACTTTACTAGAAATCTTACGTTTCTTTGAATCAAAACATTTGTATAATAGAGCGACAATTATTTTAATACATTATTTTTTTGATAATTACAAATATTAGATTATCAGTCGTTGATATTAAATATAACAAAAATATGATTAAAAATAGAATAAAAGTTACTTAGAATTTTTACACATTTATATATATATTCTTTAAATTAACAACTTATCGTATGTATTTAAATCGTATTTAATTTCAAGTGTATTTTATAATCTATTAGAATCTTGATTCGCGAAACTTCACACGAAGATGTATGTACAACAAAAGATAATTGAAAATTGTGATAAACGCTGATCGCATTTGAAATTTTTGTCGACGAAAAGTGATTTGCAGATTTATCTGCAGATTTGCCGTCAAAATTTAACGGAGGACTCTCTGTATATCTGGACGTTATTAAGAGCGCAAAATCGAGAAATGTTAGTTTAATAAATTATTTAAGTGTTCTTTGAAGATTTCTCGACTGCGAAGCGACACAAATGAGCATAGATGTGTGCACACGTTTGTAAGAATTAACCGTCCGTTAATTTTGAAAGGCAATGGATATCGCGTATATGCAATGCCGTCGTCAGTTTCTCGGTCTCTCGTTGTCCTCTCTCGCGCGGATGTACGCGCGCGATTCACGTCTTCGGGCGTTAGGAATAGATTTAGGAAGAGACTCAAGAGACGCGAGCTATGCGACGGGGCGGCCGCTGCCAAGTCGACGCGCACATGAATGGACTAGCTGCATGCTGCATGTGCGTACACGTGCTGCGCTAATTTATCGTGCCGACGATGGATAGAGCGAAGCTGGAGGAGAGAGGAAGCTGCTTTTCATGCTCGGTAGCGAGACGTTGCGGCCGTTCGCGAATTTGTTATCCTCTCTCGTCCAGGCGAGGCATAAATTGCCGTTCAAAGATTTGCACGATATTCCTAAGGGCGCAAGATATTCTTGCGTAAATATTCTACGTGGATACTCCACGGGCATTACCCGCGGAATTCGTTTGAACGCTAAATAACATGAAAGCTTGGCTGTTGTTATCTCTGTGAAAATTGTTAAACTGATTATTCTGAAAGGAATGGTTATTGGTTGGAAGTAGTCGATCGAAAAAACAAGTTAAAAACGTGGAATAATTTTTTGTTCTTACGAGCGAAATTGACTTTTCGAAAAAGTCGAGCTTAAAATGTTAAGAATTAGTAATCTCTCTAACTTATAATGTATACAATTTTTAACTGTGTGTCGTAGACTGAATAAATTTAATACAAAATAAAAAAATATGATTTTTATATTTTGCAAATGACTTATTCGGCAATTCTGTTCTGTCTTTTTTTTTTTTTTTTTTTTTTAATAGGCTTTCGATTTTATTTACCCGTACTCTGATGCTTGCGATGATCATTGGGCGATTTATATCGCAATGTCATTAAAAATTAATTATGTTGAACAATAACAGGAGAATCTCGTTATTTAATTTTCAAAAACTTATTTTCTCGTAAATAAAATTTTATGCGACAAAATTATACTCCATATATTTGATTGCTACTGCACATATAATAAATCACGTATTTGATTATGTATTTTAAATTATTCTATATAAATATTATAAATAAAATAATATCTGTGTGTGGCGTTAAACTGCGAACTTAACTAGGTAAATTATCGAATATATTATAATTTCCGGTGTTCTCTCTCTCTCTCTCTCTCTCTCTCTCTCTCTCTCTCTCTCTCTCTGCAAGAAATAAATCGTTGACAAAATGATTGGCTTGCTCGAAGCCATCGTCACTCCAGAGAATATCTGCTAATCTTAGGCAAAAGCGTGGCCATTCAAGCTCGAGAGCGTAGAATAGAATGGCAAGCCGGGAGCTTTGTCGTCTGCATCTGTGGAATGCCAGGAATCGTAGTGCCTCCGTGAATGTGTGTCTATATCCAGAATGAAAGAGATGATACAATAAAGCCGTTGCAATTAAATTTTGGCTTCTGTAACGTCGTCTCGCCTCGAGAACTTCTCGAATGACGATGCGCGTCTCTCGATGATTCAAACTGATATAATACATAAAGTTATGCGTATAATATATGTATATATCTTTTATTTTAATTGAAGAGTTTGTTTCCAAATCGTTTTGAACCTATGCGCCTTAGAAAAAATTAAGATTACGTGTTACAAAGTACTGGAAATATTTTCTGAGCTTTCTAACAATAAGACAAATAAAAAAATTTTGCTAAAATTTATTTCTTCCAAGTATGGACTTAAGTTTTTAGTCGCTTTAACGGTTTAGGTAAAGTGATTCTAATGATGTTGCAGAGGAAGAACCGTTGGAGAACAGCAGAATGAGTCTTTCGATAGCTTCCCGAGGTACCTCCGTGGGCTCCGTGGTCTCCAACACGCGAGCCACGCCATCGTCAACCGGATCAAACTCTGTTCAGCTGACTGCGCTCCATTCCGTGTCTCATCATCATCATCACCATCCTCATCATCATCATCATTCGCAACAACCGCAACAACCGCAGCAGCAGCAGCAACAACAACAGCAGCAGCAGCAGCAACATCACCTGCAACAACAGCAACATCACCAGCAGCAACATCACCCTAATAGCGATCATCAGAGCATACATAATCATTATGTGGAGAATCACAATCCGAATCAATCCCAGCAAAGTACGGGTAATCTCGTTGTCGACGTTGAAACGAACCACGATAATAAGAAAAATCGATCTGGGTAAGCCTAATTTTTCTATTATTCTATTTTCCTTTATTTTATTGTCGCGTCCTGTCAGTTCTTCTATTTTAAACCCAGATTATTTTTTATGGCAATATTTAGGTGATTTTGCGATGAAATAATTCTATTTTGAACCGTATCACGAGCTAATCTGGTTTCGCAATATCAAACTGAGAAATTGCAAGAACTGAGCTACCTATTGCAAGAATTAAAAATTGGATTAAGAATCAATCTAAGTTATTTCTTGCGTTATGCCTTATATCATTGCTGTTACATTCAAATCTGTCTAAAATAGACGCAATAATGTCTGTCTATGATGGACACACGCTTATGCGGCGACATCGACACATTCCATAGCGAGTCGATACGTCAGCCTGTTGCTTCGCGCGTTTTCGCCTCATCTTCTCTCCTCGCCGCTCCTCTCCGTGCACGAGCCGACGCCGCCCGTCGCCGACGCGACGTTACAGTCGGCTATACCTATTTACGCCGTGCACGTGTCCAGGGTGAATGGCACGTGCACGATGCGTCGCTCGTGTTGCATCGCGCGGCGATAATACCGTGGCGTTACATGATCGCGTCATATAGAGCACGTAGAAAAGCACCGTAACTGCAAAACCGCTACTCTAAATTCATATATATAGGATTGAGATGGAGAAAGGGAATTAATTCTTTTATTTATTCCAATTTATCGTTTTACGATTAATATCTTCTCATTGTAGAACATGCGTGATTCGGGCCGGCACCAGGGAAGTACACAACAAGCTGGAGAAAAATCGAAGAGCGCATCTGAAAGAGTGTTTTGAACTTTTAAAGAGGCAGCTACCGTCGCAGGACGAAAAGAAGTCTTCGAATCTCTCTATTCTCCATGCAGCGAACAAGTACATACAGGCAAGTTGCAGCCTGTTACATAAAATGCGGTGATTTATAGTGAAGAACAGGGATCCATTTGGATAGGAGCAAGTTTTTTTATTATGTATGTCGAGTATCTTGGGAAAAGATTAAAAAATCCTTCTTTTTTTTTTTATAAAACGTAAAAGATTGCAATGTAGTTTATAAAACAAAGGTTTAATAGGATTTTACCTATATTTAACGATGAAATTAAGTATTTTACAAGTAGGTTTGAATCTGTTTTATGAATACTTTACTAGAAATTTTGTTTCTTCGAATCAAAACGTTTGTACAAAGCGGCAATTATTGTATTTTAATATATTATTTTTTTTACAAATATTACCAATCATTGAAATTAAATATCACAAAACTACGATTAAATTAATATTACTCGAATTCTAGAAAATGAAATTTGACTATTGAATTTTATTCGGATTTTTAAGTACATATTAACTTGATCCCATCCCTAATTATATTAGACATTGTTTGTTAGGGAAACTGAAAGAATGTAAAAAAGACTTCACGCCATCGCGAATTAAATTTATATCCGCGAGATATCATCTATGGTCGATGCGCAAATTATTTATTGAAACTCATCGTTGAGAATAATGTAGTCGTTTTAAAAAACGACCGACCGTCACAAGACCGCACGGCAAATTACGATCCTCGAGCAACAATTGCCAACTCGAGACGGCCGCGGTGTCAGGCGTGAGGAAAAGACACTCGGAAGCTGCATCATCCACTACATTTCTACACTCGTAATTTCTCCATGTGAAAAATCTTCCCTTCGTTGTCTCTTAATCTGTCCCCTCTCGGTGCCCGCGTCCTCCCTGCTTCCGCATATATCGTATCATCTTCGTGCGCACTGCATTTTTGTGCAAGAGGCATTACCTATATCGGTTCCACGTGACCGTACGGCCATCGGTATCATGCTGCGCGGCACGTAACAGCAACGCACTGCTCTCTGGACTTTTATCGTCCGACGTCGTCGCTGTTACTCACGATGCATTTCGCTAGAATTTCGCCAAAAGCGACAAGGGCGTCAACGCTGATGTTGTTTAAAAGTTTTGCGCTGGAAATACAAGACCATTGATCCAATATTTTATTGATTGATGGCACGATCAAGCAGAGAACAAGGAAGTAATTCCACGTGAAAGAAAATTAATAAATACAAAAATGTATAATGTTTTCAGTACATTCTTACAACGAATGAGGAACTGTATTGATTAATGTATTCAAAAGTATATTGTTCTAGTTAAAAAAACCTTCCTCTATGTCCTCCATTCAAAAAAAAATAGTATTGACATCATCAAATTCTTCTGTTCAATTTTTATCTAAAATGTTAGTAATAGTTTCGAAAGTACACGGGGTACTCTTCTACCCATTTTTTAAAATAGTTATCAGTTCAGTTTTGGAAAAAAAGCTTTATGACCGTAGTCTATTTTTTTAAATTAAACAACGTTATGTTAATCACAACTACTTAACTGTGTTAAATATATGTATAATGCCCATTTACTTCCAAATTAAGAAAAAATATTGAATAAGGCATGAATTAGACTTTTAAATAGTGTTTCACTGGAATAATTTTAAATGTTATATGCGATTTCAAGCTTTTGGCCGGCAGTGTATACATCAAGGGAAAAAAATATTATATTTGTTATGTAAGAGGTGTCATGTTAATGTTGGAGAGAGAATGATTTTAATAATGCAAAATGTTTCTTTTCATGTGCCGCAGTTATTGCGAAAGAAAGAACGAGAGTACGAACATGAGATGGAGAGGCTCGCGAGAGAAAAGATCGCGGCTCAACAGAGATTGGTGGCATTGAGGAAACAACTCAATGCAAATTGGGATCCTATCGACATTAATTCTCTTTTGCTGGAACAGAATCCCGGGACGAATGCGGCGATCCCCAAAAATGGTGAGATATATTTGTGATATTAAAAAAATTTTGTCATGTTATAGAGATTGCTTTTTATGGAAGGACTTTTCACGAGTAAAACTCCTTTGCTTTGCAGGCAGTTTTATTTTAACCCTCTTTTATCTGAAGGTTAAAGACGGACGTTATGCCATTAAAAATATGACGAGATATTGTTGATTGTTAATAAAAATATTAAATAAAAAATCTGTGGAAATGTTATTTTGAGAAAAAAAATTTCATAATCTTATCTCTAATATTTTCTATCTTACTTTCTCTTAAACTTGCACTTTCGATTTTTTAATTTTTATTTTATTATTATATTCTTGTTTGAAAATAGTTTCTCTATATTGTAGAAGTAATTTTTCTTTATTTTGTGACAGAAAATTCATTTCATTTATCAACATCTTTACATCTTTTTATCTAACAAAAATCTCTTTAACAAATTTCAGAAAGTATGGAGGTTGATGTTACTGGACTACCACGGGGTGGCACGAGGTACAGTAGCACGAGCAGTCTAAACAGCGTGACGACGGCCAGTTCCCCGCAAGCATTGCAGTCCACTAGCACAACTTCCAATATTCATAATCAAGCCGCGACCGCGGGTGTCGTTTGCCAAACGCAGGATCTGAATATTGCGCGGAGCTCCAGGGAGAGCCCACCTGTGAGTTCGACTGCCGGAACGGTATCCGTACCCAGCATTTCTACCCCAACGCAGGTACGTTCTCCCTCTCCCTAAACTGAACAAAACGATAAAGTTATTTTCCCGCACCGTATCCAAGGTGAAATCGCAAATATTGCGATTTTGCAATAAATTGGTGCCAGAACAAATCACCACGCGTTTGCAGAGCTGCTTACAGATTGTTGACTGGAAACGGCTTTGAAAACGTGTGACATGCCTTTTTAGTCGCGTTGTTTCTTTTTTGGGGGGGAAATTACTTAGGATTTGAAACCGCCGTTGAACGTCGTGTAAATATTTCTTTTAATTTTTTTATTTGAAAGGATAGTTTTTTCACTCCGCAATTTCGTATTGTGTATTGTGACAGATATATTGAATATATGTGTATTTAATGGTCAGTTATCTATCGCTAAAATTATTTCGAAATTATCCGAGGCTGTACAATTCCTATGGTGTTGACAATAATACTCACTGTGAATTGCACACTTTTTTATACATCTGTTTAGACCAAGCTAACAAGGACGAACGATCACGAACTAGAGTTGTTAGCGGTCCGGGAAAACCGAGAAAAGTCAGGGAATTAAATGATTAGGGAAAATCGTGAAATCCGGGGAAACTCAAGAGCTCAGAGAATTTATTAGCCTAATTGTAAGATAAAATTAAATTACGGTAATGCCAATTTTAAATTTTTAAATTGTTTTTTCAGAAATTATTAAACGGAATTTTTAAAATTATTTAAGGAAGTATAAATATTTTTCATGAACTTTGAAGTGAACAATTTGCAGAAAACCATTAACAGGGATAGTTAAAAGGGAAAATTATAATATCTTGACTTCGTAAAATCAAGATATGTGTTGATGACTTTTTGCAAATCACTCACGAAAACAAGTTAATTTTTTCGTTTTCATTCAGCCCTTTACTCAGCCTGGAACGCATGTATGAAAGTTCATAAAGCGCATCACGTGTACCAAAATGCAAAAAAAATATATATATGTAAACAGATTAATCAGCATTAAAAGTGTTAAAGATTGACCTGCAGAAGTATAGACAGAATGGCATTTTTATTTTAGGAGAAGGTCGCTACGTCGTCTACCGCTAATATAGTGCAACAGCCGCATCAGCTGCATCTACCGATCAGCGCCCAGATGTTGAACACGAGTCAGGGTCTCGCTACCATCGTGCCAGCTTTGCAGCACATCGGACCGGGACTCAGGGTAATACCGGGCGATACGCGGCAGCTCTTGGTCACTCACACCGCCGGTAACAACGAATCTAGGCCCTTGACGTTGGCGGTGCAGAACTCCTCGGATCAGTCCAGACCGCCGTTGATCGCCGTGCAATCGAACACTGGGAGCGAGCCGAGGCCCGTGCTGGTCGTTCACTCGTCCACCGCCAATGACAACCGAGTGACGTTCGTGCACTCCAATCTGTCCAACAACGACAGGCCGCTGGCTCTGGCTGTACAGTCATCCGCGAGCGATGTTAGACCCGTTACCTTCGTGCACTCGGGGAACGAGGGTCGGTCGTTGGTCCTCGCCACGCATTCGCCCGCGCTAAATGTGTCGAGTGAGTATATGCTTTTGTAGGCAGATTTGACGTATAGACGGTCTGATCTCAAAAGAGTCCGCACATGAGCGAGCTCTGTATGTCTCAAATAATAATCGTTTCGTCATTGTAGACGCCCAGACGAGAATTCGAGCGGGAGATACGCAGAACACACATAAGATGGTCGGTGGCGTAACGCTCGTCGGTGGTAACGGCTCGGAATTGGCAAGACTTCCCGGTGGCGCGGAATTGAACATACTTCCGGCAAATGGTGTGTATGACAATGCAACGCGTATATCAGTTTTATTATATTTGAAATGTTCGCTCACGTTTCTACGAATGCTGTCGCATGCTGTAGTAAGACGACAAAGAATGCTTGATAGGTTGATTTAGCAGATTAAATATCTTACAAGTAGGTTCACATCTGTTGACGTAGTTCTGAACTTTCTATGGTTACTTCGAAAAATAAAAGCAATACTTTTAAGTAGGCTTAACCCTGGACAAAATGGGTTCGAACCCTCTACGAATATCTCGAATAACAAGAGTATTATTTCCAGGTGCACTTGAACCTAGATCAAATATGTTGGAATCTTTTATGAGTATTTTACTAGAAATTTTACGTTTCTTCGAATCAAAACATTATAAAGCGACAATTATTTTAATATAATATTTTATGTCAATTAGAAATATTAGATTGTTAATCGTTGAAATTAAATATAGTAAAAATATGATTAAAAGTATAAAATAAAAATTATTTAAAATCTTTATACATTACATACTTTAAACTGACAACTTCATTCTTCTTTTGTCAAGAGTTTGAGTACTACTTGTAAAAGATTCTTTACGATAGAAATTTTAAAGTACAATTCGCGAATCCTGCAGGTGCTCATTTTAAAATTTGAAAGTAACTAACTCGGGGGATCGATTACTTCGCAAGTACATTGTATGAAATATTATTTCTTATGAATTATATTCGAATCCTAGAAAATAAAACTTTATTGTTGGATCTTTAATTGCATATTGAACTTGATCTCATCCCTATGTTCATTATCTTGCGGTTGCAGGATTAACTTTAAGTCACGGAGTGTCACTTCAAACCGCTGCGGGTAAACCAGCCTCGACAATGATGCAGAACTCTCCGTCCACAGAGAGTATAGCCCACATCGTCAGTCAACACGCGCCTCTCTCCGGCCTGACTCCGATCGTCACGCCGATGACTGTTGTCTCCCAAGGTAGCCAGGTGACTGCTCACATCTTAGCACCGTCAAGCCTTACGGGAAAGGTGATCACTACGCCGATTCTCAAGTCCGTGGGACAAATGCCGCTCGTGAACGCTCAGTATCTGAACACCACGACTTTAGTGAAACCGGTCGTCGTGGTGAGCTCACCGTCAACGTCGACGGCAGCCTCAACGACGGCGGCGACGGCTTCCAGCACGCAATCCTCTTCGACCTCGAATTCGACCGTCTGACAGAATCAAGGAAAGGCGAAATTAATCTGATCGCGCTGGAATATCAAAATAGGATTTGCCGGTGTTTTTCGAGTAAATCTCTATGTTTATCTGAAGTAAATCATCTTTTGTCATCTGTTGGAATCGCTTAGATGTGTTAGCGAGATGAATTAACGAGAATAAGCGATTTGAATCTGGAATCGTTTTACGGCAGATAGTGAATACCATGAAGAAATCTTATGGGAGAAAATTTTTCATCTATTGTGCTACTTCTAATATCAAAGTGGTCTTGCATTCTGAAATGTCATTTGTGTCTCATGAGGACTGACATTCGAAATACAAGCTCTTCCGAGGAGTAAATCGACTGAGAAAATGTGAAAAAAAGTCCTTGCTCAACACATGCGATATATTGTATATTATACACGGTACCTTGATTTTATTAAGGAGGATAGTTTATCGCAAGTAAATTAAATGTAATGTTTAAACAATTAATTTATGACAATAGCCCGAGTGTCCAAGAATGAAAAAGCTTTCACGTTAACGTGGTGACGAATTGACGCTTTTAAAACTTTTAAGGCTTCCGGTCTCGTACGCTATTCGGATCATTGTTTCGTCATATTCTCGATTCGAGAATTTCTTCGTTATGCTTACTTTGACAGATAATCTTTTTTTTTTTTTAAGTGTTTTATGTTACTTTATGAATCCAAAATATTTTTTCCTATTAAACGAAACGAGAGGAAGCTTTGACTTGCAATGGAACAAATTTTATTTTTTGCATAATTTTTAAATTGCTTGACTGTGTTTTGTAAGACCCGTAAATTGACAAGTTTCATCATATCTTACTGCAACTGAAGAAGTATCACAGGAAATGATAATGACGGTACACTTAGAATGATATTAAATTAAAGACTTATGCTTTATGAAATAACATGGAATGGTTTGGATTTAATTATTTAGTGAGTGGAGGTTGGAAAATCGAAAATTACGATGAGTTTTGTGTCTTAAAATGGATTAAACGGCTGTGGAGAACAGATATTGAACTCTATATGGAGGTCCGTCTGTTTAATTTTGACAATTCAAACGCAAGATGCATTAAGTCTTGCTAAATCGATGATAAAGGCGGAAGTTATTTAGAAACGGTGGCAACAGATTACGTAGGTTTGTAATAATACATATTAAGTATTTATTCCTCTGTATTTATTATATGTTTACATGCGTATTATACGAATCGCTATCGCGCTTTTCACGAATGCATAATTGCAACGCGCTACGAACATATTGATTTCTTCATGCTCGGATTTCGTCACATGGAAAGGATTTAGGAACATATATTCTAAGTCACCGTCATCATTGTAATCTGTCCCGTGAATACGTGTGCACCTTAACGTTCCATGCTTTTGTGCAAACATTTCATTTCTGTAACGCGATCCTTGCATAATAACCGAGAACGGCTCGAGTAGAATAGAAGGGAACGATAATGCTCACAATTGTTTGGAAAGTTAAGAACGATCGCACGCATTTATCGAATTTATCGAAATACTTATTGCACTATTTTTCATTATTTTCTATATGCACGAGGATCGTTCCATAAAGATACAGATCAAAACTGCATGAAAATAAAAAAAAAAGAGAAAATAAGAAGATACAATAATAAAAAGATCTACAGATGTTTATTGTCGTTTGTGAACGAATGAGACGTTTGGTCAAATGTCTCAATGCTAACGATGACTGTACGGAAAAATAAACATTTGTATGTAGTTCTTATTATATTTTTTCTGATCTTTGGAAATAAAAATTTTGATGTATTCGGGGATGACGTGTGATCCCCCCCCCCCCCCCCCGTGTGAGAGTAGTCGACTCGACAGATTCGATTCCGATCCCTTCGTCCTATATGTATATGCCGCAGTTTTATATAAAGTTTATTGAAAGGTTGAAAGTTGCGAGTGAAGAAGTTACGAGGTGAATGACAAGCCGTTCATGGAATGGAAAATCCCAATTTCAATTTTAATGTAATTTTGATCTGTTCCTTATTTGTCGAACGATTTTTCGTACGTTCGTTCGCTTTTGTAAGATCGTATTGTACGCCTCTGTTTGGTATTCTAGTGATGAGATCGTCAACAGTGACCGGAACAATAAACTCGTTGGAGGTGCACATTTATCACCGTGAAACCACATGTGACAATTGATATTCTCATTGCGTGACGTTTGTGCAACGAGATACTTTTCCGATATGATTCAACGTGTGATTGTAACGTTTCCTTGCCTTCTCGCACGCGCGATTGTTGACGACCTCTCTCTCCCTCGAATACCAGTTCTCAGTTTGTGAATATTACTAGTACCGCTATCTCTTATCCGCGTGCACTTATTTTATATCCTTTAAATTATTTAATCGCGAATGGTATGATTAACGATTCGAGTTTTAAAATGTAAATGCGTGCCTTAACGGGCTACAAGATCACACAAACGTATCTCGATTGAATCAACATTGTTCAACATTCAAGGCGAACAGATATTTCGCTGACCCGATAGAAACTCGATATAAGAAAAGTTCTTCATGCTGTAGATTACACAATTTGTTTACGTTAATCAATCTGTAGACTTCTTTCTTTTTTGCAAATCTTAGGTCGTTATGTTCCAAGTATATGAATCTCCCGAATTTATTCTGCTGGCATCTCAATATAGAAAGAGGGGAGAAGTTAATCAATTACATTAATGTGTTTGATAAAGTTAATTGTCCATTGTCGTATCACGCGCTTCTTAGTGTTCGGGAAACGCAACGGGAAAATTCAGTTTGCAATAAGAACGAAAGACCGAGCAAAAACCCGGTTAGAGGTACTATAGTAAAGAAAAAAAAAAAGAAAACAGTTTTGTTGAATTATTTTTGACGCGGACGCTTTCATTTGACGAGACCTCAAGTCGTGCAATGGATGCAAAATGATTGTACCGCATGCTCTGTGACACATATACACACATACACACACACACACACAAAACGTGCAAGAGACACAAAGCTGTAACGGGACTGAAACGGAGAAAGGTGGAAAGAAAGAAAAGAAATGTGATCGAGTGGGAAATGTTGTGAAAGCGACATTTCGCAATCAGCTGTTTAGCCGCGACTGAAACCTCTGTCGGTTAATTATTTTAAGCGATGTAATAGCCTCATGTAAATAATAATTGCGTTAGCGAGGATAACCAAACGGGTCGAGAGACGGAGGGAAACTAAAGATAGAGTATAGCACTGAGCACTCAAGCTAAATGAATAATGTGAACAATGTGATATAAATAATAAATAAAAGATTAATTAGCACGGTAGCGTTTAAGGAGAGAAGAATCAACTATTAAATCGTTTACGGTGTAGATAGAGTGCTGGTAACTATCATTTACTAATATCTTAAAAAAAAGAGAGAATGTCAAAAAATTGAATTGTACATAGGAAATACAAGAAGGAGAAAAAGAGTGAAAGAGAGGAAAAGGACAGAGGGAGAGACTGAGAGAACGAGAGAGAACAAACAAATACAACGTGATGGACTGTGCCGGATGTGATACTCATCGTGCCGCGAATATCCCATGTAACGAAATGTGTTTGATCGGCAACATGCGATGGATAGGGGTGTGTGAGACTGCGTGATTAGGTGTATGCATGAGAAGGGTGTGTAGTAAAAACGTTATTATTGTTGTAGTCTATATCGAATTTTGTTATATGCCTCGAGTAGCATGTGAAACGATGAAACGTCTCTTACGACGCGGCTCGTTGTACGTAAAAAGGGAGTGAGAAGAATGAGAGAAAAAGAGAGGGGGAGAGAGAGATGAGATGAGTGAGAGTGTATGAAATAGTGCGAGAGAGAGAGAGAGAGAGAAGCGTGAAAGGATGGATGACAGGCGTTGCTGAAGAGAATTCGATCTCTTCGCATCCGCGACACTTTTTGTTAAAAGAGGAAGAGCAAGAAAGTAAAAGTGTGCGATGAAAAATTCAGTGCAGTCTATTACAATAAAGATTAAAATGTGAGTGTGACGGTTGCCCAATTCTCCTTGCAGTTGTCTAGTATTCACGCCGATTCCGAAACTCTCGGCTCGACTGATATCCGCGTAATGATATGTGAGTAACGAGGACTATCGTGCATTCGTTCTGCATTCTGCGAATCCTTTTGAGTAAATTTATAATCATGTAATTTAAAGGCTCGTTTAATTTATCCAAAGGCTCGTTGAAGCGATCTCAAACGCGCGTATCCGAAAGGAAAATCTACATTAACCATATATATATATTTTTTAAAGGATATGAATTTAAGATGGTTTCGAGCGAGCAAGTTCCTCGATTCGTGCGACGATTAATCTGATTGAAAACGGGCATCATTTGCGCGACGTAAAAAATTGCGCTTGAAGGATCGGGTCGAGAGTAACGATCTCGGCAGGACTCGTTGTGCGCTTTTACGTACGAGATAAGTAGTGATCGAAAGATTTCAAAGGAAGAAATTCGTAGTAAGCGATTTACAGAATGTTTCTTAAAGAGTGCCCACTAGTCATTATATAACGCTATTTCTTATCAAAAATTAGAGCGAAAAATCCTGAGAACCATTTTTTTCTATAATACTTAATAAAGTGATAATTATAAGTAAAGTTAATCCAATTAGCGTCGTCCTTTAGAGTTTTACACGAACGTACATCTGTAATGTCCATTTTTAGTGTTGATTAACTTTAATCTTGGTTTAACTTACTTTTTACTTATCTTATTCTTAAGAATTACAAGAAGTTGAACCGAGAGATTAAAATTAATCTGCATTGAAAGGGCGATGCTGATTGTATTAACTTTACTCAATAATTACTGTTCTATATAATATTGTAGAAAAAAATGGTTCAGGGTTTTTGACTCAATTTTTGATAAGGAATAACGCTATATAATTATTGGGCATTTTTTAAGAAACACTGCCAAAACCCCACGACCCCACCTCGAATCGTGGGAGAGCGATCGCGTGTGAAATTTAGCGCGGAGAGCCGATTTGCCACCCTACGACCGCGCGGCGATCGCACGTGTTTGCGATCCGCATTTTTGGACTGTCCGATCGCCGATCGAGTAAGCGAATTGTCCTCGAAGGCAGATCGGGCCGAAGTGCGAAAATCAAAATCGGGTCTGCCTTTTCTAACAGCTAGCGTTTAGAGATTTACAAGGCACGTTCAGATGCGACGCCCACGCGAACGTTCCATCACGTGTCGATTTTTCACGGAAATCAGGGACGTGGAAACGTTTTAAAGTCCAGCGCTGCTCGAGATTTGTATTTCTTTTTTTTTACGATTGGTTTCTACACTTAGATTCAGCAAAAGTAAAGGCAAGAACCAGTCATTAAAAAATCACTGACAATGAGTGTTTCCTGAGCTGCTTTTTCTACTGAATAAGCCATTCACGCTTATTACTTTCCTTCTTAATGGAGATGGAAAAAAAAGGTAACATGCTCAGAATTACAAATCTTGGGCAGCACTGTTCTAAACGAATTACAGATCATTCGAAATTGAAATAAAATTGGAACGTAGTCTTAGAATCGAGAACGACCTTCAGATTTATTCTCTTCGCTATAAGGTATTGGTAGAATCACTCTATTTCCAATCTTGTTTTTATTGTTAAGTACTCTATACTTCTCAACTTTATTTAACAAAGATAATTTTATGGAATTATGTGTAAAATGTTTTTTTTTACATTTTAGAGACTTTGAGTTATATAAATTATCCCAGATATATAGTTTTATCGAGATTGTCAGAGCATTCGGGGCACGGTCGAAATCGAATAACGTGATGGTGCGTTCGATGCTGTGCACTGCAGCTGGAACTGCGGATTTCTAGAACTAAAAACTCTTAGCTCTTATCCGATTCATACATATGTAAAATCGAGATCTGTCCCCTCGTTAAATCATGAAATCGATCGGCGCGTCTTTCCCTTGTGGCTGACTTGCACACGAATAAATTGATGAATAGTTTAGTCGTTGTTTCCTTCAACTCGCAAACCCGCAATTTTCTTTTTTATTTCGTTCGCGTGCAACGCTTGACAAAACATTCGCTGCAATGCGAAATTCATCCAATCTAGAAATATTAAAAGAGCACTTAATCTGAAACAAACCGGCCGCGCGGTATGACAACAGATTAGCAGCAAGTTTGTTCAAATATCGCAACGACAGATCCGGTATCTGTGTCTGTATTAAACTCGTATTTTGCCGGCAAAGCCTGCCGATATAATCGTATTAGCTGATTATCAACAGAAACCGAATGGAATTTATAATTTTGTAAATATTTAAATATAGAATACATCATTTGAATGGCTGCTTCCCGCGCGGTAAAAAAATTAAAAATTTTTCATATAAAAATATATCTATAAATATCTATACATGTATATAATTATATATTGTATAAAATATGCCCATACATGTTTTCTTTCTCTTGTATGTACAATCTCTGTTCGTATATACAGAAAAATAATAAAAAGAAGAATCTAAAAATAATTAAAAAGTAATTTTCGCTTTGCATTTTTTATAAAAAGTGAAGTTTAAGGAAATGAGAAAAATTTGCCCATATATAATCATATATAAATGTAACAGTTGTTATATATGATTGTATATGGGCAAATTTTTCTCATTTCCTCAAACTTCACTTTTTATAAAAAAATGCAATGCGAAAATGATCTTTTTAATTATTTTTAGTTTCTTCTTTTTATTATATTCTGCATATACGAACACAGAGATTATACAAAAGAAAGAAAACATGTATGGACATATTTTATATACGTATAATTATAATGCATTTATAAAATTTTTTACCGGGATTAGATTGGTTTGTGCCGTTTATAGTTTCCAACTTTCCACTTGAGACGTCGTGCCCGTCGTGATCGTCATGTTTATTCTCGAACCAGTCGGAGTTGGTCGTACCTACCGTCGGAGGCGTCGAAGTGTCAGACTCTGATTCTATCGTGGTATATTTTACGTTATTAAAAATAAATAAATCAATCTCTCACACGAACAAAGTGTTATCCGTCGGTTTCGCAAATTGTGTTTTCTCAGGGCGATCAATGATATCTCAACGCGTTTTCTAATGTGTATCAGTACATCCGAGCGTACGTAAGCTTTGATCGTAAACTGCGATCCTTCGAGGTTATATTGTTACGAAAAGTGACACAATATTGTAATTAGTCAAATAATACGGCAAGATGTCTGAGGACGAAGTGGAGAGCTTCGAAATCACCGATTATGATTTAGACAATGAATTTAATATAGCCCGTCCTCGACGCAAACTCTCAAAGAAACAACAAATGCTAGGTAAGTATGACAATCAATCTGCTATTATATTTTGTTAGCATTCTATTTATAAAATTTGCAGCGGACACTTTCTAAATCTGTTCTCGATAGGCTATCCGGGAGTTACTTTTTTATAATATGTGGCTTGTTTTATTAATAAACAGGAATATGGGCAGACGACAGTGATGAAGATGAGCTATCTGCCAGACCATCTTTCAAAACCTTTAACAAGGGCCCTAAAAATTATACGGCGCCGGTTAATTTCGTCGCTGGTGGTATCCAACAGGCGGGAAAACCAAAAGAGAAAGAAGACAAGGATGACGAAGAAGATGAAGAAGAGATAAAGCACAGTAGTTCGAGGTGCGGTTTGAACATAAATATTTTCTATAAACCGATTCTTTTATTCAATTATTAAAGCAAACTTTTATAACACTTTTAGTGCCCAGCACATTTCGAGCGTGATCTCTGTGGGGCTCAAAAGTAATTTTGATAATTTTGTTTTAAGTATATATTCAGGACACTACAAAACTGAAGTTTTATTGTTTTTACTCAATATATTTAGAAATACCTAACAAAATCGTTTCTACTTAATTAAATAAAACTCACCCATATCTAGGTAACGTGATATTCAAAGTTTTAAATATATTTAATGTCTTTCATTTAGTTCAGAAGATGAGAAGTCAAATAGTTCCAAACGTCCGTCCTTCGCCTTGAATTTGAACAGTGACATCGCAGGCCTGCGTAAAAAGCGCAATCAAATAAATCCATTGCTGATGAAAAGCGGAATGGGTAGCTGGGAAGTGCACACAAAAGGCATTGGCGCTAAATTATTGCTGCAGGTATTTTATTTGCAATAATCGTAATTTATTTATAAGTCATAGCAAGCTGAAGTTACATAAGAAATTAATAGCAGATATATTCTTAATTTAGATGGGATTTGAACCTGGTAAAGGTTTAGGTAAACAATTACAAGGAATAAGCGCGCCAGTGGAGGCACATCTCAGAAAAGGAAGAGGCGCGATTGGCGCGTATGGTCCAGAAAAAACACCAAAGATTTCCGAGAAAAAGAAGGATGACGATGGGGAGGAAGCAAAAGAATCCAAGTCTAAGGTATCTCAATGGCGGAAGGGTGATAGTAGCAGCAACAAGAAAAAAGTCAGATACAGTTATAGAAGTGTGGATCAAGTTTTGGAAGATGGAAAACTGAAGCCTAACAGAAAACCTCCAGTGTCTAGCGATATGAGCAGAGTTAAAGTTATCGATATGACTGGGCCAGAACAAAGGATTCTTAGCGGATATCATGCGATAGCTGGCGGTCAGCAGTGTCCTGATGAGACCGTAATTACGCTCGACAAGAAATCGAAAGTGAACTTTGCTCTGCCCGAATTACAGCATAATTTAAATTTACTTGTGGACATGTGCGAGCAAGATATTATTCAAAACGATCGGCGAATGAGACATTTAAGTGATAGAATGGTTGCTTTAGAAGCAGAGAAAAAGAATTTATCCAAGGTCGTGGATCAGCACAGTCAACTGATTGATACCTTAGACAATGTGCTTGTAATCGTGGATAGATTGATGAATGAGACGAACGAATTGTCGCTGCAAGAAACCGCGGAGGCTTTCAGGAATTTGCAAGACAATTATTATGAAGAGTACAAGATGTACGAACTTGGTGAATTAGCCAGTAGTTTTGTAGCGCCAAAAATAAAAGATTACCTGCTCAATTGGAACCCATTGATGCAACCGAAACAGCCGATTAAGTTATTTAACCAGTGGAAAGATATATTGGAGAAAGGAACTAGTACAACTCTTCAGACACAAACTATGCATTCATACGATCAATTAGTATGGAATGCTTGGATGCCGTCTATCAGAGGAGCCATACAGTAAGTAATCCTATAATAGACGTTAACAAATTTACATATGGTAATTTAGTAAAGTAAAATCGAAGGATGTGAGAAAATATTGACAAATATTTTATTAATACTACGTAACTGTAAATCTGTTGATTTCTTTTAATCATTCTAAATTTTAAAATATATACAAATGGTTCTTTTAATATATCTATCTTCTAATATCTTTCATTCATGAACAAATTAGGCAGTGGACATGTAGACAGCCTGAGCCTTTAATTGAGTTGATAGAGTACTGGATGCCGTTATTACCTAATTGGATCCTGGAAAATATATTAGATTTATTAGTGTTACCAAAATTGACATTGGAGGTGGAAGAATGGAATCCTCTTACCGATACTGTACCTATCCACACATGGATTCATCCTTGGTTGCCGTTATTACGTAAATATATTTACTTTTCACATCATGTATTGAATTATACAGAGGAATTGTCGTTGTAATAATTATTATTTCTTACTGTTATTTAGGAAATCGGTTAGATACTTTGATTTATCCAATAATACGTAGAAAACTCGGATCTGCATTAGGAGGTTGGCATCCGTCAGACAGATCTGCTAGATTAATGCTGCAACCTTGGGCAGAAGTGTTTGCCAAGGGAGACATGGAAGCATTTTTGGTTAAAAACATTATTCCAAAATTGCAAATAACATTATCCGAGTTTGTCATAAATCCGCACCAACAGCACTTAGATCAATGGAATTGGGTGTATGAGTGGAAGGAATTAATTCCCGTTCATATCATGGCAGGATTGCTCGATAAATTCTTTTTCCCAAAATGGCTACAAGTCTTGGCACTTTGGCTTAATCATTCGCCTAATTATGATCAAGTTACAACATGGTACATGGGTTGGAAAGGGATGTTGAGCGACAAGTTACTGGTGGAACCAGTTATAAAAGGTATGTTATATTGTAATGTTTTTATATCTTTTCTTTCCTCGCGGTTGGCGTTCGTTAAAATATGAGACAAATATGCGATTTGCGATTTACAGATCATTTCAAGAAAGCATTGGACATGATGAATAGGGCGGTCAGCGGGCCACAAAATCATCAACCTGGCGCACTAGAACAGGTTTCATATTTAACAAGTTTAGAGAGAACTCAGCCGACGATGTCTCAGGTGGCACCGATTGCACAGCCGAGAATGGAGGTACAGAAATTGTGCATTATTTGTTTAAATTGACATTGTTAAATAATGACTCAAGTAGTACATATTGCATATTGCTATTCTCTCTAATATTATATTATGTTACTGTTTTCTTACAGAGACTCGCAGAGGCGGTACGAACGGCCTCGCAAATTCCCCAGGGTTTCAAAGATTTTGTACAAAAGAAATGCGAAGAGAGAGGTATATTATTTATGCCGATCCCGAACAGATATAAAGAGGCTAAGCAAGTGTACAAAGTGGGCAATGTTCAAGCGTACATCGACAGCAATGTCTTGTTCGTATGTCATAATGGTACAAATTGGATGCCAACACATTTAAATGCCTTGCTGGATATGTCTGAACTTTAATATTTTATTTAGTGACATGATTAATAACACGATGTCCAAAATATTGTATGTTTAACGTTATATTTATGTTGTAAATATATTATAAGATACTTTGCGCGTTCTCGCAAACATCAGAAAAGTTGATTAATTATCTTATCATATCAGTTTATATCGATTTTTATTCGTGATGTATGTTTAAGTCTAAATATACTGAAACTGATTAGCATCACTTTTTGCATAATTAAAATTGTACAATAAATCAATATATTTTTCGCACATGTATTTGTGTGTGTGCTTGTGTGTCATTTATCATTCTATATATGTATACATTTATACATATCGTATGTATATCAGAAATGTTTATGATTGTGTGCGTGTGCGTGCGTACGTGTATGTACATACACGCATCTCTATTGTAGCGTTCTATCTGCGAGTGATAATTATAAATATTATAATTTTATTTTATTGGAGGATTAGCGCAATCCCTCACTTTCCAAACTAAAAGATCATTGTAGTTGCACGCAACGCCGCCGACGTCGTTCGTGACGCAGTCGAGTATCGACGCGCATCCGACTCCGACGTGTAGCGTGTAGTGTAAATCGCAGTACCTGATCGCTTGGATCGCTGGTACCGCAGTCTTCTAGTTGGAGTAGTTGGAGTAGTTGGACACATCACACATATCGGACATCGGGCAAGTTCGGCAAGGACGGCAAGTGCTTCGCGTTAACTTTAATCGACCGCGAACCGCGACGTCCGGCACTCCCGTCGCGGCTCGTCGTTCTCCGCACTCTCGAACGATCGAGTCCCGGTGTCACGCGCTCGCCTCGCGATTCGCGATCGTGCGGGCTCGTCTCCGTCGTGTCACTGTCAACCTCACGTCAAGTCGTCAATCGTCGCGAGCGCGAGTAAACACGTATGAACATACATACACAGTACCGCGATGCAGTACGCGGTAACCCGCTGATCAACCGTTTGCTCTACCACGCCGGTCATGGAGGCTGGTGATTTCGCTGAGCCCTGAGCTTCGGAGAAAGATCGGTCTCATCTTGCTTCGCCTAAAGGTTTAAAGGCCTAAACGATCATTATGCTCGCGCTGATCCGCGTGCGCCTGTTGCTGTTCCGCTACCCTACGAGCGATCCCGAGACGAGAGGTAATGACGGTACTTGATTGCGATCTCTCCCTATCTCTCTCTCTCTCTCTATCTATCTATCTATCTCTCTCTCTTTCTGTTTACGCTTCTCGCCCCCCTCGTTTGAGCTTCTCTTCCGCTTTTCCTCGCTGCGCAACATCGACGTAGGCAGCCTAGGCTCCGCGGTTCATTTTCGAGTATATCGTAGGAGAGGAGATATATCCGCGCCGGTCGACACTGTCGACAGGACACAGGGACTCCGCTGGAAGGCTGGAACGCTGGAAGGCGAAGGGCGGAGTGCCTTGGGACGAGGCCGTGTTGCACACCTGCCGCCCTTTGCCGGCTTTGCTTCTTAGCCCTGGCGTCGCGGCACTCGATATTTTCGGACCTGGGACAGCTTACGCCGCAAAATTGATCGAGCAACAAATTACCTTCAACTCACGTTCATTCTTGATTCTTCGTTGATGATATAGACGAGCAATTTGCCGCTTGACTTGCCCGCTGATTCCACGTTATATTGTAGCAACCGCTAGACATAAATAGATAGTTTACATTTTTAGAGTACCGTTGTTTTAACAAAAATCCAGAAAGCAATTCCTTCTTTATTTGTTGTATTTAGAATGCAATATCGTCTTCAATGTAGAAAAGGAGGAATGGAACCAAAATTAATAGGAATCAAAGTAGTGCAGAGCAAATTTATGATATTTTCGAACGTTTTTTTTTAACTTGCTCGTTTATTTTGTTTTCTAAATGTACCTATCTGCTTGCTGGCTATCTTTTAAATTGCTCTAGAAATTGTAAAATCAGGTTTCGGTTCAGATGCATTAATTATTATCACATTCATTTAGCAGCAAGGAAATGTCAGACTAATGGAAGTGCCAGATTAAAGTTTCATAATCGAAATGCATGAATATGAATATGAAATAAGAGTATATCCATAATTTACGAGGTTTATTTTAGATATCTACCGTCATTTACCGAAAGTCGGTCTCAAATGAGTTTTATATTATTATTTTATTCTCGCACAAGACTTTTTAATGTTTCGAGATACACGGATGGATAAAAATAAATATAATTCTGCTGTTTTAAAGCTTAATATTACCAATCCAATATTATCTCGAGACGACGTTCTTCGTTCCACGGGGACGATTTTGCGCCTTGGGCTCCTGTGCTGTTATAAATAAATTTAGAGATAAGTCTCCACTCTACTCTCCACTTCGTTCTAGTCATGGCTAGAAACAGGACGCAAAGTGCAAAGTGGAAAGCCGCGTTCGAGATCGTTTTAAAGTGAATCCGGCCTATTAATCGTTTGAGGATAGTCGTACATTCATTCTGCTGGCCTGACGATGCCGATGCAGTGATATAAGATAATAATAGTCGTCTGTATTTACGTCGCAGATGTAGCCTCGGTCCTCGGAAAACTACGAGCCTAGGCACGATATCCGTCGAAAAATTAAGCTAAAAATTTAGTGCTCTGAAAGCGTGAATTTCCGAAAGTTCATCGGTCGTTTTATTATTAGAAGACGCAATGTTTAACCGTTAATTCTACTTCCATCTACGCGCTCGAATCGTTCTACCGTTCTACGTCATTCACAAAGGATTAATTAATTTAAGAAAATTCTTTCTACCGCATCGTGAAAAATTAAGATTGCTCTTATATCTTTGAGATCGCGTCAGAATCGCGTGTTTACGCGCGTTTGCAGGCACGCGTGTATTTTATTTGTTCGTTTGTTCATTCGTTCGTTCGTTCTGGTCAAATCA
Source organism: Leptothorax acervorum (assembly GCA_035220615.1). NCBI lineage: Eukaryota > Metazoa > Arthropoda > Insecta > Hymenoptera > Formicidae > Leptothorax > Leptothorax acervorum. The sequence goes on along the minus strand of JASTWQ010001261.1, from coordinate 539,765 downwards.
CGCTGAGTGTCAATTAGCGATGCCGAATGCCCATGCCGACGCGAGCGTTCTCGTCCGCACGCTGGAACGCAACGGACCGGCACGTTAATTTTAGCGTAATGGATCGATCTAAGAGGAGGATGCGTTTTTAAATAGCCTTCCCCAAGAGATCTATCGCGCACTCGTTATGTCGTTATTTCGGAACCACCATGTCCACGATGAAAATATGTATCTCGATCGCGGTGTCGCGAGATCGTAATATTCGTAATATTCGCTAAATAAACGTAATGTTTACACCGGAACAGCGTCACGGCGGTAAAATTTGAGGCGAGATATGGCGATATAAATGTGGATTAAAGGCGTGATTTATCGTCATAAAGAAAAAGAAAAAAGTTTCAGCTTCATGTCGAGTAGATTAGTGAGTCAGCATTGCGATAGGAGTAACACGTGCGTGAACAATGTTTCTTTATATTTATTTTCAATTAAAGTTAAAGAAGAAACCGTAATGATTTACAACGATTTGTGATTTATTCGAAGAGCATGTAATGCTATCAGTAAAATATTACGAAAGCCAAACGTATCCGTAATGTTAATATATTCGTTTAAATTTATATTTGTTTTTTTTTAATTTTTAAATGCGCATAGCAGCATGATGTTCATGTGGCATGGGCACCCGCGTGCTATATGTTCTCGCCGTACATTGTTTCTTCTGTTCGTGCCCCTGCAATTGTCCCTGTGCGCAAGATACGCGATAATTGTCTACAATTAGCAACATGAATTGACCGTAGGATGCAACGAAGTCAGCTGAGGGACATCTCATCCTGGATGACGCGTCTGTTCCCGGAGCCTGGAGACGGTAGCAGTCGGATGGTCGAGGGATTCAAGATGTTCGGTTCGAAAAACTGCTCTCCCACCAGCACGTTTTACACGGATCTGGAAATCACGGAGGACAAGCAGGAGTTTCAGCAGGAGGACGAACATTCCAATGCGCCACGTTTGCCGGAGCAGCAGAGCACGACTAGCGAAAATGGCAACTCGCAAGATTCGGACGCAGCAACAGGTGTTGAGGAGCAACGATACGTCAGACATTCCTTCCACAGGATCGCCAGCTTCGGTGGCTTCCCGCGATTTCAGTCGTTTGTCATGTCCGCTTCCACGCCCGCTGAATGCATCGATATCACGAGGCATGAGGAAACTTCAACGGAAACGTCCTATATTAAAATGTCGCATAGTGTTCTAGAATATAGAAGTAGCAGGTGTGTGAAGATCTGATGAAAAAAGAGCAATGTAGTTTACGTCTTTGTTTTAAAAAAATTTAAAAAGCTTATATCTTTAAAAACAAATACAGGTACGTAGGTTCGGAGAGGAGGTCTCATCAGTATACATTAGATACCTACGCGGTAAGCGAGTCCGAGAGCGAAGAAGAGTCAGAAGAAACAAGATCTTCGGAAACAGACTCTGCCATAGTGGCTGATCATACGGAAGAATCGATATCGGAGCCTAAACTGCTCGCGAAGAAAGGTTCTCCCGTTTCGAAGCGAAAGAAGGCGTTACGCGTGGCGCAGGAGTTACTGGCGACTGAGAAAAATTATGTCAACATTCTACATCTGATCGACCAAGTGTTCCAATTCAGGGTTGATCAGGAAAACCGAGCGCATCCGATGTTCCCTCCAGAAACTGTCCAGCACATGTTCTCAAATATTAAATCTATTTATAAATTCCACAACGAATTTCTATTGCCGCAATTTGAGGAGAGAATGCAATGTTGGGATTCAAATCCGAGAATCGGTGACATAATGAAGAACTTTGCGCCATTCCTCAAAATGTATACAGAGTATGTAAAGAATTTTGATTATGCTATGAATTTGATAAGCACCCTGCAAAACAAGGTTCCAAGATTTGCAGCGATTGTTAATGAAATTCAGAAGCTCGATGAATGTGCTAAACTGTCGCTAGCACATCACATGTTGAGTCCTATACAGAGGCTGCCGCGATACGAGTTACTTCTCAAGGATTATTTACGAAATCTCACTGAGGACAATCCAGATTACGAAGACACAAAAAGTACGTAAAATCGTATTTTTTAATTTTTTCCGAAATATTGCTGCATATTTTATATTTTAATAAATTATAATTATTTATTGAGAAACATTTGTAATGTTAAATTACAGAGGCTTTGGAATTAGTGTCAACCGCCGCAAATCATACAAACGAGGCAATGAAAAAAATCGATAAATTTAAAAAACTTTTGGAAATCCAAGAGAGTATATATGATGCTACTGATCTAGTCAGTGCGACTCGCGAACTAATAAAGGAAGGACGTATAGTGAAAATATCAGCGCGTAGTGGCGATCATCAGGAGAGACATTTGTTTCTGGTAATTATTAGTTATTTTTTATATAGTAGATTAATATTTATAAAATATGCATATAGATATTTAATTAGAACTGTTTATTTTTCCAGTTTAGCGATTTATTATTACTCTGCTCAATAAGACTGATACCCGGTCCTATGTACCGATTAAGAGCTAAATTTATGGTGGAAAATTTACAAGTAGTTGAGGGAGACAATCTAGAAACCGCAAATACTTTTTACATAAGGGACGAAAATAAAAGCGTCGAGTTGTATACACATGCTGCCGCGGAGAAGGCAGCATGGCTGGACGCACTGTTTCAAACGATGCAAGAGATCATGAGACGCAAGGCCAGTCTGAAAACTGGAGGTGTTAAAACTTCTTTGGTTAAGGCTGATGACGTAACTAGGTGCATGGTTTGCGAAGTTAGTTTTTCTGTGATGAAACGAAAGCACAATTGTCGGGCTTGTGGAATAGTGAGTATTGTATAGTATATATAAAATTAAACATTTCGTTACACATTATTTTATAATGATAATTATTCAACATTCTACGATAATTCCGTCATTTTCTAGGTGGTTTGTAGTAAATGCTCAAATCAGAAATTATTATTTGAAGACAATAAGAATATGAGAGTGTGCAGATTATGCCATGCCGCGCTCACTCAACCGCTCACTAAATCACCGTCGTCACCGCCTGGACCAGTGCCAAGTTTGCTACAGGTATCGGCGAGTGCGCCATCAGTATTATCCGGATACCTGTTACTGAAGACGCAGGCCAGTAAGCCTTGGACAAAACGATGGTTTGCGTTGCATGTTGACTTCGTTCTGTATTCATTTAAATCGGAGTCGGAGAGCATGGCCATGACAGCGACGCCCATGCCAGGCTTTATGGTTACGGAAGGTACAAAATTACCCGACGAAGACCCCTTGAACACAAAAGATCGAATAAGAGCATTCAAGATGCATCATTCGAGGAAATATTACTATTTCCAAGCGTCTTCTCAAGAGGATAAAGAAAAGTGGGTGTAAAAATTTTTTCGACAATCTGTATCTTGTGTAAACAAATAAATAATACTAATATTATATACTTATATGGGGTTTTTAGATGGATGCACACATTGGAGTTGGCTACGAAGGCTGAACTACCTCATTTTACGCAGGTGGAAAACGAAAGCGCACAAGAAAGTCAATCGATGAACGATGTACAATGAATATTCGTACCTTTCTATCTACCAAACTAGCCAATTTTTTACTATTATACTCGTAAATGAGAAGACGATATGGCAATGTAAGATAATCGTTAGTAGTTAATTAGCATATTTAAAATGACGTTAACTTATGTTATATATATATATTGTTATTAGTATATACATTACAAGAGAGAAATCGAGTCAATAGCGGCCGCTGCCGAGAAACGCTTGTTGTTTTGTATAATGTTCTGTTATAGTATATTTATAAATATATATGTCGTTCTATCATGATACGCTGTGCTGACCGTAATCTGCAATGGAAGTCGATACGTCGCAATGCTTGAAAAGTTAATTACGCGCTTCAGTGATAGTATGTTATTTAAGCTACGAGATCGTTTTTATTAAAATCGATTCTAAAATCGATTTTATTAAATACGCAATGGATTCGATATCAATAAATTTATTCCGTCAATTAAAAATTTTATAGCTCTTAAATACAACTTAGTAGTTCCTACCTAGTTACAGACGCAATAATTACAAATTTTATTACATTCACTAGGAATAGGAAGCACTTTGGCACAAAAGTGCATTCGGATGTCTGCTAATTATCCCACACCTGTGCATTTATCACGTTTCTTGAATTGCACATAATAGAGTATAGACCAATAGACCGTCAGCTGCGTACTACGTGAACATATGAATAGTATGCATTCCTTTGTTCGTTTCGTAGCAGAGAGTGTAATTCGAAAGGATCGTGATTAACGTCACTTTCGCAATTAGTAGAGATTTGTCTTAAAAATTTAAGGCAAATTATCGTGTAAATTCATATGTCCAGTTGATATATATGTATATAAAACGAAAATTATGACATCTCTTTTTTACATGATAAAATTTTTTATAATCGATTTTTTATAATTGTTATTAGAGCCTAATACCGAATGCCAAAGATTCACAGAACTTTTTGTTCCCTATTTCTGTTCCCAATGGAATAAAGTTTTATATATTAGAAAAGTATGTAGAATTCGTCGCCTTTCACAGACATATGCCTTTTTTCAATTATTAACCCAAAATCTGGCAATGAGCAATGAGAATGTATGTAGTAGTCAAGATTCTTTCCTCCACAAATACATCTTATATCTCACTGTACAAAATGATTTGATACACACACTCCGGCTATTTATTTTTATCTTATTTCTTATGAAAGTGTAATCGTGTGCAAAATAAATGCGATTGCAAATGCGGTCGTAGTTTTCTTTGCCATTAAAAAGCGCATTGTCCCCGATCGAAAAATTCTATAACATATATTATCGAATCAATAATATTAATATTAATAAATCTTTTATATCTTCTCTTAAGAATTGATGACGTGAAACACATACACGGAAAAATATATTGAGGTTTGTAGCAACCTGTAACAATTTGTACATTGTAATAACTGTTATACCAATGGCTTAAATGTCGATAAAAAAATATCAGTTACGTAAATCTTGTATATAATTTAATGACCATGATCCAATCTTTATCTGAAAGTAAAAAAAAAAAACGTAAAAATTTACAGGATGCTTAAAAGACGTTTGATCTATATTTGGCGTCTTCTGCACTTCTATGATGTTATTTCTCACTTTTATTCATTACATAATAAAAAGTAATCGATACTTTGGTGTAAAAAGACAGATCATGATATGTAAAAAAAGATTCGACGTGTAAAATGATCAAGGGTATCACAAAACATTTCTTTTAGACAATTTCCTTATCATTTTTAAGGCTCCTGTTCACTCACTGTAGCCGTCTTGGATTGATGATGTCAGAAGCGAGAAAATATATCATAAAAATTCTTGCAACGTACAAATGTTTCTTAAAAAGATAGCGTTTGTAATCGATAGAACAGACTTTTATAATATATATAACAAATAAAACTTCTTTTTTATTTGGGTAATTAATAAATAATTTATATATTTCGAATTATGTCTAGTCAAGGAAGAAAATAAACAGTTTAAGCTGTCGAATTGAAATGAATACTTGTTTTTACATATTAAATTATAACAAAATGCGAGTCTTCAGTATATTTTATCACAATAATTATTTTAAATTTTGCGCTGTACGTTGCAACTTGCAAGCATGCATAATTTAGCTCTTACGTCATGTCTTACTCCTTATGTAGACACAATTTTGCCAAGTGTGACGCAAAATATATTGTCGACGTGGACTTTGTAATCAAACCAGCAGGAGTCTTAATTTACTTTTTCTATTAAATATTTGCAGTAGATTTCTCCATTACAATGAAGTACTTGATATTCGCTTTAATCGTCACTATCGCTTTCAACGGCTGCTCCTAATTTTGCGGATTCTGAAGCTTATACATGCACTCCCTATCTCGGAGAAGTAAGTACAATAGAAAGTAAAGATAATTGTGCACTTTATTTCTTCTATACTAAAATTGTAAGCACATTATATTTTTAGAACTTTAGCTAATTGTAATTTTAATATCATAATCAATACATGTAATATATTATTGATTATACGATTAAAATTATAAATTATAATTAGCTAAAATTGATAACGGAAGATAGTGCTGTATAACGAATTATTATATGATTATAGTGTGATGTGTGTCATCAATGACTGACTGTTGTAATTTAATATGCATGGGAGTTGTAGATGTATGTTATCCTGGAACAAATGCTAATGATAACAGACCTGTCGGAAACGCGCGCGGGCCATTTTCTTCACAAACTTAAAACGAAGAAGATTCAGTTTTGATATTAACAATAACTGAAAGATTCGAAATAAGAATGCGTTATACACGCACATCCCAAACTTATATATGACATTACTTTCACGTTATATACATATAAGATAAATGTGTTCAATTATGTATATCTACATGTGTATTAATTAATGGGCTGTATTTTGTTTTCTATAGAATAATTTGTTCAACAGTGTGTCCCATCGCTTAAATTGTGTATTTATTATAATTATATCCTGCATTTTTGTTGTAATGTTTTATTGATTAGATTAGTGAAGAATTCGATTGAAATAGTTATATGTAAGAATAAGAAATATTTTTTTTTACTAAAAAATAATCAGTTACATAATCATTCACGTGATGATTAGGGACAATTTTTCTCATATCTCCCACATAACGTTTCTTGATGCGCAAGTGAAAATGTCATGTCTAGAATCCGGAATGCCTCTGTTATATTTCGACGAAGAAAGATGAATCAGGTCGTTGTCCCGCAAAATCATTTTCCCAAGTAGTATAATCTATATCGTTATTCAGTCGCGCGTCATTGAACGCATTTTCGTAATGAGCGACCAAAATTATCGATGAGCGATGGTCGGTTTGGCTCATCGGTGGTAATAGCGCGGCACCGGCACCTCGCACGTATACCCGCGTCCACCATGCGGGGCGGAACGAATAAAAAGAAATGAGCCCCGCTTCGAAAGAAGAGAAGAGAACGGGAGGAGACGCGAGGTGAGAACGAGAGCAACGTCGTTGGAGGGTGAGGAGTAAAGGACGAGCAACGCTGCTAAGTCGAATGTCGAGTGATGCCAAAGTTAAATATAAATGCGGGCCGCGAGAGAGAGAGAGAGAGGGAGAGAGAGCGTCGCGACGCCCATCCTGGATCGATGATCCAGCACCGGGACCAGTCTCTCTGTGGTTCGCGTCGCGAGATCTGGCATAGAAATCGCCCTCTCTTCCTCCTTTTCTTTCTCTCTTTCTTTCCGTATTTCGCTATTATACTCCGATCTCACTATTATCGATATCGATCAAGTTTTTTGCTCGCGATCGGCTTTCGACGAACCGTGAGTTTCACAGTGAATCCCTAACGAAAGAGGAAACGAGCAAAAGTGTGATTTTTTAAATAGAATTTGATTTCAATTGATGAGATCGATCGGAGTCGTTGAGATCGCCAGTTGGATCATATCAAGAATTCTTTGGATTTGCCGGTAATTTGTGTTATATGTATACCTAAGATATATTCGATTATAATTTTGCTGCTTCAAATTGTGCAATTTTATAGTAAACTTTCTTTTATCTGCAGTGTTGAAACATAATTTCGATAATTCTCGAATTGCAGGAAATTAAAAGTAAAAAATTCTTCTATATTATTATTAAACATTGTAGAAAAATTTACATTTATAAATTATTATAATTGAGGGTCTTGGAATGTCCCGTGTTTTATGATTCGCGTAGGAGGCTGTTTGCGTATGCGATGGTTGCGTAATTTATAAAAAAATTTATTTATCATCATACCGTATATATATAACAAATAATTTCAGTTTAATTAATTATTTATGATATTGAGATTTGGATCCTAAGATCTTATTTATGTTCTATCACGGTAGATATTGATAAAATAAGTCCTTTGTTAAATTTAACGCATTGATACAACACATTTTACATACGCATCGATATAAAAAATTTGTCGTACTTATTTGTCAAACAAAGTTGTGAAAGTGTGTGAAATTACATATTACATATTAACCAGAATAATTCCCAACGGCTTCAGTACATTTCTTTTATCAAGAGTAAGAATTTTTTCAATTTCTTTCTTAAAAAATTTAAGCTCGTCACTAGCTTTATTAAGAATTTAACAAGTAGATGATCTTTTGCAATAATCTAATACATATAAAGTCAAGTTTAATGAACCTCGTATATATTGAAGTTGAGTCATCGCAAAGATCGTTAAACGGTACGTATAGAATCTGCGTTTGTAGCGTGATCGCCGATAATGTCACGGGGTTGATAGATGAGGGTGAGCGCCAATAATAATTGCTGACCAACAAGCCGGTGCGGACGATTCTGTCAGCGACATCCATTCCGAACGCCGACTATTTCTGATCATCAATTCAGCAGAGAGATCTTATTTTTGGACGCAGCATCCGAGGTCCAGGATCCAGCGTGTTACTAACGTTCGACTGGCCCGTTGATCCATCCTCGCATTAAATTTTCCAGCGATCTGACTGAGCTTCTTGGCTTTCGTTCTGTCTTGCGTGACCGAGATCAAGATTTCGATCTTTCAAACAGCGAACAAAATCCCGCTGGTATCGCGATTGTAATATTAACGTTTACAATTTTATCGATTAGAAAGATTTGGATTGATCGCAAATTATTATTTGCCGATGGCAATTCTATCTTTTTCCGAAGCTATATTTTTTTATTTATGTAGCAAGATTTAAAAATTTCCGAATCAAAATGGAACAACCACACACACACACACATGCACAAATGCACACACAATTAATTTTTCTATATCACTAAAAAAATATTCTAAATTTCTATTCTTAAAATTGTTTAACATTGTGGAGAATACTTCTTCGAAATTAGCATTTTAATTTTTACTGTAATATTCTGTTAATTCTTTGTGTTTTACATTGCTAATATATCTTAAAGTTATGACAGAGAGATATATGTCATGCATGCGCATGATGAGGTACAACTCACGAAAGAAAAGAATGTCTCGACAGATTCTCACAAACTCTCAAGAAACGATATAAATTATTGTAAAATTACAAACTAGTACTGTGGTTCTTGTAACATGCTCCAGACAATGGAAACATTATACTTCGTTCGAGCCTCAAGTTCATCATATTTTACATTCTGGTTTAATTATGCCGATTGTACATCTCTAATTGGTTTATAACCAGTTGAAAATCACTCTTAAACGGCAGGAGATCGCGAAGAAGTCATGACACCTTTCAAGATTTATTTGCGAGATCGACCGTTGATCGACGATACCTTCGGGATTACGTTTCGCACTCCATGCACGTGTGTGGTCAAACCGGCGCGACCGCGATGGGCGATTATAACAGCTGTTAATATCCGTGTCAGTTGCCGAAATACCCGACGCAGTCATTGCGAATATACCTGCCGGCTTGTCGGGCGCGTGTATAAACGCCGCGCTGATCAAAAATAGAAATAGCGCTATATTTAGCCGGCCTACACTCGGTATCTGACTAAAAAGCTTAAGACTTTTCGTCTACGCGCGTTTAGAGTATGCAGACTTCCTCTTTCGATTTTACGGCGCGTAAAATAGCCTGGTGAAACAATGGGAGGAGGCGTAGAAATACCTTTCATTGCTAGCGCATGTGTTGTTATATAGAGACACAAGAGACGGTGAAAACAATTCGCTATTCGAAAATCTTAACATTATTATTCTCGGTCTAATATATCATAAAGTAATATTTACACAGAAGAAAACCGTTTTCTCTAAATTCCTAACGTTCAGCAGAGATACGTACAAATATGACGAATGCGATAATTATGAGAAGGATGTTACGCATTCGATGCGTCTGGCCGAAATTAAATAGACGCCGAAATTGAATAGATATAGATTGCCGTTTCCAGTTGCCAAGATCTCTGGTATCAACGAACTCTACGGCCGAAATTTGTCGAAATGCTTCTTGGTATACTTTCGAAAATACAAAGCGACTGTCAAGAATACGCTTATTGTTATAACTGACAGATATAACAGAATTCTCAAAATTTACATACATTATTACATCTGACGGGTGAAATAATAGAAATCCGATTGTTTTATCGGATCAGCGTCGCGGCGCCGTGACTTCTGTTTATTATATACCGCTCCCGTTATTCGTTCTCTCGCGTGTCCGCATTCTCTCTGACATTTTGATAATTATACGCGGATACCTTATTTCCGCATTAGTGTGCAAAAGTTCATAGGTACGTACGTATGTACAACGGTACTCACCTATTTCGAGAAACTTTTGGCCATGTGCCATGTCGAATAGCCGACGCTATTATGCGACCTAGAGTTCATTTAGTGTCTTAAAGTTCATCCGTGGATTTTTGTTTCCCTGGAAATATTCGCTGTCAATCATACGTCAGATTGTGTCTCATTGCTTACCTGTTTCCGACGAAACAATATTCCGCGGATTTTATACTCAATACAGTACGTGACTGAAACTTTAGGTATTGACAAATACATCTAGAACAGTCAATTAATAATTAAATGAATTTTCAATTTTTTTAAGATTAAATCGAATAACGTTTGAATTATTTTTACTGATAAAATCGACGTATCATTATGCGACGTATGAAAATTATTTCATGTATTTAATGCAAATGTCACGCTTAGATTATAGGATCGGCAATATTCAGACGCGACGCCGCGACGTAAGCAACTACTCCGATTGAAAATGCGTAATCAATACGAATTTGCATTTAGAGCTGGGACGAAGATATCTAATACGCTTAGAATTTTACCTAGCGTTTAGATAATCAAGGTCTAACCGCTCTCTTCCTTGTAGCGATGCTAGCCTGTAAGCGAGGCGAAGCGGCGAGCAGTTGAAGCGGTCCAAAATGTCGCAACAACATCCGTCGAGGCCACCCGGAGGAGGCCATGTACCTCCGGGTAGCTGGTCAGGGCGACCTAATGCGCCAAGCGCACCGAGTCCCTTCAGGCCCGCTTCGCCGTATACACCCTCGTCGTCGCCGCATCCGCAAGGACGGATCCATCGCGGGCCTCCGACTCCGGTCCATCCGGCTCATCCCATGTCACCGCTCGTCTATCCCGGAATAATGATGCATCCGATGAGCCCGGTGCCGATCGGGATGCCAATCTCACCCGGGATGTCGCCCGTCTTCGGCTGCCCGACTTCCGGTTACATCCAGTGCCCAAGGCCACGATGGCCTTCACCGATTCCTACGGGTAGTCAAGCGCCAAGGCCATTCATACCAACGCAGGTATGTTTTCTTGTACGCGAAGGATGATAGATCGATATAGTAATGTGTCGTCGATGTATGTCCACGTTGCGTGTTACAGTACTTGTAAGTTGTTTAGACTCGAGTGTCTAATTCAATATAACTGTCATGTTGATGCAAAAGGTGCATTTAAATATAACACCTACCTAAAAATAAAGATACACAGTCTTGAATATACAATTAGTTTTAAAGGACTTCCTCTGGTCCTTTCTTTTTAAAAAGTGTGACTTTATTTAAAGCAAAATTTAATAGAAAAATGACAAAGCTTATGTGTCTAATAGCAAAGATCCCCAGCGTAAGCAGCAATAGAAAGAAACGCGAGACATCAACGCTAAAACATTTTTTTATCTCAACTTGCAGAGTTCTTTCAGAAGCGATTCGGCATCACCGGTACCATGCGCGCCGCCGGAATATCTGATAGCATCCTACAGACCCGGGGATTACGAGTATATTGGCGTGCCCTTAGACCATACGCAGACGGATGAGGAAAGCAGCGGTCCCAGCACAGCCGAGATCATCGCCAGTCAGAGTCAGGATTACGTGGACGAAAAGCTCGCCGAGTACCAAGCTACCATCCAACAATTGCAGGGTAAGTTTTACGAAGTCCAGGGAATCGATTCGTTTTGCGATGGAATGATATCGGTCACGTTACAGAACGCCCAATAGACTATCATTAAACCCTCACTCATTCTCCTATAAAACCCTTAATTATAGACTATCTCCCGATTCAAATCACGAAGCGTTGTTGCGCACGCAAATTTCGACCATGGGGATGTAACTGATGTAAGTGCTGAGATTGTGTATCGTGTCTGCATGCATATCATAAGGAAGCCATAAAAGTCTCGTCGACTTCCGAAGAAAACACCATTGGAAATTCTCTTGCGTTTTATTGATGAAGCTAATTTTGATATTTCGCGGAAATCGATACATTGAATTCCGTGCGAATGAATAAATATATGGATCTCGATATTTTAAAAATAATAAAATCGACATAATCAGAAATAAGATTAAAATTATTATAAATTATCTGTTTCTGATATATCTTCACAAAATAAAAGAATTGTAACTTTAAGAAACTTTCCGTAAGTCTTGCAAGTCATCCTTTTGAAAGCAAAGACGAATACATAGAGATTTGGAAATAAGGTCCTTGTTTGCAGACCTACATTTGTCACAAAAAGATAAAAAGGAGAACGCATCGTTAACTTGCGGATACTCTCACGATATGTGCATTCGCAGGATCGTAATTCGTCTGCGCTTCTTGCGCAACGGGCCGCGACGACGCGACGGGTCACGTCATGCGTCTCGCATACTCGTCGAATCGAACTGTGGTGCAAGGGAAAATAGGATAGAATCCGCGGAGACGTGAACGAGTTATAAATAGACATGACGAACACACCTGCCGCGCCGTTCGCAATCGTTACGTTCGCTTTTCCTGTCAGAGACACCTCGCTGTCGGTCCCGCTGGACGAATCACCTCACCGATAGATTGATAGCACAACGTGTTTAAAGACCATCCTCGACTCACATATACAACGTGTCTCAGAAATCAAGCTCCGAGTGTCCGACTTGATCGGTTCGAATATATTATCAAATTTCTCTTAGAAAACAAAAAGAAATGTCTTTTTCTCTGCATATAAAGGTAATGAGGTTTTGTATATTTAAAATGCTATTTAAATTCTTCACTATCAAGTTTCAAAATGCTTTGAAGGAATGATGATAATTGGAATTTGGCTATTAATAGATCGTAACACGCTCATTAAAATTTGTAGCGCGTGCTTGCATGTGCTTCACGCGTGCTTAATAAATCTCGCGGCTTCCTGTGAGCGATCCACGATTCGGGGAGATAAATGCGCACGAAATTGACATCTCGCCGGCCGATTAAATTCAACGCTAGGTAACTCGATTTGCAAGTTGATGATCGCGCGCTGGATATCGCGTGCCCGATTAAGATGCGGGATGCTCTGTAATTGCGGGGACCGCTTTGCCGCAGATTGCAACATGTCAGAACGACGTTCGCGCGAATGGAGCTGATGAGTAGTTCGTGACATTAATGATCGTGTTAAGGAAATCATATCGCTATTACACCGATTATTAGCAAAAAAGGATTACTTGCTGGAAGCAGCATGACTATGAACGGTCGCACGATAATTCACACGCTCCGCGAAATGATCAGACTGATCGCTCGTACGCACTTGGTTGCCAATGCGTTGCAGCTGCGTGCGTGACGTAATTTAATTTATTTCCATATTTACATTATACACGCTAATAGGGTATATTTGCGCAATGTATCAATACATAATTATTTGAATTTCTTGAATCAATTGGATCAACTTCCTGTGAGATTTACGAATTGTTTTGATGCAAAACTTCGAGTATATTTTTATCTCTTAAGACCTTTAATCTTCTTTATTGCGTCGCGACGTCAAACGGTCTTAAACTACTCCAGTTTCGTCTCCTGACGCCGATATTTATTTCATTATATCTTAACTCCGATTTAGTAAGGATTAACAAATAAGTCTCTATATAAGAAAAACAACAGTCTTTAATAAATTTCTATTGCTAGTAATTCTTTCAACTCTTTGTTCTTTAAAGCCTTGAATTTTTTAAAAGTAGATCTTGCAAGAGCTAGAATACGTATTATTTTCAGAAAAAGATTACTGCGTAGTCTTACACATTCGTTATATCAAAGAGCTTCTTATTTTCGATGTATTATACCGAATCATACATGCCGTAACACTTGTTTTATAACCGCATACTTAATCATCGATTAATTCGCGCGCGAGTCAAAGTTTCCCCTCGTGAGAGAGGCAGCACCTGAAGCGCTGACCGCATTGACGGTCGACGAGCTAGTCAAATAGTCAATTTGCCGGCTGGCACCGTAGATAGATCAAGCGGGCCAAGGAAAGAAGCAAGATAAAAAGATTAATCCAACGAAAAAAGAGTTAAAAACCCTTATAGGGCAAACCGTGAGTTCCCCTCTTTGGAGGGAGTCCGCGGTCGAGTTTGTCTTCGATACCGGTCTTCTTCGTTGTCCCATGTCGGGTCGCGTCGCGTCATCGTCGCGGGCAAGCGGGAATGGCGGCGGTACGAGGTGGAGGAAGCCGACTGCCGAAGGAGGAGGTCTCGACAGGCCGGTAGTATCGAACCGGTGCCCGTCGCGCACGGCCATACCGTATACATTCCGTATTCGTACATTCCATGCGCGCGCCTCCGACGCGAGCTATACGTAGGTGCGCACTCCGCTGTCATGGGTGCTGACAGAAAATCAGCCCGAGATACACTAGCAGACAGGGTTGCAGTTCGCCGATACGATTGATAAAACGACACGACGCGTTTGTAAATACTCGTACACTCTTTATAATCACTGAAACGGAGCAGGTGACGCGAATGCGGCAGATGCAACCCAGTGTATGGGGTGTGGTGACGGGAAAACAGGTGTTGGGCTAGCAGAGTTTCTCGGATATAAAATTAAGACGAAACTCCTTCCGGAAGAGGGAAGAACCGGGCTGACGTGCGGACTCGATGAGCGATCGAGACGTGCCGGCTGATGATTCCTGGGCGAGAACAATGAAGTAAAAGAATAAACAGCCCTTTGAATATGTCGCGATCGACACCACCCAGAGGTAGTCCGACTCCGCCGAGGGTAGACAGCCCCGGGGGTGGCGGCGCCGATGGTAGCGGCAGTCCGAGAACGCCACGTGGTAGCCGGCTGCGGGACCGGGTGAGCTTTTTCGAACAGGTCTGGTCGGCCAGACGTAGCCCTAGCGCCGAGGATCTCCTGGAGGACTCGGACGCGCGCAGGTCGTCTTTCCGGTCGCCGACATCCCGGCGACCGTCTTCCAGGGCGAGTGACTCTTCGTTCGAGGAGAGCTTCGAGCGACTGGTGGAGGAAGGCGAGCTGAATGGCGCCAAGGTCGTGAAATTTGAGAAAATCACCGTGAGGAAAAGCGTACGTGCTATCAGTTCGGGTAGCACGAGTAACGGCGATACCGCGGATACCGCGGCGGTCGTTCAGCAGCGCGCCTTGACAGAGTCAAGTAGGACTCCCAGCGAGGAGCGCATCCTCGAGGACTCGGCCTATCAGAGTCATAGTCACGGCGTGCAGAGTCACGGCAGCAAGTCCAGTTCGGTCACCTCCTTCACGAGGTTTCCCTCGGAGGAGAGCCTGTCGCAGAGGAGAAGCAGCAGCCCCCGGGTTCAGCAATTGGGCCCGGACGAACGGCCGCCCTCGGAGTGGTACGCCGAGTATCGCAGTCAGAGCTTCCAGAATGTCGCCGCGAGAATCGAATACGTACGCAGCAGAAGCGAGTACGACGCACACATCGCCGAGATCAAAGGTACAGGTGTCACTTGATCTGAAAATCAAGAAATCTGGGCTGCTGTCTCTTGTTGTCTTCCTCGTCGTCTCGATATTTCCGACGTTCACGCCGGCCGGCGAATCGCCGAGTCGTCCGCGACAGTCGTTCTTGTCAAATACCGAAAATTTTCGCGCACTTAAATACCGATATTCATAATAAAAGAAATACTCTATAAGTTGTTGGTAGTGATGTTGATTTAATAATTGTCCATTATCCACAACATGTTCCGATTCGATTAGAAAGAAGATCTCAGGGTGAAATTATTTAGGGCATTGGCGAATCGATTGATCTCGATTGGCGATTTCACGCATTGCGATACACTGATTTTGGCTGACAACTGCATTTTTGCTAAGAGCATTTTGCAAACCATGCAATTCTTACGACATTCGCTGCAGAATCGAACTCATTAATTTTTTTAAAACTGTCAGAACTAATTTTAAATGCTTGATTGATAATTGTATAGATGCTATTATCGAGACTTAATCGCAGATAACGTCGATACAGAGATACTCGCAGAGTGAAGATATCTCTTTCTGGAAAGTAGAATGCAAAAAACTTCTTATAGAAATGATTTTTTTTACACCTGTCAAACTATGTAGATAAAAAAATCTCCATAATAGAATAATCATTTATAGGATTATTGCATAACGTTGCCATTCATACGCTTTCAACGGCGAGTTGCGTATAAAACTTAATGCGCCTCGCAACGTGCGCTAGTATAATAGTTAACGATGACGATCGTAGGAACCTCGGCTCAAGGCTATCCTTCTATCTCAGTCCACATCTTTTATCCGTTCTCTTGTTCCTCTAGAGTCCTTTTACGAGAAATACGAAGTGAAATTCTGAGACCATATAATGTCACATAGTAAAATCGAATACTCTTGACATACAACAATATAAACAAAACTCAAGATCAAATGATTGCAGTTAGCGGTGTGAGAATGCGATCCAAAGTATTTTCACACTTTAACACGCACTGTGACTAACTTAGTCGCTTCTCGCACGTTTGTGGCAAAAGTCTGTCGTCGTAGAAACCCGTTGGATGATGAATTAATCGAGTGCGCCAAATTTCGAGGAATAGGCTCGTTAAGCGAGAGAGCATATCGCGCCCACGCGCGCGTTCGAAATACATTGCATATATTCGCGCGTATGCGGCGAAAGGTTGATTGTCCGTCGCGTTAATGACAGCAAATCGAGAACTTCGGGCGGGTTTGTTCCATATAGCACTTTCGTATACTGCGATTTTCATAGTTTACCTGACAGGCCACGTGCGCGCTCTACAACATGCGATCTTACCTCATCGCTTACCTATGCGAAACATCAATTATCAAGCAATTAAGAAACAATTTCGCGTGTAAATATAAAACAAGTGGGACTAATGAAGAGCGATTCGACCGTGTTAATGAGTCTCAATCTTAAATAGTAAAAGTTCTACTTGTAACAAAGTCCTGTGTTTGATTCTTTATACATCGTAATTTTGTTAAGTATTTAAGATAATATAGTATTTAAGATAATATCTTAATTGTGCTAAAATATTTAATGTAAAATTCCGCAAACTTCAATAAATCAAAATTTTTACTAATTGTAAGTACTAATTAAAGAAGAATCTACTTCAAATTTGCTTCCGAGATTCAAATTCGTTTCCACATATAAATTTATTTCTATTTCAAAGAATTTAATTAATATAGAATTTTCAGTGCTAATGAGATACACAATACTTATCATTTCTAACTTTACATACAAGCGCTATGTTGCAACTTTTGTTTTTATCATGATTGTATTTATCAGGTTATTTATTAATATTATCTATATAATATCATTGTATCGATCAATAAATATTTGACACGCTAAGCTTCAAATTAAATGCCAAACGGCACCTTTCCATAAAGACTCATAGATATATTTGTACGTCTGATAAATCACTCGAGTTATCGTATGAATGTCAAGGCCATGCTCGGTTATCTCTCATCTCAGGGCTGGCTTTTCGATTGGTGCACGGAGTCGTTAAAACAGTTTTACTGGTCAGACGCGAAGTAGGTCAACGGTAGATCAACGGTAGGTTGACGATCAGACTTACCAAGATAGGATTGTTGTCGGAAAAAAAGGCTTCTCTACCGTAACAATATAATATATTTTACATATATCTAGCTTTCAGCACAATAATAGAGATAGTCTTACTTATATACTTGTTTAGATGCTTTTGAAGAATTGTTTGCCGAAGAATAACTTTTTCAGAACTTTGAATACATGAAATATATACGTGTCTATACGTATTTCTATATCGATGTCTCATTGTCAGCGATGAGACAAGAAATAAACGTTTTGCAGATTTATGTGTGGCAATAGAGTTATAATGAAACTTTAATAACTTTATTTTTATTCCCCAGCAACAGACTCGAATTGGCTGTTAACTTTTATGGCGATGTTTACACTGATTAATTTAGTAGGATAGAATTTGAATAAAATGTTTGGCTATAATAGTCGCAAACCTGGTAAAAACCGTGTAGCAGTGTTTGAACATATTAATATCTAAGGGGAGTGCGTAGAATAACTAACATAATTTTGTAATATAAAATCGGCAAATGTTTGAAAGAAATAGATTAGAATTATATTACGGATATTGACTTTATTCGTAAATTTTACAACAATTATTCATTGCTATGCATTTTCTAGCGACAAATATCGAACGATGTTTTCTTGGAATAAAGTACAGTTGGTTATATCGATCTTCGCGAACGACATGATTTATATACAAGATGATTCGTAACTATAATAAATTGTCATTCCCCATTACATAAAAATGTTTTGCTCGTTTTCTGTCAGCTGTTAATTGCTTTATCGAACGTAAAAACGCTTTCTTAATTTCCGTTTTGCGTTTGCATGCCCGGTAAAATATCTCTTTAAGTTGATCTTGCCACGAAACGCATTTATTTTTCGTTGCTGAATCAC
The DNA here is from genome assembly GCA_035220615.1 of Leptothorax acervorum. Taxonomy (NCBI): domain Eukaryota; kingdom Metazoa; phylum Arthropoda; class Insecta; order Hymenoptera; family Formicidae; genus Leptothorax; species Leptothorax acervorum. Next base: position 521,205 of record JASTWQ010001261.1, on the reverse strand, counting down.
GAACACACAGGGAGATGCATTATTATAATCTACAAAAATATTTTCGCGCTTGCATCTGTAACGTGTCGAACAATGCAAGCATAGCGAATGTTAAAACGTGAGATATTTTGTCATGACTATGTTATAATTATCCTTAAACGTATCCATTTAACTTGAAATGAACGTTATGTCATAGCTCTTTTCTTTTTCTCTCTTTGAACGCTTATACGCGTCGATTGTTGCTTATTTAACGTTTAGTCACCCAGTCACTACAATTGCATAATGTATCGTTGAAGTATTCTAACGACGGAATTCAATTATAGGAAAAGCTGCCGTAAGTGTATACTAAGTTGTAAGATTTGTTTGACCACTTCTCTCTCTTTCATAATTTATCCCGTCTCGTCCGAGGAGACGTAGTCTGACCTCATCCTCGAGAACTTGTCCCACTTTACTGGTTCCCTTTCCTCCCCTCGCTGGGAAACCGGACATCTCGGATGTTACCGTCTTATATGCTGTCGTAATATTGGTCGGCGACCACAAACACGATCGCGAAATTATTCTATAGTATAAGCCTACTTGCGCAATGAAGAAGATTAGGATATTACTGGCGCAGAACCAATTTTTCTGTGTCCCATGCATGAATATAAATAATGAGGGCCTAATCCTTGGCTCTTCCAATTTTTAATTAAATTTTTTAGAAAGCTAACAAATAATCCGTCAGTGAAATGCGTTATGAGATGTTTGAAGATGATTTTGTTACTACGAGATTCAAAATTGCTGTAATCGAAAAGTGTTAAGTGCTATAATATGTGGTAGGCGTTTATTTCCTTCGGTGTTCTAGCTCTGCAATTTATTCGCACGACAGCAACAATCAGGGAAGTTCACGAACTCCGTAATACCCTAAGTTTGAGATGAATCTATGCGTTCACACACACAGCTAACGTGTTGGTGGCTATCCGTGATACACGGTTCGCAAGACGGCACGCGACTGTCTCTGGTTGCTTTAAACGGCCCATGTCTATTTACGTTTTCTTCCTCGCGCGACCGGTTGAACCATCACGACAAGCAACGGTTAGCGTGGCGAACGTTAAAAGCGATCTGACCTCCGTGGGTTGATCGTTCCGGTTCAAAGTTTCCCTATCGATCCGTCTTATGCCGTTAATCTTTCTTCTATCGGCCTATCTGCTTGCGTAAAAATAACATTGATCGTAGCCCAGAATCGACTATATATAGCACAAACTTGCGAACAAATAATCGAAGGAAGTGAAAGTCAATTTCGGCAGTGTCCATAATATTGCTTAAATAAGATAATGGATCATTATATATTATGCAAATTGTATAGATAATCAATTATTTTTAAAGTCATTGGAGTCATTGTATACAGAATGTTTCAAATATCAATTTTGGAACTGTAAATCCGGATTTGTTAATACGCTAACATCAATATGATGGTAACGATCAATACATTTATCAAATTATTCGATACATTCTCAAGTTTGGCTATTTGCGAGTGCTATTGCGATATATTATTTGGACCTGAACTATTTGCTAAAAAAATAAAAAAGAAAAATAATAGCAAATCGTAATACTAAATATTGAAATATAAAATTCATCTAAAATTAATTTAAAAAATATGATTTTGCAATGTATTTAATTTCCTGACTCGTAGGTCGCAAATAACTTCAAAGTTTATTCAAGTATGCTAGAAAATCTATCGTTAAAATTAAGACACAAAATTGAGTTTTAGGACACTCCGCGCATTCGTTCTGGTTCTTAACCCGTAAACTTTGGCCATGGTAAACACATAATGGCTGAAATTTCCTGTTGCTACGTTGATTTTTACAACCGCACAGTTACCTTCCGTGACGCCGTATAATGAGACATTAATATATGGTTTAGCTTTAGCCTTTGCCTATCTTCTTTTCTGAGCAGTAACTCACAGGCGGACACGTGAACGAACGCACGAGTGCTCTGCCATCCGGAATTGTCACGAAAACTGAAGAAACCACGATATTCGGTATAGAATCTGTTGAAATTAAACTTATGTAATCGATGTCTCGTATTTCTGCTTACAATAAAGATGCACTTATTCTTCACGTATACAGAATAATTTAAAATAATATCCAAGAGTTAATAGAGAATAACAAACTAATTTTAAAGAACAATTTTTGAAGAGACAAATCACATACAGCAACATTTCATATTTTTTTCTTTGCTTTCTCTTTAATGTAATCAAAAGTATGCAGTTGGCTCAGTTTTAATGGCGCTGATAAGATTATTATATTTTCAAACACTAAATACGAATCTTTTCGAACAAATTTAAATTTTATAACTTATATATATAGCAGCCAAGTTTAAAAAAAACGTATAAAATGACTTCTGAATATTTATCTACGAAATAACATTAAATAATAATAAAAAAAACCCGTAGGTAGAAAAGTGGATAAAGATAGAAGGGAGGAAGAAATATGGATGATATTGACTCCGAGACAGCTGATTAATGTTACCTATATCCTGGTATCAATATTCCGCAATCGATATCTCTCAATTCCAGTAACTGAATCTGTTATTACTTGAGAAATATTTAGCACTAGATACAAGTAAAAAAAATGCACGCATGTGTCGCTGAACGATTACGCGGATAGCGGAGTCTCACTCTCACAACACCGATGACATAATCGCGGATCATCTTGTCCCAGAATCCTGAATGTTATTCACGAAGGCGAGAGCGGCATGCGCGTTACAGAATAACATTTCTGCTCGTTTAAAACGGTATTTATTTTGGATGTCGTTGGCGGGCGTGAGCGTTTGACAAACATCGTGCAAAATTTACTTTACGCGATGCAATTTCGGATATTTTCGAATACGAGAATACATTTGGTGGACTTTTTCATGCGCATCATGCCTCCTGATCGGCTGAATTTAAAATTAGAAATGATACAAACGCGTGCTACTTACAAATGGTTGAAATTGCACACTAGATTAAATGACGTCGTATATTGCAAAAAACTTGAATGAATCATACGAATGAAGATTGGTTCTTAACTTATTGTTGTAATTATATTATTTAAATTTTATATTTATAACATAAAGAATTATAGTTACACTAATGATTATCTTTATTTTAAAGATCCAAATATTAGAATCATTAAATAAATAATTGTTATATTTGAAATAGTAACTTTAGGACTATTTTTAAAATATTGGCTATTACATATAAGATCATTTAAAATGAAAATGGAACAACATATAAGAGTGACATTCAATTGTTTCTCTAAATCTCAGACATGCATTTTTCAAAAATTGTATTTTCCAGAAAATGTTAACTTGGTCAAAAATTAGATACTGAGAAATGTTGGAAGGAAAAGATTACTTATCATTAAAAATATTTTATTCGTAATAAAACTGTATTCCAGAAATAGTACTTTGACAGCTAATAAGTTGATCTATGTTACTTCGCATGTGTGTGATCTCACTTTTGACATTCACGGCAATGTAGGCATGAAGGACCCTCGAAAATTGTGTAATCAAACGCATCACAGGCACTACGTCTCGCGTGTTTTGCCGAACGATTTACCGTATAACCATGACACTCGCGATGAATGGTAATGAGAACGCGTGGGAATATCCTGCCTTTTCAATGTTACCGGGCTGCACCACAACGCAACGTGGTCTTCAACTTTCGCCTACGTCCCGTGGCGACGATCAAACATCTATCGCGGATAAAATGACGATAAAGACCGATGACAGTAATTTCTTACAGTTTCCCATATATCGCGAAAGTTCATTAGGTCAATATTCCTCATCTGAGCTGCTATCGCACGTCTGCAAATAATTCTACGAATTTTCCTCATTCTCATTGAAACGTATACGCGTACCATCTTTTATCAATTTCAATAATTAATATTCTGCAATAAAAAGATTGCTCTTCTCGTAGCAGCTATTTTGTAAAAGATAATTTATAATCATCGGATGTTCTTTTAACTACAATTTCTTTCATCAATATAGAAATAATTTTTTTTATATTTAGCGAAAATATTACAGTATTCATTTATCGTATCTTCTCAATTTATACACGGAAAAAAAAATTTACTTGTTGCAAGTAAATACATTTTCTTGAAATATAATTACTAAATTGAAAGAAATAATAACTTCCAACAATAAATTTTTTTTTGGTTCAATAAAATATTATCTCCAAAACAAATAAATTGTCAATAAAGAGAATATTTTATTGAAACAAAAACCCAATTACTTGTCAGTAGAATATCATTTTATCAAAACTAATAAATGTAATTACTTAAGCATAACAGTCGTTAATAAGTAACAAATTTTTGGGAATTTATGACATAAATACTAGAAATAATTCATTGATTACTTGTACCAATTAATATATAAACAATTATTTCTTGCCGCAAGTACAAATTTACTTAAGAGAAGTAACTCAATTTCTTTCATTGAAAAAACATATGCTTAGACGAAATAATATTTTCTTGAATAAGAAATTTGTGTTTTCATTCAAGAAAACCCTATTATTTAACGGAAAAAAACACTATTATTTCAAGTAATAACTTTCAATGAAATAATATATTATTTGATTATAATAAATATGTACAATGAAACAGTCGAGTGATGTCTTTTCCACCGATAGATGGCCTAGTTTCTCAAATTTAAAATCCGACCAGAGACAGTATATATATATATATATAAGGCCGTACGGCGAAAGCGTTTATCACTCGCAGTTCTACACTGCATCATACGGAATCATCCGTATAAGTAAATAAGTCGCTTATGACTGGTCATTCGCGATATTTATATATGTGGCGGTCGACCGACCGCGACATATATAAATAAATAAATATTAAATATTTGTTTAATTAAAGTAAGCTAATTACTTGTAACTTGTGTGAAGCAATACATTGCTTTCAGACATTTAAATTTATTAAATCCAAAGAACTCTTTCTGTGTACCAGAATCTATTTCTTAGTTGCAAGTAAATTAATTTCTTATCGAAGTAAAAATATATTTATTGCAAGAAAATATTGTAACCGCGCAAGAATCTGTTTATTTGTTGCAAGAAAATTAATTTCTTACAGTAGCAAATATATTTTTATTGCAAGAAAATATTTTAACCGTGCAAGAATCAATTTATTAGTTGCAAGAAAATTAATCTTTTATTGCAGTAAATATATCGTTACTGCAAGAAAATATTATTACCGTACAAGAATCTATATTTTCAATGCAAAAAAATTTTCCATTGCCTCAAAAATAGGATTACTACTCGTAAGAAATATTTCCTTTGTTTCAAGAAATATAAATATTCCCCGCAGATAACATTTTCTTATTTTGATGTAATTTTTATTTCTTTTTATAAAATATAATTTTTATTTCAAGAGATAATTTTTTCGTTCTAGAAAATATTTACTAGCAACAAGAAAGTTGTTTCTATTAAATAAGTAAATTCCTGCTAAGGACTGTTGAAGTAATTTATTTCTTTCAAGCAATGAAATTTTACTTGCAAGTAATTTTTTTTTCCGTGTAATATTTTTTTAAAACTGAATCAAAATTTTATCAAAATAAAATATGTTTATCAGTTTCTAAATAACAATATTTCATTATCTACATATTTTTTCCTAAATTTTTATTTATCTCCCATTTTGTCAATTATTAATTATTTCAAAACTATAAAGCTATTATTTCAAAACTACTTTAACTGTCTTGTTGAGAAAAAATTAATTACAAATCGATCAAAGATTTTGTAGCAAAGATTATTCCGTCTTTTTGGAACATATTTACAAAATATATTTAAATAAAATAATTATATATTAGATATATAACGTAATATATTTCCAATAACTCTTGTATATTTGCTTTTATTATAGGAAATACTATATCGCCTTTAGTGTTTTCTTATCTTCATATATTATACGTGCGAGTTTGAGAATATGTCCTCGTTAATCTTATCGAAAGGAGAATTCGCGACGCGTAACGTCGAAAGAGCAAGAGCTCTTCCAATATCTGCAAAATTCAACTGCAAATTTATTAAACTTGCACATCTGTATTTCCCAAGGTAACTTTTGTGTCCACAGAAAAATTAACGAACTTGTGTCAAGAAGTCCGATTTATGCAACGTTGTCCGAATGTGAGATCAAACAAAAGGAAACTTCTGACGATTCTCTGACTTGTAAAATAAGGGGGGATTGCATCGAACGAAGCGACGTGTCTTCGTTAATTACCGACAGTTTTGCTGATTACAGTCGCACCGCGCGTTGAAGCCTACCTCGTACGTTTGCAAAAAACGATTGCATTACGACACGAAGATATAATAAAACACGGCGAGATCATGTGGGAGACTCGATGAAAAGGAACATTGTTTTAAAGGGAACGGCATTGGTGTTTGATGGTGACATCAAACGCCGTTTTATTTCGGGAACCGCAGATTTTTGTTTCCAGGAACCGTCGTAACGTCATTTCGTAAGCGCACGTGTGTCGGCGAGTAAAAGAATCCCAATTTAAATTGCATACATTAAACATTATATGGCTCGGAATATTTTCATTGAAAGATAAACATCACCCTCGTATTTTTCATACGCAGAAATAAATGACGCAGAAACCATTTAAAATAGATGCCATCATCAAAGATAGATAAGACATTTCACATATAAAAAATTTTCAATTGCTTTAAAAAAACGTATAAGGCAGAAATAACTTGTGAAAAGAAGCTCGCATTTTGTAGAAGAATTTATAAATGTCTATGCAATAAAGGCACAATCTATTTCGTCGATCGTATTCGCCTCATCTGTCGACTTATACGATTAGTTTTTCCTCTTGAAGTCGGATCGTGTTAAGGACGGACGTGCATATCGCGCAAATAATTTACGTGACAGATTAATGTTCGCCTCGCGATCATGCGCCTGCGGGTGTATGCCCGTTGCACATTCATTATCGCGCGTGTGCCTCGTAGTGTGACGGCACCGTAACTGGGAAGATATAGTAAAAGTGACGGCAGATTTAAAAATAAAACGGCGCTAATGTATTTCGCACAATCCTTATAATTGATTTCGATAATTCGCAAATGCCCACGAGAAATAGCGGACACTACTGTGTTCTTCTTCAGCTCGACATTCGTCATCCAACACACTCATTTGAATGAATAATTCATACCTGTCCTCTCAAAAACACGTGCCGCAATTTCAAGAATTGGCTCCTTAATTTCGTGGAAACGTATTCTTCTTCAATTAATTTATTTTTACGACGCAAAAATTGATATTTGATTCTCGCTTCTTCTTTCAGACGAACAAGAACGCGTGCAGAAGAAAACCTTCATAAATTGGATCAATTCTCATCTGTCGAAGGTAAGCGTGTATCAAGAAGTAGATATTCTTGTCATCTTCAATGAAACGTAATGAAACAAACATTTGCGCGTGGCAAAATCTTGCCCTGATATCGTGCTCCGTTCCACCGGCAAGTACTTGATAACGATAACGATAACACGACGGTAGTTCTCGTTAGGCTAACTCTAGTTCTTTTCTCATTCAAAAGTTACGTAATGCTCTCGATACTTACGTGACGCGTAATAAAACGTGACGCGGGTTGCCTCTCGTATCGTGCTATCGAAACTTGAACGGCTGATCTAGCCCGTACCTGGCTCTCGAGTTTCGATGCTCCCCTACTTCCGCATCCTTCAGAACTTGCCTTGGTGCAGAAACTCCACTCGTCGTGACATGCATGCATCAAAGGCAACGAAACTATTGAAGCCGAGCGCCTCGCTCGGCCTCGTACCGAATAACCGAATATTAGTTTCGGTAGAAAAACACTGTGTATCTATCATCAAACGAAGAACAAGTAACATTGATCTATGTAGTGTACATTGATTCAAAAATCAAAAGATCGAAAAACAACGAAAATTTTGTTTATTATTATAGAAATTTTTTTGGAGCGAGCTATAATCAGCGAATTTGCTTAAAGACATTATATACGCTATAAGCATTAAATATTAAATTATTAAAATATTAAATATTAATATAATAAATATTAAATATATATAAGTATTTTTATACGCATAATATTAAATTTCGTATAAGCAGCCAAATTCTCAGTTAATTAGATTAATTTCATATCTATTTTTGAGCAGTTAATTTTTTATTTAATGATGCATATACTTTTAAATGTTTTTATGTACTTGGCTACGCGTTTAGAAAACTTTTTTATGAGATTTTTCTTATTTATATGTTTGAAGAATATATGATCTGTCATGATTACACAATTTGTAAATATTCCTTTCTATAGAGAGTTCCACCGCTTCGTATTGACGACTTAATCGAGGATTTGAAAGACGGTACGCGTCTTCTCGCGCTACTTGAAGTTCTTTCAGGGGAGAAACTGGTAATTAAATATTTGCGCTGTTATTTGTAAAACAAATGTTAAAACTAGTTGTCTAAAACGCGCGTGATCTTTTAGCCCGTGGAGAGAGGCCGTAATCTAAAGAGACCGCATTTCTTGAGTAACGCTAATACTGCGTTGCAATTTTTACAGAGCAAGAAAGTGAGTATTTCTACTATTCTACCGGCAAATTGAGGTAACCGATGCTCAAGTTCTGATTTAATATTTTCGCAGATCAAATTAGTGAATATAAATTCGTCCGATTTGGTCGACGGACGACCGCCGGTAGTATTGGGTCTAATATGGACTATTATCCTGTATTTCCAGGTATTTATTGTTACATTCAGATATTTTAGTCATACGTAATGACAGTTATGCAAAAGAGCACTAGTATACTTACAATTAGTATGCGGTAGCTGCTTAAATATAGCGCTCGTATCACGTATCAAAGTACTTCGACAAATATGCAGCAGCACCACATTTTTATACGCTGCAACGAGGATTAATTTGTATTTTCTAATTTTCTTACTTAAGCTATAATAAATGACCTTATCAATAGACATATTAATCGCGATTAAATAAAATTATAAATTATAAATTCTGTGACATATATTACATAATTTTATTCACAAAGTAAATTTTAAATTATGTTAATTACGCTACTGGTAACGCGCGCGATTGGGTATCTTTTTCTATAAATCAAATAATCGTGGCTGGTCGAATAAATTAATCCTCGTCGCGAGTAGAGTAAATTATGTCACTCTGCTAACCGTATGTATTCCAATAAACAAGCTACGATCGAAGGATCGCAAGCGGGTGAGTAGTAAAAAGAAAACAAGATCGTGAATGTGATGAATGATCTTGATCGTTCTAAGAAAGCAAGACGTATTGCACTTGCATGACATTGCGCATTCAATTAGTATGCACGCTAGATTATCTTTAGGCTTAATAAGGAGAGGAAACATCGTACCAGTTCTTGGCACTTTTTTTAGATCGAAGAAAATACGAGAGCCCTCGAGTATCTTGGGCAAACCTGGGGTAGCCAGAGTAGCCTCGAAAGCCTCGGCTCGGCGGCTAGCGAAAGAAAACGCATCAGCAGCGAAAAATGGAAACAAAGTGCACGGAAAACGTTGCTTCAATGGGTCACCAACGCCTTGCCCAAGTCAGTATTCTGTCGAATTGCTATTTGTGTAACACAATTACAATACAATTACGTGGAGTTTTCTGTTATTACGATGTCGGGGTGGATTCCTCAGGGATGTTGGTATTCAAGTTCGAGACTTCGGAGAAAGTTGGAGAGACGGAAATGCCTTCTTAGCTATCATTGATGCTATAAAGGCCAACTTAGTAAACATAGCAGCTATGAGAGAAGCGTCGAACAGAGCTCGGCTAGAAACAGCCTTCCAGGTTGCCGAGATCGAACTAGGTATTGCCCGATTATTGGATCCCGAGGACGTGGATGTACCGCAACCTGACGAGAAATCGATTATGACATACGTTGCCCAATTTTTGCACAAATATCCGGAACCAGGAAATACGGCTCCTGATTCCTTCGCGGCTATACAAGAAGAATACGACGGTCTACTTAAATGGCTAAACGAGAGAGTCAGGCATCTCGAACAACTTGATAGAACAAACGCCTATCCACAAAGTTATCCGGTACTTTTATAAGATTTAAACAGATCGTAAATCTTAATTTTAATTTTTTGATGAAGCCGTTTATGTAGCAAAAAATTATTAAAATTAATGTTTAAAAGACTTCATGCTATTTTAAAGCTTAAGAAAGATAAGAAAGTATAAATAAAGATAAAAATTTATTATTCCCTATACACTTTTTCAGGAATATATGTTGTTTAGAGCAGAGACTGACGAGAAATCAATTATATATAAAAAGATGCAAAGTTTGGTCGATACACCCAGTATGATAAGCATCACACGAGATTCTTGGAGACATATACAAATGTTATGGGAGCAAATGGAACTCTTCGTAGGTTTCTCTGCAGTTTCTCTAACTAAACGAATAGAACCTTGCATTGTAGAAATTTCTTTTCAAGACATGCCATTCTTCTCTAGATGCTGCATTGGCTTTGGTTGTTGGATTCAATGTTACCGGGAGAATTAGGAGAAATCGGAAGATGGTTGGCGAGAGCCGAAGCTCTCTTATATTCGGACAATAATATACCACAAGAAATGTCAGAAAGCACGGCGAATATAATCTCGAACAAGCTGGAAGACCATAAAAAATTCTTCCTCGATTTACCGACAATGACAGAGAAATTCCAGCATGTCAAGAACTCACCATTAGCGAGACAAGTTCGGCCTGAACAATTAGATAATATGTCCGCGCGCTTCGATAGCTTGTCCACTCGCGCCGCTAGGAGAAGGGTAAAATTAAAGTTCTTAGAGCACAAATGCTGTCTGATCGCTTTCCTATATCTCGTCGAGACCAAACTGAAAGGCTGGAACATCAAATACGGTACGGAGGAGAAAGTACACCAGATGTTGGAGCAGTATCGCAACTTTGTTTCACGAAACAGGATATTCCAGGAATTTCAGAAGGCTTATTTGGACATGCAGCAAGTTGCGGAGGAATACAAGCGTGACGGTGATATTGGTAAATAAAGACACCTCAGTTACAACTATTGGTTGATATTCATATTCATGTAACTGTGATTTCCGATAATGAATTTTTATGTTAATGGTATTTACAAGTTACAAAGGGTATTTATATTTAAATATGCGATTATTAAGCAAAATGATTAATTAGTGACTATATTTAATTCAAACGTACGTAATTAATTAATTTTTTATATAAGTAAATAATAACTTTTTCCTCGTCATCAAATTGTCATAAATTCGTGTTTTTCAGATCGAGAAGAGAGTTTCAATATCGATCGCTTTATGCGCGAGACGGCCGAAAAATGGAAGAACGTATCGATGGATCTGCGCTGCGTCCAAAGTATGCTCGAGGAAGTTGTCGCATATTGGCGTCGTTGGACCATAGTCTCAGACGAATTCGAGGCATGGTTACTTCGCGCCGAACCCGCTCTAAATCTCCCAGAGGAGGAAAAGATGGAGTTTTTTCAAGATATCAGCGTGTGGAAGGACAAACATCAGCAATTGTCGGACACTGTAAGCTTCCTGATCGCCACATCCGACGAATCGGTTGCATTTCGTCTGAAGGAGCGTTACGCGAATCTGACAGCGAGATGGGAACAGCTCTTCCACGAGGCCAAACAGTATATGCACGCGGGTGATCTGATTCGGACGAGAAAGGACTACAAGACGGGAATAGAGACTCTGCAGAACTGGCTAAGAGATGCCGAAGTTGCCTTATTGACCATCGGATTGAGCTCTACGGAGCGGATCAAGGCTTACGGAGAGAAATTGCAGACTCTTCACAACGAAGTCGAGGGCATTGAAAACCTCTTCAAGAATATCAGTAAGAAGTTCCAAACCCTTATCCAGGATTTGTCTCGCGACGAAGTCGACAAGATGATGAACACTCTGAAGAAGGAGAAAGAAGCGCTTGTTAAGGTACGTGCCTTAATACCAATGCAACTGCACTTATATCACCAATTATTGGTGCAACAAGAATCCCTAGAAGCAGGGCAAAAGGAGATATCCGCGTGGCTAGACGAAGCTAAGAGTTTTTTGGCCAATATCAATCTCGCGGGTGGTAGAGACGCTGCTCTGGCTCAATTAGATCGTCATAAAGCTTTCTTTTCGAGAACGCTCTACTACAAATCCATGTTAGAGTCTAAGAATAAAGTATTCGCTAACATCATCAAGGCCGTGGATAGTCACGCCGACGTGGAGACCGCCGAAGGTGGAGCTACCTTGAGAGAACTCAACGATCGATTTGTTAAAATCTCACAAGCGGCACAAGTCTGGGAACAACGTTTGCAAGAGTCTGTGCGACGCTGGACGAAGTTTAAAGAATGCGAGCGGCAAATCTCCGAATGGCTCTCGGTTGCTGAGACAATGATCAACGAAAAGCACATCGATAACCGTCAATCCGTCGAGTACCATAAAAACTTCTTTGGAAAAGTCAAGGAAAAATGGATACAGGATCTCGTGAAGGCCGGTCAAGATCTCCGGAATGTATTACCAGTTGATCAGCAACTTTCCATCGCAAACACGGTGGAAGCTCTTCAGAATCGTTGGAGAGAAGTCCTGACCTTTGCGCCGCTTCATCTAATGAGGCTCGAGTTCCGTCTAGATGAGGCCAGCTTCCTTCAATATCTCAAAGAAATCGAGATGGAGATCAGTTCCGAGCAGCAAGCACTCATGAATAACGATGACGTGGACGGTATTCAGCAGCGCAATAGAGAATTTTTCGTGAATCGCGGCACTGTCCTCGAGGTCGAGCGTTGTCTACAGACTCTGAAGAAAATTAGTGATGCCTACAGCAAGCTCAAGCCGAGAGATACCAGCCTGGCTGATGCTGCGCAAAATGCTGAACGTTTATGGAAAGAAACCGCGCAAAAAGTGGAAAGCTTGAGGGAACAGTTGCGCGAAGTTCCACAACAATGGGCGACTTATAGACAGAAGTGAGCATTCGTTTAATTTTGTGTTACAAATCGGTGTTAATTTCTTCCTTTAAATACTTGAAACCTGTGCAATTGATTCTAGGTTTGATGAGATGGTGCATTGGATGGATCATGTTGACAGTACGTTGAGAACCATTTTACATGAGGTCAATACTCTAGAAGAATTCGAGAAGGAAAAGACTATATTTCAGGTATGTAAATATCAGCCAGTTTCACATACGATTTCTTTATCAAGTCATTTAAATATTTAAATACTTTGCTTCGCCTTTTCTGCACTCCCTCCGGATAGCTCCAGACCTTGACGGTAAATATACGCGCGCCTCTATCTTTCCTTATTCCTTGTAGGATTGCTACGCGCTCAAGAGTTCAATGACGATTACTCTTGGAATAAAATTTTTAATACCGAATGAATACCGATTTAATGTGATTTGATTTAATTTATCTATAAGTAAATCAATAATCAGTACTTTCTTTTATTTCATTTCTCTTTTATCTCTTTCATCAAAGATTGATTTGTGCTTTAGTCATCAAACGTAACGAATATCCCAAAATGCTATCGACTGTTCACAGAAAATCTGTCGTGAAGCTGACAGCAAGCGTGAAGAAATGAAATGGTTGGTTCAAACTCTCGACAACTTGACATTGAATCGTTCGGACCGCGATGCACTTACGGCACAGCAGAATTTGGAGCAACTGATAACTCGATATAAAAACCTGATACCGACGATCGAAATTACAATGACAAAGACAGACATCTATTCGAAGAGTTACACATATCGTAAGGAGGTACGCGAAGTGTGTACTTTGTTGCGCAAGGTTCGCGAACAATCAAAAGCCGAAGTCGCACCAGAAATTCCGGAAAAATTACAAAGCGCGATGGCTCATCAAGAATCCCGTCTGAATCAATTAGAGCAACAGCGAGCGACCATTGTCAGTATGTTACAACGCGGCAAAGATCTTCTGAAAGATCAACACGCTCCACCCTTCGTCTCTTCCGAAGTTCAGCAGTTGGAAGTCAACTGGAACGACACGTACGGTCAAAGTATGGACACGTTGAAGTCTTTGAAGGACTCGCAAAAACTCTGGAACACCTATCAAGAACAAAAGGATGAGATTTTGAGATTGATCGAGCAAGCCGAGAAAGAACTGCTTCAAATTGAATTGGCATCTTATTACGATGCCGCTCAAGTATCTGCTGATCTTCAGAAGAAACAGGAATTCAACGCAAATCTGAGAAAATCAGCCGAGGAAATGATAAAGAAATTGCGCGAAACGTATACTAATCTTTCTCAAACGCTCACACCGCCAAGCAAGAAAGAGATTCTGGAAAAGGAAGTGACGGAGACCGAACAAAAAATGGAGCATACGCTTAAAATCGTGCGCGAGAAAGTTGTTTATCTTCAGGAACATAGCACTCGATGGAATAAATTTCAATCAAACCTCATGGAGCTCCGATCCTGGATTCAACAAGCTGCGCCCCAATCAGTCGCGAGTATCGAAGATTCCACAGTCTCGCCTGAGGAAAGAGTTCGTAAAACGGAAAATCTGCAAAAAGAGATAAAAGAAAAAACGTCAGTTTTAAATGCACTGGAAAACGAATCCCGGAAACTCATAAAAGGTAAATATACCATTTTTTGCATGGCTCACATTAGATTAAAAACATACAGGGTATTCGAAAAGTGTGGGACCCCCCTATTATCTAAAAAAGAACGCACTTTCACGGAAAATGACTCGAACAAAAGTTGTAGGATTTAAAAACATCTATTTACTGACTTTATCAGTTTGACCATAGGTGGCGTCTCCCAGGTCACGTCAAGATTACTTTAAATTTTTTTAATGGAACCTCTTATTTTTTATTGCATATTCTTATAGCCCTTGTTGAGACGTTTTGAAAACACTATAATAAAGCTCTCTTTTGTTAAGAATTTCCTGAGATATTTCAAATTTTGTCATTAAATTTTTAATATAAAATATAAAATATCTCGTAAAGTAGTTACTTTTCGATGACTTTACCTTAATACTTTTATACGTAGAGTAATGAAAGGAATTGAATAATAATATAAAATATATAATTTAAATGTAATATATTTGAAGTTATTTAAATAAAACTTAAATAAATGTAATTTAACATTTACGCTATAAAAATATTCTAATATAAATTTATTTTTCTGATGTGTATAGAAGACAGTAAGGATATGCCGGCGAAAAAACTCCGCGAAGACATCGAGAATCTTCATAAGACAGTTGAATTGTTGAATAAGAGCATAGTAACTCAGCGTCAATTGGCTACGCAAAATCTTGCAACGTGGAGAGAATACGAAGAAGGCATTCAGAAGATAAAACCTTGGATTGAACAAGCGGAGTCTAAGGCAGCTACGATGGGCAGCAAACCCACCACTTTGGCCCAAGCCACGCAAATGTTAGAATCGGCCAAGGCCTTTGAAGTTCAATGTCAGCAGCATCTTCCGAAGGTTCAGAGTTTATCAACGATTAGCCAGCAGATAACCGGAAGAACAGTGGCACCTGATGAAGTCGATGCTGTACACACACGGTGGAACGCAGTTCATGACGTGGCCGTACAAACGACAACCAAGCTGGATAAATTAGTTTCATCATGGAACACCTTCGAATCAGAAGCGAAAGAATTTAATGAGTGGTTACAGAAAAGCGAAAGAGAAGCTCTCAAAGAACCTAACGTTCAAACACCGGAAGCCGCAAAGTTGGAGAAGGAATTAGTACAATTGAAGGAATTCAACAAGAGCATATCCGATCATCAGGCCCAACTGATATCGCTGACTCAAGTTTCCGATCATATCAGTCATGGTTTGTCGCTGGACGGCGCCTCCGCATTAAAGGGTCGCGTTGCTGAAATGAAAACCAGAGTAAGCAAACTCGCGGACACAGTTCGACATTACATTAATCGTGTCTCTGACTCGTTGTTGGCCCGACAAGAATTCCAGATGAAGATCAGCGATTTCGAGAATTGGATGACAAGACTAAGATCTAACATCAATGAGATCGGAGACGTGAACGTGGACAACGTCGATACCAATTTGCAAACGATGCACGCTTATCTTCAAGAGCATTCGGAAAAACAACCGGCATTCACAGCGATCTACGACGAAGTAAAACAACTGTCATCGCGAGGTTCCACGTTAGAAGCTGCCGTATTGAACGAAACTTACACGTCCTTGGCGAAGAAGTACAAGGCTCTTGAAGACGACCTGAGAGAGAAGAAAAAGGGTTTGGAGAAGTGGATCGAACTTTTGAGCTGGCATAATGATGCCAATGCACAATTGAATCATTGTAAATACGAATCTGAAGCCAGAAAACCAAATATCGCTGATCTCGATAGACTTTCTTCAGAACTTCAAGTTGTATATACGAAGATCAACACCTGGAAGGAACACGTTCCACAAATGGACAGCACTCTGGAAATACACGTTCGTGACAAGCAAGAGAGACCACTTACCGCGACTTCCTTACTGAATGATCTCGAATCCAAGGCTGCGGTATTGAAGACGGAATTATCTGCCAAACGCGATAAGTTGGAGAACCTTGGTGCTAAGTGGGATAACTTCAGAAAATTGCAGCAAAAAATTACAGAGGAAATCGTTAACACTCAGACGAGCCTGCAAAATATTACGTATACCGTTGACACTTGCGAAAAACTCGCGCCGGCAATTGAGAAGATAGACGATTTAATCGAGGATCATCAGAGACAAGAACCAGAAAAGGAAATCCTTCATCGAGAAGGTGACAACTTGATGAAAGAGGATCAACGAGCGATAACTAATATTCAGGTAGCGGTCTCTTCGGTGGATGGTAACTGGGAAAAAGTGAATGAACTCCTGCGTGAGCAGAGAAGGAAATATGCTGAAATGTATGCCGACTGGAAACAGTATCAGGAAGCCAAGGAGAAATTAAAGAAATTCATCGACGAAGCGAAAAATCTTTGCCAGTCGGTCAAAGATGTGTCAACTGACATCACCCAGGCAAATGTGGCTATGGAAAAACACAAGAGAGCTTCGGAGATCTTGAAGAAGGGTAAACAGTTTTTAGACAAGATGGATAGCAAGGCGCAACAATTGGCGAAAGAAACGTCGTTAATGCCGAACTTCAAGACCAGTTTGATCGAATCAGATCTGTCTGATATACGAAAAAAATACCACGAGATTAACGCCAAAGTGATCGATCGGACTCAAGCATATGAAACGCAAGTCATCATCTGGAAGCAGATCGAAGAAGCAAAGTACGAACTCATAAAGTGGCTCGGCGACACAAACGAGGCGCTCACTGCAGCTTGCGAGCGTTTACTTGACGCTGAAAGCGGACAAGCGCTATTAATTAGGTATCGTGAGGAATTGCCAGTATATCAACAACTTCGTCAGGGTATCGCCACAAAGACCGAACAACTTGTCAAACTAAACGACGACATGAACATACCGACTTTGAAATCCCTCAATGATTTATTGGACGATCAATTCAAGGTCGTTAAAGAGGCCGCGGATAAGCTCGCGTCGTTCACATCAACTTTCAATGAGAAGGAGAAAGGTATTAGACAAGAGCTGAAGAAGTGCAGCGACGCAATATCGAAGATCCGCGAAGAGATAATCAAATGCGATGATTTAACCGGCGAGAATGCCAAGATTCTGCACAGAATCAATAAGTGTCAAGAATTGAAAGCCGAGCTGGAAAAGTGCGATTACGCACTTTCGGAAATTGACGAGAAATTGACAGACATGGCATCGGAATATCCAACTATATCGAAGTCCAGTTTGCCGAAAGAGTTGCAGGCGTTGCAACTCCGTAGAGACGGCGTGGTCAATCACGCCGACAAAGTTAATGCAACGTTGGTAGCTTTCTTGACAAAACTTTATCACGAGAAATTTGGCGCTCTGCAACGCATGGTGGCGACTCACAAGGAAAAAGTATCCTGGTGCGAACCCGAACAGAGCAGTGATCGTTACAATCTCGAGGTGAAGATGGCCTCATTAGTCGATGTGGAAGACGGCATTGCTGATTGCGAAGCACGAAAAGTGGATACGGATAATTCATTGACGCTTCTAGGTACCGTCGAGAGTAGCGAGACAATCTCCGCTCTCAGAGACGAACGCGACAAAGTCACCGCCGACTTAAAGTCCCTGAATATCAGTTATCGTAAGATCAAAGCCGTGCTGCAGCAAAATATTGCTTTATGGCAACGGTACGAGCTCACATCGGAAAACGTGGTCTCCTGGCTTAAAGAGAATGAAAACAAAATCAGAATGGAGGCCACGATGCTCCTAAATCCGGACGAGATTGACGCAAAGATCACTGAGATAACACAGCTTCAAAAAAAGATTGAGAATTATGAAAGCGAGATAAAGGATCTGATCGCGCTTGGAGAAGAGATTGCCAAAGTTAGCCCAGAGTCCCGCGTAACCCAATACGTAGGACATTTGAATACGCGTTATCATTCGGTGCTCAAGTTTCTGGTTCAACATCTAGACAGACTCAGAGAACTTAAACAAATCAGGGCCCAATATGCCGCTAATGTAAAGGAGCTGGAATCGTGGTTACTAAATGCGGAGCAGAAATTGAAAATTTTCGACGAGATTAGCGGCCCGAAACCAATGACCTTCTATCAATCTCGATTGAAAGAATTGAAAGCATTTGGGGAGGAACGCGAAACTGGACAGGCAATTTTGAATCGAACAGCGGAAGCGGGCGAAACGCTTTTCGCGAGAATAACACCAGATCACAGAGAACTCATTAGAAGTGAGCTGAGAAATTTGCGTAGTCGCATGGAAGCCTTGGCTGATCGCGCAAACGTGATCTATAAGAAAATCGAGAGTGACATGATGCATCGATCCTCGTTCGAAGACAAATATTCCCAGGTAAAGCAGTGGTTAATTGAGGCACGAAAGAAATTGGGTGACAAGCAGGATCTGCTACCGTCGCTTCAAGAGAAGAAACTCGCCTTGCATTTGTATAAAGCTATCGCGCAAGATGTCGTAGTTCACCGAAACATTCTGGAACAACTTCAGGACAGGCTTGGAGCAGCACCAGACGACGAGGCCAGCGAGATGCTCAACAGCGTGATCGAAGCACACAAAAAGCTATCGGAAGACGTGGATGATAGAATCGGTATAATGGAAAAGCACGTTGCCAATCACGAGGCTTACCTCCAGACGTTCGAGAAGATGCGAGATTGGATCAACACGGTGATAAACGAAGCGGCGCCCATCAGCGAGGATCTCTCAATAGATCGAGATGCAGCGAAATCTAAAATTGCTTTGATTGAGAACGTGTTGCAACAGAAGCCCGAGGGCGATAAGATTATAGCCGACTGCAATCAACAATTGAACATCATTTTGGAGCAAACCTCGATAGCCGGCCATCCCGCGTTGCTGAGAGGTTTCGAGCAGCAGAAGAAAGTTTGGGAGAATTTCCTTCAACGATGCATCTCAAGCAGAGATAAGTTGAATCAACTGTTCGATCAATGGTCCGAGTTCGAAAGAGTAGTCGAGAATCTAGAATCTTGGCTCAAACAAACCGAAATGCAGGTGAAAGATCAAAGCTTGAAGAGCACCGAGGAAACGAAACGCGCGCACTTACAGAAATTGAAGTCCCTGGAAGAGACTATCGTGGCCAAGGGCGCGGATTTCAACGCGGCGGTTGAGAAAAGTCAAGGCGTAGAAGCGGAATCTGACTTGGTTACCAAAATATCTCGTCAAGCTACCAGGTATCAAGCGATCAGGAATCAGGCAAAGGAAGCTGTAACAAGATACGAGCAATACGTAAAGGAGCATAATTTGTTCAATGAAAAGTACAATCAATTCTTGAATTGGATCAACGAGGTTCAGGACGAGTTAAAGAAACATAGCGAGATTGTTGGCGATCTGGCGGTGTTACAAAGCAGACAGAAGCACATCAGGGATCTCGGCGACGTCCGGACTCGCGAAAATGCTCGTTTCGAGTCCGTCATCGATCTCGGCGAGAGGCTCTACGTGCACACTTCACCGGACGGTAGAGAGATAATCAGACAACAGTTGAGAAATTTGCGCAGCCTGTGGGATGGATTTTCTGAGGATTTGCAGAACTCGATGCAAAAGTTGGATCAATGTCTGATGCAGTTCGCCGAATTTTCGTTGTCACAAGAGCAATTAACGGCTTGGCTACGAGATGTCGAGCGCGCGATGCATCAGCACACAGAACTGAAATCATCTTTGGAGGAAAAACGCGCGCAATTGCAGAATCACAAAATCATGCACCAGGAAATCATGTCGCATCAGACATTGGTCGAATCGGTTTGCGATAAAGCGCAGCAATTGGTCGACCAAACCAAGGACACTTCTCTGAATGTCTATCTGCAATCCATCAAGCAGCTCTTCCAGAATATTGTCGCTAAATCGCGAGATTTGTTGGAGAATTTGGAGGACTGCTGCGAAAAGCATCATCGTTTCAATCTGCAATGCAAATGCTTCTCCGATTGGTTGAATGGAGAACGAGAGAAACTGGCAGAATGTAATGACATAACGGGCGAACGATCTGAAATATCTCGCAGATTAACGAGCTTGACGATGTTAAAAGACGGTCAGGCACAGGGAGCGGAACATCTCACGAGGTTAAAGGAATTCAGCGAAGCTGTGGCTAATAGCACCGCGCCGAAAGGTCGGGAAGTGATCAACAAGGAAGTGATTACCTTGGAAAATAATCTACGCCAATTCCTGAGCGAAATCGGTAAACATGTATTGCAAATCCTAATCTGTACGAAATTTCAAAATTACGAAGAAAAATCATCCCTGTATATACTTATTTAATTCATTTAATCCTTCTATTTATTGCAATCATTTTACTAGCAAAATTCTGTTTTTCAGAATCTGTAGAAGAGCGACTGAAAACAGCTTTAGAGAGATGGCAGAACTTCGAGGATCAGCTGGAAGTTCACACGAAATGGTTCCGTTCCATGGAGGCGGCATTCCGAGACCAACAGCTGCAGCCTACGTTGAAAGATAAAGAAGCGGGACTACGCGCATTTAAAAAGAAACGCGAGATTATCGTGCGGCAAGAGCGGGAGATAGACGAATTCGTAGACAAATCGCATAGTTTACTGCACGCGAGTGGTATCGAGCGCATCAAGCCACTAATTTCTCAAGTCAGCAATAGGTACGTCGAATTATTTCCAACAACAAAGTTGCTATCCTTATATTTTTCATAGCTGTTTATATACATATACAGTAAAATTTCGCCAAACTACGCGACAAATAAGAATTCGAAAAATTCAATCTCGTAAAATATGAACAAAAATCGTATAAATAAAACATACGTTTTAAAAATGCATAATTTTATTGTATTCGTATTTAATAATTTCTAGATATTCAACATTTAATTTCTAAATAAAAATATAGAAAGATAGGAGTATAGTACATCACACGCAAAATGTAATAAAATGTTTAGATATCAACTGCTGCACGTACTCAGTAAGGAAGTGATAAATCGTTGCCAGAGCATCGTAGATGATCATCACTCTTACGAAGAGAAATTGAAGGCCATCGATGTTTGGCTTACACCTCTCGAGAAAAACTTGGCTATCTTGAAGAAAGATGAGATCGGCGGAGACCTCGAAACAAGGAACTCGCGTTTGCAAGTCTTGCTAGCCGAAAAAGAGCAAGCTGAACATCGCTTAGCTAGCTTAACATCTCTCGGCGAGAGGATTCTTCCGGACACTTCCGCTCAAGGGCGTGAAGTAATTAGACACGAGTTGCGAAATGCTCGCGAAAGATGGGATCGCTTAGCCGAAGGCATCACCGAGCAACAGAAAAAGCAAGACGCTCAATCTTTACAATGGTCTAGTTATCAAGAGACTCTACAACAGATTCTGACTTGGTTGGACACGATGGAGCGTGCAGTTAAACAAGATTCCTCGATTGTGTGGCCTTCCTTGCAGGAAATAAGATCAAAACTACTCAAATTGAAGGTCTTTCTACATTCTTCTTAATATTTTATATTATTATCTGAGAATATATAAAAAGAAGACACAATGTGAAAATCGTTAATTTTATATTATTTGGGAAATTTTATTTCAGACATTACATCAAGAAATCTTGGCTCATAAACGTCTCATCGAAGGCATTTCCGAGAAAGCCAACGCTTTGGTTCAAGTTACCCAAGTCCCATCGGATGTTCATGAAAAAGTCATTTCGGTTTCGAAGAGATACGAGAAGTTAGTGGATACATCTCAGAAAGGAATATCCAGCTTGGAGGCATTACTCGATATTTTCCAGCAGTTCCACGATCTGCAGAAAGCTTATCAAGATTACCAGAAGCGTCAATGGGAACGTTTAGCGAATTACAGCGACTATACAGGAAACAAGACTGCTCTTCAGGCCAGATTAGTTAAAATTATAGAGATACAGGACAGTCAAAGCGAAGGTGAGATAAAGCTGAATGTCCTTGGAGAACATGTGGCGCAAAGTGCGCGTACTTTACCACCTCGCTCGCAAGAATCTATGGAAAGAGATTTAGCCAATCTTAGGTAAATACTTAAATAAAAAAGAAATTAATTAATAATTATTTTATTTATAAAAAGAAAGTATTTAGGAATTAAACAAATGACGACTTTGTTGTCAATTACATAAATGCACGTCGAATGATTTCTCTTTAGATTCGAAAATAAAAAATTCGCTACAGCCGTAAGCGATGTGATACGGTGCATCGAAGAAAGAATACAACAATGGAGTGAATACGAAAATTCGTTAGAACGTTTGCTCACTTGGCTTACTGATGCCGAGACATCATTGAAGAACTACTGTCTGAAGAATACACTTGAGGAGAAGCAGGAGCAACTTGAAAAATACCAAGTGAGTTCGAAATTATTACAATAACGTTGCGTTACAGAAATGCGGTTTTCTTTTGGCTTTACGAATAGATATAAATTTGATAAGTGTCCTATTTAACGGATATCGATTATATAAAAACTGCTTTGTGTTTACCCCTTATCACAAAACTTCCCTCACTCATATGAAATAGTAACATAATTTGCAGAGGTGTGCACATTTAAAGTGTCCAGTTATAATTTCGATTAGGTGTAGCTGTTTTCTTTACACGCACTGACACCTTTCACACACATGAATATAACACGAATATACATTTTGCACACACAGTATTAATATTGCAGTTTTATATTTTCTTTGTACGTCCCAAACGATAGATCGTGCGAATACTTTTAAGTCAACGAAAAAGAGAGGAGAAAGCCCTATCTACGCAAACTTTTACCTCCAATCGTAGAGCGTAATCATTTCGCACGCACAGTGATTATATATAGTAAAATTTCCTAGGAACTACAGAAGGTCGCTGATTCGCGAAATACGGATGTGACGGAATTGGTTGCGCTTGGTGACCATCTCGAACAAGTAAGAGAGTGATATGCGAACTGCAAATATCATTTTGTAACAAGGCAAGATTGCGAGAAAGGCGGATGATTGCAACGGCTTTACGAGGAGTTTCTTCGACACAATTGCTCTTTTCTTATATAATCTTTCAGCTTTTATAGCTTTTGTCAGAGCAGGTGGGAAATGCCAACGCTTCGTCTTGTGATTTTATTAGCGTTAAACGACACGTGCCATTGGTTATACGAGATACGGTGATATACGTATGCCATTTTACTGAATAAAATCAGTATTTTTTTGTCAATATTGAATCTGACTAAAAAAATATGAACAGCTAAATTATTTTATCTCGCTATATAAATATCAGTGTTGTGCTAAACATTTTGTAATACTAAACAATTATTTATTTATGCATTGGCAAAATAAATTTTTGTCAAACTTTTGGAGGCCTATCGATTTGCGTTCAATAAATATTGCGCTTTCAGCTTCGAAATTTGTAGTAAGATCTGTTTTTTGCTGCACGAATGGAGAGCTTCTTTGACGCTGAAATTTACATCGAGATGAACAAACGAGCCTGAAACATCAGGATGGAACATTAAACTCTATTTTTTTATACTTATTGTTAGTGCATACTTTTTCGCGTTCTAACCATTTCTCAAATAGGCTTCTGCACGCAAGAAGAGAGAATTTTCTACTTTCTTTTTTCACATATAAATTGTACGAAACAGCTCTTTAATAAATCTTACTTAAAAACAGTTAAGATATAAAAGTAATTTTTTTCAGTCACTGATTGTAAACCTCAGGCAAAATGAGGCTGAATTCGATAAAATGAGCGACGATTCATCGGAGTTGATGCAGATTAGTGGAGAGACTCGATTTTCTGTCAGCGTTCAACAAGTCACGTCACGTTTCCAATCGATTCAGGCGACCGCTAAGGTAGACAAGAAGTTTTATTTCTCGTTGTGGAAGAAAAGAATTGAACTACCGTAATGAAATCATTACGCTTCAGTGTATTCGATGAAAGATCAAAACTTTGCTAACATAATTAATTATTAAAAATTTATTCTTGATTAAATAAAACTAGTATTTTCTAAATAAAATTTTTTTATTTTGCTAATGATTGATAACAACAAAAAATATGTCAGCAAACTTTCTCTTTTCTGGCACACAATGAAAATCGTTATATAATTTTTCTTTAGGAACTGGTGAAGAAATGCGAACAAGCAGTCGTAGATCATGCCAACTATTTAGATCGTTATAAACAATGCTCCGAATGGCTAGCGAGCGTAAGAGTGCGTTATCAGTCCTCCAAAGAAAACGCCAGTGATACGTGTCAAAAGCTGATCTCAAACGTGGAAACCTTAAAGGAACTCTTAGCTCGTCAGTCTTCATTCACTCTCTTGATTAACAGCACCGTCGAAGCTGGGGAACGATTGTATCCCACGACTGGCACGGAGGGCCGAGAGATTATTCGTCAGCAATTGCTGGATCTTCAGCAAGCCTTCGAAGAGCTTTACGATGGTATCGCTTTGACCGAACGTGAGTTGCAAGCGAAGATCTCGCGGTGGTCTGATTTTGACGAGTGCATCGAGGCTTTCGAGAGCTGGCTGAAGAACACAGAGGCTCAATTGAAACCAGAGATCGAACTGAAAACTACCCTGGATGAGAAACGTGCCCAGTTGCGGGTCTATCGTACCATCTTACATGATGCTCAAGATCAGCAAGATTTCCTGCTGGATCTCCGGGATAAGGCGGACAATTTGCCCGATCGTACAGACAAAATCGATCAAACATTGAATAATTTTACGAACAGACACAATGTACTACTGAAACGCGCAATGAAATTCGTAGAAAGATACGAAGGTATAGTGAGCGATCATAAGCAATACAGCAAGGCTGTCTTAGACACGCATGAGTGGTTGGATGCCACGCACAACGCCGTGAGTCTCTGGGGTGATGTGGAACTGGAGAGAGTGTCCCTGCACACGAATTTGGATCGCCTAACGAATCTACTGCACAGTCTGCCGGAAGATGAGCCGCGAGTGCAACAAATCAGATCTCTGGGCGAGAAAGTAATACCCGGTACTCTGGAATCAGGACAGGTAAATATCCGCTCGCAGATTGATACCTCGCAGCAAGAATGGGAAGGCTTGATCTCAGCCGTCAAATCTACTATCGAGGCACTGGAGAACAAGCTTCAGCAATGGAGTGAATTCGAAACATCGAAGGAGCGATGTCTAGCGTGGATGAGGGATACTGATACAAAGTTACACGCCGTCGATCTCAAGCCGACATTGGCAGATAAGAAAATTCAGCTCGAGAAATTACGCGCCCTTCAAGGTGAGGTTCGCGCCAAAGAACTGGAAATCGATGCTGTCGCTGAGCGGGCTCAACAACTTCATAGAACTGTTACTTCCCGCACTTCTTACATGTCGGAGTTGAGTATCAAATATCAACAGATTTCTAGTAAAGTTAAAGACCTCAATAACCGTTGGCATCAGTATGTTGCCACGCATCAAGAATTCGATAATCAATTGGCGGAATGTACCACATGGCTGGAAGACATAAAAAATAAGCTGGCTTATTGCTCCGATTTAAGCGCATCTTCGCAAAAAGACTTGGAGCAGAAAATGGACATCGTGCAAGATCTATTGTTATACAAAGAAGACGGTTTCGTGAAAGTTCAGGGTATCGTTGAACTAGCCCAGGCTGTTTTAGCGAATACAGCTCCAGCTGGCCATCAAACGATTAATGACGCTTTAGCGAAACTTCAGGAACAGTGGAGTGCCTTAGCGTCAAAGATGCTAGAAACCAAGACAAATTTAGATGACTCGATAAACAAATGGGCTGGTTTGCTGGAGCAAATACAATCTATCAACAAGACGGTGGAATACATGCAGAAGTCGATCGACGAGATTTCGCAGTTTCAAACAACGATGTCGGAGAAAAGAAATCAACTGGAGCGAATCAAGGCGCTCGAGGAGAAGGTTCGTTGCGAGAATATCGAGGTTGACAGTCTCAAATGCAAGGTCGCTGAGATGATCGCGAGCGGTCAGCAAGGATTAGCCGCCTCGCAAGCCCAAGACATACTGAACAGATTTGACGAACTTTTCGAGAAGATCAAATCTTTGTTGGCCGAACGAGAGGAACAGTATAAAGACCACCGCCTTTACAAGGAAGCTCATGATGATCTTATTGGCTGGCTCAGCCGGGCTCGCGAGAAGATACCATCTATGAAACAGAGATCTCTCAGCGATAAGCTAGCGATCGAGAGTGCAGTGGTACCGCTCGAGAGTCTGTTGAACAAGAAAGCTCAAGGTGAATTGTTGGTGGAACATTTGCAGCATACTGGAAAGGTTGTTTGCGCTAGCACCAGTCCCGTCGGACAAGAAGTTATCAGGAACGAAATACGAGCGCTCACGGAAAGTTTCGAAGGATTGTTCAAAGGTAAATTTTTTTTCAAATGTTCACTAAGAACATCGACGTTGATATATACATTATAGTTTGAAATATAAGAAAATGTTACTCGGTAAAAAATTTTTCATATAAAAACATATAAATATATATAATTGTATATCAAATATGTACATACATGTTTTTTTTCTTTTGTATAATTTCTGTTCGTGTATACAGGAAAAATAATAAAAAGAAGAATCTAAAAATAATTAAAAAGATCATTTTTGCATTGCATTTTTTATAAAAAGTGAAGTTTAAGGTAATAAGAAAAATTTGCCTATATACACGAACAGAGATTATACAAGAGAAAAAAAACATGTATGGACATATTTGATATATAATTATATATATTTATATGTATATGTTTTTATATAAACAATTTTTTACCGAGTAAAATAATCGTGAATAAATAATAATTATTTTTAACTTATAGAAAGAAAAACATATTAGAAATCTTAAATGTATTAATATATAAACTCGTATATTCTATTGCAGAGATTCAGCAGCAGAAGGATCAATTGGAGGCTACCGTGAGTCAATGGCGCGATTATAAGGACGAATATGAGAGACTCAGCGATTGGTTGCAACAGTTTGACATTCTCATCAAAGCTCAAAAGAATGCTCTTTTGCCGAATTTGAAAGAGAAGGAAAAGCAGGTGCAGGAAGTGAAAAAATTGCTTGATAATTTAATAAAGGGTCAAGAGCAGATCGATAAATTCAACAAAACGGCCGCCGGTTTGCTTTCGTCTCACTTGGACACTTACGTCAATAATCAGCTACGACATTTGAATTCGCGTTATCAGGTGCAAGTGAATCTCGCGAAAGACGTATTGAACAAGGTCGAGACCAATTTGGCTCAACATCAGGAGTATGAAAGTAATCTTGTAAAAGCGCGCGACTGGATCGAAAACGCCAAGCAAATTATACGTCAAGGAACAGAAGTTGCCTCGAGCAGCAGTCGCGAAGAACTGCAGAATAGACTCGACAAGATCCAGGAATTGTTAAGAAAACGTGAGGAAGGCCAGAATCTGATACATCTGACTGTGAATTGCGGTGAGAAAGTAATGAGAAACACACGATCGGATGGTCGTGAGGAGATCAACGCTCAGTTGAAAGAAATTCAAAACGACTGGGAGCGTCTAGTAAAAAAGATTTCAACCACAAAGGTGCATCTCGAAACGAGTCTGTTGCAGTGGGCGGATTACAGTTCGTCGTATTCGCAGCTGCAGCAATGGATTAACGATCGCGAGGCCAAGCTGCAGCAGGTGTGCGAGCAGAAAGTCTCCAAAGCTCGAAAAGGTTTAGTTGGATTGAGCTCATTAGCGATCGGAGAAAGAAAAGCAAACTTGCGACAAACTAACAGCATCGTACAGGATATCGTTGCGTTCGAACCCATGATTCAATCAGTTACTACGAAGGCTGAAGACCTGCAACAGGCGACGCCGGCCACGGAAATCTCGATTAAATACGAGACTTTGAGCAAGCAAGCTCAAGAATTGTACGCGAAACAAAAGGAGACTGTTGAACAGCATCAGGCCTTTATTGACAGCGGTAATGAATTTGTTCAATGGATACGAGCAGCTAAAGAGAGACTCGGCAAGTGCTCGGAACCCACGGGAGATAAAGAATCTTTAGCCAGCAAAATCACACAACTCAAAGTTTTGCAGAGCGAATTGCCCGAAGGGCAGAAAAAATTGGAGAAAGCTTTAGAACAAGGCAATGCCGCCTGTCAGATCGCAGATGCTGAAGACAAAGAAATAATTGAGGAAGAAGTGGCGTTATTACAAGAAGAATACGATAACTATGTGTAAGTAGAAAAAGCAAATTTAATTTTTTTAATGCAAAAAAATGTAATAGAAGATTAGAATTAGATTATACTTTTGTGTTTTTACAATATCTATATATATGGCACATATTTTATGTATTATATAATATAAAAATTTTATGTATTATCTATATATATATATATATATAAAACAGAGACTCGCTGAATAACACGAAGAGTTTGCTCGAGGTCGGCATAGTAAAGTGGACTGAATACGAGGATCAGTTCTCCGAAGCTACAGAATGGCTTACGCAAACTGAACAGTTGGTTCAAACGTTTAACAAATTGCAAGATGGTCTAGAAGAGAAGAAAAACGTTCTCGAGCAGTTCCAAATTCATTTGCAAACATTGTTTGACTGGCAAAAGGAGTTAGACCGCTTAAACATGAAAGCTCAGATGTTGCTAGAAACATGTGCCGACACGAGAATTTCTAATGCAATAACACAACTCACTACCAAGTACAACGCACTACTATCTCTGGCTAAAGAAATAATGCGGCGATTGGAATTGCATTATCAGGTAATTACAACTTATTATTGTCTAATTGTAAAGATTTATTAATTTATATTTTTATACCTTTAATTTTAATATATGTACTTTTTTATCATATGAATATAATAACATTGTATATATAGATATACAGTAATATATTGATCTCTTTTCTAAAATGTTAATTAGGAGCATCAACAACACAATACCTTATACCAAGAGTGTCAAGATTGGATCGAGCGTACGCGAGATAAGTTGAGCGAATGTAAAGACATGCCCAGTACATTGACCGAGGTTAACAATAAGTTACACACGTGTAAAGCTATTCGGCAGACGTTGGAGCAAGGTCAGAACAAATTGCGATACGCTCTGGAATTGAAAGAGAAAGTCATTATGAACACAGAACAAAACGGTGCGGCAAAGATTCAAGAAGACACCGAGAATTTAAAAAGCGAATTTGACAAGCTGTTGGTCGACGTTGAAGATGTGAGACAAAGATTGTCAGCGAGAGCGAGTATGTTAGAGGATCTTAACAAGATTCACCGACTTATTTCGGATTGGTTGGAGGAAGTCGAAGGCAAGGTTCAATCAGGAGATGTTTGCCGAAATGATCTCAGCGAGAAACGCGCTCTGTTAGAAAAATATAAGATTCTCCAAAGAGACATTCACGGTCATGGCGAGACTGTGGATCGCTTGAAGGGTCGTCTCGCTGAAAACCCCAGCATATCGAAAAGTCCTTACGAATCGACAATCAACAAGTACGACAGTTTGAAGAAGTTGATTTTCGAAAAGATTCATGTAAGTAGAACTTTCCTTTTCAAATTGCAAACAGGAATATAATATAAGGTGGATCAAAATACGTGGTACAGTCGGAAAAGGGTGATTTTAATTGCTCAAGGCTTGTATATTCCAAGTTTTTCGCGAAAACGAGGCGTATTTTAAAAAATTTATTCCATTATTCGACTTATTTTGAACCGTAGAATCACCCCCTTCTTGGTTGTGTTCTGTATATTTCGGCCCACCCTATAATAGCTCTATAATAGTAGGTATAATAACATCATAAAATCATTATTTCTGTTATTTTAGAACTTGGAAGATCAAGTCAAAGATCACGAAAGATTCCAACAAGCTCTAAATGAGGCAGGTGACTGGGTGCGTCGTATGAAAGTCGAACTTCAACAGTACAGTGATACTCACGGCGAAAAGGAGCGAATCATCGAACGAGAGAATAAAGTCAATCAAATCATTTCGTCTTTGCCGAAAGGCGACGCGTTAATCTCGAAGGTGATCGAACTGAGCGACGTTGTGATCTCTAAGACGGGACCCGAGGGTCAAGACTCTATTAAGCAGGACATGAAACAGATACAGACTGACTGGAAATCCTTGCAAGCACAATGTCACGATTCGCAACAAACTCTTGCCAATTGCATTTCGAGCTGGTCCCAGTTCACGAACACGTTAGATGGCATGAAACGGTGGATAGATCACTTTCAAAAGAAGATCGCAGACGAACAGACTAAAGAGAACAAAACTCCAGAGGATTTAGAGCGTTGTAAACGTTTGGTAGAAGAGGCGGTTAAGCAAAAACCGGTCTTGGAAGACTTGAATGACAAATGTGAAGCTTTGTTGGAGATTAGCGCTTGCAGTTGGGCTCGAGATAAGACGGTACAGTTACAATCGGCATACACGTCGCTTTTGACCGACGCGCAAGGGCTTGTTTCAAAAGTCGAGAAGAATCTAGCCGATCACACCGAATTTTTGAAAGCCAAGAAGGAGATGGAGGATTGGTTACGCACAGCTCAGGGTTCGGTAGAAGATTGTATCGGTGTGGGAGATACGGCTTGGGCAAAGGATAAATTAGAAACTTTGAGGGTGAGTTTTATCAAGAAAAATAATATAGAATATTTTGGAAATGTTCGACTAAATATACTACTAGATTATTTTACTAATCGCACTAATAAAGGAATATATCATACAAGTGTAAATTTGCTAGTGTATTATTTTTTTCTGAGTTACACATTTTAGAATATGAACATTAACGAGAGGAAACATTAGAATAAACTAACAATATTATTTGATAGATTTTTATTGATTAAATATGAGAGCGAAATGTATAAATAAATATAGCTACATAAATATCTATTAACGATAAAATTATTTTAATTCACACAATAGCTGGTCGCGACACGTGTGACGGAAGGTCAACATCTACTATCAACGTTGCAAAACGCCTTCGCAAAAGCAATTAACACGGCTCTTCCAGAGCAACAAGATCAGTTGCGATCGGATATGGCCAATTTACGTTCGAATTGGGAACAGTTGAGCATGGACCTCAATACGGTTCAAGCCAAAGTAAAATCGGTTCTGAGTCGATGGGAGGATCATGCGGAAGCGCATAATAAATTCGCAAGGTGGTTAAAAGAAAACGAAGGCGTCGTTAAAAGTTCACCAGATACAAAGGGAGAGTTCGGCGAAATGAAGACAATGCTCGAACGATACAAACATATTCAAGAGGAGATTCGCGATAAGAAGTCCGACTTAGATCATCTGATAACGGAAGCAACGGAACTGTCAGCATGGGCGAAAAACAACACGACGCTAAACGAAACAAAACAATTATTAGATCAATGGAAGGCGCTAGCCGAACTCGTCGGCGAGAGGAAAAAGCTAATGGAAAACGAGATGCAAGAGTACAACGCGTATCATGCTGCTCTGCAAGAAACAGAAAAGTGGCTGTTGCAAATCTCTTTCCAACTAATGGCACACAATTCTCTCTATATCACCAACAAAGAACAAACGATCGAGCAGATTAAACAGCATGAAACATTGTTAGCTGAAATTCAGAAATATCAGGAAGTATTGGATGAACTAAAATCGAAAGGTCACGGTCAAATAGATCGATATGTCGGTGCAAATCCCACTATTAGATCAACCATAGAGACGCAGTTGCAGAACGTTCAGGATAGTTACAATTCGCTGTTAAATACTGCCCTGCAAATCAAGAACAGATTGACGGAGTCTCTGGCCAAGTTCCAGGAGTACGAAAACACCCTGGAGAGCATCATGAAGAATCTGGACACGTATGAAGCGCAAATGACTCAAGGATTGGAGACTCCATTGGATAACTTAACTTCTGCCGAGCAGGGTCTCGAAAGTGCTCGCACTCTGCACAACAAGCTGCAAGCTGAAAAAGCTCGATTGGCATTAGCAGTGGAAGCTTGCGAGGCTGCGGCGGCATGCGTCTCTAGACCCGGGAGTCCTCTCGATGCTCCACCCATTCAAGTCCCCGCGAGAGAAGTCGAAGTCAGAACAAGACTCGATGATCTCATTGACCAGGTACGTGCTTAATTTAACTTATTAATTAGTTAAATTAAATTAGTAATTGTAATTCCGTAAATTAATTAATGTTTTAAAATCTAATGTAAGAAATATAAAGAGAATATAAATATAAATGACTTGTCTAACATTGTCTAATTTAGTTTCTATATTAAAAAATTTCTATTGTATTAAATTTATTGTGTTATCAATATAAATACAAATTTTGAAATTATACATGCTTTTGAAGCAAATTATATTATGTATCTTCGATGCTATTAGATGCAAACGCATTTGGCGAACGTGATGAAAACGGTGGGTGAGCTCGAGGAGCAACTGCGACAAAAGAATTCGCTCCGTACTTGGATTAATCAGCAACGGGCCCTCTGCGCTGAATGGAAGTCACGACCAGCGAAACTGCGAGCGGAAGCTGCCCAGGCCGAGTTGCAGGCGATGAATGAATTACTCACCAACGTGGGCGAGCGTCGCACTCGTGCATTGACAGAGTTGTCGATTCACGAAGAGGACCACGACATTGAGGAGGGTTTGAACAAGCTAGAAGCCGAACTGACTGACGCAATTGCCGGAAAACAAGCGGCGCAGGATCTCATCCAGAAGTACAGATCACAAGTGCAGGATATTCAAACGTGGTTAGATGGCTTATCGAAGAAAGTCGACATGATCGAGAAGGGTAGTGGACTGACTATCGGTCAGAAAATTTCAAATCTTAAGGATATCACGGACGAGTTTGAGTCTCAGGGAACAGAAAAATTGGCAGAGGTCAAAAAATTGGGCGACCAAGTGATGGACTCGGTCAGTAATCTGGACTCACAACAGATAGAAGAGCAAATCAAATCAGTGGAAAGACGACATGCGGACATTGGTAAAAAGTTACAAAGAAAAGCCCAGGTCTTAGAGATGACAGCACAGGGTATCGAAGCAACCAGGCGAGAGATCGAAGAGAATCGTGATTGGATTGAGCAGAAGAAGCAACAAGTAAAAATGCCCGAGTTGCTTGGTTTCGAAAGCAAACAGACGGAGGAAAGACTGCTCACTCTTAAGGTAATTTCTTTATTTTATTTGTTACTTTCTCTTCAAGGAATGTTAATATACATTATTCTTTGATTATAATATTATATTTGCACACAGGCTATGCTGAAAGAGGCGGATGGAAAGCAATTGATTATAGACACGTTAGAAAAGAGAGTCGGGAATATGCAGAACGAATTAGAAACCAGTGAGCAGCAGCAATTAGAAGCCGACACGAAGTCTTTGCGCGGCGAGCAGGTTGAATTATGTGCCATTTTGAGGGAAGAAATATCCATCGCAAGTGCGGCGGCTGATGCGCGTCGCAAATTAGAGACTGACATTGAAAAAGCACGAAATTGGATAAGGTCCAAAGGCAACGACTTGAAGAAACTCAGCGGATATCTGCCTCTGAGAGCTTCGAAGGTTGAACAAGATATTGTTCAACACAGCGGATTAGAAACCGATATCGATTCTTTTAACGAAAGCAATCTTAAAGATATTCTTAAACAAGGGCACGGCTTGTTGAAGGATTGTAATGCAGACAGTCGCGCTAAACTCCAAGCTCTCTTGGACGACTTAAGTAAGGATTATGAGGAGTTGAAGAAGGAGGCAAAGGAAAAACAAGCCTCGTTGGCAGATCTTCTTCAGGGACGCAAAGCTTTCGAAAATGAATTGGATAAGTGTCAACGATGGATTAAGGAAGCTGAAGTGGCAACCTCTTCTGAATTGCGACCTTCCAGTCTTGACATTCTTCGTGAACAACTTGCTAAGGTATGTATACATCCCTTATTAATAAAGAATTAATTATCCCCAAATTGGTAGAATACAGAAATTATATTCAAAATATCTATTGGGATTTTGACGTATCTTGTATATTTTTTGCAATGTGTATTTGAGGAATATAAACATTCTTTCTCACAGTACGATCGGTTGAAGAAAGAGGCGCAAGAGTACGGTGATGACATAGAAAAGATAAATCAGCAAGGAAAATCAATTTTGCCGACTGTAAGCGACGCCGATAAGCAGGAATTGAGCGAACAGTTGAAAAATATGAAGGAAGCTCACGGACGAGTGGCTGGTGTGATAAATGAGAGAGCACTCGCGCTCCAAAAGAGTATAGACGAAGCCGAACAAGCTGCCGCGCGAGTGGCGGAGGCAATTCAATTCATGACAGATATTCAGAAAGAGCTTCACGATCTGAATAAACCGATCGGTGCTCGCGTGGAAGACGTCGAGGGAATGTTGGCCGCTTACGAAAGAATTTTGGACAACCTCAAAGCAAACAAAGCTAAGCTATCCGACCTTCAATCCGCTAATGTAGGAGATCTACATGGCGTGTTAGCCCAACAAGACGATCTAATAAGAGCTCTCGAAGCACAAATAGCAAAACTTCGTCAGCTGCTGCTACTTCGACAACAATTTATCGCCTTAATCGCAGAGATTACTACTTTCATTGCCAAGTACACTGAAATTGTCCGGGATATCGAGAAATCCGGACAAACAACGGAAGACAAAATTAAAAGGTACTGCAATTACTGATATATGATGTACTAAATAAACAATGTATCTTAAAATATAATTAAAAATTTGATTTTAGGATTAATTATATAACAGTTGTCTAATTAATTCAACTTGTTAAAAATTTAACAGATACGACGACGCTATATTAAAAATTCAAGAATGCGAAGCTACTCTCGCTAGTGCGACGGACAAAGGACAGCAAATAGCTGCAGAAGGTTCGGTCGTGGATAGGAACAATGTGACGGAGCAGTTGCAGTCGTTGAAGCAACAATTACAGGCCCTCCGAAGAGCAGTAGAGACGCAAAGAGAGCAACACGAACTCGCAGTAGCCGAGCATAGAAGACTCGCTAACGAATTGGCGGACATTCTTGATTGGCTTGAGAGCAAGGAGAAGGAAGTCAAATCCAGACCGCTATTAGAGAGGGATCCGATGAGCGTCGAGGCGGAATTGAAGAAACATCATGCCCTTTGCGCCGATGTGAACGAATATCTAGATAGAATCAGAAATCTGAAAGAATCACTGCGACATGAAGAAGGAATGCCTGGATCCTTAAAGGAGATGCTAAGCGAGGCAGTTTCCTTGTTGACGTCCTTACCGCGAGAGATGGAAGAGCGTGGAAATTATTTCGAGAGTAACATGCAGATGAGATTGGATTACGCAGCTCTCACAGCCAAGCTTCACAGTTGGGCTCGTGAAGCTGAGATTCGGCTCGAAAGCAACAAAGAGGGCCTCGATTTTGAAAATATTCTTAGCGATTTGGAAGAACATAAAGTAAGAAGTTCTCTTTATTGTTATTTTAACCGAATTATTTTAATTAAGAAGTTAGAAACTAAGTTTGGAAGTTTCGATTATTTGTAAAATTGAGAATTTTGTGGATAAATAAATTTATCAACTTCTGTCGTGTTTTTAGATATATTTCAGCACCGAATCTTCGATACGCGAACTCGTGTCACAACAGATTCAACAGGTGGCAGATAAGATCTGGCCGTCTTTAGATAGTTACGAGCAGGAGGAACTAAGTGCCCAACAACAGCAACATACTCAATTGTTAAAGAACACCCTCAATACGGCTAAGTCGCAACGTTCACATCTGGAACAGGGTGCAGAAATGTGGAGAGATTATATGCAGAGCCTGGAACGTGTTCGCGCCGTCATCAGCAGAACCAGATTCACAGATGAACCAGTCACTACATTAGCTGGATTGCAATTCAATATTCAGAAAATCGCACATGCTCTCAATGACATTAAGGTGTGTTAAAAAGCAGTACAAATATAAATAATTTTTTTCTTTTTATGAGTAACTATGTATCTTTTACACTATACGGAATTAAAAAGAAATTAAATAAATTATTCAACTTACATAAATTTATATTCATGATGTTTGCAATGAGACATTTTTATGTATAAAATAAGAACAAATATTTTAAAAATTAAAATAAATTCTTTTTTACACACACTCGTACGCGTATGTTTGAAAGAAAAACTATATTGCTTTATGTACAACATACCATGTTTGATAGTGATTAATTAAATGCATTTTTAACGTTTTTTTTAAATTATAATTTTCATAGAATCAACAATTCGAGTTGGATCTTCTAAACGAACGTGGACAAGAAGTTCTCCGACTTGCAGACACTAACAACAAAAAAACAATAGAATCGCAGCTCTCTGAGATCAATTTGGAATGGCGCGAATTAGTTTCGGGACTAGAAGGACGTAGGGATGCCCTCGAGGCATTATCGAAACATTGGGAAGACTTGGAAGCGCAATGGACTCGTATTGAAACGCGAGTGACTGCGACTGAGGAAAAAAATAAGCTCATTGACACGGTGGTGCGATCAAAACAACATTTACATGATACCGTTAAAGCATTAGAGGTAAGTAACAATTTTTCAAATACGAATAAAAACATAATTTCTTTACTGGAGAAAAGTTAATCATAAACAATAATAAATATATGTATATACAATTATCATCAGGATTAATATCAGAATAATCCAGCATATAGGTATATCATATTTCATGAACTTAAATCAATTGTATAAAAATAGCTAAAAATATTGAAAATAGGTTAAGCATGTCCTATAGTTATTAACATGTGCATACCCGGTAAAATTTTTTTTATATAAAAACAAATATATATAAAATTATATATCAAATATGTTTATACATGTTTTTTCTCTTGTATAATTTCTGTTCGTTTATAAGGAAAAGTATAATATAAAGAAAAATCTAAAAATAATTAAAAAGATCATTTTGGCATTGCATTTTTTATAAAAAAGTGAAGTTTAAAGTAATGAGAATTTGCCCATATATAATCATATAGGTACAACAACTGTTACATTTATATATGATTATACATGGGCAAATTTTTCTCATTATCTCAAACTTAACTTTTTATAAAAAATGTAATGCGAAAAAGATCTTTTTAATTATTTTTAGATTCTTCTTTTTATTATTTTTCCTGTATATACGAACAGAGATTATACAACAGAAAAAAACATGTATGGACATATTTTTTATACATATAATTATATATATTTATATATTTATATATAATTTTACATGAAAAATTTTTTACCTCGAAGTGCCACTACTGCCATGCCCGCGGTCTACGGCGAAAGGGAATACTCGCAATTCTGTTAACTATTTTGAATTAATTGCGCGCTATGAATGCGCTTGATTTTAGAACCTAAATCGTGAAATTTTTCTCCTCATCGCATATAAAAAATATGAAGACGCTAGTATAGATTTAGTTCACTAGGATAATCATTATAAAATCGCAAAATTGCGGGAAAAAGACATAAAACAAAATAAAAAGATAAACCTCCAAGCATACAAATAAAAATTCGTAAAATGTAAATATAAATAAAATGTAAATAACACAATACCTCGCACACATAAATATGTAGAAATATTAAAAATTTTAAATTTATATAAAAACATCTAAAATTTTATAAAATATAACAACAAGAGAGAAAATATTAAATTAAATAGCAAATATAAAAATGTCAATTTGCATATTTGCACTATATAATTGCGCATGTAAATATGCAAAAAATCAATACAATAATAGAAATATACACGTACAAAACGCAACACGCAAAAATCAAAGTTTTTAGTTTAATATTCATAAATATGTCAATTTTTACCGTTGGAAATCAATGCGATTGTTGAAAGCATTCTAATTACTACGCATGCAATACAATCTGTTCTTTTCAGCTGCATCTTATTTTATTTATAAATTTACATATAGGGGTATGCATATATTCTATGCACTATACGCTATCTAATCCTAAACTCGATATATTCCGTTATATTAGGATTGATGGGTCCAACAATTTGTTAAATTGCAACAAAAAGTAAGAGAAAGTATAAACGAAAAGAACAGATTAAAGTTACAGTGGAAAATCAGCACTCACCATTTCGCGACGTCCATCGACGTCCACCGATGCATCTTCCGCTGCAATTTCATCTGCGACAACACTCGGATATAGTCCAGTAGCAGCCCTGTGTCCCACGTCGATTGCACTTTACTTCAGTCCACACAATACACTCGCGACACGAATTCGCGGAATTATATTTATGGCAAATTTTATAATATCACGATAAACAAATTTTTAATTAAAAACGTATATAATAAAAAATGAAATTTGCGAATTTGGAATTAAAGAGTTCAAATGTCCATTACACTTTATATTATATCAGTTCACATCAGAATGCACTCGTAACGCGAAACACTAGATTTACGAATTTTTTGGAAAAACCTTTATGGCAAAATACAACTTATTGTTAGTGTATAAACATTGCAGTATTCCTCTGCAATATTTTTGCAAAGATCACCTAACTTTGCAATATCTCTGTGCGAAGTTTGTTCTTGCAGTATTTCTGCAAGAATCGCTTCGCTCTAAATATCCTTGCGAAGCTCAACTTAACAATTTCTTTGGGAATAACAGAAATCGCAATATCGAGAGAAATAGCTATATGTAAAAAATCGAATTCTAAAAATCGTAACGGTATTTAAAAATTGTAAAGCAGTAATAAAACACACGCAAAATGTTACCGCAAAGTATTTAAAAAAATCGTGCATTTAATTTTATGAATAGTACTGAAAAGTCGCGATCTCTGCAAGAGATTCTAATTATCCTCATTTTTACAATTTCTACCATTTGTAACTTTTCATTCAAACCGCAATTGTTATCGCATAAACGGCATAAAGAATTAAAAATCGGAAAGTAAAATGAAAAAGTTAGGAAATTAAAAACCGCGAGATCTTAAACGCGCACAAAATATTCCCTTTCTGATTCGTATATTATTTCTTCGCATCTTACAAAGCTCAAGCGTCAATTTTGACGCTAGAAGAGGTTTAGGCAGAAAGAGGAAATCATCAAGAATGAATAAGAGGCATAAGAAAACATAATGACAAAAGCGCATTTATATTTATAAAAAACCGTATATATATTATCTATATATTTTATTTCTATAAATCAATTTTGTATTATTATTTTAAGTAAAATATTAGGATATTTATTCAATCGCGACTGTGTAATAAAATATTGATTAGGATTACTATCAAAATCGAATTTTTAAAAATATTATAAGAAAATGATTTTTAAAACTTTGAGCAAGTATTTTTGGCATGTATCTTTTCTTTCAATGCGGAAGGGACTGACTTATACCTCTTTTTCATTCGACGCTTTCCATGCAAAAGTTCGTATCTACAAATCTACAAGCGAAATAAATCGCATTGATTTCATGAGAAATGACGATTTCGGCGGAAAGAAAAACCATCACCTATACCCTAAATTTCACTCACCCATACCGCCGACTGAGGACCGTCTACATTCCGCATCCAAATCTGCAACAAAAATATTACCGTTGATTAGATTAAGTTAAATAGTTTAATAGATAACTTAAAATTTTTTATTTGTTAACTCGTGAAGTTATACTTTATCTTCAAATTAATATAAATTTATCGTGAAAAATAATCAAAAACAATTTTTTTATTACACTATAAATATTTTGGCAGAAACGTAATATGCATACTACTATCTTTGAGAAGTATTTTCTAAAATACATTTAAATTATTACAGTTAAATAAAGTTAAATTAATAATGTGGAATCAGCATGTTATTTACCTTTGTGCCATTTCTGTTTGGCCCGAACCGGATTTTCTGGTGCTACATGCGGGTGCTGCCTCCGTCAAAGTTCACAGATATTGCACTCTGCATCCGAGTCTGCAACAAAAACATTACCGTTGATTAGATTAAGTTAAATAGTTTAATAAATAACTTGGAATTTTTTTATTTGTTAACTCGTTGTTACTTTATATTCAAATAAAAAATTTATCGTAAGAAATAATAAAAAACAATTTCTTTTATTATACTATAAATATTTTATATTTGATAAGGACCCAAAGTAAGGGTCGAAACGTTGTTCTTGTAATAATAAATTACTGCCAGTCAGGCCGAATAAGACTCACATTTATTAATTTGTTCACTGGCGAATAATTATTTTATTGTTTATAAATATTTTGGCAAAAACGTAATAGGCATACTACTATCTTTGAGAAGTATTTTCTAAAATACATTGAAATTATTACAGTTAAATAAAGTTAAATTAATAATGTGGAATAAGCATGTTATTTACTTTCGAACCGATCCTGTTTGGCCCGAACCGGATCATCCGGTGCTGCCTCCGTCAAAGTTCACAGATATTGCATTGTACTCGTTATTATTTCATTAATTTTAACATTAATTACACACGTGCGCGCGAAATATGTTTATAATTTAACGCAAGACGATACGATTAATGAGATATTAACTCTAAGCAATTTTATTTTATATTTATATAAAATAATTTTTATTTACTTTAGTAGTCGCTTTTTTAAAACAATGGATTAAATGTAACGTCCGGATTATCAAATTGAGATGTAGGATTGTGTTCTTAAGACCCTGCATGTTTAATGACATAACACCACTACATTTATCTTGTTTTATGCGTAATAAACCGAAAGTCTTCCATTATAAACTTGTTAGGAAAAGCATCTGAAAGCAATGGCCAATTTTGCAACATGCAATTTATATTATCGACCAATTCCTTTCTTTGACCACGGGTCCTACTGGAACATGTCTACACTCGAGTCTTTGCGTCAACAGCGATTTTTCACGACGGATTTAAATTTTGTCCAGCGACTTTATAAGAGCGTTTAGTCGGGAATGTTTGTAATTTAGTAGCGACTTCTTTTTATATTTTTATTTATTACACTGAGGATGATCAAAATCGTGACCGAAACGTTTGTAATTTGATATTAAATGATTAATTACTTTATGTATTTCGCCTCGTCAACGGCGTTCGTTTTCATTTGCCTTATCTAACTATTGATTGTATATCTCGAGAACGTATAGTTATTTTTGTTATTATTTACTTTAGTTAAGAAATAGTTATATTTCAAAGCGCGAAAAATTCGTAACGATGGCTAAGGCGTAATCGAGACAAATTTGCATAGCTGCATAACCATATGCATAAAAATTATCCAATTGCATTGCTGTCATATGGACGTGCGTAAAATGCGATTAGATAATTGTCTTTATGCATATGGTTATGCAGCTATGTAGGTTTGTCTGGATTGGCCCCAACAGCTAGTAAACGACCACGCATCCCGTGCAGCTAGAAAAGAGAACGACTCATGAGTTTCTCTCTCTTTCTCGATGAGAGTCGATAATCAAAGCGGAGTCTTTATTGTAGTTACTTCTTTATCGTTACTTGTTATGCTAGCTCGACGAGAATACGCAAATAAAACATCGTAGGATATGTTTAACCTCAGCGCGATTGTCTAAACGCGCGCCGGCAGCGGCGCGGCGACACGTGTATAATTGCTACCCGCGCCGTGCCTTCTCTCTCTCTCTCTTTCTTTCCGTCTCTGTATATCTCCGTCAGCTCCGTCTCCGTTTCCCAGCTGTCTCTCGAATCACTTCATCCCTGTTTCGTGCGAAAGAAAAGTATCGTCTTAATATCCAAAATGTAATATATTATTACAACGAAGTATAATAGAGAAATAAATTTGTTAATAAATCTGTTAATTGTAATTAAATCGTAATATAGTTTATGTATTAAATAATTGTACACGGCTCAGTGCGTATATTATCTGTTCAAATTATCACACAGATTCGAGCGAGAGAAATTCGTAACAGCGGCTAACAGTAAACAGTCAAATCGTGTAATATATAGTTTAGTTACGGAATCGTATTACCCATTTCAGAGTGTTAGATTATTCGTCAGATTAATACTGTACGTATAATGAGAAATTTTTAACAACTAACATGTAAGCTATTACGCATCCCATTCACGCACAAGGAAAGAAAAGAATCCTCCGTTTTCTCTCGTTCTACAAGAATAACTACATGCATGCAATCGGTGCTGCGTAAATATCTATGTCTATACGAGATATTAGGTCTGTTCTCTATTGCTGCACTCTGAACTAGTGCAATAAGTTAGAGTGAGACAAGTATATTTTCTTTCACTCTAACCTACTGCACCAGTCGCACTAGTTCAGCAGTGCAGCAATAGAGAACAGACCTATTATCGTCACCTACTCGTTCTTCTCGGCGAGAGTACGTGAGATGTATGTTGTATATATACGTAGCATGCAGCAGGACAAAAGATGTTACACTTGTCGCGGTACTCGCGGCGTCATGGGGTGAGGTGCGTTCCGCCGTGTAAACCCCGAACGCTCGGTTATGTTCGTCCACGCTCGGCCCGCTTCGGTTACCCGCGCGAAGTGATCACGCTCCATCACTTCGCGTAATTTCGGGCAACCGAAGCGGGCTTATCATATAAAATATTATATTTAATATTAATAATATTAAATAATATTATATTTTTAAATACCGTTACGATTGTTAGAATTCAATTTTTTACATATACCTATTTCTCTCGATATTGCGATATTCCCAAAGAAATTGTTAAGTTGAGCTTTACAAGGATATTGAGAGCGAAGCGATTCTCGTAGAAATATTGCTAGAACAAACTTCACACAAAGATATTGCAAAGTCAGATGATCTTTGCAAAAATATTGCGGAGGAATACTGCAATGTTCATACATAACAATATATTTTGCATATTTGCATGTGCAATTATTGTGCAAATATGCAAATTGACATTTTTATATTTGTGCTATTTAATTTAATATTTCCTCTCTTGTTGTTATATTTTATAAAATTTTAGGTGTTTTTATATAAATTTAAAATTTTTAATATTTCTACACATTTATGTGTACGAGGTATTGTGTTACATATTTACATTTTACGTATTTTTATTTGTATGCTTGGAGGTTTGCCTTTTTATTTTGTTTTGTCTTTTTCCCGCAATTTTGCGATTTCATAATGATTATCCTAGTAAACTAAATCTATACTAACGTCTTCATATTTTATATATCCGATGAGGAGAAAAATCTCATGATTTAGGTTCTAAAATCAGGCGCATTCATAGCGCGCAATAAATTCAAAATAGTTGAGAGAATTGCGAGTATTCTCCTTCGCTGTGGACCGCGGGCATGGCGTTTCGGATTAGATATAAAACATTGTATAATAATAGAAAATATGTACGTCACGCGAAGCATACTTTTTGATCTTTTAAATGTCTAGGCATGCAATGTCGCATTTTATGTGGATACGCTTTCTTATCGATTTACCGTGCACCAAGGATATACAATTAGTTCTGTCTTTCTCTCTCTTTCCCTGATGCACCCTCTTTATAAATGCCGAACGTGTCAGACTTGCACAGCCAGGCACCACAGGTGCTCGGCCCTCCAAAGCTAACTACTTTAGTCGCTCACGAATTATCAAGCCGCGATGAACGCTCGTGAGGAACGTTCAAAACAACGATTTTTCCACTTTTATAAAATATGCCTCGATATTGTCACAAATAAACATAGATATTTTAGTTTAAAATTTAATATGTGTTAAAAAATTGAAATATTATAAAAAATTTTTTTTGAACGGTGCGAATTGACCAAAGATAGTTAACTCTTTCTGACTTTGTTGTGGTACAGGAACTCGTAACAGAAGCTGAAAAACTTAAACCTGTAACGGAAGAAGTGAAGAGTTTGGCAGGACCTGTGCTCGCGTATCTCGCAGCGTTCACAGAAGCACCGGCACGAAGTCTCGAGGAACGCCTCGAGAAGCTACAAAAATCCGTCAAATCGTGAGTCAAAGTGCATCATTCTGTTTTTATATCTGCTCAGATGCATTGACCAGCACCACTTCACGTGATTGCTAGCCAACCAAATTCA
Organism: Leptothorax acervorum; assembly: GCA_035220615.1. Lineage (NCBI taxonomy): Eukaryota > Metazoa > Arthropoda > Insecta > Hymenoptera > Formicidae > Leptothorax > Leptothorax acervorum. The sequence continues at coordinate 476,993 of JASTWQ010001261.1, read as the reverse complement.
ATCCAATACCTATTATCTCATTAGCTAGCACAGATAGTCAGGTGACGGATATTTTTACAGATTTAAGATAGACTAATGATATACAAAAATATAAGTAGGGTATATAACATTAATAATTAATATTTATTCTACTCATTTTAGCAAAAAAATAGTAAATATTTCAATTTCATATTGTTTTCTGGACTTATAAAGTTCTATTTTCGAATTTTAACCGAGGATACATTGTAATGTCAGATATGAAGAAATAGATGCATTTTCATTGTTATTCAATACTGAGAATAAAATTGATAATATATAATTATAAAAGTTTAATTTCTAGTTTAAAGAATTGTTTATTACATTCGTCTTACTATAATATGTTAGTTTACATGAAATTATAACAGGTCACGGTTTTTAGGCTGGCAATAAAGGTGCTATTAAGGTCCTTCTGCGAGCAGATTATTTGCATGTGCATGCATAAAGTGCATTTGACGCTTCTGCTTATATGGTCCCTTTTTCCTACGATATATACATTTTCTATTTCAGCAATTCTATGTTTCATCATTATATTTGTACTGATGTAATCAGTATTTCTAGTATTCTTTTTAGGTGATAATATCGTTTTAATCTCGCATTAGCATATCAATTAAAAATAATATAATTAATGCAAAAGTATATCTCTGTTTCTTTCATTTTGACATCGCACGTTTAGAGGAAGATTGTAAAAAAATCTAAAAGATTATATTTTTCTTAATAAGTAGAAATACTGACATGGCGCGAATGTGCTGCAATTTTGACAAAGGTTTTCACGAATATTAGTCTACGACGCGGACGTCGCCGTCGCAACGTCATCCAGATCACTGCCAAAACACTACGCGAGCAATCGACCTTTCAGTCGCTAAGTCAGTGGTAAAACAGTTGCTGAATGTGCAAGAAAACTAAAGTACTTGTAAAACGATAGTGCAATTATTTCAAAACGCACTGTTATAACATATTATTAATCAATAACAAAGGTTATTTTAAAACGACCTATTAAAGTGCAAAGGAATGAAAGTGAGAAACAATTTTGTGAAAGTTATTAAGAAAGATTTTAGCTTCTATATTATTTATAATTGTCTATTTCTATTATTACAATCAACGCTGTGTTGTATAGTAATCGCGATAAAACTATAAAACGTTCTCCAATAAATTTCCGGTACATTGTTAATTGTCACGCTTGTGTTATTCCAATTTACAATTACATAATATTGCATAAAAATTACAAATCAAATACATAATGACAGGTATGACGCAATGTGAATGCTGATCCAAATTCGAACGTAATGCAACTGGCGCCACAAAACGGAGTATAAATAGAGTACAGAAATATAAATAGCTTGCAGACGTTCTCACATATTAAATACGCAATTATCTATAACACATCCCAGATTTAACGAGCCCTCTTTCATTTATGAATTCATTGGCTAATGTAGAATCGATTTTACTCTAGCGAAAATATCGAAAAAAGATAAACGAAACGATGTCGTTTATCACATATGTTCCAATCCTTAAACATCTATGTAATTGACCTTCTTTAATGAATTACAAATCTTCTTTAATTGTTGATAAAGTATATTTAAAATGAGGAATCAGATTTTATCAGATCCGTTTGTATCAATGACACCTAATTTCTGAAAAATCCTTCATTTTTATCGCTCGTAACTTAAGAGCTGTTGATCTCCCACGACGTTTTTTTTTTAAGAAAAGATTGACACAAGGTCATTTTTAAATCGAATAAGTGGCGATCGCGCAATTTTTCAACGTTCGCGAGAGCTGAAATCACGCGCACAAATACTGTTGACATTTAGCTACGATCGCCGATATTTATTGATCCATCATCGCTTCATTACGCGCCGCGCTACGTCACCACCAAATCTGTCATATGACGTAACACGACCGTATAACACCGTATAAACACTCGATAATATAAGATGGTTGGAAGAAGGTCGATATGCGTTCCGAAAGGGAAACGTTCATGGCCCCTACCGGCTACCATACTTTTTGTCGCCTGGAGTGTCATCACGCGTTAGTTCATCCAGTCATCATCGTACCGGCATTGACGACGCGTCGTCAATGCGCAATGCTAACAATCGTACTTCACATTACATCTTTTTGCCGACGACGCGACGCATCATCGACGCTTGATCACGCGTTTAAGAGCTCGCGGATAACGCCGGCGTGCGACACGTCTTGACGTTTTGCCAAGTGGAGAATTGTCATCGAGCATGACGCCTCGTTTCGGCGTATTTACATCTGATTTCGCGTGTGTTGTATTATCAGTGCGGGAGTGGCGTAATTATCATTTGCACGCGGAACGCAACACACGAATGAGAAACTGTCGTGGATACTGACACTTGTTGTAGACATGAGCTTACGTTTTGGGAGACACGCTCTCCCAAGGTACTGTACACGGAATTTTTTTCTTTTTTTCATTCCTGTTGAACATCAACGGAAAATAGAAACGACTGTATTAGTTTGTTGGGTAAATATTCACGGATTACTTAAACTTGCGAAACCTCGTCTGTCGGTTTTTAATTTATCTTTAAAATTGACCTTTTTCTATAATTGATTAACGATATACGGAATATAAAAATATTCTGTGTATAGAGAAGATTCACCTTCTTATTGTTAGATAAATCGCGATGCATATAAAATTTACGTTACAGTACCTTAATAAGTATTAACGACATCGATGTGCAGTTCGCTGACCGGTCGTGGGATGCGTCTGACGCCGATTAAATCGTCGTTAAATATAGATTTGATGTCTGAAACAAAATCAAACCTTACTTTTAAATCGTGTGTGTGCATTGTAACATACCGCGTACCATATAGGTATATGATATAAGATGTGACATCACATGATATAATAGGATGCGCTGTAATAGTCGGCACGCGACTCAACGCGCGGCAACTTTTTCGCGTTAGAGCGTATAAATTAAAACAAAATTAATTAATTTTTTATTAACGTCGATTATCTAAAATATAATAAAAAGACAAAATATTTTTGATTACATTTTCTTAAATTGCATTCTTAAATGCAACTAAATTTATAGTAACGTTTATGATATATAAATTTTGATATGAAATTTCTATAATTAAACTTACCTATGACGAACAACATTAATATATTCTTTTTGACAATCGAATTCAATAATGACCTTTCTGCTAGATGATATTTTGGATAAAAATAAAATTCTATTGTATTTTTATCTATATTCATTTATAGTTTATACTACTCGACATATTTATCTGGACACTTTTAAACAATAGTACGTGCGCATAATCTCAGTCGCAATTTTAATTGCTGTGCTATTTTGCGATTGTTGTTATGACTCGTGTTATTTCATTGTGATAGTCACGGTGCCGATTAAATCGTATAATATACACACGAATGGCGTGTATAAATCTGCCGATTCAATCCGGCTAAGGTACTGATTTAAACTGCCGGAGATGTTCATATTTTCATCAAGAAAGACTGCGCAGCAAATTATTCATAATTATACACGAAGTCGCGCGAAAAGATCTGTAAAGAAATGTAACAATAAGAAGCTCTGATCGAAGTTATAAAATTTCTGAAGCTGCGCGTTCTGTTACGGTTATCACGCGTTTTCCATGTCATTATTTAAAATCATCCCATACAGTCTTCTAATACTCCGTAACCCATCGGCCCCTTACATCTTCACCGGCCGATTATTCTTAGGACGTTCTTGGCTAGCCAAGCCGATTCTAAGACCAGGCCGCATGCGTCGCAGCGTCTCGCCAATGCGTCTCGACTGGCGTCTAACGCTAGCTTAGGCGACTATATTCCTTCAATAACGTTTCGAACCGCGAACGCTGCTGTTTGGCTTGATAGTGCCGCGCCATACTATTGTCCGGATAAACGCGAGAGCAAGAACGAGGATTAAAGAAAGAATAAGCGAGAAAAAGAGAAGAAAGTGAGAAGTTCGCGCTCGGGTCGCTATCGACTGATTCATACGATAACGTGAATATCGATTACTGCAACCGGATACATAGGTACATTTATCGCTCCGGCTTATCGCTTGATTGCGATATTCGTGCAGATAGATTGAGAGTGATTTCATTCAAACGTCGCCAGTAACGAGAAATTTTTGTGATATCCGTTAAGTACAACGATTAATGAAATAGAATCGAGCGTAGTCCATAATCGCAACCAGCGCGAGTTGCGCGATCGATAAAGCTATATCGCGGGTTATATGAAATCGCGTGAGAACAGATAATCGTTTCGCACCCAAACTCATAACGCTAAAAATAGATCACTGCGTGCGAATGTTAATAGTTCCTCGGAGGAAATTCATTTTGGCGATAAATTTGATTCGGCTGTCGTGGCACGCTAATTTATCATTCTAATTTCTATTATTTCGGATACGTAATTTTCATTACTGCGCGCAAACACATGAATAAATGAACAAAATAAAAATATTATAAAAATTCGGACAATTAAGTTTCTCGTACGAAAAGTACATTCCATTCAACGTTACGTAAAAAAATTGTTGAAAGTGAAATCGAAGGTTTTCCATGATTTACATAACTTATACATAATCCGTTACATCGCAAATCTCTTTTTCCTTTTCTTTTTCGATTTTTTTGTCTATATTTCGTAGCGTTGCATCTGCCGGCCGGCAATCTCGCATCCAGCCTGGCGCGATGATGTCATCGTAAAAAAAAAATCGTTGTGCACAAAAGACAACATTGACATCGAAAATCCTCATGGTCACGTATTCCGAGAGCGACGTGACAAAATCGGCAAATGTATAATCGCCAATTTTTAGTTAATGTTAAATTAAGAAATATAGTATATTGTAGAGTGATACAATTGTAGTAAATTATTATAATGAGCTTTTGATCTCTAACAAGTAGACTAGGAGGGCAAACGAGAGGGATCATAATATACAATAATTTCCGAGTCCGAGAAACAAACGTATGTCATCGTTGAAAAAATAGATCGCTTTAGCGCTGACGAATCGAAATTGTGCGCTTTCCTTCCGAAAGGACGATGACAGCATGTGAGTTCTTGGCGGATGACATCAACGTTTAAATTATTCTTTGCGACTTACATTGATTGTGCAATCGATAGTAAAAAAATCATGCAATTTACGCTGTTCTTATTTAAAGAGAAGACTTTTCTGCATTTACTAAAAAAAAAATAAAAAAGAAAGAAATTCTTTAGTAAATATAAAATGGAAAGTTATATTTATATTACTAATGTTTTATTAAAAAATTGGAAGATATTTTTGTCTTTCTACTTTATTCGCTTCGATATATAAAAATATCAGTATCCAAAAAATAATAACATTTTGTTTTGAGATATCCCGATTATGTTTCGTGTCGATGCTAAATGATATAATCGTCTCGTAAAATCGTGTAGCACCTTTTCCGAACAATATCTTCCTCGTGGTGTACCACGAGTGTGAACAGTCAGCCAAGCTCCCGTTGGTACATACTTCCTTCGTCTACTTTTAGCCAAGGCTGCCCCGACTGCGCGACTTCGCCTGGGATCGGGCCAGCCGAAGCACAGCGACACGCATTTCCGATTCTAAATTCGTCTCACCTCACCACGCTTAAGGCCACTGATCGTTCCATAAAATTTTTTCCACGTGGAACTCAATACATTATAACACATTCGTCTCGAAGATATACCTGTTACTTATCGGAGTGATATTTTAATAAGTTATGCACTATATATGCGTGTATAAGATGTTATAGTCAATGATAAGAATAATTTTTGATTATAATTTATCATTTTACTCATTTTTTTAAATATATAAGCAGTTTAGCCACATTATACCATTTATATTTCTTCGTGCAATTGATATTATTCAATTCTTTGCTCAAGAAGAATATAATATTATAGAGACAAGTATTTTAATTTTAAATATTAAACGATTGATCTTGCTTTTCTCGCCAATCGCCAATCTTCCCTTAAATGTTCAAATGTATATAATAAATTCAACGTGTTTATATGATAAAAGTATATTTTTAAGAACTGTCCTTTGACCACTGCGAGAGGCTCTTTCGCCGTCCGCAAACAGTCACCGTTTGAATCATCCTTTTAGACTCGTCGGCTCGCTTCGTGGAAAGTCCGAGAAGGCGAGCGAGGATCTGGAGGCGCTCGAAAACATTGAACGTGAGATCGAGCGCCTACGAAAGCGACTGAACGAGGCGCGCGAAAGCGCCTCAAACTTGTACGTTTACGGCGTTGATCAAGACGCGACCGAGATCGAACTAGGCGAGCTGCGCTCACAGGTTGAGGATCTCGTCGACACCGCCAAGAAGTTCTCAGGAAACATTAAGGCGCGGTATCAAGCTAGCCAGCAGCTAGTACCAAGTGACATTACCCAGCATCTGACCGCACTCGAGCTTTGTGCCGAGGCAACGGCTCAAACGATGGAGGAGAAACAAAGAGAGCAGAAACGTGCCAGGACCGTCAGGTCGGACTATCTGGCCGACGTAGACGAAGTGCAGGCATGGATCCGCCAAGCCGAGCTTAAAGTACAGGACAGATCCATCGAGCCGGCCATCCTCAGGGAGCATCTCAGACAAATACAGAACGAGTTGGGCACGATTAGCGACAAGCTCGAACGACTGACGAGGAACGGGCAAACCATCGTCAAGAATACGAGAGACGACGCCGAGAAGGAGTTGATCAATAACACGATCGGCAATCTTACTGAACAACTAGCGCAAGTCAAGAGCTGGCTGGAGGAGAAGAAACAAATCGTGGGCGATACCCTAGATGCTTGGCAGAGGTTTCTCACACTTTACGAAGCCGTCAAGACGTGGACGGAGGAAAAGAGACAATTCCTAGTCGAACCACTGAAGCTCAGCACTCTTGTGCAAGCCAGACAGAGACTGCACGAATATTCGGTATGTGAAGAAAACGTCACTTTTCACGCGTTCTATATCTTAGGATATGCGACAACGTGCGGCTGAAACTGAAACTTTCTTCATTTTATAGACAGCAGTCAAGAGCTGCAAGCAGGTGAATAAGAATCTCAGTGATATGGGCAGAGAATTGGAGAATATCGGTCAGGTAACTAGCGTAGGCGATTTACCGGAGAAACTGGCCGAGGCAGAAGAGGGCAAGGTTCAGGTCGAGGGTCAGCTGTTGGAAAGGGTTAGTAACTAGTTTCTTCGACCAAAATTTAAGCTATTATTAGCATTAGCCGATTATCAAAAATCCCCATATTGTAGAACGCATTGCTGCAAGAGGCCAGCGAAGAGTGGGAACAATGCGAGAGGAAGATGAAGGACGTGCGGAGCTGGATGGAGAAAGCCAGGCAGACGTTGGAGCTGCCACAGAATAAGAAGAAACCGCTGCGCGATCAACATGCTATTCGCGAGAAAATGCTCAGCGACATCGCGATTCAAAAAACGAAGATCACGATCTCGGTGGAGAAGCTCGAGGTGCATTTTAGGTCCGGTATTGTCGGTGACAATCGAGTGAAAGACACCGCCGACGACCTGATCGCCGAACTCAACTCTCTTCACGGCACCGTCAAAGAACAGACAACTTCTCTAGAAGCTTGTTTAGCGCAGATAGATCAGTATCAACAGGTTAGCGGAATGAGAAAAATGGGAAAAGTGGCATTCAGACTACGATAGTACAATATTTTTTTCTCCATATCGAGCGAGATTGTCTTGTTTCCGTTTCAGGAAATTCAACAGTTGAGGCAACACATTGTGCAGGTGGAGCAACAGCTGAGGACGGTACTCAGTCCGACGTACATGCCGAATGACCGAGAAAAGGCTCTTCAAGAGCAACAGGTAGGCACAATCCTTCTTTCCCTGACTTTCTTGTCACCTGCACAAGCGCGCTGAAGCAGCAATTGATTTTTGCATATTTGCTCGATACCAACTCAAAACCACCACCAAGATAACGCGTTGTTCTACTGCTCTTTGAATTGCCATATCACGCGCGCAATTGTCGGGGGTAGTTTTCTGCATTTTCGGGCGCGATTAAGCAAATGTCTCTTCTCATTTGAGTAGTACTCGCGTGATTAGAACGCACGTTACCTATAATAACTAACCGTCGATCGAGCCACTATTAACCACATATAACTACAATTAACTTTTGAGTTATTTGCCATTTATCGTATATTCTTGCTATATTGAAAGACAAAAACTATTCTTATATGAATAAATCCCATTTTGGAATATTAACTGATAAAATTAATTCTTTTACTACATAAAATGAAGAAAAATGGCCAATAACTACATATGCAAGCAAGACTAGCAGTGGAAACATCTTAAATGAGATATCTTTTTCAAATTATAATATTTATAAAATCATATAAAATTATCATATATTAATTATATTCTATTTTGTTTTAAAAATAGTTGCAATTATTAAAACAATTAATTCAAGATGTTTCCACTGTTTATATATTATACATCCATCTTTTATCCTACATCCTACCTTTCCTTTTACGCGCGTACTTTATTTTTGTACTTTCAAAGCGTTTTGTGCATCAAAAGTATACCAACATTATTTCTCACCGAGAACTTAATTCGTTAATTGATTCCTACTTCGTCATTAATAGCAGTTAATTTTCAAAGTTAAATTAAATTATCGATTCAACGGATGAATCTAACAATAAGTTTTGCATAGAATTTTCTAAACTATCCAGTATTTTATTGTCACAGATAACCATCCGCTATAATTATCTGCTAATATTTACTAAAATCGCCTATCCTGCACTTTTTATGGTAGACATAAGGACGCGGATTGGTCTTTCTTTCTCGCTTGTACGGTGATAAATGACACACATTCGTGAATTAGAAATCAAATCTTGAAAGCTTTCTTTTTCGTGTTCATCATGGTGGTACATCGCTTACGGGGTACTGGTTGGTATCATGTTCTAACTATGTTGTTCCATTTTCCTTTTCTCACATTTGCCCAACGTACACACGTATAGTCTATTCCTCGTATCCTTATTCTTAAGATCACTTAACTTTGCGAAACTTTTGTACTATCGTTTCTAAAGGGGATTACTTGATTTTGCTTGTTTTCTGTGTTTCTTTTTTCTGGGTTTTTATCGTTTAACTGTTTCACTCATCAGGCGTGATCACATCGCTACAACTTCGTATATATACGCTTACACGTGTATACAGTATATACGTATCTTTCTCTTCACATACATATCTCTGTCCATGTGTGTGCGCGCGTGTATTTTTACGTAATAAGCAATCACGCACATACGCCACTTACGTTTTAGAATGAAAGACCACGTAGCAAAACGCGAAGTACTGCCGCACATTCACGTAAAGCGTGTCATGCACCGTTTACACGTATACGCATCCCTTACGTGATCTTTGGATCTTTACATTAGACTTTTGTAATTTGGAAAAACATAAGCCATAGGAAAATCAAGTGACCTCCGATGTCAAGACGCGTGCCGAGACTATGCGAGTCACGCAGATAGAATGCTGATATTCTTTTTTTATAATATGCATTAGTTTCTCTCTGTTTATTATTATTTCATTGCATTTCACATTTTTTTACCAGTTGCAGTTGTTTCATTTATGAATTTTTCTTTGCTATACCCCTTACCCCTTCACACCCTTGTCATTTCCAACGATCGCCTGTGCTACTTTATCTGCCACTATCACATCTTCCTATCGCTATCTTCATTGTTATTTCGACCCTCTTGCGATCATCGTCGTCTACGTCGTCCACGTCGTGTCACCGGGATCGTCACTATTCTGCTCGTCATTCATCATCTCTGGTCGTGACTTTTTCGTGTTCTGCGTTCCTCTTCCTACTCAACATCTCCTTCATCGAAACTATCATGACTTAACCATCCTTATTCCGTCCCTCTCGCTCGTTCGACGTGTTAACGCTCTCAATTTGCATTCACGATTTCGCGCGCGGTCAGATCTACCGCGAGAAAATCAAATCCTTGCAAAGTAAAATCCAGGCGCGCATCGAGAGGTCTAAGCTACTCGTGCAGCGAGGCACACCAGACTTGGAGCCTTTGGACCCATGACAATAGATTTCTACCCCCGTTAAACGAGTTCGGCTCTCGTTGTCGTTATCTTCGCTTATTAGTTTTATGAATAAAAGTTACGCTCGTCTATCTTCAGTTCTGTAATTCCTCGCTACTATATCGATGAATAACGACGACGATTGCCGTCGCGTGTCAAATTGCACGTGCAAAACTTTTGATCGAAGGCAACATTAACGATAAAGACGAGATACGAGTAGAAAAAAATATGAAGTGAAATCCATTCTCGTCTTCGTCGTCGACGTTCTTCGATAAAATCGATAAAACGACTTTGTTTTTAGTACCACGTAACTTTTCTAAGTAAGTTTTTATCGAGCACTGATTTTCTAATAGATATCACCCTATAAGATTATGGACGCGATTACGTTACCTGCATATATACGAACGCGCGTCTTTTGTTCTAAATATCTGTGCTTAAATATAGCCATACGATGTGACTAAGGAAAATAAAAGGTCCGTTTACTGTCAATCGGTGTTCAAGTATATTAATTCACGAAACCCACTCATTTTTATTTACATACACAGAGAGAGATTTTTCGATATATTCTAATGCAACCTGCTCAAACAAAACCTTGGCTTTAAAAATGATACCGTTCCCTCATCCCACGATGAATATAAAGAGATTCCTCAAAATTGACATAGTGTATGTATTCCATTGTTGTGCCTTGGCTGACCTTCCGTGGTGGATAAAGCAGAGCCTGCAACAACGGCTGGAGGATTGGAAGGAACGCAGCAAGACACTGGTGGATCAGATACACGCGGTGGATCCATACTACGTACCCACCAATGAGTACCGGTTCATAGGCCAAGCCTCGTACGCCGATATCGCAGCAGGACGTACCAATAGTCCGAGCTCGAGAAACTGTAGCCCGTATAGACACCAACGAGAAGCCACTCCTCCTACAATGACCGCGCAAGTATTACGACCTGCGGTTATGCGAGCTCAAAAGTTGATTGTGGAATATCCTCCTTCGTTAGACGAGGTACAAGTCTCAAGAATGCAGATTCAGGAAAACGACGCAAACTTAAACAAATCGAAATCGCAACTGCGAGCCGAGACACGCATCCAGACGACGGACAATCGAGGAACAATCAATGTGGAAGAATGTCAGCAAGATATACCTGATGTTATTGTCGAATCATCTGTGCCACGTCGAGGACGATCGCTTACGCGTAAGACAAATTCGTCTAGAGTGAGAGATCCCAAAGCGATGATGGATCAGGAGGGAGAAATCGACAGGTGTGATAATTCTCGTCCTGATGCGAATTTCGAGCAAGAAACGCAAACGGAGCTTGCGAGGAACGCTCTAGCACCGTGTGAAGAACGAAAAAGACGTTCGCCCAGTCCCATGTGGGTTCCCGGTTCTACATCTTATGCCGACATCCTTCGCGGAAGTATGCAGACGACGCAGATTAACGACACTCCTGCACAACCACCCAAGCAAAAGATGGTTTCTTTATCTGGAGAATCTCGACGCGGTCGGGCCGAAGTTCCTCGCGCGGAGCAAGTCACCGTAGACATTGTTGCAAGCGTCGACAAGTCTCAACAAGTCACAGAGACTCGGCAAGTTGTACCGACGCAAGAGATACAGGTGGAAAACGCGCGAGTCGCAGAGACTTACTGTCAACCCACTGAAATTTCCACGGAGAAGGCAGAGGATCAAAGCTACGCCGAGTCTGAGCCAACTAATTGGACCGACGAGGCCTTGCAGGATTACAATGTACTGCAACATGTAAAACCTTACGAGAACGTGACAAGACAGCCGCAACCGACGGAGATCTATGACTATATGATACCGGAGACGATGCCGGAACTGGTAGGTTTCATCGGGTCTCATCTCGGAACATATCCAGTGAGTTCGTACGTTTATACGCCGTCCAGCCATCATCAGCAAGTGCAGCAACTCGATACAATAAATTTGAATCCTTATAACAATGGTTCTTTAGCTTACGCGCCAGAACATTACGTCGCGCAAGCCACATATATTTCGGCATCAGATATTTATCAGCAGACTCCGCTGCAGCAACCTGTTAGAGATATGAGACACGCAACTACTATGTTGATAGAAAAACCTGCTGAGGTGCCAATAGTTAAACAACCTGAGATTTCTAAAGACGCAATTGCAACTGAACGTATCGATAAGCATGAACAGCAAAAATTTGTAAATGTCTCAAATGTAGAAACTTCCACAACGAACAAAACAGAAGGAAAAAATACGTCATCGTTGAATAATATGGAAACTAAAGGGCAAACCTTCTCATACGCGCAAATACTTTCACATGGACTCAGTCCGCGTGTTACTTCGACACGAATCGTGAGCGAATCGCCAGTCACGAATTATCACAGTAAAGAGCGTTCTAATTCGCCAAAAGAGTCACTCGAGTTATCACATCGTGAATTATCGCCGTTGCAGGAATTAAAATTCGAGCAAGATCCGCAATTACTCGCGGTTACATCTGAACAATCTAGACAATCTAAAGAGAACAAATGGGACACGATGAAGAAAAGAGAGGTAAAAAAGAGACAGCAACCGAGCGATAAAGTTAAAGAAACGGATGAGAGAAAATCTCAAAAGCTTATGGAGAAACCAAAGGAGAAACAAAAGAAAGAAAAATTAAGTCCGCCAAAGCTGTTGGAAACGCAAGACGAACCCGTTCCTGATAAAATCATCGATAGTCCAGTGGAAAAAGAGGAAAAACCGGTGCAGCAAGAAAAGCCAGCAGTCAATTTAGTAGACACGAATCCATCACAAGAAAAGAAACGTAGACAAAAAAAAAAGAAAGTAGATAAATCGGTAGGAGATGAAATTGACATTGCGCTTAAAGAAATCGAGGACATGGATAAACAGAAAACAAGATCTCAGAAAGACAAGCCTAAAGAGCAAAATAAAGAACAAAACAAACCTCGAGATTCAATTAATGAGGTGGAAAAATATAAAGATGAAACTGACAAGAAACAAACCAAATCCGGTGAGAAATCCAAGAAATCAGGAAAATCTAAAGAAGTAACAAGGGTAAAAGAAACCACATCTAATATAGAACATGCCACATTGCCAAGTCAAAGTAAAGCGTGCGATCAAAGTATTTTAAAAGATAACGCGGAAGATAAAGAAAATACGAAAGACGCGAAAGTTTCAGATTCCAAAACTGAAGAAGAAGTCCAAAAAGATATTTCCAAGGAAACGTTAAAAAATCAGTTTAAAATCGACAACAATATCCAAATTAATTCTGACAAACCCGATGCTACAATGAAATGTAAGACCAAAACCGACAGAAATATAAAGGTGAAGGAACGAAGCAGAGAAACTTCAGAGAATAAAGTCCAGGATCAATCGAATGTTTTAAGTAATAAGGAAAGGGATAAAATAAATATTGTCGACGAAAACAATGTAACAGAGATTGTAAAATTATCAGTCACTCAAAATATCGAATTAGAAAATACAAATAAAAAGACAAATACAAAGATTGAAAGTACAAGAAAACATAAAGATGTTTCAAAAAAAGAAAAGAACAAAATAAAGTCAAAAGAGCTAAAGCTGGAAGCTGAGGACAGTAACATAAATCGAGAAAATCTCGAAATCAATACTAAAGAAATAATCGAAGATAAATCTCTGGAATCAATTAAACCACTGATTGAAATACAAGATTCCGATTCAAAGGCGATTGATGTTACAAAAATCACTAATGTCATAAACGAAAACACAAAAAGTAAAACCAATTCTCGAAAGAGAGACAAAGCTTCTAAAAGTAAAACGATAATTCCCCCAAGCAAAGTTTTGGATGAGATTAAAATAAATTTAATTGATACAGAAAAATATGACGTTCCAGAACAAATGACCGATGAAGCTAAAATTGCAGAAGCAGCAGTAGTAGTTGAAGAAATTCCAAAAAAAGTCGTATTAGAATCTAAGGCAGTTCAGCAAATAGCACAGGAAATTGATATTATGTATAAAAACGATAAAACATGTGATTCAACTGGAATTAAAGAATTGACAGAAAGCAAAGAAGTAGAGCACCAAACGAATACTAAATTAGAAGCGGAAAGCTTCACGAGAGAAAATTTAGAGACCACGGATGCAATGAAAAAAGAACCTATTAATAGTAATACAAAGATGATTGAGAAAATTGAAAAACGAGAAGTAGAGAAATGTCAAATAAAAACAACAAAGCAGAAAAAATCCGTAAGATCAAAATCTAATATTCAAGATAAAATTAAAAGAAAAGAAGATAATAATGAAACATCGCAACTTGTCGAAAATAAATTTGTTGGAAAGAAAGATAAGCCTAATACCGAATTTCTAATTGCATCTACGATAGAAACTGTGGTTCAAGAGCAATCCACGGAAAGAACGAATTTGGCTGAACATATATCACTGCCCAATAACAGCTGTTTTGTTCAATCAAAAACAGACGAAAATAACGGCGTTAAAATAGACGAGGGAGAAGATATAGCATTTAGCCAAGTTAATAAATGCGCGCCAGAAACTGTTCCTAAAAGTAAGAAAAAGGGCAAATCAAAAGACAAGGCTGTCATTCAATCTACTGCATCTATACAAGATATAAAATCTACAGAAAACTCTAAATTAAAAGATGTTATTGAGACTGCAGCATCTGCAATTGTAGAGCTAGTTACATCGATAAACGAAGAAGTATCTCGCAACGAAACTATGAAGCTTACCAAAGATGATGCTAGTTCAGGAACTGCCTCAGTATCGGAAACGGATTTAACTATTTCCACGACATCTGAAAATGTTGAAATCATCTCTACTATAGAAACACTTTCTAAAAAGTCTGAGATTTCTTCAGAAATGAATAACACCGCTGTCGACATGAAAGAAAAATATGAAAGTATTAAAAATGGGAAACTCGATTATCGTCAAGAAGCAGTTATTAGAAACGAAGATATTAAGATTGATATCAATAAAGATTCTTTAATAAAGGAACAGGATATTGAAAAATCGAAAGATGTGCTACCCAAGGAAAAAACATCGAAACGTACGAAGAAAAAAGGCCTATCTCCTAAGCACATAGTTGAGCAAACAAAACAGTCTTCTTCCTTTTACGATAAGTTCCAAGAAGAAATCGTTTTCAATGATGATTCAATGAAGAGAGAAGAAACTCTGAAGCTTATAACGAGTCTTAATGAAGAAAATTTTAACAAAAATCTACCTCTTCTCGCGAAAACTGGTAATGTTGATATCGAAAAGTCTCACGAATCACCGAAAAAGAATAAAGCTAAAACTGAATTTGATTCTAAAGCTTCGAGCGATTCGGTCGACAAAGCTCAAGTACATGAAAAACACGTAGACGAGATACATAACATTAATTTGGAATCGGACCAACCGTCTTCGACAGGGAAGGCTTTGATTATAGAGAAAATGGTTACTACCGTAACGACCACCACCAGCGTTCCAGGATCGGTAAAGGTCAAGCCACCCGATGTCAAGTCCGTTAAGTCGGTAGAGATCATAGAAAACATACCCCTTCCCAAAATCGTAGGTTCCAAAGTTACCGAATTGATCACTTTGCGTCCTGAAACCGTAGAGGCTAGTCTTACCACTACTTACGCTAGGGTACCGAATGATTCTCTCGTTAGTAATTATTCAGTGCAATCGGATCAGGCAGCGATTTCTCAAAAAGTAGGTTTAACTTCCGCGAATTCCACCGAGAACATCGTGACAGCCGACGATGGCCTGTTTGGTAGCGTGCGAGAAAGGAGAAGGATTTGTCCGGGCACTTCAGATAATCGCGATATGTCAAAGAAGTCCCCGCCGATGATCACTGCACCCGAGGAGGGGAAAAGAGAACTTATTGCTCAATTAGACGATAACATGGAAGGATTGGGAGATCAATTAAAGGTAGAAGTTCCTGAAGAGAAACACGAGAACAATAATATGAAAAAAGAAAACACTATTATGACAACGACATCGGGAATTATCGCCGTTGATATTATTTCACAAAATGACAATATTATAAAAAGTCAACATATTAATAATTCTATTAAAAATGATAATATTGTATTAAGTGATAAAACTAGTCAAGCTGATTCAAATATTCTAACTGAGGAGAAGGATAAACGCATAGATGGAAATGAAATCGATGTCGAGACAATATCCAAAGATATTAAGGAAGCAGCAGATGAAAAAATTGAGTCTGAGATTAAGTGTGAAAACGAATACACGATCAACGAGATAAAGAGCGAAGAAATGTCCGAAAGTATGAAAACAAAAAAGCAAATAGTGCCTGAATATTTATTAGAGCTTATTAAACCTTATGCCATGAATCGCCATGCTTACAATCATGCAGAAAGTAATTTTTACCGCTATTTCAAAGTCGTTAAAATAGTAAAAGAACCACAACCGCCTGCTGTTACAGTTCATCAAGCAACACCAGAGAACGTAGAAAGAATTGTACAAGAATCGGTGATGAAACCTATTAAATCAGAGATCCAAGAATTGCATGAAGTTAATGACAGAAGACATGCTCTTATCATAGAGGCGTCAAAGTATCCGATCACCAGTTTTTACGAATTAGAGTCGCAATGGGTTAAAATGAAATTCACCCCTGAAAAATCTGTATCTGTTTCTTCAGACGATTCTGAAATATCTATAAAAACTACAATAGGGAGAGAGGAACAAATTATTGAAGAAAATGAAGCAGTAAATACAGTGTCTGATCTTACAAAAGATACAACCGTGATTAATGTAGAGAAATTTAAAACATTCGAAACAAATGATGATGAAGATAAAGATAAGAAACCGAGAGATTTACAGCAATCTGTACACTTGGTTTCTGACGATTCCTGGATGAGTATTTTGGATGAGCCAATGATGATTGAGGACGATTTTGATGATACATCTAATCCAGAAGAAAATTTAATTAATGAAACGGTAAATAAAGAACTGATAGATGTCGAAAGTCAAGATCGACCGCGCACAGAATCGGTTAAAGAAATTCAGGAACCGGCTATAACATTAATTAACGCATCTGCGAATAATATGCCATATAATGTAATAGATTCAATTAATACCAGCGAATCAATATCACAAGCAATTACAGAATTAAATGTCTCTGTTGAACCATCCACGGAAAAAATCAGTAATAATCAGTTGACAGATGCTGGAGCAATAACAGATACAAATATACAAACAGACGAAACTGTTATAAAAATTAATGTTAAAGCCGAGCAAGAAATGTTGGAAATTAAAACAACGCCAACAGATATATCATCTGTACACCTAGAATCTGATGATGCTTGGATGGCTCTTCTTGAAGAAGAAATAATAATTGACGATGATTTTGACGAGCTGGAAACAGAAACAGTAAAAGACGACCAAATTGAAATAAGGGAAAAAGGAGTTGAAAAGGAAG
Source organism: Leptothorax acervorum (assembly GCA_035220615.1). NCBI lineage: Eukaryota > Metazoa > Arthropoda > Insecta > Hymenoptera > Formicidae > Leptothorax > Leptothorax acervorum. Next base: position 459,579 of record JASTWQ010001261.1, on the reverse strand, counting down.
AAACAAAGATTAAACAACACGAAAAAGAAATTGAAAAGAAGAAATTAATTATTGACAAACAAGAAGGCAAGATTAAGCAGAAAGAACCAATTATTGAAGAACAAGAAGAAAAAATTAAAAAAGAACCAATAATTGCAAAACCAGAAGAAGAAATTGAAGAAAAAAAAGTAATTGAGAAACGTAAAGAAGAAATTGAGACGAAAGAACCAAAGACTGAAGTTCTAAATAATAAACCTTTAACGGAAATTGCTGTAACAGATGAGTATCATACTAGCATAAAAGATATTCAAAATAAAACTTTATATACGGACGAAAAGCAAAGCGACAGAACGAAAAATCAACCGAAGAAAAAGAAAGAATCAAAACATGCTAAAGTCACAAAAACTAAAGATCAAGCAAAGACTAAAACTGCAAAGCAACAAAGTGACATAGAAATTAAAACAGACACCGTTAAAGGTGATTTATCATTGTTACAAAGTAATTTAAAAGAACATAATATATTGGAAAACAAAACTGTTTCTAAAATAAAAGAAGTAGAAAAATCTTTGATAGCGGACGAACAAGCTGAAGTGCATAAAGATAATGCAAAATCGAAACTTCTTTCAGACGAATCTGTATCAAAACCAAAGTCACAAGATATGAATGACGAAGAGTATAAGAAGCCAAAACGTGAAGAACGTAAGCTGAAATCTGATAAGAAATCCAAGAAACAAAATCAGAAATCTGAGATTACCCTTAAAGAGAAATCAACAACGGCAAAACGTGAGAGTAACGTAAAGAAAGATGACAATATTATTCTCTCTAAAACGACAGAAATCGAATCAGATATATTTGAAACATCACCGATTATGCAAAAACAACAGGAATCAAAGGATAACGTGCCGAAATATGACAATCGATTAAATCCGAATGCGAAATCGTGGGCAGCTATCGTTGGTACAAGAGATATAACAGAAACAACTGTTGTTTCGAAAGACGATTCTTTGAATATTCAAAAATCCCCTATTATCTACCAAGATACAAATGATAGTGTTACGAATATTGCAAAACAACCACAAGCGTCGATTGTGCACGACTCATGCGAAATTCCATCAAAAGAAGAAACGCTCACGATGCACTCGCCTTCATTAGAAAATCAGATAAACAAAAATGTCGTCGAAGAATTAAAGACAACAATGGAGGATGAAATTGTCAAACCAGAAAAATCCACTGTACCGTCGAAACAGCTTAAAGAGGGTAACAAATCTTACGCGCAAGTCACAGCCTCATCTCAAAGAATGTCTCCTCAGACTTCTCAAGAAGAAACGTATTCAATCAATTCTATTCCATTAAAAACTGATTATTTAGCGATCAATGTAAAAACATCGGACGAAGTGCGCGGAGATTTTAGTACAGAGAAATTACAAAGTCCATTAGAACAAGATAATAAACAAGTAGATAAAGTGATAGTACAGCAATCTTCTGATCACCAAACGGTTACTGAAAACCTCATTTCTCAAGAAGGCTCTATTCCTTGGGCAGAAGAAGTGGAAAAAGAAACATTGGCCCTTTCGACTATTTCTGTCAATTCTATCAATATGACAGATAATGAAACACACGCAAAACATACAGAAAATACATGGGCTGCAATAGTTGGTAAAAAATCTGTAGAATCATCAGAAATCGTCAATGATATTCCTGATCTCGAACAAAATCTTGCTAAACCAGAACAGATTATGGAACAATCTCCGACGCAAGTCCAGATTTATGTGGAGGAGGCCCGTAAACAAGAGCCTGTAGAGAATTTAGTCCAAGTGGATGAACAAGGTTTTATGGAATTTGTTAATCGGAAAGAGTTACGCTCCAGACGTTCTAGATCGCGTTCTAGAAGTGCTAGGCGAGATAACAGACGCGCAATTGTAGAAAGCTCAAATTCGATTAACAACAAAATAATTAAAACACTAGATATAAAATCTGAAAATAGCAAAAATGTTAAAGCCAAAGAGGAGATTGAAAGCAAGACTAACCAGCCTGCACAGAATGAGGATGAAAAGAAAGTAGTTGACGAGAGCGATGAATTGGCAAAGATTATTGAAGGAGAAAATGATAAACCATCTGAAAAGGCACATGCATCTAAAAGCAAAAATCAAGACAAGCAGAAAAGTGATTCGAATGAACAAAACAATGAAAGCGAGATGCAGTTGGCAGAAATTCATAATACTGAGAGTAAAATTATTCAAGGAATCAAACCCGAACTAGACGTAACATTTAAAGGTAAAAAGAATAAATCGAAGAAGAATAAGTCTGGTAAAGATTACGTGAAACAGCAGGCTGAAGTTAATGAACAAAAAGAATTAAAACATGTTGAAAAGCCAAAAGAGGATAGAAAATCTGCCAATGAGAACGAAAGAGAACATAATAAGATCCAATTAGAAAATATTGAAGATCGATCAATAGAAGGAACACAGTTAATTAAAGATACAGAACATGCGCAAGAAAATAAATGTAAGGATGTGAAAGCACTTTCGATTATAGATCAAGACAATGCTATGAAATCTAAAAAGAAGAAAAATAAAAAGGGAAAATTTGTCACTGAGCAACTGATTAAAAATACTTCTGATATTGACAAAAAGACAGTTATGGTTGGAGATATGGAAAACAAAATTGAATTACCACTGGAATCAAAATTAGACGACAAAGTGAAAATAAAACTCGAAGAAGCAATTACTGCAGATATATGTAATATATCTACGTGTCCAGAAAATAAAGAAACTCCAGCAGAGATAATTAACAAACAAGAAAATATTAAGCAGGTTATGATTGTTGAAACTACAGAACAAGAAGGTATTAAGCAGAAGATGATAGTTGACGAATCAAAAAATGCAGAGGCATGTAAAGATTCTAATTTAGAAAAAGTAGAAAAAAATGTAATAGAAGAAAAAGATATTCTTAAACTCACAAAAGCGGAAAAACGAAAACAGAAGAAAAAAGCAAGAATTGCTCAAAACAAATCTACCGATTTATCTGACGATATAAATATCGTCGAAAATATTAAAACTAAAGAAACGGCTAAAATAACAGAAGAAATCATAAATACTGCACCATCGAAAGATAAAGTAGATGATGCATTTGTATTAAAAAAGAATGATGAACCGATAACAGATCCTATACAAATAGAGGAAACAGAGAAGCCTTTGGAGAAATCCGAAACTGTAAACGAAAATAAAACCTCACTTTCACAAATAACTCCGATAAAAGACAAACAAAAAGTCAAAAGCAAATCCAAATCGAAGAAAGAAAAACGACAACAAGATGATAAAACCAAGTCTCAAGATTTTACAACAATACTTACATCAGACTCTAAGGAAATCGAAACTCCACCTACTGCAGAAAACACTGAGATTATAAATTTGTCTAAAGACATAGTAGTATGCGATATTACGCAAACTAAGAAAGAAAATGTCAAAGATCAGGTATTAGACGATAAACTGACTTTACAATCTCCAAAGGACATAATTGACAAGACCGACTCCTCTGTTACTACAGAAACAATTAAGCAAGAAAACATTAAAGAATCAAAATCACTTGTGTCTCCCACAGCAAAAGAAGCAGATGAAGAATTAATTAAAATTAAAGATTCTCTGCCATCTGAAAAAAATAAACAAAAACAGAAATCCTCGAAGAAACACGATACCAAAGCTGAAGATAAAACAGAATCTCAGCAACAGAAGGATTCGATAAAATGTCCGAAAGAAGATGCTATTAGTATTATAGATAAAACTGTACCAATTTCAAATAAAACGATTTATATAACTAGCAAAGAAACTAACTTCAAAACAGAACCTAGCATTGATTTTATAGAGGAAGAAGAAAACAATATTGTTTCAAACGAATTTGCGAAAAAGCTTGAAATATCTAATAACGAAAAAGAAGAAGGCATGAGGAATAAATATGAAATAAATGAAAAACAAGTAGAAACAAATGCTGCAAAATTAACAATAAATTCAGAGAAGATAGAAATAAATGAACAGATTATTAATCAAAAAGAAAATGTCCCCGAAAAAGCACCTGCTGATAACATTACTTTGACAGAGAAAACTGAGTTGCCTCAAACAGAAGAATCGCACCCTAAACCTGATGATATTTTGAAACTGCACGATATTACAGTCAATAACGATATCGCAAAAATCGAATTGATATCAGATAAAACAAACAATTCTTCCGATAAAATCGGAATGGAGACGTCCGCTCTAATTAATCATGTTTCTAGGCAAATAGAGTCACCGTGTGACTCGACAAATGCAGTTATAAAACATTCTCCACAGTCAGATAAATTGTCTTCCACTGTGCAACAATCCTTTGAAGACGAGGACAAATTTAAGCGTATCGCAAGCATCGAACAAGAGACCTCTGATCTTTCGATCGAGCGTCCCAAATCCAAAGTACAATTCTATATAGCGGACGAGATCTTAATTCTGAATCCTGACCGACGGAAGAATGTTCCATCGACGTCCTTCCTGCAGGAACAACCTGCAACCGACTCGTGCAGCTCGTGGTTCCTGTCTAACGACGATGGTTTCTGGCCCGATAAACGACTCTATCACGAAGCCGAGCGTGATCATTATGAGAGCTTAGCCTTGCATACGAAAAAGAGTCTCCCACGCGATAAACATGACTTCGACGATCATTATCGTCCCCGAGATCGCGACGATGACAATTCGGGTGGCGGAGGCGGCAGTGATAGGTCACGAGATTCTTGTGGAAACTCGCGTTCCCTTTTGGGCGCACCCCAAACAGAGCGTATGATAGCGGATCTACCCGGCGGCATGTGTAGCTGGAGCGACTATAGCACTTATCTATCGAGCGAGAGCGAGCGGACAATGGATCACAATCTACCACTCGGCACGATCGAGGATCCAACGTTTGATTCGGGTTTATCTTTGGATTACTCGTTGCCGAGTGATGTCCAGTCATCATCTCCTGAGCTCCTCTCGTCATCCCCTCCCTCCCATTCGCAGACCGAGTCGCGCATGGAGTCTCTTACAGACGCCGAAGTAACCCCGAGGGAATATCCTACTGTTTCTTCTTCGAGTAGCTTCCAAAGTCCCAATCATCCTAGCACTTGCACCGAGTCGTCGACCTTTGCCCCTCTTCGTCCACAATCCAAACTGCATTTAGGTAATGAGATGAGGGAGGGATCCGTGCAACGATGCAGCCCGAACGGGGAGGTGGAGAGAGAGACGGCTAAAGGAGAAGCTGAAAGAAGGATACGCAGGATCCAGGTGCGATCACCGTTACGGCCAGTGCTCGGTCTTGTTCTAGTCGAATTTGAACCAAGTCCGCTGCCATATGTATATATACATGTATATGTATATATACTTATTGTATTTAGTTATATCTGGATTGTCTACCACTGGTTTTTTCGCTCTCTCTGTCTTTCATTTTGTAAAACGACTACGTTTTCTTTTTCTTGTTCAATACTGAGTCCAATGTGTGCGATTTTCTTGTGTCGTCGATTACAGCCCATGCATACATAAATATATCGTTGTTGTTGCTCTCCCTGCTATTGCTATTACCGAATTATTATTATAATCTGGTTCTAATTTCATATATTAAAACATTTTAATTTTTTATATACGTAACAAATCGAAATTAATTATAGTAGAGTATATTCTTGTCATTCGCATGAAGCAATAATACAATCATTTTTTTTTTTGTAAAATATAGTTTGCACTATTTGCATGTTTATTCCGCTTCTAAATATGTGCTTCTTGTGTATATACGTTGTTATTTGAATAGCCTTTATATTGAGCATATTTTAAGATATCAATTTTTCTATTATATATAGCTTATAATATTAATTTTGTGAGAATTGATAAACAAGCGATATCGTCAAGTATCAGAAATAGTTCATGCAGAATAATCAAGAGATAAACAATAACTCATAGGAAATAAAAATAATGCGTAAAGCAGTTCTTGTTTCTTTGTGATTTTTGGTTGCTGGCAACTTTACGTGACAGGTCTTTGCATTCGAATTCGCTTAGCGAGGTATCCCGAAATTTATTGACAATTTGCATGATAAGGATTTATTTTTCCGTACATAGAGTGATTGTATATATTTTCACAATAGATACTGAAGGAGCTGTCCTCATCGATGTGCTTTCATTGTACGTTGCAGTGTGCTTTTGTAATAATGGATAATATCTTTTCTTACAGGGTTTAAAAGTTTTCAGTTAATATGATTAATATGCAGCGTGAAAGTTAATTGGATTCCGTCATGTGCACGGCATGATTGAAGTAGTAACAAATTTCATAATCGATAAAGTTGTTAATAATCACTTATGTTTTAGGATGTCGAAGAAGGCCTCGCTTCTCTACAAGCAAGACTTTCAAATCTCGAAGGAACGATGGGTTACTTGCCTCGAGACAGCGTAGAATCTATGCTTTCATCTCTTATGGTAAGAATGGAAGATAAAGTAGGAAGAAAATTATAGACGTAATCATTAAAAATTTAATGGAATTAAAGTAAGTTGAAAAATGAGAAAATTGAAAATTTTTGGTTAAATTCGTACTGTCATTCTTGTCGGTGAATTTTATTATTGTACAAAAAAGTATATTGAAGACGCACGATTGACTCATTATAAAATCGAAAGATTCACTCCATCTGTTTTAGGCTATATTGACGGAGCTTCGTGCCTATAATGAGGAAGTTACGCAACTTCAAGAGCAGTTACACGAAATTCCTGCCGATATTGAGTGTCAAAGGCTCTCGGTAGCTTTAACAGGAATTCATACATGCGTCACTTTCCTTCTCGATCAAGCAGAACAAGGGAGGGTAGCTCTCGAACAGGCACGAGCAAGCCGAGAGAGACGCGGCCAAGAGATACATACCTATAAATTATTCCTCGAAGAGACAGATACTTGGCTAAGAAACGTTGTATCGAAACTACATGAGCATTCAATTAATACCAGCCAGGTTTGTTTTTAGTATAAATTTTTATTAGAAGATATTTCACTTTTTACATTCGCTATATGTATATCTATCATTTTGGTCTTTTATGTTTTATATTTAACAACATTAAAAATCTTGAAAAACAATTAAATTAGATATACCCTTTATTTAAAAAGTAAAATATAAAAAGATTAACATCCCCTATCTCTAATAATAAGTTAGCAGTTTCATATTAGATGTATTAAAATATATTAACTTAATATCGTCAACTTAATTGGATTAAATAAGCATATAATATGTTATTTCATTGCACGCGAAATAATATCGATTTTTTACTTGTCGCAATGGGCAGGCTTTACGGGAAGAATTAACGAGTCGCGTACATCAAGTCTCAGAACTCGAATCATTGCCGGAAGTGAGCGCGCTAGCGATAGCGCTGAAGGAAGTCCTCTTGGATGTAATTGATCGTCTCCAACGAAAGCAGCAGGTATCCAACGCTTTCCAGAGCTCGGGGGCTTTCACAAATATTACTACTGTTCACGGTGCCTCAGTCGCTTAAAATAGTATTACAAAGAATTCGGGAAAATCAATCTTCAACTTTCGAAACTTTCCAGAGCTTCGCCATATTAAGAACAGAAAATAAATGGCTTGCAAATTGCGGTTATTACAAAGCTGACAAGCTTTGTAGAGCAGATAAAAAATTATAGATGACAGATAAAATTACGAGCTGTTAATTGATAGCCGTATGCGAAATCAAAAGTTTCCCAATGTAAACATCTTGAATCTGCATCAAAACTATTCTGTCTTTTGCTTGAGTAAGGGTCTGAAATAGTACGTTTAGATTTGGACAGTCATTCCGGGAACAATATGTAATATTCAATAATTAAACGATGATAAACGCTTTGTAATAAGCGGCAATAAACGCAACTGTCGGCAATAGACATTCTAATGAAGCTTAATAAAACAATCTTTTTTGCATGCTTATGCGGACATAAATCGTTTAATTTAATTGTAGAAAACATTATTTTGGGTATTTTTTTCTTTTTTCTTCACCGTCGTCGCTATAAACACATGCGCTTCTCATCATGCACACCGTTTCACTATAGATATCACGCATCGTACATTATTTCTTAGTTCATTGTACATTATGTATCATGTGATTATTATGTATTTTCGTTTATCTTAAGGTGATGGATGTAATATAGGCATTGCATGTAATTAAGGAATGTTAATACATTGCTGTAATATTTCATGTAATTAAAGAAAATTCTCATTAATACCTGTCCCTCCTCTCTTCACTCTGCGTCGTTAAACATTACACTTGTTTATCATATTTAGCCCGACATGAATAATGTTGCACATAATAATACCGCGTAAATAATAATTTCTAAGTATGTATACATACAACATACTGGCTAATCGATAAAATCTATCAACTAAATTTTTTTAAAGTGTGCATATATTGTCCATATTATTTTTATTAAAAATATAAATCATCCAATTGTAATATGTCAATGCTTAGTGATAATTAACTTTACTTATTATAAAAAGGAAATAGGAATTTTTCGTTACATTACAGTTTAAAGTTACAAATACAAGGTTTAATTATCACGAGCTATAAGACACGTTGCAAGTAGTTTTTTATAACAAAAACTAGATAAAAATATTATCAGAAACATTTTGTATCATTATACAAACGATTATTATCCATTCATTACTTACTAATTGAATAAAATTAATAAATTCCAAAATTAATAAATTAAAAAAAAACCAGTGAGTATTATCCCGTTTCACCTTCTGTTCTAAAAGAAAATTAAACTTAATGTTCAATTAAGATAATTAGTTATAATCTTAAATGCAATAACGTATTTATTTAGTTCGATATATATTTATATAGAAATAGATACTATACACACAAACATTTGCAATAAACGTCTAAACTATAATGTCGCAAGTACATGTCAGTATATTATATCAAGAAAATCGTTATCCTCGTAGGAGATCTGTGATGAGGAAGCTCAAGCTGACGACGAATCGACAGAAAGAGACAATGCTACGCTGGATGAAGCACCTTCAATTCATTCTTCCATAGAAGGTGGTCCGCCATCCTTGGCTGACGTTTCCTTACAGACAGGTCAAAGTTTACTGATCGACGACATTGTTGAGAGAAAAGCGCATCTCACAAAACAGACGTCTACGACACAGATGCCGTCGTCAACTACGTGTCATTCACTTATGACACAGACATCGCAAGATTTACCGAACGAGGGTGCTCAAACGCAGGAAGCTATAAAGGTCCTAAAGACCACAACGGACGATCATGATGTGATCGAGATAGCGACCAAATATGTACCGTCTAGTTCTAGTCAAGAGATAGCGCGTCGGGAACAGTCCAGCATTCTGCCCAGCGAAGACATCGTTGTCGATATGAAATATCAAGACGCAAAGAAGACCGATAGCGCGACGAGCGAGCTGAACATTGTCCACACCGCGCCACAATCCTTTGAGACAGTTCTGGTCGAACCGGACGACGTCACCACCGAAGTGGTCGTCGATGCCGACGGTACTAAGAGGATTATCGTAAGAAAGTTACGACGTACCACAGTCACCAGCAGGCAAACCACACAACAGCGTGTGTCCACGCTCTCAACGGCGCTCGGAGACGCTCCGCCGATGATGCAAGGTTTCTCGGAGGCTGCGATGAGAGATCAACAAGTCACCATGACCAGGACAAGACCAGACGGTACCATCGAGACCACGACAAGGCAGATTTACGGTGGCAAAGTCACTACAGGCGCGCCCGCCGAAGGTATCAATGAGGAGGAATACGAATCCGAACCTCATTACACGCGCATGGTAACGCAAGGTCAATTAGGAGATATCAGTTGCCAGCCAGTCGAGGAGGAGATATTGATGGAAGGTGGGGAGTATCAAACGAGGACGTCGAGCGTTCATGCCGTGGTGCAACAAGTCACGAGACGAGTGATCAAGCGAACGCGTAAAATTATTCGGAAAGTTACCATCGTAGACGGCAAGGAGACCACTACCGAAGAGGTGATTGAAGAACCTGAAGAAATAGAAATAGATGAGCAAGATATACCGCACATCAGTATTAACGTGGTTAAGAGCGAAGATCAAAAGACTATAGTTCCAGGGGAAAAGGCAACAGAGCAGCGGGAAACGACGAGACCAGAGATACCAATGGAATCTTATATTTCTGAAACTCCGCTGCAGGGGCCATTCTTTGGACCATTTGCTAAGGATATAACGAGCATGCGCCGAGATAAAACAGAGGAGATCACAGGAACTTCAGTAACAACTGCGGAAAAAGATAATAATGTAGAAACTAAAATATTGGATATTGAAGATCATAAAAAGAAAACTATGTTAGAAAAATCCGTGATAGAAGTAGTAGATTCTGGAACAGAAACAACGGACTCTAAGATAAAGATAACGGATTCCACACAAACTGCAGTGCTTTCTCCTGTGGAAAAGCATGTATCACAAGCAGAAAACTTGGCTAACATTCAAGCTGACGAAGGCATTTCTACTGTACAAAGCGACGAAATTGTAGTGCTAAAAGAAATTAAGCAAACAATGGATAAACAAGAATACGAGTATTTCCCTAATGAGGTAAATGGCATAGGTACACTTGCAATTGATAATCAAACGTTAATCGATGCTGAACGATCTGCCGTTTTGCAGACTCCTGTCGAAGATGTCCATGTTACAACGGTACAATCGGAATCCGTGAAATCCCCATTAGAGCCAGCCGTAACACACGATGAACCAGTGGTCACCAAGGCTACTTGTAAGTCTGACGATGCACCAGTAAAAAGCGAAACACTCAGTATCGAGTTAGAAAATGGCACGGTAGAAGTAGAGACGCACCATGGTGATAGCAGCACTGTAGAAGCTGATAAAGATGTCGATGTATCAAATGTTGTTGTATTAGAGGAAGAGCATGATGGAAAGGAAGAATCAAAAAAAGAGGCATTGCTCGAATCATCCAAGGAAGTTACAACCTTAACATCACTTAAAAAATTGGAGCCAGGAAACGAATCAATTGTTTTAGCAAGTAAATTGGACATTTCTATACCTAATGAAAACGTGGAAAAAACTACTTCAAAATTGAAAGATGTGGAAACACCTTCCAAAAAACGACAAATATTACCAGAATTGTTTAGAAGTGAGGAAAAAGACAATTCTAAGGATGAAGCATTCAAACCAGAATACAAGCCGATGTTCCACAAGGTTGAAATATCTCTGTCGGTGCGTAAGGAAAATGAGGAAATGGAACCATTGGTCTCAATCAAAACTCAAGCAGAAACTCAAGCAGGGCCCGAAATTACCCCGTACAGCATCGTCAAAGAAGATGTAGACATTAGTCTTCCGGCGGATAAGGAAACGACAGAAGTGATACACGATAAAATTGTGCAGACCACCGCCTTTATCACAGCTGAAAAAGAAACGGAAACCTTACAATTACGTACCGCAGAAAAAGAAGTCGATGTTCACATTGAATCACCAGAAAAGAGCAAAACGGATACGACAAGCCATAAAAGTAGAAAAAAGAAACGGCACAAGGATAAATCGGAGTCCTCGGAAAAGCCTGTCGAAACAGAATCCAGCACTTCCATTGCTACATCAGTTGCCGAATCTATGGATATCAATATTCCGTCATCTGATTCGTCTAAACATGTTAGCGAGCAGCCACAACCGGACGTTGCAGAAATCGTCAAATCTATTACCGAATATTCTCTAAGCTTGGACGATGGAATTATGGTAGAGAATGACGGATATCAACCGGATGATAAAACCATGGATGAACTGTCGATCGCGCCGGAAAATGAGGATGACATAAAAAAGAAAAAGAAAAAGAAGAAGAAGCAAAAGGTTCGACTACGTCGAGATGAAGATTTGACTCACATGCCTAAAACTAGCAGCGACGATGTGGCGTTCACGGATGATAGTCTTCCTTTAGAGATTCCTGAAGTAAGAAAAGTAATCGCAGAAGATAAAGCAAAAGAAGAGGAGAAAGAAGAGGCAACAAAGCCAGAGGATGAGGCGAAACAAACTAGAGTTGAAATGATACAGCAAGAAAGTAAACACAAAGGTGATGCGAATACTCAAACAACTATTGAGACATGCGATGTATCGACTTCATTCACTCCAAAAGCAGAAGAAGAAAGTCTCTCTACGTTTATGCAAACATCTCCTGAGCCGATACCGCTCACTTTAGAAGAAGAAATACAAACGGCTAAAACTGAAGAGATCCATATTGAGACGCAAACAATTTTAGAACCCGGGCTTGACTTTAGCGCGCAGACTATCGCAGAAGAAACCCCGGAAGTCGAAGACTCAGGTGTACAAACTATGACACCCACGGCGACACCAATGGAAGAGTTCGCTATTCAAACTAGTCCAATAGAAGATATCTCTCCTGCCGTTATTGCAGTAGAAACGGAAGATTCTCAAGCACAGACGACTGAAATTGATGTTCACTCCATGGAAATGCAAACTTCACCTGTTGAATCAGCTCCAACGATAGCGAGTGAAACTCAAACAACAATAAATACTGTAATGGAAGTCGAGCAACAGACTACTCCACCACCAGTGGCAGAAAAAGTTATCGTGCAAGAAATTTCTATTCAAACGTTGTCTACAGTGCCAGAATCTCTCGAAAAAGACATGCAAACAAGTGCTCCGGCTAGTCCGGAACAACCAGACATTTCGCATACAGATACTCAAACAATCACAGCGCCAGAAGTTGCTGCTGAAACAACGGAGACACAAACAACACCTGAAGAGAGTCCTCGAAAGGTGGAATTGCAAGAATCCGAGATGCAAACAAAATCGCCGGAACCAACCAAAGAGACCATGATGCAAACGAGCCCGACTGTAATTAGTCCAGAACTTATGCAAGTGTGCGAAGAATTTTCTCAAACCAGTATGGAAGAAATAAAACAGACTATCGAAGAAGAATCACAGACATCACAGACCAGTCCGAAGAAAACCAAAACCTTTGACAGATCGGTGCAAATAAAGGCAGAAGAATTGATACCACAAATCGAAGAGAGTATACAAAATATTCCCGAAGTATGCGAGATCAGCGTACAAACATCACCAAAAGAGAAACAATCAGCTGAGACAACGTCGGTATCTCAACAGACAACACATATTCCAACTCAAACTGTTAAGGTATCTACGGAAGATTTTAAGATAGGAATAATTGAAAAAGAAGATCTGCGTAAAGCGCCTGTTCTAGTAGAAACAGTTATCTTAGAAGAGATAAAGAAAGAAAAAAATGTAACGTCTATAAATTTAGTAGAAACTCCAGCAGCACCTGATGTACAAGTACCAGAAATTATGAAGAAGAAAGGAGAAATGGAAATTGTAAATAAGCTGTTGCCAGAGACTCCTACAACGGTTTCAGACAATATCAAACAGATGGAAGAATTCATCGAGAAAGAAACGAAACAGCAACTTTCTGAAATACCTATAATGGAAGATCGTCCAAAACTATTGGAGACTGTCGCAAAGACAAAAGAATCTACGCCATCTTCAATGTCAGAAAAGGATACTACTTCGGATATATCGTTTGAAATTCACGTTCACGCGACTATAGAATTATCTGCCAGTGACACGCTCGATAGTGTTGCAACTGGTAGCAAAGAAGTGACCGATACTTCGCAAGATACCACGATTACCGAAGATTTCAATAACGATACAAATATCGCAGAACATGATAATAAAGCAGCGAAACGGCAAAAGAGAAAGAAAAAGCATAAGACTATGGAGATTATTCTACCGAGCAAGGACAAACCAGAGCTCGAATCCGTATTTGGGCGACCCATGGAATCCCAAGATACTGTCATGAAACTATCTTACTGTGACGTTGCCAAAAAGCATGTCAGCAGGCTATCTCCGGTGGGAGATGACATCTCGGAGGGAGCAGCAACCGAATATCCTTCTCAGATAACTCAGATCGAATCAAATGTAAAATCAGAAGATACTACATTAAAAACTTTGGTAGAAAGAATAGATCGACGTGAAGAAGGCATTCAGGAAACATCCTTAGATATTTCAACTACCTCGGAAGCAGTACCTATATCAACGAGTGATCAATTTGTGATCGACTCGAGTCACAACATTCCAGAAACAATAGTACCTGAAGTAGCAACTACAGTACGAAAGTCATTTACGCTTAGTAGACCGACGATAGAACCATTGTTGATGTCATCGGATCAGCAAAAACCGTCCGGAATTATATCTACGCAGTCGTCGCCCGAACCTATGGACACCACTGAAGAGCCATTGACGCCCATAGAAATCGAGCAACCTATTCTGAATAAAGAAAATATTACACCATTCCGGACGGATATCAAGACATATGCTGAAGTAATATCCGAAACACCTGTAACAATCTCATCCACTACTAAAACATACGAAAAAAGAGAATTGTGGAAAGAACCCGTAACCAAAGTTTCGCCTTCTCAAGCTTTATCAGCGGCTTTCCTTTTAAAGGAATCTTTGGGATGTAGCGCTAAAGCACATCAAGGAACGCAAACGATACAAGCTGCTAAAATAATAACTGACCGAGTAAAGAATTTACAGAATACCAACGAATCGAGTCATTTAGGTAACATCTTGCATATCGCGCATCTCGAAGAAGTTACCACGGAGAGACTCGCGGAAGAACGCTCGTCGGATGTTCGCCGAGAACTGGCACAATTAAGAAATGCTGTTCAAGAGAACGATGTCATAGTTGTCGAAGAAACTCTCGTTACCGTTGTCGAAACGATCTCGACTTGGCTAGAAACCATTGAATATCGAATCTTTCTAAACAGAGAATGTCCGACTGGGCCTTCTCACGAGGACGCTAAAACGTTCGTTGAATTGAAAGACGAGGTGAATCATGTAGAAGAAAGTATCCACGAGCTCGATAACATTTGGAAGCAATTGGAGCCAAATTATCCGCAAGAGGAACGAGAGAAACTGCGAGAATGTGTGGATGCCCTTGAGCATCAAGTGAGGATTATCGAGAACGTTACTACCGATGGAGAGAGACATGCTAATAAGCAACTTGCAAGATGGGATGAATTTCTAAATGGCATTAATAACGTATACAGGTAAGATACTACGCAAAAATATTAATAAATAACAATTTGTTAAATAAATCTTTGTAACGTATCTTTTTGCATATTTCGCTTAATCCAAAAATAGAAGTGATAAGAAATCGATATAATTTTATTATTTAATTCTTTTCTTTTTTCTATATCAATATAATAATAAATGTAGCTAGTTGAGTCAAATAAAAAATCATTATTAATATGATTAATTCTTGTTATAGATTAATCGAGGAGCAACGTAAACAACTCAATCATATAATCGAAAGCGAGTATTCCGCACAATGGAAGTTACAGGAACTTGATAAATTGGAGAACATGAATCGCTGTCATATGTGGAAAACAAGTAGGCTTCTCGACGCTGCTCGCGAATTACTGCGCGATCATCCTGGCAAGATTATACCCGAAGAGACCTACGCCGCGCATGAAATGACAAAGATCATCGAACATGGTATATGTGTCGAAAGAGAGCGTCTTCTGCAATTGCTCGCTTTAGCCGAAGAATACGAGCAAACTCTTCAGGAATTTGCGCAAATTATTGAAATTGCCGAAAATCTGCTAGACAGTCCGATATCCGTGATAAGCCTAGAACATCTTCAGGAGGAGATGCAGAAGCACAGAAAGTTTTTCGTCAATCTGAACCACTGTCGCGCAATTCTCGAATCGTTGGAAGGCAATCTAGATCCTGAAACCAGAGCCAAACACTCCGGTTTGCACGAAGAATTACATAGTAAGGCGACGGCGTTGCTCGACCAGGCAGCTTCAAGAGCGCAACAAATGGCCTTGGCCGCGTCGCGATGGATACTACTCGAGCAAGGTGTAAAGGAAGAAAGAGGATGGCTTCAAGTTGCACATCAACGAGTCCCTGATCTTCAAACAGTGACTTCGACCGACTATGACCAATACATCTCTTTATATCAAGTTAGTAATTATGCTACTAACGCTTACAAGTCATATTAACCAATTCTCACAGAGTGCTTTGTAATTTAAATTTAACGATTTGTCAATTTGTCAATTTGTCAAATTTTAGTCTCTATCATCGGACGTAGCGACTCATCATGCACGGTTAATTCAATTATTTGGTGTGGCACGCAGCCTTCGTGATCTCATCAATATCGAAGATCCTGAAGACCGATACGGAGAAGCTTTAGACGTGATCGTAAAGCTGCAAGACAATATCGAATCCTCTCTGAAAAGGTTGCTGGCCTTTAGAGAGAGTTGGAACAATCAGGACATATTGACGAATCGCGTAGAACACTGGATGATAATGGCCGAAAAGGAACTCGCTACATTACGCGATCCATCAGGAAGTTCTATGCGTCAATTCTGGGTAAGCGTTCTGCCATTCTTCGTCTGGAGTCTTCTATAGATATATTTATAACTTATTGTTAGTAATATCCAGTAAAAATATTTATCAATGCGGTATACCCGTACTTGCATTTGGGTCACGTTTTTCTAACGCATTTGGCCTCGTGCCATAGGAAACACATGTCCTCTCTTCCACGCGAGTCGTATTTTTAGCACAATTAAATTGGAAGATGAAGTGTTACATTACGTAACGTTACATTCATCTTCATTGTCGTTATTATCATTGTCGATGTTATCTATCTTTTTATCGAAAATTTTAGTCTGTGCACTTAATATAGTGTACTCTCAATTATCCGGATTGCACCGTTATTATTTCAACGTATAATGCAAGGATGAATTGTTTACGATATTTTGCTTCTAAGGTCATAATCTCTAATATAACTGCGCGAGTGATTAAAAATCTTAAAATAAATTAGGCCTCAAAATCTATGATGATTTTTTTACGTTTGCAGGAATTGAAGGCACAATATGAGGTTCACAATAACATGCGTAATGAAGCGGACAACTACTTCGAGCAGGCTCTACGAATTATACCCCTATCGGACGAAATGTTGCAGCGACAGTTTCACTACGAATTGCAGGATCGTTGGAATGAAGTCGGTGACAAGATCAACGAAATTCAAAAAGATATCACTCGCAGTATTTCCTCGGACGAGATCTCATCGAACGAGAAATTGAAGTTACTCGAGAGGGAATTGAACGAGTTACGAATGACCATCAACAGTTTCCACGGAGTGTTGAAGACAGAGGAGGAACTCGATCTGTATGTCGAGAGACTCACCATATTGTTCGAAAGAATTTTCTTGATTCAAAACGAGATAAGCAGACTAGGTCTTCTACCAGCGGCGGAGAGCGAAAGAGTCGGGATTTTACTATCATCAGCGCGTTGCATAGAGGGACAGATAGGCGAAGAGCTGGACTCAGCGCAGCTACTCAGAGAAAAGATTCAGACTCTTCAACGCGGATTGAGTCGCTTTAGGAAGGCTCATAAAAGATTGTCAACGATATTAGATCAATGCGAGGGTAGCGAAAGACAAGAAAGCGATTTGGTGGCTGCGGCTGTAGATCGTTGTCGATCTGTCGCAGATGAATTAGCTGTTCTCTGGCAGGATCTAATGGCATTAAGACAAATGCTGCATAATTTACCGACCGGCATGAGAGTGACGGTGTCACCGGTGGGAATAGAAAGAGACTTATCCAACATACAGGACGTACATACCGAGCTTGAATCCAGATGCGCGCATCTGCTTTCATTGCTAACGAACAGGTTGGAGTTATGGCGACGATTCGAGAGGCAGCTGGAAATGGTGCAACAGTCTGTCCAAGAAGCAGATTATATGATGGAATTGTTAACCGTCCAAGGCTCCGTCGATTACGACAGACTACTGAAGGCCACCGAACGTCTCGAGGTGAGTTTTTTCTTTCTTTACGTTATACATATATGTTTGCACAAAAGTGGAGCAATGCGATTTACTCACAACGATGAGATATCGACTAATGAAATCATCAATGACTTATAACGATTTCATAAAATATCAACGGTTCCATTAACGTCATTTATTATTCACCGCGAACAAATGGACACTAAAGAAACTATTAGAAAAATGCACAATCAGATTGACGAAAGGATCGAAATAAATCGTAATCTCGAAACTTACAACTAACTTTCCTTGTAGTCTACAAATGATCAATTAGTGTCTTTTCACCATAGTAATATTATGACGTCATCGAACAAATCCGATTACAAATACAAGCCGATCTTATTGGTGATACAGATTGTACACACGCGTTATGCGAATGTCGTATTTCCCAGCACGCGCAGGCGTCGCGTTCCCGCTCTCGTTCGTTCTTGCGGGTTCGGGCTTAGAGCCGCGTTATCGTATGCTGCCGCGGTGCCTATCAGTGCCGCGGGATCCGTGGTCACGTTTACGTCGCTGACGAGAATATCCGCAAAGCCGTCGAAATATCTTACTCGAGATAGTTTGTTGCGTTTCGACCTGCTTTATCGCCCGGTCGTGGCCAAAGAGATAAACGCGAGTTAATCGAATGAGGCCTCGCAGTTCTCTACGAACCGGCGCGATTCTCCGACGCCGGAATTCCACGACGAAGACGAAGCACAATAAATAGCCTCAAGGTAACCGCGTCGCTCCGATCGCGGACGGCGAGTGTTTTCCTGAATGGTATAGTCGCGTTTCCGCTCCGCGTGACACGTGCCAAGTTGCTCCGAGTTGCATGAAGAATATTTGGAACAAAATTTCCGGAGTTTCACGTTTCAGTAAAAAGTTATTGTGATCAGAGTTCAAGTTAAGCACCCCGCGGTGATGATTTTAGTGATGACTCAATGAGTTTTCAGGGAC
This sequence comes from Leptothorax acervorum, assembly GCA_035220615.1. Lineage (NCBI taxonomy): Eukaryota > Metazoa > Arthropoda > Insecta > Hymenoptera > Formicidae > Leptothorax > Leptothorax acervorum. Next base: position 440,794 of record JASTWQ010001261.1, on the reverse strand, counting down.
GATCATCGCAAACACAAACAGTGTACAGATAAAGTCGTTGAAAATGTTGAAATTAGCTACATTTTTATCTATTGTAGAACGAAGTCGGAAGTGGCGTAGCGAATACTACAATTCGCGTGTTTGATAGAGCGAATGATGAGGTTTTTTTTAAACGCTCCATCGCCGCGAAATAAAACGCATTCATGTATTATCTGCGAAAGGAAAACGGATGTACGTGCGGGACCAGCATAAATGGTGCAGTCTTTTTGACGTTAGTGGATAGTGCGTTGCACACGTCGATGAAAGTACAAAGCGGTCAATTTACTTTACGAAAGCTTCCTACAAAAAATCATTTATTGCGCAGCGTATGTGGTTTTCTTTCTTAAGAATTATCATTTTGTACCGTTCTTATGATACATCGCTCAATCATTTTGCGGTCGCGTGAATGAGTTCTTTTGTTTAGCCCTTTGCAATGCCGAATGCGCACAATCGCCCTTATTACGCGAACCGAAGCCGGTCGGTGGCGCGATATACGGTTTTAGTGAAAAAGCTCGGAAAAAGTTGTCGGTTCCTCAAGGTTCAAGATCGTCATTAATATTTCTTTCCGAGGGCGTTCGATTATTCTTCGCGAATATGCGAATGCATATGAGAAAACAATTTCGTAAGGATTTATTTCCGCCGGATCATCAGGTTACTCTTCTCCTTTTTCTGCACTCGAGACCGTTGCGAGTCCACGCGTCGCGACGAGACATATGAAGCAAACCTGTGCACCGTTATTCATCGATGCGTATTAAATCAGCATATATTACGCCAGGCGTGAAGTCGTTACAAGCAACAGGTCGTCTGTAACGAGATAGTGTGCAAAGAACACGGATGCACGCGTAGCTTGTAATCTCTCGCATATAGTTGATCGAGATATATGTATGTATAAACACGATTACATTAATGTACAGTACAGTTATTATTATGATTTCCTCGATCACATGAAATTACACATCTATGATGATATGTCTATGATCAATCAAAATTACATGCGTAATATAAACGCGATAATAAACACGATGGATGGATGATTCTTTGAGCGAAAAATAAATCAATATTGGAAGATTGGAACGATATACATATACAATGCATTGAAGTGCATTATAATAGCCTACAAAATTAACAATATGATAACTCTAATTGCAAACAACGCGAGGCGTTTTTGATTTTGTGAAATACAATCGATTTCAATTGACTAACGATGTTAACACGTCAAATGTTATTTTTTACGAAATTCACGAGTGATCTTCACAATCTCTTCACAAGAATCTGGCACGGTAATAGATGCATCGTCAAAGACGACGGGTACTTGAAAATTCTGTTTCGTTTAATGCAATAAGTATAGCGCGTGCGCTACATATCAATGATGACTGGCGCTCTCGCTAACCCATTTTAGAAATAATTACAAAAGATGACATAAATGACTATTAGTCATTAGCGTGGTATGACGCGATATGTAAACTGTGGCACGTGGAGGAGCGCGCGTTTAGGAGCGTCGTGAGCGTCCAAGCATATATTTATGATTTCCTCTCCTAGTATGTGCTGTCTATCGATTTATCTTTACGATTTGCCAGAATTTCAGAACGTCAGATTTTCACATGTTCTTTAACGTCGACTGATTGGTAATTAATATTAATTCAGTTTGACCCACGATATAGCTGATGCACAGAGGCAAATATAACATGATAAAATATTAATTACAAACACCTAGCATAAATTCGTGATTAAGTTAACCTTTTTAGAAAATTATAAGGTATATAGGTATCTTTCTTCATATGAGCGCGTAGATTTTTTATGTTTGATAAAAATTAATATTTGATAATAAGATAATGCACTTGCGCGTGCCTTTTCTTAGAAAATTCACGAGGTGAACGACCTCGAGTACACGACATAAAATTAGTTCAACCATGTTCTGACCGAATTCATGTAAGTCTCCAAACGTGCTAGTCTCGTGCCGTGAATTTATTTATAGCGTGTTTTAAGCAAAACCGGCGCTTTCTTTGAATTGTTTGCCGCGGAGCTGCCTATATAGGCAAAGTGTGATTCTTAAAATTGAAATACATCAACGTCGAATAAAAGTAAATATATAGAGAACCGCGAAGTTTCAATTTATGAAAAAATGATAAGTTAAATCTCTCTTATTATATGTAACGTATCTTTTAAAAATTAAACGCTAATGTTTGACAAGATATTTTTAACAAATTTATTGTCATTATTTCTGCTAAATTCAATAATAATCAAAAAGTATTATTTATTAAATAATTAAAATAATAAGTGGAGTTTTGATAAATATAAGAATTATCTTTTATGTCGATTTTACTAGTGCTCCATTTTTTAATATTAGAATCCAAATTTATTTGATTAAAGTAACAACCATTTAATTTCTAATATTTGCAACGTTCACGAATATTAAATATATTGGTTCCTATCTTTTCTTGAAACGGCAGGGTCTAAACGGCGATTTGGGCGCTCGAGAAGTTCTCATTGGCGAATTACGTGCCGCTGCCGAGCCTCTGCGGGAGAGCTGTGCCGCAGAGGTCCGCGAAAGGGTCGACGCCGCAGTAAATGAGGCCGTACAGGCTTGGGAGGACACAAGGTCCGAATTGGATGCCCTTTGCACCCGATATCAACACGCGTGCAGGCTCTGGCAGCAATATAGAGACTCTAGTGCCGCGGTGAAGGCCTGGGTAGACACTCAAATGAACAGTGTGGTAAATTTACCACCGGAGGAAGCAGTCAAGCAAGTTAAGGTAGGTGATGTCATAAATACTTTGCCGCTGGTATAAATTAAATATGAGATCTTTACTTTAAAAGTAACCCACTTTCGAAAATCTTGCTAATCTCTGTAACGCGGAAACGGAAGACATATGAGAAAACGCGTTAATAGCTGATAACTAGCAAGCAAATAGATTTCTAAGTAGTGACCTTTGCAAGAATTATAAAGTTACGTAAGAGACTGATTCTTAAAATAAAAAATTAAATAGGAATTAGAGAGATTTCAACCAAGTTTTAAAACTGTAGTTTATATTTCACCATATCATTTTTTGCCACAAACAGATGTGTGATTTATTCATTCCTTCTTTTAAAGTTTAGCAAACAAATAATGTCACAGCTGGGATATCTTTGCATTTACGTTTAAGTGCTAATTCATTTTAATTTTATGTACATTTTAAACATGTGTAGATATGTATAGATAGCATATGGAAAGATGTTGAGTATCTGATCAAATATTTTTACGTGTGTGGGAGAGAGTTGCTTAATGCGTACTGTTTACTCCGGTTATTACCGGCGACGCGATTTGTTCTCTCGTAAATAAATGTTAGAAATGTCACATTTGTTAAAAAATATTAAATATAATTCATATATGTCTCTATATGTCTCAACATATCGGAGCGAAGAATACTTTTCTTTCGCGATAAAGCGGGTCAAGGACATGCGACAAACGCGCATTTGTTTTACCAATGGAGAAGCGCGTGATCTATTCTCTCTTCATAAAGCGTTATAAATATTATATGACAAAAAGTAATAAATATTATTATGTATCCTCCGTACGCGGAAACAGACCTACACATCAGAATAAAAATGATTTTTCGTCCGTCGTAATAACGAGCGGGTTAGAAACGTGCAAGACACAGACACGCTTTCATCCCTTGAAGGCCTTGAATGAAGAAGCGCATGATGTCATTGTCCCCCACTGCGCGGGCGCACACTGTGTAGGGCTTAGGGATATCATCGCAGCATACACAAGAAAGGGACGAACAAGAGTAAAAGTCGACTCATCATCATCGTCACCCCTCGCTCACGCTCGCGCGTGCAGTCGCAGCCGTGCCGGCTGGCAGGGGTAGAATGGGTAGATCGTCGGGAGAATACGGGGCAAGAGGGCGAGTCGCACAGACGTGCGCATCGATCCCTCGGAGCCTACGCCAGTCCGGTCCAGGGCGTAGCGGCGTTTACAGCATCCAGCATACGCTTTCGATATTTTCTCAAAGTATCGTTTATCTCGTCGGAAACGCGCGCACTTGTTATCGCTTCTCCTTATCTCTCCGAGGAGATTTTTAAACAGTCGCATCTGTCACGCGTGCAAGAGTGCGTGAGCGTGAATATATCACATGCACGATACGTCGATACGTAGCCATGTGTTTGTATATGTGCATACGTGAATGTGAAATGCTCAACGACGATTCGGACCATGTGCTTAGACTACAGAGAAGGGTACAGTGCCACACGTGTTCGTCTAGTTTTGGAGCAAAATTTCATGAGAACGCGCGTCAAAAAGTAGAAAACATGAGCGACAATCTGGAGTAAAGTCATGTGCACGCCGGAGGAAAGAAAGGTAAAACGGGGACAATGAAGACAATGAAGAGAATGAGAGGGGAGAGTGACAAGGGAATAAAAGAACGATAGAATTTATGAGAAAAGCCGTAACTATTCACTACAAGCCGAAGATGCCTGCCGATTATAACAACGGGACAGAAATAACTTTAACGCCGCGAAAATATCGCACGTCTCTTCTGAGGTCACATATTTATCTACCGCACTAACAAAAAAAATTTCTAAATAAATAACAAAATTTAGGTCAAATTAAATTTTAATGTTAAATTCTTTAAAAATATATTTGTTGATACAAATGTAATAAAAAAAAAATTCAAAGAATTTGGAAATTGTACCTACATAAAAATTTGTCAAGAAAACTTCAAATTTGTTGCATTAAAAGTTGAACACTGAAAAGTGTATGAATGGAGTAAAAAATGTCTATTCTTTGTATTTTACAAGATAAATGAAGAGTAATAACCATTCAGCTTGCCGAAACAGCTTGCAAGTGTGCTTTATAAATTAAGGCGGATATTGGCGCCTGTGCGAATATGCGGAGGTCTTGCCCCGTGGTTGAATATATGCGTGTCACAATACATACATCCATTTGTCTAGTCATCGTTAAAAGAGGTCAAAGAAAAGAAAAAAAAAAATTTTAAACTCCATCTGAGCACACCGTTGCGATCTTATGTCAATATAAGAAGAAAAAAGAATAAAACGTATAAAAGCTTATTTTTCAACGTATTTCGTCTTAATATCGTAGAATAAAGCTAAGTATTATACCACCGTGAGATATCGAGTAATGCAGATTAAATCAATATGCTTGCGTGAACGTAACTATAACTATTCAGACCTCTTCGAATACTTAGTTACGGGTTCGAGTATTTAATTGTTCGGATACAGCCGCAACAGATGTATCGATCTCTCCTGCGACTTCGGGCGCAATAATTAGCCAATTGCTCTAACGAAGAACATTTTATGATCTGGCAAGATTGTGCTGTTAAATGAAAAAATAACTGAGAGTTCCGGAAAAACACAACATGTGCAGCATAACATTTTCATAGTAAGCTTGGTTCCCAAAATACAACTATCTATAACCCATAGAAAGGGTAATAGATACACATTGCATGTCTATAAATATCGATAGAGAGAAATAAACACATGCTCTTCGTGTAGACGCCTCTAGATCCGTTCTAGATCCGCCTCGCTTGACTGCATTTTGAACAAGAGAAACAATTTTATTAATGTTTTAAGAAGGTTGTAAGGAGAGTCAGAAATATTAAAAATAACATAAAATTTAAAACATATGACATTAATTATAAAAGAACTTATGTTTTATGCAAATTTTATGCAATTTCTTAACATTTATGATTCTCGAATCTTTACAACTTCCTTAATATGACGAGTTCGCTCTATCGATATATATACGATAAATATAATGTAAAATTAGAAATATAAATCGTAAAAATATAATCGTAAAATAATAAGAATTGTCTAAAATTTAAGTTTTGCATGTCGGTCACGAAAAATATATTTGAAATGGAAAGACTTAAAGAAAGGGTTTTCGCGCAAAAAATTCGAGTGGAACGCAGACGCGTTAAAGCTTGGATATTTTAAACTTGTTTTAGGTTTGTGAGGAGACACTGGCGGAGCACAAAGAAAGACTGGCGGAACTGCGCGGTCTGGTGGCACAGATCGCATCGGACGTGGGTTTGGACGCCGGTGGACCGCTGCACTGCGAAGTTGAAGCGCTAGGTCAACGACTCGAAGATGTTCGAGAAACCTTGTCGACCCTCGCGGACACGGTGGATGCCCGTGTCCTCAACCAGGAACTCGCCCGCGGTGATCTATGCCAGACGAAAAATTTCCTGGATTCGGTCCAACAGGTACATGCTTTCGTTCATGCTGCATCTGTTTCTGCCTAACTACGTGCCAGTCAAGCGTCTTTCATTTATTATAACGCGAAAATCGAAATACCCGGGCGTTATAAATATCAAGATGACTCTCATAAATATTTTAGAGCAATAGGTAGATTTAAGAAAATATTTTTTCTATCCCTAATATAAAAAAAGAAAAAGAATAATTTTGTTAAATTATATAAAGAACGTAAAATATTTTTATTTTAAATTTTATGTCAAATTTTAGAAATATAAGTATGTATATGACGATAGTTTCATATATTTTTCTCGGATGTGTGTATCCGACGCGCTGGTTAATCCTGGTACGTATGTACATGCGAGGAAACGGATTCAGAACCTTGAAGAACGAGACCTTCCTCGAATTTCTCACAGTTAAAACATTTTTCAAGGATCGATGTACACGTTCCCTTGCGCTTGGAAGGTGATAGTTAGGCCCGTGGCGTTAGGTCGCTTTAGTCTGACGTATTAACGCGTCCATCAGTTCTCGAGCGGCGCACCATTGGTGCTTGGCACAACCTCGATCATCGCTTCGCACGCGCGTTTATATTTTAATCGCGGTAGTTCCGAAACAATTTGTTATGTCAAGGCCGAAGGGCTTAACCCGTGGTGGCAATTACATCAGTCACGAAATCCGCAACAGCTGAATGGCTGCAACACTCGTGCATACAGCGTCGGCCGAAAGAAACTTTCGAACTTGAGAGCGGCGCCGCGCCGAGTTCCGTTTCCCGACGGAATTTACGGCGTGCATCGTCAACGTCGATCGACAGATAAAGGCGATTCGATACGATTCTACTTGCCAGGAGGATATAACTACGTTGTTGAATCACGTTTCCTTCAAAGCTTAGTAAGAACGATACTTAACCAGCGGCATCGATCGATGCGATTGCTGAGAATTCGCGGAACAATTCACGCGCGCTAAATTAACTCATAAATTTTTTTATTTCCCTATTTATTTTTTTAAGAACCCATTGAATAATCAAAACGGTTTGTCCATCAATTTTTCAGAGTCTGACGACGGTGGGTCAAGGCGAGTCTAACGAACAGCTGACGGTGCTACGGAACCATCTACTCGCGTTAACTAGAACCGAGCCGCAGCTTCAATCCATCAAGGATCGCGCGTTAGACGTTTCCGTGCAGGAACCGTCAGTGGTCGAGGTGGTCCAGCTATGGCAGCGCGTATTTCAAGAGACCTTCCAGCAGTATCACCGTTTGTCAACACGATTGATTCGCTCGCAAGACGTAATAGCTGCGCTAAAGCTCTGGGAAGAATATCTGACGCATGTGCAAGATTTTCTCTCGAGCGGTATGCCGGGTGATTACAATGGTTTATCAGAATATCGGAATCTCTGCGAGGTTCATCGAAAACTTTTGCCGGAGCAGCAGAACCTCATATTGACGGTGCGACTGGGGGAGGATCGTGATCGATCGGTTGCCGAACAGTTCAATGCCTTGACAAATCTTCACAATGAGACGTTGGCAAGAATATTGGAACGGCATGCGGCAGTGCGTGACAGGATATCAGCCTGGGATAGATATAGACTAGATCAAGGGAAATTGTTGACGTGGTTGAAGGAGGTTGAGAGAGAACGGCAGCGCATGCACTTGCAGTTCATTCACCTGAGACGACTCGACAAGATTCTGCAAAGAATTCAGGCACTGTTGGATAAGATACCAGTTGGCGAGGGTCAGGTAGAGTCCCTTCAGGAACAGCAGGAGTACCTCCTAACTAATTGCGATGAGGCGCTGGCCGTCTCGATACGCATGGAACACGCTGCGAACGCACAACGAATTGCGAATCTGCGAGCTGGTCTGGAAACCTGGAGGGACTTTGTTCAACGAGTGCAGAAATTGCACAAGGAGCACGTCGAACAGTCTGAGGTGATCGCCACGACTTTCCAAGAAATCGGCCAAACATTGAGCGCAGCCTTCCACGCTGGACCAATAAGTCTATCTAAGACGAAAGAGCAACTGGATTCGCTTGAACACCTGAGAACTCGTCTAGCTGACGCGCAACGTAATCTAGAGTCCCTTGGTGTCATCACGGAACAATTGAGGGAGTGTCTGAGTCCGAGCGACATGAAGACATTAAATCAACACGACGCGCTTCTGTCGCACCAACACGGCGATCTTGAGTATCAATTGGCCTTATTAGCGTATAGGCTCAAAGAACGCTGTGATCTTCATGGTCGATGGGAGAATAGGTTAAATAAATTATTATCGTGGATGGAGGACGCAGCGATCAGAACACAAAACCACGACACGATGGCGTTGGACGAACCTGAAGAGGCAGTGAAGCGACTTGAGTGCGAGTTGCAGACGGAGATGAGCTTGAAACAGCGCGAACTCGAATGGTTACAGAATATCGGACAAGAACTGATAGAAGTCGCCGAGGAGACAGAAAAAGCAAAGCTCCAGCAATCCTTGGACGAAGTCAACGAAAAGTGGAATCGTCTAATGGCCGGTGGTAAAGCAAGAGCTAACAAGCTAATCGATCTAATTCAAACTATGAATTCGTTGCTGAAGAGGATAGCCGATTTACGAACTTGGCTGACCAGCATTGAAAGTCAACTATCGGAAGTTATCATTATCGAGGAACCCACGCAGAGAAGTATTGATAAAAAGCTTGAAGATCACGACCATCTCAAGACTACTATTGAGGTCGAGAGCGGTAATATCGGCGAGGTGCTAAATTTGTGTGAAATCCTGCTAAACGATTGCGACACATGGAATGCTTCCTTTAATACGGATGCGATAAAGAACGGTATGGAAAGTCTGGAGAAACGATGGAAAGCCTTGTGCATTAAATCTACCGAGCGCAAGCGAAAAATTATGATGATTTGGAAGCTGCTGCAGGAGCTGGACAAAACCAGATGCGAGCATGAATCATGGTTAGCAAAAACAGAAAAATCTCTGTTGGAATTAGAGAACGATCTTACAGAGATGTCGAAAGAAGAATCGGAGAAGGTTACCGAAAAAGCTAAATCGATCGCTAAGGATATCGAGGCGCATCAGAAGGCCTTGAAAATCCTCGAACAGATATTTGGGCGTCTGGCCAAGTCCGGATTGGATCCCGACAACTTTAGGTCACTCACGGCCGAGACGCGGAAGATCATCGACAGGTGGTTGGCTCTCGAGACAAGAATCAACGCTATCATCTCGAGCATTCAACGGGAACAGAAGACTTATCACGAGTTCGTGTCCACGCATGGTGCCGCGGTAATGGGCCTAACACAGGTGGATGTCCGCCTAACGCAAATGCAGCACCTGGCCACACCTGAGCAGAGATCGTCTTTGCGACGAAGGCGTCAACAATTGTGCGAAGTCGAGGAAGAGCTCGAAACTCAAAATGTTACGTTGCGTAAGGCAGACGAGCTGGCATTGCGAGTCATGCAGGAGAGCAATCCCGACGACGTAGCTGCGATTCAAGAGCTGGTGGACGAATATCAGCTCCTGTGGCGGGACATCAAGGCGCGAGTGACCGCACTGAAAGCGGAACTAGAGACGCAAGAAAGGTCGGAAGTCGATGAGGCGGTGCAGGTGGAAACCTTGAAATTTGAGCAGGACACAGCGGTTCAAGTAGACACCCTACCGAGACTTGTCAGGATAACCTCGTGTGACGCATATTTGATGGAACTGGAGACTGCTCTGAACGAATGCAATAACGCCCTAAATGCTCTGGAAGCAGCGATAACACCTGATCCCGTTTCTGGTCCTGGGCTCAACGCGGCTGCTAAGACTATCGTAAGATTTTCGTCAATTAACTCTGCTTCGTATATATATGTACAAATTTAATAAAATCGAATTTAAATAAATATCAATTATATGTCTTTATTAAATATGTTTGTGTTTTTGTCGTAAAAATCTATGAAAAGAGAAAAAAATGAAAGATTAAGACAGTGAATGAAAATCGAAAACTATTAAGAATCGCAGAAATATCGCGCTTAAATAATGAAAACCAAATAATGGAACAATGTTCACGCAATGTTTAAGCATGTTTTTCGCTATTTTATTGAAGTCTCACGGGCATATTACAGGCTAAACTGATCGGAAGTTGCCAATGCTCGATAGAACTGGTACGCCACCTTCATAATCTACTCATGGAAGACGACAAATTGAGTTCAGGAGCTGCTAAAAGTAGCGAGGTAACAACACTAATAGCTCGATACGACACACTCATTGCACTAGCAAGAGCACGTGAACAGCAAATCAGAGAGCTCAGGTAAAGTTTCTTTCACGCTCACTTCAGCGTTTATGTCTAATGCATTTCAAATTTTGTAATAATATAGCGAAGATTGCAGTATACATATAACAATAAATTTTTTAAATTAACTTTTACCGTAAGCGCAAATTACGGTTTTGATACCATAGAATTTACATTATATGGCCCAAAAATATTATTTATATCAAAAGATATATTTATAAATAAATATAATTTTGATTATATTACGCGCAAGACTTTTTATCTTTTATATCTTATTAAATGCGGTATCTTCTGAGGATTTAAAACAATATTCGAAAACGCTAGTTTATAGTGTTTATACGCATACGTTATTAACTCTTGCATATATTTGTGTAATACTCAATTTTTACAATATTTTATGTATAAATAATCATAATCCATTTAGACACACACAGTGCCTTTTTTAATTTTTACCCTATTAATACCGAATAAATAATTAACAAAATATAATAATCATTATACTATTCGTAACAATATCCTAAACGCTTCTCTCTTTGTGTTGTTTAAGCCTTTTATCCTTTTGCTAATATAGACGTATTAACACTGCCTTGCAATAATTTTTAATGCGAACAACAACGCTTAGCAAAGCCATTAAAATAACGCTTATCCTTTATCCTATACAGATCGTCTGTCACCGATGCTTACGCTTTTCCATGTGACCAGTGAGTAACTAACTATATAACAATTAAATTCAATGTTAAAATAAATTTTCAAATACTAATAACAAATATTCCTAAAAAAGCTCTAAAGTATTAACATTTATTATATAATATAAAAAGTTTTGCGTAGCGAAAGTTTTGTGTAGCTAATAAAACTTTTTAATTTTATTAAATATATTATCCGCAATCTTATTAAGCAAATTTTATGAATATTTATAAAATATTCATAAAATATATGTTAAATAATATGTAATATTAAAATATTTTTAAATTTAATTGCAATTATAATTTTGAATATACTGAAAGCTATAATCAGAATTATAATTGTTGTAGCGATAGTGGCAGATTGACCTGTCCATTATGCTCTCGCCGTAATTGGGCTCAACTGGACAATGATCTCTGGCGTTTGGACAAATGGTTGGAGTACGCCGAGGGTACGCAGAGTGAGCAACATTCGCCGCCCAGTGATATGGAACAATTGGAGGACGTGATTCAGGATCATCGCGAGTTTGTGCTGGACCTCGACAGTCACAGGAGCATTTTGACGAGTTTGAATATAGTCGGTGCTCATCTGGCTGATCATACCGAGGACACGGAACGTGCGAAGGAGCTTCGCGGCCGATTGGCCGTGACGAACAGCAGATGGGAGAAAATCTGTACATTTGTCGTGGAGTGGCAAGGACAGTTGCAGCACGCCCTCATAACGAATCGCCAGTTTTATCGTATTACAGAGGAATTACTAAGTTGGCTCGAACGAATCGAGGTCAGCATTCGAGCAAGCGAACCGATCGATCTGACTGAACCCACCAATATCTTAGAAGCAAAATATAATAAATTTAGGTAAAAATCTCTATCAATTTTCTGTCGCGATCGATGAATGAAATACCTACATGTATCAAAGTAGCCGAACTCATATATAAAAAATTATATGTGATAATATGTCAAAATTACTATTTTATCCTCATTTTAGGGAATTGCGAAGTGATCTGGAACGTTGCGAGCCGCGAGTGATATCGTTACAGGAGGCAACTTATCCTCTTTTGGACGAACAGACGGAAACCCGAACGCGTTTGCAAGAACTACGATTAAGGTTCCAGTCGTTAAGAAGAATCACGGGAATCTATACCCTTAAATTGGGAGCTGCCCTCGGGCTGGACCCGCGGGATGTCGGTCTCGCCGTTACGTCTACGTCTCTCGCATCTCTCTCACACGACGTAAGCTCTAAATTGTCTTTATTCATAATAAATCTACATCCATCAAATCAATGCTCGCCGTGGTATAATTTCATTAATTTATCTGTATTATTGTCGCGAGCTCGTATATATAAGCCTGAAGTAGATTTTGTAATAGATAGTGTAACATCAGATGTAGTCGATGTACAACATTGAAGTATACATATATGTATATTATGATAATATATATATAATTTAAAAACAAAATTACATTTGAACTTAAAAATTAAAAACAGAATTTCTAATTCATTGGTGCTTGATAAAGTATCGTAAATAAAATCCGATGTATAATTTTATTTTAATTTTATTTTAATCTTTTCACGTCCACACAATGGATATACATATATATATATATATATATACATGTATGTTTATGGAAATTAAAAGTTTATTAGTCTTGAAGAATTTTAAAATATCAATAAATAAAACGTCCCAAATTTTATAAAATAACATAATAATTTATGTGCCGAGAACGAATTATTGGATACTACGCGATACGTACGCACCAGTATTTCAATCGATGAGATCAGTAACAGTCGAAAAATTTAAACATTTATTCGGTATTGCTCGAGAGCTTTTATACAATCTTACGATGAGATATCAATTAAATTATAAATATTGAATCACTTTCCACCGTTTTTTCCATCTAGCTGCCATTATCAGAATTTTTGATCGGCGTCAACTTCCTGATGTTATTCCGCTCCAACTTCATAACAGACGCCAAAGGAAAAAAAAGTGTTCTAAAAAGACACAAATACTCAGAAGGAAATCCCAATGAATCGTCACTAATTACGACCGTGCGCGTTAATAACATGTTAGAACGGTAGTCTGAGCACCTTGTTCGATGTTTGAGCACTTATTTTCGCGTTCGGTTCACTTTTGCATACAATAAAACACACGGATAAAAAACGCGGAGCGATCTCGGCACGACTGCAACACAGTGCAACAGTTTAGTCATGGCGCGGACTGTAATTAGCTGAATATGGCGGGGCATGCGCATACATGAAATAATATGAATATAAAAGTCACAAAATATAATTCTATATGAAAAAAATAATAGTGTTATAAAATAATAGCTTCTTTTTCATATAAAGAGAATATATATATGACATACGGGGTAACCCACTATTACTCCATTAAAAAGTCAATTCTTTAAAAAATCAGGGAAAAGCGAAATTTTTCCATGTTTATATCTAAATACGCAAATTTTTCAATCACTATAATTCAGACATCTTTTATTTTAAAAAAATGTCACTGTAACCATAACATTTTGATATATTAAAAGGTTTTGTGTCTTCTCTCAAATAATCTACAGAAAATCTGCTTTAAATGCTGACTCGGTAGAGAGGCGGGATATTTGTATTTTACAGATTCCACGATAATATGTAGTCTTTTTTATACATTACTTGAAAACGATCTTTGCTTTTATTTCTATATTGGTGTATAGCGTTTATCGTAGATTATTGCACAAATTAGTAAAATCACACAAACCAATTTTTCAGAGCGAGAGGCGTCATCCGATGATAAACAATCATCGCGATGGCACTTTTACGCGTTCCATAAGTTATTCGTAGTAACCACTTGCACAGTATCTTATTGTTTGTGTTTTCTGTTTTGTTGAACTGTAGCTACTCGACGAAGCTGCCTCTGGGACTGCTCAGCCTCACGCCACCGGCACAGAGTATGTTGTTTCCTTTTTTCCCTTTTTCGTGACGATATCTGTCCATTAGCTTCATGATAGAACTTTATTTATCAGGATGTTACACGCAAACGATAATTATACCGTATGATAAATAAAATATGTAGATAAATAAAGTTCTATCATTTGTAAGAAAATGTTGGCTCTCGCGTCAATCTCGACAAGACAAACTCATTTAATATTCCATTATTGGAACTCTGTTGCAGTGGTGACGAAAGAGACCGAACGGTAGTGGCACGTGGTTATCGCTTCTTAGGACGAGTTCTACGAGTTTCTCTCCCAATCCAAGCGCTGATGCTGATACTGCTTGGCGTCGCATCGCTGGTGCCGTCTGCAGAAGAAGACTACAGTTGTATGCTCTCTAATAATCTCGCGAGGAGCTTCACGCCGATAGCCTTCTATCCTAATGGACCGCCACCGGTGTAACAGTTGAACGGCAACGTTCTCGTTCGCCGCGTGTCACCTTGCCAAGATTTGAGATTGATACTTCACACGAGACGTTGGCGAGGCAAGCCGATACAAAGCCGAGCAAATTTCTTTACCTTTACCCTACGCAATTAGCATTGAAAGATATGAAATTCAAACTGCCTTGAGCTTGCTTCGCTAATGTTTCCATCGACTGCAGCCGCAGTGCGCGTATCGCATGAATCTTTATATAATATACATATATTGTAATTTTACATACGACGAATTTGTACGTAAGTTATGTAACGGACCAAACGGTGACTGAGAATATGTAGCCGACGAGAACACACATTCTTTAATTTATTATACATATATATATGTATCTCTAATATTGTATATTTCGCTATTCAGCGCGTGCAATATCATGCTCCCTCTCGCGCGAAGCGTGCACGGTTAAATGTCTCAATATCATGATGGATAATATCTTGACAAAGTATTTGTTGTAAAGATGTTGACTGATTCGAAACGTTCGAATGTGTACCGACCTTGTATATTAACCCTTCAGTTGCGAGAGGCGTTATACATACGTCTTGAGAAAGTTGCCTTTCATTTGCGAGGAAAGCATATATATTTGTAGTTGAAGTTTGGAGCATTGGAGCAAAAATTAAAAATTTGCCCAAATTCAACAAGCTTATAAAAATTAATATATATAACTAAAACAATAAAATTATAACAAAAAACAAATTTGAAATAAATATATAATAAAAAATATCGCGGAACAAAAATTTACCTACACGCGTACTTGCTTATACATATACATATACATTTATTCACCACTTTTGTCGCCAATTCTGGTGAAATATAATTACAAGCAACCATTTGGAAGCAGCTTCAGCATCATCATCGCATCAGTTAGACTGTCAACAATTTCAAAAATCTCGGTAAGGAGAAAATAATATCTTTTGCCATACGCTACTTTAAGTGTTAGAATCCCACCTAAGAGAAAAGTTCCAATCATCATATGGAGTATTAATAACCATCCAAACGGAAGAACTCAAGTCACTCGATTATTATATTTCGCTAAATGCGAGAAAGTATATATTACGCGAAAAGGAGATGTTGCAACTTCGGCTCCAATCAACTGTTCAAGCTCTTGGGTAGCAAGTACGAGTCTTTAAATATCTTGTAAAATTCCAATAGAAAATGAAAACATTGTATATAATTTCTTGAATATATATTATATTTATTATATAAATATATAATATATTCATTATTATTTTATATATAATTAATTAAACACATTATCTAATTTAATCATATACAAATTATGATTTGATATCACTAATCTATTTCCGTTCCATACGAAAATATTTTTATATATGTAGGGAATAATAGATAATATCGCATATTCTATCATTTCTCTCTCTCTCTCTCTCTCTCTCTCTCTCTCTCTCTTAAAATACGATATGACCTTTAAATCAAGGAGTAAATTGATAATTATTAATAAATATTTTATTAAACATATCAGATAAATAATCTGGTATTCGTAAACCAAAAGTACGATGAATTATGCTTATGACCTTTCGTAATTCTATTGAACGGGGATAAAAAAGAAGGAACAGGCGACGTCTATAACATGAGGATATCGACGCTACTCTTAGCAACTCAGAATGGTCCTGCAAAAAAAGGATGGACGTATCTCGCCTACACGCCTAGCAGAGACCTGTCGGGTGTCGAGAGCGCATTTGCATCGGATCGGAGTGTCCCTGCCTAGTAACTGTGCGGCTGCAACGCGTCCGGACGGTCCTTGCACTCCACGAACGTGTGAGTGCTCGCCAAGAACGTCGCGCGTTAATACATTAAGAAATTAGGAATATGTTATTATATGAAAAACACGATGTGTATTTTTTAAAAAATAATATTTTGTTACGTTGAATTTTAAATACATGTTTTAAGAAAGTAAAAAAAATATATAATGTATTCTATAAAAAAAGAAAACAACATTTATTTTACAGAAATTGGTTTTGGCGTTAAATGTAGAGTTAAATTTTGTTATATAGAACTAATTTATATTTATCATACATAAAAAGTAAAAATATATTCTTGTATACACAACGTTTATTATTTTCTTAAAATATTTATACTATTATATATGTACATTTTATATTTTAAGTATATTTCTACAATATCTCATATCTATAACATTCA
This sequence comes from Leptothorax acervorum, assembly GCA_035220615.1. Taxonomy (NCBI): domain Eukaryota; kingdom Metazoa; phylum Arthropoda; class Insecta; order Hymenoptera; family Formicidae; genus Leptothorax; species Leptothorax acervorum. The sequence goes on along the minus strand of JASTWQ010001261.1, from coordinate 424,100 downwards.
TCTATAATGTTTTCATACAAAGTTTAAATGCGATCTTAAAAAAAGCGTGCAAGCACGTATTGCCTACGCGTTCGCCGCGATAGAAGCGTGCAACGAGATGTCATAGCAAATTAAAGCATATTGGCTATGCATGAGTGCATGAGAATTGGAACTTTTTCAACGCATTAATCGTAGATCATTGATTTGTATAATTTAAAAAGTATTCGCAACAACATTTGTAACTAACAATTAAAGTTAAACTCATTATGAGTGCGAAATATGTCCACTTTTATTTCAATTTGTATTATAAATATTCCTAAAACAGTATTGTTATCATGTATTAAAAAATGGCGTGATATTATTCATCTATTTTTCGTAGTTTGAAATTCTTTGAGAGAAATTTCTTGTAGAGGATTCTACGCTTTTATGCGACGCAATAGCGCAGTCATAATTTCTTTAAATAGATCGTGGTTGCACCGGTTTATCCTTCGTATTAATGCGCGCTCGACAACTTGTTTGAGATTTTTTAGCGACTTTAACCGACGAGACGCGGTCCATTTAATTATCGTGCAAGATAATCGTCGTTCTACACGGTACACTCGTGCCAAATAGCAAGTGGTGCGGGTATCACGATTATAATTCCGATGTGGCGATTAAATTCTTTCTTTTTTAAATCGAGATGTCAAGAAAGCCATGAGTCAGAAAAGTATGTGGAATCATGATGTGCGCAAATAATTCTCAGAGGATCGACATTTTGAAAGAGTCACAACATGCACGTACTCGCATTTTAGCATAAAACGCGATCGAGCTACGCGGACATTCCAATCCCACGCAAATCGCCATTTCTCTCTAAGTAAGTCTGCACATAAAACGTTAAGTATTCGCGAGAACGCCAAACGCGGCGATAGCTTTAACGTTTGCGAATCGACATACCTATATATACTTTTCATAATATCTTTCCAAAAATTTTCTTGGCGATTGTATATATTATTTAAGAATCGTTAATGCCTTCCGTGTTAAATATTTTTTATTTAAATAACGTATCATGTTTATAGATATTTACGCATCGTGACTTAAAATTGTCGGATAATTTGATACTTTTACACACACAGATACGGGAAACTTTCTAAAAAATTTATGACATGCAAATATATTTAAATAATCAATAAAAATATGGACTTGGATCTTTCCTTGATAAATTTAATGTTATATGAACCGCTATATTCATTCATTAATTTTATGTTTAATCTTTTATATTTTTTATGCCAAACCTATCATAGTTCTCAATCATAAGCTCAGAAAATCGCAATAATCACGACTCACTAAATTTTATATATGTATAAAATTTTATTCTGAATTTTGTCACAAATCTAAAAAAAAAGTTTTCTTCTAAATGAAATATGTTCCAATCTTAAATATTTAGATTTGCTCGTCAAATTATTTTGTCAGTGCGTAATTGACCGAAAAACGAAAATTATACTTCCACGATATACGTGTATTCAAGTCGAAGTACTTAGGCGACAGGCGTCGGTATTAGTTCAATCTACTGTACACTTGCACAATTTACAATCTCCGTATCCCTCGAGCGATGCGAAATGACCGATTAGGTTTGCGCAAGCATCGAATAAATTCGACGTGTGATTTACAGGATTAGGTATTCCAGGGAACACAAGGCCTATGACTTAACCCATTACCGTGGTATGGCACGTGGGCGTCGAATGGAGATTTGAGGCGCGAGACGTTTACAATTACGTTGCATTGTAGAGAGATACAAAAGAATGTTAATGCGAGTGTGGTGAGATACCGCTATATACGCGCTATTTATAAATGATCGGCCTCGTGACAGGTATGTATAATTTTTAAACGCTCGAATTGTGTTATTTTTATTCGTTTGTTCTTGGCGTCGATTGAATTTTATTTTTTCACGGAAAACTTGGTTAACTTATTATCTGCTTTATTTATACTCACGTTAAAGGAAACGGATTGATTACCTAATCTAACGGATAATTCCGGTAATTTTGGCACTGCGGTGTAATGATTACCTTTGACTGTTCTTTTTCGCAGAAGAAAGCAACGCAAAAATTTTAACCCAATACTTTTAAGTTTTTTTCTAACTATATAAATATTACTATATATTTAAAATAGAGAAAAAGGATGAGATATATAGAGAATTATAAAAAGGATATTTTTAACAATTTATACGTAATTTCTATTTATTAATTATAAAATAAATGCTGTTTATTTTTAATCAACATCTGCGTAATATTTTGTTATGCCGAATTATCGTTATAGAAAATAATATATGCGTCTTCGTCTACGTTTCAATCTTTCACGATGAGTATTATTTTTTCACGTCGGTTTTATTATAGTATGATTCGAACCATTTATTGGAGATCTCCACAAGTAACACGACTAGAGATTGCATCATCCGTTTATTTTACAAGCCGAATTTTTTTATTCTGCTCTTTTGTTAAGTTAATGAGATAAGAAATTGTATTTAAACCGGGAAGTATACATCTATCGAAAAAAAATAAAAATCCTGATGCATAAAACGTATATTTTAAAAACATAAAGACATCACGAAAAGACACGGAAACTACTTTCTGAGACGGTCTCGTAGACCAAGCGTCACCCCTGATGGGTTAGCAGGCTGCGTACAAGAGGATCCAAGATTATTATCCCCGTTCGTCGTCCTCGCAGAAGAACAAGGATACGTGTTTCCGTTTACGCTCCGCGCCGGCAGGAATTTCCGCATCTAATGCGGCTGAAATGCAATGCACGCGTGCACGCGATATTACCCGCCAGACCCATCTCCTCAACTACCACGCGATCGTTACGTACCTTGATCCTCTTTTCGCATTATCTGGAGAACCTCCCATACGGCCATGTCACAAATGCAGCCATAATACATGAAACTACGATATATCGCGTTACTGTATAGACACGTGCGCTTACGCGCGAGTCGCTCAGAATGGGTCATGATTTTTGTATCTGTGACGAATATATAGATGTAAACTGTTTCATATTGCGCAAGCATATAAAATGATATAATAGATTATCATAAATATCATGTAGATATAGATAAAAATAAATATCATTAATATATACAAAATACATAAAAGAGAATATTGTACAGGAATAATTAATTATTTTTATGGAAAAACCGTTTTTGTTTTAGACGTACGTGCATACACATACACGGTACATGTACCCGGTACATATATATATATATATAAATATATAATATTTGAGAAAAGCAATCTTTAGTAAAATTTTTCTTTTCGCCACTTATATAGCCTTTTTTATGTCAAGTCCTCACAAATATGTTTTCGTCGCTTTCTCCCGATTCTCTTAAGCGTGTCAAATCTTCGAATAAACGGGTGAAACGGTCTCTTCGCCCACGCACCACGTTCTAAACCGATATGCCGCTCTAGACGCGTTGTTCACGACGTACTCCTTTTCTTTGCGATGCGTCGTGTAAGGAGGATTCGCGATTCCGTCTGCAGCCGGCGCGCGGTCACTTCAATCGCGACCTTTTTGCGGGCGCATGACTCGAGAGGAAAAAGCGTTCTAGCGCGGCGAAAAGAAGAAGAATGCAAAAAGAGCACCGGTATATTGAAGCGAGCAACAGGTGTGACTCGTGAACCTGCTGCATTTATACGCGAATAATCTGGCTGTGTCGACTTTACGTTAGCACGAGGAACGATGAGGGACGGTGAAAGGAGGACGGTGGTAAATAATATGAATTATCATCGCTTGCGTGTTGTTATTTCATTATGCGTGATGTTCAGGCGTGATCGGCCTATATAAACCGTGAATTTTCGTAGATTTCACCGTGGAAACATCATATCTTCTACGTTTATACAGAAAAATTCTTCTTTATCTCTATAAGAATGTGTCGCGACGCGACAATGTTTTTAGTTCAACTCTTTCGCGTTCCCATTATAGCTTATACGGCTACGTATTTAAAATTTTGAAATAAAATATTACCATTATTATCGAAAAGATTTTAAGCTTGTAGAGAAAGCATGTAAGTATATTTTAATATAAATATATATTTAAAAACTCCTAAAAAAATAAGATATTATTATCTTTTATTTGATACAGTTTAGTGACAGTTACTACAGATAAAAATAAGAGCAAAAATTTTATTAGGTATGTATAATAACTGCAAATTATTATAGGACCATATTTTTTAAATTACGTTTCCTTCTCCTAAATTACAGTTAAGAGCAATTGTGAAATCACGATGTCAAAGTCGTCGGAATCCTATCGATTATCCGCTAATGAATTATCATTCTCCAGTTGAGCATACAGTCCTTTCTAAGTAAGAATTCGCTTTCGACTGAAGAGCGCCCGCTATTTCCATAATTTTCTCTCGAAATCCTCTACGAGTTTAAAACCTGCCACAGAGAGTTTAAAACTTGCTCCATCATCGGAAGTTACATTCAAGTTTCAAGAATGACTGTGGAGAATACATTCTTCTAACAAACGCTCGTTTTATCATTCCATTGCATTTGCTGTGGAGAAGACAGGTTAGACGATAAGAAAAGAAAGAGAGAGGTTGAGCTGAAGTTGCCGGTTGCAGGCGATTTTTCGCGGTCTTTTAATCGAAATTAAGGAATTGCGTAGCGACGCAGCGTGCGTAATGAATAATGACATCTGGTCGGTAAAAGGCGGGGCCAACAGGTCTCACACGATCTCCCCCGTAGTTGCACGCGTGCACAGCTGCACGCACTGTCTGATCATGGACCATCGACTCGCTTCTGCACACTTAAGCATGCGCATATACGCGATTTAATTAAATTGACTGGCGTCGATTTTTATAAAACGAGTTATTTACGAGAATTTGCATTCTGAAAATAATAATCCCGCGCATACGAATACACGACGTGCGAAATCATAGGAGTATAGGGCAATTGTTATTTTTCAGCTACAACGTTTTGTCAATTTTGTAAAATATCAAATTTGTACATTTACATAGTTATTATTATTATTATTATAAATTTATAAGAATTATGTACACTAAATGATAAGCATTTGGACCGTTGCAACGTCAACAAAATAATCGTTCATAAGCTTAAAATCCCTCTTACGTATTGAAGCACAAGTTCGGGTAATCTCAACATCTACGCGGAGTCGAAAATATTCTTTATGTTTCTCAAGAGCGCAGGAATGTCACTCGGTACGGGAACAAGTGCGGCGGCGGGTCGTTGATTGCGCAACGATAAAAATACGGAAGTAGAGGGACGCGGTGTACAATAAAATTATAAATTTACCTCGTCCGTTAACAGCGGCAAGAGACGCGTGCATAGTGCATATCGCGTTCACGATTTACGATATGCTTGCATTACGGCATCAGCCGAATATGGAATAAACGTATCTCGCGATCATAGGAGCGAGTGAACGAGCGAGCGCGCTGCGAGTTTTGTCGCTGACGTCTGAATCGTAATTGCGCACGAAATATTATAGCGTGCGTTCGGGCGAGAGTGTGCCTTCTGAGAGAACGATAAACCGCGTTCTAGAACGTCTAAACGTCTAACGTCTGCTTACAGAAATGAGATCGTTGTGTAACGGTTTAATACGCGCCGATACATGTAGACTCGGCAACGATGCCATCAAATTTGTTTTCGTGGTTTGAGAACTACCGATTACTATACGTGTCTGCAATCCACGTGCACGAAGGATTGCAAGTTGATGTCGATATCGAGATGAAATATCAAATATGAATATATTTATCAATTTAGAAAGTATATTCATATATAGATATCGAATAAGTGAACAATATATATCGAATAATTTCTAATGTAATAAAAGTTAAGAAAACAATTTTATTATATCGAGGTTTTACATAAGAATAATACCGTGTGTGACCGTTATAAACCTAATATGTTCGCTCACGCATCTGTTTTTGATAATAATTTCAAGTAGTAAATTATAAATACTTGTTTATATAATAATCTCTATTTGTACTTTTTCTATTTCATATTTTGTATCAGATATAGAAAAAATATCAAATATCGATAAAAACATTCCTATCAGAAATTACGTTTACGAAATCGCTGTCATCTTATTGCAGATTTTGCACTTTTACAACATATATAACGACATATATCAACCGTAAAATTGCAATTAGTGATGGAAATACTGCTCGCACGAGCGGTATCTATCTATGCTTCATTGTTTTATTCGACGGAACACGCTGTGCCAGCCGATACATCGTGTGATAGTTTCGCAGTAACCCCCGGGGTTATACGCGAACGTCAAACAACAGTTCTAACGTTTTCTCGCGCAGACGGGACAAATCCACGCTTCGGTTGTGGCCTTCTTTGGTGCGACGACGTGGGCGCATTTACCTCGCACGGAATTGTAGTCCGCGCTTACTCTATCTTAAGTCGATCGTTTTGGCGTGAGCGAAACGCTATCGCGAACCATCTGGTTTATGTAATTACGCACACGTCGACGCATCTCCGACCGATGTAACGCGACCGGAAGTGCTACGAAGATTTACACTTGGTAACTCGTAACGAGAACTGTCGCTTTCCAGAAATTTACTCGAGATGTAATTTTCTATGGATCTGATGTGTAAAATATACATATATACGCTGAAAATATATTATATAACTACAAATATTATAAATAGATAGAAATTTTTGAAATAAACAGCAAAATCTTAATTTTTTAACTTCAAATATCATGTATGCATTTTCTTAAGCCAAATAAGATGATAATTTCACTGATTAAAATGACAGTTATACAGGATTTCTAAGATCAGTGAGCGTTTCACTTATCTTCAGCAAACACATCTCGCTTTTCCGTCTTATATCTGTCTGATTATAGCCAGTAAATAAGATTTCACTACAAGATTTCACTATGAAATCAATGGCAATCGTACATATTTACAAGATATGCATGTCTATCGAAATTACTTAAATTTAGGATTACTATTTTTTGATGAAGAGATTTCCATTTCTATGGAGTCAAATCTACTTATAATTAATACTCTTTAGAATTATGTATTACACATTTTAAACTTGCTCGCAACCATTGTTTCTAGCAATTTAATATCATGATTGAAGTTGAGAAGAACAGTTTGCTAATTGATTCTTTCCAATAAGATCTCGTTGAATATAGCATTGCATTCTTCTTGCATTTTTATCATTGCTATTCTTCTTGCTTATCAGTGATAATATTGAAATCATTTACACTGATTCCATTTAAGAGTATATTTAACAAGATGGAAGTGTTTGTAATAAACGCAAATAAAATTGTAGGTGAATAGTTGATCTCAAGATTTCTCGTTTAATTCATTGCAACCTTTTAAATTCAATAAGTAAGATTACTAGTTTTTAAAATTTAGCATAATGTTTTTTGGCGGAAAAAAAATTTGTCGCAGCGAAACTATCGCTGCTAGTATACATTCAATGTGAAAGTGATCAAACTCTGTTATTATAAGCAATTCAATATTACAGCGTAACCTGTTTCGTTGCAGTGAAATAGAAAAATCTTATTAAATAAAGTTATTCGTGGAAATATGAGTTTCCTATTAAAGATAATTTTTAACTTTCTGCTAAAGCAAGATAGCGTAATCTTAGCAAATATCTTGTTTTTACAGTAAGATCTTTACTACTTTGATAACGAATAAATGAGAACGGATTAATTGTTATAGCTGACTGAAATAACTCTCTTGCACATTTTATCAAATTGTTTACACTGTTTACAGTAAATAAATAATTTCAATCATCTTTCCGTTAGGTATTCGTACAATAATTGACAAAATTTGCCATATTTATTATAAAATACGTTGTGCGAGCATATTTTCTTTCTCTGTGTATAATTTAATTAACATTTAAAATTTAATTAAATTAAATTTAAATTTAATTTAATTACATATTAAAAAATATGGTACCTCTCTTTGAATTTAGTCGTTGTGGCTGATCGTTTTACGATTCCTTAAAATTCCGAAAAGTCGTTAGTACCTACTGCAAATGGAGAACGGCACATGAACAGGTGAGCAGTTTGGCGACCAGACTGGGCGCGGTGTGCATAGTAACTCTTTTGCAATCAATCATACATTTGATTACATTATCCGTGAATTGAAAGTAGGTTGTGTCTCAGGAAGCCGCGGTATTAACGATCACTGCTGCACGTCATTGCTACATTCGAGGGATATAATTGCAGCCTTGCTGATTTATGCTACGTATCGAGCATGCGACGACCAGCGGCACGCCGATTAACTCATTATCGAGCACCTTTGCGAAACGCGTCTGGAGAACCGGACGAATGCAGTGGCCGCTAATAGCCCGCAAAAAGTTGCGTAAAATACTACTGTTTGTGTCTTATTGTTAGTAACTGTAATTTTTATAGATCCGATAACATATGCATTTCTTTGGATTCGACGGAGCAATGGAAAAATTCATTCTCTTCTTTAAGTTTTCTTAAATCCGTGTTTTAAAAAATAAAGACAGCGCGTTACAATGCTGTAACATGTGAAGCTTTTCACATGTTATTGTTATTTTTATTATTAAATATTACTTATTATTCTCTTAAAATTATCAATATACATACGCACAAAGATAAATACATAACGTAGATAAATTAACATCCGCAAACGAAATAGACGGAAGCATGACTTTCTATGTAGTCAAAACTAATTGCCTAATTTTTTATATTTAATTCCTTGTTTTGTAAAGCAAATCGCGAATTAATCAATTGTCGTCAATGTTTGCGAGATATTATATGGATTAGGAAATTATTTTTTGAAATCATTTGTTGAGCTTTAGCATCTCAACATTACCTCTCTCAGTGGCTAACGCAAAATGAAAACGCGTCGAAGTGCGGGACGCAGGGGATCGGTATAGAGCATCAACCACGTCACGCACGCGAGACGACTCAACTCTCGCCGTAAGTGCATCTCCCCGATTTGTGATCGGCAGCATCCGCCCGCGCACTGGACCAAGCGAGAGCGAGATGCGATGCGCCGACTAGGCCCGAAAGCCGACGAAGGAGCACGAGTAGTTCGCTCGTATCACGCTCGTGCGATGCATCGGCTCGGCCGCGCGCTCGGCACAACCCGCGTTTCGTTTACGCGCGCGCTGCGAGATACGTCGTCGTCGTCGTCCCCATCGACACAAGCCGCATCGCTTTCGATCGCGACTCGCGAGATGCGAGCGCGTCGTCTTTGAATCGATAAGCACGCGATCGTCATCCTCGAGCTGGCTAGCTGCGACTGCGCGCGGTCGAAGAGCGTTTTTGAAAATACGCGTCCGGCTCCCGGCCGAGTCATCGCCGTGCGCGAGCGCGTTTTCAAAAATACGCGCGCTGTCGTGTGTAATTCAACAACGGGACGGATTGCGATCAGTGAGGAACGTCGTTTTCAAGAAAGTATCATCGAGGCGAATCAGAATGTCATCTCGTTGTGTGGAAGAAGGTGTCGCGCGGGAAACCGCGAGAGTGCAAAGTGTCCGCGATTATTAGCTATCGGGCGAACTGTCGTCTGTCGGATTAACGGCGCGCGATTTGTCGATATTTAGGAGCCGGCTGTGAAGATTCTCGTCGATCCTCGTGCTCGAGGCGTCGGATGGACCGACCGCGAGGAAGCGCAAACCCGGGCGCGCAGCATCTCTCGAAAGAGTGTAGACGCGCGTCGCGACGTCGAGTTTGCGCGACGCAGCACGTCGACGACCGAGCTGGCCATTGAGGACAGCGAAGCGCGGATGAGCGGCCTCCGTTCGCAGCCGAGGAATACCTTGACGAGGCTCGTTATGGATTTCCACCCGATGGTGAGCGCTTATTAATAAATATAATAAACGTCGCTCCTCTTCGATATTGCCGCACGCGTTCGGAGAACGCGCGTTCTCTACATAAGGAGATATATTAATTTCCTGGATCTACATGCGTTGCAGTATTGCGATGAGAAACGTGTCGTTGAAGTCACCGATTGTGAGTCATAACTCGATCGCGTGGCTCGTTCCGCGAAATTCAATCGCGTCCGACATCGGATGTCGCGCGAACGCCGAAAATGTTTCTCGTAAAAATCGGCCCAGATCACCCACCGCGTCCATTTACTTGAAACAAATGATATATAGATGATTGAATTATCACTCATGTCTGAGAACAATAACATACTAGTCTCAAGTATACGAGTATCGTTAGTAAAGAATTGTCAAATTCAAATATCCGATTCGTTTGCGGGCATCGCCGAAAATTGGCATACAAATTCTGAGTCTCGAATCGCCGTGGCTTTACAGAGCATATCAATTATTTTAAGAGCCAACAATGAAGACATTTGTCATTATCGCGGACAAGAATTCGATTGAGTCTGCAGACGCTATTATGTCATCAAGACTAATACGTACAATGGATACGCAAGTATCGGTCGACGCCGGGTATATCTGGCTCCTGTACTCTCGTATAACCGCGGACGGAATGATAATGGCCGCCAGTAATTTACGATCCCTGGAAAAGATCATTGCAGACGGCGCGTTCGTGCGCCGTTTATCGCGATCGATCGACGTTACGCAAAAACAGCTCGACTCTCAAAAAATTGCCTGTCGGCAGTCTAATCAAACGCGTCACGTTCTTTAATTATTGCGCCGAGGCAGGGGGAAACGTGGAACAAAGACATTGAGAAGATCTCAGATTGTTCGCGAAAGACATTGTGTCTCCATTTACTGATTTTAATGTTAAATATCTTTGTAATTAATTCATGACATAAAAGAAGATTGACACAAGAGGTGATAAAGGGTTTCTCTCACGCGTACATAATCCGTTTCTTCTTTTTTATATCTTAACGTCTTTAATTATTTATCTATTTTCCGTGCAGGAGCTAGAAAATAAAGTTGAAGTTTTAGAGTTTGAGAGAACTCGCGAGTGTTTGTTAAGAATTAATTCCTAAATTATAAATTTATTCAAATAAATCTTTTTTTTTCTTAGATTAATTCAAAAATCAACATCGATATCTTGTTCGATTGTCCCTTTCTAAAAATAATTATTAATTATTTTAATCATTTAAATCGTGTCTTTAGCTCGATAGATCTTGAAGATTTAGTCGATTTTTATATCGCATTTCTCTCCGTAATAATCACAGAAAGGAGCAGGAGAAACGTTCTCGATGATAAATAAATTTGCTCATTATTGCATGATCCACACGCGCGGATCATCTTGTATAATACATTCGTTGCATGACAGATCGCAGCCTAACGAAGGAATAGCCACCGAGACGGGTGGAAGGTCAAGATCGGGCTTATTCACTTCGAAAATGGAAACTCGCGCTCGTGCAACGGCGCAATTAATCGCTGGGGCTCCGTGGTAACGTCCGCGGGACGGAGCGACGCTCATAATCGCGCAGAAATAACCCGCAGGAATTTAACGCGCGCGCCGTCTTGCCGCGTCCGTTCCGTCTGTTCTCTCGTCCGTCCGAGACGGTCCGAGAGACCGCTGCGGAGCTGAGACTGCCGAGAGTCGACGATGAGGTCTTTGGGTTAAGTATCGCGGATAACGATCTCTCGACCATGGGCATTAGCATAATCTTTTAACGCGCGCGTTCGTCTCTCGAAGGGGAACTCGCTTGAGCGTTGCGGAGTGTGCCCGCGTCTCCGCAGTTACATAGGTATACGTATTCGCATTAACGTGCACCGTCGTCGTCGCTATTATTTCGACCTTACCGCGCATTCCTCAGTTTCCTCACCGCGATTACTACCTGGTTTTTGCTCCCTTCTCGCGGCAAAGTCCTTGAAATCGCGGATGAAGTCATTTTGAGGAGGGGAAAAGTGGTACCGGCGAAATCGTTCACTTTTTTCGGCCGTCGATGCACGCCGCGCCGCGCGCCGTTACTCGCTGCGCGATATGAGTTGTCTCGCACGTATGATCGTAACGATAATCGTAAAGCCCGTGTCAGACCGCGCGTTAAAGATTGAGATTAAGATTGCATTATGATTGAAGATTCGCTCGCAAACATGCTACAATCGCTATCATTGACAATTTTAGTCTTGTACCGTTTTGTACGCCCCTCCCTTTTTTCCAGTTTTTATTTGCGTCTCAAATTTAATATGAATTTATAGAAATATCACAAAGCATTAGAATATCTTTTACTTGCTTCACTTTTGCCTAATATTTATTGCCTGGTATTAATTGTATTGTCTTTATTATCATGTGAATAAAAATTGGCATAATATTGATTAATATTGGAGACTGGAGATCGAAAACTTCTAATCTCTTGAACTTTACTCGTATTTTGTTTTCGTGAATCAAATTTCAATTTTAAAGTCGTTCTCGCCATTCTCAGTTTAATTTTAATGCGTATGTTTAATAACTGTTTGAACATGATTCAACGTAAATATCTTCTTTCTTGGACTTCTCGGGAAATACTTAATAATGCGTTTTACGCGCGTATAACTCTTCCATAAATTAACGCGGATATATTCTAATTTCTGTGCGTGGGTGGTCGATTATCATTGCATCCTCATTCGTCGCTCCCCGTCGTCTCTCGAAAGCAGAATTCGTTTCTTCGAGCGACGCTCATGGCTGGAAACTTACGACTTACGCCATACGGAACATGTCCAAGTCCCGGAATAATTTATGATTGCTTTCTTAAAACGATGATCCCGAACGCTGAAGCGTGCGCATAAATGAGAATTGATTATGGTCTCGCGCGCGCGCGTAAACACCTGAGAGGAACGAGATTGTTTAAGTCGGTTTCGCCGGTTGATTGCCAGTCCCGAGATCGCATCCTCGGTATACGCGTGACGTTCCCTAAAGATTATACACATAAATACAGACACGCAATGTGATACCGTAAAACCTCGGAGATTTACGACGATCAAAATGACAAGTGGACAGTGGACACGTCAGTGTAATAAGGCCTAAAGTGTCGTTTGATGTAGCCTGACTTTGTAATAACTTGAACGAAGATAATACTTAACTGAGAGAAGATGCGTCATAAGAAAATTCTCCAATAGAAATGTATAACATCACACCTATAATTTTAGATAAAACATTTACGTAATGAGTAAAAAATGAAGCATTATTGAAATTTAAATTATAAAATGTCTGTGTCGGCCTCTGCACATTAATTTATTGAATATGTGTTAAACATGTATTTTACCGTTACATATAAAAATTCTTATCTTACGGTAAGTTTCTATCAAAATCACATGAATTTTCTTAATTAATTGATACGAAGAAATTTAAAGCTTTGTGATACAAATAATAACTTTATATTTTGCAATAAAGTATCGATAAAACAATGCAATGAATATTATGAACGAAAAAAGATACTGGACTTTACTGCATCTTGCATTTGTCCTCCTTTCAAAAGCATATACAACTTCGTGATTATCACAATCAATTAAGCAACTTGAATAAATGTGAGTTAACGAAGCAACGATTGGTTCGCGATCTGTAATACAAAGAATAATGTATAAATCGCAAGATCTCCTCATGAACATACAGTCGAATATATTGATCGCTTTAGAAAGTGTAATGTATAATCAAAAGCGGGATGGAAGAGCAGCGCGGGATAATTGGTGCTGATAAATCAGACTTGGCCCGTGATTACCCGCGCGATCTCAAGTAAACTTGTTAATTTACGAACTTTAACACCAGGAGAAACGTATACGAAGTGTTCCTTAATTAAGCCGCAAATCTGCATAATGCGCGTTTTAAGATATAAAAGCCTAGTGTCGGTCGTGTAACCAGTATACCATATTTCTTATTTCTTATTTTCGACGTATTTACAATTATATTTCACGTATTAAAAATATAAAAATCGTAATATTATAGCAATGTAATAGTAGATTAATTGATTCTAATAGAGGATATAAATTGGTTTTTTTCCCGATAATTGTCACAAATTATATCTGAATATTTTCAAGGTAAATGGGAATTAATAATTTCATTTCGTTTAATAGTAAATTCACCGTAATGACGAACCGTAGCAAAGCGTGGCAAGCTGATTTGAAACGATACCACTTCGCGCTATTCCTCCCACAAAAAAACGAGTCTTTTTATTGACCTTTTTATTATCCGGGCGCTATACCTTTCCGGCTAGCTTTTTGCTATATTTGAAATTCTCCGGTGATCCTAGACCTATGTCGCGCGTGACGAGACTGCAATGGAAATTCTTCGATGAATGAGTCTTTTTTCTCCCGCGACTGACCGTTTCCAATGTGTATTCTACAAGAATTGCATCATGACTGTCATGATAGTGTTACTACAATAGAATAGTATGCCAATATCATTGTCGCATGTTTTGTTTTAAAATTACATAGCTAACTGTATTGTATAGCTAGTTATGTATTGATATCGAACATGTTGTACGTGAAAATCATGAAAAAATATTTACATTACAAATTGATCGATAATAATAATGCAAGGCAAGAAATAATATTTAATTCATTCATCTCTTTTCGCTATTTATTTAAATTGCATTTTTTCACGATAATCTGCACTATATACGAGGGTAATATGCGTACAAGACGAGTAAGTTGGAGATCGATGAGAAACTTCTCTAGAAAATATATTTAAGAAATGTAAAAAGTACGTCCAATATATGTGTGGATTTGTTCAATTCAGAATGGGTAAGTGATATGATGAGTGCACCTCTAGTCTAGACTCATGTCGCGGAGCGGATGAATGAGAGCGGCTCGTGGGCGCGCACGTACGGAGCACATTGCGCGTACACGGTTCCCGGGATCCCGAGACGTGTGCACGACTGCGCGACTGGTCGACGCGACAAGCGGCGTAAAAAAGGCGGAAGATAAAGCACAGCAGCATCCACCGCAAAGCCGACGGCGAACGTCTTCGCGAGACGATCGACAATGGCGATCACGTGTGTGGCGGCGCTTATACACGACACGATACGTATATATCGTACGTCAATACGTGCGTGGACGTGTCGTACGCGTGTGCGTAGCCTCTTGTCGCCCGTGCTCCGCGTGCAGCCATCCTCCTGTGGACAGTGGCGAGGGGGTTGAAGAGAGCGGGCCCGTATGAATGGGGGGCTTCATTCACGTGGCCGCTTCTCGCAACATGATCACGCAGCGCGTCTCGCCTTCCGAGTCTTCCGACTTTATTCGCGTATCTCCTGCGCAAACAATGGCCCGGACTTTACAAAGGGCCGACGCGTCGACATGACCGGGTAATTGGCTTTCACAATCTATAGCGCCTCGAGATAAGCTCGCTATTGGTTGCGTTTAACTTTTTCGTTCGTGTCCTGTAGAAACAATCTTAAAAATAATAAATCAAACTAATATATTTCTAAAATCTTTCCAGTATTGAATATAATATTTTTACTGTGATTTTATAATAATAAACTTGTATAAGAAAAGATTCCTTCGAGATAATCTATTGTAATAATATAATATAGCCTAATATTATAGATTTCATATTTTTAGCCCCATTTTTCAAATTTTTCTACACGTTTCTTTCCTGCTGATGTGAGAGTTTCCGTGTGAGCTGCGTTCTCCGCTCAAATCAGGCGATCGGTACGGCATGAAATAAAATCATCGCAGTCTCTTTTCCGCAACGGCGAGGATGCACACGATATGGCGTACCATATCAGACGTAACATAAATACTCAATCGCGGGCCCGATTTTATATCGGATCTCGATCCGTCCGTCCGATCCGGTCGTTATTCCTCGCTCGAAGGCTCGTCTTTATAAGGAGTAAGGGCCGTTTACGCGCCGGCATGTAACGCAGGTATTCATATATCGGATCGTTTTCTCTCTAGCGTTTATCTCGACCGGCGCGGCCGCGGGCCGGTCGTTGGACGAGACCTAAGTACCGGATCGGTTTGATGAATAGCTCGCGCGACGTACGTAGGCCACGTGGGTGGAATTACGGGCAATTTGCCGCATCGATTTCTTGCAATGTGTGGTACAGGAAACGCGCGGTGCGATCTACATTTTACGATTTGCCCTTTCCCCGGCCCTTTCTCTCGGTCTAATTGTAAGATGAAGCATTCTACTTTGGCTTGAACAAACTCCAATGAAATCCAAGTCCGATCGAGAGATCGCACGATTGTTTGACCGACTGTTCGACCGATCCGTCCAGACTTATGCCGATCTATTTTAGGTGATAAGAACTCGTAGATAAAAACTCGTGTGTGTGAGCATCGCGTCGTAGATAAAGCATGTTATGCTGTATTTCATTGTGAATTTGATTTTGTTCCGCGACGGAAGTAACTCAATTCAAGATAATGTGCACGCCTCTTGAAAGATCACGTGAAAGGTACACTTTGCGTATATATAGAGATAAGAAATTGTAGGGCGAATTACGACGATTCCGTTAGATTTAACGTAACGTAAAGAGGAGAAAGTTATCAGACATAGCTTAAATAGAGCAAACTGTTATGAATTGTCATTTCTTTTAATAATTGCGCAATGTTATCTTTTCCCACACACTTTCCTATATTTTTTGAAAAAATTAGTTTAATGAGCTAGAAACTATCGCGCAATTATCTTCTCGTTTTGTTTAGAAATTATAAAATCTCTTGAAATTTTTTAAAGCGTTTGGCACGTTGATACCTGATGAATGAACGCGAAAAAGGTACGGGAGATCAGTAAGCAAGACGAGAAGTAGCTTCCCCTCAATGGGACCAGTTCATCCAGTGTCTTTCGAAGGCGGGTCTCGTATCGGTTCGAGTAATTCATTTTAGCACTCAGATCCGTATATGGACTAGCAACAGGCTCGACCACTCGTATCAATTCGTTCTTCTCCACCGTCCGAGTGTAATTCCGCCACTAGTGCTCTGTAATCTGTTGAAGACTGCGAATGTCGAAAACGGGCCGTTCCATTGCAAGTATGATGGTGTAATACGATAATTTGAGAAAATATTTAAACATTATACAGAAAACTTATCACGCATGTAAGAAATCAATAAATATTATATAAGACAAAACATTAAGTTAATATATGAAAAAAATTATAAATATTATATTAACATTCTTAAATATTGATAATAATTGATAAGTGTAGGAAAATATATGTGTTATATGATATTTATAATAATTGTAGTAACATAATATATGTAAAATAATGCGTTGTCAGAATAGCGTTATCGAAAAATGCATCGTACCATCTTTTATAATCCTAAACCGGAAATCTTCTTCAGTCGGAGAATAACTAGTTAGTCCCTTACTTTGTAGACGCAAACGGCATCTTGTTACGTCTACGTGTGGACAACACGACGGGTTTGCTCCCGAAAATAAAGCTAAAATAGGTGTGGTCAACTTAGAAATAGAATAGGCAAGTTCGCGGATTGGCGTGAGACAACGCCCGGTTTCGTCATATCCCGACAGTTCATGGAAAACGTTTCGAGCCAAGCGGAATGCACGCAACTGATATGTAATTTCATCGGATTGGCGCATTCACGGAAATCGATTTACAAAGATCGCGTACTCGCTATCTTTATCTAGATGTTGAAAATTGACACCGCCGACTGGCACAACGCTTCAATCTGCAAATAAATTTCATAATTTGAAAGTTTAACTGAAGCGTATATCATCAGAATACTTTATGTAGATGCGTTTTATGGGAAACTGATACCTTCGATCGGGAAATAATGGTTTAATTCAGTTTGAATAGTATATTGTGCACCTAGGGAAGAAAGCGACGTTTTTTAGACGAGTGTAAAGTTTTTCGTCCGAGCCGAAGGCGAGGGCGGCAATCACACGAGTCTGAAAAAGCTTTCTTCCCGTGGTGCACACAATATTTTTCACAACACCTCCCTAGGGAGGGAATAATACTTTTTCTCCCGCTGACGTGAAATTGGCCACTTTCGTCCCGCTCTACAGGCATGGAAAGTCGAACTTTCCGTGGAAGTGTTGTGAAAATAAATTTTCTGATCTGAAAATAATGACATGATCACAGAGTATGACGAGAGTGTGCTATTTGATATCTTTACATGTGTGACTTGAAAAATTGAACGACAGTATATCGACCGCGGGTGGGCGAACACGTTACGTCGACCCATTAGTCATCGCCGGAGAAAAATCAGTTGGTCGTTGTCGAATCGGGAACCAGGAGGGAATTTCGTCTTTCCCAATGTCTCGTCTCGTCGAAACAACCGTAAGTTGACTCGCTTCGTCTCGCCTTGCCTTGCCTCTCGATTCGTGGTTACGTAAAGTCGTTTCGGCCAATTTAACGACAGGCCCGCGCGCAGGAAGAAACGGTGATGTTTAATCATAACAATTATTTCATCGGTCCCATCGATATCGCCGATTTCGCTGTATCGAGATCACCCGCGATGCTAATTGACCTCCCTCCCGGTTTTGCGCAAACGGCACACCATTTGATGGATAATAATTCGGTTAATAATTCGGTAAGCGCTCGGTGGCCGTCCACAAATTGTTTTCTGCCTCTCGTTTTGATTAATGGCACGGCCAATTCGCCCCCTCTTGTCCGCAATATCGTCACTAATTGCGACCGTTCTTCCCAAGCCGGGCTCCATCTCGCTTCGAGTACAAAATAATGAGATACGGCGAGAGCGTCGAAAGTCGTTTACAGATCCGATGATCGATGACATCGGTGCACGCTTATCCGCGCGCTTGTCTTTAGGCCCCCGCTCCATCATTTTTAATTAAGAGAGCCGAGCTTATTTGCTTATCGCCAAGGCGTCTTACCGGGACGTGGAATTCGTAATTACGTTGACGAGTCATTAATCTCTTCCCCTCTCTCTCTCTCTCTCTCTCTCTCCCCCTTCTCCCTCCCCTTCCCATTGTTGTGTGTGTTTTGTAAAACGTGAACTTAAAAAAAAATCTGCTACTACAATTATTTCATACGACAAGAAAACGGGCTGTCGTACATATTTTTGATACAAGTTTCAGTGCAAACAAAGAATTCCAATCTGGATTTCATTTCTTATGTAACGCTTCCGACGCAAGCGTGAACGCTAAGACGGATATAAATTCAGCAATAAATAAATATATAAAATACACACGGAGACCGGTGAGCGTCATCGGCGTGGGTGCAGGTATTTTCGTTCCAACCTAATTCAGTAGTTCTAGAATTACATTCTATGGTACCGGCCTAAATATAAAATCTAGCGCGCGCCTGCCTGTAATGCTGTAAGTAACGCCTCGGTTAACCGATATACATCCGATACACAATCATTAATAATCGTCTAATGATCGCGATGATTGACAGGGAATGATATTTTAATCAGACGCGGGTTCCAAGACGCTTTTGCCCATCGAAAGAATTAATTAAATCCGATATCTGCGAGGGCGATTGATCGGGATCGATCGTTATCGTTGCATCAGACGATGCGATGGCGCGGTCAGACATGATCCAATCGGCTAACGATCCAGACAGCCATATTTTCTCGAATTAGCGAGTATGGCAATCGGAGGAGGGTTTTCTGCTCGATCTCGATCGGTGCAGGTCAGCACGAGGGAAGAGGGGGTCACCACACACGCGAGAAAACGAAAGAGAGGCGGGAGAACATTCGTTGCCGAGTGGGAGAATTTTCACTTTGACAAAACTGCCAATCGCGATTGTCGTACGTTACGCCGTGTATGATCACGCGAGCAATTCAAATATATGATTAAATTTTTTAAGTATAATTAACTGACAGCGATTAGATTTCCAGGATATTTATACGTTTAATCTGTCAGTTTACAGGATGTTTATACGTTTAATCGTTTACTTCAACTTTATGTTAATGCGTTAAACCTGAAATAGCCTTTTTTATTAAACATACTTCAGCTATGGATTGAATTATCTAGCGAAGTAAGATTGAGCAATGAGATAAAAAAATGTTAACGTCTTAGCGGTAACGTACTGGCGGTACTGCCAATCACGATTGCCGGATGTTGTAGCGATGGCGATGGCGATGGCGATAGTAGGATAGGTGGGGAATAACGGGTAAGCGCGTTCTCCATTGCGGCAAAGCGCGCTGTTTCGTATTCGGACGCATTAGCTGAGAAAAGTTTTATTTAGTCGGTCCTCGACCAATCAAAGTTCCAGAGAGACGATTGACGAGAGAGAGAGAGAGAGAAACGTATGTACGGGTCGTGTTTGCTGAACCGCTTCTTGCGAGCATTTCTTCGGGGCGAGATCAGCTAGATTATTATCGGCGCCCGACCGAGCGATTCGCTTTCAATTAACAATCTTCTTTTTCACTCGCTCTCGGATTCGCGAGCTAGAAAAATATGTAACGCGTAAAAAAGGCGCCATGTTCTCATTATACATGCACGTGATTGCATTATAGCATCTTTGACTCGCACGGATAATTTCTTCTGCTCACTTGTGATCGTGTGCTTGTTGCATGCAGGTGGTGTTGTGAAACGACTGCCAGGTGTCATGGAGAATTTTAATTTATGCAGGGTGTTTCGTTAGATATCTTTTTATTTGCAATCTCTACGATCAGTTGGAAAACAACTTCTTGTTAACAAACATGTCCAAAAATTATTTGTTGCACGGATTTAATAATATTAAAGATTGCGAACATCTAAAATTATGATTCAAAAAAATTAAAGTTTTATTATAACGCTTGATATTAAATGAAAAATATGAACTCCCTCTATTAGTCTATTTTCTGTTTTTAATATCAGTTTTTCTCAAAACATCTTTCTTTTTTATATTTAATATATTAAATAATTAAATTTTATATTATAATATATTATATTATATTAAAAATGAGTATATCTTGATAATTTATCTTTTAGGAAAAAGATTGGTTCCATGTTTACAAATCTGTAGTTACAGAGATATTAGGTTGACATAAAATACGAGAACATGTGTCACTAAAACTACTTTGCGTTTATCAATTCTTAATCAGTGGAAAGCAAAAGACATTCAGGAATGAATTTAAACGCATAGTGCCTCTCTCTCGATGAAAAACGCCCACGAAGCTACTTGTGAGTTGCTCTATTGCCAAATTAAAGGCGACGTATATCAAATAATTCGTATGTAAAAGAACATTGGGCAATTTAACGGTATCAGCGGACAGCCTTATATACCTCCTTTCAGATCTACCACGTGGGCGATCCAATTGGACTAGCTGTAAGGTGGCTCATCATCGCCTCGAGAAGTCTTTCTCGTTTTCTCTTCTTCAGATGCCCCCACGAGGACTGCACTAGTCTTCAGTTTTAGCTGAATCACATTACTTCGCGTTCATATTTCGAAAGCGAACAACGTATGCTCCGTCGAAGGCTCTCACAGGTGTCGGAGCTCTCACATTATGTAGCGAGATCGAGAACTGCGTATTTTGTAATTATTTATCGCCTACTACGGGCGCAACGACAGTGATTAACGACCCTATAAAATCAACGATGTTATAACGATGCTAGTTACTGGAAGATGAATTTCGAAGTGGATGAAGTTTGGGATAAATCGAGAAAAAGTCATTATCGTCGGACATTCAAGTACCAAGCGTTCGGTCAAATTGCGATTTTGTTTCTTTCTCAACCTTGTTAAGTGCTAATAATCAATTCGCTCTTGATTTTACTGTCGATTTTACCATCATGATGATATTCCACGACTAGGATTTACATCTTGATACATACGATCAGGCGTCAAGGACTACCTAATTGTTCTATTATGTATTCGCGAGATACACAAACGCGGTCTTCCGTATTTCGCGCTTGTTCTATCTGGCAAATGTCTTTCGAATTCGCTACAGTCTCGCATGGACAACCGATGAAGCTCGACGTTCTCGACGTCTAAGGTTAACTAACGCTCAGCACCAAAATTGTCACCCACGCGCGGCAGAACGTTTCGTCAGCATCGTCGGAGCGTACTTCCGCTTGCGCGTCGTTTGAGAATCAGATGGCTGTTCCCAGACGTATCTAGGTCGCGTTATGCAAGACATACAGCTGGCATTTGCATTGTTGATGATTGTACGCAGATCAACAAAACTCAATGTACAAAACGTTAGATTTTAAATAACGAACAAAGTTGGCCAATTGGTGCTGCTGTACGGCCCATTGTATCGGGATTCTCTCTGCGAGGACGACCGCGACGCGTTGATATTTTATGCGACTGTCATCTCCGGCGTCGATTCTGTGGAGGCGTATATTATATTCTGTATAGGTTAAACCACCTCGCCTACTTGCCCGATGTGTCCCAATACCTGGCAGCGATATGTCAACAACTACTTTCAACTCCGCGTTCCGTCAGCTCGCGCATTTTATCCAGCGCGTTCGTGGAATAGCATTTAAATCCCGATGATCGGACTGCACGCGCTTGCTAACAATACATTGTTTTTACGGCATGGCAATAATGGCATTTTCAGTAACGCTAATTCCCGGAATGCCATGATTAAATAATAATCTCTTGAATTTACGTTAAACGAATGCACTGAGAACGGAGCGAAGTATTTTAAGAGGAAAACCAGAGTAAGATAAAAATAAATTCTTATATACCGCAGAATAAGTTTTTATCATTTTTCAAACAAAGTAAAATAAGAAACGGAACACATCTTTATTTTTCATCTATGCTATATAATTTTTGTTTGACGCACAAAAAATATTCTTATTTTAAATTATTCAAAATCATCGTTCTTCTATTTCAGATCAATCATAAAATGTTTAATTTAATGTTTAACTTTAATACGAGAAAAGTCAAAGGTTCCATGTTTTTCGTCTAAAAATGATTTAACCGCGATCGATTATCTTGCAGAATAATTTTAATTTATATCTTTGAAAGTGTATACGCATTAAGAAGAGAGACGTGTAAACAGTTCCGCGGGAAAGTGCCAAATAGCCTTGTATCAACTTTTCGCTCCTCAATCTCATTAATGAAGTCCGCGCCTTTTCAAGTGCGCGTCTGAATCCCAGGCTCCAGTACACTTCCTTCGAGTCGCGTTAAATCGTATCGGGATGTATATGGCAATGATCCGGCGGTCGAAATGCGTTTGCCATTTTGTGCAACGCAGACGCTTAATAAATTACGTACATTACGAGATGGACGGAGTGCAAGGGGGAGGCCCCGGGCACCGGGCGTCATCCGGCGTGCCACTGTGGGAAACCTGAAGCCTCCTCCGGCAACAGAGAGGAGCCTTCAAGGCTCATTAACCGAAAGATAACGCGTTATGCCAGATTACGATGTCTCTTCGTTAGCTCACTTATCGGCCTGGTGCCGTTGACCGTGTGAATGTCGATGCATCGGTCCTGCCCTGCCGACTGTTATTCGGAATGCACGTGTGATAAGCAATTTGATGTAGCTGGTTGATATCATGAGAGATGTCTCGGAGACAATTTCTTTCTGTGTAAACGGTTGATGAGCTGTCAAAATAGGTCGAATGACCCAAATACAATCCCGTCTTTCGGTGTAAACGGTTGATGACTAGACCTACTTTGGGTCACGGTTAGATCAGTCCGCGATCAGGTCGCTGGGTGTATACGTAGTCTTTCCATTTATGGCACCTATGCATCAGCTTGTAGCGAAATTTAATTTAGGGTCCACCGCGGTATCCCAAAATAAAGCTTTTCTATTTACTTTCTTGAACGGAATAATTTGTATCAATTAATTCTCCGAAGCCATCTTAAATTTGTTAATTAAAGTAAAAAATAAATTTCTGAAATGATAAGAGATAGTTTAATAACTGCCAAAAGAAGTTTCTTTGATTATTTGTTTCGCGAGTATTCGGAACGAGGGACGAAGAATAAAAAGAGGATGATCAAGTACGAGAAGTAGCTTGTGCGCTGCTCGAATCCTCGTTGGTGGTTCGCGGGGTTAAATATACCCTCGTTGGTCTCATCATACAGAGAGAGGGAAGAAAGAGGAGGTACGAGAAAGAGAAAATGAAGCGAGAAAGATAAAGACGGTCGCTCGCGCATGCATACACACATTTATACGTCAAAGTGAGAACGGGAGGGAATACGAAAGAGGGAGAAGAAGAAGAAGAAGAAGAAGAAGAAGTAGTAGTAGTAGAAGAAGGGAAGGAAGAAGAAGAAGAGAGAGGCTGAGGGGCAAGAAAGAGAGGGAAGAAGTCGGGTTCTGCTATTACAGAGCACCTCCGTGGCGCACAGCCCAATATGGAGCAATCTCAGATTTCCATCCGCCCAAATCGAGAATATACGCCCGCGCCTCCGCTCGCTTTTCTTGGCCTGCGGAGGGTTGGTCGTTGTCGCGGTTGTCGTCTTCGTCGTCGTCGTCGCTAACGCTTCTCCCCTCGTCCTCCTTTGACGGAGGTGTAGACGTTGCTCTCGGTAGAGTTGTCGCTTGTCCACTTCACTCTCGCTCGTAACAGTGCCAAAAGTGCTTCAAAACACTCCGCTTCGTTCTGCCGATCCCATTTTCTTTAATTTCTCTACTTCTTTTCTTTCTCCTTATTTACTTGCCACCTTCCTATTTTTCTCGTGATCAATATACAGTTCCTCTTTTCATCTAGGTGGAAATTGCTCACGTTTTCTTCCTTCTTTTATATCTTCATTCTTTCCTTCGAGATATCTCTCAATATTTCGCTGTGCCTGTCAAGGGATCGTACGAGGCAGAGCCGATCGCGTGGGCGATCGCGATGCATTGAAAGGCTCGAGCGAAGGTGATTAATAGCGGCCTGTGATTTGTGCGATTGATCGTGTTCAACCGACAATGACCATCGTGTCATTTAGTTTGGCGGGAAATCGATCGTGCGTGAAAATCGAGTAACGTATCGTAGTAAAGTAAAAACGTCTGCGACGCGCGAAGCCAGTCGCTGATCGTGGTTTTTCAAGAAGAGGATTCGACGAAAACGATACGTTCATGTTGCCAGAAAGCAACTTTCCCGTCACAGGTAATTGACAACTTTCGATATCGAATGAGCTTAAAGAGATGTAGATCGGATTAGTACGTTTCTGCAGCGGTTAGCAGCATGTTTTCGAGTGATTGTGAATCTTTTTTGGATTTTCTACAAAATCTGCAAGTCTATTTTGAAGAGTTTACCGCTGCTACGCCGTAGAATGAAGCGATGGTCTCAAATCGTCGAAATTCTATACTCATGCGTCTTCTATTTGTAAAGTAGATAGAAAATTTCTTGTTGTATTATCTAAATATTTATATGAAAAGACAACCGACGGAAAATGAGACCATTCTGATCGAACAATCCTCGAACAGCTTCATAATGAGTTACTGTTCTCCATGTGGGATGCCGTCGCTGCGCTGGCTGTGCGGTTTGCGCGGGTGTTACGCGTTATTACGGATCCATAACGGCGTCGCAATCAGGCCAATGGATCACGGTCTGTCCTAGTGGGTCACAATATGTGAGTAAATCGATCTTTGTGACTTTAAGGACATTTTGACGATCGGTTACCGCATGTGAGAAAGAATCTTTTCTTTAAAGATTTCTTTTTTCCGGCCGTTGCATCACCTTGACAATCTTGACATGTTCGCAAGCACCACGGCTGACTTTCCGTTTTTAACCTAGTTGCGCTTCTGCCAATAGTGCGGAAGACCACATGTTTTCTCGCGGAACAAACGTCTGCTCCGATTCGTCCACTTGTTGCGTAGGAATAAATAAAGTTTGACATCTATCGTAATATTATTGAAGAATTGGGAAAGAAGAAAAATAATCATTATGTTTATTTTCTCACCTATCATAAATATCGAGTTATAAAAGGGAAAATTAGATAAAACATGATGTATTCTTGAAATACCTTTTATAAACAGTTAGTTACGTCTATAATTTTTTAGAGCGAGGTCGTCACATTTATTATATGATCTTATAATGTGATTAACATTTTGAATAAAATTAGACATGTAACAGTATAATGTGTATGCTTTAGCAATCATAAATGTAGTGTGGCGCGATACCATCAGCCATAATCCTAAATATGGAGTGAGAAATTTGAGAGAACCGAAAATAGTGGCGCTACGCCAAACGCTAAAAATAGCTAAAAAATAAATTGTAGTTACGCGCCTGCCTGCATCATTCTATAACTGGTCTTCAATGAAAACGAGCCACCTCCCGCACATATCGATATTAATATCTTCCACTGATCTCGCTTTTTGGCGCACGTTTATGTACAACTTTGTACATTTTAAAATTATCAAAAGTTCAAGTAATATACTTTAAAACCTTGGATATTTGGACTCTTACACGTATCCTTAAACTTTTGTAACTTAGATTCTTGAAATTCTACAAGTTAGAATCTAGAGAAACTTAGATTTGTAGAATCTTGGAATTTAAATTATATAATTTTAGAATCTTAGATTTTTAGAGTTTATGGAAAATATGAAGTGTTGATTCTTTCAAATTTTAAAACTTATGCATAAAAGTAGAGATCTTTTTTTTTTAATTTTGCATTTGTCATGTCTATATATCTATATTTTTTCTGGAACTTTGTTCTAAAATGTCGCTTTGAAATCTATGCAATTGAATTGGTACATCTCACGTTACGCGGAAAGCTCAAATACGCCTCGATTTGATTGTGTTTCCGATTGTTCCGATTTTCGAGATGAGGCTTAGCTTTGTATCGAGATCTTATCCCGAAGTACCCAAATGATAGCCGACACATAGGCGGATTCTCGCGAGGCGTTGAAACCCGATCGACTAGGCCAAGTATGGCTCAGAAATTGCGGGTTTTCTGTGCCGGAGTGTTGCCGGTTCTATTTTTGCGCAGGAATATTTTTATCCGACGGTGCTGCGCAAAGTCACAGTATGTATAATACGCTTCTTCGTCTTTTGCGAGTCTGCTTCTTTCTCCGTTTTAGCCTCTATCATGCGCGTCGTTTTCCGACATTGCCGCACCGGTCGCTGACATTTTTGCTTCGTTGATCCTTCATTCTCTCTCTCTTTCTGATAGTAAAATTATATAATGTATCAAATGTGTGTGTGTGACTTAATATAAAACTTTGAAAAAAAAATATCTAAAATATTTGTTTATTTATTATATACTTATTCCATTAAAATTAAAACATATACCTACATTTTATTAAGTAGATAACATTGTGTTTTATAAGTGCTGTTATTATAAATATTAGATTAATAAATAAAAACTCGATTACTCATTATATTGTGGATTACGTACATAAAAATCAAACTGCTGTATAGAAATAATGCCTTATAAAAATTTTCTGTTATGTAATATATTTATTTTATAGAAATAATATTTGTTATTTAATATACGTAGGCAATTAATTTACATATACAATAATAATAGATTAAACATATGTAAGGTATTTAAAAATAGTAACATCTATAATCTTATTCTACATGTTTTACTTATTTTTTCGTAAAAAATTATCCTCTTTTTAGTTGTATTACCAGTTCGGAAATCTCCAATATAACAAATATATTTTCCAACATTTATTATAATTTTCTACATATATAATAGGTAATTAAAATTTTGTTATATAACTTATAATATTTATGTAATTATATATTGAGTTTTGGAAATATTGGCTTCAAATGACATCATTGTGAAAAATGAACAGTAAACGGCACAGCCGGCTCTAGAATTCGACGATGAATTACTTGCTTCCGACAGGTGACTGTCGTCGAATTAGATTTTGGTAAGTAACTGTCTCACGAGACGTTACCAAGCGGATCTTTATCACGTAACGTTGACGATGCTCGCAGTTCACCATTGTGCGATTTCGAAGCCTTGAACGGACACGCGGTCGCCTACGCGGTTTGCTCGATGGTGCAACGACGGCAATAGGTGCGCTTGATCGTTTATCCATTTGCGTGTCAGACATTCGTTTAATTTCTGCTATTTCTCACGCCCGTCAAATCCACGCAACGCAACTCACCGCGCTGCGCGCGGCATTAATCAGCTCGTTAATACGGTGGTTATGAATATTCCGCAATTCGCACACCGGCAAACCGATCTCCGGCTTCGACGACAGCCCACGCGCGACCTTTCGCGCGGCTCTCGCGCACACCGAAATAAGAAAGTGGAAGCTGTTTATATGGAGGCTACTTCCGACCTCGTTTCTTTTTTTTTAATTAATTAATCGAGAGTGGCCGAATGTTACGGCTGTCCAATAATTAATGACTAATTAGATGAATGCTTGACTTGGAGCGGTCTTTAAAACTTGAGTCAAATTGAGTAAACAGCTTTCGAAATACTTTAGGCGTGTCCAGAAGTTCTTTTTCGGTTATCAATTGAAAACAGTACACAGAATTGTTAATGCCTTAACGCACGAATTTATACACAATATCGAAATCTTTAGTAAAAATAATTGAATTAGCATTTAGCTGTGAGCTAGCAAGATTATACAGGATGCTCTAAACCTTCGATGATAATTATAATCGTTAATGGCAGATTCCGGTCATTTTGAGATGTACATCCCAAACTAACTGATAAAAATGCCGAAACTGTAATAGTTTTTTGTGTGAAAAATATTTAGAGTTGACCAATCAAATTGTCCAAAATTCGGTCAGATATAACACAATAAGATTTACGTTTCTACGTTTGAAACACTTGTTATCTTGCATCTAAAAAGTATAGCATAGTACATTGAGGGGATGTGATCATACGAGGAGGGATCAACTTTATAATAGCGATCCGCGATGTTCGAATTTCCAGGGGGCACTATGCAGACCGAGGAAGTCGTGCCGCGTACACAGTCTATTGGCATAGACAGTGGTCTCATCGACGGCGCTGGTTTGCAGCATCATTTGCATCATTCAGCACATTTACGTTGCCCGCTATCGCCTCTGATCCACATGGCCGTCAAGCAAGAGCCTCAGGAGGAAGAAGAGCGAAGTCGCGATATTAGCACATTGAGGTGAGTTGCGAATGTCTCTTTGAGCCCTGGGAAGCTCTTACAAATACGCACCAAAAAAAAGTTTTGCTGGCACAGCATATTTTAGGTTGATGTAAAAAATGTCATTAATTAATATTTTTATTATATTAATTTTTTTTATTATATTAATTATATTAATTACTAGAGACAGTAAACGGATTTGTTAAAAATACTAATTTTACCTAAAAATTAGCAGTAATAAATAAATTCTAAAAATAATTTTGCTAAATCTACAAATTGTTTTACTGCAGCGGAAAGATATATTTCTTAGGAATAGACTTCATTTTGTGTTGTCAGCAAATTAAATTTACTTTAAGTAGTTTGACAAAAGAATTTTTACAAAAAGCAGGTAATATAAAGCAATTATGATAACAAAATTTTTACATTGAATCTATGATAATAACTGCAGCAAAATATTTTTTTTCTTGTGCATCTATTTCATCTGTATCATTGATTATCAAGTCGATAATTCGAGTTGAATTACACAAGAAATTTTTTGCGTCTATTAATTATATATAATTTTGGATGTATCATATCTTTTTCCGTAGTTGGAAATTGATAGAGAAAAAATATATATCAGAACTGATGCAAGCACCGGTGAACGAAAGTCTCTTTTGTCGCTTTTGATAGCCCGCAAGTGGACGTAGGCAACGTGGCGGGTTCGGTGGATAGCAAGCATGGACAGCAAGTTGGTAATCAAATTCAAGGATTGGAAGAAAATCTGGTATTAACTGCTCCGGATTCTAACAACCGAGGACGAACCAGGTGATCTATTTGTCTTTCTTCGATTTATTTTGTGCGCAATGTTCTATCAGTAATTAAATAGAATACAACAATATACCTATAATTTGAAGCTTTTTTATAGACATATATTTTTTGAATTTTTTCTTAGGTGAATTTCACATTAATCTATTTAAATTAAATGGTTTTGCAACGAGAGAAAAATACATACAACACGTTTATACAACATTTTAGTCAAGTAGAGCGCTTTTGTCTTCTTACATTGGATAAATCTCGTATCATGCGTTTGAAGAGTGTGATGAGTATGTCTCGCGACGGCTTACATTGTCAGGTAGTGCGATCCGCGTCAGCGACGCAACTCGGGTTATCTCTTATCATTTTTTTGTCATGTCTCTAACGATGTCTTTAACGTAAAACCGGCCGATGTCCAGGAAAGTGCTTTAAGTGCGGTCGTCGCGTCGACAAGAAAGATAGGCGCCAGGAAACTGGTTCGTGCCGAGCGAGTCTTCTAAAGCGATGCGTGCGCGCGCACGAGTACGCGAAGAAAAAAATTTGCAGATATACGTCAGCGAAACGCGCGTCGCAAGAGAGTCGATTACCGTTATTATTGAATTTCATTAAAGGCCCGGTCGCGACTAGAGAAGAAGAAGAAGCGCGACACACGCTCTCTGCATACGAGCAAAGGCGCCATACCGCGCGGCACAAAACGCTATTAAGGTGTGGCTCGGAATGCAGTCACTGGCGTTAATGAAAGAGCGATATCACCGACATAAGAGCTACAGCTGCACTCTAGTTTAAATACTTTTCTTCCCAGATAATATGTTAATGTAACATCGGTCTATAAAACCGTCAACATAAGAGTAATTCTTTATTTCCTCCCCCTCACTTTAATGGATAATAATTAGATGACAACAAATTTTCTTTTATTGGGAAAATATTCTTCTTTTATTTTATTTTAATTTCTTACTTGTTTCAATTCTTTAAAGATTTTTGGATTAAAATCAGAATTTCTTGTTTTTAGTAAGCAATTGCACAATTCAACAAACAAAGAAATATAAAGGAAGAAGAAAAAAGAATAATTATTCCTTATAACTTTCTTGACAGTCAGTACAACTTTTGTCACAGAAAAAAATGCTCTATGATGGAAGAAAACGTGTAATCTACCAGTCTAAGTATTATCGAACTATGAAATCTCATATATTCCAGTCGTGGCCGCAGGAAATCACGATGGAAGCTCAAATTCCATCATCAAGCATTACCGCCAGAATATTTGGATCACTACGAAGCATCACTAGCCCAAGAAAATCTGAATTCGTCACCGCCACGTATCATCGAGCCAGCAGCATCCAGTCCAGCGCCGACGAACTCGACGTCTACCCCAAGTCCCGTCGCCGACGTTCATGGCTGGTTGCAGCGAATCGCAGCGATGCAACAGGAGCTTTGCCCACAGATCGCGCCGCCTCAATGCCCAACGACCCTCGGCCATAATCAAGTCACCGGTACTAGGAGATCCGTCATCACGTCTGTATCTTCGCAGGCTTGTACGACTTATCCGAATCATCATATCCAGCAGACGCAGTCGCAGACGTCTAGCAGGCCCCCCATGAAATATTCCGATCTGCCATACATGGGTGAAATCACTCTAGACAACAGCAAACCTAGACGTGGCCGAAAACCGAAGAAGGCCGACATATGCCATTTAATCTACAAGAATTATGGCACGATATTGCCGGGCACGCCTGGTCACGAGGAGAGGAGACTGTCGCCTAGGGATAAGCAGGATCTTCGGGAACGTGTGTCGCCTCAAGTACCTTTCCAAAGGACCGATGTTCAGAACAGAATCAGCAGCTTACTGGAAAAACGACTAACTCAGGAGACCCGGCGGAGCTTTGCGTTGTCTGAGAATTCGCGGGAGCAGGACGAGCCACTGAATCTCTGCATCAGGGATCTCAATCAGCTGAAAATTCGACTACTGCGAAAACATGGAAATGTGTACGAGTCTGGCCAGGTGAAGAGCGAAACGTCTAGCGACGGTGAAGAAGTGGAGTGTCTAGGGATGAACTTTTTGTCGGAACCAGTCGGAGTGAATTACTCGGAGCCAGTCGGAGTCGTTGGTCATCGGTCGAATAACAATTTCGTTAATCATAATAACAATGTGATCGATCCTGTGATCGGTCAAAACTCTGGCTTCGTGTACTGGCCGAATGCTGGCGTGTTTATTCACCCAATGGCGTTGCAATCCCAGTTGCTATATTATCAAAAAGTCGCCCAAGGTGACAAGTGCCCACCGCCGACAACAGATCAGCTGCCGAGAGAGCAAAAGATCGTGCCTAAATCAATATACTCAATGATGGAGACAAAGAATGTGGCCCAAGTGTCGCCACTATCTACAGCTCAAGCGATACCAGTGTCAACTGCCACGTCCACTTCGCCAAGACCGAAGAGGAATGCGCCCCTAGGCCAGCAACAAAGTCAACCAACCAAACGGAAACGCTCCGCCATATTTATACCGCCGATGCCAACCGAGAACAATAATAATCCAGCGACAGAAGTGAGCATATGTAAATTCAAATTTACCGGTGGCGCCAAGCCCAGTTTACAAGAGAAGAAGAGCCTCTCTGTGGACTCAGGTGGAAATTTCCGCTATTACAGCGGTACCGGTGATAAGAGCATGCGTGGTTACGAGTTCTTTCCCAGAGAGGCTCTCCAACAACCGGCGGGTCAATCTGGTTCCACTTCCGCCGCTGGGGCCTTTCTGAATGCCGCCGGTGAAAGGATCCAACCGCCGATGGCGTGTCAGAGGAGTCCGACCGGCCAAGATGACGGCCGGCGAAAGAGAAAAACCAGAAAATCACTGCAGCGCGAAAAGTTGGAACAGACTTTTAAGGAAAAGGGTTTCCTCATTCAGACGCAACAGTTAGAATCCGCGGAGGGTGCTACCTATTGCAAGTTCCGACAGCTCAGAAAATTCACGAGATATTTGTTCAGAAGCTGGAAAGACTATTTGCCCGGTAACGTACGCGAATTGAGCGGCTGTGGCAGTGGTGCTCCCGTTGCTATAGATAGCGACGTGGCTGATGTTGAAGTCGATGGTGACACCGCTCTCGTTCCCTCGCCGCTTCCCCGCAACAATTTGCTAGACGTGCCGAACAGCTTCGTGGAGGATCATCGGACTTTACCTCTCACGTGAGGCCCAGCATTCGCGACGAACAAAAGTCATGACACGATACGATACAATTGATTGTTAATTTCCTTTTTTTGTGAAAATCTATACCGCCTGCATTGATAAATTCAACAAAAATTTTTTCATTGTGATAATTACAGATCTTTCCCCTAAATCCATATTTTAAGACAGCAAAAATCATGCTTTGGAGCTATACTTATTTTGTTAGATAGCAATGGATAGTCGTATAGAAAAGCTGGTTTTTATTTAATTTCTCCATTTATTTTAAGTACTTAATTAATTTTAACTATTAATTTCTTCAATAATTTTCATTTTTTAAATTCTGGATTTAAGACAATATTGAAAAAGGCTTCTCAGTATTTTAAAATTCAAAGATTAACAGCCTTTTGTTTAATTTTTAAATGAAACTCCGTTGAATAATAATAGCGGTATAAAAATCTTATAAGATATTAATTTAAATCCGATGTGCATCGAATTGTCAAAGCTGTCATATGAAATGTATCGTACACGTAATGAAATGTACAAATAATACATGTTATTGTACATTTCAAACGCTTCTCCCTTAAAAACTATTACAGCGCCGACATTTTTTATATTAAAATTTTTATGCAAATTACCTTAGTGCCAGCTAGGATGTGCGTGCGCCTACGTGTGTGTATATGTGTATAAAATCATTATCAGTATACATATTTATTATTATGATAAAAATACATTTTGATCACAACAGTGTACCGTGTCATGGCCTCATATGGATGACGTGCCTCACGAGAATAAGACAAACTCGATCATAGCTTAGTGCCAAAGATGAGAGACTGGAATGTACATAAAATCACAATGAAGAACGAATTAACCAAAGAGTGATTTTGCTCTCGCTATACTGGAATTAGAGTTGTGCGCGCGGTGATTTTTAGATATCGGACTGCGATATGCATTTGAGATGGTATCAGAGTGAAACTTGTAACGATACCGTCATAACTTTCTAAGCGAAATATCGTCTCTAACGAAATCTAGTCTTATTTATACTCTTTTTAAATTGTAAATATGTTTTCTTGTTTTACGTGTCTGATGGATATTTATATGGAGCTATGCTGTACGCACAACAGTAGTTTAAATAAGGTATGAAAAAAAAACGCGAGCTTATATACAACAATCGATATTACGTACAATCAATTCGTTTCTTCGATCTGTACGTTGGAACAAATATATTTATATGGACACATTTGCCGATGTTATAAAAACGCGACCTGTTTGTATATTAAAGTGCAATAATGAAATTAAGTAAGAAATTTATTTTTACAGATTACGGGATCTTTCATCATATATCAATTAACGCTATTGCTATTTCATTCAATTCCTGACTCCAAGTGCTGAAAGACACGATTCTCTTTTGTCGAACTGAATATCTCGTCATATCTAGACGTATGTATATGCTCCGTTAAGCGGGATAACTGCAAGTTGAAAACCCGTCCCATGCTGTTGTCCTTTTTTATGCGGCGACAAATAAAATTATTTTATACTTATGCTCATTGTAACGAGAAATTATCCTAGTCTGTAATAATGAAAAAATAAATTGTTATTGATGTGGCGCATGGTGCAGATTCACCGAGATAATCTTTCACATTGATTTTGATAGCATCAATAAAAAGTATATATAACTGCGTTTA
This sequence comes from Leptothorax acervorum, assembly GCA_035220615.1. NCBI lineage: Eukaryota > Metazoa > Arthropoda > Insecta > Hymenoptera > Formicidae > Leptothorax > Leptothorax acervorum. Next base: position 389,857 of record JASTWQ010001261.1, on the reverse strand, counting down.
TATAGGTATATATAATATGTTATACGTATTTTAAATATATTTACACGCATGTACCAAATACAAAAATCTATATTAGAGTATACATGTATATAGGTATAAATACTTTAATGAGATAATAAAAACTTCGAGGTAATGTTCAACTTGATGAGATAATAAAATTTCATGCTTATATATTAATTTAAATTATATTCCGAATTTTTACAAATCTATTTTTGGGAAGAAAGCTATTAAGTATACATATAACTCCGAAAAATTTTGCAGTTACAATACTTTCTGTTGATGCGATCGATTTGATTTTTCTTCTCATCCCATCAAAGTAACTTTTTATGAAAGCTCCATGTTACAGGAGATCATAAGTCGCGCAGTCATAAAGGGGGGTTGTTCGCGTCAAGTAAAGGACGCGCCGTCGAAATGAAATTCAACATGCGCAAGATGAATTTTATGAACGACTCCGGCTATGCCGAGACACGGCGTTCGTCATTAACGAGCGCCATGCTCGTAATTATTGCATTTGTGATTTTTTACCAAATTCGCGTTTCATTTAAAAAAGCTGCTTTATGAGGAATCTTAATTAAAACCTTTGATGTACTTCTTCCCGTTCGGCTTCATTGATGCGATACCAGCGGCGCGCGGGACGTTGCGATCGCGGATCACGTTTGTGAGCTCGCTGCACGGCCGCACGGGGCGGAGAAAGAGACGCACGTAGGCCACATAATACAACATACACACATATACGTACATACAAGGTGTCGCACAACTGATGACTATAATTCAAACGGCAGATGCCTTATCTAACAAATCAATTTTTCGTTAACGGAAATGTTAAGAAAAGTTTATATTTAATTACTAATCACAAACGAGTAAACTAAAAGCCACAGCTAATTAATAATTAGATTTCTACGCGAATTTTAGTTGATCTAATGATTATCGAGAATATTTTTCGTTTAATTTTGTGTGTGTTACAAAAGATATACAGTCTATTCGTACTAATTTTATTATAAGATATGTAGCGCAATTTTCTCGTACTAACATAATCAATGAGAATCTGTCATTAAAATTAAGTTGTGGGACACCCAGTATATATGCACTAGCCGGACATAACAAGCACAGCATCCACCGGTTAGTCCCTCCAGAGTGCGTACAGCCACCCATTCATGCATACGGCCATTCATATGTCCGTCCGGCTCACCTTGAAAGCTTTTTATCATCGATCGATGTATCTGTGCGATGCACGCACACGCATTTACACAAGTGCGTGCATTCCCGTATGCTTGAAAAAAGAAAATTACTCACGTTCTTCGCGAAGGCGACTATCACATCGAAAATTCGCTGATTATTTTTACGCTTGTTTAAAAAATCTTTCTTTGTTTGCGTTTAGCATTATATATGGAAGTTGGATTTATTAAGCAAATATAATATGGTACCGTTCTTACGTTCTAAAACAAGAAAATATATTCGGCGAAAAGAAATCATACGAAATCAAGATTTTCGTGTTTTGTCAGTTTTACAATTGTTACCAATTGCAAAGCGAAAGGGAAGGAGGGAACCGAGCGCTCATTGCTTCGTCGTCATCGTTGTTCGTTCGTTGTCGGGAGAGTCAGACACAATGCCTGCAAGTTTCCTAATACGGGCACAGGCGCGATGCATGTAAAAAAAAAAGAAGAATTTTGGCAAGCACGAGGAGAAGCCTGAGAAGGAACGAGAAGAATGCACGTTAGATTCGGTACAAAAATTTAATAGCCGCATACGGCAGAGGATCGATTGTAATCAACTTAGGAAAGAATAATTATATTATGCGCAAATGTGCTTAGTATCTCAATACAATTTGAATCCGCGAGATTTGTATCGAATTTTCGTTTCTTTTTTGCTCTCTCGCGCGCCTACGCGCTCTATCTCCTCTTACACGTGACTGCAAGTTTCCTAATATAGTCTCGGCATATGCTTCGATGAAAAAAGACGATGTTCACCACCGAGCGCCTGGCAAACTGGTTGCCATCTCGCATCCGGAAAAGACAGGCGAACTACGTGTGTAATGCTAAAATCGCGAAACATTGACAATCTTCGGAGAATTGACGCTAATAATCTTGGCGAAGGCAAGTTTACTGAAATACATTGGTATACGTTGAGGTCTCTGTCAAAAAATTGATAATTTTAACATTTAGGAGAAAAATTTATAATAATTTCAGAAAAATGAACTTTATATCTAACAATAAGACTGGGATGATTTTTTCAGATATTGTGTGTCATATATCATACATAATTTCTATTAACGTTATAATAATGTATAGACTATACATATAGATTTTATACAACTTCTCACCGTGATTCAAATCTAAAAGTATTGCAATTTGATACTTTTTATAATAAAATTGCGAACTCTGCTATGCTTTTTATTAGTTCCCTTTGTTAACGTAAAAATTATTTTTTCGCAGAAAGAAAAAATTGTTAGTAATTAAAAAAACTAATATTGTCAGAGAAATATCAAGTTTTTCCTTATCAATTTGCAATTCTTTTCGCGCAGTAAGGGATTAAATTGCATTTGCTACAAAGCACGAGGTGAGTAAACAGAGGATCGAGTAGTCACCGTCGTTTCTATAAGAGCCAGTTAAAGCGAAGGAAGACGGGTTCGCGGTGGTCTACGGACGGGTTCGTTCGCGAAAAACTTCAATTTGTCTCGCGCGAGCTGTATCGCGCCAAGATCTGCTTGCATCGGATAATCCATGCGCGGACTAAACTTATACACGGCGAGAATTATATTTCACGAAAGAATCACTATATACAATAGAACAACTAAAATTGGCGCTTAATTCCTTTCGTATAGGAGCCATCCAATTAATACAAGCGATTACACAATTGATATAATTAACGGCATTCCTGCTCGTTCGTTGCCTTCTGTCCGACCGCAGGTAGAGCAGTTCTTTCATCAGGCGTGCGATTTCGCGCAAGAACGACTTCATGAATGAACCGCGACGCGATCCCGACAAGATCTCCTTCGCACGCAGACTGGACAATGCAGACGGAATACCTGATTGTTTCTAAGCAGCCCGTAACCGTTTCAATGTCAGAGATAAAAAAGGGACGCCACCGGAAATTATTATTCGATCTCGGCGAGAAAGAAAACCGAAATGTGTCGCTTATGAACAAACAATGTGCACATACTCAAGTACTAAAATGTATACAATGTATTTCGAAACTACCGAATATTCTTGTTATCCCGATTTCTTGGCCAATTTAAGATTAATTTTTTCAATTTGTTTTTTAGGTATCTATAGTTTTCGAGAAATTAAGAACTGAAAATATAAAACTTTTGATGTATTAAATCTCGAAAGAAAAGATAGAAACCAACATTATTTAGGTATTGTTCAATCGACTTAAAACAAATTGTTATAAAAATGATCTGTTTGAAATAATTTTACTAAAAATTCTAACTTAAGTTAAATAAATCATAATTAAAAGAGCATTCGGCTCTGTCAAATTTTTGTCTATTCTATATATATACATACACCTGTTAAAAGAAATCAAAAATCAAGTTTCTAATTTTTTAAGTATTCAGACTTTAACATGCTCACAATTCATCGCATCAACATCTATGTCACAATTGTAACTCGATGTTAAGAGATAAAACGTGGACATGAAATATCCGAAATATCCCAAAGGCCAATAGACGTTTAAACAGAAAATTTGAATCTTGAAAACGTCCAGTATTAATCCAATATCGTGAATCTGGCCGTTCACGATATGTTTCATTGTATTGCTTGGCACCAGCTGGTCCTGGTCCAAGTTTTTTGTCCACCGCCAACAGCTGCGACGAAAACGAAAAATCTGATTTGGATGAGAATAAGAACCAGCGAGCAAAAGGAGGGCGCATTGGACAGAAGGATGAAAGATAAAAGAGAGGGAAGGGAGATCGCGAGTGGATGAGTGGCTGACCGGATGTTAGATGCAAGAAACGCATAACTATCTCATGAACATCAGAGAGAAGTCTGAGAGCGGTCTGGGGCGCGATTTAGCTGTTACTTTATTTTGAAGCACCTTTATGTCCATCAAATATGGACATTGAACTACGTAGCCAATGTCCATATGAATCCCGTAGGTAATGTCCACGATCAGATGCATCATAAAGTAGAGGTGAGTTTACATTGGCAAAGATCCTAACATTGCGTCAGAGTGAAGAGGTATTCAAACGGAAATTGAAGTTGTCAACATTAAAATAGAAAATAATAAATTATCAATATTAAAGTTATTCGACCGTACATATCAAACCAAATTAAATTAGAATAATCGCCATAACGGTCCAAGCTTGGATCTTAATAGCCCAATATTATTTTTATTGTGTGATACTAATAAGATAATAAATTATCTTTTTAGAAATATTAAATGGAACCATTTTCTTTGTACATACTAAGTATGCGATGAATAGATAGAATAGCGCTCGTCTGATAATGTACGATTTAACTTTATCAGACGATTATCTGACGATAATTGCAGGGAAAATGAATAAGCAATATTATCTTTTTATAAGGCTATTCTGCTTTTATCGAATATCATGCAATTAAATGCATTTTGGCTAAACTTCGCATTTTTTTAGTATATTTTATATATACTCGTATATAAAATTAGTAATTATTTCGAGATTTAATTAAAATTTTATCCGGTAAAAGCACAAAAGCAGATCAACCTCAGAGGCCCTCCACCACCCCCACCAACTTTAATCGGCGGTCCTCTTTTCTTTGAAAATGTGTGCTTTTTTTATTATTTATTATTGTTCTCGTTACAATTTATAATTTACAACCTATTTTCATCAAAAAGTGGAAAATCTACAGAATTGTAAAATACATAACAAAGAATTTGCTTACGAGAGTTTGTATATGCATACGTTTATATTATAAATACATATATTTGAGTTTTTTTACTGATGCCAGAAGACGTTCGAAATAAATATAATAATACAAAAATTCACTATTTTAGATTAGGTATGTAACTTATAAATATTTCCAAAGCAATTTATTATTATTATAAATTTTTTATTATTAAAGTCAATCAAATAAAAAGCTCCTATCTTCTAAGGTCTTATGCCTATTTTAAGCTTTAAAAAAATCGCGAGAAATAAAAACTTACGTTATCACAGGGAAAGGATAACTAATCTAACGATTTGATCACATCAAAGTCCCTCCGCCGGATGATACGCCCATCAGTTGCCGACGCGACGTAGAGAAGAATGATTCTCAAAATGGAAAGTGAACTCAACATACCCTAATTTCTCAAGCTGTATAAAATCAAGAGAAAGAAAATTAAGCAACCCGTTAAACGTCGAGGGCCTCGCTGCAGGAAGAAATGAATTCCAGATCTTCCGGATTGCCCTCGATAACGGTTATTTCGGCAGCGAGTTAACGACGATCGTTTTTCAAATTATTGCATCCTATATATTTATACTATTAAAATATTCTTCCATTATATTATATAAAAAATACGTTTCTTTCTTATATAATTAAAATATATAGATATCCATTACGATATATATATTATATATATATATATATTTCACACTTATTAAAAAAATATATAGATAGAATAATTGTTATCGAGAAGTAGTTACGAACGAGTATATTTAATAACAAAATGCATTCGATAATTAATATTGATATTAGGGACCGGTAGAAGCTAGTCCCTGGGAAATGGTTTCCTATAAGAAACCTAAAATTGAAAAATAAAATATATAGTCGTTTGTAACTACATTACATCAAAGATGTATCATAAATGTATCCTGGTTTTCAATTTTTTATTCCTTTTTATATATTCTTTTTTTATCTCTCTTTATTTTTCTCTTTTTCTTTTTTTCTTTCTATTTTATAAACAGTTATTTTATCCATATCCACCTTACTGCTATTTTTAGCAGCAAGACAGAAGTATGACTGATACTAGCGCTAATGGGAGAATATATATTGAGAAGAATAAAATCTTCTCTTATAATTCTAATTAATTTTGCAAATTGATGTCGCGTACTCGTGCCGAAACCACTGCTTCCGAGGATCCGAGATAAGAAAACCAGAGATTAATTCTGGTTCTGCAACAAGGGTCTTCGATCTTTAACGGGGCACCGAACTAATCCACGTTGAAAATCGCTATGACTCGCCGCCGGTACGAACGTATTTCTTCGTCCACCTGACGCGAGGGATAGCGATAAAAGCCGAGATAGCAATCGCATTCAAGAACGCGGGGAAAACGCGGTCTTCAACATCGCGAAGTATCGAATATTTAATGTAATCAAGGTGAAATTTATGAATAAATTTATTAAAAAATATAATTTTCCGTTTCGCATATTTTAATTAATAACAAATTACGTTAATTTCAAATCACGAATTCCGTAATAATCTTGAGAAAAAATATACTTGTAATTTTATAATATTAAATTTTCAAGATGTCAAATTTTGCTAGCAAGAAGCTATAGGTATTATTTGATCGTTGACTCAGTATTCATGTGTGTCTTCACATTTATACATATAAAATTTATAATAATTTATAATCTTTAAAATGTAAAATTCTGAACAAAGAATAAAAACCTTTAAATATACTAAAAAATTGTAAAAATAGTAAAAACGCAATGGTTATTAAACACGCTAATTTAGCAAATTTTGTATTTTATCATACGTCTTCTGTCGATTTTGTGTGATATATCAGCCATTAGTATTACATAATTTCAATTTTATTACAATCTTGCTTACACACATTTTTATTACAACAATTACATTATAATTATTCTATATAACTAATCCCTCCGTGTCCCTACCTACCCGAACTTTTTGTCAATATATTTCCTACATATCCATGTTCCTAATATATGCAGTTACCGCATATTTTCACCTAACAACCTAACCATATTACTATTTGCCAACTCATCATATTCCTATACCCACCCGTATTTATTAGTTTATTTATTTTATTTTTTATCTAGTTTATTTAAGTTTATTAGTGTTAATTAGTCGCGACCGCGATTACCCGAAATTAGGGAAGGGTATAAATTTAAGATTTAAAGTAAAAAATTTTTTTAAAGTGGATTTTAAGTTCACGATGATATTAAATTATATTAAATTGTAATTGATAGAGACGTGCCATTAATTCCGTCTCTGATAACATGCACAAATGTGCAAAGTTATTTTACCTACATACACGTTGTAATTAACTGGTGGTGTTGGACACCAACCTACCTTGTGTAGATTTCCTTTTGGCCAGTTTGACCTTTTACCTTTTCCTGGCCAAATCCACTCTGGCGACATAGCCAGAGACAGAAAGGAGAAATACTCCTTTTATTGCCGGCTGATCATAGCCGGCAAATGAGCGTAATGATTTTATGCTCTTTCTCACGGTGCGCGAAACACGACCGCGTCGCGAAGGGCCAATTATAGCAATTAAATTAATTAGTTACGGATTTACTAACGTCCAAAATATATATTTATTATTTTATATACTATACTATAATTTACACGCAATAACACCTTTGATCTTTGATTATAAGAATAAAAAAGATATTAATTAATCAAAAGCTCTTAATGTTAAAAAAGATCTCAATCAACCGCGTATAATCCGTATAAATTCGATTGTTTTTCGCGAATGATAGAAACTTTTAATGTGATAAGCATGCAGGACTTTAATAACAATGCGAAGAAAATGAGTAACACTTAAACGCGAACTGAGAAAATCTAAGGCCCATATTTTCGATTTATCGTTCCGAATATCGAATCTCACCTCAAATTCCTCAAAAGGGTGAGAAATAAAGTACTAATGACGTGAGATCCGAAAGGGATAATAAATTTCCCGCACAATATTGTACTAATTTGAATATTTTGTGCACTTGAGCAAACAATTAAAATTTTGAAAGCCACATCTCGTTACTATCTGATCAAGTATTTATATTAATGCAAAATTAATCAACTTTAAAATAAACGCTACAAATAATTTCTCTGTTTTGCGAAATAACATTTATTATAGATCTCACGTCATATCGCTTTAACTGGTATAAAAACCAGTTATCAATACATATCGATATAGACTGGGAAAGTTTAGGCTAAAATTGGCGCGTTATAGGAACAAATAATTTCAGTTAATGATCGTGAAAATACACACAAATAATTTTCTTAAACAAATTATATAATTTTAACCAGGATATATGCTTACTGAAAACATCCTTAAGCATATACATATTGTATTCTTGCACCAATTAATTTATGTAACATTTAATCCTGGAAGATATTTGGGAAGAGAATAGATAAGAGAATAAAATAAAGTATTATATTTGTTACTCATTGTCAGTAACAAATATTGCGAATTTCAATCTATCAATCATGGAATACTATTAATATATACATATGCAATTGTATTTATCTATTTATTAATTGTATTTATCTATTTATTAATTCTAGTCTTATATTTTGATTATCTCATTATAGTTTAATTTTATATACATTAACTTTATTTATTCCATGATAGAATGCATGATAAATCAATATATATGATTTATCCAGGATTAAATGTCAAATCCTAAACTGTTCCAGTATATAAATTTTAAGGCAACGGATCTATGAAATGTGATATATGCATGTAATAATGTGTATTAAGTGGTAATTTGACACAAGCATCTGTCGCATATATTTGACATAATTGTCAGATCTGTTACCTAAACTATAAAAATTTACTCATCACTCACCGACCGATGCGCAACAGCGGAGTTAACGTCGCGTCGCTACGATAATTCTGTAACAAGCAAATATAAAGTCCAAATTAAAGCAGAGCAGAAATACAATCAATAATTGAAGTAATAAATATTTAAAAAAAATAATTACTAAATAGTAAATACAGAGCACTGAATTCTATATTTTAGTTCACTAAACAGAAATGAAATAATCACGTAATCTTTTAAGAATACTTTATCAATTTAATACACAAATATTGAAATACAAAGTATAAGGAATAATAAGAAAATAAACATAATTAAACTTATAGCAAATATTAAATTACTCCTTTTCTTCGAACTATTATTCCTATAATCAAACCGAGAAATTTTTTTGAAACATTATTAAATAAAAAAAACGAGTCTTCTAATAAAGCTAAAAATTGGCGTGGATAATTATATAGTCTTACTCGTTCTGCTTGCAAAATTTTATATTCTTTTCATCATTTTTCACTGAGATATAATAATTTTTCCTAATTTGTCCTTAGATTACGTGTGATTTCATTACTTAATTTCTCAACAACAAGCCTCCTGAAACTTTGACAGAATTTTTTTTATGATAAAATTTACAGAAAACAAGCGTAAATCCATCGCTCTACAATTATCAATTAATTAATATATTATGCGAAAAAGACGTGATGAAATAAAAATATACGAAATCGTGACATGTTTATTGCGAAGAAGTCTGTATATATCTTGACTTCGAGTTAAGACAAGATATTCGTGATATCAATCGTGAAAACTGCCCAATCATCGCTGATTTGCGTTCTCGCGATAATTTTAAGTGTAATGAGGGATATATTAGAGAGCTCGTTATTGAATTAATGTATACTCGACGCAATGGTCGCGCGGGAACGCGCGATGTTATGTTTAAAATGCTCTAGAGTCTTTATTTATTGTACAAAACGCTGGATATTATAGATATATATATATATATACATATATAAGTATACGTTTAAGTTATATACATATACGATCTATAGTACCTAATACGATGTAATCGTATGCTTATTATGTGTATAAATATGAAACAATAAAAAACTACTTCGACGTTTCACGCAACTCTATACGTTACGTTTCCCCCCATCTCTTTCTATATTTCTCCTTTCGTTGCAATAATAGTTGTATATCTAGGAAGCGAGATACTCCGGACGGAGGATGTGCTTTCTTCTTACGATATTAATTTACGAAAGTCTCGCCTTACGGCGTAGGTGTTATGACGCCGTACGTAGGAGAGACGAAAGCAACTTTAATGCTGCAGCCGCGGCAATATAATGCATTCTAACGTAACGTGTTACGTCACGTAACTCTGTTCTGCAAAATGCAACGGAAAGTTTCGGAACTTACTCCTCGCGTAGGAACAGGCGAATCGAGCCGAGAGAGCGAAAAAGCTTTCTAAGCCGCTCATATATTTGCATCGACGAGCCGCAGGGTGAAGCGGAAGTTCCACCATCGACGGTAACCAGACGGCAAATATCGTAAATGTCAGATACCGGGAGATATTGGGCGATTTATCGAAACATCGGCATTCGATACGCGCGCGTTCTATATTTATTTGCACGTACGCTTCTTTATTTCTCATGATCTCTACTTTGCAGAAAATTAAATTGAATCAGCTATGATTTTCTACGTATCATAACGTATTATCCAGTGTATTAATCAGAAAAAATTGTCGTAATAATATTTTAATTTTGAAACGCCCTCAATCGAATTAACGTTGTTCTTCCTTTTTGTTTTTTGTTAATAAATCCGTAAGATACTCTCTTCTTTATTTCTTAAAATCTCTATTTTACTGAAAATTAATATTAAATTTTTTGTATCAGCAGATTTTGTACAATCGTAACGTAATGTCAAGTGTAGGTATTAACTATCAGAAAAAAATTTTTATTGTAATATTTCTATTTCGAAATGTTCTCCATCGAATTAATATCTTCTTTTTTTGCTAATATATATAAATTCACGTACGATTTTTTATTCTTCATAACCATTACTTTAGAAAATTAATGTTAAATTGTGTCAGCTACAATTTTGTAACGTACTGTCGAGTGTATTAGTTATAAAAAAAAAGAATTTCTTAGCACTCTCTAATTTCATTTTAAAGCGCCCCCAAATCGAATTGACAACATTCTTTCTTTTTGCTAATGCAAGACAAGAACGCGAAATACGCGGCAATAAGTTCGTTTATAAGAAATTTTAATTTTATTTAATTAATAATATTTGAAAAAATGCGACAGAGAATGTTTCATATTTTTTAATTTTTAAGTATCTTGGCAGTGACGGTTCATTTTCTAAGGTATGCGCGATCACCGCGCTGCGGGAACAATCGCGAAGAAATTTTTATAAATAATACAATTTAACATTAATTTTCCGTAAAATAGAGATTATGAAAAATAGAGAAGCACACGCACAAATAAATTTAAAACATTTATGAATTAACGAGCACCCCTTCTTTAATGAAACACGGAATTTTTTTATAGACGCACATTTCAGCTTATTCGCACTCCCAATATTCACACGCTCATTGACGCAAGCTCGCTCTCCCGTTCGCGTTTGTTCACGATCGCGACACGCAAAATGAGATGAGAACGCCAAACACGCGATCGTTCTCTTCAATCAGCGTTTTTTCCGTGCGATTCACTCATTCGAAGTAAAAATTAATGGAAACGGAAGCAGCTGGACGCGAATTTTGCAAGTTATCGTCTCACCGCGACACGCGGGACAATAATTCTAATAAGATTCGGATGTATCTCGCTTCGAATTATTCATTTCTCATGCACAATTCACTCACCGATCATGGAGCACTGCCTGCGCTGCAAGAGACCCGCCAAATCACACTAATCACAGCCGGGAGGGGAGGGTGACACGTCCAGCGTTCGCCGTTCAGTACAGCATCCGGCGTTTATTTCGTCCAGCGACGACATCCCAGATTCGGATTCCCACTCGCTGCAGTCGACACTAGAATGCATCGTAGACACACATTTGAGCCTGTTCGCACTTTCGATATTCGCACACGCGTGCATTTATTAATTAAATATTAAAACAAGCTCGCTCCCTCGCGGCCTCGGTCGCGTTCGATCGCGATCGCGACAAGCAAAGTGAGAACGCCATACGCGCGATCGTTCTCTTCAATCACTTAATCAATTATTAATTCACGCGTTTAACGAGAGATTCGTGCTATTTATCGAGGCATAATCTTCCCGCGCGATTCACTAATTCGGAGCAGGAATGGAAACGCGGAGGCAGAAAACGCGAATTTCGAGGTTATCGTTTCACCGCGACATGCGGGACAACGATTTCACATACGATTCGGATGTATCTCGCTTCGAATTATTTGTTTTTTTCATGCACAATTAAGTTACCGATCACGAAGCACTTCCAGGAAACCCGCGCCGCCATATCACAGCCAGGAAGGTGGCACGTACTGTACATACGACATCACGGCATTCGGCGTTTATTTCGTCCAGCGACGACATCCCACTCGTTTTTTGCAGTCGACACGCGAAGGAACGGAGTACTCGGCGTAAATTTAGCTCACAACGCTCACGATTCACGACCGGATTTCTTTTCGTTTACGAGAAAGAGAAATGATCGACAACGTCTCGCCACCGCACCTACGTAAACATGCCGCGTATTACTTGCACCGCTTGCGTGCACCGACCGCGCGGTCACCTGACCCGTCGAACGCGACTGGCTGGCGAGCCGAGCTCCCCCGAATCCGGCAAATCACGTTCGGGCCGCTCCGAGCCGCCGCCGGCGAGCGCCGAGCGGCCGCGGCGTACTAGACGACGTAAACAGGTGCGACCGTTGAATGAATCCTCGAAACTTTCGTAAACACGTACTTTCGGCGCGCGGGCGATTGTTTTTGTCGGCGAGCGGTCACGCCACTTGTTTTTCGTAAACGCTCGGAGTACCGTTACTCGCGAAAGTCACTTTCGGTTATCATTCGGCCGATGAATCTCGCACCACAAGTGGTGACGCGTCCGTTGCTCAGTGCTGTGTCTACTTGTGTTTAGTGTTATTCGGAACGCGCTCCTTCCTGCGATTGGCACACCTGCTCCTCGTTCCGCGGAATCCGCGGGAATGATCGCGGGCACGCTCAATAATTCGCAAGAATATGAAGTATAATTCGTCGGAATCCGGAATGGATGTCGCCTGAATCGCTCGCCCGAGTCGGAGACGTCGATCAAAGGTACGGCAATTTGTTAATTATTTACAGTATTTCGTTGTGGGTATACCTAATACTCGCGGACGATAGTCGCTTGCTCCGAGCTCCGACGTGTGTCTTAATATGAGTGTCGCGTTTATCTCGCGAACGTCCTCGCGTCGCGCTGTAGAATTATCCTATGATTTAGGTACTTATAGCTTCGATTCTCTCCGAAAGGATCAATTAGAGGGCCGTGATTAAACTAAGTAACGGGACGCCGACGACGCCGTGATGCCCGTGATACATATCGATCGCCCGGCCGTTCGGAATTTTCGTAATATGAACCAATATCATGTATATTTTGCGTCGCGTAGGTACTTACTAGCTGTTCACTTATTGTTAGCTGACTCGCGTATATAATAGTATCGCGCGAGGTTACCGGCCGCGGAGATTTCGTCACCATTAGCTTAAATTAAACGCCGTGAGCACGGAACGAATCGGTGTCGCGACTTTTTCAAGTTTCGAAAGAATATATATCAGAAAACGTTTAAGTATTTCGGGGAAAATCGGGAGTGGCACACGGCCTCGGTGTTGTTTTTTTTTTACGCGGCGCGCTTTGTTCACGTGATATCACCCGGAATAAGACTTGATTATAATAAATTAGGAAAAGAAGATATTGAATTAAAATCGTCACATTTTATAGGTATCTACGACAATTTAATTTAATTTTCTTATTGATTAAAATTACATTATTTTACTCCTCTTATAATACAAAAGTTTAGAAGAAAGTAATAACAATAAAATACATTATTTTACATAAATATTTTTGATTAAAATAAAGTTGTTTCATTTTTTAAATAAACAGAATTTAATAATTCTTTTCAAGTAAAGCGATTAATTTATTAAAGACGATGTTTTATACAATCTACAATGAAACAGTTAGTCCTTGTTATTAGTAATAAATATATAATCAACCAAATTACAATATATTTATCGAATTAAAATGCAAATAATATTTCTGTAAAATTTCTAAACCGCTTTCAATCGAACAGAATTAATCATCATTTTAGACGATATTAATAAGTTCATAAAACAGAGCGCAAAATACATGACACAATAGACCGAAATTTTAAATGCGAGGGACGAAATATTTAGCATGAATTTATTTCGCAAAGTAAGTTAAATATTTTATGATAACGATAAGTTCGTTGGCGCACAGCGTTCCAAATTTGTTTATTTTTTCTCACGCGCGGCCCGCGTGGCTGCGCGGAGCGCGGGGTGTGCGTACACACAAGGGTCGCGGTCGCGGCACTCGCGGCTCGCCGCTCTATCACTCGCGCGACGACACTCGAACAGGCAACATGTCTCCACGAGTCGCTCCGCATTACTTTTTACGAAACGCGATTGTTTTGCCAATTTATTACAATTAGCATTTATAAGCATATCGTGCCAATGATTTTCTATTGAAACCGATGCTTCGCGCGATTTTTATTTATCTCAAATAAGAACAATTTAAAACAAGAATTACAAGATACTGTTTTATCGTAATATTCACGATTATTTAATTTATTTTTAATATCTACCTCGGTTTTACGATGCTATATCTCATGTCGCGCATTGAAATTTTCATTGATTCAAATGCGATTTTTTTAATATTTCGGATTTAAAATGCAATTTTTTAATATACAATTATTCCCTACGAACAATTGACAAATCTATTAGTCTGTACGATTCACGACCTGCGATTGATTGCGTATCGAAATAACGGCTTTTAATAGTTTTTCGCGCGATCTATAAAGAAAGAATCGATATGATAGATAATGTGAATTATAAATTATTGATTTGTGCCATTAAATGTGGGCGATAATTAAACTTTCATTGATTAAATTCTATAAGAATTTAAGCTTAAGAGAAAGATTTTTTCGAAAACCGTGTAATTATTTTACGCGTGTAACAAATTACTTGAATATTATTTAAGAGCTTTGATAGAATAACAACGGAGGATCAAGGAAAAAAGAATGCGGAGATTTATCTCGAATAGAGAGCCAAATTAAGCGACGCGATCATTCGGGGATATCGTACAAAGTGTCGCGCGATTGTTGCATTATAATAATCGTTTCGGGAGTGTCGCACAAAGTATCGCGCGATCGTTGCATTATGGCAACCGCGTTTCGGGAATGCCGTACAAAGTACCGCGCGATCGTAATTACCGTATTGTGAATGTGTTCCAGGAACCTAAATGATCTGAGAGGAGGAGCAGGCCTGCGAGACATCAGGCGACGGCGCGGGCGGAGCAATTTTGGGGTGAGTTATTTACTTTTTATAGCTAAATAAATCAAAAACGGCCAATTACTTGGCCTTCTTTAGAACCATAAATATAACAATATTAAATCCTACATATCTAGCATCAGAAATTTACAATTAATGTCGGAGTAGATCTCACCTACTTTTTATATATTATTTGCTAGTTTAATTGTGTTTATTTCTTATTTCTTATTAGGTATTCCTTATACTTTATTTCAATATTCTATTTGGATTTAAATAAACAGTAGGACAAAGAAACTTTTAGTCGTAAAATTAAAGAAGCTTTTATACTTAAGCGAAAAAGATTTTTTTTAAATTGTATAATTATTTTAAACATATAAAATTTAATGAGCAAAATAGATATTTTTAAAAATATTAATTATTTTGAGCGTTGCCATATAATTTGGATTTTATATTTTTATGTTACAGGATAACATCGTAGTTACCTACATCTCCGCTGCACTATAGTAAACTGTTTCGGGAGTGCCGCACAAAGTACCGCGCGATCGTTGCATTATAACAATCGTTTCGGGAGTGCCGTATAAAGTATCGCGCGATTGTAATTACCCGTGTATTGTGAATGTGTGCCAGGAGCCCAAATGATTTGAGAGGAGGAGCAGGTCTGGAAGGCATCAGAGGCGACAGCGGAACAACTTTAGGGTAAGTTATTTACTTTTTATATATTATTTGCTGATTTAATTGTGATTATTATCTCTTATTTCTTAATATTCCTTATTTTTTATTTGAATATTCTATTTCGATTTAAATAAACAGTAGGAAAAAGAAACTTTTAGTCGTAAAGTTAAAAAAGATCTTATAGGTACTTAAGAGAGATTTTTTTAAAAATTGTATAATTATTTTAAATATTTGCTTAAAGTATGAATATAAAATTTAACGAGCAAAATAGATATCCTTTAAAATATTAATTATTTTAAGCGTTGCTATAATTTGGATTTTATATTTGCTTGTTACAGGATCATCGTAGCGACTCCGCTGTTGCACATCGGTCGGTGAGTGATAAGTATATTTTTATAGTTTAGGTAATGGATCTATGACAATTACGTCAAATATGTAGCAGTGATGCATGTGTAAAATTACCGCCTTACGGCCTTATATTATTATATATATCACATTTCATAGATCCGTTGCCTTAAAATATATAGACTGGAACAGATTAGAATTTGACATTTAATCCTGGATAAATCACTTATATTGATTTATCATGCATTCTATCATGGAATAAGTAAAATTAACGTATATAAAATTAAATAAAATTGAGATAATCAAAATATGAAAGATCTAATAAATATATAGATAAATATAATTGTGTATGTACAATTGTATATATTAATAGTATTCCATTGATAGAATGAAATTCGCAATATTTGTTACTGACAATGAGTAACAAATACTTTATTGTATTCTCCTATCTGTTCTCTTCCTAAATATATTTCAGGATTAAATGTTATATAAATTGGTGCAAGAATGCAATATGTATATACTTATTAGGGATGTTTTCAGTAAGCATATATCTTGATTAAAATTATGTAATTTGTTTAAGAAAATTATTTGTGTGTATTGAGTATTCACGATTAATTGAAATTATTTGTTCCTAAAGCAACAATTTAGACCTAAACTTTCACAGTCTATTGATATGTATTGATAACTGGTTTTTATAAAAACCAGTTAAAGCGATATGACGTGAGATTCAATAAATGTTATCTCGTAAAATAGAGAAATTTTGTGTAGAGTTTATTTTAAAGTTGATTATAATTTTGGATTAATATAAATACTTGATTTTGAGGAATAAAATTATAGTAACGAAATGTGGCTTTCAAAATTTTAATGGTGTTTGCTTGAGTGCACAAAATATTCAAACTGAAACAATATTGTGCGGAAAATTTATTATTTCTTTCGGATCTCACGTCATTTTTCTTTATTTTTCACTATTTTGAGGTGAGATTCGATACTCGAAACGATGAATCGAAAATATGGGCCTTAAATTTTCTCAGTTTGCGTTTAATTTTCACTTATTTTCTTCGCATTGTTATTAAAGTCCTGCATGCTTATATCACAAGTTTAGTTCCTATATCATTCGTGAGAAGTAATCAAATTTATTCGGATATACACGGTTGATTGAAAGTCTTTTGTCAAGATTAAGAGAGAGCTTCTGATTTATTAATATTTTTTTTTTATTTTTAATTAAAAATATGTTATCACGTGTGTAAATTATAGTGCATAAAATATTAAGTAGATTTTGGTTATTAATAATTTCATAATTAATTAATTTAATTTTACTATTATTAAATGCCTTTCGCGACGCGGTCGTGTTTCGCGCATCGTAAGAAAGAGCGTAAAACCATTACGCTCATCTGCCGGCTATGATTAGACGGCAATAGAAGGAGTATTTCTCCTTCCTGTCTCTGGCTATATGTCGCTAGAGTGGATTTAGCCAGAAGATGAGTTGAAACTGGCCAGAAGAAAGAAGAATACACAAGGTAGGTTGGTGTCCAACACCACCAATGTAATGTGTCTGCAGGTAGGGTAACATGTCTTGCACATATGTGCATGTAATCGGAGATGAAAGATAAAATTCCTTAAATTCTATTTAAAATCTTCTATAAACTTCCTACTTAATCTCGGGTAACCGCAGTCGCGACTAAATAATCTAAATAATCTAAATAAATTAAATAAACTAATAAATTCGGGTAGGCAGGAATATGACGCGTTAGATAAACAGAAATATGGATAGGTAGGGAATACATATATGTACAGAAATGAAAGTCCGGGTAGGTAGAAACATGGGAGGGTTTATATCATTTATAATGTTAATTACAAAGACTAATTATGTAATAGTAAGTTAAATTAGTCTTGAGTATTGAATATATTTTAGCTACGTAATATTATATAATAATTGTCATATTATTAATTATGTAATAAATTTTAAATTTATTACATAATTAATAAATTTTAAATTTATTACATAATATGTAATTTTAGAGTATGTTAGAACTATGTAATATTATATGATATTACTTAATTATATTGATTTTATTAGTTATAATGAAATTGTTATAATAAAAATTTGTGAGAAAAGTTATAGAAAAATTGAAATTGTGATACTAATGCCGGATATATTACACGAAATCGACAGAAGACGTACAATAATACAAAATTTGCTAAATTAGCGTGTTTAATAACCATTGCGTTTTTACTATTTTTATAATATTTAAAGCTTTTTATTCTTTGTACAGAATTTCGCATTTAAAGATTATCGCCAATTATTATAAATTTTATATAAATGTATGTAGATATAAATGTGAAGACATGAAGTTTCGAATGCTGATTGTGAGTCAACAATCAAATAATAGCTTCTCGCTCGCGAAATTTGGATCTCCTTGAAATTTAATATTACTAGACACCACAGACGCGCGCTTCGCTCGCGCTATTTGGCTTTACACACAACTGTCAAAATATATACTATAACAGCCACTCACGAAGTAAGCACAATAAAATAACCAATTGGCATCGCGGAAAAGAGGCAAAAATATTTCGATAGATTCGAGTATCGATTTAACATGCCTCTTTTTAGAAAGGATAAAATTACGAATATATTTTTTTCATTATTATTACGGGGTTTGTGATTTAAAATTATCGTAATTCGTTTTTAATTGGAATACGCGAAACAGAAAATTATATTTTTTGATCAATTTATTCATAAATTTTACCTTGATCACATTAAATATTTGATACTTCGATGTTGAAGACCGCGTTTCCCCGTTCTTGATTGCGATCGCTATCTTGGGTGGACGTTAAGAAATACGTTCGTACTGGCGGGGAGTCATAGCGATTTTCAACGTGGTGGGTTATTAGTTCGGTGCCCCGTTAAAGATCAAAGACCCCTGTTGCAGAACCAGAATTAATCCCTTTTCTTATATCTCGGATCCTCGGAAGCAGTGGTCTCGGCACGAGTGTACGACGTCGATTCGCGAAATTAATTAGAACATTATAAAAGAATTGATTTTATTCTTCTCAATACATATTCTCCCATTAAAGTTAGTATCAGTCATGCTTCTGTCTTGCTGATAAAAAGACAGTAAAGTGTAGATATGGATAAAATAACTGTTTATGAAATAGAAAAAAAAGGAAAATAGAAAAAGAGAAAAAGAAAAAAGATAAAGATAAAAATAGAATAGACTTAAAATTTTATTAGGTTTCTCATAAAAAACCATTTCCATCAGGGATCAGATTCCACCGGTCCGTAATATCATATTACGGATCGGTCATTAATTATCGAATGCATATGTCTTATGCATTTCGTTATTAAATATACTTGTTTGTAACTACTCGATAACAATTATTTTGTCCATATATTTTTTTTAATAAGAGAAATATATATCTTAATGGATATATATTTTAAATATAAGAAAGAAATGTATTTTAATAATGAAAGAATATTTCAATAATGTAAATATATATACGGGATGCAATAATTTGAAAACAGATCGTTGTTAACTCGTTGAAATGACCGCTATCGGGGGCAATTCGGAAGATCTGAGATTCATTCCTTCCTGCAGCGGAGCCCTCGATTTTTAACGGGTTGCTTAATTTTGTTTTTGAGGCTTGACAAATTTGTCAAGCCTCATTAGGGTATGCTCACTTTCCATCTTGAGAATTGTTCTTCTCTACGTCGGCAACTGACGGGCGTATCACCCGGCGGAGGGACTTGACTCTGATCAAATCGTTTGATCCCTTCCCTAAACACGGTGGTAACGTTATTTTTTACTTCTCGCGATTTTTTAAGGTTTAAAAAGGCAAAAGCCCTTAGAAGACAGGAGCCTCTTATTTGATCGTTGACTTTAATAATAAAAAATTGATTGTTTTGGAAATATTTACAATAGTTACATACCTAATCTAAAATAGTGAATTTTTGTATTATTATATTTATTTTGAGCGTGTAATCTGGCATTCAGTAAAAAAACTCAAATGTATGTATTTTTATAATATAAATGTATGCAATATAAGTATCTCGTAAGCAAATTCTTTGTAATGTATTTTACAATTCTGTATATTTTCCACTTTTTAATGTAAAATAGATTGTAAATTATAATTTATAAATAATAAATTGTAATTATAGATTGTTATATATTGTAAATTTTTATTTAAAACATAAATAATAAAAAAGCACACATACAAAGAAAAGAGGACCGCCGATTAAAGTTGGCGGGGGTGGTGGAGGGCCTCTACAGGTTGATCTGTTTTTACTAAGATAGATAAAATTTTAATTAAATTTTGAAATATTATAAAATAGCGATACTTATTTTGCATACATAAAATTACCGCCGTTCTTCCTCGAAAATTTACTATTAATGTTCTGTAAAATCAAAGAAGTGGAAATAATTATATGATACCTACTTTTATGTCGGGTTTAATTTTGACAATATAGGAAAAATAGGAATGTGTTTTTTTTTAGACGCAATTAGTTTATTCTGTTTTTCCTTCGAACTCTGTTGCAAATAATTGTCTATAGATAATCGATTATCTAGAAACTTCATAAATTTTACTTGATACCTACTGAATTGTTTCAATTTCTGTCTGCGACTGCACTTTACGCTATCGGTCTTCTGATAGTTCCTCTATCAATTATTCGCATATATCCGCTACATCCAAGTGATCCTTCCTCGTAACACTATTCTTTTTCCGTTTTCGTATTCCTCGCTATTTCGCCCCGTATGAATTTTTTATCTATTTTTTTTTTACCAACTATAGGTGCTTTTCTCTCCCGGTTTCCATTCTTCCTTGTTGATTCTCTCTCTTTCATCGTCAGCATTTCTTCAGCCGTCGCTTTTGCGACCCGGATGGGATCGCGAGAGCTCAAAAGAACCGGGCGCACAGAGCGCCAACAGTATTTCCCTGCAAAGTTCGAACTGCGTTTCAGTAGATTACAACGAGAGCGGAAGTAGAGACGGATTTTGAGCATACTTTACAATATTTGAAAACGGGGTGCGAAAGTTGCTGGTGATTTAAACTTGTTGCAAAAAAAACTGAATTTAATTACTTGCCCACGCGTGCTCTCACGGCAGGGGCCCCGGTCTATCTATGGCTACATTCCGATATTCACTGCAAGTACTGTAAGCATCATTCTGTCTTCATTGCACATCGTATATCAAACGAAGATGAAGCGATGCTTACAGTATTTGCAGTGAATATCGGAATGCAGCCTGTATAAGTCTATGGATGTACCGCGCGTCGAATCTACGTCGCGCACGTGTCAAAGTGTACCTGCGACGTTCCGTTCACGACGACGAGAGATTCGAGAGTGACGCGCTGCCGCCGCGCGACACAACGCGAGTGAAATTGACGCCTGATTACGAAACAATTGACTGTTCGAAAATGATAATTCATAAATTATAATTCCTGTCACCCCCCATCATCTTCTATTCCTTATATTACTTAAATTCCTTTCCTTTAAACAATTAAGTCGCCCCGAAAAACTGTTTCGAGAAATGCGCGCATATAGCTATATCGATTCGATCAACTATAACGATTGTTAGTCGCGCGGATAAATTAATCGGCAAATTACCGCGAAATATAATAACTGTAGGTAATAGTCGTTTCGAAAAATAATACGACACGACGCACGTGCTGTTCGACGCTCGCGCAAATGGCAATAACAAATTAGAAAACACGATATATGTTGCACAAAAAAGAGAGAAACGAACGCCGAGCGTTCCAAATATTTAGTTACTTATAACTTTTTTCGAGGCTTTTCCTCGGGAATTTCTGACCATCGTAAAAATCTAAAAAAGAATCTCGCCTTTCATATTATATAATCAAAAGTTATTATTAGTTTCGCATTTAATAAATATGTCGCATAAATAATCGATTCGCGAGATAGACATTTTCGCGTCATTACGATTAGCTTGTTAATTAATTGAGTGGAATAATATATAATTCGCTAATTGTGAACTGAAACCTAATCTGATAGCATTCTAACTGCCGGCTCGAGTTGTGTTCTTCGACAGAGAACAGTGTAACTTTTTGTTAACAATTTGTTTGAAGCGAGAAAAACGTCAAGGTTGCCTTGTATTTTCACGAAAATATATTTAACGTTCTGTAAAAAATAGTGTTAAATGTAATATATTCTCTCATGCTTTCTAATTAAAAGTTATATCTGCAATACGCGCTGCATTTCGTGAACTTGACTATCCTACCTACGTTACACACAGCTCGGAATTTTAATTTGATTCCCAAGTTAATTACAGTCAGATAAGCCGAGAAAATAGTAACGCGATATATATTATATTTATTCTAAATTGAAATAGGTATCCGCAGAGAACAATTAACAATCGCGCGGAAAGTAATAAAATACCTTATAATACGTACATATCTGTCATTCATATATCTTAAGACTCTATCCAGCCGATGAAATGGCCAATGAAATGATATTAGCATCTTAAGGTATTACAAAACAATTTTGAAATAAGAACGGATTATGGATACCAGTCATAGAGGCGTTTTAAAATAAAGTAACAGCTAAATTGCGCCCATGGCCGCTCTCAGGGAGGGGGGGAAGGGAGCTTTTCTCTGCTAAAAGATCTCAAGCAAGTAACACTCAATGAGAATCAAATCTCACTTTAACTAAAATGTTTAACAAAGCGATCAAGATCTTATGGCAACAATGTATATAAATGTCTTTCTGAAATAATTATAGATATTGTTGTTCTTGTGATACAATTTCTGCATTTTTTTTTTAAATTCTTGAGATAAAATATTTTAGATAAAGTGAATTTTTTTACTGGTTTTTATAGTATTATTTATAGTAGTTTTTATATTTCTTATTGTTAGAAGTGGACGTGCTCGCGTTTTAGATGGAACTTGTCCACTGGCGCCTTTAAGTGCACAAAACGTGTATGTTGAACTGTACGTAGCCATGGATATCTCCAGCAGATAAGACACTATGTCACATTGCTTATTATACATAAAGATATTTCTCGAGATTTGTTCAGCGTCGCGACTGTCGCGAGACGGCATTCGGCTTCCTTTTTTTCTAGCATTTTTTACCATTTGATTAGCATTATGCAACAATGAAAAAGTTACTTAACTGTGTGAATACATATAATAATAAACATTGCGTATTGCAAGAATTTTTATCAAATATTCGAAGAAAATTAATGTTTTTACAATTGTCAATAAGCCTTTATATATCATCTTTGGCATTACAAAATACATAAGAAATCATCATCCTGTCAAAAGTAAATTAAAAGCAAAGAGCCAATAAAGATGAAAATTTCGCGAGTTTTATTAATCTTTTTGAAAGTCCTTAGAAAAATTTCTTTTCTAATATTTTCAATATTAAGAAAAGTAAATCTGTGGGAACAACAATGGGAATAACGAGGTATTAAAAGACAACAAAATACTTTCAAGAGAATAGTTAGATGATATATTCAACTTTTACTAATATTCAATAATAATAATTATGTATAATATCTTGATATTTATAGTTACATACAGGTAATGCTGTTACAAATGTACAATATTTGACAGATCGGATATTACGCACGATTCTTGAAAATATCATCAGCATTTATCTATAAATGCGTGCACACATCTTGTCTTATACATACATTTACATATACATACATTCATATGTAAATTTGGTATGTCTATGTATGTACACGCATATGCACATATGCATCTCAGTACAATGTGCGACACATTTAGTCCATCCAGATATTTGCATCGTCTATAAATTGTTTCATTGCATTTCTGTCATACATTTTTACATACGTTTCTACTCATATCGATCGCGTCCGTATATAAATGTTGCAGATCATGAGTAGACCACTGTAATGTACAATAGGAAGTTTGCCTAAATCTAACAATAAGACTGTCATAGACTCTTGAGAGCGTACTACCTATATTCACAATTGGAAGGACACTTGCAAAACATTTTGCCACAGAAAGTTGTACGCGTGTATTATCAGAGCCATTATAATCTCGTCCGTTGTTGCATTGCACGCTCAACCTCGCGCGTCACCTCTGGACGCATGATATCTTCTGATGTCGTTAAAAAGAAGAGGATCGATACAGCATTGTAAATCTCACATCGAAAAAAGTAATGCGTGAAAAAGTGCATTGCATTCGAAATCACTGAAGTAGTAAATTAATAAGTTTCATTATTAGTAATAATATTCACAAGATCTTATCTATTTTTCACTAATCCTCGGACATAAAAAAAATGAATCGGATTTTAAACCCATATGTTTATTTAAGATTAAATTAAAATATGTATAATGTTTATTGTTAATATTTTTCTTATTTATTAGTTATGGCAAGAATTTTTATTAATTATTTTTTAAAATGATTCAAATAAATTATTTATTGAAGAACATCAGAGTTTTTACTTGCAAAAATCAAAGAGCACAAAAGAATATACTAGGCCAAGATGACCTACTTTCGCCATTCATGTTTTTCTCGTTGTGAGGATTAATCACCGGTGAGAGCGATTGATAAAACAACCTATGCAAGAGATTTTCATAGAGTATTGACAGTACTATTAAAAGAGTTGCTACTGAATATGTCGGATATTAATCTAGAAATATTAAAATATAAAGGACACTCTGTCGCATACATCTTTCTTTTGACGTTTTGTATTGTATTTAGTACATCATAGTATATAAGTATACATATCTCGCGTCAGCATTAACACGTTACGAAAATACATATTTAGTTAGTTAAATAAATTGCGAAGTATTATTCTTCGCAACACGAAGTACGATCGCAAGTCCAATCGCCAACTGTCCACAATAAACAACAATATTTTTTCCATCGAGAAGCACATATCTTTTCTTCATGCGACTTGTCAAAGGTAGAAACAAACACGAACGAGTTAGCGACATGCATTTGCGCTTAGCTCGATAATCTTAAAAAAATATGGCATCCAATGAAGAAATAAGATACGTAAGAATAAATTTATTTGTTTGTATTACAATTAAATTGTTTTATCTTTACAAAACAGTTTTTTGTGATTATTACGATTGTACTAACAACAGTATATATAATCGTAAATATATAATAATAATCGATATTACATGTAACATGCTGAATAGTAGGTAATAATACGTTAGAGACTCTGTATTTCTGTTTCTCATTCGTTTCTCAGGCTGAAAGTTGATTGTTTTGTGAAGAATGACTGTCGTTTTAGGTTTGCCCGTACTTCGCGAATTTTTTACAAGCGCACAAAAGAACCCTGCTATCAAGTCCAAATTAATTTTCGATCTTTAAATTCCCAAAAGAAAAGAGGGAAATATTATAATCTTAATTAGCAATTATCATTTAAAATCTTGATTATATGTAATATGTGCAATCGTCTTACTTCTTTATTTTTACAACTATTTACATATGCGACGATCATATCTACATACAGTGCTGCGTTATTTTTAATAAAGTTTAGTAAAATAGATGAATAATATATTTTTTCGTTCTTAATTATTTAAATTAATCTATTGCAAAGAAATAAGATTTATTATCGATTCCACATTAAGGAATTGTATAAATATCAGAGAAAAAAGTTTGCATTGTAAAAAGTTTACGCAATATATTTTGCGTTGCAATAAACGTCAGTTATTAGACAGCAAATGTTAAAATTTTATTTCTTGGAGATAGTTTCGGTAGGTATCTAAAAATTATTTTATTACCAAAATAGTTATGAGTTTGCTGCAATAACAGAATGCTGACCTGTTGAAGGATTATTTTAATTTAGTAGCAAATTTTTCTCCGTATGTAAAGATTGAGAATCTGTAAGAATCAATTCCGGCGCAAATCACGAACATTATAGTTTAACCTGTTGAATTTATTTGTCAAGCAAATCGTTAATGCTGTAGGTAAATTTAAGAACTCGATCATTTCTGTGCGAAGTGTGTATAGGACGCATACAAAAGTGAGTGACACGTACGTTATTCTCATTAATTCGTTGCAAAACTTTGAGATAATTTTGAAAGTGACTTGGGATTGCCGTTCGCAAAAAGAAACGCGTTGCACACTTTCGTTTATCTCACGCAAACCACTCGATGTAATATCATAGGTACGTCGTATGCTGTCGTAGATCTTACTTAATAGGATCTTAAAATAAATATCTTAATAATAGCCAATAACAGTATCTTACAATAACCAAGTTATAACGCTATTGTTATCTATCTGTATGTTATTACGCATTCGAATCACAGGAAAGTATAACAAAATTCATTCGGATAAAGATTGCGGCAAGTGTTCTCCAACAGCAGCGCGTCGCACACGTGGACGAGAATCCGACGTTATCGTCCTGCGTTCGAGAACGTGTACGATTATCGCTTCACTAGTTTTTCCGCTTAAATCGCTAGGTTCTATGTATATATATGTATACCTATGTATTTACGGTGAGTATAACGAGACTGTGAATTCTAATTTTCAAAAGCACGATCGCGCTCTAGATACGGATCAAATTATGGATTCTTTATTTATATCTTAAGTCTAATATCGACGTGATTACGGCCGGGCTCGAATAGATGGAGCATAGAAAACAGTTTACAATAGACAGCTAGAAGGCAGAAATAAACTTCAGATGTACGGTCCCACTTTTTACACATTTATACGAACTAGCATCGGCAGGCTGGGCGTCTACGTGTAAAACGTTATTTTTCAATAGTCTATAATGGCCTATGCATAGAATATCCGAATTATTCTTCACATGTTTTTTTATCTGATACATTATATTACATACTATGCTGAAAAACGACTATTTTATTCTTCGCCAATTTAATCGCGGACTTCATTAACCAGGAGCTTGCCAAAATAGTACAGTTTCAAACGTGTGCCAAGTTTCTTGTTTTATGCATTAGCAGATTTTCCTATAACTGTCGCGAAGTTATATCAGATAGATGTTTTACACGTAGAAGAATATACATATACATAGATGTCCAGCGCTGATTAGTGACATAGTGACTCGAGGGAGAAAGACTCGTAAGAACGTTCCGTCAAAAAGGAGAGGGGGACAACGCGGAGAGATTTGATGTACCTATCTTCTCTAAATTTATTTTTACCCTAGCGTATACTATATAGCGTATAGTATATATAGGCACATGATCCACGAAAACGCGCGCGTTTAGAAAAGATTCGCCAATCGTTCAGATCCACCCGCGATCGTTTCGAGTTATAGACGAGATTTTTGCAGGAGTTAGCGGTGCTGCTTTATATCATTAGCGCGATGTGTCGACTAAATTAGACTAATCCGTTGGACGTCGGCGATAAGAGAATATATCGACGTGTCGATCCAAACTAGAACGGAGGTATCTGAAGTTTTACGACAGGCAGAAAGAGAGAGAGAGAGGGAGAGGCGATCCCTCTCGGACACGGTTTTCTAACTTTCCATTAGAGTATAGAATATATATTGCGCATATTATCACATTTTAAGCCGCGAAAGAGTAGCAAATTTCTCGTTCAATTCGATCATATAATATCTTCCAAGTTCTACGTTATTATTAATTCAATGCTGATATAGGTACGCGTTAATTAAATTTATTGTAGGAAAAGAGAGCTCTTATTATTTGTATGCAATAAGAATAGGTTGTCGCCTTAAACGATTTCTAAGTATGTATAATGTATATCTTTACTAACCCGATTGCGTGCATACACGGGCGGTTTTATTTATTATATATGTATAATGTATATATGCGTTTAATGATAAAAATTATATTACATATTTTTTCGGCCGATTCACGAACACTACTTGCATTTTGAGATCTTTTAAGAGAGTACTTTGTGATATAATATTAGATATCTATTTGTATCTACAGTTATATATCTCTTTTCAATTATTTTTCAATAATCAATTATCACGATTTTCGAAGAAGAAAGGATACAATTTACGTTTTTGATCAATCATAATTTAATCATATTTAAACAAACCGCAGAAATTTAAAAAAAAAACAGAAACTTCAATTATAACTTTTATAAATTAAAAATTTAACATTCTTCCCGAGTTAATAGAATAAAAAATAAAGTTCTTAATTAATATAATATATTAGAGGTTCTTCAACATAAAATATATTTTATACAAAATAATTAGAAAGTTATTGCTGTTAGAACTGGGAAAGAGAGCTCATTCCGCATAGAAAAATAAATCTAAAATGTACAATAGAATTTTATAAAAAAAAAGTCTACATTTTCGATTTATATCGTACATTGTATGAGATCACCTTTTCTCCAGTTGTACAATATAAACAATAACAAACCGACATAATAATTACTGGAATGATAATTTATATATATATAATGAAATAACGATGTGCTTAGGTCATTGAATATCTCGATCTCTACATACCTATAAACGGAATTTATTTAACTTATTTTACGTACCTACTTCGTTGACTAAATCGTTTACATCGAGAATGTCATTCGGTAGGTCGCGAAAGGAAATTTGATTTTCATATAGCGCCACGTTAATAACGTTTATTGATTGTCTCTACTCTCTACTTCTATAATGATAACCATCTCTATCTACTCATGATTGTATAGTACCTAAATTTCGTTCATCGTGCACGTGTTCTTTCTCACCGATTCTCGTCGGGTCTCTTTACGCGCGTGCTGTGCAAAGAATTTCCCATTATCTATTTAAGCTGCTCGAAAAGGTGAATTCGAAAAGGTCACAGTTCTCTGCGAGATTCCAAGATGACGAAATTTAAACTATCAACATATGTCATAACAATTGTCATAAAAATGAAAAATTCCTTTGTCACGCCGCGCCGCGTCATCACATATCGCAAGAACTGTTAGGTTGCATTGCCATTATCTATACAATAATCATTTATGATTTATACGTTATCGTAAGTTTCATTACTCGATCATGTTAAAGTGTAGTAAGTTAAGTGAGAGGCACCGTAGAGTGTGCTCATATGCACGTATAGGCTAAAGCGTGTTTTATAGAGTATTTTGCTTTCTTTTTCCAGTGCACTTTCTTCGCATATTTCGATGAGATACACACTTATAACAAACTGATAGTCAAGCATCGGAAGATTTAATTCATAAAAAGTGGTCGGACTGCACGGAGCGCCGCGCCGTGTAAAATTGTCAAAAGTGTGCTGATTATTTATTTGACGGCTGATCATTATCAAAATCGGAGGGTTTCTTTAGTATTCATTATGCTCTCTTATTGAACTAGAAGTCGCAACGCGTTTGGTTGAGAGAGGAGAAAGTTTGATAACGGCATTTTATTTTTTAAGAGGTAGGTATCTGTTCCCAATGATGATTGTTAAATTTTGTTTTCTCAAAGTTATTGATTCTTGACCACCATTTTATTATAATCGATAGAGGTTGTGCTTGATTCAAGAACAATTGAGCATTCGACATAAATGATAAATTATTACATATGTAGATATATATATACCTATATTATATATATTACATATATTTTACATATGTATATTCAGCATGGAAAATACGAAGGAAACTGGTACGATACAAAAAATATTACGGTATAAAAATAAGTGTGGAGACAAGTTTTGTAACTTTGTTCACACGCGTAAAACAAAGTAAACACAATGCATATAATATCAAATGTGCTCGATCGGCGATATATGTTATAGAGTCCGCTGATGCAACGAATTGATCAGCTTGAATCAAGCACCACGTCCATTGCAGCAGTAAAGTGTGGTGTTTTAGTTCACGAGAAAGTCTTGTAAAATGTGTATAATTTTGGACCCTACACCTATATATATATATGTATATGTATATATTTATATATGTATGTATATAATGTATATTTATATAATGTATATGTATACATATAATATATTATGTCTCTCTGTGTAATTAAAAATACTCTTAGAAGCCGCTTGGTTTAAGAAAGTTGCTAAATCTATCCTCACTGTATATATGTACATAATAATATATAAATAAGAGGTGATAGATATATAAAGTGCGATAGAGAGATCCACCTAGTAAAGAACGCTCTCCCGCCCGCGAAAGACTGCCGTTAATCGAACGACGCAAAACCGCAAGTCACGAGGCGACGCGAATCCACTTATCTGAACTTATTAACGTTGTATATTGCTCGTCTCATTTATATCTAGTTTTGGCAGTCGAGAAATCATAAGAACTGCAACTACCCTTCGTATCGGTTCAATCAGTCATTCGATCGTCCTTTCTCGAGTCGTTCGAGTCGATCAATCTAATTTAACGAAAAATTGTTAGATTGCTCGTCTGAGAGTTCCGTGCCGCGTCGCGATTCGCGGCTTTGACCCTAAATAAAAGAGCTTTGTAACATAACGAATCGCGCGCGGGATTCAAGATCGTGGTGCATCTCCGATCTCAAAATGTTCCATAAGTAATGTACGTACAAAATATAAATTGTATTGTTTATACGCGAGAATAACACGCCTCCACACGTACGATATATATACACTTCCCTTTTTCGCCTTTTATCTCCTTATAATTCGCTAAAACATTCTCACGCGTGTATCGAAGACTAATATTATGTCAATAGTCGATATACGTACATATTGCATATCGCGAATTCACGGAGCAGCACGCAGTCTAAATTCTACGTAGACGTATTGCTCTTCAGGAACAAGCGCTGTAGGCAAGTGCGATCGGGCAATGCCGTAAAAAAAGAAAAGAAGATGGAGAATTCGTAATATGTGGGCTTGAGAAGCGGGCTTATCTTAAAGTATCTATATATTTGTGCTAGGCCGAAGAATTAAATCGGAATACAAATAAATCGAGAGACCTTGCGCTCGCGCTCGCGCTCACTCTCACGAAATCGAAACTGGAAACACTCCGCGAGCGACAATCCTGAACTGGGGTTCTACTTTTGCGGCACTTCCGTGTCGGGAATCGAAAACAAAACAAAACCACAATTCGAAATCGTAAACCCTGCAGAACCGTTGGAATCGCTTTGAGACCGAAAGCTGTTTCGCCCCTTTGCGAACGATCAGCCGATCAGACTGCCATGCCGGCAGAATAATCGGCAGTCTATGAGTTTAATTAAAATCTGCTCTAGGAAGTTCATTGTTGCTTATTGTTCCTTCTTATTACTTCTAGTTGGCCCGAGTGATGTTCCCACTGGCGTTTACCCATTTCGGCGAACTGAAAAGATAGAACAGAGTCGATGATCCTTTCTTTCTTCCTGACGACAAGACCAATCTTGGCAGGATCAACCCTCGCGCCCCGTAAATGAATAATGTATTTCTTCGCGCCCTTCCTTTGATAACCGCGCGATTACCTTGTGATATTTTCATCCCCGTCTGACAAAATATCATTTCGCGCGTATAGCAACCGCGATCTATAATGGTTTCTATGCCCTTGCTCCGCGCCTGATATCGTTGATTCGATTATCCATCCTGTGCGTTTGACTTTACACTTGCGTCGTTTGCGTTTACACTTGTGGACTCCTCTCATTGTCAGCCTCGAGTCAACAACGTATTCCTCTCAAAGAGATATCGTTCTCCCGTTAATAAGACACACGATAGTGGCAGTGGTGGCGACGATTGTAATTCCATCGAGTAATATAAGATCGAGGATGTAAGAATGGACGGCCACCTCAGTGGCCACAATGGAGATACAAAGATCGCCAAAGTTGCCAATACCAATAGCGATTTCTTCGACGCTGAACACGGTTTCCAGCGTCTTCCGATTGCATCAGTCTCTCGCGAGAGTCGAGTCAAATGAGTCTAGTAGCAATATTATAACGTTCGCTATAATATTTGTACTTTCCGGGACAGCACAATCGGGCGCGTGCCATCTCCCACGTTAAGAGCCCTCGCTGAACATATTTGGCGTCACTGTAGTTATGGTAACTCGAGGCAGGATCCGTGGGACCGCGGGCGATTGTAAAACGGATTGCACGAGTTCGCCGGGGGCTCTCTGTTACACTTCATCCTCTATACTACGCAAAGGTATTTGCTGTTTCTGCGCTACCGCATTTAACACATACACCAACTGATCCAACTTCTTGTCCATCACCGACAGCTGAAAACAGAAAATTTCGTACCGATGCACTCGACCGTAATCTCGCTCGTTGAGAGAAAGTTTACGCTTCAATTTATGCGAGATGTCTACTCCTAAAAATAATAGAAAAAAATTCTTTGAAAATTCCTTGATTTCCCAAGCATTTTTAATAAATTTAATTATTATCTGAAAGAAAGAATTTTTTACGTCTTTCTTCCTACATACCTATACAATTATGAGAGAAAAAAAAGAATTACGCCTTTTAAAACAAAATGGCGAACTTTTATAAATATTTAAAAAAAATAAAACACCTAAAATTTTACATTTGTTATTTAAACTTTCAAAAATCTCAAAATTTATATAGCATTTTGTTATTAAAAACATAGCACTTTAATAAAATAAAAATAAAACTTTCGAAGAACTTAGTCACGAAAAATTCTTATCTCAAGAAACTTCCGCGAAAACTATGATTTTTTCAGACGGTCTTCAAAAAGATTCCATGAATATATTAAGTCTTCCAGATTTCCAAATAATAGATTCCCACTTATACTAAAAGTTTTGTTTAATTATTTATATGAAAACTAATCCAACAAGATATTAAAAATATATGCATAATTTCTATAATCGTCTATGCTTTCAATGAGACCATGTGATATTTTAAGTAATTAATTCCATCATTAGTTTTTCTCGTACGAGAAGTTAGCTAACGACGCGCGAATGTACTCCCAATCGTATTCTTCGCCATTTTGTGTATTTTTTTTCTTTTGGCTTTGGGAAATCTGTGAGCCGAAAGAATAATTAATAGGGAAGAATCTGCATTGTATGCATTGTATGCATGCAAATTTCCTATAAAAACTGAGAAGAACGAAAAAATCCGAGAAAATAATTTGATAAAAATTTACGCAAATGTGAATATAATTCTATTGTGACTCCATCGCAAATCAATGAGCTGATTTGCAATTTTTTCTAAATATGTGTTAAAAAATGTATATTACATAGTTCAACAAAAGTAGTTTCTTTACAAACTCCAGAACGAGATTAATTAGTTTCCGTACTTTTTAATGCAAAAAATAATTCCGGTCTTCAAAAATCACAATGTTCAGAGATTTAAGATCAAAGTTGAAAAAATGCTATTTTAGCATATTTCATTCAACATATTTTCTATTACAGTTATGGTATGTGTTGGAAAGGTTTTATTCTATTTTAACAAAATCAATTATGCGTTGTTAAAACTTTTATTTCTCAAAAAGAGTTGTAAAGATAAAGATTAATAAAATTTTCTTGATTAAATATCGAGTCTGTTAGTAAAGAATTGACAATTAAGCTATTGAGAGAGACATAGGTAATTTATCGAATTTTATATTATAATTTATCGAATATTTTCCAGTCATTTATTCAAATAAGATTCTTAATAATTCTTAATAAGATTTTTCAAGTTGCTGAATACACGTCTAATGCAAATCTAATAATTTATTTCAATATGATAAAATTAAAATGGCAAAAAAATTTTTTTAACTGGATTTTTTCAAAAATTCTTATTACCTATAGAGGGTTTTCAAGTTATTAAACACGAGTCCAAAATTAACGAACATCATGTCTCATGTGACAAAACGAAATGTTGAATAAATTGTCTATGTTCATTAAAACGGCTTAATTCAGAATCTTCCTGATATAATAAATTCAATATTTGATCAAGAATCTTATTAATTCTAATGTTCACAATAAATTTCTTTTAGATTAAAAAATCTAATAATAATACTTAATTTTGAAAGAAATACAGCTTTTTTAGCATGCCGTTGTAGCGATAGTATGGGAAATTACATTTTTTAAAAAGGTTTTATTCCTTTTTTACAGCTTTAATTTGAAATTTCTTAAAAATTGCTACACGTGATATTTCCGCGATCAAATTCGTGTAAAACATCAAAAGAGCTATATTTCTTTTTTCTTTGAAACTTCTTTTAACTGTAGTATTTGCATTTGTTTAATACTAAAAGCTATGGAAAGCTCGTAATAAACTAAACTCGTAAGTATAATTTTTTGAAAAATATATGGATTTGAAAGTAGGTTATTCAATTCTTTTAACTGTAGTATTTGTATTTGTTTAATACTAAAAGCTATGGAAAGCTCGTAATAAACTAAACTCGTAAGTATAATTTTTTGAAAAATATATGGATTTGAAAGTAGGTTATTCAATTATGCATTACTTCTAAAAATACGTAGATAGATTCACACACGCGCTAAGCTACACGGAATTAGGGTAGTTACATATTCATAAAAGAAACATTACGGTAATTAAAGTGAAAGACGCACCTGCTGCTCCACTCGGTATAAACGCGCGCCAATCGTCATGGGTTTCACGTTGCCTGCCCGGTCGATTCCCGCCAGGTAGCTCCCCGGTTTACCCAGGGTCTGATCCAATCTCCTCTGCAACTCCTGCGGACAAATCGAACGTGCAATCAACCACCCGTAAATCTACACCCATCAGGCTACGCCGAAAAACGCGATGGTAGACGAGCGGCGCAGACGTGAAAAAAGAAATCGTTATTCGCCGTTAATACATATTTCATATACACTTAATTAATATTACTTTACACCATCGTCCCTCAGCTTCTCGTTAATTCCTGGTCGTTTCTGGCAACCTGATGCAATTTTATGGTTAAAATAACGGAGCGATTTCGCGAAATTATAGTAATTCTTGCAACATAAAATAGACATAGCGAAATTACACATAAAAGGCGAGATTTCGAGATTAGAATCAACGCGGCGCTGTATAATTAAGCAATGTGCAAATGAGCCCTCGTTTCGCTTAAGCTAGCTGCAGCAGTTGGAAATTTTGTCATTAAGACTTGCTGCGAAACATCGAGCTCGAGGATGTTATCGATCTCTTCGATACATAATAGAACCCTACATTCGCTCGTCGCGAAGTACCGAAGCTTCTTCGGCAAACAAAAGACAGTGTGCTCACAGAAGTTGAGTTTACTGTGATTGGCGTTTTGTCTTTGATAGCTTTTTAACGTCGCCGTACGTCATTCTTCCCACAGCAATCACTGAACGATAAAAATCGATCTATTGTTCAAGCGCAAATGAATATATCAGCGCGACAAATATCATTTAATGCAATTTAATATTAATTGGTGAATATATTATATTAAATAAATTAATAAAATTGTTAACATTGTATAATATATTGAACTCTTTAAAATCACAATTGTATTTTTGTGTGTTTAAAGTTTTACATTAAATTGTTGCGTACAAAAGATGAAAAGAAAACATGCATAAAAATTTATTTAATTTATTTAAAACAAAACATTATGAAAAGTACAATAAGACAGAAAATGAACAAAAACGATATTTTAAATATATTTTATTTTATTTTAAAAAGATAAGTAATTTTGTCTTTTAATTTTGCACCTGCATCCTCCCTCTTACTATACATATAGGGTACACGCATTTCTCACATAAAGCGTCACCGAAAAGCGCCCTGAATGAGAGCCGAAATTCATGTGTTAAAGCATTAATGAGCCCATGTGTATGTGTGATCGATCTTTGGCGACCGATAAGGGTAAATGTGAGCCGCGACCATTCCCCGATTAACTGACGGCTGTTTTGCGACGTGTAGCGACGCGACGGTTACATTTTCCCGGTGAACCGACATGGACTTGGCGCGACATACCCTTCGATATTGCGATTATTGCGTGTCGGGGACTAATCTTTGACGATCGCGCACGGTCGATTAAACACGGGACCGGGATTTGCTATTGGTGATCACTCAGTAATCTGTCAAATAAGAGCAATTACACGGAGGACAGATTTATCCTGTCGTGTGTCATTAACTCATTATACGACGAATGATTCGGTATGATTTGTCGAGAGTCACAGCGATTCGTCTCACGAACGAGACAATGTTCTCTAAAATCTAAAATAACCGGCTGTGTGTGTGTCTCTACTAATTGTAAGTGATAATCTTCAAAGTGATGGTAGATGTACATGGTAGGGCACTCGAAGTGTTACTAAATCAAAACACTGCAACTTTTAAACGAATATATACCTATTTTAATATTTTGGTCTTCAAGAAGCAAAATGTAATTGAGAAATAAATATATTTTTCTGATTTAAGGCTATTGTTCGATATGGCCACCTTTAGCTTTAATGACGGCTTTGAGTCGGTCGATGAATAAGTTACACTGACACGCGCGCAGCACGTAGGTGGGCCACCATACTCCCCAGATATAAGCCCAATGGACTACTCTGTTTGGGGGATTTAAGATTTTGGAAGCCAAGGTATGCACAAAAAAATACAAGACCATTGATGGACTGAAGGCAGCTCTCCGCCGAGAATGGAAAACTATTCCGCAGGCCCATGCCTACGTGCTGCGTGCAACTCATTCATCGACCGACTCAACGCCGTCATTAAAGCTAAAGGTGGCCATATCGAACAATAGCCTTAAATCAGGAAAATATATTCATTTCTCAATTATATTTTGCTTCTTGAAGACCAAAGTATATATTCGTTTAAAAGTTACAGTTTCGCAGTGTCTTGATTTAGTAATACTTTGAGTGCCCCACCCTATATATTCCGGATGGAGGATCGACTCACCTTAATCCGCACCATCATATTTAGATGGCCTTGGCTGTATTGTTCGATGACGTCACGGACGTCGTACGGTTTCCGAGCCTGTTGAAACTTTCTGCGAGCCACGAAGTACTTGATCTTCCTGATCGCCCGAATAGCGTTCCGGTGCGCTTCTGTCAACCTAAAAAGCAGCAAAATGCGAAATTCAGACTAACAAATTGCAACTGGGAAAGGATACATTTTACTCATCTCTCTTTTTTTTTTTTTTTTTGTTTTTAGCATGTGATGTAAATGCAAAATATCATTAAAGATAACAAATATTGTAAGGGTAAAAGTATGCTCTCTGGAGTGAGATCGAGCTATATACCGTAATTGAAATATATATATCATTTTGTGACAATATTCGATCACGAGCTATTTTGTTATAGTGCGGTTCAAATTCTCTTGATTCAATTGAGAAGAGAAATTGATTCCTCCTCGAGGAACGTTGCGATCTTCGCTTATAACTTAATTTTCGTGGTCGATCACGTCGCGGCAAGACGCAACTTGATACAGCTCGTTTCCCTTTCATCATTAGAAATAACTGGTAAAGTGCAACGTTGAACCCCGTTAACGTAAATTGCATGAAGTATACTACGTTCAAAGCTACTTCTAAAGGCGCTAACGTTTTAACAGTCTCTATTAGGATAACCATGTACCTCGGAAATAAATAAGTTTATTTTCGAGATAAAGTAACGATGTAACGTGTCTATAAAGCTATCCTTTTCATAATCCGTAGCGAGCGAAATAATTGTTACACGAGTTGGAAAATTGATTCGTATCAAACGCAATATTTCATGTCAATATTCAATACTATTACAATCTATCACACGTATATTGACCAAAATATTGGTTTTCTTCTCTCTTGACTTTGCGCGAGTCATCCGTTGGGGCTCTCGACCCCACGGCGCTCAACCGAAGAGCGGAAGAATATGATGCTCTCGAGAAGAGCGCCCATTCTTCAGGTGTTTACGTCTCCGAGAACGCTTAGCTCCTTCGCAGATGCTTTTGTCATAAGTGTAAATGTGAGATAGAGTGTTTTGTACAATGGCAAAACGTCGTGAGGAGCGTTTACGAAGCGTCATGATGGAAAATTCGATCGTTATTAAGAAAAGCTAGTAATGAATAGACGGATAAAAAGATAGCTTTATTTTACTTTGAAATATAAATAAGATTTGAGATATACATCACTTCATCTTTTAATAATATCATATATATTATACTGCTTAACACATATTATTATGTTTAGTGCAAATAATGTTTCATGTTTCATGTTTAAAAGAGAACTTTTGCACTATCTTTATTTAAAGAATGCAGAAAACCAATTTTTATTTAACTCAAAAACATCAAAGAAAACAATGAAAATTGACATATAATACATCTCATGCAAGTAAAAATGTAAAAGAAACCACGCGAGTAGGATTAATGCCACAAAACCCAAAAACTCTTGTGGTCCTTCATTTAATCCTATTGAGATAAAAAATCGGATAATAAAATTCTATTATTCTTGTTTCTAAACTAACGAAAGAGAATAACAGGCAGATAAAAATCATTAAAATTTATTATATCAAATGTTATTAAATAACAAAAACATATTCATTGTCAATGTGTACTCGTACAATAACCGATAGCAATAAAAAATACGAAAATACAACCAATAATAGAATGGAAAAGACAGGAATGGAAGCAAGAAGAGTGGAAAGGGTGGACTGGAGGATCTAATTTCACGTAGCGGGACGCGTAAAATGTTTTTAAACAAATCGAAGCGAATGTAGTCTGTGACTTCGGTGACAAAACGCTGAAAGATACTCAAACGAGATGCTTCTAGTTGGCAAGCATAAAGCTTCGGGCTGAAGTAGGTGAACCGCGCGAGAGCGAAAGAGGTTGAGTTTCAGCTGGAAGGGAAAAATCTGGCAAGTGTCTTTATGTACAAGTTTCGAGCGTACACGTGAACGAGCGAACACATTCGTTCGACGCCGCGAAATCTGGGTCATTCGTACAGGAGCGAACGCGAAGTAATGGCGCGGTAGAAAAAGCACTCACGAATCCGTGCGAGTGTACGAAAAGGGCCTTTTGTGCGGAACATCGTACGTGTGTTCCATTCGCGCCCGCAGAACCGACTCTCTTCGAAATGTCAATGGTGCGAAAAGCCGCCGAAAGGCCTCCCTCATCCCTCATCGCTTCTCTTTTACAGACTTGAGTGCAACGTGCAATGAAAATATAAAAAAATATTTTTAGCGCAATGGATGCCGATTCCACACACACACCACTTTGGTGTTGAATTAATCCACCAAATTAAAATCCAAGGATATGTGCTAAATGTACAAAACATTCTCAGCATTTCAGACATATTTATTTATTTATAAAAATCTGGTATAAAATATTTCGTAAAATAGATATTTCCTTAACGAAAATTTCATAGAAAGTCTATTTAAAAAGCGTTAATTAAAATTATCTTGTAAAAACATATTCTGCGAAAATATGCATAATAATACATATAGGTAAGCATGCAATAAATATGAATGCAGACGGTCTTGAAATGAATTGTAACTTAAATACTTCTTCGTGCGATTATTCGTGTTCGATAGTGTACTAAAATAAAGAATACAGATATATATACGTATACTTTAAGTAATATTCAATACTCTCTATTTTCATTTCTCACTTGGCTATCATTCAGCTGGAAGTGATTGATAATAGATGATGAAAATTGAAAAACGCTAATGTAAATGCAGAAGCGCAATGAAAATGACGATCAGATTACACGGCTACCAAGTTGCAAGCATTTCTTCGACGATATTACAGATCGAACCCACGTTCGGTTCTTCTTTCACAAAGGACCGGAACTCGAGCCTTAGTAGCTCGAGCGGATGCATGAAGAGAAACTACAGGATTTTCGCAAAATTAAATTTCGTTGGGGATTAAAGGCATATTCTGTTCTAGGAAGTTCGCGTTAACGATCGGATGCGCGCGTAACGATCTGTGCGATATTTATCCGTATATTGTGATACGAAGTATGCACGAGGTACAGGAAAATTCCTCGGTGTTATCGATTCCGCATACAAAGTAGAAGTAATTTGCATGGAGATATATATGTTTCTCGGCTTCCTGTACTCTGATTTCGGTCGGTGCAATCTAACTCGATGTACACGCGAAACGGGCGTTTAATAACTCGACGATCGACTACCACGACGACGGCAATGGATTCGAGAGTTGCTTTAGAAGTTACCAAACAAATCGTAGATTTCCGTACGTTTTGATTAATATGTATCTTAACACACGTATAGGACATGTAAAAAAGATGCTGCCAAACTTTTGCGATGTGTTCCATTTAAGAAAACAAATAAAAAGGCTTTAATAATTATTATTCCGAAGATTAACCGAATTTTCCAGATTACAAAGCGTTTCGTTTGAAAAATTGAACTGTTATCTTAATTTATAGTAAAACAATTATAATAAGTAATTTATAGTTCATCGATTACCTACTTGTTTTTCAATACGCGCTTAAGCATGTTTGTGTCCAATGTTACATAAAAAATCTTATTGTTAGATTTCTCTCGTATTGTCTGACAGTGGAATTTTAAATTCTAGCGAATTTATAATGCTGCAACAAGTATTAACTATACTACAATTTTTAAATAGGCTCATAAATGCCGTAAGTGCGCATTGACAAATATAACTTGATAATGAAATCAGAAATCAATGGATACTTACGTGGTTACTCTCTGCGGTTCTTCGATATCGATGTCAATTTCGTCACTGGTTGCCTCCGTCACCGAGCTAGTCTGCGAGGTGAATAGGCTTCCCCTGCCAACCGGAAACACGCTAGTCAAACTACGGGCTCGCGAATCTTGTTCTTTTGATGTGGCGAGATTGCTCCAGAGAAGACTCTCTTTAGGCAGATGCTGACGTATGTTTATCAGGGCAACTTTTGTAAATCGCTGCTTGTACAATTTCGCAAGAATCACTTCAATATAACAACAATCACATATTTAAATCGCGAACTTCACCAAAGTCTTACATTAAATCACGCAGTACGCACACAATGCCTGTCGCGCTCGCAATATTACAACTTTTCGAAAATACATTGCTGAACAAGTACATCGAAAGATTAATTTTTAATATTTATTATGACGTATTCTCCTCGAAATTATTATTAAATGTGTCTAGCGATTATTTGACACTTTCGATTTTTAATGCACCTGGTACCGGAACTTTCGGCTTCTACGCAGCGCATGACTTCTGCATGAGTCTTTCTCCAGAGCAATTTGCTAAATATGAATCCCTTGACAACAGAGAGAAATACCGTTGGGATCGACTATGACAGCACACAAATAAGAAATAGCTATAAAACCGAGAGTTTATACATTCTGTTTCAAAGCTGTACATTAGAACAGTACCGCAGGTATAAATTTCGAACTCGCATCAATCAAATGCAGATTGCAAAGAACACTTTGTTTTGCATAATATATAGCGTTGCGATTTCTCAAGATTTTATGTGCGCGAGGGTTTCTAGTTACGTTTAACTCAGTGAGATAGTGATTTAGTACAGATAATGTAGCAGTCAACAGTTTCAATTGTTTCTTCAACAAATCGCCAATTAATATGTTCAGGAAATTCGTGATGCTTCATGGACAACTTATGTATGTACATATGAATGCCATCTGATATCTTCCATCAACTTTCCAACACATCGATAATTGATGCGCTCGAAAACTGATGGAAGATATCAAATGATATTGATACATAATATGCCGATAATATGTCTCGTTAAATTACCGTTATTGTCAGTATTATTTAGAAATTCGTGAGTCTTCGTCGATAAATATAATTTGATATCTTCAATTAATTCATCGATGTCGACATAATTAATAATATACAAACATACATATTTGTATATTGATATACAAATATAAAGTGATATTTACATGTAATCTGTGGATATGAAGAATTGCAAATTTTCACTTTATGAATGATCTGGGCTAGCATCGAATCGTTTATTCCGCGAGTATGGTGTAAGTACCTTATAGATTAAAATTTTCAACATATCGAAGGTAGCATAATACATATTGAAACGTAATATATAAAACAAACTAAAACAAATTTTATTTTACTCAAACTATATTAGATTTGGAACACTTTTGTGAAAAAACCGTTAACATCTAAATAAATATTGATTTTAGCGGAAGACCGCAATTAGTTTTTAGATT
Source organism: Leptothorax acervorum (assembly GCA_035220615.1). Taxonomy (NCBI): domain Eukaryota; kingdom Metazoa; phylum Arthropoda; class Insecta; order Hymenoptera; family Formicidae; genus Leptothorax; species Leptothorax acervorum. Next base: position 347,879 of record JASTWQ010001261.1, on the reverse strand, counting down.
ATCGAAGAAACAAGTAAATTTTTAAGAAGGATTAACATGCTGTTTGATAGAAATAATGCGTCACTTGAAAAATTTTACGTGAGTTTAAAACGATAATTGTGTAATAGATAATAGAAAATCCTCAACGCATCAACGAATGTATCCTCGTCTTTAAGGATCAGCGCTCAATTACTCGCACCCCGCATGCAGGAAGTCACCGGGACACATCGATATACTTTTCACTCGATGCCCTTCGACGGCGGCAGCGAGCACTCAGAAATACTTACTAAGCTCGCCAATTTCATGGTACCAGCTTCGTCTCCTCATCGTCGCATTTACCGAGCTGAAAGGCGAGTCTTCCGAGAGTCTCTTCTGCTCGAAGAAATGAGCAGAGATTCATTCGTTAAAGGTGACGATGTGAAACTTTTCACGCTATTACGATGCGAATTTTGTACACAAAATTAATACATTGTAGTGCAATGTAATGCGAACGAGGCTGATTGGATTGGAATAATTTTCGTCGGAGTTATTTCGGATACTTTCTCCACCGGCAATATTTGAGAGACAGGAATTCTTAATGTATTGACTTTATGCATAAATTATTATAAATTAAATACGCACAAATTATTTTAATTTCATTACGCGTAAAAATTTTTATTCTGTATTTCTTATTTACTTTTTGGAAATTATTTTATTTTTAGTTGTGTCAATAAATATAGAGGGTACTCCATTTCTCTTATATTATTTTATCACAGATTTTTTTTAATCAATTTGGAATTGATTTTTCCTTAGCGAAATGTTGAGCTGCTAAATTGAAGAAGAAAGCTTTTTTATAAGCTAAACTTTAACAAATAATTTTTGCTAAAGAAAAGTTGACTGCAAATTAGTCAAAGTATTTGTTAAACATAACATGCGAGAAGTGACATTTTCTACAACGGATTTGTGTATATTTGATTGTTCCCAATATTAATCATGAAATAATATCCCAACGCATCTCTCTCTCTCTCTCTCTCTCTCTCTCTCTCTCTCTCTCTCTCTCTCTCTCTCTCTCCTCTCCCCCTCTCTCTCTCTCTCTTCATTCTGATTAAACGTAAAAATTTCTTAGATATCACTCACCGATTGTCGCGTCTGGCGCGATTCGGCGTGCCCACCTTGGGCTCCTCCATATAAAAAACTACGTCCCCCTCGTTCTCGAGACGCTGATTGTCGTTCTGGCCAGTTCCGGCACCGGCCGATATACCGCCCGATATCGTAACGGGCGGCAGGGCCGATTGTTGTTGCTGCTGGACGTCCATCCGGTTCCGTGACTTCCGCCTCTTCAGCACACTCGCCTTCTTTGCCACCTGGATCATCAGAGACTGAACCCCCGGTGCCCTCCCATTACAACACACATCGAACACAACATGCACTATCCCTACTGGCCAGACATTCGGCCCCTTTCACACTTTCTCTCTTTTTTTTTTTTCTATCTCTCTCAAAATGATGAGCCCATTATCGTCGTCATCATCGACATCATCCGGGAGATATGATGCAAAAGCAACGATCTCTCCCGTGAGACGTCCGGAACAAAAGCTTTCTTAGAGAAATTAGGTTGGTCGCGAGCTGACGTCGTTTATATCATACTCTCAATGCGAATATGAGTCGATATGATCCGCACATCGCGGAATCCCCGAGGTATAGATATGCCGAGCATGTTACACAAGACATTCCTCGGGACTTTACTTTGTAAACACAAGACATTCCTCGGTCAAACCATGCTAATAGTACAAATAAAAATGTTTTACTTTTTAGAATACATTTGCGTAAACATTCTAAAAGTATTTCCTTGACGTTAAAAAAATTTTAAGCGTTTCCTGACCTTCCGAGATCTTCGTTTTAATACCGTATAAGTAATCTTTCGTACAGAGAATTGTCAAGCCACACGACCGACGTAAATTCCCATTTTTGTGTCACGAATTTGCGAGCGAGATTTCAAGTCCTCTGAAGGATAAAATGCGGAGACAAGGAGTAACATGTAGACGTACACACATATACATACAGCTAGAAACATTGTATGTAATTCAGGCTCATGCATGCTACAAAATATCTCTAAGTAAGATGAAGTTACTTTTATATCACGTGACACTGATCGCTATCATTAGAGAGGAAGAATACATAGAGTGCAAGAATATAATTATGTATAAGCTAGAGAAATACAAAGACGCAAACACGATCAAATAGACGATTGTACTGTTTATAAGCAAGCTTTAAGAAGCTTACGCAAAGCCTCGTTCGTTCGAGAAGAAATAACTTGTACGAACGCACAGATAGATCATTTTGTTCGTAAAAAAAAAAAGCAAAAAACAAAAAATTCAGTAGTATCTCGTTCTTCTTAGTTGGTATTTGTAGTTTTGACGTTAAAAAGAAAACGTCACGCAACGATGTCTCAAATAAATAAAAGATCGTGTAACATAGCAGTTAAAAAGTGGCGTAATGATTTCGTAAAAGCTGTTCTTATTTCTTTTTTCGCTTGAAAATCCGGAAATCTTCGGCAACGACAAATATTCAGATTCATACCCTCGGCGCAAATTTAAACCTCAGGATATAACATAACTTTCTTATTTTTTGAGTAATAATGATTTGATGGATTGTCGCATCAGTTTTTTTTTCAACTGTTCATAAAGAAACGGTAAAAAGTTTTCATCCTAAACTGTCCGGGATAATGTAACGGAAAAAAATAAAAAAAAAATATTTTTAAATAAATAATTTGTTAAGATAAGAAAAGTAAGAAATATTTTTGAATATTATTTGGATATATCAATTTCGTAAATCGATGTTACGTTCTGAGGGTTAAACGTGACCACGGTGAGTATATTTGTGCAAAGGCTCAGACTTAAAATTGACCCTCTTCGTCACAACTAAACGTACGGTGAGAAAGAGAGAGAGAGAGAGAGAGAGAGAGAGAGAGAGAGCACGGTTCTTTGATAGCGTTGAATATATCTTTCAATATGCATATATTCTACATTCAGCAGACACGGTGAGTGATCCCGACTTACATAATATAAAAGATAGGACGTTTCACGTCGTGTAACAAAAACGTGTAAAGAAATGTGATAAAAAGTTTGGAAAAAAATAAACATGCAAAAGAGAGTACAAATGAAAATAAATATAAACCATTTACATACCATCTTCTTTACACAAATCAACTGAAATATATATTTAAGATATATTTTATCATCGTTAAATCATCACTGAACGTTCTTACTATATCAAATATTGTAAAATCGGTGCTCGCGCGTGCTACACGGTATCTGCGCGGTTTTGAGAGAAACGGAATTTGAAAATTTTGGCAGCAGATGCAAAATGGAGATATCATTCCTACGAATATGTGACCGCTTCGTGTTAATCAAGCGTACGCGAAATGTGCCGATTGACTAAATATTCCGTTCGATTTTTTTGCAAACTTCCTTGTTAAATATTTGAATTTACCATCAGAATGATGCTGTAATAGTTATGAAAATATGTTTCAAACGTATACTTTGTACATAGATTTCCCATTAACCGAGCAATTTTTATGACGTTTGGATACTTGATATATGGATACAAAAATGCAATGGATATACCGACGATAATTATCACAAGCAAAATGGAAATCAAACACGTCCCCGAAAAATCAAGCGCTATTCTAAAAATACCGCGCCCGTTATTTGATCCGTGTTCAAAAGCAATTTGTTTGAGGATGACAACTATTGGAGTTTTCAAGCGATAATGTTTGAAATATAAATTTAATAAAAAGAAAGAAATATTACAAAGATAGAAACGCTGATGACAAAATTCGTTGACTGACTTTTCATGGAATTTGTAACTATGTAACACGACGAGTTAGTCGATGCAAATGATAACACTTGCAATTTATATGGTAACTGTAAAAAAAAAATAGAAACATAAAATTATATGAAGCCCGAATGCGTGACTGTACGAACGCAAAAAGTTTGCTGACTGGCATTTCATGGAACAACGATAATTTTACGTTAAAAAAGACTACAGTTAAAAACGAATATAACATAAATGTGTAACATATCCTAATGGATATCTGCATACATTTCATGTGCTCAGCATTCCAACTAATAAACGATACTATTGAAACTATAGGGTATATACATATTCAAAGGGTAAAACCAGTCCATTAACAAACATTTTGTTAAAAATGAATTGTCTGCGATACGTACTATAATGAAATCAAATTGAACCAACAAAAAACGAAAGCACAACTTTCATTATCTCATCGTATGTGAGAGGGGATAATGTACAGAAGCCTCTAGCGCATCTTTTATCGCATAAAATAAAGTAAACACACGTACTTATGTGACTAGCAACATGGAGGAGGAAACAAAATCATTCGGATTTCGGCGGTAAATAACGGCACATTGAGAACATCGAGCAAAAGATTCGCATTCTCCGCTTGCATCCATCCACTGCCAAATTATCATCGGACAAATAAGAATATAAAAGTGCACGGCCGTTATAATTATCGCTATTACATGATACTGAGATTTACTAGAGTGGTAAATAATTAGCAAAACAGTATATTGTGCACCTAGGGAAGAAAGCGACGTTTTTCAGACGAGTGTAAAGTTTGCCGTCCGAGCCGAAGGCGAGGGCGGCAATCACACGACGAGTCTAAAAAAGCTTTCTTCCCGTGGTGCACACGATATCTTTCACAACACCTCCCTAGGGAGGGAATAATACTTTCCCTCCCGCTGACGTAAAATTGGCCACTTTCGTCCCGCTCTACAGGCATGGAAAGTCGAACTTTCCGTGGAGGTGTTGTGAAAAATAATATACGGCGGAACGCCCTCGCGAATCTCATCATTATACCTACGTAAAATTCAAAAGCTCTTGAGTTTTATACTGTATAAAGGTAAATATTTATCTTTAATTTTATTTGGCAAATATGATAATCTCATTTTCTTAACAACCCGGTATTTCATAGTATATTTAAGATAATTTATAAATACTAATTAGTAGAATTATGATGTATATCTACCTATACTTATATCAATCAAAATTAATTAAAAATGCACATATACTAATTATAAGTATTATAACAAATTAAAAAGGTTTCGTACATTTGACCAAGAATAAAAGATCTCTGTATTGCATTGGGATTCGCTTAATTATCGAATTTTGATTCAAAAAGCGTAAGCCCAATATATTTGCTATGTTCACTTTTAATAAGACATTCAATAATTTATAGCCTCGGTTATTAGTTTTAAGGAATAATTTTATCGCCTTGTGTACTATTATTCTTTCGAGCTGTTTCGCACTATTTGCGCGGCAGATCAACACTTATAGGCAAATTTGATTTCTCGCAATCCGCTTAGCACAACGACCAAATCCCCTGCTAATTGCCATGCGACGGTATTAGTCGACAATCCGCTCGCGCGTGGAAATGCAATCGCGGTAAAAGTCGAGAGATCTTGGCAGCAATTAACTTGGATATGATATCACGGGTAATTCCAGATCCATTAGCGTGCTCGGCTGCGCACGCGCATCAACCGAATCGCGAACAAAATTACACGGGAGAAGAGGAAAGGGAAAGTGGTACATTTTTTCGCGTGTTTCAATAGGGTGATTACGAGATTCGCGACGGATTAACGCGGCACAGTAATCGCTCGCGGCACGATCAGTTAAAACGTCCAAAAACATTGTGTAAGCAGCTAAGAACATCAACAGTCAACAGCTATAAATACGGCTACTGCGCTCCGGTCTTCATTAAACTCGCAAACGGGAAACGTTACCTTGCCCAGGGGTGTTGAGGGTTGGCCAGCCGGCGCAGGGTCCTTGATGTAGATATTCCACGTAGCGACACTGTTGATGGCCTTATCGGCGGCATAACACCTCCACAGACACTGTATCAACATTGCGGCAGCTGGTATTTGCCGATTAAAGTGCTTCTGCCGTTGCTTCTGCTGTACCTTCAACGCGAAGCCAGAACCTAGAATACCCTGTAAAAGAAATGGGAAAACACTAACTTACGAAACACGATAACAGTCTGGTCGCGCTTAATTGTTTGGATTTCTTGTCCAGAGACAGACTGTCCACCACAAATATAAAACTGAAGTTCGGGTTCTTTGGTCAATATTTCCCTTACAAAAATGACATGGAACTTGTAGCTTACAAGTTACAAATGAGTTCAAAACAGTCTTCTTAATAATTAAAATTTAGAAAGAAACAAATAGAGAGATAGTGCTTAGATATTATTAGATTTAAAATATATTTAGAGATTTAGAATAGAGACAAATAAAATTATATTTCTTACAATTACTTGAGTTTAAATAAATTTTGACAAAATTCGAATTTGAGGTTTGGTTACAAAGATATACAAAATAGAATCGCACATTGTAAATTGCATCTTCTAAAAATATGATTAAATGTTTTTTTTTCCTCTAATCGCTTAATCTCAATATTCTCTGTATAAAAATATTAAAATAAGCTAAAAAATTAACATCTTTTTTATCAAAATGTCAGAATAAAATGTAATTTATCTTATAAGCTTTTGCTTTTTTTTATTATTTTAGGTTCATATTTTTCATATTATGCAAAATAATTAGGGAAATTAAATTATGTAAAAAGAGCATATAATTTTATTTTAAAAAAATATTGATATTAATATCTCATAAAAACGTTTAGAAAAGAATTTATCGCATGTTATATTCCTTTGAAAACGTGAAATTTTTATTTAAAATTTTTTGTGAGAAATAATATTAATAACAAACTGATATTTTTGAGATGGCATATTAAAATAATCCATTCTACATAATGTTGCAAGTTGAAAACTTAAATGACGAATAACTTATGTCTTCGTGTAAATATCTTCGTTTAGGAAAAATTTATTCAATATTATATTAATCAAAGAATCTATGAACGAAAAGTAACTGTATAATAAGTATGAGACATTCTGAATGTTGCAAAAGAAGGGGAAGAATATTCTTCATGACAACATACTCACAGCTGGAAGTGCGAAAAAGGATATGGCGAACACGCTGAAACACGAAGCCACTATTTTTCCCATCCATGTTTGCGGGACTGTATCACCGTATCCTATCGTTGTTACCGTGATCTGTAATATCGAAAAGCATCAAATACTCCTGATGTACACGGAATTACTTCAATTACTCTGTACGCATAATATATATGTTGCATTCCTACATTCCCAGTGATACTGACAATAAGTCTAGCCCGGAAAGTTTTGCCGCACAAACCGCTAACATTTACTTTATAATCGGTTTAACCCGCAAAATACAATTAGTTAAACCTATTAATTAGCACATATTACACTCCAGTAAGTAATTTGTGCTGCCCGCGTAAACGATGCTGCAGTTCCAACTATTATGCGATGCAAACATCGATATCGATACTCGTATCCGTTGAAATACACCGTTATCACAATAATTTGTGAATCGATTGTTTGTGCGATTATTATCGCTCTTGAATTTTTCACAATTTTTCTATATGATCGCCAATTAATTAGTGTATCCGTTTTAAGTCGCTTTCTCTCTTTCACACAGAATTGATTTAATTTATTGCATTTTATTCCCATTTTTAAATTATCTAATTATTAAATGTGCATTTTTGTTATATTGTGATGATTTGGAAGGAATTAGTTTCAAAATCTGTCCAAATGTAAAAATTTTGTTTATCTTTATCATGGACATAAATACACATGAACATAATAAATGATTCAAATTCGACGAAGGATGATCAGCGGTGTCAATATATAATTAGAGAATATGGTTCGTTAAAATAATTAGAGATAGACTTACCACTCCCCACCAAAGCGCGTCGGCGTAACTCGAGAAATCCGTCTTGCCGTCGGGTCCAACTTCATCTTTCTCGGCAAGGTATACGAAATAGCTGCTGAAAATAAGGCCTAGGAACCCAATGTACAACGTTGTAATCAGCTCCTGTTAAATAAGAAAAATAAAATATATTTTGCAGTTATTAACACCAAAATTTCACAAATGTATATACATATATGTTATAAATATAAAAATTGTTATTCTCATCAGGGGTGCGTGCACGCCCACACAGACATACACTTGCTTAAAGATGGTTAAAATTACTACTAAGGAGTCTGTTCCTTGTACAATTGGAAATTTTCGATATACCTGACGATGTATGAAAACCACCGAACCTAGAAGCCGCCACGTACCGCCTTGACGATCGACATGAAGCATTCGTAGAATTTGCAAAAACCGAATGCCTCTGATGGCGGAAGTGGCGAATACCTGACCGTTGCTTCCTACTGACAGAACTACCATGGACGCTACTACGACGATTAAATCTGAAAAGAAGAAATAAGACAAGTGCCATGCGATCAATACGAGAGAGTATAATCGTGATATAGAGTCGAATGTAATACATATTGTTATAAACGACGTAGTTTGCCTACATCGCGTCGATTAGAATTGTACATACAAATATACATACACAATACACACATACGTATATATATAATACATATGTGTGTGCGTGTGCGTGTGTGTAAAATATATAATATACACTCACTCACTCACACTCATATTCTTATATAAAATATTTATTCTAACATGTACCTATGTATGTTAAAATAAATATTTTTGGATATTGATTATAAGTATAATGTATAAGGTGTGGATTAAGTATAACGTATAATCGACTGCAGACGATAAACGCAAAGCGCGTAATCCGATTAATGCCTCGTTCGACATTACACCATTTATCTGAAAAATTCGTCGACGATGCACATTGTTGGCGATTAAAAACAGTTCTTTTTCTATCCGCGCGCTACGAAATTGCCGGAATAGGTGTAATCCCAGTCGCATTTTCGCAGCTGGCGTGTTAATAATAATGCTCCATTGTCTACGTTGCGGATTACTTTTATTACGTAATGAAATGAAATACGGTATATTCTCGATTATTTGAAATAACTGCTGGAGAAGATAAATGCGTGGATAATAAAAAAAACATAGATAATCTGGTCGGTACCATTTACCACGCGGCTTGCAATAAACACGACGACGTAAAATCAGTTAGAAAATACAACTAGGTAATTCAAACACAATTGATTTACGCAAATTGCAGATGCACACAAATACGCATAACTGTTAGAGTAAGAAGAAATTTATATGGTAAAGATCTTGTTCTAACAATTGATCCGAATAATCTGCGAGCATGAGTAATTAAATTATATATTACCTATATAATACATGTAGAAATTTTGAACTAGTTTGAGCAGCAATCTAGTTTTCATATAATATTTGAAAAAAATAATCGCACTCGGTTTTGTTTTCACTGTTAAGCTTCCAATTGCGCGGTATTTGTCGTCAAGTAATTATAAAGTTTGCGAAATAGAGGCCATCAGGTAATCAATTTTAGGAGAGTCTTCAATTAAGGAAGGAATTTCATCGCGAACCGTTTGCATGTGTTTCATTTATAGAACGCGTCCGACAGAACGATGGCTGCGATACCAAGCGCTCGCAATCTTGATTTTAGCAAAATGGATTCGCTATTAGGACCAGAGCTTAATATTACAAAGTTGGCCGATAGCGACAGTCACAAATCTGTACAGGCGATCCGAAACAAAGAGATGATTGTCACGATCCTATTTTGGTTGTATTGCGTTTTAGTCATGTCGTGACTCGCGTTAAGAGAAAACGAACTCACCTATGATACAAATCGGTTTCCGTATGAATCGCAGCCGTCCACAGCAGCCCATATACTTCGATCTGCAGCCTGCGCTCCATAGTCGAACCAGGTATTCGACTCCGAAGAATACCACGAGACATATTTCCTGAACAATAATGAAGTGTAATTGATCTCTCAGTCTTTTGACTTGATACTACTTGAATGCATAGCACTCTAGTACAAAATAGTCTTGATACAATCAATATAATTTTTTGAAAATAGATTACAACTAAAATTACAAAATAAAGTTCTTGCAATTGAAAAATTAATGACATACTTAAAAATTAATAATACAGCTTGAAATATAGATGACTTTTATGAACTTTGTATCACACATCGTAGCATAACGTGATAGCATATATTGTATATGTGTAAGAGAGAGAGAGAGAGAGAGAGAGAGAGAGAGAGAGAGAGAGAGAGAGAGAGAGAGAGAGAGAACTTTAAAACTTTTCTTTCTATTTATGTATCCATTTATCTTCTTTTTCTCTTTATAAATCAAAGATTTTTCATTCTATTATTATTATTATTATTATTATTATTATTAATATTAATATAACGATAAATCTTTATTTTATATAAAAATATATAGAGTAAGGTTTATACGTATGATTTCGACCAGAAGTGATTGAATGCGATAGTAGGGCCGATAATCTGACGGTTTAATTATCCAACGTCAATGGGAGGAAAATGTGGCGGAATAGTTGTATAGATTAATATGGACATTAGCTAAATTATCTCTAAAATAAATATACAACAAACGCGATAGCATATTGGTGGAGGTGGCTATTGTATCGATTGTACTAACGCCGTTATATAAAAGGGATGCCTTAAAAAAACGAGGACGTTAGAACCACAACAAAGTAGGCAAGATCATTGTATAAATTAGCTTATATTGCATTCCTTTATGATCCAGGACACATTGACAAGTTTTCGTACTTTATGCGTGCTTACTTTCTTCGCGTTCACATAGGAAAAGGTGAGAAAGAAATCTCGAGCGGAGGTTCTCACAACATAAAATACCAATTCACGAAAGATATTGACTTTGTATCGACGATGCGATAGTCCGCGCATCTCGATCTGTATCGACGATGCGATAGTCCGCGCATCTCGATCATGGAAAAGTCGAATAGAAATCGAGACCGAGCGAAAAACTTAATTAAAAAATTTAGAAAATCCTATAATAATATATAAATTAACAATTTATGTGTTACAACGCTACATGCAAAAGTTTTAGAAAAATAACAGATAAAAATGAGCGCTCTCGCGAAACCGCGGCTCTTTGCCATCGCGCCTCTCGCAGACTACCAATCCTTGTAATGGTCGAGTTGCGGCACGTGCAGGTGTATCGTGCTCTGACCGCTACCAGAGGAAGAATTAATTTTATTTGTGCAGCTTCGACGCGCGCGGTGATGGAAAAAGAGAAAAAGTTCTTCGTCGGGAACTGTTGTAAAGTCTACTCTCGGACAAACCAACAAATCTAAAGTGTTCTTTTCAAAGACTAATTAAATAAAGTTTGCTTTAACTTTCTTACGGAACGTTATGAAACTCTTATTTACGAATTCCTAATCATTGTCAGTGTTTAACTCTTCGCTCTTTACAATCAACGGCATTCTGTCAGATGTAGGTACTTATTGTTAGTTCTTTCCTCCAAACAAAACATTAAGTTTTGATTGTTTTCAAATTTAAATACAAAAACACATAGAATAGACAAAAAAAATATACACAAAAAATATAAACAGAGATAATTAAAATTCTATTACAAAATAAACAAAAATAAACAAAAAAGCGATAATTTGCAGAATTTGCTTAAACCGAGATTTTTACCGAACTAATTTTAATAAGCACAAAGATTAGAAATATTAAATATACATATATAAGAATTGCAACAAATAATGACTCGCCTTGATATTAAAAAAAATTATTCCAAATTAGTCAAAGATCACTTCTAGATAAAAGGTGATTTTTGTCAGATCTGTATACACTTTGTACACATCAAACGTATGTCTTTTCTTTTGCATATACAATTTAATTGATGCAGTTGCGACAGAATATTCTTAATCTAGCTGTTCTGCAGTACTTCTTTAAATAGTATTATTGACATTGTTTGACCCACAGAGATGCCTTCAATATTCTGTCCAGTTATGGATTATACATTTATGCACTTAATAAAGAACACGGGCTACTCACCATCCAAAACAGAGTTTCGTTTGCGAAGTTACTGTATCGGTCTATTGTTGACAAAACGCTAAATATGAGGCACACCAATACCACCATGAACCTGAAAACAAAAATACATTACGATATATATGTATATAGGTACATATATATATATATAGCAAATACACTGATTCAATCGGAATCTAGTTCTGTTATAAAATTTTAATCAGATAAATAATTGATTACATTACGTAATAAATTATTTAATTAATTAATTATTGAGGTCAATAATTAATAACTCGACAACCATGCAGACAATTGTCTTCAACTTTGGCATGGATGACAGATTTCTATAAACGAATATCCTCTATAAATTTTGACTAATTCTTATCATTTTGATATACTCTTATACACGGGCGACATAGCAAAAATGAATAATTCAATAATTAATTACTCGACAACCATGTAGACAATTGTCTTCAATTTTGGTATGGACGACAGATTCCCATAGACGAATATCCTCCATAAATATGAATTAATTCTTATCATTTTTTTTAGCTGATTTGAGCAACCACTTGAAGATAATTGTCTGCATGGTTGTCAAGTAATTAATTATTGAAATTATACTCTTATACATCGGGCGAAACATTATACATAACTTATACATAGCAAAAATATTAAAAGTGCAAGCAACGCGTAAGTACGAGCAATGCGAACACACCTCTAAATTTTCCCCTCTTGCCCTGCCGCTCAGCGGGACCCTAGCCAACCTCCTTAATCATTCTTATGCATATACATATATAGATATTATTAAAAAGGATATATCAAACTTTTGAACGTTTCGTGATACCGTTTGTAATAATCACTAAAGAAAAAAGTTGATGCTGCCGAACTATTGCACTTTTCTTCAATTTTAGATTTTTACAAAAATGTGGAATTCAGTTTCTCACGCAAAAATATGAGATGTGATTACGATGACATACATATGATATTGGAGACACTCTCAGCAAAATAAGAAATAAACAAAAAAGAGATACGATAGTTCGGGAGCACATTATATATTATATTATGTGACGTAATGTAAAATTCGTATTAATAAACTTTCATTAATGATAATCCAAATCAGTATATTAAACCTCTCTGCTAATTATAATACAAACGCTTAAGCCACCGTCACCACCGTATACTATACAGCAAACCCAACATATTATGACGCAACAAATACTCAATGATTGAAATGTGACATAAATTGCATTATTATTAACTATATATATTATATATATTGCATATTGGCTATGTATGACATTTCAGTTTGTAGTGGTTTGTACATACGTTAACTAGAACTTTTTTTTAATTCCAATACACACTCGGAATAATAAAACTGCTGCTAAGCTTACCTGTTCTTCCACTAGGACAAACTGTTTGTTAAGCTATTATGTCACCTGAATCTATAATACAACTGACAATTTACTCGACAAACTATACAGGCGTGATACATAGACATATACCTACTCTACTGATTGCCAGCGTTGCAAAGCGTAACTTTATACTTAAACTTGTAAGAGAACATTATTAGGATGTACATATAACCGACCATGGTGCCTATCGATCAAGGTCGCGTATATTCCGCGACGATTAAATGTAAAAATTCATAGACAATTGTGTGCGATAATCTTCCTACTGTCTTATCTAGTGAATAAATTCATTGTAAAAGCTGTGAAAGCCACCAATGTTCCAGCAAAATACGGTAAAATTTATTGGAAATTTAATATTAGATGTTATACATACATGCACAGAAAGAGAGAAAAGTTACATCTGAGATTTTCCGATATTGTGTGTTTTGATATGACTAATGACACATCTACTTTCCAATGTACATAGAAATGACATAGGTTATAATATAAATTCACTGTATATTAAATTTTTTGACCAGGTAAATTATACTAAATCGATTATATATTTGACAAAATCTCTTCAGGTAACAAGTTCACTTTTATTTATTTGTTTTATTTGTTATTATATTATTACAATAGAAGTAAGTTAAGGTTACATTTTAAAATATGTTACATTATGTTCTAATGTAAAGTATAATTATTTCAACATGCTATTTAATATGCACTAATATGTATTAGAAGTTTTTATTGTATCTGAAAGTATCATATTATCCTACTGCGCATGATAAAAGTACACTATATTTACAAAATATGAAAAAAACCTAAAATATACAAAAAACCTAAAAATTTCGTACAATTATAAATTAATATAAACCCCGTATCAAAAGAACCTTCTGTAAAAAAAAACGTAAAAGTAAACGTAATTTCATCGAAATATATATACATATATTATATATTGAATATATCGATTTAATAAAACGTTAAATTTAACGTTAAAACGTCAAAAAATCCTTTCGATGAATAGTTTCTATGAGTAATGATTTCTATACCTTTTACCAATTTTTCGTGAACGTTAACTATGAATCCCTGGAGATCCATGTTTTTAAATATTAAATGCTTTTTGATGTACCTATTTCGCTGCATATGCACAAACATGCATTTACTATATGTATATATGTTATACATATATTTTATTATTCGTGCGTTCAATAATAAAATATAATCTGTGTGCAACAAGATTTGAGGTCGTGATATCGAATTCCGATTGCAAATATAGTCTCACGAATGTATTCGTGAAAAGAATTACGACATCCATATACCTACATATTGTATATATATATACATATATGAATTGAGATTCACTTGCACGCTAGCTCTTAGTGCGCAGAAATTCGCTTCTCATCTTCTCGGCCAATTTTTCAAATCCTTATTGTAAATTTTAATCGATCACTTATCGATGCAGTGCATCGCCCAAACTAATAACGTAAAAAAAAAATGGAAAAACCGCCACAAGATAGCAAAGCAAACCCCGCGTAGGCATGAACGGTAATTGCTACGATCTAACGATCGATCGCAGCGGCGCTTTCGTTGTTTGTACAAGTAATTTATTATTGAGCGTTACCTCGTTAAGCAACGGGACGAGTGTGCGGCATTAACGAAAGCGCGCGGCCTCCGCCGTGTAGTAGCTCTTTAAGGTGGCGTGTCGAGGGCCTATAATTCCGACGTATGTATGTACAACGCTTCGTGGTTGCACGGGTCACCTTCATCGACCTACTATGATAATTGTCTAACATATTCCTCCTTTTTTCCCCGAGCATCGCTAGGAACTCATCCATCTTCTACCAGGCGTTGGACAGACATCTCGAATCGCTACTCGCGGATAGCATGCTTTTTGTTTGGCCGTGGAAATGCCAAAGTCACGAGAATGTTGAATAAAACGTAAAATAACAATCCAGCTATCCAACGTATATCATCGGGCCTCGGAGAACCCCTATATTTGTTTTATGTAACAAATCTTTTAGATTTTCTCCGAGAATTTCTTAATTTTCCAGGTATCTTTGTTCAAATTCTTTAAGAATATATTATCATCTGAATTTTTTAATCCAACTTTTCTACTTACGCGTAAAAGACTTAAAGGCAAAAAATTAAGAACTGCTATTCATTCCATTGAAAAAGTACTGAGGAAAGTAAAGAACTAATATAAATAGGCACTTTACAACGCATAAAATTTTCACCCTTTAACTTCCAAAAATGGGACAAGAAAACAGAATCTTCCATAGACAGAAAAAAAAATGTTAAATATTGAAGAGAGGCGGAGGCCTGGCGGAGAGCCCTTCGCCACCTTCTGCCACCCTACTTTAAAACGATATACAGAACTTATTCATAAATCTAAGCTAAACTTATCTAAAGATTTTAAATTTTAAACAAGATTTCAACTATTTGCAAGGAAAAAAGAAGAAAATTTTAGAAGAGACAATTTAAAAATTAAAATCTCTGAATTACGAAAATTCCCTGAGCATGCCTTAAATTCTCCAGATAGAAAGAGATTCTCTGAGAATTTTACATTTTTATATATAGTGGACATCGTGTGTATTTAGTGGTGAGGAGATATACGAAGAAATATAATATCTTGGAAAAAATAGAGAATTTATTATAGGACATTTTGTAGAATTTAATTGAAAAAAAACCGAGACGATAAAATCTAATTATCAATATTAACACTTGCGCACGTCGACGGATGGCTCGATATATGGCTTATGGCTAAAGATGTATAAAATGATTGAGTGTGTAGATCCATTGTGCATCCCTTGCATATCAATTAACCTACATGCGATCGAGGGGAGATAGAACGTGCGTGTGTGGTTCCTACAGCAATAATGTCACGTTATGTCGCATCATTTATTCATACTCATCGCGGTTTAATTACAAATGGATCTCCGAGGGCTCGAAATACATATAAACTTCTCGATACTCCGATCGCGCGAGCCGCTCGATATGCACAAATAAGTATCTGCGCATTAATCATTCTCTGGGAAATTGAATTTGTGTTTACGCGTGCAGCATTGTATCCCTAATACAACAAATTAATTGACAAAGAATGTAATTGTAATTAATTGATGAAGAGAATAAATATAATACAATATTATTGCGCGTGATTGATAAATGCAATTCCCCTGTCGCTTCCGACAAATTGAAAAAATGAAAAGATCAAAGATACCTCGCTGAAAATTAATCCGTGCACGGCTGTTTATGCAACTTTGTAATATTGCGCCATGCTCCGTATTTTATATTATTGTAAATACTAAATACATAGGTCGCGAGTGTTGCTCATGTCTAACGCGTTCCGTTTACTGATCTTTGATCGTAACGTGATTTCCCGATCGGATTGATTTTACTTTCAGATTCGCGCTTTCTGATCGCGTTTGAATTACTGAAAAATTTAGCTACGACCTTCCACGGCACGATATATAATCCATAGGCATCATTACATGCGCGATATCGATATATCAGCTTGTGCGCGCGCGCGTGCACGTGTGATTCTCATCTAAAAATAACAGGCCGCACGCAAATAGCTTGCATATGCATTGGGCCTAACAACATGCTGCTATTTACGCCCGCTTGAAAGTAGGCCAGTCGAATTAGAATTACCTCCGTTAACGGAATAAATTTATTTTATCATTTAACGCCACTACGCACAGAGAGGACAATATACTTATGTCACTGTTAACCAGCGTTTTAAAAATCACGATAATCGCATTTTCCGGTAAACAATTATTTAGTTCAAAATTGCAACAATAAAAGCTAAAATTAAAGATTTCAGATTTAAATAAAGTTAATGTAGAACTGTTTTGTGATAGAATAATTTTAATGACAGATTACTCTTGATCTAATTTCTGGAAATTCAATATTGTTTTATCACATATAATTTAAATAAACAAAGGAAAAATTATAATATGTAATTATAATTATACATATAATACAATTATATATAATTATAAATAATACAAAAGAGGGAAAGGAATTCTTTGAAGAGAAATTCAATGGCTTACATTTGCTATGTTTTCAGCTTCAACTCGATATGCGGTAAAAACGGACGGATTCCTCCACAGAGTCGCTTTCGAGATTGAATGACTCTTATCCCTCTCGCTCATATCCTCCCTCCCCGATCACATTAACATCAGGTTAGAAATAGTTCGATAATAGATAATAACAAGCACCGTAACGCCGATCAAGGATTACTCGAGCAATTAAATATTTACAGCGGCGTTTCGTGCAGCGCGACTTCATTAGTCGGCTGTCTAACGATTGTATGAACGACGCGGTATTAAAGCCGCACAAAGATCACAAATTATTCATCACGATCATGCAACAATTGTACGTGGTTACGGGTGAGAAGTTTACGAAAAATTTGAAAATTCACTTCTCCATACTGGCGGCTTTTAGAGAAAAAGCATTACAAGCTCCAAGATTATTTCGTAAGAAACTGATATATAAAATGTAGCGATACTCTGTAAAACTATTTTCAAATATTGATAGATCGCATATTCTACAAACATGCACACTTCAAAGCAACTGATTTTCAAAAAATTAAAAAAAGAAAAACCACGGAAGATAAAAATCGTAGGTATATACATATACGGCGTAGATATGTAGAGTAACCACCAACTATTTTAATAACTCAACCATGCTTTTAGAGCGTTGTTGCTCTTAAAGTTAAGACATTAAAACATGAAGCGAGTGCAAATGGAAAAATATACAGCTGTCCGAGAAATAATTGTAAAAACAGGTTATGTGGATATTTTCAGTATGCAGGGAAAATAGATAGATATACGTATCCGGAAATATGAATGGGGTATTCGACATAACGGCATCGGCAGTACATCGGGCGCAAAATGAAAGACACTTCCGTGGCAATTTCCGACTGTAGTGTTTTAACATTTGCGTCGTCAAAAATTCGATAGCGCGGCATATTGTTAAGAAATCCTGATGTGTGTTGCAGTAAGATGCTCGAAAGAATTTTAGCATATTATAGTTATCTGTTATTCGCGTGTTTATCCTGGGCAAACTCGGTTAATTTCAAGAAAATTGTACAAATTTGTATTAGCCAACTTTATGTATCTCTTTACTCTATTCACATGTACAACGATTCCACAATGCAGAAATATCTCAGATTCAATTTCAGATGTATAGTAAATATAGCCACGTAACTCTGATAAGAAATTTTCTAGTTTATTTATAAGCGTACAAAATAGGTATTTCACTTTTCTTGCACATTATATCTTTAATTTATTATTATTTTTACATAATTCTTGCTTTAAAAAATTGAGTTTAAGCTGGCCAAAAAATGTGACATTAAAAAATAATATGCGAGAAATGCACAAGATATGTTAATGACAGAGCACTGTACAATACAGTGTGTATAAAACATAAACAAACAGTAACAATTACTGTGCCGCAATCAACAACGTAGAACTACGTCAACTGTCACTATTTTATGTTAAAGTATACAGCGAAGAACAGTTGACGTAGGGCTACGTCTGTTCTGTTTGCCAAAAACGTAGCCCTACGTCAACTATCCTTTGCTGTATACTTTAACATAAAGTAGTGACAGTTGACGTAGTTCTACGGTGTTGATTGCGGCACAGTAATTGTTACTGTGCCCATTTGATTTTTTGCTCATAAAGTTTCCTCTATGAAAAATTTGCCAAATTATTAGCATATAATAGATTGGCTTCCTTATAGAATCAGAAATCATGAGAAGCGATGTGCAAAATTCTAAATAGCACACCCTCAAAATGGTGAGGAAACAAGCTAATTCCTAAATTCCCCTTTTTTAAAAAAATGTGTCCTAAAAACATATGGAAAAATTTGATAAATTTTGACATCGGTTTCAAGAAAATTGGTTTAAAAAAATTAAACCCATTGTCGCCATCCCCGAAAAATTAGAAAAATTTCAGTACCGGTTTCAAGAAAATCGCTCCATTAATGCGTCCTTTTGGATCATCCTCAGCAGGTGGAATACATACACACATACAAACATTTTTTTTAAATTGTGATTTTTCGACGTTTTAGAACATTCTGCACACATTGGCATATGAAGAAGATCGGTTTTAAAAAACGACCAAAATAAATTGTAGGAGCATTTAGGTCACATCGAGAGCTTTAAAAAAACAATATAATAAAGAATATTTTCCTTTAATACTTTTAGAGAAATAAGTGCGAACATACATACACACAAATCCAAAAAATACTATTAATTGAAAAATTTCAATTCTTTTTAAAAAACAACAAAATAAATTGCAGGAGCATTTAGCTCGCATCGAAAGCTTTAAAAAACAATATAATAAAGTATATTTTCCTTTAATACTTTTCGAGAAATATTGGTTACAAGAAAACGTTGCAGTCGTGTACCCGAAGTTCCCCCCCTCCCCCCCCCCCCCCCCCGAAAGACGTAGTTCTATGTCAAAAAAGATCTATGAAATTCTAATGGTTTCAGGTTTTCGCTTACTCGATCACTCGTCCAAAATCAAACGAAAATAGACGGAAAGCGTCGGCGAAATGAAAAAAGCGAGAGACCTTACGTATATTCGCGACGATCGATTTGTTTCGCGGATACATTGCCGCGTTTTGTTTTGATAATAAATTATTTAAAAGGTTGCGGTGCTTGGCGACAGTTTGAAAGAAATGAAAAACAGCCTATTGAATAATGCACGAATCCGCAAAGTTTTTCAATAGATGATGCCCGCTAAAGCAGTAGATGTACTTCGGCCGATGTATATACCTTCCTTTACAGGACACAAGATCGAAGCACAATTAACGTATATTTAATAATGTTTATTACTTTATCGATATCCTAGAGCTATTTCTCTATACATGAATGTGTACTTATATGATGTAAGAAAAATGTAAAAATCCAAGGATCGGCCAAGTTAATGACCTGACGAATAAAGACAACTAAATGGCATGACGGGGTGAAATATGACATCATAATGGACTGCAATTGATCCTTCTGCCGCTATCAAGATTAAATATGAAAAAAGTTTGTTTCCATTCCTTGTAAGATATAATACGAACTCAAATTTATAGCAACCATCATTTCATGAGACAATGGAACAAAAATTTCTGCGGATATATGCTATAATAAATGAGGATGTTATCGAGGCAATGTAAATATTCTTAACGCATAGAAATAAAGGCGTAAATATTAATTTCAAGGCTTCCTGATAAAATTAATCGGTTTTATCGTTTTATCCCAGCGTTACAATAAAAACACATTTTCATATACAGTCACGAATGTGTTTATTCCCATAAAATTATTCGCATATGTATACGTTCTCCGCATATTCAAATACAAAAATACCGTGTAGAAGGAGAATTATTCTTTCTGCCACGTTCTGCGTTTCAAAGTCTTTCAAACTTGTTCGCGTTTTTCAATAAAAGTTGAGAGCTTTTCGTTCATGCGTAACATTCCAACCAATTGTTATAATTCTGTAAGACACAATAGAGAATAGAGAGTAAGTTATGAGATCTTGTCGCTTAGCATTTAGCAAAATGCGAATTCCTCGTGTAAATGATGAAAATATAAGATTTGATATCAACCATCTCTCTCTTTCTTTCTCTCGCGAAGAATATATGAAATTCTTTTATCGACTCTCTCGAATTCGAATATTCTCAAGATATATTCGACTATCGGCGCTTGTTATATCGTTTATCGAATCAGGCCAATGATGAGCAATAAAGTCCTATGCGGGGTATCTGTTTCTCCGATCAAAAAATCAAAGATTGCGCCCGATAGACAGACTGATTCGAGCGAATGTTCGATTGCAGATGGAGGAAGTCCTCGACGTTGTCGAGGATTTGGGGCACGCCAGGTGTCAAAGGCCACGACGCCAAAATCGATGCCCGCACGACGAACGGAAACAGGAGGAGCCTCTGACGCGGCATTTTATATTCATGTCTTCTAATGCGGTTTAACTCTTGACAGGGCGAGAGCAAACGATACATACACTGCTAAAGTCTTGGTGTAAATTCGTGTTTTTGCAAATCGTTTATAAGAAATATTGAAGAACGTGTTGGTTGCAGAACGTAAAGAAATAACGTTATTCTCGAACGGCTCGGCGCGGCGCGGCGCGGCGGCTCGAACGGAAGTGAATACAAATACTCACACAGTGAAATGATAGACGAAGCACATCCAGCCGCCGGGATGCTCGAGGAACACATAGAGGCGCTCCTGGAAGGTCTTGCCCCTCTTATGATGGAACACGTACTTGGCCTTGAAGGCCTGATCAATCGGCAGGAAGATCGGATAGTAAGGATCGGGCGTGCCGGTCTGATTGGGACTCGGCGGTTCCTCCTCGGCGCACGCGGCCACATCATTGTCAATGATGTCCTCCTTGCTCTTCTTGTGCCGGTATTTCCGCTTCATAGGCGTCGGCACCCGCTTGTGGTGCGCCTCGCCGAAGCGCGGTGAGCGGAAACGACGTAGGAAAGTGAAACGATGCGCGGGTGACGGCGGTTCCTCCGCGTTCGCGCCGTTATCCTCGGTGTCCTCGGTCTCGCTGCCGGGCGTCTTCAACGCGGTGCCCTCCGCCTCGAGACCCTGCTCAGCCACGAGCTCGTCCTCGCTACCCTGGAGGGCAGCGTAGGCGGTCGCGGCGCCGCACCGCTTTTCGGCGTGCCTAGAGCATTGGTCCTTGCGTCGTGGAAGACTCTCGTTGTCACCTGGGCATTTCCAGGATTGACATTGGGGCCAGTTTTTGGGTAAAAGTCAGAAATTGCGCCGCGATTGCGCTGCCAATGCTGCCATGCCGATTGCAATGTCGTTGCTCGATCCTTGAGGCTCGTGTCGAGAGTAACGCGATAGAATAACGCGTCTTTTCCCTCGAATTGAGGATTGTTCCACTTTGTAAATCCTCGCGCATCGCAAAGCAGAGACTCAGCTTTAACTGTGTTACGCGTAATATCAATCGCATCATGTTTCGCGAAGCGCGAGGATAATTCGATTTCGTGATTTCATACGTTTTCGAGGGCCTTCAATGAGAGGATTCAATTGACGAACCTCGGACTCGGATGAGTCGTCGACGGTAAATAGATAGATCAGTCATCGTGCGGAGATTATTCAAATATTTGACGCGCGGCCAGACTGAGGCATTTGCAATTCTAACCACTAGAGAACCGCGGAATAATATCCCATCATATATACAATACGCGCGCGAAAACCCGCCTGCGCCTGCGATCGAGAAGCTTATTTACGAAATATGATCGATAATAACATCTGTTATTAAATGCACTCCTCTGAATAAAACATTTTAGAGAACGACGTGAAAATTAACAAAAAGATTTAAACGGAACTATGCATGGTTAAAGTTGTTTTGTTCTGCGTTCATATTGAGTCAATTTTTATTCAATTTTTTTATTTTGTCTTCTCTATTACCAAAAATAACTCTTTTTATGTCTACAAGAATAGGAATTAAGTATACAGGGTGTTCAATGCCCTAATAGTAATTATTCCCTGCATTTCTTTTTATGTTGAATATAATTCCAACTTCCAAAATATTTTATCATGTTATAATTTTGAAAAATTTGTATTAAAATGACAAAAAAGACTATTTTAATGTACACATTACACATTATATACACTTCACCATAGAGGATATGGAATGATATATATTGAAAAAGTTTTACTCCATTAAAAATTAAATATACTGTTAAAACTTGGGCCTCATAAAAATTCTGTTGTCAGATTAAGGTTAATAAGATTTTCGTAATGAAATATTCGATCCATTATACTGCGAGAAAGTTACAAATTAAGCTACGTTTTTTATTTAGTCCAGAACAATAAAACGCACAAAAATCAGTTGAATATTGTCAGCGCGGTAAGACTTTACCGATAAATATTTATAATTTTTAATATATGTTAACAAATATCTATATTTCCGCAAACTGTGTGCGTCCAATTTTATATGTAATAAAATGTAAGACATAAAATTTTAAATAAACAATTGTAGAAAATTCAAATAGAGTACATGACTTATACTTTTACAAAATCTAGGAAAAAGTATTATTGTTATTTCGTTGTCCTATAAAATTCGTTAATCTAAAAAGATTATAAAAATCATTTACTTTGACTGTACAGAAATTCACATTTTTCTTTCGCTCAAACAAATTAATTGAAATTTTTTTAATTTCTTGATAGAAATGTCTCAATTTATAAGATCTTATTTGTAAAATGTTCAGCTTAAATAATTTTTCTAACATATTCGCATTTTAAGCTCTTGCACGGGTAAAATAAAAATAAATAAATAAATAAGTTTTAAAGACAGCCCGGATATTTTTTAAATTACCTAAATAAAAAGACTTATATACAAATAAAAGTAAAAACTAAAACAGTGAACAGACTATAGATATTATATCTATAAATATACCGTTTTGTACTTGGTCCGAATGTTCTTTCTTAGATTTTTCTGCAAACAAATATAGTAATTCTTCTAATTTATTTAAAGAAATGTATGTATATTCTATCTTAAAAATCTTTACTTTTTTTTTTAAATCTTGAAACTATAGGTAATAAGTTATTATTAATGATTACCTAACAAACAGATATTGAATTAAGCATCATGTTTATATTTACATGTAACAAAGCAAAATATTTTTGTTTCTTTTTATTAAATAAATTTTATATACGCCTGGATAATAATAATCTCATCACAGTTGTGATAATTTTCAAGTTTAATATTTAATAGTTGCAAAAAAAGTGCGCTCGTTTTAAGAGATGAGGTAGGAAGCGCGATTACCGCAGCCAGTTCCAAGTTCTTCGCTCAGCTTTTTTGAAATGAATGACTCGTCGTAAAAGTTTCTTTAATCCCCAATGGCAAACGTAAAGATTAAAAACGGAGTAGATCGTCCCGAAAAGGGACTTGTATGCCATTTGGTTACCGTGTCTTGCACGAAAAATAGAAGAGATACATTTAATATTGAAGAGAATGCCAGCCGCGAATAACATTGATGTTTACAAGGTGGAGAAACGAAATATCAATGTTGTACATGTGTGCTTTTCTCACGTCTTTCCACATTACAATTGTCGTACTGTATTGGCGACTTATATAAGCAGTTTCTGTACAAAGGTCAATGGCGCATATATTTTTATCGATCTCATAAATATTAAAATGTTTCAATACAGTAAAAATTTTTACATTCAGAAAATATTTACATTAGTAATTATTCAGTCCTAAATGAAACGTCAATTTTATCTGTCGTCAAAAAAAGCCAGACGTGAATTTATTTTTACGAGAAAAGTTTGGCTATATTAAAATATCTTCGGTTATTTTCGATTCTCGTAAAAATCGTTAAAAGTTCAACACATTGTAAAGAATTAAATGGTGATTACACGCAAAATATCACCGCGCAATGGTGTAGCGTACATAATATCTATCCTGTGTACGACAGGACGCAGGAGAGCGGAATTATCGGGAAGGCGGAACAATGGAAACCACAAATCCGACTCGCGCGCTTGTACATTAACACGAATGAATTATCCGCAGAGCTCTATTTATAAAAGCGTCTACTTCTCTCGTCGTTTCTCTCTTTCTCTTAAACGACGAGACATTAAAACTCCGTCACATGAACGATCCAACCGTGTCGCGGATCGAGCCTCGAGTATCGAGCGAAAAGACACTTTTCTCTCTCTCTCTCTCTCTCCCTCTCCCTCCTCCTCTCTCCCCCCTTTGATCGAGCAGAAATCGGGCTTCGCACAATTCTGCCTCTCCGTTAAGCCGCGCGGATCCATGAGCTGTACATACAAATTCTCGCTTCCGGCCAGAAGGGATATATCTAATATTCGTCCGTCAAGCACAAAAATATATGCATATACGTGTTGCATGCGTCGTCAACGTCATTTTAGTTAGCGTTTCTTTCTCATTTTGCACAGAAGGTACAATTTATTTAAAATGCAACAAACATTTTGTTTTGTTCATGTTGCTACATGCGACGTTTTCATTAATTGAGAATGCATAAATTAACACCGCGGAATGCGTGCGAGTTCTCTTTGGCGGAAAGCCTCTGAAGGAGATATGATTTTTAATTAATATTTACAATTTTACACAACTCCCAAATTGCTCCTATTAACGGCAAAAGACGGTAATATACTAGAAAATGCAAAAAGAAATTATATTTAAATGCATAGTTACATAAATATACATATATAGCAAACACACATTTCTTATTTAATGCCAAATTCAAATTTTCGGTTTTTCTTTTAACGAGATGGAAAGAAAATATTTAAAGAGAATACTACATTTTCTTTGCCAGCATTGAATAACAATTAAAGTAATATAAATCGACCGTGACTGGCAATATATAACGTCTTTCCGATATGAACATTGAAAAACTGTGAGCCGACTTGGTTTGTCGGATTCACACAGCACTTTTTCGGATCAATCGTCGAGACATTATTAATTTCGACCATGGGTTTTGGTCAGTTGATGTAATTTCTATATTAAAAAGTTTTAATTTTTATTGCGAAAAATATTACTTCAGCTAGGGTTTGAACCTAGAACCTCCCGTATACCGTGCGGGTGTCGTGCCAATTCGACCACTGAAGCTGTGGTAATATTTATCGCAATAACACAAAATATTTAAAACTCCGATTTATGCTGCAACTATGTAATTTTGTCAATTAGTCTGATGTATTCTCTATTATAACTCTAAACTTATAAACTCTAAACTTATTTTAACTGATTCTTTATTTTCTTTGCAAACCTGATTAGAATTTAAATAGAAAGAGCTTCGGTCGACTCGCTAAAGTCTAAACCACCTTGACAAATCACGGTGTGAATATTCCATGACGTGTAAAAAATGCAACGTGACCCAGTACAACGGTTATCCACGTCACGCTCGTTCGCGAAATTACTTAAGACTCGCGCGATATAACAATATATCAGTATGTAATGAACACGAATCACGCCGAGGATTACGAGAACAATGCTTCAGTCTCGTATACCTGAATGACTGCACTTCTTATTATTTGGATGACCTTGGCAGTTAAAGTGACCCTGGGGGTGCGACTGATACGGATGTCGACACTGCTGTTGCTGTTGTTGTTGCTGCTGCTGCTGCTGCTGCTGCTGATTGATTGGCGACTTGAGGACACTCAAAACGAGGTCCTCGCGGGAAGGTACGATCCGCGTGATCTGACGGCTTTGCCGGAAGAGAGTCTCCTGCTCGCCACGATTCATCCTACAGCCAAGACGACGACGTTGGAGATAAAATCCTGGATACCACTCGCGTCTCCCCCGTCCTGGACCGCTACCTAGCATAACGGCGTGCAGCATCCCGGCACCAACTTTCCGGTTACGGTCGATGAGCGGCTCCTTGTCTGCCAGACGATCGTCCGAGCACGCGGCTTGTCCATGGTCTCCAAAATCCGCGTTCACACGACAACAATCGTCCTGGGATGTGAAATATCGCGTAGCACTATCGGAAGTTTTATAGTCCGATCTGCGCAACACACGTCGCGTCACGTCGTTCCCTTGTGGATTACCGGAATTTATTTTGGGACAATAGTAGGGTTTATTTTGCACGTCCTATCGTGTATTAAGATTTTCGTCGCCATCCGAACAATGCGAAAGAAAAAAAGTGAAATATTTAGCCCGTCGTGATCTTATCACCTTTTCTCTCGCGAGAGATTATTCCCTCACGGCTCACGGCTCACGGCTCACGGCACGGATATCGTCAATAGGATTATCCGACCTGGCCGTCGTCGTCGGAATTGCTGATCGCGTCTAAGACGTAACGCGACGTATGCTTCCGTCTTAACGTTTGTCATCGCTAATTGCCGTTCTCTGAAGCGTTCGTTAAAGTTCTTGATATTTCAAAGAATGACAGCAACAAGTTTTCGATCAGCGAACACTGAATTGTCCTCGCCTTTTCCACGTTCGTGCTCTCTCAATGTTGCCTATTATACGATTCTACTGTACGAATTCGTGTCTTTCTAACCGATGCGACGCGACGTCTCAGTCTTTCCGTAGGTCTCACGGATCACCGCGCTTCCCTCGTTGATTTCACTCAACTTCACAGGTTGAACTGACCCTCAGAATTATCCACGTTTACCAAAGCTGTTACTTTGACGAGACGTGAAACGATCGTGCATGAACGTCAGATGCAGGTACTCGACGGCCGGGTCATGCATAATGTTCGCAATATGACACAATGAGCCACTGAAACTGAGCCACTGTCGGGAAATTCGAATCGGAGAGGAGAATTTGGATATGCATCATAGACGAGAGGAAAGAAGAGACAGTAGCGGAGAAAGAGAAAGAGAAAGAGAAAGAGAAAGAGGAAGAGAGAGTGAGAGAAAGAGATAGTGAGAGAAAGTTGAGGAGAGAGATAAGCAGGAGAGTGAGAGATTCGGAAATATCCTCGTTCTGGTCCTCGGAAGATGGATGTCGAATGCGAGCAGACTTCTGGGACCTTGCGATCGATCTTACCTAAGGAAATCCTTCGAGTATTTTTTCGGACTAATGCGGTAATGAAATTCCGTCCCACGATTCCCTCGAGCTCCTTTCCATTCGAAAAACGTCTCTCTTTCTCCGCTCTGTACGCGGATAATCGTTATTTAAGCTACGTTGCAAAATGTATCGTCGTATCATCCTTCCTCCCAGCGCGGCTCCAATGGTTTCTTTCCCTTGGTGTTCGTCGCTCGTTATCGTTAATCGCCAAGGTCTTTTCCTTTCATCCACCTGCCTTTCCAACGAGCAACGCTGCTGTTAATCTCACCTCGTGGCAAAAAGATTTTCTTTCATGCTTCTCTAAAACGTTCCAGACAATAGCGCAACCGCAACTTAAGATCTAATGTTTCCATCAAAACGTTACTTGCGTTTGTGTAGCCCGACAAAATTTGTGAAAGCTTTGCTCGCTTGTGCAAGCATTGCTCGCAATTCCTTACCGATAATTACTGCTCAATTAAAATGTATTAGTATATCCTCGCTATTTTTCGGTCTCGCACTTATTATTTATATTCACGTCAAATCTTCATCATGATTTTCTTCTTAACAGAAAATAGGAGCTTTCGACGGCCAATAGTTTCTCAATCTCGAAATTATTATGAATACGCTTCGTCGATTCTTCCGAGAAAATAAAACGATTTTTGTCGCAGCTACCGCAGACTAATGCTGCTTTCCTTAATGCACTTTATGATTGCTTCGTTATTGCTCTTAGGGTTTAATGCGAAATCACAGAAGATCACTGATGTGTGTGCACAGGGGAATTCGCGCGCAGTAGACAAGCCTTAATCCTTCTTAACGCCACCAAAGCCGCGGCCGCGTCGGGAAAACCCTTAGCTACCCAATACCTATACGGCCGCGAAAACTGAATCAACAACGTTTAACAATGTTTTCCGACGCCTTATGCCTTATACTATTAAATGGCCGTGAGATCCGACAACTCCGACGCGCAAACTTTGACATGGCCGTGCCATGTCATTCACGCGCGATACCGTCCGTCACGCGTTTTATACACGTGCCCCGTATAAGTATAGTCTCGTATATATAGTCTCGAGATTATCAAGTCGACCGACGCGACGAGTCAAGTCTGGTCGCGATAATAAACCTGTCGAATTTGCAGACTGGAACCTGTCGAGCTATCGCGCGTCGAGCGGACGGGAAAGCGGAAACATCTTTTGGCCTTTCGCGACGTCGCGTCGCGCGACGACGATTGATCGCGTTCAGCTTTTCAGGTTCCTCTCTCTCTCTCTCTCTCTCTCTCCCCTCAAATCACCCACCGATAACCCGCTCGGCACTCGTGTCCGTTGAGATTAACTGTGAAATCATTTCTCGCACGCCACAGTCATGACCTCGTTGATTTATCTTAGCTCGAGTTAAAGCTCCCTGCTAAAGAGCGATTAACTAAAATGGCTTACTTGCGCCTGCTTAACGAAATTGTCCGGAAGCTCGCTTGAGTACACACGTGCATATATGTATATGTGTATACTGTCAAGTTTACCGAGTTAGAAAAAAAAAGTAATTTTATTCTATCGTGAACTTAAAAAGATCGCTCGGTTTGCAGTGTTCGCGCGTGAAACGCTGGTATCATCAGCTTCTTCAGCGTTCCTCTTCTTCGCGCGATACGACGATCCATCTGAACGGCGCGCCGTGTTGGATCTCTGCCAGATCCTTCTTCCGCATCACTTCCGTAAACTGTCGCTTATTGTTTAATATTTCAAGATTTTTTTAATTGTCTATCACACAATATACGCGTTCACCATTACGGATTGATACGAGGTTTCACCAGTGAAACAATCTTTTTAGATTTCCTCACTGATGAACTCGCGAGAACCACTCGATCTCTCTCCTTCTCCCTCCCCCCACCTTGTCTCTCTCTCTCTCTCTCTCCCCCCTCCTTGCCAAGATAATGAATTATCAACGTGTGATATTTAAACACACATGCACACAGTCGCACGATTCAATTTACTGCACCCATCCGGAGCAAGCAATTATCACGAAGCATATCCGCGTCCCCCCACGATCCATTTTGCAGAGATTTCCTCGGCGAGTTGCCGCGCGCGCGAGAAACGCAAACATAAAAACTATCAACGCGCTGTCAGAAATAAATCAGTAGCTGATTAAAGATTGGAGCAACGCGACGCCAGGAGATACATGAAACGTCGCCGTCACTGTCACACGGCGCGCGGCGCGGAGCGGAGCGGAGCGGAGCGGAGCGGCGTGCCGTGTACTGTTGCGTGTCCACGAAACCTTGGTAGACTGAACGTCGCGGACCGCGACACCGTGCACCGGTGCGACGATCGCCTGGCCGATCTCCCGCGCGGAGCGGCCGGCACCGATCCGCTCGATATGCGGCGACACGCACGAGATTCGTTACGCACGGTCACGCGATCACGAGGGTCGCGTGCCGTGACCCAGGACGCGGAAACGCGCGTGCTTGCTTTCAGGGCGACTGCCCGCAACCAACTGTGGCTCCTTGCCCGCCACCTCGTAGTTCTGTCACCCTCCGCAGCCCGAGCAGGGGTGGCTTGGCGCTTCTGAACGCTCTTGGCTCGCACGGATTACGAGTTACGAGATTCCCTCCTCGAGACGCGTCCTCCTCTCCCGTGTCCGCGATCACGGGGATGGTGATCGCTCTCCCCCCCCCCCCTCTCTCTCTCTCTCTCTCTCTCTCTCTCTCTCTCTCTCTCTCTCTCTCTCTCTCTCTCTCTCTCTCTCTCTTTTCGCCCAGCAGGTGCCCGCACCTGCTCGGAACTGGGACCGGGAGAAGAGGTCACCCTCGCAATCTTTTTTCCAACCTACGGCTTGTCGGGATAATCTCGCTTGGAAAGATTAATAATCTTCCACTAAAACATAGCAGTTCAGGCGGATGAAATATGAATTTCGAAAAGTTCATTTAAAAGGTAACCAAACGTGGTTGCTGTAAAAAGTTTGCCATTTATCGATTAAGAGGAAGAATGCAGTTGCGAAATCATAGAACAAAATCATCTATCTTTGTATTTCTTTTTCTCATCATTGTGTGTGTGTGTGTGTGTATGCATCAATAAATTTGAATAAATTAGTATTATTCCTGTTTTTGTTATGATTAAATTAAGGCTTGTAATTAAATTTTAACTTTTATTCCAATAAAAATCCTGTTATTTACCAAACGATTAAAATTTTTCTAAAAATGGAACGATGGCAAATAACAAGGTAACAAGTAAAAATTAAAAATACTACCTATAAAACTACAAATTCAAATTAAAAAACAACAGTCTGATTAAATATTAACACAGATTCACATCAGGAAATGCCGAATCGTTAAAGCGTTGAGGCTCCAAACAAAATTAACGACTCTAACGACAAATTTAACGACTCTGTGCCGACTCGCAATGCAAGCTGCTTCCATTATTCGTGTTCGCGCATGGTGCTTTCATTCTGCTCTTATTTGAATTTCCGCTCGCACTTGCGTTTCTCCGTCTTCTCTCTCCCTCCCTCCCTCCCTCCCCCCCCCCCTCTCTCTCTCTCTCTCTCTCTCTCTCTCAATCTCTCACTCTTTCGCTTAACGCATTGCCTTATAAATACCCAATTATTGAACAACAAACGTGGAAGAATTACGAAGATGAATGCGAGGAGCGTGCAACGGCGCGTGAGTGATTTCTGTGCGAATTGGCCCGGAATTTTGAGCGAATATAATATAATATAATAATATAATATACATATATATATTTTTTGAAAGAAAACAATTTACAAAACGAGGAGAGACTTTAATCTCAAGCAATGTCGGAGAAAAACTAATAAGAAAATGGCCGAAAAAAGTGATAAGTATATGATTAGTTGAAATAAAAGGGGCTACAGTCACAACGCCACAACTGCAGGATATTCGTGTGTCTCTATGCCCCTTTTATTTCAATTGACTTATGTATTATTCTTTTGAGTCTTTTGATATTTATAACTATGATCGTTCAACTGAAATATTTCCGCCAAGTTTGCGCAAAGTAAAGACGTTTTTCGTCATTTGAGACAAACATCGATCGCAGGCGGTTGTTCCTCTCAAACTTCTCAAAGGAAAGCTTCGTGGTCGTAATAAGAAAGATGCCCAAAACTTGAAATCAGTTTTGAAAGTAATTTCACAGGCAATCCGGGGTCCTGCGCTGCTGTGAATAATTTAGTATAGACCGAAGACGAACATAATTATATTTAACTTATTTAACTGTCGCGGCGATAAATTGCCATTTATAAAAGAGAATAATAGTTCGAAGGCGTTACTCAAATTAAAATCTCGCTTTTAATAACAAAAAATTATAGTTTCTATAATATTCAGCTTTTCCAGTTGTTTAAAATAAAAAGAAATCTAGAGAAAACATATATACTTATAAATTATTTAACATTTAACGTGTATAACATACGCACAATCACAATCACGCAAATAATTTAAAAGGCAGAATAATGGCTCACATACATTATATATTAATTTCAATTCATTAATTCATATTCAGTTCATACATGTAGAAAATATAAAAAAGTATTATTTATATAAATAAATTTATTTCCACTGAAAGTATTTAACTGATTTTCTATCGTATATTACCTAATATATAAAAATCTCAATGTATAATTTCCGATATTTTAGCAAACAGACATCCGTTTCGGTTTCGTAGAAAAAAGTAAAAATAGGAAAAAGAAATGTTCGAGGAGGATACGAGTAAATATAGCTGCAAGAATATAATTGCAGCTTACAAAATACCTCCAAAGTCAACAGACGTTTATCAGGATATGAAATGAGAATCAGCTCTTTCTATACCTGGATAAGAACGAAATGGAATCTTCTGCATATCAATGTATGATAACGCTGTGTTAGCGAAACACAACGTCCGTGAATACAAGCATCATCCGAACAATAATTCGCTTGTTCGATTGATTTCGACGCCCCACTTCGTCCGACGCATGACGTTGCTACTTGCTACTGTGTACCCACGTCCAGGCGCGGGATATGTTTGCGCGCAAACTTGCAGCTAACTGCACAAACATTTCAACCGCAATGTAGCTCGATCGTCAATAGCCACCTTCTTGCATTAATATTCAATAGAAAATATTACATGTAATGCCCCTATCGATGAAACAATGTCTGTAAAGTGTGGAAAATGATTAAAGGAGCTCTCATTATAGGTAATTCTCATAGCTTCTGCGTTAGCTCTCTATAAAATCAAATCAATTTGCTATCATAATAATTATTTTATGGAAATTATTCTTTATTATAAAGAAGCATATGTGGGAGAGGAGATGCATGTAAATAAGATTCTAAACAAGAATATGTATAGTACAAATCGGCAAGCGCATGGCATATATTTGTATGATACGATATATGTATAAAATGTATAATTGTTTACGCTATTAGTATCGATCGTCACTTTTAATACAATTAGATCCTTCTCAGACTAATATCAACCATTGATTTAATAAAATAATTGTTTATTGTTCGCGGATATGCTTTTGTCAAGCAAACATTTCCACTTATAATTGTACACGCATGTGACCGCAAACGAGATTAAGGATTAAATTTCTCGATATCGTCCAGCAAGAAGATAAAAACTTTTTCATTTAACTTATACCCCCGACAGGCAACATGTGGCCTATAACCGAGGGAATAACGGGACTTTTACAGCATCCAACGCACGTATTCGCGTCGACCAGCGTTCAACAACCAGGAGGAGGCAGCTTCCCGAAGTGAATAAATTTCATTGCCCGCGTTCGGGATTCGTGGGAAAATAGAGCCTGCATTCCACCGATGCGGACGCGGCACTATCACGATGCGATACGTCAATGGAACGAATGCAAAGTTGTATGCAAACAAATGCATTTTCGGCGTGCCGTACTTCAACGGAACGTCCTGCATTTGTTTATGCGCAACTTGCTTTAAATTCGCGTATTTAGTAAAGCTTCGTGTCGGATTCGATGGAATGTGGGCTGAAGCTCGCCTGCTATTCGAGTAATTCGCTCTCCGTTACGAGCGCTGTTTGCAGCGTTCTCCTAATATCACTATGAGCTTATGAGCTCAGGCAAGTAATGCTCGTCCAATAAATGGCACCTGATGAAAGGATTGTAGCAACCTTTTGGTAACTATGGCAACGAGCTGTGTGCCAATCAATAAGAAAAGAGGATTACGCTAGCCCGCGCATCTTTCGTCCACTAGCCTCTCCGGCCTTCCCCACCCCCCCCCCCCCCCCCCCCCGGTAGTTTCTTGTTAGGTATTGAACTTGAAAAGATCGGTGGGACAGTCAGATCCGGTCGGAAGTAATCATCCGCAACATTGAACTGACAGCCCGAGATCTTTCTGAGAAAAATGGGTAAAGGCGTTCAATATAAAAAAATATGAATACATCATTAATAATACTTGAATATTTTATAACAAGGGCCGATAGCGCAGCTGTTCTATATAACTTCGTAACGTGAGGTACAGTCGCGGTCAGAGTAGTTGCAACACTTAAAAAACTAAATTTATTCTTAAAAAACTATAACTATAACTTATTTTCCTAAACTTATTTAAAAAAAAAGTGTCGCAACTACTCTGACCGCGACCCTACATGAAGCGTGTTACCGAAAGTTTATTTAAACGATAGAAAACAATTCTAATGGTTGTTTTTCTATTTTATTGTGATTATAGTGTTTTATATATATAGATTTATATATAAATCAATATTTATCCGGAATTTATAAAATTTATTAAAGTACCGATAAAGATTTAAATTTATATTATTTTTCAACATAGTTTCCTTGCAATTTCAACACACTTAGCCCGTCGATACATAAGCTTCGTTACACCTTCTAAAAAAAATAATAAAATATTTTTGACTGGTCTCTGCAGCTACGCATGCATCGCTTTTTTCATACGTTGCTCAATGACAAATCGTATTCTATATGTAAATAAAAGTTTTGAGATATTTGCTGTAATATAATCAATTCATCTATTATTTATATGATATAAATGATATGGTTTTGAAGAAGATTCTTCGGAGGCAATTTTAGCGTCAACATTCAAGTCACGATCGTACGAGGGCAGAAACATATATACGCGAACGTGCAGGATGTAAGAGCTCAATTGGAGATCATGTTGTATCGAAGAATAGAATACAAAAAAATTGTTATGTTATGGAAAAAATATCCTACTATCGCTTAGCATAAAACTTGTCAATTTTAGGACAAAAATATTTTATTTCTACTTAAATATTTTTTGTCTCTACAGAAAAGGAATAAATATATTTAATCTCAAATTTATTTCATAATCCATTTTATGCAGCTTAATATTCTTCGAAAAAATATAAAGTTACAAATATATATGTATAAACAACACATCTTTAAAAAATCTCATATTTAATAATATCTAAGAAAAAAATTCTAAACCGTTTAAATTCTAAAATTAATTTAGTATTTTCAGTTTTGTGCATGTCTATATGCTTACAAGATGGAGGAAATTATACCTTTCATGAACATTTCAAAAATGTCAATAAATTTTTTAAATCTAAATTTCTCGGACTACTTAATTTGAATAAAATGAATCTTATTTCTAGCCAACGAAATGGAGAGAGAAGAAGAAGAAAAGAGAGAGAAATAAAGGATATTTTCGTCTTCCTAAGTTGAACAATTTTCACACTTATGAAAGCAAGATTTTATCTCTAAAAATATCTTCAATAACCGTTTCCGATATTGTATACAGTGAAATACATTTGTATCCCATCGATTAATTTTAGGATTATCTCTATTAATAAACATGAGTTTCAACTTAAGGGAAATAAACCTCCAACTAACTCCGAAGCAACTTCCTTACGAGACCGCAAAACTCGCGCTGTCGTCATTAATGCCACAATATTTCGAGCCAACTGAGCCTGACATTATCAAATATGTCCTACTCAGAGAACGCAGGCGAGCCTTATCGACGCAAAGTTTCCAGTCGCGTGCTCTCGAAAAAGGGTTCTGGCCTTAATCGCGACGAGTTCGGCCGTGTCGCTTATTGTTAGTCATATGCATTTCTATGGAATTGCCTCGACTTCTGTACACTTCTGTCTGCATGCGCTTTTCTGCACCCCGACAACATCCACGTCTGGCAGCGATCTCTTGCAAATCCGTTGAACCCGCTGTATTTTCTCGAAGAGATAAGCCGGCGTGAAAAGTATCAGAACACGGCAAAGCGAAAAATCAAAAACAACCGAATGAGAATAATACATTTTTAACTAACTTTTATTTTTTATTTTCTAGACTCTCTTATTATTGGTTTCTTCAAACTTAATTACCGCGAAGATGTTTACATTTTATGATAATTTCTTTTTTGTTATTTATAAATCGGTGTAACGTTTGAAAAACTGACAGAAACCATAGTACGGTTTGGCGAAGCGTGGTACGATGTACCGTTCACTCGAGAGGCAACTTAATTGATCTCCTGGATAACGAGACGAGGGTAATAAATCGGTAATCCAGAAATCCGAGTGCGAGCAAGATTACGGGAGACAGCAGAGGAGCAAGTGCGAATAAAATGCGGATGGCGAAGTTAGTCGAGCAAGAATTTGATAGTTGAATTATACAACAAAATCACTCTTTGCGTCTAATGAATATTGGAGCCTTCTTGGAAATATAACCCATAATTCATTACAAGCGAAAACTCGTCAGCCTAAAATTAATTGAATCGGTTCTTCCACAAACTCGACGAGTCATTTAAATTGCAAACCGAGTTTTTATTAACGATTTATCCGAAAAACTTTTTCCGATATAACATCCATATGATCCATACAAGGATTAAAGAATATAATTCAGAACTATAAAAAAAATCTTATTTTTACTTACAATTAGAATTTCTTGTTTAATAAACTAATTAATAAACTATAGATTAATTTACCAATAACATATCTGTTATTACTCGTATTTTAGCCTTTGACTTTTTTATGTACAAAATAATTCGTGGCGTATAAAGAAACACACACGTGACATTTGAGTAGAACAAAATTATTATGTATAATAAAATATGTACTACTTCGCCATCGAACGATTCGGCTGTTAAGCCTTATCGCAACCTCGTATTTTATCCTACCCGCGCGCGAAGGAATTTTGACAGCGAGAAGGTATTGACGCGCGTAACGGCAGCGCGCTTTCGCAAAACCGCAGCACTACATGCTACGTAATCGCGCCCCTCGCGAGCTGTCAATCATTGTGGTGATCGGGTTGCGGTACATGCGACATGTGAGCGCACCGTGGTTCCGACCGTCACAGGTCACAGGACCCCCCTTGGGGGTCATAAAGCCTAGCTGGAACCGCACGGGAGGTTTTGAAATTCATTCTCCCGATCTTGATTATGAGTTTATCCTTTTTCGCTGGTGGACCCTTTTTTATGTTTGATACGATTGATTTCTACTCTGTAATGTAATCTTACTTTATTAGGCAAAATGATTTTTATTTGCGATTCAATCTATCTTTCCGTATACAAATAGTCTAGAAATAAAAAAATCGCAAAGATAATAGATTATAGATTATTCGTGTAATCCGAATAAAATTCGTTTAATCCTAACATTATATATAAATTTCTTTGTTCGTATATTTTTATCACATTTTTCTAGTTTTTATCATCATCGTAATCATCGTAATCATCGTCATTGTCGTAATCGTCGTAATCGTCATAGCAAAAGTCATCGGGTCTCAATTTGAAGTTCCTGCCACAAACCACATGAAGCGCAGTTTTGCGTTGAAACGACATTGTCATCGTTCGCCATTCGTCAACGTGTCAGACATAAAGAGACGCATTGTCGCGATGGAACCGTGGACGAAAGACGAAAGACCTCGATAAACCCCGCGAAAGAGGGCATCATTCGCGCTCAGAGACGGCAACCCACGCGGCCCCGTCACCTTTTCCTTGCCGAGAGATCCGACGTCGTGTCACCCACTTGTCACGAGCAGGCTGCACGCAGCCGGTGCAAGTAGTTCGTTGCGAAATGCTAAATACCGCCGACATGCCGCGCGTCTATTTATAGAGTCAGCACGATCGATAGACACCCGCTACAGAATAGACCAAACGACCGAGTGAGAGATGAGGGAGGGAGGAAGAAAAAAAACATGAAAAAAGGAGAAATTGAGAAAGTGATTGAAGAAGAAAAAAGATATGAGAGAGAGAGAGAGAAGCAGGGAGAGAAAAAAAGAGAACAAAAAGAGGATCAAGAAAGAAAAATGGAAAGAGCAAAACGCTGACAAACGAGAGATTCGAGAAAACGGAAGTGGAAAGATGTTCTGCCCTTACGCTTCTCTACTCCTGGCAATTTCGATTCACCAATGGTGAATCACCATCCCTCTGGCGAGCTAGTCGACAATTTGGCTCCTGAGACTCAGACATCGACGATTTTTTATTGTCTGATTTTTATCGTCAGACTAGAGCAAGAGCGTTTTCTATTTCTAAGGGATATGCGCTTTTATATACATCATATACATCTATATACGTAAATACGGTAACAAAATATCATGCACAATGTTTCATAGCCTGACTTTATTTTTTATGATGGATTCTTTAACCAATTTGTAATCGACTTTTCTTAACAGAGGTAACTTCTTAATTTTTAATATAAAATATACATAAAGACTATAATTTTGCTATTTAACTGTTTGCTAAAAAAAACTTTCTTGTTTCAGTTTCGCTCATCGCAACTTAAAAATTAGCAATATATCGATAGCTCATATAATATTATCGTTAAGAAAAGATTGACTCTAAAATCATCCAAGAATTTCTTATCAAAATTAAAATTGCGGATAAAACATAACGTCCCTTACACTTCACATAGTTTTATATATGTATTATAACGGTAGGTATACATATACCGTTTTGCTTTTTTATTTATCTCGATTTTCTATTGTTTTTCTAGTGTGGACAGGACACATATCGTGTACCTAATTGTTTCACAAAACAAAACTGTGATCCAAATCAACGACGCTCGATATCAAATTAAATTCAGTATCTATCAATTAATTTCATATATGCGGGACAACTAAAATTATTTTTAGTTACTTATATTTAAACTTATTTTTAAACATATATTATTTAAACGTTATCAAAGATAAAATCGTACGTCAAAATTTTTTTTCTTTTGATGATAATTTGTCAAACAAATCACACAACTTTATTTTTGTATTTTCATAAGTAATAAATGTGTTTAACTGAATTTTAAAATCTTTATCTTGCGCTGCTTTTAGAATGCCGTCGGCTTCCTTAAACTTCATTCTTGGCTTGACACTGTAAATCCCTTTTTATATGTTAAGATCTTTTATATACTAAAGTTTTCTTCTCTGAAGAAATTCCTTCTACTAAATTATCTTTATAAATTTTACTTTACCCTTTATTTTTATTTATGATTGTAAAAAGATATTCAGTGGTTTTGAAATACTCTATATATCCCTCAATAATGTGAGCAGCAAAATATGGAATACACAAAAACCGACTAAAAGTCTGTTTAAGATTAACAATATTTACGCTTCAATTGCGATATGAATTGAACCGATCCGGTGACGTTAGCAATTTTCCTATTTTTCGTATACAATCTATAACTATATACGTTTCTAATGGGAATTCCATATGCAAATCTGCATGACAAAATTGACGAAAAGCAAAACTACGATCATGTATACGTAACGGCATTTTTATT
This sequence comes from Leptothorax acervorum, assembly GCA_035220615.1. Taxonomy (NCBI): domain Eukaryota; kingdom Metazoa; phylum Arthropoda; class Insecta; order Hymenoptera; family Formicidae; genus Leptothorax; species Leptothorax acervorum. The sequence goes on along the minus strand of JASTWQ010001261.1, from coordinate 308,498 downwards.
ATATTTCCAATATTATATATTTCAACTCGATATATCGGGTCTTTTATCCTCAATATGGAAGTTGTATTCGCATTCAAAGTCCACCGTAACTTCACATCCCAAAGGAAACTGGAAGAGTGCATAAAGGTTGAAGTTCGAAACTTTTCCATGAATTTCATTCTTTTTTAAATAAAGGGTATATTTGGGCTTATGCAATAAAATGCTTCTTGTTAAAAAAAATAAAACTAAAAATTTTTTTAAGTTTTTGTTGCAATGCACTTTATTGTATATGAATTGTGTGCGTTTTACTCCTAATTTTGGCATAATTGTTTTTAATTAGTGTTTCTAATTAAATCAAATATTGATTTGGTAAAATAGAATTCCATCGTCTTGTTTTCATAAAAGATAATAAAATCCTGTTTGAAACTGTTAAATATTTTAATTAGCAAAAGATACATCTTATTGTTAACAGAACATTTGCGCATGTTAAAACTTTTACATAGTAGTGAATTATATCTCAACTTCTTTATACTTGACAAAAAGACGTATCTAACAAGCCCTAAAAATTTTTCGAGTTATAAAATCGAATGACATAAGAATCATGTTGCAAAATTGACAAATTGACAAATAAAAATTCGTGATAAAATTAATATAGTATCTTCCTTGTATAATCGTAATCGTAACAAAACTCGCAGTTATGGAACAGATCGTGGCTCGCTTGATCAGTGACTTAAGTATTATGTATGCGTGTGCGACAATAAATATGACTTTGCAGCGTACACGGCAGTATCTTGAACCGCCGCGCCGCGCCGGGCTACGCGGATGGGAGTAATCGATATTTGCGAGCGAGTCGATATCTCACGGCAAGGCCACGCTACGACCCTTCTACATTATTGATGCTTGACGGACGGCCTTTGTAGAATGGAGTGTCCCGCTGTTTGCGGGTCACCAAGCCTTGGCGTGCCGACGCGACGCGACCGTGTTACGACAGTTTTCTCGCTGCACGCTGCTTGCCTTTTCCTCTTTTTCCTCCTTCCCTTCTCCTCCCCTGCTTCACTTCCTCCTCCTCTTCCACCACTTCCTCCTCTTTATACAGGCACATTGACATGCACCTTCTCGATAATGGATGCACCCAATCGCAAGATAGACTAGTATTTTTCATCATCGCGAGACACGCGCCCAAAAGTGGAAAAGCTATAATTCTGTACTTTCTTTCTTCGGTGGGCAACGCGCCAGACGAATTTGTCTGCCTGTCTGCCACCGACAACCTGTCTGTATCATTTTACTGCTTTCTTTTCAATACCATTGAATCTTTGTCAACTCGACGTACTTCGTGTACGTTTCGGGATTCCTCATTATCTTTTTGATTCCTTATAAATTTTTAAGTATGTACGTACGTACGTACGTGCAGATTTTATCGACGTTTAAAAAGAGTTTTTCGCAGTTTCGTTTTCGTATCGATTTCTAACAAAATACCAAGTTTATGATTGTTTTTCGTTCTTCAACCAAAACCTAGCTCTATAAAGATTAATATCTAATTAAATAATAAAATCTCTTTACCAATGTTGCTCTACAACGATTTAGAAGCTTTTTCTTCTTTTTGATTTTGAATTTCTAACCACCAGGGCCGCAATATCACGACTTAAATAAAAATTAAATAGAAAAGCTTAACGACTAACGACAGAGCGAAATACGCGATAAAAGTTTCGCGAAGTTTTTAAAACCAAAAGCGAGGGTAAGTTGCTTTCGGCAAAGTACATTTGTTTTGATGTGCCACTGAGGTGATGCGGATATGAGAAACACATTCTTTAGATACGAGAATTGAAATCTTGCCGATTTACGAATCGTGTCGCATGTTTCCCATCGGCAAAACTGTGGCAGCTCAACCCATTGATCGATACAACCTTTCTTACCTCTTTATTGCATTTACATCGACAAACATGTCGTGTGTACACGGCAATAGACAATGACACTTAAGTGGCGGTTGAGCGCTTCGCACCAACAAATATTGACAAACTATATTTTTCTCACATTATAGAAATATTGCAACTTTTTCAATGTATTTCGTTTCTTTTTTATTTTTAAGATTTTTTTACATTTAAATATGTATGTTTTGGAATTTTTCAATTCTTTTATAGATTAATTTAGTTTGGACAAAGTAATCTTAACAAGGAATATTTTTACAGTGTCAAATAAAATATTTCTGTCTTCTTAGGGAGGGAAGGAGGAAGGGAGGGGGAGGGGGAGGGGGAGAGGGAGAGAGAGAGAGAGAGATTAAGAAAATTTCACACTATACTCCAGTTACAGGCTTGCATAAATGTTTCCCGCGAGATAATAGAAAAGTTCATCAGATTCAGCAAGATCATGTTTTTTCCCCTCTAATTTGTGCAAGATGCCGTAAAACGGGCGTAAAAGATGCACTTGAGCACACCGAAATATACAAGCATCGTCAACGTTTAATTTTATATTCGCGATGACACAAAGCGTTACTCAAATTTTCAAATTCTATGTTTCATTAAATTGATGCGAGACACACATTTATCGTTTTTCCGTTAAACTAGATAAAGTCACTGAATCATGTCATTTAAAAAAAATTGGAGAATCCTTTCAATAGCAAGTATTATACTTTAATTAAGAGAAAAGTACCTCTCTCATAAAACTTATATGTAATTTTGTTTTCAGCTTATTTGATATAACTCATATTCTCGTATAGATTTCGCGTCTACCTGTATAGCGATTTGATAAATGTTACAAACCATTTAAAGGACTGAATCAAAACGACGTCTTATTCCAAAAGAAAAGAATTTTTTACACAGAGATGATCTGTTTGTGCTGTTTAGCCACGAAGAAACTTTGGTCTTATTTAATTTTACGACTTATATTGCCGACTTCGTTTTAAGAAACAAGCGATCTTCGTTCCTAATAAGATTTGACTGAATGTTCCATCGGTCTAATAATAATCAGAACCAGTTTCCCGAAGCGTGTCCGGCTATTTTCATGACATGGAACATATCTAGCCAAGTTATTGAAAAATGAAACGACGGCTGCATAGGAAAGCATTAGGAAAGGTCGTGGCAATTAATGACATTCGTCGATTTTGTACCGGCTAAATATAGGTAACAATATTCCACGTGCACTGCAATGCGGAATTCGTTGTGGGTTTCGTGTATAGAAGATTATAGTTAGGTTTGTTCGTTACCGCGAACGATCACAAGGCGGAGAAACTCGTTTTATTAGGGTTCTTCAGTTCTTCACCGTCACGCTCTCACTCAGTAAGATTTCCATTTCCTTGCCTGAGTTTATAGCGATGTGGTATATGGTCTATTCTCATTTTGCAGTATAACGCGTTACAGGTATCAACAAAAATCTGCGAATATTTGCGACTATAAAACTTACCGCGGGCTACCGTCACTCTGATTTTCGTGTAAGAATGAATCGCGTGAATTATTTGAACAGATTTCCTACACTCGTGTCTCTCAATGTGAGTCCCGTGGATAATAAAGTCTTTCTTTATTCGAAAAATAGCAAAGCTCATAAAAAGAACGACTTTTGGCGAAAATATGACATAATATATAGAATTTTTGAGCCAGAAAGTTATTAGTTTAGAATTATTAAACATTTTTATTTTTGCATTATTATTATTAAAATTTTGACACTTTGAGATTAGTAAGTGTTTAATATATATAATATAAAATATATGCAAAGGATTAAACATGTAAAATTAAAGATAAATAACAATTTTTATAATCTTAAAGTATCAATAAATATGTTTTTGTAAATTGTTGTAACCAACACTTATGATGAATTAATATTTAAACTGTATATGTATATGAATATAATATGTAATATAATAATATAATACGTGACTCACATTCTCGTGTAGATTTCGCGTCTACCTGTATGCGAAATTATAAAAGCGAGAGAAAGATTAGTATTGATCGTTAGACACCCTTTCCGTATCGCGTGTCCCTTGGGTAGCTCATCAACAATCTCGCTCCTCTCTCATCTTCAGCGTTGCCGAACAGTTCCCGTGATCATAAATCTACATTATTCCCCAACTGCGTATTCAATGTCTCACGAAAGTTTTTTCTATCGGAGAATAACGATAAACTCGTTTCCCTCTGGGCATCAAGTACAACTTCGAATGACGTAATTCGTAACTCACCACAAATGAACAAAAAAATACCATGGGAAAACCACTCCGTTTTCGTTTCTAAGACACGTAAATAAATAAGAGAGAGAGAGAGAGAGAGAGAGAGAGAGAGAGAGTAAATACGCGGTTAAAACGGTTAGGTTAAATTATTGAAATTGCCATGTGCTTTCATGCTCGCTTGCGCGTACATTTCGGCTGATGATATGTTTCACAAGTCGGAAATGCGTGCCACGATAGGATGGTACAAATAAGTTTCAGTTTACACAGCACCGTTCTACATTTTTCGGCATCATATATTCAATAACAAGGACATAGTAAAGAAAATTTGTAGTTTTTTCAGACTATCGTTTCTTGTGCAATTGTGAAATTTGCTCAATTTGAAAGAGAAAGAATATTAGGTATATAATACATAATTTATATAACTATCTGCAGAATCTATGTCTACATAATATTCCTAGTTCAAAATACTCTGGCAAAAATATCAAAGTTTCTCACATCCGTCACAAATATTCTACAGATAGACTCTTACAGTTTACGACACATTATAGTAAACTTTACGATTATATATATTTTATTATTATTGTATCGTATTTCAAATAAAGAGAACTTATTATCTTGACGAATCATCACGAAGTTAACAAAGTGTCATAACTTATTATTAAATTAAATGTATGGATTCTTAATCCATCTTTTTTTCAGTTCGTGAAGATTGAAGTTGTTCTTTCATCACTCGGAAGGGAAATGTAAGGAAACATATAGATACATATACAAAGAAATCATCTTGAGAATCTCCATATCTGTCTTAATTCTACGCATTGTGGAATTATAACAGTAACATCAAAACTAGCTCGTTGTAGAGCTATATATATAGGTATGAAGAAGGTAATCCTACTTTTCTCACAAAGTTGTCACTCTTTGCTACGTTCAATGTGCAGCACGTGGTGAAGACACGTTGGTGCAACGTAGGCTTCGTTACATCAATAATTGAGTTGCTACGGACTCATACGGAGTATATAAATGCGAAGCTTTATTTTCAAAGTGCGTGTAAACAGAGAAAACTTCTATGTGAAGAATTTATCATTGTATTATGATCGATGTACAGAGATCGATTTCATAATAAATAAAAAAACTTTAACAATTTGAGGCACTTAATTTGAATAATTTACATCAGTAAGTAATACAGTAAGTAATTATACGTCATATAAATCTTATATTCTCTAAATTTACACAATTATACAAGATTTAAAATAAGTGTACCGCGATAAATTTATATATTGAGTGATCTGAGGAAATAAAACAAAAAGAACTAACAGATAAAAAATTCTAAAAAAAATTTACACGCCTACGTTATTTATAAAAGAGCTTATGTTATGCTAAATTTTATCCAATTCTTAATATTTCTGATTCTTCTTACAACTCCTCCTTTTAAATTTAATTTAAGATATATAAGTATTTTATTTATCATAATTTGGATATTTTTATGATAAATATAAAGATACAAAAGATACCGCAATATTAATAACGTTACGTTGTAAATATATCGGAAAACTGCCAATAATCTCCCCTTTCTACGTGCTGATATCTCGAAGGATAGCCATTCCTAATTATATAGAAACTATTTAAACTATTTAAACCCTAACTACAAATAGAAACTATGCACGTTTACCACACTAATGCCATCCGGTAGGCACGTACTAGTCAACTTAAATTTCTCTGCAATACTTAGAAAACGTATTTTTTTCGCGTTTACATAGTTAATAATATAATATGTAAATAAGCTAGCTATTTTATTTTATTTATTTTATTTTGTGATAGACCATAAAAAAGCCGGTAATCTTTGTAGATGCGAGCGTAGTGAACGATATTAATGCTTCCGATTAAATATAAACTATATAAAGCGATCAGTTCCTTTCAAATAATGTAACCTATGTGCTAACCTTCTGACCTACCTGACAGAGGTATATAAATTCCACTGCGTAATGCCAAATTTATTCCTCTCTCTCTCTCTCTCTCTCTCTCTGTCCCACGCACCCCAACATGTTATTTAGTGCCGAGGGATGACGGTGGAATATCACCTGGCAACCCTAGTATATTTTCTTTCATCCGACGGTAACGCCATAAAAGAACTCTCATATCAATATCTTCGACATACTGTTACAGATCTAATGTAAGAAGAAGCTGAAGAGTAATATTATCATGATATGTAAATCTTTTGAACGCTCATATCTTGTCGTCAGTATGAGATACTTGCTTGACAGTAAAATTGAATATTGCAATTACTGGAATTGCATGAATCATCAGTAAGTCATTTAAATGTTGCTTAAATATATCTTTCTGAGAAACAAAATGGTTTCTAGAAGACTATCGTAGATTCTTGACTTGAGTAATATAGGATAATCATTCGAGTATATAAGTGTTATAATTGTTATAAGATACACATTTTCAAATTCTGTCACATGAAGTGGCATGAATCTATAGAATCCTGAAGTCACCGAATTAACTATATTAATTCTGTTTCTATATGCATTTTTTAATTCATTTAGAACGAATTAATATCTTCACTGGAAATACAAAGGTAAGGTTTGTTTTCGAGTATTTAGAAAATAAGGTGTTTCTCACACATAAAATTTAAGTTTTGACAAAAGTCAAACAAGAGTTACTGACAAAAGTCAGTAACAAAAAACAGATGAGTAGGATGCACTTGAAAATTTAAGAATAAAACGTTGTGAAAAGTTGCGTGCTTTAATGCAGATTCCTGCCCTACATAAATGGTAGAAAGTGAATATTGATCAGACATAGTAGAGAATGTCAATATGGGGTCCGCCATCTGTGCGCATCGAACTTAAGCTACGCGAATTATAAGGTCATCTATACATATGAACAATCAGAATATATCTTATAAAACAAAACAAAAATTTCCATGTTTCTCTGTCATTGCGCGTATATCTACCTTGCGAAGCTTATCATTTAATAAGAATTATTCAGACTGTATTTACTAAATATCATGAAATTGTTTGTTGTAGAGTGTAGAGGATATATTTCATATGCGAGAAATTACAAAAGTTTGAAAGACTCGATTAATCTCAAATACGATTATTTCTCTACCAGCAAAATACAAAATGCAAAATGCAACAGAGAGATGGTTAATTGTTGAAAAAAAAATTTTTTTTTGTAATTAAGAGTGCCTTGTAGAAAAAGATATGACCATTAAATGTCACAACTATTAACTGCAATATATATACCATAATAAGAATATATAATATTGAATCTTTCGTGTGTGTTACATACATAGGTATATACATATATGTAAAATATAATTTAAAAAATATATATATATTAGATTATTTATACTCTAAATAAAAAATATATTGCGTTAATATTTCTTTCTTCAACTTTTTAAACTCTGCTATAGGCAATTGCGTCCACGTGGCGATAAAGCTAAATTATTTATTGACGTACGCTGAAGAATACTCTCGGGAAGCATAAAGCGCTTTGCGTTGGAGATATTTCGACGGGCGGAGATATTTCGTCTGATGTCATATAAATTTCTAATAAACAATCGCGCTTTCCTCGCGCTATAGCATCAACCGTAAACCGTGATCCGAGAACACATTGCTCGGGAACGTATAGATTTATTATTGTAGCCAACTTCAAATTACGATGTCGTAACTTCTTTCACTTCTTCTTCGCCTTCATGAGTTTAAGTTATGCAACAAGAAAACATTACTGCAAAAGCGGATATCAATTTTCTCGAAAGCATTTCCTCGGTTTCTTTAACTTTAATTAAATGATAAACGTTCAATTTTTCGCTTTTTTATTCTAGTTTGATTACTAGGTGATTTTTCTAAAAAAAAAATGTTTTTAATATCTTCATTATATGACTGATTTAAACTAAATTAAGCATCCGATTTATCTCAAATATGATTAATTCTTAAAGATTACGCATATTATCCATATTATATATTGTTATTTATATATCAAATATCTCTTTGAAAGAGAGAGAAATTTTGGGACTGCCAATCAATCTCTTTTGAAGCGCGCTATATTTATAATATTTATTAAGTGACAATAAAGATTGATGCTATAGTGCCGTTAAAAACGCTAATCTTTGTTTGATATATCGAGCGTGGCGAACGGCTGATAAGGCGAACGAATGGAATCACGCTGCTTTGAACTTTATTTTATTTTATATTGAATCTCTATTATCAGATAAACACGCAATAGCCATTGTAAAGTAAAAAATAAAAAAATATGAACGTTGTTTCCAATAAGAACGCATCTGCAGGAATTCCATTTCCTGAATTTTACTAGCATAACTATAACAATTCTCACGAGTGAGTGCTACATCGAAGGATACGTGTGATGTACTGCCAGGTATTCCACCAAAAAGCTTTACTAAATCACATGCAGATACGAAACATTGTAGGTACTTACACAGAGAAGTGGTACAGGAAGCACTTCCAGCCGGTGGGACGTTCCAGAAAGTTGTAAACTTGACCCTGGAAAGTGGCTTTCCCAGCACGTCGATGTTCCTTGACGTGATAGCGACCTTCCCAGGTATTGCGATCACCACCGGTCCCCAGTAATAGCCTTGGGTCGACACCTGAGGATTTGTCAGTTTCACATTTCTATTGAATTCGTATAAATAAAATTGCAAACAAATCGATACGAGCCATAATGTACATATAGCCGTAATTAGCCAATAGTATAATATAAATATGTATAGGTATATATATTATACTACTTGCCATGCAATTTGATTTAAATTCTCCTAAAAGAATCATTATTGTGTGTATAACGACGGCAACTTATAAAAGAATAGAAATATTCTTTCGACTAAATTATTATTTTAAAAATTATGATTTTCTAAATATAATTTATGATTTTTTAACAAAAGATGCAAATTTTTCAACAGTTACATTGATAGCCACACATTACAATTTTGCAAAAATGCAACTAAACGTTTATACTGATTGTGAGTATATCTTTGAAATACAAGGCATTAACGTATTGTTCCTCTTATTTCTTTTATGCGTCTATTTTTGGTGCACTTTGGCTTCGCTTTTTCTTTCATCAATCCTTGGCAAACTTGACTGTAACCGAAAGCTCCCTGCTGAAACACTTCCGATTGCAGGATATGACGTCATGCACCCTACCGCGGACCGAGAATGAAAACGATTCGATCAAGTCAATATTTAAGGAATATACCTTGCCCCAAAAAATTATAATTAACAATGCCATCGTATACACTGCGTAATTTGCCAAATATAGAAGGACAAAAATATTTTATTTGATTACACGTAGAAATGGCACCAAGTTTTTGATAACTATCCATCAATCTCTTGTCAGTCAGTTCAATACTTAATTATCATTTTATTGAAATCAAATAATATTTATAAAACTCATGAATGCAGCAGATGCAATTGCAACAACTTAATAAAATTAAATATAAAATCAAATACATAATAAATGATACTGAAAATTGTATCGAAATATGATTGCAATCTTACAAAATACACAATTTAAATTCTTTTTAAATATATTTATGAGTACTTAAAATACCATATCTAATTGTAAGTAAAATCAAAATTTTTAAGAATGTATGAAATAAATCATCATCTTTCTTTAATTCTTTTACAATTGATAAAAAAGAAAGTTGAATGGCTTAATAACTTTCTGTGACATCTTTTCTATATTTGTAACAATGCATTCGCAAAATATAATAGTATATTTTCCTTAAATGGAGATACATAAATTTTTCAAACAAGTAAAAAGGTTAATTGTAATATACAATAAATAAATAAATAACATTAAAAATTCTTCCGATTATTTCAGCTACAAAAGTATTGAGGTGAGAAATAATTATGTATTTCACAAAATATAAGTATATGCAAGAAAATATATTGTAACAAATAAAATATAAATTTAATAGCTCGAAATAAACTCTATTGTTATCATGATTACGTATATAAGTTTAAGTTCTTTTTGAAGAATAAAGAGATAAGCACAATTTTCTTTATTATAATATGTGGCTATGTCTATAATACAAATCATAACGCTATTCAAATATTATGATATTCATAACTATTATATATTAGCCAAGCTTAATTTAACAGGATTAATTCAGCAATTATATCAGTACTATCGATTTGAAATTTTGTGGTCGGCTATTACATTTTTCATATGCGGTTTCGTGTTGTGGCCAATTTCCGATCCCTGAATTAGCAACTGCAGCGTATAATACGCCATCAGTTGATCAGAATATTCATGCGAATAATGTAAATACGTTTAAGGAGAAAATTTGTAAATTAATGGACTTGAAATAATTAATAGATTTTATGCATTTCCACGATGTAACATAAATATACTTTGCATGTGTCATTTACTTGCAAGAAATAAGAGCGTATTTTGTCTTATTATAACATAAACTGTATACAACATAATCATGTTGTTTACAACTATATTTTAGTTTATATATATAATTCATCCAATACAAAATTTAATAAATAACATAAAATTTACACGTTTAAAAAATAAAACGTTTTAAAATTAATAATCAAAGCTTTCAAAACAAAGATTCGAACGCTCATTGCTAGCAGTGATTCGAGCGACGAAAATCATAAGAAATTGTCTTTATATCAAAACTAAAGATCGATTCTGTGCAAATATTGGCGATTTTTGAAGCAAATATAATATAATATAGCGATGCATTTTTTCTCACCGCCAACCAAAGTGTCATTGTTGTCAGACTGCAAGGTAGCACTGGTGTCAGATAGGGGCGACGGGGCCGGTCTTAAATCCGATGGCGGTTCCAATCTCAGTAAATCACTTCCGCCATCTCCACCTCCTCCATTTCCTCTGCCAACCTGTACAATCGTCACATTCAAAGGTCCCCGGTTACCTACCGTAAAACAGAGAGAGAAAACGAGAGGATACCATGATGAACCAGCTCGTTAAAAATACATAATCAAATGCGGAAAGAGAATGATTTTCTTTACATTAATTACGTTATTTTATTAATTATACGCGCTACGAATCCGCCCATCTTGCTGCGCAAAATCATTATTAGAAGCAGCGACTGAAATGCGAAGGCGAGGTAAAGACCAGCACTTCGCAAGAGTGTCACTAAGTGGTAATTAACCCTCGTATTATTTTCCTCACCCTCTAATAAAGCCAAGCTAAAATTGAGTCCGTTTAACCGGACAAGATATCCTCTCTCTTAACCGGTCGTGATTTGTTTGTAGGATAATTCGATGCACAATCAATGGTATGACATTTATTGATTCAGTGGTTTGCCCTATATATGAGTAAAAGGGTGAATCGTGCTTTAATCCCGAAAGAACGTTATTTGCGTATAAATTTACGGACGTACCTCGTTGCGAATATAGAGAGAATATCAACGTTAAGCTGCAGAACGAAAACTGCGACGTGCAATTACAGCTCGTATAACCAGCGTATATATATCAATTAGAATTAATAATTAATTAATCAACGTACATAGATATTATCAAGCAATCATACATTATACCTATACTCAAACGCGGCTCTTTTATAACCATTATGTAACACAATATATTTTTTTTCTTTAACCAAACGTGCCTGCTAAAACAGGAATTATATTAATCTCTAAAAAGTTCTCTCTCTTTCTCTCTTTCTCCATCACAATGCATACACTTGAGACAAACTAGGTTCACAAAAAGATGTCAAAATTTTGGCAAATAACGCTGAATTTCGTACGATATGTTTGACAAGCATTTTATTTTATAATAATCATTGACATTTAATTCGCGATCATATTTATTGATGTTTGATGTAGGACTAAAATAAATTTAAAATTATTTATTTTCTTTAAATTCGTTCTTTTTTATCTCGAAATAAGGGTATCTCAAAATTCTAAATATACATGTTACTAATAAGTTACTTTTTTAAATAAAATGTATTTTTTCATTTATCAATCAAATTTATTAACGCAGAGATCGCTAAAGGATTCGAAAATATCCTGACATTCTAATATATATTTCAAATTTTCTTTGCTATAAAAATAGAGCTATTTTGTTAAAAATAAATTGGGAAAGCAAGAAATATATAATAAATGTTTAGAGCAGCAATCCTAATACATTTTACTTTACCCTTTAAGCAACCTCGATAAAAACTGAATTTGATATTTGAATCTTTTTAGACGAACGTACTGGCTGGGATATCGTAAATCGTTGTGATCTTTATATACACATGTCATGTGTGGCCGCAGTAATAAAGAGAAACGTTGAAATTTTATGGTTTCAGACTAGTACTCGTATAAAGTTGGGATTTCCATGAATTTCCGTGAATTATATGTAGGTACGTGCAGTTTCCGCCATTGTCTGAATCCAGGTCGGATTTTCATGGAAGTTCAATAACAGGCGAGTTGAGTCATCCCGAGGCATTTTAATATGTCTATGCATATACTACACGTCTACACATGCGCGCATATGCGTCCTATAATCTGCCCATGGCATAATCTTCTGCCGAGCGCAGCAAGGCTAAACCTTTGTTGTAGAATGTAGCTCTTCCCTCACTTTTCATTAAGCCTACAGCATTTTAACGATGGGCATAATAACACAATATAGGTCCCCTGCATCGCGTACAAGCGCAATTAAAAATTAAGACCCGCCATCATGCGTTCATGTTGCAGGAAAGTATCCTCTTAAACGAGAAAATTACTTTCTATGGAGGCAATACTTTCTATGGAATTGATGCGCACTTACGGTACGGGATAATTCATATTAAAACGAAAAAAAACATTAACCATATTATGTATAAACCGGCAAGTGTTTTTACTAGCAAAATTTATAATAAACAGTATGTAAGATGTTATTATTGAATATATCGTAAAACTCGTGATCTCAATTTTAATAATTATAGAGATTAAAAAACAAGTCAAGAGAATATAAAGATTTTAGATAAAAGAATTATACATAAAAAAGAAGACGGAGTAACAGACTTGTTGGGCTATATTATGTTGATTAAGAATATATATTTTTTATTAAATGTATAGATATATATAATTGTATGTATAATACTTTTTTATGTAATAAATTTATCTTATTATTTTACGTATAAAAGTATATTTAAAAAATTATCAAAAATATGAAAATAAAATATAAAATATTTCGTAAACTATAGACTTTTTATCTTTAAATGCCTGAGAAAAATCAAATTATGAAAAAATTACACAGTTCTATTTAAAGAAATATTAATGACGTTAATATCTCGTAAAAAAGACATGTTATAAAAGATTTATTTTTTATGCATAATATATTTTCTCCTAAAGTTATGAAATTTTTACTTTAAAACGTTTTTTTTTCTAAAATAAAAACCAACTAAAATATTTAGGATAACTGAAATAGTTTATATTATATATAATATATTTATATTTTATATTATATATAATATATTATATATATAGTATATTTAAGTATTCTCCCACTCCTAAGGGGAATGTTTAAAATACCCCACATAAATAGTCCTTCTGCTCATTTTGTATCTCCACATTAAGGATAAACTTTAGACAAAGGCATCGCGCCACAGGGCCGACTCACCTATTCTGGAGGGTGGAAGTAACAGCCCTTGAGCCTCCTCGAGTGGCATGGCGTGTCCGTGATCGCGGTAATGATGAGGGCGGTCTCTCATATCTCCTCCCGGCTACAACAATCGCGCGGCTTTTCACGATGTTCCTCGCCGGATAGTGGCAATCGTCGGAGACCGGGATTGGGACCGGAAGCAGGAAGCTGGGCGAGTCCTGCGGGACTCCTGCGGATGACGGCGGACGGTGATTGAGCGTCATCGCCCCGCCGTCACAACTAAAACCATGCCCAGGTCACCAAGATCGCATGATTCTCCAGCTTGCGTCAGTAGGGCCTCGTCGATTGTCGTCTACTTTCGCCCTGTCGAAAAGAAATCTCTCTTTGTAGATGGGATAATATTGAAACATACCAGTAATGAAGCATTTGAAGCGTGATAAAATAATAAGTATATCAAACAATGCTAACTTAATAAAAAAAATCTAATGTAAAAGTTGTAAAACTTCTCGAGAAGAACACATCTGCGAACCACAATACATTATATTCATAAACAGCACCATTCGTGATAAATGGCAGTAATAACTTTTTACTAAATAATAAAAATGAATTTTACTAAATAAGGATAAACTCAACTTTTCCTTTTTATTAAAATTTTAATTACAACTTTTGGATGGTAAAAAACTAATACTTTTCCAGTCAGAAATGATTAGTCAAATCGAAGTCGATTTGATCTTGATGTGTCGATGAATGGTCGAGGTCGAACACTGCGGTTGATATTTTTCGATCTTGTCATAGTTTTTTTATTTTAATTGAGCTTATTATGTTAATTGAGTTAATTATGAATATTTCTATAAGAGTTTTATTGTCTTTCGGCCGGTTCTATATCGAATTGATGCAAAATTGAAAAGCACAATATATATACGTGTATAACTATGTATTAGATGTAGAATTGCAGAGGAGGGGGGGGGGGCAAAAGACAATAAAAATCTAATAGAAATATTCACAATTGCTCAATTAGCATAAAAACCATTATGATGAGGTCAGAGATAATAAAAATATCAACCAGTATTCGATAGTGATTATTCATCGATGCACCGATATCAAATCGACGTTAATTCGACTAATCATTTCTGGCTGAAATCCAATGATATTTAATTTATATTCAATTATTTCACTAACCACATATCCTATGTGGTTATTGAAATAATTGAATATAAATTAAATATCATAGGATTCAATCGAAATTAGTATCTATATAGGTATCTACTATCCCTCTCCACTAAAAAATCGAGAAATCAATTTCTATAGATAGTATAGATAATACACAATGAAACATCATAATTAGTTCTCTCATTCGAATTACAATGAAACACGAGAGAACAAAGAAACCTCTTCTCTGCTTAAATTGTCTGATTCGTCACTTATCTGGGTTTACATGTGCTCAAGTTTCGTGGTCGATGTACTCCGGCCATTCATAACGGAATACGGTATTGTTTACGGGTATTGTTGCCAGAGTAACGGACCAAAGTGAATATTAGCAACAATAAACTTATACAACTCTTCCTGTTCCTCTTTTTTGGAGGTTTATCTTTATACTAATCTCTTTACCGGCGCGGCGCGGGCGTTCCGGACGTTCTACACCTTGCAAAACGCAATATCCATTTATAAAAACTATAGATTTGGGCAGCTAATTGTAAGACAGTTTGGAAGCATATTTCTTCAATAAATGCATAAATTTCCATCTGATGAAAAATGCTCTCGTTAACTCACTCGATTATGCAAAATTTTCCAAAAATTCCGACTCTTTGTTACAGAAACATAATATTTTATGCTATCTGCTCGCGTTACATACGCGCAAGCATTAAAGTGCGCGAATACCCTCGGTGTTTGCTTACGCCCTTACGGTACACATATGTGCGTGTAATATTGTAGATCGATAGTCAACGTGTCTCGGTTAGTAGGTCTAGTTCGTAAGAATTATATAGTTGCCGTATAGACATGCGATTCGCAGCTCGATCGTGCCCCCTAACTGCGACAACGACATTATCGCGCTACACGTGATACTTTCCTTTTCTCTCTTTTCTTTTGTACAATTCTTTGTATTCTCCATCCGCTGTCATCGCAAGCAAGTTGCTGATTACCATAAATAATATGTATTGCTCAGTATGCAGTAAAGTTACTAAAGAAGTAATCGTGGTAATCTTTCATAAAATTTATAAAATCGAGCAAATCGCGTTCTTTGTTTGCTAACCCTAATAACTCAAATTCTTAAATTAAAGGAAAACTCTACGCTGGATAAAAATAAAGCTAAAAGTGAAAATCAAACGGTTAACTTTCGAGCAAAACAAAGGATGTTAGTTTCACTCGAAACCAACATCCTTTATTTTAAATTAAATTAGAATAATCGCCATAACGGTCCAAGCTTGGATCTTAATAGCCTAATATTATTTTATTGTATGATACACATATTATCACCTCCTTCCCTTTAGTCAAATCAATTTTTATCTCCAACTCTTGAAAACTGTGCGCCGACTATTTGTCAGACTTAAAAACACAGCCCCTGTTGGAATAGCGAAACGATTCAACTTATGATGTTAAAGAAATTATTGCGAAAAATATCCTTTATTTTGCTCAAAAGTTGGGCGTTTAATTTTCACTTTTAACTTCTTAAATTAACTTCTAAATGACTATAATCTGGATTTTTAATTACATTGTCTATAATGTCTACATAATAAAAATTCTGTAAAAATTATGTAAAAATGATCACAAATAAAATTATTGTAAAATAATCAGTATATTAAATTAAGATATAATAATATCAAAATATATATTATAGTAAATAATATATAATATTACAGCACACATATTATACATATAGTACATATAATACCTAAGTATACTAAAGAAAAGAAATTGCGACTTTACGATAGCAATTTATTGTCTGATTAATCGACAAATGTATGGTAGATTGATGCGGGATATTCGTTGCTTACATAAATCACTTTCGGCGGACGTAGGCTCGCGCGAGCTTAATTCTTTGTCCGCTCGACGGCGATTATTTATCAAAGTGCCTTCGGAAAATTTCTGGAAACGAAACAGCGCCATTCGTAATTCTGAATCACTTATATCCCCTATATCCTTTTTCTCTACCTATATTTATCATGAGAGAGAAGAAAAAATTCTAGAAAGGATTAATAAGTCGTCGTCCATTCACGTATGTACATTAATTTAGATGGAAACGTACGTGAAAATTGCAAGCTATATCGTTTTCTATGATCGTTTCCAATGAATACAGAATACTATCGAATCTCTACTCTCCCTCTTCTCACGCGATTGCATTAATGATAATAAAACAAACTTTCTTACAGATTACACTGCAAATCCAAGTATGTTATTTTTACACGCATAAACGTCTAAAAATGACACATTTGACTAAAACTCTTTTTACATGTTTCTTGCGTGTTAAATTACGTCTTATTTAACACGTTTAATCGTATTAAATTAAAAGTTAATACGTTCAATCGTGCAGTTAAATGATGTTATTTAAAATCAAGGAAAGAAATGTGTAAGAAAAGCTTCTTACACAGCTAAAATAACATACTTGGATTTACAAAGTTTTCTCTAACAAATAATTTTCTCGTTAAAGAGAAAAATGCGGTGTAAAATCGTAGGGCAAAATTATCTTTATTTTTCATTTCTCATCACTGACAAATCAATATAAACCATCCCTTTTTCTTCTTTTTCTCACAGAATTGGCTATATTTTGATCAATGCTGTCTTCTAAATAATTTCTTTTTACATTTTAATAATTGTTTGAAAAAGATCAATTATTTGCAACTTTGATTGCTCGTTACTTTTGATAAAATTTTAATTTTTTTGAAGCAAACGGTTAGTTAAATCATAGTCTATTCATATCTGAAATAATTTTAAAAAATTTAGAAAAATCCGTTCAATGTGTTCTTTAAGAGAAAAGCAAACATCAAAATACGTATAATTTTTGAACGTTAAGAGCGCGTCGAGTTTTGATGCTATTTAGCGTCACAACTTCATATAGCTTTAAATGATCTATCCCCTTGTTCTTTGTCCATTTGAAATCAAAGCTATAGATTTTGACAAACAAAAAAATTTTTAATAGTAGTTATTTCTTGATTATCCGCGCTTCTAAACATTCAAATCGCGAGTGGGCTATATGCCTAATTTCTTTGTTCAGATATTTAAACATATTAAAAAGTCCTTTTATATATTTTATATAATTCGGTTAATTATACTGGCGAAGTAAATGTGTTACTTATTCCTTTTATATAGTTCAAAATGTGCAAAAAACAGTCTACTTTTTATAAAAAGTAAAGAAATTTGATATTTTAATCATTTTCAAGTGCACCTGTCTTGTGAATTAAAACATGTTTCGTTGTACAACTAAAAAGGCAATAATACTCTCTATAAAAAATAAATAAGAAATGTTAAGATAGATATATAGAATAGATTTTTTTATAAAGCTTAACTGATTTTATAAAGCTTAACTGAACTCGAAAAAACTGATTTTTTTAAGTACTTTATATTGTGAATCAATTCATATTCATTTTTTTTATTCGCCTTTTTTAGTCTACCATTGAGACAAAAAGTTTGTACAAATTTTTCATAGCGTCTTGGAAAATACGATTTAATCTGACAAAAAATATTAAATCTCCACAAGGAGAGCGTACAATATAACTATCATACGAAATTTACAGCTCTGATATCGTCGGTTTTGTCCAACGGACAATGATAAATGATTATACCTTTAAAAGGCATTGTATTAAAGCACTTTTAAAAATGTATTAAAAAGAAGAAGAATGTAATGCCGAAAAAACATCTTAGCGTAACTGTAACTGTAAAAAGAAACTAACAGATCGATGTACGAGTCGACAACGTGTTTCTACCGCTTTTCACGGGTAAAGCATCTGCTTCTGACAGTCCGAGAGAGTTTAAATTTTAATGCATGAATTGATTCGCTGTTACAAGCTGCGTAAAAGTTGTCGCCTATAGTTACTACTTACTCAACAGCTTTGACAATCCGTATGGTCTTAACCGTTTATGCCGCGAACAGATGATTTCAGCGGTATTTTAGTTAAAGAAAGATCGATTCGATTTAACTTGCAAAAAGGTTTTCTCTCACTAAATGTAGATCCAATACCGAAAAGATTTCTCAGGCCGATTAAAGATGCAGTGACCATTATCTGCTCCAGGAGGAAGATTGATAAAACTAAACATTAATCTTTCTAATTAATTGTAAAATTGAAGTAAAAATATGAGGTAATAAAATTTTCAATTTTACAACCATATAATTTGCATATCATAGGATACGTATTAAGTTCCACATTATTTGTTCAATATCTATTCGCAGAATCAGTGATCGAACTGTTTGATCTTCTCTTAATACGCGGAGATTTGGCTATACCTCGGGCTATACCAATAATTCATCAAAGAAAATTCTCATAAAAATAACATTTGTTGTACAAATAGAAGAATTTTTGTTTCTTCTCTTCTAACAATATATCACTTAATTCTATTGTGTGGTATTTTACTTAAATTCAGATTCTAACTCTTCAAATATACCTCTAGATCCGAAAGATCCGAATAGTTCAAAGTTCAAGCTCAAAACTTGGAACGTTTGTATTGTTTGGTTATTAGAATATTCCAAATATGTATTATTCGCGAAATAAAGGATTAAGACACAGCTAACTGCCACACGTGACACACCGAATTTAACTACTTCAGTCAACAGCCGAAAGTTCCACTGACACTTTCCTCACTTCGGCGCTTTCACTTGGCTTCCTACGACACCCTCTTGTGCGCGCTTTTGTCAAACAGTTATTTGAAGTACCCAACTTATATATGTATATGTTCTTTCCACACACCAATTCGTTAATCGACATTATTTATTACAGTACGTATTGAGGAGATATTAATCATCGCGTCTCTTGGAACATCATTTCGCTTCTCTCCATAATTTGATAAAAGTGGATAAAGTGTTAAGAAACACAGCCTAAATCGACTTGTCGGACACGATGATATTAAAGCTCGAGGGCACTATATAATACCGTCGAATAAGTAAGAAGAAACTTAATACTGACAAGCTCAAGCCTGACATCCAAAGAAAACGTGAGCTTCGACATTTTTACGATAAAAAATAAACTTTCTATTAGATTCGTATTAAAAAATAATCGATTTTGTTATTCCTTTATTATTGCTAAAATAATTATATTCTTGGTTTACGCATTAAATATTATTTTAAACCTTATACCCTCCTTGATTTATTATATTCACTGTTCAAGCTGTCACTTATTCTAAAAATGTTAACATTTTATATTTTTATTTATATCTCTTTATTTCAAAGATTATTTTCTTTTCTCCCAGCATAAGTTTATGACAACGAAAAATAAACAAATTATATAATAGGTACTAAATGCTGTCATAGATAGATTAAGCAAAGCTCACGCTTTATTCGCACACTCGCACGTGCGTGCACATATATGCATACACAGAGGTAACAAAGGAAAAGGCTTCATATTTTCTTTCAGAATTTACAATAAAAAAAATAAAAACAGCCATTATTTTTTTATTAAGCACAGTAGAATAGTGTATCTAATCGATTTCAAAAATGTTTCACGTGACAATCGAAATAGCTAAGATTGCAAGAAACTGGTGAGATTCTAATCTCATTCAGGATATATTCACTTTTTTCATATCGAGTTTTATAGTAGAAAGGTGTGGTTGCGATAATATGCCTCAAAATCGGGCATTAAAAATTGATATTTAAGAATCATCGTCGGACGTGCTGCAGTATACTTATGCTTTCGTAATATCGCGTGACACTGTACCCTTTCTCGCTCCCTTTATCGCGTGCACATAACGTTTTTCAGTGACCCATGGCTTACGTCGGCTTAATTACGTCGATGTTTGACGAGCAATTTTGCTAATGTCCTAGCTTTCAATGTTCTGGTGTGAAATAACTTAATAAGTTATGATTCTGAGATCTTATTAGAAATATTTAATTCTTAATTGGTGACACGGAAAACGTCGGTACTATCGGTGGTGAGAAATCTTTCAGATTCCTTACTGCTTTTTCAGATCTTTTTCGAATAAACCTTTAGGAGAGAGAGAGAGAGAGAGAGAGAGAGAGAGAGAGAGAGAGAGAGAGAAAGAATAATATGTTAATCATATATTTATTAATTACTTAAGACAGCTAAGGATACAAAAAATAGTAGAGATAAAATATCGTGTAAAAATTTATTCTTTCTGTCAGTTATTCATTTTTCCTACTAATAAGAATTCATACTAATAAGAATTAGAAGGCAAAGTTGAAAGAGCTTTAAGAATCCTCATATATCTTTGGTTATTAGTTAAATCAGCCTGCAAAAAATTAACGTATTCCATATGTTGTTATAACATTTTTGACAAAAAGATAGCAACGAACACTGCTGACGAGAATTAGAAATCTTTGGGATTATATTTACGTCGAATAGATTTGTCGACGTAAAAAGGATCCCAAAGATTTCTAATTCTCATCGACAGTACAAGATTATTATTAGCGCGAGCTGTCCTAG
Source organism: Leptothorax acervorum (assembly GCA_035220615.1). Lineage (NCBI taxonomy): Eukaryota > Metazoa > Arthropoda > Insecta > Hymenoptera > Formicidae > Leptothorax > Leptothorax acervorum. The sequence continues at coordinate 287,220 of JASTWQ010001261.1, read as the reverse complement.
GAAAAGCTCGTTCACGGTGTTCGTTGCTTTATTTTCCGAGAACATATCACACGTCAAGGAGAGTAATATGTAATTACATTCCTCTCGTATTCTCCTTTGTACGGAAACAAAGCTCCAGAATAATTGGGAAAGTAGGCTAATCCGCAGCTTGATATTTTAGACTACAAAGAAGGTAGTTGATGAGATAGGAGAGACAAAACAAAAAGAAAAGTGAGAGAGATGAAAGCAACTGTCTCGTTATTTCGAATAAACGTTAAGAAAATGTGCTTCTTTTTTTAACAATAATACATGCTAACAAGTTGGAAGCGACGCAAAAAGAGGGATATCCGGTAAAGTTGATACTAGCGGAAGTGGAGCGTCCATTATTCCATCACAATCGAGGCGAGAACAATGCAAACGGATCGATATTGTAATTAGTAAATATTACTAACAAATGAAGCGAAGCTGACGTGAGTATTTGGAAGTAAATAATGCAAAAACATGAAAATACCAAGTTGGAACAAAGAGATTATCCGTTATAGTGCAACCATTATTTATTTTCTAATTGGTGTCAATTTCGTATTTCTCGTCCGCTTTGCAAACATGCCCTTCGCATAAAATTAATTAACAGTTCAAGATGTAAATATATGAATACAATGTAAAGGGGTTGCTCTTGAAATACTAATCAATTAATAACTAATTATTATATATTCTGACATAACTTCTTGGTTAAAATCATTATCAACTAGTTAAATCAAGTTTGGTTTTTGAGTTATTTCGTTCACAACGTGTTACGAAAGATCGCCAGTACTCATAATAATTGATACCAATAATTTATAATCTATACTCAAGATCAAGCAATACTTATATGGTAGAAATCGTAATTGAAATAAAATGTATCGTGACGTGAATTACCTACTCATTGTCAGCGACATACACATGCACACAATTACGAAAGATATTATTTATACTATACTGCAACCAAAAAACTGTCGTTTTTTCTCCCAACGGGATTACTTAGCGTTAATTATTCTCTCCGACATTAACGTAATAAGAGATAATAAATTAACCGTTCTTCACCCTACGTTTTTTTATTAACACAACTTACTCGGCGTACATCGCGTGACGTGAGTCACGAAGAAAAACGTTTCGTCATGCTGTTTCGGCGCAATCTTGTAACCCACACGGCATACGGTGGTATATATGTGCATGTATGTATATGTATATTAGAGATTATAGGACGACCGCGGATAAGACTCGGATGTTTATCTATTTATCTAAGCTCTGCGATCTTCACGCTTCGACATGCACATTTGCACGATGTCGCGTGTTTTCATTCGACGATTTTTCCGTAACGTTTTTTCTCCTCGAAGTACATACAATACTAACAATAAGCCATGAGTTTCTGAGGGAGGGAGCGACGTTTTTCGATTATTTAAATTTAAGACGTTCGACATTTAAAGGGCAGTCTCGGCTTCTGTGCGCGAAGAGCACGATTCTTCGGAAATTCAATGAATTTCAAGAATTACTTTACGTACTTAATTGGGTGATTTCTCTTTTATACCAATCTTGTTAAAAAGACGTTTAAAGCTTGAAAACGGACGAAACAATTTCCGTAGACAGTCATCTTATGCTCGATCGTCGAGCGGTTTAACACCGCATCATCATGACATTTACACTAACAGTTTGAGTTAACAGTAAGACTAATTGTAAGCTCACGCGCGAAATCGACCTTGAGGCTTAAAACACAGCATTAGGGGATTGAAAAAGCAAAGTATTTAAGAAAAGCCTCGCTGTCGTGCGAGCATCGAGATTCAATATACCATACCATCAAAAGCAATGTTATACGAGTATATACTTAAGGTTAATCGTTCATCGTTAACAAGTAAAATTGCTGACGAGTGACGCTGACGCGACCGCAGCAGACAAAATTGTGATTGATAATTAAAAACGGTGAATCGAGACTGGATGGTTTGGATTTTCGATTTTCGATTCGGATTCGGACATCGGACCGTACCTGTTGCAAGAGGAGCAAAGCAAAAGTGGTCCCGGCTCGCGCCGAGCGGTGCTCCAGGAAGAGGAACTCGTCCCCACTGCCGAGGTTGGACTGGTTGGACTGATCCTCGTGGTGACGCCGTCGTTGCTCCAAGCGGACAATACAGTCGCGTGCTAGCTGCTCGGCGCTCGCGGCTCCGACCTCCGACTCGCGGCGCGGCGGCATCGATTCGCCCAAGCCGCGTTCTTTCTCGCGAGCGAGCGAGCGACGAGCGACCGCACGCTTTGTAAGTAGCTACGCTCACTCGTCAGTCTCGTCACCCGTCACGATAACGGCAACGCGATAACGTACTTGTACTACGTTACGCGCATGCAAACGACACGTGTCGATCTCTCGTTCTCTTATCGCGCGCGCGTTCACGATTCTTGATTCTTGCGACGCGGCGCGGCGATGCCGGGCGATCCTGGGCGATCCTGGTAAATCCGCTCGCCGGCCTGACCGAGCAGATTTCGCCTTCACGCGTACGCGCGCGCCATCCCTTCCTAGTTCCTGGTTCCTGCTCGTACCTTGTACCGCGTACGGAAGAAGCGGAACGATTTGGCCTCTCGCACGGCACGACAGGCCGCGGGCCACGGGAGGTTCGAGGAATGCTGTCAACCCTGTCAACTGTCACTGTTGGCTCACGTGGAGCAAGCTCGACGACATTGACTCCGGTTTTCCGCGATTTTCCGCGACCAGAGGCGGATGGCGGGCTAGCGGTGCAGGCGGGTGCCGCAGGTGGCGGCTCGTGGCTCGTGGCTCGTGGCTCGTGTCCTGAGGCGCGAGGCGCGACGCGCGACGAACGAGCGAATCTGACACTTCTGACAGGAGGCCGAGGCCGAGGGTAGCACGCCGCGCGCCGCGCGCGCTGTAGCCAGCTGTGGCGCTGTGGCGCACCGCGCACGTGCCGGCACACGTACGTATGTACTCCGCTCCGCGGCAAGGGCGGCGCAAACCAGGGTTCGACTACTACTCTGATCCGGTCTACCACCGTAGACTAATAGACTTATTTATTAACATCCTCCCATCCTCCAATGTCCCTCTTCTGTCCAGTGTCCTAATTGTGATTTGTACAACCGAATTTAATAATTATAACGTGTAGCAAGAGAATAAATAAAAATAATAAAGATTTATTTTTGCAGACCTGCAAAAATGAAATTGCTGCATGCTCGACAATAGAATTAGTGCGAGTTTTTGAAAGGTAAAATAATGTTCAAGATTTTACGAAAAAATAAAAGATAAAAGTAAAATCATATCATAGAATTATATATTAAAAGAAAAATCAATTTATAATATGAAACGTCAAACGCGATTATCTCTATAACTGATTTTTCATTTTCGGGATGAAAGAGGCTCCTAATAGCTCTCTGCAGTTCTTCCGCCTCGCATATTCAAGACACATTTGCGAATAACGAGAAATACGTCATTTACTTTTTTATAAGAGGAATAATTTAATAACGCGGTATATATAGAGCTACGTGTATAAAAATAAAATTTTTATATATAGAAGTGTATTTTTTAAAAGAGAAATACTTACAATTAGATCTGCAACATAAATCGCGATCGATTATCTCCGTAGAACCGGCTCCATTTTCGTGCAGATTAAAAAGACCAGCGATTCATCAATATACATGCAATTTCCTTTTTATACTTTTTCCACGTTCAAGATAACATACACGTTTGCGACGAATGACGATCCGACGAATGCGTAATCCACTTTTTGAAAAAAAAAAAAAGATAAGTAAGAGACAAAACCATGCACATATATATATTATATATATATATCACCAGAAATATATACAGCACTTTCAACCCCTTATAAAAAGGATCACGCTGTGGGGTGTTGGTCTACGCATGGTGAACAGTCCTGCCAATTTGCCAATGGTTCTATGCAGGATCATCCGGCGAATACGAAATATACGAATACGAATGCAATATGGGGTAAGGGGGTTCTGGGGGTTCTGGGGGTTCTGGAGGTTCTGGGGGTTAAGGTGCAATTACATGACTTTCCGGTGAATATACGTTACAAACTGGTCGCGACGGAACAGCCGCCGCGGTGATTATAGATCGTGCTCGGTCATGCCGTTTTATCTTATTACGAGGACACCTCGAGCGGCGAGCCGGGAATACACGTGACGTCACGCCAACGTTACGTTTAAGCGCGCGCGCGACGTTTCCGCGCGCTTATCGATATGGTTTTAAATATCGATCGCCGACGAGGTCGAAACGCGACCTCGCAAGTTCGGAACTAATTGTAAGTTCGCTCTACAGCCTTGATTGGCGACGCGAGAAAGAACGTCGCTCGTCTTAGGTACCCCGCACTCTCATTCGGCGCTCAAATTCGCTCAAAATGTTTTATGTTTTGTCAGCGAAAAATAACCTTTATTTATTTGCCAACAAAAGGATTTAAACCTTTTGCGTGCACAAATCTACTGTAATTATATATATTGTATATGTATATATATATATATATACATTATTAATTGAATATCCAATCTTACGCTTCTCTTCAATATTTCTATTCAATTATTAAAATTGAATAATGATGAATGACAGATATTGCAGAAAGATTGCCATATAGAGACACTTCCTTCAAGAGCATTTTTATCACATAATTATACGACATACGTATATTAAGGCTTCTGCAATGCCTACTCGCAGCTTCTATAATATTCTTGTTTGATGAGAAAGCTTCATCAGAAGCGAAAAATCGCATGCTAAAAATTCTTGCGGTTTTACGTTGAAATAAAAAGATATAATATTCATAAAAAACGCAATATTATTGTAATTGATTCAGCACATTTGTAAAATATATATTACCGAACACTTTCCTTTGGCTTTGATAATCAATAAATAGCTGTAAAATGAAAAATGAAAGAAGACACGTTAAAAAAGTAGATTGCATGTCACGTTAATTTTACGGCTATTTAGTAATTATTTAAAAAAAAAAGGAAAGTGTTCGGTATATTTTATAAACGTGCTGAAACAATTACAATTGCATGCGTTTTATGGACCGATATATCTTTTTAAACCGCAAGAATTTTTGACATGCTGATTTCTCTCTTCAGACGTCATCAAACAAGGACAGAAGCGGCGAGTAGGCAAAAACCTTAATAAATGTTAATTAATTCAATTCGATTTAATCCAAAACGAGGGCAAATGTAAATTTTTTTAAATGGTGGTCATATTATAAGAACTATAGGTATTTAAAATTTTTTAAATCATCTTAAGTCTGCTTTTTCAAAAAATAGAAGCTATCTCGTAGTAATCTATTCAAAACTACCTTAAATGCATATTTTGAAAAAATAATCTTTAGATGTTTTAAAAATAAACTCTTTCTACTCGAGGTGAAGGAAGTTTCTTCGAAATTGCTCCAAATTCCCTTGACTTGATCGCGTTACCTTACTTCTTACTTGGACGCCATCGCATCACGGAGTCACGGAGGGTCAAAATTGCAGTAAATACTCCACAGATAGGAGTTATGAGCTACGTGACTTGTCACGCAGGAAGGTCTATGTCGATGCTTACTCTGTCGCTGCTTTTACATAATTGACAGCATAAATATATTTTATATATTCTCCCTCGTAGCAGTCGTAGCCAATGTATATATCTATATAGTGGTAGCACCATATACCTATAATATACATATACCTATTACTTACAATCAGCTATATAATGATTTACATATATAAATATCGCCGCCAATAATGCGCGCGATATTATATCGCGCAATTGCGAGCACAATGCACAATCAATCTGCCCATCAAGCAAACCAACCGTCAGCATAGATCATCAAAAATTTAAAAAAATTGTTATGCACATACCTATCGCGATTAACATTACGAATGCAAAAAGATCGTTATACTGTAATAACGTTGCACGGGCATGTGTGTGGCGATTTCCTTCGATCGCGATACGGCATACGACATACGACGCGGGTTGGCATTGGCAAAATGTGTACTCTCCGGAATCCGTCGCCGGAATCGCGTCCACCTCGCGGCTCGCTGATCGAGCATCCGCAGAATTAGACCACCTTCCACAAATATTTTATTTCAAGCTTTCAAGGCCGCAAGATTGTCGGATTGTCCGATGATATTGTATATTGTCCGCTACATCATCGATCAGGTTCGTGCTGCGACATTCTTATTGTTACGTTTCCCACTGACAAAAGGAAAAAGATATACGATTTAACAAAAAAATAGCCGAAATATCAAATGTATCAAATATCCTTTTTATTTAAAAAAAAATTAAATTGTACATGTTACATAAAAAAAAATGTTATGTTTTCTAATATCAAGTCGATTCAGTTATTATTAGTTGTTACATTACATTCAACTCAATTAATTTTTCAGATACGCGGACCTTTCATCTAAATCTAAGACAATTTACAGTAATGAATTTACCAACGTCCGACATGATTTACCGACGGAAGTGTGATTTTCGCACAGCTGCCATTTTTTATTGGATTTATAGAATTAAAAATCCTTTTCCAGGATTAAAGTATAAGCGCAAACGCAAACGGATACGGCGCTGTTCGCGAACAGCGCCGTATCCGTTTGCGCTTATACTTTAATCCTGGAAAAGGATTTTTAATTCTATAAATCCAATAAAAAATGGCAGCTGTGTGAAAATCACATTTCGTATCGACATTAATGCCTAGATCGACGTTCCGATTAAGATAATGCCACACGTGACGATGGGAAACTAGGGAAATGTGGCACGAATTCAAGACATGCCTTGTCGAGATACAGAAGATAAATACGATGCACTATATGCATCGGATCTAAGTTCGATAACGGCAATAACGGCATAGCTGTTATCTCTGCCGTCTGCGAGACTTCCACGGAAAAAAATAGCGTGCATCGTCAACTTCCCAACCGTAGCCGTTATCATGCGCAGAGATTGATATACTGCGATTATACGAACTTTATCAAAAATCGTACAAACCAATTTTCTCTATCATGATGCATATTAAATTATTAAGATAAGATTATATTGAAAATACCTTACGAGACATGTTCTATTTTATATTTAAATGTATCAGGATAAAATATGAAACGTCTCACAAATTTACTTTTTGCGATGATTCTATCATATTTTTGTAGGTATATAGAGTAACAACGTAAAGAAAAATCACTTCACGAAAAAGCATGATCTTATTTAGGAAAATAGAAATGAGCTTGAAATGTCGCCTCTACAAAACCACGCTGTCCACAAAATATTTCCTTTTTTCGTTTACAACACACACCATTACATAAAAAAACATACAATATACTCATGTACTCAATCGTTCATTCGACACATTGAGTGACACGATTAACACATTGCACGGGATAAATATGTAATGTATATTCATATATAATACCTTTACAAATAACGTTGTTTTACAAAATACATTTCCGATTGCTAACATAAAAAGCTTAGATCTCAAATGCTCGTTTTATGATACATTTGAACAAATATATTTTTCTATAAAAATATACATTATACTGTCACATATATGTATGTCGACATTCATAATTCCTCTGCGAGTACTAGATTTATATACATTTAAATGTTAAAAACGCTTCGATTTGTTCGTTTCATTAAGTACGCTAAAAATTGTGCGTTTTGTAATTCATGCGTATCCCTGAGCAGAAGGGACTATTTGAAGCTGAGTACTTTGTAATTTGTGTGCGTCAAAATTCATATTGCCAAAAAAGCAAAATACGCGTTTCAACTCAATTTTAGAAAAATTAATCTCAACACAGCAATATTCCTCGTTTTCTCGTTATTGCGCAATTGCAAAATTGTATACTGGATATCTTGGTGCAAAACGATTACCCAGACCGTAAACATATTCCGATTCTTCTTTCTCGCGAAGATGTTTGGCGGCATATGACGATTCCTGGAAGGATGGTGGAGCTGAAAAGAAAAAAATTGAAAACAATTATTTCTATAAAAAACTATGATTTTATTACATGAAGAAACAACACTAATGATTGTGTAAAACTTACGTAAATTTGGATACAAATTAGATTCTGGTAATGGAGGCAATGCAGAATTTGCCGAAGGTATAACGAAACCAGCTTCCGGTGGCTTTCGTTCGGCGTAATCACCGTCCATTCCCGTCGGTGGAGCACTCGGGGCATGATGAACCGAGAGCGGAACCGTTCCCACAAAGATAGGTGTTTTGACGGACAGATTCCGATGATACCTATAATATATTGCAAGCCAAGATTTATGTAAAGAAGATAAGAGAATAAAGAACTGAATAAAATGGGTAAACTATTTTATACATTGTATAATTGATAATGATTGAAATAATCTAAATTATATGAAAAAATGTATGAAAAAAACATTAACCATCCTTCAACGCATGCTTCCACCTTCAGCTCATATTCAAGATCGATGTACTGGCAATTAGCAAGCGAATTCGATGGTGGAAGAGGCGGAACGTTCAGATGTTGCTCGTAATCGGCGGTTCCACCAGCTTGGATTGGTCCTTTGCTAACCTCTGCCACCACAATTTCTTCTATTCTAGTCTCCGAGGGATCCGTAACACGGAAAGTCACAACCTGGACTTCACGATACGTTATTACTTATCGACAAAAATTTCAATATGAAGACTGTTCAGCCTCACGATACCACCGAGAAATATTGCCCTTCGAATCAATTCAATGAATAAAAATTTAATCTCGAAGCAGAACTGTTATTGCATACCTCACGCAGCATGAGTTTGATGACGTTCACAACGACGTTTGATAAATTCTCGACGTTTATCTTTATTGGCATCGATTGTCCGGGCACGTACCCTCGAGCAGGTAGTGAAAAGTTTACGGTCAAAGGTGGCGAGCCGCAACATAAGCAACAAAACGTTTTACTCATTTCTTGCTGCACGGGTTCCTGGAAATATAATTTTACAATCCACCATTATTCGTATTACTGAAATAAAAATACGTTTTAGTTTAATCCTCAACAAGTAACACTGCAATAAATGGTACAATATAAAAATTTAAGTTTTACGTGTGATACGATTAAAGTTATTTCCTCATAAAGCTTTTAATTTTGGTCTATTTTTTTATGATTAAAATAATAGATCATTATAATATTAAAACTATTGCAAAATTTATAGTAGTTTGACAATATCAAGATATGTACCTGCTAAAGATTACACTCATACTTTTAAATAATCTAAATTAATCCTAATTTACTTTACCATTTTAATTTAAATGTAGAATTTAAAATAAATTAAATGTAAATTTATTTAACCATGAAACTTAGTACATACAGCCGCTCTGGGTTCTTGATTCAAATCCAAAGGAACGACAACTGTAAAAAGACTCTTAGCTTCTTGATCGAACTTCCAAGGCCGATCCAGTGCGGCTTTGACGATATAACGAACGTGTCCAAACTCCGATTCGAAACTACTCGGCAAGTTCATCGGCAAGGAACAGGTAAATGGAAAATTGTGTTCTCCTGATTGTATTTCGATTTCTCCACCTAACAAAAGAACATGAGTAAAAGATAATAAAATAAAAATATACAAATAAGGAGGAAAATCATAATACACAATTGTGATAAAGTTGAACAAAAAGTGTGTATGACTTATTGTTAGATTTAAACTCTTACTAATAGAGTTTTCAAATAAAATTTATTTATTTATTACATAGATTTCTCCCATTGGATTCATTTTTCGGCATGTAATCGATTATAAATAGATATGTTTGAGACATTTAAATGTAAAATTTTTTAAGTAAAGAAAACCAAACTTTCTAAATTTAAAATAACACTTTTTTCTATTTAAACTAACAACAAATCATAAATAAATATTTTATTAAATTCTTTTGAAATATATGTATCTGTATGTCCACATCTACAGAAAAATGTAGTCATCCTAATTATAAAACATTAATTTTTTATCTTTTATCTCCTTGTTAATAAAATAAATTTTCAAGATTGTCGCTTAACAAATCTCGTTCTTAAACATCTCATGTATTGTGTTATTTCAATTTCGTTAAAATCTAGTAAACACTATAGCCTTACCCGAGGCTGATCCAACCAAGTAATATTTTGTTTCAAAATATTCTTCATGTGCTGTGACGACCTCTTCACGATAATCTTCCTTGCGCTCAGTATCTTCTTTTTTAACTACACACCAAGTATTCGCTTCACCTTTTATTTTCACGCTTATACCTGCGTAGAAAAAATTACAAACGTTATAAATATACTCGAAAAAAGCATAGTTAAGTATCAACCAATACTTATTTTCATTATTAACTAACATTAATCATCAATTTTGCCTCTTCAAGTGATTCATTTTTAATCAATTTTTTTTTTATTTCTATCAACTTATTTATTTTTTATTCTTTGTTGTTTTGCATTAAAAAATGTAGAATTTTATATTAAATTATTTCATTAATTTGCTCAACTTGTTAAATTATATTCCATTTATAGGATTTATGTTTATTAACATATAATAAAGCAAAATATAAAAATCCTTGTTAAAATCATTCAGTGCCATTCATTGTATTCAGTATAGCCTAATGGTAAAAAACTCGAAGGAGACAAAATATTGGAGCAACAGTAGATAGAAGAGGTACAGAGGAGCATGTGTGGCAGTTCTATAATTAACTCTCACATATTGCGTGTGTGTATGTGTGTGTATATACATATATATGTGTGTGTGTATGTGCAAAAATAGAAAAAGAATGCTTGCTTGCGGAATGCACTGGGCATAGAATGTATTTCGTCAAATATATAGCGTACTCAAAATTATGATCCTTTAACAAAAGAAATTGGAAGTTAGGAAAATTTTTTTTTTTTTACTTAAAATCATTATATACATATAATATATAGCGTAGAGTAGAGTGTTAACAAAGTTAAAAATAAATAAATAAAATAAATATTGAATCAATGATGTACATGTACACTGTACAGATTCAAACAATTAGAGCTTTATCAATGTAATGGCATTAATGCTATTAATACACATTATACATTTCTACATTAATTAAATTAATTTAACTTAAAGGCATCTTAAAACAACATCACAAAGATATAATAAAGTGCCAATGAGACATAAAATGTCTCATAACGATATCATTTGACATTTTTACGTCTTGAAGATGCTTTTTAAATATTCTTAGTGCTGTAAACATCATAATATTCTCTAACAATAAGAAGTATACATCTTGGACTATATTCCATTCCAATGTACATACATGACCGATTGTCTTTAACCAGACTTACCGCGAATCTTCTTCGTGCTGTCCAGAACGACGATGACATTACCTGTCACCGTTTGTCCAGGATAATACGTGCTCCATTGATTGTCGAACTCTATTCGGAAGTCCTTGAGGCCCATGTCGATCGTTTTTTAGCTTCTCCGATCTTTACGACGACACACTCCTCCGTTTATTTCATTTATTGTTCACCAGCAGATATTTAATACAGCAGCTTTTGCCGAACAAGGACACGTGCCTTCTTCTCTTCTTCTTTCTCTTGATGATAATTATAGGTTATAGCACTCGATCTCAAACTGACAAGTGACAACGAATTCGATGATTTCGATCTCGATATGGCCAAAGGAGTAAAGGACTCCCGTCACCTCTCTGCCATAGGTACTATAAAATCCCTCTATTGATCTATTCCTATATATTTCCTATTCTCAAATTTCTCATCGATCCTCAATTCCTCACTGATCCTCACATACTCTAATATCTAATACCAATGCCACACCAATGGCACATCAGGCACATGTGTGTGAATGTGAAATAATGCAAGTTGCAATGCAAGTTGCAAGTCCATGCAAGACTTGCAAGTTACGCACAGTACGCACTTCGTCCTTCATTTGTTTTCGACGTTTTCCGTTTTCGACGATGACATTATCACGTTACGAGTAGTTCGGAGTTTCGGACACGAACCATGGTATGGTACTGTTACCGAGCGAAACGAACGTAATTAGTGACGTTTACTATACCTCAGGAGGCAGCATCAGGACGTAGATGCGCGCGCCATCTCTAGCCTCCCACGCGAATCTTTTCGGGAGTTAGAATCCAGAGACCACGAGCGGTAAATCGTACTTTATAATATACATATGTATAGACTTATTAATTAAATTAAATTAAAAGTATAGACACAATTAAATCAATGTCTCAAGTCTTTTGTTAAACCATATTATGGCACAAAAATTTAGCGAGTCTCAGTGATTAGATAGCTTAAAATAAGTAAAGTACAATTAATTTAATGTAATTAAGATATACATACATATACCTCCGTCAATGTACGTAAAATGTAAATATATAATTTCCTCGATACAGTCGGTAATTCACGTCGGTTCACAACATACATACGTATACCTATAGGTATACATACGTATGGTATATACATATATGTATATGATCCTTTTAAAGATTAATAAAAAATAAGTTAATAATTAATGTTACACCAATATTAATTAATTCAATGTTTTACTCATCGATGTTATTTTTTAAAAATTTTTTCTTCAATTTATTTCATTCCATTTAAGTTGATCGACTAAAATTTAATTTTTTTATACAAGCAGTCATCTCTTTCCAGCCATGTCGTACACTGCGCGTCAAAATGATTCCTTTCCGAAGTGCAGCGAAGAAGTGAAGGAAGAAGTACATTATAGAAGTGCATAAAAGGAATCGTTGACGCGCACCGTACATCACACTGATGTATTAAAATCGCCAGTAAACGCTATATATTATACACAATTTGCACGCCGATAAGAATAAATTAATTACAGTTAAAAATATGTATGCAGAATATAGATCGCGCGCATGTATATGCAATCTTTATTTAATTTCACGCGCATCTTTTTTATGTCCACTTTATCTAAAACACATACCCATTATTATACAATAATACTTGTCTTAATAATTGCATCGAGAGATAGATATATATATGTATCGTTGCGCAATTTGCGCGCGAGATCAGCAATCTGTTGAGAGACCCTTTCCTTTCAATTATCTATATTATGTGTCGGAAACTGCGCAATTTATATTAGCAAATCAATTATAAATCGACTACAATTTTATTGTGGAATTCCGAACTTGTCAGCTCGATTTTGCTCAAGGTTTCGCATTTGTCATAAGCAATTTATATCGCCATAATTCGCGAATGTCAATTCGTAGAAATAACGGAGATATACACGTACCACCACCGTATAAAAGAATAGCACGTCCATAATTGTATCTCATCGAAATGCATAACGTTAATTCTATGCATGCCATATATCGAGCGTACGTTTTTAAAATTGTTATAGGTACCTAAAATGTGCCGTAGTAAAAATGCAACGTCCCGTCGATATATCCATCCCAATCATAAGTGCCATAGACCGGCCATAGCATTCGATCGGTCGTAAATTTCATACGCTGCGCCGATTGCAATTTTTATAATTGTTAAGTCGCATCAACGTACAATCTATATGATCTATACGTTACATAGGTAATATATAATTCACGTCGCATGATATATTGTACGTGTCATTTTGTTATCTCGAGTTTAACTGAGAATTAATTAACGTCGAACTCTCGAAGAGATAAAAAAAAGCTGAGAGCAACTGTTTTATTCATCTATTATTTTTACTATTTTGTTCTCTCATTATACTTTTATCTCTTATCCTCTTTAGCGTTAATCTCGATTGTTATACGCATGTTCAATTCTCCAAACCACATGGTAGAAGAAAAGCTAGAATTAATGAATCATATATATAAATTATAGGTACATTCTCGCAAAGTGTCCTCGTTGCGGGTGAAACATATGATATATATATATATATATATATATATATATATATATTATAGGCAAATGCCTTCTCTATCTCTTCTGCTTTAATTTCTGCTTTAGTGTTCGTTGATCGATAATTCAAAACAATGCTTTAGCATGTGGCAACTGCAAGTATAAATCGCGCGGTAGTTCAGTACTCATCTAACGTTTCTGCGGTTTTTATCCAAGATACACATTACACATGTAGACCTGTAACGTAGACCCTTTACTTATGCATATCGATTTACCAATGCAATTTGAAACTACGAGCTAATACCTATTGCCTTACACGTTACGATTTACATCGTGTGGGAAGATGATGAAGAGACAAGAGAAACACAAGATAATATGTCACGTACCTAAACCTAGAGCTGCAGTCGTTTGCTTTTATAACTTTAACCGTAAAAAAGAAAAACGGAGGAACCCTCAACAATTAGCAATTCAATATCTTGCTTATTGTTACGGAGATGTTAAAGCGTGCTGAATTAAATATCCTTACCTGAAATATAATATCGGACAAATGTATATTTTTAAAAGAGAGAAAATATATCTTAGAAACATTAAGATTTTTGAGATATTCACAGGACATTCTACACTCGCGCAAAAGTTGTCTAAGTTTCGTATACCTATAATGTGTATTGGTGCAGATGATTCGAGATTCTCGTCATATTATATATTTATGTATATTATTTATATAATGATTCAACATGTCAGGAGTCTATCTGCACAGTCAAATAAATTGTAAATGAATTGTTCTAGATATCAATCGAATTTGACGTCATGGGTCATATCCGCTCGAGTCATCCCCATTCCCCGGGCCGGGAGCCGGGAGCCGGGACTCGGGAGTCGGGACGGGGCCGACGGAGGCCGACGGGGAACCACCACCCTAATACACCCTATATGGTATCGCACTTCCCCGGGTTCCCCAATCCCCGGTGATGACGGCGGTGACGCTGTCAGTAGCTGTCGGTAGTGCCGGTCGGTGGTGTATGGCGTATGTATGTATCGTCCTCTCCGCGCAAGCTCCGCTCCTCACCTCAGGAGAGGGCTATGGCTATTGATCCACGCCGACGCCGACGCCGACGCGACGCGACCGCGACCGCGACGTTTCGGCCGACAAACCGACAATCGGACGGTAGGTAGAGTGCCACGGACGTCGGGCCGTATACGCCGCCTGTAAATAATCGTTCGGTGTGCCGTGGCGAACGCCGCGGATTTAAAACTCGGATAAAGGCGTAATCCTTTTATAGCATTCAGGGGTAGCGCAGCGTACCCGAGCCCGAAGATGGTCGGCGGAGTGACGGAGGGTGGACCTCTTATTCGACCTGTCGAGCCTGGTGAGTGCCGACGACGCGGCGACGTTCCCATCACCTGACCTCCTTCCGCGGAACCACCCGCCGCCGCCGCGCCCGCGCCGCGGCCGTTGCCGTTGCCGTTACCGTTGCCGTTGCCGTTGCCAAAATCCTACCTACACCTTTCATCATTATGATCATTCAATTGTCGCGCGGCCGATTCATAATATGATTCATCATATATTCACCGCGTTCGCGATATAAACGCGCGAAATCCTCCCTGTACCAATGATCTGGAATGTCCGAAATGGAGTATGGGCCGACAGCTGTTAGCCATTGCCATGTCTCTCGCGCCGCTCGCAACCGCAACCGCATTTAAGAACGTCAATAATTCCTTTGGGGAAACTGGTATAACTGTTTCCCCACGCGTGAAATTCAATTTCACGCGTTGCATTTTGCTCATACTCGCGGACGTGATCGTCGGAATATGGCTTTGACACTCATTGTCAATTCCGCCGTGAAAAGCGCTGGAAAGTTTAGAGGCGTCATGCATCAACATACATATATATAATATATCGACATCGACTAGCCCGATTACACGGCCGGGATTAAATCCACAATCCACTATCGGATTAATAAAGGCGAATAATAAATAAGAAGCGCTGTCATCTGTCACGCGACGTGTTTGGGAGAAACTTACTCTTAACTCTGCAACAATTGATCATTTTACTTTACGTTTCGCACGTTTACATTTCGCGCGCGTCATCGAGAAGATATATAAAGGCCAAGGGGTATAATAGAGAGATTCGAAGTCGTAACAATTGCTCCCTAAAAAGTAAAAACACATCGTGTTATTCCTCGTCCCCGTGTTGCGTTACATATATAATGATGCCGCGCTGCTCTCGCGCGATTCGCGATAAATAGACGATAGACGCGCAATTACAACAAAATCGAAATCGAAAGGCACACATGCGTACGATGTATGTACGATGTACGATCAGTGATCCCAGAGCCGCTCTTTCGCGCACGCGCGGCGAATTTAATCTCAATATACAATATATTCTATAAGTAATTCGAGAAAAAATAAGTAAGACACACATTTTACAATCCGATCGGTCTGATCTGGTCTGATCTGGTCTGATCTGGTCTGATCATTGCAATAATGCAATGTACGATTTTAGTCTCGACGGCGACGTTGGTGACGCTATGCATCGGTGCCGCTTTCCTGTTATGCGCTGTCGCGATGACCTGGTGGCTCTGCCGACGGCGTCGCGAGCACACCAAGTTAAGCTCCGACAAGTCCCTGGCGTTTAGACCGCCACATCGAAAGCCGACAGCGGTTAAAAGTCCTGGCAGCACGAGCCACTATTTAAAGAAGAGCCCATCGCCGACAGGGCCAGCTAAGAGCCCGCCTGGTTCCAGTGGACAAACTCCCAGCCCGACAGGGTCACAGTCCTCAAACCCGGCGTCTCAGCCCAGAACACCGCAAAGCGCAGGTAATGTGTACTCGTATATATAACTTATAATCCATAAAATGTAGTAAGTCATAATAATATAAAAGTTATCCCGCGCGCCGCGCCCGCGCCCGCGCCGTCTCTCTTTCTGACAATGAGAAACAATTACATATACATATACATATATCATTGAATACAATTTATGAATTTACATTTGTGTTAATAATTTGCAGGTACGCCGGTACAGACGCCGGTCGAGGTTGCTGTGAATATAGAGAACGAGCGCGACAAGGCCGAGGTAGAAAACAACGAGAAGGTCGAGCGTGAAAAGAGCCAAACAGCTGAGAACGACAAGGATAATCTGGGTCAGCTAGTGTTTAAACTACGATATCGAAGCGAGCAGAATGCGCTCGCAGTCACCGTGGTGAAATGCAAAGGGTTGCCAGCCAGAGGTCAGCAGAACGCCACCAGTGATCCTTATGTGAAGCTGCAATTGTTACCTGACAAACAGCATCATGTGAAAACCAGAGTCCTCAGAAATACCAGAGACCCAGTGTACGATGAAGATTTCACGTTCTTTGGCATATCGCAGAGTCAGCTTCAGGTATATAAATGAGACCTGTATCTATAATTATATATTCAAATCATTTCTCCAAATTCCTAATTAAAATTATTGTAACGAATCTTTTCTTAAGAGAAAAATGTGTGTGTGACCTATTTGAAAATTATGATTCCAGAAAATTAGTTTACACTTCATCGTGCTGAGTTTTGACAGATACTCGCGTGACGATATCATTGGAGAATTAACATGTGCATTGTCATCAGTGCCCGGTTTAGAGGACGCGGACAATCAGGAAATATCTCTCTGTCGAAAAATATACCCCAGGAGCTTAAAGGTAAATATCTTTTATGTGTTCTTAAGATAAAAATTTATTTATAATTATCTAAAGAATACATAAAAATATATATAGAACATATATTATCTACATTTTTTATGAAAAATAGAGCTTCTCATGTAATAATTCTTAATGTAGAATAATTATAATTTTTTGCCATTAAATATTCTTTATTTTTAGTTTTCAATAATTATTTAAATAGATACTTGCATGGATATTTTTGTCGATGAAAAATCGACTATGAGGTTTTTAACGAAAAGGATATAGCGCCTAAGAAAGATAGCTCTTTTGAAGCAGTATTTATAAATAAATATTATAGAAAAAAATCTTGAAATATGAATAATATTTCTTCTGTTCTCTTATGTCTTTTTAGATACAGTCACAAGGGAGAGGAGAATTGCTGGTCTCTCTTTGTTGGCAACCTGTTACCAGTCGGCTGACAGTGGTAGTATTAAAAGCACGAAACCTACCCAAGATGGATGTGACTGGGCTCGCTGACCCGTATGTGAAAATCTATCTTCTGTACAACCAACAACGTATCGCTAAGAAGAAAACGCACGTAAAGAAACGTACACTCAGTCCGGTATTTAACGAGTCCTTCGTCTTCGACATACCAAACGGTGCAGATGGGCTCAACAATGTCAGCCTTGAGTTCATGTTACTGGACTGGGATAGAGTCACGAAAAACGAGGTAAATTTTATGTACTTTAATCATCCAAAACGCAATATTTCGTTTACTCCATTATTGTTCGGTCAACATATATGTTTTACGCAAGTCAACTTCTCTATCAAGTCATATTTGCAGACTATCCCAAAATTGGCAAATATTATACCTTCCGCAGTAGATTTTTTAGATTTAAATTATATTTTGATGTTAGTTTAATACTAAAGATATACAGTGTTAATAATTAGAAAATAATATCTCGATATTTTTGATAAGAAAAACTGTTTTGAGGTTGGCCAACAAATCTGTCGTTAGAAGAATATCCGATATTTTTGGGAAATTGTAGCTAATTCTCTCTGTATGTGTGCGTCTATGTATGCACGCGTATGTGTAGAATTGGCTGGAATGCTCAAGATGTATGTACAATGTACATACATCCATATAGTACATATGTCACATAGCTAAAGAAAGGCTAAAGTAAATATATACATTTTATTTCTTTAAATTTATTGAATTGCAAAAATAATAAATCGAAAAATTTTGAAAGAATTTATATAAAATTATTTAAATTTGTTGT
Organism: Leptothorax acervorum; assembly: GCA_035220615.1. Classification (NCBI taxonomy): domain Eukaryota; kingdom Metazoa; phylum Arthropoda; class Insecta; order Hymenoptera; family Formicidae; genus Leptothorax; species Leptothorax acervorum. The sequence continues at coordinate 268,548 of JASTWQ010001261.1, read as the reverse complement.
TTCTTGAAACAAAATGTTTATTGAAATAAACTACTTTTATCAGCGATTAGCAATCATGATAAAACGAATCAATCATAACACAATGTAATAATTTAGGTAATCGGCCGGCTAGAGTTTGGTGGACCAAAATGTCAAGGCTCCGCTGTAAACCATTGGAAAGAGGTATGCAGCTCACCGCGACGACAAATCGCCGATTGGCATAAACTGCGGGAGTAACCGGTCTCTGGCCCCACACGTATCAGCCCGAGTTCCCGATCTCCGATTTCTCATATCCTCCTCCAATGTAAAACCGATTCGATCCTTGAAGCCCTACGAGGTAGGGCATCTGTTTTGTAAACTTAATAGTCGATATATGTATATTAGGCTTGAAACGAACGGTTCCACTCGTAATCGCTGTCATCATAAAAGACATTTTCTTGAATTTATAAAAATTCGCAAATTTCTTATTTACGATTTACACAAGCGGTGAGAACTCGTGATCTTTTTAATCTCAAGATAAGCCTATCAGATCAATTTTCTATAATTTATTTATGTATAATGAAATTTTCATCCTCGAAATGGAAAATTATTTGTTAAAGGATGTGATTATATAAATTTGTCGCGGAATATGATGACACACGATTACGGGACAGCTTGCAGGATGCTTTACAAGATATAAACGTAGACATTAAGATTCCCGACCAGTTGATAACGAGACAAAGGGGTGTCGGTGTGTGCAAAGTGACCTACCAATTACTAGATACTGCATCATATAGATGAAAATGAAGCAAATATTCTTATCTCCTAGAGCGAATTGAACGGAATGCACTGGTATACACTGGTGCGTTGGGGGTGATCTCACACAAAGTGACACAAAAGCATACGTATATAAAATATTATCGGCTCACCAAACAGTTCAATAAATAATAATATTTCATCAATATTTTATCAATCAATAATTCTTATTTTTTTAAACTAATTTACTGCTTTCACATTCGATTGCTACTTAGCAATTCCACGACTTGTCTCTGCTGAGAACGCAGCTAGCTTATGCACTTTGATAAATTTTACGTACCACTAACAGAATTCATTAGTTTATTTGGTGCAAAGAGAGGAGGGAGAGAAATAGGGAGTAAAAGAGAAGGAAAAGGAGTTTGCTCCATTTTATTTATATGTCATATTCGTCATATTCCCTCGATCGCAGGGCGCGTGTATCGTGCATCAAAGGCCGCAAAGGCGTACTTTTTTACGCAATGGCGTAATTATAAACTCTCGGCACTTTGGAGAGAGTAATAACAGAAACCTCCTTTTGTTTGTAAAACTTATAGAAAAAATTAAGATAAATCTCTGGATATTTAGCTTTTATTAATTTCTATACAGATGTCTGTGTAAAAGTCGGCAGAAGGAAATATATATTATCTTCACTATATTAAAATCTCTTTTTTCTTTGAATTGCTAATATCGTGGGCTTTTAAACATCGCTTACCCGCGTTTAATAACAGTTATACCATTAATTTCGCAATAAAATGTTGGAATTACGATAAATCGACGAGTCTGCCTCGTTAATGCGAACTGCGAGAGAGTATGCGATATGTATCATATTATTTCAGAGAGATTTGGCGAAGGTTCAATTATGTTTGTATCTTCATCGAATCTGTCTAACACTAAAAATACGGCTACCTGATCATTATAGATTTCCTTTCACATCGTATGTAATATACTGTCGCAGCAAGACCTACAGTAATATATTTTAAGTTCCGTACATACACACATCTTTCGTCTTTCTAGTCTCAAAGCAAAGATAAACGAGTGACTGTGCGTATTATCGCAACAAGACTTAGAAAATTATAGAATCAAGTAAATCCGAAATTGCGATGTATCGGCGAATATACCGAAAGCAACCTTAAATCGTTTCATTCGCGATCGCCTATCTATTTTCGCGATTAAGCGTTGATAAACGAAGAACTATATTGTTGCTTTTAAGAGTAGCTGGATTACGAATAGTCCCGGTCCGCATCGCGATTGTACATATATGTAACTAACGAAAAAAACGCGAACTGGTGAATTTATTTGACCATTACGTAATCGGTAAGGGAAAATTTAATGTATGTTGTATGTATCTGTCACGAAAGCAATGAGATTGATTCTTTTTAACGCAACATTACAGTACCAGGCATTAAAACCGCAGTCCAATTTCGATGTATGTACCTATTTATTCTTATTTTTAGCACTTCTCCTCTCTTCAAATTCTACTCGATTTCACATATAAAAAATAAGAATATCGTTTTGATCACATGATTTTTATTCTATATATGCGTGCGTCACTAATTGACGAATCAAAATTTTAAGAATACATGTGTTTGGTTGTAATTTCATCATAAGATTGGCATAATTAAAATAAAGTTCAAAACTGGACTCTGCGCTTTTGATATTTGATGTTGGCACGTGACGCTTTAAAAGATCAATCTTATCGCTCTTACGACCTCTTGTACGTATCAAAAGATATAGAACGTTTGGATACACACTTTCTGCTCCTCTCAATTCAATAGAGTTTAATTGCACATGGTACCATTAAAGATGATTTTTCATTCTACCGTCAGCATGCTATATATTATGCTAATTCTTTTGTTAGTTCTAAAACTGTGGATAAGACCAATGAACGTCTAACTCATAAACATAAAAAGATAGACTCAATATTATTATATGTATATGCGCAGACACGTACGTCAATATTAAGTCTACCTCTTCACGTTTGTAATCCAAATAGATCATGCTCGTAAATCACAAGACAACGTAATATTCGTTTGCGAACGTGAAAGTCAATAATCAGCAACGCATAATTAACGAATGCTTATTTTCTTATTACAATTCATCGTTCCACAGTGCAAAATTTGCCCAATCTAAAGAACATTTTGTTTAATTGAATGTAAATATAGACATAACACATGTTCTATGTAATTATTAATGTAATTGTTTTATTATTACATTATCGTTATTGTATAGTGACTGATTTTTGGCTTGTTTTTATAAATATAAAAGATATAAGAAACTCAATATATTCTTTTTTTTTTCATGACACACCTATATGTATACATATGAATAGGCGCAGTTCAATTCTGCAATTTATTTATTTATTTTGTGATAATCTTCATGCTCACGCATACAAAAACTTAAAGTAAGATAGAGTCAAAAAACTTTCTCTTGAACATTTCTAAAACACGAATATCAAATTCAAAATAAAATTTTAATTTGCGATATAAAGCTCTTATTAACACATGTTATAAATCTTACAAGAGTAATTAACTTAATTTATGGATATAATTCCGTTTAAAATAATAAAATGTTATATATTGCAGAAAATATATTTGTGTGTTTTTTATTTTCAAGATTTTCCATGATGTAAATATAATATATATACGTTTTAGATATTGAATTGTAAATTGCGAAGCAATATTAAAACAAAGAGAAAGAGATCGAGAGAAAGTGTGTGTGTGTGTGTGTGTGTGTGTGTGTGTGTGTGTGTGTGTGTGTGTGTGTGTGTTTTACATGCATGTGTGCGTGCGTGTGTATATGTGTACAAAATCTTTCTATATATACAATTAGACAGCACATTTTTATCCTGGGAGTTCGGACAAATTTCACACTGTGCACTCTAGCTATGTTCCTTCTCTCTCTCATACTTTCTTTATAATAATTAAGAACGACAAGACTGTGACGCGGAAAGAAGAAACGCGAATATCGAGTTGCAATCGTCGCGAGGGATAGAAGAAGTGAAAGAAGGCGAGTCTGTGACGGAAACGTCGTCTCCAGACATCGCGGTTGAATTAAAGTATACAATGACGAGAAAGTCGCAATATATCACACAATGAGACTCAAAAGATACACCGAATAAGTTTTATGTATAACATTTTAACATAGCGAACACGAAACAACGTTGTCCTATAATATACACATGATTCCACATAATGGTATTACATGACAGAGAATTTCAGGATATGTATTTAATTGCTACACAATTATAAATACAACATACCTCTATATGTATATATATATCACAGGGTGATTTAGAAATACTTGTACAAACTTTTGGGGTGAGTGTTCTACACACATAAACAAGAAAAAATGTCATACGCATTTTTTTCTTGTTTATGTGTGGAAAACTCACCCCCAAAGTTTGTACAAGTATTTCTAAATCACCTGTTATAATATGTACACATAAGAAACAAATATAACAAGGTATAGTACGTAGCGATACATAATATATACATATATCCGTTTGTCATTTTCTTGGACCGTGAAGGCAATCAAATACGAATGATTTTTCATGCGAAGTCATTCTGTAAGGACGAGAGAATACCGATACATAAGACTATCTCGATATCGATAGTCCAGACTAATAGATCAAGGATGAAAAGGCGTATTTATAGTTATTATTCGAATCTCATCTCAAGATCGTATCAGATGAGATATTCAAAATGGAGTTTTATATTTTAAGACGCGGACGGTTCAATTCACTTCTAATCAATATTTTGATTAGAGATTAATTGAAACTATGCTTAGCTAAGAAGTGGAACAACTATTCATTTAAAATTTGATTTGGTGAAATATAAAATATTGATTAAAGCAGCGCGTTATGCGCTTCTTTGAAAATAATAAAGTTTTTCAAAATCTAATAAATGATATGAGAAATTTTTCTTTTTCTATGTTAACATGTTAGCTCGGTTAATTTTTAGCTTACCATTGGCATGTTGCATGGACACGTCATTATATCGATTTTGAAAAAGGCTTTTTTTAAGAAAGCACGTAACACTGTTTCAATTAATATTTTGTACCTCTCAAATCAGATTTCACAAGAAATCATTCCGCTTCTCAACTGAGATTTAAAAAAAGGCTGTGTGGTCAATAAAAACATTAAAGCAAGCATCTCAATTAATGATTATTCCAAATTGTCACAATTATCCTGTTTTAAAAAAAGGGAAAATTAAGTGATTTCAAAGTTATAACGATCGTGGAATAATGATGATAAAGAAATTTCGATATAAAGTTCACTGCATTAATAAATTTCTCCTAAAATTTTATACACATATATGGTATAAAGAACAATCATCGTAAAATAGAAAAATAACTCTTTATTCATATTATAGTAGTTTTCTCTTTATCAGAAAGTTCACATGGCTCACATACAAAAATGCTTTATCAGGAATGAGCGAAATATGTCAGGCACATAATCGGTTTCGCAGATTTTAAGTAAATAAAGTTAGTAAAGCTTAAATGCGTAACATTTGCCTCCACCAATCTCCGCATTCACATTGATCGTATCTATCAATACGATTTTTTTACATATCGTACGATTCGATTCTTTGGATAAATACATAAATTATATATGTTACACACATATATATATATATATATATATATATATATATACAGAAAAATATATAACGTGTTACACCGTTATAAGTATAAATATTTGTACATCATCACCACTTAAGGACAGCACATACATATAAAGATAATTACATTTACAACTGCATCCTTATTTGTTTGTCTTTCCAACAAATGCGCTAATTACACATATTATTTTGCAAATAGGTAAATTAGAACAATCGCTCGCAAGTGAGTTTTAGCTTTGCTATCTCCAATTTGTAATCTCAAATTACGGCTAATTGCCTATGCATTTACATGGCAATTATTATTAAACAATACGATGGTTGAATGTAATCCAAATGTGATTTTTTACTATGAAACAGCATAAAAAATGTTACATATATTCTACGTAAGTTACAGATTCTCATTGCTATTATAAGAAGCAATTAAAAATCAGAAATAACTATTTAATAAAATGATTATATCTATGGTTACTATTAATTTTCTTAAAAATTAATTTGTTATCGAATTATTATCGAATGGAGAAGAACGATTGGAAAGCGCTTACACCATCAAACATACATACATTAATAATGGCAGAGCCAGATTGTCCACTTGATTTGTGCGTGCCTCGATCAACGATATTGATGCAGCCGCCAAGATGCTTCGCAGCAGCAGCTGGTAATTATCCATAAAACCTGGCAAAATATAAATAATCTAAAGTAAGCAAAATAGTTTCATAACAAAGGTGTTAGGAAGATATAAGAACCGAAATCTACCACAGCATGTTAACGTGAGTATTACGCAAACTTGGCAAAATATGCATGCGACGGTGCCTTCGATAGTTTTTTCCGTGTTGAGCCACTTGTGTGAACCCCATCTGTTACCGACAAAGCTTGCAGCAGTGTCACCGATCCCTACCGTTAGCACGCCACTGAGTAATACCACTAGTGTCAAATTATTAGTTGGCATCCAGAGGGGTAACGATAAACCACACAACAGATATATAGGTGTTAATGAAAGCAAACAATCCTTTTCGTCGGCAAATGCAATAAATCCTTGCTGTAAAATCTCTCCTAAAGGCGGGACTTTCAAAAGTCTGATTACCTGAAAATAATTAACGACTATTATAATCGAACATATAGATATAGAAAATAAATAAAAATTACATTAGATTGGACCATTAATAGGCTTGTGTATAACAACAGAAAGCAATAATTGTAAGTACCTCAAGAGCAATAAATAGTATCAACATCACACCACTGGCAAGATACAATAGCAAAGGATCGTATATCATGCCAGGAGTATATACAAATGTGGCTAACACATGAAAATTCTTTCTAGTTGAACTTGTAGCTTGGGATTTTGATGATATCTGATAGATTATGATAAAAATACTTAGCAGAAGACACATTGCCCAATACATAAATATTACAATCTGCAACATATAGGAATAAAATACGACCGATAATTAATTAAGAATACTTATTTGTAATCTATGTCTTATATCTACGATTCATCCATTTTTCAAGTAGCGTAAATTACAACAAACCATTATGTCGTTACTTACTCTTTCATGACTGCCAAAAGCAAAAGAAACTATCCATACTATTGGATTTCTATCAAGAATAATGTAAAGTATTGGAGGAGTCACGAAACACAAAAGGCTGATTATCGTTAAATAAAAGTATGTTGTGCTGCGGAGGATAGGAAAATATCCGCACAGGAAGCATACCGCGACTACATACAATATCACAACCTGTAACATATGATGTGTCAAGGAAAAGGTAAACCGCGATATCATAACAATTAATTTTTACATTTTATTACCTGCAAAAAAACTGTGCTTATGTCACTGTCATGAATTGGAGGTAAATGATATCGCAAGGGTAAATTGGTAACAGCCGACATCAAAAACAAAATAAAACTATGCATGACCACTGTTGCCTCTCCCATTGTAAAGCAGCATGGAAAAGCTGACATTAATTGTAGAACGCCCCATGTGCCCAAACTTCCGACAGTCAGGCCCCACGTGACACTCGTTAATAGTCCTGTTCTTATTTAATTAATATACAAATATAATAAAAACTAGAGTATTACTATATGTATATACATATATATGCATATTACTATTCAGCTCTATGTGACTATGTACATACATCAACACGTCGCGTCATTTATATTCATTTATTTCTATTAAACTGATTAAACAGGTTTTTGTCTATCCAATAAAGAAATAATTTGCGGATTGATATACCTTTGTTAGCAGCAAGTAGAAACAGCACAGATGTTATAATCGCAGGTACAAAGTATATGGCATGAAAATCTTTCGCTATAGTCTGTTTCATTGAAAGCCGCCCATAAAGGCATAGGGAACAGAGAACAAGACCGAAGCCTGCGGTTCCTACAACGAGGCATATCTCGGAGTAACTGCTCTCTTCTCTCAATATTGTAACTGCAGCACTCAGGCCGACTAAAACGCCTAGCCATAATCCACTGCTCGCGTTTGGCCTACAAAAATGGTAAATCCATAATAATATTTAAATCCAGCTAGCCTTGCTTAAAACGAAATTCTCAGAAATTCTGCTCAAATTATCAAGTAAGCGCGCGCAATGTAATTGTTGCTAAAGCTATGCCAATAGCGACGAACGTATCGCTCGATGCAATTTCATAATAAAACATAATAGCCGCGATAACATAAAAACCTCGTTGCTCGTGGCAAGGTTAACTCGCTCTTGAGGAGTTGAGGAAGAATGACAGTGTCAATGACGTACCGATGTTGTATGCCGTTGCGTTTGACATTTCGCAATATATTTTCCTCGAGCTGAGTATACTGCGCGACCAACAACTCCATTATTTCTCTCAGTCTCGGCTAGAAAAGATCGCTTCTCATAGCACTAGCGTGACGCTGCCCACCTGCCCACTTAGTATATGTTCTGTGCCTGCCCACCTGCCCTGCCCACCGTCGACGGCGACACGTTTTTAGCTTTGCTTTTATTATGCGTTTTGCGTTTTCTTGCGGCTTTCACCGTTCACGGTTCACCTCGAACGGCTCGACTCGAACCTCGAACCGCGAACGTCGAACGCGGAAAAGGTCGCGACACTCGCGACTGTCGCGAGAGATCACCGTCGCGTCGCAGACTGCAGAGATGAATTGAACACCCCACTCGCTTTACGATTAACGATACACGTGTCCGTTTAAAATTGAAAAAAAAAACAGTTCGTCGAATGGGAAGATTTCGATAACTTTGTCAGCATGATACGAGAATGATTCATGGACGTATTTTAATAACTGCAAATGACAACAAGAATCGGCAAATATCGGTACGACTGGCCTTGATTGTGAGTTACTAAGAGAAATAAAGCAACCTAAAGACAAAAACATAAAAATCTCAGATCATAGATAACAAAAGTTAGGTTAGGTTAATTTATAGGTCAATAGGTTTTTGTTTAATTTATAGGTTTAGGTTACATTAAATTGAGTCAATTTCTAATTTAGAATGTAAGAATATAAACTCATAAAAATAAAAATGTAAAGATTAACGTTGGAATATATATATATATATATGAAATACGAACGAAATAAGATCGTTTATTAAATATAGAATAAAGAAACGCTCAAAGATATCCCGTACCTCAAAAATAGAAAATTCAAGAAAATCATTAAATGTTTTGTTGAGGATATAATGTAATGTATTGCTACACTCTTACAACATTTTACTCATTTAACTTTTATATTATGCTTATATTATAACTAACATTTATATCTTCCTATTCAATATGTAAAATGTCCCAGATTACATTAAAATATAACTTATTGTTAGTAAGTAAATTAAATGTCATTATATTTGTAGATAATTATAACTTTCCTGATTTTCTGATTGCAGTAATATTGTAACATTGAGAATTATATAATCTTTTTCTTTTAAAATGTATTAAAATGAATAAAATTCTGTATGCCATAACTTAAGAGTGTGTTCTATAATGTGTTGACAGTACTGAAGTAAAAATCTATGACATATACATAGGATAAACTATAGATTTTAAATACACTTTGAAATATACTCTATCATATGGACATCATAATCCAATACGGCCATGAAGAATTAAAAGTCTTAAAGATATTTTAAGAGTCATATGTTTGTGGTTCTCTTATATTATTTTTTCATCAACTACGTCAAGTACAAGTATATATAACTCACTCACGTATATGTATGTATACTCTGATATATAATAATGTAACTTGATATATATAGATATATTCACATTGTGCCTATTTTAAATATCTTGTAACAAAGAATATAACTAAATAAGTATATTTAGGCTCTGTGACGTTTAGCAAATGCTATCAAGCCATTAGTCGATGAATCATGCGTTGTGACATTTTCTGCGCTAGCCAGTTCTGGTTCAATGGCTTTAGCTAGCTGTTTTCCCAACTCCACGCTATATATAAAATCGTTATTAATTTTCTTTTTAGAATTGTACTAAAGAATTTTCTATATAGAAACTTTGTATTTTATGCAGAAATATAATTTTTTCTTACCCCCATTGATCGTATGAATTTATATCCCAAATAATGCCCTGTACAAAGATTTTATGTTCATACATGGCTGAAAAAAATAGAAGTAAAAAATTACAACAATTATCTATATAAATATATGGTTATATTTTAATTATAATAATATTAATTATAATAGATTAATGTACAATAAACTAATAATAATAAAGTAATATGATGCAACCAGTAAAGAAATGATTCCGAAAAAATAAGAAATAATTCATGAAAAAATCAGTAAAATTTATGGAATAAATGTCTTCGATTTGTTGTATCATTTTCGAGAAAAGTTTCAGAAAACAATATGTATCAATTTGCTTATAAAGACACTTATTTCTTTATAAAGAATATTTGTATTACCATGACTTGCCACATACTTGACGCACAATAATATCATTATACATAAGAGATATTTACCAATCAAAGCGCCAAGAATAAAAGGTGTTAATTTCTTTACTACGATGCTGTTTGTTGGTCTGTTTCCTTCAAACAACTTATGTGGTAGTAATGAGTCCACTTGTTCAGCGCTCAATCCTGATTTTTGCAACTCGGCTCGAGCTTCTCTTTCATTCTTGCCTTTCATTAAAGCTTCAGTTTGCGCAAAAAAGTTAGCAAGTAAAATCGTGTGATGTGGAACAATCTGTAATGTAATAAATAAAACTGTATAATAGAGCAGATAAGTCTAACATAGATACAGTAATATAGCTTATAGAAAATTATTCACCTGATTTTGAGATTGAACAGGAATTATAAAATCTGCTGGTATAAGTCTTGTACCTTGGTGCAACAATTGATAGAATGCATGTTGTCCATTAGTGCCTGGTTCTCCCCACACAATTGGCCCTAACAAAGATAATACATTTTTATTAATCAAGAATCTATATATTCTGTACTTACATTGTAGATGTAGAACATACCAGTGGAATAATTTACGGTTCTCCCAGAACGAGTAATATATTTTCCATTACTTTCCATGTCGCCTTGCTGAAAGTAAGCTGCAAATCTGTGTAGATATTGATCGTATGGTAATAATGCATGTGTTTCAGCCTTATAAAAGTTATGATACCATATGCCAAGTAAAGCTAATATGACAGGAGCCTAAAAAGATTAAGATAGATCATTAATTTACATAGTTCATGATTTAAGTAATTTAAATCTAGCGTAAAGAAATGTCTGATTGAAAATCGAAATAAAGTTTTAGACATGTATCCATTGATATATCATATCTTTCGGCTAATTCCTACAATTTCTTATATTCAATATACTTACATTTTGCTCTAATGGTGCTGCGCAAAAGTGTTGATCCATAAAGTGAGCTCCACTTAAAAGCTTTTCAAAATTATCAAAACCAATTGACAAACAAATTGATAAGCCAATAGCTGACCACAATGAGTAACGCCCACCAACCCAGTCCCAAAAGCCAAACATATTTTTCACATTAATGCCAAATTCATGAACCTTTTGTTCATTAGTAGATAATGCTACAAAATGGCGGGCTACTGCAGCTTCCTGAAGAATTTCGTATCATCGTATTAGAAAAAAAAAAAACGATACATATCAAGGAAAACATAATATTTAAATATAATCAGTACGCTAAAACTCGTGCGCTTACATCTTTTAACGTTTTCAAAAGCCACAGCTTAGCGGTTGTTGCATTCGTTATAGTTTCTTGTGTTGTAAACGTTTTGGAAGCTATTATGAACAAAGTTGTTTCAGGATTTAACTTCTTAAGAGTTTCAGCTATATGAGTGCCGTCTATATTGCTAACAAAGTGAACTCTAGGTCCAATGCTGTATGCTTTTAAAGCTTCGGTTACCATAAGTGGACCCTATTGGAATACAAATAAATATTAAATCTTAAATAAATATCTAACCGTTATAGCGAGAAAAAAACTTTTGTCTGAATTACAAGATCAGAGCCACCAATTCCAATATTAACAACATCTTCAATAGGTTTACCAGTGAATCCTTTCCATTCTTTCGTCAATACCTGTAAATAAACGTATTTCAAGACATACATACATACATATATATGTATATATATATAACGAATAATAAACTTACCTCATTCGTAAAACTTTTCATATGTTCCAATACTGCATTAACATCAGGCATGACATCCTTTCCATCCACCAATATTTGCGTATTGCTTCTATTGCGCAAGGCAATGTGCAGAACTGCTCTGTTCTCTGTGAAATTGATCTTTTCACCACTAAACATGGCATTTCTCGCAGCTTCTATTTCCCGTGCACGAGCCTATAAAATTGTACGATAATATAATGAGATTAAAATGTTTACGGTTCTACAAAAATAATTTTATATAAATTAATTCTTTATACCAGGTTAAATAATAGTCCAAGTACTTGTTCATTAATCCTATTTTTGGAATAATCCAATAAAATCGGTCCATCATGTGGGGTAGAGAGCTCCAAGCTGTTTTACATAATATACAAATACAATTATTTATCTACTTTGTAGAACCAATGCAAAAATGTAGAACCATTTGCAATTATAACGATGCAAAATAATTACTTAGGAGCATGCCATAATTTTTTTATTACGTTTAATAGAAAAATGTTCAAATGTTCATTATAAAATCCTATGTACCTAATAATAGAAAAACGACCGTCAAGTATTTTAAAATAGTTTTTCTCGATCGTCGAATAAGTAACCTTTAAAAGGTCATCCCAAGGTCATTTAAAGTAGAGACTTACCTAAATTTTTCGAAGCGTTTAGAATCCTCCTGGAACATATTATATATGTTAATCTTGGAGCCATTACTGTCAAAGTACTGTTCCAGCTGTTTCCATGTAGGGTCAGTCAACAAATCTGTCTTGGGTTTCATTTTTTACTTTAAGAAAGCCGCGCGTGACTTTCAACGTATAATGTATCTTTCGCAACGCAAGGCAATTCTGTCAAGTTGTCATTGCGGTTAGATGGTGTTGGCGCTTGGCTCGGCCGGCGCTGTAAAAAAAGAACATCGACCTAGGGAGTTAGGGACCCTATACTTTCCACAGTTGCCACTTGCCACGTTTATGAGGGCAACGCTCACTGCTCACAGCTCACAGAGCAACGACAGTGATGAGTGAAGAGTGAACGACAGTTGGTTTTCGATCGATTTGTGGGATATTTCCCGAATCCCGTCGCGTCTCGCGAGCACTCGGCTATATCGCGCTTACCCATTCCATAAGCCCTGCAAGTGCAAAAGATTGTAATTCAAGAAAAGAAGCGATTTATTCAGCTACAGCGGTTCTTCTGGGACTCAAATACTTATACGACTTGAAGTTGGCCGTATTGTGCTTCGGAGTTTCGGACTTCGGTCGGAACATATATCGAAAGCAGGAGCCATTTAATTGAGGAAAGAAGAAGATCGATTTGTAGGATATCGCGAGAAATAGGAAGTAGGAAGAGAGAGAGAGAGAGAGAATCTTGTTTTGGTTTGCTATTCCTACGTGTTTCGACTGCTTTTCGTAAGTGAACTTTAATCTGTCAAATCTCTCTGTCGATCTGTTCTTTTTCTTACTCGATAAAACAAAACCAATTCCACTGTGCACGACGTAACTACCAACGTGGAGACTCGGCTTACAAAGCTCCCGAAGGGGTCATCACCCGTCGCCGGTCGTGCGATCGCACGCAGTGCGACGATGCCGATTATACCGAGGAATTTTCCAAGGAAGCGTGTCGTGCGTGCACTCAAGTCCACTTACGAATTCCGAAGTCCGTGCGAAGACGAAGAGCTCCAAGGGCATCGAGCTGATCGAGCGCGCGCCGCGGCCGGGCGCGCGTAAATGCTCGCGATCTCGATCTCTACCGTCTACGGTGCGCGGTGTAAGGGAGAAAGAGACATGGTTACACGTGCACGTGTCGAGGATGCGGTGCTGTTCCGTTACGATGTTACGACGTACCTTCCGTTTTTACCTGTTCGAGAAACAACTGTAGTTGATTCATAATTTTAGCAGCGTGTAGTCTTGTACCGTGTACAATGTCAGCGCAGCTAAGCATGCAAGACAAGAAGGATTTGGAGAAGTTTACCAAGTACCTTGCGCTGAGGTCTGCCCAGATCATAGTGCAGTCGAGGTCAGGCCAGAAAGTCAACACCACGTGCAAGCCAGACTCGTCAGCTGGCGACTGGGTAAAAGTAAAGTTTGCTTTACTCCATACAATTTATCTGGTTCACCCTGCTGATCTTCATTCCGCGATCTATCTTGTCTATTTTTATTTTCACCATGTATGTATTGTATGTGGATATAGATGGGCATGGGTGAATGGATATGGCATGGGTATACCTACACTATACAGCGAGTATGCTGTCTATATCTTATAGAGCGTATTATCTTTTAAAAAGAGCTCTCTATGGTGCAAAATGTTGGATTAAACCAAATAAATTGAATGGTCACACAGTAATTTATAATTCTACTGTTTTTGTTATACGACACAAAGGAATTAAATAAATGTATCTGTATCTGATGTTGTAGTTTAATCTGGCTATAAAGGAACTACCAGAGGTTTCGGCGGACGCTAAGAGGGCGTTATGTGGAGAGATAGTAAGTTCAGCTGTACCTCTATGCATAGAAATTTCTCTGAAAACAGTGGAGGGTGACAAAATGGTTTTGGAAACTTGGAGCCTCGGCGTTTTGCCAGAGCAAAGTGATCCAGCTGTACGAGTAACATATACTGTGTATAACAGAATGGGGATTTTATTGAAGTCCCTGATTTCTGTATCGAGAGTTACACCTGCTTACAAACTGAGCAGACGGCAAGGACCTGATTCTTATACCATGTGCTATCGGATGTACATGGGAGAGCCTCAGCTACATAATTTAGGTTAGTTTATTACTTATCAGCCGTTTATCAGATGTTTAGAATTATTTTCTTATTTTTAAAAATTTATATATTAATTAAAAGTTTATTTACAAATAAGTAAAAAAATGTATTTTCTATGTCTATGGAATTGTTTTATAAGGATTATTACAAATTTTCAAAATTTTCCATTACATATGTGATGTTTTAAAAAATATTTTATTACATTTATTATAATTTTTCTATAACATTTATGGTTCCTCCATTAAATGTCAATTTTATAACTATAGGTGATAACTATAAACATGTAAGAGTAGGTCAGTTGTGTACTCCAGTGGGCACTGTACATCTGTCAGTCTCTTACAGAACAAAAATGACTATATCACCCACTCACAAGGGACGAGATTCTATTATGCTTAAGAGCGATCATTTTCATTCAGACTTGAGTCCGCGTCATGCACGATATCAACAGAGGTCAGTAAATGTGAAATATTTAAAAGTATATAATAAAAAATGTAGACATATCTCAACAATAGTGCTTGAAATCAAATATGTAGCGAGGAAACATCAAAATCACTGAGCGACACCATTAAAGTTGGCGCATTTGTAATAAACAAGCCTGTCATTGTCAACGAAGAGGACCTCGTGATACCAGACGTACCGTTCAGTTCGCTATTAACACCCAAACAAACGTCGCCTCCTCCAATATCACTAGTGGAACCTAATACAAAGACTGCAATGGCAGCTGTTACAACTGATAGCAACAATGGAAATAATGAAAGACTTAATAATGATAACACGACTTCGAAATGCACATCCCAAAACGGATCTAGAAGAAGTAGTTGTTCAATGACTAGTGCCAACGATGATTTTATTATGGTAGATTTGGTAATTGATGCTCTTAATCCAAACATGATATCACGATAATTTATTATATAATGTTCTATAATTAGTGTGAAATTTGCCTAATATTGAGAAACAATGTTTCATCTAATTGTAATTCATAAAATTAATATATTCTACCAAATTAAATGTTTTATATTTATATATAGGTATATGTATACAGGGTGTTCAGAAATTCAACCGACAAACTTTCAGAGATTGTCGGGGGCATTATAAGAATCATTTTTTGCAAATGGATTTAGTGTCGGAAACGTGTCGTTACTGGTCGTTACATCGCCACGGCATACAGGGTGTTCGACATAAGGGTGTTATTTGCTCGAATCTGTAATAAAAAATGGGCCAAAACATCATACGACGCACTCGGGCGGTTATAAGAGCAGATCCTCTACCATTTACCACACCGACCTTCATTCGTAGATACGACCTTTTTCGAAAACCCTGTATGCCGTAGCGATGTAACGACACGTTTCTGACCCTAGGTCCATTTGCAAAAAAAGATCCTTATGGTGCCCCCGACAATCTTTGAAAGTTTGTCGGTTGAATTTCCGAACACCCTGTATATACATATATATATTGTATATATATTTGTGTAGGAAAAATAGGAAAAATATTTTTATTCTCATAGCTTGGGCAAATTTTATACTGTATTTGTGTACGAAACAAACTTCGAATATTGTTACAGAAAACTCCTTTCGCCGTCACGAATACCAATAGCGATGTAGGAGCATTTTATCGAGAGTGTCAAAGTGCTCCGCAATTGCAAGCCTTTATGGAAGAAAGGACTCTTGCGGAACAGTTGGGAGATCTCACTAAACAATTGGAAACATTTGAGACAAATATGCAACACTACGAGGATATTTTGTCATCTTTGTGTCAAACGGAAAATAATAATTAAAACCGAAGTCTGCTAATAACTGATTTAAACAAAGATATTATTTTGCATTGAACACGATTTTGGAAAATTATAAATACGTTGATAGAATATATGTCGAAAATTTAAGAATTGGAGCAAATTATCTTTAAATACCCTTAGTAAAATTGTTCGCTCAAATGTTGTGCTAATATATAATATATGTTGCAAAGATGTTATGTACGTAACAATCAACAGAGAGCAAACACACTAGTTGTGATAATTAATTACTTAATATAATTTATTGCTTGTATAAAGTATAAATTGCACTTGAATATTCTAAGACAAGGCGATAAATATAAGTTGATTATGCAGTATTTTATCAATTTTTTATTCTATTAAATCCGATTTTACTCATTCCAATGATTACAGACGCGTAAAAATTACTTTTCGATGTTTGGAATTATTAAAATTACATGTAATAAAAAGATTGATTCATAGAACAGAAAATTTGAAACAAGATTTTATCTCCATATAATATATTATAAGAATTAATTTGTAACTTACACAATCATTATCCGCATCCACGTTACTTTCCTGAAGTAATTCATCCATTGTGAGTAGCATCATCGACGAGAAAAATCAAGTGATTCTTTCATGATTGCTAATATACTAAAAAATGTTTATTTGTTATCATACATTTTTGTCAAGTCGCAAATGTTACAAAAACTGTACAATCTTACTACAATATATATCCATGACGATATCTTTAGAAATATACAAAGATATTATCCAAAGGAAAAGACAAGATGCTTTTGGTATAATGAATTTGCACTGTAAGGAATCATCATTAATTAATTTGATTCCTCAGGGCTGTTAACTGCTCCGAATATTCGAGGTATAACCTTTGCCAACGAAGATGGCCACCGACTACAGCCAGTACATCGCCCAAAAGTTTGTGTTTCTTTATTCCCTATATGATATTCGACAAGAAAAATATAAACGTTATACAATAATACAATCGAATCAAATTTATCATTTAAAGATTAGATAGAAATATATAGGAAATATTACCAAAATAACAGGGTCCCATGTACTTTTGGAAGCTGACGTGTGACTTGGGCCCAAAAGATCGTCCAAAATTAGCCTTAGACGTTTCTCCAAACCGTCTAAAAAGACATTGGAAATATGAGGATGATATATGACTTCGTATGAGAACGGTCAATTCGCAATCAACGAGTTTCGGATTTGATCGCGACCCTCATCCTATGTATGCCCCAATATTTTATATAAGGTTGTGAAGAAGCGCGAGATAAATAATAACCCGTTTTGGAAAACCATATTTCATATTTTAAGAAATGTACGAGAATGAAATATGCATGACGCACCTTGCGTTAATAAGAATGACACCAAAGCCATGAGCCAATGAACGTACTCTTGGGCACTTCCAAGAGCTTTAGATGCAAGTAACTGTTGTTCCAAATAGGAAACCACGCTTGGTGCGCTATGCGGTAATCGCGGATTTGGTAAAGTATTCCCGGAGGTTCTAAGCAACCCTTCCTGCAGTGATGATAAAGGTCCCCTAGGTGCTCTACTGCCGGAAGTACTCAGTACACTGAATGAAGACCATCGCCACACAGGATCTTGACTGTCTCCAATTAACAGCCATGTTCCTATATAAAATATATAATGATCGTTATAATTCATACACACACATATATATATATATATATATATATATATATATAAAGAAAAAATGACGAGTTTTTACTATACCCATATCTTTATGATATATATATGCTCGTGCATTAGTAAATGCTACATGGGGCATTCCATTATACAAAGTACATGACAATAGGGATGTTCCAGGCGCTGCTAAATGAGCAGCCGAAGTTGAAACGATCATTCTGCACGTATTTCCTATTTCCCATACACGAACCGCACCACAGCTCGATATCACCATCACCTATTAAATTTGTTACAACTATAAATGAACATTAAACATACATACAAGGTTAAATCCGTGAATAAATTACCGCGTTTCCAACTGCATGAACCTTCGCCAAAGGTGCCGGTGGCGCTAATGGTGGTGCTGGCCGACATCCTTTCGCAGGATGAAATGTGTGAAGACTTCCGTCTTCCAAACCCAAGGCTATCACAGCCGGTGATGCCGCTAATGCTACAGCGCTATATCCTAAATAGAGGTCCCAAGTCGGTTCAGAATCTGTGCCTTTAAATACTTGCAAATGAGCCAAGCCCTGGCTATTAGTGACAGTCACAGCGTAATGACCCGCTTGTTGGGACAATGAACTGGATGGCTTCAATGGAGGCAGTAACATCTGACCTATATTCCTGTCAGATACGAATTTAGGCTTCTTACTCGGCGAAGAATGGTGTACCTTCGGTGTCGTTTGCTCTTTGCGTTTTAATGTAAGAGAGGACCCTGGGGTGTCGGTGGCAACTGGTTTTACGGATGATGAAGTAACATTGGGTGTAACGACGTCATTACGTTTTTCTATCACAATCGAGCTTTTTGTTTGTACTTTACTCGTGAACGTTGGTGTACCTAAACTACCACTGATATTTGTATCTCTGAAAATTGACAAAAACGTTACGAAATTCAATATCAAATTCACTCTTAAATAAATAAATAAATAAAAATAGTATATTAACAACTTACGTTGTATCTGCTGGTGGTGGAATAAACATAGGAGTGATTCTTCTTTTACCATCCGAAGTTCTCGTTTCGATTTGTTTATTGATAGGTCCCTTAACCGGAGTAGTCGCAGGATTAGTGACAGGAGGAATGGTAGGAGCAGATGATACTTGAGAAGATTGATTCGATGCCGGTTGTTTCAAATTAAGGAGTTCTGGTGCTTCCATCACCATACAACCTCCTTGAACCAATGGCTTACCATACAATCGTTCATGTAGGCTACTCTATAAACACAGAGAAAAGAATAATGAATTCTATAAAATATATAAAGGTAATAATGATTCGCATATATGGTATATGCTTACTTGTTCAGCAGGATCAAGAGGTTGTCCCAATTCCTGTTGAGTAAATTCAATAAATACAGCTGTTCCATCCCAAGAACATGCGGCAAGGCGAAGACCGCACGGTGACCAACTAGCATCTAACACGGAATGTGTGAACAACTCGTGAATTACGACCAAAGGTCTTTTTAAGGATGTTAACCACACAGATAGAGAACGATCTCGCGATCCTATTGCAACACAGCAATACTGTTGAGGTTTAGAGGAACCTGGCTGCTTCTTCTGCAGAATATTGCCATTAAATCTCTATTGAAAAAAAAAAATAGAATTATACATACGCTCACAAATATATATAGATACTTGACACAATAATTTTCAATAAAAGTCTTCTTAATATTAAAGAGAGAAAGAAATATATCTAATGCTTACAACACAAGTTACCGCCTTCCTATGTCCAACAAAATCTTTATCCTGTGTCCATCCGTCCCTTTCTATTATTTGGGCTGTAGGTCCTCCTCCGTTCATAGCATGAGCAGATACTAAATACTGACCATCTGGACTCCAAGAAAGTCTTAGCACATGAGTCGTTCCGCCGCATTCGTCGAAAGGCTCAGATATCAACGCTGCTTCTGTCCAATCCGTAGTACGCCATACCCTCAGTGTCTTGTCATCAGATTGAGATGCCAAGTATTTTCCCACAGGATCCCAAGTAATTCCTTTTACAAAACCTGTATGACCCTTTAACACAGCGACCACTGCAGGAAACTTGGAAGCATCCCATACTATTACACTGTTATCCACTGAGGCAGAAGCCAGCCATGGACTATGCGGTGCCCATGCAAGATCGAGTACATCAGCTTCGTGTGAACGCAATGTCGCAATACATCTCCAAGTTTCCACACTAGCTTTTCCACCAAAAATAGAACTGCCTCCTGATCCAGATAATCTCCAGATCATAATGAGTTTATCTACACCACCCGATGCCAACAATCCACTGTTGCTCCATCGTACGCAATTAACACATGCTATATGAAAGTAAAAAAAAAAAGCAATATATTATATGCCATTAGAGGTTAATAATAGATATAAACAATATTAATTTTTACCAAGATGATTGTCTAATTGGCAAAGCATCTTTGGAACATTAGAATCTAATTCAGCAGTCTCGTCAACTACCGGTTCCATATTCCATATAACAACCCTTCCTGAATCGCCACCTAATATTCAAACATAATATGTAATAAGAAATACATGAACAAAATTTTAAGTATTCTTTATATTTTATTGGCATTTCTAGTGTATTATTCCATTTTAAATATATATACCTACCTATCTTTAATCTTTATTAAAGGATAAAATATACAATAGATAGATATAGATAGATATACCTTGACCACCGGTGGCAAATCTCTTCCCATTGGGATGTATGTCGATAGAGAATATCGGATACCCTGGCGAAAGATAGACATTAGATCCTTCGTTAAAAATTATAATGATTTGAGATATCGTGCAAAAACAATAAACATTACAAACCATCGTGAGTAACCCAATTGGGCTTGACCAACTTCATTTTTTTCGTCGTCTGAGGCTACGTAAACTGTCACAACGGTCACAACTTGATAAGCAATCTTTAAATCTTGCTACATCTTTAGAACTACAATCCCCATAAAAACTATGTCCCCGGCACAATTTAAAAATTTGCACGAGACATAACCTTACTATCGTACATACATACATACACAAATACAAAATGTACAAACATGTCGGTAGCGATAAGGTAAAGGCGTAAAGGTAGGGACCCTCTATAGGGTAAAGGCGGCTCTGCGAAATAATCATCATGAGAACCTGACCTAACCTGACGCGCATGCGCAAAAGAAATTGGCTATTCTGTTTCTGGCATAAATAACAGAGGTTAGTTAAATATGGAGGTATCTTTCGTTGCTACTTGCTATTGCTTGCTATGATATGCATCGAAATATTAACATTTTCCTGGAGAATAAAGTCGCAATCGGAAATTATAATTAACTGTAACTGATAAAAGTTATTTTTATTAAAATGGAGGATTCCGCAAATAAACCTGTGCAGAATGGCACTGATTCGTTGACATCCTCCGTTTCCTTTACCGAATCACCCCAAAAATGCAATCTGTCTTTTTCAATTAACTTTGACTTTAATGACGTTAATAGCGAGAATTCGACTGATTCCGAAAATGCAGATTTACAAATCGATATATCTGAAGTGGATAATTATGAACCTTCCAGTAAGCATAAGAGAGAAGCTGTTGAAGAAGCATCGATGCTCAATGAAATGGAAGAGGAGATTGAAAGACAACTTGATGCTAAAGCTGCCAAAACTAATTTAACTGCCACTAATGTTAAAAATATTTTGAAACACGTAATCCCTTATGAACATTTAATGACAATGGTACAAAAATGGCTTCAAGATACAGAAAATGACATTAACATTGGTCCTAAACTCACAAGAGCTAAAGCTAAGTATGTATTGTTATTTAGATTGTTAATTTTGGTTATTTATATGTGTAATAATTTGCAGTATATTATATATATACACATACGTACATATATATATATATATATATATATATATGACTCTTGACTTTTTTTTTTTTTTAATAGAAAATTAGCTGCTGCAAAAGTCAATATACTATGGCCCATCACTACAGCGCAAAAAACCTCCTCAGAGGTACAAGCTTTGATTCAGGAGGAATTACCGGAAGATTCATCTGACGAAGAATATAATCCTGAACATGATAAACAGAGTGACGATGATAGAGAGGTGGAAAATACAGCAAGTAGTGATATTGAGTCACAGTTATCAGTGTTAACAAATAATAAGGATATAGCTTCTTCCGAACAACAAATATCCTCTCATATACAATATGATTCTGAAGGAATTTTTAAAATACCCGCGTACGTGAAAAATCTCTATATTATATTACTTGATTATGAATAGAAGCTTTTGATATATATATATTTTTTTGCTTGCGATATAAGATATCTCTTACAATATCCAATTACCAATTTATTTCAATAATAATTGATAAGTATTATTTTCAAGTATTCCACATGTTGCAACAGAAGAAGAAAGTATTGGTCAAAGAACACGCTCTAAGCTATCTTTAAGCGAAACATCTTTGGAGGAAATAGAACAAGCATTTATACCACCTGATCTAACTGCCGATATGACTGACGATTGGGATTGTGAACTTGATGAAGATTGGGATAACTTTTTGAAAGAATTTACACAACCTTTGACGCAAGAACCAGCCATAGAAGATGATCCAGAAGCAGATCCAGAATATAACATCTTAGAGGATGAAGAAATTGATTTGTGTATGTATTCTTTTAGAACGATATGATTTGTCTTTTACGTCTTTTATTTTCTTTTTTTCGACATATTCTGTATTTGAAAAATTATATCTTTAACTTCAACAAATATTACTAGTGGACAAGGAAGAGCTTAGGACAGATAGAGCAGTAGAAGTTTCTCGTAAGGAGCAATATGATTTAATTGCAGAATTACTTGAATTAACAACTCCTATGTTCTCAACACAAGACCAAGAAGTTGAAAGTTTAAGAAAGAAGAAAGTTCTAGGTAATACAACACCACCGATTGAAAGTGATGCTATGGTAAGAAAAATTATGTCACGTTAGGACATAAACGCAAACGCAAATTTTAGTGGAAAAAAAACTGTAATAATTCAAACTCATGCTTTTTATGGTTTCCAGAATTGCTCTGCGGTACATCTTTTGCCAGTACTTGCAGAATCTGAACTGCCAAAATTGGTGAATCCTGAACAACGTCTTCTATTAGCGACACAATGTCAGCAACATGTACAATTAATGGCACAACATTTTGTTATGACTTACATGCATCCAAAATATCATTCGCTGGCAAGATTGTGTAAAGAGAACTTGATCAGTTTAAGGTACGATGGATATATATATATATATATATATTAGCATATATCATGCAATAAACCAGTCAAATTATGAATTCTGATGAGAAATTATTGATATTTATTAGTAATTTGAGTAATGGACCAAATTCTGCATTTAATGCAAAGAACTTGGAAGCAGCTTTAAAATTGGTATCAACTTGGGAAAATAAGTTTAATGATACCAAGTTTTACACAAAGTTCAAAAAGCATGTAACAAATGAAAATGCTACAACTGAAATATATCGTGTAAATAAGTGGAGACATACCGAACAATTTCTCCCCGAATTAGAGAAATTATTTGTCGAAAGCAAGGCTCTTATGTACCCGCAACTTCTACCGTGGATACCTTTCAGAAATGTAGCTAAATACACAAAATACACAAAATCCGCCTATTTAAAATCAGAGGAAACGTAAGTATATTCAAATTTATGTGTTAAAAGGACTTAAAACATTTCATTTTATTCTATTTCATAATGGCTTTTCCAGCTTAATTGCACTGGGCATAGAACAGTTCTTACCATTTGTTATGTCTAGATCAAAAAAGTTTTATACAAAGAAAATGCAATTATTTGACGCAGCTCAACTTATTAGTCACTATCTGATACCATGCAGAGATGCGAAAGGAATATTGAATCATATTAACAAACAACGTGCTTCCAAAGATGAAAATCCAATTAAGGTATTGAATATTTGCGTTAATGTTATGAGATGATTTATACCGCAAATGTAATTAAATGAATTGATTGCAGCATTATTTTGGAAAAGGTTGCGCTCCTAGAATAATACATTATATAATGCTTGAAAGTAAGCTGAAAGCTCCAAAAGATCAACCAATTAAACTTTTACCTACAAGATGGCAAATGTATCTTGTAAGTATAACCATCATAATATTGCTTATATATATTTAATTGAAGAAAGCTATAATTTATTTGACATGTAATGTTTCACTTATACATTACATTACATGTAAAACACAGCTGTAACAGCTTAATGACTTAATGTAAATAATTATATTAATTTCTTATTTATTATTACAGCAAAAAGAGCACAAAAATAATTCTAAAAAAAGTAAATGTATATTTGATTCTTACAATAACCTTTCACTTGAAAAAGAAGGGATTGATATAAACGCAATAATAAAGTCTTATCCTAGTATCCCTAATAATCATCTTTTACGAAATCCAATTGTAAATATGTTACCAAAAATATTACCTGCCACTTCAAATCTCAAAACTGCATCTAAAATTGATAACTCTGATAGACAGAGTTCTAAATTTGATGATAGCGACAATGAAAAAGTACTTGATAATAACACACAAAATACGGAGGTGCATAAAAGGAAAACGGCAGTGTATAAAGCACATTCAAATTTTTGCTCTTTTAAGACAAATACTTCAGATGTAAAGCCAATGCAAACAGATAAATCACTAGATAAAAATAATACAAAATTAAATACTGTATTAACTAGAAGCTCAAAGATATCCAAGGAATCGACACAGATATTACCAGAATTACCACAAATACGAAAGACCACTCCACGATTAGCAAAAACGAGAAGCGCCCAAAATATGAAATTAATGGCCCAAGCTTTAGGTTCAAAGAATTCATCTAATTGCGGTACCATAAAATCTAAAGAAAAAGATACCATAGATAAGAATATTGATGAACATTGCTCCGCGTCAAAAGTTGTGAGTTCTATTTTGCCTTAAAAAGAAATATTGAGTAATGTCTATCTAAATTTGTTTTCCTTTTCACATAGGATAATGAAGAAGAAATAGCAGAATTAATGTTAGCAAGTAGCACAATAATAAAAGATCCTGTAAGTAGGAAAAAGGCTAAACAAACTAGGGAGTTAGAAATTATTAAAAGATTATTAAAATCTGAGAATCCATTGACCGAAGAAGAACGTGAAGCAAGTAAGTTAGTTAAGTTGGAGTGATTGTGTAATAAAATAAAATTTACTCCTTATTTTTAAAATAATTCTTTTTTAAATCTACGTTTATTTTTATAGAATTTGCAGCGTCGTATCTTCAGAAACTGCACTTGATATTAGAATCCAATAATCCAGAAACATTTAAAGCTGTGATAAAGTTATACTTGGATTATAGTGAAAAATTAGAAAGTGTTAACCACCCTGTTATTGGCCCATCCATAACTGATGGGTCCGAGGAATTTTCAGCAAATAAACAGATGTTACAAGATAGTACGATTAAAAAAGATATACTAACAGTCCAACTATATCAAGAAGTCTGTAAAAAATTACAAGATTATCCAGAAATATGTACAGATTTTCTATTATTTTTAAAACCGCATCAAGCTGCGATGATTGGTAAATCTATAGAATATATGATGTTACAAAAAATGAATGACTTTGTCCATGTTGCACAAATATATTTTGCTAAGCAACCATCCCGGATAGCAAAGATGATGCAGGCAATCACACAACTTTCGTCTGATCCACATATGACTTTAGAAAACGTTTACTCCGTTATGAGTTCTGTTTTTAAAGGTCATCCACTTGTTATGGATATGTTCTTGCAAGTTCTACCTGCTGCAAAACCTCCTGAAAGGTAATAATTTTATATAAATAAGTAAATACTGCAGGTATTTACACATTGTTAATTTTACATCACACATTGTTAATTTTATATAAATGCTTTAGGCTAAATCTAGTATATAAAACAAGAAAATTGTCATATAATTTTAATTGTTTAGGCTTTAATTTGTGATTTGCAATATATGAAGGCTCACATTCTCAACTCTCTTTTATCGATAACGATAAAAGCGCGCATTTATTTCTGAGATGCGCTATAGTACGAGTACATGTTACATATTATACTATAGGGGATCTCAGAAATAAAAGCGCGCTTTTATCGCTATCGATAAAAGAGAGTTGAGAATATATGCCGAAGAAAATATCTAAGAGGTGTATTTATATATGTATAATTAAGAATTATCTCATGTACACAAGATACATCATACACAATTTTCTATTATAATCTATTCATATCACTTATGAATTAAGAAACCTCAATTGTTATAGAACTGTATTTGATATTTGATATTTTTACCAGTTTACTTGCACCTCATATGTTTGAGAACTTGACATGTCCGTTAGGACCTTATGATAAAAATACAACTTACACTGAAAACGCATCAGAGCTATACGAGAATATAGAATTACCAACAGCAACATATCAGGAAGATCCATATGGCGGGGAGAATTGTAAATGTGACTGTCATAATACTGATGAAGCAAATCTGAAAAATAATTCTGATCATTGTGTTGCCTGTGGCACACGGGTATGCATTATATGACAGTATTTAATTACTTTGACTTTTGTATCTGTTTTTTTTATTAGAGATGTTTAGTTCAATTTATTTGTATCCATTCTCTCTTTTTTAAAACAGTTTCTCAATGGAAGAATTTATCTTCAAACGCCTGAAGGATTACGACCTGCAAAAATTACGTTTCCTGGAGAGGATCGGGAGAAATTAGAAAATATTGCGCGTATATCATTAAAAATTGCTGATAAAGCCATTCCACCAATCTCGTCTAAAAAACGACGAAAGTCATCGAAGAACGATTCTAGTCACGAGGATATTTGTCAGAAACAATGCACTACGAAACAATGCTCGCCGTTAAAAGATAACGAAGATAACGAAAAGGCAATAGCAAAGTCTAAAAGAAATGTCAAATTTACTACACTCAAAGCAGATCAAAGGAAAATTTTAAAAAGAATCGGCACTGTAGATCACGCAATCGCAGATAAAAGAATGCGTATATCTCAGTGCAAGAATAAACGAGAAAAGAAGACTGAAGAAAGCGATGCTTCGTTAGAACAAAACGAGCTTGATGTTATAAAGTTAGACAAAACAAGTGAATTTTCGGAAACGGAAACTAATGGTTGTACTCAATTATCTATGCAAGATAATTCCTTAAGTACTGAAGTAATTACAAAAACGCAGATTTCTTCAAATATGACCAACACTATTGGTTATAATTCAAGTAAGTTTCATTTAAATGATATATTATCCTTAAAATTTGTGAATAATAGCAGAAATATAGTATAACTCAAGCAATATACTTTTTAAAATTTTAATAGGTAATAAAAATGTAGAGACAATGATTACAACAATAGCGCTGGAAAATAATACGCAATCAAAATCTAATTTAATTAACAACAAACCATGGACACGTCAGGAAGATATGATTTTGCTACAAAGTATCAAAAAGGAATATTCTGAAAATTCATTCCTACTGATCAGTGAAAAATTAGAAAATCGTACTATTGATCAAGTAATATCTTTTTTACCTTTAATTCTACAATTATATGTATTTTTCACACACACACACACACACATGCATATATATATATATATATATATCATAATTAAATTTTTTATTGTAGGTGAAAGAGAGGTGCCAAACTTTGCTTTCTTTGCTGCAGAAAATGATGTAAATATGTATACATGTTATAGATTTGTGATTTTGTATTATGATAAAAAATAAAACAGGAGTTGATTAGCAGATCTTATGTGCGTTAATGTTAATGTATGTACACACACCGGCATAAATGCCTGGACATTTTATAACAGAACGTCAGATGTCAAATGTCCAGGCATTTCTGCCGGTGACCTTACATTTATACATAAAATTTGTTACTTTTGCACTAACATTTGTTAATGCCTGGAGTTTTTTCCATCTGAGTGTAGAAAGTGCAAAAAATTTGAATGTAAAGAGTGCAAATATCCTAGAAATATCCTGTCGCTCGCAGTCGCTCGTGAAGGCATGCTCTAGCACTGGACTGCAGAATTTATAAAAATTACTTTGAAATTGTTAGAAACGTAAATGTCTATTCGCCTAATATATATGATTACAGAGAATAAGAGAGAGAGAATAGATCGTTTGTCAATTAATTTTAGTTATAACCTTACTTAACCTAGAATTGCAGTACTGTTTTTGCATTATTTAAATTGCTCGTGATAATGCAACTATATTTACACGCAACAAGATAAATATTTGAGAAAAGGAAGGAAAGATAATTAAAAGTGAAACTATGTCGCACGATTCGACGTCAGCCCGAAAAATCCCAAAGTCTAGTGTGGTATGTAATTTGCTATAAGTAACTGTATCAATAATATTCTAAATTACATAGTCAAGTGCCACAATTGTGATTTTTTTAGGATAAGGCTATAAAACTCTTAATGAAACATAATGTGGAAAGAAAAGGACAAAAAAGTATGGAACGAGTCACAAATAATCATAAAGTTGCCCATTATTGTAAGAGGTTCAACGGCGATAAGAAATGTAGGACGTCGGTTGTAGGCTTTTCAAAGAGTTTGGCATTGTTAGAGATGCAATCTTATATCGCTCGTCAAGACTGGAAGCATGCGTTAAATTTATTTCCTAGACTTCTTGAATGTCCTGTCGAATTGGAGCCTTTAATATGGAGATATGCATTTATAATTTTAT
The DNA here is from genome assembly GCA_035220615.1 of Leptothorax acervorum. Lineage (NCBI taxonomy): Eukaryota > Metazoa > Arthropoda > Insecta > Hymenoptera > Formicidae > Leptothorax > Leptothorax acervorum. Next base: position 239,661 of record JASTWQ010001261.1, on the reverse strand, counting down.
TGCATACGAACGATCCGTCACATCTCCATCGATTTTTCGAGCAATGCATTGGTAATCAAAGTTCAAATAATAGCGCTTTGTTAGAAAAGTTATTGTTATTACCTCTAAAGGATGATGATTGATTTTTCAAAGTATGATACGTTATATTGGCATACCTATTCATGTTAAATTCAATATACAGTATTTGTTAGATACAAATCTTTGTACAATGATTGTATTACATCTGATTATACTATATGCCAAACTGTACGTTCCTTGTACAATGTACATACATTCTTTAATAGTGTGTCGATTATTTTATACATAATTATATTTATACATAAACAATAAACATTGAATAGAAAAGCAATTCATGAAATTATTACTTTAAGTATTATACACACTCAGATATTTTTTTGATAATTTTACACATTTTTCATTCATTCTTATTAATAATCTCTATCTGTAACTCGTCGATGTAACCATGATTCTACAAGAAAGACGTGTGATATTTATATAATAACTCTTAATAGAGATGATAGAGATACACTATTTACAATTTTATCTATTTATCAATTTTGATTATTTGTTCAAACAGTCAATACTATCATCAATACTTAAAGAATCTTTAAACAAATAAGTATTTTAATTTTTGAGATTTTTTAAAAGGACATTACTGAAAATAATATACAAATCAATATAGAAGAAAATGCCATTTACGGTCCGAGCCGGATATCTTGGTAGCCTAATAATAATTATGTGTATTTCCAGGCACAACACATATTTCCAACCTAGTAAACTGCGCGCCGATTGTTTGTCGGCTAACGGCTTAAAACACAGCTTCCGTTGGAACAGTAAAATTCCCCTACCTCCCCCTACTTAAATCGATAATCAATTTAACTTTAATGCTAATAAGCCTATTTAAATTACTGTAAGGAATTTTATTATTAGGCCATCAAAAGATCCGGCTCGGACCTAAATGGCAGTTGTATATATCATGACGGTCGTGTTGACGTGTTTTTCTTAATATTGAAAATAATATATTTCTTATATTACCAGTATGATTGTTAGTATTTTTGTACATGTGAATGCACTAGCACTAGCTAAACCAAATCGAGCCATATAATCACTTAGAAAAACATTCAAAATGATGTAATAACTTCTTAATATTTTAGTAAAATGTCTTATTAAATGAAATATTGATCACTAAAATTAATCTCGATTAGAGAAATTGTATAACTATATTATTCGATTTTTCGTAATCTATTAAATTATTAAAAAATTTAATTACATTCTCTCTATAATAGCTACGTTTTTAAAAAGTAATTTTGAATAATTGGAATAATTTCTTGCCTATTGAATTAACAGTACTTGTTGATTTGGTTGATCAACGCTACGAAATTATACACTTAATACTATTATTGTTCCAGAATGAGATAACAGTAATGGAACATAAGGCAATAAAATCCATATGCCAAACATTAACAAACTTATTACCATCGTTACTTCGATATGTCAATATGCGATATTTTTTTACCTTCATGATATAACGATCTGATAACGCATGAACGTTGATGATGATGATGATGATTAAACTTATAATGTACATGACAGGTTGGTGCAGCAACTGCAGTAATAAATAGATGAATGAAAGAGAGCTCGGTAAGATGAACGCTGGTCAGTCAAGGGGTAAATGAACACGTGAATCGCTAGCTGCTAATTTAACGAGTGTCTTCTTCACCCTAAGAATGGGCAGCCTAGCCGCTGGTTTCCCATGCCAGCACTCGCGCATTAGCTTTCCCATTCCAGCCAATGTCTGTGAAAGGAGTACTTAACTAAATTATTCATGCTAATGTAATAAGTGATAAACAATTCGATTTTATCTAGTTAATTGTCTCAATTGTGTCGTTCACTCTGATAAAAGTAATACCGAGATAAAAATAATTTACCGGGTCAGAATGCCACCTATTGGGAAGTGGCGGCCTTCGCTGGTCAAACGAGACCAATTTACGCATTTCTTCTATGGAGGGTTCTTGATTACTGCTTGGCAACCACTCGCTGTACGGCATCGTGTATTCTAAGGCTACGCCATTACTTATGCATCTGCGACATACTTCCCATAGTATTAAACCTAAACTGTAGATATCGGCTCGTCTAAAGCTCTCTAAACATTCGACGTTTACCCTGAAAATGCAGAATAACTAGAATAAGCATCATTGAGATTTAGCCAATTTGTATCTGAATTTGAAGAAAGCGAAGTTTACTAACGTTTGTTCAAGAATTTCAGGACTCATATAGCGTTTCGTTCCTTGCCGTAAGTCGACTCTGTCTGCTATAAGACGATCTTGCGTAGCTGCTAACGCGAAATCGGCAATTACGCAACCACCATTGGTTTTGACCAAGATATTCTTCGATTTGAGATTACGATGGGCCATAGCTGGTTTTCCTTTGGTACCATGAATCTCCGTATGCAGATAAAGTAAACCATTAGCAATACTCAGACAAATATTGAGCGTTTGATGAGGTGTCAATGGATGTGGCGACCGATTGAGATGATCAAAGAGCGAGCCGAGAGGATGATACTGCATCACCAACCAAAGTTGGGTACAACTGGCTCTACTGGTCATATCGCTACCGATATATCCTAGGATATTGTCATGTCTGGACGGTAACAGTTGAGAGTAAACTTCGGTCTCTCGAGCCCATGCGGCTTCATCTCGCGAGAAATAAATTTTTACAGCTACATTTTCGCCGTGCCAAACTCCTCTCCACACTTCTCCACCAAATCCTCCACTGCTACCATTACCGAGACACTCTACTAAAGCTACTTGCTTAGCTAAAGTTCTTTGTACTAACAAGGGTAATCCAGAACCAGAACCACTGGTCAAACTTCGGCCATCTAAGTACTCCTAAAAAATATAGTTGGCACTAATTAATTAATGTACTTGTATTGCTTATTACTTATTATGTAATAAATATGAGGAGTGATACGTACTTTAAGCGTACTGTCACCAGCAGCCGTTGCTCTAAGCTCGTGTGGATGATAAGTGGCAGAAGATGCAGGCGAGGAAAAAGAGAAATGCAACATGGAAGGCTCAATTTCAGAATCTAAAATAAGTTTATTTCGACGTGGGGCCATCGGTCGTTTCCTTCGTATTCGATGCGTCAATAGACTGAGTACGATTCCTCCAACAATGAGCAATCCGACCAGTGGTCCAAGAATCGCAAATGTTAATTTTATTGCGTAATATTCTTTGTCAGCATCTAAAAGCAATATATAAGTGTAAAAATCACTTTTAACAAACTCTATCGTATTAATGCCATTTAGTTTTACACAATTCAATTTTATAACTCTTACACACACACACACACACACACACAAACACCACATTATTTTTCCTTTTCAAAGTTAATTATTTAGTATTTTATTAGATTATATATCTCACTGGTTGAATAATCTTCCAACTTGGGATATGGTCCAACGTTACAAAAGTCTGCTTGACAACATTCCACAGAGAATTGAGCACTACCCGACAGCCCTCTAATATTCCTTCTTTTATGTTGCTCTGCATTTTGGGCATTTTCTTTATTACACATCAACAATTTATGCTCCTCCGATTTATAGCAGCCACGGCTAACGTACTCTGTACCACCCGCTTCTCTCACCCTGGACTTCCAACACTTTGAAAGTAATAAAAAAAGAATACTTGTTTATACAAAAAAGAACATAAATCTAAGGAAACTAGGCAGAATAATATAAGAATATAAAAATTTTTACAGTGATTGCATCGGTGCAGACATTAGATGGCGAACAATCGGAATCTTCACATATATGACATTTAAAACGTTTTTGGCCAATTGTATTGAAACTGATTGTGAGACTATGATCGGAAGGTTCAGGTGGGTGTGGATCTGATTTCTCATTCTCAAAAGAAGTATCTTGGTCTTGCAAGGCAATCTCTCGTTCACCTGAAAAATTAATTAAATTGCGTACAAACAGTACAAGAGCAAAATCGAAAATACATCTGATAAAAAATAGCACAATGCATCTACAACTACATCAACAAAAATAATTGTACAATGGGAATTGTTGTCAAGTATCGCAAATAAATTGTGAGTTTGAGGACACACTGCGCGTGTATATTGTACAGAGTTTGATTATACATATATACATATATCATAAAGAGAAAAGGAATTTATTAATCATAGCCACAGCCAGAGCAAGGCAGAGCTAGGCGATACAGACAAGCGTAAACTGTAAAGTACTTAGCTCGGTAAAGAGTTAAGAAAGATAGAATTAAATACAGATATTTACATATCTATGCAGAATAAATTACACGTTACATATCGAATATCGCTTGTAAATTCGCGAGCGACAGTTTATCTTCATACCTGAACATAATCTGAATGTCAACAACAAGAGTATGAAATGCGTGATAAATATAGCATCCGCCATTTCTATGCGCGTCAAAACACTGGTTCGGAGTCCGGACTGGACTGCTCGATTCAAAGCGAAATTACATTAAAATAGATCTCTCGCGACTCGCGACTCGCGACCTGCGTGCCGCACTCGTCATGTCGTCATCCTCGCAATCGGCAAATCTCTCTTTCGATTCGATAAAATGTTCTCAAGCGTGGACAGCGTGGAGTCGCGTGAATTGGTATTGGTCATTCATTCGACATTCGAGTAACGAAAGCGTTCGCTCTGTTTACATCGGAGTTCGGACACAATTTTCGGAGCATCCGAGCTATATCATCGCATGGCAGAGACACAGAGTCCGAAAGTCGCGCAGTCGCGTGCTTCTCAGTGCTTCTCTGAGAAAAGGGTGAATCTAGCTAGCGTGATCCATTTTATATATTCTGTATAATCTGTTACTGTTCAATCCTTAAATTTATGCTTAATCTCTGAATCTCTCTCACATATATATCGAACACAAGTGTTAAGTTAAAATGTCAGACAGACTACACTACAGTCTACAGTATACAGACACAATTTTGAGTCATGACGCACGAATATTTAGACACGACACGACACGAGGATATAATAACGTAACGAGCCGGACTATCCGGATTGGACTTTGGAGATTGAATATTGCAAGAGTGTGCCAGAGTGTGCAAGAGGTAAGAATTGGACCAATCGAGATAAAGCGGACTGATGTTACAGTTGCACGATTGGCCGACTTAATTTTAACTTTGCAAGCTTTGAATGCGCGTGTGCGCACTGCGCACTGCCGCACTGCCGCACTGCCGCACTGCGCGATCCTCGAAGCGTGAAGTGATAGAGGCTTTACGATTACGATCGTCCAAAATCCGACCAAATTCTCCTGTAACTCCAAACTCCAAACTCCAAACGTATCTGCGTTCAAATTTCCAATAGACATAAACACAGTTACAATGCAAAAAATAAGGAGACACTTTGCCATTACAGGGTGCAGATTACTCTCAATAAACAGATTCCCGGTTAAAGAGACGAGCTCATGAGGGTTGATCTTAAATCTTGCCCTGGCCCTCTCCGATTTGCTCCGAACTCCGAATGCTCGGCTCCGATTCAGGATCGGGTGAATCGGAGACGGAGAAGCGGTACTGCGCTATTAGTAACCTTGGATAAAACGTCGGAACGGAAAGTTGGAAAGCAAAGCAAAAGCATCTGATTCGGGACAGCGACTGGCGACTGGCGAGTCAGGCGAGTGGCGAGTGGCGAGTGGTGGCGATCAGTGACGACTGGCGAGTGGCGAGTGGCGACAGCAGTTGAGCTGGTTGAGCAGTGTACTTAATTTGACTTAATTGACGAGAGGCGATCGTATGTCTTTGAATATTAACGGAGCTCACCTTTGTGGAGCTAATAATATTAGCGCGTGACACAGTTATGAAGCCGTTGCACTTGTAATCGGTCACGCTTGTTATGCGCTCGTCGATGCTCGTCGACGTCGAGCCTCGAGGTCGAGATACATCATATGTCCGAGCCTGATAACCGTAACCTTGAATATATTCACGATCGCGAATCGGCATCGAATTCGAATTCGAATTCGAAGTCGAACTGGAACTGTCGAAGTCGACTGTCGAAGGTAAGGACGGACTACGTCGAGAGGCGAGAGCCTCGAGAGCTGCTCGCGGCGAGCTCGATCCACCACCGATTCATCCGCTCATCCCGCTTTTTCGCTTAGTCGGATAGTCGGAATCGGAACCAGGAAGCAGGAACTGAGGAGTGAGGAACTGTCGCTGTCGGAACGTCGGAAGTCGGAAGTCGGCAATAGTCGGCTTAGTCCGCGCGGAATAGGCGCGAGAGGAAGCTGGTGCTAACCTAAGATGCGAACATCCGTGAACCTTGACGCGCTTATATTACTGGCAATTCATCTCTTGTCCTGCTCCCTCGGCACGGTAGCGGCTAGCGGCGGAGCTCTCGATTCTACCACGACCTTCCAAACCAGTGCCTCGAGCACTCCACATTCCAAAATAGCAGCCTTCTCCGCCACCCTTACCGATGGATTGGCCCAGGCGGTGGCTCACGAATCTAGTAAGTCACGTCTCGTCACGTCTCGTCACGTCCGTCACGTCGACCGGTCGACGTCAGACTCGAGCCTGCTTGTGCTCGAGCCGCCAAATATCTTGCAAATTGCATGTCACTGAATTCATCATTCGTGAATGTGCACAGTGCACCGAGCATCTTTTATATCTCATTGTCAGCTAACTTGTTTCAGCTGCAGACACCTGTAACGACGACCTAGCTTGCATCACTATGGCTTCTCACGATCGATTAGGTTTAGAGGCTATAAAATCTCTCCACAGTCAATTGGACGATGACGCCAATGGAAATGTCGATTTGTCTGAATCGGATGATGTAAGGACACTTGTATCGCTTTAGGAAATATCTCTCATGTTTATTTTATTGTACACAACACATTATTAAGTAGATATAATTTTAACTTTGACAGTTTTTGAGAGAAGAACTACAGTACGAAGCTGGTTATGAACGCAGGCAGAGGGCTTTCCATCACAATGACGATATGCATATTAGCGTACGAGAACTCTGGGAAGCCTGGTTGCGATCAGAAGTACGACGACGAGATATTTTCATTTTTATGCTGTTGTAGATAGTAACACAGATATCTTTCATTGATATTCATTTTATAGTATTACATATAAAACATGATAGTATCTTATACATTGCGATGTTTCTACGTTAGGTTCATAATTGGACTATAGAGCAAACGTCAGAATGGTTAACTTCCAACGTTGAGCTTCCTCAATATGTTCCTACTTTTATACAGCACCGTGTAACTGGTGCTACGCTTCCTCGGTAAGTTTATTCAGAATTAATGAAAGATAACGATATATATGCTTCTATCATATCGCGATATATTTATGTCATTGCAAATAATATTTCAAATTCTTTAAACAAATACATTATTTATTTTAGATTAGCTGTGAACAATATGCATTATCTTAGCAATGTTCTGGGTATCAAGGATCCTATCCACAAACAAAAAATTGCGCTAAAAGCAATGGATGTTGTTCTTTTTGGACCTCCCAAAGGTAGGATTTAATATTATACTCTAGTCGGATCTATATCTTTATATATTTGATCTAAAACCATACGTAATAATTAACAGATGCAGGACACAATATCAAAGATTTAGTATTGGTTACCTTATTATTTGGAGCACTTATTGGTTTCTGGTATGCATATCAACAAAAGAAGAATTCAGAAAAGCATCTTTATAGAATGAATAAGGACATGGAAAGTTTGCAAAAAGCAGAACTCGCACTGGAAAATTTGCAGGTAACTTCTTCTAAAGATATATTAAAAATTTACCCTAACGAAATTAAAGATAGATATTCTTAACTAGAAAATTTTATTAAGATTGCATTATATATGTATACATATATATTAATAAATTGCAGAAAGAATTGGAAAGAGCAAGAATGGAACAAGAAAGTGCGGCTACCGAAAAGCAGAATTTGGAAAAACGTTTGCAAGATGAAAGCTTGGGATTACATACTTCGTATTCAGATCTTGAAGTGTCACAATTGAAAGCGGAAATCGAAGTTAATATCGTTCTACGTTTTTTTACACAAATCCATGCAAATTAATGTATTCTTATCAATTTATTAAATCTCGCAGATGTTGAAGTTAGAATTGCAACGTGCTGAGGGTGAACTTGAAGACAGGTGCTGGTCACCACCAGCTGGATTACAGCACTGGCTACAATTGACTCATGAAATTGAGAACAAAGCGTATATGAATAAAAAAGTAGGAGCCGAAAAACAACTTCAACAAGCACGAGAAGCGGTAAAAGAACTAACTTTTTTTAATCATTTGATGCAGTTAATTCAATATTTGTACTACATTATCTCGATTAGCTTGGCAAATTATATCGAGGAAATAAACGTATCTCTAGCACTAAAAATAATTTGTTTATTATATTGTAGTGCGAAAAATTGCGAAAGAAACGTTCCAGCCTGGTAGGTGCTTTTGTTTCGACTCATGGAAAGTCTATTGACGAAGTTGATAAGAGCATAGTTGAAGCAAGGACTGCATTGAACGAAGTAACAACTGAGTTGAAAGAAAGAGTGCATCGTTGGAAACAGATTGAATTACTCTGCGGTTTCAACATATGTAACAATAATGGTTTAAATTACTTAGAGACAGTTTTATACAGAGGAACACCTAATGGTAGAGGTCTCGGATTAAGAGGTATCTAATTTTATATGTTAAAGCAATATAATATTCATTATTAGTGTTTGCTAAAAGATTGTAATTGCAAAAGAAGGATAATGCTCGTAAGATTTTTATGATTTTACAGTTTTGTAAAATTCTAAGTGATTTGTATGTAATTTATTACAGGACGACTCAGTAGCCAAGATGATTTAGATGATGAGGCAAGTTCAGTGTATGCACCATCGTCGGTCAGTGCAGTCACTGCAGGTAAGCTGGATACGGATTCCAATGAGTACTTAGATTGATGTATTAATGCTCATTTTATTATTATCATCGTGGCCTGTTTATATGTCGCGTATATATACATCGGCCACATGATGTTGAACCTTGTTTGACGATAGTTTACTAATGAGTTGAAGTTCTGTGTTTAATAATAGAGAAAATATTTTTTGTAGCATTGATAATTTTATACCAATAACATACACATAACATTATAAAATTTCAGTAATTTGTTAACATTAGAATATCATGTGCCTTAGGTGTACATTGTAACTGTACAATAATGTGGTTAGCATGTGTATATGAGGAATGCAGAATGCAATCCAATTTTGCATATGTTTTCTGATAAGTAAGAGATTATACAAAAAGTAATAATAAATGATGCCATTATCGTGCCAATATATGCTAATGTATCGATATTTTGGATATGTGATATGTGAGATGGAAAGTAAAAATTAATTTTAGAATACTCATGAATCGGTTAAAATAAGTCAACTGAAAGAGGTGATACATCAAAACAATGCTATAACAAATACGAATTAAATTATATAAGTATAAACGCATAAAATATGAGAGTTATGAAATCTACTGTGTCTATGTATCTATTTTGTTTTATGTACAATCGGCTCTTTTATGTTTATCATTTTTTAGGGGGGACTCTCTCTCTCTCTCTCTCTCTATATATATATATATATATATGTGTGTGTGTGTGTTTTTTCTTATAAGATATAATTTTAACTTTGGTGATTTGATTAAATATTTAATAAGTCAAAGTGATATACCTCATATAAACGTAGTGTTTTTATTACATACTTAATGCCATAAAGAAAATTATTATTCATATAAATTATATAAAAGAAATCTATTTAGGCAAACAATATGATAAATATAATTTTTCTTTAAAATGGTCAATTACATTCCGATTATCTAGCGTCATGACACTACTGGACACTATTAGATCTGATTGCAACTTATACATGACAATAGCTCGAGAATTATTGATTGAAAAACTATTTAATTAGAATATTACTTATATGGATACGACACAAAACAAAATATTAAATTGTACATAATGACAATATGTTTTATAAATGTACATAGATACGGATCTTAAAATCATGGAACCAAGTTATATATATATATATATATCGTAGAAAAAATCCAGATGTGCAATAATTTTCTATTAAAATACATATTTTGAATTCTTGTAAATCTTGATATGAGGTATGATGTAGGATCATAAAAACCGTTGATATTAATGTATTATGGGCATTATATATGTAAATAAGATATATATATATATATATATATATACCTTTTTTTAGAAATGATATATATATGTATACATATACTATATTTTTAGGATCGATTTTATTATTCGACAATAGTCGTATTGTGTGCATATTTAAAAAAGCTTTGTATCTTGTCTCAAATGTGTCTTGTCAAATGTGACACCTTGTTATTTCCGAGGGATCAAAAAATATTTATTTGTAAATGATTACCAATTAGGATTTAAATTGTTGCTCCTAAAATAATTTTGTAAACCTTGTATTGTTCTGCAGTTATATAACTTGTCAAAGAAACGATACCTTAAAATGTATTCCATATGTATATTACAGTGAGTTTAGTGAGTTTTTTGTTTTATAAAGACATACACAATGGCGTTATTTTTCTGTATGAAACATTCAGTAATCGCTATTAATAAATTCAAGCGAGCTTGGAAAAATAAGAATATATGGGCTTGTTAATATGACCTATATTGAACTCTAGTACTCCGACTTGATGCATGTTTTTCATTCCAAAGCCTAGCGCACATTAAATTGCTAACATAGTATTAAATAACGGACAGTCAAATAAACGCTTTTATACATACTGTAGTAACTTATCGATTTTCAACTCTTGTTATTTCTTGTGGTTGCAACTTTGCAAAGATGATAAAGATGGTGCTGTTTTTGTAGTTTAGATAAAGATACTTTGAAAAGTGGACTGGTTACTAATTAACGCAGGAAACTAACCGATTAAAAATTATCTTATAAAGAGAATAAGTCTTATTCAAACTTAAGATTCTATGCTACATATTGATGGTGAATTATACGAGAAATGATTCTAAATGCAACCGAATCACGCTTTGCTCAAGTTTGTATAATATGTAACATGTACGTTTTAATAATTCTAATTTATATATATATATATATATATATATATATATATATAATATATATATGCATGTATATATATTATTTAATATGGAACCAATGTGTAAAGACTTTCCACGATGCGAGCGTCTCGTGTAATTGTGTCAATGTGTCAATTGTCAAAGCGATGCACGAGAAAATCAATTTTTTATTGTATATACTTGGCAACGCAAATCGATGCTTTCACTTCTTGCAGCTTTCATTAGAACCATTGTCCTTTTAGCGATAAAGAAAGGAATTTCGACATCATACACTTGGCATATTCGTAGGTATTTTGGAGAATTCGGCGTGGAAGGAATTATCGGTACCGCCCGGTGGTCGATTTGGAAATGAACTCTCCGATTCTTCGAGCAGCGAAGCGGAGAAAGAAACACATGGAATCGTCCACTTTGTGCTAGGTGATGGTCCGGAAGAGCCTGCTGGAATCTCCGGAAAAACTGCACCGTACAAAGAAAAATCCAGCATTGTACGTTCTTACAGCCAGGACACAAACATATTGGTCAACGAGGACAAGACTTTGTCGTTTCTGCCGAAAACGTCGTATTCAGAAAATTCAATCGACATCTCAGATAGGTCCAGTTGTCGTCCTGCGACAGCGTTGACGACTACAATGACAGCGGCGACGATGACGACAACAACAACAACGACGACAACGGGCGCAAAGAAATTGTTTAGAGAATTACCTACAGTAATGTCAGTCGATGATGAGACGCTCTCAACTGATTCCAATTCTACCGCCGACAACGATGAGCTTAAACGAAGGCGCAGGAAACTCTTTCCAGCCTTTAGGAAGAACAAAACTAAAATTACGTGATGTCCGCTAGTCACATAATCTCATTTGTTACTTAATTGCTATCCGTTACAATTGGTTGTAATCGCGACATGCACTTAAGAATTATTTTATCAGTAATTATTAATTGATAGCTACTATTATTCACATGACAGACAATAGACATACACAAACACGTACATTCGCTTTCTCTCTTTGTCTTTGTTTTTCTCTTTTTCTTTTTTCTCTTTTTTTCTTTCTGTCCTTTTTTTTCTCTTCCTTTGCACGCGTATCAACTCACGGAAATGTAACGTTTAGGATGTTTGTTGACCCGGTGTTCCTTCCACTTTGCCAAACTTGCGTATGCGCAAAATAATAACGAAACATAAGTCAACGGATACACCACGGAAAGACATCCGACCTAGATAAACAGATTTTTAGAATTGCAATATTGAAAAGTTTTAATATTATGGCAATATATATTTTTGGTATGTATTTTTTAGGAGACCAAATGTTCTCCAAGCAGCAAACTTTTATCAAGTAAGATTTTTTCACACGATGACGTTTTAGTAATAAAATAATAATTATCGTTAGTGTAATCTTTTTTATCGCGATATAATTCCGTAGTTTTAGTCATCGTCTGGATACTGGGCTGGGCACAAATTTAATGTTGAAAGTATACTCTTGTCTTGTCATTCGCTTTTACGTATCATGTTATGAAGAATGATTACTAAAGCTATAAGAGCTACCTATATGGCAACAAGGATATTCTCGTAAACGAGTTCAAGTTATTAAAATTATCGTCAATTCTCGTACCGTCCATATATACTGGCAATACATGTGATTTACGTCGGCACTTTGGCAAAGCCAAACGTTATAATACAAATTTTATACATTTGTACCACATGTACTCGTAAGTATAGATTGTGTAAAATACCGTGCAAGATTTTATCGCAAACGCGCTCTTAAAACAATTAATGATAGAAAAATCACTTTTTTCACATCTTGTACAAACATATCCTAACAGACATTTGAATTTCCATTTCAATCTTTGTAATTTTCTATTACCCAAATTACATCTTCAAACTTTCTAGAAATCTTTATTGCAAGAATGTATATTCGTTAGATGAATCTTACAAGATTAGCTATACAGGTCGCTGCTATACAGTCTTATAGAATTTTCAGTAAATTTAGGTTGTTTCAGAGTGAGCAGTTTCAAAGCCCTGTTTCTTTCCATACGTTTTTGCTTCAAGTCTTGATGCCGTTAGAACGTAATTATATTATTGTGTACATAGACGTAATTGATATATTTTAACATCGTTAAAACTTGACCTTCACTTAATGCACTCAGCTCAGAATCAAATGGCTTATACTTTACAGGGATAGCTTATATCATAGCGCGAGGCTGGGACTCCGTAATTTTAGTAATTTGTTAAAAAATTGTCACTGTTATTTTACGCTCGCGCGAACGCGTAAATACAATTATGTAACTATTACCCAACATGCTAGATTCGTTTGCAGATGATGTTTTGGCACATTAGTCTATTTGAATTGTATTGAATCTAATTATTACCTTGTGGTATGCTCAAATATGTTAGTCGCACAATTTCCATCTTTATGATAAAATTGTTTTGAGTGATTTTGATAAAAAAAATTAATAATTTTGTGACCAAGCTGACGCATCTCAATTTCTTATGAAGATTCAGAATGTTTCACTTTGTAAGCACCTTTTTTCTGATGATTATATAACACTTTGTATTAACGCATAACGACAAATAATTCTTTGGAATTATTACTGTATCATTATTAATTTGCTAGAGCATTAAATGTTTCATCTTTATACAGAAATGTATGAACTGAAAAATTATCGATTTTATTATTGCAAAACGATAAATAAGCGAAAAAATATAAGATTGAAATGTGTCAATCTTGTTACAAGCATGGTTGCTAGCTCTCCACAAAATGTTCTTCCTTAGAGATTTTTGAAGCAATGAATTTATATTTATAAAGGACAGTTTCTAAAGCTATGTGTATTTCTATATGTTATTTTTTAAATGAATGATAGATCTGACCTTATTACTTATTAAGCAGCATGAGTAAAGTTATATGAGGATTTGATCCGCACTGCGCCGTACAAATCTTCGTTAAAGTTGAATATATAGAAATAGATAATTTTATTAGTATATTCGTATTTAAATTATTATATTCTTGATACAATATTACGATGCCGCTTGAAAATGCAACGCGTCTTCCTTGGAATATGAAAGTGACATTTTACAAAAATAAATTAACCAAGTTTAAAAAATTGCGAAATAGATACTAATAATCGAACGTACACTCATCGGCAGGAATGCCTGGACATTTGATACAGAACATTTGTCAGATGTCAAATATCCAGGCATTCCTGCTGGTGACCATACATACATATAATATAAAATAAAGAAATAGAATTATATAAAAAAATTGCGTTCATTTTGTATGTATGGACATGACGAAATTTGTTTTATAATTTGTCTCATATTTATTTTATTTCTATTACTTTACAGACTTTAATAATTAATTAGCCAATTGCCGGCTAAAAAATATTTATTATCAATCGATCAATTTCACAAAGGTTTTATTTGATTTTATTTAACATCACACATGCTATTATCAATTATTCCTAACAAATCACTCGAGAAAATTCAGAATTATCGATTAACCATTTTGATTAACCATTTATTAATTAAATTCGTTTATGCAAATTTAGATTTTGAAACGTAAATAAAGTGACCTATACACAGCGAGTTCACATTTGATAGCGATAAACGCAACGCCGTCCATACAATAAAATATGTGATCTACCGATATATAAATAAGCATCCCATCAACATTCAAATACTACGTAAGAAGTAAACTGCAATTTGGCTCAAAATCTTACTTAGTACTTACAATTAAAACGGTAAGACCGTTGCGATAATTTTTCTATGGATTTATTTATTATATAAGTACATTATATATGTACTTATATATGTACATTATAATGTACTTATATATGTACATACGCATACAGAGTTCGATGTACACAGCTACCGAATGACTACTGGCTATTGGGACTAGTAGCTAAAATTCTTTGACCCACGATCGGTGTAAATGGTACAGAGTTAAAAAACTCATAATCAGTCTTATAACATAAAAGTATAAATATATAACATATACATGCATATACAATACATATACGAACGGACGGACTACTTCGTTAGACGTTTATGCAATTAATCGAAATGGATCAGTGTCGACTTGACAAATCCGATTACGTTTCGCGCGAACGATTGCATTTATTAAATAAATTCGCCGATTACTTCTTAATAATATTTAGACGTATATTCGTTGGTATTCCATTTACATATCTCGTTAAGATCTTGGTTAAAATTTTCGTTTAAAATACACAAATTACAAACAGCAACAATGAATAAAGAATAAAAGACGTATTTAATAGCGGTTTCCATTGGGAAAGACTCGCAGCACTGGCAACACTGAGTGCTTGGCCCGGCACGGTTGTGGCCCCGTCCTCTAAACTCGGGGCCACTTTTACCGCACTCAGTGTGCACATGAGACTCATGAGAGCATTTTGCACTCTCAATAAAATGGGCAGCAAGCCCGCAGCACTCAGAACGTGCGCACTAGTATACGCTTCAAGAACTCAGTGCTGCGAGTTTTTCCCAATGGAATCCGCTATAAGACTGTGTATTGTGATAATATACACTCGTTACGTAACGTACCTGGCTTGACAATTTTGCTTTTTACTTCGCTTAAGCAACAATTTTTAACATGTACAAAACGCCAAAAATATAAATATACGTACATATAGCTACATCCTACGCAGGTATACCAGCATTATACCAGCGAAGATTGTTAATACTGAATTTGCTCCAAGAATTCGCTCGACGAGAATATACTTAAAAATGCGACGCATATTACACATGTATAATACATAAAAATATGTATAGTTAAAGATAGAAATATTTTATTTAATTTGTCGATATATTCTCGTCATCTTGTTGATCGCTGGTCTCAGCCGCGGAAGGTATCGTCGCGAGTAATCTAACGGCCAGTCTTCCCGGAGATCCTGGAGGTTCCGGCTCCTGGATGGCGAGTTGACGAGTTAATCGTGGCTTCGGTCTAATCGGTCTCGGTGTATTACGCGCGCTAATTTCTAAAGAGGCACTGGATCTCGAGATGCGCCAGGTACTGGTGCTGGCAGTGGTCGCGGAACCGGAAGAGTCGTTACGCGAGGAGCTTAAATTCGAATCCTGCGATGGTTTTCTAGTGATCAGCCAAGAAGAAGTCCTCCGTTTCGGATCTAGCAGTCTGAGCGGAATGCCGCAGTGGTGCGTTTGTCGCCAAGAATCAGATCTGGACGAGGAGAAATTTTCGCTCGACGATACCGAGGACGCCCGTTTGTGCTGTTTCTGTTGAATCTGGGCGATCTGGTAGGCGTACTGATCGTTACGCGGATGCCGTGGTCGGGAGTCGCGTGTACACGGCCAGAATATACCGGCGCTCCACCAACGGTAAGATGAGCAACGGCTTCCAGTTTCCAGGAGTCTCGAGTTACAAGCACACGGTGTTTGAGGTCCCTGGTTCTCTCGCGACGATCGATCGACGAGACTGTTCGTATTGGCGGGTGTCTGCCGATTGCTAAAATTCGAACTATGTCGGCACCTACCGATACCTCGCGTTACACGTGACTCCTCGATCGCTTTGCATATCAACACACAATCCTTCTTGAATTGTTTCGTAAGGATCGCGTATAGAAAAGGATTGCAACAAGAGTTGAGCGGTAGCACGAATACCGCGAAAACTTTTGCCTGCTCCAGAGACACCAACTGCAGTCCGAAGGTCGCCGTGAGAGAGAAGAAGGCTATCGGTGACCAGCAGAGAAAATCGGTGAAGACGAGCAATGCCATTCTTTTCGCTATGCGAGAATCGTTCGAATTCCACGCCTGGGAGCCTCGTATCGCGCAGTACATCTTCAAGTAGCATCCCATTAATATCAGAAAAGCTACTCCGTTAATGAGCATAAGAAATACTACGTACGCGAGTGCCGCGCTGCCATTAGTTTCAAACGGTAAGCAAATAGCGAATTTTCTATAGTCCGAAACTCCTAGTAGCGGCAGACTCGCCATGGACAGAGCGAAACACCATCCTATCGTCATAATATAGCCTGCGTGCTTCAACGAGAGCCGCTTGTTCAGATGCATCGCGTGCGTTATCGCGTAATTCCTCTCCAAAGTGATCACAGCAAGGGTGTACACGCTCAGTTCAGAGCTAAGGACTCCCAGGAAGCCAGCCAGCTGACATCCGGCCGACATTTGCCACGGTATCGCATACATTCGAAACTCTCCTAATGTCGATGCATCAACAACAGCCAATAAACCTAAAATACACATTGTTCGTCGAATAAAGATCTCCCTAAGGAAGACTCAACAGTACAGATCTTTCATAAGGTAGTGTACAGCCAATAATGTTAACGAATAATATTAACATAAAATATAACAGAAACACAAGAGAAAATTACCTAGATAAACACCCATGAAAAAATCGGCAGCGGCTAAATTGCAGACTAAAAATCGTGGCACATCCATCTTGCTTCTCGAGAATATTAAGACAAACACTACAGTGCCATTCCCGAGCATGGCAAGGAGGAAGACTATCCATACGCCGCATCGTAAAGTCCACCAGTCGAATAAATCTTGGCACGGTAGGAAAGGACCTGAAAATTTCACATATAATAAAATAAATGAAATATTTTAACATCGTCGTCGTGCATTCTGTATGTATTTTGAGTCATCATCGACTCTCTACGTACCAGGTTGCGGCAAGCATTGGATACGAGGCGGTACAGTCCGATCTGTCGATGTCGTTCGACTATTTAGATTCTCGAAATAATCTTCTACGTATGAAGGCAAGTTTCCGGGGTAGGTAAAATCTGAACCAAAGTTAGCCCAAAGTTCATTTATATGCGATCCGAATTTGTCGGTCAAGTTATCTAAAAAAAAAAACGTTATTAGTGCAGTGCCGTAAAGATAAGTGATGAAATATGATTCTATGATTATATACGAGTGATTAATATACGAGTGAAAATATTTGCTCTTTACATGCCTAGGCAATAATCTTTAAGGCTATATTACATATGCAAGCGACTTTCAACGACTAAGCTCGCGGTAAACGCTTTGCAGCAGTTATAAGTATTAAATAACACATGATAAAAACACACCGAAAATATAATTAGATATAAAAGGCATAAAAAGTTAATGTGCGGAAAAGGAGCGAACGTAGAGAAGAGAGTTACTTACCCAATTGTGGCCAGATATCGCTAAATGTCGAATTCCATAAACTAGTATCAAAATCGTCAGTGGGAAACAAAATCGATTCCTGTACCGGCGATTTTGTGGCAGATTCCTCTACTTCGAGTGAGAGAAACGCGCAGCAATGATAAGCGTATGACAGCAACATTGTTTGTACTCGCGGAAATCTTTCGGGAGATGGGAATTCTCGCAATGCAGGATTATTAAATGTCTTAAGGTGCAATAATCCTGCAAGACCTCTTATCGGCAGTGTAGGGAAAACATTATTTCCTAAATTTCTATAAATAAATATCTGTATCTTAATTGCGTTCAAATCGATTGGTAAAAAGAGATGTAAAATGAGACTTGACATATACAACGCAAATTATGCAGATGCACTTACAAGTCCTGCAACCGTTTCGTTTCTCTGAATGCATCAGGATGTATATATTCGATATAATTATTCTCCAAGTCTCTAAAATGTGATTAAATTGAATATAAATAATTAGAAATACGTAAAATCAGAGTAACTTGATTAAGCTTCGCACTTACAAAACTTGAAGTCTAGGTAATCCGGTAAACGCGTCACTGGAAATGCTTTGCAAGTTATTGTTGGACAAGAGGAGATCGTGCAGCATGTTCAAACCTTTAAAAGTATCGTCGGGTAATGTAGAAATCATATTACTAGCTAAATCCCTAAAAAGATAAGATTTTCATACATTATCTTCGATATTCAATGCTTTATATATGTTATTATACATATAATATATTTGCGCGCGCGTATTACGTTATTACATACTTACAAAACGCGAAGTTCATTACAGTTTCGTAAATTTGGTATTTCTGTCAAAGAATTGGATTTCATATCGCTAAAAACAGAGATAGAATCTTACACGCAGAATACACATTGGTAGAAATGGTTATTATTAAAAGGAGCGATAACAGGTAATTATCTAATTACTACAATATTGTTTCGAAAAGATAGTTTTTTTGCTAAATAATTTCGATTAAACTTACAGACTTTTGAGTTTCGGACACAACCGGCAAAGATTAGGGGGAACTTCCTTCAACTGGGAACGATCTAATCTCAATACTTGTAAAGATGCTACTCCATTTAGATTGGGGAAAAGCCGTAATTCCTTCACATTCGACAATATTCTATAATCGATGGAAAAATGTGGCGCTATACTAATGCGGCGTAATTTTGTTTATCGAATAAATTGTTTATCGTGTAAGCGGTGTAAGCTGTAAGCTGATCTTCGTAGATCTTCGGATAGAGACTGCGATATAATTGAAAATAAATTACTTACAACTTACGAAGTTTGCCAAGATTCTGGAAGGTTTCGTCGTGTATCTCCTTAATAGGATTTCCGCGTAAATCGAGCGACACTAAATTACTAGCGTGGCGTAATGCATCTTTCGTGAGTCGTTCTATTTTGTTATTCGATATAGACCTAGAGAGAGACATGGAAAATTCATGAAAGTGCGTCGCACTCGGATATAACATTGAGGAAAACGCGCTCCCTCGGATAAGCGGGCTAAGCGAATGGACGGAAAGATATTTCAATGAGAAAACTGATGGATATAGATTTTATACGAACAGGTACCAATTTAATAGGCACTTACAATTCTTCGAGACTAGATAGATTTATAGCAGCAACCGGTATCTTGGTTAAATAATTTTCATCGAGTTCCCTGAAGATAGAAGGAATGAAATCATCGATATAGGTATCATCTTACGGATATAAATAATTATTTGTTAATATTTTTCATATACTTACAATATACGAAGGTTCGCTAAGTTTATAAACGCGTCATCATGAATGGAACGTAGATGATTACGTCGAAGAAATCTAAAAATAAAGATATATATGTGTAGCGTAACGACTACTTCAGATTCCATGATATTTTCTCTCGTCATCTCACGATCATTACGTATATGTACATATGCCTACTTACAAAATTTCGAGATTGGGAAATCGATGGAAAGCACGTATTGGAATGTCCGTTATATTGTTGTTAGTCAAATCACTGAAACAATCACGAAATTATTCTATAAAATCGCGTATATTACAACAAATTGGAAGTATTCATAATTATTAAAGATATAATATGAACAAAGTATTTCTCACACATTTCTACATTGCAAACCGTTTATGTCACGTTCCTAACATTACAAAAAATAAAGGGTTGTAACTTTGTGTTCAAACATATATGTATGTAACTTAAGATTTGCGGAAGGCGAAAATATTAGCGGGCAAAGGGTCACCCGCGATGTCTTCTAAAAATAAATCTTTCACGAGAGATGATTGCGAGAGATCGTTGCACTCGTAATGTGAATTGTGTTTTCGTGCTAGAGCGAGAAAACAGTCTGCAAGAAAAAGTAAGTTCTAGTAATTCCTAACTTCTCAGTTAAAGTAAAACTAGTTAAAGCTACATTAGAGAGAATAATTAAAATTTATATAATTTTTCGACAATTTCGCCAGCTTGATTTCAAGCTAATAACTCAATAACTTGTAGAAATCAACATGAAACGTCGGTTAAGAATGGCGCAGCGCTTTTACAGGCATGATATAAAGGCTTGAGTGATAAAAAGGAATAGGACAATATATATTATATACATACATACATATGTATAAGCGCGTATATATATTATATATGTATAATTGTATATATGTATGAGACAACTGGCGAATCGACACTTTTATTCTTGTGTCGCGTGAGCATGAACGCGTGAATCGAGAAGATCACGTTAGAGTATTAGACCGAGGGTTGCGTGGATTTTGGCCCATTTTTATGAGTCCTTCGACCTCCTTTGCTCAGGATGGATCGATGCCTACTTATCCGTTTACCGAAAGGGACGAAGAGACAGCGCGGCATTCTACGATATATAACAATAAAGAGAGAAAAGTTCTTTACCATAACGCAAAATGTTTAGTTACTGATCTATAACGTTGAGCGATTATAGTTATAAAAGAAAGAAAATGTGTGCTTGTATACATAGTAAGATTATATTGTTGAAATTACGTTATTAATAATAATATTATAGAAACAATAAAAAAATAGATGAATAGAATATCGGGAACCCAAAAATCTATCTAAACTAAATGTGTTGGTGTGAGATTAGTATAGACTATAGATTACATCGTCGCGGGTCGCGGGGTGAATGGCTAACATTTACCCGACAATTTTACTAACTCGCACACACACAATTGCACGCAACCACTATAGATATAGATATCCACTTGATTGACTAATATTGTAGTATACATAGGAACGTCTTTTCCATTACTTCCATTACGTTCTAATCACTTACTCACAATCAGCATTTTTCGAAAACTACACTTTAAACGTTTAAACTTCAATCATATACGATAGTATTCTTACGCGCTCATTATTGAACATTGACAAACATTTAACTCGGTTTTTGATAGAAACGTGGAACGATCCAGTTGCTCGCGATGCACATTGCAAATATTGCAATCATTGTGTCAGTGAGTGTACAATATTTTTCCTCTCGTCCACGGTCCAGTCGTCTTAAAATAGGAAAAGCATAAGCAGCGGCGCGGGCGCCTTACGATATTTTGACGCACGCTTTTTCTTAAGTTCCAATGAAACTTTCTCGGCGCGCACGAACATTGGGTTCTAATTACGCTCTCAGGATCGTGATTCCGTTACAGGCGCGGATACAGGCTTTGAAAACTTTCGATATTTCATACTCAAGGACAGCTTGAATTTACCAGTTGTACCTTTGTACACCTGAGGTGTTTGGCAATATACATATATATCATACATTATTATAAAAAAATCTCTCATTCATTCGCATTATGGATAAAAGAGATCGATGGTTAATGCAAAGCATTACTTTTAAATACTTTCGGAATAAAACTTGTTGGATACTTGAGCTTTCATAATAATACAAATGGCACAATGTCGAGAATAGCACAATGTGCACTCTTATAAATCTCGGTTGCTTTTAACATTCACGAGCAAAATTAATCAAGTTCGGGAATGAAATTATTTTCGCAATAGATGTCACGGTCGCGTACCGTGATGACGTGATGTCATCGCGAATGTGAAGAGAATGACGAACGGCACATTTTCCGGCAATTCTCACGATACTTATTAACGAACTGAAACATATAAGTGATATAAGTAATATGAGTCGAGATGCTACTGCACCAAAACGTATAAAAAAAAATTATTAATAAATTACGTTACACACCCTGACGATGAGACTGCAGATTGTGACTTTGTCAGAGGAACAGCGCACGAGCAACCAAGGCTAAGGTAATAAGGTATTACGTCTCTATTCATAGTCTCTATTCTCTTTTTTCCTTTTTATCTTGTCATCAGAAAGGGGTGTAAGGAGGGGGAAGGGGGGGGAGGGGTCGGATCGGAGACAACCACTCAAAGCCGGATTAATTGCTTTGCTACTTCTCTGAGTTCTCAAGGAGGCAAGGCAAGCGATCTGCGATCTGCGATCTGCGATCTGCGATCTGCGATGGCCGGCAAGCGTGACGAATTAGATCGATTTGCAATTTGATATAAGTTTCGATTAAGAGAAAACACGAAAGTAAAGTGGCACTTTTACAGAGGCGTGCACACATTAGAATCCTATTAGAATCCTAGATGAGATAAATCGGCAACTGCGAGGAGCCGCGACTCGCGAGCAATTCCATGAAGAAGCGGAGCATAACTACAAACTACAACAAGTTTTGCTCGTTCCCTTGGTCATAAATCACGATCCATAGAATACCGATTGTCGTTTCGTTCGGTATGTACATTGTACGAGATACTGCGCGATGTATATAGGTCGCATCGTGTGGGGTATGTACGATGGTAATTGTACGTATGGCATTACTCCTTTCCTTTTATCTTTTCTATCGCTCGCGGCTCGCAATCGAAAGTTTTCACCTGATCGATTACTTTGCCATACTTGGGACTTAGGACAGATCCGTGGTTGGCGAAAACGACAAGCTGGAGAAGAAATGAATCTGAAAGGAGCACACACGTCGCGAAGATTAGTTATTTGCATGTCGAAGCATCTCACGTATGTACATACGTCTCGACATTTTCCGCGAAATGCACGGACGATAGGTAATTAAAAGCAAGGATACAGATACAGAGCGATTTTTTTCAGCTGCGTAGACGCGACAGGCCACGACAGGCCCCTGCCTTTGCCACTGCCCCTGCCCCTGCCACTGCCCCCCCTCCCCCCTGGCAAGGCCTAGAATCGTATGTAGGGCGCCCGTTACGTTTACCTTCTTGCTGCAAATGCAAAGACGATTTTTAATTTTAAACGCAACTAACGCGTAATACATTTGCCTAAAGGCTAAAGGGTCATTTTTATTTTCAATATACCTACCTATACATATACCATACAGGTACCATGCACAGTCCAAAGTGCGACAATTATTTTCATTTTTGAAAGTAAAATATAGAACCTTCTCGACGAAAAGCTATCGCGATCGCGATTCGAATACATAATTTGTTATTTTATAAGAAACAACTGCATGGCGCAAAGTGCGATTGTTTGGCGAAATCATAGAGATGTGTATACTGTATTGGATACGTAGTCGAGATGTAGAAAATCGGAATTCGGACTATATATATATTCGGAGAGCCCAAGCCGCCTGCCGCAAGCCCATCTCTGTGACTCTCCGCTACCCGCTACTTAGTCCCGCTACGTTTTCCAACTCCAATCCAATCTCCAATCTCCAATCTTGTTACTCTTGTCACTTGTCAGCAGTCAGCCGCGCGCGCGAATCTTTCAATTTCCCACAGTTACCCACAGTTGCCCACAGTCGACAGTCGAGTGAGTCGAGACTGTCGAGACTCGAGATTAACATTGAGTATTGACGCAAAGCGTAATTAACATACTCACATCTTCGTAACGTTAACAGGAACAATGGCTTTTAACAAGTCAACATCGTAGATGAACTGAACGGAGAGCAGATCGACGCCACGGCAGAGCAGCTCCCGTCCATCGGCGACGATGTTACACGGGATTACTTTAACGTCTGGTCCCGGTCCACCGCTCGCGCTCCGACAGCAGCGAATTCGCCAGAAAAGGATGATCGCCAAGATGACCGCTATCCCACTCCAACGAGACCGCGTGCACATACCGGCCGACCCTGTACCTCTACGTGTCCGTGTCCGTGTCCGTCCGCGTAACTCGACGCTTTCTTCGCAGCCGCAGCTCTCTTTCTCTTTCTCTTTCCCGCCGGGTACGTCCCGTACGCCCTGTACGCCCTGTACGCCCTGTACGCAGTGTACGCTGCGCCCAGGACCAAGTCACCTCACCATTCTTCCTCGCGCCGTGGCCGTCCTTCGACATCCGCACGTCCACATCCGCGGTCCACGACGTCCACGTCCGGGCACGCGTGCACGCGCGCGACCATCAACGCGAGCACCCCCATAAGGAGCCGTCGCCGTCGCCGTCGCCGTCACCGCCGCCCCCGTCACTCTCGCCGCCGCCGCCGCCGCCGCCGCCGCCGCCGCCGTCGCCGCCACCGTCCTCCGCAGCTCCGCTGCCGCGCCTCGGAGTCGGGGGAAAAGAGATCAGTCGAGGTCGAGGTCGAGGTGACGATACTCCCCAACTAGTTGAAAAATTGCAATCTCCAGCTCAGACTGCTCAGTGCTCATCAGAGTCCGAGGAGAGACTCCGCCGTTCGCTCCACGATCACCGCGCTACATTCACCAACTGATCCGATCTCCGGAGTCCGGACTCCAATGTCTCCACTCTCCGATGACTCCGATCCGATATTAAGTACGCGCGCTACTCTCCCACTGAGTGCCGTGAGCCGTGAGTGGTGAGTACTGACTACACGGATTTCGTATTCGTATATCGTGCATCCCGCCATCCCCCCCCCCCCCCCTACTCATCTCGCCACTCGCCATCCCGTCATTCCCGTCCTCCAACACCCAACACCCAACACCCACGACCCACTACCCAGTACCCACCCTGATTTGAGCACTCGACTTTCTGTTTCTCGGCTCCGATGCCTCCGATCGCTTGCCGTGCGCGATGCGTGATGTGACGATTGTGACGTGACGGCGATGCCGTGAAAAAAAAAGAAAATAGGAGAAAGAGAGATTCGTTAATTGCCCTGATTGCCCTTAACACTTAATTGACAGCGGAAGCTGGTTCGGAGCTATATTTTATTGCTATTCGGTTGTATCCGATCGGACAGCTACCGCGGATTACCGAATAGATTCGCGATATAAGCTACTATATGGCTACGTTCCGATATTAATTCACTGCCAGTACTGAAAATCTATATATACTATACGTGACGTAAACTATAGATTTTCAGTACTGGCAGTGAATATCGGAACACAGCCTGTATCATCACAGTATACTTCATCTTCATATTTTTCCCATCGTCGCGTCCTATTATCGTACTATCACAATAACTTGCGGTCAGGTAATTAGGAGAGTACCGGACCTATTCATCAAACCACCATCTTTCAGAACCATCAAAAGTTAAGCAACCCTCTTGCCTCTTGGAAACGCGCCGCATAATTTTGATATTTATATGTATATGCAATAAAAAATAAAATACATACTGCTTAGAATTCAACACATGTTTCAAATTGAAGGTGAAATAATCAAAACATAAAGAGAGAGAGAGAGAGAGAGAGAGAGAGACAAATGAAAAGAGAGAGAATTAGTTACTTGATACTTCTTATTTTTCTCGTTATACGTTTTCTTTTTTAATTATATTTCAATCAATCGCGCGCGAGTTGATCTTATTCGATTATCGACCATGACGTCCATGCGTCCATGACAGTCATGGCAGACGTCAGACCAGACGGGTAAATCAGGCCGATAAGTCAGGCTACTACTATGACCCAGCGAATACAGTGCCACTGTCAAGTAGTGCCAAGTCTGACAACTTCTTGACAAGTAAAAGTAATGTCTCATGTCTGTCCGGTAATGTCTTCGTTCGTTTAGATCGCGTTATATTTTTCAGCGAGGCTGAAAGAATTTAAGTTATTGTCAATTGTAGTGTCAATTGTCATATGAAATAAATATCGCGTCAAAATGAAAACCGCTTTGATGGTAGCTGAAAAACCTTCTTTGGCGGCATCCCTGGCTAATATATTGAGCAATGGACGATGTAGTACCAGAAAAGGTAAGTACTAACTTACTTACTAAGTACCGCGTTGATAACTCGAATTGCTTATTGCTGATTGCTTCTCTTCTTTTATCCTTTCCATTTCTCTACGAATATCTGTAGGACTGAACGGCTCTTGTTCCGTCCACGAATGGGTAGGTCAATTTAGATCCGAGACCGTAAATTTTAAAATGACCTCTGTATGTGGACACGTTATGACATTGGACTTTATTGGAAAATACAACAACTGGGACAAAGTAGACCCGGTAAGATTAGATATATTACACACATACACAGTTTTGTTTTTTATTGTGTATACTGTATAGGATAATAACTGATTTTTTTTTGTATCTTAGGCAGAATTGTTCTCCTGTTCAACTGAGAAAAAAGAAGCAGTACCAAAACTAAAAATACCATACTTTTTGGCCAAAGAAGGAGCGCATTGTGATTATTTAGTATTATGGCTAGATTGCGACAAGGAAGGTGAAAATATTTGCTTCGAAGTTATAAACGCAGTGCAGCAAGGAATGCACAAGAAATTACATATAAATGTAAGCTGTTTGTACATTATGCTTGTAGATGTTAAAGCTATAGCTATAGCTATAGCTACTGAATATCTTTTTGTATAATGGATTGCTGATTATGATTTATTGTTAAACATGTTTTTATTAAACAGCTTTCTTTTTGATAGGATATATGGCGTGCACGATTCTCTGCCATTACGGAAAAAGATATAAAATCTGCTTTGGCTAACCTGATAAAGCCCAATGAAAATGAAGCCAAAAGCGTTGATGCACGTCAGGAGTTGGATTTGCGAATAGGCTGTGCATTTACAAGATATCAAACTAAATTTTTTCATGTATGGCACAACTATCTTTGCATTGCATTGTGTTGCATTATGAAATTTGAATGATACATGATACATGAGGATATGAATATCAAATATGTTATACTTTTAGGGTAAATATGGAGATTTAGATGTATCCCTTATTTCTTATGGTCCGTGCCAAACGCCAACGTTAGGATTCTGTGTACAGAGACATGACGAAATTCAAACCTTTAAACCAGATCCATATTGGGTATTACAAGTATGTAACACTAAAACATTTTAATTTCAGATTCTCTAATCTTTTATTTGGATCGTCTATATATAACGACGATAAATGATATTTTTTCATCATTTTTAGCTAACTGTCAAGTCTTCCGATGGTCAAGATACTGTATTAAGTTGGAGTCGTGTACGTTCTTTTGACAAAGAAGTTGCAAACATGTTTTTAAGCCACGTTAAAGAACACGATCAAGCAACGTGAGTTGTATCTTGAATATTTAAGAATCTTAGCATGTTACTAAAAGACTACACCATTCAAAGTAATTTTTTGTATAGCGTAGTGAGTGTACAAAGCACGGAAAAATCCAAATCGCGTCCTATAGCATTAAATACAGTGGAATTGATGCGAGTTGCGAGTTCTGGATTGGGAATGGGTCCACAACACGCTATGCAAATTGCGGAAAGACTCTATACTCAAGGATATATAAGTTATCCTCGAACGGAAACAACATCGTATCCTGAAAATTTTGATCTGCTGTAAGATTATTACAAAAATTAATTACATATAATACTATACATATACCTACATGTAGTTTACACATGTATGATGCTCGCGTCACGCGGTACTTGATATTTATGTATTACAATCGTTTTACTTGATTAAGTTCAACGCTGAAGCAACAGCAGAATAGCTCGGAATGGGGCGAGGAAGTTCGCAAGATAATAGCGGCTGGAATCAATAGACCAAAGAAAGGCCATGATGCAGGTGATCATCCGCCTATAACACCTATGAAACATGCAACCAGAAATGAACTCGATGGTGATTCATGGAGATTGTACGATTATATAACGCGACATTTTATCGCTACGGTATGTTCAAAATATCAAAATATTTGTAAAACTTTGAAGCAATAGTCTTTACTTGTATTATATATTTTTTTTCTCTTTCCCTCTCTCTCTCTCTCTCTCTCTCTCTCCTTATTTTGAATCATAGCTGGCACGGGATTGTAGGTACTTGAGTACTACGGTAAAGTTTGAAATAGGCATGGAAATATTTACAGCTACTGGTCACAGCCTGTTAAGTCCTGGCTACACAAATATTCTTACTTGGCAAGGACTTGGCAGTAGTGATACCCTGCCAAAATTTACACCCAACGAGATAGTAAATATACAAGAGGTAAAAGATATTGTTATTACTCGTACACACACACATCGTATTTATTTACTTATCTTGATTTCTTTGGCCATGTCTTTAAAAAGAGAATATCAAGCAATGACGTATACAGAATGTCTTGTTTTCTTATTATACAGGCAAAATTAGTCGAATGTTATACACAGCCTCCGGATTATTTAACAGAGGCAGAATTAATATCTCTCATGGAAAAACACGGTATTGGAACAGACGCTTCGATCCCTGTGCATATAAATAACATCTGCATTAGAAATTATGTCACTGTTGCAGCAGGCAGAAAATTAATACCTACTTCTCTTGGTATTGTTTTGGTTCATGGATACCAAAAGGTATTTTTGGTTTTAATTCGTCAACATGAATACAATGTCTCTTTTATAAAATATATACATGTGTATTGTGTATCCCCTTTTCATTAGATAGATCCTGAATTAGTTTTGCCCACAATGAGATCTGCAGTCGAAGAACAATTAAACCTAATAGCATTAGGTCGAGCTGATTTTCATGCAGTATTACAACATACCGTAGAAATTTTCAAACAGAAATTCCATTATTTTGTACAAAGTATAGAAGCTATGGATCAGTTGTTCGAAGTTTCGTTCTCGCCGCTATCAGCATCCGGCAAAGCACACTCGAGGTATACAAATAGTCATGAGTCAGTTGCGTTGATCTTTTGCTGACTTCGTATAAGCGCTCTACATATTTATCCGCGCTTCTCTTTCGATTTCTCATCATGCATATATATGTTACAGATGTGGCAAATGTCGTCGATATATGAAATACATACAAACTAAGCCGTCTAGAATGCATTGTGCACATTGTAACGAAACTTACAATTTACCACAAAATGGAAACATACGAATATACAAAGAATTAAAGTGCCCATTAGACGACTTTGAATTACTTTCATGGTCGACTGGTACACGAGGAAAAAGTTATACATTTTGTCCATATTGTTATAACAATCCACCGTTCAGGTATGTCAGGAATATGGTAATTGGATTATATGTATATCGAAAGGAGGACTAAATGAAGAATTCTCAAATTTAGGGATATGAAAAAAGGTATGAGCGGTTGCAATTCATGCACGCATCCGACATGCCCGCACGGCATGAATTCAAATGGCTTATCCAGCTGTTTGGAATGCGATCTAGGTATACTTGTACTGGATCCTTCGGCCGCACCCAAGTGGAAATTGGGATGTAATCGTTGCGACGTCATTATCCATCTATTTGAGAACGCGCACAAAGTGACAGTTGATACAGATACATGTGATTGCGGCGCACAACTGGTTACCGTTGAATACAAACAGGTATAAGGAGTATAAGGACAAGGAGACAATTTGTGCCGATACGATTGTCGCCATGAGAGCATGCAAACGCGTTCTTTCATATCCTCTTTGATTTCAGGATAAAAGTAAACTCCCCAACGAAGCGACCGAAATGTCCGGCTGTGTGTTTTGTACTCCAGCTTTCGCCGCGTTAGTGGAAAAGCATCGTGCGGTAGCTTCGAAACCAGTTGTCACACGTGGTCGAGGTCATGCCAAGAGTCGTAACAGAGGCAAACCTAAACCACCAAAGGACAAAATGGCACAACTGGCAGCATATTTCGTATAATAAATAATATAGGATTGCGTACAATATATATAAAGCCATCATATACGTATACGCGTATATCGTTCTTTTCAAATAAATTCTCTATCATCCTTAATCTTTCACAACATTTTGTGGCGCATAAAAGCGATAGTGGTTAAATGATGGTAACGACAAACCATTGTCATCGTGTGTTTCCACTAAATATTAAATATATTAAATAATGGACTGTATACTTGTATCAATTAAATTAACATTTTGTAGAACATTGCGTTTTATTAAACAAACTTTACAAGGTTCTGATGAAAATCCTAGTTCTAATTTATGAGTGAAATAATAAAAAAATCCTCGGTATATCTACAATATTTCGCATGTAAGATTTATTTTTAAAATAGTGACAGTTATGAGAGTACAGAGCGCTTCAGACCCTGTGATTCTGCAATCCAAGATCTATCAAAAAGTGATAATATTGTTACAGATTAATAGATAATCTGTGATATTGTAATATTCTTGAAAATATTAAACAAGTCTGGTCTCTGCTGGAGTAGCTCATCTTCAATCGTGGTCGTGAGACTTGGTAAGCGTAAGAGGGCGTTAGTTGGCGTAGAGGTTGGTGCATGGTGGCAGGTGGCAGGTGGATGTGGATTGTCGTTCGACGTTCACACGGTTCACATTTCCCAGCTTGTTTCCAGTTTCTGAACATTTTATCTATCATGGGTCTGTGTAATATAGAATGTGTAGAAAGAATAGCGCGATATCTCGATGTTTCTCCAGGAAAGCTGGAGGTTTCTGATAAAAATGTGAGTTATTAATTTGACGTCAATGGGGATGACGATTTGTTCCATGTGCATGTGTAAAATATAATTAACTGTAAAGTATAAATACTCAACAATGAGGACATCTCGGCCCTCGCTAGATGTTGCCGAATCAATATTCCTATTCCATGATGATGGAATTTAACATAATAGACTTGTGATTAAATTAACCTCGCCATATATTATATAGATATAGGTATATATCAAATCGCAAATGATTGTTTCAGATAGTATTTACTCCAGAATATGAAAAGAATTTGCCATCCACTCAAGGCTTTAGCACTATTGTGCAAGCGCTTGTAAGGAGTTCAAAAAGCTCCGATATACTTGGCAATGAGAAGGAGGTACAAGCATTAATATATCAGTGGTTAGAATATATTATAGTTTGTATCAATCATGCGGTGGTTCCTGTCAATGCCAAGAGAATATTAAATGTAAGTATACAGCTATGCTGTAGCCTGTACATTATCCATACATATAAATATAAAGTACGTATTCCTTATAGAAAACGTAATACCTATCGAGGTGTTTTTTGATTATTAGGAATTGAATACGGCATTAAAAGACGTACCATATATAACTGGTACAAAAAAGACTATCGCGGACATTGCATTGTATTACGTTCTACATTCTATAATGGTAACAGAGCATCGGCCTTAATTGTAAGCCTGTAGCAATAATATACGCGTCTGTATAATTCTCATATTTTCCTATCCCTTTCTTGTTACAGAAAGAATTAAACTATCAGCAGAAGGCACAATATATTTACGTGTCGAGATGGTTCGACAATATCCAACAAGAAGAGAAGTTGAGACGAGAATTGGATTTAATATCTTTTAATTTATTACACCTATTTCTGTAATCGAGATACGATATATGTAATATGATGTATACCAGTATAGTATACATATGTATAATACGTTTTGAATATTATATTTTATATCTGTACCTTGTAACGATGAATATAATCTATTAGTCGTTATTAAAATTATGTATCAATTATTCTAAAGTTCTCTTTTTGTATATATATGTGTATGTATATATTTATATATAATTTATATTTTAAATTTAGGATTCCTAAAAATTGCGTGTATGTTTTACCGGCAACCAATAAGTACTGTCGGTATCAGTGTTTACCAATTGAATTACCATCATTACCATATCAAATACCATGAGTGTGTTCCAACGATAGACCGGATAGATGGCGCCTGTATGCAGTTTTCTCGACACTCGACAGCACTCGACAGTAACCACTAACCAGTAACTGCAGACTGTGCAGTGCGCTACTGTCAAGTTGTCAACTGTGCAGCTGTGCTACTTCAACTTGGTGCTACTGCTATTGGCTAAATTGGCTTGGTTATTACTATCATTTCCAATTCCAACTTTCCAACAACGATTGCTTCACGTTCACGCGGCATGCGACATGGCCTTTCTCAATGAATTGTACTGCACGTATAAACAAGTGTTCCACGTAGAAACAACGATGATATTGACGTTCGAAAGCGGAAAGGCAGCTCGAGCTCCCACGCTACTGTCGCGCCTAATCGCGATTGTTTGGTGACTGTAACCAGACAGCAGACTGTGACTGCAAGCTTAAGCAGGCTTAAGCCGCTTAAGATGAGTACTGAGTAATCACAGTCAGTAGTGACTAGTGTGAGTACCGTCGCCGTCGCCGTCGACAACTCGGCATTGCATAGGCCATAGATAACCGTAAGCCGTACGGCGTACAGTGAATCGCTCTTGATCGTCTCGTCACGAACGTCACGTCACGAGAGATGCACAGTCACAGTCTCTCCTGTCTCGGGTGTCTCCCGTGCATCGCCCATGAGAGATGTCCAGAGATGTCAAGCTTTCACGATTATTCGGATTATTGTGCCTGATAACGCGTGCGCGAGCACAACGTTCTTGGTAGTTGGCTTTGTCGCATAGCGGAGGACCGTAACTGCCTGCAGTCGTTCGCCTTCAGCCCATTTTGGCCTAAATCCTAATTTTAGCCTAATACAGCAAAAGCTGTCTTCTTCTTGATCCTCACGTAGTCGACTAATAGCCACCCACACGTAGCGAGATGGCGGACGATTCGAGCGTACGCGTTGCCGTACGGTAAGTAAATAATACATCTAAAACTGACTGTGAGATCTGAAATCGCTCTTGGGCTCTCGGGCTCTCGAGGTCTCGAGCTCTCGGCTCGGGCCGCGGCCCGCGACCCGCGACCCGCGACCCGCGACCCGCGACCGCATTTGGTTGGGACACGCCGGCGCCGGTGACACGCTGGTGTCGGCTATGACCTATGCCCCCGCGACCCGCGACGCCTCTCCAATGTCTTACGTCAAAATCAAAACAGGTTGACGTAAGGCGAAGGAATACCGCCGCGCCACGCCGCGCCGCGCCGGAGGAGCAAAATTTCCTTGTCGTTTACCCGTTTATCGCTATCGCGATAATAACGTGATTGCTCAATGTTGATGTTGAGTTCATTTTCATTCATCACGAGGGACATGCGCGTGAGATAACGAGACCTTTTTCGCGTACGTTTTACATTTTTTTATTTTTTTACGAGCCAGGAGAAACCTGGCTCGAGCGGATTCCACGCAACGCAACGCAACGTCTGACCGATTCTTCCCGAGCATGTCCTTTTATGACACAAGCACAAGCGCGTAGGCTTAATTGCCGTCCGCCGTCCGCCTAACTAAGAAACGCACGCTGAATACGCTGAAAACGCAGCTTCCGAGTTGGAGGTGCGCGAGCGAGCGACCTTCATCAACATCATCCACGATAATTGATTCGTCGATTTCAAATCGAATATAAAATATTCAAATACGATACATGCGATGTCGATATATGCATGTCTGTATTTATTCAAAGCACACTTGTTCCTTAACGTCGTTTTTTATAAGGATAAGATCATTAATAGTAATAATAACTTAAAAACCGAACGGTGTGTGTGTGTGTGTGTGTGTGTGTTTCAATGAATGTTTTTGATGAATCGTGTAGAGTGTAGAGTGTAGAGTTGTAGACTGTAGCGTGTCCGTGTAGCGATGAATGATTCGAAAACTTTAGCTTTAGCACGATCATTGGTTGTCTGTTGCAGAATAAGGCCTCAAGTAGCTCGCGAAGTAATCGACATGTGCAGGATTTGTACTCAGGTACCTCAAGGGGAGCCGCAAGTTTTTCTCGGACCTGACAAGGCCTTTACGTACGATTACGTGTTCGATACTCAGGTGAACCAAAGCGCGATTTACGAAACATGCGTGAGCCGTTTGGTGGAAGGCGCGTTGGACGGCTACAACGCGACGGTCCTCGCCTACGGTCAAACCGGCTCGGGCAAAACTTACACTATGGGCACCGGTTTCGACGTAGAGGTCGATGAGACTATTGTCGGGATTATACCTAGAGCTATTAGACATCTTTTCGATGGAATAGCGGATAAACAGCAGCGCGCGAGGGAACGCGCGCAAATGCCTCCGGAGTTTAAGGTCCGTACTCTCAACTCTCAACTCTCAACTTATTGTTAAACTTAATTAAACTAAATGGCCGTCCCCTTTAACCTTTATTCCTCTCAACTCAATTCTCAATGACGATTGACCATGCGTATCTTGTCGATCTTGTCACCCATGCAGGTTACAGCACAATTCTTGGAATTGTATAATGAAGATTTGAAAGATTTGTTGGAGCCAGGAGGACCGAGGGGTGGTGCACGTATTCACGAGGATACAATCGGTAACATACATCTAGCTGGCGTAGAGCCACGCGTCGTAACAAGCCCCGAACAAGCGTTGGAGTATCTTCGATTGGGCGCGTTATCGCGTACGACAGGATCTACGCAAATGAATACGCAGTCCTCTAGGTCGCACGCGATATTTACGTTGTATGTCAAGCAGCAAAGATGCATCAAAGTCGAAGATCCTGACGCGGATGTCGACACGAGCGGTGTCGAATTAGCGAACGAATTTGAAACGTTAACCGCCAAGTTTCACTTTGTCGATTTGGCCGGTTCCGAGAGATTAAAGAGAACGGGCGCTACCGGCGACAGAGCGAAGGAAGGCATTTCTATAAATTGTGGATTGGTAAGAGATAAAAAGAGTAGAGCCTTTCGAGGAAATAAGGATAAAAGGGAGGATGTCGTGACGTACCGTTATATCTTTTTTCATAGTTGGCCTTGGGTAATGTTATTTCCGCTCTTGGTGATAAAACAAAGAAAGCCTTGCACATACCATACAGAGACTCAAAGTTAACCAGATTACTTCAAGATTCTCTCGGAGGTAACGTTTCTATATCGCGCGCGCGCGCGCGCGCGCGCGCGTGTGTGTGTGTGTATAGTTTAACAATATAGTTACGATACAAACGTGCAAAGTGCTTTCGAGCACAAGGCGTTAAGATTTTATCATATTGATATTCTATTTTACAATACTCCAATTATATATTGCAGGAAATAGTCAAACCGTTATGATAGCGTGCGTATCACCAAGCGACAGAGATTTTATGGAAACTCTAAGTACGTTAAAATATGCGAATCGAGCAAGGAATATAAAGAATAAAGTTACTATTAATCAGGACAAGAGTTCGAGAACGATCGCTTCGCTACGACGAGAGATTCAACAGCTTCAATTGGAATTAATGGAATATAGGCAAGGTATGTTCGAAACTTATCCTAGTTACATATCTTAATGTTACAGGTAACATTACATCTGTCTTTCTTTTCTTTAGGCAAGAGAATCGTCGGTGAAGACGGAGTTAACGACGCCTGGCATGAAAATCAAATGTTGAGTAGCGAATTACAGAGTCTTCGCACCAGAGTGAAAGCACTTTCGGAGACGGTTGAGGCATTAACCGCTAAGAATGCTCTCTTGTTGGCGGAAAAGGCAGCGGGTCAATGGGTAGCGGCATCAAGCAAAGGTGATGACCAAGTGACTAGCTTGATACAGGGCTACGTTCAAGAAATAGAAGAGTTAAGAGCTCGCCTATTGGAAGCGGAAGCTATGTATCAGCAATTAAAAAAAAGGCAAATGCAGGTACGTTGTAGTTACAATGACGTAATAGATGTAATAGATTTAATAGATCTACCGACACCGATATATGTGTATGTATATATTGATGAAATTTTTCTTAGGTTAACGCAGCGAATCCATACGGAGATAGTTCATTCCATTCTGATTCTGCGTCCGTGTTGATCGACGCTAAGAGAGACGTCGAAAAAGAAATAGAAACGTTAAGAGCCTTGAAGGAACAATACAGTCACGGTGGTAATACTACCAAATCAGTGGACGAGGGAGAAATAGATGATGCGGAGAATGTACAGGATTCTGTAAGCGAAGATGATTCCGACGATGATTCCGACCGTAAAGGCACGTTTAAACGCGCTTATATGTCCTAAGTAGATTATTTGTCGCGTACATCGCGTATATACTCGTATATAGTATCTTTTATAGTTGTGTAACAATACTAACAATGTAACACACTTGGTAACAGGAACATTTAATGTTTGTAAGATCACGCTTCCATTATATCATTTTTACAGAGGAAGACGAAGAAGAGGCAGCTATGGGTCGTGAGTTAGAAGCACTAACTTCCGATATTGATGTTAAACAACGCTTGATACAAGAGCTTGAGCTCTCGCAAAGACGTTTACAAACTATGAAGCAGCATTATGAGGATAAATTGTCTCAATTGCAAGCTCGTATTAGAGACACTCAAGAAGAAAGGGATAAAGTGTTGCTGTCTTTGCAGCAACAACCTACACCGCCTACCGAAAAAGTGAAAAAATTACGCGACGAGTACGAGAAGAAGCTCGCTAATATGCAAAAAGAGATGCGTCTTCTACAATCTGCTAAAAAAGAACATGCAAGGTTATTGAAGAACCAGTCTCAAAATGAAAGTAGGTTGAGAGGCCTGAGAAACGAGCTTTCGGAAATGAAGAGAGCAAAGGTAAAACTTTTAAATAAAATGCGGGAAGAAGCCCATCGTCATAAAGAAAACGAACTGAGGCGTAATAGAGAAATAGCACAATTACGTAAGGAAAGTCGTAGGCATGCAAACGTGATCAGAACGCTAGAAGCTGACAAGAGAATGAAGGAAGTTGTTCTTAGACGTAAACAAGAGGAAGTAACGGCACTACGAAAAAGGGATAAAGGATTGAGTCAAAAAGCTGCCGGTCGTGCACCAGTCAAGCCACTTAATCCTAAAGCACTGAAGCAAAGGTGGCAGACGTTCGAGAGAACAATCGCTAAACAAGCATTAGCGAAACAAGCTGCCGCCGAAACGGAGAGAGAGATGGAAAGACTACTTCAAGAAAGAGAAGAATTGGGAAGAGATTTGGAAAAGCTTCAGAAACACAGGAGTCAAATTACAAGCGCGAGAGGCGATACCGCCGATATTGATGAAGAAATCGATAACGTGGAAAGTAAAATCAGTTATCTACAGGTAATATATTAACAGTTTAATGCGCGCGATTTAACGATCGTCCTTATTTCTGTGTTTACTGTTACTATAGTATAACGTACAAAATTTTACAGGATAGTATCGCGGAATGTCAGCGGGACATGGTTGAGATGGGCGATGGTGAAGCGGAGGGTGAACCCGGTGTCGAAACGCTCATCTCTACAATTCGAACAGTAGACGAAGCACAGTACTTACTTCAACGAATGCTTGCATTTACCGTGGAGCAAAGCTGCATAGCTGCACAAAAGCAGCTCGAAGTGCGAGATATGGAATCACGGCTCAATCAAGTTGCGCAAGAAAGCGATGTACAACATCAATTATTGGAGCACGTTTTACGCGATAGAGATCTTTTATCTCTTACAAACAATCAGAATAATGTATTGGCTTATAGCCCAGCCAGTTCAAGAAGCTCCTCTCCTGACAAGTAAGTCAAGCGGCAGTATATCGCTCTTTCGAAATAATTTTCCATTTTACTTTAACTATATCTTACTTTAAGTCTTTCGAATTGGCGGCATTTTTCAAGAATGTAATTTAAACTTTGATTTCAACAACATTTTTATAAGCGATCAAATTAGATTACCTTTTTCTTTCTATTTCTTTCTACAGATTATTTTCCGCGATGTTTATTCTCTGCATTAATATTGTATGCATTTCATTTTTATTCATGTCTCGTTTGATAGTGAAAGTTACGGTCAAATTATACTCGGCGAAGAAAGACAGCGCAATAGTAAAGTTAGAAGAAGAACAACGCAGCCACAAGAACTTCTCTATGGTGTACACGCTAATCCTGAAAATGTCAAGGCAGATGATCAGAATCAAAATCATAATCATCCTCTCACTAGGGTCCCCAGTGCACCAGGTAGCCTAAAGTAAGTATACGATTTGTGGACTTGTATGTGTAATGTGTTCTCATCAGTTTGCGAAAGTGATACACGCAGGAAATTTACTTGATAGTATAAATATATTAATTCTGTAGGATGAATTTACAATTCTGCGATATACGTTTGTGTGTTTGTTTCAATTTCCGTGTACAGAGGACTCGTATTAACGAGAAATCAGTACGGTAGTACTGGTGGATCGCCAACTTTGAGTCGTCGCGACAGCACATCGCCCAGAGCTCTACGACGGCCGATTCATCCTGGTGGAGGCTCCATGTGAGTGATTATCCTGCAGCACATTCTTGTTCTTGTATTCCTTATATATGTTTTTCTTGACGTCCTATTTCATGCACTATCTAGATGACTTTTATTTTCTTGGGAATATCCCGATAATCTTTATTTTATTTATTTTATTTGAGACAGGAATCAAGTGCAAGTATTTCGTGCCTAAGAATATAATAACTAATAATTCGAGTGCGCGCGCGTTGTATGTATGTACATCAAAATAAGCGTAAGCGTGAAAAGACATTAAATGCTGCAGATTTCATGAAAGAAATAAAACAACTTTTCAATATATAAGTTGTTACAATATACACATTTAATTGCGTTACATTACAAGAAGTATTATCGTTTCATTACTCTCCATATAATATATATAAAATGTGTCTGAGCTTGTCAGATACTACGATAAACATTTCCAAGAGTTATACATTGTAAAATAAAATATAAACTTATATGGTATTTACATACATTCATATAATATGGAGATTATGGAGTATTCGTTTTAATAGCCGCACCTTGGTTGCAAACGATATCTTTAATAATAAAACCTAATTAAAAAAATAAACCTAGATTTATATATATATTTACAAATAAGTAAGATATGTACATTAATCGATTTTACAGTAATGTGTATTCATATATCATGCATATATATATATATATATAATACTGCAATGAATCTGACACGATATATCATTTCTATCTAATTCTTAATTTACATTAACATGTTATTAATAATTGAATATGTATCTTCAATATGTATAGACGTAAGAATATTATATTTTTTGTAATATAGGATAAAGAATAAAAGGCAAAATTTTAAATAAGACGCGGAAATATGATAGCTATCAAAAGACCTCCTTTTGGCTGTTCCTTACTTACATATTTCTAAGTACGAAATTTGCATTTGATAATGGCTGAAATAATTAATAATTGTGCTTAATTGTGCACTACTCCTATAAACTGGATTAATATAATGTTCCATTATCTTTCCTGCACACACGCATGTTTAATATAATTTTTAAGTCGGCATGATTATATTAGCCAAGTGCCGGCTAACTAACACGCTAACATAACACACCTATTAGGGAGCAGGTAGCGCATACGGATATATCTTCACCTCCTGGATCACCGACTACGTACAGACGATTCAATAGCCGTGAAGAAAACGTATTCTCCAGATTAACTGCGAACAGGCAACTAGTCGCGTCTGAGCCACAACCAATGAAAGGAATTATCTCACAGCATCAAGGCAAGGTAAGCACAAACTGTGGTAACGAGCCTTCTGCTTCTCTTTCGGAGCCAAGTATTAGAGAGATATGATTCTTCTGTTAGGCGCAACCACGGGCCATTTTGCAATGTTCTCATGTTGCGGAGGGACATAGCAAAGCTGTCCTTACTATATGTGTGACGTCGGATTTACTTTTCAGCGGCTCGAAAGGTATATGAATGTAGATCGAATGCTATCAAGAAATGTATATATTTGATCAAGCACATACAACATAATCGCAATAACAAACGAGTTACTTTGTCAATTTTCAGATCGCACCGTGAAAGTATGGGACTTGGAGACGGGAATTGAAAGTTTGACTTTAGGTGGACATCCTAATAATGTCGTTGCCGTAAAGTATTCCGCTGTTCATCAGCTTCTATTTAGCGTATCCGCGGCATACGTTAAAGTTTGGGATTTAAGAACTGGCAACAGCTGCATAAAAACCTTGTTTTCTTCGGGCCAAGCTCAGGGCGGCCCTATCGCATTATCGACTCCGTCTAGGATGCTTCAAGTCCCCATGGGCGAAACAACAATTAACGATTTAGCGCTCAGTTTAGACGAGCAGGAACTATATACTGCAGCTAGCGATAAAGTTAGGATATGGGATCTTCGTAAATTGACGTACACCGCTAGATTGAGCACGCCACACACAGCGGCCGTTATGTGTTTGGCCGTTGCTGAGGATGGTAAAGTAATAGCGGGTAGCAAGGATCATTTGATATCTCTCGCTGAGCCTAATATATCCGGACCGTCCGTTAGTTTAGCGCCACCACATTATGACGGAGTTCAATGTTTAGCAACAATCGGTTCTACATTATTTTCCGGTGCGTTATGTCGTTTTTTTCGTCTGTATATTACTGTGCGATTATGTTAATTGATATGTGTGTGCGTGTGCGAATCATTTATTATTAATTAATCTTTAGGCTCTAGAGATATGTGCATTAAACGATGGGATCTAAGCAAAATGGAATTAGTTCAGTCCCTAAACAACGCTCACAAAGATTGGATTTTGGGATTATGTACAATAAATAACGGTTCCATAATGATTTCGGGATGTCGCGGTGGTATATTGAAGGCATGGTCAGTTCCTAAAGATCATTTAGGAGAATGTACGCCTATCGGGGAAGTGCGAGCGCACACTTCTGCTATCAATGCTATCGCGACCAATCAGCAGCATATATTTACAGCGAGCAAGTAAGTAAGACAATCCAAACGTTTTAATGCTTTTATATTCAGCTCTGTGTCGAAAACAGTTCGATAATGCAATATCGGTTCGCGAAATGACTGTTAGCGTATATCATGCGTATTAGATATGCATACTTCGGTTCAGCAATCCGCGATATGATATCCCGAGTAAAATAACGTCTCGGATGTTGATTTCAGCTCTGGGGAGGTGAAGCTGTGGCGTATACCCGATTCCTCATTATCTATGTCTATCTCCACAGTTTCCCTTTAACTTTATTTGCTTTTTGCTTGTGCGTCACTGCGTGTGTCCGTTTATCTTACATTTTTCTGATAATGTGCATGCCGTTACCTATATTTCAATATTCAAAATATCTTACACATAATGCGGCGGTAAAGCTGCATTATTTGTTACGTCTGTGTAACATACATCGAATGTTACCATACATTTTACGCAACACTATACCATACAATACTAGAAGCTTAAAGTCGAATAAAGATGTGCGATTACATTTTGTAAACTTGGTGTCTATATTTACGTTTGCATTATTTCTGCAAATCATGTTGGCATAATTTAATCGCCGCTACAAAATTCATAGCCATTTTCAAAATTGTACATTATGAATTTGAGAGTGAGAGGATCAAATTTTAAGTGCACGAGATTGTTCGTACATACATATATCCAACCGATCCACGAGCATCTTCTTACTATAGACGATATAAAATATGCATAATCATTCTTTTGCTAGTCAATAAATCAAAAAGATAAATAATTCAATAAAATAAATCGGTTTTATGACAATTGTAATAAGTCTATCAGTCTGGTGTGTATGGATGTTTAATTCGTTATTATTTGCTTCTATGTTGTTTACTCCACTTTGGTGCTTTGCATGGTCATCGTGTCGATACGAAGCGATGGAACTGTGAAATTGTGGAACTATAAACGGGACGCAAGGACTTTCCACAGGAGCAACTCACTCAAAAGCTAACACACGTGTGTCGTATACTACGTATTATATTTAATTTGCAATTATACAGTTTTAGTTTAATTTAAATGATAATGCACTTGATCCGTTCATTATTAGTTTGTACCTTTTTTTTATACATTGCTATTGCATTGATTTTTTAATTGATTTGTTGAGAATACTCTTCCTAAACGGTCTTTTTAATATATTTTTTGACTTTATCGTAATTTTAATAAATATTAAGAGATGTGATAATCAAAAAACCTGCAGGACAATATGTATGTTTGTTTAACTAACAAGATGACGAATCGTAATGTTAACAACGTCTGTCTAGAATAGGAATAATGTGCATTATCATAAGACGCCTAAATGCAGGGCTTGGATAAAATATTGTCTAATAGAAAAAAAATTATGTTATCTGATATTTATTTTGTTATGAACATAAAGATATGATCGTAATTATAATAATTATAATATTTATTCTTAGTACAAACAATAATTGTTGGTTAATACTGTACAGTCTGAGGTCTCTGTAGGTTCCAAATACTGGATATTGTCAGGGTTGGTTATTAGTTAATTTTCTTCTGAAAATTTTAAAACAGTATTATGCCTTAATTATATTCATAATTGTCATGAAAAATAAATCAATTGTATAAAAAAAGGGGGAGGGGGGGGGAAGGAATAGTACACGATAATTTTGCAGCATTCTTGTATGGATTTTTATATATACCTCTTTTTCTTCTTGTGTGCGGTAAGTGATTCTTGACCGCTGTCATCCTCGCTATCCTCAGATTGACTACTGCTGGTACTACTTGAAGAACTACTCGAAGAACCGCTCGATGAATCACTGGCAACACCGGTATCTTCTTTCACATCTATAGTTTCTGCTAAGGTTGCCAGTTCAGGTTCTTTATCGTTGAGTACTTTTAACCATTTTCGCGATAATTTTGGTCTTCCTCGTACCTGTTTGTGATCAAATTATTACTACAGTTTGCATAGTGCCTGTTCATTACACGTATACGTCTCCAAGTACTCTCTTGCAAATAATCTTACGATGATATATCATAATTATAACATAATTATAATATATTTTACATTGAGTTCTCACCGTTTTATGCCAAACTACTGGAAAGTTGGTACGCGAACAGAAATTCTGCGTGACCGCTATAGTTTCGTCAAGATTCAATACGATGTGCCACCATCCGCCGGGAATGAAGACGGTCTCGCCGGGAGTCTGCAGAATCTCTATTGGGCGACAATCTTTTGGCCAAGTAGGTAGTTTTGTGCGTGGATAGACAATGGAAAACCACGTGATAGCCTCGTCTCTTTGCTTCCCACCTTCGGCCCCGGTTACTTTCAGAAGTTCGCGAGGAGTATGCGTAGGAAACAAACACCAGCGTTTATGGCCCGAGATTAATGCATTCCATGCACTGGTACCCAATGGATCTATATGTATCCCTGTACCTGTTGCAATTTTTTTTTTTTTTTTTTTTTTTTCAGTAGAAAAGTAGAATATATCTTTTTATGCATTATTAACTGCTGACACACACGAGACGGACTCCTTGACGTATGACACATGCGCCAAGTCTACAAGTTATTACAGTTTAAAAACAGTACTAGTACGTTAGTAATTTCTTAATATTTAAAATCTTTCGGAAACAATCTCATATAAGAAATTTTGCTTTACATTTTCAATATATTTTTATATTTAATAGCAGTTACTCTCCTTTTTTTTTAGATTAAATTGAAAATTTATGATACACACGCGCGCGTACACACATTACACATACATGTTAATTCTGTTAGGGTATTAATTTGCTTACCAGATCTTGCAGGCCCCATAACAAACCAACGATATGGCGGTCTTCGATGTTCTCCGGCATGATGAAAAAGATCATCTCGAAAGTATTTAGGAATTACATAATCTTCTAACAATTTTTTTCGTCTTGGATGCTCACCGAATGAGCTATCAAAAATGTATAAGGGAGAATCATCTTCATTATTAAACATGTATCGAACGTAGTACTTCATCTTCATTTTTACA
This sequence comes from Leptothorax acervorum, assembly GCA_035220615.1. Taxonomy (NCBI): domain Eukaryota; kingdom Metazoa; phylum Arthropoda; class Insecta; order Hymenoptera; family Formicidae; genus Leptothorax; species Leptothorax acervorum. The sequence goes on along the minus strand of JASTWQ010001261.1, from coordinate 195,628 downwards.
CTATATCCTTCATTGTCTTCTCCACATTTAAACTTTTGATTCCGATATTTCTTTGCTAACCTCTGAAATCGAAAGACAAAGAAAGTCTGCAATCGTTATCAAACTTATTTCTACAAGTTGAGATTAAAGACATAACTTTTGTTTTCAATCGAATACCTATATAAATAAAATTTAATTTGCTTACATTCAAATTCTTTAACATTAAAAACGTGCATCTCTTTAAAGTTTAAACTGTATAATCAACTGAATTAACGTGAATCTAACTGCTTGCAAAGAAAGAACAAACAAACAAACACTGCTGAGTGATGAGTCATATATTTATGTTACAAGATACCTTTGCGAGCGTAGATGCGACGGATATTGACGGTTGAGAGAATCCATTTAATTGTACACATTAAAATCATGATACAAAGACCTGACCAACCTCTATAGTCCATTTGTGTTGGGCCCTCCAGCCATTTTGAACACCTCGTATTATCACAGGCTTGTAAGGTTTTTCGTATTTTTCTACGAATTCTTCCGTAGTCACATTGGACTCGTCGATTCGCTCGGCATTGTCTTGAAATTCCCAAAACTTTTGGAAATTGTTACTGTAACCATGCTGAATCCACGCTGCTTTATCCGCGAGCTCTAAACAGGACGCATTATTCAACTATTTTATTTAAATTTGTATAAAGCTGTGTGTGCACAGAATTGCAATTAGGATATTAATAAATGTATAATAATAACAACAATAATAAAAAATGTTGCCACATTATCGCAATATCTCGAGATGCGTACGTCCAACTGAATCGGTATTCGGTATCAGTGGATTAAGATTATCGGGAAATGGAATTACATCATCGTCACATTCAAGGTCTCAATTCTCAAGAGGGAATGAGGAATGAGGAATGCCGAATGCCGAATGGTAATGGTAATGGTACTCGATAACTCTCTCGAAAACTCTTCTTCGAAATAATCGTAAGACGGAGCCACGACGGTAAACACGATTTTGCAATTATTTCGTTATACATGCATACATGTTTGGTCAAGCTTGGGCATTTAATTAACGTGAACGGATACGGCTATACATGAAACGGAAAACGAAGAAAGGTTATATCGATGTACAAAGGACTTGTCACAATTTGCGGTAACGTATAGTAAGTAGGTAGATAGGTAGGTTATAAATCGCGCGTTCCATTCTTCTTTACCTGGTCGAGCCTTCTTTTTCACCTCCTTGATCCTCTTTCTCGCGCGATGATCCAGCTTCCACTCTTCCGTCATGACTACGTTTCTCTATTGTCTATTATCTATTTAATCTAATTGCAGAAAGAATGTATTTACAAATCGCACAATATATAGGTTACAAAATTTAAAAACGTTGCAAAACGTGCGTTGGACGACTCACGACTCACGACTCACGACTCACGACGTTGCAAAAACCAGCAAAAACGTTTAGTACTCAGTTTAGTAGGTAATAATCGGCTTCGGCGATAACCATAGCGGATAGCGGATGATGGATCGACGGATCACGACGGATCCGGATGCCGAATGCCGATCAATGCCGATTTGCCGATGCCTATTGCCCATATAATGGGGTAGGGTTGCGGGGCGGGGGCTCACTGCTCAGCCGGCTCAGGCCTCAGTGCTGCCAAGTACCACAGTGCTGCCGATATGGCCGATCAGCCAGATCAGGAGAAAAAACTACGCTTGATTACTGCGCATTCAAATTTGCGCAGTCTATCACCGGATGTGACCGGAGGACCGGAGGCCGTCGCGTCGCGCGAGGGAGCACGGCAGATGGAAGAGACGACCACGGACCACGACGAAAGAAAAGAACATGACGCCATCTTCGCCATGTTTTGATGTCGTCAATCGTCATCGTCATCCCCCCCTCCCCGAGCGCTGTTTCACCGTACAGGAGCACGGTAGCCCGTGTTTTTTAGCGTGTGCTTTTTCGTAATTCGTAGATTCACGCCGCGCGTTCTCGGGCGGCTCGGGCCTCGGCGGTTCTCGGTGGTACGGCCCGTCGCGTGTTCGTCAGCCTCGTAGCCCGTCGATCTGCATGCAGGCCGCGCGGGGCTGGATAACCCTCGTCCTCGTCCTCGTCGTTGTCGCTCTCGTGGTTGTCGTGGTTGGTCGTGGTCGGTGTCCTACAAAGTTCACCGTGGGCGAACGTGGGCTCCCGGACGTTTTCATGTCCGTGGAAGTAGCTGCGGTGCGGGGGGGAACCGCGAGCGTCGTCTGCGCGGTGGTCGTGTCCTAGTGCGGAGTGCGGGAAAGGATCCCAACGGGAGAAATCGATCGGAGCGGCCGCCACCGCCACCGCCACTCGCTGACTCACGTTAGCACTGCCTCGCCGTCGCCGTCGCCGTCGCCGTCGCCGTCGCCGCTGCTCAACTCGACCCATCACCCATCGACCATCATCGACCGACGGCGTTCCTCTCGGCGTAGCGCGTCGCTACATCACGTCACGCCAGCCGAGAAGGTGGATCCGAGCGGCAGCGGATCCCTCGAGTCCGTGCGGGACGGATAGAGCGCCTTACGAGTGCGTGCGTGCGTGCGTACGTGCGTACGTGCAGTGCGTGCGTGCGTGCGTGCGTGCGCGCGTACGTCTCCTTTTCTCTTCTTCGTCTCGAATCGAATATACGCCAAGAGGAACGAGGGAAAGACTCGCTAGGAAAAATGGAGTTGCGCTTGCACTCGCCAGCAGGAGCGGAACCGATCGTGTATCAGTGGCCTCTTACTTCCGGATCGGGCTCTGTGAGTATAAATTGTCGCGCGATGACAGTCGCAACGGATAATCGCGAACGCGATCCATTTTAACCAATTTAACCAAGAACCTGTTATTCCTCGCCTCGCGCCCCTCGCGCCCCTCACGCCCCTCACACCCCTCACGCCTGTCTGTCGCAGCTATCGTTCTATTATATCGAATTATTTTTCTTTTTTCCTCTCTCTCTCTCTCTCTCTCGTATCACCCTCAATCGCCCTCGATCACGCTACCACGAAAACACATGGCGTGATACACGCCGTGCTCCGTTATAACAAACATCTTATCTTATATATGTACGTACGTATGTATCGCAGGATCGTCACGATGGAGCGCTGGACGTTATCGAAACTATGCGATGGGTTTGCGAAGATTTGCCAGATCTGAAATTACCCTTAGAAAATAATGTCCTTTGTGACTACGATCCGAGAGACTACGAAAGTATGAAAAGCTTGTGCGATAGATTTAACAGAGCCATCGATAGTTTAGTACAATTGGTATGTTTATCTCTGTTGTGTCATACATGTATGTTACATCGCTATAGCTATACTTGTTCAGATTGACAATGAATTTAACCACAACATAAGTAACCTAAGCTTTATTTTCACCTTTCTAGGTTTGTGTGTGTGTGTGTGTTTGTTTCTTTTTGTTTGTTTTTTTAATCCTGAGCCCTTGATCCCCTACTAAAGTATGGTTGATAACAACGTTGAGTTAAGAATCTATTGCTATTCTATATTGTTGTCAATGATGGTTGATGGTTTGTTAAAAAACGTGTCTGGTATCTATAGGAAAAAGGCACCAGCCTGCCATCTCAGAGGCTAAATAAGAGACCTAGTAGAGGTTTACTTCGTCATATACTTCAACAAACTTATAATCAAGCTGTGGTTGAACCAGACAAGTTAAACCAATATGAGCCGTTTTCACCCGAGGTCTACGGCGAAACGAGTTACGAACTTGTATGTCAGATGATCGATCAGATCGATGTGACGGTGGACGATGTCTTTGTCGACCTAGGTTCTGGAGTTGGTCAAGTAGTTCTTCAGATGGCAGCTGCGACTTTGTGTAAAATTTGTATCGGCGTGGAGAAAGCCGATGTACCATCGAAATATGCACAGGTACCAGTATAGGCAGAGTTAATAATTATTAACTAATTCTTGACTGTTATTACGATACATAAATTATTATTCATATATGAATGTGTGAATATATTTATTTGCACAATTACGTATTTTATTTTGCGATTTGAAATGTTTATCGCATTAGGTATACGTATATTGTAACTTTGTAATAAAAATAAAACAAATTACTATTGTATTGCTGCAGAGTATGGAAATAAATTTTCGAAAATGGTTAAATTGGTACGGGAAGCGATGCGGAGAATATCGTTTAGTGAAAGGAGACTTCTTAGCTGATGAGCATCGCGAAAGTATAACTGGAGCTACGATAGTGTTCGTTAATAATTTTGCATTTGGCCCAACGGTTGATCATCAGTTGAAGGAACGTTTTGCCGATTTACGGGATGGCGCGCGTATAGTATCCTCAAAATCGTTTTGTCCGCTAAACTTTCGAATAACGGACAGGAACTTGAGTGGTAATATGATAGTTTCTAAGTTTCTTAATGAATATTTTTCCAGGCTTTCAATTTAATTCTAATTTTGCAATATTTATCCTGACAGATATCGGTACGATAATGCATGTCTCAGAGATGTCACCGTTAAAAGGTTCCGTCTCTTGGACTGGCAAGCCGGTGTCGTATTATTTGCACGTAATCGATCGAACTAAATTAGAACGTTATTTCCACCGCTTAAAAAACAATAAACAAGGTGGCTTAGATGAAAACTCTGATTCTGTGATAAGCAACACTGCCAGCAATAGTAGTAAGATTTCTAATAGGAATGAAAGAGGTGACAGAGCCAAGAGAGATCTTTCGAGGCAATTAGACAGTCCGAATCATTCGGAGCAGCAAGGAACAAATAGTGACTCCGATCTGGACGACAGCACTATTAAAAGTCGTCGGCAGCCAAATAAAATACGGAGGAAATTTAATCGAAAAACTACAAATGGCATTACGAGAGCTCCAGCTAGAGGTAGACAGCGGGGAAGAGGCATTAAGAGAGCCAAGCCTAAAAAGGCAATCAATATATCTGGATTAGATCTATTACATAGTCAGACTTTACTCAGTACATCACCTCAAGCTCTTGGAAAAAAGCCTCCGCCTGCTCCTGGTTGTGTAGACCAACAATTGTCTTCATTGTCGCTTTCTTTGCAATCGCATTCCACTTCAGTTCTTCACGAAGAACTCAGTATACCACCCGCTCCGTCCGCGACTCCTTACGCTTTACAAATACTTCTGGACTTGTACAGGTAACTATTTTAGTACAGGTAACTTCTCCATCTTTTCTTTTTCTCTCTATCTCTTTGATCCTATTTCTCTACGTTGTTAATGTTGTAAACAGAAATATATTTCTGCCGCAGGGACCAATTTATGCTTATGTTAGAATCGATGAGAACGCCCGCTTACAAAGTATCTGTTAATACGGATATCGCGAAAGAAAGAGAAAGAAACTCCAAGCTTCAGTCGAGAGCGGCGCAATTGGAGAAACAAATCAAAGTGCTGATAGATGATAGCGTAGCTCTCTTGAAAGCAAGAATGACTGAATTGGGTATCAATGCTACATCACCCGGAGATCTGTTAGCGAAAGCTAAGGAGATAGTTCTAAGACATAAACAGCTACAGGCTAAAGCAAGCAAATTGCAAGCGCAAGTTGCGTCTATAGAAACTGAACAAAACAGGCTAGTGGCACTCAGACATCAAGAATTACAGGAAAGGTATAATGGTCTCGCGAATGCAAATGGCATAACGAATTCACATCAACCGCTCACCGAGGATTATTTGTTGAAAGAAATTTGCGCCACTCTTTCCCAGCGTAAACGATTACACTCTCAAGTTTGTATCTCGTTTATTAATTGATTTAATAATGTGTGTGTCTATACATATATGTGTATATATGTATATATATATATATATATATATATATACATACATATAGACACACGCATATGCGCAGAGCAGATATTTGTTTCTTTTGAATTTAATTAAACTTCTATTGTGTACACAACAGGTTTCAAAACTAGAGCACGAATTAAACGTATTGGAAAGGACAAGTAACGAAAAGCAAGCCGCTGCCATTGCTCAGCAAAAGGACGCGATTGGAAGTAAACACTCGCAAAATTTACATCATGGTGGTCAACAGCAGAATAATAAAAATGGAGCAGCGCGTAAAGGTAGGGAAGGCCGTTCGAGGTCGCAGGAATGGCCCGACGTTCCGGATATAGGAAAGATACAGGAGAATAATCCAGAAATATTAGCGCAAAAGATTTTAGAAACGGGAAGACAAATAGAAGCGGGTCGTATACCAAATAGACTGCAGAGTGGCAACAGTAATTCCAGAGCTAGACTGCCACAGGCATCTCTCAGTTTTTCCACGTCTTCTATTTTGTCCACACAATCGCAGATGGCGATAGCCAATAAAGACATACCGAATAGAACTCAAGAGCCACCCAGAGTCGCTAATTTTGAGGATAGACTAAAAAGTATCATCACGAGCGTATTAAATGAAGATCAACAAAACAGAAATAAGCAACAACAGATGCAATTGCAGGTGCAATTACAAAGTCAGTCTGAATCCGAGAGAAAGCGCGTTTCATTACCACAGAATGTTTCTACTCCGGATTATACTCAAGTGAGTACACCGACCAGTCGGTATCACTTTTAATCTTTAAACGCGTTTCTTATATACATTCATTCACAACGTAATGTCTTAAGCGCATAATATGTAATGTAATATTTTATCATTTTGCAGGTGTCACCTGCAAAGCTAGCGCTGCGCCGTCATCTCTCGCAAGAACGTCTCTCGTCGTCTCATTTGGCATCGTCCGACAGATCGACAATCGATCCGAGGCAATCGTCGAATTATGACATCGGCAATCGGCTTGTAACGGGTGGGAGTGGAATACTCGTTACTAGGACGATTGGCGATCTCGTCAGCGGAGAAATAGAAAGGACTCTAGAGATATCCAATCAGTCTATAATAAACGCCACTGTTGATATGAGCGCGATGATAAGACCTGAAACCGTGTACTCTCCCATTAGTAGGCCAGCAAGTGCCGAGGGAGACGCCGGTTTGTCGACGTTGGCGCATGTAGCTAGTTACGCGCCCACCTCTTCGGGAGCTTCTACCACCACACCCACGACTAGTTCAAGATCGTCTGTGCTCTTCCCTCCTGAAACGCAACCACCAAGGTATCTATTCCTCGAATTCACGATTATTTTACGCGATCCATCGAAACCAAACGCTTCAGATGCATATGAGTTATTTCCATCAGATATATTCCGGTTCAATTACCGCGAGCGGATATTAAGCCCTACCACGAGTCTTACTTTTCGGATAATCCGTCTCAGTCGCTCACACAATCCCATTCAGCGGCATCGCCTCTACACTCGTCTCAAAATACATCGAATGGAGAATTGTTGCCTGTAGAAGGGCTCGCAGCGTCGTTGCACGCTCGAATATTAAACAACCACAACAATAGCGGCAAAGCCGAGTCGACACTTTCCGGCAGTAGAAGGTAACGATACCTTCAACAGCTGAGATCGGCCAGATTTAATATCACACGTTTATATCTTCTCTCATATATTTGTAGATATCAGCCATATCCGCGATACGCGACAAACAGTGGTAGTAACGGAAACGCGACGACAAGTGGTGCAGTAACCGCGATTTGCCAATCACAACCGTTGATGTCAGTAAAAACGGAAGCGGTTGTATCGTCGGTAAGCACAAGTGGAGCACCTTTAAGTCCTCTCGTGGAACCACATTCTAATACATCGACGCCACTAGTCGATGAACCTCAGATGACAACGCAAAGACAACGAAGTGTTGTTGGAGATGACGGTAAGAAAGACTTGTGCTTTTGGGACTTGAAAAATATGTCTTGCTAGAATATTGATATAAAACATACGCTTGGAATGATCTGTACTCTAATTGAGTATGCTTTTCGGTACAGTAACTACGGAAGATTTATCGCAATACGTGAAGCGGATCAGACTATTTTAAATATTGATGAAATTTTTTAAGCAATTTCTTTGAAAAAAAATTTGCTTTTATTTCTGTTACACTTTCAAACATGTGATATGACAAACATTTATATGTATTTATTAATTGTGTTATAAATTCAATCAAATTGTTAAATAACGAAAACTATATATCGTATAACGTTGCCTCATTTATCAATTCAATACGAAAACATCTTTTACATGCAATTTTCTTTTTGATGAAGAGAAGTACACACACACACACACACACATACACACACATTTTTTTCTGCATTTATTTTATATGTTTCATATTTATTTAATATAGAACAGTACGAGAGTATTGTCGACAAAAATCTTTGTGCTATAGCTATACAATGCTAAATGCCACTTTGCTTAGGTCCTTCTAAATCGTATTAGTTTTTGCTCTCTCATACGTCTCTCCACGTATTTATATGCACTAATGGTTTATGGAGCTGGTGTACCTGACTTTTATTTATATTTATTTTTGTTATTGTTTGCTGTATTTGTTAGATGCACTGTAGCTGTTTGTTGGTTAGTTCTCTCTGTCACATACTCAATCTCAGAATCCCTGAAGCTTGTTTTATTAGAGATTGAGACGCTCAAATCAGAGGGAGAAATGAAAAAATACGGCTGCCTGTGGGTTGGTTCGTCGGTACAATCGCCGGTGAGTTGTCCCACGGGGGTCAAAATTCATTTTGCTATTTGATTCTAATCATTCCGTAAAATATACATATAGAAGATTTTATTATCTTTATTGCCTTATAGGCACACGTGCGAGCAGCGTACATCCCTTCTACTTTGAAAACACACAAAAGATACTATTTAGAAATCAGTTTCCATGAAAATAAGCCAGACTTGCAAGGATACAAATTCTACTTTGCGAATGAATTTTATGTATATAAACGCATGATGAATCAGAGTTTAAGCGGATGTATTCTAATTGGTGGACTGTACTCTTAGTGCATGTTGCATGAAAAAATTTTGTTTCATTTTCTATTTATTTTATTATTTGCGATTAGTGTATTAATATTAGTACATTTTAATTTACATCTGTTTTAGCATGATGCATTTCATATTTGCAATAGTATAGCAGTTTCAAATTTAATTTGAGAAATTTATTTTGCTTCTTAAGATTAGGAGATATACTAGAGCTGGTACATCTTTAGTATTAGCTACACGCAATTTAATGTTGTAAATAAAATTGATTTTAATTTTCTAATTTGCACTTTGTTTAGACATTTTACATCAATGATAGAAACATAGCAACTTGTCTGGCACTTAAAATTTGCTTTAATATTATCCAAATTTTTGCGTACAATAACAATTTATATTGTACAAATTGTTCATCGATGGGTAATATATATATATGTAGACTTTGATTTGAATATATAGGCAACTTTTATCTCTTATAGAATATATATTTATAACATATACAATATGTAATTTTACGCGTATGTATAAAAGATAATTGTGAATTATATATCATATTCGTATCCGGTTAATGGCTTATTTTTATGAAAATTTAGTGACACATGACGTATCCAATGCTCTATTATGTGTATGTTACGATAATTAATTGAGATTTATTTTGCAGATGGAGAAGCTGACTACTGGCAAGATCGTATTAGCTCAGGATTTGATCGCTTGGTCGCGTTTGCTTCCACAGAATTGGATAAACGTAGACGATCGACAGAAGGAGTGAATACAAGTCCCGATAGTGGATTAGGTTCAGATAGCGCCGTAACAGGGCCACCACCTGTAGTACCTTCTCCCGACGAAGCGTTAGGACCGCCGAGAACACCTTCTCCGACTAGCCCCCGTCCTGCAAATTCATCCAGTAGTAATCCCTCGAGTGGCACATCCTCCTCGGTCCCTCTAAAATACCAACGACAAACAGACCCTGAGCGACATCATTTTAAGAAGAAATTTTTTCATCGTGATTGGAATAATTCTGCAAGTACCAGCAAGTTTCGTCCTAAAGGCAAAGATTGGGATTGGAATCATTCTGGGCAATGGCCTTCGAATGACGAACAATCCTAACTTTATTTACATTATGCAAAAGATAATTGTTTATTTGAATAATAAGTTTTTTTTTTTTTGCTTTTTCTTCCGAGCCTAGGTGAGGAAAACAAACGGAGCGTTGTTTTTACTTTTAAAGTTATTAAATTATTAGATTTGTTCTCATTTTGTTATTAATAACTCTCTTTTATGATGCAATGACAACACGTTTTATCGTGGACGTGGATAATATGCACTTACAATATACAGAAAATTATACTCGTATAATTAAATCAATGAAAGATACATTGATTTTTTCTTCTTTACTTTAATCATATTGAACTGTGACTTTAAAAGCGAAAGATCACGTGAATTGTTTCATTCATACGTCGAAATAAATTAATTTTATTAACAAGTAGCCGCAAATCTTAATCAACTATCATGATATTTGTTCTTGCTGAAAATGTAAAGAGCATGAGCGTACGAAATAACTAATTTATTCTGATATATAACATCGAAAAATATAATTCATAATTTCTTGCTTCTAATATTATAATTTTTAATATTACAACAGTAAGGAAACAGGAGCCTTAATAAAACGGAAAAGGAAAGTTGTGTCTATATGTGAATATTTCAGCTGATGAATGCTTGTATAGTACATTTAACTTGAAAGTATTATACAATGAATATAATTATATAAGATTAATAATATAATTAATGGATTCGTGGATTTTTCAAGTTTATGCTGATTAAGATTGCAAGGCTATTAGCAATTACGCATGTTATATTGAGAAGAATTTACAGATTTTGAAAGAGAGTTATCAGATATTATTCACTGACGTAGCATTTTAACGTATTATTATTATTATAATTATTATTTTTATTATTATCATCAGTAATCAAATTTTTTGTAGTGTTTTGTGAATAATTCTCACCAGTTAGGTCTCTTATAACAATAATACAATATTGTTGAGATTGTACGCCATGTCTATGTAGATTATAAAGGTCTCGTAATTTACGCCTGTAGACACATGCACACAAAACACATAACACAAACATAGATGCATACACATGGCTTGGTTGCTTAACATTAGACACGTTAAAGAAATATTATAATGTTGTAGAGATCATAATGTAGGTATGTATCATAATGTATGTATTGTGCGTGCCTGCGCGCGTGTGTATGAGCGTTTGTGTGACGTTCGATATGTATATATGTTTGTATGTATGACGGTATGTATTACAGGCGTATTACGGTAGACCGAACAATTGGCATTGGAAAAAAAAGGAAAAAAAAATAAGCCAGCAAAACCTTTGTGTGTTCGTAGCAAATATTGGCTACAAATTTTATATACGGCTATATCTTCCACCATTTGGAGGATATATACCTAAGTGTTCACTGTGGTTCATAGAATTATGGCAACGGATCGTAAAAATAGTCACTTAAAATGCATTCGTATTTTAAGGCAAAAAGTTGAAGGAAAATTTTTGTTTTCGGTACACATCTACATTTACATTGTTGTGTGACTGTGCAAAATATCCAAAGAATGGTAGTTGCGAGTCAGTTTACAAAGTTTTATATGGTGCGTCATATAATTGGGCATCATGCATGATTTTCGGTGCTGCGGAATGAATCGAGTAAACAAGTAGTACTTCAAGTCGACGCTTTAAAAAAGCGATGCGATATCGTATGTATAAAACTATAAAGGTCCTTTCTTTTTTACATTGCCGAGTTATTCCGGTCGTGTACAGGACGATTCTTAATTATATGTCAATTGTCAATCCAGCACATTCCGACGTATATAATCTATCGTTTATACATTATGATTTTAGAATGTGCTACACCGCACGTGAAAGACAAAAAGAAAAATAGGCACTTTGAACATGTTATTACAATTCGGAAATCTGAACAATCAATGTCCATATGTGTATATGTATGTATATATATATATATATACAGATTGTTTATTTTGAGCTCTGATTTATTGCCGGAATATTGACATATAATTTGATTTCATCTTGTGCATACGTGTTGTATTACAATTTTAGTATTTTATTTCAAATTTCACTTAAAAATTGTTATCGTTATTTGAGATACTTATCCCAATTCCCATTTGATTCTTTATCTAATTATTTTAAAGACATAGAGAGATAAATTTACAATCTATCTATAATGTACAGATATTTTTAAGTGTTATTTGAAATGAAATAATATAACTGTAATATAGATATACCTATACATATATATGTATACATATATGGAAGGATCATCATGTTAGACTGTGAGAAATTGATTATCTTGTATTATTTAATATATCCTCTAAACGTCATTATGTATTTATAGTTATAACGAGCATTGCCAAGCATGCTATATACACTGCCGAATCTTCTATGAATTAATTTTATTATTGATCGCAATTATTATTTATTGTTTTTATTGAGATATTTTAATACTATTACTATTTGTAACAAGTAAAGAACTTTTCTCTATTATTTCTACCTTCCCGCATCCAGCAGTTTTCTAGCGGTACAATTTCGATACAAATAAAACGATTGCTTTGCGGTACTTAGCGTACTGTTGTTACCTCCTTTATCAAGGCGCAATTTATCAGCGTACAATAAATGATAAATTCTAATATCGATCTTATTGTTAGTTTTAGAATCAAAAAAGTCAAATTATTGTTAATTAAAGTCAAGTACGCGCGCGCGCGCGCGCGACACTGTTGTTATATCGTTACGCGGTATACATCAGCTACCTAAATCAGTTTTTCCGGGTTTACATCGTCGTTGCAGGCATAGCATAAGTTGAGTTAATTTCTGCTCCAAATTGCAAATATATAAGTAGCGTATAGAGGACATAAGTAGGTGTCAATGACACACAATGGATATTTTTAAATACAGGTGCCAGCATGCACTTTGTACGTGAACTTCCGAAACGATAACGAATATACGGGTTTTATATCATATATATATATATATATATATATTTAAATATATAAAGAGACGTTAATTATTATTCTTCCAAGTACTTGAACTTGAAACGCACGGCAAAGAGCATGCCCTCTGTATCGAGGTTGATGTTAATAATTTTATTAAACGAAGTGTACGCGCGTAATATAGGAGATACCGAGATAATATTGTTGCCAATATGGGATTCAAAAGGCGCAACGGAGGTACGTTAACGTAAAGTTTTATCTATTTATTCTTTAAAAGCGTACGACTGTCAAAAATTACTATTCGATTACATAATTATTATTCGACTTACAGATTCCTTTAACATTCAAAGCCTTTGGACAATTGATCCAGTTGAATCTACGTAGAAACGACAAAATAGTATCGCCTCAGTTTCAAGTATGGAAACACAATGCCAAGGGCATCACGGAAGAATTGTCGCAGTTAAATTCACCGGATCCTTGTTATTACCTTCACAAGAATCATGTTGGTTCCGCAGCCATAAGTTTATGTCAACAACATGGATTGGTCGGTGGTATCCTTTGGAGAAAAACTGAAAAATCTATTTATCTTTTTTATTCTCTCTACGTACCTATATGTATATAGGACATAGGTATATGAGTATAAAATATAAAATAAAAAAAAATGTATTTCTGTTGGAGGATAGCACGGGCTCGTCTTTCTGGAGAACGTTACGTTGGAGATCACGCCTTTGCGAAACGGCCTCGCATCTTCACCCTTACTCGTCGACGACCGTTATAACGTTAAAGAGAAAGAAGAAGTCGACGATCTTCCGTTGGGTGAACCTCACGTGGTTAAGCGATCAGCCCCGAGGCCCAGGCCGCCCATTGATCCAGATGATCCAGATGATCCAGATGATCCAGATGATCCAGATCTGACAATCAGAGAAACGAAGCGACGCCGAATACGAGGTACAAAGACAAAGACAAAGGGAAAGTTAACGTTAGAACTGGCAGTCTTCTTCGACGAGGCTGCGTATCGTTTGTTCTCGCCTTTCCTGGAGGAAGACGACGGGAGGATTCGTGACATGTTGTTGGCGTACGTGAACGGTATCCAAGCTCTGTATCATCATCCGAGTCTCGGTGTCGCAATCGATATCTCGTTGATACGCTTAGACATTATTCAGAGGCAGCCATTTGACCTACCGCACTTTGGCGGCGAGAGAGGTAGCCTGTTGGATTCGTTTTGCAATTACGCGAACGCTCGCAATCCTCCGGAGGACGCGGGTCATTCGCGTCCGCGTCACTGGGACATGGGTCTTTACGTGACTGGGCTGGATCTTTACGCGGTCGAAAACGGAAGGAGGAACGGCGCTACCATGGGACTAGCTACCGTCGGTGGTTTGTGCATTCCACGTTATTCCTGCGTGATAGCAGAATTGGGAGTTACAGATCAACTTGGAAAACCGTATCCCTCCGCGGGCTTTACATCAGTTTATATCGCCGCTCACGAGATCGGTCACAAGTAAGTCTCACCGGCCACCGCACCGCGAGCTAGGTAACTTGAGCGGCGAGCGCGATCGGCGATACGTCATACGATATAGATATACTATAATTATAATAGTATAATATAATTGATCGAGGCTCGAGCGATTTTCAATGATCCGTTTGTTTGAAAGCTTAGGAATGCCGCACGATTCGAGCGGCAATGCGTGTCCGAGGGATGGATACATAATGTCACCCAGTAGAGGCGTTCGAGGCGAGACGGTCTGGTCCGACTGTAGCCGTGAGGTGGCCGAGACGCTTTCGCAAACGAAAATTTGTCTCTTGGATCGACCGGAGCCACGAAACACCTCGGATGCACTTGCGCACGATCATTCGCGATATCACGATCTACCTGGGAGAGAATGGACCGCCAAGAGGCAATGCGAGTTACTTCTACGCGACAAGGACGCGGACCTTGTCACGTTGTATCAGGCTTGTCAGTCTTTGCAATGCGAAACGCCTCACAGAAGTGGATATTACTTTGCAGGACCGGCATTGGACGGTACGCAATACGCATATGTCAGCATTGTCAGCATTGTCAGCATTGTCAGCATTGTCAGCTATGTCGCGCATATTGCACGTTGAGTGTTGAGTGTTGAGTGTTGAGAGTTGAGACTAGAGTAAGAGTAGAGAGTCATACTCGGATTCCATGCTAGCGCGCTCGGCGAATAGTTAAATAATTCATTTTTTCTCATCCCCATGCAGGAACTCGATGCGCGTCCGGTAGAGAATGTCGCGGTGGAGAATGCGTGCCCGTTCCCGATTTGCCGCCGGAATTATCCGACAACCAGAAAGGTAGCTGGAGCGAGTGGAAGGAAGGTTCCTGCAGTAGCGGTTGCTTGCAAAAATCTAAAGGTGCTCGTATTAGACGACGGTTCTGCGAGAATCGAAATAATCTTCCCCATAGGACGGCGAGGGCGAGGGATTGCAAGGGATTGTATTACGACGTGCTCTTGTGCAAGGATGAGAAACTTTGCAAAAAGAAACGCAGAACGATCGACGAACTCGCCACGTTGAAATGTGGTCTTTTCGGCGAAAGACTATCCAACGTGGACGGCACGGCGAAGGGATTGCAGGCGGCTCACGAAGCCGACAGGCCATGGATGGCCTGCGCTATATTCTGTCGACGAAAGGACATTGCCGCTTATTACGCGCCACGCGTGGAATTAAACGACCTTGGCCTTGACCCGTACTTTCCAGACGGGACATGGTGCCACACCGAAGAGGGCCAAGATTACTTCTGCCGTCAGCATCACTGTCTGCCCGAGAACTTTCGATTCGGAAAAAAATTGCCGAGAGTTTACCGGTACGAGCACGATGAATTGGGACCGCAAAATTCACAAAATCGACCTGGAGTCGCCGATCGGCAATTCAACAACAGGTACCTGACAACAGGGCCAGATGGCTTACCTTTGCTGACTTCTGTATCGCGCAGCGTCACTTCTCCGCTCGGTGAAGATGAATGGATCGATAAGGATTACGTCGAATTACCTCCATCCGTGTTCGGACTGCCTTATCTCATCGATTAATCATTAATATAATTAGTATATTTAGTATAATTAGTAACAGCGAAAAATAAAAGAGGTAAAGAGGTAAAGAGGTAAAGAGAAAGGGAAAGAGAATCGATAGCTATTAGCTATTACTTATTAGGCGAGACTAATTGTAAGTCAACGTTTACGCGTTTCATGCCGGAGGGAAGTAGAAGAGTACGTAGAGCTATGTGGACGCGTATTCTCGAGAGATAGGAGAGGATACGAGAGCGCGATGACGTCATCCACTTCACCATCTATTTTAAGAGTGTCCCGATCCCGCGATGTTATACATATATTTCTATTTCCATAGGAACGGTCAACGGGTACGGGTTGGAAAATGTCAGGTCGAGAGAGCAATAAAGAACATGTGTATCATATAACTTAATATTTCTTATATTATTTAGCGTACAAATAATTAATCAACCATTAAACTTAGGAGCAATACATAACGAGACGTTCGCGCTCGACATCCAAAACTATCGAGCCTAATATAGATATATATTCGTCAGTTTGTGTCTAGCAATATTTAATGTAAACAAATTTTTTTAAATTTTTATATTAGACAGAGTGTGCGTACGACAAAAATGATCTAAAAGACTCGTCGCAATATCTGAAATTTTCGTTTCACCGTTCTTCGCTTTTTCTTTCCTTCGTTCTCGACAACCTTATGCTTAAATATCGTTGAACATGTCACGTGTAGTAACAAGCGCGAACAGCGAACTGCGTTTCGGTTTAAGCGAAACGGCAAACGGATAAAATTTCTGATATTGTACCTGCGTTATCTTACAGCCTTCGTACATACCAGACGTATATTTCTAGGACGCTCGCATACACACCCACGCATACACGCACGCATAATATATGTATAATGGAGAAAACAAAGTAATCCAGACACGAGACAAAATCACGTGAAATTAGCAGATTCTCTATAACTTTATAATTTATTTTTAATGCATATTTATGCCTGTGTTTACTCTTTACGGTTTTTTATTTTACTCGTACTCGATTGAGAACAATCGTGCTACATATAGACACCACACCGAGCCGCCGAATCGAATTTCAACTGTTGTGAATTGAATACAATACGTAACGTCGAAGAAAATAGAACATATTTATCTCTCATTTGATTTGGCCTCTAGGAGCAAATCGCGTGGAAATATTTAATCCTTCTCGATCATTCCATGTTATATGTTATATGTTATATGTTATATGTTATATGGTCGCAGTCGCAGTCATTATCGTCGTGAGTAGTCGTCGTAGTTGTCATTGTCGTAATAGTAAGTGTCGCTACGCGTCTTCGCGTCTCTCCATGTACTAGAACGTACATGGAGAGACGTAGGTATCCTGATCGTAATTTTGCTGATCGAGACTATTAAAGGTAATACGGTGAAATAGCGTCGATATATTTCTTACGTTTTACGTTATACTCGCGAGCATTTGCGTTTCTCGATCGACATAATATACGATCGAATAGCTCAATTGCTCAATTGGGTAATGTGTCATACAATATATCCTTGGCGCTTTGGGTTAAAGTTTCAGGAAATTTAATGTCAAAGGAGACGAGAAGATCGCCCTTCCGCGATGGTTCTTTGGGGAAAGGTAGACCGTGCCCTTGGAACCTCTTGACCGTATTCGGCTTGACAATCTCCCTCGTTAGATTCAAAGGTATCTTTTCGCCGGTAAGCGTAGGAACTTCGACGATGGTACCGCACAAAGCTTGCTTCAAGCTCAGTTTGCACGTATATCTAATGTCACTGCCTTCTCTCCTGAAGAGCGGATGCGGCTTGTCCCTGATGATAAAAACGATGTCCGCGGGTTCCCTCCTCGGCGATTGATCGCCTTCTTTCTGGAAAGTGATCTTTGTACCGGCTTTCCAGCCTGGCTTTACATTGATAGTAAGAAGCTTGTCCTCCTTCTTGCTGCTACCGTCCGGCTGGATGGCCCGTCTGCATATCTTCATCTTCTTGGTGCAACCTCGTAGAATCTCCTCCAAGCTGATGTACAAATCGTGCTCGATGGCTGGATCTTGGGCGCGATCTTTCCCAGTCCCTTTACCGGTATTCGGGCTGGCAAAGTTGAACGAGTGGGATCTAAAGGCGCCGCCGACGCCGCCGACGCCGCCGCCGCCGCCTTGCCGCGGCGGTCCCATGCCGCCGAGACCGAAGGGATCCATGTCGATGTCCATGTCGTCGTCATGGAAGGCGAAACCTCCTCCACGGTTGCCAGCGAACTCGAACAAGTTGTGAAATGGGCTCGCCGAGCCGAAGAATTGTGCGAACGTCGCCCTGGGATCGCCGTGGAAGGTATACGTCGCACCTCCTCCGCCTCCGCCGGCCGAGGCACCCCCTTTCAGGCCCTCCTCGCCGAATTTGTCGTAGACCTCCCTCTTCTTCGCATCCGACAACACCTCGTATGCCTCGGCTATTTCCTTGAATTTCTCCTCGGCACCGGGGCTCCTGTTCTTATCGGGATGATATCGCAAGGCTAACTTTCTGTAAGCCTTTTTTATCTCCTCGTCGCTCGCTCCCTTGGCTATGCCAAGTATCTTGTAGTAGTCCTTTCCCATCTCCCCTCTCTATCTCTATCTCTATCTATCCTTCCTGAAACACCATCCAAACAACACCATTGCATCAATATCAATACACAGGTTAATTCTTACAATTAATTGCCCCCCCCCCCCCCCCCCCCTCCTCCGGCCGCACTCAAAGTAGTATTAGTTTAGTAAATCACTAGAGAGAGAGAGAGATATGTCTCTTGTGAATTTTCTTTCATAAGAATCGAAGACTCGAAGAATCGAAGAATAAAAGATTAAGAGTTTTAGTTTTAAACGGCTAATAAACGGATCGTGGATTTTATCGTAGTAAGAGATCTCCATTAATTTTGCTTTAATGTCAATACAGATAGAGATTAGCTCCGGTCTCCGAAGTCCGAACTCCGAACTAGAGTTTACCGAGTCACGTGCGCGCGTTCGCTCGCGCATCAGCATCACTCTCTCCGTCTCTCGTTATCGGCACGAAATAAAACATACATACTGATTACTGACTATTCACAGGGTCGAATGAAACAAATTAATTGTAAGCAAGTAGATGGAATATGTTCAATCTCCAATCTCCAAGTAAGGAGCTACGAGCTACGAGTCGCGCACTCGCTCGCGTTTCGCGTTTGCTTTAAATTCACGGACGTGCGTCGTACACTTGCACGCGTGTGCGTCCCATTTTTTTTGTCATATGGGTCATATGTCATATCTGTATTCGGTAACGCGCCAAAGCCGTCGCTGGTCGCTGGCCGTCGCGACTCGCGATGTCGCGAGCACGGAAATGGGAACAAATTTTCTGCCATTTTTTTTCGCCAGGGCCAGGGCCGAGGGCGTCGAGACTCGAGCGATGGAGATTGGAGAACCATCAGGAGCCAGCGCTCCAAGCTCCAAGTGCTCCAACACACCCACGTACGTATCACCGATTCACCGATATCTATTTCTGGCAATGATGACCGCGAATACGCGACGAATGTTTCGCTCGTTCGCACGATTCGAGCTGCAACGCAAAAATAAATACCCCACCCTTAGATCAAGTTCCGTGTCGTTGCCATTGTCGTCGCCGTCTCTCACGTCTATTACGCGCGCGGGAAAAGATCTACGCGACAAACGTACGAACGCGTACGGGACGGGACGGGAGGCGTGCGATCGATTCGCAAGCACGAGTCGCAAAGTACGGATTTTCTCTTCGCCTTATGCTTTATGGTCTATGCCTTGTAGCTTGTAGCTGTCTACGATTTTGCCTGCCATTTACTACTTACTATGTCTATCCTCAAGGGATTATTCCTCAGGAGCCACACGTATATACGTTTCGCACAGAGAAAGACACTTGAAGCACAAGAGCACGTACGTTCGCAATAGTTTAGTTGACAAAGAATAATCGCGAACAAATCCAAACGACTCTCAACGTTCCTCAACGTTCCTCAACGTTCCTGCGCTGGCGTACGTATCTGTAGTCTGTACTAAACTGTCGCGTAACCTCGCCGTCCATATATATATAAACTCTTTCCATCTACCAGCTTCCGGAACTTTCGAGAATGAATCGACGCCAGCGGCCAGCTTCGCAGCGCTCCCTCGATGACGTCAACTCTCAACTCTCGATGACGTGCGCTCTGCGCTCAGCGCTGCGACGGGCGACCTCAGACCTGCCGCCTGCCGCGCCAGTTTCGAATCTCAATGGCTGAGGAGTGAGGAGTGAGGAGTGAGGAGTGAGGGTAAGGCTCCCCCCACCCCCAACGCCCCCAACTACTCAGTACTCGTTGCTACTCGTTGCTATACTCGTCGCTCGTCGTGATCTCGCTACTCGCTGATAAGTTAAGTAGAGTAGTAGACCATGTAGACCATAAACCATTGACCCCATTGACCACATTTCTGATGGAGAATGGAGATCGACGCCGCGCCCGCGGATTTATTAATTAAAATTTTATTCAATCATCATCATCATCATCATCTACTTAAACGTAGAAACAGAGCGTGCTTGCATTCTCGCGAATTTGGCGGCATATACTTGTCGTAAAAGTCCTGAACAAACTCTTCCACTTTGAAACCGAATTTCTGGTACAATAGTAAAGCGGGATTGGTGGCCGACACGTGTAACGTCACGTCTTGTCCCATGCAGGTCTGTATCAAATGGTACAACATGAAGGTGCCGATGCCGGACCTTCGCCACTCCGGACGTGTCAAAAGAAACGAGATGTAGGCTTCGTTGTAGCCAACATATGGTACCAATATCGCGAAGCCCACGACCAACTTTTTATACAGTGCAACGCACGTGAAGTCTGGATACTGCAAACATTCGGTCACTAAAACAAAAACGATATTAATTGTTAATTGTAACTGTAAGTACACACATTTACATATATAAAACTTTAATATGGGTAACTGGTCACGATCGCGACGATACACTTACAATCGATCCCAGGCCAAAAGAACTGACAGCAGAGACTGTTGATCGCGGGAACGTGTTGCGGTCTGATGTAAGAGTAATCGATGGACGCCCTGGGCGACGCGGACGCTTCCCATCGGGGATCAATATCATCTCTGTTTTGGTTTACTATGGCTACTTTGGCACACAGCTCTTCCATGATCCTTAACCACAGTGGCTGACAACAAGTGTCTCGCCTTATAAACGGCTTCAAAAGTCTATTCGTATATGGACTGTGTACGGATGTAGGTTTGTTGTAACCCTGCAACCTTTGTTCGAAAATACGAGTATATCCCAGATCGTCGCTAAAGAATCGATCCAACACTCGATCGTTGCTGTTGATTCTCGACGGGGTCACGAAAGCTCCTGATGATTGCGATCCGAATCCGAAATAGTGATCGACGTCCAACAGAGGAAGCCGATACTCTCTTTTCGTCTTTCTCACCGCCAATTTTCTGCGTAGCCTTCTAATAGCGGGCGGGGCTTTGTCGAGGTCGAGATCAGTCTTCTCGATCCTTTGCAACAAATATGCTTCCTCTTGCCAAGTCATGCGCGATATTTTTTCATCTGGAATAGATATGCATGTATACGTATACTGATATACATAACACAGACATGCACAATTGCACGCGCGGTCGCGGTCGCGGTCGCGGTCGCGCGAAGGCGAAAGTGAAAGGATAATTACTATTAGTACTATTACTGGTAACGACGGCGCGGGCGACGGACTTGCAGGACCAAGGTCGTTGACGGCGTTTCGCTTCTTTAAACAACGAAGCTGGAGGGTGCTCTTGTATGGAAACTGGGCTGTGTGTGTCGTTACTATCCTCGTCATCGCCTTCCTCCTTAATCTCTTTAATTTCGTCGCCACTGCAGCTTGGCGATAAAGTACTCGCATTGCACAACCAGTCGCAGTTATCCATCAGCTGTGCCAAATGGAACGTGTTGCTTTCATATTGGCAGTCGCGGATTAAATCGGAGATGGATGGACCGTCATTCTCATCGCGTAACATTATATCATCCTCGACCTCGAGATCCATATCTACAAGACAAACAACAAATAACAACCAACATATCGCATAATTCTCTTGATACATATCTAACGTTTAGCTTTCTCAGCTTTCTCTGCTTTCTATGGAATTACTCTCTCATTGTCAAACATACCGTTTGGCTCATCCTCTTCCAGTAAAAACTCAGATAGGGTTTCTGTAGGTTGAACGTACGCATGGGAATACATAGAGGAGCCTTTATTTTTCAATAGCTCTGCACTGCAGTTGCTATCCTCTCCGATCGAAAGACTAGAATCTGACTGACAATGAGCGGGACTGTCCGCGAGCTTACACGGTAATTTTGCACCTACATGCCTTTTTCTATCCATTATCATTTTGCTATCTAGAAAAAGAAATAGAAATTGTTGTTGTTGTTGTTGTTGAATGTTGATACTCTGCCACTATCGCGATCGATCGCGATTCAATAGAAATTATATGTTACGTTAATTGTACATACTTTTGGCGATCAAGATTTCAGGAGGATCATTGTTCAATAGTTTCCACCATCCGGATTCTCCTAATTCCGTGGTGCCAGATTTGAAAAAGATGCCGCTGTAATGGGACAATGTACCAGATATGGTGCCGATCCAATTCTTCTTTTTTTTCCTGATTTCCAATGAGTACAATCAACAGTCAAATTTACATTTTTAATTTTGAACCACACGACACGAGATGAGAGATATTGGCATTGATTGGCATACCCGGCATACCCGGCACATAGTCAATGTAAATTGTAAATTACAAGAATACAGAGGAAAAGTACCATACTTACACAGTCTTTTGAAATAAGTAATCCCAATTTTTCTCCACAAAAGTACCGATATCGGACTTCCAATGAAAGTATCCTCTTTTACTAATGCCGCTCGATTTTTCACGCAGATTGTAAAGCGTCAAAATAATGACGTTGAGCCATGGCATTCTGTCGCGCACGACTGTTTCCTCGCCTAGTGGACTGCAAGAGGCACAATTAAGATCGAAGAAAACATCTCCTATGAATGACCCTGGAACGCTGCCTCTCTTTAAACATGCCGTGTGTATTATCTTGTCGCATCCACCGCTACAACGTAACGTTGGTTTGTCGTAAGGATCGCATGCTTCCCCACAATTCTTGCATTTTTCCATACTCTCGGCTTCGCTCAACTCTTTCGAATTTGTCATGTTTGCCACGTGTTTCTCAACCTCAACCTCAACATCTACCTCTACCTCTGAGGCTTCGGACATTTTAACCTCTCGTGTCTCTGGCTGCTGGCTCTCTGCTTGTCTCTGCTCTTGTCTCTTGCGGAACGGAAACGGAGTTTATGCTGCGCCGTGCCGCCGGCCGCGCCGTTTTAACCTCTATTGTAAAAATATCTTTGTCTGTCCTGCATAAATTCCAATTCTCCTCTAATATCTGTCTGTAAAAAAAAAAAACGCTACCTTTTTACACATTTGTCACTCACGAGGTAATTAAAGCTAGTTGCGAAAAGGACGAAAATACCATGTCTGTCCGTAATCGTAATCACCTTTCGTCTTGTTCTAGAATTACGACTTGCGACTGAGAGGCGATAGCTGAAAGCTGAGAGCGGCACAAATGAATTTTAGAAAATAAAGCTGACTTACAAGTTGACGGAGATCTAGGTATTCTGGTTGATCTATAGGAAATCGAGGGTACCACATGTTTACATCAAGTTGGTCTTTTTATTCGAGATCTACAGTTTCTTATAAGAATATTGTATAAAATATATCTCGTCTGCAAGTTGATCCTGGGGAAGAGACTAAGAGAGATTTCGGCATTTTTCTTCGGTTCCGGGTTTAATACTATACTAGTATACTCCATACGGAATACGGATCAACAACTTGTCACATATGTTTCTTTTAAAATTCTGTTTTGGAAAGTTACAAAGCTTGGTAAACTATAGCTGTCGATCGAAAGACAAAAGACGAGCCGAGAGAAATCTATAATTCGGTCTTCCAGTAAATTTTTTTTATTAAGCGGTATCCATAATTTGGGTAGAGAATCTAAGCCGATTTTTAATACTTTTTGAATTTAAAAAAAAACCTAAATTTGAGAAAGTTATAGCTTGCTAAAGTTTCTTTGATGCCATCAACTTCAAAAGATGCCGCAGTGTCCCTATGACGTCACCGCACATTTTCGTGTACTATATTTTCTTCAATTTTGAAGATATTGCAAAAATTCAAAAAGTACAAAGAAAGTATGCCATGATCTATCAGAATATACTACTGTTAGGAAAAATCCGTGGAAGACCGAATTAAACGAGTGATGCGACGGACGACCAAATTACAAAAATATTACAATGTACAAGTATATAATTAAGAATGAGATCCCCTGTTTTGACATTTATTTACACTAATATCATTTTAAATTATATGTTACGGTTAAATCACCTGTGATTAATCATTGTTACTTACACAGTACACACGTGCCGATGCCGAATACGTAAATACGTAAATACGTAAATACGTAGACAAATTGTATTAACATTATGCGTATATCAGTCCATGGTCATGTAAATGTCGTGCATCACACGACACAAAAAAACACAATTCATTACTTGATTTTAATATCACTCGTTGGAATATAAAATGTATAGGTATGTTTAAATTTAAAAAGTGCCATATATACGATATAACAGATATGGCACATATTCACGTAGGTAAGTACAACGAGCTAGACTGGTGTCGTTTTCTTACTCGTCAAGAGCAGCTCAGAGGTAAACGAGTCTGATTCGTATTCTCGAGCCCGAGTTAACCAACATTTAACAATATAAGAAATAATATATACTTATACCTCGCACATTTGCAACAGGTAAAGGAGATGATTTATAAGACGGATTTCTCGCGCAGGTCTATCTATGTCTATGATGTATATTCTATAGTCTTGTAAAATAACTGCTATTCGATTAAATGCAGGTACCTTTCCGCGTGACGCGTGCTTTACGAATCGTTATCATTATCATTATCATTATTCATTATTCATAATTGTTTACAATGTTTACATGCTTGTTAATAGAGCCTTTTCTCATAGGAGAACAAGCTGTGTACGTTGCCCTCCTGCTGAGCCGACGGGGTTCTTCTTTCGAATTTCAATTCCCCGCTATACATCATAGACCGCAAGGCGGCAAGCGATTTCGCTCCGATATCTTGACACCCGTGCTTGATTCCGCAAGTCAAATAAGGCAGAAATTTAAGCACCGAACCCTTATCCACTATAGAGCCACTGACACCTTGAGCTACTTTCAACTTGTCCATCTCGTTATGAAAATATCTATCCATCGCCGAGCCCTTGGCGTCCTTCCTGTCCATGGCTTCCAACGAGCCCATGCCTCTGTACTTTTTAAGTCGAACTCCGTCGCTGAAAAAATACTCCCCCGGAGCCTCGGACGTACCAGCTAGCAGAGAACCCATCATGACTGTACTAGCGCCTAAACTGAGACCTTTAATGATGTGGCCGATAGACTGAATCCCCCCGTCCGCTATGACGGGGATCCCAAATCTTCTTGCGTATTCGGAAACCTTGTAAACAGCTGTCGCTTGCGGTCGCCCTACAGCCATCACCTCCTGCGTTATGCAGATAGAACCGGAACCCATTCCGACGCGTAACGCATCGGCTCCCGCCTCTATTAGATTCTTGGCTTGCAACGTAGTCACGACATTGCCAGCGATCACTTGTAAATTTGGATAATGCGACTTTATGTACTTGATCATGTCGATTTGATACATCGAGTTGCCCTGCGACGAATCCAACACCACTACGTCTACGCCAGCCGCTACGAGCAATTCCAGGCGCGGGTGCTTGTCCGTCTCTCGCGTTCCTATCGCGGCTCCCACCAACAGCTGCTTATTCTCGTCCTTGCTGGCATTCGGGTAGCTACGGTTCTTCTTCAAGTCGGTCCTCGCCATCAGGGACACGAGTTCGCCTCGTTCGTTGACGATGGGAAGCTTACCCTTCTTGGACTTTTCCAAAATTACATTCGCCTCTTGCAACGTTACGCCAGCTGGCGCGGTGATTAGATCCTCCAAAGTCGTCATTATCGAGCTAAGCGATTTACGTTGGTAATTCGGCAAACGTTCGAGGAAGTCGATATCTCTAGAGGTGACGATGCCTAGCAGCTTGCCGCCGACTTTACCCGTGTCCGTGACGGGTACTCCGCTAAAACCGTGCTCAGCCTTGACGTTTAAAACGTCGTTGACCGTATGATGTGGCGCCAACACTACTGGATCCCTAATGAAACCATGCTTGTACTTTTTTACCTGTAAATAAAGAGAGTACAAGAGAGGAGCGCAATATGGTAAATCCACACGACGCGGACCGGACGCGGACGTACGATATAAGTAGGATATTCTGTGCATAATCTTATTATGTGCAGTGCAGCAGCTATGCAACAAAGGATGAAAGAGAGAGAGAGAGCATATATGTTAGCAGGTACCTTCTGCACTTCGTTGGCTTGATATTCCGGGATACAATTGTGATGTATGATGCCGATCCCGCCGGACAGGGCCATAGCTATAGCCATGTCAGACTCGGTGACGGTGTCCATGGGCGAGGACACGAGGGGTGCCTTCAGCATGACTTTTCTGGTTAACGGTGACAGCAGATCGACTTCGTCCGCGGCAAAATCGATGTAGCCGGGAAATATGATAAAATCATTGTAAGTCAATCCGTCACCCGCGGCAAATAGCTGCGCTGCCGACAAGCCGTCGTCCGGCAGTGGCACGTCCGCCGGCTTTATATCGCCCAATACGTAGTCTGCCATAATTATTTCCGTCTCTCGCGCGCGTCTTTCGTCTTTCGTGGCCGCTTTACCGCTACCGTCTCTACTTTTCACTTTTCAGTCAAGCCGCGCGCCGGCCGATTGACGTCGATCCCGAGTGATCCACTGACTGCTCCTGCTGGACACTCTGGACAGTCTGGACTCCGGACTCCGTTAGGTTAGGTTTTAGGTTAGGTTATTATCGCCATATCGCCGGAGCACGCGCCACGCCGGAGCACGCCGAAGTCGCCGAACGGCCGAAGCGAATAGCGAAATTTCGAGCGGGATCATGTGATTTACTATCGACTATCGATAGTATCGATACTTGGAGCGCTCGTCAGTTCGTCACTCGTGTCTCGTGTCGTCGTCTCGTCGAGTGTCGCCACTGTCGTCGTCAGGGGTCAGGTGTTTGATGAAACATGGCGTCCGCGTCACCGACCTAACCTTGACGTTATTTCGTGAGTCGTGACTCCGATTCCGATTAGAGATTAGATCACTAGAGTTAGAGGGTCTTTAAACTGTGTGACATTACTCGCATTTCCAAGTATCTCCTGCACATGCAACCTCTAAGTCTAAAACGAGAGGAATATTGGGACATTGGAGAGAGAAAGAAAGAGCGCATAGAGCGCGAGTACTGGCAATGAGTCGAGCTAATGGTCCTCTTTGCGTATTTTCTTCTTGGCGTAAATGTACGTAATCGCGTGCAACGCACAATTGATTTTCTTCTTTAACATGATCTAAAAGCTCTTTCGGATTATAATTATTTTCTCGTGCTTAATTTTTTCTTAATTTCCGTTTCATTTCGCATTATTTATAAATTAAAATCCACGGTTGCATGTGTACATGTATATAATATACGTTATATGTATAAATACAAATGTATAAACACTCGTAACTCGTATATGTATAGGTATACTAAGTATACAATACTTGCACTCTTGTAGGGAAATATAAAAATATAGAAAATTTGCCACACAAGATACTTACAATCAGTAAGTAACAAGATATGTAACTGGCGATTGAAAACTAAAAGATGTAAACAGATGTAAACATGCATATAAACGGCGCGGCGCGACGTACTCGTATACAAGCTAGGGTGAGTGACCAGCTGTGACTCTGTGACAAGAAACACGTATAGATCGAGAGATTCAAATAACGTCAAGTTTTCTACATTACAAACGCTGAAAGTGACACACAGCTAGGCTATAGGCTATAGATCACGTACGTTTAATGCAATTTTCGCAGATACGAGATGGAACGAACGACAAACGAGACAATCTACCATGAATTTGGCAAGACTTTAAGCGAAAGGGACACAAGATTACTGTCTACTGTCTACTACTGCCTTCGATCAAATCTTACTGGTCGTAAAAGAATCGTGGTCAGGACGTCGATAACTCCATCGAGAGCTTCTCCAAATGACGATGCAATGTATCGAAACATTAGTTCGATATACGTCGCGTTCTCGTCGTCGTATTCCTCGGCGAAGAAATAGTCGTACATCATAGGTAAAAATATGAGCGCGACATACATTGCGATGCACAGCAGCGCTAAAAAAAATTATAAACGTGAAATTAATAAATAAATGGTAATTAGGTTGTACGATATTGAATTAAATATTAAATTAATCGATGGAATTATTAGATATATTATAAAATAATATAGCTTTAATTTTTTTTTTTTTTTTCAGCTAAATCCTTTATACGCGCGCGGTCACGAGATGCGTTATTTGGATTTGATCGCGGAATCCAGAAAATCCGCGGCGGTTGCGGAATTCGAAAGAAGGCTCGCGAGAGACGCTATTCGCCTATAGCCCTATAATCTATATATTACCTATGGCTCGAAGTCCGAGCAACCGCTTGCTCGCGCGCTTCATCTTTTTTCGTTTAATCTTCTTCGCAAACACGGAGGACAATCCAGAAACTTGGCAAACGCTTTCGCG
This sequence comes from Leptothorax acervorum, assembly GCA_035220615.1. Classification (NCBI taxonomy): domain Eukaryota; kingdom Metazoa; phylum Arthropoda; class Insecta; order Hymenoptera; family Formicidae; genus Leptothorax; species Leptothorax acervorum. The sequence continues at coordinate 167,076 of JASTWQ010001261.1, read as the reverse complement.
CGCATTAAACGTTACGTTTGCAGCTGGATCCGAAGACGGTCTTCCGTCGGCACTGTAGGCAGTCGCCGAATCTCGAAGCGCCGTATTGATCATGCAAGAGAGTACGGAGCACTGTCGTAACGTTTGAGATTCAGGTAAATGGTCCTCGTTCGAACATTCTCCTTCTTTTTCTCTTTCTCCTCCTCCTTCTCCTTCTCCTTCTCGCGCTGCATTATCTGGCTTGGCCGACGCAATCTTGCGTCTGAGTTTCCAGTAATACTCCCAATAACTTTTATTCAATAGCTCTCGAGTCTCTAGAGGGATGGGCGATGGCTTCTCAAATGAATTTCCCGCTCGTAGATTCGTAAACAAACGAGAATTTATTCGGCCTTGTTTCGACGCATTGTATTTTACTAATATAGAATTCATACTATTTATTCCGTTTCTTCGGTGTAACGATAGACTTACCTTCGAACGACCGTGGGTCTTTTCGTATCGTTTACCTTTACCTTTAACGCAACGATAACTAGGCAGTATCAGAGTGCAATCGGAATCTGTAATCGCCAAACGGGATTTCTTTCGAAAGAACGACTTTGCCTTTCTCGACAGATTCATCGGTGCCGTTTTACGTTTCACGTTTACGTTTACGTTAATGCGCTGCTCCTCGTTTTTCTCTCTCTTACATTCTTTCTCTTTGTTATTTTTGCTATATCCCTTACCCTTACCGCAAACTTGACTCGAGCTCGAGACTAAACTTTGCATACCAACATTTTCAAACATTTTGTCATCTGTCATTAGGTTTGTCCAAGTCGAAGGATTACCCGCCGCATTGTTTCGGTTCATGTCATCCTTTATACACGAGGACATCCGAATGTGTAATTTGGCCATCTCTTTTCTTTCGCTCGACATTTTCGACATTTTTCTCTCGTCGCATCCGTTCGCGATAGAGGAAGAATCAGCTGTCGCGCAGGCCGCGCAGCTTTGACCGACAATGTTTTTCAATCTTGCAGCGGCATTTAAATTTGAGTAGCTTCCACTGTTGTTCGCCTTGTCCGTAATGTCATCCGCATTGTCCAACTCTAATGCATCAAAGTTTCCGTAATGATCTTTAGCGAGCTTAATCTCGTTTGTGATATCCTGATTCAACGATACGTTCGAATCGACGACGTTCTCCTTACCGCCACCGCCACCGCCACCGCCACCGCCACCGCCACCGCCACCGCCACCGTCATCGCCACCGCCGGAAGCGGAAGTGTGCCCGTCGCAATAATGCTTGGAGATACTTTTGTTCTGATCCGAGATATTGATGATATCGTCGCTGTTCTTCGCCTGACTTTGACATCGCTGATCAACATCTAAAAACAGCAAAATTCCGATATCGTCCTTTGTCTTATCAACTCAATCTAAAAATTATTGACAACAATTCATTACTGCCTGCAAGTGCAGGGTATTTTTCATTCCTAGACTCCTTCAAGTTACGCATCACATACTGCACATTGGTCGATCTTGTAAAGATATTTCCGACAGTTTCTCTTTCTCTCACATAATCGTTTTCATCTGCACATTTGCACACGGACGGCGAAATCGGCGAAATCATTTCAACATCAACATCCTTTTCCATTTGCGTTATAGGCATACTCGATATTTGCAAAGGTATATCGCGATAGGCAAGCACAGGAATTTGAACGCAGCTGTAACACTGCAGTGACTGCGCGGGCGGAGAAGCGGCTTCTATATTAAGACTGTTGATAGGTAACGCGTTGATGTTGATAGGTATCTTTTTCTCATCGACCATTGAAAGCAGCGGCCTATTACTACTCTCCTAATACATATAAAATATAAAATATAAATACATAATTATACGATAAGAGTTAAGAGCCTAGCATGCTTTTAATATATTTGAATATTAATTTCATGCTATGATTAATTATGATTATGATATAACGCGCAATCTGATCGCGATAATCTGAAACTTTGCACACTTGTTTTTCTTCTTGAGAAAATCCACTTCCAACGTCGTGTCGCTCGTTAGTCGCGTGCTGCAAAGCTGAAATGAATTTCGAAATTGTCTCTAGATAATTAAATGAATCATTTATCATATAATATATGCGCAATAGTTTCGTGACGTAACACGTAACGCGCGCGTAATTTTGTACATACAATTACTCCCAGGACAATGTTTCGCTTCTAAAATGGGTTGTTCGTGGTTGGCGGGATTGGGAATATAGTCGACGGTTTTTTTCGTCGATTTTCCAACACTTGATAATAAATTGTCTACAATGTCTATATCGTGACACGATAGTGTGTAACCATCCACGCTTTCACCCGTTTCCCGCGATTTATCTACAAGTTTCTCAGTTCCTTGCGAGATATGAGTATTTAACTCTGCAGGTGTTTGTCTGTCGACGTTTTTAGTGTTACAGAATTCATCTGGCTTCTCAGCCTTTTGTCGCGTGATTTGCCTGTACATTTCATTACCAATTACGTGTTAGTGCGGCACGTTGACGAAACGACAAACGTAGATAAAAATACATTATATAGGTAATATTATTATTGTAGGAAGCTATATAATATGATATTTGAGGAAACTATCGTATATACATTAACATATATAAAATAGATATATATGATGCGAGCCACTGTGACTTAATTAATAGAAAAAGTAATAATCTAGCAGCTATATATAGTTCATTGTCACATATATTATTCTAATAAGTACCTTCTAAAACGCGGATCAAAACAGCTGGGCAGTCTTTTCGCTATATGAGTAGTTGCTACGTATTTTTGGCTTAATCTTGACTTGAGGTGTCTATAAAAATAAAAGAAGAGAAAGGGAAAGGGAAAGGGAAAGGGAAAGGGAAAGAAAAGTATATAGAAAATTTAATGTAGCGAAACAGATTTACGTGTACAACACATATTCACATATGTATATCATTTATGAAAATGTTTCGGAAACTTACTGACATGCAACAGGTTCCACTATGCTGCGACCTTTTCTAGGAGTTCCTGTCAAAGTGATCACACATGGAGGTTCAATAATGTCGTCGGTATTGTTGTTCGAACGACGTGGAGGTATTTTAGGCCAGGATGGATCAGAAGGAATCCTATAATAATATCGAGGATGTCGTGAGGTAAAATTGAACAAGATCTCGCTTGTCTAATTATTCAATAATATATAATGGTATACATGCACAATTAAATATATACCGTAACGTGCCGATATTACACTTTTCCGAGATTGTTGATAAATTTTGTCCATTTACTAAAAAACAAAAGTGTTAAAGCCACGTGTATGCTACTATATCATTATATTTTCCTGCAACGATATTTTATATTTTTACCTTTTATATGTAACTCGAGTGTATTTGTTTCGTTATCGCGCGCCATATCGTAAAATAGATAACTGTAAATTGTGAATACTTGAATTCTCGCGTTTATAACGTCATATGTTACGCTATTTCTCAGTAAATCGAAACTTATGATATATTAGCCTAAAAAGTTACACAAAAGACGATTATTGTGTCAATTACATGTTTCTTCAACATCGAGTGCCTTTTTTATGCGAAAAAAAACCGACCGAATTATAAAATTTTGTTTGTCGAGAGTCAATTGTCTTAAAATTATTTCTTATTAAATTACTATACTACCGGGTATAGACGTGGATATAAAAATAAAGTTGTTAAGGATTATACTTTATTATCACATAATTTTTATATAATATTATATATGTATACAACTTTAAATTTAACTTTAAAACATAATATATATTTACATCGAATATACATAATAGACATAGTTATAGCCAGTCTTGGGTTTCGATAGACAGAGAGAAAGAGAGAAAATGTCATTTTTTTTCTCTTAATTTTGAATACGAGATTACGAACAATTAGCAAATATCTTTATATTGGACATTCCATTGGCGCGCGCGACAGTGGCCATAACGCAAAAATTGAATTTCAAGTCTGGTTATAACGTTGCAGGAACGATCAATTACTACTTATTCGATATTCTTTTAATGGATCGTATTATACTACTTTAACTAAGGTATAAGGGGTTTCCGCAACACATTATTATTATATTATTTTAAATTATATCACATCACGTGTCATTAATCTAACATTGCAACTGCCCTTCCCTTTGATCTTTCTATTTAATTTCTTCTTCAAATATGTTACTTCATCAACTCGTACGTTTCCTCTTTAAAATGTCTTTAAAAGTCTTTCCTTTACCTTTTCTATGGATTATACCGATGCGATACTATACTATAGCGTATAGATATACATATATAATTTTGAAGACATTTTACAAAGTCAGAAAATGTAATAAAAATACGACATAGTGCAACGTGCTGTTTAATTGAATTGAGATCAGTCAAGATATATGTATATCAATTTTTCAAAAGTCGGACATGACCGTTGCAATTTCCGACCGTGTACCGTGTACATACCACGGATAAGAGATGTTAGATGTAAATTTTATAACTATGAGAAAGCACGTAGGTGCACCTTTGTCCACTTCACAGTTACATGTCTATCTTTTCGAATAAGTAACATCTGTTTTGACACAGAACTTTGAAATCGATAAATATTATAGTTTATCTCGCAGTTTATAATACTCGTTTTACGCATCTATCTTACCTAGACCTTGTTAATACTTGAACACAACATAGTGAAACTTGTGCGTGTTGTGTGTTAATTATCGAAGCGGAAGAAAAATGCGAACGTAAATTATTTCTATACAAATAATTAAATACCTAATGGAATCGCCAACATTGTAACAACTGCCGAATTAAGTGACGAAATTATAGTTTAGTAGCGGGATATGAGTCGATAGATGTGCCATGACTAGACGCTTGAAATAAATGTAACTCGAATCATTATTCTCGTCGAATACAAAACTTTGATCTCATGTCATTGATTTTCTACTCTCTATGAATTAGTACATCTATTAGTACTTCTTCTTCATCATACTTTTACTATCATGAAATTTTTAATTGGTCCAAAGCATTAGCACTCCCTTTCCACTATATAACTCTTACATATTAAAACTATGTCTCATTTGTAATACTTTGTCTAAAATCAGCCGAATACTAAAAACAATAAGTACAGAACGCACTGAATGTGCCCCGTTTGTGTAAAAACGTTACTTTTCGCATGAAGCAGAGTGCTATATATGTTTTTAATAAGTTATTCATTCATTAAACATCAATGTGTTAATTATCAATGATATAATATACCTATAAAGCCTTAATAGCATAAAAAATATTACTGTTTAGTGAAAAGTATATAATCTTATAAACGAATATTTCTTTGATTTTCATCAACTCTTATTACTTAGTACCTATATACAGATTTCGGTAGAAGACACTGAATTTTTTCTTTGCGAACCCAGTTACAGAGTAGGGGTAGGGTATAGCGCAAGACCAAACCATGCATAGTCTCGAAATAACAATTATGTACCAGATCTTGGTAGCACAGTTTATGAAAACCGTATTCGTTTGCAGGACTGGTGACTGGTGAGAAATGCAGAGAGGTAGTTTCAGAAATGCGTAATGAGCACGAACAAATAAAGCATATGTTAATTGCGTTTGTCGTGGAAATTGACTCGCAATCGTTATTGTCAGGCAGTAATATCATCATTTTGTGATGTTTAGTGCGAAATAAAGCGACACATTCGTATGGGAAAAGTAAGATTCTGTGATTATCGTTACTTCGCCATAAGATATAAAACGATTGAGACAGCGAGAGGAATTTTCATGAAATGAAAACGGATATACACGGCCGATGGAGGCACGTGCTGCACGTGCATGGTGCATACGAGAAACACTATGTTACCATATCTAATTAATAAGTTTCCTATTAGGATGATGTATGTAACACGAGATGTTTTACCGTGTTCTCAATTCTCTTATTATTGTCTCATTAAGCTTCATGATCGCCACTGTCTATTCCTATTAAAGACTCCGTTTGCTCTGCTTCAAGATCTGGGATCCTGAAAATATATCAATTTCCTATGCATTTCATACATAGTACATATATATTATGATATCATAACGCTCTGGTCGATTTACATTTTATTATTATTATAATTTGATTCATACTATCTATATATAGTGTATATATGTATGTATGTATGATACAAGTATAACGTATACGCTTTACCTTGCAGATCTGTTGTTTCTCCTGCATATCCAGATGAAAAACCTTTTTATTAAATCCATAACAGGATCCCAATTGTCATAATAAGATAAAAGAGATACTGTCAGGAATGCTAAAAGCATTGGAATACTTCCCAAATAGAAGATACAAGGGTATTCAACTTTTTTCAAAAGGACATCGGCTACCATTGACATGGGCATTGTTAAGCTTACGGCCATCGTTGCTATGAGAGATGATGTCAGAAAGCAGCCCCTGTAAATATAATAGAATGCAATCCCATTATATACAGATACAGGATACAAGACTTATTACTATTACCATAATAACACGTTGAATTATATTGAAATTACCATAGCCAAAGAACTTCGCTCAGAACAGTGCCAATTAGACCGTTTATAATTAGGAATGTCCATTGATGACTATTGGGCCATTCAAACTCTTCCCAATGGCCATAATGAAGAATAAAGAACAAAGGCCACAGAAGTGTTAAATTGAATATTCCCACAAAGCCAAAAAACATTGGTATATCCATCTTGTCTTCGTGATCTACTTTTCTTTTTAAAAATACAATGTATGCAGCATAGAAAAAAGCACTGACTAGAGCTAATATTATGCCCGTTGACATATTACTTTTTATAGTTAAATCCGAAATACCGAGTAATATCTGCAAGTAAAGAAAATGTTTTTCTTATATATATATATATATATATATATATATATATAAACACAATAGTTGTGTAAGATGAATGGTTCTTTCTTTCTAAGCTAGAGTTATTTTGTTTAATTGTATTAGCGTTAATAAACTTGTAACTTACCAGTCCAAAGATGCTGACTACTACAGTAGCTAATTTGGATAGCGTAAACTTATCCCCTCCATTACTAGGAAAAGAGGCAGCGAGAAATAAAGTGAATAAACTGGACGTCGAAGACAATACAGTAACGATTCTGGCTTGAGTTTGCTCCAATGATAACTGGTATGTGTAATTTGCCATGAACCACTAGAAGAAGGCAGGATCGGTAGTACCGTATCGACAGTGATGTTTCGTATCGAGAGTGACGTTTGAATTTCACATTATGTTACCCACAAATAAGCAGAACATAAGGGCTATTTTAGCCACTTTTTGTACAGAAAATTTGTTAGCTTGTCGCCTCGCGTGTTCTCCAGCTCTAACACTGGCTTGATAACTAAGTCGCGCTAATAAAGCCTCGGTGGCATCGCTTTCCGACATATGGCGCACTTCTGCCAGTTTACTGAATCTTACAGAGCGAATGGACGAATCGTCGCTTTCCGTGCCTGACGAACGATCGCAATGATCAGGGGTTTTTATTGGAACAAACGTTGGATCGCTCTACGATAAAACGAGAGTGGTCATTATTAGATTAACTAGAAACTAGACTAACAGAGCTGAGCGTTATCCTTAATTATTTTTAACACATGTGGCACAACATATCATGTGACGCGTACATCAGATGAATATGGTTTACTAACACTTTTCTAAAGTAATTTATTTGGAAAGATTGTGTGCGTCGATTAAATCTGATGCATACGATATCTTATTTCGCGCAATCTTTGATGAGTACGATAAAATTTACGCACGTATGTACAGTGTACACTCATGCAGATACAAGTATTGTATGATAAATTTATACTTACTAAACTTGTATTGGCTTCCGAATAAAAGTTGTCATCTTCAACATTGGGATCTATGAACTGGAAGAGAAAATAACATATATATCAGAGTCCAAGAGATGCAGTATAAGGAAAAAGAAGAATGATGTTTCATGCAAGTTTACGTAGCGACGGCTACAAGGTCAATAAATACCATATATGTTGCAGGTTTATTACATTGTTCCCGCCAGGGTGGCCAAAAGCACAGACCAAGCAAATAAAGCGTAAACATAGACGTTCTTACATATGTACTAAAAAATGGCTTCTCAAACGTTTCATCCCTGTAGATGTACTGAAACAGCCAAACAGGATATATTATCAGTATGACTTTCGTGCTGCATATGTAACAAGAGTGAGTTGAATTTAAGCATCTAATTAGATTAAGATTAAGGGACAGGTGCAAATGGTAGATGTTGCTAGTAATTGTAAACATAAGCTAGTTACAATCGTCGCAAGATTGTAAAAGAAGGCAAGATTGAGGAGAAAGATTGCGACGACGACGACGACGACAAGGTAAAAAGCTTAAAGCTTAATCTTACTTTGGTAAGCTCAGAACTGGAAACCCATATTATATCGACCAGCAATAGAACTAAAAGCCCCAGGACAAGTCTTTGAGATTTATTCATCATCGCCGCGAGTTTATGAGGATCCTCCGCCATCCCCTGTTGCCTACGTTGGCGTAATTCCACAGAACAGCTCATCTCGACTCTCGCTCTCTTTCGTTTACAACATTGCGTTTATCTGTTCCTGTAAAGCTGTGCATTACTATATTATGCGGTCTGATGAAATTAGCGTCATTAAAAAGCCTTGTAAATTGTAATTTGTAATAATTACCAGGTGGAGAAGAGAAGCTGAGCCTGCAGCTCAGTGCTCTGGCTCAGCAATGCGTCCGCTAGACCCGTATAAGAATTCAAAATACGAGAATGCGAGCACGAGACAAAATTCAATTCGCACTAACAGTAGGTGTCAAAGAGCGATAAGCCAAACTTGAAATTTTTTTATCTCAACGTCAGCCTGACAAGATACCTAACCTAACCGGCTGCTCGCGGCCCCGGCTCCGGCTCCGGCCCCAGCCGACGTTGATCCCGCGATTCCCGCGCATCACACATCACATCATTCACATCACATCACATCGCTCTGACGCTCTTTCTTGCCAACGAGCTTCGTATCAGGGAGTTATCGCGACTCGTGCACCTTTAAAGGCAGAGTATCACGATCGTTACTGATCGTCACTATCAGTCACTGTCGTCAGCCGCGGCTGCTACTTGCTAGCGGCTGCTGGCGGCTGCGGGTTGCGGGCGCTGCGGCAGATCCGTATACTGACCGTACTCCGTACTCCGTAGTAATCGTAGTATCCGTACGTACATACGATGATGTGTGATGTGATCTATCTGGATCTATCCGATTTCTCGCAATCTCTCGCTCGCGTTCGATTCGATGACGATAGACGAGGCGGACGAGGCGGACGAGGCGGACGAGGCGGACGAGGCAACGCGAGACGCGAGAGCTGTCAATTGTTAGCTCAGTCAGCTGTCAGCCTGTCGCAAGTCGCAAGTGCGTCAACTGTCAGCAGCTGTCACTGCTGATGCTGTCAGCTCAGTCAGCTGTGTCAGCTGTGTCAGCTACCGGGCGGCGGGCGCTACTCTTGCTCTTGCTTGCCTTGCTGCCCTCAGCCCTGCCGCGTCGTAAGTCGTAACTGGTAGCTCGTAGCTCGTAGCGTGCAGTCCGCCTACTTACATCTTGGAGCGTTAGCGCTAGTGATAACGGGCAATAACAGGTGCGCGTCACAGCGTTATCGCATTTGATAGCACCGCCGCACCGCGCCGTAGCCCGTAGCCCGTAGGCCGTCCGCCGTAGCACATATCATATCATATCCATATGTATGTTTGTATGTATGCATATTTATACAGTATAGCGGTATCCTCAATCCTGTCATTCCTGTCGCGAGCCGTGTCTTTGCCCTTTTATTTTGATTTTCAACGTCCTGCTTTCATTTTCTAGCGTACGGCTAATGCGGCCGGCTAATGCAGTTAACGCGGCTATTGCGGCTAAATCTATATCCGACGTCCGACTTCCGACGTTCCGACTCTTCCGACAGTTAACCTGACTCGGATGAGATTCAAACAGCGGTTGATTTGGCGCGTACGTGACGTGTAACGCAATAGTAGCATATCGTTCGATCTCGTTTGCGATCGACGATCGACAATCGACCGATCGACGTAGACAGTGCGCGAAGTGAGCTTACAATTCGATTCGGTAAATTCGGTTGCCATGGCGATCGGATATAACGGAATAACGGATTTACGAAACACAAACAACTCGTAGGTCGTAGGACACGAGAGTCACGAGTCACGAGTCACGAGTCACGAGTCACGAGTCACGAGTCACGAGACAAGCTCGAGCCGCTCGAGGACGAGGAAAAACGAAAACGAAAACTAGAAAACTACGTTATTGTTGGCGATTGATCGTTGGTCAAGTTCCGCAACGATAAAATGGCAAATGACATTCTCAGCAACGGCCGTTTACAGGAAAATACAGTTGTGCAACGAACGAGAAACGACAGAGGCAAACGAGGTATCGTGTATCAAATATTCAATATCATTAGCGGCGCCTCGAAAGTATCAAGTATAATTATAAATGTCAAGCGAATGTAATCGCTTGATTGCTCGATTGATTTTTCATCTAGCAGCTACTTAGCTGATGTTCACGCCGTCGCGTCGCGTCGCGTCGCGTCGCGTCGCCGCGTGTCAGACCTAGCTCCTCCTTCTTCCTCTCTCTTTTATTTTTATTTTAAAAAAATCATTTCTTACCCTTGCTTTTGTTGGCTGCAGCTCCAGATATACCAGCTATAGAGAGTCGCAATTGGTTGTTACATCGACATTACACGAGACACGAGTACAGTGCTTGCAAGCTACTCATTGAGCAGGAATTGACGAAATCGAACGGTCACGAATACGCCAATTATTTGAAGGTGATAGAGATTTGAACTTTTCAAGGTGACAAAGAGACGAGAGTCCCTTTTGACACAGTTTTTGATGATGCATAAAAAGTGAAACGTGGCATTAACAATCGTCTCAATGGTTATAATTGTTCGCGATACAAAGGCCGGAAACAAAACTATTCAGCAAGAGATTCGAGTACCGCATTTCCTTGTGCAACTCGCAAATAAATAACTACAAACAATTGCAAATACATGATTTCTCTCCGACCGCGACGTCGCGTCGGCGCCGGCGTCGCCGCGGTTGTGTCCGCGGATGTACTTACTAATTAATTAGGTATTAGGTAATACGTAACGCGCGCGTAACGGGCTGTTTCATCTTCGTAGGGTTTAATTCTCAGAAAGGAGGGAAAGATTCAAGATTCCCTCGATTGCTTTCAGACTGCATACAATGTGAATTCGACAAACGTTAATAATGTTAAACAGATAGCAAAATCGCTGTAAGTGATATCGATGGGAAGAAAATTGTTCATAAAGATATACATATAAATATACGGTGATCGCGCGATTATTAACGTGAATAACGACAATTTTTAGATTAATAATGGGAAGTCACAAACGCGCGATAGACGTATATACGGAAGCTGAGAAGATATCCCTTCTACCAGACTGGGAAATATATCATGGCCTCGGCAAGTTATTCGTAACTCGTTTTACAACGCGGTATACATATATAATATATATATATATTACTTTGTGCGGCACATTAGCAAAGTTTTATAAACTTGCAGCAGATGCACCTACCGCCATATCGGAGAGAGTGCTATTTTCTCGAGAAAGATGCACCTTAGCTTGATGTTTCGCATATAAATAAGTAATAACTGATGTGTATTTTGAATACTTTAAGCACGTCCTCAGACACCTGTGTGTTACATTGTAAAGTAAAATGATGAAATGTCCCTCCTTCCTCTCTCTTTCTTACGTCCGTCCGTCCGTCCGTCCATCCATCCATCCAATTAAATATAATTGTCTGTTTTGTTTCTCGTTCAGGCGAGGCTTACGTGAAATTGAATCAATCACAAGAGGGCAAAAAACATTTCAAAAGATCAACGGAATTAACCAAAAGTGAATTGCCCAATATCGATCTCGCGAGACTCTATCTCTTAGACGATATGATTCCAGAGGCTAGAAACGTTTACACGGCAGCTTTGAAGTAAGTCATCAGTCACGAATTCGCGCGATTCTAGAAATATGTATACCGTTTATACATGTATACCGTTTTCATTTCGACACTATTAGATGCGAGCAACAATATCAAAAATATGACATTTATTACTTATACATATATACAATCATTTTTTTTACTACATTTTCAATATGTTTTCTCAGCTTGTCATTTATCTTTCTTCTCTCTCTTGAATTGATATATCTTTCTTATTATTTTTTACCGCAAGTATTATATTCCTTTCGATATCGTTCTCCTATCGTTTTGACATAACATTAATTTTGGCCGCTTTCTTTACGCACAGCGGAAATCCCCAGAGCATCGATGCAGCGACAGAACTGGGTCTCTTGTATCTTAGAATCGGAGATACGCAACGGGCATTTCAGCAATTTGGAGCGGTTTTAGCTCATTCGCCCAATTGCGTCAAGGCAATTTTACCCATGGCTTACGTAATGCAAGTATGTAAATTTATAGAAATGACATCTCTTCGATAATTTTTAATTTTTTCAGCAATTAGGGAATTCAATCGATCGATGACTTACGCTCGTATCCGCTCCGATTATTTCGAATTATTTCGTGAATTAATTTTTAATCGCTCAACACGTAGTTTTGTTTCGATTCATAAAGTACCATCGGCTTTACGAATCGTAAAGCGTTGCGTTATTCTGCTTTGCTAATGTAAATAACTAGGAGAGCATAATCGTCAGATTGAGATTTACGTGTTCTTACTTTGGATCTTTCGTAGAATTTTCAGCTTACGTCATATTTTTCAGAATCATCGAGAGTACGATGTGGCCTTATCGAAATATAAAGTTGCGGCACAAATCATTCCAGAGTCTTCAATTCTTTGGAATAACATTGGAATGTGTCTCAACGCAAAACAAAAATATGTTGCGGTAAGTCTATCTCTTTATCTTTTTCTTCTCCATTTTTATCTTTATCGCTTTATATGTTGTTTGGATAGCATATACTGTGTTATTATATACAATAATATTAATATGTGCATAGAAACGAGAAATTTCCTTAGAAATATAGAAAAGAAGGGGTGGGGGGGGGGGGGGGGGGGACTTGTATTCGTGTATTATTTTTGTACCAGCGAGCTATCAAGTTATTCAAATAAACGACGTGTAACGTGATAACGTTCTATTTGATCTTGTTACTAAAAAGCTCGTAGTTTAGTGTTCGCACTTGATCAGCAGGCATCAGCGCTTTGATATAGAATTGTAGAGTATCTCACCGCATCGTTTTGCACTGCGCTTCGCGTGGTACGATTTATCGAACCACGATAATGCGGCATGTTCGGGGAAACGGGATTTGTAATTTATTTATAAAACAATAGTCGCCGCGCTCGATGCGTTTACTTCGTAGAGATTCTGAAACACGAAGAGGAATCCCTTGTGAATATACCGGAAAATGAGATGCAGCAGTATTGCGTTGTACGATATGTTAATGTGATATATTCCACGTTCTTGCATCTCGAAAGTGTTTTAGATAGCGCGTCGAGAGTAATGTTATATCGTAAGGTAACAGAGGTATAATTTCGCTTGCAGATTCACAAAAACGAGGTTTTTTTTTTTAGATATTAATGCTACTATAGAGATCAAAAGCATCATTCTGCACTTACATACGTTGCGATATTTAATATGTATATTACGACAACACGATGATTTTTCTCTTTGAATATTAAATCCGCATTGTTCTCTCTCTTCTGGAAACGACGCAAGCGCAAAGGATTCATTTGAATTATGACCAAGAGGATGCGAAATCAAAATATTCTTTTGCAATATTTTGCAGGCTATTAGCTCGTTGAAGCGAGCACATTATTTGAGTCCCATGTCTTGCATCCCGTCGTGCAACCTAGGAATCGTTTTTCTTACCACTGGGCAACCTGCATCGGCCGCGATTTACCTATGCGCTGCAGTCAGCGCTGAACCAAAGAATCCTATGCCGTATCTGTTATTAGGTTGTAAGTAGAAAATAAATTTAAGTTTTTGGCGAGTATATAACTTTAGATAAAGGGCCATGCTCCACCATACCAGAAGCCCTTATTAGCGATTAGCGAAATAAGAATAGGGCATCCAAAAAAGTTTTAAATAAAACATGGAAGTTTATTATCAACAGAATACATTTTGCTTGAAAACTCAACATTTCTTTCACTTGTATGTGTTGCTGTAGTAAAAATCTGTATTTTTTATATCAGTGGCTTTAAAACGTTTGGACGATCTGGAAGGTGCCGAAAGATCGTTGACGAAAGCACACGCATTAGCTCCTCAGGATCCATTAATATTGATTAATTATGCTGTGGTACTCGATGCTCGCGGCAAACAAGCTAATGCCACTGAAATTTTAACAGCGCTCAACGACATTATGGCTGTCGTTGAGGTTGATGTGCAGGTAATTTAAAAATCGCGCATTACGTTTCGGTGTAGCGTATAATACATTGATATATTAATATCACGTAGATATCGCAAATGGCAAAGAAGCTATCAAAGAGATTACAACACGAGAAAACAGAATCGAACACCGGTCAGGAAATGCCAACGGAGGAATATGAAAAACGGCAATTGAGCGCTGACGAAGTTTAAAAGTTTCACGTCATTCGTCATGCAAGAGTGACGATTTGTTTTATCCGCAGAGATTTTTCTTACGAAAAAAAATAAAATAATCTGTGAAAGTAGATATTATACATCTCTATTAAAGAGTGCGTTTTACACAGATACGATAAATTAATAACATATACTGCATTTATTTGCCTTGAAAAAAAAGATTATATATATATATATATATATATATATATATATATATATACATATATATCTAGTATAGAATATAACGGGATAAAGTTACAAAATTTGATATAAAGAGGTTGACTGTGGGCGCGCGAAGAGAAACACGTGAGATTATTTACAAAGTTTATCGAATTGAAAGAATTTGCATGCTATGTAATATGTGCATATACGCATATATATATATTTGATTCCATTGATAACGTTATTATAACAATACTCCCAAGAATATCCGCAATATTACGTAAATATGTCATATATCTTGACTTTTGTTTAAAGTCTTTTCTTTAAATACGAATAGGATAAAATACGAGCTATTTTGTTTCTAACGTAATATTGCAGATATTTTGTGTAATATATACTTGTGAATCTTACGTTTTACATAATTACATTTTAAAACATTTTAAAATTTTGAGAATATTTCATAAAATTACTTTTGTTAAACTTTCGTTAAACATACGTACTTTGTACATCGGTTTGATGTTGATTTGTCACTGGCCAGTTGGTCATAATTCTGGGCTTGAACAGTTGCCCAAAAATCATACGAAATTGCCGCGACATAGAGCAATATAAGATAAAGTTTATGCTGCCATTTAATAGCGCTAAAATATCCATCAGCTCTCCGAATTTGTCATAGCAATTGCGAAAGAAGCAATCGCCCAGAGTCGCGGAAAGCAAGCCCAGGATGCCTTGAGGAATCTCCGTAATGAGGAACAGCAACAGTACTACTACAAGCATCCTCGTTGTTCTGTCTGTTTGCTTGTCAAATTTACTTGGCCTCCGCGGATATCTATCCTTTTTATTATCAAACGACCCATTGCAATTCTCGAGATCCGAGATTCCTGATGACGATGAGGTTGGCTTGGCGACCTTTACAGCACAATAACTGTAGCTCTTTAAAGTCTGTTTCCTACCTTTCGTCCTAAATGAAGAGTGAAATTGGCGAATATCGTAACAGGTAACAGTAGATAGACATTGCACGAATGCGAATGTAACGTGAACAGACAAGTAATAAAAGATAAGTCGTTTTCTATTTTTTTTATATATAATATAATATATTATACTTTACCTGTAAAGAACTTTTATTAGCCAGCAGATGATGACGGTGAGAAGGACGCATGGCAGAAGCTTAACGACTACGCCGAGTATCCAAAAATTTAATTGATATAGAAAGCCTTTATCGATGGAATAATGTGTGTCTACGTGATACAATACTTCCGTGGTACCGTTCTCGTGAATAGTTTGCGCTTTTATCTGACGCAATAAAATTTAATTTTTATCGTAAACACAGCAGTAACAGTGTTCTTCTGGACAAGATTAGACATTACTGTGAATCGAATGACATAATGACATTTACTTACTCCGAATACAAGATAACTTGGAGCGCAAGTGAGGAACGGAGCGAGAAAACTGCAGGAAAGAGCGATCGTGCAACGTCTCCCGGTACACCAGGTATGATTATACTGCGGAAATCTGACACGCACAGAGAGAGAGAGAGAGTAGAGAAAATCGGGAAACAAATAGTCTAATCTTTCTAATCTCTTTGCATATTTTCGATACACAGCTAGTGTTATACAAGCTCACCTGATAGCGATGTACCTCCATACGGCTAAAGTGAGCGTGAGGGCGATACTGATTGTATGAAAAAGCTGTGTGAAATGCATATGGAACAGGACGAATACGGCCCATCCGTATGGAAATATCCTGCTTTCTGGTAGCACGAGATACTTGTAAATCGCAAAAGGGATATACTCCAACATCACCAACACGTCAGCCGTAGCCAGCCCCGTCAGAATTCGATTAATGGGCGCAGTCTTCGTATCTTGCCTCGTAAGTACGATGATATTTAGCATATTAGTAAACGTGCCGAAAGAGCATACGATAAGAGAAGCGTAACCATGATAAGCTTTGTATTGCGTTGCCAGATCGCGAATCACTCCGTCGCAGTAACACGAGGATGTCAGCTGTATCGTTTCAGTACGGTTGCTTCCATCCCTGGAGACTTGGTCGCTACCACGGCTCCCAAATCTGTTTTCGTTACGGCCTGTCAGACTGTCAATGTCGAGACTGTTAACGTAATCGATATCCTCGTCGGTTATATTCAGCCGACGGAAAAGGTCCGTGTAATTCTGCAAGTGATGCATTATCATTGACTGCATCTTTTCCAGGAGTTTCAGATGTACAATGGGGATGTTTTCCGGTATATTCGGTACCGACTGCAAGTGCCCTCGTCCATATTAGGCACAACGATGCGTCGTGACATTCTCTATTATTTCGCAGCAAGTGCGCTCGCATTTATCTTCGATACGTATATAGCTGGGACTAATGTTATCGTCGAGATTCAGGAACATTATTATTTCATCTCATTTCAGGACAAGAATTAGAGACGTGTGTCTCTAATTCTGTTTAATTGTGTCTTATGATCGAAACTAACGAATTGCGAGTTGCATTTATCAACTTTTCATATTCACTCATTAGGATTATTATAAAATAAAAAAGAGAAAGAGCGTTATCTGCTTGAAGTTGATTGCACGTATAGCATTATTTTCCATCGGTTTGAAATTTTAATTTAATTTAATTTAATTTAATTCAATTTAATTTAATTTAATTAAGACAAGCACGTTATCAGTCCCGTTTTTGATGACGGAACCTTCGACGGAAGCTTCTTGCTGGATTGCTTAAGGGAAGTGTCCTTTTTTCTTGCTCTTATTGACGAGGAGGAAATCTGCGGAATCTGGGAAAAACGATATCAATTTGTCTCGGGATATGCATGTATTTCGTATATTCGTAGAACGCGTAGAATTACTCAGATTGTCCTGCACACACGCGCACATTTACGCACGTGGCGTTAATCGAATAATTTGTATCGCGGCACTGTGGCATCCGTCCATCCATAATTTACTTTGGCAACAGGTTACCGCAATACAGAGCGCACTACCACGAGTAGACTCAGCTTGGGATAGTCGTGTGCTACTGGCGAAAATTCGCGAGCATCCTTTACTCCCTCTCGACCTTTTCCTCTTCTAAAAGAGTCTGCGCGCAGGACGTCGATGGTTCCTGACGTGTGCGTGAGCACTCGCACGTGTATGCGAAACAAGTATGCTCGCTTCGAGTCGCGTTTATTAATCTCGTTATTAAGTGCTAATGGATTAGGATGATTAATGTAGAGGTGGGATATAATATGTACTTTTGCCTTTCTTTCTGCAGTGCTTTGGTGATTTTCCTTGTGCAATTACCGTCGATTGTAGATCGTATTCGGTTTATATGTATATATATATATATTTATCTTTTCTCAATAATGTACGTTATACATGTATAAAAATATTTGTGGCAACGCCAATTTCGCGTTATTTCTTCTTTCTTTCGATAGACGAAACCTATAATAAATCGTTTGATTAGCATAAAAAATTAAAGAAATTAAAACGTTGGAAATGATCACGAGAAAGGATGGAAACGCGAAGAAAAAAGGAGAAAGTATCGCTTTCATCTTCATTTACTCTGCGTTTGGTGTGAAGACATAGCACTTGAGCTTGCTTCGTTTGCTTATACGAGCTTTGATCCCTGAACACTGATCACTGAAAAAAATCCTGAGAGAGGAGCAAAAGTTGAAAAAGGACGCGACTTGACTATTTGACGACTAACGCGTACATTTATAGCTTGGTTTTTTAGTGTGCAACAATGGTACTTTCAGCCAACCCTTCTCGTGAAAAAATACTATTGTAGATATTGATAATCCTATAAGTAGCATATAGAAGGACGACTGTACATCAGACAGATTGAACGGCACGAAGCCGTCCATTTCCTTTTCATTTCGAGTTAATTTTTCTTTAGTCAGTGACCTCTTTTGAATAATGAAGGCGTGAACGATGTGTTGGCTCCATAACGATGGTAAACCGGCCTGATTCAATTGACTGATCAATGCGTTTATCTTCTCGTTTAAAATCGAATTCTTGGGCAGCAAATACGACAAGTAGAATTTACCTAAGATATATATATATATATACATATATACATGTAATATTAACTCTGTGCATATATCTATGCATATGTAATATATATAATAGGAATTCTTACAGGTATTCGTTAAATTCTTCATACCTGGACATTCCTCAACAAGATGAAGTAACGGTCCACCGTCTGCATCAATCAATTCCTCGGTGATAAGGGGGAAGTAACTTTCCCTAGCGAATGCCGAAACGTTACGATAATAAGCCGCGTTGTTTACGGAGTTTATACCGAATCGCATCTTCTTTCGCAAGCTTTGCATGAGTGACGTCGAATCGACATTATCATCATCAAAGAGATCGGCCAGGCTGGCGGAAGTCAAGGATATCGGCAATCCCGAAGCATCGAGATCGTGCAGACTATCGATGTCTGGATAATACATGTCGTGCGCGAAACTATTGTACAAAATACCGCTGAAGATTCCAACTAAAGTGACGTTAGCGAGGAGAATGCCTGACAGTAATATCCTTTCTGCGTTTGTATTTGGCAATTTTTGAGGGCAACCAGCGTTCAGTAGAAAAGATCGATAGATCGTTGCGCGGAAACTTTTCTTTCCTGTCCTGAAAGTAAATACTCATTGTATATCTTTTTATTTTTGACACACAGGTCATAAATAAGTCGCTAACAATAAACCGCTAATAACGCACAAGGGGATGAGTAGGTACTGTACCTTCCTGGAGTAAATACTTGCAAAAAGTACCATATCAGGTAGGTGAAAACGTGCGTCAGCATCGAGCAGATCCAAACCGAGAGTGGAAAGAAGTGATATATTCGGATCCCTTTGGGTATCTTAGTTGCTTTAGGGACCACCACGCATAATCTGTCAAAGTCCACGTACGCGCTAAAGTCTACGTCTTCCTTGGGATTTGTGCTGTATTTCTTTACGAAGAAAGACACGAAGCAGATGTCCGTTCTACCGTGAACTACGTCGCCTGTGTAAGCTGGCTGTGTATTATCGGATATTCAAAAAAGACGGCAACAAAAAGGAACAGAAATTATACTTGCGAATAATTCCAAATACTGCTCTTACGTAAGTACCTATAGCACCGACGTACGTCCCATTGGGCAATCTATAACCATATGATTTATTATCCGTCGGGTGTGTGTGCTCCACTTTAAAATTCATGTCTCGCGCTATCGTATTTAGCACTATCTCATCAAATCTCCTAAAGACATCGGCATAATCGGCATAACGTGTATTTGACTGAACTTTTGTCGGTTCTGCGAGCGTTTGATCTTGCTTGAAGTAACCCACTTTTAATTCGTATCCATTCATATTTTTCGTGCGGCGATATGCCAAATGCGACAGTATGTTTGACGCTTCTTCCGCCGTCTTTAAATTTATAATTTCGACCTTGCCCCATACTGAAATCAAACATATTTGCCAAGTATTTGTCTTTATCTTTACCTCTTTTCTTTTTATAGACATTTATATTCTATACACACACATACAGAAGATAGACGGATGTGGAAGATAAATAATATGTATAATAAATTTTGTATATCGAACGTATACAATTTTTCACCATTATCGTTAATCTTTGGTTATGCTAGATGCTAGATGCTAGATGCTAGATGCTAGAATCTACGAACCAGAATCGTTGACTTTGACGAACGGATTGTAAGTGTGAACAATTGGATTAATTCGAACGGTATCGTTTACGAGGATCGCCTCGGAGACAAAAATCTTTTGCACCTTACGTTTGGACCACAATGTCTTCAAGATATCACCGATTCTCGAGTTCGATTCGTTCGACAGCCCATGATGTTCCTCTGGGAAGCGTGTGATCAGCATCACGATAAATCGATCGTATGAATTCCATTCGAATGTCGTGTCGTCTCTCGAAATCTGATCGAAGGAATGTATACCTTTCGCGATAATTACGTGCACGTTCCATGTGTTTCCATGAAAAAATGTTTTATCGCTACGTATCCGAATCTTTCCAGCTGCCGCAGCCGACGGCATTACTCGAGAATTAGGAAGCGCGTCGTCAGATGTAATCTTCCAGATCGATGGCCGTTTCATGAACCTGTGAGCTATGTCGCGGGCTATGTCGTTGTTACTCACGAAAGATGCAAGATTTTCCGCGTCGTGAAGCGTATGAATCCTTGATACGATCGTTATAGTCTCGCACTTGCGCGCGATATCGTATACGAAAGCCTGGAAATATTGTTCGAGAAAGATAGGGCTCCTACCACTCTCGAGCACATCGTGAAAATTTACGGTTTTAATATCTTCCATGGAGCAAATGACGTTGCTCCAAAATTCTATAGCGTCACGCCATCGGCAATCGCTGGTCGATACTGTACGCAGAAGAGCAAATAATGTCACGAGAGCAATGTGATGAATCATCTGCAGATGAAGAGTCGATTGAATTTACGAGATACTAATTGACGAGAGAGAGAGAGAGAGAGAGAATTTTGTCATTTCTTTTTTATTATAAGGAAAGATATGTCAACGTACCATGTTTGCTGGGGCTCGTTCAAGGGACACGAGCGTTTCCTTATTTATGCGGTTTAACACTGGGGCTGGATCACTTCAAGTTTTTCCTCATACAAATATTTCCATGCGTTATATACAGTCAAATCGTACATTATTCACCCTTATCGTTACTCTTATTGACTCTTTTCCCCCCTCGACTATCTCCCTCGACTATCTCCCTATATCGTGTCACATCACTTTGGACACGTCTATCAGGTCTATCTTCGATCGTATTCGCTCGAGGGTTTAACTTGTATGCTTACAAGACATAAATACATTGCGTTCTCTTCAGATTACCGGATAAGGCTCAATAAAAATAATAAAGCCTGTACCGCTTATTGCCTACTTATTATTTCTCCGATTTGTACAACGTACATCTCAAGAGACTCCTAATAGACTCGAATTTTATTGTTAGTCACACTTTTTTGTGTTGTGACTTATTTGAGATTTTTCTGCAAACTTATTCCAACACAATTGGCAGAATGCTGCAGAAATTAGCGCTGCCGAGTTAATTACTGAATTATGTGGTAATAATATAAAAAGATGCACATGTTTCACCCGCGGATGATAAGCTCCAAATAACGATAAGTTACAAGCAACACTTTGTTTTAATTGCAAGGCGTATTCGATCGTGTAGTTGTCATAATGTACATACGTTGTCCTAATTCTTCTTATTTCTTTTCATTTTCAGTCGGCAGCGGCTTTATTCTCTTGAGGTAGAGTAATAGGAATTATAGAGAAATAGAAGAGAGAAAATACAAAATGCTTTTGTTCGCAACGGAAACTGGCAAAATTGGCACTGGTATTTGCACGCGTGAGAATTGTCGCGTCGTATAACTAAGCTTTTAACTTAATGACACGTCGGGAACTTGACGTTTGCGAAGAGAAGTAAACGTTTGCTCAATTTACCCGAGGTAAACATTGGGAACTGAGAAAAGAAATGATAGAGGAGACGCGGTAACGACGACGTTTCTAGTAGAAGGTAAATGCTAAGCGGGTCTGGCTCGTCCTCGCGGTCGCTTATTCTTCATCATCGCTCCATACACTTTGATCGGCATTATACACATATGTATATGTACATATAATGTCGTTTCTCTCGTTTTAAATTGTTCCATGGCACCGTCTAAAATTAACTCTCTTTCAGATCATACTGCAATGGTAATGATATTACTCAAATATTTTGCCGAGGAAGAGCAAATATACATTCGCTGTTGATATCAGTAATGGAACTCTCGCTTGAAGAACGCAAAAGATATCTACTCTAGGATGGATGTCTGTTTATCTCACTACGGTGCTTGACAGACAACTTGCTTTCTAATGTGCGAGAGCAGGAAGAAGAATGGAGACGTAATAGCTAGGTAAATTACGAATTTCCTGATAGGAATCGTCGATGCCGATCGACCATTGATGTTGATCGATCATCATTTTGTGACGATGATAAATTTGACTTTAATTTTAATTTCTTTTCGGGTTGCTATCGCAGCGAATGATTTACGATTTGAGGCTCCTCCCTCAATTTTACGCGACCACGAAACATCGAATACTAATTAATCACAACAATTGATAGATACGTACCTACGTGGCATGTACGTACGTATAAACTCGTCAAAAACTAAAAATGCAATAAAATACTACTTGGAGCGACGCTAACGACGCTATAACGATGCTCTTGTGTCACGATTGATTCTCGGTGTTTTTATCTATAAGGCATCACGCTCACGATTTCTATCTACTGTAGTGCTAGATCGCCCGACAGCCTTTCTTTAACTAATATATATGCATATATATATGCATATATATATGCATATATATATATATATATATATATACGTTATATCTATATTTCTCATTAACCATGTATACCGACCTGTATCTATATAAAACTCCCGCCTTACTTTCTGACGTTTATCACTGTAGGTGAAGCGAATCCTGCGGAGCCGCGTCCGTATCGATACAGTTTGAGACCTTTGAAAAACAGAGCTTACATCACCAGTCATAATGGCACCGACAATATCGTTTTATTTATTGATGTCGTTGTTAACGTTTACAGCGACGAAGACTACAGTAGACAAAGCGTACAAGATGACCGTAAAAAACTACATATCGAGATCGGCGGAAAGTGAAAATTTGAAAATTATTTTGAATTACGTTCGAGGAACGCAAAAATACTGTCCATCGACATTTTCTCTTGTTTCTTCCGACAGCCGATCCAGCTTCGTAGATCTTTTATCGAAATACGTGGCGAGCGAATCTATCGTTAGCTACAAAATCACAACAAATGAATTCTCACCGAAGTATACGTGGCAGAGTCGCATTGATCTTACGTGGATCTTGATCGTCGACGATGGGATGAATATTTTGGATTCTTTGGTGCACGAACAAAGCCATATCTGGAAGGCTACCAATCAATACCTAATAATCATCACCAGTGCGACGAGCATGATTTTGCCGCGGGAGATTTTTCAGACAGTTTGGAAGACCTACGGCGTCTATAGGATCGTTGTTATTTCGATGGAAGATGACTTTCGATGTCTAAGCAGGTATCTGCCGTTCGAGAAGAATCGGCGAAACGAATACGGCGTCGTACGCAAGGTCTGTTTAATGGACCGTCGGGAAGACAACGTTGGCGTCGAATTGTACGCCAACTTTGAAAACTTGAACGGGTATCCTATACACGTGGTCGTGTTCCCGTCTCTGATGATGGAAGTTGCGTTCGACCGACAAGGTGAGGCGAGTCCCAAGTTGAGCGGACTGGACGCGAAGGCGATGCTGCTGTTGGAGCGAGCGATGGGAGCTCGGTTTCGTATAAACGTCTTTCGAATCGTCAACTTCACTGCCACTGCCACTGCCACTGCCACTGTCGGGCTGGGGGAGGATTACGGAGATCCGTTTCATCGTACTCTTCGATACATCGAGAATGGCCAGTCGGAGATAATCGTCACCAGTTTCTTCGTTCAGCAGTATCGAACTAGGTACAACGAGTATCGAAGGTTTACATACGAGTTTACAGCTAGCATTTACGAGGACAAGCTGTGCCTGATCGCGCCGACGGCCGGTTTCGTGCCGAAATCGTACATGCCAATAATGTCATTCGCGCCTGATCTGTGGGTGGCTCTCGCGATATACAACGTTCTCGTGTCTGTCCTATGGTACCTCGTCAAATACTACAGCGTGTCGTTCCGTCGGCGAGAGGCCGTTCTTCTTCCCCTAGCGCGAACGACTGCATCATCATCATCTCTCGCCGTTCTTTCACGCAGGCCTTTCACGCGATCGAGTTTATCGTCGCCGTCGCCGAAACCGAGAATATCGCCTTACGTATCGTCGTGCTTCGATCTCGTCGAAACTTCATGTTACCCGTTGAAGGAGAATGGCAGCGGTGCAGGGAGCGGTGGGAATGGGAACGCCCGCGCCCGCGCCGGTGGTACGACCACCGCTCAGAGAGCCTTCTTGATCGGCACGCTTTTCTTCGGACTCATCGTCACCGGCCTCTATCAAAGTTGCCTCATGTCCAGCTTGAGCGATCCTTTTCATTACCCTGAACTGAATACTTTGGAGGATGTCGCTTCGACGAATCTCACAATCATCACCAAGTACTACAACATGAAGGAGAACACGTTCGCAGGAAATACCACTCTGGATAACAAGTTGCGGAGTAAGACCAAGGTGTTTGTCTCGGAAGAGCGTACCTATGACGCCGTGGCCTTCGGCAGGAAGACGATCGCCATCAGTCGTTACGCGTCGGTCAAGCTGAGCGACATGTCCAGGTACTACGATGCGGACGGCAACGAGCTGCTGCATATAATCGAGGAATACCCGACCACTTACATGTTGTCCTACGTAATGAGGCTTCATTCGCCATATCGGGAGAGAATTAACGGATTACTGCTACGGATGCAGGAGGCGGGTCTCGTTCATTTGTGGTACGAGCGCATGGCTTATCCGTCGTATGTGGCCGAGCAGAGAAGAAGGGTGGACAAGAGCGAGAAAAAGATTAAACTCACCATTGAGCACTACTCTCTCACTTTCGTCGGGCTTATCGTCGGTTTACTCTCTTGCACCGTCGTCTTCCTCGCGGAACTGTATTTCGCCTGCAAGATCTCGCCTCAGTGACCTCAGTCGCCGTAGATTAATTCTAGATAGTCGCAAAAGTCGTCTGTCTGTGTTTCTTCCTAATAAATCATCCTCGTCGCGCTACCTCTGATCTCTGATGCTGGTGCTGGTGCTGGTGCTGGTGCTGGTGCACCAATTCATATCCCGATATCAGACAGATATTATATGTATGTGTATGTATAATAATTACGTTAGTGCGCTTCACTTTTGATCGTTTTGTCCGCATTTCTTACATCGACGATTATTTTAATCTATTCATGGTACAATTCAAAATTTGATTCTCATCTTAATTATAGAGAATTTATATCTGTGATTACTTGTCTCGACATACTATAATTATACATATGTATGTATGTACATACTCGTACTTATGTATATATTCTCGCGTGACAACCCCGTGGACTTGGCTGCGATGATTCGATCAGCAGCTGTTTCATTCTCACAGCGCTCTCGAGTTTGATTAATCGAGCATAAATACGGGCTTTGTCTATATCCCTCTGACTATATGACTATCGATCGCGAAAAAATGCCCTTTACTCGCGGTGGCGGTGTAATTGTTTGAGATAACGAGGTCTAACGGCGCTAACGAGTTGGCGCTAAGAAGCAACATTTTAGAGAGAAACGGGGTTTATTTTAAGAATCTACGAAAATACGCGCCTACATGTCCCTCTCCCTCTCTCTCTTTCTCGAAGAAGGCGAAGAAGAAGAGGCTCAGTCGTGGGTCGTGGGTCGTTGCTCGACTTTAGAGTCATGGCTTCTCGGAGATGTGCACTATTGGCAGCGATCCTAATCACTATTTGTTTAGGTATATACGTATGCGCAAATTGTACTAATTGTTTAATCGCATATATCGATATTAAACTCTACAAGATGTAAATATATAATTTGATATTCTTTTATAGACGTATCATCAATCGTCGCCACTGCCGCTGCTGTCGCGTTGAATCCGAAAATATCTAGGTAATTATTATTATTTTTTATGTACTAGCTTTTACACAAATATGTGACCCCTACTTTGATAAAATTATTATTATTACAAGTCATTGAATTATCACGTAAGAATTAGCGAGAAATCATGTAAATTTTTCTTCTCGCATTGTACGTCGAAATAAATTAGTTTTCTTTATACTACCGCACTTGAGTTTGACATTATGGTAAAATATATCGGAAATTTCTTTTTTTTAAATATTATTATCTCGCTATATCAGCAAACGCATCTATCTATGTATATTATCCAATCTGGAAATTCTACAGTCATAATAAGAGGTCTAGAACCCAGAACATAATTTATTTACAAGATTTACAAAACCTCATTAATTACTCACGTCGAAAAAACTGTCTTCAATATATTTTACCGGTTAAACTCATCATATACATACATGGATGTGCGAACAGATTAATTTATTTCTATGTATGTCACGAGCAAGATAATTAACAAATCAGCTTATACTTTGTAACGTACGTCTCTCATAATTTAACATAGCTACAATAAGTCTCTTGAAAATTAGGCGTGATCCGTGATCGCTAATAGCATAAATCACTGTCGGCTATCGATCGTTCTTTAATTTAATGCGTTGCCTCCAACTATATATAGGTACAACATGGGTAGTTATAACTTGGACAAGGGACCGGTGTTCTACGAGGCGTACTATCCAGATCCTCGCGACGCTTATCGGGAGAAACGCTACTTTGGCCGCAATACGGTGTTGGAGACGAGTTTTCAAGTGCCCTTGGAGCGCTTTGCGTACTCGGCTGAGACCGCTGCGGATCATCCTATTTCGATTAATGAATCGTTCGTCGTTGTGGATAACGAGGAGACTTTACCAAGAGAACAACGGAAAGCACGAATGTCCCAACGCAATTACGATGCAATTACAACGAGTCAATTACTCGCGCCTGTCCCCAATGAACGTTCAATAATTTTCGACGATACGAAAAAGTCGCAAGTTGTGAATATCGAGGAAATTTCCAAGCTCGTTAGAAGAGCGATTTCCCGTGATCTGGAGAATTGGAACGCTCTTGAAGGATATCTCGATCGTACCACCCCTCAAAATCGGCCTCAGCCTCAGCCTCAGCCTCACCTGGGAATGCATTCTAGAGAAATTCACAAAAATAGAGAAGGCTTTAGTTATATGTTTCCAGTAAATCGCGGACCTAAAGATTCGTTGGAACGGTCGTCGATTTTTGAAGCGTTGTCGCCTAGAAAATTGGATGCGCAAGATGGAAAGCAAGGGCCTATATATTTCGAGGGGGTCGATGCGAATGGAAATACAATGACGAGCGAAATGAGAATGAGCGAAACGCAAGCTGTTGAAACTAAATCACCGCCGATCGATGTCATTTCCGATTTGTCACCAGCTCCGGAGGACATTTTACAACCGCGGCCTCAATTGATCAAATATATGTTTTTCAAGAGACCAGGGCTCCCGCGACAACCAAGACTCGACAAACAAGATGAGAAAGCGATCGACGAATCTACACCACGGAATTCCGGCAGCAATCTCATACGTAGAGAAATCGCCGATAACAACCACGGAGGACGAGTAGAAGAAAATGTCAAAGTGACGTCTATCGAAATAAGCGAACTGCCACGACACAAAACGCGACATCATCACGGTGAATGGCCTAACCGAGATTTCTCCATTCATCGCTCGCGACCCGCTTATCCGACTGTCTCGTAGAAACAAAACGTACTTGTAATTTGTAATTGTAATTATTAGATTTAAACCGATTTCCGTTATATCTCTATGTACTCTATACTCTATAAGTCTATACCATTAAGTAATACTGACACAAAAATTATACTATCTCAAACTATATTTATTGTGAATATACCATTGAATACACATGCAACAATCATATATTCTTTATAGCGTACTTATTATAAAATATTTTCTGTGACTTATCTTTATGAGATGTGTTAGTTATATCGGTTAATTCTATTTAACAGGAAACTTTCTTTGTTACAATATGTCATTTTATTACGCAAAGGCGAATTGTCAGGTTATTATTAGTGCAACTTGGCCTAACGACTCGATCGACATTTTTCTACGTTAATCTCATATATGAACTCGATAAATATATCTTATACTATATAATCTTATTAATTTTTAATCAAACTACAAATAATTGCAGGCTTCGGATTGTACGCACATTGCAGTCCGCATAGAGTGAAACAAACGTGGACGTAGTATACTAATTTAGGAAATGTTTCTTTGCACACAAGCCTAATAATCCCTTATGAATCATGAAGATATTGTAGGAATACATAATTATCTCTATAACCTTAATTCTAAGTACCTGGGATGCTCGTATGAAATTTGATGTATCGTGATGTAAATCAGAAGTAACTATAATATATTCCGACGTTTCTACGTCAATCATGAAGATAAGTACAAGGATGAAACCGCAAGTACTTTACAGATAGCCTACTCTACTGGAACACAACCTTTTTTGGTGAATAGTCTCAGTCAGCTACATCTACAATTTTATGTTTATTTCTTTGAGTTACTTCTTGAACAATAAGTTAAAATCCTACTTAACGAAAAAAATCTCTCCGCATCCCTATAACGAAAAAAGGATCCTTTATTTGTGAAAAAAAAAGCTATGTGACACGTTTAATGCTAATCGGGAGAATAAAAATATTTCTTTTACCGCTTGATTGCCTTAAAACCACCAGACTTGGGCTTAACGTAGCAAAAATGTGGAAACATGCAACTATTGCAATGATTGTTACTACGAGAATGACTATTATCTCCGACAATTAAAAATATGATAAATATAATATATAGATTTGCGAGAATGTAAAGATATATCGTAGTTACATGGATTCGCATTAGCTTCAGCTACAACTTGCAAAATTTGTATACATGCGTACATCATTCAATTACGTGTCGATCAGATATAACTGAAATAATAGTTTGCAAACGTTTCGTCGCTCGCGGAAATATTTCGTTATTCGTGTCCAGATATATATGACTAATCCAAGGATCCGTTAGATTTCGATGCTGAACTAGCTTGTTGTTCCGCCTAAAAAATATTTTCTGTGATACAATACATGTCATCGCCATCCTATAAATTATAAAATATTAATTTCTCTATATTTCATTGAATCTTATTATTATATTGTCGCACCACCATGCAATCACAACGTCTTAATACCAAGGGCATTAAAGAAACGAAAGATCTAACATTCACCTGTACTGCAACACGGATTATAATTGGCCAATATAAAGTTGCGCAAAATCTCATAGGCTTTTTCCAAATCATCATTTTCTATGACAACGTCAAAGTTACCAGGTGTTTCACCTACAAATAAGTATATACATATACGTATTGTGTATGTATGTATGTATAAGTTTTAGGTACGCAAGATGAAGCATGAGCTTTAAGCATAATTTTTCTGTAGTATTAATTGCGAATTGCGTAGAGAGTTGAGTAGAGTAGAGCGTACCGTATTCTAGTTCAAATCTGGCAATCGATAATCTGTGCTCCAAAGACTCTTCACTCTCTGTGTTTCTAGCCTTTAATCGTCGCTCCAATTCCTCAATGGACGGTGGTTTTACGAATACGTAAAAGGGATTGAGATCGGTGCGCTTTATTTGTTTAACACCTTGTATTTCGATATCTAATACGCATACCTTTCCTAAACGTTGCACCTCCTCGACCGCTCGTTTGCTACAATGTGGCAATGGCTTGGATCGTATCGCGTTTTCTTATACATATAATTTATTTAGTACAGAACAGAGTACTTGCACATTTATATTTAATTTACCTCGTCCCATATAGATTCCCGCTAAATGTAGCAGTCTCAATAAATTCGCCATTTTTAATTTGTTGTTGCATTTTTTGTTTGTCTGTGAAATGATAGTGAGTCCCATCCTCTTCGCCAGGCCGTGGCATTCTAGTCGTATGAGATACCGAAAATTTGAATGTGTCGGGAAATTCGTTAAACAATCGTTTTATCAAGGTACTCTTCCCAGTGCCGGAGGGGCCACAGAGTACCAACGGACGTGGTCCTTTGTGAATCATATTGGAATAGCCTGAAAAAAATTACAGTTTTCCTCCTTTTTAATTCTGTTCTCTGTGCGCGCGTCTCCTACTCAAACAATTACTTCAAAGTTACTCGATCTTTCAAACTCGTATATGATATGATATTTATAATAAGATTCGTTTCAGATTCAGCCATTTTGTCAGATTATTAAATTTCTTGTATTATAAATTATAATATACCATAAGGAATAAGACATAAGCAAGACGCAAGACCGTGCATACCTATCTTTATTGTCCTAAACCATTGTATAGGCATAGCGATTAAAAGGATGCTGACCGCTTATGGTAAAAGTCTGAGATTCTGTGTCATTCAATCATACAAGAACCAAGTGAGAATACTACGAACTAGCGTCACAATACATATACAAGTACATGATGTATAATTGACAATGAGATGAAATATAGATGAAAAAAATCGTGTCAATCTCATTATAGTGACAGTGAGATAATCTCGAAATAGATAAATCTAGGTATACGTGCTAACTGCTATCGATCGATGAAACATCAAATTAGCAAAACGTTCCAAGTACTTGAAAAATTGAGCTAGATAAATTGCACAATTAACAATTAGATAAAAAAAAGTATCTACATACTTATACTTTACAAGTTCAAGTGAAATAATATACAAAAACGTAATTTTGCGAAACGTAGCTTTGGCAAATTTGTAGCAAACGAGCGTATCCCGTATCTGACAATGAGATGATGTTTGTCGAGTGTTGACATACCTACCTATCGTGTATACTATATATTCATATTGAATTAGCAAATTGCGCTCCTATTCTCGACATGCAATTCTTACCTACAATAATCGAGATAGAAGATTAATACATATAGTAATAGTTAATTAAATTATCTATATTCAGTTAATAGATGTAGGTTTAGGAATTAGGATCGTGTATGTACATACATAAGTAGGATATATCGGTATATGGTGTGCCGAAAACAATTCTCATTACCTTTATCTTTCTATACAGCAACAAACGGTTGCAGCTGCGACAACGACAAGATACAAACAATACCTATATAATACGATAGAAATTCAGCTAACGGGTCTAACCCCAACCAATATCAACCAATATTTGCTTTGCCCCAATATCGAAGCAGAGAGCAGAGGCCAGAGAGTGAGAGAAGCTAAAAGGCTAAAATCAGCTGTGACCCGAGACAGGTGAAATCAGGTGAGAGCGGCCATTCCTTTGTGTTCCTTTGATGTTTCCGTCAGTTTCCGTCCTTTCCGAGAACTGTCGAGAACCGTAGGGGCGAGGACTGAGGAGTGAGGACCGAGGACGCATTTTCCGACGCGCCTCCTAAGAAAGTGGACATCAACTATCACAACTATATCCGTTACCCGTTACGCTCGGTAACGTATGTATGTATGTATTTACATACATGGTTCGTCTCCGTGCTATTTGTCATGTGTCCGAACTCCGAGCTTACAATGTTACAATTAGCTTTAGCTACTCCACTCATCACAATCAGATGGAAGATAATTCTTCTTTCCTTTATGATGGCTCCTGGTAGTCCTGGTCCCTCCGGGTCCAATGCAGCCAGAATAGTTAATTATAGTCGTCGAGTCGAGAATCGAGATGATTGTCGGTCCTTGCCTAACTCATCTATTCGCATCTCTCATCTGCGACTCTCTGACTCTCATATCATCTTATGTCAACTCGACTATATGTGTATATCTTCTATATCTGATTATGAGTTAATGAGTAGTTCGGACCAGGTCCAGGACTTCGGACATATGACAAGATTGACAAGTAGCACGGACACGAACCATGTATTTGTATATGTATGTATGTATGTACAACCGTTACCGAGCGTTACCAGGTTATTACCATCTTAGTACTTACCAGTTACCAGTAACGGACGTAGAGTTGAGTTGCACCACAGTGTTGCACTTTGTCAGGGGGCAATGGGGCCCGGCCGGCGGCCGCGGCGGCATGTTGAAATTGGTTGAAATTGGTTGAAATGTCGAAAATACCAAAATCCTCGGAAACTCTTGTGGGATGGCTGCTCTCACTTCTCAGGTTTAATTCTCTCTTTGGTATAAGAAAAATCTGTACAATCTCATTAATTTATTTAACAAATTATTAACCAAGTATCATTACACACAGTGCGAAACAATGATTACATAATTTTATTCCGTTTTGCAGTTACTGCAACCATCATATTTCTTCTAGAACTCAAACTCACGCAAACATCGAGATTTTTTACAAGTGTTCTAAAATTACAAAACACGACTTTAGGCGGAATTGGCGGAAATATAAGACACTTATCCTGCAGAGTGCAGTATATATCAATTCAAAAAATTAATTTGACCTAACTACATTGCACAGATGAAATTTTACATGTAGGTAACGTATCTCGAAATATTTCGACTATTTAAATTACAATTGATTAGTTCAACACAATTATTCCCGGCATTATCTTTATCTATCAGATAAAGCAATCAGAAAAGTATAAAAAAATAATTGAAAAGTAACTAAACTGCTTATTTCGACTTTTACTGATGGGAATCTTTTGCACTCTGTTATGGAGTAATTAACACATGA
The DNA here is from genome assembly GCA_035220615.1 of Leptothorax acervorum. NCBI lineage: Eukaryota > Metazoa > Arthropoda > Insecta > Hymenoptera > Formicidae > Leptothorax > Leptothorax acervorum. The sequence continues at coordinate 134,120 of JASTWQ010001261.1, read as the reverse complement.
CGATTGACGACATGACGTACGTAGGCATGCGTAGGCACACCCATGTGCTTATGTATGTATGTATGTTCATGCGTGTGTGCGTGTATAGGTACATACATATTGAACGCAATTAACTATAAATAAATATCACATTCGGCTCGCTGTCGAATAAACGTTCCATCATATATATACTTTCCACGATGATATTAATAACGTCATTTACAATATGGGCACTTTTACAATATAAACTACTTTTGCTTGTACTTTGAGAAATATGATTTTGTTAGCCTAAGTATTTTTCCATTTTGAGATAAAAGTAAAATCTGTACAAGTTAAACTTGGGTAAGACCACTGGATTTGCCTTGTGTTCTACGACGTGCTAATTCCGACATAACCACGGGACCGATATGCGGTGATCTCGGATTACTCGCTATTACCCTATACGTCTCTGCAACTGCCATCTGAAATTCGAATCCACTGTGTCATATATATCTATATTGCTGATTGAATTAACTTGGTGTTATATTATATAGAAAGTGACTGGAATATAGTGATGATACTTTTCCAAATAGGTCAATAGGTGACATTAACGATGACAACAGTCTGGAGGGTTAACAAAATATTCGCCAAGGTGGCTCGTACTTGGAGATATTTTCTCATATTTCGATAGTAATACATACCTTAAGGCTATGTGGATCTTTAATAACATCCGGCAATACTTTTGGAGGGATACGATGTCGATTTACGATCCATGGATGCTTTAAAATCATAGCCGCCGTAGGTCTCCGAGTGGGATCTACATGCAACATTCTCTTAATTAGTTCTTTAGCTTCGTTGGAAATATGACACCATACCCCACTTTCCACATCTATGTATCCTGAACCAATACGATCCAATATATCGCTCGCGCTATCTCCTGGACTGTTACGGAAGGGCGTGTACCTACAGGTACATCGCACGACAAGATCAGATCAAATCAATTGCAATTGTGTTGTAATCAGTAATCGCATATCTATATATATAACATATAAGTTATAATGGAATTTCAAAGTTTACGGTACCCAGCTAGCATGATGTACAATAAAACTCCGAGTGACCAAATGTCACACGCTGCGTCATATCCTTGGCGTTTCAATACTTCGGGTGCCACAAAATTGGCTGTGTAACAGGGCGTCATTAGCAAACCGTTCTCCGCTCGTAATTGTGTCGCAAAACCAAGATCACATATACAAAGTGTCGTTGGGTCACCGCCAGGTTTCGTATACAGAATGTTTGATGGCTTCAAGTCTCTATGAACGACCTATTTTTTTTTTCTTTTTTAAGAAACAATTCACTGCTTTGTCGAATATATGTATATGTAAACGATGTACGATGCACGATGTACAAATGCAGGTTGTACAAATTTTGAAATTTAAATACATATATGTATACTATGCAAAACATGCATGTTTGTTGTATTGTACGCTTAAAGATCATTATAAGATCACACTTACTCCGTTCTCGTGGAGATAATGCACCACACTTGTAACAGTGTAAATGACTTCGGCAGCTTCCCTTTCGGTAAAATTTCGTCTCTGTAGTAAACGATCGAGAAGCTCACCACCGCGCAAAAGTTCCAATACGAGATACACTCGTTTATCATCTTCGTGAACCGCTCTTAACGTTACAATGTGGGGATGCCTACCGTATCGCAATAGAATTTCTATTTCCTCCGTCGGATCTCGTTTCAATTTCTCAATCACCTACATTTTATTATCAGTTTAACTCTATCTTTCTACATCTCCTTAAAGATACACTTTAAAATCATCTTTTATATGGAACATTACCTTTACAGCGTACTCCATCTTGGATGCTATATGAATAGCCAAATATACCACACTGTAGCTTCCTCTGCCAATTTCGTGTTTAAATTCGTATTCGTCAGTTATGGAAGTAGGATTAACATAGGTTGGAAAAATGGCACTAATGTTATCATAGTTTCGATATTCGGGAGACATAACGTGATCTGCATCCGCGAGCAAACACGGAGCGACAAAACTGAATCCGCGAAATAATTCGTGAGCGTTTGCGCTAGGTGGTACTCCAGGAGAATCTGAAAAAATGCCAGAGTATCTTTAAGATATACAAAAATATTAGGACGCGAGAGAGAGAGAGAGAGTAATTATTATTATCCTCCTTTTCCTTCCGATTTAAAAATAAGGGTCACCTTTGGGTGTTTTACAGGTGAATTCGTTGTCAAAATAAAACGCATCTTCTTCTCTAACAGCTGGTTTAAACGGCGGTCTTATTTCCTTTTTATAAAGAGCGTCCCAGTCGATGGTAGCAAAGAAAATATGGCTTTTAATTTCTTCCACTCCGCCTAAGAAATAAAAGGATTTACATAAAAGGACTATATATATATGTATCACAGCGAGATTTGCTTCATTCACTCAAAGCTCCATTATTTTTTCAAAGTACGTGAACGATATTGAGATAATGCAAGGTTTTCCCACCCTCACCCTCACCCCACCCCTCCTTTTTTTACATTACCAGATCCAAGGCGATTCGCTGGATTTCTCTTGAATAATACTCTCAAAAGTGCTTGTGCTTCCGACGAAAGATTGTGCGGCATTCCGAGTTTAGCTTTCAAGATTTGCGTCATCGTTTCTTTACGATTTGCACCTTGGAACGGAAGAGCGCCTGTCAGCATTTCAAACTGAAAATACCAAAAAGTTTAAAAACGTAATATTCTTTGGTTTTCCTTTCCGTTTCATCGATCACATCGATCACATCGATCACATCCACGTATGCTATATAAATTTCAACTCTAACCATTAAGACACCGAAACTCCACCAATCCGCTGTAAAAGTGTGCCCTTTTCTGTTGACAATTTCCGGTGCCATGTATTCGACAGTGCCACAAAACGAATAAGCTTTCGAATCGTCTAAAGGTTGTTTGCTTAAGCCAAAATCCGTTAAAGATATATGGCCTTCTGTGTCTAACAAAATGCTATCGCGTAAAAGAAGAAGAGATTAATCGAATATTTTAATAAGCTGATTCTATTAAAGAAACATATGGTATACAATGGTAGTAATGTAAACAATACCAACTTTTCGGGCTTCAAATCTCGATAAATAATTCCGAGTTTATGTATATGATCCAATGCGAGTGCTAGTTCAGCCAAATAAAACTTGACGTCATCTTCCGTAAACATTACCTGAATCGTTAATTATACTGATAATTACAAATTACAATACATATAACATATATAATATACATATTTTCTCGCGAAATAAAAGATTGTTCTCTTGAATATAAACAATATCTGTTTGCGTTCGCTTAATTATGTTACGCATAGTTGCATTGTAGGCACGACGATATACAAGTAACAATCACCTCTTTGGACAATCTGGAAAAGAGATCGCCACCTCTTAGAAAGTCTAAAATTAAATAAAGTTTCCCTTCGGTTTGAAATGCATAATGCAGTCGGACGATGAATGGATGTTCTACATCTACCAATATGTTTCTCTCCATTTTGGTTCTGACTCTATCGCGAACTGAAGAGAAATAGATGTAATGAAATAATTAGTAATTACAATAAAATCTGATTGTGAGACATTTGCTGAGAGAGCAAACGCCCGGTAATCAATTTCCTTTTAAGATACCTTTTAAGGTTGCCTTCTTCAAGACTTTCATAGCATATAGAGTCCCACTGTCTTTTCCAACGACTTTTCTTACTAAAAATACCTGTAAAAGTATCCAAGAAGCAAAATAAAATTATATAGGTACAATATGGCAGTATTTACCAGTATGCTGTGTAGTGTGTATAAAATGCAAAACAAGCAATATTTAGAAATTTAGATTATACTACGTATGCACTTGGGATACAGTGTGCAGTGCATTCATGCCGTGCACGCACACCATGCTCCCTATTCGACTTACCTTGCCAAAGGATCCTTGGCCAAGGACTTTTAATAATTCAAAGTGAGAAGGTTCCGCTTTCTCGTAACCATCCCTTGCCATATCGCGTACCTCGATCTCGTGAGATTCCGAGCAACCGTTTGATCTTTCAATTAAATTTCCTTGAGTAATCATTGTTTCTTCCTGATTTTCAGCCGGAAGAATTTCTGTACTTTGCTAAATAGACAGAAACAGACGCAAGAAACAGAAAATAAAGAGATGTATCTTAATTCTGATCTTGAATGTGAGAAAGTGCAGAGAGCAGAGAGCGAAGGAAAAAGAACGGAGTAAAGTGTGTACATATTTCTGAAAAAGCGGCAATGCTTTCAAGAAAATCCCAAGAGTATAACCGAGTGCGAGTACTGAGAGCAATTCGAGAATACTGACAATTCAGAGAGAAATTAAGAGAGTTTTACCTTCTCATCTGTACGATGCTCGGTCCAAGGAGCCGTTAGAGTCGCCAACGGCATTATATCTAAAGTTTTGTCTATTTTCGGAATTGAAAACGTTTTCGTGAAACACTTGTTATATCTTATTAAATGGTTACCAACATGTACGAGCATTTATTCGCAAGAAGCAACTTTATTGTAGTTGGGCTTGATAAACAAACCAACAGCGAAGATCCACGATCTCAACCACAACTATTAACCACTACTGACCATTGCTATTTGCTATCGATAGTATCGATATGTGTATGATGTAAATACATACATATATGTACGTACATACATCCATGTTGGGTTATATATATATATATTATATATAAACACTTGCGTGCGCACTTGCATACGTGCTTATATGTATGATGTATGTATATATACGTATATTGTACACATACACACACATAATCATGCGTAAGTACGTTGTGCGCATACGCAAGTCATGAGTATGTAAGACGTAGCGGTAAACGTAAGCAATTCTTGGATCGATGACATATGTTACATATGTATCATATGAATCTCATATACATGAGAGCGTCAAGCGTCAAACACGCGCGCAGCACCCGAGCCATCCGAGGTGCGGGTCTCAACTTATGTATGATTGTATGTACATACATACGTACATACCATGAAGAAAGTCTTCATGGTATGTATGTACAATGGGGAGCAAGAATGAGTTCGTATGTACATACATATTGTACATACAATACATACATACATACGTTAAGACCCGCACCACGGGTCCTCGGACTCCTCGGGTGGCTCGGGCCGCGGGCCGCTCGGGTGCTGCACTGCTGCGCGCGTGTTAACGCTTGACGCTCTCATGTAAACGCACCTTTAGGCGAGACTTGGACTTGGAGCTTGGAGGTTATTAGAGTCCTATCCTATCGTATCGTGTGTCGTGTGATCGTGAATCCGGAATCGTCTCAAGTCTCAAGTGTCTCAACAGGGACGAATTCTTTTGACAGAGGAAAGAGTTTTGTTTCAAATTTTTGTTGTTGTAATGCGAGTGTAAAAAGAATGGTTGCAACGTAGGTTTATCTGCCATTTAGTGCATTAATGTATTAATTAATCGGAACTGTCGGAAATAAATTGTCAGTTTCTCGACAATTAGTGAATTGGTTGAGGTATCGGTAACAAAAGATTGGTGAAGCACGTCAAACGATCAAAGTCAAAGGAATATCAGCGTATCATCATCATTCATCATCAACGACGCGTTAAGGTTAAGGATTTAATAATTGTTGGTAATATTAAATGTTACTTGAGAAGTGGTTTAAACATAAACATAAACATAAACATGCCGTGCTGGTATTATGAGAAGAAAGAACTTCGCAACACACCGTCTATTCAGGATGGTATCGATTACGAGACGGAATGTAGATATCGAAAGGAAGGCGCACGTTTTATAATAGACACTGGGACAAAAATGGATTTAGGTTATAATACGATGGCAACGGGTGTTGTTTATTTTCATCGATTCTACATGTTTCATTCGTTCAAAAACTTTCCACGATATGTAAGTGTGCAAGTGTGTCTCAGCATTAATGCGTATATTAATTAAATCGTTCTCGTCGATGCATAGCATATGTATTACGTACGTACTTACATACGACATACGTGTCTCAGAATTACATGCGACGTGTGTGACGTTATAGGTAACCGCTTGCTGCTGTTTACTCTTAGCTGGCAAAGTTGAAGAAACTCCAAAGAAATGCAAGGATATCATAAGGACTGCCAAAACTTTAGTGTCGGAGCAAAAGTTTATGACGTTTGGAGAAGATCCTAAAGTAAGTTGTTTATTAAAGTTTACCCCGGAAGGCAGATACTTCAACATATGTGTAGTAACATTTGTATTTCAAATTTATGTAAATACATTTGTACCCCTATATTCTTTAATCTATATGTATTGAATGTATTTCTTTTCTTTTTCAGGAAGAAGTATTGATCTTGGAGAGAATTTTATTGCAAACTATTAAATTTGATCTACAAGTGGAACATCCATACAGTTATTTATTAAAATATGCAAAGTGTCTAAAAGGTAATTTAAATGCTGCATCTATCATAAAATTATACAGAGAACATCATCATTAGTAGATTACGCTATAAGATATAAGATATATGATATATAGATACTTGTAAAGAAAATGCTGTTTTCCATTTCTAGGCGATAAAAACAAGTTGCAAAAGATGGTTCAAATGGCTTGGACATTTGTTAATGACAGGTATATAAACGTACATGTATAGAGCAATAATAAAATGCTGTCCTATGTATTACTATTAATATTTGATATGACAAAAAAAGCTTGTTTGTACATTAATTTTTCTAGTTTGTGCACTACTCTGTCGCTACAGTGGGAGCCAGAGATCATAGCCGTCGCTCTAATGTACTTGGCAGGAAAGCTGAGCAAATTCGAAGTGGTAGATTGGGTTGGCAGACAACCGAAACATTTGCGCTGGTGGGACATGTTTGTCGAAGATGTGACTATGGATCTTTTGGAAGGTAATCTTTCGCAAGTTCCCCATCTGGCCATCTTGTGGTGTCCTTGCCATTGTCTGTTATTACAGTTTACAGTAATTACGTCTAATATGTCAAACGTATTTCTAGATATTTGTCATCAGGTATTGGATTTATATTCACAAGCTAATAATACAAAACCGCCAGATTCGCCACCTATGGTACCATCCAGCGAAATGTGCAGAGAACGATCTGTCACTGCTGCTACTATAGAATCTGCATCTAATACACCAAACGGTAAGTAATAACAACAACTACTACTACTACTACTACTACTACAATAGAGTTAAAGTAATAAGGAATGGTCGACGCGCCCACGCCGCGCGAATGTTACAGTTACGCCCGGAAAGTCTTCTAAAAGCATCGAAGCATCAACGGTTTCTGCAAATGGATGTCCAGCTACAGACGTCGCAGATACAATAAAACCGATAGACACCTCATCGGCACACTTTTCCACATATTCGACGAATTTCGCGTCCAACAACACAAATTATCCACCGGCGTTTCCACCTACGAATGTTTCGGTTCCTCCTCCTTCTGTAAATACAATGAATCATATCGTGCCAACGATACATCACATTGGATCATCCGCTACTATTCGCCCCACACCACCGTCGGCACCGACTGCCAATCAAACCGCTTTTCAACCATATTCCTACCCAACAAACGCGTCATATTTTTCAGCGAATAATCAAATTCCGCCGGTTGCACCGCCTCGTAGCTATTATCCACCGCAACCATAATAATGGAAAACAATGTATCGCGCGTCCAATACAAGTTGTATCAGTGTCATTATCTTATTTAAAGATAAACATTAGAATAGCGAAGACGGTATCAATTGTAAATTTTGTGTGTGCGCGCGCGTACGTATGCATTGTATTTTTATAGCACATACAGAGCAATATATTATAATAATTAGTAAACTCTCCTTCTCTGTAGTATTTCCTTATAAATGAAACAACAAACGTCTTTAACTTTTATTTTTTCATAATTTTCAATATATGTATATGTATACGAAACAAGGAGAATTAGCATTCGATTTGTATCTAATTGATTCAGATATCAAGCATAGAAGGGAGAATAAAACAGATATTTCACATGTAAAGATTTCCTTTACTAAAAGGATTTTCCGAAAATTTGGGTTGCTGTAATTTACAAGGTATTTCATCGGTTAAAACTTGTAAAATTGGTTCCGCACATTTGGAATCCAACACGAAACTGTCGATGTACAATATATATAACTTGGCTGGCATGCCCATGAGTTCGGCATAAGATAAGACTGAAACAGATGAATAAGTGGTTCAACTTTCGTACAAATCACACATCCTCCTATGGAGGAGGATCCCTGGTGCACAGTGCACGCGTCTCGTATACGCTATGCCAACTGCTTATCAATACGAACCTCCTGCGCCAACTCCAAATATAATATTTGGTTGTTCCAATGGTTCAATCTCACATTTTGTGACCCGCGTGGTTGTTTTGCTAGCCAGTATTCTTAAAAACGAAGGGGTCTCTGGGACCGTTGTACTCTGAAACTGCGATATATGACGACACACTATTGAAATTGTGCTCTCTGAACTTAGCAACAAATCATACATCTGTAAAAGTAAATATAGTACATAATACATATTCCTTAGATTTAAATTATTTAAAACATAAAATGTTGAAGGAGAGACAGGTAGATGAACACGATGCGTCAACTAATCAAGTGTACATGCCTGGTTTACAAGTTTTCCGGCATTTTTTGCGTCAAACTGTGGTAAAATTATACACATATATATTTGCTTATCAATTTGATAAATAACTGAAACTCTTCTATGATTTTCACTTTCTACGACACATGCTTCCTCCGTTTTGGGACACAAACATTGTTCCACAAAAGCTAGAATAAAACAATGGTTTAGCAATTGAAAGCTCTTAAGAGTTGGTAGATGATCTAAAAACAGTGCTAAAAATAATATTACGAATTAACGGATCTCCCTCCATTATGATGAACTTTTGTATACGTTCTGGTTTGGTTTTCAACCAGCGAATGTACAACTTTCTGAAATCATGATTGCTTTTGGATTATCTCACGCATAACAATGATGAGTGAGTGAGTTAATTAAAGACGACTGTATGCATATAATTACAATACGACGTAATTTTACGTGTGAAATTTCAACTCACGGATAATGTTCTGTATTATCCGCTAGCTCGTATTCGTCCTCGTCATCCCAAAATGCTCGTGATGAAGGAAATATCACTTCTCCAAAGTGACTAACCATTTTAATGGAGTTAAATGTTCTAGAAATAAAGGGAAATTGAGACGTGTGTCGAATCATGGTTTACATTCTTCTAAATATCTAAGTCACCGTGTGTCGATCTTTTTCTTACAAAACGACTGTTAATTGTGCCAACGATATAATCTGCAATGTCACTTGTCAGAAAGAAACATGAAAGCTGACGTTGCTGACGATGAGCTGAGAGCTGAGAGCGGCCATCCCTTTTCCGGCTTTTCCCTTTAGGTATTGATGTTGTTCTTTCTGAATCTGAATTCTGAAGACGCAAGACGCAATACGCAATACGCAATACGCAATACGCAATACGCATCAGCACTTTCCGACGCGATACCTGAGAAAGTGCAACTCAACTACTACGTCGTTTCGCTCGGTAACGTTACCTGGTTCGTGTCCGTACTGCGTATCTCCATCATCTAGTCTAGCTTGGTCTAGCTGCCAGGGATTCGTGTCGTGGTTCACGACTGTCGATAGTGTCGATGTCGATATTGTTTTAAATTTAAATATTATAATATTGTATGTATACATATACATATACATATAATTCCATGGCAAGATATATAACGCGGAATAAATTTGTCAATTTTTTATATCAGAATATAAGTTATTACAATACAACAACACAACAACAACGAGTAAGTTATCACTCCAACTAAACTTCCGAGAATTAAATTCCAATCTTTAGAAAGACGTTACGACGAAAAAATTTTGTCAAGTTTTCAGTTTTAATTTGAAATTTGAAGCCGCTAAATGTCGATCCGAGACCCGCGAGAGCAATTTTACATATATTCGTTACTCACAATTAGATCTATGATCGTCCGGTATATTTATCATTATATTGTAAATGAATGCGAAACAAACAATCGCTAGAATATTAATTTTATGGGTAACGGTAACGGTAACGGTAACGGTAACGGTAACGGTAACGGTCGGGTGATGTATTTTATATTTTGCGATCCATTTATTAAAAATATGCTGCAGTAACTTCACATCGTGTATGCCATTATACTTTCAGTTAGATTTGAATATGACACGATAATATATGTATAATATAATATATTGTCCTCTATCTACGCAGGCTGTCCGCTCGAGACGCTTCTAGCATACATAACTTTCAAAATATATTTAATATAGTTATATCCTGTGTTCATTGTTTACAAAATTTTAAGATTAGATTCATTCTCTCGAGACATTTTTCTCGGTATAATTTTTAATTTCTATAACTATATAAAATCATGGACTTAATTTCCTCCTAGAGATGAAGATATTTTCATTCTTTTGGTCGGTTATACGTAAATGTGTTGCAAACTCTCGCGGAAATTTGCATCTTAAGAATCATTATAACGATGGCACGGCACCGTCGGCACCACGCCGCGCGTGCGTTGGCGCGTCTTGCATGTTGCATGGCTTACGGATTACGGATTACGGCTTACGGCTTACGACTTACGACTTATGCGGCGCTTACGGTACAGAGATATTCTTATTTCTTATTTTATTAATTGAGGAGAATCGTATTTGCTTTGCTTGTGTGTGTGCGCGGATGTAGTAACATAAACACGAAACACAGTGTGTCATTTAATTGCGACAACAAATTCACATAGAGTGCACAGGCTACACGTTTTACATAGCAGTTTTACAATTATATTATTTTTGTGATAATTAAGGATCTCTTTGGATATCATTCGGGACAAAAGATCGACTCCAAAGTAAAAAATGAGAGAGAGAGAGAGAGAGAGAGATAACTAAATGTATATCGTTATAATTTTATAATTCCTTAAAAAAATGCAATCCCAGTGAGAAATGACAGGTCGGAAAGACGACTATTAGCGACTATTAGACGACATAGTCGTCTATTCCGACCTGTCATTAATTCTCACTGGAATCTTTCGAGAATTGCCTTCAAAACGTAAAGAACAATGAAAACTGCCGTTGCGAATGTCAAAGTTTATCGGTTATCTCAAAGTTTATTCGCAAAGATCCTTAATCGCGTGAAACCTGTTGCATTGTATATCGAAGACGGCAAACTACTTAAATTATATAAAGGTACAATAAGCAGCAAAGCTCTTAGCTAAAGCGTAAACTTTTGCAAACTCTAATGTGGAAAATATCCAATTTGTCAATTTTTTATCTCTCGGTATATTTAATCGAACTCACAATATAGAATATGCAGGATGTAGCAAAATTATGAGTATCAAGTTACACGTAAAAGGGAGTTTATTATAATTGGCGGAATTGCAATTGGCAATTGCAAGCTATTTGCCCCAATTCCAAAACATCTTCCGCTTTTACGCTCTTTTTATGAAAAAAGAGCGCCATTTCTTTTTACACAGTTTCTATCTTAAGCGTCGTCTACAATAGCTGTAAGCGTATGGAGTAAGATGTAAGCAGTAAGCTATTGACTAATGGGATTTTTACAATTCAAAAATAATCGACTGTGGTTGGTCAATAGCTTACTGCTTACATCTTACTACATACGCTTACAGCTATTGTAGACGACGCTTTACGCTTATTGTTAACCAATTCACACACATTTATTGTTAGTTAGAAGATTATACAAATAGAATACAAAGAATTTTACTTAAATCACACAATACGATTGCTTTTCATTTTTGTATAATACGATTATTTCTTTGGGAAACTTTAATATACGTTTGAAAACATATACATCCTATATTGTGCGAAGAGTTCAAAGGAAAATATAATACACTTGTTACAAATATCTTCTTTTCTCTCTTTTTTTTACGCAGAAAGAAAAGCAAACAACGAAATATTGGCAGTTAAACATCCTGCATTTTACGTTAAACTTTCATGCTTGCGATGAATATAATTCCACTACAATAATTGACTAAAACTTGACCTGCATTGATCTTGCTATCTTGCTAATAAGGGAATAACGATAAAAGGTTTTTACATTATAAAATGCGCTCTCTCTCTCTCTCTCTCTCTCTCTCTCTCTCTCTCTCTTTCTCTCTTCGATATATGAGATAATCGTGACGATTGCGGTTGGGAAGGCAAAAAATGAGAAACAAGAAAAGTACGTGTCACAAATACATACATTTGTCATTCACGAAGGATGGATTTAGCTAAAATAGTATACTATAGAAAATCGAATCGCTCTTGTGTCTGGATACGTAGAAAAGTAAATCGCGCGAGCACAATCGTATATTATATGTATAAGATAAGCGATACATTGAAATCGAGTACGCTTAATTTCAGATATAGAACATTGCATAATACAGAACACGTTGTGCATTGTCGTAAGATTTTTCGTGACTTTATTTTAATTAATATATCAAAGCAAATCTACACAGATCTTTCGCACGAGTACGAATGCCAAACAAATAGCTCAACATGGTCTAATAGAGAGAAATTGCATGTATACATTTTTTTTTGTTTTTTTCATAATGCATCGTCCGCATCGCATAAATGCAATTTGTTTAACTAGATTCAAACGACGAACACGATCTTTCTCTTATATATTATATTAGCTTAACAAGGGCACGGGTAATGCGAAACACGTCCTGTGACGATTGTTATTTCTCTTTGAAAGAGAGAAAGATAAAACGAGATAGGAGTATATTAGTGAAAGTACACATCTCATCGATAAAATATAATATATATGTAAACAAAGTTAGTGTACGCGTCTGTTAGTATTAATCAATTAATGTTAGATCAAAGACATCAATAAATCATCGTCTTACAACTATTAAGAATGTTTTACCTCGGAATATCCCATCGACAGAAACGGGAATACTACTTGCGGTTCGTATTATTATCGTTTGGAAAAAAATATATTGGACGCCTCGCAAAAATCTGATTATGGCACAATGATCAATAATTACCTTCGCGATTATAATATAAGCCGATTACATCGGACTTTTCGTCGAAAATTCGTAACTATTCTAAATCTGTATATGTGTTTGTGTTGTGTGTGTTTTTTCTCGCATTGACTACTCATCGGAAGAGAAAGGTTTGCACTAAATCCATAAAAATATAGATTGACATCTAACGATATTTCTTTCATTTTTCAGATTATAGAATTTTTTAATCTGACGCCTCAGAAACGATATCGATTAAAGTTTTAATTGTTTTAGCTAGTTTATGGTAGCTATGTTTTAGAGCCAGCAATGTATCTTGAATAAAATTTCTGCTGGATGATACTAAAATTTATCAAGCTTATACATTTAATCGCTAAACATTTTATTATTTTCTTGGTTATTTTATCATCTTTATCATCATCATCATTAATATTATTATTAATTTCTGGGCGGGGCGGGGAGACTTTGACTTTTCTTTTTGTACTGATCTACTGCATTAAGTATTTTTGGAAGACTTTTCTGTCCAATTATTTTATCTACTGATTTCTCTTTTCAATAACAGCAGATATTTAATGGAGAAATATTATTTACATGTACATATTATACATCCTTAATTGTGAAATTCTGTTGTCCATAAAATAAAATGATGTCATGATGTGAATAAAAAGCGATAAATCTGTTTGCTCTAATACACTAATACATATACATATACATATACATATACATATACATATGACTTTAGTAGTCATAAATTAAAACATTATGTAATTATATAAACTAAAATCTATAAATGGTATATAAGAAAAGCATATATTTAACACAAACCATCGTTTCTATAAGAATATTAAAAAGATTAATGAAGAACGAGGAGTAATATGTGCATAATATATATACAAGTATAGTAATCTATAAGTTACTGTGAAAAATAATGTCGAACTTTTAGTCAGATCATCCAGTTTTCTCTACCAGTGATTCGATATCGTACAAATTGGCACTTGTTCAGCTTAGCGGAAAATACCGTTTTTTTTTTCGCATTGTATTTTTCACATGCTGTGAATTCCGATGCGTGGTCAACCGAGAATATGTATCGCGCGTCGATGTAATACGGTCAAGCATTCTTTTTAAATTGCGCTCCCGTTGCGCACTTTCCTCTTCTTTCTGTTTCACGATGATAGAAACTCTTCAGTCTTCACGACTATTATTCACATACGTGACTCTAAATATGTACAGCGACTGCAGGTGACGGCAAACCACACGTCCTGAATCGCATTAAACATGCACCTATTCCTTCATTTTCCCTTTCGTTAAATCACTTAATTATGTTGAACACAATGATATCGAAACGCTCTTAATCATATCGATTATATTTAAACTTTGAATTTCGGTACTGATTAGTTAGTGGCTGTGTATTGAGTTGTTATGTATTGTGTTCTGACTTTCTGAGTTAAGTGGAATGCATAAATTGATTGTTGAAATAGCACAAATAATGGTCTTACGAAACTTGAGAGTATCTCATTTTAAGTAACTCAATTTGCTCCCTTTCTGAAGTAAAACAATTGTATCATAATACGATAATTGTTGTACAATCGAAAAGGGGATGATATGTAGCCATATGTTGGCATATCTATTAGCAGGCCAAAATAAAATAAACATAGAGTAGAATATCATTTTACATTTATTTTCGGACATTCATTTTTCATTCGTCAAGAAGTATTGAACACGTTGAACACGAGAAGTTAATGTCTCTTTGGCGATTTTTGTCAATTGCATTTATCTCTAAAATCGTCTCTTTCTCGATTGTATTACAGATTACAAGACAAGATACATTCTGTCTGTGTGTGTGTGTGTGTATTTATATATATTTATATATCTTGTCTTAAAATGTATCAAAACAAGAGATTTGCTATAATTTGTAAAAAAATATTTTAGAAAATATTTCACGGTTGTGGAAGAAGCAGAATGGATTTTTGTTTCGGCAGTGATTTTATTAGGCTTATTTCTCATTTGATGTATGTTCGTTATCAATTTTGTATATCGTAATTATAGGATCCTCGTGTATAATTCATCCGGTGTCAGTGATTTCCTTTCTTAAATTTCCTGTCTTTTCGTTTTATCGTTCTTCTAATTTACTTACGGAAGCGAATAGGTTTCTGATACGCAGTAAAGTATGCTACTTGATAAAAATTTGTATCTATAGGAACGAACGAACACTGTTTATTGAGAGTCTTTACTCCTTTTGGTAAATAAAATACGTCATACATCTTTTACACCGTATAAATGTCGCGTCACTTTATGCATTCCAGTAGCAAGCGGTCATATTTGCATTACATTAATCGTTTCCTAATCGTTTCTATCTTAGGCACGGCCATGGGCAGTGCTTCTTTTCGCAAATTTAGAAAGCGACCAATACTCATAATTGGAACAATAAAATCTATCGAAACCTTTGAAGGATTGTCGCGGTGTGTGTTGTGTGTTGTGTGTGTGTGTGTGTGTGTGTGTGTGTGTGTGTATAAATGTGTTATTTTTTGTGTAACCAATTTATAATTCGAGATTGCGTTAATCGCCCGTTCCCTAAATCACGATTACATCGGTATCACACCAAGGAAATGCAACATTATCGATGCACACGTACATATCGTGTTTAAGATAAGGAACGTGCGAGTACGACGCGAGCAACTCGAATAGATTTATTTGCGCGATAAGGGATAAAACAAGCGTGCCCGCTGGCGTGTGCGGCGCTGCTTCGACCGGACTTGAGGTAGAGCAAAATTCGAGAAAGAGGAAAAAGCGGAGAGACGGTGTCGTCGATAGATGACAGAGTAGCAGAGAAACTTTTGGCAGTATAGATTTTGCCCTTCTTCAAATTCTTAAAATCTGTTCCAAGTTTATTCGCCTGGTCGCCGTCCTTGAATTCACATCGCTCGGCATTACTTTGCTCCTGGTATTTTTCCCAACACCTGTACGTAGAACAAAAAAAAATGTTGGCTACATTAATGGACTGCGAGAGTTTACAACTGTCCACTAACTTGAGCTTGAGCTTACGCATAAGAATCGTTTGAATACACAAACGTTTAGCACTGCTTGCCGAATTTATTAAGAGATAAATGTAGGAAAAGAAAGAAACAGAAATAAAGCTCGCGCGCGCGTGTACTTTAGAATTTATACTTACCTTGGAAAGATCTACACCAGTCAGTGCTTGTACAGCTGGAGGTACTTGCCCAACGAGACGCGTAAGTTCTCCGCTGGTCGCGTCGCTCCCGCCGAGAAGCACAATTTCTTCCGTTCTCGCTAACGGTGCCGCGACCTCGGCTGCGATCTGTAGACGGAGAAACGTCGTCATTCTTATCGTTTATTCTTACTAACGCGCGTTATGTTACAATGCGTAAACAAAATGCAGAAAAAAAACTATAAAAACGCATCATTCACCTTCGGCAAGGCATTCAAAGTGATGTTGAGTATCGCCGCTTCGCCGTACTTTTTGTAAATCGCTGCTTTCATTCGCATGCGTTCGGCCTCTGATACACCGACAACCTCTAGAGCATGAGCCTCAGCTTCTCCGATCAATCGAATCTTCTCAGCTTCGGCTTTCGCGGCGTTCACAGTTTGAGTTCTGCAAATGACGGTGTTTAAACGCGTCGTGTCGAAAAAAAAAAGAAGAAAGAAAACACAAGTTCCTCCGAGTAAGTCTGTCACGAAAATTCTATACCTCTTTCCCTCGGCAATTCTTCCCATTTTATAGAATTCAGCTTCGGCTGGTAATCGCACTGTACTCTGGAGCTCATGCTCCTTTCGACGGACCTCCTGAACCTCGACTTCGATTTGTTTGCGCCTCTCCACAACTTCTATCTGTATCTCCTCGTTTCGTATCCGCTGTTTTATCTTTGCCGCTTGAAGCTCGTAAGCTAACTGCGCCTCGGCTTTCTAAAGATAATCAGAATAAAGTTATAGATAGATATAAGTGAGCACTATTGACGGATTTTTAAAAATATCGAGCGCGTATTTCGCTACCGAAAAAAAAAAGAAAAGAAAAAACTTACCGCTGTATTAACTTCTTGATCGAAATTAGCCTTTTGCAATTGGTAGAGTCTTGCATTGTCCTCTATCTTTGTGTCGGTATTGTATTTTATGTCCATCGCCGATTTTTCGCATTCTGCTTCCTATCGTGGAAGAAGGAAAAAATTATGATATATCGTGAGACTGCGTTAACAAGTTGCAAACTATACAGAACGTCTTGCTCGATATCATCCTGTCTCTCTCGGCTAATTGGAATCGATTTTTTCTCCCGATTGGATTGTAAATGTACGAAAATGTAAAGAAAAATTTTGTCGCACATTCCCATTTTTTACAATTAAAGTTAAACTCAAACTCAAAGTTCATTAGAAGCTTATTGAATTAAAGACACAGACTTTTGTCGCGATAATTACTTACAACACATGTGTATCAAGAACGTAAGCGCGCGGAATTTATATGAGAAACAGAAACCTTGTCATTTTCATACAAGTAACGAAAACATACCCTAATACCGGCATCTCGATTTGCCTCGGCGACGCCCACATCAGCGTCTCTTTTAACAGCGGCCGTCTGGGCTTTGCCGAGCGATGTTAAATATTGAACCTCGTCGTAGACATCCTTTATCGTAAACGAGAGGATCTCGATGCCCATGCGACCGACGTCCGGCGCGGCGACTTCTCGCACGAGAGCCGCAAATTGATCTCGATCCTTGTAGACTTCCTCCACGGAGAGAGTTCCTGAGGAAAAACGTCAAAACGTTTTCTTCCAACAATTAAGTCCATCGTAAGTGTAGCTTTAACCCTTTAACTCAATTGACGGACCCAATTACGATACGATTTAATACGATAAAAATAGATAATAAGCAAATAATAAATATTTGGGATTTTTTTCTCATATCTAAATTATATTCTAGACATACTCGTACATTATAAAGACACTAAATTATTAATCGTTTAAGTTTTTAACGATTGTAATGTTAATCCGAAAGTTCTATTTTACACATGAACGTCGAAAGCTACAACTGTGATTGTATTTATTAAAATGTTTATTATACAATATACATTATATATTACAGCTATGATGGTGACCTGTGATGGATGATGGGTTAATAAAATGAAAGAGCTAATTAGAGCACTCTCGACCGTCGACGTCGAAGGACCGACAGAGAGAAAGGTACCTGCTAATTAATATAACAACAACAACAACAACAACAATAATAATAATAAAGTAAAACGTGACGACCAGAGAGTGAGCAAACGTATACCCAGTATAGCTCGAAGATGACCCTCTAAGGTGGATAGGATCGTGGACTTGATCTCGTGAACGCTCTTTCCGAGAAACTGTTCACTGGCAGTATGCAACAATTCGTCGGCCTTCATGATTTTGCACTGTGCCACTCCAGTGACCGTCAGCGGCACCCCCTGCGCCGTTTCTACGCTTTCGCACACCGGGTTCAGAGTCATCACCTCCAGCGACAACCGCTGTACGTCGGTGACGAACCACCAGGTAAACGCGTATCCGCCGACGATGGTCCTCTTTCTCATGGAGCCGCAGCATCCTCCTGCGGAACGCAAAAACGATTTGTCGTCACTACGAATATTTACTTACAATTAAGGTTGTTTTTCAACAAATATATATTGGCGAGAAAATTTACTTGCGATTTATACATTTTATTTGATGTTGAGCTTTCATGTGTTATTCGTTACTCGTGTTATTGTCAAGTTTTGCTTTCGGATAAAATTTCTTTGTATGGATCAAAGTAATTTTTTCTTTGTGAAAAATCGTTTGCTTTTCATTGAGAGGAGAAAGAAATATCGGTGCCTAGACTGACAATGAAATAAATCAATTTTACGCACCAATTAGAATTTATATACGATATCCTTATAACGCTATACTATTGCAAAAGTTATTGCAGGATATATTAAGAGGATTAAAATCTCACAATCAGATGCAGTCTTACATTTATATACGTACTTTTTATTTACATATGTTTTACATATGATCATACTGAAATCTCTCTATAAAATAATAAGTAATTACAATTGTAAAAGTGAGAGAGAGCGAGAGAGAGAGAGAGAGAGAGAGAGAGAGAGAATTCAGGTTAAAAAAAGATTTATACTTTCTAGGGTACGCGTTGCCACGATATCATCGATCAGCTTGTAATTCCGAACGATCGTTACGCACGCCTTGTATCACAACAATAAGTAGGTCAGCCCCGATAACGGATGAGTAATTCTTCAGCCGCTAAACCCTCAGGGCATAATTACAGAGTTCCTCCGATCCATTGGGAAAACCAAATAAGATATATCACGTTATCGCGCGTGTAATTTTTAAATACCTGTCGCGAAATTCTTCTCGTCGATATTACATTAGATGACATGACAATGATGACGCCGATATACTTAATAGATATCATCGCGATTACATCACAGAGATTATTCTCATATGTCATTGTACAATATTGAAATCTTAATATAATCCGCTGGCAGATCTTGATAATGACACTTTGATATTTCCGTACCAAAAGTATAGGACATAACAAATTAGTTGGTGGACTCGCAATGAAACAAATTATTTATTGTTCAAAATTTTTCGAAAATGCCCGATATATATATATCGTATTTATAGTTGACAAGTGAAAAAAAATTAAAAACTTTACGTATATCTCGTACTCTCGAAGAAAATGACGAAATGTATCCGTGTAGCAAAAATCCAAGGAAGCCAGACAATGAGAAAAATTTGTCTCGTTGACAAGACGTATCAATTAATAAAATTATTTTATCGTCAACTACGTTTTCGCATTACGTGAATTTCGTTTCGCATTACGTGATGTCATTCCACGTGTGCGCTTCTCATTCACTCGTCAGCTGAAGCTACGATATTTTTAAGGCGAGCAGGGAACAATAACCCGGAGAACGGGATCGAAACGAGAAGGGAGATCACCGGTATATGTATACCGGCATTACCGGCATGAAGCCAACAAGGAGGAAGATTGAAAGAGAAAGAGAGAAGGCAAATCGATGACCGTTATGTGCCGCATGCCACTTGCCGCGTGCCGCGTCTACGGGACTGAAGAGACCGGAAAGCCATAGCCATAGCCGATCATACATACATTATCCTCAATGAGATATCCACACCTGGCTACGTGCACGTAGTCTCGAGGCTGTGCTGTAGCTGTAGCAAGGTCATGGTCAGTATTACTCCGTTCTTCGTCGAGTAATATCGTTCGGATGTTCCGTCCTCGCGCTTGTATCGCTCATTGTCAGATAGATGATCAGAAGATCCCGTACTCTGATGCGTACCATCTGCTCGAATTTCGCGGGTACTCTTCGACGAAGAAATTTCACTTCGGTATTTCGATATACGCGAATACGGAAGAATTATCTCGTTTTTTTCACAGCTCATCGAAGCTCTTTGCCTGAATGTGTTTAGAGTGTGACAAGCACAATATTCGCTTTGGTGTCATTGAACCTGCGGCGCATCGAGAACGCACGCAAGCAAATTGACTTTGGTTATAGAATTTGAATAAGATTCGAAAGAAGGTAGGTAAAAAAAGTAGGTAGAAAAAGGAAAAAGGAAATTATTATCTATAATGCTATTTATTTTTCATATTCTTTAACATTTTATACTTTTATAGCTGAGCTTTTCAATATGTGTTATATTTTTGTGAAATATTACTTTCTCAATAAGAGAGAGAAGCTCTTTTAGCTAATATTATAATATCTCTTGCTCTACGGATAAGATTTTCTTGTGTGCAAGTTGGACTATTATTCGCGCGTTATCCAATCTATTTTCAGCCGTTGATTCAGAGACATCAATTAGAAAACTTTCTGTTATTAATGTAATCACAAAATAATGATATTTGGATGCATTAAACTGTTTTCATTTAAAAATTACTGCTCGAAGACAATTATATATATTTTTTTTTGATTATGAGAGGAACACATTGCTTCTTCAGACACAGAGACTCACATGTGCACGAATTTTCGGATACCCTGGTATATATAAATAAGCTTTTTTCTTTTCTCGATAAAAAGGTAGATCGATAAGAAAAATAGTGAATGATTTCAACGTATAATATAAAAATATAAAAATACATACGTGGAAAATTTTTACGTAAAAATATCTCGCAAAATTATTAAAGAATTACTATTTAAGAATGTTGGAAACTTCTAGAATGTATAACGTTCTCCGCCGACTCCGCCGTCTTTCAGGAAGTAGGCAACCAGTGCAGCTTTCCTTTTCGAATCGTTTAGCTCACGTTAATTAATTCGTTTCGTTTGACACAAACCATGGCTTCATATTTCCGCAATTTTCTCATCCTTATTTATAATTCGGTCTCTGAGATTTCCCCCCTCCCCCCCTCTCTCCCTCTGATTTTTGTTGAGCTCCTAGTTGGCAATACGTATTGCAACAGTTTACAATAAGAGTCACGTGTGTCATTACAGCTCAGTTCCCAGAAAGATATCAGATTTTTAAAATAAACATACATTTTATTTATAAGCATTCGATGTAACATATAGTCTAAATCCATTTGTTGTATCTGATGTCACGGCCATGATATAATCGGAAAACGATAAAGTATAAATGTGTTATCATCATTAGTTATTTGTCGAAACGTGATTTCTGACGCGAGAATCTGTTTCAAAAACAGATAAATTCGTTTAACAGGGGATTTAACAGATTGAAGAACTCACGAAATGATTATGAATATGCGGATGCGTATAACAGATTTCAGATTTGAAAGTTTCACAAGTAATTGATATTCACTTCGCATCGTCAGATTGCTCAGACCGGGCAGCGTGGCTTCCCCTTTGTCAATTTCTAACGTGATGGTTGCCGAGCTATTGGTTTCATTTTAACAGTATGGCGCGGCGCATTGGTTTTATTCGGTGTTAGATATGTTGCCTGGAAAATTCCTCAATCAAATTAAAAGATAATAAATACTACTTACATCACACATTCACAACCATACAACAACACATGCATTGAGAAAGTCGTATAATGTCGCTACGTGACAATCGGAGAAATTTTTAGCAATTAAAACATCTTCTCCGTACGAAGAGTTAAAAGTACAAAGTAGAGTAAGCATATCTCATCGTGTTATATAATTGAGATACTACTCAACAACACATCTATTATGCTATAAAATAATAACAGATTTATACCATTTTTCATGGATTTTGAAAATAATCTTGGAAATTATAATATATATCATCAGGCGAAAAAAGGAAAGTGAAAAAGAAGTTGGTGTGTACTCATTGTCAGTGGTGTAATAAGAAAATAAATAGCATACAGTGAGATATTAGTAAATTTTATATTTCGCGCATGTATTAGGTACAAATTCCAGTTCTTCGGTATAGGAAGCACCGCGTAGCGGGAAGATAAAATGGGCATCGAAAGCTTTCTGGCAGAAAGTTTGACTTCAGCGTCCACAAGCGGACTTTCATTATTCTTTCCGGTTCTCGCTGCGACACTTGCCTACTTTCATTACGAAGTTCTGGATAATGAAGCCCCGCCGATCAACGTGCCGTCAGAGATGTTATTACCTTCGTATGATTTTATAGTGATAGGCGCAGGTAGTGCAGGTAAGTTGTTAAATAAAACGTTGTCGAAACTCTCGCGTTATTTCGTTATTTATTTAATAATGAACGCGATATGTAATATTTTATTTATTTATTTAATCACTGCTTTGCCTGCGGATAAACTTCCGTGTAATAAAATGTTTTGCAATTACACATTTACATTTACTCTAGTTATTGCACATATCTTTACTTTGCTATATATTTTATTATTTATTTTATATAACTAAAAAAAAACAACTCAAAGATTTTAATCTCAAACTCCCCTCTTCAAAAATTCAAAACCCCAATCTAAAATCTACTATTTATTCTTTCTTACAATTAGCTTCTCTTAAATGTCCTGTAACTTGTATGTATAAACTTTTCTGTTTCTCTAGCTCCTATATTCGTCTTCTCATTATTCCTCCCTCTATGTTCTAGAATCCTCGTCCTCTGCTTTCGCCTCTTCTTCTTCCTCCTCTTCTCTCTCTCTCTCTCTCTCTCTCTCTCTCTCTCTCTCTCTCTCTCTCTCTCCTTTACTATTTTTTTCATAGCTTCCAGTTCTTGCCCCTCATCTCCCAGAACCTCCTCCAACGTATCGTTTTGTTTCGTTACCTCACATTCCTCTATGTGCGATATGTAATATATCTCTCACACAAATATCTCTCCTTTGTCTAACATTTCCTTCCTTTTCTTTTTGTTGCATCAGGAGCCGTAGTTGCCAGTCGTTTATCCGAAATCGAGGATTGGAACGTATTGTTGCTGGAAGCAGGCGGTGACGAAACCGAAATCTCGGACGTGCCTCTGTTTGCCGGTTATTTACAACAAAGTAGAGTAAGCATATCTCATCGTGTTATATAATTGAGATACTACTCAACAACACATCTATTATGCTATAAAATAATAACAGATTTATACCATTTTTCATAATTTTGAATAGCTGGATTGGCAATACAAGACCGAGCCACAGGGTGATGCCTGCCTAGGTATTATATAATTCATCCTTTCTTTCCCCTCAAACCACTGACGGTCAACCAGTAGCTGGAGAAACTGTTCGTCATGTTTTTCTTTTTACATTATTAAACATTTATAGCGATGGAGAACGGCCGTTGCAATTGGCCTAGAGGCAAAGTATTGGGCGGAAGCAGCGTTCTCAACTACATGCTCTATTTAAGAGGAAATAAGCGAGATTACGACATCTGGGAGCAGCAAGGTAATCCTGGCTGGAATTCGCGTGAACTTTTGTATTACTTTAAGAAATCCGAGGACAACAAGAATCCTTACTTGCTTCGCACGCCGTATCACGCGAGCGGCGGATATTTGACGGTGCAAGAAGCACCGTGGCACACACCTCTAGCAGCGGCTTTCGTCCAGGCTGGTCAAGAGATGGGCTACGAAAATCGCGATATCAATGGTGAATTTCAAACCGGCTTCATGATTGCTCAGGGCACTATCAGGCGAGGCAGTCGTTGCTCGAGTGCAAAGGCTTTTCTGAGGCCGGCCAGGCTCAGGAAGAATCTACACGTGGCGATGCACGCGCACGTCACCAAAGTGCTGGCGCACCCTAAAACAAAGCACACTTACGGGGTAGAGTTCGTCAGAGATGGCAAGGTCTTTCGTATTCGCGCAAAGAAGGAAGTGATCGTGTCTGGTGGCGCGGTAAATTCGCCTCAGTTGTTGATGCTGTCCGGGATCGGGCCGAAGGAACATTTGCGAGAGCTCGGGATTCCATTGATTCAAGACAGCAGGGTTAATATTTTAGATGAAGAATTTTTCGATCTCTCTCTCTCTCTCTCTCTCTCTCGGTCAAAGGTCTCTGCACCTTACTAGATAAATACATATATACGCCATACGTCAGTATTGTGTAACTTTACAAATCGGTCAGAGAACTTTCGAGCTTTAGTCAACAATCTCAACCTTATTTATTTATATACATTTATATATATACGAAATTCTCCAGGTCGGCTATAATCTTCAAGATCACGTTGGCCTCGGTGGACTCACATTCATGGTCAACCAGGAGATTTCTATGGTGGAAAAACGGCTGCAAAGTAGTGCCCAGGCGGTGATGCAGTACGCTGCGCTAGGTGACGGGCCCCTGACGGTGCTTGGAGGCGTCGAGGGCATCGCCTTCGTCAACACCAAATACGCGAACGCTTCGCTGGACTTTCCCGACATTGAGCTGCATTTCATTTCCGGTTCGACAAATTCGGACGGCGGAACTCAAATAAGAAAGGTGCACGGACTGACGAAGAAGTTCTACGATGCCGTTTTTGGGTCGATCAACGACAAGGATACGTGGAGCGTGATTCCAATGCTGCTGCGACCAAAGAGTCGCGGGATAATCAAGCTGCGTAGCAAAAACCCGTTCGAGTACCCTCTCATCTATGCGAATTACTTCAAAGAACCGGAGGACATCGCCACGTTGGTCGAGGGAGTCAAGATCAGCGTGGCTCTGAGCAGAACCAACGCCTTCAGGCGATTCGGAAGCGAGCTGAACTCGCAGCAGTTTCCAGGATGCGAAAACATCCCCATGTATACCGATCCTTATTGGGAATGCATGATCAGGTCATGTTTTTTTTCCTCTAATATTGGAAAAATTAATATGTGCAGTATCACACATGAAATAGTTTCAAGCTACTAAGATCCATGCTAGACTGCGTAAATGGCGTTTATTAATTTAATTTGATTGTATATCATAACGGTCATGTTACTCTTTATAGGTCATATAGCGTCACAATTTATCATCCGGTTGGCACGTGCAAAATGGGACCTTACTGGGATCCCGAGGCCGTCGTTGATCCGCAACTCAGGGTCTACGGTGTGACTGGGCTTCGCGTGATCGACGCGTCAATAATCCCTAATCTCGTGAGTGGAAACACGAATGCGCCAACAATCATGATCGGCGAGAAAGGTGCAGACATGGTCAAAGAATATTGGAAGTTGAAGTGGAAGAGCAGATCCGAGCAGCAGTCCAGCGAACGATAAGACGAGCCTGCGCGCACGTCTTTTACGTCCCTATTCTTCACGTCCTTATTACGGATTACGGATTACGGATTACGGATGAGGACAACAGGGTGCGATAGTACAAGAGCACTAGTGCCGTCGACATGAAAAGACTTGGAGAAGAAACTTGGACTTAATATTTTTTATGAGCCATATGTGTAAGAATATCCGCGAATCTGCACGCGAATATCATCGTGCATTTTACGTATACCTTGCGTTACGTAATGTAGGTGTACACTTCTGGAGAGAGCGCTTGTAAAACGGCGGAATATATTTAGAGTAATTGATACCGAATTATGTATATGACGCAGATGTACGCATCGTTTTAAATAATTAGAGAATGTAATGTCCAATTATATATATACATATATGTATATGTATATATATAATTATATAATTATAACAGTATATAGGTATACTGTTTTCAAAATTGAATTTTTATCTTTATCTATTAGTAAGTGACCGATACTCGACATGAAAAGTAAATATTCGAGCTTGATTCGCATAATCATTGTTACCTACTCTTACCTTAATTACATTTCGTGATGAAATTTTCCTCTTCTAGAAATAATCTTTAAAGCGATGAAAGCTCGAAACAAATTCAACAAATTACAACAGGATAGCAAATCGTTGGAACAAATCTCACAATCAGTCATGAACAAAGTACCTAAAAGAGAAATCTCTGCATTAGGCCAATATTTATTTATTCACTTTAGTGCTGAGAGTTTTCTGTCCAAGAATCAAAACAAATATGTGAATACCAAAAAGAAAATAACAAGAAAGCACCATCGCAGATCGTAAGACACGTCCATCATGCCTCGCATATTCTGCAGTTTCGAGAAAGACTAACGCGCGCGTGCGCCGATGATTATGTGATAACAGAAAAGGGTGCCGATATGTGATAAAGAAAGATTCGGCATAATTCGGCATCTGTTAAAATAAAGATTGCGTTTCGCGAGAGTTGCGGGATGGACCGTGTATCGCTATCTTTCGTTTTACTATATACAATAGTATAGTATTGTATGTGTACAATCGGTACATTTGTAACATTCTCGAAGTAAGAAAAAAAAACCGCTTCAACTTTAATTGCGTTTCTCAATTGTACCGCTTACAACGATGCCAATATAACTGCAGTAGGTATGACGATGATTTGGCACTTGTCTAGAAACATGATAAAATTCTTTGCTTCTTTGCAGGACACTAATAATTTGTAAAATAAGAAAATAAATTTAAATTAAAAAAAAATTCCTTACCTATATCTTCACTTTTTTTTCGCTCGATCCCTTGATTATTCAGCAGATTATTTGCGCGCGTGTGCGTGTAACTCGTAAACTATACTTGTATCGAGCTTATGATATTATGGTGAACCTACTGGGCGAATGATGAACGGCACGCACGTATATAACGAAATAAAAAGATTACTATAGTATATGATAAGTTATCTCAATTTGTTACGTGATGCTCATGCAGTTCGAGATCGTTCAAAATATATTTAATCAATTCGCATCGTTACACGTGACACGACACGCGTTGTCACATATGCATACGTCGATCGACGGTCCCGAGTAAATAATTTTGACATTACGGTAAGGCCAGAATTCTTTAGACTCGTCTGTCGTTGAAAATTAGTACTTGAGGTTATCGCAGAAAGATCGTACCAACAATCGTATCATACAAGCCCGAAAACATGAGGTATGTATACACATTATACCTACATACGTGATGGCAGAATATAATTTATCACAATTGCAATGCAATGTATTGTATCTGCGCGTTTCAATAGTGCACATAAGCTCCTTAAAAATCCACCACATGCAATACACCATCGAAAAATATTGTATATAAATATCGATATGCTTTCGATCTTTCGTGTATGCATTTTCATGATTTATCCTTAAAATTTCAAGACAAATTACGATTAAAATTTGATTGTGACTTTTATCGCTTTATTGAGGTGCACGGGTGCTTTCTTATCAGTTTATTTACATTGTCTCCATTCTTGCCGAGATAAAAAATCGCTAGCTCGTCATAATGTGTAATAACACTAATAACGTATAATTTATTATCAGTACATGCAGAGTGTATATAATATATATTAATATAAAACGTATAAATCAAAAAATGATATTGGTATTGCGATATACATATACCTACAGGTTTACTCACGCGAATCATGATAAATGCACATCGCGCGTTGAAATGCGCACTCTCTTTCGCATACTTTCAATTTTTGGTAATTTAATTACCAATAAAAATAAGGTAACGGCGAGAAGCAACATGATGATCTACGAAACACGTGTCGATGTAATTACGCAACTTTAGAGATGACGGAAGACATCGTACCAATATAACGATATAACATAAAAAAATTGAAATAACTTTTATTACAATTTGATTGTAAGTTATTAGATATTTTATTTAGATATAAGAGAAAAAGAGACATGCATTCGAATATTGAAATATATTATTTGAAAAATTCAGACATCGCGCGTATCACAACGAAACATTCCTTTCTGTCTGAGGTAGGTTTTTACATTTATGACGACAATCTTTCTTGAAAAATCTTGAAAAGTGGCAAAGGGGCAAAACATATTTAAATGATCTTTTCCCTCGACGAGATGTCTGGATATGTCCCCCGGACCCGGATATGTCTCCCCAAGATATCTCTATTGATATTACCATTCTCCGCAATAGTTTTGCGTTAGAACAATGACGTTAAACGTATCGTTGCACGTCGGTCACAGGTGCGTGCGTATTTACTCTCAAATCATAATATTAATATAATGACGCGTGATCCATATGTTATACAAGTGCCGTGATACGCGTTGTCGAGTGAAGTTCTCTTCCTCCACCGCGCGAGTATGTGGTGTCCTGGTGCTCCTCGTCATATATCCGAAATGTAAATCGTGATAGGGTTCATTTTTTCCCTATAAACCAGTACAAATTCTTCGTCTTCGGGACGGTAACGATAAGTTGAAGCTATACCTATAGTATATAAAGCTTTGCGATAACAGCCGGAGATATCGTCAAGTTCGAGGTAAAAGATAAGGTCCTTTTAATTAAATAAAAAGGAAAGAAACGTGAGATATTAAGTACAGCAATGCAAAGGCACTGCTCGCATTATCATATCTGCGTGTTACGAAAACGAACTACAGGCAGCTCGTAAATGTGTTATTATTATTACAATATATATACGCGTTTTATTGTCAAGTCGGTCAAGTTTCAGTCATTGACTTAAAATATTGTGAATTAAAATATTGTGTGTACTAATATGACAACAAATAACAAAAAAAAAAAAGAAAACAGAATGATACAATTTTTGAAATGAGAAAAATTTTAGCGTCCATTTTAACAAACGGTATCATGCCTGTTTGTAATAAGTCTTCATTTATGTAACGAATAAATAATTTCTTTATCGCGTCCAACGAAATTTCGCTCGTATCTTCTCAATTCAGCGTATGACTTGTAAACTTTAACGAGTCTCTCTCTCTCATTATTTTTGTTTATCTCGTTCTCTTTTGAATAAAAGAAATTCTTTTACAATTCATCGGATGTACAAGTAAGATCGAAAAGTTTATTGTCTGGCTTCCTTAAAGTGTTGATCACTCGATCGTAAATCCTCGAAGAGTACTTAAATCAATACTTGCATTAATCCACGCGGTGTGAATCCTGCTTGGAGCCAACTAAGACGAAGACTCGGACGATGACGTCACACCACGTGTGTCTTATTCGTCAACGAATGTTTCTGACCACACGCGATGAGTTTCTCGATTAGTGCATATAGTGTGGTCGTATAAGTTATGCTGTCCCTTTGGCTGTGCCGAACGTTACGGTACATGTCGAGAAACATTATCGTATTGCGATTCCGAGACGCTCCGAGTCGATCGTTTAAGATAATCTGTGGTTTTGGTGACAAGACGAATCAATTGGTGCCTACTATATCATCGTACAAACGTCGTCGAAATATCAATTACCACGAAATGTATAGATTTCATATTTTTATCCTGATTTCAGGTAATATTTTAAAAAACATCAAGTCTAGAATGTATGGATATTTCGAAATGCCCTTTACATTGAGATGTGTCTTTTAGAGATACCTATATGTACATCGAGAGACACATGCAAAAAATGTCAAACTTTCTTCAAAGAGCCTGCTTTGTACCCTTTTATGTAAGCTCTTGTGACTTGTTAAAAAAATATATGTGTATATACTTATATATCTGTAATGCGAATATCAAGCGCAATCCGATACCATTGTAAGTGTGTGAACGACATTCGTTTCTACCGACGAAGAAAATACGATTTAATTAAAATTTTGATAAAAATTTCTACAAACTTTCTCAGGTTCTTCTATGTGTAGTAAAATTAAAACTCTCATCTAAAATGACCATTTGTCTTTGTCTTATCTCTTTGTCTTGAGTCATCTACGATGTCTACACAATGTTAATGTACAGTTTAACGAAATTTCACTTGCTCCGTTTGCGGATGGAGAAACTTCTGCCGGGCATTTCGCAAATGTGATATATTCGTCATGTCGTATCGGACGTACTGCGTACTCTTTGATCTCTGTAGCGAAAATTTATAACAAACAAGCAATAATTTTCACGTATAAAAAAGAAAAACGCGGTATATACTGGATATAATCTTTTAGTAAATGTAAAAAATGCTAAACATGACTGAAAATGATATTGATACGTTTCATTTAATATATCGCGCGTTTAAAAGAAGATAAGAAAATTAATAATAAGAGAAAGGATATAACAACTAATTATATATTATATATATCCTTATACAAATTGCGGATCCTTTAATATTGCGTCACATGAGGTAAAATTTAAAACAATGCCACAGAGAGGTTTAACTGATAGGTAGGTATAAGTGCGGGACAATTAAGTTTATTGCAAAACGCGCTTATTACATTGTCGACGTATATGCTATTGCTTTCAATGCTATTCTCTCATAAATCGTATGTATAATCGACGTTTCGTTCCTCTCGCCCCAGTGTTTAGCCGACATGTGTCGAAACCTTATCGCAATCATTTTCAAGCGATTATACATACATATATGTATATCCTTTTATTAACGAGCACAACGTAAAGTCTGTATTTTAGTAATGCTACGATGCTCTACGATAATGATCGAACGTTGACTCCTGTGTCCAACTTATCTCTTTGGAGAGATACAGTAGAATAAAATGTGTTTGGTCAACGTAAATTATAACGAGATATACAACCACGCACAGGCGCGCGTGTAGATGACATAATGTGATATTATTTATTAAACGGTATAAAATATTATTTGGAAACTAAATTATATATATATATATATATATATTACAATATATAAACGCTATCATTCATCTTCTTGCAATTTACTCAATACAAGTCGCAATTTTATTTCAACATTAACTTTCATATATTCCTTCTCTCTCTCTCTCTCTCTCTCTCTCTCTCTCTCTCGCTATACACTTGTCATTTTCACACAGATGTCGAAAAAGACGATAGTCTTTAAATTGCAGACATGCGGTGGTACTTCCTTTGGTTAGCCTTGGCGCATTATATTATCGCTACTCCAGTCAAGGCACATCATCAGGTAAGATAATATTCTTTATATTGATTATAGTATTGACAATTTTTCAACTTGTAATGATACGTCAATTTCAGAAAAAAAAAAAGAAAACTTTATGTCTTCTTTTTAAATAAACTATCCAATCTCTCTAATAAGCTGGCACAATTGTATACCTAAATATCATTTTAAACAATCGGATAATCTGATCGGTTTTAAACCTGACACGTTTCAGCGCTTTCAATTTTGTTGCATCATACCCTTACGAGGCAATTGTAAGGCCACAAATCTTATGCAGAGCATAAAAAGAGAGAAGTAGATAAAATAAAAAAAATTAAATTCTCATACACAAATTTCAAAAATATATTATTATAACATAACAGTACATAATACTTATACTATTATGTTCATATAGATAATGTTTAAATAAACATTTTTGAGAAATTTTTAAGAAACGTGAATCAAGGCGTGACGTAAGATGTATTCGCGTATATATCGTTCGAGTAGAGTTATGGTTTGTGTCGTGTATATGCATCTTTTGCCGCGACTCGAGGGAATCCTGATTATCGGACGGGAAAGACGTTACCGTGAATTTATAGTAGCTGCAAGTAACGAGCCTTACAAAAAAACTCGCAATAATTTGGATAGTGTGGCGTAATTATAGAAATGCGGGAAGCATGAGTTTAGAGACTAACAATAAGATTAATATAATCTGTACAAATGCATCTGCTGGAAAACATCTTCCTTACATATTAGACTTTAGAGAATGGATACTAACGTATTCTAGATAACTTTGATTGCTTTAATTTCTTAAAGGAATACATAATTCTTTCTTCTTATCAAGAGTTTCACATTGGCATGTTTAGCTTTGGTATACGTATCTATTTTATATTAGAAAAAAGCACGCACAATATTCGAGACAGTGTTTATACATATCGAGATTTAATATGGCTAGAAATATGGCTGGTTAAAACGGTTGTGAATCTCTATCTCAAAATAACAGTATTCTTTTACCCTGTACCATGTACCCACTTAAAGCAAACGTTATTCTCTAGTCAATTCAAGCAGCCAGCAACTATGCAGCCACCGGATGTTGCTCTTGCCAGTTTGAGGATACGCGATACATGAGTCGAATCTGTGGTGTCAGTTATAGTTTTATGACGTTGGTTCAACATGCAATGTCCTCCAAATGCGACATTG
The DNA here is from genome assembly GCA_035220615.1 of Leptothorax acervorum. Lineage (NCBI taxonomy): Eukaryota > Metazoa > Arthropoda > Insecta > Hymenoptera > Formicidae > Leptothorax > Leptothorax acervorum. Next base: position 101,806 of record JASTWQ010001261.1, on the reverse strand, counting down.
CTGATCCTTGTCGACGATTAGGCAGAGACGAAGCACCGAACGAAAACGAATGGTAAGAGATACGCCAAGTTTATGTATAGTGCAAAAGTACTTGTAGGTATTCCATTCTTCTATATTATGAAAAATCTGCACCCATGTTATCGTCAATGTCTTCAGGTTCGACTTTATAATTGTCGGCGCAGGTGTGGCCGGACCAATAATCGCGAGAAGATTGAGCGACAATCCATGGCAAAAAGTTTTGCTCATCGAAGCTGGCCCGGAAGAACCTAGTATGACAGCTATACCAGGATTTGCGTTCAATGCTATAAATACGTCTCTCGATTGGAACTTTAAGACGGAACCAACGTTATCGCACCCTACCGCCTGTCTGGGTATAAAATTATCATTCGTTCTCTAAAAGTCCTACATCAAAATTAGAATAATTAAATCGATAATTTAAATCTTGATAGAGAGAGAGAGAGAGAGAGAGAGAGAGAGAGAGAGAGAGAGAGAGAGAGAGAGAGAGAGAGAGAGAGAGAGAGAGAGCTTTCATCTCGTACTTTCGCTGAACAATACAGCTTTTATCTGAAAAGTCTGCCAAAGGCCATCAATTATATAGGTATAAAGAAAATCTCAGTAGAGATCGAAATCGGTCTTGGAATTTGCAACCAATTTGAATTACTCGTACTATAAAATTTAATTTATTGCACGTACAACCGCGCCCAGATTCGTACTAGCCGTCGATTTGTGACTACATCAGTTGTATGTTGACGATTCAAATAAATAAATAAATGTGTTTAATCATTTTTCCGAAAAACTTGAATAAATTTCAACATTGTGTGTGAGTGTGTATGTACAATTGTATACATATACATATATATTTTCTTCTTTTTAGAAACGGACGGCGTCTGCACTTGGCCAAGAGGCAAAATGGTCGCTGGAACCGGCGGTTTGCACGGTATGATGTACATCCGAGGGCACCCTGAAATCTATAATCGCTGGGCGCGGGAGGGTAACTTGGGTTGGTCCTACGACGAAATCAGTCATTATTTTGAACGGGTGGAAAATCCAATCGATCCAACAATCTTAGCGGATAAGCCTAGAACCCTGAAGGAGGGCGGCCCAATGAATATTCAGTATTATCCGCACAAGCCGGAATTCGCGGACGTACTGTTGGCAGCCGCTAGTGAGCTGGGTTACAGAACCTCTCGGTTAAAGGAATACAGCCAAACCGGCTTCATGGTTGCGCCGATGACGACCGAGAATGGTATGCGTCTCACGACTTCGAGAGCATATTTGAGACCTGTTCACGACCGCAAAAACCTGCGAGTTCTGACAAATGCGCAAGTCACCAAAATCTTGATTAGCCCGTGGGAGCAGAAGGCTTACGGCGTGGAATTGGTGGATAAGAACGGCTACAAGAGAGTGGTGAAATGCGACAAGGAGGTGATCTTGACGGCTGGTGCTATCGGCTCACCGCACATCCTTATGAATTCTGGCGTGGGACCCGAAAAGGATCTTACTAAGCTCGGTATTAAAGTGTACAAAGACCTGCCGGTTGGTAAGAACCTGCACAATCACGTATCCGTGGGGGTGCCCATGAGCATCAGGGACATCCCATACGAGATCATGACCATGGACGCCGTGAATGAATATCTGGAGAGCAAGACGGGTCCATTGGCCAGCACCGGTATCACTCAAGTCACTGCTTTCCTCGAGAGCAGCTACGCGATCAACGGTATTCCGGATATCCAAGTCTTTTTCGACGGTTTCAGCTCCACTTGTCCGAAAACTGGTCTACCTAACGAGTGCATCAACGGTAAGATCCAGTCCGATTGTCCAGACAGAAGGGAGATCGTGGCGAGACCTACGGTGGTTTACACAGAGAGTCGAGGTGACTTGAAACTTGGTTCAAATAATCCTTTGGATCCACCGCTGATATATCCGAATTACTTTACAAACGAAAAAGACCTGACGGTTCTGCTCGAAGGTGTCAAAAAGATTAGCAAGCTCGTTGACACGCCCGCCATGAAGAAGTGGGACCTTCGCTTGGAACAAGCGACAAGTCCATTGTGTAGGGAGTAAGTAATGCTGAAGGTGATAACTCGTACTTATAGAACAAGTTTTCTTACAACTTGCAGTATTAATCCTGAATCTCTGATTCCTAGATGAGTTTGTACTCTCTCGATTTTTCCTTCCAGCGAAAGTGTTGAAAATCGAGATATCAATATATAGGAAAAAGGAGAATATTCTTGATTTGAAAATATTTTTAGTTTTAACGTGAAAATCTTGAAATAAGATTATATTGAGTTATTATATTAAACGATTATATTAAACAAAGAAAACTTGCTTAAATGAAGCATTTATATAGCATTTATATATTTCAACCAAGAAAAAAATATTAAAATAAAGAGTTGAAATTCTTATAAGAAAATTATAATTGTTTCGTATATAAACAAGATTATCGTAACAACTATAATCTTCTTATAAGAATTTCAACTCTTTATTTCAACATTTTTTTCTTGGTTGAACTATATGTATATAAATGCTTCATTCAAGTAAGTTTTCTTCGTTTAATATAATCGTTTAATATAATAATGCAATATAATCTTTTGTCAAGATTTCCACGTTAAAACTAAAGATATTTTCAAATCAAGAATATTCTTTATTTCTGTGTAGTTTTCGTCGTTTTTGAGATACCAACGGCTCAAGACAGAGATCTTTCCGAAAACAGAGTAAGGAGAAAAACGAAAGAAGAAAATCTTTGTTTGTCAGCACCTCTCTTTAGTCTAAAAATCTAAAATTGTGTTTATAAAATTTTCGAACAATTTCATCTGCATATCTCCAATAATTCTACATGTAATTTTTGTTAGTTTATATTTTCGCCGATTTAATGCCAAAACAATGGCATTTGAAAAACGCCAAATAATTGCGCGTGATATTTCAAGTTTCGAGAAAAGTCATTTCTCCATTGTAATTAATCTCTATTAGTTTTCTCTATTAGTTTATCATTTATTAGCTACCACTTTGGCACGGACGCTTTCTGGATGTGTCAAATAAGGGCCGAAACTGGACCGGAAAATCATCAATCTGGAACATGCAAGTTGGGACCGAGCACCGATCCAAGCGCGGTAGTAGATTCAGAACTTCGAATACATGGTATATCGAATATCCGCGTCGCCGACGCTTCCATCTTCCCCATTGTGCCAAACTCAAATCCCATCGCCGGGATCATGATGGTAGCTGAAAAGGCAGCCGATATGATAAATAATGCTTGGCCGCAAAAATTTTAGATGTACAAATTTTGGTACATCTAAATTACAATGGATTACAATAAAAATGGTGGAAAACAAGGTGGTAAACCAGTGGTAAAATAAGTATTATTTCCTCTTTCTCTTAAGATAAAATTTTCAGTTGTAGTTTAAACCGGACCTTGTACTTGTAACATTTATATAACAATAGATATTCAACTGCAGATATATTTCGATATGTGCGTGTGCGCGCATATAACGCAAGATCCGGTCGTTGTAGATTTGGTGTAAACACGAGCGGCAAAATGCTTCGCATTCTGCCTCAATTAAATAATAATAAATCAATACACACGTAAACGCTGTAATTCAGCGATAACGCTATTTGTGACTCAGATTTCCGTCAATAAGTGTGCATTGTTATCTCCTGTGTATCTCAGAGAATTAAGAATACAAAAAATTTCTAGTTACGTCAACGTTTAAGCTATAAATTAAGCTATAAATTACATGTGATTAATCGTAAGCTTAATAAAACATCTCTTAAAAACATATGCTATAAAATCAATTCAATCACTTAAAATATAAGCTATTTAAGCAGTGGAGAAAATTTTCTAGAAACTTTCAATTGTACTTGTGTAACATTACAACGGTAGATATTCAACCGCAGATATTTCGATATGCGTGTACGCGAATATGAGTCGCGAGATTAGTCGCCGTATATAGATTCGGTAAACACACACACACACACAAGCGATATTCGTAAAAATAAAATATAGGAAAATTAGCTTTTCTCGCTTTTACATGTACACATATAAGTATGATCTGATTACACTTGTAGAATTTGTGTGCAGTGTTATGACAATAATAACTTCGAAATAATAATGGGGAAAGTCACGCGGTCGACGACAATAACCGCGGGACGGGACGTTTCTTAAAAATTTATAATCTAGACCTTGTATTGCAACACTTATCTCCGTTCATAGGGCACGGAGAGAACTAAAAAAATTTTTATTATATATAAATTAAATCCCAGCTACCTATCGATTGAGCCCTGTAGTTATAGAAGCTTAGAACTTAATCGGTTCAACCGTTAATAAAATACAAAAATGTGAGTCGTCTTCAGAGCGGGGTCTCGCGTATACATATATGTATTGTACATATGTATATGCACGGTCATATAAACAGGTCTGGACACTTCGGCTCGGCAAGCATAAGCGAAATGGGATCCAAGTGAAGCACTGTGAAGCTAGTTGAAACCAATATGGCGTCAGATGTAGTAAAACCCTACCGCGCATGCACCGCGAGATTTGCTGCATGCTTCGAATAATAAAAATAAATAATTTTTTGCTTCTAGGTGTTTAACCGTTTAACAAACAAGCATGTAACACCAAATAACCGCACGTTTTCTAAAAGAAATATATAAAAAATGTAAAGACAAAATCTTTTTTGGTCATTTTAAATGTCATGTTATGTCATGTCATTTCAAATGTCAACTCTACCGCACATGCGCCGCGAGATTGCTGCATGCTTTGAAAGATAAAAATAAATTATTTATTACTTCTAACTTCTAAGTGCAATGTTTATACATATAACCGTTTAACAAACAAGTATGTAACACCAAATACCGCAAGAACACGTTTTCTAAAAAAAAAAACGGTATTTATACATTAAAAATGTAAAGACAAATTATTTTTTTTTGGTCATTTCAAATGTTATTTATTGAAATATCAGAAGAAGAAATCAATCAGAATAGTTGTTTTGTAAAAGAATTATGTAATTTACAATATGCAACTACATGTCTTTTTTATAATAAATATAAAATATATATTATACATATATTAGTTCGCGCATGCGCAGAAAGCGTTTACTACATCTGACGCCATATTGGTTTTCTGGCTTCATTTGGGGGACGCTTGCCGAGCCAAAGTGTCCAGACCTGTTTATATGACCGTGTGTATGGGTGCGTTCCACTTAACGCTCGCAACGCTCATAGAATCATTTCATCCTTGTTGTTTGTCAAATGTTAAACAAGGACGAATGATGCTCACGAGTGTTGTGAGCGTTAACTGGAACGCACCTTATATGTATATTCACGGTGCGTCTCGCCACCGTTCTACGCGACTTCGCCGCGCGTGAACTTGGCGCGAGACGGCTACTGCGTCTCTTCATGTCAAGATAGACCAGCAGGAGTAGAAAAGAAAAGAAAGGACACTTTGTGATATTTGTCTTCTAGTGGAGGGAGGTACAAGCTATTGCTAAAACTAAAACATTTTAGTTTGAGTCGAGCTGTTGCTGCAACATTCCATCTCGGTATCAGTGTAAGCTCTCTTTTCTGCTTATATTATCTTAAATATTTGTTCATAATATCTGAATGTGTTCACACATCTACATATCATATCCACAATTAGGGACACCAAAATTAAATATAAAACTGTTATTTTACATCATTCTGCAACGACATGCCGTATTCAATTATTTTTACTACAATAATTGTAAGAAAGCATCTCTTTAAGACAGTAACGGCGCGGCGTCAAGAAATGATAAAGATCTGTTACGTACGTAATTAAAGTATTCATTGTCAGCAATTTGTTTCAATTACTAAGTACTATAAATTAATTGTATTGTGATAATTTCGAAAAACATTGTGCGCCTCATGATACTACCATTCCACCGTCCTTGATGACACGAATAATGAAATTCAATCGTGATCTACAAGATTAGTTCGACAGTAAACAAAACATTATCTATACAATGAATAAGTCAAGCAAGAATAATTCAATAGATAGTTTATCCCACGACAAAAGTTTACGACAAAAGTGCAGTAAAATAAATTTTTAACGATTGGCTTAAAGGCATAGAGAAATTCTTTCTTGTTCACATAAAGAATTCGATTCCAAGTAATGCGTCAACAACATTCCTTTACCCATTTATAAACAATAAACAATAAAATAAACAAATTAAATGAAACTTGGTTGAGTAAATGTATTAACATTTTTTTTAAATAAAAATAATAAAGTTTTCAAACAAAAGGCAACAAATCAGAGCAATTAAATATAAAAATGAAAAATTTTAAGTGTCGAGAAATGTAAAAAAGAAAGAATAAAAACATATTGTATATATCATAGATATTAGAACATACAGCTTAAATAGTATATTTTTAATGCGTAAAAAATATTATACATTATTTTTTTTACAAATAATTTCTGCTCATGTTTCATTAGTTGGTAGTCACTTTGTACAATACAATTTTTCTCTTCTTGGGGGTTTCGATACTTTTATCTCTTACACGCAAAGCTTTATGTACACATATAAATGCATTTCATAATGATCATGACTAGTATTATCAAAGAATAAAAGAGCATCATATTGCGTTTATTAAACAGGCGTGGCGTAAACTAATCGCTCGTATATATTCGTCAATGTACTTACAATCAGTGACTTTTAAAGACTTGGTATAAGCTGTTTAAATAAGATATGTTATCATTCTTACATACCTACTTTTTATGATTTCCACTATTTGTTACGTTGTGTTATCTCTTTCTTTATGATAACAAATATATATTCTAAAAAATTGGTTTCAAATATTATCTAAGAATCAACAGACTCAGTGAATTAGTCTCTTGTCAGTCGCCTTTGCATTCTCAATAAGTGAATGTCGGAACACTTCAGTAAATACCTAATGTAAGCTGAATAATTAAGAGAGCGTTTTAAAATTTTATTTCGATTCAAGCTCAAGTGATATCTTCGTCAATTTACAGACTAATCAGGTTGGTAGCACAAGTAGCAAGTTTACTTGCTTATTATATTCTTCTTTTTTTCCAAATTATCCCCAACACTTGTATAACACTTTGCTATAGCACTTATAGAGAGAATAATTATGTGATTATCATTTAAAAATAGAGAATAATAGAGAGTGTGATCGGAAGAAATTTGAATTTTGCTCTGGAGAATGTTGTAAAAGAGAATTTTGCGTACTTTTGCGCAAAGATGTAGCTCAAAATAAAGATACGAAAACAATTAAAACTATGCAAAATATATAATGTTCTAAAAATTAGACATTATATTAAAAGAAAAAAAATTCTTTAAAAAAGAAATTTTATTTTGTCGTCTGCGTCAAAATCTACGTAATCACGTTTGCGACTTGTTAGTCGAGAATCTCGGGATTTTAAGAGACGTTGTGTATATGTGTGTGTGTGCGTGTGTTGCAAATTTTATTCTAAAATAAAATATTAAATGTATTATATTATATGTAGAACAAGTCATTTGTTTATTTCGTTTTGATCCCTTAAATTGCCGCCGTGTCCGGTGTGTGGTGCTCTTTGATATATATTATCAGTCAAGTCAGTATATTAAAAAATAATTTCTTTCGACAGAATTAACTGGTGTGGTGTGTCCAACTGGTGTCCAACATGGAGACATGTTTGGCTAGCGCTGCAAACTCTGCACTTGCAGCGGGTGGCACTCCCGCGAATGTCTTTGCACATCTGATACAAACGCTCTTAACAGCGCAATGTAGCTTGAGCAATGGCATTTATCCCCCAGACCGTTCGGAGGAGATCGCGTCTTCCAACAAAGAATTCGACTTCGTGATTGTGGGCGGTGGAAGCGCCGGATCCGTGCTGGCCAATCGTTTGACCGAGATAGAAGACTGGAAAGTATTGCTGATCGAAGCTGGGGAGGATCCATCAGTACTCAGCGAAGTTCCCGGAGGATTTATCTCGCAGCTACACTCGCCGGAAGATTATTCCTACAATGTCGAGCCTGAGAAATTCGCCTGCCACGGTTACAAGAACAAGTTGTGCAAATGGTCGAAAGGCAAGGCTCTCGGCGGCAGCTCGACGCTAAATGCCATGCTCTACATTTACGGTAGTGACGAGGATTACAACGAGTGGTCCCGGATGGGTAACAAGGGCTGGAGTTACGACCAAGTCCTGTCGTACTTTAAGAAATCTCAAAGCTGCGGTCATGGACATAGCGACGAGTGGAGAAGCAAGTATTGCGGCCACGGCGGGCCGTTAAGTATCAGGTATTACAATTATAGCCAACCGGAAGTACATGAGATGGTCCTGCGCGCCGCTCGCGAGATGGGCGTGCCTATACTGGATACCATCAACGGTGACAAGTTTGTCGGATACGGCATAGCTCAAGGAACCTTGGATAAAGGTCGCAGAGTGAGCGCTTCAAAAGCATATCTGTCGCTGATCAAGAATAGGCGTAATCTCTACGTGATGAAGTCTACTCGAGCCGACGCCATTCTCCTAGATAATAATAATAATAATACTCGAGCGGCCGGAGTACGCGTAACTTTGAAAGACGGGAGGTCGATTGAGGTAAAAGCCTCGAAGGAAGTAATCCTATCGGCCGGCAGCGTCGCCAGTCCGCAACTTTTGATGCTTTCCGGCATCGGGCCCGAGAAGCATCTACGCGAAATGGGAATACCTACGGTCGTTGATCTACCTGTCGGCAAAAATCTTCAGGATCACGTCGCGTGGTTCGGCTTACATGTGACCTTCAAGAACAACCGGAGCGCGATACCGCCATCGCCTACGTATATCCTGGACATGGCTTACGAGTATTTAATGCACAATCGAGGACCTCTGGCAACTGGCGGTGGCCACGATCTCGTAAGTTTCGTCAACGTGCACGATCCGAGTGCCAAATATCCCAACGTGCAGTTTATACACAGTCACTTGCCACAATGGCGTATACCTACGGCAATCAATTATTTTAACAGTTTTCACATGGACATGGCGATAACTCGGGAAATAATAGGAATCCTAACAGAAGCGGATATACTCCAATTTATTGCGATTTTGCTAAAACCGAAGAGCGTGGGCAAGATACGGCTACGTAGCAAAAATCCGGCGGTTCCCGTTAAAATTTACGCAAACTATTTCACCGAGCAGGAAGATTTAGATACAATGTTGAAATCTTTGGACTTTCTGAAGAAGATGCTCAACACTGAAACGTTCAAACGACACGAGGTGCGATTGCGCCACGTGGACATTCCTGATTGCCATCACACCAAACCCGATTCCGAGGAATATTGGAAGTGTAACCTGCGACATATGTCGTCTACGATCTTTCATCCCGTTGGAACAACGAAGATGGGCCCTCAAGGCGATCCCACGGCCGTCGTGGATTCTCGATTGAAGGTTCATGGAATACGGGGATTAAGGGTCATTGATGCATCTATCATGCCCACAATCACCGGTGGAAATACGAACGCGCCTACGATAATGATAGCCGAAAAAGGCGCGGATTTCATTAAGGCGGACTGGGCGGTCACGGGAGGCAAGGACGAGCTGTAGAAGAGAGAAAAAAGCTTGATACTTGCTTGTACAAGTTTGTAGAAATAAGTTTGCTCCTCGTGTCTTTCCTTTTCTTTTCTTCTATCCTTTTCTCGTGTCGTATATAAATAACATTAACTAGGCAGGCGTGTTTAAATAAGTAGATATTTAAGTATATGTAACAACAGAGATTAAATAAGTAGATATTTAAGCATATGTAACAACAGAGAAGATACCACCGTCTTATTATAATTATAGTTTTAAATCAAAGAGAACTGTACACGTGGAAAAAATGCGTTTTCCGCATAAAACGAATCTTCAGTTGAACAAGCTCTAAAACGACGTACATAATTAAAGCGCTCTTTATCGTCAGTCGCGCGATTTACAGTCAGTAAAAAAGAAATTACAAAAATTGTGTCTTTTCTTATTGTGCGTTTTATCATTCCCATTTCAATGATTCTTGATAGAATTGTCATGACGCATGGTGAAATTGAGTTTCAATTCAGAATTAAGTTTCAAAATGGATACGCAGTTAGAGAAGTTAATAATAAGTATGTTGCAAGATATGAAATTTGCCTTGGGTTGTAATTAATATTGAATTAATGCCATTGTTGACACCTCTCTCTCTCTCTCTCTCTCTCTCTCTCTCTCTCTCTCTCTCTCTCTCTCTCTCTCTTTAGATCGGATATGTACTAGAAATATGCGTGGCGACAGGATACCCTTCATACCTTTTATCTTGCGATAATAAATATTATAATACCATATGCAATGCAAAAGTAGATATTAGTACCGATTGAAAGAGGACAATATACATATGTATAATAGTAACATATATCCATATATGTACGTTTGCTGATCGTTTCTTTCTAAGATGATGTTAAGTAATAAAATAAATGCATAATTTTGATAACCATTTGATAATGTCATCAATCATTATTTTTACCATCTTAACCGTAAAAATGTAATGACAAAAATGTTACAATAAACGTTATAAGAATAGAGATATGAGCTTATAAAATTATCTCATAAATTCGAAAGATAAAAACATTTATCTGTAGGAGATCTTTAATTGCGAAATAATAGATTCAAGATACTATTTTACAATATAATCTACAGTAATAAAGACTAAAATGTTCGCGATTTTATTTGCAATTCTATTTGTAGATATAATTCATCATTTTTAAAATATAATATAAATTTTATTAATAGCCTCCTCTGCGCTCTTCTCTCTCTTAAGACTGTTGAAACACATCATGTACGAATACATATGACAAGTATACACGTATTCGTGTATCGTGGAATTGGAGTGGAAAGGCAAGGTGTAACGAAAAGATTTCAAAATCGTTTGGCGAAAGTAAAACTTTCCTCATTGTGCACGTAAGCAAGCACGCATAATCTATATGTAGATAGAAAGAATAATGCTTTAAAAAATTTTGAATATGCAGCCCTGTATAGCTGTATATATATTATATTTCAAATATTAATACAAATATTATATGTAAGTATATTCAAGCATTTGAATTTGTTACTTTAATTGCGTCTAATTTGCTGTGAATACATTCGTAACGCAAAATAAATATTAATGTATTTCATAAAATTTGAAATTTAACATCTTTTTTTATCTGAGCTTTATTCTGTCTTAGGACAAATGTCGCACTTTATTATTAATCTTACTCTCAGTTTTAATACCTAATTGTAAGTCTAAGATCAGTCGCGTACCTTGTGAAACAAGGATACGGGATAGGTTGTAGAGTAGTGGTTGTAAGGTAGTGGTAAATCTTCATGGTTTATACGACCAACATAATGCTTAAAGTCTCAGTCTTTCGCTTTCTCTGCCACGTTAAACTGCACGATCGCGCAACAACGTTTCGATACCACGTGCACCTGTGTTCGAGACACGATATTTAAGTGCCATAATGCAGTGATCTTTTGTTAAAAAAAGGAAATTAGTTGGTTCCTCTTGTCTCGCCGTAATGCTCTCATACGTTATACATAGTATGTACCTATACGTATTATATATAAACGATAAAGTATAATTATACAACTGATGTATCGGCGTGTTCAATTTTACACACGATTCCGATTGATCAAAAAAAGCAGTCAGGTTTAATTTTTTAAAACTTATCCTCCTTGGTATCGGTATGTTTGCGTTTTTGAATCGGCATCTTTCGAAACTTGAAATTGCGTATAAATAAATTAAAACTTGAAAACTACGTATAAGGTGGATGAAAATGCTTAACAATTGCTCCTTAATGTATAATAAAGCTCCTAATTAAAGAAAAAAAAAAACTTGCGCGAACATTTTTAATCATATTTATCACATATATCTGCTTTGATCAAAATCATCGAAATCTGAAACGTTATAGAACTCATTAAGTTTTTATTTAGTATACGCTCTGTATTAAATAAAAAACAAAAGAATAAAAAAAGATATAAAGATAGAAATTGTTTGCGTGTGATCGCCCACATTAATATTTAAAGTTACTCTAGGATAGTTTATTTAAAAAAAAAAAATCATCTTTTACCTATCTATGGATTCTTTGGCCAATTTGGGACTGATCCTTTCCATAATTAAATCGTCCAAGGAACTTGAGCAGTCTTTTTCCACAAGTTATAATTTAATATTAAATTACAATATGATTGATGACCGAAAAAGAAGTTTTCCGATGAGAAGACTACACATATTTTGGAGGTGCATAGCAAGCAGAAAAACTTTAGTTCTTACTTGATTCTCATTTCAAGCAAACTTTAATTATTTAATTTATGTAATTATGTGGTTATGGATTTATGTGATTAATTACAAACATATTTAGTATTGTAAATTAAAAATTTGCAATAATTGTTGTGTGAGTCTCCTTGATATTATCTATATTGGTTAAGAAATTTACAGATAAATAAATCCATAGGTTTTATAAATTTAAAATAAATTTAATAGATTTTCCAAAACAAACACTTCCAGAATGTACTAAATTTTTCAGGAAAATGTTCTTGCAATAAAAATTTGCAATTAAAAAAATATACTTATCTCGGTTCTTCTAAAAATTGACAAACGTGAGTTAAAATTAACGAACGCGAATTATAATTAATGATAAAAACGAACAGTGTGATGTAGGTCAACTTTCTAAATTGTTGCAATATTCATATATATATATATATATATGGAATGTCTAGTGACGTGATGTTTATTCGTTCGGTATACTTAACGATTTCTAGTTTCAGGTTTCAGATCATATTTTTAATATTTCAACATTTGTACATATAATCTAAATTCCTTTTTAAATCATTTATCTATCGATTCGCCGAATTTCACACGTTTATATCATTTGCTTATTATTTACTTAAGAGCCACTTAAGGGGAAATGTTAAGTATGCCGTTGGATGGATGCAGTTTCAAAGATTTGCGAGTTACGCAAAAATCAATTGCCCAATTTCTGAATTCAGTTTCACCTTATCGAGAAGATTAACCGTCTGGCAGTTCAAAACGCTACTACATATGAATCAAGGATGTAAAAATAAACTTGCCTATTAATGCCGCCAATATTCCTTTTTTACATCTACTAGTACAGATGTTGTTAGTTGGCAGTTTATTTTTCGATTGGCAAAATATGCGTTTAAAATATTTGAACTTGTAATGATAAATTGATTAAAAATTAGATCCTCAATGGACCTCGATTTCACAAACGAAATTTTCTCTTTTTCTCGTTTTGCCGTTAGTTTAACCCTTCCGTTACACACAAGTGCGAATTCGCACCAGCCATTTTGAAAAAAAAAAAAAAAAAAAAAAAAAGTAATTTTTTTCGACAAAACGTTTGGTTTTAAGGCATTTTTAATCAATAAAATGATATTTTTCGATGTTGTACCACATTCCACGAGATTTCTTGCTCTTCTTCCTTCAATTAAAAAAAAAAGTCAAAATCGCTCAATTTGAAGTGAAGATATAAGCTGTCAAAATTACGCGGTGCGAATTCGCACCTGAGTGTAAGCCTAAGTACACCAGGGATGTGTGTAACGAAAGGGTTAATAAAAATAAATTTAATATTAGATTGCTCAAAATCTATCGGCTTGACAGCTACGCGCACATACATTACACGTACACATTTACTCGAAAAAAAGGCTATAAATTTTTCAAAAAAAAGTGTTGAATAATAAAATATATCTATCATAGAACATGTATCGTAGAAAGATAAAAAACATATCATGAAAAACACAAAAACAATTTTTCGATCGCGTATATCAATCTTACAAACTAATTGTGAGTCCTTTCGTTATCAGTACAATTAATAGTTAGCGACATAATTAGTAATTATAAATATTGTATTTTTAATAAATAAAATAAATGCTCTTATTTCGTTTTCAGATCCTTGCACAAGGTTTCAAGGAGAAGTGTTCTGACAACTTTTAATTAGTGCACGTAACCCGGGCACGACGGGGGGTTCTTTGATCTGATGTATATCGTAAAGCAATTTCTGTCACACGTGTTTCTGAATTTTCTTACGGCTGGGCTGATTCGTAATCGCGCACAGTTGCAATCACGAGCACTATGAAATCGCGAACGAGACGCACGAGAAAATAAAACAGATTTTATCTGTTACATAGTTAGAAGATAGTTTCTATAGGATACACAGTCCCGCGGATAAAAACCCGTAAAGGAAGAAGCGAAAGGTGTTGGTGAACTCTGCTGTTCGAATGCGCAAGTTTCGGAGAAGATCAGTATCAATATTAATTGCAAGACAGTACGACCAGATCAAGAGATGAGCGTCGCGACGATAGTCGGCGCCGCTATAAAAACAGCTACCGTCCTTCTTGGCGTCGGTATTGGCAAAATAACTATAATCCCAGTGTTGATTGCCGCGCTCGCGTACTTCAATTACGATCTCATGGATCCAGAAAATCATCCGCGCGTGACAAAGCAATTGCGGAAAGATTACGACTTCATTGTAATTGGCGGCGGGTCGGCTGGCAGCGTGCTTGCCAACAGGCTGACTGAGAATTCTGAATGGAGCGTGCTCTTATTGGAGGCCGGAGGTCACGAGACCGAGATAACCGACGTGCCGATACTCTCGTTATACTTGCACAAGAGTAAACTCGATTGGAAATATCGTACGCAGCCGCAAGACACAGCATGCCAAGCGATGGTCGATCGTCGATGCTGTTGGACACGCGGCAAGGTACATATGCATGCATATACTGTAAAAGAGATAGGAGCTAATCGCGACAAAACTTTACACAGATAGTTTATACAAGTCTCGAGATAAGAGAATCAAAAGCAGCTTTAAAATATAAAAAAGACATCAAAATCAAATGAGAAAATAAATGTTCTATGTAGAGAGGCGGAGAGGCTTGTGGAGATTTTAGTTGTATATATAAGAGACTACTTTTATACTTTGGACAAGCGCGAGAAGAAAACTGTATCCAAGTAAAATATTTCAGTTATTTCAAAAGTATTCACTTTCAAACCCGACCTACATGTATTGATCTATATTATGATCATATATATATGTATATTATGTATCTACTCTCTGTCGCCATGGTATTCATTTATCCAAGATCCGCTGATCGAGTCAATTGCATTCAAATCGAAATTAACAATTTAACAAAAAACATTAATTATCGGACACAAAAATGTTCCGACTGTTGTCATATATCGCGAGGTGTCAAGGGTCAAATATAAATACGTGCATGGCATACAATCGACGCTAGAGAGTGAAAGTAATTCCTTTAGGGCCAGTTTTTCAATAGTCGCTTAATTTTAATCTTAGGTTAACTCACTCTTTGTCTCTTTCCAACTGTCACTTTCAGAAAAAGATGAAGAGTGAGTTTAGCTAAATTTCAGTTTAAACGACTATTGAAAAACTGGCCCTTAGTGTCATTACTCAATATATAAAACGTGTTTACTTTTGTTTTGCACGAGTCTATACAATGTATACATATGTATAATGTCTATAATGCCCATAATGTCGATTATTTCATACTGCGGCGATTTATTTAATTTTTTATAGATATGCATAAATATATAAGACTAAATAAGTTAATAATTAAATTAAATTAATTAATATACCCTATAAGATTAAAAAAATTAGCCGAACGCTGCTGCTTTATTTTGCGCCATCTTCACAGTCGATTAAATAACACTTCAGGTTCTTGGAGGGTCCAGCGTTTTAAATACGATGCTATATATTCGTGGAAATCGACGTGATTTCGACCAATGGAAAAATCTCGGAAATTCCGGTTGGGGATACGAAGAAGTGTTGCCATATTTCAAAAAGTCACAGGACCAAAGAAATCCATATTTGGCACGCAATACAAGATATCATGGTACAGGTCCGTAAGCTTTTTCAAATTTATCGTGCATCTTTGCATTTATCATGATGTGTATTATTCATAGACCTTATAAATATGGACTGGCAATTGCCTATAGTTTCTGTACAGAAGTAGCGTACAGAGGAGATTAGAGAGAGAAAAATACTTCTCTTTTTCTCTTTCCGTACTTCCGGACACTTTAGAGAGAAAAGTACGTTTCTCTCTTTAACCTCCCTCGTATACTAGGGTGTGCTATGTATTGCCAGTCCATATCTATAAGGTCTATGGTATTATTAAAAAAAAAAAAAATTATTTTTTTTTATGCGCGCGCGCATATGTCTATAATGAAACATGATAGATGTTTTTTTTTTAATTCTTTTCAAAAGGAGGGTACTTGACCGTGCAGGATAGCCCATACGTCACTCCGTTGGGCGTAGCGTTTCTTCAGGCTGGAGAAGAGATGGGCTACGATATTTGTGATGTCAATGGCGAGCAGCAAACTGGTTTTGCCTTCTTCCAGTTCACAATGCGACGAGGCGCTAGGTGCAGCACCGCCAAAGCATTTGTGCGGCCAATCCAGCTCAGAAAAAATTTTCACCTTTCTCTGTGGAGCCACGTGACTCGGGTGCTGATAGATCCGCAGAATAGAAAAGCGTATGGAGTAGAATTTATCAGAGATGGTCGTAAGGAAGTGGTGTTCGCCAAAAAAGAAGTGATTCTCTCGGCGGGCGCAATTAATAGTCCACAGTTGTTGATGCTTTCTGGAGTAGGTCCGCGCGTACATCTGGAGCAATTGGGAATCCCCGTGATTGAGGACTCCCCCGGGGTCGGACAAAACTTGCAGGACCATATAGCGGTCGGCGGGCTCGTTTTCCCGATTGATTATGAGATCAGCATCGTAATTAATCGGATGGTGAATGTTAACTCGGCACTGAGATACGCCATCACCGAGGATGGTCCGTTAACGTCCAGCATCGGCCTCGAGGCGGTCGGCTTTATTTCCACCAAGTATGCCAATCAGACCGACGATTGGCCTGACATCGAATTCATGTTGACGTCTTCGTCAACCAATTCCGACGGTGGCAGCCACGTGAAAAACGCTCATGGTTTAACTGACGAATTCTACAACGAGGTGTTTGGTAAAATCAACAATCACGATGTCTTCGGGGTATTTCCGATGATCCTCAGGCCAAAATCACGCGGTTATATCAGACTGAGATCCAAAAATCCTTTGGATTATCCATTGCTGTATCATAACTATCTCACTCATCCAGATGACGTGGCGGTACTGCGCGAGGGTGTCAAGGCCGCTGTTGCCTTCGGCGAGACTAGTAGTATGAGAAGATTCGGCTCAAGATTCCACAACAAGCCATTGCCCAATTGCAAACACATTCCACTCTATACCGACGAGTATTGGAACTGCGTGGTGAGGCAATACACCATGACGATCTACCACATGAGCGGCACCTCCAAGATGGCCCCGCCCGATGACCCGATGGCAGTTGTAAACCCGGAGCTGAGGGTCTACGGGATTGAGGATTTGCGAGTGATTGACGCAAGTATCATGCCGACTATCACCAGTGGCAACATAAATGCCCCCGTAATCATGATTGCCGAGAAGGGCGCCGACATGATAAAGGCAAGGTGGATGGAACGGTCTCGTTTCAAGAGGGACAATGTCACTGCCGCTGCTGCTTCTTGACACGCATTCGATCGTTTGCGTTATCGCATAATGTAATATACGAGGTTTGTTTAAAAAGATTTAGGGGAGGGTGGACCTTGCCTTTATAATTTTTTTTTGGAAGGGGGTTTGCTTATATTATAATTTATTTAGTTTTCTCCTTCAAAATATGTTTCTTCTTTGTTGACACACAACTTCTAACGCTGTTTCTACTTCTGGAAACAGTCCTGGTACTTTTCGGGATCGCGCGCGCGCGCGCGCGTGTACCTATATACATATACAGTCGGTTACATAAAGGTTGCAACACTTAATTTTTGGATGGGTTTTAAAACGCACAAATATTTCGAGACTTACGAACCACTGCCAAAACAAATCACCCATCCAAAAATTAAGTGTTGCAACCTTTATGTGACCGACCTTACATAATACACATGTATATACATATAAATACAGGGTGTTTGGTGAGGATTTACCGCTACTTACGGAACTCATTTCTGAAGATATTTTGAGCAAAAAATATCATATAAACATGAGTCCTATTCTAAATATTTACAGTGTTACACTAATTTGAAGGTTGTTTGTAAAAGACCTCTTTCTTTAGTTTAAGGAGTAAAAAAAATTAGAAATAAAGAATAAACTTTTCAGAAATTATCCTTTCTTCAATTGGAAACGCATTACTGTGAACAATGTGATCTTGGCCAACGGGAGCACGTGACAATGTCGTATCTGAGAATCAAGTCGATAGAGTTGGTATGATTTGTAATTAATTGTTCTGATAAGTGAGTAAGAATAATGTAATTTTTTAGTTCATACTACTAGCCAATTAAAAAAATAATTATTTCTGAAAAGTTTATTCTTTATTCCCAATAATTTTCTTTTACTCCTCAAACTAAAGAAAGAGGTCTTTTATAAAACAACCTTCAAATTAGTGTAACTCTGTAAATATTCAAAATAAAACCAATGTTTATATGACATTTTTTGCTCAAAATGTCTTCAGAAATGAGCTCCGTAAGTGGCGGTAAATCCTCACCAAACACCCTGTATATACATATATCCATATTAAGTCCATCTGCGAATTTTCCTTCATGTTTTCAAGTATCGAAACCTTTCAACGTAAATTTTGTTTTGAAAAGAAAGTTTGCGAGAGCCAGGTTCAGGAAATGTCAGAAAAAGACCTGAACTGCAGAGACAATTCGTGGTTCTCTCACCACGACAATGCGCTCGCGCACGCATCGCTACTGATTCGTCACTTTTCTGCACCAAAACAAAGATGATTGCGCTTCCTCAGCCTTCCTACTCTCACGACCTGGTTCTCGCGGACTTTATTCTCTCTTTCAAAACTAAAATTCACGTTGAAAAACCAAAGGTTCGACCCAATTAAAGACATCAATGAAAATTCGCAGACGGACTTACGCGCGATTCCAAAAAACGTGTACAGAAAGGACTGTTTCTAGAAGTGAAAACGGCTTTGGGAATGGTGTATCAATCGAGGAGAAACATATTTCGAAAGAGACAAGACTGAATAAGTTGTAAGTAAACCCCCAAAAATTATAAAGACAAAGTTCGGAATCTCTCTTTTTAAACAGACCTCGTATTCGTATATAATGTAATATACATATGTATAGATACACGGCTAAGTGGAAAGTTGGATCAAAGAACAGCTTTAATTAGTAGCATTACATATTTTTGTGAAAGAAATTAATCTCCAATCTAACAATAAGATCTGAATAGCTTGTAGAAAGAAAGCAAAAAGAAAAAAAATGTTACTCGTAATCGTTTGTAATATTCATAATATTGAACTTGGACATTCACGTTAACGTAACGTAATAATATAACGCAACATATACCTATAAAAACAGTACAAGTACTCGACTTGTGCTCTAGTTGCATCTGTTCATCCGATTTGTCAATTAATTTCGAAAATGACATCTCGTTTCAGAAAAGAGAGTATTTCATGGAATGTATGAATACTACAGATTGATTAAAAGATCTTGTTTATTTGGCGCGAGTCTCTGATGCGTTCTTCATTATTTCAACAGAGAATTGTAACAGCGTCTTGTAAAAATTCAGCACTGACCGAAGTAGGGCAAGCGCATACTTGTCACGTCGGAATTTTGTTGATTAAAACATCACTACTCCGTAAGTAAGTGTTTCGAAATATTTACATAATTAAATCTTAGATACTCGCGCGAAGATGATGAGTCAACAAGATGAGTAAATTACACCTAAATGTTGCGTATGAGGTTTGCCATAATTGTGCCAGGATTCATGCCGGTGAGATTTCGTTACGCATAATAGAGATGTTAAATAATAAAATAAGAATCCATCAACGATGAATGTGTTTCACTTTTAAGACAAAAATTTTAATATAAATAAAATAATTGTACTAATAAATTTTCTTTAAATCGATATTCCTTCAAAATCGTTTCGTAATCGTTCCGATTTTAAAGCGTTAAAACATTATTAATTATTTTAGTATTTAATTATTCTATAGTATTAATCTGACAGATCTCTGTAGAAAATAGAAACAATTGTAATACGTAAAACTAAACTTTCTTATTTGTATCCAGACAGTCCTTAATGAGCAAACAAATAATATGGATAATGTTAATTTCTCTATAATTGTAAGAGCGGCAATTTAGAATATTACATGCATAGATTACATGCAAATGAGAAAATTGTGCGACTTAACATTTCTAAGATAGAAAATGGCGATATAAAAATTGGCTCAACCGGTTAGATCGCGTAAAGCGTAAAGTGCATCAGCCGTAAACCTGCAATTGCGTCAGGATTCAGGACCGCTACGCTCTCCATTATAAGTATGGTACAAGCTGATGTAATCTGTAATTTCGGTTCTGTCGTAATCAACTTTTTATCGATTCATCCATACAAAGGTACTGTATACTATACTGTACATACAATAATATAAATATGCTGCCATAACGATATTGTGCAAGCTCAGGCGAAAGTGTATCGTGTACATACACACTAGGATCTTTCTTATATTGAGACTTTTACGATACCAAATTTACGAAAACTGTGATGCATCGTTAAAAGTTAAGATTAAGCTAAGGTTAATAAGGAATTTAATATCGTTTATTTAATTGGTGATGCAACACATACGGAGCACATGGGGCAATAATCAACGACAATCTATATACAGAACTATATACGGAACAGAAGTCAACTGGCGCGACACGAAAACAAATAAATTTAAATAAACTTGAAAATCACAAATGTATGTATACTCGTCAATTTTTCATATATTTTGGCTGTATTTTTGCATAAGAAAGAACTTTTGTAAGAAATAAAATAAAGAGGAAAAAGCTAGATTGAAAAAGAAAGATTTGTATCATTTCGACCATGACTCTACCTAATTTCAATTGTTCGATAAAATGAAGGAAGACTTTATTTATATTCGCGGCAATTTAGACGTTTTTATTCTGTAACCCTCCTCCTTATACTTTTCAATTTGGGACAATCAAAATCCGAAGCCGACTCCGTAGCGTCCTTGAACGTGTCATGTCTTTCGAGAAATGAAAGTAAATTTCACCTGCAAATTCTCTTACGTAATCGATCCAGTACCATTGCGAGATCGATCATTCACCATAGATTCACCGATATGTTGAAATTCTGAAACATATCGTTTATTACAAAAATTCTTTTTTTCTGTCAAGAAGAGTATGCATATCATGGACATAGGAATCCATGATGCATATAGAATTATTATTAAAAGTATAGCCGCGTAAAAACAATCAATATTAATTTTCAATTCTTCATCCTTAAAAAAAAGAGAATTTTTTTAAAATGCAATATGTGATGCTGAATGTTGTGTGTGTGTGTGTGTTGAAATTGTCGTTAGAAATTTAAAAACCGTACTAGCATTCTTTCTTCTAATTGTAAGCAAAAATTAATGTTAATCAAAGTAATCAAAGAAGCGTCTGTTAAAATAACGCTACCTGTAGCTGACTCCGACAAACAAGATCTGTTTTCTGACTCGTTTTCTTGGATACTTTTTCTTGGATACTTTCAAATGAATAAGGCAGTGGTAACAAAATAAGGTAACAGACATCTGTAAGACATGATTCGTAAATACATGATCTACGTTCCGTACCTTTTGTACATCTTAAATATTGCATTATGTGACGTGAGTATAAAGAAGCCTTGATGATTTCAGAGAAAATTATGTTGCGTAAGAATTAAAAATAACCGACATTTTTGTATTGAAATAATTAATTGAAAATAGTAAAAAAAAAAAAATCCGCCGTTAAAAAAAGAAAACAAAATGTACATGACCTCCTGAAAAGCTATTTATTTTCGTTAGAAATATTTCCTTTCATGTTTATAACTTTCGTCAAATTATTGGCATCTGAATATTTTCACCAGTGAAGAGCCGACTGCAAATTCATTCAAAAATATCTCATTAAAGTTAAAGTCGCAAATTTTAAGACATTATACGAAGGGGGCAAGGAGTCTGGCGAAAAACATGCGTCTCTCTTCTCTTCTCTCTCTCTCTCTCTCTCTCGATGTAATAGAAATGTACGGCACGTTTCGATAAAGAGAAATGAGATGCCAGTTTGCAATATGCATGTAGAACTGTTCACTTCTCATCGACGCTGTTTTTATTTTTTACACGTCTATTTGACGCGTGTATAATTTTATATAAAGACAATAACGATGATAGTTATATCAGGCCAGTGGCTCGATAAAGTTGTTAAATTATGAGACTTTGTGGGAGAAAAAGTAGAACATTGCCACTCAAAGACCATACCAGAGTGCGCGAATCAAGTCATTGTCGATAGTGAGTTACTTCTGCTACTATTATTTTTGGATTTGGTCGATAAACCGCTCAAATGTTTTGGCAAATGCATTTCATTGCAAAATTACAGGACGTACAATTATTGTTGAATTAATTATTTAAGTTAATTCAGGGTCTGGTTATACAAAGATGTTCAACATACATATAGGTATCTCTCCGGATGCGACACGGATAGAAATAAAAATATAAATAATTAAGATATAAAATCATACAATATATAATTTTATATCTTATTTTGCATCGAAAATCATATGTAGATACCTTTCGACTCCTCGCAACTAGGATTCTTCAGAATTTGTATCGCGTTATAAATAAGGTTATTGTGTCGAAAAGTCGCAAAGGTGAAACGCGGTCGGCAATAAGATCACAGCTTCTTCTCCGCCGATTCCTGCAGCGAGCCATGGTTTAACGAGAGAATCGAAGCGCAGTGCGTAGCAACGTAGTTGTCCGAGAGCAACGTAACGAGACGTAAATGTATGGATTGGAGAGGTGCTGCCTGCTGAAAGGCACGTAGACATCGCAGAAGAGAGAAAGTGTGCGCGAATAAACTCGTCTCTTCGTCGTGCATCGGCCACGAAAGCAAAGAGAAAGATGCCGACACCGTTACCACGCGTGAAAGAGAGGAAAGTCTCGCGTACGATTCACGCATTCGAAAAGAAAACGATGTGTCACTAGACCCTCCTCATTCGATAACGTTTAATTCGTTGCGAAATCGCGTATCGATAACGCCAGAAAGAACGCCTGTCACTCGCGCTTTGCTCCTCTCAATGCTCTAAACAATGTTACTTGTCGTTTTTATTTAATGTACCAATTTTTTATTAAACCGCAATAATTAAATTAAACTTATTATTTAAGGACGTTCTCCGAGAAAATCGATTTTCTCTAAATTTTATAGAAACTTTGAATATACGTTAATATAGGTGTGCTTTATACGTGGGTATAAATTTCAGTACCCCCTGCGGTATTAAAAATCGAGATACTGAGCTTCAAACCGGAAAATCAATTTTCTCTAAATTTTTTGGAAACTTTGAATATACGTTAATATAGATGTGCTTTATGCGTGGTATAAATTTCAGTATCCCTTATGGTATTAAAAATCGAGAAATCGAGATACTGATTGTGAGCTTTAAAGTTTAAACTTTTAACACGGGATTTCTATTCCAAGCTATTGTAAAAGAGACATTACAATGAATTGTGGAAAAAGTTTTCTCTAAATGTTTTTGAAAAATTAGTATATGATGCTCCATAAAAATAGAAATAATATGCGGTAAGTGTCAATACCACTTGCGGTGCTCGTTTTCGAAAAATACTTGTGTAAAGTACGCAATTTGATTAATTTTTCGCTCGGTTCAGAGTGACAAGCATAAATACAAACTTTAAAATGTTATAAATATTTTTTAAAATTGCAAATAATTGCAAATTACCATTTTATTTTATTTAAAAAAATTTTTTGTTTTCTTTGCGCTTCTGCGCATGGGAAGCGGAGGGAAACAGCTAAATGGTTCTCATCTTATTTCTCTCAACAAGAGGAACAAATATATGTAGGAATAATGATTCGTTCAAGTTGAGCACCACTGGGGAGCCGGAGAACGTCCTTAATATATTTAATATGTTTATTACCTAACGCACCTGTTCATTATTGCTATCGGTGCCATATTATAAAAGAAAAGAATACTTGGTTTATTTGAGAAATGTCACATTATAACGCTCCGTCACATTATGCTGTTTCACATTTCGCATTTTTTGCCGTTTCAAGTAAACGTTCGACAGTGCTTCACACACTCGTTTCCCTTCTCGTTCTTCCTTGCAGAGACATAAATATATGCTTATTTTGCCATAAAAAAAGTGTACCTATATTATGGATCTATTACCACATTTATTACGTCGCATCAATCTTTGAATTGTAAAAACAGATTTTCAATGATTATCCCTATTGAGGTAAAAGCAGAACATGAACAGTTTAGAAATCGCTATATCTATGCGAAATAAATATAAGACAAAAAAAAAAAAAAATTCCAAAAGCAAATGTCCAAAAGATAATCTAATAGTCTGTCTGAGAAGAGACTCGGACGTACGATAGCCTCTACGTTACGGGATCACGTTCTCGTACGCGACGTTGGCATTGAAAGGATATACTAGGGGCTCAACTGGTTTTCACTCCGAACATTCACCGGTACACCGCAGTCTGGTTCTCACCGGCGCTAGTTCCATTCCGCTGCCATTTTGCCGGTTTATCATCGGACACTTGTACGACACATTTCTCCTTCTCACCAAGTTGAAGATTATCAGGCAGATTGGTGCAGTATCAAACGTTCTGCACGTTACTATGTAGAATATATAGAATCGAGATGTGATTCGACTCTGACCGCAAATATCGAAAGACTGCTGTCGATATCACGAGATAATGTAGTAAGTAAAGAAAGAACATCAGAGATCTAACAAAATAAAAGCCAATAAAACGACGTATAGAAAAGTAACGCCCGGAAATGCACGCGAGTGACGGATTGTCAACGGGTGCAACACGTTGCCGACGTGAGGCATGATAGATGTTATCATTGTTAGGATATCTTTGTGACGCACAATATTCGCATCTGCAAGTGTGCCAGCGACACGTCGAGAGGTCAGACAAAGTCCGGCAACTCGATTCTTGCTGAATGAATTTCTTGCGTTAAGTATCTAACTGTTGGTCACGTTGTCAGAGAGAAGTAGGTAGGCGAGAATACACACGGCATGTACGGAATGTGTGTGGAAATCACACAGATGCTGACATCATTCTTGTAAGACTTCCTTTTTCTAGGAAGTTTGTGGAATCTGTGCCAAGGTATGTTTATATTAAAAACAATATTAAGACGTGACGTTCATAAAATTTAGACTTACATGAAAAGTTAATCTTGTATACGTTGTATAAGAAATATTTCTTTATATTCCTCTGGATTTTTTAATATCATTTCCTTACTATTTTCTACAAGATATACATCATTTCTTTCTATAATCGTTTTAAACAATGCATAATTCATTCACGTATGACGCTTACATGTTGATACGTTTAAAGTGTGACGCATTTATTTCAAGTAATGATAGATATTTTACTTTTTATTAGTAAAGTTTCACTAAAGTTAATTAGCGATTTACTTTCAGACTCATGTTTTTCTTGACTGATGCTTGAAAGAATCATTTCTTCGGATGACACGCATTCGGATATTGATGTTTGGCGGTGAATGGAATATAAATTATAAACGGAAATGGCAGCAGTGTTAACAAGCTTGATCGGCACAACTTCCGTTCTTGGATTTGGTTTGATTCCACTTTTGGCCATCGGTCTCACCGTGTACAGATACAATACTCTCGACCCAGAATCGCATCCGCAAAATGCACAAGAGGTACAAAGGGAGAAGGGGGAAGAACTAGGAAGGAGAAATTTATTTGTATAACTTGTAGAAAATTTAGACGATCAGCATAACTTTAGACAATCTTCCGTAGAGTCGATAAAGTAGTGCTCGCGATTCACCGACTACCGAATAAACGGATCTAGGCTTTAGGATCGATAGATCAGCGGTATATACACATATATATGTGATGAAATGAACAAAAGACTGGTCCTCGCTTCATGCTTCTATCTTATTGTTAGCTGGCGTACAGTTAACAGTTTCGTGGCACGAGAAATTCTTTTGGTGTTTATCATTTATTAGCCAGTCAGGTCGAATAAACGAACTTGTTGTTTATCACTTTGATTCATTCTGATCACAGAATGGTAGATTATAATTCTTCTCCCTTACGCGCACGGAGAGAACGGTTTTGCTGAATTATCCAAAATTTTAGCTAGATATAGATCTTAAAATAATTTTGTTGGACTATCAAAATAATTTATGTAGGACACTCAAACTGTTTGCTAAAGTGACAAAAATTTTATTGTCCTACACAAATTATTTTGATGGTTCAACAAAATTATTTTCAGATCTGTATCTAGCTAAAATTTTGGATAATTCAGTAAAACCGTTCTCTCCGTGCGTATATGCAATAATAAAATAAATAATTATAGTTTAAAACTTTTGTAATTTTAATTTTCAATTTGTATATAATTTCTTGTGTAATTTTGTAATTTTATTTTAATTGCTTGAAAAATCGTTATTCTTCGAAGTGCATCGATGTTGATTGATTATTACACGGAGAGAACGGTTTTGCTGAATTATCCAAAATTTTAGCTAGATATAGATCTGAAAATAATTTTGTTGGACCATCAAAATAATTTATGTAGGACACTCAAATTGTTTGCTAGAGTGTAAGAAATTTTGTTGTCCTACATAAATTATTTTAATGGTCCAACAAAATTATTTTCAAATCTACATCCAGCTAAAATTTTGGATAATTCAGCAAAACCGTTCTCTCCGTGTAATAGCACGTGATCTAATAATCGAGTTCATACATAAAAGTTATTCAAGTTCAAATACAACGCGTTTAAATTAATGTTACATTTTCTTTTAAAAATTAAATTCCTCCGTCCGCATACTAGCTATACTTGAACTTTCAATTACGTAATGGATACTACATGACGAATCGCTTTGCAATTTCAGTTGCTACGAATGTACGACTTTATAGTGGTCGGAGGTGGCAGCGCGGGTGCCGTGATAGCTTCGAGATTGTCGGAAGTAGCTAATTGGACGGTGCTACTCTTAGAAGCTGGCGATGATGAGAATGAAATTTCGGACGTCCCCCTGCTTGCCGGATACACTCAGCTCACAGAATTCGATTGGAAGTACCAAACCTCACCACCAAGCACGTCTGCTTATTGTCTCGCCATGATAGGCGACAGGTGTAATTGGCCACGCGGCAAAGTTCTCGGAGGATGCAGCGTTCTCAACGCCATGATTTATGTTCGTGGTAATAGGCAAGTATACATTTCACTTTCGTCTCTAGGACTGTCGTCCTAGCGTTGGCGATGGCGAGATTGGCGAGTCGAAATGATCAAACAATAAACGAGAGTTTGCTCGCAGGCACGATTACGACAGCTGGGCTCGAGCGGGTAACACCGGATGGAGCTACGAGGAAGTGCTTCCTTATTTCCTCAAGTCTGAAGACAATCGTAATCCGTATTTAGCGAGAACGCCTTACCACGAGACAGGAGGTTACCTGACGGTGCAGGAGCCACCCTGGAAATCTCCTCTGGCAATCGCCTTTCTGCAGGCTGGTCAAGAGATGGGCTATGAAAATCGCGACATAAACGGGTTCAATCAAACCGGCTTTATGTTGACGCAAGCGACGATTCGACGTGGCAGTAGATGCTCGACCGCGAAGGCCTTCCTACGACCGGTGAAGAATAGACCAAACTTGCACATAGCAATGCACGCTCAGGCTCTGAGGGTGCTCTTTAACGCCGAGAAAAGAGCAACGGGAGTAGAATTTCTTCGTGACGGCAAGCAGCGGATCGCGAGATGCAGAAGAGAAATCATCTTATCCGCCGGCGCGATTAATTCGCCTCAGTTGCTCATGCTGTCCGGGATCGGTCCCAGCGAGCACTTGACCGAGTTCGGTATACCAGTGATATCCGATCTACGAGGAGTCGGGGATAATCTTCAGGATCATGTGGGCCTTGGCGGGCTGACTTTTCTGGTGAACGAGCCGATCACCCTGATGAAGGAGCGATTTCAAACTATCTCAGTGATGTTCGAATATATCGCCAAGGAGCGAGGACCTCTTACTACTCCGGGAGTCGAGGCGCTGGCCTTTCTTAATACCAAGTACGCTGACAAGTCCGGTGATTATCCGGACGTGCAGTTTCACTTCGCGCCAAGTTCCATTAATTCCGATGGCGAACAAATAAAAAAGATTCTCGGTCTGCGAGATCGTGTGTACAACATCATGTACAAGCCCTTGCACGGCGTCGAGACCTGGTCGATCCTACCTCTCCTACTGCGGCCCAAGAGTACAGGTTGGATCAGGTTGAAAAGCAAAAACCCCTTGGTTCAACCGGACATCAATCCCAACTACTTCACGCATAAGGAGGACATAGACGTTCTCGTTGAGGGGATCAGGTTGGCGATGCGGGTATCCAATACCAGCGCGTTTCAGCGATTCGGCTCGAGACCTCACACGATTCGTATGCCGGGATGTTACAAATATCCGTTCGATACGTACGAATATTGGGAGTGTGCCGTACGACACTTTACCTTCACAATTTACCATCCGACGAGTACCTGCAAGATGGGACCGCGGAGCGATTCCACGGCCGTCGTGGACCCGCGATTGAGAGTTTACGGGGTAAAGGGGCTCAGAGTCGCTGACGCTTCTGTAATGCCAACCATTGTCAGCGGCAATCCGAACGCGCCTACGATAATGATCGGCGAGAAAGCCAGTGACATTATCAAGGAAGATTGGCGGTTGAAGGAAAAGCCAAGTGCCGGACGTAGATGACGGACGAAATCCGAATAGATTTAGGGATTGTACGTATAATATATGTATATATCTCGTCGCATCTCTGGATATAATCGAAATTTCAATTATATCGTACGAGAGATAGAGAGAAAGAGAGAGAGGAATGGCTACTAAACTTTCTACCTTTTCATAACACATTCTTATAATACCAGTTTCTTTTCAGCTATCTTATTGCCTTTTATCGCGATTTACGTATAATTTTCATCTTCTTTCTAACGCAATGAAAAAATCCGATAAAAAAAATCTCTATCAACATTCTATATATAATAATAATATAATATATGTATATAATAATATTTCACATAGAAGCCAGTGATCGATATAAAGATGCATTTATAAAAAAAGTTAATATCCTAAGATTAAAAATTAATGATAATGAGATATAGATTGTACGAGTGTAATATATCTGAAAGATTCTCTTATTGGACATTTATAAATATTAACGAGCGATTCATGGACAGATAGAGGGAGAGAGAGTTAGGGGAATGTACATATATATAATATGTTATGTACATATATTAGAATGTAAGAAACATCAAGTGTTTCAGAGTCATTAAACTAGAAATTTTTATGACATTAGAGTGGCAGTGCCATTCTATGTAAAACAATGTAAAAATATTAATTAATTTATTTCATTAAACATCAACTAATTATACTCTGTGTTTATTATTGTATATCGGATGCAATCCTTCTCCTCCGTACATAATAATATACAACTTGGATCAACGCTCTTGGTGCAAATCGATAAGGATTCCTTGGACGGCAAAACCGTGTCCGTATTAAACTTGCTTTAACGATAGCGTTTATTATTACAAGTGTACACATTTCCGGTGGCGGGAGCGCGAACGCGAAAAAGACTACTCGATATTTCCGACGTACGAGATCGTGACGACTTTCGAATCGCAAGTGGTCGAATGTAATTTCTTATATAACGTTGCATCTCGTGCCAAAAGTCGCGCGTGGCAAAGCGCGCATATTCTCACGCGTGCGTGCGCGTTTTTACTCTCAATTTCCGCTTCCTCGTCTTATCTGTTAACGCATCCGACAGAACGAATATAGCAATTCAACGCATGCCATTGCGAATTATATGCATCGATGTTATTTCCGCTTCTTCGACTATCCGCAGACGTCGTTGAAATTTCTTTAAACCGCATCGTGCGCTGTCTCTCTCTCTCTCTCTCTCTCACAAAGTCTTATATCGTTAAATCGATATCCGATGCATTAAGTGAATCCTTCTTTCCAATATAAAATATTATTCAGTGCATACGAAAAGTGGTGGACAACCGAGAGAGTGAAAGTAAAACCGACCTGCCGTCGTATTTACATCAGACTTTAGTCCGTTAACTTTATGCGCGAAAATACCTTGCGTAAGGCACAACTAACGAAAGAAAGTGTAGACGAGAGAAGGAAGGTGTGTTCCCGTTCCTAAGAAACATATTACATGGAGTTGGGACAAACTTTCCTATGTGCAAATTTCAATCAAATACTTATAGCTTCGTATCACTGAAAATACAAACTTTTAGAAATACGAGAGATGTAATTCTATATTATATATTTATTTCTCTCTCGCTCTCTCTCCCTCTCTCTCTTTCTCTCTCTCTCTCGATATAATTTGCTTATTTTGCGCGTGGCATTCCGATTTAACCTCGTTTGATACGTGACTTTATCAAGTCTGGTACTTGTTAAAATCACGTGCTATTTTTATCGCCATTTCTATATTCTATCGTATCCTATTTATTGACGTCTATGCTATACAATTGACGCAAGTCCAAACGCGTGCTCCTCCTAGCAATACTTAATTTGTACACGTGTTCTTTTCCTTCTCTCCTGTTTCCTTCTTCAAAAGACGTTTAAAGGTTTAAACCCATCTTTTACTTCGACGAAATATGTAGAAGACGCAACTATAATAGAAAAAAAACAGTTTTGCTGTCGCGATAAAATTAAATATAACGCGTTCATTATTTCGCGACACATTATGACATTATGTTATTCAAAACAAAATGCCAACAAATCATTACTCATCGAATACTCATTAACGACGCGTTTTCACAAAAATACAAATAGATTTTGACATCGTAATTGGCGTATTACGTGTGACTGCAATAATGTGGCATTTGAATTGTCATCCAAACAATAAGCGATATTAGCAATAATGATATAAGCGACACTATGTTTTTAATTAATTCGTTAAAAATGGAAATTTTGCGTTGCAAAGTTTTCCATATAGCTTTATGTATAAACAACAGAACAGAGAACACATATCGAGGGATTGCACTCCGCGCTTCGCATGCGGTTTATCTCGGTAGGTAATCGCTTTTTCGTAATGCGGAAGCAGACCTTCAGCGGTCATCCTCCTCGTTGATACTCATGAGACTGTATCATTTTTTCGCAGATGTATGTACAAGAAGCAGCAACGTTCCTGCAAACGCCATTCGGTTACTACACTGTTGCTGGCTAGGGTCGGTTAGGTATAAGATAGGCAGGTAGCTAGGTAGATAGGAGGATAGGTAGGTAGGTAGGTAGGTAGGTAGGTAGGTAGGTAGATAGGCAGGTAGGTGGATGCGTGTACGTAACCACAGGAAGAGAATACTTTCACTACCAGACGGCTGAGAGCATTCGGGAAGGACAAGAAGAAGACTGGGCATAAATGAGAACGACAAGGACGGTGAGAGTGAAATGGATGGAGGTATATCGGTGCAGTACTGTACCGCTCTTCCGACTATCATTACTCTTCCGACTCCATAGCGGACACTCGACCGTCGTCGAGTCACCCGGCGAGGTTACAGTAATCAGAGAATCCTTCTGGTAATGGAATTTTGGCAATAACGGAACATTTATCGCAAACGTTTTTTCTCGTGATAAAATCAACACGATCAAGGTCATTGACGAGCTCTACAATCTTTCTTACGTGTGGAAAATACTTGAAATAATTATCGACGACGTGTATTTACTTATCGGGCAGTGACAAAGTGTTGGTGTAAACTGTAATCTTGATCGAATAGTCGGAGAATACCATCGAGAACACATTGATACGTCAAGGAAATAAAAGTATAGTGAAAAGTATAAATTTTGCGCTAAAGATAGTGTTGTTGTGTATGTAACGTGTAATGCTTCTGTTTAGGGATCATTATTACGCAAAGACTGTTATAAAAACTTGTTCTACACATTAATAAATTCAATGAAATTAATTATACAAGAATGCGATAGATGATGGGAATATTGCAAACAACATTAATTCTTTATGACGCACAACGCGCCCTTGATAAATTCCCGGTAAACTACGGCGTCAATATAAACTCGGCAAAATCATCAACCGGTTTCGATCTCACAGATTAAAAAAAAGCAAAAGAAACCGTAATATTCCGTGATAAAAAACTTCCGATGGCGACTTCTTGTCCGTGTGATAAAAAACTTCTAACCGAGATAAAAAAACTTTTTCGTTGCGTCACAAACATCGAGAGGTCACAATGTCAACTTATAATTATAAAAGTATGATGTATAATTTGAATGTAAAAAATACGTTTATCTGGGTTATGCATTGGTATTTTCGTTAATTCGTTGATCGGTAAAACCCGTGATCTTTAAACGTTTCTACGCGATGTGCGGTAGTATGAGTACCGGTATCGTAATAGTGCCAATACTGTTGCCAGTTATCTTGACTTGCCTGGAACTGGTTTCTTGAAATAATATACAACTATCATAAATACATTGACATTAAAACATTAATTCTTCTGCAGCGTTAGAGACTCGCGTTGAAAAATGACATTTTAACTCCTAAGTAATTACGATAATAAAAAAGTAGATCCTAACTGACACACAAATTCAATATAGACGTATTTTGAATATATTTGTTTTTAAATAAATATTTCGTAAACATGACGTAAGTAATAAAACAAGATTATTTTATGCTTTTTACTCGCACTTTTTATATACTTTTATAAAGATTTACATTTTCGACACGTGCACTGTAATTTCTTGACATCTCGTATGCCTCACGTTATTATTGGCGATGGATACATTCTTTTATGTTTTTTGTTCGTGATTAATTTTTTCACCTTTTGCATCTTTCACGACAAAAAGAAATTTATGTAACATTCACGTGTCGAAAGTGATTATCCCGAAAACGCGCATGAAATGATTAAACCGTGATTGGTCGACAATAAGATCATAAAAAGTATTCGTTCCACAGTTTCATTAAAAGTATTTGGGACCAATTATCCACCGAAGATTGTTGCATAATTTGCATCACAAATTTGTGCTCCTTCAATATAATGTCGCAATTGGCAAATATTGGCAAACTTTTACCGAATAATGACTTTTCTTTATGCTTTTCAACTTTCGACGTCTTGAAAACATCACATCTTATACAATACGCGCGTTTATTATTTTCATTTTGAAATTAATTATTTGATGTAAATTAACGTGATACAAAATGCACCAATTAAAACTAATACTCACTGTATGATGAAATTTTACGTTGAGAAATTGAAACTTACCTGAAACAAAGAGAAAGACTCTATTATATACATACATACATATATATTGACTTCAAATTTTGATATAATTTGTCTAATTACATTTCGCAGAGAAGTACGTAGGATATTTTCGATTAATTAAAAACTTTTAATTTTATGAGCAGTTTTATACGAAATTTTTCACTACAAATTTTACTTTTTATTTCAAATGTCTACCATTTTCAAAAAAATCAATATTTCGAAAATATCCTACGTACTTCTCTGCGAAATGTAATTAGACAAATCATATCAAAATTTGAAGTCAATCGGATGAAAATTGTCGTTATTTGTCACGCCAATTTGAAAGACGCCAAGCGATCAATTGCCTGTAGTCGACCATTATATGACCAAAAAAATTCGAAAAAAATTTTTTTACATACTTTTTTAATGACATTTAACAGCACTGTAATTGCGTTTATTAATAAATTATTTTTTCCTACAAAAAAAAATGTTAAAAATTTATGCGCGCTACAGTGGCCTAACCCCTTAAGTAAAACACAAGTGTATGCGCGAGTGGTATTCACGTTTCAAACGTGGTGAAATGTCACTTGAAGACCAACCACGACATGGCCGACCACAAACAAGCCAAAATGACAAAAATCTTGAAAAAGTTTTTCACGCAATCAATGAAAATCGTCCATTGATGAGATTTTTGAAGTAACCACGTTTAAAACGTGAATACCATTTGTACACTTGTGTTTTATTTAAAGCTTCTTCCTTAAAAGCTTCACGAAGTATTACAACAGTTTCAGCAGCAATTTTTCGCAAAAAAGAAAACAAAATTTAACGCACACTCTCTGTTCTTTATTATCAGCCATCACGAAAATCGCTGAGCGTGTTTGTAAACACTAGAAAAACAAATCAGTCAATCGAAAACTACGACATGTGGCAGAGTAACTCAGAATAGTGCCAACTTGCGATACTTAGCAGTGCAATGTGCAACAACGTTCATTTCGCACACCACATTCAAATTCCGGTTATTTTTGGGTTCCCCTTCGTATTCACAATATTATCAGTTAGAATTTTAACAATTCTGCGGTAACGAGGTTCGAGATCTAACGAGCTATTTCAGGAAAAGTAAAGGCAGCTTCCGCGTCGCTTTCCGTGCGCAATACATGAAATCTGCCAAGTTTTCTTTCTCGTACCTTTCACAATTTCATTTTTCTTATTATCTTCGGAACGACTCGATAATGCCATAAAATCGCTTTAATGCATTCTACACGTTGGAAAACGGTAGTTCTCTCAAAATTTATCGTACAATCGAGAGCATTTATGCCGTCCGGTGAGTTTACATTCGCAAAAAGGCTTCGCACGCAACATATGATTTACCGATTCTTCCGCTCTTTCACAAAATAAAGTAAACTGTATAATTATTGTGTATAAGCAAAAAAAATACTTATTTCTCAAATATTACAGAGACATTGAACTGCTGAGTGTGCACGCACTGAATACAATAGCATTAATGCTCCCGTGTAGTACCTACTCCAAAAAGCACTATTTATTCTCATCATTGTGCGCTAATAAGGAAGTCTTCAGGAGAGGAGATTTTTGAGAAAATTATAATGCACGAAACTAAAAAATAGAAATTGCTCGCCGGATGTTGTGAAAGTTACGAAATTGGAATTATCCTAGCGATTACAGGTATGTGGTGCGTATATACGCTATATTTCATGTAATATCTGTTTATAAATGTTATAAATTAAAAGTCTCTCTCTCTCTCTCTCTCTCTCTCTCTCTCTCAAAGCTGGTAATCTCTTCCCAAATTTTCAAAATATTACTTGCGTCTTTGCGTTTCTACATATTTGGAGAAATTTGTTTGAGATTGGCAATCTTAAATAGAAATTTCTGTTGTTTGTTTCTTGCCGACAAGTGTCGATAGATCACGGACGTATTTGCGATTTCATCCTTTGCTTCTTGCAAGAATTCTCTCGCACTGCTAAGATATGAGTTAATAGATGACACTCACCTAATTAACGTTAAATCGAAGACGTTTTTCTGAACAAAAAAGTGCATTTTTTTTACCGATTTAATAATCACATAATGAAGCTAGATAAAAGAAAAATGAAAAAGATGTGTGTGGTGTGTGTGTGTGCGCGCGCGCGCGCGTGAGAGAGAGAGAGAGAGAGAGAGAGAGAGAGAGAGAGAGAGAGAGAGAGAGAGAGAGAGAGAGAGAGCGCATAACGTAACTCCACGAGTCGTCTCGTAAAAAGAAACGAGTCAGAGGTTTACGCCGGTGAAACACTTTCTCCTTTCCCGTTATGAGATCACCATCTCGTTCTTCCGGCGGATCGGGACATAATCCGCAGATATAACAAGGCACTTTGTGCGCCGTTTACTCATTTAATTTACACGTAGATTGAAGTTTGAATTGTGCAGCTATCGAAATGGTTCTTATTAAATTAAACACTACCCGTGCTAGTGCGTTTTGATAGGGTACGATCGTCTTTAATTCGTTGAGACTTTGGCATTTCCTTGTTCCACATCGCGCGATATCCGCGCTCTCTCTTCCGCAATCAGAAATATATTGCTATCTCTACAATGTGTCACTATAAACGAAGTTAATTACATTATTCAACGGATTTTGACAAATCTTTTTCATACAAATAACGGTTGACGATTCTAAACCTTTCTGAATGTGTGTTGTTGCAATTTAAAAAATAATTAAATAAATTTAAGACGAATTTGCTCTCATCTTTACAATATACGAAAAAAATCAAGATTAAAATAAAATTTTGAGAAAAACATTAACGTGCGTTGCCTAATATGAAATTTGCTATCATATCCAGTGCTAGCTTTCTCATTCAATTTCTACTTAATAACTTAACAATCTATCTCTTTTATTATTAACGTCGTCATCGTCTTCGTCTTCATCATCATCATCATCATCACCATAATTATTATTGTTGTTGTTGTTGTTGTTATTATTATTATTATTACAGGACGAGGCAGTATGGAAACGATCCATCGAAACCAATGGAAGCGTCATAAAAGGTATAAACGGCAACGTGTCCTTCAATGTTCGTGAGACTGAAAAGATTGGCATAGAGCCTCCATCACAATAAGCATTCCATTACGACAAGCAATAGAGAGCTCAATGAGACAGCAAGAGAGGTTCAACCAAAAATACTTGAAATTCTGAAGGTATAAGAGTTATTTTCTCGCCAAAATGGTTTTCAACGCGATAGTGGTGACGTCGGCCTTGAAGGGCGCTATCGGCTTGATGGGCACAGGTTTATGGCTCGTGCCATTGTTAATCGCGGGTCTCTCTTATTACCGTTACGATCAGTTGGACCCCGAGAGTCGACCCGTCGACAAATATCCTCTCTACTCCGATTACGATTTCATCGTAATCGGGGGCGGATCGGCTGGAGCGGTAATTACCAGTCGACTCTCGGAGATACCAGACTGGAACGTGCTGTTGCTAGAGGCCGGACCAGACGAAAACGAGATTACAGACGTGCCGTCTTTGGCCGCGTACCTACAGTTGACCAAGTTGGATTGGAAGTACAAGATCGAGGCTACAGGTAAGGCTTGCTTGGCTATGAAGGGCGGGCGTTGCAATTGGCCTCGCGGTAAGGTTCTTGGCGGAAGCAGCGTTCTTAACTACATGTTGTATGTGCGTGGTAACAAAAACGACTATAATCACTGGGAGTCGCTGGGTAATCCCGGTTGGGGATACGATCAAGTTCTCTACTACTTCAAAAAGTCAGAAGACAATCGGAATCCATACTTGCGGAGGAGTCCTTATCACGCGACCGGCGGTTATCTAACGGTTCAGGAATCGCCGTGGAAGACGCCCTTGGTGGTCGCGTTTGTACAAGCCGGCGTTGAAATGGGATACGAAAACAGGGACATAAATGGCGAAAGGCAGACGGGTTTTATGATATCGCAAGGAACTATTCGCAGGGGAAGTAGATGCTCCACCGCGAAGGCTTTCCTGCGGCCTGTACGATTACGTAAGAACATTCATACAGCTATGAACAGCCACGTGACGAGAATCGTGATCGATCCATTAACTATGCGAGCGACTGGCGTCGAGTTTGTCAGGAACGGTCGCAGGCAGATAGTGAGAGCGCGCAAGGAGGTGATATTGTCAGCGGGTGCCATCAACAGCCCTCAGATTTTGATGCTCTCGGGGATCGGACCGAAGAAGCATCTACAACACGTTGGTATTCCTGTTATCAAAGATCTTCAAGTCGGCGACAATCTACAGGATCATATAGGCATGGGCGGCTTGACATTCTTAATCGATAAGCCGGTTGCCATAGTTCAGGATCGTTTTCAGGCGGTTCCGATGATGATGCACTACGTGGTTAACGGCAGAGGCCCTATGACAACTTTGGGTGGCGTTGAAGGTTACGCCTTCGTAAATACTAAGTATGCCAATCACTCTCTCGATTATCCGGATGTGCAATTCCACATGGCGCCAGCCTCCATTAATTCCGACGCAGGGGCGCAAGTTCGGAAAGTTTTAGGGCTAACGGACGAAGTGTACAACACCGTCTACAGGCCAATTAGCAATCGAGACGCCTGGACCATTATGCCTCTTCTGCTGAGGCCCAAGTCTCGCGGCACTATACGCTTGAGAAGCTCCAATCCTTTTCACAATCCTATCATCAACGCGAATTACTTTTCCGATCCTATGGACATTGCTATCCTGGTGGAAGGTGCGAAACTTGCGATCAAAGTCAGCGAGGCGAAGGTCTTTAAACAATTTGGCTCGAGACTTCATCGCGTCAAGCTGCCGGGATGCAGACACCTCAAATTCGGCTCCGACGCCTACTGGGAATGTCATATTCGACACATCTCTATGACAATCTACCACCCCGTAGGCACCGCCAAGATGGGGCCGCCTAGCGATCCCACCGCTGTGGTGGATCCCAGATTGCGCGTTTATGGTGTCGCGGGTCTTCGAGTTATCGACGCGTCTATCATGCCCACGATATGCAGCGGCAACACAAACGCTCCTGTCATTATGATCGGCGAGAAAGGTGCTGATCTCATTAAGCAAGATTGGTCGGCTACAATCGTTGGCAGCTAATCACGAAAGTATAATAGATAGCGAGCTCAAAAAAACGATTTGGATACGACCCGAAATGTATATTATTTCTAATACCGATTCGACTTGTTTGCAGATTTGTTCCGCGCGATTACGTATCGCGCAGAAGCGATTATTATTTCTAAACGAAAAAGAGAAGGAGAGAAAGTTCCAAGACGTTTCGAAATTTTAAGCTGTAATATTATTTACATGCGATATGTTGCGATTGACGTGTCTAACCGATCGACTCGAGATGTGACCAATATGCTCTTCTAATTTTGCACATATCTGTCGATAAATAATTTATAATTATTCCATGCGCGCATTGGTATATGTAATGTGCAATAAAAACTAGCTATGGTATGTAAGCAACTTACGCTGAGGTAGTGTCGATTTATATCTAAAATTGTATAATTAGGATTACACGGACTTGATAAATTGGATATTAATGGCAGAAATGCACAATGATTCGATGATATTTTATCTTTATCAATTACATATGTAATTCGTAAGTCCGTTTGGTAACAGCAGAAATGATTATCGTGTAAAAGCGTAATTTTAGAAAAAATTGAAGCAAGGACGATATAAGAAAGATCGATATAATTGGTGTGAAATGGGACTTATAATTAATAATAAAACTAGGCCAATTCAGAGTAAAGAGTCACGAGGTTAAACATAAAAACGATTAAATGTGTCGTGTACATATGTACATTTCTCAGGTGCAGCATTATTAAAGTTTCTCAATTTTCTTCAATGTGCCATATGACGAGTCTAGCGTTTTCTAGTATTGAATAAGTTAACTTGTAAGTTTTATTTCCTAAACGCATGTATTAATGTACTTTCATAATATTACACAAGAAAATAACTGATGATTCTTCGTCGTGATTCTTTGAGTGAAATTATAATTTGCTACTTGTTACTTTGTTGCCTATTACAGTCAAATGTTAAATTAACCTAGAGATTAATTGAGCGACTATAAGAATTGTTAAAAATTGCGTTTCTCGTTGTACAGACGGCGTCAATAATGCCTTCCCGTCTGCGTTCTAAAAATCTATAGTTTACGTTACGTATACTATAGATTTTCAGTACTGGCCTATCTTCAGGTGGGAAGACTCTAATAACGCCGTCTGTACATTGTACATGTTTGTAAAATAAATAAAGTTATGATAGAAAAATAAATTCCTCTTTGTTTTCTTCTTATATTCTTATTATAATCCTTTTCTTTTCTTATTCCTCGAACATTGCAATCATGTATAAATTATAAATTATAAAGGTATATAAACACAGATATATAGATGCAGTGATTGTGTAATGTAACCTCGTGGATAACTCGCCGATAGAATAAAATTTTTCAACGGAAAACGTGATTGTTATTCTAATTTGCTATTTCTTGCAATTTATTTTCAACTGACGCAACTGTGTTACCTAAAAAGACATTTCTGGAAGTGTTTTCCTTTACAGTTCTTGTGTAACTGTTGCAGTATGTATGTACGGCGATATTGATGTAAAGAGTTCTTTTCGTATGTATTTATAATCGTATGCGTCCCTACATTTTAACACGCATTTATTATTTTATAAATAATTTACCATAGATGACGTTTGAAAAATTGAAAATTTGTTCGTACGATCAAACGCAAAATAACGGTTAGCGCGAAAGATAGGTAAACTTTTCTTCTTCTTTTTTCGTTACTCGCTCTCTCTCTCTCTCTCTCTCTCTCTCTCTCTCTCTATATATATATATATATATATATATATATATATATATATCAATCAATCTCTATCTCAACGATGTTGATCAATAAAATTACGAAAAACTGGCCTGAGGTACGTTTATAATAATAGTATCGCCACAAATCAAGCAGAACATTTTAATGCTTACTCAAATTTTCAGGGGAGATAAAAGGAGATTTCATAATTAATATCTAATAACAGTAGTAACTGCAATAGGAATACTTTAGAAAACAAACATTTTTAAGTTGGTGTATACCTATATAAAAAGCTCTGATATATGTAGAAATATTCACGAATAAAGGAGGAGCAGGACTAATTGAGAGCCAAGCGTGGTAAACACAGTGCGCAGTTTAGTCTCTCGATTTATAAAATGTTTATAAGCGAGATTAATTTATTTAGAACGTTTCAGTCCTAGTTTTGGACCAAATCCTCAGCAACTGTTAAATGTATATAAAATCGGTCTTATATGAAGCTTGAATCGAATAGAAATAAATTCGTGTAAATATACTCAAATAATAATATAAATTAAATTCACATATAAAGAGATACATATACATAATAATCGTATTAATCGTGTATCCGTCTATCGGCGACCTTCTGGAATTCACGGTGGATAAGTGTTAAAGAGCCTCCATTCGGCCCCAACCCTAACGGAAGGATTTCGGATCTTGTTATTAATCATAAAACTCAGAACAC
Organism: Leptothorax acervorum; assembly: GCA_035220615.1. NCBI lineage: Eukaryota > Metazoa > Arthropoda > Insecta > Hymenoptera > Formicidae > Leptothorax > Leptothorax acervorum. Next base: position 61,081 of record JASTWQ010001261.1, on the reverse strand, counting down.
ACATTTAATGATATTAAATACATTCACCTGCAAAAAAACTGGCCACTTGAAATGAGCGCTAAAAAGCACCAAATTCAACGTTACGTATCTTTGTGAAAAATAATCGCAGAGCGATCTTTAAAAAAGCATTTTAAAGCTTGAACCCTCAGGTTTCGAATGCTTCAAGGCTCGTTTCGATAATGCTAATACCGGCGCACAGTGGTGCCGAGGCGAAAAAAATTAATTTTTTTATGTATTATTTTTTAAAGCAATTTTGTTATAAAAGTGATGTTTGATAGTCTAAAATGCTAACATTATAATAATTGTTTTTAAATCTATATTTCTAATTCTTCTTAAAAAGTGAAAAACATTTATAATTGTTTAAATTAATGCAGAAAATCGTTGCCATTAATAGCTTTCTTAAACAAAAAAACTTAATTTAACAGATTTTTTCGTTACCCAAACCTTCCCAAAAGTTGCGTTTTGCCTGGGAAGAAAGAAAATCTTATTAATTTTAAAGAAAATTAAGATTCAGCTGCGCATATTTGCGCCATCGTAAGAAATTCGATTTTTTAACCGTGCTTAAGCTCAATTCCTGTATTGATTTAATTTAAAGCAATAAATAATTTCCACCATGTTTCTTAACACGTCTAAATTGTTAAACAAAAATTTGAGAAAAAGTATTTTTATAGAAAAAAGTTATTTCAAAAAACCAAAAGTACAAACGGTAATGCTAATACCAGTGGCAGAATACAGATTTCTTTTAGAAAAAACACCTTGAAATGCACTACTCACTACAAATCGTCATAACTCCGTGAAAAAATATGGTAGCGTAATCTTAAAAAAAAGCATTTTAAAGAGGAAATTTCAAACTTTACGATGCAATCAATAAAATTTGGAGAATAAATTTTGTTCTCATTTTGCAGGCCATCAAAGTTAAAATTTATTTTTCAATTTTTCAAGGTCTATTTTAAATTAGCGCCGTTTTTAGTAAAATCGTCGCAGAGAAACGAGCCTCAAAGCATTCGAAAGCTAAGAGTTCAATCTTTAAAACGCTTTTTTAAACATCGCGCTGCGATTATTTTTCACAAAAATACATCAGATGGCGTAAAACAAAGTTAAGTCAAAAAAATCAAAAGTACGCAAACTTTCGCACGCTACTGTATATTTAGCGAGAGTTTGATTGGATACTATTCAATATACGAGCTTCGCTGATGTGTAATTTTTTATGAAATGATGAGTAGGTTAATATATCAAAACTATTTCATCAAACGAGGTATAATGAGGTAAAGTGAATTATCGCAATGCTCATCACGTATATCGACGAAACAATAGTAGGCATTACGATAATCTGACGAGACGGCCTATTACGTGCTCTAAATTTTGAGTAAGGAATACTTGTGTAATGTATGGCGAATAATTACACCGATCATGCATCTGACGCACAAAGTTTTCCGAATGTCGAGATATTCAGATGTATGTATGTGTCACTGATACTGTAAAAAAATCATACCAATCACGTTTCAGAGAAGATAAATTTAATTCATTCTTAAAGTACGTTTAATCCAAGTTACATTGTTGCTCCGATAAAATGCTTATGTATAAGGAAAATGACGCACACAAGAGTTATTAGATGCTAGCGAAATTTTATTTTAGTGAATGTCTTGAATGTCGTGAATAGAAATTCATAACGTGTTATTATATTCATAATACATTAACATACAACCGTGACTGATATTAAAGAACACTATGTAAATGTTTTCTGGAATTGTTAAATAAAAAAAGTGTATTCGTATTTTGTACATTTTCGTCAGTTTTGATCGTGGAAGAAAACGGTTGGTTTTCAATTGTCATTTCATCTATTTTGAAATGATTAAACGTGATTTCATAAAGACAAATAAGAGCCTCAATCCTATCGATCGACACATTTTATCTCAGTTTTCAATTTGCAAAAAATATCTGTTTGATAATACCGATCTTTTAGTCACGAACGCTGACAAAGGTCAAACCACAGTCATCATGGACAGACTCGACTATGTCACGCAGATGAAAACACTTCTTAATGATCCCACCACCTACCGAAAATTGGATCAGGATCCGATTAGAAAAATCACTTCAAAACTTAATTGTTTGGTGAAATCGTGGTTAGATAATGATATTATTGACTCGAGGGATTATAATGTTTTAAATTGTACGAATGGGAACCTCCCGCGGTGCTACGGTCTTCCGAAGATCCATAAAGAAGGTTATCCGCTACGCATAATTGTTTCTGCTATCGAAAGCCCGTTATACAACATTGCCTCTTATTTACATAACATCCTCGATAAAGCTATCGCGAAACCAAAATCTCATGTTAAAGACAGTTGGTCGTTCGTGAAGAGTATCAAAGAATGCAACATTCCTCTGAACCACATCCTTGTTTCCCTCGATGTCGTTGCATTGTTCACGAACATACCCGTTGATCTTGTTTTTACCGGAATCGAAAAAAGATGGGCTGCAATATCGAGGAAAACTCGGATGAATCTTGAGCAATTCATTTTTTCTATTAAGATGATCCTAAATTCCACCAGCTTTGCTTTCAATGGAGACTTCTATGAGCAGATCTTCGGTAGCCCGATGGGTTCTCCCCTCTCCCCGATTCTAGCTGACATAGTCATGGACGATTTGGAAACTTTTTGCATTCAATCCTTTGACTTTCAAATCTATATATTTTACCGCTATGTTGATGACATTTTCATGTGTATACCGGAGTCTAGACTTAACGATGTTGTCTGGCTGACATAGTCATGGACGATTTGAGAACTTTTTGCATTCAATCCTTTGACTTTCAAATCCATATATTTTACCGCTATGTTGATGACATTTTCATGTGTATACCGGAGTCTAGACTTAACGATGTTGTCTGGGTGACATAGTCATGGACGGTTTGAAAACTTTTTGCATTCAATCCTTTGACTTTCAAATCCATATATTTTACCGCTATGTTGATAACATTTTCATGTGTATACCGGAGTCTAGACTTAACGATGTCTGCGTTTAATGATTATCATCCTCGTCTCAAGTTCACGTATGAACTGGAAAAGAATAATTGTTAAAATTTTTTGGACACGACTGTATAAAGACATGAAATTTTTTTATTTACTAACTGGTATCGTAAACCAATGTTCTCGGGCCGTTACATCAATTACTTCTCTAGTCATCCATTAAAATATAAGATTAACACCATCGTGAACTTGGTCGATCATGCTATTCTTTTGTCCGACGAGCGTTTTCACGAAGAAAATATCAACTTTGTGAAATCCGTTTTGTCGAATAATTGTTTTCCTGGTGCTCTTGTAAACAAACACATACAAATAAGACTCGGTGTAATTAAAAAACGACTGATCTCTCATGATGGTGTCAGTATCGATGACGAGGACAACAATGCCTTAGACTTAAAACATTATGTACCCATGTAAAAACTTTTAGTGAGAACTTACGACGCATTTTTAGTAATTACGGCTTAACGACTTTATACACGGTACCTAAGAAGTTGGATGTGTTAATCAAAAAAGGGAAAGATAGATTAGACAATAAGAAATGCACGGAGGTAGTTTACAAAATGGATTGCACTGATTGCAATGCCTGCTATATCGGTCAAACAAAAAGACATTTGGAAACCCGCATAAAAAAACATTTCGCGGATATTAATAAGCTCCTCACCAAACGTTCGGTTGTCAGCAAACATAGAACTGATTTCAGTCATAACTTTAATTGGCAAGATGTTAAAATTTTACACAGGGAACACAATCCTAAAAAACGCGAAATTTCTGAAATAATGTTCATTAAAAAACATAAAGAGGCTATCAACTCTCAAAAAGACACGGAAAATTTACCATTGGTCTATGACCGTATAACATTTTCTCTCTAAACTTCACTCTCTATGTTATTTATTTTGCTTTATGATTATTTACGAAGCATGTATCATTTGTCCTGTTTGTTAAAAGAGACGCGTATGTCTCCTCAATAAGTACTCTCTCTAACTGTTCATCGTCTGTTCACGCAACTTTAATTATGACAGAAGTATTGTAATTTGACGCGCAATGATTTATGTAAGTTTTTTGTACTTTACCACTGTTTATAATGGTAGCATATTGAGTTAATCATATTGTTAATCATATTGTTTCAGCATTGTTAATATTAACTTGATAAGGACCCAAAGTAAGGGTCGAAACGTTGTTCTTGTTCTTTTAAGAATAAATTACTGCCAGTCAGGCCGACTAAGACTCACATTTATTATTTTATCACTGGCGATTAATTATTTTATTGATGATTAAACTAGGATTAAACTTGCAATTTACTCACGGCATTATCCCTAAAAGCTTCTTGAGCTTCATGCTTACAGTATTAGCTGCAGGTTTACTTAACGAAAGGAAACAAATTTTCGCACACACTCGCTGTTTTTTCAATATCAGCCATTTTTATCTCACAATAAAACTGCCGAGTGTAAATTGCAAGAAATTATAAAAAAGGCTCTTGAATAATGATACTGTTCTCAGGACAATGCCACGTGGCAGATTGTTTCACAATACTATAGATTCTCGAGGTATTAGGAGCACAATCCTGAACCAGCTACAATTTGCAGGGAAGATTTAAATTCCAAAAACAATTAGAGATAGCCCCTCGCATATGCGCGAGTTGATGTTTGAGAATATAAACATTGACATTATCATACATTCAAATTGATAATTCCAGTTACGATATCACAGGAGTATGAAAAAACTTAATGTGTCTCTCTCTATACATATGTACCGCATATACTTTATGAGAAAATATAAAATTCTTTTCTTCGCCAGTAAAAATTAACAAGAAGAATTATTTGACCAAACTGACGTTTAATGTCGTAGTATTACATTAATTCAAAGTCGACGTTTCGACACTGGTTTTGTGTCCTTATCAAGAGTTTACTGTCACACACTAAAAATTAGCCGCTCATAGAGCACAAGGAGCTTCTTGCAGTTTTAACACCATGTCAAATTTCAAAGTGAAGGAACCGCCATCCATCCTTAATTAATCGTGTGATGTAGCCCGAAATAAGACATAGTCGGAACAGAGAAATGTGAGAGCGGCCGATCCGAGTCGAAGGTCGGCGTTAAACTGGTTTAAGGACACAAAACCAGTGTCGAAACGTCGACTTTGAATTAATGTAATACTACGAAATTAAACGTTAGTTTGGTCAAGTAATTCTTCTTGTTTATGAGAAAAAATACAAAAATATCTGCGAGTAAATAAATAATTCATGTGGGCTTCAGATGTATTACAATAATATTTCCAAATTGAGTCTAGTCGTATAATCGCATAAAATAATATAATAGTAATAATTGTATAAAAATTCAATTTATTAATATTACTTTTATTTTATTTTATTAATATTGATTACAGATCGCGTGTAAAACTTTCGCCTCGTTCACTCAGGGCCAGTGATCGATGAAAATCTTAGTGATCGAGAAAAACCCGGTATTGTGAGGAATTTATCGTGAGTTCAATCCAAAGGAATTGTTTCAAGAACATAAGAGAAAGGAAAAACAATTACTGTGCCGCAATCAACAACGTGGAAATACGTCAATGGTCACTACTTAATGTTAAAGTATACAGCGGAGGACAGTTGACGTAGGGCTACGTTTTTGGCAAACAGGACAGACGTAGCTCTACGTCAACTGTCCTCCGCTGTATACTTTAACATTAAGTAGTGACAGATGACGTAGTTCTACGTTGTTGATTGCGGCACAGTAATTGTTACTGTGCCCATTTAATTTTTTTCGCTTATATTTATTAGTTGACGTAGTTCTACGTTGTTGATTGCGGCACAGTAATTGTTACTGTGCCTATTTAAACTTTTTTGCTTATATTTATTATATTTGCATTTCTTTCATATATAATTCTTTAAATGTTAGTTGATTTGTTTTTAAGTTATATATAAGCAAAAATAAATCTTTTTTTTATTGCGTTGGAGGGGAAAATCTTCGTCAATTATTAGCAAATAATAATGCTCAGGTCTCAACCACTTTCAATTTTGGCAATTTAATATTAATTATTAGCAACTTTTCTAATTCCATTATTTTCTTCAGTCTTTTCTACCCCTATTTCATACATAATTCTTTACAATTTGGTTGATTAGTTCTTGAGTTATTTATAAGGGCAAAAAATGATGAGGAAGCAATAAGCAAGTTTCTAATTTGTACACTTTTTTATTATATTGGCAATTTTTTATAATTCTATTATATTTTTCAGTCTTTTCTACCCCTATTTCATATACAATGCTTTAAGATTTGGTTGATTAGTTCTTGAATTACATACGTTAGAATTTGCAAGGAATACGTAAATACATAGAAGCCTAATAAAGCTGAGTCTAATCAACCAAATCTTAAAGCATTGTATATGAAATAGGGATAAAAAAAACTGAAGAATATAATGGAATTAAAAAAGTTGCCAATAATTAATATCAAATTGCCAAAATTGAAAGTGGTTGAGACCTGAGCATAATTATTTGCTTATAATTGTGTGGCTTCCTCATTTAGGGAGCTTCTTTTACCGCACACGCAGCAAATTTAGGTTCATTTTCGCTTGAAATTGAATTAATAATTGTTTATTAACAAGCTAATTATACAAAATTAATTTTATTTATTTATTCCGTTTGGCGATATAAGGTTGTCGGAAAAGTCACGACGTATTTTTTGCAACAGATGGCACTAGTTCAGTTTTGGAAGTACTAGAGTCATTCGCATGTATGTTATTGCTATGTCATTTGACAGCTGACGGTTCTAGCTTCATTCTAAATAAAAATTGAGCGATTTGGTTGAGTTTTGGAAATTTTACAACAAGTTGAAAATGGAAGACCAAACTGTGCATTTTCGCCATATTTTACTGTTTTACTTCCGTAAAGGGAAGAACGCGCGTCAAGCTTGTGAAAAGTTGCTTGACGCGCGTTCTTCCCTTTACGGAAGTAAAACAGTAAAATATGGCGAAAATGCACAGTTTGGTCTTCCATTTTCAACTTGTTGTAAAATCTCCAAAACTCAACCAAATCGCTCAATTTTTATTTAGAATGAAGCTAGAACCGTCAGCTGTCAAATGACATAGCAATAACATACATGCGAATGACTCTAGTACTTACAAAACTGAACTAGTGCCATCTGTTGCAAGAAATACGTCATGACTTTCCGACAACCCATAGTTACTTGGAACATTTCAGAATCACGACATTAAAATGGTATTAAAACGGTATTAAAGATGTTTCTTTCAGAGATAATGAGAAAGAAATAAATTAAATTTCGAAAAAATACATTAAAAATGATAAGAAAGATTATTAGAGAATAATCCTAACAACTTGCGGAAAATTATTGATATTACAATTTATAATATACAATTGCGCGTGCACAATTTGACATGGTTCACATTAAATAAAAAAAGAAACTATTTGATTATTAAAAATGGAAAAAAATACTATCTTTTCTAAAACCTTCAGTGTATCTAAACCGTCATTTTTTCTAAATTTCAATATGACACACTAATTTGTCTGGTAAGATGGTTTCCTATGTGTTGCAAAAACTTTGGAAACTTTTGTCTCAAAATAACAATTTCACTTGCCTTTAATAATTCACTACAGTTCTTAGAAGCACGGAACGAGCACGTAAAATCAAATCCAAAATTTTGTATTTACGAAACGCTCGTATATCTGACTCGTATATCATATAACTTTGAATTAAATTAGACATTCTTAATAAAGCAGTCTCAAAGTATTATTTTCATTTTTCATCCCTGTGTATTAATATTATGAAGTGACGGGTAATGAGAAAATAGTAACATCTTTCTAGTTAGAAATAGATATATATATTGTATATAACTATATTTTATACTTTTATATTACTATCTTTTAATTAATTTCCATTATTCATTCTCCGTAGCTGTTTCTCGACAGACACGAAATTCTTATATTTTGCAAAGATAAAATATCGCTCGCGTCAAATAATTTATTTTAATAATAATTACGTCCGTAGAGAATATTTTATTGGCAAAGACGGTGCACTGGATAGTGTAAAAAATCTTTGATATCAAAGTTTAATTGATCCGATTAAAACTAATTTCACGATTAGCACGTATTTATCTCGTACGTTACGCATTTTCCTATTTTGCCAGAGTTTTTGAAATTACTTTCCACGCATCTCACATATGTGTGTCAAGATTTATGTAAAAAAGAAATTATCATTACATTAAATTACATTAATGAAAGACATATTTTCCAAACATGATTTCTGCCATGTTTAGAAAAGAGCTTTTAAAAGAAGAATTTAACGATTAAATGTGTAAAAAAGTGGCCAAGGAATAGATTCAAGAGGCAAATTATTATTTCAATCCTTCGCGTCTAATGCAAATGTAGCAATTTATCAAATTTACGACAATTTACAGTATGCTCGTATCGAATCTGTTCGCAAGATAGGTACGACCTATTAACGACAGATCTATTTATCTTCGTTATCACATCAAGTAATAATGCAACGTTAGTTTAGCCATTATCGAAAAGCATTGCTATGCTAAACGAGAAGAAGCATTAACGGACATTAATTGAAGATCGAAATCGCATCAAAAGTGCAAGAGCAAGCTCAGATATGCCATTTTCTTTCTTGCAATCAAACTCTTGGAATTGGCAGCGCCTTTTTTCTCTCATTATGGCGTTGCATCCTTCGCACCGCACGATAATTATTCTGGTTGTTCGTTGTGTCTGTAGATACACGATAGATATTCACGCATACAGTGACACACTTGCGAACTACATGGGCCTCAAGGTAGGTATATATGTCAGGTGAACGCATCCAGATGCTGTTCTCTATTGTCGCGCCCCACTCGCGAGACACATTCAATAGCCAATTGCCACTTGGATATGCCGGGCAAGGTATCGAGACTCCTTTACCTTCTCAGTGCCGTCGCTGTAATCGTTCCGTTGCAGTTGGGTGGACAACCGACACCGACGACGAAACGGTACCGCAGTCTTTACGGCGACGACGTGAGCGGACATGAATTGACGAATATATTTGAGCTGGGTATCGGGGCCCTAAACTTCCTACAGCAGGGCCAACGTTATATGAACCAGGAGATACCGGATACGGTTCCGCAGTTCGGAGCCATTTACGATTTCGTGGTAATTGGCGCTGGCACGGCCGGCGCCACGATAGCCGCGAGACTAAGCGAGATTCGTCAGGTCAAGGTGTTGCTGATCGAAGCTGGATCTGCCGAGAACTTGCTCATGGACATCCCGCTTATCGTTCACATGCTGCAGCTAAGCAACGATATCAATTGGAAGTACCGGACCAAATCGTCCAACAGATATTGCCTCGGCATGGCCGACAACAGGTGCAACTGGCCTAGAGGCAAAGTGATGGGTGGCAGCAGCGTGTTAAACTTCATGATCGCAACCAGAGGCGGTGCCGAGGATTACGACCGATGGGCTGAGATGGGGAACGAGGGCTGGGCTTACAAGGACGTTCTCAAATACTTTAAAAAGCTGGAGACAATCGATATCCCAGAGCTGCAGTCGGACGCTATCTACCATGGAACTAAGGGACCGTTGCATATCTCTTATCCGTTATTCCACACGCTATTGGCAGAGGCATTTCTAGAAGCTGGTAAGGAGCTGGGATACCCGCTGTTGGATTATAACGGGAGGAATATGATAGGATTCTCGTATGTGCAGAGCACGATCATGAATGGCACCCGTATGAGCAGCAATAGAGCCTACCTAAACCCCGCGAGAAATCGCCGAAATCTTCACGTGACACGCAAGAGTACAGTAAGAAAAGTGCTGATTGATCGTCGCACGAATCGGGCAATCGGCGTGGAGTTCGTCAAACATGATCAAATTATCCGCGTGTTTGCGAGCAAAGAGGTAATTTTGTGCGCGGGCTCCATTGGATCGCCTCAATTACTGATGCTATCTGGCATCGGACCGGCCAAGCATCTTAGCAAGCTCGGTATAAACGTCGTCCGGGACTCGCCGGTTGGCGAAAATCTAATGGATCACGTAGCTTTTGGCGGATTAACATGGACAGTGGACGATCCGGTAAGTTTGCAACTATTCGATATCATTAATCCCACTTCTCCGTATATAAAAGACTTCCTGATGGAGCAATCGGGACCACTTACGATTCCGGGTGCGTGCGAAGCCCTCGCTTTCATTGACACCAAACATCCAAAGAAACGTGACGGTTTACCGGACATCGAACTGTTATTTATCGGTGGTGGATTCAAAGGAGATATTATTTTTCCGACTGTAATGGGTTTCAATGATCGAATGCGTCAGATATGGCACAAATACGACAGTAATCACGGCTGGAGCATACTACCAATGTTGTTGAAGCCAAAGAGTCGTGGTCGGATAAGACTAGTGGCCAATGACATTAACGTTAAACCCGAGATCGTGCCGAATTATTTCGACGATCCGGAAGACGTCGAGACGATGATTGCCGGCATTAAAGCTGCAATAAGTGTCGGTCGGACGAAAGCGATGCAGATGTTTGGTTCACGATTGTCGAACGATACTCTTCCCGGATGCGAAAACTACGAATATGATTCTTATTCTTATTGGGAGTGCGCGGTAAGGACGGCGTCTATTACCATCTATCATTATTCTGGTACTTGCAAGATGGGACCGAGAGGAGACCCGACTGCTGTCGTTGATCCTAGATTAAAGGTATTTATTGAAAGATGGCGTAATATGTAGAGTACATGTAAAAAAATGAAGTTTCTTCAATTAAACGTCGACGTCACGGGCTGCCACAAACATAAACAGTTAATTCAACTGGATATTATTTGATCCAAATATTTGGATTATTAAAACAACCATCTGATGTTTTCGTTCAAATAATATCCAATTGAATTAAGGATGTTCAGGCATTACGACTAAAATGATGAAAATTCTTTGAATCCAAATTAATTCTGTAGATTTTATCATAAAAAAAATTCTGTCAAAGTTTCAGACTGTTTAGGAAGCTTGTTGTTGAGAAATTAAATAATAAAATCACACGTAGTCTAAGGGCAAATGAGGAAAAACTATTATATCTCAGTGAAAAATGATGAAAAAGATATGAAATTTTGCAAGCAGAACGAGTAAGACTTTATAATTATCCACACAAATTTTTAGCTTCATTAGGAGACTCGTTTTTTTTTATTTAATGTTTCCAAAAAATTTCTCGGTTTGATTAAGTTAGCCGAAAAGTACGCTCAATACATACTTACATACGTACTTAAATACGTTTAATTACAGATAAGGAGACTACGAGATACACGCACACTATCGAAAATACCACGCAATGTTGTCAAATTCAAAAAGTGATTAAACTTTAGAAATTGATTGTACATAAGCAATTTAACTTTTGACAGGGTAAATTTACCTGTACCGCCCGAACATCCTTAAGTATTTATGTTTGTGGCAGCCCGTGACGCCGACGTTTAATTGAAGTAACTTTATTTTTTTTCCGTGTACTCATTTCCAAATTGACAACAAATATTCCTGCGTGATGCAAGCACATGCCCTTGCACACACTCACGCACACATCGATTTATAATTTACGAATTCATGTACAACGCAGGTGATCGGCGTTCAAGGACTGCGAGTAGCAGACGGTTCAATTATGCCCGATATTATATCGGCCCACACCAACATACCTATTTATATGATTGCCGAGAAACTGGCCGATATGATAAAGGAAGAATGGGGATATTCGGACAAGTCACGAATTTGAGAGGGTACTGTATTAATAAAGAGTATACGATTGATATAAACTTCATTGAAAACTATAGCAGTTCATAGTGTATAACAAAAAAAAGCACAAGTTTAAATAAATTATCGGCAAATTGATATTACGGAAAATATTTTTATAACAAAGTATCCAATCATCATTATAACAATTAATATTTATTTGGGCAAACTTGATTTAGATTTCATAATACTTTTTAAGTACTTAATCTAGCACACTTATTGTTAGTGTTAGTTTAGATTTTTAGAACTACGAATACTAAGTTTGATTTTATGTATATTCTGTTCCTGAGATATTTCAAATTATGACAAGAGTTTGCCTTTATAATATTATTTATTTTGCAGTTTATGTGATACGATTTTTATCTTCTCTCTCTTAATTTCTGTCTATAAAAATACTTGTGAGCGAAATTTATGCTAAAATCTTCCCAAAGGGCATTATTATGTATATGGATGTTATGACTGTTGCTTCTCACACACGGTTGTACGATGTACATACATAAATATTCATATCGCTTCCGACTGATTGTATAAGGCGTTAAAAAATATATTAATTATTCATTCACATTTTAATGCGTTTTTTAATCTATACGACAATCTATACGACTCGTTTAGCTAATAAAAAACTTTTTCGGAGAAGCTGTAATATAATTTAGAAACAGTTTAGAGAGTTTAGCAATATTATAATAATTTAGAAACATTTCTAACCGTTAACCATTTATTGCTGCATTTTCTCTTTTTAATTTTTTAAAATTTACAGTAACATTTTTCTCGCTAATAGTCATCTTCTTTGAATTATATATTTTTAACAGAGATGGCATTATTCGAATAAAGTTTTACCTAATTTGTTATTCAATTACAATGTTAGCCATTATTTGTATTATTCGTTACTTAGGTATACTATTCATTATCTATATTATTCGCTATTCACGTTATTTGTTATTCGTTATTCGTGATAATCGCATGGAAAGATTTAAATTGCTATTTAATCTATTATTTGAATAAAATTTTTCTCATTTCTGATTTTCAACTACATATCGTACTCTGCACATTTATACAATACATCTTTATTTACGAAATATTAGAGATTTTTAAATAAAATCTCTTTTTCGTTCGTTACGATATTAATGGATTGTATAAATGTGCAGAGTACGATATGTATCGGGATATGTACCTAATTAAAAATAAAAAATAGGCAAAATTTTATTCGAATAATAGATTATCTTTCCGTAATGGAAATTGTATTGATTGTTCGGTTTGGTTTCGACGCTGATTATTTCTGGCGATAAGATACTGCTTTATATACTTTGAGCAAGATAAAAGATGAAGTACATCAAGTTTGTAAATATTTTGACACACACGCACATAATTAAGTAATTCAGAACAAATACTCTCACGCGCGTTGTTAATTCTCTGAGAGACTATTAAAATTTCTATTTTGGCAATATTCTATTTCTTGAATTTATATCGTTCGGAATTACAATATTAATTGAAAAAATACGAATATTTTTGTAACTTGCTGTACATTTAATAAATACTGGCCGCGTTCCGTTGCCAAGATAAATAGCATATCCCTGACCCAAACTGGTTTTCACATTGAAGTTCTGGGCGAAATCGAGAGTCGTTATGCGAACGAATAGTTTGAAAGAAAATTTTGCAATCACGCTTGAACTACAAAAAAGTTAATAGCGATAAATAAGATTATCGTCGTGCAGTTAACAATCATATAAATCACTTTATTCTAAAATTTATATACAGGATGTGCCATTTTAAATGCCCCGGGCAAATATTTCAAACATATGGAAAATATAGAAAAATGTTTCAGACAAAAGTTGTAGAATATCAAGGGGGACAGATGATGAAAATATAGACTTGATCTCGAGTGATCTTTTCAAGGCCAGGTCAATGTGATCAATGTTTTCTTAAATAAAACCTCCCATTGTTATTGCATATTGTTGTAGCTCTTGTCGAGACGTTTTAAAAACACTATAATGAAGCTCTCTTTCGTTACGAATTTTCTGAGATATTTCAAATTTTGTCATGATGTCTCTAATATAAAGTATGAAATATCTCTAAAGTAGGATTATAGTGTTTTGAAAACGTTTCGATAAGGGCTACAAGAATATGCAATAAAAAGTGAGTAGTTTTATTTGAGAAAACATCGATCACATTGACCTGGCCTTGAAAAGGTCACTCAGGGTCAAGTCCATAATTTCATCATGTAGCCCCCTCCAAACTATGTAACTTTTGTCTGAAACATTTTTGTCTATGACGAGTTACAGAAGAGATATTAAAATGCATTATTTAAAATAGAACACCCTGTACATATATATACAGGGTAGGCCATTTTAATCTACGTATACCGTTTGAAAGGGCATAAAGTAAGAAAAATTTTGGCGCAAACCAGGGGTCGATACGTTGACCCGTTCGGGGGTTATTTAAGGTCAAAGTTGGAAAAAGTCAATTTTTAACCCTAAATAACTGCCGAACGGGTCAACGTATCGACCTCTAGTTAACGCCAAAATTTTTCTTATTTTATGCCCTTTCAAACGATATACTACAATATAGGGGGTTCCATGTAAGAAATTAAAGGTGACGTTCATGTGAGCTTCAAACGACCATCAAAGGTCAAATCATTGCCACCATTTTATGTCCCTCTCGAAACCATACAACTTTTGTCTGAAACATTTTTGTCTTAAACTTATGGATTTTGAGAGATTTCAGTGCGTAGATTAAAATAGCATACCCTGTATACAATATAAATATGTATATATATATCTATATATTGTATATATGTATATATTAGTATTATATATATATATATATATATATATATATATAAATATAAATGTGTATGCGTGCGTATGTGTAAAAAATCATAAATTTCGTAATCATACAGTATTAGGTATACTTTATGCATAATAATCTTTTCTCTGTGTGACAAGATACTTACCTAATAGTTTTAATTTGGGTAAGATAAATTAATGATTCATATTAACTAAGCAGCGCGTATAGCTCTTTCAAATATATATTTTCAAACAGACAAGTTAGTTGCCAAAAATATATGACCGCTATTAATAATACTCCCAAATTTGATGATAGTAGTGAACACGCGGTAAATCTTTAAATGTGAGTTTTTATCGTGTTTTATAACTTGACAAAATAAATACTAATATAACCTTACTAATTTATATTCTTATACACACACACACACACAAACTTATTGTTAGACTTATAATCTTTTATCGAGTTAAACCGAGAGTTAAACAGTAGCAGAAATATGTATGTAACAGCTAATAAGAGTGACAAATAACCAATTTTCGAGCAATCAAATAAGAATGTATAAAAAATATAAAAATAAATTAAAACATTGTTTATTAAAAATTTAAGTTACAAAAAATTATTAACATTTTGAGCCATACTTGGACTTCTTTAGAACATTATAACAAAGAATCACAAAAAAATCACATTAAAAAATAAAATAATTATATCCCACTGATAAAAAAACCGAAATGAGGTTCACGTTCAAAGCGTTGGAATGATTAATCGGAAAGCCAAGGTCAAAGTTGAACATAATGGTGTCAGGAATTAAAAAAATAACCGAGATGTGTCAAAAGTAAGGTAATACTTCTATTGTGAAAATCAAAATAAGTGTAGTGGCAATCACATTCTTCGTTAGAAAGCATAGAATGTAAGTCTAAACAGTAAAAAGAACTAATGTTCCGTAGGTTATATGTTATAGTGATAAAAAAACTTATGACCAAGCTTAGTGGTAACTAGACAGAAAGAAATATGTAAAATAAAAACACATAAAAATAAATGTAAATTATTTATTAAAAATAAGTCTATCAGAAATAAATGTTATCGGAATTTAAATTTAGTTAGTTACTAGAACAGACATAAAAAATTCATGATCGCAAACAAAAAATATAAATGCAAATCGTCACATATTATACTCGGCTACAAATTGACTGGTGCATATTATTGCTTTCTCTCCAATCCATTTATTTGTAAGCTTTTGATATTCCCTCCTTTATTATTGCATAACGATTGGGTTGCCGATTCAGCAATAAATTACACATTATCACTAAAAGCATGTAAGAGTTTCACGTTAAAACGTAACAATTCAAGAGGAGGGGTTCCCGGTCCAAATATATTACTCGAGTCCGGTAAGTATTACGTGAACGAGACGAGAAAGTACATTTCTCTGGTGGATCTCGAAATGGAGAGTGGTCGGTCGTGGGCCGTCGTTTCAAAGTGGCAGAGAAATTGTTGTTCTCTGTAGGAGCCAATATCCCGATACGATCGGCACAGCGTGCGAGAATAAGGACGATAAAGGATTAACACGCGAAAAACGACCGTCTCGCGGTGATTCGTTACTACCACGTAAACGGTACGTATTACCGAATTATTTAAGAGAAATTATTTAACCAGAAAAGTTTATTTCTTTCGACGACAATAAGCTAAAATACAAGTAACGACTTTCAACGTTTCGACCCCACTCGCATTGGGTCCTTCTCAAGAACTCTGATAATCAAAAGTAACTCTTACTCCCATCTTAACAAATCTGTTGAGAATTTTGACAGAAATAGTCATACGATGTGGAAAGTCGGTGGTGACCGGGAGATCGTTAATGTTACTTAATATACGATCACGATGTTTCAGTCTCACTAGTAACAATTAATTATTTGGTAAAAAATACATCGTGGAGCGACTGCCGCAGTTCGCTTTTCAAATCACACTGTGTAACACGTACGAATGGTCGCTCCACGATGTATTTTTTACCAAATAATTAATTGTTACTAGTGAGAGTGAAACATCGTGATCGTATATTAAGCAACATGAACGATCTCCCGGTCACCACCGACTTTCCACATCGTATGACTATTTCTGTCAAAATTCTCAACAGATGTGTTAAGATGAAAGTAAGAGTTACTTTTGATTATCAGAGTTCTTGAGAAGGACCCAAAGCGAGTAGGGTCGAAACGTTGAAAGTCGTTACTTGTATTTTAGCCAATTGTCGTCGAAAGAAATAAACTTTTCTGGTTTAATTTATATTGGCGGAATAAATTTTTATTTTCTGAGAAATTATTTAAGTTTACGATCGAAATTCCAGTGGAAAGAACTACACACGCGTGAAAAGAAAAAAATTGAATAGACGAGTTCACGGGGATTCTGTATACATACACTTAATAAAGCATTATTTTAAAAGTTATAGAATCGTCACAACGAAAAGTGATCGATATACATAGTGTCGTAAAGATATGATAGTGTAATTTTTTATTCTTAAACGGGGGGGGGGGGGGAGGGGGGAATTTACACACACACGCACGCACGCGGCGACAAAAGAAAAAATATATTTTTTCACATTGTAAAAAAATATATTTTTTCTTCCGTCGCCGCGTGCGTGCGTGTGTGTGTAAATTGCGTTTAAAATTATAGTTTTACAGAACCTTACAATATGAGGATTCTGTGGCCATTCATCATTATCGTAGCGACCGGCAATGCTCATAGTTTCCTAAACATCAAGAATTATGTCCACTCATCTGGGCAAGAGCACGAATTTACAAGCGACACCAGGTATGACTTTATCATCGTAGGAGCTGGATCGGCTGGATCTGTGTTAGCCAATCGTCTATCAGAGAACAAGAGGTGGACAATTTTATTGCTGGAAGCGGGATACGAGCCAAACTTATTAAATCAGATTCCGATATTTGTCGGCTTTTTTCAATTAACTAATTACAATTGGGGTTACAACGTGGAGCCTCAGAAGAATGCCTGCTTGGGGATGGTAAATCGTCAGTGCGCCTGGCCGCGAGGTAGAGCCTTGGGTGGTACGAGTATCTTGAACTATATGATCCATACACGTGGGAACAGATTTGACTACGACAAGTGGGCCAGTTTGGGCAACGTCGGCTGGTCCTACGCGGACGTTCTGCCATATTTTAAGAAAAGTGAAAGATTTAATGTACCAGGTACTTATACGACATTTCTCTTCTCCCTTCTCTTTTCACTTATTGTTAGTTTCTCCAGATTATCCAATGGATTATCAAAGTTTCTTACGTATACGTACATGAGACACTTTATAAACATATAAATTCTACATTTTTTCTCATCCGGTGATTTATTATAGTTATTTAAGACGGATCTTTGCACCTTCATACAAAAGCATATGTTGCGTTATAGATAATTCAAAACATTGTAATGTTTCTTTTTAATTGAAAAGAAACCCAAGTATCAATTTTATGGCAAAATCTTAATTCGAGATAAAGTTTTGATTAAAATTGTCGATTAATGTAAACAATATATAGTCCCATTTTTAACGATAACTCCTTCCTCCAAAGTTTTTTCTATTTTCAATTTTAGAAAAAATGTTTCAAACAAAAAAAGTTGGTATGGTCTGGAGTGGGATAAATAAAAATAAAATCAATTTTCCAAAAAAATGATTTTTTAAGATAACACAAAGACCTTTTTTAAATGGAATTATGACATCTTTTATACAATATTATAATAATTCTGCTAATTATTCTGCAAGTAAAAATATTAAAATAGAGATCAAAAAATTAATAATTAAGATATTTTATATCTACTATATTCTGACATATCTTCACACGAGATATAAAATAAATATCGTAAATTATTAATTTTTTGATCACCGTAGCTTAACACTTTTAGCGAAAGTATGTAATTGCATATTGCAAAATGCATAATTTTTTTAAAAAGTAACTATGCGTTTTCTTTACATACCTCGTCAATTGACTCATTTCATTATTCTGTGCATAAAAAAAGTAATTGCTTAAAATTGGACACGGTATACAATAAACTTTACAAAAGCAATTTTAATTGTTAAATCCTATTGCCAGTTTAGGACGATAAATTACGTTTTTCTCGTGATAATCGTAGAAAATAATACGTTTCTTTGTTTCGCATTCTCAAGATTTTCTCGCAAATGATATAGGGGAATTGTGCCCAAAACAACATACTTATTTTAAAAAGGTTGTTATTTTATTCTGTAATACTTAAAAATTATGTAACTCGCCTAGAAATACTTTAGGATAAACATAGTTTGGTATTATAATAATTTAAAATTTTTATAAATTTACATTAGTTATGTAACAACATATAAACAAAACACTACAATTGTTCATTTTGCCCTGATATGTCGGGCAAAATGACATAGTGCTAGTTTAGATGCTTAATTATATCGCTGCTAGAAGAAGAGCGACAATACATTAAACGTCGAAAATCCATCGTGTCTTTAGTACCTGTTGCAAGTTGGTAGTGAGTGCACGCTTGTGAATGGAAATTTTGCCATCTAATCGAAATCGTAAGTTTAAAAAATTATTTTGGCTTTTTTTTATCTCATTACTTTATTTCTTTGTTTGGTATCTAATCTTTTTATGTTTTATCATTAAGTTTTCTTATATGAAGCCATGCTGTTGCACTTTTTATATTTGGAGATATCAGAGCAATATTGCATACGGTTGCCGGCCTAAAATGATTAGTATGTCAGTTTTCCCGGTTACTAGTAAAATTTTTCTATCCATAAAATAAAAAGTTAAATTGTATAATATTAGAAAAATATACAAGTGCAACAGCATGGCTTCATATAAGAACATTCAATGATAAAACATAAAAATATTAGATACCAAACAAAGAAATAAAGTAATGAGCTAAAGAAAAATGTGCTAAAATAATATTTTATACTTACATTTTCGATTAGATGGCAAAATTTCCATTCACAAGCGTACACTCATAACCAATTTACAACAGGTATTAAAGACATGATAGATTTCGACGTTGTATTAGCGCTCCTCTAGCAGCGATGTAAAGCGCTAAACTAGCATGGTATGTCATTTTGCCCGGGTACGTCGTTTTAGGCACAATTCCCCTACATTCCTTTTTTTATTCAAACTGCTCTAGTTTAAATTTCAGATTGATTTATTTGAAAACAAAATAATTCTAAAATTAAAAGTGAGATCGTACTATCGTAGAATATCTCTATACAACGGAGGTTGCAAAGGACTAGTCTGTCCTCTTAGACTGGATTAATTTCACAAATACCATAGCATTATAGCAAGCCACGACTCCCGATCCCATTGATGAAACGTATTATTCCTATGCTCAGGCATCAAGAACTCCTCGTATCACAATGAAAATGGTTACTTGTGCGTGGAACATGTGCCATATCATACAAAGCTGGCGACTACGTTTCTAAATGCCGGACAAGAGTTGGGATATAAAATCGTGGACTACAATGGCCAAGATCAGATAGGTTTTTCGTACATTCAGGTAAACATGGATCATGGAACGCGTTGCAACGCCGCCAAGGCATATCTCGAGCGGATCGATCGACCGAACTTGCACATTATCACCGGTGCTAGAGTGACTAAAGTACTAATCGACACGGACAAGCGCGCTTACGGCGTCGAGTACGTCAAAGACAACGTATGGAAGAAGGTAACCTGCTCGAAGGAAATTTTATTATCAGCTGGTACAATCGACTCGGCGAAATTGTTAATGCTGTCGGGAATTGGGCCGAGGGAGCATCTTGAAGAACTAAACATCCCGGTAATTCAGGACTCCAAGGTCGGTTACAGCATGTACGAGCATGTCGGTTTCCTGGGATTGACTTTTATGGTGAATCAGAGCGTGTCGCTGCTGCAGAACAAGCTTCTTAATCCAAGCGTGTTCCTAGAATATCTTGTGCATAAAAACGGCCTGTGTACAATTCCAGGAGGTGCCGAGGCGATTGCTTTCATGAAAACTAAATACGCCCCTGACGAGAGACCAGACGTCGAGCTTCTCTTCGTGTCTGGTTCTCTACATTCGGACAACGGTCAGGTCTTGAAGAAGGCTCTGAGAATTTCAGAGGATCTGTACGACGCCGTCTATAAACCGATTGAAAATCAGGAGGCCTGGTCGATCTGGCCGATCGTTCAATATCCCAGAAGCGTTGGCCGTCTCACGTTGCGATCGAAGGATCCATTCGAGCCACCCAAAATGGATCCAAACTTTTTCAGCCACCCGGCCGATATAGAGATCATTCTGGAGGGAGTAAAGCACGCCATTAACATATCCAAAACCAAAGCCTTTCAAGCTTACGGCAGTCGATTGCACGACTATAAGATACCAGGCTGTAAGCAGTTTGAGTTTGCTACCGATGATTATTGGCGTTGCGCCATCAGGCATCTGCCGTCTATGATGAATCACGAGATAGGGACCGTCAAAATGGGGCCTCGGACGGATACTTATGCGGTCGTCGATCCGCAGCTAAGAGTGTATGGCATCGAGGCACTCAGAGTAGTGGACGCTTCGATCATGCCGACGATACCCACTGGCCACGTAAATGCGGGAATATTTATGATCGGCGAAAAGGCCGCGGACCTGATCAAGGAAACCTGGAGGAGCACGATATAAAATTTGCTTTTTTACGAAAAGCTCGGGGAATCGGGGTATCAACGTGGAGAAAGGTGGGGATCAAGTCATCAAAATAAAATGCAGCATCGATATTGAAGCAACGTCCTTGGCATTAAGACGAGGAATGCGCACATAAATCTTTAGACGATGTCGTTCAAACATGTTTGCAGCAAACGTTATAGAGATTTAAAAACAAAGAAACAATATAAAATAACGAAAGAATCCATGATTTCTGTTGGACGACCTTACGTCGATCTCTTGGCTTGGTGCTTAAATTACGTGCGATGAGTCTAAGGGCCAAAGAGCACATAACATGGCGTAGCGATATATGACAGTTGTACTCATCGACGTAAGTAACGCACAAGCTTTGGCATATTCTGACAGTTAGAATACGCTAAAGCTAAGTGCGTTACTTACGTCGATGACTACGACTGTCGTATATAGCTACGCTATGTATGTATGTGCTTTTGCCCTAACGTGTATGAATTGTATAAATAATACTGTCTAATCTCATTTGTCTTTAACAAAGAAAAAAAACAGGTGCGCGCGTAAATAGACGCCCTGACGCAATATGCTCGTAAAGAGGTTCCCACTAGGTGTATGACATACAATGTATATACATTATACACATATATATATATATATAAACTGTCGATAAATTTTTGTGTGTGCGTGCAAGCGCGCGCGCATATGTAAAAACTTGAAAAATTATGAGACAACTTATGACTCTCGAATTCCAAATGTAAAATAATCGTTATCGACAATATCGAATAATAAATATAACTCGATATAACTATATCGGTTTTTATTTTCGACATCGAGAACAATTATTTCTGATAAAGTTTCAAAAAACAGAATTCTTTCGAAAAGAGAAATCTGATATCTTTCGTTGCATTTAATGTCTTTCTTGAAACATATTTAATTAAATAAATGTTTTCCTATGTCAGTTATTACATCATTAATTTGAATAATGAAGCAAAATAATTATCAATGCATCGTAACTATCGTACTCGGTGTTAATGCTAATAGATTTATAGATGTATAATATTATTGCTCACAAAAATATTTCTCGAGGAAAGCCGCATCGATCGTCCTCGTTAGTGACGCAATTTTGTCATTGCCGCGGAAATCGTTCTCGTTGCATTTTGCTTTGCGTGTCGCGTAGCGAAGCACTTGCAAATGGATTAATGATGGTAGAAGCGATATTACAATGGGGGAAAAAACGAAAAATATTCTCTAATAGCGAATAAGTGTTGCCTGGCGCTTTAAAGTGCGTTTAAATCGTGACGTAAAAAGGAGAAGAGTTTTCCTTTCCGCCTATTTGCCCACAAAATTGATGTAAGACAGATAAAATTTAGAGAGGCACAACAAAACATTCAGGAAAACCATCTGCGTTGCTCTTTTTGCAAAATTCAATTGTAATTTTCAAATCTTCTTAAGAATTACATTCTTGTAATGCGCAATTGTAAATTATAATACTCGATAAGATAATTAACATACTTGTAATCGTAATCTATTGAAAATTCCGCGCAGCAAATACTTAAAAAAATGTATATAGGCATATATATGTATACATATGTCATCAATTTTTGTGCATGTAAAAAGTAAATAAGTAAATTTTTATTCACAATAAAATTAAATGTCACTTTATTACAGAGTCTTATTATTTGTACGTTTTAGTATAACCGAAAACATATCTTACGTTATCTATTTTTTCAATTTTGTCAGCACTCCTTTCAACTTGATAATTGATATCAATCGATTTCATGTTGCGCCATTTATTACACGTAAAACCAATTTATTAAAAACTTATTAAAAACCTAACTCCAAACAGCATAATATACCTAATAACATATTATGTTATTAGGTACATCGCGTCGCTTTAGCGTGTTAACATATAGTCGATCTCCTTTCGTTTTAACTCTAATCATAATTCGTGACCAGTTTATAAGCTTATAGCAAATATAGCGATTTATTAACGTTACAATTTTCACCAAACGATATTTCTATGTAAGAGTGTTGTCGCTTATCTTATAATATATTACCTTGACATAATTTAATTCTAATTTATTATCTTTGGTTTATCAAGTATTATCGCAGTATATGCTAAAAATTTGGCAAACTTGTGTAATATAATTATAATTGTTAAAGCAGTGTATATAATTGAATCAAGTAATGCAGATAACGCACTGAAAGCAAATGGTAAAAATCGAGTACGTTATCACTTATCTAAACATGTCATTATTACATTAGTTAACATATAGTGTAAACTGTTAAGTATACCCGCTTGTTTCACTGTGGCAGGTTAAAAGCATATACAACTTTGGTTCGTAAGACACTTGAAATATACAGGATGTTTTCAAATATGTGAACAGTATTGCAGTGGTGGTTCAGAACACAAAAACGATGAAGAAAGTTTATATAAACATATGTCCTATTTGACTTTGTTTCTGTTGTGAGTTCTAGCTATTTTTGTGCTCTATAGTAATATACAGCTGCTTATCTTCATAGGAACTATAGAAAGTGCTCGAAATGGTCATATTTGGTTTGTATTTGTAAACAGTACTCAATATCTTTAAAA
Organism: Leptothorax acervorum; assembly: GCA_035220615.1. Lineage (NCBI taxonomy): Eukaryota > Metazoa > Arthropoda > Insecta > Hymenoptera > Formicidae > Leptothorax > Leptothorax acervorum. The sequence goes on along the minus strand of JASTWQ010001261.1, from coordinate 37,313 downwards.
TATTTAACGATCTTACCAAATTATGTGATTTTATATTATTCTATTAAGTGAATTATGTGCTTCTCTAGTAAGAGAACAAACTAAAGTCAGTATATACTCAAATAGAACGTGTGAAATTAACAAGGTTGGGAAATATTGAGGAGATATTGAGCATTGTTTACAAATACATACCGAATGTGGCCATTTCGAGCATCTATTACTGGAGTACAAACATGACTATAACTCGTAAACAAGGTCAAAAAGACACATGTTGATATGAACTTTTTCCATTGTCTTTTTGTTCTGAATCCACCACTGCAAAACTTTCCACATATTTGCAAACACCCTGTACAATCAATATTTATAAAGCATAGATTACAAAATTCAACAAAAAATTGACTAAGACGACGCATGTAACATGATGATCAACCAGCGTGCACTCATACAAAGTAATAATAAATAAACTGGATAAGTTCTTGTGTGTGTTACTTGTCAGAAGTCGCAACCGGAACGTGACATTATTCTTCAAGATAGTCTCATTCTTATTTAACAAAATAATCGACTTTTAGAAAACGCTAAGATACGAAATTTGTCCTTTTTTTTTATAAAAATACTTTTCTTCTTTCATAAATATCTATTCCTTTTGTCAAAAATTTTACTACAGATAATTATTAATTGCTTTATACTACGTTTGATAATCTAAACTCTAAACTACTGATGTAATCGACTAGTTTGTAATCAAAAATTTGCGACTTAATATTTCGATTTACACGTGAAAATCTCTGTGTGGACTCAAACTATATATGCTGAGAAATTATTAATAAATTTATTGCCACTGTAGAGCAATAGCTCGATGTTGTTGTCAATGCATCAAGTAATAGTTTCATCATATATATCGAAGTGCTTGAAATTATGTGTGTTACTGGTTCTCGGAAAGTTAATAAAGCCTTTGATAATAAACTTACCTGATACCACGAGAGCTTCGTTTGGGCCGCAGGTGTGAACGTTTCCCATCGTCAGAATTAACCTTACTTTTCTTCCAACCAAAATAATGCTCCAACAATGAGGCTGATGATGATAACAGTAATGATAACGATAACGATGACGATGACGGCGACGACGGCGACGACGACGACGGCGACGACGACGGCGACGGCGACGGCGACGGCGACGGCGACGGCGACGGCGACGGCGACGACGACGGCGACGACGTCAGCAACAACAAAAACGATAAACCGGTGCGAAAAACACTACACTAACTCGGATATCGATAACACTGGATGCACGTGACGCGGTACACAGTTATAGTAATGTAATTTAACAAGAGATTGTTACAAAACGCCCGGCAAATCATTAATAACATATAACGCATTAATCGTCGCGTACCGAACAAGGTTACGAATGTTGCGATATCAGTGATTAGAGATTAGAGAGAAGGCTGGAAGGATGAGAGTGGTCATGGGCGCATTTTAGCTGTTACTTTATTTTGAGGCGCCTCTATGACCACAAAATTTCGTTGCACTACGTAGCCAATATTTTAGAATCCCGTAGGTAATGTCTACGATTTTATGGTTCTCTTCCATGCTATGTCCACGGACCACGACTTCCATTTGTGATGACAATTGTTCACGATTTTATGGTTTTTTCCGTGTCTCAATTTAGTTCTTTTCCGCGTTATATTCACGATATATTTTTATTTTCTTCCAAAAAAAACCAAAAAATTGTAAACAGCACGGAAGAGAACCACAAAAGTGTGGATATAGCACGGAAGAAAACCACAATATCGTGGACATCACCTACGGGATTTATAAATATTGGCTACGTGGTTCAATGCCCACATTTTGTAGACATAGAGGCGCATTAAAATAAAGTACAGTAAAGTACATATAAATGTACATACATACATATGAATCAATGGGGAGCAAAAATGAGTTCCTTTTTCGGTGTAGATGAGCATAGGTAACTAGGTGCAGTAAGTGCAGCGACTGTCCCTACAGATAGCGCGCTCATCTACACCGAAAAAGGAACTCATTTTTGCTCCCCATAGGAATGTCGTATGATGTAAATACACTTGGCAGTGAAGTTAATTATCGGAACGCATCCAATGCATTGGTTTGGTAAACATAAGTACTAAACATTCGAGGTTTTGTCGCGAGAAAACAGAGGGTTTCTTCTTTTTTGATGATATAAAACATTAGCTTTGGCGTGGTGTGTATATGCGCGCGTGCGCGTGCGTGTGTGTAATATTTGTAAGACGTTGTTTCTATTTATAAAGAAAGGACAGAAATAAATATTTCCTACTTAAGAGAATGGAAGCGGAGCCATTAGAGCTAGAAGATGGTGAAATCGTCGATGATGAGGTTAGAGATACTAACAAATTTTTATTTAACACAGGTCTAACCTATATATATTATATATGTATTTTTCCAAACTACTGTTTTGAAAATAATCGCGCGGGCTGTATCATTTCTTTAAATATTTTTCTATTTTAATGCAATTATTTTTATCATGTAGTCTAGATGTACATTGTAATGTGAGATGTATGTACCCCCCCCCCCCCCCCCCCGTGATGGTGTGAAACAAGATAGAGGAAAGTAAAATGCAACGTGTTGGTGAAATATTCTTAACTCTAATTTCTTCAAGTGTCCATACTAATTTGATATTAAAGTTAGATGTTGAAAAAGCAAATGAAATAATGTATCACTACGTTACAATGTACATCGCACATGTTAACTAATACAAATCATGCTTTGTTACTTACATAATATATGTATGTTTTAAATTGTTTCCTTGTACATTATTAGCATTGTTAGACATAAAACTTATTTTGGGATTAATGAGCGTAATTTTCATTATTGTAATTTCTTGCGTATAGCCCAGCGACGTCTTTGGAGCCTATAAAATTTTGCAAAGACCTCACGTAAAGCAGACACCTGTCACAGACATATGTACAAAGATGCGATATAGTGACGAATCTGATGATTCTGCAGATTCCGAAAGTGATTCGGACTCAGATTCCACACAGGCTAATGTTAAAAAACCTAAACTTAAATTGAAAAAGAATAAGCATTTATGGAAGGATTCCACAACCAAGAATGATAAGTACAAAGTATGGTGTACCCAAATGCAGGAAGAATCTTTGACGGAAGACTTAACGTCGTGTGGCGTTACAAAGAAGTTGTATCAAGAACGTAGTGTCGAAAGTTACAATTTTACTCTACGATATGCAGGAAACGGCAGGGAACCTCATAATAATAATAGTTCTGACGAAGAAAAGGACATCGAACGTAGATTAACTAATAAAAGAACGAACTCAGATAGACGTGATGTAAAATTTAGATTAGGAAAAAGGAGAAACTCCTTTCAGATGGATTCAGATAGTCAAAAAGGTCCGGTTAGAATAATACCAGATTTATCTACAACTGTGGATTCGACGGATGCTGACGTTGCTACTGACATAACCAATAAACTCAGCGAAAGAAAAGAGCTTCTCATAAGTAAGAAAATGCATATTCCAGAAAATGTTTAAAATATTAGTACCTTCCTAGTTGTAAATAATTGAAAGTGGCTTTCTTTCAAATCGTTCCATAGAAATTGCAATAGAAATGACACAAATCTAACCTTTATTAAAACTGAGAAGAGATTCTCGTTGAATACGCAGCGATTATGACGATTGATTAGTTAATTACAACAGGTTGTAACGTTATAAATTATTAAAAATTGTGAAAGCAATATATATTTTTTGTCTTCCGTATATAGGTAGTAATAAATGCTGAATACATTTATATGTTTAAATAAATATTAGATATTGCATGTACAACATATGTTTTCTTCTGTAACAGGACGAGTGGTGGATATAATTGGTAAGCAGAAAGCTATCGATTTTTTCCAAAAAACAAAGAAGATCGAAGAACATGGTGGAATGTTAATAATGAATGGATCTCGTAGAAGAACTGCCGGTGGAGTATACTTTTGGTTAGTGAAAAATGACAAACATATCCCTCAAGAAAAGATAAGGGAGATATTTTATTACGACCAAAAAGAGAGCAGCGAACAAAGAAAGAAAACTGGCGATTCAGGACGACAGAAGACGCAAGAATTAATGAGAAGCTTTGAAGGTAAATTATAATCTTACTTACTTCAAATAAAATATAAAGTTTTCTATATTAAGGAAATGTTATAACGAAAATATATAATTTGTCTTGAAATTGCAGATGGATCCGAAAAGGATTTACCAGCTTTGTTAACAAGAGCGGAACTCTCGACGAGACAAATCGCAGAGGAAGCAAGATTGCGACGTGGCGAAGGCATGGACAGAATGCCGATAGATTCCGATCGCACGGTATCAAATCCACCACCCAGTCCTGTGACGGATGATCCAGATCATTCCGAGCATCCACTGGTACAGAGACAGGTTCAAGATTATACTGACGATTTCCTCGACATTGGAGTGGACATAGATAACATGGAAGTGCTCTAAAATTTCATACTTAATCTTACATTTGCACATACTCCAACAGTGACTTGTACAAATAAATGCTTGTAATCAGTCGCACGAGAAATACATATGTATATGTATAATTTGTATAGGTTGTATATTTATGTTATACATGTTTAAAGATGCAAATAGACTGAAAAGATTAATTACAAAACATGGTTGATTTCCGTCAAGTAACATTATACATGCTAAATAAACTCATTTTCTAGTATCTACTCGACATTCATCGAGACATTGATTTAAATAAAATTTTTCTTATTCAATTTTGTATGCGTGTGCGCGCGTTAGGAGAAAGAAGAGAGCAAGGGAGGGAGGGAGAGAAAATAAGTACACTATATACTGTGTTGCGAAGAAAACCATTCTATTACGAAAAGCAAAATAAATGTCTATGACAAAAGAAATTGAATTTTGTACAATATTTAGATCGAACGATACTAATAAATAAATATGAACAATTTTATGCACAATTAGAAATGAAAAAAATGATTCGTCCTTTTTTTCTAGTCACATCTCACATCGTTCTCTAAGATGTCTGAAAATTAATAGCACAGGTACATAACTGGAAAGAAAAATGTATAAAAAAATTGATAGAATACATATATGTATTCTATCAATTTTTTTATTTTTTATTTTTTATATTAGCTACTATTTATATGTATATATTTACATATTTCTGCATAATGTCTAAAAGAGCTTTGCCATATTCAACAAATTAAGTTATTGAGTTTCTTCGTAACTGTTGAAACTGTAACACCACTTATTGTAGATTTATTTGATTGTCTTGTTGGAATTTGTACACGTAGCATACTTACAAATCTCGTGTACATTTTCCTCCTTTACATCTTTTTGTAACCCAATCAATCTCAAAGTTCCCAATTCGCAAAGCACGATAGAAAATCAAAGAACACATTTTCATCCTTAATTTAGACTTTAGTTTGAGTTTCTGCCGAAACGTCACCACCTCTAAAGTTGCTCAACATTGTAGCTAATTTGGTAACACGGTTTAATTCTCGTTCCGAAGTTAACAAAAAGTCAAAGACTAATTTTTAGCACTCGTTGCGTCATCCACTGGTGCAATATCGCATTCGGATGGTATATATCAAGTTTAGACGACATATTTATAAAATGTAATTATTCGTTGCAACTGATGCATTATCAATTGACAAAGCATCTTGGCGGTAGGCTCCAATTCTTCATCTTTTTCTGCTCCATTCTCTTCTTTTCCTTTTCCTTCTTCTTCTGTAAGATATTAACAAAACATTCGTATGGTTTGCTGTTAGTAGTATTACTGTTTGTAATACTATTGTAATACTACACGTACTATATATAGCGCAGGACGTTTTATGGAACGTGCGCTTTGCACATACCTCGTTTTACTACAAAACAGTCGCAGCGAGCAAATAAGCGTCTGGCAAAATATGCTATTCATTAAAACCTCTATATTGTCTGTACCCAAACTTGATTCGTTTCCAAACTCACAAAGATAAGTATTAGCAACTTTGAGCAACTTACTGTCCATTTTTGCTAGCGGTGAATGTATAGTGATCACTGGACCTTGCTGTATATACTCCAAATATCTTTCTTTGGTGCGTAAATAACTAAAAACAGGTCGGTGCTCAAGGAAGCTTTACGTCCAGATTTATCAACATTTATGCGTATTCCACGATCTCTTTCTGTCTCTCTCTCTGCTCGACGACTTCAATCCAACCACACACTGACAAATCGCGATATCCTATCCACATCCTCAAAGCTATACCCTTTTTATTATTTACGAGAATTACTATCCATAGCGTCCGATATTACCGAAAACATCTTGTTGGGACTACAAACGATGCAATCACCTTCTCTCGTCGACAAATCGCTTAAACCAAATTGATATGTCATTGTCTCTATGAATTCATGGCTAATACCTTTCGACGCTTTAGATGTCGCATTCTTGGAATTTCCACAAAACCACCCGAGAAAAAATAAATTTTAACGCATTAAATCAAATTAAATGGAAAGTTGCCATTCTCGGAAATTATACGGCGTACAAAAAGCACTTACGGTACAGCAGTACCGTGATAGCGTTAGCCAGTTTGCTTGCCACAGCAATGACAACATCCGACAGCACCAGACAGCATTATCAAATTCCACTGCATAATGAAATCCTACAAATGGTCGTTTTCCTGTCGCAATGACTAAATTATGTTGCGGTGCACTCTTTCGATCTGTACGTTGCGTTATATCCACCGCATATCAAAACTGTCATTAAGTGATGAAAGCTGTTTATCGACGTTGTACCAATCAATACTTGTAAATCGTTTGTAACGTCTTTATTTTTCAACGTCCATCTTATATTAGAAAAATTTGTAACTGGTGGCAAATCATTGCAATTTGCTTAAACTGTAAAAAACAAAAACAGAATTAAATCACATTGTAATCTTAAGCGAGAGACAATGAAAGCAGTAAGCAACGATATACACACATTTTAATATACAAAAACACCACTGCTGTATAAGATATAAACTTGTTCACTAGAGCCAGCATTCCCAGCATGTTTGGGTAAGCAAAACAATTGACACTTTTTCCTAAAACTGGCTTATTACGGATTTGCTCTTCCAAGAGCAATGCACCAGCTGCCTGATAAAAACAGAATAATAACGTAATAAATCGACGAGAGCGAATAATACAATAGTAAAAGAAGAAATTAATACTTTCTTACTTCCGTGTAGAATCTAACAAATCCTGTATTATATCCAACAGCTATATAGGTCCAATCTGGACTGGCAGCCTTTCCCAAGGATATCAAAGATAAGCATATATATAACTGATGTTACCCCTTCACTGAAAATAGCCCTTATTATAATTTAAAAAATATTATTGTAGTATAATTTGACAATGTTACGTACTTTGCTTCTTTCGTCACTTCTCCATGCCATGTTACATGGAACTTATTTTTTACCTCATTTTTTAATTCTTGCGAATCCCATCTCGCTATCAAAAAACATTAAAAACATATTAAAAGTTCTATAATTCTGCATATACACATGTGCACGTATATACATATACATATATATGTATTTTTATGACAAACGCGTAAATGATACTATATAAGATTTGCACCTACAAACAAATATAATCATCCTTGTGTTCCAAGCCATTGTAAGTACATCAACCGACGATAGTGATATAGCACAGTCTTGGAGAGGTAATTCATCGCTCGATATGTGCTCGACTGAAAGAAATATACTGATAAATCAAAATGCATATTATACTTAATCGTATCAAATGAAGAAGAACTCACATTTGTGTGCTAACAGTATCACAATAAAGCAATTCTTTAACATTATCCACATCTGGTATGTTTGCTATTCCTAATTACTTCTACCTTGCGGGATTGTCAGATGATAATAATCTTTTATATTTAGCTGCCGCCGAGTTACTTGCATCTTGCGGTATTCTCGGATGATAATAATCTTTTATATTTAGCTGCCGCCGAGTTACTTGCATCTTGCGGTATTCTCGGATAATAAAAATCTCTTGCATTTAGCTGCCGCCGGGTTGCTTGCATATATCTTGCGAGATTCTCAAATGGTAATAATAATGTTTTACATTTAGCTGCCGCCGGGTTACCTGCATATATCTTGCGGGATTCTCAAATGGTAATAATAATGTTTTACATTTAGCTCCCGCCGGGTTACCTGCATATATCTTGCGGGATTCTCAAATGGTAATAATCTTTTACATTTAGCTGCCGCCGGGTTACTTGCATATATCTTGCAGGATTCTCAAATGATAATAATCTTTTACATTTAGTTCCCACTGAGTTACTTCCATCTTGCGGGATTCTCAGACGACAATAATCTTTTTATAGCGGGGTCCATTCAGCATTTAGAGGAAACCTGAAACAGGAAAAGAGAATTTTAATTTAAATGGACTACGAAAGGTTTGTCGATCAGTTATCCTTCTCGGTGGGTAACGGTTAAACCGAGTGGCGACCGATAAACAAGTAAAAGCATTATCGAGTGAGTCGTGGTAGATCCACCTTTCGTCCGGATAAGAGCTGCAAAAGATAATCAATTCAAGGAAACTATCTTACCGACGGGTGGTTAGACCAACTAGCTGCAAAAGATAATCAGTTTGAAAGAAACTACCTAACCGACGGTGGTTAGACGAGTTAGCTGCAAAAAATAATCAGTTCGAAGGAAACTACCTAACCGACGGGTGGTTAGACGAGTTAGCGGCAAGAGATAATCAATTCGAAAGAAACTACCTAACCGACGGGTGGTTAGACGAGTTAGCGGCAAGAAATAATCAATTCAAAGGAAACTACCTTACCGACGGGTGGCTAGACCAGTTAGCGGCGAGAAATAATCAATTTGAAAGAAACTACCTTACCGACGGGTGGCTAGACAAGTTTTCTTTATTTTTGTTTTGCCATTTACGTATTACGATAAATTTCAACGCGCTGAACACTTTTCGTCCTCTTGACCAACCCTCTATCTCTGTTGGTTTCCGAGATATTCGCGAAAAAAGAAAATTTGTTTTTTTTTTATTTATTTACCTATTTCGATGGATCTCGACGTGCTGAACACTTTTGGTCCTCTTGCCCGACTCTCTATCTCTCTTAGTTTCCGAGATATTCGCGAAAAAAAATAAGTATTTTTTTTTCTTTTTTTTTCACATATACCGATGGAGCTCGACGCGCTGATCACTTTTGGTCCTTTTGCCCGACTCTCTATCTCTCTTAGTTTCCGAGATATTTGCGAAAAAAGATAAGTATTTTTTTATTTTTTTTTTCGCCTATACCGATGGAGCTCGACGCGCTGAACACTTTTGGTCCTCTTGCCCGACTCTCTATCTCTCTTAGTTTCCGAGATATTCGCGAAAAAAAATAAGTATTTTTTTTTTTTTTTTCGCCTATACCGATGGAGCTCGACGCGCTGATCACTTTTGGTCCTCTTGCCCGATTCTCTATCTCTCTTAGTTTCCGAGATATTCGCGAAAAAAGATAAGTATTTTTTTAATTTTTTTTCGCCTATACCGATGGAGCTCGACGCGCTGATCACTTTTGGTCCTCTTGCCCGACTCTCTATCTCTCTTAGTTTCCGAGATATTCGCGAAAAAAGATAAGTATTTTTTTATTTTTTTTTCGCCTATACCGATGGAGCTCGACGCGCTGATCACTTTTGGTCCTCTTGCCCGATTCTCTATCTCTCTTAGTTTCCGAGATATTCGCGAAAAAAGATAAGTATTTTTTTTAATTTTTTTTTCGCCTATACCGATGGAGCTCGACGCGCTGATCACTTTTGGTCCTCTTGCCCGACTCTCTATCTCTCTTAGTTTCCGAGATATTCGCGAAAAAAGATAAGTATTTTTTTTTCGCCTATACCGATGGAGCTCGACGCGCTGAACACTTTTGGTCCTCTTGCCCGACTCTCTATCTTTCTTAGTTTCCGAGATATTCGCGAAAAAAGAAAATTATTTTTTTTTGTTTTTTTTCGCCTATTCCGATGGAGCTCGACGCGCTGAACACTTTTGGTCCTCTCGACTAACCCTCTATCTCTCTTAGTTTTCGAGATATTCGCGAAAAAAGAAAATTATTTTTTTTTGTTTTTTTTTCGCCTATTCCGATGGAGCTCGACGCGCTGAACACTTTTGGTCCTCTTGACTAACCCTCTATCTCTCTTAGTTTTCGAGATATTCGCGAAAAAAGAAAATTATTTTTTTTTGTTTTTTTTTCGCCTATTCCGATGGAGCTCGACGCGCTGAACACTTTTGGTCCTCTCGACTAACCCTCTATCTCTCTTAGTTTTCCGAGATATTCGCGAAAAAAGAAAATTATTTTTTTTTGTTTTTTTTCGCCTATTCCGATGGAGCTCGACGCGCTGAACACTTTTGGTCCTCTCGACTAACCCTCTATCTCTCTTAGTTTTCGAGATATTCGCGAAAAAAGAAAATTATTTTTTTTGTTTTTTTTTCGCCTATTCCGATGGAGCTCGACGCGCTGAACACTTTTGGTCCTCTCGACTAACCCTCTATCTCTCTTAGTTTTCCAGATATTCGCGAAAAAAAAAAATTATTTTTTTTTGTTTTTTTTTCGCCTATTCCGATGGAGCTCGACGCGCTGAACACTTTTGGTCCTCTCGACTAACCCTCTATCTCTCTTAGTTTTCGAGATATTCGCGAAAAAAGAAAATTATTTTTTTTGTTTTTTTTTTCGCCTATTCCGATGGAGCTCGACGCGCTGAACACTTTTGGTCCTCTTGACTAACCCTCTATCTCTCTTAGTTTTCGAGATATTCGCGAAAAAAGAAAATTATTTTTTTTGTTTTTTTTTCGCCTATTCCGATGGAGCTCGACGCGCTGAACACTTTTGGTCCTCTCGACTAACCCTCTATCTCTCTTAGTTTTCGAGATATTCGCGAAAAAAGAAAATTATTTTTTTTTGTTTTTTTTTCGCCTATTCCGATGGAGCTCGACGCGCTGAACACTTTTGGTCCTCTTGACTAACCCTCTATCTCTCTTAGTTTTCGAGATATTCGCGAAAAAAGAAAATTATTTTTTTTTGTTTTTTTTTCGCCTATTCCGATGGAGCTCGACGCGCTGAACACTTTTGGTCCTCTCGACTAACCCTCTATCTCTCTTAGTTTTCCAGATATTCGCGAAAAAAGAATAATTATTTTTTTTATTTTTTTTTCGCCTATTCCGATGGAGCTCGACGCGCTGAACACTTTTGGTCCTCTTGCCGACTACCTCTATCTCTCTTAGTTTTCGAGATATTCGCGAAAAAAGATAATTATTTTTTTTTGTTTTTTTTCGCCTATTCCGATGGAGCTCGACGCGCTGAACACTTTTGGTCCTCTTGCCCGACTCTCTATCTTTCTTAGTTTCCGAGATATTCGCGAAAAAAGAAAATTATTTTTTTTTGTTTTTTTTCGCCTATTCCGATGGAGCTCGACGCGCTGAACACTTTTGGTCCTCTCGACTAACCCTCTATCTCTCTTAGTTTTCGAGATATTCGCGAAAAAAGAAAATTATTTTTTTTTGTTTTTTTTTCGCCTATTCCGATGGAGCTCGACGCGCTGAACACTTTTGGTCCTCTCGACTAACCCTCTATCTCTCTTAGTTTTCGAGATATTCGCGAAAAAAGAAAATTATTTTTTTTGTTTTTTTTTCGCCTATTCCGATGGAGCTCGACGCGCTGAACACTTTTGGTCCTCTCGACTAACCCTCTATCTCTCTTAGTTTTCGAGATATTCGCGAAAAAAGAAAATTATTTTTTTTTGTTTTTTTTTCGCCTATTCCGATGGAGCTCGACGCGCTGAACACTTTTGGTCCTCTTGACTAACCCTCTATCTCTCTTAGTTTTCGAGATATTCGCGAAAAAAGAAAATTATTTTTTTTTGTTTTTTTTTTCGCCTATTCCGATGGAGCTCGACGCGCTGAACACTTTTGGTCCTCTCGACTAACCCTCTATCTCTCTTAGTTTTCCGAGATATTCGCGAAAAAAGAAAATTATTTTTTTTTGTTTTTTTTTCGCCTATTCCGATGGAGCTCGACGCGCTGAACACTTTTGGTCCTCTCGACTAACCCTCTATCTCTCTTAGTTTTCCAGATATTCGCGAAAAAGAAAATTATTTTTTTTTGTTTTTTTTTCGCCTATTCCGATGGAGCTCGACGCGCTGAACACTTTTGGTCCTCTTGACTAACCCTCTATCTCTCTTAGTTTTCGAGATATTCGCGAAAAAAGAAATTATTTTTTTTGTTTTTTTTCGCCTATTCCGATGGAGCTCGACGCGCTGAACACTTTTGGTCCTCTCGACTAACCCTCTATCTCTCTTAGTTTTCCAGATATTCGCGAAAAAAGAAAATTATTTTTTTTTGTTTTTTTTTCGCCTATACCGATGGAGCTCGACGCGCTGATCACTTTTGGTCCTCTTGCCCGATTCTCTATCTCTCTTAGTTTTCCGAGATATTCGCGAAAAAAAATAATTATTTTTTTATGTTTTTTTTTCGCCTATACCGATGGAGCTCGACGCGCTGATCACTTTTGGTCCTCTTGCCCGACTCTCTATCTCTCTTAGTTTCCGAGATATTCGCGAAAAAAGATAAGTATTTTTTTTTTGTTTTTTTTTCGCCTATTCCGATGGAGCTCGACGCGCTGAACACTTTTGGTCCTCTGCGACTACCTCTATCTCTCTTAGTTTCGAGATATTCGCGAAAAAAGAAATTATTTTTTTTTGTTTTTTTTCGCCTATTCCGATGGAGCTCGACGCGCTGAACACTTTTGGTCCTCTCGACTAACCCTCTATCTCTCTTAGTTTTCGAGATATTCGCGAAAAAAGAAAATTATTTTTTTTTGTTTTTTTTTCGCCTATTCCGATGGAGCTCGACGCGCTGAACACTTTTGGTCCTCTTCGACTAACCCTCTATCTCTCTTAGTTTTCCGAGATATTCGCGAAAAAAGAAAATTATTTTTTTTTGTTTTTTTTCGCCTATTACCGATGGAGCTCGACGCGCTGAACACTTTGGTCCTCTTCGACTAACCTCTATCTCTCTTAGTTTTCCGAGATATTCGCGAAAAAAGAAAAGTATTTTTTTTTGTTTTTTTTTCGCCTATTACCGATGGAGCTCGACGCGCTGATCACTTTTGGTCCTCTTGCCCGACTCTCTATCTCTCTTAGTTTTCCGAGATATTCGCGAAAAAGATAAGTATTTTTTTTTATTTTTTTTTCGCCTATTACCGATGGAGCTCGACGCGCTGATCACTTTTGGTCCTCTTGCCGACTCTCTATCTCTCTTAGTTTTCGAGATATTCGCGAAAAAAGATAATTATTTTTTTTGTTTTTTTCGCCTATTCCGATGGAGCTCGACGCGCTGAACACTTTTGGTCCTCTTGCCCGACCCTCTATCTCTCTTAGTTTCCGAGATATTCGCGAAAAAAGAAAATTATTTTTTTTTGTTTTTTTTGGCCTATTCCGATGGAGCTCGACGCGCTGAACACTTTTGGTCCTCTCGACTAACCCTCTATCTCTCTTAGTTTTCGAGATATTCGCGAAAAAAGAAATTATTTTTTTTTTGTTTTTTTCGCCTATTCCGATGGAGCTCGACGCGCTGAACACTTTTGGGTCCTCTCGACTAACCCTCTATCTCTCTTAGTTTTCGAGATATTCGCGAAAAAAGAAAATTATTTTTTTTTGTTTTTTTTCGCCTATTCCGATGGAGCTCGACGCGCTGAACACTTTTGGTCCTCTCGACTAACCCTCTATCTCTCTTAGTTTTCCGAGATATTCGCGAAAAAAGAAATTATTTTTTTTTGTTTTTTTTTCGCCTATTCCGATGGAGCTCGACGCGCTGAACACTTTTGGTCCTCTCGACTAACCCTCTATCTCTCTTAGTTTTCGAGATATTCGCGAAAAAAGAAAATTATTTTTTTTTGTTTTTTTTTCGCCTATTCCGATGGAGCTCGACGCGCTGAACACTTTTGGTCCTCTTGACTAACCCTCTATCTCTCTTAGTTTTCGAGATATTCGCGAAAAAAGAAAATTATTTTTTTTGTTTTTTTTGCGCCTATTCCGATGGAGCCTCGACGCGCTGAACACTTTTGGTCCTCTCGACTAACCCTCTATCTCTCTTAGTTTCCGAGATATTCGCGAAAAAGAAAATTATTTTTTTTGTTTTTTTTTCGCCTATTCCGATGGAGCTCGACGCGCTGAACACTTTTGGTCCTCTTCGACTAACCCTCTATCTCTCTTAGTTTTCGAGATATTCGCGAAAAAGAAAATTATTTTTTTTTGTTTTTTTTTCGCCTATTCCGATGGAGCTCGACGCGCTGAACACTTTTGGTCCTCTTGACTAACCCTCTATCTCTCTTAGTTTTCGAGATATTCGCGAAAAAAGAAAATTATTTTTTTTTGTTTTTTTTTTCGCCTATTCCGATGGAGCTCGACGCGCTGAACACTTTTGGTCCTCTTGACTAACCCTCTATCTCTCTTAGTTTTCGAGATATTCGCGAAAAAAGAAAATTATTTTTTTTTTGTTTTTTTTTCGCCTATTCCGATGGAGCTCGACGCGCTGAACACTTTTGGTCCTCTCGACTAACCCTCTATCTCTCTTAGTTTTCCAGATATTCGCGAAAAAAAAATTATTTTTTTTGTTTTTTTTTTCGCCTATTCCGATGGAGCTCGACGCGCTGAACACTTTTGGTCCTCTCGACTAACCCTCTATCTCTCTTAGTTTTTCCGAGATATTCGCGAAAAAAGAAAATTATTTTTTTTGTTTTTTTTTCGCCTATTCCGATGGAGCTCGACGCGCTGAACACTTTTGGTCCTCTCGACTAACCCTCTATCTCTCTTAGTTTTCCGAGATATTCGCGAAAAAAGAAAATTATTTTTTTTTGTTTTTTTTCGCCTATTCCGATGGAGCTCGACGCGCTGAACACTTTTGGTCCTCTCGACTAACCCTCTATCTCTCTTAGTTTTCCAGATATTCGCGAAAAAAGAAAATTATTTTTTTTTGTTTTTTTTTCGCCTATTCCGATGGAGCTCGACGCGCTGAACACTTTTGGTCCTCTCGACTAACCCTCTATCTCTCTTAGTTTTCCAGATATTCGCGAAAAAAGAAAATTATTTTTTTTGTTTTTTTTCGCCTATTCCGATGGAGCTCGACGCGCTGAACACTTTTGGTCCTCTCGACTAACCCTCTATCTCTCTTAGTTTCCGAATATTCGCGAAAAAAGATAAGTTATTTTTTTAATTTTTTTTTCGCCTATACCGATGGAGCTCGACGCGCTGATCACTTTTGGTCCTCTGCCCGACTCTCTATCTCTTTTAGTTTTCGAGATATTCGCGAAAAAAGATAAGTATTTTTTTTTCGCCTATACCGATGGAGCTCGACGCGCTGAACACTTTTGGTCCTCTTGCCCGACTCTCTATCTTTCTTAGTTTCGAGATATTCGCGAAAAAGAAAATTATTTTTTTTTGTTTTTTTTTCGCCTATTCCGATGGAGCTCGACGCGCTGAACACTTTGGTCCTCTCGACTAACCCTCTATCTCTCTTAGTTTTCGAGATATTCGCGAAAAAAGAAAATTATTTTTTTTTTGTTTTTTTTTCGCCTATTCCGATGGAGCTCGACGCGCTGAACACTTTTGGTCCTCTCGACTAACCCTCTATCTCTCTTAGTTTTCCAGATATTCGCGAAAAAAGAAAATTATTTTTTTTTGTATTTTTTTCGCCTATTCCGATGGAGCTCGACGCGCTGAACACTTTGGTCCTCTCGACTAACCCTCTATCTCTCTTAGTTTTCGAGATATTCGCGAAAAAAGAAATTATTTTTTTTTGTTTTTTTTTCGCCTATTCCGATGGAGCTCGACGCGCTGAACACTTTTGGTCCTCTCGACTAACCCTCTATCTCTCTTAGTTTTCGAGATATTCGCGAAAAAAGAAATTATTTTTTTTTGTTTTTTTTTCGCCTATTCCGATGGAGCTCGACGCGCTGAACACTTTTGGTCCTCTTGACTAACCCTCTATCTCTCTTAGTTTTCGAGATATTCGCGAAAAAAGAAAATTATTTTTTTTGTTTTTTTTTCGCCTATTCCGATGGAGCTCGACGCGCTGAACACTTTTGGTCCTCTCGACTAACCCTCTATCTCTCTTAGTTTTTCCAGATATTCGCGAAAAGAAAATATTTTTTTTTGTTTTTTTTTTTCGCCTATTCCGATGGAGCTCGACGCGCTGAACACTTTTGGTCCTCTCGACTAACCCTCTATCTCTCTTAGTTTTCGAGATATTCGCGAAAAAAGAAAATTATTTTTTTTTGTTTTTTTTTCGCCTATTCCGATGGAGCTCGACGCGCTGAACACTTTTGGTCCTCTCGACTAACCCTCTATCTCTCTTAGTTTTCCAGATATTCGCGAAAAAAGAAAATTATTTTTTTTTGTTTTTTTTTCGCCTATACCGATGGAGCTCGACGCGCTGATCACTTTTGGTCCTCTTGCCCGATTCTCTATCTCTCTTAGTTTCCGAGATATTCGCGAAAAAAAATAAGTATTTTTTTAATTTTTTTTTCGCCTATACCGATGGAGCTCGACGCGCTGATCACTTTTGGTCCTCTTGCCCGACTCTCTATCTCTCTTAGTTTTCGAGATATTCGCGAAAAAAGATAAGTATTTTTTTTTTGCCTATACCGATGGAGCTCGACGCGCTGAACACTTTTGGTCCTCTTGCCCGACTCTCTATCTTTCTTAGTTTTCGAGATATTCGCGAAAAAAGAAAATTATTTTTTTTTGTTTTTTTTTCGCCTATTCCGATGGAGCTCGACGCGCTGAACACTTTTGGTCCTCTCGACTAACCCTCTATCTCTCTTAGTTTTCGAGATATTCGCGAAAAAAGAAAATTATTTTTTTTTGTTTTTTTTTCGCCTATTCCGATGGAGCTCGACGCGCTGAACACTTTTGGTCCTCTCGACTAACCCTCTATCTCTCTTAGTTTTCCAGATATTCGCGAAAAAGAAAATTATTTTTTTTTGTATTTTTTTGCCTATTCCGATGGAGCTCGACGCGCTGAACACTTTTGGTCCTCTCGACTAACCCTCTATCTCTCTTAGTTTTCGAGATATTCGCGAAAAAGAAAATTATTTTTTTTGTTTTTTTTTCGCCTATTCCGATGGAGCTCGACGCGCTGAACACTTTTGGTCCTCTTGCCCGACTACCTCTATCTTCTCTTAGTTTCCGAGATATTCGCGAAAAAAGAAAATTATTTTTTTTTGTTTTTTTTTCGCCTATTCCGATGGAGCTCGACGCGCTGAACACTTTTGGTCCTCTCGACTAACCCTCTATCTCTCTTAGTTTTCGAGATATTCGCGGAAAAAAAGAAATTATTTTTTTTTGTTTTTTTTTTCGCCTATTCCGATGGAGCTCGACGCGCTGAACACTTTTGGTCCTCTCGACTAACCCTCTATCTCTCTTAGTTTTCCAGATATTCGCGAAAAAAGAAAATTATTTTTTTTTGTTTTTTTTTTGCCTATTCCGATGGAGCTCGACGCGCTGAACACTTTTGGTCCTCTCGACTAACCCTCTATCTCTCTTAGTTTTCCAGATATTCGCGAAAAAAGAAAATTATTTTTTTTTTTGTTTTTTTTTCGCCTATTCCGATGGAGCTCGACGCGCTGAACACTTTTGGTCCTCTTGACTAACCCTCTATCTCTCTTAGTTTTCGAGATATTCGCGAAAAAAGAAAATTATTTTTTTTTGTTTTTTTTTCGCCTATTCCGATGGAGCTCGACGCGCTGAACACTTTTGGTCCTCTCGACTAACCCTCTATCTCTCTTAGTTTTCGAGATATTCGCGAAAAAAGAAAATTATTTTTTTTTGTTTTTTTTTCGCCTATTCCGATGGAGCTCGACGCGCTGAACACTTTTGGTCCTCTTGACTAACCCTCTATCTCTCTTAGTTTTCGAGATATTCGCGAAAAAAGAAAATTATTTTTTTTTGTTTTTTTTTCGCCTATTCCGATGGAGCTCGACGCGCTGAACACTTTTGGTCCTCTTGACTAACCCTCTATCTCTCTTAGTTTTCGAGATATTCGCGAAAAAAGAAAATTATTTTTTTTTGTTTTTTTTTTCGCCTATTCCGATGGAGCTCGACGCGCTGAACACTTTTGGTCCTCTTGACTAACCCTCTATCTCTCTTAGTTTTCGAGATATTCGCGAAAAAAGAAAATTATTTTTTTTTGTTTTTTTTTCGCCTATTCCGATGGAGCTCGACGCGCTGAACACTTTTGGTCCTCTTGACTAACCCTCTATCTCTCTTAGTTTTCGAGATATTCGCGAAAAAAGAAAATTATTTTTTTTTGTTTTTTTTTCGCCTATTCCGATGGAGCTCGACGCGCTGAACACTTTTGGTCCTCTTGACTAACCCTCTATCTCTCTTAGTTTTCGAGATATTCGCGAAAAAAGAAAATTATTTTTTTTTGTTTTTTTTTCGCCTATTCCGATGGAGCTCGACGCGCTGAACACTTTTGGTCCTCTTCGACTAACCCTCTATCTCTCTTAGTTTCCGAGATATTCGCGAAAAAGAAAATTATTTTTTTTTGTTTTTTTTTCGCCTATTCCGATGGAGCTCGACGCGCTGAACACTTTTGGTCCTCTTGCCCGAACCCTCTATCTCTCTTAGTTTTCGAGATATTCGCGAAAAAAGAAAATTATTTTTTTTTGTTTTTTTTTTCGCCTATTCCGATGGAGCTCGACGCGCTGAACACTTTTGGTCCTCTCGACTAACCCTCTATCTCTCTTAGTTTTCCGAGATATTCGCGAAAAAAGAAAATTATTTTTTTTTGTTTTTTTTTTCGCCTATTCCGATGGAGCTCGACGCGCTGAACACTTTTGGTCCTCTCGACTAACCCTCTATCTCTCTTAGTTTTCCAGATATTCGCGAAAAAAGAAAATTATTTTTTTTTGTTTTTTTTTCGCCTATTCCGATGGAGCTCGACGCGCTGAACACTTTTGGTCCTCTCGACTAACCCTCTATCTCTCTTAGTTTTCGAGATATTCGCGAAAAAAGAAAATTATTTTTTTTTGTTTTTTTTTCGCCTATTCCGATGGAGCTCGACGCGCTGAACACTTTTGGTCCTCTCGACTACCCTCTATCTCTCTTAGTTTTCGAGATATTCGCGAAAAAAGAAAATTATTTTTTTTTGTTTTTTTTTCGCCTATTCCGATGGAGCTCGACGCGCTGAACACTTTTGGTCCTCTCGACTACCCTCTATCTCTCTTAGTTTTCCGAGATATTCGCGAAAAAAGAAAATTATTTTTTTTTGTTTTTTTTTCGCCTATTCCGATGGAGCTCGACGCGCTGAACACTTTTGGTCCTCTCGACCTAACCCTCTATCTCTCTTAGTTTTCGAGATATTCGCGAAAAAGAAAATTATTTTTTTTTTGTTTTTTTTTCGCCTATTCCGATGGAGCTCGACGCGCTGAACACTTTTGGTCCTCTCGACTAACCCTCTATCTCTCTTAGTTTTCCGAGATATTCGCGAAAAAAGAAAATTATTTTTTTTGTTTTTTTTTCGCCTATTCCGATGGAGCTCGACGCGCTGAACACTTTTGGTCCTCTCGACTAACCCTCTATCTCTCTTAGTTTTCCAGATATTCGCGAAAAAAGAAAATTATTTTTTTTTGTTTTTTTTTCGCCTATTCCGATGGAGCTCGACGCGCTGAACACTTTTTGGTCCTCTCGACTAACCCTCTATCTCTCTTAGTTTTCCGAGATATTCGCGAAAAAAGAAAATTATTTTTTTTTGTTTTTTTTTTCGCCTATTCCGATGGAGCTCGACGCGCTGAACACTTTTGGTCCTCTCGACTAACCCTCTATCTCTCTTAGTTTCGAGATATTCGCGAAAAAAGAAAATTATTTTTTTTTTGTTTTTTTTTCGCCTATTCCGATGGAGCTCGACGCGCTGAACACTTTTGGTCCTCTCGACTAACCCTCTATCTCTCTTAGTTTTCGAGATATTCGCGAAAAAAGAAAATTATTTTTTTTTGTTTTTTTTTCGCCTATTCCGATGGAGCTCGACGCGCTGAACACTTTTGGTCCTCTCGACTAACCCTCTATCTCTCTTAGTTTTCGAGATATTCGCGAAAAAAGAAAATTATTTTTTTTTGTTTTTTTTTCGCCTATTCCGATGGAGCTCGACGCGCTGAACACTTTTGGTCCTCTCGACTAACCCTCTATCTCTCTTAGTTTTCCGAGATATTCGCGAAAAAAGAAAATTATTTTTTTTTGTTTTTTTTTCGCCTATTCCGATGGAGCTCGACGCGCTGAACACTTTTGGTCCTCTTGACTAACCCTCTATCTCTCTTAGTTTTCGAGATATTCGCGAAAAAAGAAAATTATTTTTTTTTGTTTTTTTTTCGCCTATTCCGATGGAGCTCGACGCGCTGAACACTTTTGGTCCTCTTGACTAACCCTCTATCTCTCTTAGTTTTCGAGATATTCGCGAAAAAAGAAAATTATTTTTTTTTGTTTTTTTTTTCGCCTATTCCGATGGAGCTCGACGCGCTGAACACTTTTGGTCCTCTCGACTAACCCTCTATCTCTCTTTTCGAGATATTCGCGAAAAAAGAAAATTATTTTTTTTGTTTTTTTTTCGCCTATTCCGATGGAGCTCGACGCGCTGAACACTTTTGGTCCTCTCGACTAACCCTCTATCTCTCTTAGTTTTCGAGATATTCGCGAAAAAAGAAAATTATTTTTTTTTGTTTTTTTTTTCGCCTATTCCGATGGAGCTCGACGCGCTGAACACTTTTGGTCCTCTCGACTAACCCTCTATCTCTCTTAGTTTTCCGAGATATTCGCGAAAAAAGAAAATTATTTTTTTTTGTTTTTTTTTCGCCTATTCCGATGGAGCTCGACGCGCTGAACACTTTTGGTCCTCTCGACTAACCCTCTATCTCTCTTAGTTTTCCAGATATTCGCGAAAAAAGAAAATTATTTTTTTTTGTTTTTTTTTCGCCTATTCCGATGGAGCTCGACGCGCTGAACACTTTTTGGTCCTCTCGACTAACCCTCTATCTCTCTTAGTTTTCCGAGATATTCGCGAAAAAAGAAAATTATTTTTTTTTGTTTTTTTTTCGCCTATTCCGATGGAGCTCGACGCGCTGAACACTTTTGGTCCTCTCGACTAACCCTCTATCTCTCTTAGTTTTCCAGATATTCGCGAAAAAAGAAAATTATTTTTTTTGTTTTTTTTTCGCCTATTCCGATGGAGCTCGACGCGCTGAACACTTTTGGGTCCTCTCGACTAACCCTCTATCTCTCTTAGTTTTCCAGATATTCGCGAAAAAGAAAATTATTTTTTTTTGTTTTTTTTTCGCCTATTCCGATGGAGCTCGACGCGCTGAACACTTTTGGTCCTCTCGACTAACCCTCTATCTCCTCTTAGTTTTCGAGATATTCGCGAAAAAAGAAAATTATTTTTTTTTGTTTTTTTTTCGCCTATTCCGATGGAGCTCGACGCGCTGAACACTTTTGGTCCTCTCGACTAACCCTCTATCTCTCTTAAGTTTTCGAGATATTCGCGAAAAAAGAAAATTATTTTTTTTTGTTTTTTTTTTCGCCTATTCCGATGGAGCTCGACGCGCCTGAACACTTTTGGTCCTCTCGACTAACCCTCTATCTCTCTTAGTTTTCGAGATATTCGCGAAAAAAGAAAATTATTTTTTTTTGTTTTTTTTTCGCCTATTCCGATGGAGCTCGACGCGCTGAACACTTTTGGTCCTCTCGACTAACCCTCTATCTCTCTTAGTTTTCGAGATATTCGCGAAAAAAGAAATTATTTTTTTTTGTTTTTTTTTCGCCTATTCCGATGGAGCTCGACGCGCTGAACACTTTTGGTCCTCTCGACTAACCCTCTATCTCTCTTAGTTTTCCAGATATTCGCGAAAAAAGAAAATTATTTTTTTTTGTTTTTTTTTTCGCCTATTCCGATGGAGCTCGACGCGCTGAACACTTTTGGTCCTCTCGACTAACCCTCTATCTCTCTTAGTTTTCCAGATATTCGCGAAAAAAGAAAATTATTTTTTTTTGTTTTTTTTTTCGCCTATTCCGATGGAGCTCGACGCGCTGAACACTTTTGGTCCTCTCGACTAACCCTCTATCTCTCTTAGTTTTCGAGATATTCGCGAAAAAAGAAAATTATTTTTTTTTGTTTTTTTTTCGCCTATTCCGATGGAGCTCGACGCGCTGAACACTTTTGGTCCTCTCGACTAACCCTCTATCTCTCTTAGTTTTCCAGATATTCGCGAAAAAAGAAAATTATTTTTTTTTGTTTTTTTTTCGCCTATTCCGATGGAGCTCGACGCGCTGAACACTTTTGTCTTCTCGACTAACCCTCTATCTCTCTTAAGTTTTCGAGATATTCGCGAAAAAGAAAATTATTTTTTTTGTTTTTTTTCGCCTATTCCGATGGAGCTCGACGCGCTGAACACTTTTGGTCCTCTCGACTAACCCTCTATCTCTCTTAGTTTTCGAGATATTCGCGAAAAAGAAAATTATTTTTTTTGTTTTTTTTTCGCCTATTCCGATGGAGCTCGACGCGCTGAACACTTTTGGTCCTCTCGACTAACCCTCTATCTCTCTTAGTTTTCGAGATATTCGCGAAAAAAGAAAATTATTTTTTTTTGTTTTTTTTTCGCCTATTCCGATGGAGCTCGACGCGCTGAACACTTTTGGTCCTCTCGACTAACCCTCTATCTCTCTTAGTTTCCGAGATATTCGCGAAAAAAGAAAATTATTTTTTTTGGTTTTTTTTTCGCCTATTCCGATGGAGCTCGACGCGCTGAACACTTTTGGTCCTCTCGACTAACCCTCTATCTCTCTTAGTTTTCGAGATATTCGCGAAAAAAGAAAATTATTTTTTTTGGTTTTTTTTTCGCCTATTCCGATGGAGCTCGACGCGCTGAACACTTTTGGTCCTCTCGACTAACCCTCTATCTCTCTTAGTTTTCGAGATATTCGCGAAAAAAGAAAATTATTTTTTTTTGTTTTTTTTCGCCTATTCCGATGGAGCTCGACGCGCTGAACACTTTTGGTCCTCTCGACTAACCCTCTATCTCTCTTAGTTTTCGAGATATTCGCGAAAAAAGAAAATTATTTTTTTTTGTTTTTTTTTCGCCTATTCCGATGGAGCTCGACGCGCTGAACACTTTTGGTCCTCTCGACTAACCCTCTATCTCTCTTAGTTTTCCAGATATTCGCGAAAAAAGAAAATTATTTTTTTTGTTTTTTTTTCGCCTATTCCGATGGAGCTCGACGCGCTGAACACTTTTGGTCCTCTCGACTAACCCTCTATCTCTCTTAGTTTTCCAGATATTCGCGAAAAAAGAAAATTATTTTTTTTTGTTTTTTTTTCGCCTATTCCGATGGAGCTCGACGCGCTGAACACTTTTGGTCCTCTCGACTAACCCTCTATCTCTCTTAGTTTCGAGATATTCGCGAAAAAAGAAAATTATTTTTTTTTTTTTTTTTTCGCCTATTCCGATGGAGCTCGACGCGCTGAACACTTTTGGTCCTCTCGACTAACCCTCTATCTCTCTTAGTTTTCCAGATATTCGCGAAAAAAGAAAATTATTTTTTTTTGTTTTTTTTTTCGCCTATTCCGATGGAGCTCGACGCGCTGAACACTTTTGGTCCTCTCGACTAACCCTCTATCTCTCTTAGTTTTCCGAGATATTCGCGAAAAAAGAAATTATTTTTTTTGTTTTTTTTTCGCCTATTCCGATGGAGCTCGACGCGCTGAACACTTTTGGTCCTCTCGACTAACCCTCTATCTCTCTAGTTTTCCGAGATATTCGCGAAAAAGAAAATTATTTTTTTTTGTTTTTTTTTCGCCTATTCCGATGGAGCTCGACGCGCTGAACACTTTTGGTCCTCTCGACTAACCCTCTATCTCTCTTAGTTTTCCGAGATATTCGCGAAAAAGAAAATTATTTTTTTTTGTTTTTTTTTCGCCTATTCCGATGGAGCTCGACGCGCTGAACACTTTTGGTCCTCTCGACTACCCTCTATCTCTCTTAGTTTTCGAGATATTCGCGAAAAAAGAAAATTATTTTTTTTTGTTTTTTTTTCGGCCTATTCCGATGGAGCTCGACGCGCTGAACACTTTTGGTCCTCTCGACTAACCCTCTATCTCTCTTAGTTTTCCAGATATTCGCGAAAAAAGAAAATTATTTTTTTTTGTTTTTTTTTCGCCTATTCCGATGGAGCTCGACGCGCTGAACACTTTTGGTCCTCTCGACTAACCCTCTATCTCTCTTAGTTTTCCAGATATTCGCGAAAAAAGAAAATTATTTTTTTTGTTTTTTTTTCGCCTATTCCGATGGAGCTCGACGCGCTGAACACTTTTGGTCCTCTCGACTAACCCTCTATCTCTCTTAGTTTTCCGAGATATTCGCGAAAAAAGAAAATTATTTTTTTTTGTTTTTTTTTCGCCTATTCCGATGGAGCTCGACGCGCTGAACACTTTTGGTCCTCTTGACTAACCCTCTATCTCTCTTAGTTTTCGAGATATTCGCGAAAAAAGAAAATTGTTTTTTTTTGTTTTTTTTTCGCCTATTCCGATGGAGCTCGACGCGCTGAACACTTTTGGTCCTCTCGACTAACCCTCTATCTCTCTTAGTTTTCCGAGATATTCGCGAAAAAAGAAAATTATTTTTTTTTGTTTTTTTTCGCCTATTCCGATGGAGCTCGACGCGCTGAACACTTTTGGTCCTCTCGACTAACCCTCTATCTCTCTTAGTTTTCGAGATATTCGCGAAAAAAGAAAATTATTTTTTTTTTTGTTTTTTTTTCGCCTATTCCGATGGAGCTCGACGCGCTGAACACTTTTGGTCCTCTTGACTAACCCTCTATCTCTCTTAGTTTTCGAGATATTCGCGAAAAAAGAAAATTATTTTTTTTTGTTTTTTTTTTCGCCTATTCCGATGGAGCTCGACGCGCTGAACACTTTTGGTCCTCTCGACTAACCCTCTATCTCTCTTAGTTTTCCGAGATATTCGCGAAAAAAGAAAATTATTTTTTTTTGTTTTTTTTTCGCCTATTCCGATGGAGCTCGACGCGCTGAACACTTTTGGTCCTCTCGACTAACCCTCTATCTCTCTTAGTTTTCCAGATATTCGCGAAAAAAGAAAATTATTTTTTTTTGTTTTTTTTTCGCCTATTCCGATGGAGCTCGACGCGCTGAACACTTTTGGTCCTCTTGACTAACCCTCTATCTCTCTTAGTTTCCGAATATTCGCGAAAAAAGATAAGTATTTTTTTTAATTTTTTTTTTTCGCCTATACCGATGGAGCTCGACGCGCTGATCACTTTTGGTCCTCTCTGCCCGACTCTCTATCTCTTTAGTTTTCGAGATATTCGCGAAAAAGATAAGTATTTTTTTTTTTTTTTCGCCTATACCGATGGAGCTCGACGCGCTGAACACTTTTGGTCCTCTTGCCCGACTCTCTATCTTTCTTAGTTTCCGAGATATTCGCGAAAAAAGAAAATTATTTTTTTTTGTTTTTTTTTTCGCCTATTCCGATGGAGCTCGACGCGCTGAACACTTTTGGTCCTCTCGACTAACCCTCTATCTCTCTTAGTTTTCGAGATATTCGCGAAAAAAGAAAATTATTTTTTTTTGTTTTTTTTTCGCCTATTCCGATGGAGCTCGACGCGCTGAACACTTTTGGTCCTCTCGGACTAACCCTCTATCTCTCTTAGTTTTCCAGATATTCGCGAAAAAAGAAAATTATTTTTTTTTGTTTTTTTTTTCGCCTATTCCGATGGAGCTCGACGCGCTGAACACTTTTGGTCCTCTTGACTAACCCTCTATCTCTCTTAGTTTTCGAGATATTCGCGAAAAAAGAAAATTATTTTTTTTTGTTTTTTTTTTCGCCTATTCCGATGGAGCTCGACGCGCTGAACACTTTTGGTCCTCTCGACTAACCCTCTATCTCTCTTAGTTTTCGAGATATTCGCGAAAAAAGAAAATTATTTTTTTTTTGTTTTTTTTTCGCCTATTCCGATGGAGCTCGACGCGCTGAACACTTTTGGTCCTCTTGACTAACCCTCTATCTCTCTTAGTTTTCGAGATATTCGCGAAAAAAGAAAATTATTTTTTTTGTTTTTTTTTTCGCCTATTCCGATGGAGCTCGACGCGCTGAACACTTTTGGTCCTCTCGACTAACCCTCTATCTCTCTTAGTTTTCCAGATATTCGCGAAAAAAGAAAATTATTTTTTTTTGTTTTTTTTCGCCTATTCCGATGGAGCTCGACGCGCTGAACACTTTTGGTCCTCTGCGACTACCCTCTATCTCTCTTAGTTTTCCGAGATATTCGCGAAAAAAGAAAATTATTTTTTTTTGTTTTTTTTTCGCCTATTCCGATGGAGCTCGACGCGCTGAACACTTTTGGTCCTCTTGACTAACCCTCTATCTCTCTTAGTTTTCGAGATATTCGCGAAAAAAGAAAATTATTTTTTTTTGTTTTTTTTTCGCCTATTCCGATGGAGCTCGACGCGCTGAACACTTTTGGTCCTCTTGACTAACCCTCTATCTCTCTTAGTTTTCGAGATATTCGCGAAAAAAGAAAATTATTTTTTTTTGTTTTTTTTTCGCCTATTCCGATGGAGCTCGACGCGCTGAACACTTTTGGTCCTCTGCCGACTACCTCTATCTCTCTTAGTTTTCCGAGATATTCGCGAAAAAAGAAAATTATTTTTTTTTTGTTTTTTTTTCGCCTATTCCGATGGAGCTCGACGCGCTGAACACTTTTGGTCCTCTCGACTAACCCTCTATCTCTCTTAGTTTTCGAGATATTCGCGAAAAAAGAAAATTATTTTTTTTTGTATTTTTTTCGCCTATTCCGATGGAGCTCGACGCGCTGAACACTTTTGGTCCTCTCGACTAACCCTCTATCTCTCTTAGTTTTCGAGATATTCGCGAAAAAAGAAAATTATTTTTTTTTGTTTTTTTTTCGCCTATTCCGATGGAGCTCGACGCGCTGAACACTTTTGGTCCTCTCGACTAACCCTCTATCTCTCTTAGTTTTCGAGATATTCGCGAAAAAAGAAAATTATTTTTTTTTGTTTTTTTTCGCCTATTCCGATGGAGCTCGACGCGCTGAACACTTTTGGTCCTCTCGACTAACCCTCTATCTCTCTTAGTTTTCCAGATATTCGCGAAAAAAGAAAATTATTTTTTTTTGTTTTTTTTTCGCCTATTCCGATGGAGCTCGACGCGCTGAACACTTTTGGTCCTCTCGACTAACCCTCTATCTCTCTTAGTTTTCGAGATATTCGCGAAAAAAGAAAATTATTTTTTTTTGTTTTTTTTTTCGCCTATTCCGATGGAGCTCGACGCGCTGAACACTTTTGGTCCTCTCGACTAACCCTCTATCTCTCTTAGTTTTCCAGATATTCGCGAAAAAAGAAAATTATTTTTTTTTGTTTTTTTTTCGCCTATTCCGATGGAGCTCGACGCGCTGAACACTTTTGGTCCTCTCGACTAACCCTCTATCTCTCTTAGTTTTCCAGATATTCGCGAAAAAAGAAAATTATTTTTTTTGTTTTTTTTTCGCCTATTCCGATGGAGCTCGACGCGCTGAACACTTTTGGTCCTCTCGACTAACCCTCTATCTCTCTTAGTTTTCGAGATATTCGCGAAAAAAGAAAATTATTTTTTTTTGTTTTTTTTTCGCCTATTCCGATGGAGCTCGACGCGCTGAACACTTTTGGTCCTCTCGACTAACCCTCTATCTCTCTTAGTTTTCCAGATATTCGCGAAAAAAGAAAATTATTTTTTTTTGTTTTTTTTTCGCCTATTCCGATGGAGCTCGACGCGCTGAACACTTTTGGTCCTCTCGACTAACCCTCTATCTCTCTTAGTTTTCCAGATATTCGCGAAAAAAGAAAATTATTTTTTTTTGTTTTTTTTTCGCCTATTCCGATGGAGCTCGACGCGCTGAACACTTTTGGTCCTCTCGACTAACCCTCTATCTCTCTTAGTTTTCGAGATATTCGCGAAAAAAGAAAATTATTTTTTTTTGTTTTTTTTTCGCCTATTCCGATGGAGCTCGACGCGCTGAACACTTTTGGTCCTCTCGACTAACCCTCTATCTCTCTTAGTTTTCCAGATATTCGCGAAAAAAGAAAATTATTTTTTTTTGTTTTTTTTTCGCCTATTCCGATGGAGCTCGACGCGCTGAACACTTTTGGTCCTCTCGACTAACCCTCTATCTCTCTTAGTTTTCCAGATATTCGCGAAAAAAGAAAATTATTTTTTTTTGTTTTTTTTCGCCTATTCCGATGGAGCTCGACGCGCTGAACACTTTTGGTCCTCTCGACTAACCCTCTATCTCTCTTAGTTTTCCAGATATTCGCGAAAAAAGAAAATTATTTTTTTTTGTTTTTTTTTCGCCTATTCCGATGGAGCTCGACGCGCTGAACACTTTTGGTCCTCTCGACTAACCCTCTATCTCTCTTAGTTTCCGAGATATTCGCAAAAAAAAATAAGTATTTTTTTAATTTTTTTTTCGCCTATACCGATGGAGCTCGACGCGCTGATCACTTTTGGTCCTCTTGCCCGACTCTCTATCTCTCTTAGTTTTCGAGATATTCGCGAAAAAAGATAAGTATTTTTTTTTTCGCCTATACCGATGGAGCTCGACGCGCTGAACACTTTTGGTCCTCTTGCCCGACTCTCTATCTTTCTTAGTTTCCGAGATATTCGCGAAAAAAGAAAATTATTTTTTTTTGTTTTTTTTTTCGCCTATTCCGATGGAGCTCGACGCGCTGAACACTTTTGGTCCTCTCGACTAACCCTCTATCTCTCTTAGTTTTCGAGATATTCGCGAAAAAAGAAAATTATTTTTTTTTGTTTTTTTTCGCCTATTCCGATGGAGCTCGACGCGCTGAACACTTTTGGTCCTCTCGACTAACCCTCTATCTCTCTTAGTTTTCCAGATATTCGCGAAAAAAGAAAATTATTTTTTTTTGTATTTTTTTCGCCTATTCCGATGGAGCTCGACGCGCTGAACACTTTTGGTCCTCTCGACTAACCCTCTATCTCTCTTAGTTTTCGAGATATTCGCGAAAAAAGAAAATTATTTTTTTTTGTTTTTTTTTCGCCTATTCCGATGGAGCTCGACGCGCTGAACACTTTTGGTCCTCTCGACTAACCCTCTATCTCTCTTAGTTTTCGAGATATTCGCGAAAAAAGAAAATTATTTTTTTTTGTTTTTTTTTCGCCTATTCCGATGGAGCTCGACGCGCTGAACACTTTTGGTCCTCTCGACTAACCCTCTATCTCTCTTAGTTTCCAGATATTCGCGAAAAAAGAAAATTATTTTTTTTTGTTTTTTTTCGCCTATTCCGATGGAGCTCGACGCGCTGAACACTTTTGGTCCTCTCGACTAACCCTCTATCTCTCTTAGTTTTCCAGATATTCGCGAAAAAAGAAAATTATTTTTTTTTGTTTTTTTTTCGCCTATTCCGATGGAGCTCGACGCGCTGAACACTTTTGGTCCTCTTGACTAACCATATATCTCTCTTAGTTTCCGAGATATTCGCGAAAAAAGATAAGTATTTTTTTAATTTTTTTTTCGCCTATACCGATGGAGCTCGACGCGCTGATCACTTTTGGTCCTCTTGCCCGACTCTCTATCTCTCTTAGTTTTCGAGATATTCGCGAAAAAAGATAAGTATTTTTTTTCGCCTATACCGATGGAGCTCGACGCGCTGAACACTTTTGGTCCTCTTGCCCGACTCTCTATCTTCTTAGTTTCCGAGATATTCGCGAAAAAAGAAAATTATTTTTTTTTGTTTTTTTTTTCGCCTATTCCGATGGAGCTCGACGCGCTGAACACTTTTGGTCCTCTCGACTAACCCTCTATCTCTCTTAGTTTTCGAGATATTCGCGAAAAAAGAAAATTATTTTTTTTTGTTTTTTTTCGCCTATTCCGATGGAGCTCGACGCGCTGAACACTTTTGGTCCTCTTGCCCGACTCTCTATCTTTCTTAGTTTCCGAGATATTCGCGAAAAAAGAAAATTATTTTTTTTTGTTTTTTTTTTCGCCTATTCCGATGGAGCTCGACGCGCTGAACACTTTTGGTCCTCTCGACTAACCCTCTATCTCTCTTAGTTTTCGAGATATTCGCGAAAAAAGAAAATTATTTTTTTTTGTTTTTTTTTTGCCTATTCCGATGGAGCTCGACGCGCTGAACACTTTTGGTCCTCTCGACTAACCCTCTATCTCTCTTAGTTTTCCAGATATTCGCGAAAAAAGAAAATTATTTTTTTTTGTTTTTTTTTCGCCTATTCCGATGGAGCTCGACGCGCTGAACACTTTTGGTCCTCTCGACTAACCCTCTATCTCTCTTAGTTTTCGAGATATTCGCGAAAAAAGAAAATTATTTTTTTTTGTTTTTTTTTCGCCTATTCCGATGGAGCTCGACGCGCTGAACACTTTTGGTCCTCTCGACTAACCCTCTATCTCTCTTAGTTTTCCAGATATTCGCGAAAAAAGAAAATTATTTTTTTTTGTTTTTTTTCGCCTATTCCGATGGAGCTCGACGCGCTGAACACTTTTGGTCCTCTTGCCCGACTCTCTATCTTTCTTAGTTTCCGAGATATTCGCGAAAAAAGAAAATTATTTTTTTTTGTTTTTTTTTCGCCTATTCCGATGGAGCTCGACGCGCTGAACACTTTTGGTCCTCTCGACTAACCCTCTATCTCTCTTAGTTTTCCAGATATTCGCGAAAAAAGAAAATTATTTTTTTTTGTTTTTTTTTCGCCTATTCCGATGGAGCTCGACGCGCTGAACACTTTTGGTCCTCTCGACTAACCCTCTATCTCTCTTAGTTTTCGAGATATTCGCGAAAAAAGAAAATTATTTTTTTTTGTTTTTTTTTCGCCTATTCCGATGGAGCTCGACGCGCTGAACACTTTTGGTCCTCTTGCCCGACTCTCTATCTTTCTTAGTTTCCGAGATATTCGCGAAAAAAGAAAATTATTTTTTTTTGTTTTTTTTTTCGCCTATTCCGATGGAGCTCGACGCGCTGAACACTTTTGGTCCTCTCGACTAACCCTCTATCTCTCTTAGTTTTCGAGATATTCGCGAAAAAAGAAATTATTTTTTTTTGTATTT
Source organism: Leptothorax acervorum (assembly GCA_035220615.1). Classification (NCBI taxonomy): domain Eukaryota; kingdom Metazoa; phylum Arthropoda; class Insecta; order Hymenoptera; family Formicidae; genus Leptothorax; species Leptothorax acervorum. The sequence goes on along the minus strand of JASTWQ010001261.1, from coordinate 6,173 downwards.
TTTTCGCCTATTCCGATGGAGCTCGACGCGCTGAACACTTTTGGTCCTCTCGACTAACCCTCTATCTCTCTTAGTTTTCGAGATATTCGCGAAAAAAGAAAATTATTTTTTTTTGTTTTTTTTTCGCCTATTCCGATGGAGCTCGACGCGCTGAACACTTTTGGTCCTCTCGACTAACCCTCTATCTCTCTTAATTTTCGAGATATTCGCGAAAAAAGAAAATTATTTTTTTTGGTTTTTTTTCGCCTATTCCGATGGAGCTCGACGCGCTGAACACTTTTGGTCCTCTCGACTAACCCTCTATCTCTCTTAGTTTTCGAGATATTCGCGAAAAAAGAAAATTATTTTTTTTTGTTTTTTTTTCGCCTATTCCGATGGAGCTCGACGCGCTGAACACTTTTGGTCCTCTCGACTAACCCTCTATCTCTCTTAGTTTTCGAGATATTCGCGAAAAAAGAAAATTATTTTTTTTTGTTTTTTTTTCGCCTATTCCGATGGAGCTCGACGCGCTGAACACTTTTGGTCCTCTCGACTAACCCTCTATCTCTCTTAGTTTTCGAGATATTCGCGAAAAAAGAAAATTATTTTTTTTTGTTTTTTTTTCGCCTATTCCGATGGAGCTCGACGCGCTGAACACTTTTGGTCCTCTCGACTAACCCTCTATCTCTCTTAGTTTTCCAGATATTCGCGAAAAAAGAAAATTATTTTTTTTTGTTTTTTTTTCGCCTATTCCGATGGAGCTCGACGCGCTGAACATTTTGGTCCTCTTGACTAACCCTCTATCTCTCTTAGTTTTCGAGATATTCGCGAAAAAAGAAAATTATTTTTTTTTGTTTTTTTTTCGCCTATTCCGATGGAGCTCGACGCGCTGAACACTTTTGGTCCTCTCGACTAACCCTCTATCTCTCTTAGTTTTCCAGATATTCGCGAAAAAAGAAAATTATTTTTTTTTGTTTTTTTTTCGCCTATTCCGATGGAGCTCGACGCGCTGAACACTTTTGGTCCTCTCGACTAACCCTCTATCTCTCTTAGTTTTCCAGATATTCGCGAAAAAAGAAAATTATTTTTTTTTGTTTTTTTTTCGCCTATTCCGATGGAGCTCGACGCGCTGAACACTTTTGGTCCTCTCGACTAACCCTCTATCTCTCTTAGTTTTCGAGATATTCGCGAAAAAAGAAAATTATTTTTTTTTGTTTTTTTTTCGCCTATTCCGATGGAGCTCGACGCGCTGAACACTTTTGGTCCTCTCGACTAACCCTCTATCTCTCTTAGTTTTCCAGATATTCGCGAAAAAAGAAAATTATTTTTTTTTGTTTTTTTTTCGCCTATTCCGATGGAGCTCGACGCGCTGAACACTTTTGGTCCTCTCGACTAACCCTCTATCTCTCTTAGTTTTCCAGATATTCGCGAAAAAAGAAAATTATTTTTTTTTGTTTTTTTTCGCCTATTCCGATGGAGCTCGACGCGCTGAACACTTTTGGTCCTCTCGACTAACCCTCTATCTCTCTTAGTTTTCCAGATATTCGCGAAAAAAGAAAATTATTTTTTTTTGTTTTTTTTCGCCTATTCCGATGGAGCTCGACGCGCTGAACACTTTTGGTCCTCTCGACTAACCCTCTATCTCTCTTAGTTTCCGAATATTCGCGAAAAAAAATAAGTATTTTTTTAATTTTTTTTTCGCCTATACCGATGGAGCTCGACGCGCTGATCACTTTTGGTCCTCTTGCCCGACTCTCTATCTCTCTTAGTTTTCGAGATATTCGCGAAAAAAGATAAGTATTTTTTTTTCGCCTATACCGATGGAGCTCGACGCGCTGAACACTTTTGGTCCTCTTGCCCGACTCTCTATCTTTCTTAGTTTCCGAGATATTCGCGAAAAAAGAAAATTATTTTTTTTTGTTTTTTTTTCGCCTATTCCGATGGAGCTCGACGCGCTGAACACTTTTGGTCCTCTCGACTAACCCTCTATCTCTCTTAGTTTTCGAGATATTCGCGAAAAAAGAAAATTATTTTTTTTTGTTTTTTTTCGCCTATTCCGATGGAGCTCGACGCGCTGAACACTTTTGGTCCTCTCGACTAACCCTCTATCTCTCTTAGTTTTCCAGATATTCGCGAAAAAAGAAAATTATTTTTTTTTGTATTTTTTTCGCCTATTCCGATGGAGCTCGACGCGCTGAACACTTTTGGTCCTCTCGACTAACCCTCTATCTCTCTTAGTTTTCGAGATATTCGCGAAAAAAGAAAATTATTTTTTTTTGTTTTTTTTTCGCCTATTCCGATGGAGCTCGACGCGCTGAACACTTTTGGTCCTCTCGACTAACCCTCTATCTCTCTTAGTTTTCGAGATATTCGCGAAAAAAGAAAATTATTTTTTTTTGTTTTTTTTTCGCCTATTCCGATGGAGCTCGACGCGCTGAACACTTTTGGTCCTCTCGACTAACCCTCTATCTCTCTTAGTTTTCCAGATATTCGCGAAAAAAGAAAATTATTTTTTTTTGTTTTTTTTCGCCTATTCCGATGGAGCTCGACGCGCTGAACACTTTTGGTCCTCTCGACTAACCCTCTATCTCTCTTAGTTTTCCAGATATTCGCGAAAAAAGAAAATTATTTTTTTTTGTTTTTTTTTCGCCTATTCCGATGGAGCTCGACGCGCTGAACACTTTTGGTCCTCTCGACTAACCCTCTATCTCTCTTAGTTTCCGAGATATTCGCGAAAAAAAATAAGTATTTTTTTAATTTTTTTTTCGCCTATACCGATGGAGCTCGACGCGCTGATCACTTTTGGTCCTCTTGCCCGACTCTCTATCTCTCTTAGTTTTCGAGATATTCGCGAAAAAAGATAAGTATTTTTTTTTCGCCTATACCGATGGAGCTCGACGCGCTGAACACTTTTGGTCCTCTTGCCCGACTCTCTATCTTTCTTAGTTTCCGAGATATTCGCGAAAAAAGAAAATTATTTTTTTTTGTTTTTTTTTTCGCCTATTCCGATGGAGCTCGACGCGCTGAACACTTTTGGTCCTCTCGACTAACCCTCTATCTCTCTTAGTTTTCGAGATATTCGCGAAAAAAGAAAATTATTTTTTTTTGTTTTTTTTCGCCTATTCCGATGGAGCTCGACGCGCTGAACACTTTTGGTCCTCTTGCCCGACTCTCTATCTTTCTTAGTTTCCGAGATATTCGCGAAAAAAGAAAATTATTTTTTTTTGTTTTTTTTTCGCCTATTCCGATGGAGCTCGACGCGCTGAACACTTTTGGTCCTCTCGACTAACCCTCTATCTCTCTTAGTTTTCGAGATATTCGCGAAAAAAGAAAATTATTTTTTTTTGTTTTTTTTTTGCCTATTCCGATGGAGCTCGACGCGCTGAACACTTTTGGTCCTCTCGACTAACCCTCTATCTCTCTTAGTTTTCCAGATATTCGCGAAAAAAGAAAATTATTTTTTTTTGTTTTTTTTTCGCCTATTCCGATGGAGCTCGACGCGCTGAACACTTTTGGTCCTCTTGACTAACCCTCTATCTCTCTTAGTTTTCGAGATATTTGCGAAAAAAAAAATTATTTTTTTTTGTTTTTTTTTTGCCTATTCCGATAGATTTCGACGCGCTGAACACTTTTGGTCCTCTTGACCAACCCTCTATCTCTCTTAGTTTTCGAGATATTCGCGAAAAAAGAAAATTATTTTTTTTTGTTTTTTTTTCGCCTATTCCGATGGAGCTCGACGCGCTGAACACTTTTGGTCCTCTTGACTAACCCTCTATCTCTCTTACTTTACGAGATATTTGCGAGAAACCCAAAAATTCATTTTTGCTAACCTAACCGCATTTATCCTTATGATTTCGAAGTCAGGTTTGCATACAATGATTGTACGAATTAAAAGTAATTCCACAAACCAGGTCAGGTCGGGAAAAAAAAAATAAAAATCGGTTTTGCTAACCTAACCGCATTTATCCTTATGATTAGGTCAGGTTAGGTTAGGTTAGGTTAGGTTAGGTTAGGTTAGGTTAGGTTAGGTTAGGTTAGGTTAGGTCAGGTTAGGTTAGGTTAGGTTAGGTTAGGTTAGGTTAGGTTAGGTTAGGTTAGGTTAGGTTAGGTTAGGTTAGGTTAGGTCAGGTTAGGTTAGGTTAGGTCAGGTTAGGTCAGGTTAGGTCAGGTTAGGTCAGGTTAGGTTAGGTTAGGTTAGGTTAGGTTAGGTTAGGTTAGGTTAGGTTAGGTTAGGTTAGGTTAGGTTAGGTTAGGTTAGGTTAGGTTAGGTTAGGTTAGGTTAGGTTAGGTTAGGTTAGGTTAGGTTAGGTTAGGTTAGGTTAGGTTAGGTTAGGTTAGGTCAGGTTAGGTTAGGTTAGGTTAGGTTAGGTTAGGTTAGGTTAGGTTAGGTTAGGTTAGGTTAGGTTAGGTTAGGTTAGGTTAGGTTAGGTTAGGTCAGGTTAGGTTAGGTTAGGTTAGGTTAGGTTAGGTTAGGTTAGGTTAGGTTAGGTTAGGTTAGGTTAGGTTAGGTTAGGTTAGGTTAGGTTAGGTTAGGTTAGGTTAGGTTAGGTTAGGTTAGGTTAGGTTAGGTTAGGTTAGGTTAGGTTAGGTTAGGTTAGGTTAGGTTAGGTTAGGTTAGGTTAGGTTAGGTTAGGTTAGGTTAGGTTAGGTTAGGTTAGGTTAGGTTAGGTTAGGTTAGGTTAGGTTAGGTTAGGTTAGGTTAGGTTAGGTTAGGTTAGGTTAGGTTAGGTTAGGTTAGGTTAGGTTAGGTTAGGTTAGGTTAGGTTAGGTTAGGTTAGGTTAGGTTAGGTTAGGTTAGGTTAGGTTAGGTTAGGTTAGGTTAGGTTAGGTTAGGTTAGGTTAGGTTAGGTTAGGTTAGGTTAGGTTAGGTTAGGTTAGGTTAGGTTAGGTTAGGTTAGGTTAGGTTAGGTTAGGTTAGGTTAGGTTAGGTTAGGTTAGGTTAGGTTAGGTTAGGTTAGGTTAGGTTAGGTTAGGTTAGGTTAGGTCAGGTTAGGTTAGGTTAGGTTAGGTTAGGTTAGGTTAGGTTAGGTTAGGTTAGGTTAGGTTAGGTTAGGTTAGGTTAGGTTAGGTTAGGTTAGGTTAGGTTAGGTTAGGTTAGGTTAGGTTAGGTTAGGTTAGGTTAGGTTAGGTTAGGTTAGGTTAGGTTAGGTTAGGTTAGGTTAGGTTAGGTTAGGTTAGGTTAGGTAGGTTAGGTTAGGTTAGGTTAGGTTAGGTTAGGTTAGGTTAGGTTAGGTTAGGTTAGGTTAGGTTAGGTTAGGTTAGGTTAGGTTAGGTTAGGTTAGGTTAGGTTAGGTTAGGTTAGGTTAGGTTAGGTTAGGTTAGGTTAGGTTAGGTTAGGTTAGGTTAGGTTAGGTTAGGTTAGGTTAGGTTAGGTTAGGTTAGGTTAGGTTAGGTTAGGTTAGGTTAGGTTAGGTTAGGTTAGGTTAGGTTAGGTTAGGTTAGGTTAGGTTAGGTTAGGTTAGGTTAGGTTAGGTAGGTTAGGTTAGGTTAGGTTAGGTTAGGTTAGGTTAGGTTAGGTTAGGTTAGGTTAGGTTAGGTCAGGTTAGGTTAGGTTAGGTTAGGTTAGGTTAGGTTAGGTTAGGTTAGGTTAGGTTAGGTTAGGTTAGGTTAGGTTAGGTTAGGTTAGGTTAGGTTAGGTTAGGTTAGGTTAGGTTAGGTTAGGTCAGGTTAGGTTAGGTTAGGTTAGGTTAGGTTAGGTTAGGTTAGGTTAGGTTAGGTTAGGTTAGGTTAGGTTAGGTTAGGTTAGGTTAGGTTAGGTTAGGTTAGGTTAGGTTAGGTTAGGTTAGGTTAGGTTAGGTTAGGTTAGGTTAGGTTAGGTTAGGTTAGGTTAGGTTAGGTTAGGTTAGGTTAGGTTAGGTTAGGTTAGGTTAGGTTAGGTTAGGTCAGGTTAGGTTAGGTTAGGTTAGGTTAGGTTAGGTTAGGTTAGGTTAGGTTAGGTTAGGTTAGGTTAGGTTAGGTTAGGTTAGGTTAGGTTAGGTTAGGTTAGGTTAGGTTAGGTTAGGTTAGGTTAGGTTAGGTTAGGTTAGGTTAGGTTAGGTTAGGTTAGGTTAGGTTAGGTTAGGTTAGGTTAGGTTAGGTTAGGTTAGGTTAGGTTAGGTCAGGTTAGGTTAGGTTAGGTTAGGTTAGGTTAGGTTAGGTTAGGTTAGGTTAGGTTAGGTTAGGTTAGGTTAGGTTAGGTTAGGTTAGGTTAGGTT